>OX122927.1:5406325-10360151 GCA_944738685.1 Synanthedon myopaeformis | reverse complement strand
GGACTCGCCCGGTGACGCGAATTATCACCGGGAATACCCACTAAAACCCCCCCATGCTCCACCATCGGCGGTTGTGTGCGGGTCCGTATAACAGCGAGGCCATGTCCGCGGAACCCGCACACCGCTGCTTCCCGTGAAGGGAACCTTCGTAATGGTGGCGACCTAGGGAGCATCTCTAGGTCGCCACGCCGTCTGGTCAGTGTAAGCCGGGCGCCAGTCGTCCACCTGACGCCCGGTAGTCACGTTAATCGGCGCGCGCGGCATAGGCGCGGCGCCGTCTTCCTGTTTTCCGGCGCCTGAGTGGTTCCGCCTGGGGGTCCTCTTCGCGGGACCGCTCCCCGGCCTCTTTGCCACTCAGGGCCGTCTCGCAGAAGATCCTGGCGGCTTCCCAGCCGCCAGGGGTCTCAATCATTGCTCTGACGACAGCCGGTAGGGACAGGTCTTGTCCCACGACTGCCGTCAGAGCCGCTCTCTCCGTATCCCAACCTGGGCATTCCTCGAGTGTGTGTTGCGCCGTGTCGTTGGCGGCTCCGCACTCGTGGCAGACGGTGGTTTGCTCCCTCCGCGCGACGTTGCACAGGTACCGACCGAAGCAGCCATGCCCCGTCAGCACCTGCACAAGCCGGAAAGAGAGCGAGCCGGTCCGCCTGCTCACCCACTCCTTCAGCACTGGCGCGATAGCAGTCGTGGTACGGGAACCGCACCCCGCCTGCATCAAATCATCGCGCCAGCGCTCGAGTGCCTCCTCCTGGAGCTCCGCCCTCCAACGCGCCACCTCCTCCGGGAGTGGACTCGCGCCGCGGGCCCTCGCGTCGGCGGTCCTGCGGTAGACCGCTGCGAGGACCTCGGCATCCAGCTCCCAGGGGAGCGTGCCGGCGATCGCGCATGCCGCCCTCCACGAGGTGGTGCGATACGCTCTGATGACCCTGGACGCCATGACTCGCTGCAGGCGCCGCAGCACGGTCAAGTTTTGGGCCGACAGGGAGTCGACCCAAATCGGCGCCCCGTACAGGGCCATCGAGCGCACCACGCCCGCGAAGAGACGGCGGCACCCGACGTTGGGTCCGCCCAGGTTGGGCATCAGCCTGCTCAATGCAAAAGAGACCTTGGTCAACTTAGGAGCAAGGCTCTTGAAGTGATCTTGGAAGTTCCACCGGCTATCGAGTACGACGCCGAGATATTTCAGCGTCGACCCGATGCCGATGGAAACTCCGCCGACCGTGATGTGGGCATCCGGCGGTGGCGCCTTGCGAAGCCCACGGAAGCAGATCGCTTCGGACTTCTCAAGGGCCACCGTCAGGCCCAAGCGCCGTATGCGCATCACAACTTGTGCGACTCCAGCGGTTGCCAACAGGGCCGCGTCACGGTACGTGCCACCGCGGGCGGTCACCAAGGTGTCGTCCGCGTAGCACGTGACGTCGACCCCGCGCAGGGTAGCGCCTCGCAGCACCCAGTCGTAGCCGATGTTCCACAGGAGCGGCCCGAGAACCGACCCCTGCGGAACACCGCACGACACTTGGCGCTGACGATCTCCAACGCGCGTGGGGTACACGACCGAGCGACCCGAGAGGTAATCTCCGACAAGCCGTCGGAGGTACTCCGGGAAGCCGTGGTACCCCATAGCCTCCAAGATGACCCTGTGTGGTAGGGAGTTAAACGCGTTGGAGATGTCGAGGGACACCGCCAAGACTACCCCGCCTTTCCCAATTGCCTCCTCCGCTATGGTCCTCACCCGCGCGATGGCGTCAACGGTGGACCTGCCCCTCCGGAAACCGAACTGGACGGCGGCCAAGTTCGGCCCGGTGTCCTCCAGATGTTGAGTGAGGCGAGCAGCGATGACCCGCTCAAAGAGCTTACCCGCCTCACTCAGTAGGACGATGGGGCGGTAGGCCGATGGTGAGTCCACCGGACGCCCGGGCTTGCGGATGAGGACAAGCTTTCCAAGCTTCCACTCCTTGGGAAAGTGGCCATTCGTCGCACAAGTTGTGATCAGCTCACGGAACCTTGTTCCGAGGCCGCCCTCCTTCAGGGCCAAGACCAGAGCCTTCCCCGGGATGCCATCGGGACCGGGCGCCGTGTTCTTCGCACTAAGGCGAAGAACCGCCCTGTCCAACTCGCCCTCTGACACCTCGGGGGGATCCTCCGTCGAGATCTGCTGCCTCGCCCGAACAGGCGCGGAAGGAGCATCGCCCTCCGCCCTGGCAGGGAACAAATTCTCCACCACTCTCTCGAGCGTCTCCGTGTTCATGGTGGTCGACACCGGAGGGGCCCATGGGCGGAGCTTGCTCATGACAAGCTTATACGGCCTGCCCCATGGGTCCTGCTCGAGAGAGTTCACCAGCTCCTGCCAGGCGCGCTCCTTCGCTGCAGCGATCTCGATCCTCAGCTCCTTCTTGGCCCCTTGGAAGGCGGCAAAGAGTTCGGCGATGACCGATGCGGGTCTGTGACGTCGACGAGCGTGGGTGTACCGGCGTCGTGCCTTGACGCACGTCGTCCGGAGGTGCTGTAGCTCCGGCGACCACCAGTACACCTGTCGACGGGGCTGCGGTAGGCCCACGCGGGGCATGGCGACGTCGCAAACATGCGTCATCGCCTCGCGGAACCACCGCGCCTCTGTGTCCGCATCGGTCGCCTCAGGTTTATCGTTCCATGATTCTACGAGGGACGCCTCTACGAGGGAGTCTCTCTCCAGCATTTTAAGCGCCCATCTGGGCCCGATCTCATAGGGAGCACGTCTCGGGCTGTTCGGGTCCGTCGAGTGGGGGGAGACGGAAAACCGAATGTATCGGTGATCCGAGAGCGTCTCGACCCCCTCCTCGACTACCCAGCCCCGAACGCGGCGTGCCAGGGCGGAGGACGCAAACGTTACGTCCACGACCGATCCGCCCTGTTGTCGCACGCACGTGTTAGACGTGCCCCTGTTCAGCACGCACAAGTTGTTGCTGGAGAGAAACTCCTCCACAGCCGCGCCCCTCGCATCGGTGAGAGCCGATCCCCACACTGTCGACTTCGCGTTCAGGTCTCCGGCGAGGAGCACCTGACGCGGGCGACACCGCCCCAGCAGGATGTCTATTTCCGCCAAGAAACGCTCGAACTCCGCCAGCGGGCGGTTTGGCGAGAAATAGACACCTACGTACACGGTGTCGCCGCAGAAAACGGCGACGAAGCCGCGGCCTCTGAACGTTTGGTCGACAGCGGGGGCTCCCTCTCCCGTGGCCAGAACAATGGCGACGAGACCGTCGCGGTCGCCGACCCAGTTGTCCCTAGGGACGACCAGATACGGCTCCGCGACGATCGCCACCTGTATACTCCACTGCGCCAGCGTCTGGACTAGCAGGTCCTGGGCACCGGCGCAGTGGTTGACGTTAGTTTGTAGACACCTCATGGACATACTGATTGTATGTCCATGGGTGTCTCGGAGGTCCCGTCCGGTGGGCAGGTCGTTGAGTCCTGGGTCGAAACCGCAGAACCCACCGGCCTTCGTCGGTTCATCTTGGGCTTGGGGGCCGAACATTTACTGCTCCCCAAGCGATGATTTGCCTTTTTATTAGCGTCGGCGCAGAGAGGGCAGCGAGGGTCTGCCCGGCACACCGACGCTCGGTGGTCGTTGTCGCCACACTTGTAGCAAAGCTGGCTCCGGTCGACGGCAGCAGTGCACTGCCCCCTTACGTGTCCTGTGTTGAGACACCGGAAGCAGCGCAGCTCGCGGGGCTGCAGCACCTTTACCCGTGCTGCCGTCCACCCGACCAGCAATTTGCCCTCCATGACTTTCTTGGCGGCTGTCACGGGGCAGCTCGCCCAAACCGAACCCATACCGTGGTATGAGTTGCGGATGGCTCCCACCCTCACTGCCTCCCTATGACAGTCGCCAAGCTTGGCTATGGCTGCCGCCACCTCCTCTGAAGTGACGGAGTCGTCAAGGCCCGACACCAGCATCTCGGTGGCCTTGAAAGGCCGCGAGATCCGGACCGACTCCGCACTCAGTACCTCCCGGAGTTTGGCGGCAAGCCTGTCCGCCTTTACGTCATTGTCGGCGCCGGAGACCTCCATGATGGCGGCTCCCGTCACCGCACGCCGGAAGCGAACATACTCTATGCCCAGCTCCGCAATATTTACCCTCTTTTTGGCCTCCTCGATGACCAGTTTGTACGTCACCCCCCTCTCAGCAGCCCCTGGCTGCAGGGTGACGACAACGGCCGCGGTCTTGGAGGGCCTGGCCATTCGAGGAGGGGCAGGCTGTGGTGCCCGGGTCTTCCGTTTTTGCGGAGCTGGGGGATGCTCCTGGTGCTTCCCACCTCTAGCCACCAGGCTCCATGGTTTGTCCATAGAGGTGGGGGCGGGCGGGAGTGGACGCGGCTCAGATTTCTCCGGCGCCTTGCGACCACGCGTCGCTCTTCTGCGCCGTCCCTTCTTCTTCGTCTGGGGCGAAGATGATATTCCTCCGAGAGGCGCCTTCACCTTTTGCCCGCTGGTGGAGGCTTTGGGCGGCTTCGGGATTTGCGGGCGGGCAGTGGAAGAAGGGGGAGGGTCCTTCCTTGGAGCCGGTTTCGGAGGGGGTCCTCTCCGAGCGGCTAATGGAGGGCTCACCCTCGGCGCTGGATTCAGGCGCGGCTCCAGGTTCTCGAGCCGCGCGCTCAGCCGAGCATGGACCCTATCCATGATCGCCGTCTCCAAGGCCTCTAGGTGCTCCAGCGTGGCTGGAGTCCCGGAGGCGGCGGCGGGAGCGGCTCTGAACGTCGCGAACTCCCTCCGCAGTTCGTCCAAGCCGGCCTGAAGCCGCTTATTCTGCGCCCGAGCTTCTTGGAGCTCGCGACGCAGCGCGGCGGTCTCCTCGGTTGAGGAAAGGGCGGCCAGGCATTTGGCGTCCGCGATAATCGCTTCGGCGTTATCGCGGAGCGCCTTTACGCTCGTCCCCTTTAAACTTTTCGAGATGTCGGCCACCTTGCGGATGGCCGCCACTCTCGTCTTCAGCCTCTCGAAGACGAGCGAGGACGACTCGACGGTGTCGTCCCCGGACTCCATCTCCGAGAGGCGGGAGCGTGTGACCCTAGCCTCGGCCAGGGAGGCGAGCAGCTCCTGCTCGGCCTGGAGCTTGAGCTCCTCCTTCCTCGCTCGCGCCACTTCGGCCTTGGCCTCGGCGAGGCCGATGTACTCCCCGGTGGTGGGAGGGCGACCGCGGCCACGCTTCTGGAGCAATCCAGTAGCTACTGCGGGTCGCTCCTCGCCAGAGGACTCCGGGGAGGCCTCCGGGGACGGCGCTGGTGGGCCCTTGGTTCGCTTTCGTTGGAGCCGGACCCCCAGCTTTGGGTCCGACTCGTTGTCTCCATCAGAACCGGTGCCGCCGTCGATTGGCACCACGGTTTCCAGGTCGGAGGAGCCAGCCCCGTCGCTCGCTGGACTCCCATCTCTTGGCGACACCGCTGGCGTCGCCACACGGTTGAGGAGAACGACAGGGCTTGATGCCCTGCTACTCCCACCGTCCTTGGTCTGCGCACGCGTGCGCACTCCGGTAGCCTTCAGCTTACCAGGCAGCCCGGGATCCGCTGCCTGGAGCGCCTGCTGCCTGGCGTCACACCAGGCGCAGAGGTGGCGCCCTCCGCCACAATCGCAATTGCCGGTAGCCAATTTCTCATCGACCGGCCCGGACACCGGTCGACGCCGCTGGCGAGGCGGATCGCATGCGCCGCTCGTTACTGATTTCACACCCGGGGGCCGAGCTACCCCCAAGCGCCGGGCGTCAGCCGGATCGCACGACATATCTATCTCCTTAGCTGACATTTCCATTATTGTTTGGGAGGCTTACCTGCGGCCCTTTCCCAACAGGCCGCAGGAGCGCTTGGGACCGGGTCCCCCCCAGCCATGCAGCCCCTCGGCACGCTAACCTTGGGCTTCAGGGTAATTTTTTATAGTGGTTTTCTTCCACGCAGCCCGACGCTCAGTGCGCCGGACCCCCGGCCCCGCGGATGCGGGGTTACGGTTTGCCCGACGGTGGCCGAGACCACACGCCGCGCCCGCGGGCCTTATCAGGCCCGCCACCACGAGCCGAAGCTCCGCTGGCCCATCGCTGGGCCCTCCAAACTGCGCTAAGCGCACCGCCATCGTGTCCGGACGGACCGGACCGCCAGCTCCAGCTAGCCAACCCACGACTCACGAGGGGTCCACTGGTGACAGCGGTGGGCTTCTTCGAAAAGAAGCCACGGCTTCACCCTCCGAGTGTGATTTTTTAGAGAGGTTTTCTTCCTCGCGATCCGACGCTCAGTGCGCCGGACCCCCGACCCCACTGAGTGAGGCTACGGGTTCATGTGACCGTGCAATGCCCGCCCTTAAGAAAGAGCAGGCAGCCACATGCCAGTTTTTGTCCGCGCCGGATGAACCGGTACCCCCCATATCTGGGGGGCGTTCCCCTATCCGCAACCCGGGGACGCGTCCGATGGCGGATCTGGAACCGCACACGGAACCGCACACGGAACCTAACCTAACCTAACCTTTTTTTTTTTTTTTTTTTTTTGAGGAGGGGAAATCACATTTACGGACTGACCCCCCTCGCCGGCGAGGACGCGTCGGCGAGGGGGAGTGTGGGACTCGCCCGGTGACGCGAATTATCACCGGGAATACCCACTAAAACCCCCCCATGCTCCACCATCGGCGGTTGTGTGCGGGTCCGTATAACAGCGAGGCCATGTCCGCGGAACCCGCACACCGCTGCTTCCCGTGAAGGGAACCTTCGTAATGGTGGCGACCTAGGGAGCATCTCTAGGTCGCCACGCCGTCTGGTCAGTGTAAGCCGGGCGCCAGTCGTCCACCTGACGCCCGGTAGTCACGTTAATCGGCGCGCGCGGCATAGGCGCGGCGCCGTCTTCCTGTTTTCCGGCGCCTGAGTGGTTCCGCCTGGGGGTCCTCTTCGCGGGACCGCTCCCCGGCCTCTTTGCCACTCAGGGCCGTCTCGCAGAAGATCCTGGCGGCTTCCCAGCCGCCAGGGGTCTCAATCATTGCTCTGACGACAGCCGGTAGGGACAGGTCTTGTCCCACGACTGCCGTCAGAGCCGCTCTCTCCGTATCCCAACCTGGGCATTCCTCGAGTGTGTGTTGCGCCGTGTCGTTGGCGGCTCCGCACTCGTGGCAGACGGTGGTTTGCTCCCTCCGCGCGACGTTGCACAGGTACCGACCGAAGCAGCCATGCCCCGTCAGCACCTGCACAAGCCGGAAAGAGAGCGAGCCGGTCCGCCTGCTCACCCACTCCTTCAGCACTGGCGCGATAGCAGTCGTGGTACGGGAACCGCACCCCGCCTGCATCAAATCATCGCGCCAGCGCTCGAGTGCCTCCTCCTGGAGCTCCGCCCTCCAACGCGCCACCTCCTCCGGGAGTGGACTCGCGCCGCGGGCCCTCGCGTCGGCGGTCCTGCGGTAGACCGCTGCGAGGACCTCGGCATCCAGCTCCCAGGGGAGCGTGCCGGCGATCGCGCATGCCGCCCTCCACGAGGTGGTGCGATACGCTCTGATGACCCTGGACGCCATGACTCGCTGCAGGCGCCGCAGCACGGTCAAGTTTTGGGCCGACAGGGAGTCGACCCAAATCGGCGCCCCGTACAGGGCCATCGAGCGCACCACGCCCGCGAAGAGACGGCGGCACCCGACGTTGGGTCCGCCCAGGTTGGGCATCAGCCTGCTCAATGCAAAAGAGACCTTGGTCAACTTAGGAGCAAGGCTCTTGAAGTGATCTTGGAAGTTCCACCGGCTATCGAGTACGACGCCGAGATATTTCAGCGTCGACCCGATGCCGATGGAAACTCCGCCGACCGTGATGTGGGCATCCGGCGGTGGCGCCTTGCGAAGCCCACGGAAGCAGATCGCTTCGGACTTCTCAAGGGCCACCGTCAGGCCCAAGCGCCGTATGCGCATCACAACTTGTGCGACTCCAGCGGTTGCCAACAGGGCCGCGTCACGGTACGTGCCACCGCGGGCGGTCACCAAGGTGTCGTCCGCGTAGCACGTGACGTCGACCCCGCGCAGGGTAGCGCCTCGCAGCACCCAGTCGTAGCCGATGTTCCACAGGAGCGGCCCGAGAACCGACCCCTGCGGAACACCGCACGACACTTGGCGCTGACGATCTCCAACGCGCGTGGGGTACACGACCGAGCGACCCGAGAGGTAATCTCCGACAAGCCGTCGGAGGTACTCCGGGAAGCCGTGGTACCCCATAGCCTCCAAGATGACCCTGTGTGGTAGGGAGTTAAACGCGTTGGAGATGTCGAGGGACACCGCCAAGACTACCCCGCCTTTCCCAATTGCCTCCTCCGCTATGGTCCTCACCCGCGCGATGGCGTCAACGGTGGACCTGCCCCTCCGGAAACCGAACTGGACGGCGGCCAAGTTCGGCCCGGTGTCCTCCAGATGTTGAGTGAGGCGAGCAGCGATGACCCGCTCAAAGAGCTTACCCGCCTCACTCAGTAGGACGATGGGGCGGTAGGCCGATGGTGAGTCCACCGGACGCCCGGGCTTGCGGATGAGGACAAGCTTTCCAAGCTTCCACTCCTTGGGAAAGTGGCCATTCGTCGCACAAGTTGTGATCAGCTCACGGAACCTTGTTCCGAGGCCGCCCTCCTTCAGGGCCAAGACCAGAGCCTTCCCCGGGATGCCATCGGGACCGGGCGCCGTGTTCTTCGCACTAAGGCGAAGAACCGCCCTGTCCAACTCGCCCTCTGACACCTCGGGGGGATCCTCCGTCGAGATCTGCTGCCTCGCCCGAACAGGCGCGGAAGGAGCATCGCCCTCCGCCCTGGCAGGGAACAAATTCTCCACCACTCTCTCGAGCGTCTCCGTGTTCATGGTGGTCGACACCGGAGGGGCCCATGGGCGGAGCTTGCTCATGACAAGCTTATACGGCCTGCCCCATGGGTCCTGCTCGAGAGAGTTCACCAGCTCCTGCCAGGCGCGCTCCTTCGCTGCAGCGATCTCGATCCTCAGCTCCTTCTTGGCCCCTTGGAAGGCGGCAAAGAGTTCGGCGATGACCGATGCGGGTCTGTGACGTCGACGAGCGTGGGTGTACCGGCGTCGTGCCTTGACGCACGTCGTCCGGAGGTGCTGTAGCTCCGGCGACCACCAGTACACCTGTCGACGGGGCTGCGGTAGGCCCACGCGGGGCATGGCGACGTCGCAAACATGCGTCATCGCCTCGCGGAACCACCGCGCCTCTGTGTCCGCATCGGTCGCCTCAGGTTTATCGTTCCATGATTCTACGAGGGACGCCTCTACGAGGGAGTCTCTCTCCAGCATTTTAAGCGCCCATCTGGGCCCGATCTCATAGGGAGCACGTCTCGGGCTGTTCGGGTCCGTCGAGTGGGGGGAGACGGAAAACCGAATGTATCGGTGATCCGAGAGCGTCTCGACCCCCTCCTCGACTACCCAGCCCCGAACGCGGCGTGCCAGGGCGGAGGACGCAAACGTTACGTCCACGACCGATCCGCCCTGTTGTCGCACGCACGTGTTAGACGTGCCCCTGTTCAGCACGCACAAGTTGTTGCTGGAGAGAAACTCCTCCACAGCCGCGCCCCTCGCATCGGTGAGAGCCGATCCCCACACTGTCGACTTCGCGTTCAGGTCTCCGGCGAGGAGCACCTGACGCGGGCGACACCGCCCCAGCAGGATGTCTATTTCCGCCAAGAAACGCTCGAACTCCGCCAGCGGGCGGTTTGGCGAGAAATAGACACCTACGTACACGGTGTCGCCGCAGAAAACGGCGACGAAGCCGCGGCCTCTGAACGTTTGGTCGACAGCGGGGGCTCCCTCTCCCGTGGCCAGAACAATGGCGACGAGACCGTCGCGGTCGCCGACCCAGTTGTCCCTAGGGACGACCAGATACGGCTCCGCGACGATCGCCACCTGTATACTCCACTGCGCCAGCGTCTGGACTAGCAGGTCCTGGGCACCGGCGCAGTGGTTGACGTTAGTTTGTAGACACCTCATGGACATACTGATTGTATGTCCATGGGTGTCTCGGAGGTCCCGTCCGGTGGGCAGGTCGTTGAGTCCTGGGTCGAAACCGCAGAACCCACCGGCCTTCGTCGGTTCATCTTGGGCTTGGGGGCCGAACATTTACTGCTCCCCAAGCGATGATTTGCCTTTTTATTAGCGTCGGCGCAGAGAGGGCAGCGAGGGTCTGCCCGGCACACCGACGCTCGGTGGTCGTTGTCGCCACACTTGTAGCAAAGCTGGCTCCGGTCGACGGCAGCAGTGCACTGCCCCCTTACGTGTCCTGTGTTGAGACACCGGAAGCAGCGCAGCTCGCGGGGCTGCAGCACCTTTACCCGTGCTGCCGTCCACCCGACCAGCAATTTGCCCTCCATGACTTTCTTGGCGGCTGTCACGGGGCAGCTCGCCCAAACCGAACCCATACCGTGGTATGAGTTGCGGATGGCTCCCACCCTCACTGCCTCCCTATGACAGTCGCCAAGCTTGGCTATGGCTGCCGCCACCTCCTCTGAAGTGACGGAGTCGTCAAGGCCCGACACCAGCATCTCGGTGGCCTTGAAAGGCCGCGAGATCCGGACCGACTCCGCACTCAGTACCTCCCGGAGTTTGGCGGCAAGCCTGTCCGCCTTTACGTCATTGTCGGCGCCGGAGACCTCCATGATGGCGGCTCCCGTCACCGCACGCCGGAAGCGAACATACTCTATGCCCAGCTCCGCAATATTTACCCTCTTTTTGGCCTCCTCGATGACCAGTTTGTACGTCACCCCCCTCTCAGCAGCCCCTGGCTGCAGGGTGACGACAACGGCCGCGGTCTTGGAGGGCCTGGCCATTCGAGGAGGGGCAGGCTGTGGTGCCCGGGTCTTCCGTTTTTGCGGAGCTGGGGGATGCTCCTGGTGCTTCCCACCTCTAGCCACCAGGCTCCATGGTTTGTCCATAGAGGTGGGGGCGGGCGGGAGTGGACGCGGCTCAGATTTCTCCGGCGCCTTGCGACCACGCGTCGCTCTTCTGCGCCGTCCCTTCTTCTTCGTCTGGGGCGAAGATGATATTCCTCCGAGAGGCGCCTTCACCTTTTGCCCGCTGGTGGAGGCTTTGGGCGGCTTCGGGATTTGCGGGCGGGCAGTGGAAGAAGGGGGAGGGTCCTTCCTTGGAGCCGGTTTCGGAGGGGGTCCTCTCCGAGCGGCTAATGGAGGGCTCACCCTCGGCGCTGGATTCAGGCGCGGCTCCAGGTTCTCGAGCCGCGCGCTCAGCCGAGCATGGACCCTATCCATGATCGCCGTCTCCAAGGCCTCTAGGTGCTCCAGCGTGGCTGGAGTCCCGGAGGCGGCGGCGGGAGCGGCTCTGAACGTCGCGAACTCCCTCCGCAGTTCGTCCAAGCCGGCCTGAAGCCGCTTATTCTGCGCCCGAGCTTCTTGGAGCTCGCGACGCAGCGCGGCGGTCTCCTCGGTTGAGGAAAGGGCGGCCAGGCATTTGGCGTCCGCGATAATCGCTTCGGCGTTATCGCGGAGCGCCTTTACGCTCGTCCCCTTTAAACTTTTCGAGATGTCGGCCACCTTGCGGATGGCCGCCACTCTCGTCTTCAGCCTCTCGAAGACGAGCGAGGACGACTCGACGGTGTCGTCCCCGGACTCCATCTCCGAGAGGCGGGAGCGTGTGACCCTAGCCTCGGCCAGGGAGGCGAGCAGCTCCTGCTCGGCCTGGAGCTTGAGCTCCTCCTTCCTCGCTCGCGCCACTTCGGCCTTGGCCTCGGCGAGGCCGATGTACTCCCCGGTGGTGGGAGGGCGACCGCGGCCACGCTTCTGGAGCAATCCAGTAGCTACTGCGGGTCGCTCCTCGCCAGAGGACTCCGGGGAGGCCTCCGGGGACGGCGCTGGTGGGCCCTTGGTTCGCTTTCGTTGGAGCCGGACCCCCAGCTTTGGGTCCGACTCGTTGTCTCCATCAGAACCGGTGCCGCCGTCGATTGGCACCACGGTTTCCAGGTCGGAGGAGCCAGCCCCGTCGCTCGCTGGACTCCCATCTCTTGGCGACACCGCTGGCGTCGCCACACGGTTGAGGAGAACGACAGGGCTTGATGCCCTGCTACTCCCACCGTCCTTGGTCTGCGCACGCGTGCGCACTCCGGTAGCCTTCAGCTTACCAGGCAGCCCGGGATCCGCTGCCTGGAGCGCCTGCTGCCTGGCGTCACACCAGGCGCAGAGGTGGCGCCCTCCGCCACAATCGCAATTGCCGGTAGCCAATTTCTCATCGACCGGCCCGGACACCGGTCGACGCCGCTGGCGAGGCGGATCGCATGCGCCGCTCGTTACTGATTTCACACCCGGGGGCCGAGCTACCCCCAAGCGCCGGGCGTCAGCCGGATCGCACGACATATCTATCTCCTTAGCTGACATTTCCATTATTGTTTGGGAGGCTTACCTGCGGCCCTTTCCCAACAGGCCGCAGGAGCGCTTGGGACCGGGTCCCCCCCAGCCATGCAGCCCCTCGGCACGCTAACCTTGGGCTTCAGGGTAATTTTTTATAGTGGTTTTCTTCCACGCAGCCCGACGCTCAGTGCGCCGGACCCCCGGCCCCGCGGATGCGGGGTTACGGTTTGCCCGACGGTGGCCGAGACCACACGCCGCGCCCGCGGGCCTTATCAGGCCCGCCACCACGAGCCGAAGCTCCGCTGGCCCATCGCTGGGCCCTCCAAACTGCGCTAAGCGCACCGCCATCGTGTCCGGACGGACCGGACCGCCAGCTCCAGCTAGCCAACCCACGACTCACGAGGGGTCCACTGGTGACAGCGGTGGGCTTCTTCGAAAAGAAGCCACGGCTTCACCCTCCGAGTGTGATTTTTTAGAGAGGTTTTCTTCCTCGCGATCCGACGCTCAGTGCGCCGGACCCCCGACCCCACTGAGTGAGGCTACGGGTTCATGTGACCGTGCAATGCCCGCCCTTAAGAAAGAGCAGGCAGCCACATGCCAGTTTTTGTCCGCGCCGGATGAACCGGTACCCCCCATATCTGGGGGGCGTTCCCCTATCCGCAACCCGGGGACGCGTCCGATGGCGGATCTGGAACCGCACACGGAAACCTAACCTTTTTTTTTTTTTTTTTTTGAGGAGGGGAAATCACACTTACGGACTGACCCCCCCCGCCGGCGAGGACGCGTCGGCGAGGGGGAGTGTGGGACTCGCCCGGTGACGCGAATTATCACCGGGAATACCCACTAAAACCCCCCCATGCTCCACCATCGGCGGTTGTGTGCGGGTCCGTATAACAGCGAGGCCATGTCCGCGGAACCCGCACACCGCTGCTTCCCGTGAAGGGAACCTTCGTAGTGGTGGCGACCTAGGGAGCATCTCTAGGTCGCCACGCCGTCTGGTCAGTGTAAGCCGGGCGCCAGTCGTCCACCTGACGCCCCGTAGTCACGTTTAGTCGGCGCGCGCAGCATAGGCGCGGCGCCGTCTTCCGGCTTTTCGGCGCCTGAGTGGGTCCGCCTGGGGGTCCTCTTCGCGGGACCGCTCCCCGGCCTCTTTGCCACTCAGGGCCGTCTCACAGAAGATCCTGGCGGCTTCCCAGCCGCCAGGGGTCTCAACCATTGCTCTGACGACAGCCGGTAAGGACAGGTCTTGTCCCACGACTGCCGTCAGAGCCGCTCTCTCCGTGGCCCAACCTGGGCATACCTCGAGTGTGTGTTGCGCCGTGTCGTTGGCGGCTCCGCACTCGTGGCAGACGGTGGTTCGCTCCCTCCGCGCGACGTTGCACAGGTACCGACCGAAGCAGCCATGCCCCGTCAGCACCTGCACAAGCCGGAAAGAGAGCGAGCCGGTCCGCCTGCTCACCCACTCCTTCAGCACTGGCGCGATAGCAGTCGTGGTACGGGAACCGCACCCCGCCTGCATCAAATCATCGCGCCAGCGCTCGAGTGCCTCCTCCTGGAGCTCCGCCCTCCAACGCGCCACCTCCTCCGGGAGTGGACTCGCGCCGCGGGCCCTCGCGTCGGCGGTCCTGCGGTAGACCGCTGCGAGGACCTCGGCATCCAGCTCCCAGGGGAGCGTGCCGGCGATCGCGCATGCCGCCCTCCACGAGGTGGTGCGATACGCTCTGATGACCCTGGACGCCATGACCCGCTGCAGGCGCCGCAGCACGGTCAAGTTTTGGGCCGACAGGGAGTCGACCCAAATCGGCGCCCCGTACAGGGCCATCGAGCGCACCACGCCCGCGAAGAGACGGCGGCACCCGACGTTCGGTCCGCCCAGGTTGGGCATCAGCCTGCTCAGAGCGAAGGATACCGTGGTCAGTTTGGGAACCAGGCTCCTGAAATGAGCGTTGAACTTCCACCGGCTATCGAGTACGACGCCGAGATATTTCAGCGTCGACCCGATGCCGATGGAAACTCCGCCGACCGTGATGTGGGCATCCGGCGGTGGCGCCTTGCGAAGCCCACGGAAGCAGATCGCTTCGGACTTCTCAAGGGCCACCGTCAGGCCCAAGCGCCGTATGCGCATCACAACTTGTGCGACTCCAGCGGTTGCCAACAGGGCCGCGTCACGGAACGTGCCGCCGCGGGCGGTCACCAATGTGTCGTCCGCGTAGCACGTGACGTCGACCCCGCGCAGGGTAGCGCCTCGCAGCACCCAGTCGTAGCCGATGTTCCACAGGAGCGGCCCGAGAACCGACCCCTGCGGAACACCGCACGACACTTGGCGCTGACGATCTCCAACGCGCGTGGGGTACGCGACCGAGCGACCCGAGAGATAATCTCCGACAAGCCGTCGGAGGTACTCCGGGAAGCCGTGGTACCCCATAGCCTCCACGATCACTCTGTGTGGAAGAGTGTTAAACGCGTTGGAGATGTCGAGGGACACCGCCAAGACTACCCCGCCTTTCCCAATTGCCTCCTCCGCTATGGTCCTCACCCGCGCAATGGCGTCAACGGTGGACCTGCCCCTCCGGAAACCGAACTGGACGGCGGCCAAGTTCGGCCCGGTGTCCTCCAGATGTTGAGTGAGGCGAGCAGCGATGACCCGCTCAAAGAGCTTACCCGCCTCACTCAGTAGGACGATGGGGCGGTAGGCCGATGGTGAGTCCACCGGACGCCCGGGCTTGCGGATGAGGACAAGCTTTCCAAGCTTCCACTCCTTGGGAAAGTGGCCATTCGTCGCACAAGTTGTGATCAGCTCGCGGAACCTTGTTCCGAGGCCGCCCTCCTTCAGGGCCAAGACCAGAGCCTTCCCCGGGATGCCATCGGGACCGGGCGCCGTGTTCTTCGCACTGAGGCGAAGAACCGCCCTGTCCAACTCGCCCTCTGACACCTCGGGGGGATCCTCCGTCGAGATCTGCTGCCTCGCCCGAACAGGCGCGGAAGGAGCATCGCCCTCCGCCCTGGCAGGGAACAAATTCTCCACCACTCTCTCGAGCGTCTCCGTGTTCATGGTGGTCGACACCGGAGGGGCCCATGGGCGAAGCTTGCTCATGACAAGCTTATACGGCCTGCCCCATGGGTCCTGCTCGAGAGAGTTCACCAGCTCCTGCCAGGCGCGCTCCTTCGCTGCAGCGATCTCGGCCCTCAGCTCCTTCTTGGCCCCTTGGAAGGCGGCAAAGAGTTCGGCGATGACCGATGCGGATCTGTGCCGTCGACGAGCGTGGGTGTACCGGCGTCGTGCCTTGACGCACGCCGTCCGGAGTTGCTGTAACTCCGGCGACCACCAGTACACCTGTCGACGGGGCTGCGGTAGGCCCACGCGGGGCATGGCGACGTCGCAAACATGCGTCATCGCCTCGCGGAACCACCGCGCCTCTGTGTCCGCATCGGTCGCCTCAGGTTTAACGTTCCATGATTCTACGAGGGACGCCTCTACGAGGGAGTCTCTCTCCAGCATTTTAAGCGCCCATCTGGGCCCGATCTCAGAGGGAGCACGTCTCGGGCTGTTCGGGTCCGTCGAGTGGGGGGAGACGGAAAACCGAATGTATCGGTGATCCGAGAGCGTCTCGACCCCCTCCTCGACTACCCAGCCCCGAACGCGGCGTGCCAGGGCGGAGGACGCAAACGTTACGTCCACGACCGATCCGCCCTGTTGTCGCACGCACGTGTTAGACGTGCCCCTGTTCAGTACGCACAAGTTGTTGCTGGAGAGAAACTCCTCCACAGCCGCGCCCCTCGCATCGGTGAGAGCCGATCCCCACACTGTCGACTTCGCGTTCAGGTCTCCGGCGAGGAGCACCTGACGCGGGCGACACCGCCCCAGCAGGATGTCTATTTCCGCCAAGAAACGCTCGAACTCCGCCAGCGGGCGGTTTGGCGAGAAATAGACACCTACGTACACGGTGTCGCCGCAGAAAACGGCGACGAAGCCGCGGCCTCTGAACGTTTGGTCGACAGCGGGGGCTCCCTCTCCCGTGGCCAGAACAATGGCGACGAGACCGTCGCGGTCGCCGACCCAGTTGTCCCTAGGGACGACCAGATACGGCTCCGCGACGATCGCCACATGTATACTCCACTGCGCCAGCGTCTGGACAAGCAGGTCCTGGGCACCGGCGCAGTGGTACGGAAACCTAACCTAACCTAACCTAACCTAACCTAACCTAACCTAACCTAACCTAACCTAACCTAACCTAACCTAACCTAACCTAACCTTTTTTTTTTTTTTTTTTTTTTTTTCTTTTTTTTTTTTTTTTTCGAGGAGAAATCCTTTTATTGATTCCCTACCGCTGGCGAGACGGTAGGGGTATGTGGGGGTCGGCCGGCGGACGCCGCTATGCTATTCATAGCGGCCCGGCCACTACCCACTAAAACTCCCCGGTGCCTCCTTGCCCTATGAGCGGGGTGGACCGGGCTCTGCCGAGGCAACAACTCCGATCCACCCCAGGGCGGCCTAGCCAATGTCGGCTAGGCTGACGCCAATGGAGGATTGCCCGGAGACACCGGGGCAATCCTCAGACGGGGGGAGCCTGTGCAGGCACACACAGCTGGCCAGCTGTGTGCGCAGGTCCCCTAGGGCATTTGAAGACGGGCTTGATATGCCCGCCTTCTCCTGCCCGTCCGCCTACGTCTGAGGGAAGCGAGACCCGCCTCGTCCTCTCGCTCCCTCTCAGCTGCCTCCTTCTGCGACATGACAGAGTCGCAGAAAGAGGCAACTGCTTTCCAGTTCGTCTCACTGTCAAGCATGGCTTCGACCATGCTTGGCAGTGAGACGTCTCCCCCACCCAGCGCCGCCTCCAGCTCCTGACGCTGGGTGTCCCAGGCCGAGCATACCTGGAGTGTATGCTCGGCCGTGTCGTCGGGATCGCCGCAGTGGTGGCACTGCGGCGATTCCTCCCTTTTAATACGGTGCAGATAATGACCGAAACACCCGTGTCCGGTCATTATCTGCACCATGTGGTAGGTGAGGCTACCTCGGTGCCTCACCCACTCTTCGAGCACCGGACGTATCGCAGTGATAGTCCGGTGGCCGGCGGTAGGCTGGCGGAGTGCCTCGCTCCATGCTTGCATTGCCCCCTCCTGCGCTTCTGCGCGGACCCGTCGCACGTCCTCGGCGACGGGTCTTCCTCCTTGGGCCCTTGCCGCGGCCCGATGTCGATACACCTGGGACAAAACCAGGGCATCGACATCCCACGGTGGCACGCCCGCGAGGACGCAGGCGGCCCCGTGGCTGACCGTGCGGTAGGCCCGCACGGTCCGGGTCGCGATGGCCCTCTGAGGCCTTCGCAGGAGGGCCCGGGTGTGAGGAGTGAGGCACTCCGCCCAGACCGGGGCTCCGTAGAGTGCCATCGACCTTACCACCCCGTGGTAAAGCCGACGGCACGCCGAATTGGGTCCTCCCATATTCGGGAGGAGACGTCCGAGTGCGGCTGCAGCTCTAGTTAGCCGTGGAGCGAGGAGCTTAAAGTGCTCCTCGAAACTCCAGCGGGGGTCCAGTGTCAGGCCTAGGTACTTCAAGTACCTGCCGACATCAATCCGGACCCCCTCCACTCGGACGCGGAGCCCCGATGGGATCCTGCGGCGTGGGGGGTTGAAGCCCATGGCCCTAGTTTTATCTAGGGCCACCTCCAACCCGAGCAGTCGAATGCGTCGGACGACCAACGAGGTGCCGACCGACGCAAGATGTACCGCTTTCTCCCACGTCTGCGCTCTTGCCGCGACTAGGGTGTCGTCGGCAAAGCAGACAATCTCCATTTTGGGAAGGAGATTGCCTCGCAGGACCCAGTTGTACCCCAGGTTCCAAAGCAGGGGGCCGAGTACGGCCCCCTGGGGTACGCCTACCGCCACTGGTCGGCGAATTATAACGCCGTCTGCGCCCTCGTAAAGGACCACTCGCTCGGCGAGGTAGTCATCGACGAGGGCGCAGAGATAGGACGGCACCCGGTGGAAACGGAGTGCCGCCCTAATACATTCGTGGGGGAGGCTGTTGAATGCGTTGCGAATGTCGAGCGACACCGCAACAACAGCCTCCCCCCTGCCGGTGGCCTCCTCAGTCCACCCCTTGAGGAGGCCCACCGCGTCCATCGTGGACCGACCGGTGCGGAAGCCGAACTGGCGCTCCTCCAAGTTCGGCCCCTCAGTCTCCAGATGCTCGACGATCCGACGGGCCATGATCCTCTCCATGGCCTTGCCGGAGTCGTCGAGCAACACCACCGGTCGGTACCCGGACGGCGAGTCGGCGGGGCGGCCTTCCTTGCGCAGGAGGACGAGTCGCCCCGCCTTCCACCTCCTCGGGAATTTGCCCCGGGCGATGCATGCATTAAGCACCGCCCGGAACCTCTCCTCCAAAGGCCCCAGCGCTATCGCCAGGGCCTTGGCCGGGACTCCATCTGGACCCGGGGCCGTCTTCTTCCTCCCGATACGCTCCCTCACCGTCTCGAACTCGACGTCGGAGACGGGAGGGCCCTCCAATTCGGCCTCCGGCAGCGGTTCCGGAGGCTCCATGGGCGGGGGCTCGAACGGGCCTGGGGTCGGGAACAGCGACCCCACGACCTTGTCGAGCAGCGTCGGGTCGAAGTGGGCCGTGGAGGGGGAGCTCGACGCGAACTTCCCCCTCACGGCCCTGTACGGACGGCCCCAAGGGTCAGCGTCCAGGAGGGCCAGGAAACGCTCATGGGCCTCCTCTTTGGCCCTGCAGATGCCTTCCTGCAGGGCGTTATGAGCGTTCCTGTACGCCTGACGAAGGAGGACCTCTTCGTCAGGCGTCCTCCTGGAGCGTCGTCTCCGGCATCGGAGGAGAGCTCTCCTGGCCGCTAGGCATGATGAGCGCAGGGAAGCAATCTCCTGCGCCCACCAGTACACCCTCCTCCAACGAGGAGGAGGGCGCCACAGCGGCATGGCGGCATTGCAGACTTCCCGAAGGTCGTCTGCAAAGTGGTCGGCCATGCCGTCGGGATCCCCTGCGAGGTGAGGGGGGAGCGACGACCATTCCCTCACCATCGCGGCCTCCTCCGCCACGTCCGGGCGGAGCTTGGCGAGTGCCCACCTAGGGAAGGCGACACCCGCCGTGGGGTCCCGACGCTGTGGGGCCCTAGCGGCCTGCGTGGAGACCTCGTATCGGACGTAGAGGTGGTCCGATAGGGTCTCCACGTCTTCCACTACGTTCCAGGCCCGGATTCGGGCAGCGAGGGCAGCGGTGGCAAAGGACACGTCCACTATGGACGTACCTTGCCACCGTACGCACGTGGGGGTGGTGCCTTGGTTGAGCACCTGGAGCCCCAGGCCCAACGCCCAGGACTCCAATATACCCCCCCTCACGTCCGTACTGGGGGACCCCCACGCCGAGGATTTGGCGTTGAGGTCCCCCGCCACCAAAACTGGGAGTGGGGCCGCGCGCCTCACCACTCCCTCCACCGCAGCCAGGAAGGACTCGAAGTCCGCCCGACTGCGGTTCGGGGAGAAGTAGGTCGACACGACCACCATTCTCCCATAGTTCGCTGCCACGAACCCGGAACCTCTTTCCCTTAGGGAGATGGGAGGAGCGCATCCCCCCGGTCTCACCACAACGGCAGCGGAGTCGTCCAGGTCCCCCACCCAGTGGGGGTTCTGGGGAACGTAGTACGGCTCCGCCACCACCGCCAGGCTAATCTCCCACTCCGCCATGGACTGACACAGCAAGTCCTGTGCCCCGGCGGAGTGGTTGATGTTCGCCTGGAGGATCCTTGTGGGAGACTTATTGGGCATTGGTTGTGTCCATGCGCTCCTCCCTTGATACGCCCGTGGCCCCTGGCTTAGCCGCACTGAGGCGGCCCCTGACGGCAGGGGGGGAACAGTTCATCCCCCCCATTCTGTGATTGGCCGGAAGGCCGGCGTCCGTGCAGACGGCGCATTTAAACGCCGCCTCGCACTCATTGGCGGAGTGCCCATCCAGTCCGCAGCGGTAGCAAAGGCCGCTGCGGTCCTTTTTGGATGGGCACCTGACGACCGGATGGCCGAGCCCCATGCACCTGAAACAGCGCATGGGACGCTGCTCGATCAGTTGGACGGAGGCGGAGCTCCATCCAACCGTCAATCGGCCCCCGGTCACCAGCTTCCTGGCGGCGTCAATGGGGCAGGAGGCAAAAGCCGAGCCGAGCCCCCTGGCTCCAGGGTGGACCTTACCCACCCTGAAGTGCTCGGGGGGACAGCCCGTGCTCAGCGCCAACGCGGCCTGCAGCTCCTCGGCCGACACCGAGTCGTCAAGCCCGTTGACCCGGATGTCCGCCGATTTAACTGGGCGCGTGACTTTAGCCGCGTCCCCCAGCGCCTCGCCGATCTTCGCCGCCAGTTGGTCCGCCTGAGCGGCCGTTGTCTCCTTCGGGAGCTCGAGTATCCGAGCTCCCGTCACGCCCGTTCTAAATTGGGCCGGACCGATCCCGAGGGCAGCCAAGGACACCGAGGCCTTAGTTTTCTCTAAGGCCTTCTTGTACGTGGCGCCCTTCTCCATCGCTTCCGGCTTCAGTGCCACCACCACGGCTAGTTTCTTGAACTCCTTAGGGAGTTTCGGCGCCTTGCTCTCCTTCTTCGGGGCCTGGCCGGCAGGTGCGGCTGTCGGAGCGGGCGCGCGCTTCTTGCGCCGCACCACCTCCGACCAGCTTCCCGTCGCTTCCACGGGCCCCGATGATGGGCCAGGGGTCGACTCGGAGGCCTTGAGGGCTTGGGGCGCTGCCGTTTTCTTTCCTCTCGCTAGCCTGGGCAAATTAGCCGGGGGGGCCAGGGTAGAGCACGTTGCTTGCGGGGGGGCCGTTCCCCGGTCCTTCGCCTCCTTCCCCGACTTCAGTGGCGGGCGGTGGCTGCGTGCCGGAAGCAGCCTCCCGTCGACTTCCAGCCCGTCCAGGTGGGCGTTTACTACCCCCCCTACGTGGGCCGTTAGCTCCGCCTGGAGGGCCGAGAATGCCTCCAAAAATTCTCCCCTGGTCAGCGCCTGGGAGTCCGCTATTGTCACAGGCGGTTCCGGCTGCTGTGCAGCCGGGGTCTCACCTGGTCCGGTCCTTTCCGAGAAGGCCCTTCGGAGCGCCGTGACCTCCTCGATAAGGGCATCTATTTGTCCGCGGAGGCGCTTATTGTCAGACCGAAGTCGACGAATCTCCTTTGAAGATTTGCGCGCCGCCACGGATTCGACGACTCCGAGGAGGGACCGGGTGGCCTCCTTGATTTCCCTCTGGGAAGTGCCCTTGAGGTTACCCGACTTGCGGATAACCTCAAGGATAGCCGAGGCATTTGCCTCCGCCTTCTGCGTCAGCTCTTCGACAGAGCCGGCCGACGATTTTGCCGACCGGTATGTCGTGGCTGACCTGTCGGAGTCGGTGTCCGATTCCAGCTCTTTCAGCTCGCGGCGAGCCCGCGAAATGCCAACATTGTGGCCGAACGCCTTGCCGCCGCGTCCCTTGCTCACTTTTAGGAACTTAGGTGGCACTACGGGTTCCGCCGAATCGTCCGCCTCCTCCGACCCCGACACTGCTGCGAAGAACTTGCCGGTGGGCTGTACCTGTTCGGACAACCCCTTGGCAGGTGCCTCCTTCGCCGCTGACCGCTTGCGCGCCATCGTACGGGTCAGCACACTCGAGTACAGCAGTTTGCGTGATCCGCTCTTTTCCATAGGGCTGGGCCCACTATGCTCTGTGGAGTCCGACATGGGCCAATTGATGACCCTGCCGACCTCCGAGCTGGTGGGGGAGTCCACCCCTGTTAAAAGGGGGGACAAACAACAAAACTTAACAACAAATCAGCAAAATCAACAATAATAACAATTTTCCTTAAAATTAGACAACAAAATCAACGATATTTCCTGAACAACAGGGGCTACCAACAGCCGGATTGGACTGGGTGAAGGAGCTGCCACGAGGGCTTCTTTCCACCCAAATCCGCGACGCGATCCGGCTGCTAGCACCGAAGTTATTCAACAAAAACAACAATTTTCTTAGAAAACTAAAAACAAAAAACAACAATAAAAACTAAACAACAAGGAAACTTTAGAAAATTTTTAGACAGGCCAAAAGAGCCCCCAGGGAGGCAACTTTCAGCCCAAGACCGCGACAAGATCCGGCTACGAGAACCTGGACTTATCGCGGTTTTTGTCTAAAAATTTCAAAACAAAAAACAACAAAATCAACAATAACAACAAAAATAACAACAAACAGCAACAAGTGGTATGGGCAGTTGAAAGAGCCTTGAAAAAGGCTTCAGTCAACATACACCACGCCAAGAAACTCCAAAGGGGTTAGAAGATATCGTCAACTGAAAATGTCGAAATTACGGGAAAATTCAGCAACAACCTAACCTAACCTAACCTAACCTAACCTAACCTAACCTAACCTAACCTAACCTAACCTAACCTAACCTAACCTAACCTAACCTAACCTAACCTAACCTAACCTAACCTAACCTAACCTAACCTAACCTAACCTAACCTAACCTTTGAAGTCTCTGTTGAACGCTCGAAGAGGTTGGACGCAAGCGCGGTCGTTTAAACTAGCTCCGCGTGGCAATAAATGCTTAAAAATCAGTCGTGCGTGCATTTGCAAAAACCAAGTAAATAGGACAAATATTTTGGGAGTTATAAGCAAAAACCCAAAAGAGGATTTTGCCCAAAATTTATATGGTTAAAAAACCAAAAACCCCAAAAATCAAAAATCTCGAAAAAGAAAAATACCACCAGATAGCCCTTGTTTCATAAGTGAAAAAGAAGAAAAAACAGTGAAGATCGGACAACGGAGGCCAGAGATATAGGGAAAAAACAAAAACAGTCAAAGTGTCTTGACGACTGGTCGGTCAACATAGGTTTTTGCTTAATCCTGGACTCCAGGATCGCCGTAGAAGAAAACAGCTGGTACCACTGGATTACAATTCAAAAGTTGTACATAGGAACACAAGCAGCCCCGGAATCGGACTCGATTGGGCGCCGGGATACTCTGGAGAAACATTGGGTAAATCCACGCTAAGTTGACCCGCGGCTAACATAGCTATACTATTGCCTGCACCAGGACGTGTCTGCTGAAAATAAAATTAAGATCTTCTAAGGCACATAACTTCGCAACCACTAGTGCTAAAATTCAGTGAGACACGTCATTGGGTTCGGAAAATTAACACCTTTTTTCCCAACTTAGCGGGATCACTATAGTCCCCCACCTGACTTCACCTGTAAAAATTGAAAAACCTATAATTCCCTTCCCTTACGTAGTACACAGTTGTGCGATACGTCGTTGGATAGGCCTCATCGAGATCTGTCCGGCGGCCTATCGTCCTTAACTCGTTCTACACCCGGTTTTGTCTGAAAAATTAAAATAAACTATTTTAGGCCCTATATATCAAAATTTATTCTAAATTATCCCTAAAACCGATCTTCCCTCCTTTAACCTTCCCTAACCCTCTATTTGGCTACCTTTCCTCCCCCCATAGTTTTCTCTGGGTGCCCTGGGGGCCCGATTCGGGTCTGGGTTCTGGCAAAATATTAAACAGAGACTTAGTTAAGTTAGTTATAAGTTAGTTTTAAGATTGATCGGGCTATTGCACTAATTAAATTAATTAGTGACAAAAAAGTCTGTTTTAAGTATTCTGACGGAGCCCTTTTACAGCTTCAATTTTATTAATTAACATTGTATATTTTATTTTTATTTTATTTTGACATTTTAATTTTAATTGTATTATTGTATAAAGAATTTATTTTATTGACTGTTACTTGTATATTAACTAGACTATTACTGTGCATTACTTAACAAATTGTTTTATCGACGGTTAATTGTGCACTGTTTTAATTGATTTTTGTTTGTTGTGTTGATATTGAATTTGATTTTATCTTTGACTTGACATTTGTTGACTATATTGATATATTATTTAATACTATGTTTTAATTTGGTAATTTAAGTTATACTGTAACTACATTGTATTAGTTTGTTGGCCCATATACAGTCACAAACAATTCAATAAAAAAGACCTAGGTACCTACATAGACAGTCTAGTTATATTTCAAAAATTTTATTATTGTAAATTGTATATTATTTGATCATTATTGTGTTGTGTTTACTGACATATTTAATTGCAATCTTATATTCTGTGTATATATAGTGATTAAGATACCATAAGTCAATATCGACTGACTAATATTATTTGTACATTATTTTAAAAATATTATTTTACACTTAAAATAGTAAATTGACTTAGCTGTGTTCAGTCCGATCAATTTATTTTTACTTTTTACTTTTATATTTTTTGATTTGATTTAATTTTATTTTCACCTAAAATTTTTATATCTTTTATTGACGCGGTATATCACTATTGTATTTTACTTGCCCTATTGTTTCATCTTAGTATTAAGTTAATTAAGTTGTTTTTATCTATATAGGCCCATATACAGCCCTTAGTTATTAAGTATCTGTTGACCCCAAATCCCTTGGTCCCGTGGTCCCTTGGGCTATCCCGGACCCCTTGGGCGCTCGGAGTTCCGTGGTTCCCGGGCTCTCTGGGCTTCCAGACCTTTTGGGTTACCGAATTCTTTGGGCACCAAATCTTTTGGGCACCAAATTTTTTGGGCACCAGATTTTTGGGCACCAGATTTTTGGGCACAAATCTTTGGGCACAAATTTTTGGGCACAAGTTTTCTTGGGCACAAATCTTTGGGCACAAATTTTTGGGCACAAATTTTTTGGGCACCGAATTTTTGGGCACAAATTTTTTGGGCACAAAATTTTTGGGGCACCCAAATTTTTTGGGCACAGATTTTTTTTTGGGCACCGGATTTTTTGGGCACCAAATTTTTTGGGCATCAGATTTTTGGGCACCGAATTTTTTGGGCACAAATTTTTGGGCACAGATTTTTGGGCACAAGTTTTTCTTGGGCACAAATTTTTGGGCACAAACTTTTGGGCACAAAATTTTTGGGCACCGGAATTTTGTGCACAAATTTTTGGGCACAAAATTTTTGGGCACAAAAAATTTTTGGGCACCGAAATTTTTTGGGCACCAAATTTTTTGGGCACCAGATTTTTTGGGCACAGATTTTTGGGCACAGATTTTTGGGCACAAGTTTTCTTGGGCACAAATCTTTGGGCACAAATATTTGGGCAAAAAATTTTTGGGCTACCGGATTTTTTGGACTAAATCTTTTGGGCTCCCGAATTTTCTGGGCTCCCGGATCGTTTGGGCCCCCGGTTTTTCGGGCTCCTGAGGCTTACGGGCCATCGGACCGCTTGGGCCCTTGGACTTTTGGGCCAAGTTGAAGAGCCCCTGTACAGCTCCCTTAGAATTAATTCGGAGATTCGGAATTCGGAGACAACAATCCCTTCGACGATGCTGCGGTCTCCAGCGACGGACCGACCGAGACCGGTTAAATCCGGAAAACCCCAGGAGACTCCGCCTCCCTTGCCAAACGTCAGGCGGAGCATAGGGGAGTGGGAGACGGGGAAAGTCTCCATCTCTCCCCTGGCTCCGGCGGCGGGCACGGCGAGGCTTACACAAAAAGTAGAATATCCTGATAGGGTCACTGAGGCGAGGGCGTGCCTGAAAAAGGCAAAGCTCAGCCTCAGTGCCTCTAGGAACATAAAAACTGAAATAAAGGAAAATATAATTCAAGCTCTCGACCGGCTCTTCGCCCTGGTGAAGGAGGCGGAGTCCGAGGGGAACAAGAAGAAAAACATGGGATCGGGGAGGGAGGGGGATAAGCTTCCTCCCCCCCCGACCCGCACCGCGCAAACGGATGCGAAACTTTTGGAGGCCCTAGAAAGACACGCTGACCTCCTCAAGGCAAATGAGACTGCATTGCGGGACCATACAAAATTGATGAATAAATTAGAAGGAGAAATAAAAAAGACGAAATCTGATGGTCCCGCAAGGTCCTACGCGGAGACCGTAGCGCGTGGAACCGGTGATAGACCGACCCTGCACTCGGTGGTCGTGGCGTCGGAAGACGTCACGGACACCGGGGAGCAGGTACTAGACAAGATCAGGGAGGCGGTCAAAGCAAAAGATGGCTGGGTGAAGGTTGAAAGAGTAAGGAAAGCCAAAGAAAGGAAAATTGTAATAAGCTGTAGGACGGAGGAGGAAAGGAGCAAGGTTAAGGAAAGGATCGAGAAGTCGGGAAAACGACTTCTTTGCGGCGAGGTCGAGAACAGGGATCCTCTGCTGATCCTTTGGGACGTCCTGTCGGTTAACAACGACGAGGACGTCCTGAAGGCAATCAGGAATCAGAACCGGTCCCTGTTTGACGGCCTCGACGAAAAGAAGTCGAGAATGTTTGTGAAGTATAGAAGGAGAGCAAGGAATCCGCTCACGGGACACGTCGTTCTGAGCACCTCTCCGGAGGTGTGGAAAAGGGCGACTGAACTCGGGGCCCTGCACATTGATTTGCAACGTGTCAGGGTCGCGGACCAGTCGCCCTTGGTGCAGTGCTCGAGATGTCTGGGCTATGGTCACAGCAAAAGGTTCTGTGCCGGGACGGAGGACCTGTGCAGCCACTGCGGGGGACACCATCTAAAGATGGCGTGCCCCGAGTGGAGGGCGGGAACTCCCCCGGCCTGTCGCAACTGTGCTGTGGCCAAGCTCGGAGATCGCGGGCACAATGCACTCAGCCCGGCGTGCCCCGTGAGAGTGAAATGGGATGCCATAGCACGCTCCGCCACTCAGTATTGCTAAGGGCACCCCTGAGAGTAGCCGCACCTATGGGCTCTTACAAGTTAACTTGCAACGAAGCCGACTAGCTACCTCCGAGCTCCTAGTGGAAGCAGGGAAGAGGGGTACGGCCGTAGCGCTCCTCCAGGAGCCCTATGTGGGGGCGGCTGGCACGGTTCGGGGTCGGAGGGGGATGCGGGTCTTCCAGAACCCCACTCCAAAAGAGGGTGCTGTTAAGGCTGCTATAGTAGTTTTCGATAGCAGCCTTAAGGTCACACAGTACCCAGAACTCACCACTAACAACATCGTAGTGGTGGGGATACGGATGGGGCGCTGGACGACAACGTTTACCTCCTTCTATTTCGAGCCGGACCAGCCAATTGAACCCTACGTTGGGCTTCTGAAGAGAGCGGAGGCCAAGCTGGGGGCTGGGAGATGGTTGGTCGGTGGAGATGCTAACGCCAAGAGTCCATGGTGGGGCAGCGATAAGATAGACTCGAGGGGGGAAGAGCTTTCAGGTAGTCTGGATGAGCTTGGCCTCGAACTTCTGAACGTTGGTGATGCTCCGACCTTCGACACTGTCCGAGGGGGGCGGCGTTTCTGTAGTCATGTGGACATCACAGCATGTTCGCATGACCTGTTGGACCTGGTGGAGGACTGGAAAGTCCTCAATGATTTAACGGGTTCCGACCACAACGGCATCGCATTCAGGCTGAACCTCGGACCTTCCCGAGGAATGGAAGTGGTCAGATCGACCAGAAGGTACAACACCCAAAAAGCAGATTGGCAAAAGTTTAGATCCAAAATTTTAGAACTAATTGGGGAATATGGGATGGGAGAGGGTGTTGCACCAGATAGGGAACAAACAATTTCGGCTGTGCAAAATTATACCAAATTGGTAATCGAGGCGTCTGACCACGCCATTCCGAGGAAGGGGACGAGGGAAAAGCTGGCGTTGCCGTGGTGGACGAAGGACCTGGAAATCTTGAAGAAGGAGGTCGCCACCAGGAAAAACAGAATCAGGAACGCCGCACCCGTCCGACGGTCGTGGGTCGTCGAGCAGTACGTTCAGAAGAAGGCGGAGTACGAGCAGGCCGTGAGGCAGGCTCAGACGGACTCCTGGAAGTCCTTCTGCGAGCGACAGAGTGGCGAGAGTATGTGGGATGGCATCTACAGAGTGATTGGTAGAACGGCCATCAGAGAGGAGGACCCGCCGCTGGTTCGAGACGGTAGGGTTCTCGATGCGAGGGAATCGGCGGAGTGGCTTGCGGAGGTGTTCTACCCGCAAGACCACGCGACTTCGGATGAAGGGATTCACCGCCAGATCAGAGCGGAAGCGGACGGGGTGAACGTGGGGGAGCAAAACTCACCCTGCGACCCCCCGTTCACGCTGACCGAGCTTGAGATGGCGGTGAAGTCCTTCAATCCGAAGAAGGCCCCCGGCTCCGACGGGCTCACTGCTGACATCTGTTCAAGGGCCATCGGCTGTAACCCCAAAGTCTTTTTGGGGTTATTAAACAGCTGTATGGCCCACCATATCTTTCCAAAGATATGGAAAGAAGCAGCAGTGATTGTCCTTCGGAAACCGGGGAGGGATAGCTACACCGTCCCCAAGTCATTCCGACCTATTGGACTGCTGCCCGTGCTCGGAAAGGTGTATGAGAAAATGCTAGTGGCTCGCCTCAAACACCATCTGTTGCCGGGGATTAGCGACCGCCAGTATGGCTTTGTGCCCCAGAAGAGCACCGAAGGCGCCCTCTATGACCTAATGTCGCGAATAAATAGCAAGCTTGATGAGAAGAAAGTTATTGTATTGGTATCATTGGACATAGAGGGGGCCTTCGACAGCGTCTGGTGGCCCATGGTTAGGGTCAGGCTGGCGGAAGCGGGATGCCCGGTCAACCTGAGGCGAGTCCTTGATAGCTACCTCGCCGACAGGACGGTAAACGTCAGATACTGCGGCGAGGTTCATAGTACCGAGCCGAGCAGGGGCTGCATCCAAGGGTCAATAGCCGGACCCTTGCTCTGGAACCTGACGCTCGACCCATTGCTGCGGGGCCTGGAAAGTAGAGGCGTCTACTGCCAGGCCTTCGCGGACGACGTGGTGCTCGTCTTTGATGGAGACGGGGCGCTCCAGATAGAGCAGAATGCCAATGCCACTCTCGCGTATGTTTTGGAGTGGGGTGTCAAAAATAAGCTTAGGTTCGCACCAGGCAAAACCAATGCCATGGTGCTGACCAGAAAGCTTAAGTTTGACACCCCACGCCTCACCATGGGCGGGATTGATATTGGCATGAGGGACAAAATCAAACTGCTGGGACTGACCATAGACAGGGGTCTCACCTTCAAGGATCACGTAAAGAGTGTGACGAAGAAGGCCCTCGGGGTTTATAAGCAGCTCGGGAGGGCAGCCAAAGTCAGTTGGGGCCTCCATCCCGAGGTAGTCCGCTCCATTTATGTCGCCGCGGTGGAACCAATTATCACCTACTCTGCGAGTGCGTGGGTATCTGCGACTCGCAGAGTGGGGGTTAAGCGGATCTTGAACGCTGTGCAGCGGGGTTTCGCGCAGAAAATCTGCAGAGCCTACCGAACGGTGTCCCTGAACTCAGCCTTATTACTGGCTGGGATACTCCCCCTTGACTTACGAGTCCGTGAGGCTGCCTCATTATACGAGGCCAAGAGGGGAGTACCACAGCCGGAGCTTGGGGACAGGGTCATCGAGCGGGGGGTTCTTGCGTCCGAGGCTCCCCACCCCGCCGAGCTGGTTAGCCTCGAGTTCGGAAGCCTGGTGGACGAGGACGAGCTTTTAGCCAATAGCGCATACCACCTGCGCATCTTTACGGACGGCAGCAAGATTGACGGTCGGGTTGGCGCCGCCCTATCCTTATGGAAGGGCGACGCCGAAACCAAGGCCGTCAAGCTTGGTCTGCCGTCGTATTGCACCGTCTACCAGGCAGAGCTCTTGGCGCTATGCGAGGCGTCGAGGGTAGCTCTCGGGCGCAGCGAAACATCCGCTGCGATATACAGCGATTCAAGGTCCGCATTGCAGTCCGTCGCGGCGAGTAAGTGCTCGCACCCTCTAGCAGCTGAAACCAGGGAGAACTTAAATAAGATCCATAAGCAAGGCAGAATAATTAAATTATTTTGGATAAAAGCCCACGCTGGTCTAGAGGGTAACGAGAGGGCGGACTGCCTCGCGAGGGAGGCCGCACTGAAGAGTAAACGAAAGCCGGCGTACGACCTGTGTCCGGTCTCGTTCGTCAAGCGGTGCATCCGCATGCGCTCGCTTGACGAATGGGACCAAAGATACAGGGAGGGTGCGACGGCTGGAGTTACCAGGCTGTTCTTCCCTGGAGCCATAGAGGCTTATAAAACCCTGAGGAAGGTGAGCCTTGAAGGTGTGATGACCCAGGTCTTAACGGGGCACGGTGGGTTCTCCGAGTACCTGCATCGGTTCAAGCACAAGGAGAGCCCATCGTGCATTTGTTCCAGCAAGAGCGAGGATGTCCCGCACGTTCTGCTGGAGTGTCCGGTCTTCGCCAAGGAAAGGATGGAGCTTGAGTACGAGATGGATATGGAAGTGTGCCCAGCCAATCTTAGTGCGATGATCGCCGGTAGCCAAAGGAAAAGATTCATGGAGTTCTGCAAAAGTATTGCGACTAGGGTAATTAATAGAAATAAAACGTAAATTGTAAATAGCTTTAATATATATTGTGCACAAAATTTTTAAATTATTCAATGTTTTTAATTATTTATTTTAATCTTTAACTGTATATGCTGAAATTTTAACTGCTTTAATTATATAATGTTTTAAATTGTTTTAATTGTAAATAATGTTAATGTTCAAATTTAAATCTGTTAATTATTGTTGTTTTAAATTGTTATGTGGATTATTTAATTTAATTGTTTAATTATTCTATTTGTGATTGTTTAATTTATTAATGCAAAATTCTACTGTTGTTTATAATAAGAAAAATTATCGTGTACAATTTATTTGCCCTAGAACCAATAATAAAGAATTAGAATTAAGGATAGATTACAGAATAGGTAGTAAGGGTTATAGACGGGAATCCCACCCGTAAAGCATGAATGAGGACGGATACTAGAAAGATACAGGATGAAGAATGAAAGTACGAGTAGTAAAAATGCGAGAACTGGTATGGAAGAGAAATAGTAAACATAGGCTACGACCCTGCGTCGAAGGGATGAGCAATTAAAAAAAAGAAAAAAAAAAAAAAAAAAAAAAAAAAAAACCTAACCTTTGATGAAAACAAAACGTGAATTGTACCTATTTAGAATTAAAATAGTAACCATTATGTTATTGATTGAGGTACTTGTTCGCTAATCGGTCTCGCGACAATGCTTTTTATTGCCTTCCTGTTCGCTCAATGCTACTAAGGAATTTATATTAAGAGCACGTTCTGCTAAGTGCCCTCGAACTTTCCCTTTCGGTATTCGTTTATTGCAGCTATATATATATATATATTTTTTTTTTTTTTTTTTTTTTTTTTTTTTTTTTTTTTCTGTCATCTCTGAGCTGGTCTTAGGACAACCTTCGTTATTCTTTGATAGATGTGTACCGCCCCCGTCAAACTCCCCGCCGTGTCCTCGAAGTGGATCACGCGGGAGTTGAATCGACACAATATGTACACTCTTCGAGCGCCACTCTGCACGCTTGGAACGAAACACCGTGCGCATCGGTATTGGATCCTTAGCGCACCGCCTCCGCCAAACCGAGTAAATTATGAAGCAATGAAAGTAATAGTTTTTCAGCGACGACCGCGAACGATCTCCCACTAATGTTACACCTCTCAAAGCCCGTTTCTCTTGGCTGAGAGAATCTCGTTAATACATTCATGCGCGTCACTAATTAGATGAAGAGACATTTGGCTACCTTAAGAGAATCATAGTTCCTCCCTCCGCTTATGCGTTCGCTTGAACTTCTTCAATTTAATTTTTCTATTTCGCTTCACATTCAGAGCACTGGACAGTACCTCAACAGCCGCGAGAACCATCGCAATGCTTTATTTAAATTAGACAATCGGATGACCCTTATTCTTGTCTCCTTGGCTGTGGTTTCGCTATACGATATAGGCTATATACTCCTGTATGATGAATACCTCAAGCCACAAGTGTTCGCTTGAATTTCTTCACGTTAGCATTCAAAGCACTGGGCAGAATTCACATTGCGTCGAAACCCGCGAGTTCCATTGCAATACTTTGTTTTATAGTTTGAGAATAGGTTGAGGTCGTTTCGGCCCAATTCCTCCAATCATTCGCTTTACCAGATGAGATTATTTCAATTTGACGCCAGCTATTCCTGAAGGAAACTTCGGACGTTTCCATCTTCTAGTTGGTTCGATTAGTCTTTCGCCCCTTTACACAGTTCCGACGATCGATTTGTACGTCAGAATCGCTACTACGGTCCTCCATCCGGGTTTCCCTTGACTTCGACCTGAAGAGGCATAGTTCGTCACTACCGTCCGGCTGCCTGTCAGCTACCGTCGTCGGTCCAACAGTAGACGCGTGAACGACCACCGCCAAACTCCGACACGGCGCTTAGACAGACACCGAACGGGTAGCGATGTATTACTTGGAGAGAAGTGCACGCCGTCCGCGAACGTCGACGCGGGTGCAGCATGTCATCAGCCGTTGATTAATCCACCGGGTGCAACATTGCGAAACACCCTCGTTCGTACGCCACGCAACAACAACAGATCTCTCCGTTCATTCATTCAGGTTTCTTAGGTTTACCCTGATCAGTTTCACACTGTTGAAAGCTCTTCCTCAAAGTTTTCCTTGAGGTCAACGTAGGTCAAATATATCCTGCAGTAGACAACATGTGACCATGGTCAGCGAGCCAAGTGATCCACCATCCAGGGTAATTAAATACTTTTCTTTAAGACAAGAAAAAAAAAAAAATTACCGCTATACGATTGGAAGACTAGATGGTACGGATTTTCACCAATCTCTGAGTCTTAAAATATTTATTAACGTGATGCTGTAACGTCTCGATTAACACAAACACGTTAATGATCTTTCCGCAGATTCCCCAACAGATACTTTGTTACGACTTTTACTTCCTGAATGATCAAGTTTGGGCAACTTCCCAACGATGCCGACGGCCGTGAAGCCACCGTGTCGGTCGGTCCGAAGACCTCACTAGAATCATTCAATCGGTAGTAGCGCCGATTGAATCAAAGCCGCCGGTCCCTCTAAGAAGTATTTGAATACACAGCGAATTGAATCACTGCGCATATTATAATCTCGTTCGTTACCGGAATTGAGAATGGCCATTTATTGTTAGAACTAGGGCAGTATCTAAACACCTTCGAACCTCTAACTTCCGTTCTTGATTGATGAAAACACCTTTGGCAAATGCTTTCGCTGTCGTTTGTCTTGCGACGATCCAAGAATTTCACCTTTAACGTCGCAATACGAATGCCCCCAGATACCCCTATTAACCATTACCTCTGAGTTCTGAAAACCAACAAAATAGATCATATTATTCCATGCACGAAATATTCAATGCAGCTGTTTGAGTCCGCTTTGAGCACTAATTAATTTAAAGTAAAATTGCCGGCCCAACTCGATAATCACTGAGCGCACCGTGATAGGTTTTACCGTCGCGGCGCACCGAAAATATGCTCTCTGCAAACGTGTCAGTATCACCGCAGATGCGATACACCGACAGCGCGCATCACAAATGCAACTACGAACTTTTTAACGGCAACAATTTTAGAATACGCTATTGGAGCTGGAATTACCGCGGTTTCTGGCACCAGAGTTGTCCTCCAATTGTTTATCGTTGAAATATTTTGTGTACTCCCATTCCGATTACGAGGCCTTGTAAGTCCCGTATTATTTATTTTTCGTCACTGCCTCTCTCCGTGCCGGGAGTAATTTGCGGGCCTGCTGCCTTCCTTGGATGTGGGGGTATCAGTTTGTCAGGCTCCCTCTCCGGAATCGAACCCTGATTCCCAGTTACCCGTGACAACCATGATAGTCTCAGAAACTACCATCGAAAGTTGTTACGGCAGACATTTGAAAAATGCGGTCGCAGGTGCTGGACCGTGTGATCGGCAAAAGTCATCTAGATTCATCAAAATCAACGACTTAGAACTCGAGGCTCTCTATCGATTGATTTTGATCTAATAAAGCGCTTATCCCAATCAATATTGGTTAGAGTTGCATGTATTAGCTCTAGAATTACCACAGTTAATCAAAGTAACCGAAGTAAGGTCTAAGAAACCGTAACTGATATATTGAGCCATTCGCGGTTTTGCCTTAATACGGCTTGCACTGAGACATGCATGGCTTAATCTCAGAGACAAGCATATATGGGATCAACCAGGGAGCAATGTACTGAAAACGCGCTAACACAATTAGTTTACGCGTCACCCGCACATTCGCTCTCGGTATGAAACATTCGCAATGGAGAGTTGCTTTTCACATCACAGGGCCACAGATAAGATTTAAAACCCAGATTTTGTAAAACGGTCTCGAATGCGGTATTTGTACGACAAACGAAACACGCCCGGGGACAGAGAGTATCAAAAGAAACCTCTGCTAAATAGACACACCTCACGACGAGTGCGGAAATCTCCGATAAACTCAAAAGTTTTTATTTTGAGCGTTCGCGCTCTGTTATTAAAGTAACAGAAGTGCAAACATCAACCAGACAAGCGATACCATAGTGTTTTCGAAAGACGAAACATTATCTGCGTCGAAGACGAACATATAAAATTGAATTTGAGCGCCTTCGATTTCAGCTCTCGAAAACATATATACGATTGCAGCATACTGAAAATGTAACGTTTCAGTCCCACAAAATATCTACGGCATCACTGATGAATTATTAGCTCGCAGGTTTGCTCCGCCCCGCCAAAACGCGAACATCGACAATGACAGCTTCGCCCCGCCAAAACCGTTGTTCCTGTATTCAACAGACACGTCTTTTCAAAACGCGAACATCGATAATAACACCTCCCGTCTGTAATGGATAACAGTATATTTTAACTTCGCCAATGACGATGTTCTGAGCCCTGAAACAAACTACACACGTATCGCCTTTAACGGGGAACAGATAAGTGTGGTTTCTTTCAATGTAGGTTTTATCATTTGGAGGTGTAATGGTAATAAAATAAATCAGAAAGTTAAAAAAAAATGCGTTGTACTCTAATCTCTGAAACGGCTAAGCCGATTTTTAATGCGGTTTTCACCGATGTTTATTGTAGCAAGCTTTGTATTTTTTTCCTTACAAAATATAAAAAAAGTTAGGTTATTAATTAAAATACTATACTAGTATGTACCGTATACTAGGCGACCCAAGTCGCGAACACCTCTACTAAAGTGTAACTATAGTACTTTTAAGTTACCTTTACATGATACTTTTATTTTCAACATTAAATTATATCTTTTATTTATTGAGAACTCGCTTTTATCTGCGTCTTCATCCGCGCCACTTGAATGTAAAAAGCTTTCTTCTTAACCATTGAAAAATAAAAAATAAACCAATGCCTGACATTATATCAGCTATAACTTATTATATTAGCTTAACAAACAAATATTTACGGTTGTTTGAAGTGATTTTACTTTATTAAAGTAAATGTAATGTTCGGTGTAAGTGAATGCTTACTAATGCGACTAAAAATATGTTTTTTAAACAAGTTCCATACATTTTGTAGTTGTCTATGAAAAATGTGTAGATCCTGAAACACGAAAACGTCGACAATGACAACTCAGCCCGTTTTAAAAGGCGAAAATCATCAAAGGCGACTGAGTCCCGAAACAAACGACGCCGCACGAAGCGCCTTCGATCGGGAACAGATACTTTTGTCTTTTCGATAAAGTTCAAACCATTAAATTGTTCGTGCCCTGGATTCCGTCTGGAAAATATGCTTTTTAAACAAGTTTTATAAATTTTGTATATGTTGATCAAAAATGTGTATAGAAATGTAATTAACGCGTTCCCCCAAAAGGCATCCCATTTTTGTATCCGGATCCGGATCCCAAAACACGAAAACGGATAGTTTTGTTTGTTTTGCTTATGCTTTTTGAACAAGAACCAAACACATTTCTCTGAAACGCATCCCATTTTTGTATCCGGATCCGGATCCCAAAATACGAAAACTTCGACTACAACTGACCCCTTTTCAAAACGCGAACATAGTCAGACGACTGACCTGTAAATACTTCGTTAGACGGCTCGTATTGATAAAAATCTTTTTGAAAACATATTATTTCTAAACCACCCTAAAATAATGTTAACAAATTTATGACGCTATGAAGTTTTCACTTATGACGTGCACTTACAAGTGACTAACATTTTTATTTTCAAATAAAATATAATGAAGTATCTTGCTGTTCATGTGATAAATAGTAGGTAATTTAGCTATCAATAAAAGCAACTTAAAAATCATTCAGATATTTGGCTGGCCTTGCTTTAAGTACTTTGCTTTATGGCATGTTGAGTACATTTAGCATTTTTAGGTGTCTGAAATTTTGTTTCTGTATGCGTCATACCGCTTGGTCGCTTGATTTTTTCAGACGGAGGGGTCGCTTCTCAGGCTCATTGGTCAAATCAAAATAGCGCTCGTTAATTTAACTGCAATCATTATACGGACATTCCTCATTCTGTCTTTTTTTTTTGTATTTTTTACAGAAAGTGGCTGATCCTGATTGAAATCAACTGTTCCTGGTCTAAAATTTCTTATGAACATGTATTGATTGTTTTGGCAAACAACATAGGGTTAATTCAGGTTTTGAGTTCCAGTCAAAGTTAAGAACCTGCATTTTTGACAAATAAAAGGGTTCACATAGATTAAGTCTTTTCCCCGAAGGATGCCAAATATATTGCCTTCCTGTTTCGTTCGAAACAAACGCTAAATCCTTTCGCAGGGTGTTTCCTCGCCCCCCTACCGAGAAACCTTGTTACGATTTTTTTTCTTCTATTGAAACAATTGATTTTGGTCGACCATTGTCTATTTGGCCCCCCCTTACTCTCCACTTAGTGGTGTCCCCCCTTCTGTTGACTCTCTCCTCTTTGGAACTTTCCCTTGCGGTACTTTAAATTGCTATCGGTCTCGCGACGATATTCTTATGCCAAACCTGATCGCTCGAAAAACACGTTCATTTGGCAGATTCTGAGAGAACGTTGTTATAAAAAAATTCCTTCCTCTATTGAACACTCTCTGTTCGGTGAACTTCCCAACAACGTCGACGGCCATGAAGACGCGTGTCGATAAGAAGACTCACTAAATCACCGGTAATATAACCCCTTTGTACACCATTTCGTAATGAATCAATTTTAGTACGCATTCGTAAACACACACGGCCGTGACAACATAAGACTTGTCTTCGGGCCTGGTCGTTATAAACGCATGCGCGATTCGTAATTTACTGTCTTCTGTCTGTCTACTGCTGGTCTTCGATCCAACGGTAGACGAGAAAAAGTCCTGCGTCGAATCTCGATACAACGGCCGCTTAAACAGATATCGAGCGAGTCGCGCGATTTATTACTAGGAGAAAAGAGTACGCCGCCCGCGAACGTCGACGCGAGCGCAAGCGTGTCAATGACCCGTTGATTAAATCCACCGGGTACGACATCGCGAAACGCCCTCGTTCATATGCCGCGCAACAACAAATCTCTCCGTTCAATAATCCATTCATTTTTCGTAAGTTTACCCCTGATCAATTTCACCACTGTTGAAAACCCTTCCTCAAAGTTTTCCTTGAGGTCACAACGTAGGTCAAATATATCCTGCAGTACACAACATGACCATGGTCAGCGAGCCAAGTGATCCACCATCCAGGGTAATTAAATACTCGTCTTTAAGACAATAAGAAAAGAAAAATTACCGCTCTACGACTGGAGGACTAGATGGTGCGGATTTTCATCAATCTCAGTCTTAAAATATTTATTAACGTGATGTTGTAACGTCTGGATTAACACAAACACATTAATGATCTTTCCTCAGATTCCCCTACAAATACTTTGTTAAGACTTTTACTTCCCGTAAATGATCAAGTTTGATAAACTTCCCAACGACGCCGACGGCCGTGAAGCCACCGCGTGTCGGTCGGTCCGAAGACCTCGCCAAAATCATTCAATCGGTAGTAGCAACGGACGGTATGTACAAAGGGCAGTGTAACGCGCGCGTGGGCACATCTAAGGGCATCCACAGACCTGTTTATTGCGCAATCTCGTGCGGCTCAAAGCACGCCGGTCCCTCTAAAGAAGGATTTGAATACACAGCGAATTGAATCACTGCGCATATTATAGTCTCGTTCGTTACCGGAATTGAGAATGGCCATTTACTGTTAGAACTAAGACGGTATTTAAACACCGCCGAACCTCTAACTTTCGTTCTTGATTGATTTATGAAAACACCTTTGGCAAATGCTTTCGCTGTTGTTTGTCTTGCGACGATGATCCAAGAATTTCACTTCTAACGTCGCAATACGAATGCCCCCAGATATCCCTATGCACGAAATATTCAAGCAGCTTTTTGAGTCACATTCTGATTACGAGGCCCCGTAAAAGCCGGGAGTGAGTAATTTGCGGGCCTGCTGCCTTCCTTGGATGTGGGTATCAGTTTGTCAGGCCCCCTCTCCGGAATCGAACCCTGATTCCCCGTTACAACCATGATAATCGCAGAAACTACCATCGAAAGTTGTTACGGCAGACATTTGAAAAATGCGGTCGCAGGTGCTGGACCGTGTGATCGGAAAAAGTCCTCTAGATTCATCAAAATTAATGACTTCAAACTCGAAGCTCTCTACCGATTGATTTTGATCTAATAAAGCACTTATCCCAAATCATCTGGTTAGAGTTGCATGTATTATAGCTCTAGTATTATCATAGTTATTCCAAGTAACCGAAGTAAGGTCTAAGAAACCATTATATTGAGCCATTTGCGGTTTTGTCTTAATACGGCTTGCACTGAAACATGAATGGCTTAATCTTTGAGACAAGCATATATAACAGAATTAGTCTACGCGTCTCCCGCACAATCGCTCTCGGAATGAAACTCGCAACGGAGAGTTACTTTTCACATCACAGGGCCACAAATAAGATTGTAAAACCCAGATCTTGTAAAACGAAACACGCCTGGAGACAGAGAGTATCAAAAGAATCCTCTGCTAAATAGACTCACCACACAAGGAGTGCATAAATATCCGATAAACTCAAAAGTTTTTAAAGTAACCAATTTTTTAAGTTCGCACTCTGTTATTAAAGTAACCAAGTGCGAACATCAACCGGACAAGCAATACCATTGTTTTCGCGACGACATCGAAGCGAGTCAGTCGTCGTTTGTTAGGAACAGATTGTGTTCTGTTTTTTTTTTTGTGAACCAAAGCTTTGATTCAGTCTTGAGGCGGAATTCAAATTATTCTATTAAAATGTACAATAAGTTGCACCTGAGGGAATTTACCGAGAAATTTATTTAAAATAAAATTGACCATATGGCTATTAGACCAATGTTTTTTATTTTTACACCATATTCTTAGTTAGTTGATTTTGCAAGCCAGAAGTACATGAGCGCATATTCAAACTAATCTGGATCACATTGACCCATGTTACTTGAAAATAAATGTTGAAAATTTGACCGCCTTCAATTTCAGCTCTCGAAAACATATATACGATTGCAGCATACTGAAAATTTAACTTTTCAGATTTTACAAAATATCTAGGGTATCACTAATGAATTATTAGGTCGCAGGTTTGCTCCGCCGGCCAAAACCGTTTTCTTTTTGTATGCGACAGATTCGTGTTTTCAAAACACGAACATTGACAATAACAGCTTCTCCCAGCCAATACCAATTCCTCCCGTCTGTAAAGGATAACAAAATATTTTAACTTCGCCAACGACGATGTTCTGAGCCCCGCCATCGCTTACTGAGCCCCGAAACAAACTACACACGTATCGCCTTTAACGAGGAACAGATAAGTATAGTTTCTTTCAATGCAGGTCTTATCACTTTGAGGTGTACCTAATGATAATAAAATAAATCTAAGAAATTTTAAAAAAACTGCGTTTGTAGTACTCTAATCTCGGAAACGGCTAAGCCGATTTTTAATGCGATTTTCACCGATGTATATATATATATATATATATATATTTTTCTCTTTATTCAGGAAACAAACAGTCATTATAAATAATTTTTTACAATATACATAAATATTTAAAGACTTAGAGTTCCATACACATAATAAACATTAATCAAAATAGATACATAGGTACAGTACTGAAACAAAATTCTACACATAATACAAAATAGATAACCAAAGTTATGAAATTTAAAATTAAGAAAAACACAATAAATACATTCAAGGAGCCATCAAAAGCCTACTTATCTGAATCATATAATTAGTCAAACTGCCACGGAATACATCTACATCCATAAATTCACTATTGTAATGCTACGTCAATGCTACGTCTAAAAAAGTTATTCCCGGTGTAAATCGTTTTATATAAGGGGACAGAGAAAAGTTTGTGTGAACGGGAGCCAGGTCTGGGTACTCTTAAAGCTATTTTTCCAAAATTTGAGGGAAATCAATATAATTATTTAAAATTTTAAACAAAAATATCTGGTCGAACATTATTCGCCGACTTGCAAGGGTAGTTAATGAGTGACGGGTCAGAGAGTTTTTATAAGATATGTATTCATAATTTCCACGATAATCTAAAGATTTGACAAATTTCTTTTGGATTCTCTCGATGCGAGCAATATGACAAGCATAAAATGGGCTCCAGATAATACAAGCGAAATCCAAAAGTGATCGAACGAAGCTGTGTAACGCGCTGTCTCGCTCCCACACCCAACGGCTACAGCCGCACTCGGGAATATTCGATTCCGCGGCAGGCCTGCGCCCCGCGTTAGAGTCAGTCGCCTTTGCGTCGTCAATAAGAAAGCGTGTTGTTACTTTGCAAGAGATCTCGCCCTTCCGCGCCCCGCGCTTTTTCGTAGTAACGGTCGTGTTCACCAAAATGTTCATTCGTTATTCTTTTTCTATACAAGGGAGTCAGTGGCAGTGATACCCTTGTTTATAGCTGTAATATAGTAATTTTAGAGTATGGGGATGCTTAAATGGTTTCGAAATCCTAAGAATGAAACCAAGTTGGCGAAAAGCTCTTTTAACTATATGATCAATATGCAAGTTAAAGGATAAGTTACAATCCATTATGATACCTAAATCACGTACAGATGTAACTCTCCTCAGGGATATATTATTAATTGTATAATCAAAAATAAGAGGGTTATGTCTGCGGGTATTGTAGCAAGCTTTGTATTTTTGTCCTTAAGACGGCTTACAAAATAAAAAAGTTAGGTTATTAATTAAAATAATACCGTAAACTAAGCGACCGAAGTCGCGAACACCTCTACTAAAGTATAACTATAGTATCTGTAAGCTACATTTATATTTTGATTAATAAATTGTATATTTTTATTTATTGAGAACTCGCTTTTACCGGCGTTTTCATCCGCGCCACTTGAATATTAAAGCGTTCTTATTAACCATGGAAAAATAAAAAATAAACCAATGATCCCAAAACACGAAAACGCCGACAATGACAACTCCGCCCGTTTCAAAACGTGAAAATCATCAAAGGCCTTCGATCGGGAACAGATAGTATTGTTTTCTATTAAATAAAATTTAATCCATTGAAATGTTCGTGCCCTGGATTCCGTCTTTGGAAACGTGTACTTTTTATAAGAAATGCTGTTTAAACAGATTCCATACATTTTGTAGATGTTTATCAATAATGCGTATAGAAATGTAGTTAACGCGTTTCTCCGAAACGCATCCAATTTATGTATCCGGATCCGGATCCCAAAACACGAAAACGGATAGTTTTATTTCTTTTGCTTATGCTTTTTAAACAAATTCCATACATTTTGTAGATGTTTATAAAATGCACTTAGAAATGTAGTTAACACATTTCTCCGAAACCCATCCCATTTTGTATCCGGATTCGGAAAACAAGAAAACTTCGACTACAACTCAGCCCTTTTCAAAACGCGAACATCTTCTAAGACGACTAGACAACTCAGCCCCGAATCAAACGACGCACAAAGCGCCTTCGATGGGGAACAGATAGTTTTGTTCCTTTATCAATATGTGTATAGAAATGTTAACACATTTCTCTGAAACGCATATCCCATTTTTGTATCCGGATCCGGATCTCAAAACACGAAAACTTCGACTACAACTAAGCCCTTTTTAAAACTGAATACTTCGACATTAGACGGCCCGTAATTGATAAAAATCTTCCTAAAAACATATTTCTAAACAATCCAAAAATAATGTTTATAAATTTATAACTCTATGAAGTTTTCCCTTGTCATAATTAATTATGTTCTATACGTAGTTTCTTGCTGTTCATGTTATTAAAAGTAGGTAATTTAGCTACCAAAAAAGCCTCTTAAACATCAATTCAGTCTCGCTTAGGAAAAAAAATATTTGTTTACGCGTTGTCTGGCTGGCCTTGCTTTGGTTTATGTTGCATTTAGTTCATTTAGCATTTTTAGGTGAATAGGTTATAAAATGAGCGGTCGTTTAATATAAGAACAAACGTTTTCCGTGTCTGGAATTTTGTGTCTGTATGCGTCCCTCTTGGTCGGATATTTTCGTAAAGAAGGGTCGCTTCTCACGCTCATTAGTCAAATCAAATAGCGCGCCTTAAGCTAACTGCAATCATTATACGGACACTCCTCTTGCTTAGCCCCTAAGTCGCAGTTGAGGAATGGCTCCAGGTGAGGGTACTGTCTTCCGCTTCCGATTTTTCAAACATTCGGACCATCCTAAGTAACATTCACTTCCCGAAACATAACATTGTTGTTTTCATATTTTTCGATGCACATTTTCACAAAAGTTACAAAATATTTTTTTCACCTTGACAAAATCCTCTAGTAAATGTGTGAAACATTTCGTAAAAAACGTTTAGATAACTTCTTTGGTAAAATAATACAGCAAAAATGCAATAATTAGCACGTCAAAAGCACGTTTACAAATGTACAAAAAGAAGATGCGTTTCGGAGAAATATGTTAAATGTATGGGAAAAAATGTATAACACTTATTTAAAAAAAATATACTAGAAATGTGCTAATTACCCATCCCAAAATTTAATATAATTAAAAAAAAATTTTTTTTAATTAAACAAAACGAAAACAAAAATTCATTTTAGAAACCTAGTAAGATGAATTTGAAAATAAAGTTAAAATTTATACAAACAAAGACTACGTACCTTAAAGATGTTTATTTAAGTACGTTGTTTAATAGTATTAAGTTTAGAATAAGTTTAGTAATTAATTCACATCTTGTTAAGGGCCAACATATTGTTAAATTATTAATTAAAAATGTATTTTCTTTTCTTAATTTAATTTAAATTTTTCATTTTTATTTGATTTAAATGATTTTTTAAGCATTTAAATGCATTTTGTATATGGTTATCAAGATGCTAGTAAACACTTGTCCGAAAAGCTTTTTCCCACGTATTTTTGTTGTACCTACATTATCTTTTATGCACGGTATCGAACTGTAGAATTCAGAAGGGGCGGCAAAATTTGAATGGCCTACAGGCGGCAAATTTGTAAAACCGCCACTGCAAGATAGTTAAATGGTAAACTTACTCCTTTTTGCTCATTTTAGACAACGACATAGTTGTCAGTTCAAGTTTTGACATCCAGTTGACAAGCATACGCGAGCTCTTTTTTGTATTTTTTTTTACAGGAAGCAGCTGATTGATGTCAATTGTTCCTGGTCTAAATTTCTTATGAACATGTATTGGTTGTGTTGGCAAACGACAGGGTTAGTTCAGGTTTTGACATTAAAAAAAATGAACCCTTAGAGGTCTTTGAATAAGGTCAAATTCTAGAACGGGTCACAGCGATTCAATTACTAGGAGAAAAGAGAGCACGCCATCCGCGAACGTCGCGCGGGCGCAAGCGTGTCATCACCCGTTTGATTAATCCATCGGGGTGTGACATCGCGAAGCGCTCTCGTTCGTACGCCGCGCAACAACAACAATTCTCTCCCGCTCATTCCGTTCAGGTTTCGTAGGTTTTAAACCCCCCCTTGACCGGGCAAACACCTGTTTGCTCTTCCTCAAAACAGTTCTCAGGATTTGAGGTCAACGAGCAAAGTGATAGACCCGTCCAGGGTAATATTTGTCTTTAAAACAAAAAATAATTATTAAAAAGAATTGCCGCTCTATGGATCAAAAGACTCGATGGCGCGGATTTTCACCAATCTGTTGTCTTGAAATATTTATTAACGTGGTGTGTACAAACGTCTCGGTTAAAATCACAAACACGTTAACGATCTGAATCTTTCTGCAGATTTTCCCTTCGGTCAACATCCTCAAACGACGTCGACGGCCGTGAAGCCATCGCGTGTCGGTCTGAAGACCTCACCCCTCACTATAATTCAATCGGTTAAAGCACACACAAGTGCAATCTCGAAACCCAACAATGTTGGGCCTTGTTCGCGCTATATTGTTTTTAAAGTAACAAGACGCAAACATCGGACAAGCGATACCAGTTGTCTTCGAAAGTTATGAATTTCTTTTTGCTCTGCATAAGCCGCATTTCAAAACACGAACATCACCAAAGACGCACGGAGCGAGCCGTCGCAATATTCGTTTCATTCACGCCTTTCGATACATATACGGTTGCAGCGTACTGAAAATATAACTTTTTAATTTTACGAGCAGTGCATAAAATGTCAATATGAAAATATTTAGGTATATTCATATTATGTATCTATAATGTATATGTATGTATTGTTTATTGTTATTTTTTTTGTTATATGTTATAATAATTTTAATATGTTTAACCTTGTAGTATACATATATATTTTTTTATGTATTTGTAAACTGTTACATGCTGTAACGTTAGCTGATAAATAAATAAATATTAGATATGAAACGGATAATCGAATTGTAAATTCGAATAATTTAAAAAGAAATTAACATGTATCTACATAATCAACCTCGATTATGAAACTATTTAGTTGGATAATATACATTTTGTAATGTTGGGGTATGGGGTACTTAGTAGTAGTCTTTCTTTTTTTTTAGATTTTGTTATTAGATACCGGGGATTACACCACCCCCGGTGGGCCGTATATTTCGATCACATAGTATCTTAACTAACCCGATTGGAGGAATTGTACATGTACCCCTTGCATATATACTTGGGATCTTGTTCAACAAACAATAATTAATAAATCATTTATTTTTATACATTTAATTTTTATTCGTCCTGATCGACACCGTTGATACTGTCTGGCAGAAGTCTAAAAACAAAGTTGTTAATAATAAGGTGTAGCAGAAGTCTAAAAAGTTTTTATGATGTATTTATTTTTCCAAATTTCCAGCACGAACCTTGCTCTCGTGAACCTGAGCAGTCCACTAATAGATGCGGAACGATTTCCGCTACCCCATGTCCCTACAAGCCGTCCCTGACTTATTATCTAACAGCAGACAACAGCAGACGACTTGCGATCGCGTGTGCTGCCATACAGAAATAATGCACTTTAATTTTAGTTATTGTCCGTAAGAGGCCTTATCGCAAACAAAAACACGATTTAGTGTGATATTGTACAAATTGACAGAAAGTTTTCGCCTGTCTCAAGTTGGTCGCTCAGTGAGCAAGAAAAAAATATTCTTTGTAGAGCTTACGCGTCAACAAGACGGTGACCATCTACGATTCGTTTTTACTATTATAGCTTGTAACAATTTTAATAATTTTATTATTTTAGAACATTATTATAACCACTTATTTATTTATTTATTTATTTATTTATTTATTTATTTATTTAGATTTAGATTACATACAGCCATAAAATTAAAAAATATATATTATAGATTATATACAAATAGGCCTAAAGAATCATAAAAAATATATTTTTACATTTATTAATTAAAAAATAATAATAATAATAAGAAAAAAAAGAAGAGAATATCCTATGTGATAAAATTAATTTTTCAAATTATATTATTAATATTGTAATAATGTTGTTAGAGTTCGCTAGATGGCGCTAGTGGTTCGTTATTATGTTATTTTGCTGTTTGCAAAATACATCTCTAGAAAGCTGAAATTTGGAAAGTATGTTTATTTAAAAACGTAAGCATCCGCTAAGAAAAGAAGACTACCTATATAATTTGACATTGACATTAACAATTGTCAAATTATATGTAGTTCGAATCGTCATAGAACCACAGAACACTCTATCATAGAACTATTAAGGAATGACATGCATGATGCATGACAGAAGTTTCGAATTATTTTATTTTAGTTTTTTAAACAATGTCTAATTTTAAAGGTTAAAAATTAAAAATATTACGCCCAGAATCTTGAATATAATATTTTATGGTGAAGTTTAATGTTATTAATCATATTTTGTTGGTTGTTTTGCTATTTGACTAACAGAATTGCTGCAAAAATTGTAGGATTTGTGAAATAAGTTAAGTTGTTAGTGGAATAATAGTGGAATTAGTGAAGAGGTGTTCAACAAGGTAGCGGTTTTGTGATGGTGGTTGATTGTGAGTAGTGCTCTTATCGATAAGACATCTGCTAACACATTTGCGAGTACAGTAATGCCTCTTGTTTGTTGTCAGAAAACCGGTAATATGAGTGAGTCCAAGGAGAAGGCGATTTCCTTGCACGATCAGCTCGTGGCTTATGTGCACGCCATAACCGAGGAACCAGTAAGTCAAATCTTCTCTCTTTTATTTTACTGCATCTAAATAAAGCTAGAAATGTGTTTTCTTTGTAGCATCAGATGCTAATGGCGACACTCTGAAACTATTGGTCACTTGCATCTTCAATCTATGCCTACATATTAATATTATTGTAATAATCCAAATCTTTACATAGTTTAAAATAAAGTCGCTTCTTACTCGGTATACTGTACACTACACAATGGTTTTCACTAATGGGAAGAGTGTTTAACGAGGAGTGTTTTTATAATATAATATAACTAATGTGCATATAAATGTGAAAGTTTGGATGTTTGTTACTCAATCACTCAAAAATAATTTTGCATGAAATTTGGCACAGTTTTTTACCTGGATTCTTTTTAATCTTGAAAAATGGGTTCCTATGGGATTGTCAAAAAACAAACTGCAGTGCAGGATTATCAAAAAACGAAGTAACAGCCACAGCTAGTCTAAAATAAATTTACAATAATGTACATAACCAGGAACAAAAATAAAAATAAGTTTTTAAACAACATTTTTAAAGTTTTTAAAAATATATAATTGTTTGGAAATGAACTGTGAAGCAAGACAATTTGAGACTGCGAAAGTTGGTTAGTAAATCTGTCATCATCTGACAAATTGCTATTTTCGTTTGAATAAGTTAAACTCTGCTAACTTTGAATGATGTATTCTGCTAAAATGATGAATGATGTACAAAGTTTCCAGAAGCTACATTGCTTGCTTAAATATTAAAATAAGAGATGGGATGTAAAATAGTAAAATACTGCAGTGTGTGTCCTGTTGGTATATTATTTTAAATAAGAAAATTATGAGACAGCTTTGATGTGTTTTCCCAAAAATAAGTAGGGTAAATCGGCCGGTTCACGATCAATTAGTGACCATCATGTCTTGAAAGTAACATAACTCTTAAAAATATCAACGAAGGATTAAATAAAATATGATAATCGATACACAAAACTTTAAACTGTTTAATAAATGTGCAGATTTGTGCGTATTTACGTGTTTGAACCATATAAATCATGTATTACGAAAATAAATACTTTTTTCGGTTCCCGATCAGATTCTGTCAGTTTCCGGCCACAAGTTTTTGCCAGTTTACGATCACTGAAAAACGCTAAAAATTGAGCTTACTTGCTATTAAATTAAGGTCCAAATTAAAGGTAGACTATTTTATTCATAAAAATAAAAGAAAGTGGAGAACAGATCAGGTTATTACTACTCCTTTTGGCAAAATTCACACGTATAAGCAGAGAGTGCTGCTTCAGCATCTTCTGCTTCTTGTGCATCACTGTGCATTTCAGATGAAACCAATGGGTACAATAATCGCGTCCTATATTTTTATCTAATTCATTCTCAACGTCGCTAATTAGGTCTTCGGAACATTGACTGCATTGCAAAACTACTTTTTTTAGTACTTCTTGCTAAAGTTTTCTTCTTATTTAAGTATTCTTTTCTCTTTTTCCTTTAATTTCTTTTTCTTTTGCTCTCAATTGCTGCCTTGGTTTTTTTCTATTTCAAGATTTTCCTTAACTTCTTCTCTCTTTCCATAATGTTCTCGCCAAGCCTGTGATGATATAGCGCTTGGCAATTTAGGCTCGACATGTTGTTAAGTTTTTAGTGATAGTGACTCGGGATAAAGCAAATGCTTCTCAAAAACGTCGTTAAATGACATTTGATTATGATTTGATCTGTGAATTAGTTAAGTCATTTTCTTGGGTTAAATTCTCTTTACCATGAACATCTGCTGATACTGTAATAGCGTAACATTGGTCATCAGATGTCAATTGACTGATTGGCGGTGTGATATTTCAATCTCATTGAGATCCATCTGTGAATTAGTTAAGTCATTTTCTTGGGTTGAATTCTCTTTACCATGAACTTCAGCTGATACTGTATTAGAGTAACATTGGTCATCAGATGTCAATTGACTGATTGGCTGTGTGATATTTCAATCTCATTGAGATCCATCTGTGAATTAGTTAAGTCATTTTCTTGGGTTGAATTCTCTTTACCATGAACTTCAGTTGATACTGTATTAGATTAACATTGGTCATCAGATGTCAATTGACTGATTGGCTGTGTGATATTTCAATCTCATTGAGATCTATTACTGAGATATCGTTCAGTGAAATGTATGAACCTGGTTCAGGAAAAGTGATATCTTCAGCAATGTTTTCATCAGTAACTAATAAAGTGTCGCTAATAACTTTCGAAGTGGCTAACGTAGTTATATTAATGTTTTGGCTTAATGGCATTGTAGAAGCGACTACCGTCTGATCTCCCAACCCCAACCCCGAGAGCCTCATCCGTAGTTTAGCAGGTGCATCTATAAAGATTATATCCATGCTTAAATTTGATTTGGCTAAACGGAATAAGGATTCAAAGATCATTGAAGAAGAAATCGTAAAAGCTGAAGTAACTCCAGAAAATTTAAACTTTGATGAACCTGAAATCAACATCAGGTACATCAGCTTAAATTTTCTGGAGTAATATCCAGTAAAATATCGTCAGTCAAAATAGATGCACTTTTATTTGATGCTGCAGAATTTTGAAGTGTTTTGGATTTTGAGCTCCGATTTTAAAGATTTTGTATTTATTAATGTACGCCATTGAGTCTGTTTTCAATCGTGATTGTTCTTGCCACATCACATTTGGTCGTATAGTACTCAATTCCTGATCACCAGAATATTGTCAACGAACAAAAAGAAACAACATAATCGCTAAATAGTCAGTATACGATCACATAAAACTGTGGAATTTCTATGGAAAAAGTTAAAAGTCGACAACAGGTCTTTTCCCGACCACCTGGTTACTGGCAGAAATTTCGTGTACATTACGTCAAGTTATCGTTTATTTAAGCCGATCGCCATCTGACGTATAATTCAATCATTGTATATTGATTCTATACAGTTCATAGAATTCCCGTAAAATTCAAATAAAATTTCAAAAAAGCTTCACAAGGATTTGACCGAAACCACCCGTTGACGATCAGGTGATCGTAAAAGGAAAAAAGATAGTTTTTTACCATCCCATCGCGAACACCTTAAATTATAGTAAATAAATATATTTTTTTAGTAAAATGTTGTATTAGAAGTAATAATAACCATAGTTCAACATTACAAACACAATAACAATGCAGAATTTGCAACAAAAGTAATTTTTACTGACGATTGAAAGATTGCTTCTCACTAATTTTTTGGTAAAATTTTGTTTCAAAAACCGCGCAAACGCACCGGTTCATATTCACCTGCTGACTGATCAAAAACAAACGCATTTTTTCGTTGAAATTGGTGATACGAATGACAGTAATAGATAGAACATGCATATTCAAGTAAAATCATAGCTTATAAGGCGTTGATATGATTGTTTATTGAAGTTTTCCATAAAGTGATCGGGAGCGGGCAGTGATCGGCGAACCGGCTGTTTTACCCTATATCCATATCAATTGAGATGGACTGTAGAATTGTATTATGGCAAAATAATATGTCTAGGTTAATAATGGCGCTAGTCATTTGTTATGTCTATCTAATGCAACTAACTGTTGCTTTGCATCATGTGAACTCACTATCAATAGGTTTATTATATTTCACAATTAAGTATAAGAAATAAGTAAATTAATTGAGGTCCGCCACCTGATGTAAAAGCACCGAGTTTTATTTGTGACAGTCCCACCGGTACATGGACAGAGCGAGTAGGATCCAACTCATGTTTAATGTTTTTCTATTGAGTTAGTGTTGATGATCTATTTTATTTTAAAGTCACTAACATCTTCAGGCTTAGCACTCTTATTATGATGATAGATAACAACTGTGATCACAAAATATATGAGAAGGGTGCCAGTGACAGAGTCATTGGACACCAACCTTCAAATCTGTGTATTATTGGTTCATAGGTCTTTTTGATTTTAAAATAAAAAATGTATTAGGTATTAAAAAATGTTTAATTTATTCTTTTATTAAATAAATAAATGTTACTGGTATTGTATAGTGTTTTGATGGTTCAATATTTTGCATGTATAGCGAAACTGTTCCAGGAGACGCGCTCGGGCGTGTGGGTGGAGCACTCGTACGCGCGGTCGGAGAGCGCGGCGGGCGCGGGCGACGTGCGCGAGCTGCTTGCGCCGCGACGCCCGGCCCTCTCGCCCTCCACCGACGAGTGGCTGGACGTGGAGAGCGTGCCTGCGCTGCCCGCGTACCTCGACTCTCCGCCGCCCTCGCCCTCCGACCACGAGGAAGAGGGGGAGGAAGGGGAGGAGGCACAGTGGGAAGAGACGGCGGCCGCTCTTGCGCCGAGCGCGACGCACGCGCGTTTGTTGAACAGCGCGCTGGAGACACTGCGCGCGGCGCGGCTGGCGCGGTTGGCGGGCGGGTGGGGCGCGAGGCGCGAGTCGGTGCGAGCGGCGGCAACGCGACTGCGGCGCGCGCTGGCGCCTCTGTGGCCGCTGGGTGGGCCGGTGGCGCTGCGGCCGGCGGCGTGGCTGCATGCGACGCTGCTGGCGAGCCTGCCGCGGCCGATGCGCCGGCTGTACGACGAGACTGTGGCGGAGCTCAGCCGCCAGGCGCCGCGCCTCGTCGAGCGGCTGACGGCGGGCAGGCCAGCGCCCCCGCCGCCGCCCGCCTCGCCGCCGCCGGAAGAGAGCTCCCCGGTGGCTTCGGACGCCGGCGGCCCGTGGCTGCTGTGGCTGTGCGCAAGCAGCGCGGAGGAGTCGCGCGAGTCGCGCTGGGCGCGTCGGCTGCGTCCGTTGGTGCATACGCGCGTGTGGCGTCCGCCGCGCACGAGCGGGTCGCGCGTGGCGCCCGACGCGCACTGCGCGTCCCTAGTGGCCGCGGCACGCAAAGCTCTCGCCGAAGTGTTCGTTGAAGCGAGGTGAGAAGTTTTCAAGTCGTATATAATAATTCCGGATTGGATTGGATTCTGAGTATTTTATATTGGACGGGGCCAATAGGAAGTGCGGCGTGAGTGCGGTGGTGGTGGGCGGGATGGGCGCGGGCGCTGCGCTGGCGCTGGACGCGGGCGGCGCTTCCGACCCGCCGCCCGCCGGGCTGCTGCTGCTGGCGCCGCCGCTGCTGACGGCGGAGGGCGCGCGCGACGGCGCCGAGGACCCGCTGCGCGAGCTGTCGCGGGTGGCACCGTCGCTGGTGGTGGCGGGCGCGGCGGGCGCGCAGTGCGGACGCGGCGCGGCGTGCGAGGCGGCGGGCGGACGCGTGCTGGTGGTGCACGGCGCGGACGACGCGCTGCGACTGCCGCGTGCTGTGCGCCGCCGCCTGCGGCTGCCGCAACGCGCGCTGGACGCGGCCGTAGCGGAAGAATGCGCGCGCTGGTGCTGCCGCGTGGCAAGCGCGGAGGCGGCCGAGTACTCGCACCTGCCGCCCGTCGACCGCATCGACATAATGCAGATGCCCATCGTGTTCGCGGACGACCACCCGCCGCTCGCGGGCGACAAGTACAAGACGGGTGCGAGACAAGTGCTGGTGGCCAGAAGAGGGCGCTCGCTGCGCGCGCCTCCTCCGCCTCTGCCGCCGCTTCCGCTCTGAGCGTCGTACCTCCTCTGAGCGTGGACACTTAGTGTTACTTAATGAACATTTGTTATGGATGAAACAACAAACATTGTAGCATTGATAAGTTATTTCACAGTAAATTGCAAGTGTCCATCTGCAATAATGTATGTAATCTAAATCTAAATAAATAAATAAATAAAAAAATCACTTAAGATGATTCACAAGTGGTTTACTTGAGTTACATCTCTTAAATTTTTACCGGAATTATCAATCCACTCTGATACAGGCAAATAATAAATGGTTAAACATTCAACTTGTATAACTTTTTTAAATGGACTTTTATTCTTGAATAGATTTTGTGCTACTTCTACTGATTTTGTACTAAGTTAGGTCCACAAACAGTGCGATCGAAACGAATTGATTCACACAAACAAAATAAGTTATTTGAACTTTACGTACGTTACGGCTATTATAGTTTAGTATATAACTTAAGGATACAATCTTTTTTTAATGGACGTATGAAAACTGAATAAACATTCGCATAAGTTTGTTCTGATAATATCAAAAGCAGTACTATCGAGCGCTGTGGCCACGTGGTGAACTTTTTTGTCCAGTTGGTTCGATTAACCACCAGGAATAGCAATAAATAACATATGGACTTTTTTTTCCTCTTGGTCCGGTTATAGTGTCGTCACTCTCACTACGAGGACTAAACGGTTTTTAAAGCCGCTTGGTTCGATCGGACAAACAGACGACTTGTAATCTATTTAATTTTAAAGTCAATGCAAGTCCTTCACAACGAAACCCTGTAATTGGCAATGTAGGTAGTAATACTGTAGGTATCTATTGTATGTTGTTTTGTTTTACTGTAAGGTTTTTCTATCATTCTTTTAAACACCATTTATTATTCTACAATTAATAATAACAATACATACTGACCCTGCAGACGCCACGGAAATCGACGTAACTAAACTATTTACCTACAAATAGGGACTCCTTCCAAGCTAATCTTTCATCAATTTCATGATGCTAAGTAATAGCAATATAAATTCGTCACGTTTAATACATTCTGAGAAAACTTGAGAATGCTCATATTGCGATTCATCGAACTAGGTAAACGGTAGTTATGGTTCCACGATGAAGACATGATCCGTGAACAAGGTCGTACGCGTGGTTCGATTCTTAAATCGAACCAACAGGACAAAAAAGTTGACTTTAATCGTACTATGAAAGTCAATTACGTAAGTATACCATATAATAAATGAAGTAAAAAACGCCTTTATTCGTCTAATAAACAGCTAAAATACATAGTTTAATTATTAGTTAGTTTATTTGCCTCCTTGTCACTTTAAAGTGTTTCCTTTAGTTTAAATTTGCCGCTCTTTCTTGATTTTAAATTTACCGCGTTACCGATAGACTAACGATATTTCACGACACCACTATGAAGTAAAATAATACTGTTTGGGTATATTATAAACGAATATGTGAGCTAAATTTAACAGCAAACTCTCACGATAATTATAAAAAGACAAATTATAGGCTTCGAATGTTTCTTTCGTTTTCACAGGTTAAGTACCTAGTAAATTATCTAAACTTATAATAATAATGTTATTGATCAAATTGTGAACATATTTTGTAAATAAACATTCGTTTTCACAGAAACGCAATCACGCCTTTGTCATTTTTATTTGAGTTGTTCCAACTATAAAACAACATTATACGAGTAGGTATATAGTGTTCTGTGGCAAAGACCATACCAAAAAATAATAATATAATCCTTTATCTGCGAGCACGGCAGTTGAGCCCCACACCGTACCATAATACCTATTTACCATTCCGTTCTCGAAGTCTCGAAGCGACTTGTAACTTCGTTGTGAATAGAGCAAGAATTTTGATTAAATTTTTAGTTATTAAGAGGACTATAACTCCCTCAAAGTTCTTTAATTTGGTCACTGACGCACTCGCACTCGCAGTCCATTCAAATTTTAAGGTTTTTAGTTATCGTTTAGCCTATAAAGGAACGAACAACCCGAAACTTATTATTTATTACATGAAAAACAACGATTTATTAAAAAGGGGGCGGGGCTTAGCATCACTAAGCAGTAAGCATATAAAATGGTAACTTATACGTTTACCATTTTCGTTTTATAATTTCGATTGCTATTATTGGTTTGATGATTAATGATACTGATTTATTTATTGATATCATTTGGATATTATAAAATTGGTTAAGAAAATCAGTAGCTAACGAACAAGATACTTATATGACCCCAGAAAAAAAAGGCAGATGACCTAAAAAAGAAATTAGACCCTACCTACCATCAAAAACATAAAATGTAAAAAATGCCAACACTTAGACTCGCAACGCAGTTCTTCTACTTCCACAGAGCTTGGTTTTATATGAGATTTCACAACTTTTTGTAATTATAGTTGAAGAACTGCGTTGCGAGACTTGGCCTTTTTTACATTTTATGTTTCTAGTGGGATCTCTTTATTACTAAGTGACTATCATTTAAAAAATAAGCACTGAGGTGGGGGGTCATGTAATAATTAATTTGCTGTCTGTACTGTAATAGTTTTCAAAACCCCAAGGGTACATATTACATATTATTGACATAATATGGAGCACTCCTATGGGAAACTATGTCAGTTTAACCTTGGCTAGAAAATGACCACTGTGACTTCCTGGCACTCTCAATTTCCGACCTCGGCCCGCATGCACGGCCCCACTGCCCTAGTCCTCACTCAATCAATCACCTGCGCCTAATTGCCGCTAATTTGACCTCGTTTCCTTACTTTTCGTTATGAATACACGAAGTACCTAAACTTAACGGGTCGAGTGTAGGGCGGTGGAGCGCCGGAGAAGCGTGTGGTGGCCGATTCGTATACATATTTGAAAAGAGGATAAGAAGAGGCGCGAGACGGATGGGACGTCTCGTGATAGAAAGTATCGGATTGGGGATGGGGTGGCGACGCAGGCGCGCTGGGGGCGCAGGCGCAGTGGGCGCTGCGGCTCCCTCCGCGGCGGTCGGTCGGTCAGTGGTCGTCCGCGAGACTCAGTGGATGCCGGCGTTCGCGAGCCGCGCGCCACTCCCGCTCGACTCCGATCGGCGACCTCGCGCCCCGTCGCCTTCGCCCGAACATGCACTTCTCGCGTCGCGCGACTCACGCGCGAGTCTCGCTCGGCTCCAGTGCGGTGTTTTGCGGTGCGACTTGATGCGATCGTCGGTTGTTTACAGAGTCCTTGCGTCTCGTAGTGATGCCCAACGTCAAAGTTTCTTCAATTCGCGTTCGTGTCGACTATTCGATAGTACAACCGTCCGAGGTGCGATATTTTCCTTCGAGCGCTGTTGAGTGGTGCAGCGTCGGTGCGTCGAGAACGCTAGTGAGATTGTGCCGTATGCGAGTAAGTGGATTAGCGGCGTCGCTCGGTGACGTCAGTCGGCCGTTTCGATGTAACGATGCACCGTCTCGGCCGATGCGATGTAATGCGGAGTGGTGTGCAGGCGCGCGGGCGGAACGAGCGGCGCGGGCGCCGGGAGCGGTGCTGCCGCCGCAGCCAGCGGTGAGCGGCGGCGTGCGGCCGAGTGCCGGCGCGTGCCGCGGCGTGCGGCCGGCATGCCGGGCGGGCGCAGGGGGCTCGTTGCCCCGCAGAACACCTTCCTCGAGCACATCATCCGGCGCTCATCTTCGCAGCGTTAGTACCGCGCCGTCCGTTGCGTTGCGTCCCAAACCGCTTAACGAAACGCCTCCGTCTCTCCACAGCAGACAGCAGCTTCCTGCTGGCGAACGCCCAGATCGTGGACTACCCCATAGTGTACTGCAACGAGACGTTCTGCAAGATGAGCGGCTACAACCGCGCGGAGGTGATGCAGAAGTCGTGCCGATGCAGCTGGATGTACGGGGAGCTCACCGAGAAGGAGGCCGTCGAGCGCGTGGACCGCGCGCTCGACCACCACCTCGCCGACCAGTTCGAGATATTACTCTACAAGAAAAACCGTAACGCTTCTTTCTTTGCCTTTTCCTACCTATATCTTTGATCAATCCTAATTTTCCCTTTTAGCTTGGAAAAGATCCTTTCAAAAACGGTACGGTTTCGTTACCGTTCAATGGCTACTTTCAGACACGACGAAGTTATGTTCAGTGAGCTCAGCTTTTTGTATAAGTATATATTTATTTTATGTAAAGGTCGTCAGACAGGCTAACGGTCTACTTGATGATAGGTGACGGTAGGTGGCTACCGTCGCCTATTAACACAAATAGAACGTTACAACTTGTAGGTATATTAATGATTCAATCGAGAATCTCAGCAGCATGCATGCAGGTTGTTACTTATATATCCTATATAGATGGTAGGTACATGGTGTTAATAATATTAGTTATGCGAATGACAATGGTTCTGCTGTGCCCCTCGATCAATGGTCTGAGGAGATTGCTGGGTTGGCCAAAAATATGCTTATTATGTCAAGGGTTAAAATATAAACCAAAAAAGAATGAGATCATGGTATTCCGTTCCAATGGCGGTGGCCTGGATTGTGTATCACATTGATACGTATTGAAACGAGTAGATATATAATTTAAATATTTAGGTGTGATGACCGCAATTTGGTCTTTTTTTTTAAGCGTTCACTACATATTTAAAAAAACTGACTTTCGAAATGGTGCAAATTTTCATGAAATATTTTTGTGGCCAGCATTCTAAATTCCAAAGTTTGGATTATGTGACCTGCCTAGTGCCTAGGTATATAAAAATGGATGTTCTCTGTGAAAAACCGCAGGCACCCCGCTGTGGCTGCTAGTGAACGTGGCGGCGATCCGCAACGAGCGCGAGCTGGTGGTGCTGTTCCTGCTCACGTTCCGCGACATCACGGCGCTGAAGCAGCCCATCGACGCCGACGACCCCAAGGGCGGGCTCTCCAAGTTCGCCAAACTGGCGCGCAGCGTGACGCGCTCGCGCTCCGTGCTCGTGTCGGCGCTGCCCGCGCTCAAGGAGCCCGCGCGCCAGACGCACCTCGCGCACGCGCTCTCGCTGTCGGGCGACGTGCTGCCGCAGTACCGCCAGGAGGCGCCCAAAACGCCACCGCACATCCTGCTGCACTACTGCGCCTTCAAGGCCATCTGGGATTGGATCATCCTGTGTCTCACCTTTTACACGGCCATCATGGTGCCCTACAACGTCGCCTTCAAGAACAAGACGAGCGAGGACGTGTCGCTCCTCGTCATCGACTCCATCGTGGACGTGGTGTTCTTCATCGACATCGTGCTCAACTTCCACACCACGTTCGTGGGGCCCGGCGGCGAGGTGGTGAGCGACCCGAAGGTGATCCGCAAGAACTACTTCAAGTCGTGGTTCCTGATCGACCTGCTGTCGTGCCTGCCGTACGACGTGTTCAACGCGTTCGACCACGACGAGGACGGCATCGGCAGCCTGTTCAGCGCGCTCAAGGTGGTGCGGCTGTTGCGCCTGGGGCGCGTCGTGCGCAAGCTGGACCGCTACCTGGAGTACGGCGCCGCCATGCTCATCCTGCTGCTCTGCTTCTACATGCTGGTGGCGCACTGGCTGGCCTGCGTCTGGTATTCCATCGGCCGATCCGACGCCGACTCGGGCCTGCAGTACTCGTGGCTGTGGAAGCTGGCCAACGTGACGCAGAGCCCCTACTCGTACGTCTGGTCCAACGAGTCGGACGGCCCCGAACTGGTGAACGGGCCGTCGCGAAAGACCATGTACGTCACCGCCCTCTACTTCACCATGACCTGCATGACCTCCGTGGGCTTCGGCAACGTCGCCGCCGAGACCGATAACGAGAAGATCTTCACCATCTGCATGATGATTGTGGCAGGTGACGACTCTTCTGTTATTAGCCGGAGCACCGCGCGACGCCGACGCAGCTGCGGCTGCGGGCGGCGCCGCGCCTGACACCCACCCGCACCCCGACCCCCGACCCCCCGCCCCTCGCCCTCTGTGTGTGTGTGTCAGTCCAGTGCAGGCCCACGTAGCGTCGCTAGCGCTAGCGCCGACCCCGCACCCCCGCACCCCCACCCCGCACCCGCCCGCCCCGCTCACCGGTTGCAGTTGCGATGTTTCAGCTCTGTTGTACGCGACGATATTCGGTCACGTGACGACCATCATCCAGCAGATGACGTCGGCGACGGCCAAGTACCACGACATGCTGAATAACGTGCGCGAGTTCATGAAGCTGCACGAGGTGCCCAAGGCGCTCAGCGAGCGCGTCATGGACTACGTCGTCTCCACGTGGGCGATGACCAAGGGCCTCGACACGGACAAGGTGCGTGCGGGGAATTCCTAATTACCGTTACAACTGGAAGGGGTTTCATTCAAAATGCCTGTCCAATGATTTATTTTAAATCGATATTGCGACAGCTGGAAAATCCTCGACTAATGCGTGAAGCGGGTTGCAATATCGATTTAAAATAAATTATTGGACGAGCATTTTGAATGGCAAAATTATAGACCCATTCGTGTTAGAAGAAAATTTGAATTCTCAAAATTATTTGGAATTTTTCAAAATGATTTACCATGGCTAGAGAGCTAGGTATTGTAAATTTATGTAAGCGATGTTTACCTATTACAAACCTTTTAAAAAGTTAAGTTTTAAATTAAAAAAAAACACGCAATAGCAGTATCGCCGTTTCAAAAAGTGAAAATACCTACATGTATTTTCAAATAGAACAAAAGTAGGTACATGTATTTTACCATTTTAGAATATACTTACTTATAATTAAGTACATAGTAAGTACATTTTTAATAGCTTTTAGTAAATAAACGTCAAAGTTACACTAGTAAATAAACGAACGTGGTATTTTCATTTGTGAATAACCAAGTTTTTTTACAAATACCAAATAAAAATTCCGATTTTACTTTAATAAAACAATTTATCGAGAACAATAAACAACAATCAGTAGAACTAAAAAATCTCGTAACATTAGGTCTTGTGGCGCGAATTTATGACAAAAAGTAGAAAACTTTTAAAAATTCAAAAAAAGCTCAATATTATGTCATGATCTACCCTATCGACCACTATTTAAGGGACAACCCTGTAAGTATATGTAAACGACCTTCCCAACATAACACATCATACTTAGCATATTTATTTATACGCTGTTGACTTCATTTAATTATTGATAAATTAAGACAATGCAGTTCCAATTGGGAAAAGCCAACTTCGAGAAGGAGGTCAATCGACGAATCCAGCTCAGATGGGGAGCGGAAGGACATCTCGTTCAAAATTCCTCAGTGCCTTGAAACAAAAGTTTTGACCCCTAGGTGTGTTGTCTTTGATGACATATGACGCTGAAACGTGGTTTGTAACTATGGGCCTCGAAAGAAAGCTATGGCGCTATGCTCAGGGTTACACTGCGAAATCGAATCAGAAATGAGAAATTATCAATAATAATAACTGCCGGATCGGTAAGTTGAAGTGGCAGTGGGTAAGACACGAAGCCACGGACCGACAACCTGAACCTCACAAGTTGGACAGACGACCTGATCAGAACCTTTTGGAGGATTATGGTGAGGCCTATGTCCAGCAGTCCTACTGGTGATATGCTGAAAGCAGTTTTTTTTTATTATTTTATAAGTTAAAAAACTGCAGAGCCGGCACGGTGCAACTGCAGCTGTCATAAAGGCCAAGGTATATGCTAAAAAATACTGACTTCCTCATAACTGTAGATGATAGTTATTAGTAAATATTATTATTATTATTTTCAATTTGTGTCAAAATTCTTTTGATCCAAATTTTGATTATCAAAATAGTCTCCTCAATTTTTTGAAAATTAAGCTCTTGTTTGTTGCGATTGCCGGCCATTTTGTCACTATTCTTAAGACGTTAAATATCTTTTGAGATAATAAATAATTAATTTTTCTAATTCATGTTTGCTTTTAATTAATCCCATTAATGTGGTTGTCAAAACACATTTGAGCGCTAAAAAAATGCATCTAAGCAGACTCTATGTAGTTACTTTTACCGCTACTTGAAAAGTTACACATAAGAGTATGGGTACTTTACTTACCTTGGTTGTACCTATATTGTGTGGCATTAATGCGTGTCCGCGCAGGTGCTCAACTACTGCCCCAAGGACATGAAGGCGGACATCTGCGTGCACCTGAACCGGAAGGTGTTCAACGAGCACCCCGCCTTCCGGCTGGCGTCGGACGGGTGCCTGCGCGCGCTCGCCATGCATTTCCAGATGTCGCACTCGGCGCCCGGCGACTTGCTCTACCACACGGGCGAGTCCATCGACTCGCTGTGCTTCATCGTCACGGGAAGCCTGGAGGTGATCCAGGACGACGAGGTGGTGGCCATCCTGGGCAAGGGCGACGTGTTCGGCGACTCCTTCTGGAAAGACAGCGCCGTCGGCCAGTCAGCGGCCAACGTGCGCGCACTCACCTACTGCGACCTGCACACCATCAAGCGCGACCGGCTGCTCGAGGTGCTCGACTTCTACCAGGCCTTCGCCAATAGCTTCGCGCGCAACCTCACGCTCACCTACAACCTGCGCCACCGACTCATCTTCCGCAAGGTGGCGGACGTACGCCGCGAGCGGGAGCTCATGGAGCGGCGCAAGCGCGAGCCGCAGCTCGAGCAGGCGCAGGACCACCTCGTGCGCAAGATCTTCTCGCGCTTCCGCCGCGAGCGCAGCGTAGCCGCCGCGCCGGGACCTGCACCCGCGCGCACCGCCGCCCCGCCCGCGCCCGCCGCCACCCCTGCGCCCGCGCCCGCGCCCGACGCGGAGCGCGGCGACTCGGCGGCCGGTGCGTCCGGCGTGGCGGCGGCGCGCGGCAAGTGGGGCCGCTTGCTGTCCGGCGGATCGCTGGACGCGGCCGATATGCCGCGCGCCACCTTCGCGCGCAGCCTGAGCGCCCGCGACCGCCCCTCTCCCGCCGCCGCCGCTCAGCCCGTCCCCGTCGCCGCGGCCGCGCCTTCGGCTTCCTCCGCCGCCGCCAAGGTGACTTGCGATCTCTTCTACTCTGAACATTAGCTCCTTAGCTCCTTACATATGATCTCTCGATCACACACTGCACAAGTTAGTCCCTAAATTAGAGAAGCTGGGATTGGAATGCTCCCACTTTTTCCGGAATTTGGACAGCCAGGAAGAAATTCAATTCCGACGAGACAGTCCAAACTGTTTTCAAATTTCCCGTTGATTCTTGGTTCCACAATTTTTTCAATAAAGGAATCGATGAAGCTAGATACCAATAACATTAATATCACGGTTGGCTTTCTAAACTTTTCTAACTTCGAAAGTCCCCACACACGTTACTGTAGATATACTTGTGCAAGTCTTACGTGTGTGGCTACCATTACGATTTGTTATTGGAGGCGTCGTTCGCTAACGCGCTGGCCAAGAGTCGGTCGCTGGGCGGCGCCGGGGCCTCTCGCCAGGACACCATCGAAGAGGAGCTGGACGACAAGAGGCCCCCGCCGGTCACCGCCCCACCGGGCCCCGCGCCAGGCCCCACGTCGGGCACCGGTCCGCCAGGCCACGCTCCCCCGGGCCCCGCGCCGGGCCCCGCCGTCGTCTACTCGTCGCACGACGCGGCGCTCGCCGAGTTGAGGCGCGACGTGCGCAACGAAGTGCAAAGACTTCAACAGAAGGTGAGCACTTTCTCATGTCTCCAAATTATAAATATTCTGACAGAAAAACACAGATGTTCACTCTTGATTGAGTAGTTAAGGTGCTTTCTTTAACATTCTGTTTCAGGGGTCTTAAATCTAGCAAGGCCAACTTTGAAAATGAACTTTTCAAAGATGTCTCTAATCTGATATTGAAAGTAGTGGCAGGGCGCACTGCGTTTCGCAGTCATTCGTTCAGCCCGTCTAGCGGTCCTTACAGAAGACCACCGTGAAATACAGCATATTTATTTATTTATTTATTATACAAGGCAAGGCCCAACGAGGCAGGAATCTAACTAAATACAATGTTCAAAATAATTAGCAGTAGGCGGATGCCGCCGCAATTATAGGAGGCTCAGCATGCACCAGTAAAAGCTCCAAGCAACTTCCTATGTACCACCTAAATCTAATTTAATATACTTACTCTATAAACAACTAAATGAGAATAATTGAAATATATATAGTATAGTGTCACATTACATTTCACGTCCAACAACTGAATAATCAAACAAAGTCAAAATACAAAATACAAATAAAATTAAAATGTCAAAATTCATTGTATTATTCGGTGATTGTTGCGGTAGCATTAGGTATAATACAATTAAATTTGAATTATATTAAAAGGGCTACTACCTGTGACGTTGCTTATGTTATAGGCGACGGTAGTCACCTACCACAAAATGGATCATTAGCCTGTCTGACCACCTTAATTAAAAAAAAAACATCTTCACGCCCAAACTGTTGCACCAATATTGATGAATTTTGGTATAAAGATAGGTGGAACCTTTTTAAAAAATCAAAATATTTATTCATCAAATAAGTGTCTAATTTAAATTTAGCGAGGTTTCGGAAAAAAGCCAAGAGGATGACTATCCTGAGAAGAACCCTCAAAAGAAATTCAGGAAACCTTTCTCTGCCATTTTTAAAATAATTACAATAATAACTTTGAAGAGGACATAGGTTACTTTTTATCAGAAAATCAAACTTGAAGTTGAATCAAGAATGGGATTACGATGATTATCTAAGTTAGTTAATGATTTATACTTAGTACCTATGAAATACCTACATATTTAATATTTATACAGTCCACTTGAGGTTTATGTCAATGAGTGAGCAAGTTAGTTGTAAATAAAGTTATCGAGTTTAAATAATACAACTAGGCACCCCAACCCCATCCAATAATGAACCGATTTTTTTTAGTATATTTACTTACCTTTATAACTATTATATCTGCATCTCAATAGTAATTTTTGATAACTAGATTAACCGCTTGCAGATATTTAAAGGGAGGTTAAATTAAAGGGGGAATTAAAGGAAAATGCGTAGTTTGAGAGTATTCGTTTATGACTTATATAAAGTGATATTATACATGTTATAATACATTTTTGGTGGTGCGCAGCTCGGGCGCGTCGAGGAGCTGCTGACGGCGCTGGCGACGCGCTTGGGCGCCGAACCGAGCGACGCCGCGAGCGCCACGACCGCCACGACCGCCACGAGCGCCACGACCGCCACGAGCGACGCCGCGCCGAGCAAGCGGCGGCCGCGCGGGCGCGGGAGGGCGCCGCCGCCGCCCGCGCACTAGCCCTACTGGCGCTTGCCGGGCTCGAGCTGCGCGAGCGCCGAGTGCGCGGACGAACAGAGGTCCTGGTAGGAGAACTGCGGGAAGTGCTCCTCCTGAATGCGCTGCAGTGCGCCCTCGGGCTCGGGCGGCGTGAGTTCGACAGACTCGCCGGTGAACTCGGAGTCGAAGTAGCGCGTGTCCGTGTCCGAGTCGACCTGCGGCTTGAAGGGGGGCGGCACGCGACGCGCCACGAGTTCGGCCCAGTCGATGGCGGCGAAGAAGGGATGCGCCATGATCTCGGCGGCGTCCTCGGGTCCGGCGCCGAGTCGGCGCGCGGGCTCCTTGGTGAGGAGCGCGGCGAGCAGCGCGCGCGCGGCGGGGGAGAGCGCGCGCGGGAAACGCACCTCCTCGCTGACGATCAGCGAGAAGAGCACCTCGTGGTCGCGGTTGTAGAAGGGCAGGCGGCCGCAGGCCATCTCGTACAACACGACGCCGGTGCCCCACCAGTCCACGGCGGGCCCGTAGTCGGTGTCCTCCAGCACCTCCGGCGCCAGGTACTCGGGCGTCCCGCAGAAGGTCTTGGTGGTGCGGCCGTAGGTGATGTTCACCTTGCACAGGCCGAAGTCGGCGATCTTGATGTGGCCGTCCTTGTCGAGCAGCAGGTTCTCGAGCTTGAGGTCGCGGTAGATGATGCCCTCCGAGTGCAGATAGCCGAGCGCGGAGACGATCTCGGCGCCGTAGAAGCGCGTGCGCTCCTCCGAGAAGGACTTCTCGCGCGACAGATGGAAGAAGAGCTCCCCGCCGTTGGCGTACTCCATCACGAAGCAGACGCGGTCCGCCGTCTGGAAGGAGTAGCGCAGCGCCGTCAGGAACGGGTGTTTCGTCTTCTTGAGCACGTGGTTCTCGGTGATTGTGTGCGCCACCTCGTCCTTCTGTATGATGACGTTCTTCTTGAGGATCTTCATCGCGTACAGCTTGCCCGTGCCCTTCTCGCGCGACAGCACCACCTTCCCGAACGTGCCCTTGCCCAGCACCTTCACGAACTCGAACTTCTCCAGCGTCTGCAACGCGACATATGGACAGTGTGTACAATCTATTATTGTTAATAGGTTTAATGTTTTATAGGCACCTAATAATGTAAGACGGAACTTCCGCTGAGCCGCTTGTTTTTTCTGAATATTAATTTTGAAAACAAATTTGCGCACAATTAATTTCCTTTTTCTTTCTGAATATTTGCATTTTCTATATTCCACTTGAGTATAGAAAAGATTTTCCTCGCAGATTTTGTGATTTTGTGAGCGAGAGTGAGAGTGAGACGAACAACTCGTTTGAATCAAGTACTCTATCGATTCGATAGTGACCGGTCACATTGATCTGTCTTAGAACAATACACTATTACAAAATGTTTTGTACTGTTTTGTAATGCCTCAAAACAAACTTTGCTGCTTGTCTTTGCAACTGATATTAATCAAAAATACCGCCCCCTGAAAGCGGTTCTCAGCTAAGTAGCTAAAATGTACTACTGCACTTTAACCTATAACTGCCAATGACACTAAAATGCGGATTTACTTAAAATGTCTTGTGACTATAGGACTAACACTTGATGACTAAGACAAGGAATTTACCTGAGATTGAAATCTAATTCACCTGTAACTTTGTATATATACCTATATAAAAAAACATAATATTAGGGAAGCTTGAAAATAATGAAACAGTATGCAACTGAAAATATCATCAGTTCATTCATATGATTTATAAGACTTTCATTCTAGTGCCTGGGTTTACTAATATAAATTTATTTTACAGTTTTAAGTTTAAAACCAATTTGTTAATTTAAATTTATTTAATATTTGTTAGGTAATAATAGTAATCAACTCTAATCTATAGAGAGTGCAATTAGGTTTATACCTCGAAATGCAGTTATAATGAACGAATCTGAATTATTATTATTTTTTGGTTTCTTAATGGCCTAAAATAAAAAGATTACACATTAAAAAAAATTTATTTTATTTTTTGAGGTGGTAATTCTCTTGTTTTGCTTGCCTTTTACTGAAGATCCCACAGGAACCTAACAATATTCCAGGATAAAAAGTATCCTACATGTTAATCCAGGTAATAAACTATCTACGTGCCAAATTTTATCAAAATCCGTTCAGCCGTTTTTGCGTGATTGAGTAACAATTATTACATCCATACATGGAGGGCAGTTTCAGCGAATTGGTAGGAAAGTATTGTTTTTTCTAATAATAAAAACTTAATATTTCAGTGAAATCTATCTGATGGTAAAAATTCCTCTGTGGTTTAGGAGTTAGCGGAAATATTCCAGCTAGCGATACTTCGGGGCTCGCGTGCGAACTTTTAGATTACGTGCGATGGTAATATATAATAAAAGAAATATATTTATAAATAAAAATTATATGTATAATGATATATTTTTCCAGTGGTTAGGATATTTTCTTTACATATGGAACAAGAGAATTACTCGCCTCACAAAAATTTTATAAAAACGTCAATTTTTAATAGACAAACTTTTTATTTTAAGCTCTTAGAAAACCCAACAAAAGAAAGTTATTTAAATCCATTCATTACAAATGGATTTCGACGTTTTATTTATTTATTTATTTATTTATTTATTTATTTCCTTTTCAACAAAAACCCTACAGCAAAACAAAATAACATACAATAGATACCTACAGTATTACTACCTACATTGCCAATTACAGGGTTTCATTATGTAGGACAAAACGTCTAATTGCACTGGATTTACATATAATAAAATCGTAAAGGAGCTGTGTCTGTACATTAAATATTTAAAAAAAAAAAAAAACAATTGGTACACATTGTATGTACTTTTGTTACCAAAGTCAAAAAATCATTTTTATAATTTTTGTCTATTTGTGCGTTTATGCACGCTAATCTACGAAACGGCTTAACCGATTTGAATGCGGTTTTCACTGATGTATTGATGATTACCTGGAATAAACTATAGGATACTTTTTAACCTAAAAAAATGTTTGGTTCCTGTGGGATTTTCAAAAAGCTATATAAAGAGAGAAGATTTGTATGCTTGTTATGAATAAACTCAAAAACTATTGGACTGATTTTAAAAATTCTTTCACCTATAGAAAGCTACGTTATCAGCGAGTAGCATAGGCTATATTTTATATAAATTACGCGGGCGAAGTCGCGTGCAACAGCTAGTAAATCATAAAAATAAATTATTACATTTTAAAATTAAATGAAAGCAAAAAGTGCTAATTTTAAAAATAAGACGATTTTCACAGTTTCATTATCACATGGAAGATCTTATGTTTTGAATGGGTGTAATTATACAGGGCCATACTTTAAATAAATTAATGGCGGTCAGGATATCATACAATAAAAAGGAAACCAAGGTATGTATGTGTGAAGACGGACTCACTATACGTCTGGGGTCTCGGAAACTTGTGCCGAGTTTTCCAATGTCTTGGTCTTCTCCATCGAGTAAGACGTCACAGCTGGGGCCTCCTCCTCCGCCCCTCAGCTCCTCTCCTCCCCCTCCAGACGACAATTTCGATGACACAAAGCGGATCGCCGCCACCCATTCTTCACTGTTAACCACATAAAACTTCTTCATTATACCTCCCAATCTTCATTCTATAGCAATTAGTCCTTAGTGGGATGTAAAGCATAAGGGATTAGAAGAGGATAATGGAATTTGGCATTCCTTACTCCTTCACCAAAACACATCAGCACACAAGCTGTTATTTCACAGGTACTTTTGAAAGTGCTACTAAATGGGCTGCCCACTTAATGACTAATCCCAAATTAATCCTTACATAGTAATAAAACTTCTCCTAAACCATGCAATGTATTTTAATTTTGTTTTCACTTATGGAAAAAGGGATAAGCGAGTAAGGTCTGTGTATATAAAAATTGAATCCCAGGCAAAGCCAGGGGTGGTTCGCTAGTATATAAATAAACTAAACCTTTGGCCACACTCATACACTTCTTCAACAAATAGATAAGGGATGCACATTTTTGAAGTGAAAATTCTTTTGAGTGTATGGGAGTAAAACTTTCAAGGTTGAATATTGTGTAACGCTTCAGCGTAATGATCATGTGACACTCGTATATATTTCATCGCTAAAGAATGAGTACTCTGTACTTAAGATTGACAGACAGGTTGCCAGCCCGCTCGATGGTAGGTGGCTACCATAGCCTATAACTCAAGCAATGCCACAGGTGCATTGACGACTATAGAAAGATTAAGGATAAGGAATTAAGTAGGAATATGACGATGATCTCTGTTAGTTATAAATAAATTTGAGATAACAGTCTCTAATGCCTTATCTCATTAATAAAATATAAATTGCAAAAAGATCCAAGAGATGTGAAATTCACTAAGGCCTTGTGACTGAAAAATTAAATAGTAACCCTTCTTGGAGCCGAGACTCGCTCAAGGAAAGCTCTTCAATGTTTATTTTATGTTACTATTTTATAAATAATACAATAGCAAACATTTTCAGAATCTGTTCTTAGACTATCAAGGACAACAATAATTATATAGAATGGAATCCTCAATATCTTACAAAATGAAATCACTCAGTCCTTATCTATAACAAATACCTAATGACATATTTGGCTTACAAAAAATGTTATCGGGAATCATTAGGTGATATTTTTAAGGAAACAGGAAAATCAACTGGTACTATTGTTTAGTGATGTATCAGTCGGTGCAGCAAAGTGAGATGACACATGAGTTGGAAGAATGGCTCACCGTTCCTCCTCCTTGTCGACGGAGAAGTTCCTCTCGATGACGGTGGTCCACTGGAGGCCGCGGATGGTGAAGGTGTAGGGGCGAGGTTTGTCGACAGCCATGATCTGGCAGTCGCGCACGGTGAACTTGTTGAGGGGATCGTTGTAGCGGTTGCGCTCGGGCTGCGCCTTGAAGCCCACCAAGTCGCCATTGTCGAAGAGGATGAAGTAGCGGTCGCGCCAGTTGCGGATGTGCTCGCCGCGCTTCTGCAGCCAGCCCTCCTTCACGATCTTGCCGGGCGCCGCCTCCGCCATCACCACCCTTCGCGCTGTTTGATAACAAACCACTGCACCTCGCGCACCACGTTTTCAACCACTTTCCGACACTCCACGCTCGCGCTCACCTCGCTCGGCTTACGCTGTGGTCGCGCCAACTGGACATCTCTATTACCCAAAAGTCCAATAACTCACTACTTTACACGTTTAATTCACTTCCAAAAAACGACACGCAAGTAAACGACGTAGCCTGGCGGTAGTAATGCGTCCGCATTGCGAACTCCCGTCTACAACGTCACAACAAACGCCCTCTCCGCTCGCACCCGTGCGAATAGAGCGAGACTTCCGAATAGTGCAAACTTTTAGAGGACATTTCGTTTGGTCGCGTAATAACCTATTTTGACAAAGTAGTTCCTCATGTCTGCCGCTAGGGCAATAAATGGCGTCGTTGTTTTTTAAATTACGTTTCGTTTCACGAATAAAAATAGTCAAATGTCAAAACAAACTTGCAAAACATTTTCATATTTACCTGTGGATGGAAATTTCAAATGAGTTTATTCTCAAACTAAGAACGTAATAGGAGGTCTACCTATGAATAAAATATGAATTTATATTATTAGATCTACATACAATGTGAATCTGCTGTATTCAGTGCCCAAACATTAAGCTAGATATAACATTAAGCATAGCTAGGTTCAATCATATTTTTAAAATTTCAGTTATCTACATTACCTACAGATTATTATGCCGACACGAACTATAGTTTTCAAGGTGTATAGAATAGGTATATACCTACTACTATCTTCGTAGGTGCCTACCTATTTATAAAAAAAATGTAAAAAAAATAACATCACTGTAAACAAAAATGACAAAATGTCATAACGAGTGCTTATCTTTCATTTGGAGTTTTTGGTCGTGCTTGGAGTTGACCTCAGAACAAAGGTGCGTTTAAGTAGCACCAGTGTCTAAAAATAATAAGTACCTACCTACCTAATACTGATAGGATAAAAATTATGTTAGTACATTATGTACTAACATAATTTTTTTTTGCAGGTAGGGCATTTCTACATGTGCGCCATTCATACTTAGTTCCTTCTGGCTTGATCACTATTCTGAGGCTTTAGGTCACTAAATATTTGTCGTGCGTGTAGGAATTGTCATCTTCTCTTCCTCATGAGATTACTATTTTAATTAAAACCATGGATAATAGAGGTAGGGAAGACCACTATGGTTAAATATGAGGCGCTGTAATAGCATTTTATTTATGGTGATATCATGAAAACTACACAAAAAACCTGACCAAACACAAATGCTCTATACCTACAAGCGCATTTCTGGCCACTTTATAAACCACTAAATAATTGTTGTTGCTTTTCAACTTAATACCTATAGAAACTAGTCCTTCTTACCTCTGTTCTCCATGGCTAATATGTTATCGTATATATACAATGAAATCCTTTCACCGTATAGATACCTATCCTAGCTCTCGAGCCTGGTATACCTAACCAACTACGGTGAAAAGTATCTTCAACTTGTTTTCAGCTCACTTTTTTCTTTAATAATGTAGATACATTTGATAATTCGGTCTATAGGTATTTACCTTTACCTACGACTTATACATACCTACTTAAAGCATAGAAAACAGAGACAAAAAGACGATTTTAACAGAGTTAAGTGAGCCCACTGCCCCACAGGAACTTAGAACGTTGCATTTAATTTATTTATAAAAATAAATGAAATGCAACGGTATTTGTATTTATAAAAAAAAATGTTTTCATAAGAAAACATATTTTTATAATATATAAATTTGCGTTTTACATATATTATATTTTTACAAGTCAGATAATGCAAGCACAATATAAATATTTACACAATTTAAACTTTAAAGTAAGTAACATTTGCAATTCTGTTTTTATTAGCAATTAACAATTGTATAGTAATTCTAGTTAAATTTAATACCTATTTGTGGCTGAGTGCATTTTGCACTTGAAATCGACGTCATGCATTGTGAGACAAGATATCAGACAAGCGACAATCAAAAATCAATTACAAGTTCAGTAAGTAGGTACAATCAAAAATTAACAAACATTAAATAAAATCAAGCAAAATATAATAATTTGAAAACGGTATTCGTTAAGAGTTACTAGACTGTTTCAACTAGGTATATGGCTGTATTCGAAATAGAAATATTGCTTAAGTTTATTGTAAGTTACCTAAGTTAGTTAAGAATAACTTGTAAGGTGCATAATGTTCCTGTTTACGTCGCCACAGTGACATAGTGACTGTCCCTAGGTCCAGGTGCATGTAACGAAGGAGGTGATATTGATTGCGGTAGATAGACTTGTCGCGCACTGTCGGCGCAGATCGATAGAGGCGATTGCGCGTAGTGCCGTCGGCCGCTCGGTGGCTCAGTGCAAAAAGCTGGCGACGAGCGCTGCGTCTCCGCCCGACCTCGCGAACTATCGAACGGCCGCCACTTTGTAGCGTTGCCATGAAGGTAGACTCCCTTATCCGTAGCGCGGTAGCTGTATGAGTTAGCTGTAAGTAGCAGCGGCTGGACAGGCGTATTCGCCCGGTACGTGTCCGTAGCTAGCCGCTGGTTGTCTCCCACTCGGCTCGCTCTGAGCCATCACCGTCATCATTCGCTACTTATATCATTCAGAGACATGACCTATCGTCGAAATGGAGGTACACGCCACTGACACACCCCAACCTTCTTATCTCAAGCCTCAGCGAATCTCTGCTACATCTTGTGCAACGCGATCGATTGTTTATCGTGCTGTTTCATAATCTAAAGGAAATACATGCTTCATCTTTCATCTTCTTCATTTTCTTATAATTTCGGGCTGCTTTTACTTTCTTACTTAATTTGAATGCTTTTCCGAAATTTAAAATTAATTTTCTAAAAATAGATTAATACAAAAAATAATTAAATAAGCTGTGTTCTACTGCTAATATAAGTAAATGTTCTTTAAATCTCTTTCAGCAACACGCGGAATTAGCGGTAAACACGTATAATGTTAAAATTACCCAAAGGCCTTAAGAAAAAGAAAAAAGGGAAAAAATCTAAACGGAAAGGGGAAGACGAGCTTTTCACCGAAGAAGAATTAAAAAAATATAGAAAAGAGCATCAGCAACAGCAAGAACTGTCAGGTGAAGCATCGATTAAAGAAAATGAAGAGTGGTCCAAATTCAAAGATTTAACGACTGGGATCGATTCTGTCCTTAAGAAGACTCAGGGTGATTTGGACCGGATAAAATCCACTTCATTTTTTCAACGAGTGCCTGTTCGACCCAAACAGGCAGAACCTGAACCTAAAAAGGAGCCATCGAGACCCGTAGTTGAGGTTACCGAAGCGGACTTTCCTCATTTATTGCAGCAATCCGTAGCCGACGGTGAGGACGGCGATAAGAGTGACCAAGGTGTGACCGATGATGAATCCGAAGACGATGAACAGGATGATATCTTTGACACTTCGTATGTAGATGCAGTTGAGAGAGGTGAAGTGAAACTCGCTTATGTACCAGACTCACCGGAAGAATTCCACGACGACGACATCTTCGACACCTCTCACGTCGAGGCTCTAATTAAAGGTCAGGAATCAAAAACCGCAAAAGGAAGTAAGAAAGTATTAGATATAGGAGTCGCTGTTGAAGTTCTAACTGGTAGGATCGATAATTTAACTGTCACAACTACAAAAAGGACAAAGAGAGCTATACCGGGAGATTTATTGTTAGAAGACACCGATGCGTGCACTAATATAGTCTCCTCTACTATATCAGTGACTGAACCTGTTGAGAAAAGTATATTAGATACTGACGAATCTATACCGATCACAGGTCCCATAGACCTTAGCGTTTCATTACATACCTCTTTAATACCACAAAGTGGCAAAACTAGCCAAGAAGATTTGACGTCTTTTGACATACGACAAGCTGAACACTTGCCTAGCGAAGAACAGGAAGAATTCGACGAATTCACATTATTAGCTACAGAATCGCTTGAAATAAGTGGTGACGTGATAAAATTAGAAAAAGAAGCAACGAAACTCGAACCTGTAATACAAGAATCCTGGTCTGCTTTCGAAGCGGATAAAAACGAGTCTGTATTTGCAGAGGGTATCGCTGAAGACCAAATCGATGTAACAGATCCGTATTTCGAGCAAGACGACCCCTTCGACACAAGTTTTGCTGATTCTGTTGTTCCTGCTTTACAAATTAAAGCTAATAAAGAGGTGGCAATAATAGAAGAGGACGACGATTTTGATCCTCGAGCAGACGAACTTCCTTTGTCATTAAATAACAGACGCAAGTCATCAGTTCGTATTCATTTAACCGACCCGTCTGGAATACGTGAATCTATTACTTCAGATGATGTAGAACGGGAGGAGAAACCACCTGCGCGAGACTTATTAGGAGGTAGCACTACTGACTTAACAGCGTTAGGCGATTCTCCTCTAGATCCTATCGACATAGACATCACTGAAGTCGATCCTTTCGATACTACTATTGTTGATAAAATAGTAGCTCCGGGGAAGGTTGAATTAAAACTATTGGAAAAGGAACTTATTGAAGTCAACTCGGTTGTTCCACAAGTAATTTATCGAGTTCCAAGTGATCCCGATTTTGATCCAAGAGCGGAAGAAACGAAAAAAGAAGAGAGACGTGCGTCGAGGCCTGAAAACATCCCTATAAGTAAAAGCGTTGTTTTTAGCATTGAAAGTGCTGGTACCTTGAATATAAACAGTAAAGGAAAACCGAATAAACCATTGACCCCATATTATACAAATGAACAGTTCATTGCTGAAGATTTAAACGAAGAGTCTGAAATTTCTGACACCTTTCCTGAAAACCTAACTCGTACGCGATCAGACGAAGACTTAGCACCTAAAGCAAATTACCAAACCAAAAGAAGGCATTCAGAGTATACACAACCAAATCAAATTAAGTTAAATTTGAAAACAACCCATCTTCTAGACGGTGGTTCAAGTGATATTCAGGCTAAAGTTTTGACGCCATCAGATCTACCGCAATCATCAAAGTCCACTCAAAACTCAGAAACCGACCCATTCGATACTTCTTTCGCTACCGATATAGCACCAGGTAAAACCGAATTGAGACTTTTAGCCAAAGAGTTTTCCTGTGAGAACACAGACGAATCTAAAAATCAACAAGATTTATTGGAACCATCTGATGATAGTATATTCCAAGTGAAAGCATTAACACCTGAACCACCAGAAAAATCTGAAGTGTTAGACGTTGAATTTGATCCCTTTGATACTTCGTTTGCTACTGATCTTAATCCAGGCAGAACGGAATTAAAGTTACTGGAATCTGAATTTTTGAATTAGCAAGAGTAAAAGAACACTTCTAAAATGGCTTATAATCCATTTTTAAGTATGAATGAGCCAGTGGCCCCTATGGCTGCAGAGGCGCTTAACCCTTTCATGTTGTCAGACACTGAAAGTGTAGATATAGTTACTGGAGATAATCCATTCGCTGGTAATAATCCTTTCTCAGATTTAGGAGGAGGTTTTGAACCTTCTGTTGGTGACACTGTACCCACAGACATATTTGGGACGGCAGAACTACCCAACACAGGAGCACAAAACTTAAACGAATCCATTGGAAATACCAGTGGTCCATTCGACATATTCGGTACTCAAACAACAGAAATGGATCGACTCGTGAAGCCGACTGAACTAGATTTAATTACAACAGTGGACAGTGTCTACATAAATCAAGATGAACAGTCCACAACACAATCTTCATCGTGTCCAGTACCACCTGAAACACAAAATCTGATTCTTAGTGTCACTGGACAAATGGAATTTACAAGCTCTCACTTATTGGACCGCATTCCGCCGACTCGAACGCCGAGTCCTGTTTCAGTCAGAGACATTCATTCTCCAAGTCCTACTCCGGAGCCAGAAATAATGGAAGAGCAAACTACAGCAGACACATTTGATATTAATCGTAACAAACCAACACGTCCACCGCCCGCTCGTCCACCGCCGGTCCCTCGACCGCCTCCGCCGCGGCCAGCTCCACCGCCGCAAATATCTCAAGCGCAACATTCGCAGCCACCGCAACCAACGACTGCCGTGCAAGCATTGACAGATGAAATCAACCTTTTCGACGCCCCTGTTCCCGTAGCAGTTAAACCTACAAAAGAAGCGATTTTAAGTCTATATTCATTACCTGTGAAGAAGGAAGAAAAACAGATTGATTTCTTAAGTGACGATATTCTTGAAGAAATACCCACAAAAGTAGCTAGTGAGGATATATCTCAGGATTTAAGCGAAGTGGAAACAAAACAAGAACAGACCGCATCCGTCGATAATATAGAAGTTGAATTGGTATCGACTCCAAAAGAACCTGTTGAATCAAAAGTTTCTATTAATGACTCCATATTTCCTGTACCATTATCAGAACCGATGGATACGTCTGAGCCACTTAATGAAACCTCAGCTTTTTCGACTACGACCTCTCCTTTTGCTGTCCCGGATACCATTCAAAATCAACAAATCATTGAATCGGAGTTAAATCCATTTGAAAGCGCTGTAAATGAAGATTTCTCAGAGTCGTACGGCACTTCCAATGTAAATATTTTCGGAGTAAGCGAAGATACTTCTGTTGCAAAAAATGTTGAAGTATTTGGAGCCGAAACACCAGATACCGCACATGTTGAAAATAAAGTAGCAACGGATGTTGAAATGACTCAAAAGGACGCTTTTTCTACACAAGCTGATGAAAGGTTTGGTTCTAACACTGTTAATGATTTTCTCGCCAATGAAACAGATGCGTTTGTAAGTCAGAGTCAGATACCTACAACTGATCCAGATTGGGGAATGCCAAAAACGACAGAACCAACAGTACATGATAATTTCCCTGAGTCCCAAGACGCTTTTGATGCATTTTCCGCAAAGTTTGACTCGACATCGACGGCACAATTAAATTCAGGTAAAATGTTTTCAAAAATATAAGTGAAAATATGTGGTTCGTTTGTTTGGTCGTTGTCTAATTCAAGTGTTTACTATAAATTTTCAGGTGCTTGGGGAGATGCGAGCGGAACAGAATTGGGTCCAGGCGGTTTCGAGTCTGAAGCTTTCGATCCCTTCCTTAGCATGGGAGCGCCTCCGCCGCCTGCCGCCACACCCCGACTCGATCATCAGGGCTCCTGTGACTCTACCGACGACACTTTCTCCGTCTTCATCAAGTATGCATATACGTTTTATTTTATAACACAAATACCTATTATTGATTCTAAATGGGGTATTAATATTAAGTCAACCACAATTTGAGAGAAGTTAACGTAAAACGGGAGCCTTAAATTTCCCAATTCTTATGAGTCGTAAAGTTTCCGTATAAATATGATTTTCAGACCTAAGGAGAACGAATGGAGCGGTGAAGAAGCATCCGTACCGGTTTTGGCTCCACCGCCGCGGCCTCAGGCATTCGCCGAACCATCTCGCGTCAATCCCTTCGAACAGACCACTATGGAACACCAACATCGTCACCATGACAACGAGCACACAGGTATACATAATTTCCACCACAACCAAAAGGTTTCATTTTAATTTTTGTAGGCTTCGCAAGGTGCAAGCGAGCGAATTGATTTCAAACTCATTTTTATTCCTTTATATAATGGCATAAAAAGTATATTTAAACGTTTCTATCTTGGCAATTGATAGAAGTCACAAATGATTTACAAACAAATTAGAAAATTTTAGAACACTAATTACAATTACTATTGTATAAAATATTGTATTCAATTTTTATATTTCATACTTCAAAACCTTGATTTTTGTTGTGGGGTGTAATTTGAAGGAAAATAGCCTTTATCTTTCTTCTATCTACTAGGTATATATTACCTAATCTTTACCTATTTATATTCAAAGGTTTGCGGAAATGTCATAAAAAAAATTTTCCTCTACTATATTATAGGGGGAATAATAACTCCCATTATTAATTTAATTCAGTTTAATGTCTTCGCAACAATTATTTATAGCTCTTATTTGTCAAAAGTTAAGTGTCTTACTCTTTTGTTTTTAACTTAATTTTACTTTAAAATATACGCAGTCTATAGTTGAAGTGGTTCAGAAATGACTTTAAATAAGTCAATATAAGTTACTGTATTTTCACAGTACATTAACGAAACTTCATGTACGGTCATAAGAATATTGACAAATTTTGAGAAAATAGTGACTTCCGTAATTTATAAACTTAAAAACTTGCCGGTGCCTATAGGGGCCCTGTAGTTGCCTACATTGTCTAAGTAATGGATAATTAGGCCCTGAGCACAAAAAGGCACTTATCAAAAGAAAATTGTACACCAAGGACTGCTATGTAGATATATATAACATAGCAAACAACATTCTTAGCTTATTAAATACTTAGGCGTGTAAGTGTTGCTTTTGTTCATAATTATTTCATACTAGCTGAATCGCCTTCTTAGACAAAAACTGCGATATTTATGAATTATATATTCACATTAAAACTATCCTCAGAAATTACTCTCTCCGTCCTTAGGCCTCAAACCTACTCATCTTTTATGTAAGGGTGTCTCTACCTGAATAAAGAATAAATAAGTGTTTGTCAGATGGCGCAGAGCGTGGTGGCGAGGAGACTCCGCCGACGCCGCTGTTCGACGACGACGTGTCGATGCCGCTAGAAGACTTCCCGCGGATCATCTACTCCGGCCCCGGATGGGAGATGCAGCTGCGGCAGCCCAACAAGAAGAAGATCACCGGCCAGAGGCGAGTGCGGCGTCTTGTACGTTCACCCACTCGTCACGATCGCCTCTAATCACCGTGCTCTATCACCGACAGGTTCTGGAAGAAGATCTTCGTGCGGCTGGCGTATCAGGGAGACAATCCGGTGGTGCAGCTGCTCAATTCGGCGACAGACAAGGAGCCGTTTCAAGAGCTGCCGCTGCAGGCGTGTTACTCGGTGTCGGAGATCGGCGCGCAGCAGTTCGACCAGTTCGGGAAGATCTTCACTGTGAAGCTTCAATACGTGTTCTACAAAGAGCGGCCCGGCGTCAGGTACGACGGGAGAGACGTCGAAATGCAGCAAAGGCGCCATCGCCCTCGCCTTTTCGACTAATTGGTTATTCTGTGACACAGGCCTGGACAAGTGACGAAGGCGGAGCGCATCACCAACAAGCTGTCGCAGTTCGCGGCCTACGCCATCCAGGGAGACTACCAAGGGGTCAAGGAGTTCGGCAGCGACTTGCGCAAGTTGGGATTGCCCGTGGAGCACGCTCCGCAGGTACCTTATATTTTTCACCGCGGGCATATGTTTTGTAAATATGCTTCGATTTTTTTTATTTATTTATTCAGGCAAAAACAATCATACACAACTTATCATACAAAAAAAATAGAAACAATAAGACCTATATTACCATGGATTAATACATATATTTGCAAGCGGTGGTAGAAATCGACATAAAATTATAAATAAGAATGCTAATAAAAGAATATAATACTTATTATTGTAGTAATTTATAAAACAAAGCACTATTAAAAGCTTGAACTATCACTCGAAGTGATTAATGAATTGGCGGGTCGGGGTGTGGCAGGTGTCGCAGCTGTTCAAGCTGGGGTCGCTGGTGTACGAGGACGTGAAGCAGTTCTCGTGCAGCATCGAGGAGGCACTCTTCAAGCTGGCCGCTCACCGGGATCGCGCTCTCACCTACAAAATGGAAGAGGTAAAATACTCGCAATCGACCGAGTAGTGAAGTATGGAATGATCGGAAACGCCATCTCGTGCGCAGGTCCAGATCACGGCCGTGGACGAGCTGTACGTGGAGCAGGACGCGGAGGGTTCGGTGCTGAAGCAGATAGCGCGAGTGCGACTGTTCTTCCTGGGCTTTCTGAGCGGCATGCCGGACGTGGAGCTGGGCGTGAATGACCTTAGGCGCCAGGGACGAGAGGTGGTGGGACGCCACGACATCATCCCCGTGGTCACCGAGGAGTGGATCCGAGTGGAGGCGCCCGAGTTCCACGCCTGCGTGCAGCCCGAGGAGTTCAACAACACCCAAATTATAAAGTACTCTTTTATTTATCTTACGTTACAAAAACTTCACTAGCTTTAGTAGACACGACACTTCATTTCACTCTGATACCAGAAATATCATACTCGTAGTAATGTTCAATGAATCTGACTGTCAGGTTCAAGCCGCCGGACGCTTGCTACATCGAGCTGATGCGGTTCCGCGTGCGGCCGCCGAAGAACCGCGAGCTGCCGTTGCAGTTGAAGGCGTCGTGGTGCGTCACCGGCAACAAAGTGGAGCTGAGGGCGGACGTCCTGGTGCCGGGCTTCGCGTCGCGCAAGCTGGGCCAGGTGCCCTGCGAAGACGTCTCCATCCGGTTCCCCATCCCCGAGTGCTGGATCTACCTGTTCCGCGTCGAAAAGCACTTCCGCTACGGCTCGGTGAAGTCGGCGCACAGACGCACCGGCAAGATAAAGGGCATCGAGCGGTTCCTGGGCGCGGTGGACACGCTGCAGGAGTCGTTGATCGAGGTGACGTCGGGCCAGGCCAAGTACGAACACCAGCACCGCGCCATCGTGTGGCGCATGCCGCGGCTGCCGAAGGAGGGCCAGGGCGCGTACACGACGCACAACCTGGTTTCGCGCATGGCGCTCACGTCATACGACCAGATCCCGGAGGAGCTGGCGCGATGGGCGCGCGTGGAGTTCACGATGCCGGCCACGCAGGTGTCGCACACGACGGTGCGCTCCGTGTCGCTGCAGAACCACGACTCGGACGAGCCGCCCGAGAAGTACGTGCGCTATCTCGCCCGCCACGAGTACCAGGTCGGCATCGAGCGCACTTCGGGCCAGGCCGCTCCCGCCTACGCGCTCACCACCGCCCCTTCCGCCCCCGCCGCTCCCGCCCCGGCCCCCGCGCCCGCCCCCGCTCCGCCCTCCTCCGACTCCGACTCCGACTAGGCTTGCCTCCTAATATTCATACTCATATCGTCTAATATCGTGTACATATTAATAACCAACTTGTAACCCGTCACTTATACTAATTGTTGTATACGTACTTATAGTTATTCATTAGTGTGTTGTCATATTGGGTAGAGCTTGTGTTCGACCGCTTCACTATGAGTGTGTAAAGTGCGAGTGTGTATATAAGAGTCGTTGCGTTGCACACTTTACCTGCGATTTGTGATATCAGAATTCGTCAGTTAGTTGTTACTTTAAAAGTTTTAGCAATAAAGTTAAATGTAGATAGATAATTTAATTAGAGAGCTGGATGTAGACATAGTTTGGTTGCATGTATATTGGGTATATTCCGGCCTCATTGCGTTACGATTTGACCGGAATACATACCTACTTTCTTCCCGAGTATTAATAATAATATTTCGTCTGGAATATAAGAGGAATTGTTGAGAAGCCCGATCAGCGGGATGACGACCTGTCGATTGCAGTGATTAGTCGATAAGAGTATTTATATCACACGTGTACCTAATTATCATTCTATATCGTAAAATATGTAAAAAAAAAAACTTATCAAAAACTTATTAAAACCATGGTAGTGTTATGACAAAATGAATTTATTGTAAGTTTATGAATGAAGGAGGCAAATCACAATAATAATGTTGATAGCACCGAGTTGTTTTGAAAGTGGTCGCTAACCGCCGACGACAATACGTTGATTTACTTAGATATATTTGTAAGTTGTACTTAGCTCAGGTTTAGCTCTGTTCTAAGCCCAATGTTGTATAATCTACTCACATGCGGATACGAGTGTAACCCTATACCTACTTATTAATCTAGTTCATAAACAGATGGACCTATGTTTTGTTGTCAATAAAATATATTATTACAATTGTCAGCTGATTTTTATTTATTCCCTTCAATATCTGCAATACTATGAGAAGACTTGCTTCGTCTCTAGATTGAAGTGGTGATTTTTCAATACTATTAGGAGTTTTCTCTAAATTGTTAGTTAGATATACACCTTTTAGAGGATTATCGACGTTAACTAATTATAGAACTGGCAACCTTTTATTTATAGTGAGTGAAGTAAATCGATTTACAAGCGTACAAGTATCTACGAAAGCCCGTGCGGGTGTCACAGAACAGAACTAGCGAGTAGCGTCATACAGACCATAGTAGGGGCTAGGGACGAGGGACGAGGGACGAGGGGCGAGGCAAGGGACGAGGGCGCATGCGCCCCTCGGCGCGGGGCGTCGATGGCCTCCGATCGTCCGACTTCGTATCACAATCAAGTGACGGTGCGCGATCGCGATGAGATACTTTCGGCCAGGTACGTTTGTGTCGCTCTGTTTGCCTCCGATCCACTCTCAAAGTGGCCAAATCGTGGCGACGGACGGCGAGCCCTCCACGAAAGGCCGCCCCGCACCGATAACATTTCTCTTGACATGCGTGACTGCTCACCCGATGTAACGTGTTCCTTAACGATAACATATTTGTTGTGTGCACTCACTCGTAGGTGCGCGACTCCTAACCACGTCGCGGTCCTTTTCATTTGTCGTAGTGGTGTTGAGGTTGTCGAGGTGCTTCGGTGCAGGACGGAGGCTCCGCCGTCGGTGGATTCGCGGCTTACTGTTAGAATGCGCCTGTGTGTGTACGCGACCCTCAGTGCTCTTTATGATTATTGTTTAGCGAACGTAGAGCGGTCGTACACGGGGAGATGAGCGGGAGGCAGTGAAGGCGCCCGGATGTCGGCAGACGGCGGCGGGGACGCGGCCCCGACGGCGCCCCCGCGACAGCCGCGCCGCGGGCCCGCGCCCTTCGCCTCCTTCGACCACGACGTCTCTGACGAGGTGAGACCGGCCGTATGTATCTACCTTCTACCTCTCTCTCGCTCGCCTTCTGTACCCTTCTCTCGAAGCGAGGTACCTCTCATAAATTTGCTTATTATTACAGTCCAGTCCGGAATCGAAACAGACCTTCCAATTGCCCGAAATCCGCGAAGATTCGACCGCGGCCACCGTCGACGGACTGGCTCCACCCGAACAGCGAGCGCGCTCGCACTCCTCGCCCGCCGTGCACACCGGGCCCGACGGCGGGCTTCGAACGCCGGCTGCGCCCCGAATCGACATCTCCAGAGCTTCCAGCTCGAGTCATCACGACTCGCGAGACAGTTCACCGGAGTTGGCTCTCTTCGCCGGCGGTGGTGACGATTCGCGCGGTCGTCTAGATCTTGGATTCAGAGAAGATGGGACGTTAGAGCTTCGTTCGTCTACTGAAGAGTTGGCGTTTTTAGAGGGCGCACCGGGAGAGCCTAAGACGGTCGCTCCGGCCGCTCCTTCGCGACGACATTCGCGAAAAGACAGTCAAGGCTCCGAGGCGGCACTGTTAGGCGTTTCCGGTCGAACGAGTCGCCTTTCGAGTGTCGGATCGCAGTGCTCCGCTCACTCGGCGCTGTCGGGATTCAGTCACGCGAGTCGCGTATCTCGGTTATCCGTCGTATCCGGAGCGTCACGATCACCGTCACCGCACAAGATGTTACTGGAAACGTCTTTCTGCGGTCCCAAACCCATAGAAACCGATCCGGAAATATGCACGGCCGCTGTGGAGGAACGACTATTAGAGATCGCGAAATTGAACAGTGAATTGCCCTCGTCACCCGAAACTGCCGTGGTAAATACGTGTCATCGTCGCGAAGTACGCACCGAAGCCACCGTCGAAGCCACTAGTTCCCGCCCTCCGAGTGCGACTCGCTCCACTTCTACGTCGACACCCGTTGCCGTCGTCACCCCGGCGTCGGCGGCCACCCTTGCGTCCACTGACAGCACGAAGCAGCTAAAGGAAACTAAAAATAGAGCCCGTGCGGAGGAACGACGCGCTAGGTCGAGAGACCGACGCGAATCTTCCGAACCGGAAGTGTACAAAAACAGAAATCGTTCAAAAGATGTGATACGCATTAAACTAAAACCCGACGACGAATATGACAACGAAGACGACGACGACGACGACACGAGTGAACGCACACTCATAGGCGAAGGAGTGCGAAAGCCGGCGACTCTAGATTTCAACGATCGCACCAAGCGACCCGCCCGGCTCACGGAACTCGTGGGTACCATAGAACCGGCACCGGTTAGTCCCGCGCCGAGTCCGACGCCCTCTCGGCGACGCACCCCGTCTCCGGCCGGTGCAGCGACATCTAGAAAATCTTCTTTTTGTTCTTTATTCAAGTCGCGTGAGACGATCGCTTCTCCGGATTCGCCTTCTAATGCTTTGCGACGCAAAAAGAGCGTAAACGAGGGGCGCTCCCGTAGCAAAAGTCGAGATCGTTCATCGACTCCTACCTCGTCGACCAATAAAATCAAAGGATCTGTGCTGTCACTCTTTAAGACTCCTCGAAAAAGTACAAATTCAACTTCTCCGAGCCCGAGAGACGGTTCACCGGTTGTACAGACCCAGCGACAATTTGTTCAGCAACACGTTCAACATCCTAAGAGAGGTGAAAAACTTAAGTATTACGATGACACAAAAGATGGCGTCATACATATTCCGCTGCACACACCTCCCGAAGAAAAACCTGGTTCTAGTGGTACTCGCACAGCCGACGTGGAAAGTGAAACTAGAAGCGAAACGAGAGTAGTCGAAGTGACTACGCACCGAGAACCGAACAGGCCCGCTTCTGCGCCTCACTATCATCCCACTTCTGATGACTCCGAGCGGCCCTCTGTTCGTAATGTTCCTCGAGTTCCACAAAAAGCGGCCGGTGCTCATCGTACTGTACTGCCCGATGGGAGTATTTTAATACCTCTACGTTCGCCTACCGAAAAGTCAGTTGATTGTAGTTTCTCGGACGGGAAATCTCATATCGAATCAAAGTCGGAAAACGTATTAAATAAAAATGTTACTAGTTCCGAGAATGTCGCTAGCGATTTAAATATCGATAGAGTAGTAGACGAAAAAAAAGAAGTGGATTTGGGTGTCAGTAGACCGGAAGAAATTAATTGTGATATTGTGTCAGAGCCGGCGTCAGCCCCTGCGGACAGGGGTAGATCGAAGAAGAAGGAACGCATATTATTTTCAACCCACGTTGGTAGCAGGGAACAGGTGTTTAGCACTCAATTTAGCATAACAAAGACACCGAGTGTAACGAGTGAAATTTCAGGCTCATTTCCAAGTTTTCACGAAAGCGAGGAAGTAAGATCGCCCCCGCTGCGAGACACGCACATCACAACCGAAATCGGCATCGAGAGTACAGATAGTGCGATGCTTAAGAACGCAATGAAAACGGATGAACCACGACCGATCACGCCTCGGGACGAGTGTACGAATAAGGATAACGACTCATCAGAATCCGAACAGAGTTCCGAAGCGGCGCCGCCTCCGAGCGACAATGACGTTGAGCAACGAGGGCTCGTGGTGCAGGAGTCGTTCGAAGAAGAGCTGCCTTACGTGCCGACGACGTTACCGCAGGAGCGCTCGCTGGCGCTGCCGATGATCCCGGTGCGGGATCGCGGAGACGTTCGCGTGGCGGGAGTGGAAAGGCCTCGAGCGGTGACATCTTTGGCTGCCGGTCTGCCGCGCCCTCCGAACCCGGCCACCGGGCCCGCGACGCCCCCGACGCCGCCCGCCGACAAAATCCGGATCCGGTTACCGCGGAGGCCTCTAACCGCCTCGGCGGCCGTTCCGCCGCGTTCCGAACGGACGAGAACACGCAGCATCGGGGAAAGTAAGTTACTATCGGCTACTGCTTAGAGTATGTTTTTGTCTGTGTTTTTGCTTAGAGTATGTTTTTAACTGACGTTGTTGTGATTGTCTCCAGGCGGACCGAAAGCCGAGTGGATAGATTTCGAAGAGGTTCCGGAGAAGCGCAAGCAGCCGAAGCGCATCCAGACGCTGCCGGCGGCGGCGGGGACGTCGGTGAGCGGAAGAGAGTCGGTGGTGTTCACGTACGTGGAGCCGGAGCAGTGCCGCTGTGAGTGCCACGTGCGGCCGGACGACGAGCTGCCGCTGCCCTTCACGGGCGACCTGGAGCTGAGCGGCGACCGCGACGACCTCCGCTCCCGCGAGCCCCGAGTGTCTTAACTGTTAGTGATATCGTTCTCACTCAAACTTTACAAATTCATATTTATTAATATATTTATTATATAGAAAATTATCCTCTATTGAGTCGGTGCGAAATGTTATCATTTTTGAGATGTAAATTTACCTGGTTCATGATATTTATAGCGTGTTTACCTATACCTACTATATTAATCTCTCCTATTATTGTACATATGTACTAGCCACCGTTGACCTTCGCGTTTTTTGATGTTTATTCGATCGGTTAATGTCTAAAAGAGTAGATTATGGACGTTTCATGCTCTGACGTTGTGTATGCTGCCTTGCTTTGTTCAAAAAATAAGTTCGAGTAGATAGATGAGGTGATAGCCGGTGATAGCGCTTGCAAACGACGGACATCATCAGACGTTTTCAGATTGGGTATATGCTTCTTTTATACCTACACGTTACAAGTGTTTTTTAGATATAATGACTTGCAATAAAGTTAGTTTTCTTGATAATGCATAAATAAAAGTACTTAGTGAAAATTTTAAATGTTGTTGCTCAACATAATTGGGACAAAAGTGGACAGAAATTTATTCCTGAGTTGAGAGAAAAATTTTTGCAAGAGGCCGCTTTATTCTTCTTACGTAGGCACCTTACTCCGGTGCTAGGGCTAGAACTCGCTTGTGCCACTCTCAAGCATCAGACACAGTCTATGTAGGACTGCAACTGAAGCACTGGTAGATATAAGACCAGCCTGGTGATTATACAGCCTCACTACAGACAGTACAATTGTTCATTTGCAATGTGACACAATGAACCAACTATGTTTACCTACATTAAGTGTGTACTAACGTTCAATATTACTGTATCAAATTAGCAAAACTGAGATTTAAAATATAAATTTTGCTTTCAGACTGTAATATATAGGTAGTTTTATTGCCTAGGACCTATCTACCCAAAATCTTGTTTATTATTGACTAGCTGGTGCCCGAGACTTCGCCCGCATTTAAAAATAAAATAGTTATTTGTTCAACTAGAAAGCAAAATTGTTTTTTGCTGCGAGTGCTGACTTTAAATCACGAACTATAGAATTTAATCACGAACGTAGCGAGTGATTCTAATATAGACTACTTACTGAGCGAAGTGAGTGATTTAAAGGCAGAGACATCAAAAAATTTGCTCTCGTGTTAAGCATACAACTTTTCACCTCAACAGCGAGAAAAGCGTTATTAGGTCATCTTTAGGTAAGAAAATCAATTAAGACAATTTTAGACCATCGCCATCACCACTGGACGTACTCATTTTTTTTTATATTTACCAAAACAGTACAAAAACACCAAGACCAGTTTCTGAACGGCTGTGAAACTATCTTCACAGCTGGGCCAACTCTAGTCGGCTATGGCCGTTCGTCTAGTAGGCTATGGCCGTTCGTCTAGTAGGCTATGGCTGGACACACTAATAAAAACAAAATTTTAATCCTGTGGGTTAAATCGCGCGTTCAAATTTCGAATCACGCTCGCATCAAGAATCGATTTTTCTGCGAGTTTTTAGGCACCAACAGCACCCTTTTCGTGCTGGAGAGGTGAAAAATAATATTTCTATAGGTAAGCCTGACATCTGCATTGCTATTGGGTAAAACAATTAGCCTTTTAGTGGATGGCAGAGACGTCATTACCTTCATATGGCTGTCCTAATAGATATATATTAGTATGAGGACTTTTTAGAGGAGGAAGCATTACTCTTCCGCAGTGTTAGGTACTAGCTTCTCCAGACTTACTAGCTATTGCCAGCACGAAAAAAAATTAAACTGTAGGCGATACCTCAGTTAACCTGAAGGTTGTAAACTGGTTCGAATTGAAAAATTTTTTTTTGTGTTGGATAGTCCATTTATTAAGAAAGACTATATAACATTTTGAATGCGGACGAGGTCGCGGGCATCTGCTAGTTATATATTTTCCGCCATAGGTACAAGTCTGTTTCAAAAATAAATTGCTTGGACTAAATACTTTTAGTTGGTTGAGGTGCTAGTCTGATGGTAGTTGTAATTGCAGGGAGAAATTAACCAACTAATTTTCTATTTACAGTTTATTCACAATTTTTATATTTACAACACTGCACTATACAATTTATCTTAATTACACACGACAAACACTATCACACACACTACCCACACTACACTTCTTTGCTGTACTATATGTTATATTTACAATTTATATTTTTCGTTTTTAGCAAAATATTTTAGCTTTTTTCTCTTGTCACATTCCGTCCGTCTCTTCTCTGCGCATACCCGTTACCCGGCAACCGGAGTTGTTAGAACGCGTGTCCATTGGATATTTTCTAAATCAGCGCGTTTCCATTGTCTACGGTAACGGGTACCGCTACATCACTCCCCTCCAGAGACCGTCCCTACGGGCGATAGTAGTCCGGCTGGTGGACGAGACGACCAGTTCTCTTGACCACTGCTTGCTTTGCACTTCTTTTTTGAGGAGTGTCGTCCGAGAGTAAGTAGGCAGGTCTGAGTCTGTCTATTGAAACGCTCACTGGTTTACCTTTTACTGCAATCTTAAAAACTTTGTCGGTTCGCCATAGTACTGGATGTGGTCCTGTGTAGGCAGGCTGAAATGGGCTCTTGACTGCGTCTTCTCGCAGAAATACATGGTTCGCGTTCTCAAGATCTTTAAAGATAAAGGTAGGTTTCCGGCCGTGTCTCGACGTAGGCGTTGGTTTTATTTCCTTTATGTATTCAGACAGACGCGCTGCGAAATCGGTGATGTCGGTTGTTGTGGGCGTAGTCGAATCAAAGAATTCGCCCGGCAATCGAAGATTTTCACCGTAGACAAGTTCTGCCGATGAAGCTCCAATGTCTTCTTTATATGCGCTTCGAATACCCAGTAACACTAACGGTAACGTCTCTACCCAGTTTTTATTGCTGTGACAGGTTATTGCTGCTTTCAGCTGTCGATGGAATCTTTCCACGAGTCCGTTGCAAGAAGGATGGTAAGCTGTCGTTTTCTTGTGCTCGAATCCCGCGATGATTGATAAATGCTTGAATAAAGCTGACTCGAACTGGCGTCCGCGATCAGTGACGATGGTTGATGGGCAACCAAATCGTGAAATCCAGCCACTTAGCAATGCTTTTGCAACAGTTTCAGCTGTTATGTCCTGGATTGGAATGACTTCCGGCCATCGGGTGAAACGGTCCACTGCTGTCAGGCAGTAACGAAAGCCTTGGGAAGGTGGCAATGGTCCAATGAGATCGATGTGCACATGTCTGAATCTGGATTGCGGTAATCGAAATGTACCTAACGGTGCAGACACATGACGAGTTATTTTCGACCGTTGACATGGTATGCAAGCTCGGGACCATTCTTTGCAATCTTTGCGCATGCTAGGCCATACGAAACGCTGAGCCACTAATTTTAAAGTTGTTCTAGCGCCGGGATGACTTAGTGAGTGGATTGCGTTGAAGACTTGCCTTCTCAAATGTTGTACGACGTATGGTCGTGGTGTTGCTGTACTGACGTCGCAATATAACTTTTGATGGCTGGCAGGGATGTTGATTTGCTTCAAATTAAGTGATGTTTCGCTTGTAAGAAGTTGTCTCAGTTCGGGATCTTGTGACTGAGCTTTCGCTAAGGTATCGAAGTCCACTTGCTTTTCGAGTTCTTCAATGCGAGATAATGTGTCAGCCACGACGTTCTCTTTTCCTGAAATATGACGTATGTCTGTTGTGAACTGTGAGATGAAGTCTAGGTTTCTGAACTGTCTGGGTGAGCAATTTTCCTTTCGTGAAGTAAATGCGAAAGAAAGTGGTTTGTGATCAGTATACACTGTGAAATGTCTTGCTTCAACCATATGTCTGAAATATTTTATCGCCTCGTAGATTGCTAGTAGTTCTCTGTCATATGGCGAGTACTTCTTCTGTGTCGGACTGAGCTTGCGAGAGAAGAAAGCTAGCGGTTGCCATGCATTGTTCTTCCACTGCTGCAGAACTGCGCCTATAGCGTTGTCAGAAGCGTCGCACACGACTCCTAGTTTTGCATTGCAATCTGGATGAGCTAACATTGCTGCTTGAGATAAGCTTATTTTGCAGTTCTCGAAAGCTTTTAGGCTGATGTCATCCCAGTTGACTGGGTGTGATCCTTTGATAGAACCTGTTAGCAAATTGTTGAGAGGAGCTTGAAAACTGGCAGCACCGGGCATGAACCTCCGGTAAAAATTGAGCATGCCTAAGAATCTTCTCAACTCTTTGACAGTTTTAGAGATCGGAAAGGAATCAATGGCTGTAACCTTGGATTGAATAGGTTTGGTTCCATCTTTTGATATATGGTAACCCAGAAATTCTATCTCAGAAGCACCAAATTCACATTTTGCTACATTAATGACGATGCCGTACTTTTTGAGTCTGGTGAAAAGTTGACTTAAATGGTCTTCGTGAGACGTTTCATCAGGGGAATAGACTAGGAAATCGTCGATATAAGGGTAAACGAAATCTAGTCCTCGAGTCACTTCGTCTACGAAACGTTGAAAAGTTTGACCTGCATTACGTAGGCCGAATGTCATGTACGGAAATTCAAAAAGACCAAATGGAGTGGTAATGGCAGTTTTGGGAATATCCTCTGGACTGACAGGAATTTGGTTGTAAGCTTTTACGAGATCAATTTTAGAGAATATTTTGCAACCAGATATATTGTGAGCGAAATCATGAATGTGACGAACGGGATATTTGTCTGGAATGGTTCGGGAATTTAGCATGCGATAATCACCACATGGACGCCACCCGTTGTCTTTCTTGGCAGCAAGATGAAGAGGAGATGCCCAAGGGCTATCTGATGGGCGAGTTGTTCCACATTTCATCATCGACTCGAACTCTTGACGGGCAATCTGTAGTTTGTCTGGAGCTAAACGTCGAGGAGTGCAGGCGATAGGTGGTCCGGGAATAGTACGTATGTGGTGTACAGTGTTATGTTTCGGTACACTATGAGTCCCAGATGGCCTTGTAATCTCTGGAAAACGACGTAATATATCCAAGTATCTTGAAGATCCGGTGAGAGTTTTCACAGATGCTATTGTGTTCTTCATTGAATGGGGAATTGCGTGTGTCGCCAAAGATGTGTTGTTATCGACGAGTCTTTTATTCCGACAATCTACTGCCAAGTTGAAGAACGATAAGAAATCAGCTCCTATAATAGCTTTGGGGACATCCGCCACTATGAATCGCCATGAAAAATCTCTTCTTAAATTTAAATTTAAATTCAAGTGGATGTATCCGTAAGTGCGTATCGGTGTACCGTTGGCGGCATATAGTCGATACGTTGACAGTTGGCGGCGTTGTTTGACCGCTGTGTAAGGGAAAACACAAAGTTCGCTTCCGGTGTCCACGAGAAATTGTGTCTTCGTTTTAGCGTCACCTACGAATAAGCGACCAGATGAATGTGGGCAATCGGCGGTCGCAGTTACCGACGGCCCGGAGAGTTTTCCGACTTGAAGTTGCACGGCTGGAAGCATTTCTTTGCTCTGTCGCCGAATTTGTGGTGATACCAGCATGTCGAAAAGCGTCGGACTGCTGTAGAAGGCTGCGCTGAATGTGACCGGCTACGTTGTTGTCGCCTTTCAGGTTGACTTGGCTGCGAGCGAAGTCTTGCTGTAAGGTTGCGCAGGCCTTTCCTTAATTCGGCAACTTCTGAAGCTAAGGCGTCATAAGAAGCGGCGTGTGGTGCGGCATTGGAAGACGCAGAAACGACAGTGACTTGTGGTGTCGTAGGTGCGATCTCCATCACTCTGTCTGCTAAGTCAGCGAGTATCTCCCATGTTGCGCTTGGTTGTCCGGCTATTACCGTTTGAATGTTCTGCGGCAAGCGGCTAGTCCACAGAGTGAGCAGGATGTCTTCGGGAAATTTGTCGCCGGCTAGACCCTTGAGGTGTCGTAGAAATTGCGATGGTTTCCTGTCACCCAACTCTTCATGCATAACTAGCTGTTTGATCTTTTGCTGCTTCGTAGCGGACAATCGTTTGATCAGCTCCGATTTAAGTTTTTCGTATTTACCTTCGCTTGGTGGTGATACGATGACGTCTTTGACTTCGATTGAGAACCGTTGATCGAGTTGTCCAATGACGTAGAAAAATTTTGTCGTATCGGAGGTGATGTTGGAGATTACAAATTGTCCCTCTATTTGCGCAAACCAAATTTCTGGTTCGTCGGGCCAGAACGGAGGTACTCGTACGCCGACTCTGAAAACTTCTGGTGGTGCGCTGTCCTGTGCTGTGTTTTGCTCTGCAGTGCTAGCTCCCTGTTGCTCCATGTTAATGCGTACTCAGTTGAGGGGTCACCAGTTTAGTTGGTTGAGGTGCTAGTCTGATGGTAGTTGTAATTGCAGGGAGAAATTAACCAACTAATTTTCTATTTACAGTTTATTCACAATTTTTATATTTACAACACTGCACTATACAATTTATCTTAATTACACACGACAAACACTATCACACACACTACCCACACTACACTTCTTTGCTGTACTATATGTTATATTTACAATTTATATTTTTCGTTTTTAGCAAAATATTTTAGCTTTTTTCTCTTGTCACATTCCGTCCGTCTCTTCTCTGCGCATACCCGTTACCCGGCAACCGGAGTTGTTAGAACGCGTGTCCATTGGATATTTTCTAAATCAGCGCGTTTCCATTGTCTACGGTAACGGGTACCGCTACATACTAATTGTATGTCCCCTGAACAGCACTTACAAGCTTGTGTTCAACTGAAAATATCATTTCCAAAGTTAGCCCTGCCGGGAATCGAACCCGGGACCCTGAGACAGAGCGCTAACGTAAGCACTTTCACCACTCGACCAATGGGCTCGTTATGCCTTCAATGTACCTGTTTCTGTTATTCCTACTAGGAAGTCCAGTAGTTTTCAATTTTCTATCTTTACAACATTAAAAAAAATTCAATATATGAAATACCTACCTAGTAAAGCAGAATCAACGTTTTCTGCAAATACGTTGAACATTTTCCGGAGTAGTCGTTCATTATCATCCTTTTTTCTCTTCCTGTAGAGTTGTGAGGTGGCTGTGGCTACAGCAGCCAACACTTGCATCATACCTAGTGTTTTAGCACATGTGCGAATTCGCCAGGATTTCAGCTGTTGCTTAAGAGGCAGTAGTATGATTTCAAAGGACAATTTCAATTAATTTACCACCGGTTCGATAGTAGCTCCTACATAAGTATAATTCGCATTTTAGGCAGCAACGTACTTTGATCTACGCTATTGGTATAATTTTATTTTGATAAATGATTTGTATTTATTTATATATTCGCATTTTTTTAAACTAGTAACAAGTTTATAATCATTAATCTATTGTGAAAGCCACTATTATTAAATTAGAGAAAATATATACAGCAAAGGTATACAAACAAAGGTAGATGGTGAAAGAGGCTCCAAGTTATTTACTCCAACCAATAATAGAATGGGAAATGGGAAATGAAAGGCAGAGGTAGAAACGTAAGGTATTTAATAAACGTAAGCCGTATGCCGTATGCCGTATCAAGTACAAGTGGAGGTCTACTTGAAGATCTTGCCCTGGTTGAAGGGTCTGCCCGCGGAGTCGTTGGCGGTCCACGCGAAGTACTCCTGCACCAGCTTCTTGGTGTCGGCCGCCTCGGGCTCCAGCCGACGCCAGGCGTACGACTCGTAGTCTATCTGCCAGTCGGGGGACTGCTCGAAGGCCAGCCCGTGGCCCTTCCACACCCACACCCCCGATATGGTGGAGTCACCGTCCGAGCCGAACAGACAGACGGACGCGAACGCGATCTTGCGCATCTTGTCCAGCCGCTGGAACATCCCCGTGATGAGGTTGCAACTCATGAACACCTTCGCCAACTCCTCCGGGTACTTGTACTCGCAGTACCAGATGGACCACTCGGCCGGGTCGAACTTCTCCCAGAAGTACGGGATGGACTTGCTCTCCTCCTCGTTGGAGTAGCATCGCTTGAAATCGTCCAAGTCGAAGCCCCGTATCTGAGGCGCTTCCTCCTCCTCGGTTGCGGGGGCCGATGCGGAGACGGGCTTCTCCTTCTTGGGTTGCGCTTTCTTTTCCACCGTTTTGTCTTTGCCGCTGGCTTCCTGCAACCGCAGTGCAGGGTGTTAATGCCATTTCCCTATTGGGACTAATTTTTGTCATAAGCCATTAAGATAATCAATAACCTAGCCTACATTATTGAATGTACTTATAAAGATTATATTTTAAAATTATTAACATGTCACATTCCAATTAATTTTTTTCTTAAACTGACTTTTATCTAAGAATCGGTTGGCATAATGATCCCACTTCTACAGGATAAAAGTAGGACAATTGTTATATTTTTATTCCTTCTATACGTAATTAATATTATAAAATAAAGTAGCTCTCCTCTTCTGTTTTGTTGTTAGCTTTTAAACCATTCAATGGATTTTGATAATTATAGTTTTCATTATAAATGAGTGGAGTCACTCGAGCATTGTGGAAACTTCGAGTGGATTATAACTAATCTTTAGTTGGTAGGAAGAAAAAAGGTTATTATGATGTTTTCCTTTTCAAAAGGACAGACAGTGAGCGTCTATAGGCGTTCAAAAGTTTGTAAATGCTGTATTAAGAAAAATCCTCCAAATAATCATCAGATTAAGAATCAAGCTGAGCCCGTCTGCATGAAAATCTTTTTTACATTTTCAAAAAAGCTGCCACCTGATTGCGTTTGTATTTTAAATGGGACCTTAGTTTGGGTTCACTTAACGTTCCCAACATCCAAACCGGCAGATTAACACATCTGTACTAATATTATAAATGCGAAACTATGTTTCGATGTTTGTAACTCTTTCACGCAAAAACTACTGAACCGATCATTATGAAATTTTGCATACACGTTGTCTGAGACACCAGAAAGGACATAGGGTACCTTTCATCGCTCAACGCGGACGAAGTCGCGGGCACCAGCTAGTATCCAATGTGCCTCACTAGATATAGAAAATACAATCATTATACAATGTAAGTGTAAGTGTAATTTTATAAAAAGTTAATAATTTTTTAATAGCTTCAAACAAATTATAGTAATTTTTTTAATTGTTGAATTGAGGATTGGTATTTGTAATTAAGCTGAGTTATAATAACCTTGTTCTGTTTGGAGATTTCGTTGAATTTGGAGGCGTCGTAGTGAGGCGGTGCGGAGCACAGTTGAGGCGCGTTGGCCAGCACGGCCAGCACTTGCTTCTGGCCACCGACCGTTGTGAACCAGCGAGTCACGTTCACGAGGGAGGCTCGCAGGGAAGGCTCCAGCACGTGCTGGTACGCGTGCAGCAGAGTCGCGAACACTATTATGTCCGCCAGAGTGATCCTCTCCGTCACGAGGAAGGTCCGCGTCAGCAGATGCTCGTCGAGGACCTTGAGCGCCGTCAGCAGGTCGCTCTTTGCGCGGTCCACGTTCTTCTTGTTGAAGTGCATGATGCCCAAGTAGGGGAACACCCAGGCGCAGGACGCCGGCAACAGCTCGCTGTCCGCCCACGACGCCCATTGCCAGATGGCCGCCTGCGTTTGCACATCAGAGCCGCGGAGGGCTGCGTTGGCCACTGCGCCACACACAATTCATCATTAGGACCCTGCATTGTATTATCGGCCTGCTGAATACCGTTAAGAGTGAACCTGTTCTACTAGTTTTGTGGTCTGCACGTAAATTTATATTTTGATAGTACAATAATCAATGTTCTAGTACACTAACTCAGCAAACACTACACACTACTGACAGAACACTGTGAACTAATAAAATTGTAAACTAACTAATGAGTTATCTCTCGAGAAGAGATGCCAGGAAGGTGTGGCTGTCTGTGGATAAAGGGTCAATATAAAAATTGACCGTAGCTACCGGAATAGCTACAGAATGACTAGATTGCTTATATTCTGCAAGCAAACTCAGAGAAATCTTAGAAATGTTTATGTAAAGACCTAGTACCTGAACTGCTATTGGTGTTCAAAAAAATTTTGTCTGTTTGTGCATTATCTCAGAAACAGCTTAACCAATTTGAATGCGGTTTTCACTGATGTATTGATTATTACCTTCTAAAGACCAATATTAAGCAGAGAACAAAATGTAATATCAAATAATTAATTAATTTCGTTTGGTACTTCTCTAATTTATTTTTTAATACCTACATGAAATTGTATTGCCAATTCATTTGTGATAGAAAATGTTTTGAGGAATATATTTTTAATATAATAAAATATATGTATATGTATATGTAGATAAAGGGGATTAAACATGATAAGATGGTAACAATAAAAGATAACGTCAGAAACATATGGTTCTGACGTTAGAAATAGACGCTTAAATTTGTAGCAAAGCCAGTGAAGAACCAACTGCCACTCGGCATCCTCAAGCCGCTAAGGTTATGACGGAATTCCTATTTTAGTGTAATAATAAAAGTGATATTTAAATGAAATTACAACACTCACCATAGTAAGCGATAGCATTGCTCTCGGTCAATAGAACTTTTCCATCGGCACTTTCATATGCGGGAACCTAAAATTTATAGCGAAATATATTACACGTCAGCTTTAAGCTTTAAAAAAACATATTTAGTCATTTTTATATATTAAATGATTCACCACTGTTACACACGACACTCACTTTTCCCGCAGGGAATTTTTTCAAGAAATCAGCTGTCTTGTTAGATTCACCGAAGACGAAATTGGGCGATACTTTGAGGTCGGTTCCAGAGTACTGTGCGGCGATTAACGCCTTATAAGCACGGAAATTTTCCGGATAAGTGTAAAGTACCTACAAAAAATACACACAAATGTAATCACGTCAATTAAAAAACAAATTCTCTTCATTTACAGCGATGCGTTTAATGGATTGATTAAATAAATTATTCGAAATTAAAATACATAACCTACCCCGGCCGCCATGGTCACTTAGGAAAAGAAAAGACTAGAAAGAAAGAGAGAGCTTGATTTGATTGATGACACCGTATTGACAGTGACAGTAGACATTGACAACTCCACATTTTACACACTGATGGTTCTCACTACATACTGTTTTCAAAGAAAGTTAAGAAATCTTATAAATTGGTATTCCAATAATTATAATCCTTTCTATTAATAGATTAGACAACCAATGACGAGTCATACAAAAATATCACTCAATTTTTAACAAAAAAAATCACATCTGTTTTTAATTTTTTTTCCTAAACAAAGCCACTTTAAGAATTGTCTACTTAAATATTCAACGTTAAAATTAAATGTATTATAATTCACATTATTAATATAAAATTTAGAAATAATAAAAATAAAATATTATTACATTCATTATAAAATTGGTCTTTGTAAACGCTCTTCTATCTCGTTTGACATTAATATTTTTAATTTAGCAACATTTTCGTATTTGTGTAGATCGATGGTGTTGCGGGAGAGGATTTCTTTTACGATTGAATTTTAATATTTTGTAATTTCTTATATTTTAACTAAATTAATTTGTCATTACTGTATAATATAATAATATAAACAAAATGGTAAGTTGCCGAGAAGTGGCGTGTTGTGCTAATTATATCTTCGATTTGGGCTTGTCTTGGCAGGGTCAGTTCAGTGGTATTGTCCTGACAAACTGGATTGAAAAGCAGTAGTGTTGTTTTTCAGATTTCTTTTATAAATTGTATGCATTTTTAAATCGTTTTAACAATACTTTATCAATATTCGTTAGTAGATTACTTAATAATTATTAATGAACTTTATTATCAATCGTAACCATTTCAACACTAATTAATGTTGTTAAACAAATATCCATATTCCAATTATAGTATTCAATGCTTACATTAAAACTGTAACTTTTTCAGGGCAATGAGAACTCTATTCCGATGGAGTTATGCTCAAATTGTAAGTACACCGTACTGCTTTAAAATAATAATAATTATTATATTAATTAAATACTTATTATTGTCACTAATACTTTTTTTATGAATTCGTGTGAATTAATAATTTGAATCTGACTTTAATTTAATTGAAATGATATAAATCTTTGCCAATATAGCTTTTTAATATTGAATAACTGGAATATATTTTTCCTGTGTGTTTGCTTTTTCTTGTACCACATTGTTTTCGGATGGTGGGAGGGTGCCTTATTGTTGGGTGGTTTGGTTTCAGCGCGTGTTAACTGCATTGATTTTAAGGTGGAGAACTGTGAGTGTCATAGCGTCACTCTCAATACAATGTTCATCCATGTTCATGTTAGAGTTAGACTTACACAAAACCACTAACAAACGTCCAGAACAATTTTCAATTTTCCAATACTTGATTCCTAATTTGTCATCAGGGGGTAGGATCTACATCCCTTCCTCTCAGCTCTGTTTCAATATAGCGCCCAACATTTTGCATGCATTCACTTGAGGATCTTCCACTTCTTTTCTTATTAATATACTTGACAGGCGACTTCTATGCCGTGTAAACTTAAAAAATTGCAAATGGTCTCTCCGCCCTGAAATATTCAAAGAATGCATATTTCCTCCACCCTGACATGTCGGATCGTGGAATAAAAAAATTGTTCTGGATAAATAAACATATAGAAGTGCATAGTGCATCCCGTGTCACGTCTTGGCCTCTAGTTGATACTACCATTAGACTTACAATTATGACTGTCTGTTAACAAACGATGTACCTATTTGCTATAATTTGGGTGAGAGGAACATATGCTCGTGAGAGAGAGGTCATCGCAACTAATTCTGCACACCACTGGTTATTGTTATAATGATAATATATAAAAACAGTCTTGCCCTGACCTTTCTCATACACAACCTACATGTCTTTGTAGTGATGTTTTAAATGTTATTGTTATCAAATGGCAAGTCAATCAAATGGCAAAACTAAAAGAGTACCAGCTTTGGCAGGGAAACGTGTATGTTTCTTTAGCCCGTTCAAATACAATGGCATTGTCCTTTGATAATATGTTTTGTTTGATATTGCATTTGCTTCTATCTATGGGGCCATTTCTTAGGCGAAAAGGCATAAATGAAAAGGAAGTTGTACATTTAGTAAATCACTCGCTTCTTGACCGCAAAATGTACGATAAAGAATTATGCTTGATTGCGCGCACACATATTATTGACTTTATGTTTTAGATTGCTGCTTTAAGTGTGAATTCTATGTGTAGGTAGTGTTAATAAGTGTCGTAGGTACGAAACGAACCTGTCATAGCTTAATCAGCATCCCTATAACAAACCGATTGACAAGTTGTGCTCCTTCAGCCGTAACTTGGTGTAAAATAAGTCAATAGAATTTCTAATATTGAGATGGGAGTTTTTAATATTCAATTAATAAACGACAATTTCAAGTTATGACTTGTCAATAATAAGTAGGTTTCTAGAAATGATATTGGATCGTATTTAGCTCCAGGTTTTATGTATTTATTTATACATAGAAAAAAACCTTTAAAAAATAACCGTTAATATAAATTTAGTAAATTATTTGATAACATGATGCCAAATAAAATGAAGTTTGGGGTGTAATGTCATGTACATAAATGAGCTTTTAGTATTTGACAAAGTAATGGTTGTTGCGTGGATGTGTGTGTGTTTGTGTGTGCGTGTGTGCGTGCGTGCGTGCGCGTGCGCATGACGACTAGTGACAAGTGGCGGTTGTGCGTAGTCGACGCGGACGAGATCCGGCGGTTGGGCAAGCGCTTCCGCAAGTTGGACCTGGACAACTCGGGCGCGCTGTCCATCGACGAGTTCATGTCGCTGCCGGAGCTGCAGCAGAATCCGCTCGTGCAGCGCGTCATCGACATTTTCGACGCCGACGGGAACGGAGAGGTACAACCTCCTTTATTGACCCTCCCATTAAAAGTTGCTATCAGTATCTTTGCATAACACTAACTGCTATATTTCCATTGAATATTACAAATCTGTGGATAAATAAATAAAACAAAAAAGCTGTTAAGATTAGATTAACAAAATATCTACAGCTTTTCTTATTATGCTTACATACAATTATAAATTAAATAGAATATAAAACAGTACTAACAGCTTGTCCTGCGACAAAGGCCTCCTCTAAAGATTTCCATGTTCTTCGATCTTTGGCTAATCTGTCTTATTTCATCTTCCCAACGTTTAAACTGTCGCCCACAGAGTGGGATACCACTCTGTTATTATTATTTAAGTCTATCTTTCTTTTCGTTCTCGCAAAAGATGTTAATTTTTGTCCAAGAGCTAGTGAGTATTTGAAAATGTCCATTCGGAATCACTAATCTCTTCTTGTACGCAATTCCTAAGGTCAATTTTATAAATTCCTAGACAAGGAATGATCGTTTCCTTGTTCTGTATTCCTGAACATTGATTCTAGATCTAGAAGTGCAACTTGTTTACGTGAACAAATGACTATTAGTCGACAAATGGATGAACTAGGAAAGTTGACTTCCAGGTGGACTTCAAGGAGTTCATCCAGGGGGTGTCGCAGTTCAGCGTGAAGGGCGACAAGCTGTCGAAGCTGCGGTTCGCGTTCCGCATCTACGACATGGACAACGACGGCTTCATCTCCAACGGGGAGCTGTTCCAGGTCCTCAAGATGATGGTCGGCAACAACCTCAAGGACACGCAGCTGCAGCAGATCGTCGACAAGACCATCCTCTTCGCCGACAAGGACGAGGACGGCAAGATCTCCTTCGAGGAGTTCTGCAACGTGGTTGGCAACACTGACATTCACAAGAAGATGGTCGTCGACGTCTAGACAACTCCCGCCCCCCACCCCCACCCCCAACCCCTTTCCCCCCACTCCTCGCTCTAGCTAGAACACTATTCAATTGCGAGCCCATACGCCCAAAACTCAACGCTTCAACGTTTTCATTGCATTCTGTTCTGGCCACTCCTTCGGATAAATATAAACACCAGTATTTTTTTGGCTGTAAAAATAATTAATCATCGAGACACCCATTATTTGACATAAAATCTGTCACATTTGACAGCCGCCTAAGATTTGGCCGATTCAAAAGAGAAAAAGAATTGACCTGACTGCTTTTGGATAACTCAAAGAAAATTTGTGGACTTGACTCGACTGACTAGTCTCGGGATCTGCTACTTTTGATTTTAATTTGAATTTTGCCTTTTTTGTTTTTAAAAAGGCTGTTTTAAATTGCTTTTTTTACAAAATCTAACAAAATGAAAAGAGAAGAAGGATGGAAAAATGATGGCCAGGCAAAGCAAAATTAGCCTTATCCGAAGAAGTACAGGAACACTTGCCCAAAGTGGTTTGGGCACTGGACGTTGAGTTTTGGGCACAGTTTGCGTAACTGTTGATCGCATTCGTGCCATAGCGTCGTTTCGTTTCGTTTCGACGGCTCGCTGAACATTATTCTACTCGACTATAAGATACTAATATATAAATTTTACTTATATTATAATATACAAAATAAATATATAGAGTAGCGGAAGGTGAGGTAGTGAATCTTAGTGTAAGGGTACATATTTGTTCGTTTTATATTATTATTTTGTTGCGGTGGTGTATTTTATTGTATTGTATTGTTATTTAGTGTTTTATTTGAAAGTGTCGGTTAGCAAATGTTTTAATGTCTAAGTGATACGATACGCCGTCTCCTCTTCGCCGTTTAACCGACTCTATAGTGTGCAATATAGCCCCTCACTCCCCCTTACTTACTTACTTACTATCACTTATACTTACTGATCTTATCGCCTTATCCGAATTTTATACAATTAAAGAAACTTTATAATGTTAGCTTGTTTTAGGTCGCTCGTCTGTTATCTAACAGCAGACGACTTGCGATCGCGTGTGTTGCCATACAGAAATGATGCATTTTAATTTTAGTCATTGTCCGTGAGAGGCCTTATCGCAAACGACACCTTTGCACAAATCGATAGAAAGTTTTCGCCTGTCGCGTGTTGGTCGCAAGTCGTCTGCTGTTAGATAATAAGGCAGCGGGAGGGAGTGTGACGTCACGGTTCGCCAATTCGGTTCCACTTTACTATTGATAAGTATGACCCGTGACGCCACAATCCTTGACTCGGTTGCGGTCTTCTTTCGCTAGGAGGCGCCCAGAGTACTGGAGTGGCTCTAGTGTGAGTTAATGCGGACATTGAAACTCACACTAGTGGCACGACACTTTTGCGCCCGGTTTCACACTAATTAAGCCAAGTCTCTCGTCTCTTCCAATTCGGGGAAGCAATATGTAGATTAAGGTCGTCACACACAATCTTCGTCGCTGGAATTGTACCTTTTTTATTGTTGTAGACATTATGGAAATGTTTAAGGTTAATAAACTTAAATCTATTTAATAAGACGAGTTAAAATTGCTAGCTATTTTCACACTTTTAGTTTATTATATTAATTAATCGAGTCATTGAAATGTGTAGTCCAAAGAGTATGCGGTATATTCAATGTTGGTGTGTAAATATTGCGTCAAATGTAGTGAAAATATATTATACCTTGTAAAAATAATATGGTGAATGGGAAAACTTGATTCGTTCATTGAAAATTCTAAGATTTATTCATACCTCCTCTTTACAACACTGACACGTGTTTTCAACACTGTCAGTGTTGACACTGACCCTAGTGAACATTGCTTAAATTTATTTGAATATTGCGTTTTTTATAGTTGAATTATACAAACGATAGAAAGACATGATGTTCTCGCTAGTACAGCTGTCATTTTAATGAAAAGTGATCAGGGCACATTCTATGTGTGTGCCAATATTTTAACACTCGGCATCTATTAAAGGGATTAAACACAAGATCGACACACATTTTCACATAATATATGTAAATAATAACGCATACCTATAGCAATATAATCTCAAACGTCAGTCGGGATGTGTTTTAGAGATTTAAGGGATTCACATCGTCAGTCTATAGGATGACGTAGTTAAAACCTATTACCTACCCTCCTCCATCCCTCCACAGACAGTCCATGGGTTCCTGTGAAGTCGCTGAGTGAAATGGTGAAGCCTACCGATCTCTTGTCCCGGTGTCCCGTGTCGGAGGAATTTAGCAAAGTGGGAATGGATCGCCTTAACCAATTGGCCCGTGTGTACTTACTAGTGTAAAGTGTTGTCTCTGTCGGTAGGTAGCGTGTCCTTAACTTAAGTCTACTCTAAAGTGGAACTGAATTTAAGTTTTATTAAATTTTCAAATTTCAACGCTGTGTCAATTTATTTTGTTTACCCTGTGCTCATTATTGACCAATTACCTTACCATCGATGTAACTGGTCACATCACACCATATGTTAGCGCTATTACCATTGAAGTTGAAGCTACTAATGACTTGCAATAAAGATTCAAATAAACTGTTGTGACAGTTATCACTTAATTTATCTTAGTTTTGACTTAACTATCAAATTGTTAAGTATCCAAAGTGTTTACAAGTGCTACAATAACGGTACTGGGCGTTTAACCCGCATTTTAGCAATTGTGAACAACAAAATATTAAACGGCTGTTTAAAAATAACCGTCTGTTGGTGAACTCGAGCCTTAATAGTAGATATTTCGGATGCACTACAGACACTACACCTTGTTAATTTAATATTATTGGGATTATTTATTGAAGTGAAAACTTATTTAGGAATTTAACGCTATAAAAATATTTATGCACGCAAGGTCAGGGAACGGCACCTTCAGTGAGGCTCAATAAGCGCCATCTAACCGAATTAGCACGTACTTCTTGGTCCATAATAAAACTAACTTCGTCAATAGTACGTTAAGACGTAACAGATGCCGATATAAAGTGATCAAAAGTTATAGCCAAGAGGATAGAACATAGAACTTACATGTGTGTTAAACTGAAAAAGTGGCAAGTTAAAAGCATTAAATAGTGGTTCATAAATTAACTAGAATGGCGCTAGTGTAGCAAGAGTGTATGAAATGAATGTAGCAGTAATTGACGGAGTGAAGCGGAGAGAATTTTGATTTTTTTTTTGTCATCGTGATTTTTGTATTATTTTCGTGAGATTTTAATATCTTTTAGTGATTTTATTGTAATGACTGTTGATAAAACTTTTTAAAATAATGGTGAAAAATTGTCCAAGCGGGTGGAAAATGAAAAATAAACAAAATAATAACACTTTAAAATTTACACTCTGGCTACACTAGCGCCACCCTTATTTAACGCCTTTGAACGGACACTTAGATATACAGAGATGGTTCTCCTTATATCTATCCTCCTTGGTTATAGCGATAATGTTCCATAGTTTTCTCTTCTGACATGCAGTCCTTACGACATATTTTTTTCCCCTTTTCTTTGTTAATAACAGGTGCCAAATTGCTCAATGTTAAACTGTCTCAACTAGATTCAAAATCAGAAATCAAATACAAAACGCCTTTAGGCGTTCTATCCCAGTAAAACACTTTATCTGGGTTTAGTTTGTAATTTTCCATAGGGGTGCTATGACTTCCCAGTCATCTATACAAAGAACAAAATTTGCTCCTCAAGTCTACTTAGATAATAGTTGTATTTTGTTTATTACTATTTTAGCAATGTTGACATGTTTTTTATGTGTAGGTATTCAAGAGGATACATTGGAATCCAACTGTAATGACAGTCATTATAATTTTTAAACTTGATCTAAGCTGTTAATAGCTCTTGTGAGATCTTGCTTGAGTACAAATTAGTATCATCTAGGATTTAGTTTTGGACAGTTTTCGTATTGAAAGCGTTATTATGTGTTTCTTGATTCACAAATAGTGAAGCACAAACAAAAATGAAGTACATTTAGACATTGTAAAATGAGACGGTGCAACTGTTAAGTTAATATTTTTTAATTATAAAGTTAAATTTCTACCTACATACAAATAACGAGTTAAACAAATTTAGATGCAATGGCTAGCAGTTTAGTGTAATCCGCTCCTTTAGCGTGCGTTCGCTCCTTGAGGATGGTGCGGAGGATAGTGGGTATGGGCACATGGATTCGCGTCCCCAGAGGAGTGCCGTTGTCGTCTATTAGCACAACGTTGTTGCTGTCGAATTTCGGTACTTTCACTTTTTGCTTTTGTTTCAACCCAACAAGGATGCCTTTCTTTTTTTGCCCTTTTATTGCAACCAACACCCTGTCTCCAATGTAGCCGACACCTGAAAGAAATTAATATTTTATTTTTTTTTATTAATAATGGGTTGGTCTTGGTCAGCATCTAGCCGTGCAGCAAAGACGAGGCAGAAGATGCCTATTCACTCGAACTTTAAAAAGATTTGGGTTATATGTGCTCGGAAATGCCAGAAGAGAGTTCCAATCCTTGGCAGTGCGTATTGTTATGAAAAAGTTTTTAAAATAAGTAAAACACTCACGTTGTTTATTGTATACGCAGATGATTTTCGGCGGTTTCCCTTCAGCCATCGCCTGCTTGCCTATTTCTGAATTGTCCACTACTCTCAGTCGAGTGAGCAATCTCACGTCATTGAGACAAGCAGATGTATGAAAACCACACGTCGAACTTGCATTACTTACTTTATTTAAAATCGATTTAAACATTTTAAAATATACAAATATTTTATACTTTATTTATAAAAGAATTTGTAGATTTTTAGCCAGCCATGTGATTGACATTGACATGACAAGTATGACAACAAATGACATTTATTCAGGACCACAGAACAATATATTGACAAAGAGCTATGGAGTGACGATTGTCTGTGCATGATTGTGATGCTCTATTATTTTGACAGTTATTGAGTTTTGCCTTTTTAGAGTTTTTAGTCTTTTCACGGTTTATTGAATGAATGTTGCTAGCTTGTAATTAAGATTACTCAAGATTGAGCTTGAGATTACTCTCTAAAAGTTAGGCATTGGAAGGATATAACAGAGATTATCAATATTAGTGCTGTCAATACAGCACACAATATAAGTGTAATTCATTAATCTACTATAACTATGGATTTCGTATGCCATACAAAACACTACGAACTTTATGGAAAATTTAAAAGTAACATATGCGCTGCCATCTACCATTTAAGGAAAATGTGACTTTAAGTCAACACATTGGAGTTTAAAATGAATAGTAGAACTTGGTCGTTACTACCTTTCACAATTGACTCGCGAAAGCAAGACTGCCATTTGTGACGCAAAATCCATAGTTGTAGTAGATTGATGGTGTAATTTTATAAAACTAAAAACTGCTAACTTGACAGCCATAGCAAGCTACGGCATGGACTAGACTTCGGATAGAAATTGGTAGACTAAAAAGGGAACCATATTTCTTGTCAGCAAAATTTATTTTTTGTCATCAACTTGTATCATCTAAGTAATTAATAGGCAAGAAATATTTTCATTGTTATATAAATAAATGTGTCGCCAGGTATGAATTACGAAATTAATGTCAATATGTAGGTATTTAAAATAATAGGTTTATCCCAAAGATCTCCCCGCGCCATACTTAAAACACACCAAAAATTATTAACAATGGGTTGCACGCCAGCTACAGTGAGTGACGGTCGCTTGAAGAGATTGTTTCTGTTGCTTTTACTATAAAAAAACTCGTTCGAAATGTTGTCTGTGTGTTTAGTTAGACAAAAGACAAGCATTGCTATAAAAATGTATACCTAACTGTAAATGTAGGTATTTTGTAACACAGTTTCGCTAGTAAGGACGCATCTCTCGATTTAAATCTTTGGTTTATTCTCTAAGCCTTTAAATAATATCTTCGTACTCAAAATGGTAGATCTGTCGCCAAATAAATCAATTATCGTCGCCAGATTGTGACATACTTTTATTTGTGATTTTCTCACCAGTAAAGTAGTTACATTTTATTTCGTTCTTTACCAGTTTAACAGTTCAGTTTATAAATTTAATGAAAAAATGTTCAAAGGGGCGGAGCCAAATAATAAAGCCATCCGTCCTCATTTTATTATTCTCCTAGAAATTATTATTTGAACATATTTGTATAATAACTACCTAAATTGTAATAATAAATAAATAAATACAACACCCAAAAGTACATCCTAGCTAAAAGTAAAAAGTATCTGAAAAAAAGTACAATTTACCGGGGGTAAATAAACAGCTACCACAGATTTTCATTTAGGTATATTTTGATTATACAGTTATCAGGACAAACCAATTATAATACATACACACCTATTTATTTGATAATTTATAATAAGTATATCCCGATGTTCTTATATTGTTTGGCGACTAGATTTTGGCGACAAATCTACTATTTAGCGGACAAAACCTATTATTTAACAAATTCAAAACCAATTAAATTGACGACATCTTAAATCATACCCGATTAAAAATATTGACTATTTAGTGTTTAATTAGTGCTGCTTATCCAGTAGAAACAGTAGAAAAAAAGTTCAATATTTTTGTAACTTGCCATTCATGCCAAAAATATTTATTTATGCCATGAATTATTCATTCATGCTATGCCTAAGAGCAACTCATGAACTTGAAAATTAGGAAATTAAAGGGTGCACATGACCGCGCGGTCATGTGTTTCAGGCCTAGTTAAATGACGTGAAAAATGTTATTTAACTAAAAGTTAATTAAACGAAAATTGATATTTGTTTCTGCTGAATAAGCATAGAATTATGATAGCATATTTTATCCGAGCGAGGCTGTTTAAGCAATGCCTGTCAAGTTTATTGCCCATCTGATACAGTTTTAGCTTTACAGACCATCTCAAACTCGCATTTATAAATACACTTTATTAGTTTTTAAGTTTTGTGTCATATTAATTTGTATATAATTTATATTTATCATTTAGTTAGTTAATTATTTAATTAATTTTGTTTAATTTTAATGTAATATATTGTATAATTGATTTTAATGTTCAATAAATAAAAATATATAATCTAAATACACTAGTGTAGTATAATTCTATGTTAATATTATGTTAATGTACATTAGATGGCTCGAGTAATTCATTATGACCATCAGGAAAGCAAATTGTAACTAGATGTCGCCTTAAATATTTTGAATCCGGTATCATTAGTTGTTGTCTGTTTCACATATGTGCTTGTATAAATTTTGAGGTCCGTCGCCAGATTAGAAGTCATTGAGTTTTTTTGTGACAGTTTAATCGGTGGTTTTAGTAAGTATCAAAAAACCGTTACATGATCATAATATGATATTAACGTTATTTTACTACCAAGATAATGAGAAATAACCAGGAAAGATTTTTTTTAATGTTAAGTGGCACCGGTGCTGTAAGTGCGCTGCCGATTATAGTAGAATTGAGGATAATTAAGGATAATGGGAAGGGATAGGGATTTTGGTCTTTGACATCATTTCTTACTCATTCAAAGAAACACAATAGACATGCTGTTATTCTGGAGACTAGTTTAATATATTTTTAGGTTTTCGTAAATTTATTTTTACTGTGATTATAAGTATGTATATTAATACATATGTATGTATTTACTTTACGTATTGTTTCGGTACGTAAAGTACAGGAAAGTGATAATTTTGCTCTGATTTAGTAATTTTTCTGCAAAAAGATATTTTTTGACTTCTTTGAATTTCAGTGCGCAAATAGAAATCCATTAGTTCCTTAATTCCGATTAAAAATAAATCTGTTATAACAAAAAATAAACTAAGAGGCTATGAGTTGAGAGCATCAAAATTCCTTCACTGTTAAGAACAAATAGTCTTTCACAAAAAGATAGCTCACACTGATATTAGGAAATGTAATTAAGTTCATTACATCCCAAATTTATTGGGAACTTTATTTTTACATTGTACGTTGATAAGTCTAGGTGATCTAATGCTAGGTACCTACTTAGTGTTTAAAATTATCATTAAAATAGTGTTAGTGGTTCTGTAATTAATCTTGCACTCTTACTTTGTTACAAACGAGATAAGATAAACCTCTTTTGTCAACTATGTAGTCGTAGCTAATACTGGTTGTTCCCTAATTCGGACTTTATTACATAGATATTATTGAAATATTCATCCAAACTATAGAAACATTTAGATGAACCAATCCTTCAGGCTTCCTTCTGTTCGTTCTGGTAATTGATCGAATATTTTTATTCCTCATTTGCGAGGTGTTTATATAACTTAGTACATAACATTTTAACTGCATAGTTAGTAACAGTTGGATGTTGGTCAAGAGCAAACCCATCTTTTATATAAAAAAAAAATGTTTATTTAATTTAAATTGATAATCTTTAACGAGACAATTCATAATGCTCGTTTACAAATCCTACTTGAAATGTAGCTTTGGGAGTTGGGAATTTAGCTTCCTAGAAATTTGTTATTAAATGACACAATTTGAGAACACACATTTTTTTATAAATATAAAACTATTGATTTTTACCATTTCTCCCCACACTTTAAGGATAACAGTTAATATAATTTTTTTTTTTTTTTTTTTTTTTTTTTTTATATGTTCCTACATCATGCGATCGGCTCCTGGAGCCATTAGCAGATAATTTGTGAGAGTGAAATTGACGTGCGAGGACTGCCCTTCCAATGAAGATTCCGTCACTCATATTATGTCCCATATATACTGGCGCCTGAGTCGTCTACTCTGTAGGGATTCGCCAAGACCCACAGCAAGACCGTTGGGGTGTGCTTCTATGCGCTTCTTATAGCACTTTGCTCTGCATTCTATTTCCTCCCTTACTGTTCTGACTTTAAGGTATTCATGGAGTTCTGATATTTTTATGAACCATGGAGCATTTGTTATTATTTTGAGTACGTTATTTTGGTACCGTTGCAGTATTTCCACGTTTGAGTTTTTAGCAGAACCCCACAGCTCTATACCGTAGGTCCATACAGGTTTTAACACAGTCTTGTATATGAGCAGTTTGTTATTTAAGGACACCTGTGATTGTCTCCCCATGAGCCAATTCAGTTTCCTTAGTTTGTGATTAAGCTCATCTCGTTTTTTCATTATATGTGTTCTCCATGTTTGCTTTCTGTCCAGATACATTCCAAGATACTTAGCAACATCACCATGAGGCAAGACAGTTCCTCCGAGCTTAACTAATGGGCAGCTTTCTTTGCGTAGTGTAAATGTCACATGTACAGATTTACTTGCACTTACTCTGATGCGCCACTTTCTCATCCATTCATCGACACTATCGAGATGCTGTTGAAGAGTTGTTGACGCCTTTTTTGGGTCTTTATTGCTACACATTGCCGCAGTATCGTCTGCAAAAGTTGCCGAAAGTACATCATTTGTTTCCGGTAAATCAGCCGTGTACAGCAAGTAAAGTGTGGGCCCAATTACCGAACCCTGCGGTATGCCTGCTTTTATGTCGTAGAATCTAGAATAAGAGTCATTCATTTTCACCCTAAAAATCCTTTCTTCCAAGTATGACTTCAAAAGAGCGTAGATGTTATGCGGAAGCCAACTCTTCATCTTGAACATTAGACCTCGATGCCAGACCTTATCAAATGCCTGTTGGATATCCAAGAAGACTGAAGAACAATACTCTTTCTGCTCTAGGGAGTCCCTTATCTTTTTAGCTACCCTATGAACCTGCTCTATCGTAGAATGTCCGCTCCTGAAACCGAATTGGTGTTGTGGAATAATTTCGTTTTCCGTTAGATGTTCATTTATTCTAGCCAGTAAGATCCTTTCAAACAGCTTTGACATCACCGGTAAAAGGCTTATTGGTCTATATGAGGTAACTAGGTGCGGAGGTTTACCTGGTTTTGGTACCATTATTATTTCCGACACTTTCCAAACTGCCGGCCAGTGAGCCAATCTCAATATTCCGTTGAAGAGCAATGCCAAGAACACAATTGCCTTTTTTGGGAGCTGTCGCAGAATCTCAGCAGTTATTAGGCAAAATCCCGGGGCCTTATTTAGTTTGAGATTCAATATAGTTTTCCGGACCTCTTTAGGAGAACAGCTACGTATCGGAAGACTGAGTTGAAAGTCTGTTTCTAGGAATTTTTGTACTTCTGCTTCCATACCAGCATCTCCATCATTTGGTGTGAAAACCTCTCTAAGAAATGATGCAAAAGCTTCAGCGCGCTCGGTGTCGCATCTAGCCCAGTTATTGCCTTCAATCTTTAGTGGACACTGAGCAATTTGTGGCGATGTTTTGCTCATTCTAACTGTATTCCAGAGGGAATGTTCATTTTTGCCTAGTACAGACAAGTTTTCCAATCTGTTCTTCAGAGTCTCTTCTTCTATCTCTTTCAAATAACGTTTTAGGTTAGCGCAAGCTCTGTTGAGTGCTCTTCTGTCTAAAATATGTCGACTGTTATGCCACACTCTTCGGAGTCGCCTCTTCTCCAGAACCCGCTCCTTTATATCTCTAGGTATGTTATTACAGCCAGGATTTTTATGAAGAGTCGGAGTGGAATTCCATCCTGCGGTTTGCAATAAGTTTGTGAATTTAGTAGCTGCTTCGTCTATGTCATAATTACTTTTGAGTGCGACGTTTAATGTCAAGTTATTTTCAATATAGTATCTGAAGGCATCCCAGTCTGTCCTGTTATTATATAAGCTTTCCCTAGTTGACCTTTCAACTATCTTCGTGCTTACAGTAGTTATGACAGGAGTATGATCCGAACTTCCGTCAAGGCTATTTTCAACATTAAGATATAAATTCGACAATCCACCACAGACAAAGAAGTCCAAGAGATCCGGCAATTTATTTATGTCCATGGGCCAATATGTAGGTCTACCTGCACTCAATATGTGTAATTTGTTATTGTCGATGCTCAGTTTTAATTCTCTGCCTCTAGGTAGTGTCAGGCGTGAACCCCAATGAATATTTTTGGCGTTCCAATCTCCTCCACAAATAAATCTATGTCCAAGAGTCCTGAAGTAATCCGTAAATTCGCTCTCTTTTGGGTTATGTTTGGGTGGACAGTACACAGCGGAGAGCGTCAATGAGCCTCGGTTATCCTGTACTAGAATAGATGTCGCCTGCAGATGACATGTTTTGTATTCTTTGAGGACTACATGCTTTATGTTGCTTCTAATCAATACTGCTGTACCGGCATGAGCTGATCCATCCGGATGAAAGGTTGAGTATACATTATATTGTTTTATTACTACATTGTGATTCTGCGTTAAGCGTGCCTCAGATACGAGTAGAACGTCTATTTGATGTTGTTTGAGGAAGACTTCTACTTCACTTTTGTGGGTATTTAATCCATTAACGTTCCAGGTTGCTATTCTGAGAGTCGCCATTTCATTATCGGACTTGTCTATTAATAATTGTTGTAAGTAAATTCATTAAGGTTGCCATTTGATCAATTAGTTTGTCTAGCTTTTCAGCTTGTGTTGTGAGTAAAGTTTCCAATTTCGATTCCAATTCTAGTTCTTTTATGTTTTTATGTTGTCGATATCTAGTTGCTTCCGCATATGACATTTTGTAGGAACGGTTCTCTGATTCTTGGTTATGCTTCTCCGGAGTATTATTCGTAACTTTGTTATTGTGATTTTTTCTGGTAGCTATAATTTCGGGACTTTTTTCGACCCGTGGTTTATGCGAGATTTTGACCGTTTTCTTTAACATATTGTTACTTCTTCTGTTGCTAATTTCAAGGAACACCTGGCAGCCCTTGTAGTTTGCCGGGTGACTGCCAAGACATAGGGCACATTTTGCCGGCGTGTTTCTATCCTTTTTAGGGCAATCTACAGTATTATGATTTTCTGCACATTTCACGCAACGGTATGGTCGGAGGCAGTTATTCTTCGTATGTCCATACTGTTGACACCTTTTACATTGGGGAACTGTTAGTCTCCTTATCGGATCTTGGATATCCACACGCGTATTATATATGTGCGAAATCTTTTTAACTTCAGAGTTGTTTGGATGTGGCTCTAGATTAACAAAGAACGTAGATAAAGGTATTTTTTCAGGTCCGAATCGTGCATTGATTATTTCACCTTGTACTGTATTCCCAGTCTTTTCCATTGCTTCCTTTATAGCCTCAAGAGGGGTAGTGGGATGGAGATTCTTGATGACAATACGGTATGGTTTTTTATCTCTTTGGGTGAAAGTGTGTCCAATTAGTTTATTTTCTCTAACTATGCTCATAAGTCGCCTATAGGAATCAGTTGTGGAGCAGTTTACTCTGAGTTGCTTACGTGTCAGTATCTTTATTGAAAATTCAATTTCACTTAATTCAGTTCTAATCAAGTGAGTGAGTTTTGAGATATCTTCAACGCCGTATAACATTATAGGCGGAGGCTTATTCTGGCGTTCTTGGGGAGATTTTAGAATTTCGGCATCCTCGACGTCAATATTCAGCATTCCATATTTGTTAGACATTGGAGTAACATTGGTAGTGTCTTGCTTAGGTGGCGATGGAGATGGGGATGTTCTTTGCCGTTTGTGTTGCCTTAACACAGGTACACTTTGCCATTCCACTGATTTGTTAGTTGTATCCTTGGTATTGGATCGAAACCAAGGTGCTGGTGTAGTTTCCATATCCGAGCCAGAATCATCATTAATGGATATATGTCTCGTTCTATTGTGAAACATATTCCTGTTGAAAATCTGTTGGACGAGTTTTGTATTGGTCTTCAATTGTGTTTTACCATCCTTGTTGATATTTTTATTTGGGCCAGTAACATTCACTAGTGGAAGGGCCTGGGTACCCACCTTTCCTTGTTCATTTTTATGTTGTAAAATTGTGCCCCCCCCAGAATACGAAGGGCTGCCTGAGTTTATCTCAGGGAGGGATTCTCCGGCGACGCCGCCGCCGGTACCCTCCTGGGGTAGTTTCTCTTTCAACTTTACATCCATAGTTAAACTCCTTGACTACTCCAGACATTTTAAGAACTATTTAAGTTCTAAGGCTCGCTGCAGCCTCATCCAATCAGTGTCCTGATTAGGTGTATGGTTATACCGCCATTGCTCGGTCGCCAGAGCCTTGTCCGTTATCTAGCAGAGAGTACCACAACAGCCGCTAGGCTGTTGCCGCCATCCGGCGCGTGCAGGTAAGGTTGACGATAGGGCCGGTTTAGATGTTGTTCACCGTTCTCCCCTTACTCTCCAGTTAATATAATTAAACAAGTTTTTCGATGTAATTTAATAATGATTTAATGAGACTGCGATAAGAACAATATGACGGCGACAATTTATGAAGAGCGGAAAGGGAATCGGATTTCACTTTTTATTTATCGAATGGAGGAGTATTGATTACACAATGGCGCGGATTGATTGAGCGTTGAGCGATTGAGCGGTCGTTAACAGTTAACAGAGCGAAGAGGGCAGAGCAGAGACCGATCGGCTATGATTAAAGGCGGTAACCCAATAAGGCGCCGATTGGAAGCGAAACAAAGAGTGTGGCTCGATTTACGTCATTAGAAGGAGCCAAGAGGTGCAGACGCGACACCTCAATCTCTCTCCTTTATCCTAATTGTTCGTTTCGCGATCGCATCCGGCCTCATTGTGTGCATGTCCAAACATTGCCACCCTCCTCCGCCGCCCCTCCGCCCCGCCACCCCTCCACCCCTCCACCCCGCCACCCCTTTCCGGATCCATTACATCGCGCTGCATTCAAGGAATCGCTCCGTGTTTCCTGCGGTTTGTTTTGTTGACGGTTCGCTGTCACTTCCATTTATTGGGACAATACGCCTATTAGTAGGAACGCCGTGTTGTAAGAGCCTCCGCTAACTTTTATTCAACTCAGTAATCGATATCAAGATATATGTACAATACTTTTGTGCATTAGTTTTGGCCTATTTTAGTGCCACACACAAAATAATGCACGATCGATCGGATATCGTTACGGGGTTAAATGAGGATCTCTAATAGAAAAATTTACTACAGCAACAATTAAGTATACAAGTACGTATTGTCAACATCAGCACCAAAATGGTTCATAAGAACCAATAGAGGAATTCTGATTTGTTTGAGGTGTTCAGGCTTAAGATCTGATTTTTGTGACAATTGCTTTGATTAGTTTGCAATACCTATTCGTTTCGCTTGCCATGGGAAAACAAAACGGATAATGGGATAATTTATTTAAAGACTTGCAGAAATCAAATAAGATTTATTTTAGAAAGTTCTCTATTATTAGTTGTGCAACAATTTGAGAGCAATCAATCCAAGAAGAATTATAAAATGCCAATAAAGTAATGATTTCTTGACAGGGCCATATGGGCACCATAATATTAACATGTTTTATTGTAGGAAGACGCGTTTTACCTATTATGGCCAAAAACCATAAGTAAACTGCAAACGCTTTCAAGGTAAATTAACATTTCACAGTGAAGTTTTGACATAAATAACATATTAGCCAAAATATTTGGTATAGTTAGGTATAGTAAATAAAATTGAGACATTATACTTACAGACATTTTGATATTATTGTCGTTTAGACCTCAGAATAGTTGCACCGACAAAATAAATTGAAATCAATTATTTCAGCTAACTAAACATTACATTATGCCATATAAATAAATTAAACTTATAACTTAAATATGATTAAACTTAAAATGATTATAAAAATAAAATAAAATAAATACCTGTATACATGAAAAATGAGATTTTGAAGTCATCTTTGCATTTTGAACACTTGAACACAATTGTAAATTTCTGAAATTCATAATAATTCCTGTTGAAAGCTAACATTTTCCCAAAATATTTATGTTGTTAAAAACAAAAATAGGTGGATAATGCTACTTTAAAACTTTTTTCTTTTAATATTTTGATAAATTTTGATGTAATTTTGTAGGTTAAATATTAGAAATATGGTATCACCGATGGATCAATCAGTGTGACCATAATTTGATAAATACTTAATTTAGTCTGGAAAGTGATCTTGGCGGCAGCCGTCGGCAACGCTCTCAGGAGCGCCTGAGAGTCCTGAGAGTCGCGATTTTTCGCCGCCATTTTGAAAAAGGTGGCGAATCAAATAATGGTGAAATAATTAAATTATTGCGACCGCGGATTCGTTTCGATTCTAAGTTGTCGAGTTAGGGTTGCGTTTCGTGTGCTTTGTGGGTTGAGGGACTGAGGGTGGTGAAAAAAAGTATGTGGTCGTGTATGCTCCCCTGGGCGGCCCGTCCCCTGCCTCCCCTGTCCCCTCGCTGTCCCCTCGCTGTCCCCTCGCTTGGCCGCCCTTCGTCGCGCTCTTTGCATTCACAAATTCAAATTAAATTGCATAATTCGCGCACGCAGCCGACTTGAGCCGACTCGAGCCGACCGCCGGCGGGACTCGTTTCTGCGACTAATGAACTCCATTTTGCATCAATTCTGTGGCGTTCTCAAGAAAATAATGTGCACGTTTTATTATTCGTGAATGCAGCCAACAAATTGTGGCTATTATCACATTTTTGGCTGCGGGCTTGGTTTTCATTCTCGTCTTTCATCTTTTACAATTTCAATCTGTATTTCGGTCGGCCTCAGTAAACGTTTCTGTAATATAAATAAAAGTTAGATGCTATAACTATAATGTATAGTATAGGTAGTCATTTGGAAAAAGTATAGATTCATCTAAGTATAATAACTTTACCACTTATATAGTTTCTTTACTTGTCTGTATGATAGTCTATCTCTGAAAGTCATGATCAGATTTTGTTCCTGTTTGCATCCATAGGAAGAGGGATTTTTGAGGATGATTTCTTCATTATACACTAAGGAATTACTTCTGTGGATGATTTATTTATGATAATAATTCATGAATATTTTCAGGAAGAGGATCAGGAAGAGTATATTGTATCTCGTAACACTTAGCACTATTTTGTTGTATTCTTTTGAAGTGGCCATTTGTACCACCACATGTAAATGTTTGTATTAATCAATGATAATATTGGTCTTATTGTTTCTTTTTTTTGTATAATAAGTTGTATGTGACTGTTTTTGCCTAAATAAATAAATAAATAAATATTTTATTTATGTTTGCCGAATCATCACAGTTTTTGTGTATGAATTAAAATGGCCGTTTTCTTCGCTTGCGCTACCCAGATAGTTTGATATTACTTAGGTTGATTCAATTTATAAAAAAAATTATGAACTGCAGGGCATTGCTAATTAACTATACTATAGTAAAACGGAAACCTGCTCCAATTGTTCTAACATAGCACCATGCTCTTTATTTAAAATGGGTAGAGCTTTTATTTATAAAGATCAGGATATATGTAATATTAATGGAAATTATATATTGAATTTCAATAAAATTTTTTGTTCCAGTATTTACATGAGCACTGAACAGCCAGATGTAATAAACTCAAACATACCTAATTGAGTTTAAATATGATTAGATTAATATTTACTTTTTTATAATAAATTTTCCAGTTAAAGAAAATAAAATTAAATTAGAAATTAAGAAAAAGATAGGCATAGTAATTTATTTTATTTTGTCTCCATTTTTAAATTCCTATATTTTTTGCATGATTTCGCATGAAATAGATTTTCAAAACTTTTATTTTGGTTTTAAAGGAATCAAATAACAAAAATTGAAGAAACAGATTTGAGGACCTTCGATGGTTCATAAAAAGAAACCTACTATGATGATTATGATGATTATGACGTAGTTTGTGAGGGCAATGAAGAACTGGAAATGTTATGTAATCGTTTGGATCTCGAGAAAACATGACTTGATATTTAATAAAATATATATACGAGTATATTTGTTTTTTTTTATGAAGATTAATAACTATTTCCTACTGAAAATGTTACTTAGGTACAATCATATCTTTTTCCTATAAGGTCACATATTTTTCATTTTTCCTAATTTAATAACTTTATCGTTAACTAGCTGGTGCCCGCGACTTCGTCCGCGTTGAACGATGAAAGGTACCCTATGTCCTTTCTGGTGTCCCAGACAACGTGTATGCAAAATTTCATGGTGATCGGTTAACTAGTTTTTGCGTTAAAGAGTCACAAACATCCATACATCCAAACAACTTTCGCATTTTTAATTTTAGAGTACGTATGTCACAAATACTTTTAAGCATTCTTTGTTCTTTTAGACTTTTAAGTTTTTTTTTTAAAGTTGAGAATGCGTTACCCTCTTGTGTAGGCATCATAAAGAAACATGGCATGACATTTGGATGTATGGATGTTTGTAACTCTTCATTGTAAAATTTCATCAAAATCGGTTCAGAGTTTTGAAGTCCATAGGGAACATACATACACACATTGCCTTTTATATATTAAGATTTATCTTTTGTAATCTTTAGTAAGTATCTATTTAGTGTTAAAATTTGATTTTTTTTTTCTCTTGCATCTGTGGGTATTATGCTCTGTGCAATCTGCGGAGTGGGACCTGGTAACCTGTAACACAGGTATTTTTCAATACCTACCTACCACTGGCACCAGGCCACTCATACATACTAAATTGAGTAATGGCAACGTAAAGCGTCACGTCGTCACGTGATCTACTTACTATCTTTATATAATATATAGCCTATGTTACTCGCTGATACCTATAATATAGATTTCCAACAGTGAAAGAATTTTTCAAATCGGTCCAGTAGTTTCGGAGCCTATTTCAATGCAAACAAACAAACAAATCTTTCTTCTTTATAACATTAGCATAGATAAAAGTTACGTGTCACGTCGTGTCTCCGCGATGAACTCCTAAATTACTGAACCGATTTTGATAAAACTTAGTAACTAAGTATGTGTAATTTATAGTACTTATTTTTTATTGCAAATTATTATATGAGAAGAAGTTATAAATTACCTTACACCGCCATCTGTGAGAATCTCATGAAACTCACAGTTGTTTTTAAAATTTATTTTATAAGTTATCTGTGAGTTCCATAACATTCTCACAGATGGCGGTGTAAGATAATTGATCGGTTGGATAAGTAAATATTTATTATAAAAATTGCACCCCGGGCGAAACCGGGAGCGGGACAGCTAGTTATTTATTTTTCAAATTCATTTTTTTATCAAGTCGTAGACTTATTACCTATTAAAATTAAGCAGACAACTGACAGACGTTTGTAATGAAATTTTTGCATAGTCCAGGAGAATTAGCATTTGTTCCCCAAAAAACATTATCTGCAGTTTTTTTGGTTTAAAAATTAGTAGGTATAAAATGTGAATAATATAATCCTTAAATTGTGCCTTCGTGGGAGAAGGCAACATCTTTTTAATAACAAATTTAAAAAAAAAATCGCTATTTTTTACAGTCCATCTTAGAAAACATGCGCCTAATCGACATGAATTAGGTACACTTCGCAGTCATTTATTTGTACAGCCCGTTTGGCGGCAGTAACCACCCCTTACAGAAGACCACTATGAAATAACAGCATATGTGCTACTGTGTTTCGGTGAGTGAGTGAGCAATGCCATATTACCTCATTCCTTTCTATAGTCGGCAACGCACTTGCAGCACCTATGGCGTTGCTTGTGTTACAGGCGACTGTAGCCAATTACCATCAAGTGGACCTGTCAGCATGTCTGTCGACCTTAACATAAAACAAAGAATTTTCATTGAAAATATATGAATCATAGATATTGGAGTGCTTGAAATAAATAAAAGAATCAGTGAAGAAGAACCCTGTTTCTTGTCCCTGAATTCTAGTTCTTGTAGTTGAAGACCCCCACCCCTAGGTGCAGAAATTGCCAGACCAGGACCACAAACAAAACCTATAGCGTAATAAAGCCTTAGTCGCGTCCTACTATCAGGAGTATACAATATAAATAATATAATTATTCTTATTACAAGTAAATGAAGTAGGTACTCAATAAATTATACAAAAATGTAATTCGTATGATAGATTTATTTTAATAAGCATAATCCGTTTTATTATTAGAAATGGGTAAGGTTAAATTTTTTTTTTTTAAATACGATGTTTTGGAAATTGTACAATAATGTCGATATTATCTACAATGGGTTGAAATAGAGATTAAATTTGACGATGTAGCTCTGTCTCGTAGTTCGTAATAATCGTAATGTACTTTCTTGGCTCAGTGAATTTGGATGTTGAAGTTATTATTATCTTAATGACAATTTATACGAAGGTCGTTTAGCGAAACTATACGAGTAACATTGATACTATACAGTATATTCTATCCCTAAACTAGTATCCCCATCCCCACTATCCCTGCTAATATTTTCAAATTCAAATTCAATTTAAAAATAATTTATTTGCTGAATATGGATAATATAAGTTTTATAACATATTCAAGTTCAACCGACAAGTGGTTTGAAAAAAAAAAAAAACAAACAATAATTTTATTTTAATATAATAATTAAATAATTGTCTATTTTATATTTTATGTAAGACCCTAGTAGTAGTATTTCACCAACTACAAGTAAAGTGTTGATTAGTTACTTTTAGAAATAATTTTATGTTTTATTAAATTATGCACTCGGTTTACTGCATCCTTCGATAGGCGATTTTTTTTAATTAATTTCTTTTTAATGTTTGGGACTTTTAGTGTACAAACAAAGCCTACTTGATATTTAAAGTCACCGGTAACCTTGAATTATGGAGCTGATATACTTTTGTTTGTACGGTAAAAGTCAATAATAAAAAAAATTCGTCTATCGAAGGATACAGTAAACCGAGTGCATAATTTAATAAAACATAAAATTATTTCTAAAACTAACTAATCAACACTTTACTTGTAGTTGGTGAAAGAGACCCTTATCAATTAGAAATTCATGTGAATATGGCTTAATATGTCTTTTCCACTAAAAGATTACGTAAGTGATCTTTGAACGCTGTCAGACTTCTGATATTTCTTGTATTTTTAGGAATTTTATTATATAAGTGCGGTGCCATACAAAAGACTTTTTTAATCCTAGTTTTCGCAGGAACCATAGACAGTTTATCGTTAATATGACTTGGACGCTCGATGATCTAAATAATTTAGTATTACTATAAATGTGATAGAAACTCTGTCTGCCTTAGCATTCATATGAAATCAGATTTTTGTGATTTTTTCCAATATATAATTATAAATAATTTCAAAATTTCTGCAATGGTGTACCACTTGTTTGAGTCAATGTTTTTTTCTTCCTCTTGGGTCCAATTAATAGGTAATAGGATCGCCGGTTTAAGAGAAAAAATAACGTGCTATTCTTTTCTGTCTACAATTTTTTACCTGTCATAGATTTTTTTGTCTATTGGATGACGTCTTTTAACAATTCTTGGTTTTTAAAGGTTCATGACATATTAATAAATATAATGTTATCATTAATTAAGTTGCATGAGTGGCCTGTAGTTGATAGTTGCGGTCAATCTTTGGGTTCTATTATATAATATTTTTTTTTTATTTGGGAAAACAAACATACATAGTAAATTTGAAAAAGTTGAAACAGTTGAAATATGAATTTGTGTGTTTTTATTCTACTAATTGTATCACTCATCAGGAAAATTCCTAAAGACTATGTCTGCTCTTTTCCTTTGTTGTAATTGTATGTTGCCAATACGTAAATAAATATAGACATATAAATGTCTATATGTCTATATTTATTTGTCTATAATATATTTTGTCGCATTTGTTGAAAGAAATAAATCTATAGTCACGATCGACAATGTTCTTGTGATTTTGTAAATTTAATTAAACAACACAGTGTAAGTACCTACATATACTTATATTATATAAAATAAAATCGCGCTTTTGTTTGTGATTTGGAAAGAAAGATTTTCGATAAAATTTATTGCATATTTAAACCGCGATACATTTAGCTAATTTAGCTGTCAGTTTGGCCGAGCTTTGTGTACATTATTGATATTATTGATAATTTGTAGGTAAATCTGCATTAAGTATGTAGAACGGTATTATAGCTAAATATGTAAATACTATTTAATGTTGTTTAAGAATGTTTCTTTATATCGATATCAAAGGTTGCAAGATGGCGCTAGTAGTCTGTTACGACCACCTAGAATGCAAGGTGCATCTAGATGTCGCGTTGCATTGTGTGAGCTCCGTATAATTATGGTTTATGTGTTTCACAAATAAGTATGAAGTTAATTAAATAAATTGAGGTCCGTCACCAGATGTAAAAGCACCGAGTTTTATTTGTGACAGTCCCACCGGTGGTTTTATATCAACTGCGAGTACACGCGTAATTGTACATTTGGTCCTTCGAGCCGGATAAGTGAGTTATCGGCAAAGGGTGACAGATCGACCAAGACAGCAGGACGGGACTACCTGCTACCTTCGGACCCTTGGCAGTGGATCGCTGTACGGGACGAGTCTACACGGCGCTGAAGGCTGACAACGTGACGACAGCAGCTTCGGCAACTACAGCGACGGGCACAAGACAGGCGATACCAAGGAATTAAGATCAGCGAGGGACGAAGCGAAGAAAGAATAAAAATTGTGAGTTCGTTCCATATTTTTCGTGCAATTTTGAACTTTAAATATAGTGAAGAAATAACTTTAAAATTTAAATCTAAAGTAACTGAAATTTGAATAGTGTTTTAAACTTAGAACTTTTTAGTTAAATTTGGACTTGTAAAATTTTTCGTGTATAAGTGGTTGAGACGGGGAATCCATGCCGGATTTCAGATCGGTGTTCAAACACTTGTAAAATTTTCAAGAATTTGTGTGGACTTAGAAAAATTCGACATTTTATCAAACTAAATTTTATTTTAATACATTGGCGAGTTTGAGGACAAGTAATACTCTCAAACAAGATGGAAGGATTGATCAAGTTACAGGAAGATATTTGTGAAAGAATATTTAAGGCAAAAACAAATTTTAAGAAATCGCCAAAGGAAAGAGTCACGCGGCCGTATGTAGAAATAAGGTTGTCGAGTTTAGAGAAGCTTTGGCAACAATTCGAAAAAAACCATGATAGCTTAATTTCAGAAACGGAATCAGAGGCACTAAGTGCCAGTACATACGGTAGCAAAAATATGTTCGATGCGTGCGAAGAGTGTTATTTGGAGTACAAGCTGTCATTAGTGACAAATCTTGGAAATTATAAGAGTGGCGACGATTCAGTTGGTTCCGAACAGACGATGGCTTCGACTTCGCAAGTAAAATTACCAAAGATAATCATACCCATTTTCTCTGGAAGTTATACGGAGTGGATTACCTTCAGAGATTTGTTTACGTCATTGGTGCACAACTCCACGAATTTAGACAATGTGCAAAAAATGCACTATTTGAAAGGATATTTAGCTGGAGAAGCGGAACAGTTGGTGAGGCAGATTCCTATATCCGAGCAAAATTATGAAAAGGCATGGACTATGTTAACAGATCGTTACAATAATAAAAAGTATTTAACAAAAAAAATATTGCAACGTTTGTTTGGACAAAGGTCTTTGACTCATGAATCGGCACAACATTTGAAGGATTTAGTAGATACCACATGCGACTGTCTTAATGGATTGTCGAATTTAGGTGTTAACGTGTCGGATTGGGACACTATTGTTGTTTATATTTTGACAACAAAACTTGACCCAGAAACAAAAAGACAGTGGGAATTTACTAGTAATAATAATAGCTCTTCCGAGATATTGTCAACATATACGGAATTTAAAGAATTTTTAATTAATAGATCTCGAGCTTTAGAAGCACTGGAACCTAAATTAAATGTGTCAAATTGGAAACCTTTGTTAAAACCTAAAGTCCTACATGTAGTTAATTTAAAATGTTCATTTTGTTCGGATGCACATGCATTAAGTGTGTGTAAAATGTTTTTAAATGAAACAGTAGACGCGCGTCGTAATTTCGTCCGTGACAAACAATTGTGTTATAATTGTTTAGGAAGCTCTCACACCGCGAGATTTTGTAAGAAATTTGTCAAATGTCTTCGTTGTAAAAAACGACACCATACGTCATTGCATCAGGAGTTTGATACTCTTCCAACCACTACGCCACGTAATAAAGATAAAAATTGTAGTATAGGCGAAGGCACGTCGAATACCGATTCGGAACATAAACTCCTTTCATGCTTTTCAGCCAGTAGTACCTACAATCAAGTTTTGCTGGCTACCGCCTTGATACAAGCTCGTTCTAAAAACGGATTGTTTTATCCTCTGAGAGCACTACTAGACCAAGGCTCACAGGCATCATTCGTTACGGAATCGGTGGTTCAATTTTTGGGACTTAAGAAAATACCAATTAAGGGAAATGTTTCAGGTGTCGGAGGAAACTGTAACATCATTTCAAGGGCTATGGTTATCCTCAAAGTACGTTCCAGAATTGATCCAGGGGTAGTGATTACAGTAAAAGCTTATGTATTAAAACTAATCACATCGCCTTTGCCGGCTCGAGAATTCCCGCCCATAGAATGTGTAGATTTTCGAGGTATAGAATTAGCGGATCCAGGATACAATAGACCTAGCAAAATTGACTTATTACTAGGAGGAGATATTTATAGTCAAGTTTTAAAAGAAGGTATAAAAAGGGGCTCCAATGGCATGATAGTAGCTCAGTCCACATCATTGGGATGGATTCTATCAGGCGGTGTAGCTAGTTCAACTTTACCTTCAGCCGGCATAATTACGTGCCATGCTCGGATGGAAGATGATGAGTTGATCAAAAGGTTTTGGGAACTTGAAGCGGAGCCGGCGCTCATCAAACCTTTACTAACGGATGAAGAAAAAATATGTGAAAATTTATATGCCACTACTACTTACCGGGACGAAGATGGTAGATTGGTAGTTAGATTACCGTTTAGAAACGAAGATCCGCTTTGCAAATATGGCAGTTCCAGGGAGATAGCTGCGAAGAGACTTTTGATGTTAGAGAAAAAGTTTGAAAGAAATGCAGAATTTAAACAGAGATATAAACAAGTGATAGAAGAATACTTACAGTTAAATCATATGGAGCTAGTTTCCGAACCCAATATGAAGGCGGTATACTTACCGCATCACGCCGTAGTACGAGAGGATAAGGATACCACAAAGTTGAGGGTGGTATTCGATGCGTCTTGTAAAGGAAGAAATGGAGTGTCCTTAAATGATGAATTAATGATAGGGCCTACCTTACAAGCAGATTTAAGACATATAATTTTACGTTGGAGGTTACCAGCAATCTGCATAGCAGCTGATATCGTCAAAATGTATCGTCAAGTAAAGGTGAATGTTGCGGATGTGGATTATCAAAGAGTATTGTGGCGAGATGATCCTTCGTCGGAAATTAGGGACTATCGTTTGCTACGAGTAACATTTGGCACTGCTTGCGCCCCTTACTTAGCAGTGAGGTCTTTACAACAAGTAGCTCAAGAATACGCTGACAAGAAAGAATACCAGCTTGTTTCTGAAAAAATATTAAATGATTTTTACATGGATGATTTTATGACTGGTTGTGAGAATATAGAAGAAGGAAAAAAAATGTATAAGTTAATCAATGAAATGTTAGGAAAATTTGGATTTGAGATACAGAAATGGACAAGCAATAGTGACCAATTGCTACGAGAAATTAATACGGGCACGGAAGCGAAAAATCAAGATGAGTCTAACGGAATGGAAATAAAAATGGACAAAATAATAAAAATACTGGGACTTACCTGGAACCGAAGCACCGACATCTTCCATTACACTGTTACAATACCAAATCTACAGAGACCTCTAACTAAAAGAAAGATCGTATCAGATATTTGTCGCCTATTTGATCCATTGGGATGGGTTGCACCCAGTGTAATATTAGCCAAAGTAATGATACAAAGGCTTTGGCTTGCAGGAATAGATTGGGATCAGGAGGTACCGGAAGAGTTAGCAAAGGAATGGCTAAATTATAGAACGGAACTACCATATTTATCGGATTTTAAAATTCCGCGATGGTTAGGAACGAAGTCAAATGAGAATCAGTTGGAATTGCATGGTTTTTGTGATGCCTCTCAAGTGGCATACGCTGCAGTAATTTACCTTCGGATGATTGACCATTTAGGCAATGTTAGGGTTTCACTCGTCACGGCAAAAACCAAGGTAGCCCCGATTAAACAAGTGTCCATACCTAGAATGGAATTATGTGGAGCTGTTCTACTCTCTAAATTGCTCTCAGAAATAGGAACAGTTATGAAAATTAACAAAACAGACTGGTATGCATGGACAGATTCCACGGTAGTTCTCGCTTGGTTGAGTAGTCATCCAGGACGCTGGAAGACTTTTATAGCTAATAGAGTATCTGAAATTTTAACACTGACGGATTCGGGTCAATGGTTTCATGTACGTTCTCCTCAAAATCCCGCAGATATTGCATCAAGAGGTTTAAATCCTCAAGAATTGTCAATAAATAAATTATGGTTTTTCGGTCCTGAGTTTCTTCACAAGAAAGATATTAAATATGAGAAACCAAGGAATTTAAATACGGAGTTGGAGGTCGTAAAAGTTCACACCGGTACTTTGGTTGACGGGTCATTGTGGGAGAGATACTCGTCTTTAACAAAACTAATAAGAATTGTGGCGTACATTAGAAGAGTTTTAGGATTAAGAAGGTCTTCCAAACGTCACCACACTAGTTACCTTACTGATGAAGAGTTAAGAATGGCGCTCGAAAATATTATAAAAAGGTGTCAGACAGAGCACTTCGGAGATGACATAGAAAGATTGAAAGAAGACAAGAGTGTAATTAAGAAAAGCAAGTGTTCTGTTTACTTATTTTAGAATGTATCTAGATGTCGCTTTACCTCTGGTGTTCATGAGATCGGTTTTGTAAATTTGTCAAATAACTTTTACGTTTATTTAATAATATAGGATTACTTCTTGCAGTAAATAACAAAGAGTTTTATTTCTATAACACCCGGTACATAGAAAAAGTGGTCCTTCAGCACGGATTTAGGCAAAAGATTATGGACAGTATAGTGGTGAAATGTGTTTAAGTGGTGAATCAAAAAATAAATAAAATCAGTGAGAAAGTGATAACATTTTAAATAAGAATTAATAAACTTTGAAAATTTTCATAAAATAATTTGGACTTGTAAAATTTCGGTAAAAATAGTGTTAAATAAAAAAGAAAAACGTTTAAAAATTAGTGAAATTATTTACCTAACATATACTTTAAAGATTTTGCATTGATAACGATTCTACTTCTATACCCGCTTGTTTCTTATTCTACCCACTTGGTAAATTTATCGTGATAAAAACTTATAAAATTTAGAGAAGTTTTTAGAAAAGACAAAAGTGCAATTAAGTGTTTCTTATTAACAATATTTTAGCAATTTCCTATATATATACATATATATAAAAAATAAAATAACATGGAATTATTGGGTTTAGTTGAACAACAATACGAAACATCAAAATTAATAGAAAAGGCACTATCGAACTACAAGAAAACGCCTAAAGAAAGATTTAGTCGTGGATATGTTTCAATTAGATTGGAAATGTTAACAGAATATTGGAATACTTTTAGAGAAACTCATTTAGAAATTATGAAAATATGTACAAAGGAACAAAAATCAACACTGGAATACTTTAAAAATGAAGAATACGAAAAATGCGAAGAAATCTACTTAACTTTCAAATCAAATATGACTGATGTCTTACATACAAAGTTTTCAAACACAACTACTCAAAGTGAACATGTTGGCAATCCGTCTACTTCACAAGAAATAAAATTACCAAAAATAAATATTCCACAATTCTCTGGAAATTATCAAGAGTGGACCTCCTTTTATGATATATTTGATTCTTTAATTCACAAAAATAACAGTTTGAATGATGTACAAAAAATGCATTATTTAAAAGGTTCCTTAACAAGTGAAGCTGAACAACTACTAAAACACCTGGCTATAACAGAGGCCAATTACGAGTTAGCATGGAATGCCCTGCAAAAAAGATACAACAACAAAAGAATCATAGTAAATGCCATCCTAAGTCGTCTGGTAAATCAAAAGAAAATTTCAAATTTACAATCAGCAAAATCAATTAGAGAATTATTAGACACAACGGTTGAATGTCTAAACCAGCTTGAAACACAAAATGTAGACACTAAAACATGGGGAATACTCGTAATATTTCTTGTTATAAATAAACTAGACCCAGAGACACATAAACAATGGGAAGAAGAAGTGAGTATGTTGAAAGTCACAGAATTGCCTCAACTTGATAACCTAATAGATTTCTTAGAGAAGCGTTTCAGAGTACTAGAAATGTTGAACACATCATCATCAAATGCTACTAAAATTAATTCATTACAAATACAACGACCAGTTAAGAGTTTTCATATTTCATCAGGATATAAATGCACATACTGTCAAGATAATCATGCTATTTATCACTGTAAAGAATTTTCTAAGTTGGAAGCAAACAAAAGATTAGAATATATACAGAACCAACGGCTTTGCTACAATTGTCTAATACCGGGACATTCAGTCAAGTTATGTAAAAGCACATCCCCGTGCCGACGATGCGGCAAGAAACATCATACATTGCTGCATGGAAGTTCAATGAGTTACAATAGTTCACATACACCCAACATAACAAATCAGCCTCAAGAAAACACGATCATTTCACACCTTACCTTGAGTGCAACAACGGCATTATTGTCAACAGCTATGGTCGAAGTAACTAATACATTAGGACAAACCCCTACAATACGAGCACTTCTAGATCCTTGTTCCGAAGAGTCCTTTATAACTGAATCAGCGGCACAACTCATGAAATTAAAGAAAAACCATGTTCATGGTCAAGTGGTTGGTGTCAACCAGATGAAGACCCCTATAAAAGCTGCTGCAGTAATAGAAGTTTCGCCAAGAATTGACTTAGGGAAAACAGACACAAAGAAAATAAAGATCACAGCCTACATAGTTAAAAGAATCACGAAAATTTTGCCTATGAAGAAGATACCGATTCAACATTGGGAACACTTGAGAAACTTAACACTCGCCGATCCGACATACTATCAACCAGGCCACATTGACCTCTTACTAGGTGTTGATGTTTACAATGAGATTCTACAACCTGGGTTGATAAGGGGCATTCCAGGATCACCATTAGCTATACAAACACACCTGGGATGGATCCTATCAGGGAAAGTTACAGTCGGTGAAGAAGATACAAAAAGATTAAACATTGTTAGCATGCATTTGAACCTCGACTTAGACAACATGCTCAAACGATTTTGGGAGTTAGAAACCATAGAAGACAAACGAAATACACTAACTTCTGAAGAAATTCAAGCGGAAGAAATATATGAGAACACTACAACAAGAGACGAGCATGGACGGTTTGTTGTGCACTTACCTTTGAGAAATGACTCACCGGTCCTGCCGACAAACAGTAGAGAAATAGCGATAGAACGTTACAAATCAACAGAAAGAAGACTTAATAAAAACACAAATCTAAAAGAAGATTATAATAAAGTTTTGGAAGAATATGTTACATTAAATCACATAGAAAAAATAGAACCAGAGAAAACAAAGAAAAAAGATAGCGTATACTTACCTCATCAAGCTGTTGTTAAAAGAGAAAGAGAAACAACAAAAGTACGCATAGTGTTTAATGCATCATGTCCAGGTTCCAACGGAGTTACGTTAAATGATTCTCTTCTTGTGGGTCCAAGATTACAATCAGAACTAAAAGACATCTTGCTTCGCTGGAGAAAACACAAAATTGCGTTTGTAGCGGACATTGAAAAGATGTACAGACAAATAAGAATTTGTAAACAACACGCTGATTTACAAAGAATCGTTTGGAAAGCGGATTCAAACAGTTCCATTCAAGATTATAGACTGTTAACAGTAACTTTTGGAATGTCATGTGCACCTTATTTAGCGGTTAAAACCTTACAAAGAACAGCAATTGAAGAGGGATCAAACTGTCCAAATGCAAAAGAAACTATCTTGAATGACTTTTACATGGACGATTTACTTTCTGGAAGACATGACGAAGAAGAAGCTTTGAAGGCACAGAAAGAAATTACACAGATTTTAGAGGCTGGGGGTTTCAAACTACAAAAATGGTGTTCGAATAGTTACAGATTTATGGAAGAATTAAATGCAAGAAAATCTGATGAAGCAATTGTAGAAGTACAAAACACAGAGTCGATTAAAATACTGGGCTTGACTTGGGACGTAAAAGAAGATATGCTTTCTATCAATAACATTATGAAAGAATCCAATGAAGATAATCCGACTAAGAGAACTATTTTGTCTGAAGTAGCCACACTGTATGACCCAATGGGCTGGATTGCACCAATCACTGTTCTGGCAAAAATATTTTTACAAAAGTTGTGGAAGTGTAAATTAAGCTGGGACGACAAACTCACAGAAGAATTGAACAAAGAATGGCTACAGTTTAAACAAGAACTAAGGAGCATTAGAAAAATAAGTTTAAAAAGATGGATTCACATAAAAAAGGATACAGTATTAGAATTGCATGGATTTGCTGATGCATCAGCCGCCGCTTACGCTGCGGTCGTTTATGCCAGAGTGATCAACGAAAACGATGTAGTCAAAGTTTCGCTTCTCACTTCCAAAACAAGAGTGTCACCTATTAAACCACAGACTACCTTACCTCGATTGGAGTTGTGTGCAGCCGCTCTTTTGGCCCTTCTGTTAAAACAAGTCTCTTCTGCTCTAGGAGTAAAAACAGAAGATGTATATGCTTGGTCCGATTCACAAGTAACTTTGGCCTGGATACACGGTGAACCTACGAAATGGACTCCATTTATAAGAAACCGAGTTACTCAAATCACAGACAACATAAATTCAAAACAATGGTTTTATGTTAATACCAAACAAAATCCTGCTGATCCAGCTTCTAGAGGAGTTACTCCGGCTAAGCTTGAATCAGTTGAGATCTGGTGGAATGGACCGCAATTTCTGAAATCAAAGTATATAGATTATACTAAAGGAAACAGTCTGGATACATGTTTGGAAAAAAGGAAGGAAAAGGAAATACAGTGTACAGTAACAAAATGGGAACAAAAAAAGATCCATTTTTGGATGATCATAATATACTGCGTGTAGGTGGGCGTCTAGGGCAATCGCAGTTGTCAATAGCACAAAAACACCCGATCATCATGCCTAGGGATTCTCCAATCACTAAATTGTTAGTCAGTAATGCTCACTACAAAACAATGCACGGTGGTCCGCAATTGATGTTGACATTTATAAATTCGTCATATTGGATATTTGGCTTGAAACAATTAATAAAAGGTTGTGTACATAAATGTGTAACTTGTGTGAAAAATACAATAGCAGCAAAGGCCCAAAGAATGGGTCAATTACCAGCTTCTCGAGTAACTCCAACCCGACCGTTTAAAAGCAGCGGGGTGGATTATGCAGGTCCAATTCAATTGAGAGCCTCAAAGGGCCGAGGACAGCGATCTTATAAAGGCTACATTTGTATCTTCATATGTATGTCCACAAGAGCAATACATTTGGAGGTTGTATCTGAGCTCACAAGTAAGGGCTTCCTACAAGCATTTAAGCGTTTTGTTGCCCGAAGAGGCCACTGTCAAGACCTTTGGAGCGATAACGGGACTAATTTCGTGGGTGCATCAAGGGAATTGATCCAATTGTTCAATTTTGAGAAGTCCTATATGCTCTCGGAAGTGGCTGAATCATTGGCAAATAACGGGACAACTTGGCATTTTATTCCACCTCACGCACCTAATTTTGGTGGGTTGTGGGAGGCAGGAGTAAAATCAGTGAAGTTTCACTTAAAGAGAGTGGTTGGGGACTCCACTCTGACATATGAGGAAATGGCTACAGTATTGGCCCAAATAGAGTCGTGCCTTAACTCACGACCATTATCAAGATTGAGCGATGTAGCTGATGACAGGAATATTTTAACCCCAGGGCATTTCCTTGTCGGTGAAGCACTTGTATCGGTTCCCGATCGGAATTTTGAAACAGGTCACATTAGCTCGTTACGTAGATGGCAATACACTCAGAGGATGTTGCAGGATTTTTGGCGAAGGTGGTCGGAAGAGTATTTAAGACGTTTCTTCCAAACATATAAGTGGAAATCAGGTATTCCGGAACCCGATATCGGTGATGTCGTTGTAATAAGAGAAATCGATTTACCCCCTTGTCGGTGGTTATACGGTAGAATATTGTCAAAGCATCCGGGTCCGGACGGAATTACACGTGTTGTCTCTTTACAAACAAAGAATTCAGTTATTAAGCGACCTTTAAGCAAAATTTGTGTGTTACCTATAGCTTCAGAATAGTTTGTTGTTTTATGATTGTGTACATATTTGTTTTGAAGTGCCACTGAAATATTTTGAAAATTAATGTTTTGTAGTTGCTTGTTTGTGTGGTAGTAATTGTGTAGTATTAGGAACTTTGTTTATCGAGTCTCGCCATGGTGGGCGGCAGTTAGTTAAATAAATTTTATAAAGAAGTTACGGTTTAGAACTATTGAACTTAGTTCTAGGTGGGCGGAATGTAGAACGGTATTATAGCTAAATATGTAAATACTATTTAATGTTGTTTAAGAATGTTTCTTTATATCGATATCAAAGGTTGCAAGATGGCGCTAGTAGTCTGTTACGACCACCTAGAATGCAAGGTGCATCTAGATGTCGCGTTGCATTGTGTGAGCTCCGTATAATTATGGTTTATGTGTTTCACAAATAAGTATGAAGTTAATTAAATAAATTGAGGTCCGTCACCAGATGTAAAAGCACCGAGTTTTATTTGTGACAGTCCCACCGGTGGTTTTATATCAACTGCGAGTACACGCGTAATTGTACAAGTATATTGTACTAAGTACATTATTCTGTTACTGTTGAAATTGTTTATAACTTTTTACGTGTATGTGTACATAATAAGTACACATACTGTTTTTACATAAGTTCTTGGATGGTTTTGATTAACTATTGGAGCCTGTAGGTGGCGTTAAAAACTGTTTAAAAATATAAAACAGTCAGCTTTCTGTATAAAGTGTTGGTTGCTTAAAATTGCTCGGTCAGGGCGAACAAAGGAACGTTTCCGTAATTATTGCGTGCCACCTTTGTTCGCACCTATTTTACATTAATGTTTTCCATAATAAAGAAAAGTAATAATAATTGTGGCTTCCGCGGGCGACGAACGCAGAATATTCCCCCAATGATTAAAGCCTACGAGTCACTCCATTATGCGAAACTGTAATCATGGAACTATCCAGCGAGCCTTTACTAACGATCCCCCAAAAGTGCAAAACCGCCGCGTTTACGTCACTGCTTCGCCCCGGGCGTCAAGCGCCGCGAACGCAAACGCGGAGGCCTCTCGTTGCGACTGCGGCGTAACGCCAAGTTCGCCTACATAATTATTTAAGTTAATGATATACTACACCTTTCTTGGCATAAATGATTTCTTTTTGCGGCGCGCAAGAGCGAGACGGCGACACGCGGACACCGCCCGGTGCGAGAGAGAGGCAAAGCCCTCCACTAGAGGGAGGGAGGCGCCTCCCTCCACCGCTCTCCACTCTGAAGCCAGTGGACTGTTTTTAATATTGCTTACTTATGTGCATTGCGTGTTGCCTATGTATCGCATTTGAGGTCTTACCTAAGAATTACCTAAGTAGAAGCCCCGAGTCTATCTAAGCCAAGCAGTAGGTACCTTTAGTTTTGCGTGTCTATATAGAAGATCACGGGGAAATAACAGCAGTTATGCTGTTATGTTTCGGTCAGTGAATAAAGGATGACAAACAAGACCTATGCCCTATGCCCTCCTAATCTCTTATCCTTCATCCTATTGAGGTCGGCAGCGCATTAGCAACGTTTATAGCATTTCTGATGATGGCCACCTACCATCCAGTGAACCGTCGCTCTGTCTGTCTGTCTACGATTACCACATAAAAATTTTAGAACTGAAATTTTAGATAGGTAAACATGGCACATAGAGAGATATGGAAGAGCCTGGAGGAGGCCTATGTCAAGAGACAGATTAGATTAGTATGGTACTTAATATAAATCTATCTCAGAGCTTTTGGAACAAAATAGGTATTCTATACTATTTCTAATTAAAGATCAAAGTGTATAGGGGAGAGGTGAATTACTGCACCGCTTGTGTGTTCCGAGTTAAAAAATGTTTAGTATAACGAAATCCACAAACTTCATTTCCATAAAAATTCGTTAAAAAGCTTACAAAATATAGAAGAATTTGTTCCTTACAAAAGTTTAAAAATAGATATTCCAGACGAAGTATCAGCCATTTCTTGTGGTTTGACACACCGAAACAAACCTTATCTATCTATATCAAGACAAATTCGTTCCTGTATCATTATTTCTTTTAATATAAAAGTAAGTTAGTGTAGCAAAAATGTGAGAATGTTTACACCGATTTTAATTCGGTTTTCAATTATTGAATGACTTCAAAAGTAGCCAGAAGCGAGTCACTAGTAATATATTTATTCTCAAGCCAATTGACACTTATGGAATATTTATTTATTTATTTAATAGCCAATTTTACAACATGTAACATTTTAGTAAAAAGAGTTAAATTTTTACAAGGTTACAAGGCCTATTACAAGGTTAGACATATTAAAGTTTATAAGTACAATATATCCAAAAGTGGACGTCCTACAGCTGTGGTGATAAGATAATCCGTAGTACTGCTCACTGCTACAACATCTTATTACAACATACAAATTATTATAGAAGAATTAAATAAAAACATTCTTTAAACAAAAAACAAATAAAATTACAGCGATGCTTTTACATTTAACACCAGGTTAAGATATGAGTCTTGGAGTGAAACTTTAAATTTGCTCCATTCAATGTCATTTTGTTATTCAATATATAAACAAATAAAATCAGCCATCAGTCTCAAGCAGCCATTAGTTAAATAATCGTAATAGTCTTTTGTACAGTTCTTTTAAATTTGTATATCTAATGGTATATTTTGAATATGACTTGATTCGTTTGGTATAATTTATAAATAGCTCGAATATGAATGCTTTTCGGTTGGTTTTCTTTCGTAAGTTAAATGTCACTTAATTCTCTCAAAACGATAATAAACAGAGATTGAAATCGAAGATTTCAGTAAGTCTTGCGTAAATCTGAAAAGTTTGAAGAATATGCTTCAACGATATATTCGTATAATAAGGGACTCTTTCACCAACTACAAGTAAAGTGTTGATTAGTTACTTTTACAAATATTTTTATGTTTTATTAAATTATGCACTCGGTTTACTGCATCCTTCGATAGGCGATTTTTTTTTATTATTTTCTTTTTAATCTTTGGGACTTTTACCGTACAAACAAAGGTATATCATCTCCTTCATTCGCGGTGACTTTAAATGACGGTTAGCCTACTTGACACTTTACTCAGCGATGGTGAAAGAGGCTCTTAATGCTAGGAACTTAATTTTCGAATGCACTGAATACCAAAAAAAGAGGTCAAGTTCTACTATTGTATACAAGTTGTCTATTACTGTAAATACTTAGCAATAGCAAAGGATCAAAAGGTCTAAACTAAACTATAACTTACTAGCTGTTGCACGCGACTTCGCCCGTGTAACTTTATAAAATAAAGTATATATGTTACGCTGATAATGTAGCTTTCTATAGGTGAACGAATTTTCAAATTAAGTCCAGCAATTTTTGAGTTTATTCATTACAAACATACACAAATGCAAATAATATTAGTATAAGTAAGTATACCTAGATAACGACAGTTTTCCATTTTCCTAATAATATACGTCTGATACAGACAGAATAGTCCACTTAAATAAATCCTCGATAAAATTTTGGTGGACTCAAGCTTGAAAAATAATTTTATAATATCGCGAGCAAAAGCTAATATTGTTATTAAAAACGGATTAATATTAATAATTATAATTATAATTAAACAGTAGTTCAATAGCTTGTTCCATGATTCGCTATTCTCTCTTGTACAACATTCTTCTTACTAGCGACCCGCTCCCGGCTTCGCATGGGTGCAATTTTTTCCCAAAAATTATAAATAAAAATCCTTTCTCGTTTAACGCTTTTCCCATTAATGAAAACCGCATTAAAATCCGTTACTTATTTTACGAGATCTAAGCGTTCATACAGATGGACAGACTGCGAGAAGCGACTACTTTTCAGAGTATTAAACAAAATACATTTCTTATTGCAAAGTTAATTTTTATAAATAAATGAATATTTTATATATCAACATAATAGGGCAGTGTTGGAGGATTTTTATGGAAAAATTAAAAAAAAAAGTAGTCGAAAATAGGCAAATCTTAAAACGTCATTTTTGATGAAAACGCTCGCTATTCCCTTGTTTAAGGATTTTTCTGTATTTGTTTCTAAGTATTCCCAAGTATACTGGCTGGTGTGATTAATAAAGAGCGGTTCATTCAAAAAATATTTTTCCTAATTTAAGTAGAAATTAAGAAAGTATTATAAATTAAGAATTAATTAAATATTTAAGACCATTAATAGTTAAGTTAAATTAAACATGTTAAGTACACTGTTTAGGAGTGCAATTTAAATAATTATCCATACACATGTAATTTATAGTTTTCAAGTATTTAATTGCAATCTGTTTGTGTACTGTATCAAGTATAAAAAAAATAATCCTTGACAGTTTAAACTAAGCATCAATGAATCGATCAACTGTCACATACTCGTATTGTGATTACTCGAGTGTATATATGTATTTACAAGTGTAGTTTGGAAGTCTTTTTTATATTATATTATTAGGGGTGGCAAACAGGCGGAAAAACCATTTGATGGTAAGTGGTCACCGTCGCCTAAAAACACAATTAACACATGATGCTTGCAAAATTACGCCACGCTGTAAGAAGCCTACTGTTAGCTAGATGGAAACACATCAGAAGGGAGATTTCAGTAGGATGCAGCTTTTATAGCTAAATAATATCTTGGTTTCCACTTCCCATTTCCTGGCTTGACAAGGAATATTTGTTAGTGGTGATAGAGCCATTAGAAGAACTACTAATGGAACTATCACATTTTCTCAACAACAGCAACTTAATTCTCTGTTAACTTACACAGCCAGTAGCTCCAAAAGTATTGATCGTAGAGCAAAAATTAATATATACAATTTTGTAGAAAATTTTATGTAGAAACTATTGTCAGAAGTAATCATAAGGCTATTCGTAGAGATATTCGCGATATTAACAAAAACCTGAAAAATTGTACCTTCAAAATAAATCAACACAGCAAGAGAACAAAAATGTGTATTAACATTTAAATTCTTGTATTCTTTGAGTATAATAAACAAACAGGGCGCATTTTTTTAAAATTTTTCCCTTACAAATTTATTGTAGAAATTATTTTATATCAAAACTAGGTTTCGTTTATTGTTGGTGAATGTTCTCCCATAATGTATCCATATATTATTAAATTACTGTTATTTTAAACAGTTGGGTTGTTATAAATAAATAAATACTAATTAACCAATTATTAATTACAAATTAACAAATTAACAATGTAAGTTAAATCAAACAATGACAAGTATACAATTATCTGTCAAATTAAACATTATAATTTTTTGTTTAGTTTTGTTAATAAGTTAATATATATTTGACGTAAAAAGTGTGGTTCGTTACGCTCAATATCGTAAAAAAAATTAAAATAAATAATAAAAACTGCAGTTCTAATAAATTCCGAATTAATTTTATTTTTGATTTGATTCTACATCAAAATACACAATATTTTATATAATAAAGGTTGGCAGAGAGGTTGACGATAGGACTATATAGGATAAAGGGTTAACTAATGAGTATAATTATTACCTATAATATAAGTTAACCATATAACTTAGCCTTCGTTCAAGTAGCCTGAGTGATTGAATCGCGTTTAGATAAAAGCTTTACAGTGCGTGGTCATTTCAAATAATTACTTGACGTTTAATGGTAGACTTTTTTTCTGTCCATACATGAACATGGCATAGGGAGGGGGAGGCACGCGTTCTCAGTACATTCAGCCGCTAAGTACCTACTTCTGTTTAATTATACCTACGTCTCGTCCTACGTACATACGCCTCGCGTACCTTACTCGTACCTGTGCCTTTGTGTAAATTGCACTCAGCTAAATTTAAACGGCGAGCCAGCTTCAATGTGTACTTTAGTGTCATTGAAAAAAGATCGACATTAGAGTGAAGTCTGGTAAAAGGTCTTTGCGCCCTTTTTCTTCCACACCTACTCGTATATATTACTAACCGCCATTGAACCGTAACGCGGATATTATATAGGTATTTACTTTAGGTATCGTACCTAAAGTAGTACGTACATAATGTTTTATTTTTTAATGTAGATACTAGCTGGTGCTCGCGACTTCGTCCGCGTTGAATATTAAAAAAAAATGCAATATAACGCTTGACCTCGTGTTGCTATAACACTTTGGCCAGGCGTTAGTTTTGTTATTTTTCATTTATATTCGCGAATAGTCCTTTTTTCTGGATGGAAGGTACCCTATGTCTTTTCTGGTGTCCAAGACAATGTGTATGCAAAATTTCATGGTGAGCGGTTCAGTAGTTTTTGCGTGAAAGAGTTACAAACATCCATACATCTATACATCCAAACATACTTTCGCATTTATAATATTAAGCACGGATTAGTATAGATAATGTTCTACGAAAAGTGTTTAATCAATGGCAATTTTTTTTTTATTTAGGGTCTCATTACCACAACTTTAAATAATTATTATTTGGAACAAATTAATATGGACCTGCTTGGAAACGGGAAAAAAATTAATAAGGAAAATTAGATATTATACAATAATCGAAAAATCTAAAAATATAATAATCGAAATATGACACAGAAGAAGACTATCACCTACACCTTATTTGTAAGATATATCTCTTATTGATTACCCTTTTATTAAAACCAATCTTAACGAGTTTTTGATTATAGGAAACTCTTCAGTCAAAGGTGCCATAAAAATGGCTAAAGCGTGTGATTTCTGGAGACATTTGCTTTAATTAAAAAAAGCCTAAAAGAGCATGCCATCTACCTACTTAGTATGTTTTTAAAGAAAGTGCAGGCAGCACTAACCGGGATTCGAACTTGCGTCGGCAATTACTACTTTAATTGAAGTAAAAAATCTCTGTTCATTAAGCGTTGGTAAAAACGGAGGAATTGATAATGCTTCTATAAACATAATGATCATACACTGATGACTGACCGACAGACATGTTAAAATGTTAAATAAATAAACCTTAATTTGCACAAACACATGCCTAATACATGTGATCTTAATTCATATAACACAGTTACAGTACAAAGTATGTTTTACTTGACAGGGGCATGCAAATATTTAATTATTTTATATACTATAGTTTTCAAATAACTAAATATGTTTTATGATAATAAATAAATGAATTAATGTATTTTACTATGAAATTCTTTAAAGTCGCAATAGCTGCAGTTTAACAACCATATACCAGTGGACCGGCCTGTTCCTGCGAATCTTTACTGTAAAAAAGACAGTAGGTTTTATCGACTATCCAGTCCCAAATACTGCGTCCAACGCTTGCACACATTTCATAAACTATATATAGATTTATACATAAATGTAGTAACATTACAAGGCACAGTAAAAAAAAGCCTGTTAATATTTAGGTAATACGCACAAGTCAACACACAGAATGAAATCCGCTGGGTGGCAATAATTGGATCAATTTGTATTAGGGCGGCCTTGTCTCCCGGTCTCCCGTAACGAGTTCAGTCGACCGCGTTGGGGACCAATTATCCAATCGGGAGAGGGGTCCAGATGTAGGTACTCCCTCAATCAAACATCATTCACATTAAAAGTGTTCTGAATAGATACCACAGAAGACAGCCAGGTCGTAACACAGCCCTAAATTTAGCAGCCTGCCAGGCTGCAGGCTGTAGCCACTCATTACAGTGATACCACCGCCTTGAAATAAGGTAACAGGTGTATTATAAGTGAAACAGATTCCAGAATCCATTCTCTTATTCCCTAGGGGGGAATTTACACGGGTCAATTTTCGCCGTGAGGCTAATCGCTTAATAAATCGCCTCAAAAAACCGCATCGCCACCCCATTTACACAGTTAACTGAAATCGCAAGCGACTAGGTCATTTTCATAGAAAATATTAAGAAGAACAGGTGTTTTACATGCCGGCATCGAAATAAATATTAAATTGTATAATAGTCGCAAATCGAACCGCTATCTTACTGGCAAAAATGTCTAAAGATTTTGAAAACAGCAATTGAGAGGTTTCATAAAACAAAAGTTCTTCTTTGTGGAAAAGGCTTTTCCTACAGATGTGTTAGATTAATTTAAATTTTTGATGATTTGTGTGATCTATGATTTGATGATCTATGACTCCTCGTAAAAGTTTATAAAGATAGGTAAATAAATTTTAATATTTTAGAATTTCCTGCGACCGAGTAGAGAATATGTTTCTCAATTATTCCCAAAGTTATAAAGAGTATTTGATGGCGACGACGGCATAAGAGAAAATTACGCTTCTATTGTAAGATTACTTATTCATATTCGAAAAGTACATAATTTAAATGCTGATTTGACATAATTTTGTATAGAAATGGTGTTAGTGGAGGGTCGCAAGGCTGGGGGAGTTGTTTGATTGAAAATTTAAAAGCGAAATGAATGGGAATGGAATCGTGTTATTCGCGATTGAACGAGTGATTAGCGAGATGCGGATTGGATTGGTTTGTGCGGAGGGATTGCATCGGATGGGATGGCGGATGGCGGATGGCGGATAGCGGATAGCGGATAGCGGATGGCGGATCGATACCTACGCTTATATACTAAATAATGTTTTAGAACAAGAAATATCTATATACGAATATGTAAAGATGAAGAGTTTGTTTGGTTGAATTGATTTTTGTGTTGGATAGTCTATTTATCGAGGAAGGCTTTAAGCTATATAACATCACACTTAACACACGCACACAATAGACTTTAGTATAATTTCGATGTGCGTCAACTCTAGCGCCATCTGTCAGTGAATAGTGACATTAAATATAATACTGGCAGACTGCAGTGACAAAAAGTCTTATTTTCATCCCATCAGATGGCGCAAATATAAACTGATTTTTTTATATTTGTTTTTGAGATATCTCATCGTATAATAATTACTCATATATTTTATTTTTCAACGCGGACGAAGTCGCGGGCACCAGCTTGTATTATATATTTTTGTATCGTTTGTAAATGAATTCGTTTGTCGTAATTAAATTGATTCATGTAGCAACATCAGTAAAAGAGAAGAAAACATATTTTGATAAGCAATGTAAATTTTTTTCTGAATGAAGTAATTAAAAAATAATAATAATAAAATATAACCTTAATGAATGCATGGCAAAATTGCTTACGGTAATCTTATTTGTTAGATACACACATATAATTTAAAAAAATCAATTATTTAATAAATAAAAAATGTATAATTAAATTTTTCTATGATCAATAACATAAAATTATATCAAAATGACCTTTTAGTTGATTTCTTATTTAACTGTTTGTCTTATAAAGTACAAACATTAGACAATTAAAATATTGTTCCAATAATTCTGTAGGTAGGTACTTACATATAGGTATCACATTCTACAATGAATCGAAAGCTATAAATACGGAAAATAAGACTAATAGTTTTAAAATCGTCAACGAAACTCACAAAATTTGAGAGTAATATTCCACTGAACATTTTATAGAATAGAAAACACATATCAGCCGTCAAAATACTGTCACATTATAATCGCACTCGTCGTCCACAATAACAAAATTGTACACCTCATACCTTTTCATAGATTTATTGTCCTACTTCAATAAGAATCTTTTATATTTTCAAAAGAAACGCCTAAATACATTCAAAAGAAAGAATACATTCAAATAATATGAAATTGGAGTGTTTGTGTTTGCGAGATACATTGAAATCCAAAAATATGTGTTTTTAAATAAAACTTATACTTATCTGTTGAAGCCATCGAAGTAATATATCTTGTTGAAGCTTATATTCGAGAAGGTTGAATCAATTTCGATAAAACTTGTAGGAAAAAATTAAATTACTTTTCGTTTCATAAAATTGTGAAGTTTCCGCAAACTAAATAAAAAAACTATGGCTTAATCAGCTTTAAAGTGTACCTACGAGAGCTTTAGGTAAGCATTTGGTAGCGCATTGCGTTTAATTACAATTTTCTTAAGTACATGTTTAATATTTTTAAATGACGTTAAGTTAGATTGAATAGTATAGGTATAAGTTCGGATCACAGAGGAACGGAACATAATATGAGAGAGCTTTTAGCTTCATTGCTAGTTGATTGTAAGAATTGTGGCGGCACGCAGTGGCTCGATACCTATGAGTAGGATCTAAACATCACAGAGTACGCAAGCGACGCAGAAGCGACTTTAAATCTCTATAAATATATATATATATGTGTGTGTGTGTGTGGGGGGGGGGGGGTGCGTGCTATATATATAAATATCTTCACACATTCCACACAGCACCATCTACTTCCACAGAGTAAGCAACTAATGCTTGTATTATGGATACCAGACAGTTGATATAATACATAGATCACTTTTTCTATACATAGATTCTAAATATATAAAAAATTCGTGTCACGTTGTCTTTCCGCGATGAACTCCTAAGCTACTGAACCGATTTTAATAAATATTTGCACACTGTGCATGTGCAGTTGGATTCAACTTGAGTTACGTATACGTGGACGAAGACGCGTGCATATATATATATATATAGTTTTATATATAAGGATGTCCCTTACAATATCTACAAGAGAAAATGGTATACAATTTCATGGGTACAAAAGTCCCACATGGTTATTAAATAAAATACACCCTGTTATTAAACAGAATTCCCGACAGTAGTCATTTTAATTTTTTTTTAATGAATTAATATATTTTTGAAAATTTTATTATGTTGAGAAATTAATTCTCATTTTTTATTCATATTTTTTTCATAACAATATTACCTAACCAAAAAATAATAATAATATTTTGAAATACCTGTGTAATATATATAGGTGCTATGATGCCACCTAAATGCATAGGTAATTTTGTTACTTTTGAGTTGTCCTATTTATTTAGAGTGTATGCTTAAAAATTGGAAAGATTCTACCATAGATTCCTACCTTAATCTATGGCATAGGGGGATAGGTATGTGGCGAGGCATAGGTGGAGGAGGTGGTTAGGTGGCGAGGGTGATTCGAGTGATGTCGTTCCGAATCGTTCACTTACCGACCATTACAAATAGATAAACCGTTTAATTCCGTTTAGTGGACATTTCTTATTTGCTAAATTGACTTCCATATAGATACTTTAAAGGGATAGATGCAGTGTACAAACAAATAAGGTTTTTTTTTTTGTTGAGAATTCAGAATAATGTAACCGTAAAACTAATTATAAGAAGTATAAACGCGATGGAGCCAAACACATCTATTTGAAATATTTTTCTCTGGAATATCAAAGTGTGACAGTATTATCACAAATTGTCAATTATATATTTCGTTGTTTTATAAATTTACTTTCGCTTGTTTTGTTCAAACTTAATCTGGAGAGAGGAGATCAATAAATATTTAAATTTGTTGCCACTGGCTTTTGATATTGTGCTTATGTTACTTTTAATAAGTTTGCTTCTTACTTATTTATTTTTAAATTATTTCTTCGTGTCTTGGTTATTTTCATTTCAACAGTTTGAAAGATAAATTGATACATAATATATTTTTTTATCCTCAGCCAAATCTGTAATCAGATGGTTTGGAAAGTCGTGTCGACGAGGGAAAGTCTTCCAAAGAAGATTCCCTAATATATTTATAAGTACCCTCATCGTTTATGGAGTTTTAGGGTGATGATAGTTAATTTTATTACTATTATCACAGAAACGTTGAAAATAATTGAAGTAAGATAACGTTATCGGCTATGAAATTAAAATAAAAAAACAAAAAAATTGGGCGCCAACTAACTAAAAAATGAAAAAAATCATATGTTAGCACTTAAAATATATTTAAACAACAAAAAAAAAAAAAAACACAGGGGGTGGTCCTTAAGCCCGTACGTTATTATATATATATATATATATATATATATGTGAAATTTAAAATTTGATTCAGTAAATCCGGCTAATAAAAATTAAAAACTTAGCTGGATGTGAATAAATGGCTGGATGTAATAATATAGTTTTCCTTCTCGGCAAAATAAAAACACGCTGCTCATCAGTGTCACCAAAGAAAAATGAAGAAGGCTCATCAGAATGTAAAATGCGGATAAAACCCAGGATTCATTATATATTAATTATATATCTCTAATTAAATCCATGAATGATAAAAAACCAAAACAAAAAACCATAACAAAAAACCATAACAAAAAAACCCTGAAATGAAAAAGAAATAATTAAACACAAATCTAAAAGAAAAAATATGTGTGCCTGACCGTGGGAATCTAAAATTTAGATATAAGATCCCTAAATGTTAATAATTTATTCAATAAATGGTCAGGCAAAAATAAACAAGAGAAAAATAAAAAAAATACAATTGCATAAGGATTAAAAAAAAACTGCAAAAGATGAGTAAATTAACAATAAATTTAAAATGAACTAAAACACAAATTATAATAAAAAACATTAATCAACAATCTATCATCAGAAATAAGATGAAATACGTACCCATTTATAAACCGGGGTTTTTTACATAAATATTTTAAACTGAATAATTAAAATTTTAAAAGAAAATGAACTGGCAAATACAGGCTATTATCAGCACAAAACTAAACCGCTCTCTGCGAGCGACAGAGAAACAAAAAACGCTCTCTGACTGAAAATTTTGAATATTGAACGTCAAATGCAATTCTATATATTTAAAAAAAATAATAAGGTTTTAAATACTTAAATAAATAAATAAACAAATAAGGTAATATAACTAATAAAATAAATAAAATAAGTAACGCTACGTTACAAAGTTAGTATAATTTTATACTAACTTTTTCTGTGAACATGCGATAAGTGTGATAGATGTGAGCTTCTTTTCTTATTTTTTATGTCAAAATAAGGAAGGAAAGCTGACAATCCATTTGGAGGGTGGCTACTGTTCGCTTATAAAGATAAATAAATATAAGTATACTTATTTATAATGATATAAATAATAAATAAATAAATATCTTCACACATTCCACACAGCACCATCTAGTTCCACAGTAAGCAACTAATGCATGTATTATGAATACCAGACAGTTGATATAATACATAGATTACTTTTTTTTTGTAAATACATACATATTATAAATACAAAACATCCATGACTCAGGTAGGTACAAAGGTAAAATGTTAACACATAAACATTTGCCCCTAGCGGGATTCGAACCCGCGACCGTTTGGTTAACAGCTAGGATTACTAGCCACTAGACCAAACGTGTCGTCGGACCAGTTATATATAGACAGTAGGAATGGGAACAGAAAAATTAGAACACAAAAGTTAAAAAGTAACAAGCGTATATAGATTGTATTTGGAACATTATGTAATTTCATAAATATAGTTGAGGAGAGATCTATATATATGTACATACTCGTAGATAGTCGTATGTAGTGAGTCCCCTCTGCGAGTACATAAGAGGAGCATGATAATTGCGCGCCCGTCGAATCCTCCCGCATTATAATTCTTGCAGCTTTTTATATATTTTTACATTTGCTCGCATAAAACGCTCATTACGGAATGCATTTGCTAACGAACGAGGCGGCGCGCGGCGGGATATATAAATTATAGTCCGGGAGCCCGGATCCCATCTTCTGTAGCTCATGAAATGAGGGATTACTTAGCTTGTGCCATCAATTTGAACAACACATTTAATCGTTGATAGTGTTGATCGAGTTTATAGGCGACGGTGATCACAATGATCCATCAGATACGTCACCAAACTACCTCAGTGTTATCTCGTAGTATCAAAATGGTAGTTCGGCTCCTCAACTATGCTCAGCAGAAAAATGGCCGGGTACATAACGTAGGCTTTGTCTATAGGTAACGACGTAGTTCCGCCCCGTAACGATCTGCCCGCTATCGCGTTAATGACACTCCCCCTCCCCGCGCGGACTCATCTCCGAAACAATGCAGTCAGCATTAGTGCTGACGCAGACTAGTGTTTTAATAATAATTGTTGAGATGACGTTCGAGAGGGTGGGCCTTTAATATCGGATAGTGTTCGTCGCCTCGGGTGTTGGCACTAACACTATTCAGAAGGGAAATAAGTTGGAGCAACTTATTCCATATACTTTGCCCAACTTATTGTAAAAGTTGGAAGCCGCGGGTGACTACATTATAAATCAGCCGCCTGTTGGGAGACGGAAACGTGTATGGTCTCATTGCATAAAGTTATAATTTTATAATAATATTAAATATACCAATTACCAGCTAAAAGGAATTTATTTTTTAGTTTTAAAAGGCATTTTAAAAGAATCATGCTCACAAAGTATGTATACTTAGTAAATCTACAATACGCTATAACTATACGCATCCTAAGCAGTCACATAATGTCACATATCAATGTAACCTTTTTTGTGGACACTGCTGATCTCTTCAATCTTGTTGTAAAATTCATTATTGTAAATTACTTGTCAGTGTAAAATGTATTCGAGATTTTGAAACAAAACTTAAAATATTCTTAAGATATATCTTTGTTTTAAAATTTAAATTTTCCTCCCGAAGTAGGCATTTATACTTGAATCAGTATTTCGCCCAATCATCCATACATTTTTGTAGGCTGATTAAGAAATAGCCTTCAACTCTAGTTCAATCTAGTTATTTAGATATTAGAGACTTTTTTTTTTCCACCAAAAACTTAAAAATAATGGTTTTGTGCGATAGTTAACGTATTTTATGAATACGTTAACTATAGGTCTATAGAGTTTTGAGAAACCATAGATATCTTTAGCAAAGTAGAGGCAGGGCGTTTCGCATTCATAAATTAAGCAGCCTTATTGGCAGTAATTACCTTCCTCTTACAGAAGACCATCGTGAAATAACAGCACATATATGCTGTTTTGTTTTCGTAAGTGATTAACTTATTTACTTAACCACTCCTTATAAAAGATAAGATATATCTTTTATAAAGGTCGCAGCACTGGCACAATTCCTGGTACTCATTGCTTATGAAAATTGCTAAATTAGTCACAATCAAGTGCACGTCAGCCTGCCTGGCGACTTACGTAAAAAAATATAATTTTTATGCTCTTTTAGCACAAAATGAAAGCCTTGGTTGGTATCCTCCAATATTCTTCAACAGTCTTTAGATTTTAACAACCCCTCAACAGTTTCAAGAAAATTATGTGCTTTTTGTCCAAGTGGCCAAAATTTTTTTTTTTATATATAAGTTAGTATTTAATTTTGGCCAACTTATTGTACCTAATTTTTATGTGATTCAATTTAATTTTGTGCGTATTAATTGTGAATAATACCTGATTTTATAGTTAACTCATTAAGTATATATGTGCTGTTATCTGTAAGTATAATAAATATAACAATAACAACAAAATAAATAATTTAAAAAATAATAATAGTTATTTAGTTAAATGACCTTTTACTTAAAAGTTACCATAATATTTTTAAAAAAAATTTTAGTGACGTAGTGCGACCGCGCCTGAAATTCAATAATGTTTATTGAGATTCGTATAACTCGCGCCACGACTTTCCTTAACTATGTACCTACGAAGGGTAACTCTGCGACATACTTATTGGAACCTTTAGCATCCGGACTATATCTAATATATAAAATTCTCGTGTCACGATGTTCGTTCCCATACTCCTCCGAAACGGCTTGACCGATTCTTATGAAATTTTTTATGCATATTCAGTAAGTCTGAGAATCGGCTACTATCTATTTTTAAAACCCCTAAGTGATAAGGGTGGCCCACCCCAAAAAATTTTATATGGCAATACAACGTTTGCCGGGTCAGCTAGTAATATTATAAATGCGAAACTATGTTTGGATGTATGTATGTTTGTAACTCTTACACGCAAAAACTACTGAACCGATCACCATGAAATTTTGCATACACGTTGTCTGGAACACTAGAAAGTACATAGGGTACCTTTCATCGTTCAACGCGGACGAAGTCGCGGGCACCAGCTAGTATTTTCGAAAATGGGAAATTTTCTTAATTTGCTTTCGATAACTATTGACACATTGTTTTATTTTATTTTCAAGCGATTTATTACTAATAACTTTTTAATTATTTTAACGAGAACAAAAGACATCAACGCGTACTTGCCTTGTTTACAATTTTAATTAGTGAAATGGATCTCACCTAGTCTGCGGTTGGAGGGCACACTGCTTTCTGCAAACTGACAGCCAGTCTGGTTGCAGTAACCAACCTGGTTGCTGTGAAATAACATCATATGTTAGAGTTGTCATAACATTTCTAATATGCTCATTTTTGTTCCACATTCCAAACTTTATAAAAATATATAGAATATTTACGTGATCTCTGGTATTTAGTAGACTAACGTCTTCCTTCAAATAGACCGTTAGCCTACTTGCCACTCTTTAACAAAAAATATTTTCTTCAAAAGTATGTATCACATTATTAGTGCTAAATGATCAATACTTGTATTTATCTGTCTATACTAATATTATAAATGTGATAGTAACTCTGTCTGTCTGTTAACATCGCCTTTTTACGACATAACTCAACCAAACATCATGAAATTTTGCATACACATTGACAGCATTACAGAAATGTACATAGGGTACCTTTTATCCAGAAAAAGGTACTGTTCCCGAAAGATTATATAAAAATAAAAATCAAACACCCGTCAAAATTGTAATGGCAATATATTTTGTCATGCATTATATTTTTATTTTTCAACGCGAACGAAGTCGCGGGCACTAACTAGCCAGTTGAGAATATTTTTGTTTGAAATGTTGGTAAGAAAAAAATTAAGTAAAAAATTTAAATGAACACAATTTCGAGTTAGAATAAAGAAATATTATAAATATTATTGTAATAAATATTTATTCGGAGATAATCACGACATCCAATTTCCAAAGGCAACTTCTCGTTTTGAATGAGAACGCTTTGAAAGCGCCTTTTGATCTCGCTCGTTAGCCGCACCACCCACCGGTGGGCGTTCAAAGCAGAGGGCTTCGTTCCGGCCACAAACAAATGCAAATATTTGTGGAAACTTGGAAACAAAATAATATGGGAATGAGAAAAGAGAAAACATCAAAGGAAATACGCTTCAATGACCAACAGCACAATACTTGTTTGTGAAAATTATTGTTATTTCAACAAAACTCGTAGCTATTGCAATATAAAATAATGTAGAGCTTAATATTACTACGAGTACCTATACCATTTGATAGTCCAATTATTGAGGACGTATAGTTGGCTATTTGTAATCGTAAAGCGAACCTTAACAGTCGAGCAAAGAGAAAAAAAGACAGAAAAAATTCGCTAACCATGAACTAATAAGAACAGCGATGATCTGTGATCGTTTAAACCGCGAGACACAGTTAGTTAAAGTAAGCTTTGCAACAGCTTACAAGCTTTTCATAATCTAAATAAACGAAATCTTTTATACGGCAATATCCAGATAAGAGAATATAATATGTATTTCTTATTTGTACACTTGATATAAATTAAATAAATAAATAAAAGTTTGGTCGTCTGAAACAATGTCTGAATTTTATCTATCCGTATTTTAATATTATAAATGCGAAAGTATGTTCGGATGTATGGATGTTTGTAACTCTCACGCAAAAACTACGGAACCGATCACCATGAAATTTTGCATATACGTTTTTAAGGATATAAGATACAAGATACATAGGGTTACCTTTCATCCCGAAAAAACGTATTGTTCCCGAGGGATCATCTAAAATATAAAAAATGTGGCGGCGCCACCGACGGCACAGTAATAAAAATGTCGGGCGTTATATTACCATATATTTCCTAAGGTGATTTCTTATTATATTTCAATGCAGACGAAGTCGCTGGCACCAGCTAGTTGTTTATAAATTTTAAATTATCTATCAGCAGTATTTTAATGCTGTAACATAGGTAAATACCTACCTAACTATGTACCTACAATTCCAAAAAAGGAAAGTAGCCGGAGAGTTTCCTATTAATATATATGCACTAATATCAATAGAATGTTAAAAAGCATTTCCTCAATAGCCGCTATAAAACCACTCTCTCTAATTTAAGGATGTGACAAGTTTAGAAAAGGAACATTCAAAAATGTAAATACAGTTATTGGAGAGATTTTTTTTTGTAAAATAGTAAGTCTTTGTCGTGGCGGAGATTCGCGATTTAGTGAAGAGTGCTCTGAGCACGTCTGAAGCACCCTTCGACTCCTCTCTCTCCTTCGTGGCGGAGACGAGAGAGATACTCAAAGCTCGAGTTATTCTCTAAACGCTACATTTTTATTACAAATTTTTACTATCACAAATGAAAACCTTCCTATCTTGTCGAAACGAACTATCTGTCAAGTCAATTAATTCTGTTGAACTTTCGTTAAAGCAATACTTGAATTTTTACATGATACGAAAATGTAATTAATAATTATTAAATTGTAATAAGTAAGTATTGAGTTGCAAACTGAAGAATGCTTTATATACTTAGAGGCTCTTTCACCATGTGTCAAGTAGGCTAACCGCCATTTAAAGTCACCGGTAACAGGGAATGAAGGAGATGATATACTTTTGTTTGTACGGTAAAAGTCACAAACATTAAAAAGAAAATAATAAAAAAAAAATCGCCTATCGAAGGATGCAATAAACCGAGTGCATAATTTAATAAAACATAAAATTATTTCTAAAAGTAACTTATCAACACTTTATTTGTATTTGGTGAAAGAGGTCCTTAGTGGCGTTAAAATAAAGTCAAAATTTGAATGTAAACATTTTGATGATTTGATCAGGTTGTTTCCTTATTTACATTTTTATTCCCTTAGTTTGCTGCTTTTTAATTTATTTATATTTATATTTGATATATAGTACATAAGCAGATTGCAATTAAATACTTGAAAACTATAAATTACATGTGTATAGATAATTATCTAAATTTCACTCCTAAACAGTGTACTTAACATGTTTAATTTAATTTAACTACTAATAGTCTTAAATACTTAATTAATTATTAATTTATAATACTTTTCTAATTTGTACTTAATTATTAGTAGTTATTATTATCAGATAATGCAATAATACAGCGACAGAAACATTATCTATGTATCTTAATGGGACCTAAATTATTGTATGATACACAGTGTAGTATGTTAAAATAACACTTTCAAATTCATAGAGCATCCACGTCATATTGATATTTTTTATGGCCCCTACGGCCATAAAAAATATCATTATTAAATCATTAAAACCAGAAAGAAAAAATACTTATATTATAAAATTTCCAAATATATATCAGAAATCTTCTGGTGGAAAAAATATATTATTCCCTCAATTAGTTACTAAATGATTTGAGTTTAATTTTCATATCCCTTTTCGTATAAAAATGTGTATACATACATACCTAGAGGTATATGTATTAAAATTTACGACATATGCAAATACGATACTATATTCAGCCAATAAATGAATTTGAAAATGAGTACCCGTTAAGTAGGTTGATCAACTTTTCAAAAATATTCTAACAATGTCATAACTTACATGATTATATATGCATGCTAACTTTACATGCTTTACTAACAAAATGTAAGCTTTAATATTTAATAATTAATAAATTAAGCTTTAATAAAGCTTTAATATTTATGTTTTCTTTAAAAAACATGCTTTAAAAAATATTATTATTATTATTACCCCTTAGGCTGAGTTGTATAGACACATGTTGTGTGTGTGCTGGGTAAATCTGTGCTTGATGGGGACTATGGGGAGGCGAGGGTTGAAATGTGCGTATAACTCGATAATCGTTTTTATTGCCAATCTGCGACAATCCTGCCCCGACGCCTCTCAGACACGTTCCTACTTGCGTTAAAAAATCATATAATACGGGCCGTTTTATAAGAAACTAGCTGGTGCCCGCGACTTCGTCCGCGTTGAACGGTGAAAGGAACCCTATGGCCTTTCTGGTGTCCCAGACAACGTGTATGCAAAATTTCATGGTGATCAGTTCAGTGGTTTTTGCGTGAAAGAGTTACAAACATCCATACATCCAAACATACTTTCGCATTTATAATATTAGTACGGATATACTGACTGACGGCTACAAAGTTACAGAAATGACAATAAATACCGTGAAAGAACAGCACATGTGCTATTATGTTTCCGTGCCTAAGTGGGTAATTAATGCAATAGCTTATTCTAATTTGAGGAACAGTAGTAAATCTCGCACTTATGCTTTTTGTTTTATAGAAGACAGTCCATCAACTGGACCTGCTACTTTATCATAAAAGTACTTACCTACTTCATTATTTTTTATTGGTTTGAATTTGTCACAAGTAAGAGTATGAATGCGATACGTAAGTATATTTTAATGCATTTATAACATTTTAAATACTTGTTCTCATATAAATAACATAACTAATTGAAAACCACATTTAAGTATAGTTAATTAACAAGTTAAATATATTGTGATTTTGGGGAAATTGTTCGTAAAATTACAATTCTGTTAGTATCAATAGTAGACCACAAGTGGCTGTATAGATCCTTTCATTCCAACTCACAGTAATCCCAAAATGTATATACTTATACATACTATACATACATTACATAGCACTACAACTTCACAAATCTCGAAACTTTATACTTCTCTGACATATTTATTTATTTTAATTTTAACTAAACATGTGTGTGTGTATAATCAATTGTTGCTTTGACAGTGACAGTGACACGTGTGACAATGGCATTCAGAAAATCTGCATGCTACGTCAGCTACGACATTCGAGAGCACAATAGGCACGTAGTCGATATTCGCTATTTTTAGTTTGGTTTTGCATTATAGCTAGCACTCATAAGTGTTTATATTCAAATAGGACAGATGGTCCATACGATGCATTCAGATTCAGAGGCCCACTTAACAGCGGTTAAAAATACATAAGCCGTAAACAGAACTCACAGCATCAGCTGGACTTAACCATTAAAGATAACCATTAAGATAAGAAAAGGTTAATTTAAGTCAATTTAAAAGAAATGAATTTATTTTTTAGTTTTTTCAATTTCGATAGATTAATGGTATGGGGAAATCACGGTCAAACCTTTATGAGAAATATATCTTATATGGCGTTAACCATAGTTAAATTTGTACATTTACCTAATCTAAATGAAACACAGTTTCCAGTTCCAGACTGCATGAAATAAGTTATTCTTTTGAAGGTTAATATATCGATACCGCAACATACCGCAATAATCCGTACTAATATTATAAATGCGAAAGTATGTTTGGATGTATGGATGTTTGTAACTCTTTTGCTCAAAAACTAGTGAACCAATCACCATGAAATTTTGCATACACGTTGTCTGGGACACCAGAAAGGACATAGGGTACCTTTCATCGTTCAACGCGGACTAAGTAGTAAGTTAATAAACGATGTAAACAAATGCAACTAGCTGTAAGTGATGAATATTGTGTAGAAGGCCTATAATAGTAGGAATGACTTACTGACTTTGTCTTTCTGACAAAAATCGTGGGTATTATAATTATAATTATAATTATATTTTATTACTATAATAAAACGATTAATTCATGAAAATCTTTTTGTTTTTTTTAACTCAAATGCGAATGCTTGTTTTGGAAACAATATAAAATAAGCTAAAACTAATCATATAATTTTGATTATTCATCTTTAGAATAATCCGTTTATAAAATTTGAAATGTTATTCCCCATTGTGCTAACAGCATTGTTGCTATTGCGTTGTGCAACAGATTGTTATACTTATCTGTGAATCTTGACGTACCTCTAATGAATGGGGGTGTACTGTTTCGGCCGTTGGTGGCTGACGGTGGCTGACGGTGGCTTGGGGGCGTGCGTCGAAACACGAACAAAAACATTCCCTATTATCCATTCGTCGTTTGACGTGTCACAAAAATTATTATATTTTGTGATTAACATAATAGAGGGGTTTCTTTGATAGGTGGTGACGTGCTAATGTGGCGTTTTTTTTTTTATTATAGGGGTGTTCACACTCATGTTTCACAAAGGCCAAATATTATTATTGTTTGTTTATATGTAAAAGGAGGAGACTGGAGGCGGCTTTCAATAAATATGTACGTGTACAGACATTCCCTATAATATATAATTCAAAAATTCAAATTTTCATTGAAAAATATTTAAAAGTGTCACAGAAACAAACATACCTAGAGGTACTTTCTCATTAGATTTGAATCTCCTTCTTACATCATTATGAAAAAACTACACTCCCTTTTTCGAATGCCTGTTTAAGAAGTTGTGTTAAATATTTCTGGTGCTACATTATTAATAATATTCATAAAAAACAGACAATTTAACACCAGGAAACGAATTATAGTGGACATCCTTATCGCATAACGTGATCACTTCCAGATATTATACGATAGATAATATGCTATTGACAAGTTAACAACTCATAATTATGTACCAGTATGTAAATAATATTTTAATATGCATATACAATTATACACCTAACAAATATAGGTAACCTATATTTTTTTATTTTAGTTTCTCAGTGCTTTTTGCACACTATTTTGCAGGAAATATGTTATGCTACATACTTACATATCGTCTCTTTGAATATAAAAAAACGAGGAAAAAGTGATTATTTATTATTAAATTTTGAGAATTACTGATAATCCTGTTTTCAGTCATGAAAACTTGAAATTTGTCTAACGTAGGCATTTATCTATACAAACTTTGCATCGTAGACGTTGAGGAGGCGCTACGCGAAGTGCTACGAACATAAAAGTCTACGTTCCTTAAGTTCATTAAGCCTTTGTTTTTGTTTGTAAATTTTATGTTGAGAGCTGTGAATTTTGAGATAAATAAATAAAATAAAATTCGTACTTAGTTAGGTAAGTTTTTTGTTAGAAATATTATTTTATCACCATAACCAACTATAATGTATATTTTAAATACTTACTATCCAAATGATTACTATCTATTTACAATTTAAATTATCTGGTTGATTTGAAAAAAAAAAAAATAGATTTAACCGATGAACTTATAAAATGAGCGTTTTTTTTTACATTTTATAGATGAGAACTTTTTTTAATCATCTGAACCTACTTTGGCAATGGTTTCTGGTTGAAGTTATTGTTTCGAATATGAAAAAGAAACCCACAAAAACTTTTATAATTTGTTTTCCATTATTTAGATATTAATTATCATTAATAATATAAATTATAATCTCAAAATACCGAAGTGGTTGATCTTTAAGGCCAAAATAACATTTTAAATTTATCTATGGTCTCTTTCTTTCGTTTTATTTTATATCGGCTCAAAGAGTTGTTTATTTGTTACAAGTTATTTTTATTTAAACTTCTAAAGGTATTTCTATTTTTATGGAACACACAAGAGATTTAGGTAGGTATAAATTGCTACTAAATATAAACCTTTTGTTAGTAGCAAATTATACCTACTTTTAATTAATTGAGGATAATGTATATTAATAATTGTTAATAAATAAACATTTCTTATTTGCTCCAAATTTTTAATGCGAGACTACCAGTGCACAAATTCTATAGATCCCATAAAAAAAATCGAAATATCGTAGTATAAGATTACCAATTGTCAAGTTGGATTAATGAATGAATGAAAATCCGAAAGCGCAAAAAGGAAAAAAAGTATACGCTTTATCGATTGCATTCACCCTTTCATCGAGAGAATGGTTCGATCAAAACAAGGCATCGATCGAAGGAAGTATCGCGTGACACCTGTCAATTAGTGAGCTGTCACAACTGACACTTCGCGTTCAATGACCACAATGGCCGCACCCACTCGCCCCACTCATTGTGTCGGCGAAGTGCAACAAAATAATCATAATATAACAATTAAAGACGTGTCGGTCAGTCGGTCGGCTGTCCTTTTGTGCATTGTGCAGCTGCATTCGCCAGGTAAGCCTCTTTGTGCCGACTCATCTCGCTTTAAGGTAGCTTTGTAATAAGAGAATTGAACATTAAATTGATGTTGTTGTCACATGTCACTCGTGTTGAGATGTTGATGTTGATATACGAGATTTGACACAAACGTACATCACTCTTCAGTTCACCACCTGCAAGGACACTGGTGATAATAATCGCCAGAGAGGATTCGTCCCATAGCTTAACAGAACTCAGTTTGACCGTTGACCCTTCTGAAAATCACTTGTTTTAACAATGAAGAAAAATACTATTAGGCTATAGTGAAAAGTCCAAGCTAAATTATTGTAATAATTTCCGCCTTTAACAATGAGATCTTTCAAATGTGATGTAACAATGTTTTTCCCTGCAATTTAAAACGAATGATATTAGAAAGTTTTATTTTCAACTAAAGATACATTGTATAGCATCACGAAATTAATAAGCCATTTATAAAACAATCATATTAAACAATTTTTATTAGGATAATAATTTCTATTTTTAGTTACAAGTTACAAGTAACTGGAAATTAAACATAACTTAAATTTAACTCAAAGTAAACTTTAAAACCACCTCAATAGCGAGAAAAGCGATTATATTACGTCTATTATAGCTAACATTTACATAGCCAGTCACATAAATTATAACTAAATTAACATAAATATTAAAAGTTGAAAGTAAAATTACTGCAATTTGTAAGATTAAGAGCGTCTTTCACCAACTACAAGTAAAGTGTTGATTAGTCACTTTTAGAAATAATTTTATGTTTTATTAAATTGTGCACTCGGTTTAGTGCATCCTTCGATAGGCGATTTTTTATTATTATTTTCTTTTTAATGTTTGGGACTCTCATCATTCCCGGTTACCGGTGACTTTAAATGGCGGTTAGCCTAATTGACACATGGTGAAAGAAGCCCTTATGGTCGTATTATTTACTTGCGTGTTAGGTAAGGGTCCTGTCTCTATGTTTGTACGAATGAAATAATTCGTACGAGTGAAGATATTTTTCAAGGGACTTTTCTGGAAGAAAGCTAAGTTTGGCATTTGAAACTTGTTCTCTAAATTCTTCTGGAGTTAAACCATCACCACTGGACGTACTCATTTTTTTTATATTTACCAAAACAGTACAAAAACACCAAGACCAGTTTCTGAACGGCTGTGAAACTATCTTCACAGCTGGGCCAACTCTAGTCGGCTATGGCCGTTCGTCTAGTAGGCTATGGCCGGTCGTCTAGTAGGCTATGGCCGGTCGTCTAGTAGGCTATGGCCGGTCGTCTAGTAGGCTATGGCCGGTCGTCTAGTAGGCTATGGCCGGTCGTCTAGTAGGCTATGGCCGGTCGTCTAGTAGGCTATGGCCGGTCGTCTAGTAGGCTATGGCTGGACACACTAATAAAATCAAAATTTTAATCCTGTGGGTTAAATCGCGCGTTCGAATTTCGAATCACGCTCGCATCAAGAATCGATTTTTCTGCGAGTTTTTAGGCACCAACAGCACCCTTTTCGTGCTGGAGAGGGGAGGTGCTTATTATTTAATTTTGTTCCATAGAAAAATAATAATTCAAAAACAGAATTTGCTGTGATAAAAAACAAAGAAAAATGTCATTTTATAGATAAAGATTTTTATTTTCACTTATAGATAATTAAAAAATATATATGTAATATGTAGGTGTACCTATAGAACAATTTCTGTAAATAAGATTGATATCAAGTAAATCCTAATATCAAACTTTAATAAGTTTTATGAATATTTGTGCTTTTATATTGTTATTATAATAATAACTTTAATTTAAACTAAAACTAAACGACCCGCTCCCGGCTTCACACGGATGTAAATTTTTTTTCTGCAAATTTTATACAGGCCATCCCAGAAATCAACGCCAAGCGGGCACGGGGCGATAGGCTAGGTTATGAGAACTCTAGAAAAAAAAAAAAAAGCCAGGTCACGTGGTTTAGAAATAATAGAGATACATTTTTTAATGTGTCCAAAAAAAATCCTGGATAACATTTTTGGACACTGTGATCAGATTTTTTCTAATTTTGCACTTTTTTTTGTGTAATTACTGTGCTATTTTTATTTAATTCTATAAGTTTTGTACATATATATAAAAAAAAATTAATTGAAACATAGTTAAAAATATTTTTGCCCCCCTTGGCGATATTTAAAATATTGGCCCATTTAATCAACATTTCTAAATGGTACAAAACATGCTACTTATCTTTCTAATTTTTTTTAAATAATTTAAACTATTTCGAGCTCAAAAAACGAAAACTATAATTATTTTTCCTTTTAAAATTTCGGTAACATATTTACTTTAAATTGATATAGGGAGCGGTCCTAAGGCACTAGTTTTTTCTTGCGCCAACCATGTAAGTATACATTGTGTATTATAAATTGAAATACCATCTTTTTTTAAAGTGGTTTCATCAGTCCATAAAATTTTATTGATAAATTACGGATTCTCGCGAGATTTTTTGCCAACACTGTCTGCAAAAAGAGATTGTAGGTGCGTAGGCATATCGCCCCGTGCCCGTTTAGCGTTTATTTCTGGGACAACCTGTATACATAAAAACCTTTCTCGTTTAACGCTCTTTCCATTAGTGAAAACCGCACGAAAATCCATTCAGTTGTTTTTGAGATCATCTCTAACATACATACAGGCGGATAGATAGATGTTTGTGAAGCTTTATTTTCTAGATAATATCGAAGATCGAGAGTGACGTGATTCGCGCCTCAATAAAGATATATAGAACGAGTTCCGCTCCATTTCATGATTTGATTAACCGTACGCGTTCCCTTCGCCGCCATCTGCAATTTGAAAATTTAAATTATACTCTCCCTCGTCGCGAGTCTCTGCTTTGCTCTCGCCGCAAATCTTATTACATCCGTTGAGAGCATAAAATCCGTCGTTAGCTCTTGTTTAGCGAGTGCGTTTCCACAATCGCGACCCACAGCTCGAGGCTTCAGCGAAAACACGAGTGGTGAATTGAACTGAGTATAATTTACATTTTTTTTACTGAAAACTTGCGACGTGATTGGCGGAGCCGTGGTGCGACGCCGCGTGCTGATTGGTGGAGCCGAGGGCGAGGAAAAAAAACCGGTGCTTTGTGCCGACTCCAGCGTTTATTCACAACTATTAGTTATGGTTGGATGAGCGGACGCCGCGGGCGGTAGTGATGCGATACGCGCCCAAATCGGTATCGATATATTTATTTAATGTGAAATTTAGAAGTTTCATGATACTGTTAATAATATATTTAACGTAATGAAATTAAAATACAGATCAAAACTAATAAATTGGTAGCAACGTGTAACGAAATTATTCTTGCAAAAGTCTCATAACTTTTTCATTTCTAGAGATTTTTGATTCATTTTTGATTCATAAAAAAATGGAAACTTCTTCATTGCTTAACGATTCTTTTTATTTCTATATACATTTTGAAAAAATCATATCTAAATATAACAAGATGTAAACATACATACACATAAGTACATCAAGTTATAAAAGTGTTATTTTTATCGTAAATGATCTTATCTTTACATTAAATATAAAAAAAAAAAACAATTTGTATTATGTTACAGAGGTCAAAAAATAGATTTTAGAATTTTAGTCTGTTTGTCTGCGCAATTTGTGCACACTAATATCAGAATCAGCTTACTCGATTTGAATGGGATTTTTAGTAACGTATTGTAGCAAGCTTCCCGTAACATTTAGTATATTTGTTTCAGTCCAATCGGTTTAGAAACAAAAAGTTATAATGAATACCGTAATACGATGCGTATAAAAACCGCGCGTACGAAGTTGCGGGCACAGCTGACTGCCCACTTGATAAAAAAATAATCAATACTATAGAAGCTAAAATGTGTTGTCTACATTACTAAAACAAATGATAAGGGATAAGAAGGTGATTAGAAATATAGCTTTAGAAATCCTCTACTTGCTACTATTTACGTAAATACAAGAACATTGTTTCACGATGGTCTGTATAGGGACAGTTATTGCCACCACAGACCGGATACCCAATGTATGACTACGAAGCACGTGGATCCAGTAACTGTCGATTATATATCAAGACGTTGAAAAATGTTCATAATTAGAGTGAAAATGTATAAGTTTATCGTACGCATGAATCGGTCCCGTTACATCACTACGCATGTTTACTATTCTCGAGTCGTATAATGGGACCAGTGGCAGTTGGCAGTTACCGTCTCAATCATCCCACCTTTTACTTATTGCCAGAGCGAGACAGCAACACAACACCCCCGGGAGTGAGCGAGAGGGCGAATACGCATTCGAATGGGAAGAGCATTCAAATACAAGAATGGCAAAGACGCTTTTAAATTTCCACCTTCGGCCGTGGACGTACGGTCGCAATTAGATCGCGCGGCTCGTAGGGTGGTTTGTTCGCAATATTAAAGCATGTATGTTTTCTTTAGATATGAATGCAAATAGTAATGGCGCATTTTATATTCGTAATGTTTATATAGAGGGGTTGGCAGGGCGATGGCGAAGGGCGAGATGTCGGTAAATATGGAACGCCATTTTGTGATAAAGTACCGTCAGCAGATTTGCGGTGCGGGCTGAGAGATTTGGTTAACTAAGAGCCACTGGATCCGTCGATGGGTTCGCAAGTGCGGGACCCTCGAACCCTTCCACATCCCTTCCACGAGTAACCACTCGAACCTCGCGTCGACAACTTTATTACGAATCACTCCTTCAGAAAACCCGCTAATCTTTTCAATTTCCACGTCATGCGGGATTATTTATTAAGTTGCAGGCAAATCCTTAACGATCCTCCATTCGATTCAATTATTGGTCTGAACAAGAATATACTTACTTATATGACATATTTTGGGCATACCGCGGATTGATTGAGCAAAAATGTGTAACATTTTTCAAGTTCCCAGATTTAATTAATAATTTCAATTGCTAATTTGAATTACAGTTCCCGCATGAAAATGAACGAGTCTAATAATTCATTCCAAAATTGTCGTCTAATTGGACTTAAATTAAATATACTGAATACTATTAAAAAAATCTTCAATATCTTCAAAAGTACCTGACTTAGCTATAAATGAAATAAAGACTAAATTAAAGAATATTTTAATGTGCTTAAATAAAAATAAAATTTATTTAGTTTAACTTTAATTTAGTCATTATTTCATAAAGCTAGGTCAGGTACTTTTGAAGATATTGAAGATTTTCTAACCGACCCTTTTTCTTTACGGTCCAGTTTATATTAATCCTAAGTGTTATTAGGTTTAAGAGAAGCATAAAAATTGTATTGGTAATAATATTAATAGAATATTAATTTTTTATAGACGAGTAAATTAAAAAGATGCACTCATTTTGACGTCCTAAACGTTTAGTAATTATTATCAAAATTATTGTCAAAATGGTCACCTAGTAATGGAACCTAACGTTTATTTATACTCTATAAAAACTGGTAAATATTTAAAATAAGACCACACACAGATCACACATAATATAACACAGTAAACATTACCTTGTATAGAAAGAAAATGATAATATTGTGATTTTTCATACGGCTCACGATGACGTCTCCGGGGAAATGAGGAAAGCAGCATCCTCCGATACATTCACGTGCAAGCAACTTCATTTTTCCAAACATCAACATAAAGGAGTTTTCTTTCATTTCATTTGCGTCTATTTTATACATTTCCACGGTATGTTATGGTGTAGTTACTATTCTAAGGCTATATGTTGACATAAATTTCATATTTGTGGTACAGAAGCGAGCTGAGTAGCGCTATCTATAAAATGGATTCCAAGGTTCAATTCGCTCGGAAATATATTTATAGAAATTAATTAATTGAGAACTAGCTTTATGAACATTTAGATAAATTTAAGAAAAATCACGATTTTTACATTGTAAGTAGAATAAATAAGGGTAAATTCTAATTCCTATTTTCAGGCTTCATTAAATAACTAATTCAATATTGAGTTTAAGTTACTCTTTATAAGAGACGGAAAATTAACAACAAATGGATTTTGAGTTAACCTACAAGTAGGTATGTAATATCTACTCCTTTATTGTAACAAATTATCTTGTTGACAAAAATGTGTATATAAACATTGAATGTACGACATCAACAATATTTAAAATTGACTTTATCTGATGTAAACATGATGTAAATAATTTCTTAAGACATACAGCATATAAAATACTAAGTTATTTCATAAATGCGTATAATAAGAAACAACTTGAGAAAAGGTTTTTTATTGTTATTTTTATTGAGTAAAACGTATTTAATTTTAACGGCTTTTATTAATAAAATTCTTAACAAGAAAATGCATGTTCTTTGGAATAAAACATCTTGCGAATGTTGGAGACGACTCTGTGATCTCCAAAGCGAGTCTCCTCAGAAAAGGCAACATTGACCATTGCTCGTCACTCCATGTCGAATGTTCTCGTCTGCAATTCCCACAAAAGGTGTCGTTTGTAATTCCCACAAAAGGTGTCTGCAATTCCCACACCACAACGTTGGAACTCGAAGAAGTCTTCGAGAGTGAAGACCACCTTCATGTAATTTTCTTCTCACGTTATGAACCATTTTATTGAAGACTGAGCTTAGACTAGCTTAGCCTGACATTGGGTTGTCTCCTGACGATATTTTATATTAGAAGAGTCTTGTCCAGGAATATTAAGACGATTCCTGCCACGATGCCAATAACATGATCAGGTTTTGGAGGTGTGTTTTCTACACTGTAAATAGTTTTTAAAGTTATAACGTATCATATTACCTATACCTATCTCTAGACAGCGTTGATGTGTTTACCTATGTTTTATTACTTGGCACCTTTTTCTTAATTAAAGATAATATTTGATAAAACTAACTGCTGAGGTTTGTTGCCTGATTTCTTGGTCGTAGAAACAGCCCTTCGAACTTTATTTTGTAAATTCCTTAATTTTTACCTACTTTGTTTTGCTTGAAGATCTAGATCAAGCAATAATAAATAAATAAATATAGGTCTTATTGCAAATTTAGTAAGATTTGCCAAACTTCTCAGCATATTCAGTCTTTGTATAGGAGTTCCTAATTCACGTTAGAATATATTCACGTTATAAGTATCTATAGCATTAATGCTGATAATATATTTTTTAAGGAAATATATGCCCACGTAATAATTGTTACGCCTCCAACTTGTAAGTTTTTTAAAGTTTTTAAATATTCACTTGTAATCTAGAAAAAAATAATTTCTTAGTAGGTAGGTAGGTACACTTTAACAGTGGATAAAAAGATCGGGGTGTGGGGATGGGGATGGGATGAGGTGTGGGGGGGGGGGGGGGGTCGAAGCACTATTACTACGAGTGTAGTCGAGTTGAGAGAGTGGGGGGGAGTCCCATTAAAAATCACCCTCATTATCATGTTATTTAGCGCATTTGTGTGTATAGTGACATTATCATTATTTATAAGGTATAGCTATACCTATATTTACAAAAAAATGCGCTATATTAAGAATAAGAATATTCCAAAATTCCAAAGTTTCATGTTTTGTTAGTAAGTACCTAAACTTATATTAATGTATGATGGACAAGCAGACAGTCCGTTGTTAACGCAAAAATAATGTAGGCGAACATTAGCGCTGTTTCAATAAATAAGATGCGTTTGCAGGGCTTTTATCTTACTAAGATTTGGCTCCAATTAAACAAAATGAGTTATGTTCAAAGTAATTCTCCCAGGATCTGCTTGAAGTTGTGTATAGGATTACCTACGTCTATTTGGGACAAACAACCCAGTTAGGCAGAAACAGATTTGAATACTTTCTGGAAGCTACGGCATCTGTTCTCGTCACAACTGCCGCAATGTTTGAAGACAAAGTTATATAATCAGTGTATTCCGCTAGTGCTAAAATTTAATGTGGCCTCTCACGGTAGGACTGATTCACAAGTTTAAGCAATTGAGTGAGCTATGGAGTTTCTTTAGAGGATAGGATCAGAAATTCAGAAATTCGCTGAAAAACCAAGGTTATGGATATATCCATGGTAATAAGCAAGTTGAAGAGGCAAAAGGCCGATGGGGCAGACAGAAGAGTTCTCGAATTGGAAACGGTCAGGTGGATAGACGACCTGAAAGGCTTCGCGGAAAGCGGCTGGATGAGGAGAACAGAAGACTGTGCGCTTTGGCGAGCCTTTGGAAGAAGCTTATTATCTAAGGATAATATCTATTATCTAAGGCATATATATATATATATAAGATATTATCCTTAGCAGTGGAGAGTAGGCGGATATGAATTTGGACATAAACCCTTTTAACATTTGGCTCTCTGATGGATCTCTCTATTTCGGATTTTATCCTCAAAGAAAAAATACCAATAAGTAATATACAAATGTCTGACGAAAATACATATAATTAAGCGGAATTAGTACTAAACTATGGCAGATCCAAGTAATTAACATTGCGAAGTAATTATTGTAGGTTAACTAAGAAACCTTCATAGAAACATAATTACCTCGTATAGGTATTAAAAGAGAGTTCAAATTTCACTTCAAAAAAAGCAAGAAAAGTTGCTGGGTCTGTGTCATTACAGAATGAAATAATAATAAAATATTAAAATTCATAAAAAGCAAAATTTAAAAGTAGGTACACAAAACAAGGACCGTTTTTTAATCAGTAAATCAGTAAAAATTTTGTTTCCTTACTATTAATAAAAAAAATCTTCAAATCAGTATAATGTTCTCTCATATTAGCCATGCAATAAAAACTTGGAAGCTTAAATTCAGTCAAATAATTTTGTAATAAGAATAACTAAATCAGTTGTGCCCAGAGCTTGTTTAATATATCTCTGGTTGTGCCCCAATACTCGAGACACTCAATAAAAAAAATTACGACTGGAGTTTACTCCTTACGAATGATTATAAAATTTAAATTTTCAAAAATTCGAACAACCCGAAAGAACAACATTGTTCTTGTGTAATAATATTGTGTAGATGGCGCATTATTTCTGAAACTTCAAAAATATATTCTAAAATAGAACGTAACTATAACGCATAACGCATAACATAACGCATTCGTATGACAATTTTGATTTTACTCCCATAAATTTTTATACCACGGGCTTATACATTATAATATGCAAATTTATTCTTAAGGAGCAAACTCCAAGAAAGTTATCACAACTGTCGAAATCAGGCACAAACTTTTAGGTAAAACTTTTTATCTTTGAATTTATTTTTTGGTATAATTTCGTGGGCAGCTTGGAACAACAGCACACCTCTAAACTACTTAGGCAATATATTTTAATATACTTAGGCAATATATCAATATTTACACAAGAAAATACAAATTATTTTCCTTGGATCCCTTAGACAGGGTTCTAAGCAAACAGGCTGCATTATCTCGTTCTATAGCAACCCTAAGTTATCTATTAAGGCAGTGGACCCAAAGATTTTGCAATAGCAACTGTTCCATGAAAATGATACCTTGCCAATGTGCGACAAAGGTCGCATCCCATACTAATGAAAGATTATTATAGGAACCAGAGGACCAGAAACATTACCATCATCGACCATCGTGTCCATCAGCCAACACCGAAGGTAGGTACTCATACATACACATATCTAAACTTAAACTTCCTGAATTAAATTTAAAGTGAAGTAAATTTCCAGCCAGATGCAAGTGAAGTAAACCGGTTTAAAGATTAGTGTTCGAAATTGAAGCAGTAAATTTAAAAGGTATTTTAACCATTTTCACTTCAGTGGTATCAATAAAACAAAGGAAAAGTTGATTTTTGACGCATTACTACATAGCTCTTTCTGGAAAGTGGCAATTAAACTAGAGAAATTATAGAACACTTGGCAATAAAATTGAGAACATCTGAAATATGTTTACTTATGGTAGGAAAAGTTATGTGAACATAAATTATAAAAACCAATTCTAAGTTTTCTCTAATAGGTGAATATTAGTATATTAAGCACCTACTTATTAGAGAAGCTACCTAAGAATTTGCATCCGTGTGGAGCCAGAGGCTGGTCGCTAGTAGGTAATATTATAAGAACAATAGTTAGTAATAGTGTTATATTGTTAATTCCAAGTGTGATACTCGTACGCACGATCACTGTAATTGGTAATTGCGAACTATGTGCTGAAAATGGTGTGTTGCAAAGCGAAACTATAGGCAGCGGTGGCGAGCGTGACACTCGCATTCCACTCATTAGCAACTTGTCCAAACTCGTTATAAGTTGATATTGGAGCTCGGGCCCCGATTGACTCGCTCGTTACTGTTATCTCACAGTAAAAACTAATTTTGAGTTACACCGCCAACTCTAGGGTTGGCGCTTGCGAACTTTTTCATTCGTTATGGATTTATGTTATGACACATCAATAATAAACTCTCAACACCTACATTATTAACTACTTCATATGTCTATTTTATGTACATTTTTCTAACTATCTAAGGCAGCCACATATGTATATTCACATATAGAAGTAACAGAAAACGATACACGAACCGTTTCGATTAGCACCACCATATATAGGTATAAGTATTGGAAATCAGGAGGCAACAACCACGAAATCACAACTTACCTGAGTTGTCACCTTCATCCTCAGCAGACACCACAAAACAAGTCGACAAACTGGTAGTCTAAGTCGAGATATTTTCTCTTATTTTCGGTCTTAGCAAAGGCAAAGGTGATACCTTCATATTGACATTTTCCTGTCTAATAGAACAACATTAGGTCTGTTCACTGGAATAGTTCTGTTTGTGATCATGGACCGATTTGAGTAGAGTTGTCTATTTTCAGGAAAAAAAAACGGTGGGTATTTGTAATAAGGCATCATGTCCTCAAGGAAATTCTGATACACAATTCTAGTCGCTTGACTGTGCGGAGGAGCAACCAAGTAAAATATCGGAAAAACTTTCCTGAGTGACAACAAACTCGACATCTGAGCCATCCTTCTTGAGGTAGGTACTTCCAATTGTTTCGAGTGTTAACCAACTTATTGTAGTTATCTACACTTATAAAATTGTTTGTCCAGACTGATTATGAACGCACAGCCAGACGAAACCCCAGTCATAGTCACCTACTTTACCTACAAGATGAACAGACGATGTAATAAAGACCACAGGTCGGCTGCTTTTGACCGGTCCTGTTAGAAAATAATGGCTGAAGTATATGTCCAACAGTAATGTCCAAATGAGGATAATGATTCAAATAATTAATGTCATTGCTTGATTGTCATCGTTAGCAAGTATTGATTCTATTAGAAAGAAACTGACTGTATTCTGTTTGAATATACGTGTATATTCTGATCCACAGGGCAAAATTTGATGATAATTTATCATTTGATTTGATGATAGGTGTGCCATCCCTGGTTTTCGTAGAGCCAAAGCTCGTGGCTCGGTGTCGCCCCGGGGCGAACTCTGCGTGAGATCGTGACATTCGACCGCGTGCCTCTCACCCCATCACCCCATCACCCCATCATCCCACCCGCGCCTCATCCAACACTCGGAAATTATTTTATCTCATAATGTATTGACGATCATAAAATTTATCCATCGAAGGCTCCATCTACGGGGTGTGCTTGGAAGGTTTTCTTCGTCGTGTGAACGCTTCGTTCTGTTTACTTGATACCTAAACTTACTTGCACATTTAACTCTGTTCAGAGTTGTTAATATAGTATAAAAGGTGTGTAAAAAGTGTTTTTATTATATCATAAACTGGTGCCCGCGACTTCTTCCGTGTTTAAAATGAAAATATATGAGTATTATACGATGAGATATCGCAAAAACAAATTTAAAAATTCAAATGTTTTGTCCCGACGGATAGTACTTACGATGCGTCATCTCTAAGTTTACATATAATATTGTAATTTACGCCATCTGATGGGATGAAAATAAAACTTTTTGTCACTGCAGTCTGCCAATATTATATTTAATGTCACTATTCACTGACAGATGGTGGTAGAGTTGACGCAAATCGAAATTATACTAAAATTATAGATATAAGCGCGATATTATATAGCCTAAAGCCTTCCTCGATAAATGGACTATCCAACACAAAAAGAATTTTTCAATTCTAACCAGTAGTGCCTGAAATTAGCGCGTTTAACCAAAATTATTATTATTATAATAATATTAGGGCCTTGCCCCGCTACTTGTGGCACTCTAGGTTTAAGTTTTTTATAATATTTATTGTTTTTTTATTTATATTGTAAAAAATTTAAATCAAAGAAAGAAAATATATACTTGAATACTAATAATAATATAGATATGCAAATTCACGAACTTTTTTAAAAAACTTTCTTTACATATATTTCTTTATAATAGAACGATAGAATAGTTATTTCTAAAAGTAACCAATCAACACTTTACTTGTAGTTGGTGAAAGAGCAAACTGTCAAGCGACGGACTTCATTTTCGTATAAATATAACTTTCATAATGTAATTGAAGATAAGTTACAACATGATGTTTAACTAATTTGGTAGAACCTACTAACGTAAAAGTTTCGATAAATCTCCTCCAGTAAGTCATATAATTCGATTAGATTACAAAAATATAACTAAATTTGTGTGTAAATTAAGAACAAAATCACATTTTCTATATCTATAGTAGTCCGCTTTTGGATTTTAAACTAAACCATAAACTGGATTTTGATAAGGTTTTCACTAAAAGTAGTAACGATTAATGAGGAAGATTTCTGTAGATAATTTACATAAAAAAAAAATTACATGCATGCAAAGTCCCAGCTTTGCAAACGGGTCAAATTAAATTATTCAAGGAGTTACGAAATATTATATATGTGTTATCAAACCGATTATATTTTTGCGAAATCTTTATAAATTTTGAGTTACAAAGCGGAAGGCGAACTATCGAAACCAAACTTTAGGCATATATTGGAAAGACTACGACTTAGCAAAATCACTTATTATGGATGTGTTATATTGGATTGTATACATAAGCTTCTATCCCACATATTGTCAAGATCAGGAGCACATTTGTTATGGTTTCAAGTGTTAAGAGTCAATCAGCCTGTATCTCAGGGAGTGGCCAGATTCGACAACGTGCAATGTCACGCGCGCCTTATTAATTGGACTCATTTTTTTTATATAAATTCATCCATTCATTATTTTCGTAATGATAGTGAAATCATATTGACACGTAACCGTAGATGGATTTGATAAATATCCGTTCTATATATACAAAGATGTTTTATACATATTTACCTGTATATGAAACATTTCGTTGAGGGCTGAACTGAGCGCCTCTTTCACCATCTCTGAGTAAAGTGTCAAGTAGGCTAACCGCCATTTAAAGTCACCGGTCACCTGGAATGATGGAGATGATATAACCTTTGTTTGTACGGTAAAAGTCACAAACATTAAAAAGAAAATAATAAAAAAATTCGCCTATCGAAGGATGTGCAGTAAACCGAGTGCATAATTTAATAAAACATAAAATTATTTCTAAAAGTAACTAATCAACAGTTTACTTGTAGTTGGTGAAAGAGGCTCTGAGAATTTATGAAACATTTGTTTAAGTGGTTTATCTATGTTAGTATATAAAAATCACGTGTCACGATGTTCGTTTTCGCTGATCCAAAGCCGATATCAAAGAAATCTTGTTGATCTGTACTGTACGGTTGATTCCAGTTTAAAAGATAGGTAAGTAGGTAATTTATAATAAGTCGATGAAGTCGCGAACAAAAGTTATTTTATTTTTTAGTATATTACAAAACATGTTGATCTAACTTATCTAATGTATTTCAATTTGTTTAAGCACTAACATATTTTAAGTAAATTGTAAATGGTCTTACTTTAGGTATAGTTTTATGCACTACCTTGAAAAACTATAATGTCTAGTGACGATCCAACTAAGTAGTATTTTCGCTATTGCAAATAAAACACATAAATTAAATTAAATTAATATGCGAATTGATTTTTTAACTATTTCGGAGATAATTTCGAGTTTCATCTATATTCTGAGATTTTTATGTAAGTAGTATTTTATTGTATTATAGGCGACGGTAGCCATCAAGTGGACTGTTATTGAAAATATGAAATTTCTCAATTCAAGATCGGAATCTTATGATTTTTAGTCGACATAGTTATTTTAACTTTTAATGCTATGCTCCGTTTATCTTTTGCATTAGGTATAATTATTCCTAACACTATCTCGCGTAACATAGGTAATTATCAAATCAATATTTTACAGTGTAGCTACCTACCCAAAGTTAAATATACCTAAAAGAAATCAGAGCCATAAATAATAGGCTGTTTTTATGGTTTAAGTAACACAAGTAAAACAATGATTTACATTATATATATAAATGTTGTGTTGGTTTGTGTATTACTCAAAAAATCTAAAACTAGCCGACGGATTCACTTGAAATTTTTACACAATATACAATCCGCTTCAAGTATTGATCATATCTATTTTTCGCGTAATAATATAATCTGCCATCTGTCGAAAGCGAGGAGAACTAACTCGCCAACGAGAACCGTTGTCACATTTAAGGTGGAAGTTAGCCTTTGTTATGGCAGCCGAGTTAATATAAGACTGAGCCACAGCGAAGCGCGGTCGGGTTCAGCTAGTCCGTACTAATATTATAAATGCGAAAGTATGTTTAGATGTTTGTAACTCTTTGACGCAAAAACTAGTGAACCGATCACCATGAAATTTTGCAAACACGTTGTCTGAGACACCAGAAAGGACTTAGGGTACCTTTCATCGTTTAACGCGGACGAAGCACCAGCTAGTTATAAATAATTTGCATCGGTAATGAAAAAAATGCATTTGATCAGTATTAGATATTTAAAATTTAAAAAGTTAATAACAAAATTACGTTTAATTCAACTAATGAGTAGAATTTGTATATACTATAGGTATATTATTTTAGGCACATTATATTTATTATAGGTAAAATAGATGATTTCTCATTTTGAAAAGGTGCCAATATAAAATGGAGGCCGTCGGCAGCCCTCGCTCGCCACTCGAGGGCCGATGAATGCTCAATCAATTTAATTAGAGGTTAATTTTGAACGCGGTCCGAGCCAATGGGCGCAGACAGTTAATCGCAGGCGCCGCTCATTGGCTGCGCCGCCACCCGACTCCGCCACTAATTATTGGCCGCACGAGAACAATGGCCGCCATACTCTCCTTTCAACCTATTTTTATTCATATTTCACCACTAAGTGTTGACCGTCTCCATGAAAATGTTTGTGTACTCTGCCCAAGGAGCCCAAGGAGCCTGATGGAAGACAACTAATTCATTAAGGTATTTATATAATAATTTTTAACAAAATTAGAACTCAGATAAAATAATATTTAAAGACGGAACTCTGTGGACGGCCGAGTGAAGCCGATATACTACGCCATCGCCGTGTCCATACACGGTTACACGCACACAAATGCAATCAAATTACGCCTCGCTTTATTAAAATGTTTAAAATGTCGGATTGCGTAGTGAAAGGGTGTAAAAACCAAAGTTTTCAAAAATAAAAAAACAGGATGAAATCATATTTTAAGTTAATTTGGAATCAAATATTTTCAATAAAAATAAACAAAAGTTGAGGTTAATCCTTGAACACAAAATACGTTTATAAAACCGGCTTCACTAATGTTGTCCTCAAAATTCTGTCTATATTTAGTTCTTAAATCGACTCGATGGAACGCAGAGCTAGGCAGAGAACGTTTTTAAAAACTAAGATGCAAAGCCTGGCACATAGACATAAAATTGCCAGTCTATATGTCTTTTATAAGATGTACTTCGGAGAGTGTGCTCAGGAGCTGCATGAACTCATACCGCCTTCCCCTTTCTTCCATCGGACATGCATACGTACAAATGGTTACCATCCTCATCTTATCGAAATCCCTCTATTTCGGACCAAGCGCTTTAAAACATCTTTTATAATGCGCACTGCCAACGTTTGGAACTCCTAAGCTCATATAACCGAAATCTTTTCAAAATTCGAGTGAATAGGCATCTTCTGGGTTGAGAATGAGGTTCGCTCCATCTTAAGCCTCATCCTTGCTACACAGTTGATTGTTGGCCAAGAGTAAACCCATCTTTAATAATATTAATATTAATTAAAATTTGGTCTAAGCGTTAGAAGATCCGACTTAGCTAAGATGCATTTTAATTTTACTTTCTATAACTTTGCATAACAGATGGACAAGTTTTCTTTACGATTTTAGAAAAATTACAATTATTTAGTACGAGTAAGTACCTACCTATATAATTTTTATGTATCTCTTAATGTTTAGTCTACGTAAGTTATGTTAATTTATTTTTTGGCGACTTGGTTTGATACATTAAAAACTTAGATTTTATTATATATAACCAAACCAAATATTTTCAAAGTTAGATTGAATAGGCAACTTCTGGGTGAGCTCGTTCCATCATAGGCCTTATCTTCGTTACAAGCCAGCATCTAGGGCTAAGAACAAACCTATCTTTAATAAAAAAAAATACCTATAAAATTTCCATTAAAAAAATATGTATTTCTCAGCCTTATGTTGCTATTATCAGTAAAGAATTTTTAGACAAATACATTATTTATTTATTACAATAATGTCCTCTTTCACCGTATACAAGTAAAGTGTTGATTAGTTACTTTTAGAAATAATTTTATGTTTTATTAAATTATGCACTTTGTTTACTGCATCCTTCGATAGGCGATTTTTTTTTGTTATTTTCTTTTTAATGTTTGGGACTTTTACAGTACAAACAAAAGTATATCATCTCCATCATTCCCGGTTACCGGTGACTTTAAATGGCGGTTAACCTTACTTGACACAATGCGAATAGACAGTGGACTACTATGGAACCCTTACTATATATTTTAATGTCAATTATTGTACAATATCATAGTATTTATGACTAAATAATGGGCTAGATGTTTGTTTAAAATCTGATAATTTTTAGTTCGAACCAACCATTTCAAATTGGATGTTATATTAATCAAAATAAATGTCTATAAGATTGTATAGCGTGGTCTTAAAATGGCGGATGATAAGAAACATATACAGAAAATGTGACCGGATTAATTAGAGGTCTAAATGTAAGTAATGTTAAGCAAAATATTGAAATAGTGAATACCCCAAGCCAACCCTCCGCCACGCCCCGGCTTGCTTTTTTAATCAACCGCCCTCTGTCATTAGTATTTGCCATTATGGAGAACTCCGCCATCGCCGACTCTTAATGCATTTACTAATCTGCGCACAGAACCAGTCTAGTCGGGGCTATACAGCCTATACAGCCTCCTCAGCCTCCTCAGCCTCCTCAGCCTCCTGCGGACTACTCGCCACTACTTCCTGCTGTCCAGCAGGAAAGAACCTTATCCGCTCGCTAATAATACAATCCGTACTAATATTATAAACGCATAAGTATCAACAAGTGAACCGTCAGCCTGTCTGCAGATTTTTAAATTAAAAAGTAGAGATTTTTTTGTAGGTAATAATTATTATTTACTCTAGCGTTTAAGTGTAGGGTATGGCATTTAAAAATTAAACTTTTTATACCTTTTTATATTAACTTTTTTTAAATGCGAAAGTATGTTTGAATGTATGGATGTTTGTGACTCTTTAACGCAAAAACTAGTGAACCGATCACCATGAAACTTTGCATACACGTTGTCTGGGACACCAGAAAGGACATAGAGTACCTTTCATCGTTCAACGCGGACGAAGTCGCGGGCACCAGCTAGTTGTCTATATAAATATAAATGATTGCCCAAAATGTGTTTCGGCTTATATTTTTAAAAAAAATGTTCATTGTAGTTGTTAACAAATAAAAATTTTTTTTTAAATCACACATCAGCCGCTACAGTTCAATAGCTTTTGACAGAACTTGGTCTGTCGGGTAACTAATAAAGGTTTACAGATATTGTTATAATCTTGTGTAGAATTATGTGTTAGATAATAAATAAATAAATAAATTGTAATAATAACAGATCAATAACATAATAAAAATGTATTGAATGAGCATTGTTATAGAATAACAATTTTGTGAACCTTAATAAAAAAAAACAGCAAGCAGAAATAAAAAATGTAAAAGTATTTAAAACATTTTTAAAAAAGGAAATATACTTATACTGTCATACACAAAATTCTTCCACTATCAATAGGTAATAACATAGAGTAAATAGTACTTAACCAGCCAGTACTATTTACTCTATGGTAATAATAAACATTTTACAAACTGTTTTATAATCCCATTAGTAAACTGAAAAAAAAAAAATTCTTAATTCTAATTAAAAATTAAACAAAATATGTAGATATTAATTAAAACGTCAACAAAAGCTTGAAATATCACCTTTTTATTTTAAATTATGGCTAAAACAATTTAATTGAATTATAACAAAATTAGCACCAAAGTTAGATAGATAGATAGACTTGTCTTTCAATTTCAAATACTTACTTAATTAAAATTTAACTTTGTTAACATATAAATAATTAAAACAGTTGGTATCTACCTATTTTAAACGATAAATTAACTATTTTTTTAATGTATAAGTCGTCGGACAGGCTGACGATTCATTTGATGGCAGGTTGCCTATTAACTCATCAAACGTAGTCACATTAAGCATAATATATTAGGGAGGAATAGGAAAATAGGCTGTGCCATCCCTTAGTCAATCACTGAAACACTAATGCTGCTATTTAAGTAATGTCTTCTGTAACTGGATGGTTACTGCTACCAGACTGAATGTCCAATTTTTAAACTGCGTAACTGCCACAACTTAAAAAAAGGCACGACTGGAGTTTACTCCTTACGAACGATAAATAAATAATTTATTAAATATAATTAAAACATATTAATATAATATACGAGCTGGTACCCGCGACTTCGCCCGCGTGAAAATTATAATATACTAAAACTTTCCTCGAGAACCACTCTATCTATTCGTGAAAACAGCATAAAAATCGGTGCAGTATTGAGTTTATCGCGAACAGACAGACAGACAGACGCGGCGGAGGACTTTGTTTTATAATAATATGTAAGGATTATATGTATTATATTATATTATATTAATATGTATTGAAGCATATTGTAGCCTGTAACACTTAACGCGTAACGTGTGACATGTGACATTTGATTTTACTCCCATAAATTTTCATCATAATTTTCATAATTATACATATATGAAAATCGATTCTTAAGGAGTAAACTTCAAAAATTAAAATTTACAATAAAGACATATTATATTTTTTTCAAAGTCTACCAAAATAACCAAATTATATCACAATTAACTATACAATTCTAGTGAACATGCTTTCGACGAATCGCTGTGAACACTTCCTTGTATCCAATAGCTATAATCTGCTTTATTTGATAAAAAACAATGCACGCACTTAGCAGACAAATTTGAAAGACTCTATTTTTTTTATGAGAAAGGGCGGCAGATAGGCTGAACGAGATGTGTGGCTCAATAAAGCTCAACCGTAATGGTCTAACATTGAAAACATATTAACCAAATGCCTATAACTTAGTTGGTCTGAGGTTGGTAGCAGGTTGCATTGAGCAGATTCACTGAGAGCGTAATTATGCATGCCTGCGCCTTCCCCCCCTTCCACCTCTCCTGTGGGAGACTCCCCCCCCCTCAATAAAAAGTGGTGGCTCTTGCTTGGCGTTAGTGTGCGCGCCCCTTACTTATAGGGTTGTCGAATTTCCATCACTGCAAATTAAGCTCTCCCGAGATCGTACCAGCTTTTTTCATTGCATTCAAAGGCTTCAGACGTGCGTTATCAAATTAGATAGGTATTGTATGAATGAAACGCTAATTTTAGTGAACAAATATTTGTTAAAAAAAACAAGACAGATAAGCTCATAATTCTATGTGACTAAGTAGTAGAACCTAAAGGTTAGAAAGTACTTACAAACGTAGTTTTTGAACACAATGCTGATACCTTAAATATTTATCTTATCTTATCTTATCTTTGTGGCCACTTCTGGTCTGCTAGAGTATCAGTATCACTTCGTCCATTACTGAAATATTGTGATCGCCACGTAAACTAACTGTAAATATTTAACTATAGGACCAAATATTCCAAAACGTCTAAAGTCAGATTCTAAAATTTAATTATATACATTATTGAACTACAAGCACGCGACATAGTCAGCGTAACATTATAAAATATACCTAAATAACATTATAAAATAGCGTAACATTATATCACCTATGTTAATGTAGCAGGTGAAGGAAATTTTTAAAATAGATCCAATAATTTTTGAGTTTATTCATTCAAAACAAATATACAAATCTTTTCTTTTTACACTAAAGTCTCATGTCGCCATACCGTTCGTAGTTGACTTTTTTCATACTAGCTGGTGCCCGCGACTTCGTCCACGTTGAACGATGAAAGGTACCCTATGTCCTTTCTGGTGTCCCAGACAACGTGTATGCAAAATTTCATGGTAATCGGTTCAGTAGTTTTTGCGTGAAAGAGTCACAAACATCCATACATCCAAACATACTTTCGCATTTATAATATTATTAAGATTTTTCAATTTCAATAAAATAAAGGCCTCTTTTTCATCTGAACACATGAAACGGCTGAAGTAATTGCGATGGGACTTAAAGTACAAGTTGGTAATAATTAGATTTTGTAAATTGCGAAGATAGGTACGTGTAGTAATACGAAATTTAAAAAAAAAATAGATAAATAAGAATATGAATATCTTTTCTAGATATTTGATTGCGTTCCACGTGAATACGTTTTCAAAAACTGACCGTTTTCGAATTAAGAGGTGTTACGATTATAGGCTAAAATAATTTATTAAATTCTGAATTACATATTCCGAAGCAATTTGCATCGGTAAGGGCCTCTTTCACCAATTACAAGTAAACTGTTGATTAGTTACTTTTAGAAATAATTTTATGTTTTATTAAATTATGCACTCGATTTACTGCATCCTTCGATAGGCGATTTTTTTTTATTATTTCCTTTTTAATGTTTGGGACTTTTACAGTACAAACAAAAGTATATAATCTCCTTCATTCCCGGTTACCGGTGACTTTAAATGGCGGTTAGCCTACTTGACACATGGTGTCCTAAGTGTTTCATTGTTTTGAATTGTGAATTATTTCACTCATAGTTCATCATTCTACCAGCTCCAATATTCTGTAGTGTTTTATAATTTATAATAAGTATGTTTTAGTAATTTAGTGGAAACTTTGCTGATTTATGTTTTTCTTGTATGTATATTTATAATGTGTAGCGAGATATTGTACGTTTCCCTAATGTAAATAAATAAATAAATAAATAAATAAATAAATAAATAAATTCCTAGACTAAAATAAAATGACAAAATTTTTAAATAGTGCATATATTATATATTAATAGATACCTACTATTATGAATATACTAAACGAAAAAGCTTTAGGTACTCACATTGTGTAAATAATTATCATAATTTTATAATATTTGCATTAAGAAGAAAGTATTGAGAAAGCCTTCTTATAGAAGGTAAATAGACCGACGGTCCACCTGATGGAAGTTGGCTACCGTCGCTTATAGGTTATTAAGGTTCAAAGGTTATTAGTAATACACCAAATAAAGTCTGAAATAACATTCGGAATAATGTCACAATATCTTGAATGTTTTCGGGACTAATGGGACTCTACACTTGTAATGGAATAGATCTAAATCTGAGATGAAATTTTGTAAATCTTACTAAAAATAGTAGTTAAGTTTCAGAGAATTTAATCTCTAAATATGTATATTAACAAACAGTCATGTACTTATGTAAAAATTAACAATTAAGTATGTATACAAATGTATTAATTAAATTATACAGTTTACTAATTTATACAGAGAATGTTAATTCAATTAGTATCAAACAAAAGTAAATAACTCAAACGCAAAAAGTTGAATTAGTTAAAATATTTACTTAATTTATTATTTTTCGATACGCTTAGTTTTCCATCCAGAGAAATGGTCTGAATTTAATATGCAAATGTAACACAATTGTTTGGATAAAGTGGCATTTCACAAGTTTATATAGATTATAGACTGATAGACAGATATAAACATTTATTCGGCTTTTACACAATAGACAAAGTACAAAATAGAAACACTAACAGATCTAGGTAGCCAAAAAGGCCATAGTTTTTATATAGAATGGTATGGTGCCTACCTAATTCACAACATAAAAAGAGACATATTATTAAGCAGTATAGGTAGGTATACCAATGGCAACAATTCTATTATCTATAAAATACTAGCTGGTGCTCGCGACTTCGTCCGCGTTGAGCGATGAAAGGTACACTATGTCCTTTCTGGTGTCCCAGATAACGTGTATGCAAAATTTCACGGTGATCGGTTCAGTAGTTTTTGCGTGAAAGAGTTACAAACATCCAAATATACTTTCGCATTTATAATACTTATTGGTACGGATTAGTACGGATATAGCATATACTAGCTGGTGCCGGCGACTTCTGTCCGCGTTAAAAAATAAAAGATATATAACATTATAGGTATACTTTGGTTGAATCTTTATATTTAGATAGCTATTGCCTATTAGTAAAAGAAGACTTACCTAAATCGAAGATTACATAGAGTACCTTTCATCGTTCAACGCGGACTAAGTCGCGGGCACCAGCTAGTTAAATATATATTGACCCAAACAAAGTTAAGAAGTTTCAAAGCTAATTTTTGTAGTTCTGGATATTTATTACTGGCCGTTTTCGAATTGACGTCAACAAAGATAATTTTTATTAAATTACTTACTCTTTAGTCGCGGTCCGCACAAAATGGGTCGGGTCCGGATGCGGACCGCGGTCCACCATTTGGCGACCCCTGATCTATACATTAGTTTTCACTAATGCAAAGACCGATAAACGAGGAAGTTATCTCCTATATAATTTACAAAAACAAATTTACACAGTGTGAAGCCGGGGGCGGGCCACTAGTATTTTATAAATTATTATAAAAAAGTCGCTCTTCGCCTCTGTCTGTTACTACACTAACTTCTTACAAAGCTAATAACGGATTTTGATACGGTTTTTACCGATGGAAAGAGCGATAGACAAGGAAGGTTTGTATGTAAGTATAGTTTTTCATAAAAAAAATTTTTTTTTTTAAGTTTTTTTTTGTCCCTGTGTTGTTATAAAAATCTATTTGTGGATCGATACTTGTGGATCTATAAAGGTTATGTCAATATTATAACAGTAAATCTAAGTTCTAACTTAGATCTAAATTAAATTTGCATCAAAATTACTGGACTATGTACGTAAATTATGTAAATTTGTATGGTTCTCATACAAATTTAAATAATTTTCCTTATAGTTCCTTATAGTTCAGAATGCTATCTTAAAACTATACTCAGGGCACCCTAATTTTTAAGTATAAGTAAGTATAAGCCCCACAAGTAGCATTTTTGAAAATGAAAAGGTATTCAACAATACAAAGAGTGATTGTCGCACCTTTTTTTGGCATTTCTATGTATACACACATACACATACACACTGGATATGCAGAAATACAATACCAGCCTCTATTGGTCAGGTATATTATGAGGAAATACAATTGAAACAGTTTTAATTATATTAAATTTATTCTAGTAATTGTGACAAATACGTAATAATAACTAATTATCATAAATATCATATATAATACTAGCATTTGCCCGCGACTTTCTACATGGCATCATATTAAGTTGTAGGGAAAATATGACACGAAATTACCAAAAAACTAAAAAATATTTCTGTTTAAGCAATCGCTACTATAAACTGAAGATTTTCTGCCAATTGCATCAAAATCAAAATTGCCTGCTTAACATAGGTATATTATTTCACAAAATATATATTACCACACTACTTAATACATTTTTAAGGGTATAAGTCTCGAGTTCACCAACAGACGGTTATTTTTAAACAGCTGCTTAAAATTTAAACAGCTGTTTAAAATTTAAACAGCCGTTTAATAATATTTTGTTGATCACCATCGCTAAACTGCGGGTTAAACGCCCTAAACATCAGATTAATCATTAAGTTAATCAGATGTTTAGGGCGTTGAACCCGCATTTTAACGATTTTGAACAACAAATTATTATTAAACGGCTGTTTAAATTTTAAACAGCTGTTTAAAAATAACCGTCTCTTGGTGAACTCGAGCCTAAGAAAGTAAGTCAGTTTTAAGACTTACTTTCTCACAAGTAAAGTAAGTTTTCAGTCACATAAATATTTTGGGATATTTTTTTATGTAAGTCTACTTTTAATTCCCATATTTATAACATCCTACTCCATAATTTTCAAAAAAGGCATTCTTACAACACATACAGTAAAAAGGTGTTCAAAAAAGGTGTTCTTAATATCCATTGTTTGTAAACATAGGGTGGATTATCGCCAACTCATCAAGTGACTCATAAAATATCAAGCCTACGTCACAAATAGGTAAGAAATTGAATAATTTCATATTAATTTATTTAACATTCAATGTAGTTTTTTTGTACATAAGTAAAAAAAAAAGTTTATTTATAAAATATGATGTAACATTTTTGAAAAAAAAATAGATATTTTGATAATTTTCTATAATAAGTATAAAAAATTCTGGTAACTTTATTGTAACTGTTTCATTATAAAATGTATAAAAATATGGATAGGTATACCTAACATAGATGTATAACTATTTACTATCATAAAAATGGCGGTTTCTTACATTAAAATACCTAAATTAAATATTCTAATAATACATAAATTCACTTTGTCTAAGTATTATTATTTTTTAAGATAAATGGTGGGACACAGACCGACTTGGTGACTACCGTCGCCAATTATGTTCCCTCTTATGTTCTCCCCTTAATTTAATTAGGTATACTCTTATACCTAATTAAATTAAGGTTCTGTCCATTATTTCCTCCTCGAGGAGGTATTTATTTCATGTATAATTCATACAGACAATCATATTATTAATTACTATTAATATAGATGAATGCTACATCCCCAGAACCTGTTTCGTTTTGATTGAAATGACAAAATGTCTTTCTTTCGAGGAGATAGAGACCTAACTCTATTTGAGCCAATAATTATTTTATGTAATCCAACTATAGCAAAAATTCACTTAAAGAACATAGTAATATATACTTTTTAAATAGCCATATAAGGAACTTAAATTAATGTTTGGAAAAGTATAGTAATTGTTGTTATGGAAATTCATTCAAAATATAAAGCTTTTTATGGCATTTCTTCGTTGTCAATTTGTAAAGAATTATTAAAGAATCTGTTTTTGTAAAAAATACTTATTACTCGATAAAAATCTTATTTATACTCAGATTCTCATCTGAGTATAAATAAGATTCTCATCTGAGTATAAATAAGATTTTTATTGAGTTGTATTAGAACTGTTTATTAAATTATCGAAAAAAATTGTTTATTAAAGTTTAAGTATTCGTTCGGGTGCAATGCGAATTTATACTATACATAATATAATAATATAATCTCTCTATCTCTATCTCGCTCTCTCTCTCTCTCTATCTATATTAGAAACTATTTACATAGTTTGAGTCTCAATTTTAAATGACTAATTTACTTAAAAAGTAACACTAGATAGGTAATATCATTAAATATTAGTCCCTATTTATGTAATATTATCAAATTCTCCATAAATTTATTTTTAACACCTAAATAAATATTCATAAATTGAATTTTGCTGCAGCATTTAACGGTTTTTAAATATTTACGGTGATAAATAAAGTGCTAGAAAAATGTTATAAAAGATATCCTTATTATTAAAACTTATAAATGTAAGATTTAAATGTAAGAATATTATGATTTTAATATTTTTTTTGTCCAAGTAAAGAAGATTTATTATTTATTATTTTTTTTAAATTTTATTGTAATAATTTTAATTTTAAAATTGTACTTTCATTCGTATGTTAACCAAGTTTAAAATTATGCAATGATGTGTGACATTTTGTTATTTTGAATGTGTTTGCGTAACAAATTCAATAATTGAAATAAAATTTGTTAAAGTTTAATTCCAAACAAGTTTAACATTAAATAAACTAGAAATGGGTAACTTTATTTAAACAATTGTGTTATTAACATTAAAAATTTAATAAAGATTAAGATTAAGGTTCCATATTAATAATTATATAATAAAAAAAAAAATTAAATGAAATCTAATGAAACGACCTACATAATATAATTATACTTAAATTAATTTATTTGGAAATTTATTAAAAATTTATTCTGCCACAAAACATTGATAGCAAAAATATTCCATTATAATTATGAAACTTGAAAGTTCGTAATAATCCGATCCAGTGTTGAGTTTTTTTTTTTTTAAATAAAAAATAACAAAAAGAGAGGAAAGTGCTCAGCACTAGGAAATAAGTGGAGCGGACAGTTATCAATATAAATAACAATGGCCGACAATATTGTTTTAAGATTAATATTTCTGAAAGATTCGAGCTTTTAATGTGCTACAAATGAAGTTGCTTTCGCTGTTATGTCTACATCAGGTTATAATGTCTTATAGAACTCGTTCATATCTGGACACTAGCTGGTGCTCGCGACTCCGTCTTCGTTGAAAATTTAAAAAATAGCAATGTAACGCTTGACCTCGTGTTGCTATAACACTTTAGCTAGGCGTTAGTTTTTTTTTTTTTCGTTATCCCTCGGGAATAATCCATTTTCTGGATGAAAGGTAGCCTATGTCCTTTCTGGTGTCCAAGACAACGTGTATGCAAAATTTCATAATGATCTGTTCAGTAGTTTTTGCGTGAAAGAGTCACAAACATCCAAACATACTTTCGCATTTATAATATTAGTAAGACTAGTAAGATATAATGTGGTAGGTATAAAAAGTTTATTTTTTAAATGCCATACTTAAACGCTAGAATAAATAATAATTATTACCTACAAAAAATCTCCTACTTTTTAATTTAAAAATCTGTAGACAGGCTGACAGTTCACTTGTTGATAGGACACAATCAACGCTTTAAGTAGGTATACCTAAAGAATTAGGAAAAGGGCTCTCTTACTCTTTTACCAAAACACAAAAGCCCACATGCTGTTAGTTCATGTAAGGTTGCTATTGCAGCTTTCATATTTCTGCCAATAGCTTTTAATGTTTATCTTGAACTGTGGGAGTATAGGTGTCATAAGATTGAATCGTGCATGAAAACATTCGTTAAAAAAATATATGTGATCTCTTTAGAGGGTAAGTAAAAAAGCGAGTTAGAGGATGCTTTTGTGAGAGATTTGAGTTTTGTGATCGGCATAATAAGATATCAATGTCGTAATGGCAAAATGGCACATTTCTTCAGACGAGCGGAGCTGACAGCTAGGGTAGGCTTTCAATGATGCGATTGTAGGTGGAGACGCATTATATGTTCTCCTGAAAGGGGATACTTTTTAATAGTGACGAGGAGCGACGGACGTGTAAATTAATACCCCCTCGAGGAGCCATTGAGACTCGGTACAATAAAAAAAATTAAATACACTCAGTGAGAAATTACGCGCCAATCCACCTGCCGCCGTCTCCGACTGTTCCACCGGCTCAGGCTCAGGCCGGCCTCGCGGTGGACTCTGGCATCCCCTCCCCCACTCGCCCCACTCGCCCCACTCGCCCCACTCGCCCCACTCGCCCCACGCACCCCACGCGCCCCACGAACTGACTCCCTCGACCGCGGACCTATTCATTTCTTACAATTAATCAAAATTAAATCAAACTCTCGCCACTCGAACGACTATAGATCTTAAGGCGACCGCGTACGGCCTCAATTGGGAAAGCGGCGTTTCGGGAAGGCGTGTCCGTCGCGAAGAAATCTGGCCAATAGAGTGCGGTAACAAAATATCCGTATTGGCTATTAGCAAGCCCCGCCCGAGCGGGGTGGGAGGGGTGACGCATTAGAAACGAAAGGGCTTATCGCCGTCCAAGCGGGACGACTCGAACGCCGTTTGCGAAGCGAGTGCAGCGTTCGTCGCTCGTTTCGAGAACGGCGTATGTGTCATGATGAGGGGTAGCGGATTGAGACGATTCGGTACTGGAAGCGAGGGGGGTTTTGACGTTTTTACAGAGAGGGTGCGGGCGGGAGGCGGCCACGGCCGAAACCGAATCCGCACCGAACGAGGAACGACAGAAGCGCTCGAGACGCCGCGGCGAGCGCTCATCGCATCGCTCCAGCGAATTTCCACTTGCACGATTTTCCGCGATTTTTCCACCGTCTTGGAAAAAATAATTATATAGCTTTCTCAATAGATAAACAATTCTCATCACAGTGTTAAGCGTAGAACTTTATTAGGAGTGATTGATTTTGAAAAAGACTGAAAATAGTGAACAGCAGAAGATGGGCGCGACGTAGACAGAGAGTTGGTCTTTGGAGGACGATGCAAGCGATGAGCGCCAACGCCGGCCCACCGCGAGCGCCCCAGCGGTCGCCGTTCGCCATACAAGAGCTGCTGGGTCTGTCCGACGGCCGGGAGTCCCGGGATCGGTACCTGGACTCCCGGGACGGGGACAGAGTGCTCAACTTGTCCGAGGGCAGAGATTCGCGCAGTGCATACACGCCCCAGTTCCCCTTACCGGCGTCTGTGGCCAGTCGGGTCGCGTACGCTGCCGCTTTCAACGCACAAGCCGCCGTCGCGGCAGCCTTCCTGCCGGCACCTCCGCTGCTGCATCCACCTCCCGGTGAGTGAATAATAAAAAAAGCACCATTTGACGATGAATGGAGACAAAACCGCTCCGACGCCCATTGTTCCGTCTCTCACATTAATTAGCGTTTTTTTATTTATAATTAGCGTCCTTAGTGGAGCAGACAATCGGCTCCTTTTGTTCGGCCTTTTGATCGTCAGCCTCTCGCGGATCGACTTACCGAAGACGAACACTCACTCTTCACATAACTTAATAATAATGTCCTTTTCAATTTCATCAAGCTCTGATTCAATATTCACCTAACGGAATACTAACAGTATAAATATGATTCATATGCTTAACTGTATTTTGGAATTTAATAAATTAATTTAAGAAAAATAGTGACGTCTGCCATTTATTAAACTTGATAAAGTTAAATTTGTTGTTTTTAGTTCCAGTCTCAATAAGTATACAATAAATTACAAAATGATGTATATAAGTATATATAGTATAGGTAACTAAGTTATAAACAGATTTGAACTATCAAAAGAATGTTGTAAACCTAAGTAGGTACCTAATTGAGGCTAAATATTTCTGATTATGTCTTACTTACAAAAGTGCGGTTTAACTTTATAAATGCATACCTATTTAATAATTTATATTAATTAATGGAAAGAATTTTCATTGGCAGTTAATTCTTAGAGGAAAATGTTAGAATCATTTATTTTTATTTTGTCTATTTAAGTATAATACATAATTGTAAAAGCTTATAGGTATGGATAAATAAATAAATAAATTAAGTAAATAAATATAAAAATGGTAAATTATAAAATTACAAACAGGATTTAAGGAGCCATAGATAATTTAAAAAAATTTTTTTGGACTAACGGTCGAAAGTTTCGCGAGCCGACGGACATTTTTTCAAAAATGTACAAATGCTCTCACCATTTAATTTTGTTTGTTAGATTTTCAAAAAATTAATATAAAAAGTTTACGAGACACACAGACAGAAATTTCTGTTGAATATTTCAAGTTATTATATTTAGTATTTTAAATAAATAATATATTTTTTATATGTATAAGTAAAAGTCTTTTAAAAACTATCTAGTTATTATAAAATATTAACAAATCGTATTATTTTAAATTATATTAAAATAATATTTATTTATTACTTAAGTTTTAGTGTAATTTTTCACGTGATAATCGCCGTCGGACTTAATGCACTTCTGCCAACGTTTTATACAAAATTCAAAAGCAATTTTTGGAACGTTTATTTCGGAATAGAAGAAACGTCTTCAGAAGATAAATAAAAACTACTATAATAGGTATTATAATAGTTATTATAATAGGTATTATTTATCTTTAGGAACAGATAAAAAGACTTAGGTAGTTACGGAAAATTGTCAATTCAATCAATCGTATGATTTCCACTTTTCGATTGTCTCCAGACTGACTTGGGAAGTGGATATTTTGAATGACACCTTGAATTATTGTTTTAAAACCTTTCAACGTTTAAAAGTATTGATTAATGTAGCTTTCAGTTTGAAGATATTTTATTCAAATAATAATTTATTATTGTGAATTCATAATAATAATGTAGTTGTGAATTTATGATCTGACGAATTGATATTGCTGATTTGGAATGTTGTTGATAGGGTTGAATTTATATTGTTAGATATTATATTACTTTTGATTTGTATAATTAATTGAATTTTAAGTGTTATCGTACTCTAAATTTTTATTTTAATATTAAATGCATAAGTTTCGAGAAGGTTTAATATTATAATATGTATTATTAATTATTATTTTTTCTAAATTTTTAACAGAGACAAGATGTAACAATATGTAGCTGTAAAAACCATTAATTTGTACGCAAATATAGGTAAACGTGTTTGTATTTTATGTGACTTAGTAAATTTTGATGTGCTGTTGACATTTCGATTAAATAAAATAAAATAAATCCATTCTTTCACTAAAAGTATTTTTTGACTTTTAGTGTAACAATGGCGAATGTGTTGTTGTTAAAATCACGATTGTTAAAATTTCTGCTCATAATAAAGTATTCCACAAAATAACTTTAAAAAAAAAAATTTTTTTTATAAACACGTGTAAGTAGGTATCGATCTAAAAAATATATATAATAATGACAAATTTTAAATTCAAAATCAAAATATTTTGATTACCTAGGTATTTTAAAAATGACTTTTATCAAGATGGATTCAAAATGTAAGTAAATGAACTTATAAAAATATGTTTAACTAGCTGTGTTCCTTAGTTTAATTTAAAACAAATGAGATTCTCAATTTTTTTTTCTCTTTCGGTAACTTTTTCGGTAACTCGGCTAATTTTTTCGTAAGCCTCATTTTTGAGGCTTTTCTTCTCTACTTACTCGACTCGTAAGGGTCTACTACCCTGGTGGTGATGATAAATAAACTATAACCTTTAATTCATCATGAAATGGTTTATTAAATGCATAAAAACTTTTTTAAATCCGTCAGCTATTTCCAGAGATTAGCGTGTATATGTGTACAAAAAAAATCAGTTTTATTTTTTTGGTAGGTACAAACAAAAACCGACAAAAAGCCTATTCTTCTAGAAACATTTATTTAATAAGATAAAATATTTTAAAGTACTGGATTACTTTTTGATGACACTATTTAAATTAATATTGTAATTTAATGAGGCTTTATCAAAGAATAACCAAATAATTTGTGTTTGTATCATATGGTCTTTTTTTTACGACAGAACACAGACTTCTCCTCAATGTCAAGATGTCAAAAAATTTACATGACTGACAAAGTTGTCCAGGAACACGAGCACGAGGTTTCCTTGTTATGTTTTTCTTCAAATTTAGATTAGTAATCCAATTGCTATATCTACAAATATGATGCTAAACAACTTGGTTAATATGACCCAACCAAAATCCGAATTTAATCTCACATTTTTTATATAAAGGTCGCCAGACAGGCTGACAGGTATATATTAGATGGCTAACATATCTTTTAACATAAACAACGCCACAGGTGTTACAAGTGAGCATATTAAACTGCTTCAAGGACGCTGCTGACCTTGATAAGATATTATAACTGATAACGGATTAAGGAGATAGGAAATAAGTTCTGGCTTCCGTAACCCACCCACCGAAACACAACAGCATACAAGTTGGAGCTTTACAAATTATGATTGCTTAACGGAGTGTACTGTCATGATTAAAACAATTTGAAATAAATTAGTGTTACCTAAGTATAAAAAAAAATAATCCGTACTAATATTATAAATGCGAAAGTATGTTTCGATGTATGGATGTTTGTGACTCTTTCACGCAAAAACTACTGAACCGATCACTATGAAATTTTGCATACACGTTGTCTGGGACACCAGCAAGGATATAGGGTACCTTCATTCAACGCGGACGAAGTCGCCGCCACCAGTTAGTCTAAAAATAAAATACCATAAGAAGCGTGCACAAAGAAAACACAATTCTAAAATAATAAACTTTTATTTTTTTTAAATATTCTCGTCACAACATTTGATAAGCTCTCAAGTGAAGATTCACACATATGGCGCTAGGTTTTTACTTCAACATCTCGTTGTGATGTCGCCATGGAATTGTTATTGGAGCGAAATGAATTTTGATTTTGGACAGCCGCAGCAAGCAGCACACGACAAACACCATAGACAACACCTCGACACAAAGCGCCATTCACAGAACCGCCTTTGTGCTAAATGCCAGTCGCGGGGCTGACAAGACAGGGCCCTTCAGCTCACACCTTACAGAGAGTCTCTTTGTGCGCGAACAAAGTGCTCGCAGGATAAAGAAACACGCATCATTTGTGTTTTGTTGTGAGCTCAATCGAGGGTTAGTGGAGCAATACACCTCCATTCACCGAATTAGTGGTCACTTGTCTTACAAAAGCCTCATTTCTTAGCCTCCTTTTATGATTGCTGCTTCGCAGTGAATTCATTGCTGCCGATCGAGTACAGTCACAACTTGCTTTTCTCTTATAACTACTTTTAAAAGAGTTTAAACGCCACATAAATTCCGTTATTGATTTCTCACAATAATGAATATTTTACCAAATTGTTTAAAATTGTTATAATGTAGCTAAACTGGATAGATATGAAACGTCTTCTTTTTATCCAAGAAAATTAGCAATATTTGAAGTCACTTAAAAACATCTATAAAACATCTTTTATAATGCGCACTGCCAACGTTTGGAACTCCTGAGCTCATATAATCCAAATCTTTTCAAAGTTCGAGTGAATAGGCATCTTCTGGGTTGAGAATGAAGTTCGCTCCATCTTAGGCCTCATTCTTGCTACACTGTTGGTTGTTGGTCAAGAGCAAACCCATCTTTTATAAAAAAAAAAGTCACCAGTGACTTACAACTTGAGAGTAAGTCACCCCGAGACGTGGAGATAAGTGGTTGTAAATTTTGAGACAAAGCCGCGTGCATAATGCGATGCACAAAGGTAATGAATGCACATTTGCCTAACTAGGCGGAGGTATCGGCAGATTCGCCCGAGCTGTGTGCGGGCATTCGTTAGCCGCCGTGTGAATAAAGTATAAATTTGCATGATGATGTGTTTGTCTGTCGCGGGGATGCGGGGCCGATGAGGGCCAACTGTGATTATTTTTACGAGTTACTAGGTAATAAAGTAATGTTCCTACTGGTCGCTTCTCCCCTTTCTTCAGTAGCCCACAGCTGGCTTCCTCAATTTCCCAGGTATATGATGACGACTAATGATGACTAATGATTTCCACTTATACTTAGTTATATTGGCTCATAAGAAGTGTTATTTGTTCCTATATAGTTTTTGTAGACGTAAAACATGTTGTTCGCTTGTCGTCCTTAAAAATTGAATAATAATCCCTAATAATAAGAGAAAAGCGCATACAGCTTGTAGTGGACACCCAGCATTCGTCACCGCGACGCACGCACACACACGCACTTTGCCGTGTACACATTCACACACGCGCACTGCTTCATAATATGCAAGGTGGTGCAGTTAACCCTTCCTGGTACCAGTTTTATGTTGTGTGCCACAATTCATAGTGTAACTGACTTTCCCTTTTTGAAAAAATCTAAGGCCAAAACTGAGGCAGTATATCCATAATATTAAAAAAAAATCAAAGGTGTCTTTCGTAGATTTAAGCACACAAAACCAGATTATAGTACCCACTTAATATCTCATTTAAGACCTATTTATTTCCGGTTATTTCCCCGCTTGCTTGGTCTTCTACTCTATGAGGCTTTAGTTATATACTTAATAGATCAGTAGGTACCTGCGCGACCGATCTGGCTTAAGATCGTCACAATATTTGCATTTGCGCGATATTTGCGCGACCGATCTGGCTTAAGATCGTCACAATACTAAGACATATGTTTTTGTGAAATAAAGATTATTATTATTATTATTATTATTATTATTATTATTATTATTATTTGTTGACACAATAAACGTATTGGTACTATTATAATAGGATACAAGCCGAATATTTTCGTAGGTATAGCGTCATCTTTAAAATTTTTAGGTAACAGTTGATCATTATATGATCAACATCAGCAAGAACACAAAGTACTTAGATATCACAAATTATCGAGAAGGCACTTTAATAAATAGTTATAATTTTTTTTTGTCTAAAATTTTTTTTTTACAAGAAATACGACTATAGGTATTATAGATACACTTAAAAAGCAAAACCTTATATCTATTTAAAAGAAATCGTTGCAGCATTTTCCGAGATTTATACACATACAAGAATTGCTCATTTAAAGTTATAATTAAGATCTTCTCTGCTATCATCTAACTAGAGTGATAATTTCTAATAAGCATTATAACAATACAACCGCCGCTACCGCTCGTGACTTGAGCCTTCAGCGACGTACAATTTGTCGTGACGTTGCGGCTGCGAGGAGTGTTTGTGTGGAGGTGTGACTGTACACTCACATACATTATCGACTCGTATAAATTAAAAGCGCTAATGTGAACCTTATTGCGTCTGTATAACAGAGCCTACAACTGTACAGTATGTTAATAGATGAGGAAGGAGAAGGAAGTCTCAAGCAATCACTTGTAGACACTAGGTATACTGTGTCGAGTATTTCCGAGCGCCGAAGATTGAGTCTTTGCTTCGTTTACTAAAGATAGCGATACTAGTTTCCTATCTTAGTTTTAGTCCATCATTTTAGTCCCAAATGAAGCACTAGATGCAAATTATCAACGATATTTTTTTTTCACCACACTAGTGAAACAGGTTATAGTGATATGATAACTGGTGTGGCATAAACTGAGTAGGTCTAGATGCGTGAGAATAACATGTTATATAACTTTGTTGTAAAACATTGCAATATATAATAAAACACAATAAAAAACAGTCCAATTTGTTATCTAACATGACTTCAATTATTGTCTCGATTGCATTATTAATAACTTTGTTTTATTGATAATTATAGTCCACAATTATAAAACATGCTATATAAGTATGTTTTATAACATATTTTGTTAGTCTAGATTCATTTTAAGGTGATGTAAACTGGGCACCAACCTAGTATTTATAGTTTTATTGTAATTTAACTACTTGTCAAACTTATGTCAGTAAAAATAGGAATGTGTAGAGAAATCAAAGTTAAAAGAATAGGAAATTACCCCTTATACAGCTGTGTGCTGTTGTTCTCAGAGTTAGGGATGTCAGAGCCCTTACTACTTATCCTTATCCCTTTATCCTACTAAGCTCTATCTTGTTGCTTGTGCCAATAGGCGTCTGTAGCCACTTTAAGTAAACCGTCAGCCTGTCTGCAGACGTTTCCATAAAAAAAGGTGTGTGTGTGTGTGTTTTAAGTGAGTAGGTACGTGTTCGTTCAGAGTAATATGTTCTTTGAGTGCAGGTATAATATGTATATCCAACGAATTCGAATATACCATAGTTATGTATAGCAAGAAATTATTGGATCCTTTAGCTATCAAGTGGTGTAGGTATAATTCAAATTGGATCTACAGCATCAAACTGTAGATTATTTTGTTATTATCACTTTTCTAAATAGCCTCCCACCTTGGAAGCATTCAAGTCAAAACTAATAGTTTTTTTTTATTTAGATTTAGATTACATACAGCCATAAATTATATATTTTGGATTATATAAAAATAGGCCTGAAGAATCATAAAAAATATATTTTTACATTTATTTATTAATTAAAAAATTATAATAAGAAAAAGAAGAGAATATTCTATAAGTGATAAAATTAATTTTTCAAAAGTAATTCGCCAATTTTCTTTTTATAAGAATTCCAAATTGTTGAAAAATATGTGAATATCATTCAGAATCTTATTGTAGTGATACTTATAGAACGATGAAAGAAGGAATTTTTACAATGATTTACATTTACAAAATTTACAATTTTACAATAGCTTCTCTTCTTTCCTTTTCCAGGGTTTATATTTTTCGGAAGGTTGAAAGTTTAGTTGTATGTGAATGAATTTGCAGCTGCTACTGAAATATGTTTGTTTAGTGTGCGCGGCGGGGTGCAAGCGGGGTGCGACGGGGTGCGGGGCGGGGTGCAAGCGGGGTGTGATGTGAGTGAAGTGAGCGCGGCCCGACACCTCCGCACAAAGCACCTTCGCACCATTAATAGCTAGTTTCGCCCCACTAGGCGCGTCACGCGGCGACGCCGACGCCAATATTTTAAATTTGATACATATTCAAATAAGAAATTAATTACTTTCCTATGTAATAACTGGGAGGTGGGTTAATACAATGATATCTGTGAATCTGAATACTCGTAGCCTGACGTAGAACGTTTATTCTGAATCACTTCTGGGCACAGACACTATTCTCTGTGTCTCTATTTAAGGAAGTATAAACTAAAGTCCTTATGTGATGTGTACATGAATATGAATATATTATACTTAATTAATATTTGCTGAATTATAGTTTAAGTATCTATATCAAAGAAATCGGTAAAGTATCGTTTTGAAATGACAGTTTTTCGCTTTAATATTATAATTTATCAAAAATATTCGTAACACCATTTATGTATATCTTCTAAGGCTTAATTACAATAACCAACTTTAAAATTTAAAAGCTATTTAATTCATGTCGAATTAGTTTAGGTATAGAAGTCTAAGGCTCGATCATCGCTAAACTGCGGGTTAAACGCCCTAAACATCAGATTAATCATTAAGTTAATCAGATGTTTAGGGCGTTTAACCCGCATTTTAACGATTTTGAACAACAAAATATTATTAAACGGCTGTTTAAATTGTAAACAGCTGTTTAAAAATAACCGTCGTTGGTGAACTCGAGCCTAAGTAGGTATTTATTTTAGAACATTATACAGGTCCAATTATAGAACTTGAATTCTGGCAAATTTAAAAAAAAAAACTTGGTTTTATTTTAAATGTAGGTAGGTACGTAACATACATATGTTGGTAAATATATTTCCGCGGAGGTTTTTGATCTAAAATTAATAAACCGTAGGTCACAGCTATTAGTTAGTTACTACACATATGAAATACAACCGATTCGATCCGAGTCGACGAACAGACATACTACCTTCGTGACATTCACTTTAGTCATTACACAACAACTACCGAGCGAAACACTTTAGAGCAATTTCGACCTTACCATCTTTGTGTTGTGGTCTAATTCAGGTCCTGCTCATCGCTACCCCTTCATCACTAATTAGCCTCAAAACGAAACTGTTTATTCATCAAACGAATCTTAACTTTATTCATATACGTATTAAAGTCGATTACAGATCGTAGCGGAGACAACAATACTCTAGCACACTCGACCTCTGCGAGCGCGAGTTTTCCCGCGGATTTCGCCTTAAAGAGTTGTTTGTGCACTGAAATTAAATTTCATTTGTTTTTACTCGCATATTCCACTATTTTTTATTATTAGTCCTGAAGGCAATAACGAATATATTATATGTTTATATAGGTATTAGTTTATAACAGAATTAAATGCAGTTATAGAGTGATATCGAGTTGAAAAGTAGGTAAAGTGTATGTCATAAATGTTAATTTTGGGCAATACCTCCTCCATCCTCCTCTATCGCGTGCGCGCCAGATGCAGCTATCCTTGTCTAATGATATCGTAATAGCCGATTATGATAATTCGCCTCCGGCCTGAATACGAATTGGGCCCTTATTTGCGCCGAGTTATTTTATAATGCGAGGCGAATCATCCTATTATGTAGATTTTATTAACGCTTACGGCCTATTGGGAATTCGTTCATCAATTATTTATCACCTCATTTATCGTTTCGCTCATTATACGGAAATTAAGTATATACATAATTACTTACTTACATATATTCTTACATTGATTAAGTTGGAAGGTATTAACAACTATCTATCTAAAAGTATTCAAATCTATCAGTTGGTACTAAAATATTCGTAAAAATGTATTAAAAAATTATATATACCTACTATGTTTATGTTTTTTTTTTGTATGGTATTTATATACTTACTTAATATTAAAATAAAATTTAAATTAATTTGATTATTTCATTCAATTATTTGGAATAGTTAGGAAAAATAACAGAAATACCTAAAAGCTATTGACTTTGTAAGTGTTATGTTTAAAGTAATGCAATAATACAAAGCAAGTAGGTATATAGGAGGAAACCCATTCGACATTATTTTGTCTTGCGTCGCGCATAAATCGCATTCCAAAAAAATCTATAGCTCACCCCTTTACACCCCAAACACCCCCATAGCCGCCGCTACCCCGCTGCGCACCCTCTCGCCTCTTCTCCGGCTCACACTACAATTTTGGACTTTTTAACCCAAGATGGCTTAATTTCCTTCGTCCGTTATTGTACCTTTCTTAAAAAAATCCCCATTAAAGGTCCGTGATCGGCCGACGAATGCAATGTGCGAGTGGAGAGGGCGCGTTCTTGTGGGGTCACCCACAGTATACAATGCCAACAGTGTCAATACTCAACATTAAAGTAAAGTGTAATCTGCATTCAAAATAAGCACACATGCTACTGTGATCGTCCTGTATAAACTGATATTAAGTTTTCAATAGTTGGGGAATTGGAATATAAAAAAAAAAAACTTGCAACAAAAAAGATATTGCAATTTTTAAGTAACCAATTGAACTACCTGTCTTAATAATCTCAATATATGAGAGGCACAGTATTATTTTTCAGGTAACCCTTATATTATTATTGGTAATTTTTTATAGATATTTCCATTTTAGAGATCAGTCTGTAATAACAATAAGTCTTGGTGTGGAATCTTTTTCTTCAAACATAACAAACGCTTTAGAAACGGTTGATAAATCAACTAATTCTCTGTTTATGACTTTATCTGTTAAGCAATCCTTAATTTAATTCTACATAACTTGGAACGTGTTGAAAATTAAAAAATAATTGTGATACATGAAGGTCAATATCAATCACTATAATCTATAAAATAATAATAATAATAATATCTTCACACATTCCACACAGCACCATCTAGTGTCACATTAAGCAACTAATGCTTGTATTATAGATACCAGACAGTTGATATAATACATAGATTTTTTTTTGTAAATAAATACATACATACTCGTATTATAAAAGATAGATTGTTTAACGTATATTTTAATGAACATGTTTACATTATAGTACGTCTCACGATGTGCCTTTATGAAATAATAACCGTGACAGTTACTGTAATGAGCACACGATCAATCAGTTTACATATTGAGACATTAAATTGGACATACTTGCACCATACATTGTATAGATGTAAAATCTTATGTTGAGAGCTGTAGATTTTTAGATAAATAAATAAATAAATAAATATATTTTTTTTAATTCTTCAATACCAATTAATAATCTAGTCAATTATTTTTCAAATGTAGTATTTGTTATTATTATATTAGTAGAATTTTTGTGTGGCCAAATGAGAATGATATTTGGCACATAGGAGTAGATTCCTTTTTTTTTATAAAAGATGGGTTTGCTCTTGACCAACAACCAACTGTGTAGCAAGAACGAGGCCTAAGATGGAGCGAACTTCATTCTCAACCCAGAAGATGCCTATTCACTCCAACTTTGAAAAGATTTGGGTTATATGAGCTCAGGAGTTCCAAACGTTGGCAGTGCGCATTATAAAAGATGTTTTAAAGCGCTTGATCCGAAATAGAGGGATATCGACAAGATGAGGATGGAAACCATTTATACGTCTGTATGTCCGATGGAAGAAAGGGGAAGGCGGTATGGCATGCTGCTCCTGAGGTTTAAGTTTAGAAATTTAGGTATTAATTTGCGCATTATAAAAGATTCCCTACTGCAATCTGGAGATGCTGTGGCGTGTGTGGGGTAAACGTTTAGGGATTAGCATTTAGCACATTTTCGAGGAGAATAGAGGTGTAGGGCCGGTTTTTTGGTTCTCGAGAGCGGTTTGCCGGTTTTACGGTTGGCGCGAACGAGCTTTGCTATCAAGAAGCTTTTGTTTTTGAGGGTTTCGCTCGAGAGCTTTTAATTGCTTAACTTGCATTCAAATTGTTATACGACCGCCTTCATCTACCGTCGCCAACACTCGCGCACTAACTTACCACCTCTTACCACCTCTTACCACCTCCTCGACAAGTGACAACATTTTTTAAACATTTCGCCATTTCGCGCCCCATTATATTCGTTGCCATTATAATTTCTATACAAATTAGAGGTCGCCTTTAGATTGCTCCCGCTTCAAACATCGCCGTAATTAATTCGTGCCTTAAAAACATGTTTTCTTTCATTCGCTTATTAAGACATTACCGACAGCCGCTGCCTCAACTTGTCTCGGACTTCATTTGATTCAACAAACCCTAAATAAAACCTTAATAATATTTGGCATAGTAATATCTGTTTGAGATAATATGTTTAAACTAGCTGGTGCCCGCGACTTCGTCCGCGTTGAACGATGAAAGGTACCCTATATTCATTGTGGTGTCAAAGACAACGTGTATGCAAAATATCATGGTGATCGGTTCAATAGCTTTTGCGTGAAAGAGCCACAAACATCCAAACATCCAAATATACTTTCGCATTTATAATATTACGGACGGATTAAGTCACGGAGAAACCAATTTGAAATAGTTCAAAAATTACTTAGATAAATAGATATACTTAGGGGCTCAAATGCAGATTTAGACGCACCATTGCAAACTGCTAGTATACTTAATCAATAAATATATCATGGCCTAATATGGTTGCTTCCGATCTATCATATTGGAAAGATTATGACTAAGTTAAGTAAAGTAAGTTAAGTAAGTTAAGTTCCGACAGTGAACATTTCCCGGCTAATGATGGTGATGATGGAGATAGATGGCGCTACTGCAATCCTTTTCGCTGCATCATTTGATCTATAATACAACTGCTCAAACTCAAATTACCTATTTATACTATTGAAACATTTCATCCAAATATGCTTCAGTAAAATTGTTATCGAAAAATAGTGTTTGTAAACGAACTAATCGCTGAAACCAGCAGTCAGATTTAAAAAATTCTAATTTAAAAAGTTTAAATTTAAAAACACAGCCCAATTTTTAGCCGAAATGTTTATTTAGATTAAAAGCCGCGTAAAATCACGGGAGACAGCTTGTCGATAATAAAATTTAATTTATAGCATATCTATAATACTTAGAGCCTCTTTCATCATGTGTCAAGTAGGAGTAGGCTATCCGCCATTTAAAGTCACCGGTAACCGGGAATGAAGGAGATGATATACTTTTGTTTGTACGGTAAAAGTCACAAACATTAAAAAGAAAATAATTTAAAAAAAATCGCCTAACGAAGGATGCAGTAAACAGAGTGCATAATTTAATAAAACATAAAATTATTTCTAAAATTAACTAATCAACACTTTACTTGCAGCTGGTGAAAGAGGCCCTTAATATTATAAAGCTGAAGAGTTTGTTTGTTTGGTAGAACGCGTTAATCTCAGGAATTACCGGTTCGAATTGAAATTTTTTTTTTGTGTTTGATAGTCCATTTATCGAGCTTTTAGGCTATATAACTTTTTGAACGCGGACTAAGTCGCGGGCACCAGATAGTCTCATATATGCGTAACCAATAACGTGGGTAAGAATCGCAGAAGAATGACGTCGAGGCCTCCATTTAATTGGTCGGCAAACGCGTGAACGTGTAAAAGGTTGCACTGAATCAGTAAAAGCGCGTCCCCAGTTAAACGTCGCGATTGTCAGAGCCGTGAGGTTTTTTTAACATCGCGAGATCTGTTTGTAAGTTGGCAAAAGGCTGTTCCAATTTAGGCGGATGAAGTCGGGGGGCGGAACGGGTGGCTGAGGCGGATGCGCCGGAGGGCGGCAGCCCGCTTTCTTAATTAACTTTCCAAACCCTACAACCGCTGGGTTTCAACTGCCGGCGTCACACCGAGAACTAGCTGAACGCGTCTGTGATCACTCTCTAGCGGAGAATTTATATTTTTATTATGCTGTCAAGGTAGCGCTTGGCCGCGATCTCACTTGATGTAAGGTGCAGATGCGGCCGAAGGTGGACTACGCTTACCTAGTAAGTGCCCATTTACCCTTGATTTGAAGACCCCGAGGTTGTAATTTTGAGGGAACACAGACGCAGGCAGTGAGTTCCACTCCATAGCGGTTCGGACAAGAAAGGTGGAACTGTAACGCTTCGTGCGTGTCCGAGGAACATCAACCACGAAGGGATGAAACCCCTGTCCGCGTCTCATGATCCGCAAGTGGAACGGTTCCGGTTGGATCAGGTCGTATAGAATAGACGCACACTCATTCAGCTCAATTCAGCTTTTGTCCTTCGAAAAGTTGAACAGATTCGTACGGATCTCCATATTTTCTATGGACAAATACTGAATAGTTATTTCCTAACTCATAGCGAATTATCTGCTTTTATCCAAGTGTAAGTTGTACGCCGTTAAAGTACACGCAAGTTAGTGACTCTTCAAATCATAATGATCAGGCTGACCGTCCACTCGATGGTATATGGCTACAGTCTAAGAACACAATCATTTCCAAGAAAACTCTAGGTTTACTCTACCCCTCCATGGCAAAGGGTGTTAATGTATGCGAGCGTAATGTGCCTCTGCCTTTAGTCCGTGGGAAATCAGTATTTTCTTATTAAGTGCAAAGTGAGGCAATCCAACGGCACCTAATGAGGTGGCGTTCAACGGCGGAGCATACAAAGAGTGCCGGTGCACTGTTCAGTGTCGGGCGCGCCCTTCCCTGCCCATCGGCCTCCGCGTCCATAGCGGCCACTTCAACGGTTAGCTTAGCTACTTAATCACTTTACAAAATTAAGCTACAATTTCATTCGAAATGGAATCCCTTGCAAAAACTGTCGAATAATCATAATTTACAAGCTAAATTTTACATAGGTAAATTCTTTCTTTACAATAGGGAAGAATGTTTTTTTTTTTTTTGTAATTCAATAGTTTAAGTACTATGTGAATTTGCTATTAAAAATTAGGAACAAATAACTAGGTTACAATTATATTAAAGTTAATTAATTCATACTGAATAATAGTGACAACTGTTTATGAATGGAACGATTTCACTTCGTAATGACTTATATTAATTTTATTTTACTAATAAGTGTAATATATACTTACATGTAATAAAATCGTAAAAACATTAAATATTATAAAAATACAATCTGTACTTATGATATGAGGTCAAAAAAAATTGTAAAAAAAATCTTACATTCTGTACTAATGTAATATCTAATATGTAACTAAAACTACCTTGCATAATAATGATAATCCAATTCTTGAAGGAGGCTTTAGACAGAAAAAATTCTAAATGTACACCCTGATTTGAGTGTACAAGCCGCTGAAACATTGCGGCAACGTGATAATGTACATTTGTAGCAATTAAGTAAATTAATGAAGCGAAATGCGAGTGTTAAGTTGTTGGCCCCTCAATTATCTGTTAATTAATTCTGACTATTTCTTAATTAAGCGGGACGGCCGATTGGATTCGAGCTCGTCTTGCTTGTACCGTAAGCACAAGAAGCCCTAATAGCCTTTAAATATTTTCATTGTCATCACAAAACACTATTTTATTTTCTAAAATATATCAAATTTTTTGTGTTTAAAATATTTTTAGAATTTAAGACGTACCTATTGTATTTTAAAAGTTTTCATATAAATAAATTCATAGTCCGTTGTTGCTATCGGTACTCGTCATTTGCAATCCAAAGCCAACCACCACAGGGGAAAAGAGTAACTCAAAAATGTCTTTATTTTATCACCAAAAAAGGTAGGTACTACATTTTTTTTTAACGTTGGGAAATCATTTTGGATACCCGACACTGACGGGTAATGCTAAAACCCAACAACTTTCTATCAACGCGACCGTTTATTGTATCGATATATCAACTCAGTTAAAATTGGCGTATGACACCTGTAGGCGAGTAGTTTGTCATTTTTTTCGAAAAATAAGTTATTTACTGATTTTCACTTTTTGTTCAAATATATGGCTAGGTTTTTCTAACATTTTCATTCAAAATTTTATATAGTCAATTCTCTTGACAATCGAGTGAACCTACAGATTGTCTGCCACAATTTAAACGTATAAAAATACATTCAATGCTTATATAATTAAATTTTAATTAAGATTGTAAGACGATTAAATTGTTTTTTAATGATTGTTGAGAAAATCAACATTTTTATATTGTGCTATTTGTAAATGATTAATTTTCCATTTTAATAAGCGATACTGAAATCCGCACCTAAATCCGTTGCTAGTTTAGAAAAAAAAACCTAATCAGGAATTTATAACTAGAATGTTAATTTTTTTTAAATTTCAGATAATTTGGAAATTATTAATAAAATAAAAGTTAAAAGTATTATTATTATTACTAGTAAAAATAATAGTATTAAGGCCTCTTTCACCATGTGTCAAGTAGGCTAACCGCCATTTAAAGTCACCGGTATTAGCCGGGAATGAAGGAGATGATATACCTTTGTTTGTACGATAGAAGTCCCAAACATTAAAAAGAAAATAATTTAAAAAAAATCGCCTATCGAACGATGCAGTAAACCGAGTGCATAATTTAATAAATAACATAAAATTATTTCAATCAATCATTTATTTGCCTGTACATGGGTGCAAAACCAGATAACACAAACACCATTCAATACAACGTCCCAGCAATACTATAAAATATCTATATTACGTGTCAACACAGCTATTACACAAATCAACATCAAATTTAAAATTTAAAATGCATCAGAACACTATTTTAGAATCTGTCTAAAGTAACTAATCAACACTTTACTTGTAATTGGTGAAAGAGGCCCTAAAAGTTAAAAAGTAAATTACTTTTTAAGTGGCCCGTATGACAAATATTGATGAAACTATGTTTTAAAATGTAGCCTTACAATGCCTCATGTCGTAATGTTAAGGCGAGGCGCATCTTAGCACGGTGATTGTCTTGAAGCACACAGGGGAATGAAAATGCGCTGCTTGTATACGTGTGTGTGTGTCTGTGTGTGTTTGTGTGTTTACTAGACATCAAAGCTTCGTCGGCAACGCGAATGCCAATTGGTTTTTTTATCGTTTTCTCGAGAAGCGTGACAACAACACCCCCCCAATGCCTCACCCCTCTCACCCAATTCTTCCCCTATTCAGAGCATCTCATTTTCAACCAAAATTCCCACTTTAAATTGCACAATAACATCTTTATGACGCAGTTGGGGCCGATGCTGATCACCAATCGATATTTCAATAATGAATGAGTATTTATATTTTTTTAAACTAGCATTTCTGAGTCATTTTATGTATAATAATGTGAATTATTTAAAGACATCCGCACTTGACTATAACTATATGACTATGTGAAAAATAACAGCATGTGGGCTGTTGTGTTTCGGTGAGTGAGTAGCTAGTGCACATTTCGCTATCCCATATCTATTATCTTACTAATATTTTTATTATTATTATTATTATACTAATCTAATACTAATCTTACTCTGCAGCGATGACGTCACTAATTGTGCTAATATGTAACCATTAAATAGGCCTTCAGCAAGCCATTTTTGTATATACCTTTAAATATATACAAAAAATTTTAGCATACTAGATTTAATCCATGAAGACGACTTAAGACTTGATATTAAGTAAGTATACAAAATAAATATGTAAAGTAAATATGTAAGACACGGAAAAATATCTAAATTCACATGGTTTAGGGATTCTGTCTATAGATAGGTGTCTATCTATCCCACATTAACCTACTTACACCGGGAGAGACCTGTACCTCTACCATGAGTTATAATGACCGTACTTGCTAGCGAGAGCGTAAAATATTTATATGGAACATTGTCAATTTGACATTGACAGTTGATAGTTTTTCATATAAATGTTATACGCTCTCGCTAGCGAGTGCTCATGTAAACAAACTCATGGTACTGATGACGGCCGGAGGCCAAAGGGGGCGGGGGAGTTGGTTTCGTCTAGACTTTTTGGCCAACAACCAGCTTTGCCCCGACGAGCATATGACTGTACGACCTAGATTCACAAAAAGTCTAGATTTTTTCCTAACGGCAATTGTGAATTGCTAATTGTTAATTTAATAGATCAAAATTGTACCTTTGTACAAAATTGATAATAGAATTATAAAAAAATTTAAATTGAGCGATTATTGGATAATTAGAAGACGTGCACGAAAACGGCACAAAACGAAAATACGCGAAACAAGATTATTCTCCTGGTGGACCAGCGAAGGGTGACCCCTGTTCGGTGGTAGGAGTGAAGCCGGGCCGGGTCTAGCCACTGGCATGGAACACTGTGTATTAGTGTTCACTTCTCACGTACTATAAAGCTCCCTAACTGCCTGCTATTAACACCGCTCGAACCCCCTCCGAGCCCCGTGGCACACTAGGTGCAAGGTCTAGTGATGGGACACGCCGCCCCTCGATGTCTCGATACTATCTAACATAACTCTTTACTATAACGTGCACCTTCTTTAAACGAAATTTCCTATTCTTGTGGATCAAGAAATAACATCAATAATCCACCAAGTAAAAAACCACTTAAACTTTTGAGGAAATTTTTTCCTGGAGTAGGTATTCAAACCGTCTTCACTCAGTTACCCTTCTTCTTTTATTCTTATATTACTTATTAAAAATATTACTTTACAAAATATTAAATGTCTACTAAAAGTTCATTTCTACATATTTATTATAGGTATACAAACAAACAAACAAGCTAGACACAGCGTAAACCTAAACCTTAAACTTAAATCTAAACGTACCTAAACCTACAATTAATCCTATAACAGACAGCAATTCAAAACAGAGTACACGGAAAGTTTAGCATAAAAGTACTCAACTAATTAGAGTTTAGAACTTAAGCATTAATTCTTAAACTAAAGAGAAATTAACAAAATCACTTTAAAAATATTTGGTTACTCAGTGCTTAACTACCAGTGAGTGAAGTGTTATCACAGCTTGTGAAATGAACATAAATGAATAGTGCTTACGACGATTAACTTTAAAATAGATTTCTCTTTAAGTTTTATTTTTGCTATAAAAAAATTTTGCAGTCCCATAACCTATAAATACTTGAAGAAAAGTTTACATGACGCGTGTGTCCCCACACTAAAGCATACACCGTTGGCAGCATCATTTCTTTAAGTCCTACGAACCAAAATACATCTAATTTCTTCGGTAATAAGGTTTGAAATTATTCGATTAGTATTTGTTTATGAGCATTGACTTTCAGACTTGATGTCTTATGTGTAGGAGAGAAGAGCGTATATTTGTCTGTGACAAGGACACAAGACAACTCGTTGTCGCCTGTCGACTGTGATGTCGCCCCTTCATTGAGGAAGCCGATAAACGATCCTTGCCGAGTTGTTGATAACTCATTAAAGGGCTTCATTATTATAATTAGCTACAAGTAGAACGTGTCTTAACATTCAAAATTGCTGAACTACTTACTTACTTAGTTAGTATCTTAACCTACTAAGTATATATAGTTAGAAGAATTCGAATATAGAAATAGATACGTCTCTATTTCAAGCTTTTTCAAAACTACAATTTACTATAACTTAATTTTAATAATGACGTAATTTACTTTATTATAGTGAGGCTTAAAGCGAGTGAATTTTCTTTAAATTACACAAACTTTTCTCGTTATCTATGCTATGAAAATGCACCACCTTTTAATTATGCTTAATTATTTTAAAGAATTTGTCGGTTACCTGCCCTTAATTGAAGGTTTTATTAATGTTATTACAAACAAATATTAAAAGTAGTAAATATATTTATCAGTCATTCAAATAACAATTTTTTGAAAACAAATCCGTGGGTTAAATTTTTCAATATTTTTGCGGTTATATTTGTTCAACTTAAATGATCTCACTTTACACGCGTCAATGTATCGAGTTTCTTCTTATTTCAAACTAGTTTTTTATTATGATTCATCATTGAGATCACTGCTTCCATAATATCAAATAACAGTCTAAATATAAAAGTAGTTGCGAAGCATTCCGTATCATGAACTGTTCAGCGCGTATGGTGGCAGTAACCACTCCCTTACAGAAGACTACCAGCTAGGCCAATAGCCCTAGTGCTTATCTCTTGTACTTTATCCTATCAAGATTAGCAGCGTCTATATGGAGCATAATAATATGTTATATAGTTATATGTCTAATTATTATAGACGACGGTTTTAGCACTCAGGCAAAAATACGCATTATAATCCCTAAAACATTTTAAGTTTCCTGGATTTAGATTATAATTATTTCTTACTGCAATCTCTTTGACTAAGTAGTTAGTCATAATAAATTGAGTTAGTGTAAAGGTATAAAAAGGTTGTCAAACTCGCTGTTAGAAATTATGAAGTTAACTTTATGGACATAACTTCTTATGGATCCTTTTACTGGTATTAGACTCTTTATTAGACTATGATTAAATTAGTTTATCTATACTAATATTATAAAGAGGAAATATTTGTTTGTTTGTTTGAATTGAATAGACTCCGAAACTACTGGACCGATTTGAAAAATTCATTCACTGTTGGGAAGCTATATTATCAGCGAGTAACATATAGGCTATATTTTATAAAGTTACGCGAGCGAAGCCGCGTGCAACAGCTAGTTATAAATAAAAGAATTAAAGTTAATCCCTACAACGAGTGAGTTTTTTATTTATTTATTTATTTATTTATTAAGGTAGGTACACCAACAGAAGACACAATAATACAGTTTATACATTCGGTCTTGGCCTGATGTGAATTCCAATGACAGGTATACACAACATTTAACATCAATCACCGACCTTTATGATTATAGAAAATTCTTATACTAAGTTCCAAATTAATAATCGTTATGTTCACAAACACACTCGAATCATACCATAAAATACCTATAAATGACATACATACATACATACATACAATTTTTTTTAATAAATGTAACGATAAAAAGTGGCAGACATGTAAACAATAGTGACGGATAAAGCCAAGATGTTGAGCCTGTATCGTCGAACGCGTCGGCGTGTCTAGAGTGCGTGTGTGTCTGTCGTAAAGCTCACATACGCCGTAGAAAGCATTGAAAGTCGTAAACCCCAGCCCATTCAACACAATATATGGAAAGTGCCTCCTGAGGGATTATTATGCAATCATTCCCAACCGTATATTTGCTCCTTGGGAAAACCTGTTTCACTTCATCTAATTCTACCTTACCTCTTTCGTTCAAAATTATAAAAAAACTAGCGGCCCGTTCCCGGCTTCGTCCTCGTTTATCTCTCTTTACATTAGTGAAAACCGTATTAAAATCCGTTGGGTAGTTTAGAAGAAGTTAGCGAAGAAATAGTCAGACGCGGACATTAATTGTAAATATAAATATAAGTCCTATAGGAGCCTATAAACGAAGCCTTAAACAAGCTCTCGAAAATATAGAAAATATAGTCTCCTTTTTGTTGCAGCCAGTTTATTTGTTTGTTTTGTATGTTATATGTTATTTGTTAACTGGTTTATTTATTTGTTTTTCTCTTTCTTTTTTTTGTGTAATTCTTACCTCTTTATATGTTTTCTACCAGCTCCAATATTCTTGTGTGACTTATAATTTATAATATGTTTTATTAATTTAGTGGAAACTTTGCTGATTTATGTTTTTCTTGTATGTATATTTATAATGTGTAGCGAGATATTGTATGTTTCCCTAATATAAATAAATAAATAAATAAATAAACCTTATTTGGTTTTATTATTTATATATTATATAAGCTTGCCATGAAAAACCATCTAAATGATGGTGAAAATCCGATGTTTTAGGAGGAGTTAATCAATTGGTTTCGAGTTATGCAGTTAAATAAATATTTAGCTCTTGTATTTTTTTATTTTGAATAATGTTGAAGAATAATTATTTAGGTTTTCACAATGCTGTCATTAGTTGTATAATGCAAGATCATCGAGTCTACAACATTGACAGATTAATTAATAAGAAGTAAGGCCCTTCAGGAATTCTAACTGGGTGATGATGATCAACAAATGTGTCTAAAATGAGTGTTTGAAACTTTGCTGGGAAATTTCAACGGACAATCTTTTTATTTAATAATTTAATTAGTATAAGCCTACGATATGAGCCTAATAAATAATTGAATACCTACATGTAGGGAAAAATTATGGTTTATTTTATTACAAAAGTGTAAATTGCATAACCTAAGATAGAGAGTCCATAGATAGGACATAAAATACAAATATTTTTGAATATTGTTTAAATATTATAATAATATTAATTTAGGGTGTGTTAAATATTAATAGAGACTTATTGTTACCTGTGAAATATTGTCACAGTGTAGGTACGTACGTCATAGTGTGTGAAGAGGGATTTGTCGCTTCTTAAGGGTCCATTGTGAATTCGTTTATAATAATGTACATTTGGATCGAGGTGTGGCCGCGTTGTCAAAATATTTACAATAGATGAATGGGTGCATTTACAATGCAACACAAAGGGTTAATTTTAATAATTCTTTTATGATAAAGATTAACGGGCGGACTGACGGTTGCCTAGGAACACAGGCGACACAGAAGGGGATGAGAGCAAAGCAGGGGGAACTAGCTCTGGTATCACTTGTACTTGCACAGGAACAGACGATAAGCACTCGTGCTGATATTTCATGTCTGGATGCGGTTATTTGTGCCAATTCTATGACTGCAAATCGAGGTGAGGCCTGCCCCAACAAAACGTGCGTTAGGCATTCGGATTAATGAATTTGGAGTGACTTAAGACATTGTGCATAATTAGTGACAAGCGGACAGGGTAGGGGAAGGGTAAGGGTACAATTTAATAAAATGTGGCTGTCGAAATACTTGCAATAAAATTTCAATTACCGTCGACTGCGAGGTGGCTTAGCAGCTCAAATTATAAGTGCCCTTTTGTTCGGGGGATTAGCCGACAAAATGCGGAGGGCACCTCGCCTCTACACCCACGGTAATTGAAATAGCTGTGCGCGTTAGACGGCATCACAAGCGCCAACCGCACCAGACCCTCCATTGGAGTTAATTGCGAACAATCCGCGGGCTCAGGATAGAGTGGTGTCCGCTGTGTGCGGTCGTACGCGGCGCATTCTAGCAGGATTACAAGTTTTGTGCGAACTGGCTCACAACTCCCAATTAACCAACCGACTCCAGCCGGAACACGATTGGATATTAATTTATTGCCTTCATATCACTTGTATTTGCCTCGCCACATACTCGTACCTAATCTGTTCTTCATAAAACAAACATAACAATATTTATTTTAACAAATATGACAACAGAAAATATTTAATTATAATAGAAACTGAGCGTAATGTTGTCTGTTATTGAATAAAATCTTTTATTCCCAAGGTTTCCTTTTAGTCTTACCTTCCCTAGAATATAATCACTTTTCGTGCTTCCAAACAATATTGATTATTATGGCATTCTCATTACTTTTTACATAAAAAATTTTAAATGAGACATATTCATTTTATTACCTAAATTAGTCATAAACTAGGTATATTTTAAACTATAGGTACTTACTAATATAATTATATATATATTGATCTATTCAAGAGAAGAGTGTATGTATATATATACTCTTATATATATATTGATAGTCAGTGAGGCAAATTCGAAGCCATTGATATGAAAATTTGTTTTTCTTATAATCTAAAGCTTCGATTTTTGTATTACAAGTAAGTAAAACTGCATTGAACCAGGAATTGAATCCGGACAAATCATAATTTGTGTAAATGTTTTTCTTTATTAGAAGTTTTTCTTCATTTTAATATCGAAGTTCCAAGAACAAATTCTCGTATCTCTTATGGTTTCAGATTCGACCTCACTAACTCATTTGGATTGATCGCATTGGGTCTAATAATTGGCATACCGTGGTAGGAGCCTACTAAATTGAAATACAGATATTTCTTTCTAACTTAAGGTAGACATGGTGTCTCTCACTAGATTAAAGTTTATATTATTTCCAACTTTAGCCTAATATAAACCTTTTGTGACAAGAGAATAATAATCCTAGATAGGCACACCGTTCGAGCGGTCTTCAAAGAGACAATTATCTTTTTTATCTAGCCATAGACAAATATTGTGCGTCATTCAGTAATAATGAGGTGACATGTGTCATGGAGTGGCTGTAACAGAATGGGGTCTTTCAGCTAAGAGTGGGGCTTCTGAATGAAACGTCTTCTGACACTTGGTATACCTCTGTATTGATATTATTGCGGTAAGTGCTGAGGGTGAGGTGAACACACTAGTCGAGTGCCTAGATAAAGCACTTCAACCTAGATCCAAAACTAGATCTAGTCGTGTATTATATACCTATTCATGTTTATTTAAGCACCAACATATATTTACACCAAGATACGAGAGATTGTAATTTAATGATGCGCCTATTATGCGCTTATTTTGTAAATATATATAAAAATTATTACTTTTAAGAATTAATTTTTAGTTTGTACCTACTGCTAGACATTAGATAACATTAAGGGCCTCTTTCAACAATTACAAGTAAAGTGTTGATAAGTTACTTTTAGAAATAATTTTATGTTTTATTAAATTATGCACTCGGTTTACTGTGCATCCTTCGATAGGCGATTTTTTTTTATTATTTACTTTTTAATGTTTGTAACTTTTACTGTACAAACATAGGTATATCAACTCCATCATTCCCGGTTACCGGTGACTTTAAATGGCGGTTAGCCTACTTGACACATGGTGAAAGAGGCCCTTAGTATTTAATTGTTATATTTATATTTTTTTAAATCTACTTAATTATAGCTTCAATTCTAAAGTAGAAGCTACTAAAAGTTATGACGCCCGTGTAAGCGCCGTTGCTCTTAAAAATAAAATAAAAATTAAGTTCAATTAATTGCCTACTTAATTTATGTTCATAAGTTAATCAGTGGACAGCACAGTCCACAGAACTACACCTACTTATATGGTATACAGTCTGACTCTATGGACACTTCGAACAATTATATATATCTAAAAGTCTCACGTGTTGACGGTTTATGATGTAAAATAAAAATAACAGGCGCACTGAAACTGCGGCTTTCGAGCGAACGTGTTGTGAATACTAATGTTGCGTTTAACACAAACTCATATACTTACACTGAAAACAGATTAGACCATAAATTGAAAAAGTTTAACGCGTGTAACATACATCTATATATACTAGCAGACCTGCCAGATCTTGTTCTGCTAGATCTGGCAGACGTTGACTTGTCTATTAGCGTATTCAACAAACTATTTTTAAACCGATCACAATGCTACTCCCGACTCTAATTAAACATACACAAAAAAAATTATAAATAAACAAAATTTATGAATTTAACTCAAATTCAAAAGTTTAAATTCAAAAGTACTAAAAATCAAAAAATTCCAAAAAAAATTTTATTGCAAAAATACAATCCCAATACTTCATATTGTATGTTAAAAAAAGACTTATGTTTGTTTTTATTCCATATTTAGTATATTTTTATATATTTTTTTATATATATTTAAAAGTAAATTATATGCTTATATCTCCTCTAGTATTCAGTTTATTATAAAAGTACTTAAAACATTTAAAATACGCTTCAAACGATGTATATAATATACATATATTTGTATATTTCTATATTTCTCATATATTTCTAACGATGTATTTTGAATTTAAGCAGCGAATTATTTATATTTAATACTATGTATACTCATTCGAAGGATATTGGATAAATCAATTCATTCTGATATTACTTTGCTTAAACAAAAAGATATTTCCAACTATAACTAGGTACGAACAACATGTGGTAAAAAAAAATGATTACTTTTGAGGAAGCACAACTTTTTAAAGAATTACCTTTACATATAAAACAGGCAAAATCTTTTGGAGAATATAGATCCAAGCTGTTGAAACACTTTATGTTAAATGTTTAAATGTTATGACGTGTTTTTGTTAAAATCAGAAACAAATATTGTTTAATTTTGGTGACATTTGTCTGCCTGTTTGATGTTTCGTTTCTTAAATAAGTCTTTTGTTATATTTCTCAATGTAAGTAGCTTTAAGCTTTAATGAGAACGAAGAATATATAAATCTAAAAAATTATCAAAGTCTGTCTATCCATTTAGGAAGGGTTCAATGAATTACATATGTAAGGAAGAATCTATATCTATACATATATATATGTCAAATAAAGTCATTCACAGCCTCCGCTTGTTTCTCCGTTGCCTTTTTCTAACCCACCCAACCGATTTTGATATAGTTTTTACTAATAAAAAGAGCGGTAAACGAGGTATAAAATTTACAGAAATAAAATTGCACATTTATTTAAAAATAAATAAATAATTGGTAACAATAAAACTGCTCAGTACTTAAGAATCCTGTTTCTTATAATAGTTTCTGTTTGACAAGCTTTAGTGATATCAAAAAATATATATTAATTATTTATTCGAATCAAGTTTCTCAAATATTATTACATCAGTTAAATGAATGCCTTTTTGATGAGTCGTCTCGGTGGAGTTGGGTCGAACCTCAATTAAATAACTCCCAATCAAAGGCCTCGGAACATTTGATACAGTACAAAATGAGTCGGCAAACTCTATTCATAAATAATAATTGACAAGTTTTCTTCTCTAACGAAGCGTTGATTGTCTTAACACAGCATGTGCGCAAGAGCATGCTAATAGACATGTCGCAGGCTTGTTGACGTCACTTGATACGTCAACAAGGCACTATCTTTGGTCGCGTCAACAACCATTTTGAACACTTCATTAATAATATTCATGTGGGCATTTATTTTGATAGCTATTTTCTTAATTAACATAAAAATAACCCTTTCAATCTTTTGACTAATATTTTTTTATTATAATAATGTGTACAAGAATGTAATATAAGATGTATATTTAGTAAAATAGTTAGAATTTTGTATTGGATTTGTAAAAATCCAAATTTTATAATAATTTAGTTTTATTTTAGAACTCAACTGATAGTGTTTTATCCAATCAATAACAAATCCTTTAATAGTTATTTCCGCAATTTAACTTTTTAGTTCTTAGTTAGCAGAAGTAAGTAGTTAGCAGAATATTTGGTTTTCAATGAATTACCAAAGGGGCATAGCAATTTTCTATAATTAAATTTAAATCATTTACCAAAAGAATATTGCTTACTAAAATCAACTATATATCTAAGTATTAAGTGTAACTCATAGTTTACGATATAAATTTTTTGCGATATAAAAATGCGGATTAGCTTTTAACTTGGGAGGTTTCTTGTCGGTTTCGTCCTTAAAAAAAGCTCTCCGTACTATTGTTACATAAATTTTGTAATTCGCTCTATAAATACGTGTATAGATAAATAAAATATATATAAACTTTTAGTTGTGGGCGCTTAATTTACGGCTGAATGTTAGTTCAGCTTAATGTAAGTATATTTAATGGGGCAACTCGTGTCATGTCATGTCAGCAACATGGTTCAAAGAAATAAGGAAACACCATCGCGAACAATGAAAGCGTTACGCGTCCGTTCCCATCAGGCGGTAGTCGCCATCAGATACATTTATTCACGGACCAATTCCTTTATTTATTTATCTTTGGCCACGTAATTGAGGAAGTGTTTAAGTTGCTCTCTTGTGCCGCTTTTTTTTTTCTTAAATCGTCGCATACGGTAATCCGCCTTTTCAAAAAATAACCAGAGGGCGAATAAATTCGTAATAGACGATGGATGAATAGGCAGGCCGTCTTCGAATTTCATCCGCGATCGATTGTTTTCGCTCATTGTCTATGCCTCGCGAAATTTCATTTGAAAACGTACGCTTTTTGATGTCGGTCGAGATATTTTTTTTTTCTCTATTCTCTTAACGCTCCGCAATTTGACAGCATTAACAAAGGATTAGCTAAAACCTGTGGGGTCCTAAATCAGCTGTCGTCCCCCAAAGTGAGATATTTGATTAATAGTTATGAAAGGCGAAAAGCGAACAATTAGTCGCGCCAGTAAAAGTGCTGAAACGACCTAATGACATTCCCGCAGGTAAATCAGCGCAAGGAGCGTGAGGCACTTTTAAATTGGAATACCTTTCGGGAAATGTTACTTAATTGTTGGCGACTTAATTAATGTAATTATTTCTCCGCAGGATTCCCGCAAATCAAGTCGCCTTACAGTCCCTCCTCGCAGCCGCATCTCACAGGTCAGTTATTAATTACTATTTTATATTAAAACTTATATTATTAAAACATAAGACACTGTAAGTTTTTCTTTAAATGTAAATACAGACCGCAAGCTGACAGTTCACTTGATGGTAGGAGCTTTCGACTAGACAACAAAATCAACGCCTTTGGTGCCATTTAGGATAAAAAATAAGGAGGGATTAGTGGGATTGGGAAAAAGAAATTGCTAAAGAGGTTGTGTATTTTATTATTAGTGCTATTATTTTGTCTTTCCAATCTCCTTTGTTTACGGTCTGGACGATAATACTGTGATACTTTATTTGTCTGCTTTTGGTAAGTTATTGCTACACAGATAACCCCTTCAGATCTAAAATTTCCCTACACCACTCACAAGGGGGATTGATATTGGTTAAAACTTCGGAGGAAAAGCCCGACAAATAAAAAACCTAGTATTATATCAAAATCCCTACGGTTTTGTCTTCATAGATAACTTCTAGTAGGTACCTTACCATATGTTGAATACTTTTAATTTAAATATGTAGCGGTTATAGACAGACTCATCAGTGTCAAATCCTCAAATTACAGGAACAAATTAAGGTATTAAGATATATCTTAAAAGCTGTATATAAACTTTATTCAAGTTCGGCAGCTGTGCGCGAACTAATAACAAACAATACATTTGCCACTGATTTAGGAAAGTGGCTGAAGGTGAATTCGGGGCGCAAGGGTGGGGGGAGGGGGGCTGGCAACCCTCGTGGCTCCCCCTCGCGTCCCCCCCTCCGACCCGTAGCCACCCGCCTTTGTCTCAGTAATGAATCCGCCAAACAGCAAACGTCACAGCGCAGCCGTCGAGTCAAACGCACCAATAGATCGTTCACCGATGCATAGGCGAATCGGAAACAGAACCCTAAGGATATAGGCGCAGGGTCGACTGTTGGCTACTCGAACGCGCGACATATGCTCCTTCGACTGCAAGACTAGCGAGAGAATTTGCTCAGGACGTGAGGTTTAGAAAATATCTTGTTAAATTCAAATTAGAGAGGTCGAGGTAAAGATATAACTAGGGGCGCTCGTGGAAGCGTTTGGATCGGCCAGCGTGCGTTGTGGACGGCCAGAGCGGTGATGTGCTGGAGTCAACCCTAGCGACTCTGAAAACAAACAATCTGGCGGCTCCCCGCCCGACTCGCGGCAGCCATTTGTAAAAATTGCCTTCGCCGCCATTTCTACGCGGGAAATTCATATTTGGAACGCCACGGGGTGCACATTTGACATTTTAACATCATGGCCGCAGAGGTTTTATTGTTTTTAAAACAATGGAGCGCGTCGTGTGCGATGGCCGCTTCGGCACCTATTGTTTAGCGGGTCGGGCGCCATTTTTAATTTGAAAATTAGGGGCTCACCACTCGCTCTATGTACAAACAATGGTAAAAGTCAAAAAGGTAATGGCACCCGACCATAACCAGATCTCATTGGTCCGACCGTCGTTTAAAAACAATAATTTCTACGTACAACGAGGCGACTTCATTTCCACGGAGAAAAGTAACTGAAAGGACTTTCACTACTTATTATGTTATTCAAAGTCATTTAAGTAAGTACTTATATTAAAAAAAAATCGCAACTATGAGTCTTTTCAAAATCTAAATAAATTTCTGTAATAGTAATTGAAAAAAATTATTAAAAAGCCTTTTGCCCAACTAAGGGGCATATCAACTCTTAGTGCTGGCAGCCCATTACCTATGTCACAGAATAATCATACCCCCCTAATAGGTATTCTTAATTACAGGCGATCATACCTACTCATCATCAAATGAACAATGTCAGTCTGTCTACAAATCTCTATCACAAAAACCTATCCCACAATAATACGAATATGTCTCAAATCAAATATGATATTTTACAAGCGGCGTTGTCGTTTGTGAGCACTTCATTAACACATTATTAACTATAAACCGACTTGAACAACGTTCTCGATTACACCAAACATTAGGAAAACAGTTTTTTTATTCGCTGTCACCACTAAACGAGACAAGTAGCGCCTGTCGAGTTACTCGACACGAAGGACCATCTCGACTGTAACGTTATAGACACCCTTAACGCAACGCAATAAGGATTAATTCTGCTAAACGCTTGCGTCTCTTGCGTTGCGGATGCGAGATGGTATCGGGTGTCACAGAAGCCGCGAATGTCGCTACATTAAGTGGCGACAACTTAGAATAACAAGCGCTATTTCCGAATGTGCTTTTTCTCTATCATTTGTTTAATGTTTCAATCACCTGTATCAGCCTATTCACACTTGGCTACGGGTTGCCAGGATTGGTCTTCTCAAGTTTTCAGAGTGCAAGCCAGACTTGATTTCGAACCTATAACTCTGTGTGTAGTTCGTTTACACAAGAATTACTCTTGGCTGTAAAGTTTTCATGACTGCCTCCGAATAAAGCTCAAATTTAAGTCTAATTCTTAACTCCCGTTAAAAGCTGTTTCTATATGAGGGCAGTATAGATAATATTCTAAATTTTCTAACATTAGACTAAGCAATAGCGTGTCTTTTAGAGAAAGGGTCTTTCATTAAATAATAATAATAATGAAAATTGAAGCCTAAAATAATTTTACACATTTGAAAATGCCATGTGAAAAGCTGTAAGGAAAAAAGCTTGCATGAAGAGTTGAAATAAGTTTCGCGGTAATGAATGTTTGTAGTTTGTAAACAAAGAGGCAGAAATGGCTCAGAGTGTTTGTAAACAATTACCAAGTTGGACAAATTGATATCACATCGAGAGTGTTCTGTAAACATGTCCATACACCCGGTTTTGGGTTACTGATCACCTAACATGTGCCTACTTTCACATAGGTTCTAATCCCATGGCTCTTTGAATAGGTACAATTAGTGTGACTTTGTAAAGTTAAGCAACTTTGCAAGATTTGCAAGAGCGAATCTTTTTTTGTTAAACAAAAAAATATAAATGAAAAACTTTAATCCTATTTAACCTAGGTATAGGTTAGGATTATAACCTACCTACCAACTACGTAGATATTAATAGTAGGAATTTAAATAAAACATAAATTTCAGTAACCAACTCTTTAAATAACTTAACAATAGGTAACTTACTCAAAAATTTCTAGTTTTTAAATCTACAATAAAAATACACAATTTTTTTTTCACTTTCAGATTATAATTATTATACAATGAGGAGGAGCCTGAAATTAAGATTTGTGTATTTTAATTGGGTTGAGAGAGCGCGTCTCAAAGAGGCCAATGAATTCATGACAAAGTGCTAGTTTACAGTGTCCGGTGGCGCCGCCTATTGACTTCACCCCCCCCCCCTCCATGCACCCTAACCACCCCCACCCCCCGCCGGTTTCAAGACAAGCCGAAGAAAGCTGCAATAACACAAAGCCATTATATTTTCACGCGTCGTTGCGCCTACTCGGTTCGTTTCTTTCGACATTTTAAAATAGACACAACCACCCTTCCTCCCCCCAAATACGGGGCACGGTGTTGTAGATCCTATCTATACTAATATAATAAAAGGATAGGGTGGATTTATGTATGTTTGTTTATGTGTGGAGGGTAATCTCCGGAACCACTACGACTGTTACAAAAATTATTACACTTTCTGAAAGATACATTATTATTGGTGGACATAGGGTATATATTACTTATAATAATGCCCCCCAATTGCTCCCGAGAGAAGCCGGGGCGCGTCAGTCTAGTTATAAACAGACATCTAAATCGATATGCTCTGCTAAAATTCCAATATTTAGTTATTTTGTGGCTAATTTAAACAGAATGAAATAAATCAATAATATAATGTGGTGTCCATTGTAAATATTATACACTCTAAAATAATTCCGGGTCATCTATAAAAACTTGAATACCTATCTCGGAAAGTAGGAACGCTAGATTAGTAAAATAAATTGTATTTGAAAGACAATTAAATACTACTTAAATATTAATTTGTTATAAATTATTTTATACATAAACAATTACTTAAAAGAAACAAAATAAACAATTTATTATCTTTAAACAAAGAACACATTTTTCTAGCGCTTGAGTATTTTTTTAATAATTTTGATTTTAATAATTTTGAGTAGTTTTTGTTGTTTTTGTATTTCGTTATTGATGAAATATTATTGTTAAGCAGATGCTTTCTTTATTTCTTGTCTAATTCACAGTTTAACTTAATTTATAAACTACTAGCTGGTGCCCGCGACTTCGTCCGCGTTGACCAATGAAAGGTACCCTATATCCTTTCTGGTGTCCCAGACAACGTGTATGCAAAATTTCATAATGATCGGTTCAGTAGTTTTTGCGTGAAAGAGTCACAAACATCCATTCGCATTTATAATATTAGTACGGATTTGCATAGAAAGTTCTATGCATACTTCCTCGAGTTAAACGCTATAGATTTTGTCGTATAACGTTGCTTCCTTGACACCAATTTCGCCTAATGATAATTTATGGTTAAGTCTTTAAATGCCTCAGTTTCATTTAATTAAGTGTGTCCATTTAATAAGTATATAATGAGATGTATAAATAAATGTTAGTTAGAGGTGGAAATACATTCACATAGGGACATGTGAATAAAACCAATTTATATAATAAAATATAACGAACGATCAATTCTTTTCGCTTGGAAGTATTTGTCTTTTTAAATTATCACCCTTCGATGGTTGCAATTCATTTGCGAGACTTTGAGAGCTTTTGAGACGATACGTGGTAATTGTAAGTAGGTATATATAGGTACTTTTCGAGATGGCGCATTGGGTATTGTACTCGGCTTCTCTCACGGCGGTAGCAGATTCAATTTCAAATAAATTTCTGATAAAATCTTAGAAGATACTTCTATGGATTCAGCTAAAAGTGCTTACGTATTATGGGCATAATATTTTTGAGGTTCTAACTCGTCAATTCTGCATTGATAGACGGATGTCATTATATAGGAACAATTTTCCCTACTCGAATTATCTATAAGTATATTATTTATTGGATATCTGTTTGTTTGTTTGTAAAAATTTATTTCTGAAATATTTCGTTAAAAATGTAAATTTGATTAACTTAATTAAAATAAATAAATTAGATGTAAGTATATATGGGAAAAGCATCTAGATGTTAGAAGCTCAAAATATTCAAAAATTGGCCAAGTCATTAGAGCCTAAATGATTTATTAATATAAAAATGATCGAACTAATATATCTAATTTATAACAAAATACATGGATTGATTTTAAGAAACATATTTATGTATAATACATTAACAACCACTGTTTATATTATCTTATCATAAAGTTAGTGATAAGAAAGCTTACTCGTCATATGAGATATATATATACTTATATAATATCTGTTATAATATTATAATGAACCTTTAAAGATTGAAAAAAAGAATAATATCCTGAGTTTCTTTCAGGGTTATCATCCTGATTCAAATTTAAACTTAAAATGACGATCATAAGAGTTTCATTGAGAAACTTAATTGATAATTTTTTTTTTTTTTTTTTTTTCATTTTAATACATTTAAAATGTAATATCAATCTAATAAAAATATTGGGATATTCAAAGTAATTAGAAAATCATTACACAACACTCAACAAATTGGAAATTGAAGCCCGTATATTCTTACATCATTACACCCCCCCAAGGGTTGGACAACAATATCGTTTTCAAAAAAAAAAATTGCGAAAAGTACCACCACCCCCGTTGTAACGAGGCCCGAGGGTTTTCATCCCCCGAAAAATGATTTTTCTGAGGGGTGGCCGCGTTTCCAAGGAGGTTTCTTGACGAAATTATCGCGTCACGCTGTTTAGCTGACTAGTTAAGTGCCCACTAATACGATAGGGTACTAGTATGATAGGTAGATAGGTAAAAATATGCCCTACACATACATATTATATTAATTCTTAACTCCTTGTGAACACAAAGCGATTATCCTTTATATTATGTTACAAAACTTAATAAGAACTTGATATTATTTAACTATAATTTGATTATTCAACCTCAAATCTTTATTTTCAATAAATTTTATTTACAACTTGTAAGTTAAGTAAGTATTCAAGTGAGTGTTCACTTTAACAACTTAAATGAGTGATGTCCAATTTAAACTATTACTTATTTCGTGCATCACTATCTAACTATATAAATGAGTAGCTGTTGCAAGCGACTTCGTCCGCGTAACTTAACAATATTTAGCCCTATATTACTCGCTGATAATATAGCTTTCTATATTTGAAAGAATTTTTAAAATCGGTACAATAGTTTTTGAGTATTTTCATTACAAACATACAAAAATACAAAGTACTTATATAAACCTCAGGCATACAGAAAATCAAATAAAAACGCAATATTACAATTACGTAAATGGTCATAAATAAACTGTTATTATTCAATTGAAATTGATTTCTTTATTGATAAGTGGTTAAATATTTTAGACCGAGGATGCTATGGGATTTTATGCTTTATACTAAAAGCGTTAAGGCTTATGTTTCTATGATGATTGTTTATTGAGATAATGATGAAGACAGAATTGTGTAATTTAGTTAAACTCAGTAATTAAGTGATATTGTTACAGTGTGTCGTTTTGTGCTTGTAATAATTGAATTGAACACAATATTCACTAATTAATATTACATTCATTTTCTCATTTCTCATTGTTTATGACAATATATTTTAATTATAAGTATTTAATACAATAAGCGTAATTGTATGAAATAAATTTTATTGAAAAACAATCGCTTAATGCTAACTTAATATATGCATACTTAGGTATCTGCCTAGGTATATAGGTACTTTACAGTTTCCAAGTTGTTTCATGTTTTACTTACTTACTTGAATTAACTTAAGTAGGTACTTATATAACTTAAGTAAGTACTTACATTAACTTAAGTAAGTACTTACATTAACTTAAGTAAGTACTTACATTAACTTAAGTAAGTACTTACGTCTAATCATTGAGTTAGAGTATTATTGAATAGAGTTTTATAAAACTTTATTAAATAAAGGAAGCTTTTATAAAAAAACTATATCTAAACTATACTATACTTACAAGAGTTTAAAATGAATCCTACTATAAAGTAGGGAGACAATTACCTACTAAGTGTCCTTTAAAAAAATCACTTACCACTTGAGCTTGCAAAAAAACAATATTTGTGCAATACGAGACTTTAATTTTTTTAGGATACCTAAATTGAGCTCGAAGTTTTAAAGACAAACTTTATTTAACTTATTATTATAATAAGAATGTAAAACTATAAAATTAATTTTTACACATTTAATTAATGTTACCTAATTAATTAATTAATTTGTAATATTTGTTTACATTAATTTGTAAAATTTCTTAGAAAAAACTACTGGGGCCATAAAAAATAAAAGTTTAATAATTTATAACACTCATATATTGGCACTAACATTAAGGGCCTCTTTCACCAACTACTAGTAAAGTGTTGATTAGTTACTTTTAGAAATAATTTTATGTTTTATTAAATTGTGCACTCGGTTTATTGCATCATTGGATAGGCGAATTTTTTTTATTATTTTCTTTTTAATATTTGGGACTTTTACAGTACAAACAAAGGTATATCATCTCCATCATTCTCGGTTACCGTTGACTTTAAATGGTGGTTAGCCTACTTGACACATCGTGAAAGAGGCACTAAGACTCGAGTTCACCAACAGACGGTTATTTTTAAACAGCTGTTTAAAATTTAAACAGCCATTTAATAATTGTTTGTTGTTCAAAATCGCTAAAATGCGGGTTAAACGCCCTAAACATCTGATTAACTTAATGATTAATCTTATGTTTAGGGCGTTTAACCCGCAGTTTAGCGATGGTGATCAACAAAATATTATTAAACGGCTGTTTAAATTTTAATCGGCTGTTTAAAAATAACCGTCTGTTGGTGAACTCGAGCCTAATACTACTTAGTTATAGTGTTATTACTTATCGTGGTTATGTAAACAATATAGAAATAATAGGACACTGTTAGCGAGTGTTTAATTAATTTTAGTAATGACGGTACCTACTGTACGCGGACAGGTAAGGTCCGCAAAAAACGCGCCAAGCGAGATCATAATATCGCAGCACAAAAGCTTAAAAGTGCGTTTGTGAGTCGCGCGAGTCGGCTTTGTCTTCCTTTTATACCATTTTTGTTAACACCTGCGAACTGTGGGAACATGAACATTGTAATGTGATATCCGACTCACCACTTACCACTCGCCATTCTCGCCAATGCCACTGCTCCCCTATTATCCCCTCTGCCCTCCCAATCAAGGTTATTATCCCTGCCAAGGTTATAATAGGAACACTATTAGACAACAGACATATGCCAAGCATATGTCTCCTTTTTTTTTAAACGCTAACTCGCCTGAATTTATCTCGCCCAAATGGGCGAGTTATCATGTTCTAATGAAATAAATATTCATTCGATTATAAAAATATTTAATGATTTTTGTCTAAATTTGTGAATATTTTTCTAAAAAAAAAAACTAATTTTTTTTTTAGGATATGTTAAATAAAATATTTTTTGATGTTTTGTGATGTTTTCTGTATGTATATATTAATTTTGTTTATTTTGTTTCATGTAATGCGTAGCGGTCCGACAATTTTATTCAGGTAATTAAATGCATTACATATTTATCTAAAAATATTTCCAATTTATTATTGTGTGGTTGCTTTGTGTTTTTTTTTTTTTGCTAATTATTATGTTTCTTGTGTTGCTATTATTGTTTAAATTTTATATATTTCTTTTGCAAGGTATCATTTTTCTATTTGATTTGAAATGTAAGTACAGTGGACTTGTTTACATCAAGTTCGATGCGAATGTATTTTTTGACTTTAAAACTTTATCACAAGTGCCTATATATAAATACACTGATTGTGAATAGCTTGAAATGTTAAGTAAAAAATAAATAGACAACTTTGAAAGTTCATTTCCAAAGTTAACTCAACCGGAACTCGAACCTAGTATTCCTGTGAGACAGAACGTAACCTAAAATGTGTGACATTATCTATTCAAAAAAAAATTATGCCACCGTCCTTTAAAATTATTACTCTTAAATCGTTTGCATCAACTTTATTGTCAAGTTACATCAAAGTATAATTTGCTTTAAAAAAAACTAATTTAAAAACCCTTTTCATTCGTGTAGGCAATTTCGAATTTCGCCCACTTAAAGGACACTTAATTATAAATGTAACTTCGCACTGCCAATAAGTACCAACACTTAATTAACCCAACGCATTTAATTAAACAAGTATTATACTTAATTAAATTTTTTACGCATCACTGTCAAACAAGTATATGTACTCGCCTATCGGGTAGTATGTTGGGTTGCTGTCATGGCAGACGCAAGTACGAATCCGGCTACCTTATTATCTAAGCGCAGACGACAGCAGACGACTTGCGATCGCGTGTGCTGTCATACAGAAATGATGCACTTCAATTTTAGTCATTGTCCGTAAGAGACCTTATCGCAAACCACACCTTTGTTACGAGTTATGTGATACCAAAAACACGATTTAGTATGATATTGCACAAATTGATAGAAAGTTTTCGCCTATCGCAAGTTGGTCGCAAGTCGTCTGCTGTTAGATAATAAGGCAGCCGGTCGGGCTTTAGACTAATGTAGATTACCCAATTGTAATAGGTTGGCAAGATCTGTAAATATGATTTTGTCTCAAGCGTACAATAAATAGAATATTTTTGTATATGTTTTTATTTAAAATAAGTAATTAAATTTTTCTAATATTGACTAATTTTTTTTTAAATTTCAACAAATGAAAAATGCAGGTCTGTCTTAGAGAAAAATATATTATTTTGATAGAAAAAGTAATAAGAGATGCATATGGTTAGATACGGCATTAATGTCCTACATATTTGTGTGTATATTTCAAACCTATACACACGTACACATGCATGTGTATATATCTGATACACACAATTTAATATTGTACGAGTATGTTGACGTCTAGCGGACTTGGCAGACGTTTTCTTATTTGTCTTGTATGTACTTATAACCCGTTTGCAGCGCCACCTATCGAGTCTAATTGTGAATCTTAATAATCCAGAATGTAACTCACATACACAAAAATCGTTTCATCCGTTTAATATGCGGTCAGGTATATATTATATAATTTTTCTGTAAGAAAAATATGATAAAAGATATCACAAAAGATAAAAGATATTCTGTAAAAAAAAAAAATGAGTAAAGAGAATTCAAAACTTACTTGAAAGATGGCCAAGAATATTATATAATTTTTTTTAAATATTTGTTTCCTAAAGCTTTCATATCGCATTGACTTTTTGGTATCGTGATGCGACTGATCATCATGTGGTCCGCCAGCCTGTCCGTCGACCTGTATCATAAAAAACGAGACGTCATTTTATTCGTTTATACGTTTTAATTCAAAAATTGTAAACCGAAATAATTGGAGGATGTTGTCGTGGCGTGTCCCGGGGCGACACGCGACGTCTACAAATCTGGAAATAAATCTAATCGCGAGCTGATCTCAGCCAAATTGGCTGCTCGCGAATTGCCAATTTGCGTATACGCCCGTCTCGCGACGCCGATTTACAAATTGGCCCAATGTACGCCGACAACTCTATTTGCCATATTCCTGACACACTTCCCACTTCTTATATATATTTTATTTATTTACCTACTACCTTCAAATACTTCCAAAGATTTGGTTGAGCCGTTAAGGAGATTGGCACGTACGTGCAAACAGGCAGACAGACCAAAATTCTAAAGTCATACCTATGCATATATCAATATGAACACATTTAAACTTTATAAGTATTTAAAATTTATAAATTTTTTTAAATCGTGTTTCAGTGAGTGACTAAGGTATGCCAAAGCCAGTTCCCCTCTGTTATCAAACCTCTATGGCGTTGCTTGTGTCAATAGACGGTGGTAGTCACCTACCATAAAGTAAGTAGATAATCCTGTCCATGTTGACCTGCATAAAAAATACATTGGTTTAATTTTCACCTACTACTTTGCTGTTTCCCTCAAATGCCATACTATCTACTATAGTTAGATATTAATGGGTGATTCCCCGTTTAGCATAATGAATGATTTACTTAGTATCCGAAATTATATAATGTCGCCGGTCGCCAGCTAAAGTGGCTGTTCTATCAACATCAAGTAGCTTTCCTTCTCCAAGAGGCATCCCCCCCCTCCCCCCTCCCCTCCCCGGCTCCCGTTGGGAGGGCACGCTCCTTTCAATTATACAAATCTCGCACATGTTACATAACCGACTCTATGACCAAGAGTTAAGGGTGAGATCGGTTTGCGCAAAACGCACGTGTTTCCGCATACGCTCAGAACCAATCCCTTTCAGTAATTAATGATGGAGCATATTAATAAGAAATTACAGTTTATTTGAAACTGTTATCAAATAATAGTCATTACGAGTATATAAAAGTATGCAGGATAACTTGATAGTGTATTCTGTGGCTCAGGCAATGTATATATATATATATATGCTCATATTATAAAGAAAAGCAAAAAGCTTGACCTAATCACTAATCAGTCAGAAAATCAGCTTTGCTATGTAACGAAGTAATGCAGCTAACATGTTTGGTAACCTAAGGGGTCCAAAGGACAATTCTTCTCTAACACTGGTATTAAATATTACCAAAAATATAGTTAATAGGAAAATGTTAGAAAGAAAGAAAGAAAGAAAAGATATTTTATTGAGTCAACACAAATAGCACATGCAATACAAGTTTAGTGAGAACAATCTTAATCGTATTGGCAATAGTGTCTAGACCCAAATAGGCACCAAACTCAGCATATGCTGTGTGTGCTACACGCGTGGTGTACCAGCTAGTACCTAAATAATAATTATATATCACAAGCTAGAGTAATATATAGCAGTCTATAATAATATAAATAAATGAATAATCAGCAGATATAATTTTAAATATATTCATTTATATAAACAGTGTATTAATAAGTGTAAATAATTATGCTACTAACGATATGCGAACTATGATAGATAAAATTAGACAATTGATACTTCTGTCCTCAAATTTTCTTATTGCTTCTGCAGTTCTTTGAGAGAATGTTTCAATTTGGTTTTGAATTTGGCAAACTGTGAAGATTGCGAATTAGTGTCTGTATGTTTGTTTGAAAGGTTGTTATTCAACAATTTGACCCACAGATTTTGATAAGCCCGTTGGATGAGTATTAAGGTGCTTGCCTTAAAGCACCTTAATACTCATCCAAATAAATATATGCTGATTATTCATTTATTTATGTTATTATAGACTACTATATATTTGCTCTAGTGATATGTAAATATTATTTATTTGTAATATAATGGACTTGGATGGTCCCCAGCGGAAGATCAGCACACACAGCATAATATCAGCATATTTGTATTACATGTGCTATTTGTGTTGACACAATAAAATTTATTTTATTTCTTTTAACATTGTCCTATTAACTATATTTTTGGTGATTTTTAATACCAGTCCATCGAGGGTTAAATTTAAATTTTGGAAATGAACTTTTCAAATTTGGATCAGAAAAGTATTAGTGTTAGGGCACACTGTACACTGTATGTCGCAGTCTTTTGGGCAGCTCAAATACTGTTGTGTTACTGTTGTGGTTACTGGCGGTAGTAACCACAACCTTAGAGGAGAACACCGTGAAATAGCAATATGTGTTTCAGTGAATTAGAAATGGATGCCAGATTTTCCTATTTTTTACAAAAAATCCTGCGGACGGTAGCGCACTTGCAATAACTGTGGCGTTGCTTGTATTATAGGCGACGGTAGCCACCCACCATCAAGTGGACCGGTTGCTCGTCTGTCGACCTTAACATAAAAACGGTAGGCAGACCTTTAAGATATAGGATAGTGAGCGGAGTCGGTAGCAAGAGGTAGTAAAGAAAATGAATGAGCTCTCCAGAAATAGTAATTATGTTAGTGCATGACATGTAAACACGTTGTTAACACGTCTACTAAAATTGTAACAGGTCCGAACAAACAATACTGGCACCCCTTTACAAACAATTTCATTTGCGATTCGCCACGGCGCCGCGTTTCTCGATTGCACGCTGTCCATCGGTCAGTCAGCAAGGCTCTCTAGTCATCGGCTCCGTAGGAAACGCGACATGTATAGCGCCGCGTCGGACGCGCCGGGACTGAGGTCCACGGGACCGTTCCAAATTTAATAATTCATTTGTAGTATTCATTGCCGCCAAATTCAATTACCCGCTGTCCCGGAGGGCCGCCCTCCTCCGCCTCGCCTCCCAACCCTCCCGTCACCTCGAATGAGGCGACACGGTCTCATTTTAGTGAGGCAGTCACTCATTTCAGGAAAAATTCGATAACAAAATTTTCTACACTTAAAGTACTTATCGGTTTATGTTTATAAGTAATTTTATTATTAGCGGTTTTTGAAGTAAAACATTTTTGCTGAGGAGTAAACGTAAGTGAACCGTCACGCTCGGGTCGGTGACGCTGAATCGAATTTACTCGGCTCCATTCGGCATCAAGCGAGCGAGGAATGATATTTTCACTTTCATCGTGTGATCATAAGTACACACTAATTTTTTTAAATTGAAATATAGTAGAAAATATTTCAATATGACGTATAATGTTAGCCGCGAGCGAGTCACGCGTGTGACATAATGAGGTGACTCTGACTCCCTCGCCTCAAAGATACCTACGAGCGACCGGTGCACTCCCTCGGGAGTCGGTCGATCTATTCCATTAACCCGCCACCGCTCGCCTGTTTACTAATTCATTTGGCAATCACATTCGGTAATTATGTGACAAATTCCCTACTAAGGAACCCTACCCCAGAAACACGCGGCGTTCGGTAAAAAAAAAATACTATTATCGACTCAAGGGCCTTATTGTAAACGATCATATGATCTGCGGCTAATTTTAATGAATTAAACCAAATTTTAAGAAAGTTTTACAAACATGTTTAATGTGGAACATAAAAGCTCATTTTATGTAAGTATATTTTTTTGGTTTTGCGAAAAACTGTAGAGTTTAAATGAAACCTTTACACTTCAAGTGTAAAGTAACAAATGGTTGGAAATTCCAACCACAAAAGAATAAGTTTAAGTTGACTTTTATCAGGCTTAACTTTAGATAGTGAGGTTGACTTATTATCATAAGTTAAGTTATATAATAGCTGCTGTGCCTTAATCCTTTAAGTCTGAAGAAATTTAAGTTTTGCTATAGAATGTAAATATCTATTGTAGAGACATACATCAAATCTTTACTGTTGTTTAGCTTTAGCACATATGCTGTTATTTCACGGTGGTATTCTATAAGGTTATAGATAAGGACAAATAAAATGTCTCAGAAATGCTTTTTCGTTTTCCTTATAAATATACTTTAAACACAACGTTTTGACCAGAAACATAGCATTTAAATATTCACAAGAATTATGAACTTATGAGCTTAGCATAGCTTAAAGCTTAGCATAAACTTTTAGCATAAACAATTTTCGATAGTTTAATACCTTGCTTACTTGATAATTTGTACAATTCATTTGTTGAATAAGTACTTGAAGTTCTTCTTCAGTATTGTTTTGATTGAAGCTGTTTCGATAAAATCATCAAGTGTATACTCCTACTAACTAAAGAACAAACCTTCTGGTTTATGAAAATTGCATGTCTATAGAATAGAGGCAAACGTACTTTGTGCAAGTTCAAATGAGGAGAAAAATAAAATTCTAGAGGCTAATTAATGATAAACTACTGCAGTATAAAGAGGGCAAACATATCAATAATTCGGTATGAAATGAATGCAATAAATTTTATCATGCAAAATATTTGAGAGCTTAGATTACTATGAAAAAGCATGTTCATATACTTATATTATGCCAGAGATAAAAATACATAATTAACTAAATACTAAATTTAGGTAACCTATGACTATATGGCTAAAATTGGTTTGAATTGAACTGGTAATTGCTTGTATTGTAAGCGACAGCACCCACTTCTGGATAGATAATGTGCAAAAGTTCATGTTTATCTTGTTTACAGGTGTATCGTCATTAGAAGCAGCTAAAGATTTCACAGTAGACGGTCTCACGGGTTACAACGGCAAGAAGAAGAAGAAAAAACGCAGACATAGGTAAACAAACTATTTCACATCTTGATTGATACTTTTGGAAAGCGCCTTCAGTCTGTAAAGCTTAATATAAGAAATAATTGCTAATTTTCTTTTAAGTTGAATTAATTTAAAATATTTGCTTCTCACAGCCGGACGATCTTCACCTCATACCAGTTGGATGAGCTTGAAAAGGCTTTCAAGGACGCACACTATCCCGACGTGTATGCCCGAGAGATGCTGTCCCTCAAAACTGACCTGCCTGAGGATAGGATTCAAGTAAGTCGACTCAAATTCCTCTTTAGGTATAAATGTACTGTCTAATATCACTAATTAGTAGGTAAACAGAAGAAATTACTATCAAGTTTCTTAAGCTATATGAAGTATATCTTATATACAATGATAAATAAATTCTTAAACTCCATTTAGGTATAACTAAGTTAACACCAACAGACGGTTATTTTTAAACAGTTGTTTAAAATTTAAACAGTCGTTTAATAATATTTAGTTGTTCACCATCGCTAAAATGCGGGTTAAACGCCCTAAACATCAGATTAACTTAATGATGTATGTCAAAAATCAATTGGCATTGCGTTTCAAACAAATCTATCAGCTTAATCGTATAAAAATAAAATATTTCGATTTTTTTTTCTCTAACCGTCAACTCGAGCGTTCAACGATCTTTCATTCTTCTGTTCAATAATGGTATTAAAGTAAAAAGGTTGTACAAAAAACGCCATTATTCGGGTATTAGCACGTCAATTGGCATCGATTGTTGGCACAAAGAATTCGTAACCCGACACTAGACTTGGTTGGGATGTAAACGTACGGCCCATGAACTGCGAGTTTGGGTCTGCGATGTTTGTCCTCGCACTAAATGATGCGATGAGGAGCGTCACTTCGAATCACATCCGTGTTGTAGTGAATTCGACACCCGACCCGACCCAACACTCTGGCTAAGGACTGGGACCGAGCAACATGATACTTTGCACAAACTACTTAATACTTAAACTTAATAGATTCGCGGAAGGAAGCGTTTTTGTATAGAATTCAACAATTGGGTTCTTGCGTTGTAAGTCGATTAAATTGCATTTTACAATAAATATGCAATATGTAATTCAATATTAAAAAGTACAGTGGTTAAATGAAAACAAATACCTATAGTTAAAAGTTTTTCCTGCAAGCTCAATTTTACGTTTAAAAAGTTTTTAAATACGTCTGTTTAACAAAATAACCAAAACTTTACACTTTAGCATCGGTTTTGAATATTCATATTAAGTATATTAAAACAGTTACCCAAGTATTGTCAAGTGTTAGCATAAGCATACTTAGATTACAGAAAATATAGCCACTCACTGCAAAACCTATCTGAATTTAAGTAGTTTTAACTTTGTTTTAACAATCAAAGTATAGTCAGTATAATCATCGACCCACGGACTGTTATTGTTGTAACGACCATCAACGAAATATTTTATATGTCGCTGCTTAAATTCAAAAGTACCACAAATCAAAATTACACTTTTTTAAAGCAGAGCTAATCTAAAAAAAAATTATTTTTTTGTCTAATTTTTTTTCTTATTAGATATATATCAAATATATGTATATTATATACATCGTTAGAAGCGTATTTTAAATATTTTAAGTACTTTTATAATAAACTTAATACTAGAGGAGATATAAGCATATAAGTTACTTTTAAATATTTAAAAAAAATATGATAAAAATATACTAAATATGCAATAAAACAAACATAAGTCTTTTTGCAACATACAATATTAAGGATTGTGTTTGTATTTTTGCAATAAAAACATTTTTGAATTTTTTTGATTTGTGGTACTTTTGAATTTAAGCAGCGATGTATCTAACTTTGTCACTTACTTAATTTGCAATTTTTGAATATTTGCAAATTGCAAAAACGCCTCTCTAACTTTTTCTAAACTCCAAAATCGACATCAATTCTTTGGAACTAAATAATTTCTATATTTCTCTTATATAGCTTTATAGAATTCCGCATACTGATAAGTTTTTATTATTATTTATAAATAAAAATAGATGTCTAATTTAAGTACGTGATTTTGAATGAATTAATGCTAATTAAAATCGACAACAGCCAAAATATTATATTTAAATTTCAGACATATTGTTAGTGACTGAATATCAAAAGAAAGAGTAATAATTCTTAATATATCTATAATAATGCTTATTATAAAGAGGAAATATTTGTTTGTTTGTTTGCATTGAATAGGCTCCGAAACTACTGGACCGATTTGAAAAATTCTTTCACTGTTGCGAAGCTATATTATCAGCGAGTAACATAGGTTATATTTCAATTAGTTACGCGGGCGAAGTCGCGTGCAACAGCTAGTTATTAAAAATATCAAAAGAAGAAGTCCTTAAATGTCATATCTTATGAATTCTTAGAACCTTTATCTTATGAAGTAATCTTGTTTCATATTATGAGTAATATTATTGAAAACTGGGACCAGATTTCATTTCTGATAACGATACAGTATCGATCCGAACGAATGCGTGAGGCAGGACGCGAGTAGGTAGATTCGCGAGGCATTTGATTGTACAGCTATCCAATCAAGTTATGGCGACGTCTCATACCTAAACGAGAGTCCGGGATCGGGGAAACCTAATCCCTAGTCAGCCATTATACCGAAAATTCAACGAGCATCATTCATAAACCGCCTGTGGTGCAGCGGAAAATGGACTTTAAAGCGACAGCGCAAGTTTCAAATTCGACTGGTAGCTCTATAGAGTTTCCGTGCGAAGGAATTCGAGTAGCATTAAATGTACCTAGTGGGTTACATTAAGGTTTATTTTGGTTTGTGTGCGAGTTAGGAAATGAAATTTTGATAAATGCGCGATGGGGAGGGGGGGGGGGAGTAGTGAGGGGGGAGCGTATTTGTGTTTTCTCCGCAGTTTCCGAGAAGGGCGAATGCCTCTCGACTATAGTTGGTGACGCGGGAGCAAACCAATATAATATCACTCTGTAGCACTAATTATGTACACGCAAATTATTAGAGAAGCTGCAGCGACGTTTCTAATCAAGCCAAATTTATAACTGGCAACTTTAACGGGACATAGATAGCACAATAAGGTAACTTTAAAATGTCAATGTCAGATTTTTTTACACTGATTACAAATTATCGACATGTTGGCACCGAAATTTTTTATTTCCATGTAATAAATATTAATATCATTTTGTATGTTATTGAATTGAATTTACCTACATAGGAACCGTTTTGAAGAATTTAAATCTCTAAGTAAAAATCAACTTTAGTAATTATTAGTAATAATGATTAAGTCAAGAATGGAGACTGAAAATTATTCACTATTAAGTCCTATTTGTGGATTGGGGAGATGGGCAGTTTTCTTATCATAATTTTTAAAAAACGATCATTGTTAAAATGTCAATGTTTTTCTTGTGATAATTGGACAGATACAATGTAACCTGTGACAATATTAAGTAGGTAGGTATAATTGCACATTTTTTTTTTATAATTAGGAGATAACTAATATTCAGTAAGTATTTAAATTGTTAACATGTTACGCGACTATTACTCATTCGTTTAAATATTTTTTAAGGAAAATTTTTATAACACCAATGGCTGTTGTAAAAATTGATATTCATACTTAGTCGACTTTATTTTATGCATTTGAAACATTTAGGACGATGAGACATTTTACTTTGGTTTTTATTTTACCTTTTTTTTAAAATATATATAATATCAGATATAGAATTAACAAAAGAATAAAAAGTAATCGCTCGTCCAATGTATTGACTTTTCCCTGGCATCGGTAACGTAACGTTTAAGTGGCGCCATCTATTGAAATCGCGAGTCAACACACGTAGCTATGGTAACCGCGCGCTGATTGGCCACTTCTGCATCTTTAGTGCGGCGCTAAACGTCGCAACCGCCGAAACGAAAAGCCCGAATGTAAATCTTACCTCTTTACATTTAACGTTTATTTCCGTTCGTATTCAGCGTGTGGATGTGGAGTTTGCTTTGTGCGGAGTGAGTTTATTAGCTCCGCCCTTCTTAGTGGCATGGCGGACTGGTTTTGTGTTCGCTCGGTTTGTCTTTTCAAGTCTGTTTCGCGTTGCGCCACACTCGGATACTCGCTTAGTAATTACGACGGCTTCCTTTCTAGTAATCTTAAAGAACGTAGCGTTTCAAAGTGTTGCCAATTCTAAAAGACTGCTCCATTCATTACGAAGTCATTTTAAAATACACTATCTTTATAATAAGTGAACTATGTATGTACCTATATAAGTAGTGATGTCTCAAAAACCATGGATTTAAATACATACATATACAATTTGATAAAAGAATTTTAAGCAACTATTTATTTAAGTTATAACTTTACTAAGATTTATTTAAAAAAAATTCTACTTTGCTAAAAGTTTGTCTTATTCATAAGAATGTTTAGATAGGCTTCTTTAATTTTATTTCTCATTTAGGTACATAGGTAATAAAATAATGTGACATAGCTAGGCACATGTAAAATAGGTGCACAGTATTTTACACATTATTTGGATTTAGAAATATCTATTACCTATTAGACGTACCTACCTACTTTATTAATATCTGTCAATGAACGAACCTATCTTACTTACCTACCCATTAAGATATTCAAGCACCTTTAGGAAAAAACATTGTTACAGTGTCTTACATCGTGTAACAAGTAGGAAACTAATCAAAATATTCAAATGCTTTGTTGATATTTCGTTAAAAATATTTGCATAGACAAAATCGTCGGCCACTTATGTCGCATCGTATCCTATACTTACCTATGTTGTAAGTTTTCTTTGCATAAGTAGTGTTTATTAGATAAAACAAAATCTCTTCTTACTGTCTGTATGTAACGCTTAGATTTTACGGATTTTAATGTGGTTTTTCACTAATGGAAAGAAAGTTAAGGGAGGGAGGTTTTTTTATATATAAATTTCAGAAAAATATGTGCGAAGCCAAAGTGTTTTTTTTTTTCAGGAACAAACAGTCATTATACATATTTTTTTACAATATACATAAATATTTAAAGACTTAGAGTTCCATACACAAAATAAATATTAAACAAAATTGATACATAGGTAGGTACAGTACTGAAACAAAATCCAACACATAATTACAAAATACAAATAGATAATCAAAATTTTAAAATTTAAATTAAAAAAAAAACACACAATAAATACATTCAAGGAGCCATCAAAAGCCTACATATTACATATAAGTAGGTATAGGGCAAAATATACAAATTTTCCATAGGGAAATATTTCCCGATTTATTGAAATCTGTCCTATTATATACTTATACACATTTGTAAACATTGTAAGTATATTCATATTTATAAGTAGGTAAGTACTCTGATTTATAGGCTGAAAAATTATCTAAGTACATAATAATTTAACTTCACAGTAAAATGTTTAATGATTCCGTTCAAAATGTGATCTTTACTTGGATATTGTATTGAATTGAATATACATTATTATTTATTACTAGCTTGTGCCGGCGATTTCGTCCGCGTTGAACGATGAAAGGTACCCTATGTCCTTTCTGGTGTCCCAGACAACGTGTATGCAAAATTTCATAGTGATCGGATCAGTAGTTTTTGCGTGAAAGAGTCACAAACATCCATACATAACTTTCCCATTTATAATATCAGTACGGATCTGTCTAGGTAGATATATAAGTATACTTAGATGCATCCGCACGGGCTACGGGCACCACGAGCACAGGCGGTGATCCAATTTCTCGCCAATTACGCCCTCAACCGATACCTCCGGAGCGCACCGGTTCTCTTATAAAGCCTACTTTACTCTCAATACCTACACATAGGTAGGTATATCTAAAGGTTACTTATCTGTGATAGTCTAAGGGCCACTTTCACCATCTGTCAAGTAGGCTAACCGTCATTTAAAGTCACCTGTCACCGGGATAGATGGAGATGATATATCTTTGTTCGTATTATACGGAAAAAGTCCCAATTCGCCTATCGAAGTATGTACAAAATTGAGTGCATAATTTAATAAAACATAAAATTATTTCTAAAAGTAACTAATCAACACTTTACTTGTAGTTTGTGAAAATACCTTTAATTATAAGAAATGTAATGATTTAAGTGGAAATATGTACTTAGTAGGCAAAAATGTGTATATATACCTAAATATTTATTAAAAAAGAGCAACTAGGGAGATTTTTGACCAGTGTGAGGTTATATAATTATATTTTATTGTAAGTATAGGTACCTATGATTATCTGTTAATAAAATATTTACAAGTGAATTTACATAATACTTAAACCAATCTAGGAATAGAGACTATCAGTATGAGACCTATCAGTTAATTAACCGCACAGCTAACGAACATGTGTACAAAATTAACATATTAACTTAGTGATTGAAACCTAGAGGATGTAGTAATATAAGTTATCCCATTGTCAAATTAAGCTCGTGGCCATCCCAGTCTATGCGAACGCGAGTTAATTACTGACACGTATTGGCTCTCTCCCCTCCCCTCCACTCCTCCTCCCCTCCTCACCTCCCATCCCTTATCCCTGCCACCCCCTTGCTCTTCGCCTGCAACCCTGAAACATCAATATTCCGATTGGTGAACAATTGACATTCGTGTCTTGCCTAATAATTCATTCATTCGACATTCAAATACAAAAAACATTTTGTGCCAGTTATATTAGTTTAATCTAGAATTAAGTATTTGATCCTATCCTGCCTAAATGTTGTTTTAAAATCAAAATCAAACACTCAGTCAGTTTAAAAATATTTTAAGTATTAATTCACGCACACAAACACACAAACACACACACACACACTTTGTTTTTTATTGGTATGTATGTAATGTAATGTATACCAAGTATTAATGTTCTAAGGTTAGGTTGTATGTCTAGTTATAAAAAAAAAATAGTACCTATATGGCAAAAATTAATAGTGCTCTAGATTGGGTTAATAATAAAATAAATGATGAATAAACCTATATAATCGTATCTATTGTATTTTAGTCCTGCTTTAGAATAATTATTATTTAGAATAATTTTTTGAAGATTTTTTTTTAATATTTTGGCTTTGGTATCATTATCATACCAACCATAACTTATGTTATTACTAAAAAATATTACTGAATTATAAAATATTGAAATATATAGTAATTGAATAATTCATTAAATGAAGTAAATTTACTCTATTTATGACTTGAAATTGATTTCGTGTCAGTTATTTTTAAATGTCTAATAAATTGAGACATAAAAATATACTGTTCTTACTGTGAAGTAAGTATACTTAGTTTTAGATTAAAACACTAGGTCATTACCTAATGAATGAATGCGAATAACGCAGCTTTCATAGGAACTACAAATGAAAGCCTCAATATTACTAGTAGGTATAGGTAATTTGTAATAAACATCAACCGTAATTGTAATTTTATAAGTTACATAATTAACAGAACCAAAGACAATCTCGTTAGGGCGTTCGCCTTAATGGAGACTCTGTAAGAGAGGCGATCAAACAAATTGCCCATTTAAAATACTCAACAGACAGGATTGAGATATCAGACGTCCACGAAAATTCGCTTACTGAAGGCGAAAATAAGCTCTCACAAAGTAGGGTTCCACTGTGGGGGAGGGGGTCCGTTGACGGGGGGGTTAGAGGTGCGAGGGGGGGAGGGGGGGGGGGGGGCGCTCCCCCCGACCCACCGGTCGGTCGTTCGGGGGGGAGGGGGAGGGTCTGTGTTCGGAGCGAATTTAGCAATTAACGTGCGTGCGCGGATTCCGGCCGGTGGCGGTGTACTCTAATAGCCACCTAAACGGGACTACGGACTACTGACTACCTCTGTCTATAGGTACCTACTCTGTAGGTAGGTATACGTTTGCCTACGTTCAACTAAAACACTCGGCGTTCGAGTGTTATTAATTATTAAGGGGATAAGTTAGCGCTGTTTTAGAGATTCTTTGTAATATCTGTCTGATACTTGGTTTTTGTGTATGTATTTTTTATATCAAGGTCGACAGACAGGCTGACGGTCCACTTGATGGTAAGTGGCCACCGTCGCCTACAACACAAGCAACGCCACATTACTGTTATAGAGCGCCATTAGTACTGTTAAGTTTTCAAGTAGAGTGCGCTAAATAAATTGTTTTTAATTTTTTTTTTTTTTTAGTTTAATTAGATTTAAAACAGTTCTTGATACGATAAACTGATTAAAGAATTCGTTGTTCACTAACTCAAACTGACAAAAAAAAAAAACAGTCACTTTCTTTAAAGTTTTATAAATTTAATTTAGGTAACTTTTTATAAAAGGATACTCATTCATGATCCTCAGGACTCATTCAATTCTCGAAGCATTCCTGTTTTTGAGTTAATTTCATTTATATTCAAGCCTAAGCTCTTTTGAAAACTAACCTAAATAATATTATATTACTACCTAATATAACTAAGCACACATGAAATATTTATTTATCTAAATGATGAACATTGATAGCTGTAAAGTGATTGTAACTTTAATGAAAGCTGAATCCTTAATTATTATACAAAGACCGCGTTATCTGAAACTATATAAAAAAAAAATAGTTTATAGTAGATTTGTTTACTCTATTCTTAAGGAAAACATGAAGCAGGGATAGTATATGCTGGAATACTAGTATTTGTTTTTAAATAAACAGTTCTGACAGGTAAGTAGAGGTCTCTCTCCAACTGTGTGCTACAAATAGCTCAAGTTATAGTGGTTAAAAGTACCTACAAAGTTGTTTTGTTAATATTTGCGTAATCCTTGGTGAGTGTCCGACTCCCCCCACCCCCACAAATAATCCTCCATTGATTCGAGTCGGCGAACGGTAAACTCTATTAAAATGCCTTATGTCGCCGACTGTACCCACTTGTATCGACTTAAGCTCATTCCAAAGCACTTGTGTACAATCTGTACTTATAAACATGGTCAACTTTATTAACCTGTTGGCCACGACATACCTACTTTAAAATGTCTAATTAATTTCTTGCATAGGATAATTAATAATCTTATAATTAATTACTTATAGGGCCTCTTTGACCATGTGTCAAGTAGGCTAACCGCCATTTAAAGTCACCGGTAACAGGGAATGAAGGAGATGATATACCTTTGTTTGTAAGGTAAAAGTCCCAAACATTAAAAAGAAAATAATAAAAAAAAATCTCCTATCGAAGGATGCAATAAACCGAGTGCATAATTTAATAAAACATAAAATTATTTCTAAAAGTAACTAGTCAACACTTTACTTGTAGTTGGTGAAAGAGGCCCATAGTCATCATTAAATATACAATCTGTACTTCCGTACTATCCGTACTAATATTATAAATGCGAAAGTATGTTTGGATGTATGAATGTTTGTAACTCTTTCACGCAACACCAGAAAGGACATAGGGTACCTTTCATCCAGAAAAAAAGGACTATTCCCGAGGGATAAATAAAAAATAAAAAACTAACGCCTGGCCAAAGTGTAATATCAACACGAGGTCAAGCGTTATATTGATTTTTTTTAAAATTTTCAACGCGGACGAAGTCGCGAGCACCAGCTAGTATTACAATAAATGTCAAACTCTGTGTCTGTCTATGTCTCCTATATATTACGTTTTCTCTGCTTAAGTTTAAGTAAGTAATAGTTTAGTTAACTAGTTAGTTAACTAAACTATTACACTTATTAATCGATAGATGGAAAGATTGGACAGAAATGACAGAAAGACAGAATTTTCAGACGGACAAAGATTAATGTCCAAACCTAATAGTAACTCTTTTTGGTGCAAATACATAATAAGTAAAGACTTATTTTCCCTTTTAGTCAACCGTTGACTAAATTTAATATTAATTTTATTACTAACCTCCGAAATTATTGTAATTAAATTTTGACACGTGAGTTAACACTAGTTAACTATATACCTAATAGGTATACAAATTAATATTGTTACGGCGTTAAGTAGGCTTACATTGACTGAAGGTTAATTTGAACGTTGACCATTTAAATGTCGATTAAATCCTTTTAAGACCACTTTGTAACAAGCTATAAAGATGAAATATGTTATGTCTATTTTATTAAAAATCTCCTACAATACATGGCATGTGGTAACATTGTTTTCTGTCTGCCATAAACTCAACCACGACAATCGAATTAGACGATATTAATGTCGAAGTGAAAGAGACGCATAAAATTTGTAAAAACAATTTAATAAGGGCCCCGCAAACGGTCCGTGATCGACGCACAAGAGCCTTAATCCGATTATGGTGATTTATCTCCGCACTCCATGTGTAATAATCAATTTATACGATAAACTATAAATTATACTAGCGCAACACTGCGTCTGCACACCTGTTGGGCTCTATGCTGTCGCAATAAGACTGAAATTGGCTCGTCAACGGATCTCCTGTTGCGCAAATGCACGCCCTCTCCGCACTAGCACTGGAGAGATGTGTTCGGGGGACCGAACGTTCCCTAATATCTAATAATGAACTGTTAAAATCACTTGTGTGTTTGTTTGTCCATGTACATGACAACGAATATGATAATGTGACGCCTTTGTTTCCATTTTTTGAAATAAATCAATGAGAAACTTTGCAGCTATTCATTTATTACAAGTAATTTATAAATATTTATAGTTGATAGAACAGTATATTTTTAAATTAATCTGACACCGGTTGGAGGAAAGTTAGATCTCTATTTCTATACAGTAAATCTGTCAGTCAGAATGACGTGATCGCAAAATGACGACATCTAAGATCAATATATCATTAAATTTAAAATTTAAACTAATTAAATGAAACGGTACTTACACAAATTAATTCTCACAACTTAAATTGTCCAATGATCTGTTTCTCTTAAACTTGTTAGTTGAATTCATAAATCTATGAATGTCATAAATTAAATTGATAAATGTCAAAATAAAATATGAATATTATTTTATAAAATATAATTCATAGATGTATTACAGGGAATAAAGTGTTTATCTCAATTTTTCAAGTTTAAATTGTTTAAGTCACTATGTAGGTACACATTACAAGACATTAACTGCCTAAAGAGGTTAATGCCTACTGAAAGGTTAAAAAAGAAAGATCCTATTTAAAAAAATAATAATTGTTAAAGTACATTTTGTGTGATGAACAAAAACGTACAAGTATGATAGGGCAAATCGTTAAAGCGTAGAGCGTCCCTTGGGATAACTGAGGCCATATAATTACGTACAATTGATATTAAGTCACAAGGGACAAATAAATACTTAACTATTGTTGACATTGTGACACTTTTCACACGATTATAAACACTATATTAAATGGACATTTTAATTACCTAATGGAAACAACTTTTTTTTTAATCTGAAAAAAAAAGCTCTTAAATAAAAAAAAATATTCATTCAATTCTTAAGTATTTTTTTTTATAATTATTTTTATTTTTGATTTGATTTGATTTGATAATTTGATTGATAATTGATAATGATAATAATTTGATAATTAATATTATGAAGAATATTATCCTCCATGCACAGCATGCACGTGGTTTAATTATATTTATATATTAATATAAGTATGTATAAGGTTGCTTAGTAAAAATTAAATTTAATAGGAAATTTGTAAATATATAGTTTAAGTTTTAGAAATAAATAGGTATATATTTATAAAAAAGTATTTCTTTTTTCTATTTATATTTTTTTATGTAATATTGTAAGTTTGCATCTCAAAGCAATTTAAAATTTCTATAGCCCTCTGTCCCTCGCAACACTAAGTGACTTGGTGACGTCACTATAAAATGTACTATTAATATTTATTAGACGCACAGCGAAATCCCTAACGAACACGTTTTCACTTCAAATCTAATTATACATGCAGCGATTTATCTTTTTTAACTATTAAAATGTTTTAGAATATCACGACTGCGTTATTAAATAGAAAAAGTTGAAATTTTTATGGGAATCATCAATACGTCAAGGCTGTGACGTCATATCAAAATTGTGGTCTAATTTTGACAAGTAATCACTTTTAAATAATTTCAATGTTAATTATTAAGTAATATTAACGATTAAGTAATAATAACTAAATAATAATCAATACATACATATATCGTAAACAAGCCATGTCTGTGCATTAAGTAATAAAATATAATACTTAAAAAAAAATTGTGCACATTTTATATTGTTATCGAAGTCTAAAATATAGTTTTTTTGGATTTTTTTCTGTTTGTCTGTTTGTCTGTGCACGCTAATCTCAGAAACGGCTTGAACGATTTGAATGCGGTTTTCACTGATGTATTGTAACAAGCTTCCCACAACATTTATTGTATGTTTCATACCAATCGGTTAAACAAAAAAAAATTATACCCAATACCATTTGCGGACATAGATTGTTAACAATAAATCGCTGTACATTGGCAAGTTGGCATTGTAAGATTATATAAAAAGTATAGAAAATTTGGTTAGGTACCTGGGTAACCCTCGCTAGATAATAAAAGATTTTTAGAGCGACTTTACCAAATTGGGTTTTGGTCCTCATTTAGGAGCCAATTTGCGAAGAGTCGCGTGCGCATGGCCTTAATCCCATAGCGCGGTTTGCCCTCACTATGGGTGCTATGGGCTCATTATGGGGGATACTGTGTTCACACAACTATTAACACTTTAATGGCTCATTATTTACAAATTATGCACTCGTATGAAATATTAATATAAATAACATTTTACAAGTATTTATAGATAGCGAAGCACAATAAAAATCAATGTATCTTTTTCCCCATGGAAGGAACAGGCAGAAAACTACCCCTAGTTGCTATAATTTCAAATGAATATTCAATATATCTGCATTTTTGTTAGTTTAGTTTAAATTTAATTGTACTTAGGTTATATTAAAATACCTAATCCTTCCTAATGTCTTATCCCTTAGTCCTACTATAGTTAGGTATAATATTTGTTAGAACATGTGGCTTTTTTTTGTGTTATAGGCGACAGTATTCAACTACCGTTAAAATGTAAAACTGTCTAAACTTCTTAAAAAAAAATTAGAAATTACTTGGCAAAGCGTTTAAGCTTCATTTTGAACAAAACTGGATTCAATATTATTTTTTATTTTATGAATCAGTCCAACCATCATGTGGACGAATTATTAGGATAAGGGGCTCCGCTCTGTCTGGCTAACTAACTCTAACTTACAAAACAGCACATGCACTGGTTACTGTCGCCATTAGAGCCGGTCAGTTTAAACAGCAGGTTGTTATTTGAAATACTATTGAATATACACTTGAAAATGGACTTGAATTTGGAAACAAATTGTAAAATTGTTTATCGTAGCCTCTGGCAACGGGCAAGCAGTGCAGTGCAGACGTGACAAAATGTGACTTGTATTTTGAGGGCTCATTTCCGATAATTACCGATTATGCGCGTTTGTCTATCTGCCACGTGGCATTGTTTCGTGGGGACCATTTCCTAACGAACCCGTTTCCCGGCCCCCGCTGGGCGCCGCGTGCGCACATCGATCGTTATTATTCTCCATTTGTTAGATTGAACTTTGATTATCATGCTATACGTTACACAAATTAAAATGACATCACTAAATTAACCGCGGGTACTGAAAAGATGAGTTATTTCAAAATTAACCACATTAATATGGTAACATTATATTTTTCAGTTACGTCTTAAAAGGTTAAATAAATTACTTCTTGGGCACATAAAGATCCTATATCTGAGATATTAATAAAAAAATATAGAAAATTTAAAAATTTTACTTTGCTTTAATAGATATTTATTTACAACGAGGTGAGTACAATATAACTTCAGGTAACTTTGTCATTTTCATAACTTTTCTCTCAAGTGTACTCAAGTGTTGTGTAAAGCTTAATAAAATTAGAATACATTAATCTAAAGAGATACATTTAACTACATAGAGGGATCTGTTAGTTAATTTTGTGCTTCACATAGAGCAAATTTAATATACTTACTTCAGACTGATTTAAGTATATTATTGTTCCAAAAAGTTTCTGTTCCCTACAACGACAAATAAAATTTCGTTAAGGATATTTTATTAGGGATAAGTATCGATGTCGAAACGTCGTTACAAAAGATTTATGGCATTTAATGTTATCATTTAACGAAATCCAGTACAACACTCAATGATGTTTACCCTCCAGCCTCAATTCATTAAATGAAATTGAATAAATCTCTTAATGGAGACGTATCCGCCACTCGCCAACTTTGTGGTCACAATATACGACCACGACGATAGTTGTAGCGTGTGCCATAAACGCATAAGCGAAAGCGGACACCTACTTGTTGTTTATTTATTATTTTTCAATAGTTGTTGTGTTTTTAAATATTTTTTGTAAAAGTGTTATAAAGAAATGCTTTAAGTACTTAAGAAAATTAGTAAGCATTTAAAGGACAAATTCAATTATTAAAATACTTCTATAAATCTAATTCTAATATAATTTATATAAAAAATAAAAGTAAAACTACAAAATATTAACTCAAAATAACTTAAAAATTAAAATTGCTCAATAGATAATGTTTATAGTACATGTATACATGTGTTTATATTGTTTTATTGAGAACTAGTGACTTTTCCCCCACATTTCCCGAGTTGAAATCAACAAAAATCTTTTCTTAGCTGAAGACTTACATTTTAAAACAAACCTATGTTTCAAATGTCAGATTTCTAGACTTAATAGTTTTGGCTATGAGCTTATAGAGTCAGTCAGGACAAACATTTTTATAAGTACATATTACTAAACTCCAGTGAAGAGTTTGAAATCTAGGCTTTCTTTTTAAGACAGTTGTTTGTATATAAATCGCTAAAGCTGTTCGCTTAGACCAGTGCTATTGTTCAGTGGGTAGAAGTCGAGTTAAATGTCCCGAATTGTCCGCTAATGTAATAGGATAGACCATTCGTTTCCATTTGTGTGTTATTCTATTCGAATATACGCTTAATTTATTAGTTTTCGTGTAAAAATGGGGCACCGAAGGCGTGCCTTTCAATTTTATACCGACATTGTTCAATATATTGTCGTTTCAATTATATCTTGTAAGGAAATTTCATGTTTGTATAAATATATTCTTATATTAAATGAAATTCAGTAATCATCTACACTTTAATAATATTATAAAGAGAAAAGATTTTTATTTATGTATTTTGTTTGTAATGAATAAACTCAAAAACTACTGGCTCAATTTAAAAAAATCTTTCACTTACAGAAAGCTATATAATCAGCGAGTAACGTAGGCTATATTTTATAAAGTTACGCGGATGAAGCCGAGTGCAACAGCTAGTCACAAATAAATATGTAGAATGGGAATGTGATAATGAATGAAGTTAGGCGCATAACGATGAATAATAAACTAGGTATTGATTATTATTAGTGCCTAGAATCCAGTTGATTGTAAGAAGTCTAGAACTAGACGAAGTCGTAGGAACTTCAATTATAAAGTTGTAAGGGCAAACTAAGGACGCTCTTCGATACTCGATTTTATATTATGGTGCTTGTAGCGGTTACACTACTCTAACTCTGAATCCAGGACACTTTGAAAAGGTGTCCTGGATTCCAACTTACATATGTTGTACCTAATTCAAGAACACCTAGGTTTGTCTAGTTAAAAATGTGCTCATTTTGATTATTATTATTTTTTTTCTATTTACTTATGAATCCATTAGGCGTTTAATAAGTAGATAAATCACATTAAATATGTTTAAGTATAGAAATAAATAAAACTTTGTTGATGATGAATCTGCTCGTTGATATTTTTTTTATATTATTATTATTATTTTAATTTTTACAGGCAAAAACAGTCACACACAACTTATCTTACAAACAATAAGACCTATATTACCATGGATTAATACAAATATTTAGAACAAACGGTTGTACAAATCAACACTTCAAAAAGAATACAACAATAGCATCAATAGTGTAAAATGTTACAAGTAGGCACAAATTAAAAACTTAACAGCAAATTTTCCAAGCTCTTTTTGAACTTCGACATAGATATAATATTATATTTAATGTTTCATAGTAAGTATTTTTAGTTGTGTTGTTAATATGATCAATATATGCCTCTCGTGATTTCAAATAATATTGAACGCAATTTCTAACTTAAAGTATTTGATTGAAATATTATAATGAGTTAATGAGCCAAGTCGATAGTTTCAGTGGTTGTACCGGACGCCAACCCGAGCTGAAGTTTTAACGGGCGCGTTTGGCGTTCATCAACTGTTTACCAACTTCTTTACCGGAGCCACTCTCTCTGCACTGCATTCAAGCTTCTTCAAAGCTCCTTTGACATCATACTATATATATATGCACTCTTGGGGTAAATTTATATTTATTTACACAACCAGTGACCCGTCCCCGGCTTCGCGTGGAGTTGAAATTTTCAAAAATCCTGCTGCTTTTATTGTAAAATAAACCTATGTTAAAAATTTCAGCGTTTTAGACTTAGTAGTTTTGGCTGTGCATTGATATAGCCAGTCCTCTCTTCTGCTAGAGTAAGTTTAGGAGAAGTCCATACGAATTGGCTTCAAAACGACATTAAATCAACGTAGGCTTTAATGTTATTTATATTTACTCCATTGTTTCAAAGATTACAGTGATTTTCATGAAAGAGTTATAGAGATGAGAGTCCGATCGGAGTTTGAACCAACGTCTACAAGTATATGCCTGAAACGTGAAACTTTTGGGTCGTTAACGTGTATTAAATTATGCTTAAAATAAGCTGCAAGGATTTAGTATTAGGAGGACACGTTGTATTTTGCAGTTACATGTTGAGGAACTCGTCCGACCTCGGTAACCATCTCTTATAGAAGACCGCTTTAAAATAACACAACACATGCACATTCGTTTGGGTGAATGAGTACTACGAACGTCTACTAAAGTCTGCAGCATCTGCGATTATTTTGGAATCTGTAGCACCTACAATCTGTGGACATTTACCGAAATTACCGGCTACCTGTCAATTTTTACTGAAATTTTCTTAGGAGGACGTTCCGTGACCTCTTTGCATGCTGAGTCATAAAATATCAACACGTGTGCTGATACGTTCAGTGATGGGCGTGAGAGGTTTAAAACTCGGTCCCCTATTATCATGATTATCTTGTCGACATTTTATAGAAAGCTATTTATTGGTCATATTTAACGGAAACGATCCAGGTCGAATAGAGGATCTTTGTTTGCGTTAGGCGTCCGTTGACTTGACGCTTTATTGAATCATTTATGTTAAGCAGCCGGCAAATGGCGTGTCAGTAACTTGATAACATTTCCCATCCCCCCCTCAACACCCCGATACCCACTCCCCCTATACAGTCTTACTGCACCCTCTCGACCCGCCTGTACCGAAGAGGACGCACAGTAATTTGACTGAGTCAGTAAAAATTTTTGTAAAAAGAATCATATTTGATTTTAAAATTTATTTATATATTTATAAATTTGAAAATTTTGATATTTCATTGAAATATTGAAAAATAGATCCATATTTTTTTTTTTAATTTAGTGTGTTAATCTTTAACCTTATCATCTTTGAAATCATCTTATCTTTTTAATCATTTTGAGAATTTTCAAAATCAGTCCAGTAATTTTAGAGTTTATTCATTACAAATATACAAAAATACAAATCTTCTATCTTTATAATATTAGTAAAATATAGATAACATTTCGTCAGTACCAATCGCAAATAACTACTGTTGATCGTGTATACTGTCACTGATTTTGTTGAGGTTCAACGTCACTTTATTAAACAAATGATAGCACAAACAGAAACCGATGCTCTGGAAATTGCATAAAGAAGATTCTTAAATTTTGAGGGTAGTTTTAATGTGTTTATAGATTTTTAATATCACTGACAAGTCACTTTGTTTCGAAATACTTAATACCAAATGGAGAGATCTGGGCCCTAGTCAAAGTAACAATTTAAAACGATAACCAAATGATGACGAAGTTCGAAAACAATAAAATGTATGGGATTGACATATGCCATTTTATTCTTTCGAAGTTCGTTATTATTTTTAAAATTTTAGTTTTATTTATTTATTTAGATTACATACAGGCATAAATTAAAAAAAAATATATTATAGATTACTTATATAAAAATAGGCCTAAAGAATCATAAAAATTATATTTTTACATTTATTTATTAATTAAATTAATAATAATAATAATAAGACCAAAAAAGAATATTCTATAAGTGATAAAATTAATTTTTCAAAAGTAATTCGCCAATTTTCTTTTTATAAGAATTCAAATTGTTGAAAAATATGTGAATATCATTCAGAATCTTATTGTAGTGATACTTATAGAACGATGAAAGAAGGAATTTTTACAATAATTAGTTCTACAGTAGGGAATATGAAATGTATCACTTGATCTTGTTCTCAATTTTGGTACATTGAAGTGAATACATTCTAAAAGTGAGGAAGAATCGATGTGATTATTTATTATTTCATATAAAATGGTACTTTGACTGTTGATAGACTCCTTTTAACCCTTTAACCGCTTGGTTTTGTAGGAGTTGTGCCGCTAGCGCTTGACTCGCATTTTTTTTTTAAAGAATGCAACGCAATGATTTAAAAATAAACATTATACAAGTACTCATTAACTCATAACACGACATAATAAAAAATGTGGCGGTTAAAGGATACCTACGTGTTTAAAGAAAGTAATCTGTTTGTTGTTTACGGAAATAGTTGTTAGTTGTTCGACGGGTAAACGTTTAAGGCTTAGCACGCACTGCGGTTTCAGACACGCGTTTTTCGCGAGTCTGAAACCGCAAAAAATGTAACACAAAGCTTCCTATACAAGCGCACGTATTGGCAACTTTTTTCAGTGACTGATTTTAAAAACGCAAGACTGATTATATAAAACGTAACTTGCTACATTTTGATAGCGGTTTGTAAACGCGCGATTTTTTTCTATCCCATAGTAATAGTATGGGAGCGCACGCACGGTGGTTAACCGCATTCGGTTTTTTATTCATTCTGGACTTAGCGACAGCAGAGGATAGTCGTTTTTTGCGGTAAGGATAAGTCATGTCGTCTGAATCAGATACATCGTCGTCTGCAGAAAACGTGTCGAAAAACATTATCATTGAAGTGGAAAAAAGGCCGGAATTATATGACAAAACATTAAATCAGTATAGAGACAGAAATATTAAGGCTATAAAACCAAAACTATAACACACGCTGCTCGCCAGAAATCCATGATGGTACTGAAATAAATTTAAGCCAAACGCCAACGCCAGCCGCAATGCGTGCGTGTATGCGGTTTTGCGTTTTCAGCTATTTCTCAACCGCTTGCGTTTAATCGCAGTGCGTACTAAGCCTAAGATCGATTATACCGTAACGGAGGGACGTGTCGGGACGTGTCGGGACGCGTGGAGGGTACCTACAGACTCGGACGGGTTAACAATAGAGGCCGATGCTCGTAATGTCACGCGATTCATTCCAATAACTAATGTATCAATTATTATTTGTCCTCAGCTTTTTTTTTATCAACATTAAACTCTCGGGTTTAACCATGAAATGAAACTAAAATAAGTATTCCTAAAATATTAAATTGATACTCGACCGAATCCGTACTAATATTATAAATGCGAAACATACTTTCGCATTTATAATATTAGTACGGACTATTATGGCAATTACATTTCCCAAGACTCGAAACATTTATCATCTTTCTTTATTTCAGTTTTTTTATAAAATATTTCAATTAAACATTATAAAATAATTATAACATTATAAAACACTTCAAACTCCTCATGTCTCCTAAAATAATCAATATAAATAACTTGATTTTATGAATTGTTTTCATGCTTTTGAGACTATAATGAAAATAAATACTAAGTAAGCCCTAGAAAAATTGTTGATACGACGACGCCTAACTCGTCGTGAAGGAGCGTTTGTTTGTGAAAAGGTCCACACAAGGAAAACAGCGAATGTTTGTGAGGGGTCCAATTTTTATTGTGAGAACAGTTTGTGGTCCGACAGAGCCTTTTCCACGTGTGCCAACAAATTGGAGGACCTCCTCTTGGGAATATTACAAACGCACTTCAAGACAACAATGTTGTCGCAAAAGAGTGAAAACCTTGTTCAGTAGTTACGACACCTGGACAAGTAACTTAGTTAAAAAAAAAGTGGGTATTAATTAGAAAAGCGTTAGTTCAACTTAGACGTTAGGACTTTACTTGAAATTTTACTGCGTAGGATTTATTGAAAACTAATTTGGACACACGACTTCGTTGATATAATTAAAAATTATCCGTTGATATCAATAAAATTCAGCCAGTCCTTTATAGTTTTTTTATTCGTAATTAAATAAATTTTATTCGTAATTTTTAAAGGTATAAATATTTTAAATATATATATATATATATCTTTTTAATAGGTCACAGGTTGTTTAGCAACTTGGTATATATTTAATAGGTAAATATACAAAAAATATTTAACTGTTCATTAAATTAGTATTCTCTGAAATTGTTTTGGAGCAATGTAAGAGGGGATTAGGCACATCCATGTTTTCTAGAATATTCCACACTAGCTGGTGCTCGCGACTTCGTCTGCGTTGAAAATTAAAAAAAAAGCAATATAACGCTTGACCTCGTGTTGCTATAATACTTTGGCCAGGCGTTAGATTTTTATTTGTTATTTATCCCTGGGGAATAGTCCTTTTTTTGGATGAAAGGTACCCTATGTCCTTTCTGGTGTCCCGGACAACGTGTATGCAAAATTTCATGGTGATCGGTTCACTAGTTTTTGAGTGAAAGAGTTACAAACATCCATACATACAAACATACTTTCGCATTTATAATATTAGTAAAAGTCAAAGTAAGATTACTCCTTGACCTATATTTTAATTAACTTTGTAATTATTTTTATATATTTCTGGTTTTAATTACCACAACCAGTCCGCCAACGTTTGCGGGTGTATTAAAATTTATACGTGACGATGAGTTGATGCATATTAATTAAGATTTTCGAGCTATAATTTGAAACTTTACTAAGTATAATTTAATGAATATGTTAAGAGGTACACTTCGATTTAAAAATATCTAATAATTTTGAAGAAATTTTGAATTGCGGTCACAAACTGGTTGTCTGGCGGCAGTAACCATCGACTTATAGAAAACTGCTTAGAACAATAGGTAGGTACGTAAGTTTTGGTTATTCAGGCTTATACTTCATCACTTCTCGTATTGCTTAAGCTGTCTGGTCACTAAAAAGAAACCATTATTTAAATTAGTTAGTATTTAGCTTTGGCTTTGATTCGCCAACATTCAAACATTTGTCATTTGCAAACTAAATCTAAATTCGTGACTAATATGACTAAGCTACTAATTCAACCCCTGATGCATAATCCGTCCGTACTAATATTATAAATACGAAAGTATGTTTGGATGTATGGATGTTTGTGACTCTTTCACGCAAAAACTACTGAATCGATCATTATGAAATTTTGCATACATGTTGTCTGGGACACCAGAAAGGACATAGAGTACCTTTTATCGTTGAACGCGGACGAAGTCGCGGGCACCAGCTAGTTACTTATATTATGAGAATCCAAAAAACTTCGGTAGGTATACTCATAGCAACTGTTTAAAGCTTTCTCGTACAGTAGACGTAAGCGCCGCCCTAAAGTCTGCATAAGCAACAAATCTCTCAGCAGGAGACGAAATATTATATCCTATTACGTTCGCACGATAACTAACTCATCGCGCAGTTAAACATACGACTCCATTGAAATATACATTGTTATTAATATACGTAGGTATTTATTGTTTATTTAAATAAACATATTAGTTATAGATAAGTAGGTATTGGATGTGCATAGTTTGGAAACCTATTTTATGAGTCTGGATCTAGGAACAATGAGTTTATTATTATTTTTTACGATTTTCCTTAAATGCATAAATATTTTTATAAATTTTCATTAAATATACTTTGAAACTACAGTAAGCATGATTTCCTTAAATTAATTACTAAACGATTTCCTGGTATTCACTTTATATGGTTGATTTTGAAGTACAAAATATTGAATTTACGAGTAGGTACAACACCATCCATACTGAGTGTGGTCAGGAGCTGCATGAACTCATACCGCCTTCCCCTTTCTTCCATCGGACATACAGACGTACAAATGGTTACCATCATCATCTTGTCGATATCCCTCTATTTCGGACCAAGCGCTTTAAAACATCGTTTATAATGCGCACTGCCAACGTTTGGAACTCCTGAGCTCATATAACCGAAATCTTTTCAAAGTTCTCATGAATAGGCATCTTCTGGGTTGAGATTGAGGTTCGCTCCATCTTAGGCCTCATCCTTACTACACAGTAAACCCATCTTTAATAAAAAAAAAAAGAAACCCCTGGAAATAACTAAAATAAACCGACTCAACGAACAGTATTAATCATTTCACTAATTAAATTAAATGAAACATACAATTTTGAATAAATATGTGAGGTGTTGTCAGTACAAATATTAGAGAAAGATACCTTAAGTGGCTGGGAAAAGGCTTCGCCGACCGTCGACCGTCTGGATTATTTACCGGTCTGTTTACCGTTTTACCGGGTTTACATGGTCTGTTTACGCGACATTATCCGCCAGATTTATCCCTGTCAGACGGTATAGTGGAAAAGTATCGGATTATTTACAGACTTCACTATGTTTGCGACGACCAATCAATATTGAAGAGCTACCTGCGGCGGACACCAGCATTTAACTTGCACTTTGCGGTGACAATTTATAAATGAAAAAGCACTATTTTATTGAAGTATGTATAGTAATAACAGCACATGTGCTGTCTGTGTCAACAGTGCATATAAATAGGAATAATAGCAGCATCTATTCTATCTGGTCAGTCTGTCTGCTGACCTTTATCATACAAAACATCCGTAATAATATTATAAATGCGAAAGTATGTTTGGATGTATGGATGTTTGTAACTCTTTCACGCAAATACTAGTGAACCGATCACCATGAAATTTTGCATACACGTTGTCTGGGACACCAGAAAGGACATAGGGTGCCTTTCATCGTTCAACGCGGACGAAGTCGCGGACACCAGCTAGTACAACATAAATAGGTATACTTGTATAACTTTAACATTAGACACAAGCATTCAGTATACAGTTAAATGTTCGGAATAAATTTTATTTGAACAGTTGGAGGCTTCTAGGTACATAATCAATTTGACAGTCCCACGGAGCATTATAAGCATCGAAATAATATATCTGCCATATATCTGAATGTATTATTAATAAATAGAAAACTGTTTTCTAAATGTATAAATCAATTTATTTATTAATAATTAAAGAAATAAAATCTATTTATAATTATATAGACTTGTCTAAAATTATAATTAAGTACGCTGAAGCTATATAATCTATGATGACTTTAAGGGCCAATTTTATAAACTACATGTAAAGTGTTGATTAGTTACTTTTAGAAATAATTTTATGTTTTATTAAATGCACTCGGTTTACTGCATCCTTCGATAGGCGAATTTTTTTTTATTATTTTCTATTTAATGTTTGGGACTTGTACCGTACAAAGGTATCTCACCGGTGACCGGTGACATTAAATGGCGGTTAGCCTACTTGAAACTTTACTCAGAGATGGCGAAAGAGGCCCTAAGAATAATATAAATAAATATTCAGGACTATCCACTTCAATTCTTAATTCAAATGGAATTCTGATGTAACTTGGCTTTAAATGGCGGACGTTGCTCTCTAGAATTTATGACGTAACGCAATATATTTGAAAACCTACCCTATGTTCACTTAATAAGACGCAACGTAACTGATTTGGGCACAACAGCCTTCGCATTACAAGACACGTACGGCTGCACAAACACTCGTATACGACCTATACATTGGAATAACATGCTCATGCTTAATTGGCCAAGTGAGCTTCGTAGCTTTCGAATTGATATGTTTGCTTAGGCCGGCCGAAATGTGGGCTCAACCGATTACTCTACTTAACCGGCTCTTTACATTCCTCCAACTCTACTTAAACTCCAAGCTTCGTTTCATCTTAGTCCGTTCGGTAAAGACGGAAGTGTGGTGCTTAGAATATTCCAAATACAATTTTGTCCAGACTAACCCTATTTTGTTACAACGTAAAATATGGCAAAAAGACATTATATCTTCAAAATTATTCATAAATACTTTTGAGGAGCTCTACATAACTATGGAATAACGTGTACAAAGTACAGAAGAACACATTTGGGTTGGATAGTATTAGTTTACTTAGTAATATCTTTAACATACATCGATGAAATTTATCGTCCACAAATTAATTAGAAATCGCTTATCAAGTTTTGGAGACTTCACTTGACATTTCTTTGAAGGAACCCAATTAAGTAGATCAGTCAGAAAACCTAGGTGGGTCGACAAAGCTCAAAGAATCAGTCAGCTGAAGTAAAATTTGGCTGGACAGTGACTACCTATCTGTAGTGTAGCGGATCGGCTCTGATAGGTAAGTTAGATGGATGTAGGTAGGTTAGATAGGTAGGCTGACAATTGATAATTAAAAAGGCTTATGTCCAATAATGAAAGCCTATGCGTTGATGTATAAGTATTTTAAATGGTATAGTTCACAAGGGCTGTTAATATTCCCTAACTTATTCACACAAAGAAACCTATTATCGCTTTATTATTTTAATATTGTTGCAACGATACAACAATGGCGGACGCCTCTTATTATTTACTCGCAAGACACTAATGAGCGTGTAGCCATATTTACATAATACCAAAATAACACTGGCCAGTTGGATTTTAGACGCGACCGCCTTTGTCGCCCTTAACGCGTTGGTGTTAAGGGCGACGATTGATCCTCTCGGCGTCGTTTGGCGTCTTTGTTACGCTGGTCCTTGAACAATACTTTGACACGGGATGCATCTCGAACTGTCAAGTTGTGTTTTGAGAGGAAATAAATGTATAATGATTAGTGGAATCTTGTGGAGTGGTTCGGCGAAGGTGTGTGTGGCCGTTACCCCTTCAACGCCTACTAGGGTTATTTTATTAGGCGTCGATTTAAATTCGATGAGACTATTTTTTTTACAAAAGGATAGAGTCTTACAATACAATGGGCAGCGTTCGATGTATGAAAACATAATGATTAGATGGTGTAACTAAATACGAGTAAAATGGATAAAGAAAGGTGTGTTCAATTAATTGAAACACTAGTTTTCATTATACATTTAAATTCGTTTTCATATAATAATATATATACATTCTGTTTGTTACGGTATTTTGTTTAAAAAAAAATTTCATTTTGTAAGTAAACTATTTAAAAAAAGCATTAGGTGCTTAGGTTATACCTACACTATACTCGTATGTTATCAAAAGTTAAAAACATTTTTAATTTGTGATATTATATTTTTATAGGTAAAAATTAGAAAGTTTATATGTGAGTATTAATTAGTTAGTATTAGTAACTAGTAAATTAGGAAAATACATTAGTCATAAATATATATGAGTAGGTATGTCATAGTTTGTTTAATCAGAAGAATCAATTTTTGTAATCTGTCGTTTGTGTATATAATAATAAATATTTTATTTATTTTATATTTATTTAATTAATTAATGAGTTCAAACTAATAATTCATTTAAGTACCTATACTTATTCATTAAATAAATAAATAATAAATAAATATCTTCACACATTCCACACAGCACCATCTAGTTCCACATTAAGCAACTAATGCTTGTATTATGGATACCAGACAGTTGATATACTACATAAATTACACCTTTTTTTGTAAATACATTTAAATACATACATATTATAAATAAAAAAGCATCCACGACTCAGGTACAAAGGTAAAATGTTAACACATAAACCTAGCGGGATTCGAACCGGCGACCGTTTTGTTAACACCTAGGGTTACTAGCCACTAGACCAAACGTGTCATTAAAATGTGTGTCATTGTATTTTAATTTTTTATTAAATCTTCTTTAAAGAGCAAAAAAATGCTCTTTTCTGTCGTTGTCTAATACTTATTGATTCCGTTTCTTTCTTCGCAATTATACTATTGAAATATTGAACTGTACGTCCATCAAATGAGCCGTAATGTCAATTATAATAAGTGTTTTATGCGATGTACCGCTGATAATTAAAGTGTCACGGTGTCCGTCGCCATATTTGTTTAACGAATAACGATAGCATTCGTTGTGTTAGTTAACCCGCTTAACAACTGTCACGACTCTGTTGACATTCGGTTGAGGCCTCGCTGTGTGAATGCAGCCGCAAAATGCATAATCACTTGTTTCCCGGTGCACTTATTGCACTCACTGACACCGATAAATACTCCGGTTTCACACGGATGAATTTTTTTTCTGCAAATTACACTTGTAACGTTTTCAACTATAGTGAAAACCGTGTCAAAATCCGTTGACTGTTTTAGAAAAGTTAGCGGAGAAACAAGACAGAAGCGGATAGCGATTTTATTTTGTAGTATGTATGTAATATACTTGTAAATATCTTGTCAGTCTTATCATACCAATATGAATAACTTTTGTTTCGCCGATATTGTTACTCACTTCTTCAATAAAAACTGCAATAACACGCCAAAATCTTATAATAAGTGTTAGGCGTATTAACCAAAGCTTATATTATATTACTCTGATTTACCCACTTGGCTCGTCTGCTGGTTAATTGAGTCTACAGCTGAAATTAATATTTACCTCTCTATTTCCGAAACGAAAAATATATTTTCTGTTTGTGTTTACTTTCTCAAAATTAAAAATGTCATACATACCTACCTAATGATCATAAGTGTTAATAGTCATTTTAACCAAAGTGGGATATATTACTCCGATTTACCTACTCCGCTCGTCTGCTGATTAATTAATTGAGTCTACCGCTGAAATTAATATTTACCTACCTACTAACCTAACCTAACTCTTTATTTCCGAAACGAGAAATAGATTTTCTGTTTGTATTTATTTTTTCACAATCAAAAAGTCATACATACCTAATGGTCATAAGTGTTAATAGTCATTTTAACCAAAGTCTGTTTGTTGAAACATCATCAATTAACCAGAAGACGAGCGGAGTGGGTAAATCGGAGTAATATATTCCATATTACTCCGATTTACCCACTCCGCTCGTCTTCTGGTTAATTGATGATGTTTCAACGTGGGTGTACGTTAAACCCTCGCCGTTTCAAAGGCGATTGCAACGGAACACAGTTAACAATGATGAGGCTGATTATGTTGGCACAAGTGTTCCCGAATCAGTTTGTCAGAGCGTCGCATTCCTGCGTCTGTTTGCTGCCGTGTTTGCTCATCGTTACTGCGTTCACACGTAACGCTACATTTTCATCATTGGCTTATTAATTTTATCAAATACTCAGTTAATGTGGAACATTAACACAACATTAGCATCTCAATAACATTAAGCATGCTCCCAATAAATGTATACTTGCACGAACACATGTCTAATAGATCTCAATTCATATACAGCAAGTAAATGCTATCTATGTAGTAGGTGGGTATGCCATTTAATTAATTTATATATTGTAATATTATTAAAAATGTTTTTGTTGTATAAAAATGTACATAAATGACACAATTAAATTAAAAATAGTCGTTACAGTCTAAAAATTAGACTATTTTCTTTAAGTTTGGAGTTTAATAATTAATCTGTTAATAAGACTATTCTGTCAAAGTTCTTGTAAATTTATGATCCAACAAAATCTTTATATTATTGTATAGTTTATTGTATGGTTCAAATTCCTTTAAACATTTTGGTCATTGCGATATTACTCTGCCTAGGTTTTAGGTACCTTTTTTTTTTTTTTTTTTGTCCTACCGGCTAGGGTTCCTCTGACACATGTCAGAGATCTTGTATAGCTGGCAGTGTAACAGCATAATAGTGTTTTTTAATCTACGTTTGGAAGCACGTCTATACATACGGATCAGCCACTTTTACTTATAATATGTAATTTAATTTTTTATGATGTATGTATGTTTCTTCCCATTTATTCTCCCCCCCCCCCCCCCCCCACAGCATAACTAGCAGCAGAACCACCCGAAACAACAAAACAATTACGACCAAAAACTTAGTAGATATCTACGCAGCATAGCAGGTCAAAGAGTTTGTGTGTCAGTTACATGTTTTCCTAAAAAATAATATATATCTGTCGAAAAAAGTTAGCATTGAAAAAGCATACGGGAATATTTAAAGGTTACATAAATATCTATTCTATAGTTAGTAATTTGTATGAAATATCGGTTTCTTAAATGAACCACATTCCAATTTGGCATTAAAAACGTCCGATTGAAGCAATTTGTATTAATTTCCATATTAAATTGAACCACTATTGAGACCAGATCGCAATCAAGTAAATCTGCCTTCAAATATATCATAATCGGATGTACCCTCAGTGCCCACAGGACCTATTCGGTAAACACATTACGAATATTCGAAACGAAATTCAATCGATATTTCATTTGAAAACAAAAAACAGACAGTACCCAAATATAATATTAAGGTACTAGCTGGTGCCCGCGACTTCGTCCGCGTTGAACTATGAAAAGTACCCTATGTCCTTTCTGGTGTCTCAGACAACGTGTATGCAAAATTTCATGGTGATCGGTTTAGTAGTTTTTGCGTAAAAGAGTCACAAACATCCATACATACAAACATACTTTCGCATTTATAATATTAGTACGGATTACATAATTTTAACAAAAAACAAATTATTACAAAATAAATGCAGATTTACAAATATAAAAACACAATATTAACAGTGTGAAATATCAATAACCATAACTTTTGTCCGCGACTTCGTCTGCGCCCTTTCTTAGGGGTTAAGACATTTATTCCATCATTATTATTTATTTATTTTTCGGGCGTTGATTTTTTTTTTATTGTATGAATGTATACACCCCTATGTCTTTTTATAATTATGTAAATTTTAACCTATGCAAAATTTAAGGCACGAATGAGTAACAAAAACTCACTTTAGAAATTTATAATTAACTAGCTTTTGCTAGCGACTTCGTCCGCGTAATTTTATAAAATATAGTCTATGTTACACGCTGATAATTTAGCTTTCTATAGGTGAAAGAATTTTTAAAATCGGTCCACTAGTTTTTGTATTATTATTCATTACAAACATACAAATTTTCTCTGTTTATAATATTAGTTATAGAATTATAGATTAGTTTGATGGTGTCTTATGTCGGTCCGCGAAACTTCTGTAACGTAATACTTATTAAAAATAACTTTCTAATCTTTAATGCGCCAAAACCAGTATCCATTTCTTGGTTAGGCTCTCTTATTCTTTGGCACTTTATGCTTTTGAGTGCACACAAAGAACCTAAGCTAGAAAAACAAGTTTTTGAAAGCATTAGTAATTCTAAATGCGTTAGAAGATATTAAGTTTTGGAATATATTATACTTAAAGCCCTGCCAATTCCACTGGTTTGCTGAATTATGTCTTCACTACAGAGCAGAAGTACGCATATATATCCGTACTTACTAATATTATAAATGCGAAAGTGTGTTTGGATGTATGGATGTTTATGACTCTTTCACGCAAAAACTACTGAACCGATCTCAATGAAATTTTGCATACACATTGTCTGGGACACTAGAAAGGATATAGAGTACCTTTCATCGTTCAACGCGGACGAAGTCGCGAGCACCAGCCAGTTATTCAATGGTTGCCAATTTGGAATTAGCAAACAAGCAATATAGAAAGTCAAAGTGAGATATCGTTCTCGCATTTCGTTGAGCGGCGAGTCGATACGCAAAGTAATTAAACATACATATTAGGGCCACTGGGTGGATACTGGGTGTAAGCGGGGTGTATGCGGGGTGTATACGGGGTGTATACGGGGCGAATGCCGGCCACTGCACCGTCTCCCTTTGCTTTGACAAATCGACCAAGTAATCCGATCGACGAAATGCGATTTATAAGTTTAGAATACAGATCTTGTATGACTGTTCGTTATCTTCATTCAAAATTAATAATTAAAGTCTTTTCTTTTTGTAATATATACCCGATGATGGGGCTGACATACCTTTGTAAGGTACCAAAATTTTAAAAGGTAATAAGTAAGTCCTTTTTATAAGACTTGGGTACCATTATTTAAATTTAAAAAATAACTTATGAGTTGAGTTCATTGATGACTCAATATGATGTATCACCATTTCGACTTAACTAGTACGTGTGTAGTTATTTTTTTTACAAAGGCAGGATTGTTGACGGTAGCTACCTACACTTGATGGTAGACGGCTACTGTTGCCCTTGTAGGACTAGGCTTTGGTATCCCATATTCACTTAATGATCTGTTAATTCTGAAGAAGGGTGGTCACTGTCGCCAGACTGGCTACTCAGTTTATATCTGCGAAACGCAATATGTTCATCCATCAAATATGTTTGCATGATTTTTAATTAAATTTTGATTTAAAAAACAGATTTGCCTATTATAGGTATTTTGATAGCATTTTTATTTAGAAATCAATTAATAATTAAACTCGAATGAAACACTCTTAAAAAATTGACATGTATGCAAAAATGCTATGTCGTACTATTAAATGATAACTTAATTAAAATTGGGGCCATCTCGTCCGTCATCAAACAAACCGTTTCATTGATTAGACGTCAATCGAACACGTCTAGCCACAAATTATACGTGTGAGGATATAATTGCAATGGAGCAAATTGTTGGGCCGAGCTGTGGCCCAACGATAGCCGAGCGCCGGTTGCACGAAATCGCTTATCACGGTTACTAGTTGCCCAGTTAGTGCAGCTGTCAGAGTGCGCTCCAAGTCACAACATTACAGCGATTGACTACTCTTTTCCAACTACCTGCACCAGAGTACGAAGTAATCAAATTGTTATATTTACCAATAAAATATACTTGTCGAGTATTTATGTTATTTATATTTATATTTTAGTTTTAGTGTTATTAGTGTTTTTAGTGTTATCATTTAACATATTATTTTATATATTAGTCTTAAAATTGTTAAATGTTATAAATAAATAAATTTATGTCGAGTATTTATGAGTTGTTTGCATGCCCTTGTCGAGTAGAATATAATTATACTGATTTATATAAATTAAGATTGTATAGATAATAAATTATTTAAACGGGCTGGTCTTGGACTGTCTAGAACACAATCTGACTACATTGTTTTAGTTAAAAAATTAAAAATTTCAACTTCATTTTAATAGATATCACTCATAATCAAACAAAAATGTTGTAATACCTACATAAAATCATTTTTCCAAATGCCATTCCATGCCATAATGGCATGATTCTATACTAAAATATCAAAACGCTATCTATACTAAAATTATTTGGATTTTTATAAACTGTACTAATACACTATCCAAAGAAACTGACAAATTTTCTTAATTGAATTTCTTCTTTAAATCGAATATTACATATAAATATGTATAACTTTATTATTTATTATTAGTCAAGTAGTTATTGGCGAGGTAGTGCCCGCTCCGCTCTCCGCTCTCCGCTCTCCGCTCTTAACTGGCACCGCGTCCGCGATCAAACACAGCACTGAACATATAATTTGTGCAGGACAAGGCTCGGCTTGTGTTTATTTAAGTGCAACGTTGTCGGAAGTCGCCACGTTCATTTTCTATGTGTTTTTATTAACGTAATATTTTTATTATCCTATCTCGTTAAGGGCGTGACTTGCACTACAGCGTATGTCAAATTGGAGCTTTTTTTTTTTTTTTTCAATATGGCTTCCGTTTACATTAAATTAAGCTTAATTTGACCACTTGTCTAGTTTGCTCTGTTAACACTAATTTAGTGGATATACCTTGTTATGGGAATGACCACTTATGTCGCCTATTTATTTTTTATAGTATAGACAAAAATTTCTTTATTCCTCTGTGTAGTTTCTCATCAAAATCAAAATAATGTTGACTTATAAAATCATATTAATTTAATTGTAAATAGAAAGGAAGTTATGTATATATTTTAATGCATAGCATGGTGTTTTTATAACCTAAATAATATTATGTGCAAAATTTTTATAGGTGTAATGTATGTATCATTATTTTCAATGATGTTAAGAGTAGGCTCCTGTGTTTATGGTCTGTTATGGTAGCCATAACAATACCCATAATAATATGCTTATGGCGTTATTAGTGGTAAGTTATACCTAGTTAGGTCTTTTTCTGGTTTTATTTAGTATGTTTTAATTTTGTTTCTTTTTCTATGATATTTAAACGTTCTGCGCATTGTTATTTTTAAAAACGCTTTAGTCCTTTAGGAGAAACAGAAGCCTTTAATTTTTAAATCGCAGACGATACAATTCAATGTACTTATTTTTATATGCATTTAATTACTAGTGCATCGCACTGAGTAGAAATATTCAAAAATTTTTACATAGCTGATGCTTATATGTACGTTAATAAAATAATGCTATGTTCAAAATTTCAGATTTCTAGACTTAGTAGGTAGTTTTGGCTGTGCATTGACAGACAATCAGGACAAACGATTTTATAATAGATAAATGGGGAGAAACCGTTGCACACGATGTTTGATCAATGTGTGACAAGAAAGTCGACAATCAATAGAACAATTAAGTGATCAAGCAAGAAACGTTTTCATAAGACAGACACGTCACCTCTAACCGCGTATTAACTTATTGACTAATCAAAACGTGTCGGACGCACCCCAAATTGAATAATAACCTGTTAAGCCGAAGCGAGGCGACACACCGAGTGACGTCATTGTGCCGCAAATTGCCGCCAAATTGAGAACAGACTCACAATCGCAACTCCATTTAGCGAACGCCTGCACCTGATTGGTCGACACGCCTCTGCGCCCCCCCTCCCCCCACCCCGTCGCCACGACGCCCGCCGTCGCCCACTATTCAGGGCCCACCGAAAGAAATGAAATTATGCACTCCGTAAATAAGAACTCCTTTGTGAGCTCTCTCACTTGCCTTATTTAAACTGTCACCGGTTACCGAGCGAGTGTTTTTAGCTTAATGAAAGCGCTGACTGTCCTTTCTTGGACGGCCGCGACTGCGACGCCATTTTCATCATTCTTTATTGAATCTCGTCATGCCAAGAGCGACAAGCGAAACTGAATGGAGTTTAAGACATTTCCCTACGGACTTAAAGTTGGTGGTGGCAGTGAGACTTGCAGAAGACCTGGGACAGAAGACCTGGGGAATTTCCACCTCCTAATAGGTCAGTAGCATTTCGTCGTGATAGAATCTCGTCAATGTTTTAGGTATTCCAGTAGTGCTCCCAACTCCTAAATCTACTTGATTACCTACCTCGTTAATCAATCAATCAATTTTATTGATATGTGTATTTGTGTATGACAAATTTTTTTATTTGCATTACCTAATGCCAAGATGGCAACGATAGTTTTAGACAATGTCTTAGCTGTCTTTGAATAGACTTTGAATAGAATATAGGCTTAGCTAAGACTTCTTTTTGATTTTTATTGAGCTAAGACTACTTAATAGTTATTTATTTCAAATGCAAATCGTCACTAAATACAAACACTGCAAAAAAACCATGTCTTAATAGAATTACCTAAGTAGGTGCTCCCTATTAGTGTCTCAAACAACTTCATTAGTCTAAGTCTAAGTCTTATCCAGAAAAGGTTTTCAGAATGCAATTTCTTAAAGACCTCAACTTGAGTTTAAATTATAAATATAATTAGACCTAATAACATTACTTGTAGGTACATCAATATAACATAATCGCAAACGCATTCATGGATGTGATGAGCCATCTGTCGCGGTTCTTCTTAAAAAAAAATAAGCACTCAAAACAATTACTTAATAAATTAACCCAAACACTTGATTCGGCTTAAACATAATAACACAATGATCGGTGTCCCCTTGTCCTCTGAGATTTCATCATTTAACGCTTTCGTTCTGTATCTTATAGCTGGATACAAGGCACAGACGTCCGCACACTCTCGGACAAATCAATAAATGTATTTTCAACTGTATTAGAATGGAGTTTGGTTGAGATTAGTGCGATGCCGCGTCCAATGAATGCTTTGGAGCGGGTGTAAACGGTTTATCCCCTTTATCTGTTTACAATAGATTACATGTTATTATGGGGTGTTGTGTTAACTCGCGTTGTCGGGTGAAGGGAAAGTGCTCTGGATTAAACGGTTTGCGGAGTACTAAGGGTGCTTTTCAGATACATCAGCTGATCTACCAGTAAGTTCCGCCATGGAATAATGTAGTTTTTTCTTTTGTAGATCTAACTAGATTTTGTAGATTTTGTAGGACATGCTTAACATTTTCGTCATCGACTATTATCGACTCGAATTATCTCCTTGGGTGATGTTGAGCTTTCTTACAAGGCCCATAGTTACAGAATACTTTTAGTATAACTTGGGGCCTCTTTCACCATCTCTGAGTAAAGTGTCAAGTAGGCTAACCGCCATTTAAAGTCACCGGTCACCGGAAATGAAGGAGATGATATAGGTACCTTTGTTTGTGCGGTAAAAGTCCCAAACATTAAACAGAAAATAATAAAAAAAATTGCTTATGCAGTAAACCGAGTGCATATAATTTAATGAAACATAAAATAATTACTACAAGTAACTAATCAACACTTTACTTGTAGTTGGTGAAAGGTGCCCTCTATTAAAGAATCTGTCAGTAGTGAAGTTTAAAATTTATCGCACAAAGACGCTTTTAAATAAAAATTTCTACACATTACACGAGTAGGTACTGAAATTTGGCACACATTAATTATAGGACACTTGACTATTTTTTATCCTAGAAAAATGTTAAGAGAGATCGTCTAAAAATACTTTAAAAAAAGTGCCAGCGTCTTCGCATATTTTTTCAAGTGTTATATTTTTAATATTCAACGCGGATGAAGTCGCGACCAACAGCTAGTTAAATAGCCTCTCTGCGGCAGGTAGACACCAATTCGATTATTAATGTTGTCTGGTTGTTTGTATTGTTTGAAAGAGTGGCATCCGACAAACACAATCAGTCTGCCGGTCCTCGCTAAATTGTTACGCATTCACACGCGACCCTCCAACTAACTTGACCGCTCTCCGTAGACCCCCACCGCCGCAGTGACTGCGCACCCACAGGTGTCAGCCTACATTGGCACGTGTCACATACAAGTAATAAATTGGCGGGTTCGCGTGCGAGTCGCGTCATTAACGCGTCGGTATGTGCCAAATTAACAATTACAAGGGACCTTTTGCGCCTCTATGTTAATTAGAAAATACGTAGATATGCGCGTTACCCACTTCCCTGTATATATACTTACCTACAATTGTATAGAAATGTTGCTATACATACCATTGTTACTAGGCAAACTCTGTTAGTATAGGTACTGCTTGTAGTGTTTATTAAAAAATGTAAATTTTGTACTCTTGTTTATTTATTTCTAAAATTTTGACTTTAACATTTAAACACTTGACATTAGTTGGAATAGTTTTTACAATATTAAATACAAACTTATTTTTTCATAAGTTCTAGTTGAAATTGACAATATATTTTTTCATTCATAGACTAACTTTTTTTTTTAATTCATAGACACAATAAATACTTTTATTAACTATTACAGAACTTGACAGATGAAGTTTTGAACCTAACAGGTACTGTACAGATGTTAGCAACTATTATTTAAAATTAATATCCGTCAGGATTTGATCGCAATTATGCTGATCCTGATTCTATAAAGTTTAATATTCTCATTAGGTAAGTATTTACAATAATTTACAACGTATGAGTTAGTTACAAAATATTTTTGTCAGAATCCATCATAAAGTATGAAAAGCTTTTAAAATTCGAAACAGTCAACATTATTGAAAAAAAGACGTGTCACTATTCAATTAAATATAGCATTAAATTTGCGTATGTATTAGTTTTTATTAATAGCTTTTAAATTATTATTTAAAACTTTCTTTTCTTCCATCTGTTAAATTTTTTAAAGGGTTTTGACTTGAATTTTAAGAGACCTTGGCAAAAAATATTATATATGGACAATTGAATCGAGAAGTTACTTAGGCTTGTGAGGTTCTGTATATTGTGCTTTAAATATATAGTTATTAAATGACGAATTACAAGTAGGTACCTAAATAATATGATCTAGTTACTTACTTGTAACTTAGATCTTGACTGACTTACGTACTTGTAACCTAGATAATGACTAACTTTCATAACAGTGAACTACAGTGAAAATCGGTTATAGCGACCTTCAAGGGAACACAAAAATTGGTCGTAATAATCGGATTTGTCATTATAAGCAATACTAAAAACTTTATAAACATTCAACAGTGAATTTGCCATTTGGTCGTTGTAACCGACATGTCGTTATAACCGAAGTCGTTATATCCGGTTTCTACTGTAGTAGCGTTCTGAAAGTCTTGTAACACTACATTATAGGATTGGCATACCTTTATAGCGTCCCAATTATATTCTTACGTTTAGACAATGATGTCGGTACACAGGTTCAAATCCAGTAATAAGAAAAGATCTATTAGCCCCAGGCGTGTGAGTCGATTGGCGGTAATGCCGGATTCAGTTCCGTCAATGCCGTCCGGACTTTAATCAACAACCACCTTAATACACTTACGGTCCTAATCCCAATATCCTATCGCACCGATACCATTGCAAATAGATACTACCGCTAACCAAATAGAATTTACAATTGTTCCAAACATTTAACATTTTAAATAATTACTTATTATGAAGTAGGAATGTTCAAAAATAATAATATTCTTTTAAAAAGATAATATCTATACTGATACTCGTATAGGAAAATTTAAGAATTTTATTTGAACGCTTAGCTCTAATAACAAAAGCTGTCAGTGATATTTTTATTGTGTTTAGAATTAACAATAAATATAACCAGATCGATATTTTGAGCCTCCCCTTCAAAGGTTCAGATAGCCATTATGTTAGCCAACTTAAGGTAGGGGATTTTTTATGATCAAAATTTAAAATTATTGAATCTAAAGTCAATTATAGTAAAATTTTGACCAGTATAAATTTGACTAGTAGTTAAAATTCTTCAGAATGTAAAGTATTTCCCATTTTCTATCAGATGATCTGGCCATAGCTATCCCTATTTATGATTCCCACTGTATATACACGATGCCTCTTAACAAATCCAAGGAGGTTCCCTTAATCGTAACAATCCGATTGAAGGACAATGTGAAAAGGATTACATCGCATTATCAGATGTAGGGATGATTAGTTACCGACTACAGGGAAATCCCTTCAAGGACCACCCTAAGACCGGAATGTTATTCAATCAACCGATCTTGTACCCAACTATAATATTTACGTCTTCAAATTATTCTGTTAAGAAAAAAAAAGGCTACCAAATTTATTTATGTTTAAAAAAAAATTTAAAAAAAATTGTCTATTTTTATCTTTTTTGTAATTAAAATAAAATAACATTAAGGGCCTCTTTCACCACGTGTCAAGTAGGCTAACCGCCATTTAAATCATTTAACCGGGAATGAAGATGATATAACTTTGTTTGTAAAGTAAAAGTCCCAAACATTAAATAGAAAATAATTAAAAAAATCGCCTATCGTCTATTGCAGTAAACAGAGTGCATAATTTAATAAAACATAAAATTATTTCTAAAAGTAACTAATCAACACTTTACTTGTAATTGGTGAAAGAGGGCCTTAGACATTAATCTCTTTTAAATGACAATTTTAAAAATTTTAACAAATATTTAAATTTTTTTTTTTTAAATCCGGCGGCTGTAATGAACTTGCATTTCCCCCTGACATTTCTTGTTTAGGTGTCTGTTATACTTTCTCTTTGAAATTTGACCAAGGAAGTGAGTATTAGGTGTTATATAAGAATGCAATTAGGCCGTATATATATTGAACCACCTGGTGAGGGTAGGTGGGTAGGTGAGTAGATGGGTAGGTACCTTTAATGAACGCCTGGCTGACGTAGTGTACGGAATATAATACTCGTGTAGTATTAATTTGCGTGGATCGAGTTTAATTAACGAATTTAATTAGAAATTAACTGTTTTGTAGAAGAGAGACGCGTCAGACGCGCCCGTGCCCCGACTCTGTGTACTCGCCGTATAGGGTTGTACATTAATTCTATCATACCAAACATTATTTTATAATTATTTTATACATTTCCCCGCGACATAGTCTGCGTTGAAAAATAAAAACATATATAACGCCTGACAAAAATTTAATTACACAGGCGTTGGATTTTATTTCCTGGATGAAAGATGTTCTTTTCTGTATCCCATACAGACAGTTACTTTCACATTTATAATATTAGTAGTGAAAGTAGGGATTACATTATCGTTTTAATAGCCTACATTTGGCAAATACTTAAGTTAAGTAGGCGAGTTGAGTTTAAGGTGTTCCATCCACAGTTTTTCTTCATCATCATCGCCATATCAGTCGTAGAATGTCCACTGCTGGACTTAGTATAGTCCTCATAATTTTCGCCTGTCAAAATCAGCCTGAAACTAGCATCGACACGCAGCCTAAATAAGTCTGTCCACCTTTAGGGTTTCCATTCGAGAACATTGTGGTTTCAATTACACAAACTGTTGATCTTGAATCCTAATATTATAAATGGGAAAGTAAAAAAAAAAAAAAATATTAAAATCGAGGAAGGCTATAGGCTATATAACATCACGCTTATATATGTACTTAACATACTAAGCTTTGCTGATATTATTATTTATTTTTATATATTTTATTTTTACATGAAAATTTATCAACTAAATGATAAATATAAAATATAAACTAAATGATAAATAAATATATACAAAACTTAAAAACTAACTAATTATTTTCAAAAAATTTAAACCTATTAAGCTATTGGTAGACGAAAAAGTGGCCAGAATGCTGGCCACTATTAAAAAAGATTTCATTTATACCTATCACAAAATCATGAAGTACCATAGTCCATTTTGCCACATGACAACTTATAATTGATATTCGGTCTAAAAAAATCTATTTTATTCATGTGATTGTAGCGACAACCCTAATGTTTCATTAGGTACACAGCAACCGCCGCAGACTCCGATCCCAATTTGAAAATTTAATTTAGTTGCGTTTTGTTCGTCCTAATTGGTTTGTTTTCTATGCTTAGTTACTATTTGAAGCGAACTCATTTTACTCGTTAAATCAATCCGATTATTTCATTATTTCAATTAGCGTCGCCAACAATAACACGCCAGAATCGTATTATAAAGCATTTTCCGAAATTAATTGGATTCATGTCTAATGGAATTTCCCAATAAATGGAAATGAATTATACCTATAACAGCCACAACAATATCTCCTACATTTAAATGCGGAGTCATTACTCATCTGCAACAAAGTATATATACACAATGCATTTTGATCGGCATAAGGGATGCCAAGGCTCAATTCTTTATACTGCCCTTCACTTACCTTTTATATTTAATAATCCTATTCATTTATTTATTTACTATATAAACTTTTACCTGTTCAAAGAGGAAGAAACCGGCAAGAAACGTGCATACTTAATGCATAACCTGCTCTTTTCAAATAAATTTTTCATTTTAGCAAGATACAATAGACATTACTTTATAGTTTTTTTTTAATAAATGACATATCTTCAGGGATAAATCTCCGAGTATTCTAAACATCAACGCAAAAGTCGTAAGCGAAGTGAATATTTTGTTTAGACATTTAGGTAGCGTAGTCTATCATGCAAGACTTGTATATTTTGGAAAACCTCATTTAAACCTCAGGTATTGTTTGGGAAATCAGAGAATAATGTAAATTTCAATTGTCAACAGGTGTGGTTCCAGAATCGACGCGCGAAATGGCGTAAGACGGAGAAATGTTGGGGCCGATCGACGATAATGGCCGAGTACGGGCTGTACGGTGCGATGGTGCGTCACAGCTTACCGTTACCTGAGACCATCCTCAAGAGTGCCAAGGAGAACGACGCGGTCGCGCCGTGGCTACTCGGTGAGTTGCTACCTCAATGGCTGATCAAAGACACTGCATCTGAGCAATACTTGAGACTACCCCCACACTGAACATAATCCCCAATGAGCCAATGGTGGTCCGTTTATCTGACCGTGATGATTTTGTTCAAGAGTCGGGCGCAGTGACAGATGGGGGGCGGCCGTAGCAACGCCTCACCCCCTCCCACAGACCACCGCGACCTGGTGAGTCCCACACACGAACACAAACACATCTCACTGCACTAATTAGCCTCGAACTTGAACAAAATCATTTCAACCTAATCACTGCTTCTCAACATAAAAGCTCTCTAACACAGATCGAATGTTAACGCAAAAAGAATATTGCTCATTTGTTTTTTAAATTTAACTTATTAGATAACACTTTATTTACCTACACATTCATTTCAGAACAACAGTCAGTACATGTGACTTAGATGCTTTACAAATCACTATTAGTTACACTTTAGTTACACTTTTAGAAATAATTTTATGTTTTATTAAATTGTGCACTCCGTTTACTGACTGCATCCTTCGATATGCGATTTTTTTTATTATTTTCTTTTTAAAATTTGGGACTTGTACCGTACAAACAAAGGTTATATCAGCTCCATCATTCCCGGTTACCGGTGACTTTAAATGGCAGTTAACCTACTTGACACTTTACTCAGAGATGGTGAAAGAGGTCCTTAGAATATTAGTAAATTATAAGACTACTAAAACATTTACAGCAATATAAAATTACAAATTTGTATACACAATTAAATTAAGTTGAAAATATATTAAATTTGCTTAAGAATTTTGATCTGATAGGTTTAAAAGTTGGCACATAAGATGTCCATATCCCCTGATATGATACTCAGTACATCTCGGTTCATTGTAGCAGCTAGCTTATGAAATAATCATGCATGGCAGTAAAGTTTTTTGATATTTTAATATCTTGTGAATAATGCATCTAACCACACAGAATTACTTAATTATTAAATAGCTTCATCCGCGTTGAAAGATGAAAGGTACCCTATGTCCTTTCTGGTGTCCCAGACAATGTGTATGCAATATTTCATGGTGATCGGTTCAGTAGTTTTTGCGTGAAAGAGTTACACACATCCATACATTCAAACATCCAAAAATACTTTCGCATTTATAATATTAGTACGGACTAATCTGTGTCTCTGACCAGTCGTTTAATTTAAAATGAAAAAGGCATGCACATGTTGCTCTTCTCGATAATTCTCGATAATTCTCGATAATTCTCGATAATTCTCGATAATTCTCGATAATTCTCAATAATTCTCGATAATTCTCGGTAGCGTATAACTTCCTCAAGAATTGTGCTATCAAATGTAAAAGTTTTTTTTTTTTAAATCATACTGATTCCAGAATTCAAACAAACTCTTCAGCATTATTGCATTTATTATTATAAATTATTAATTTAAACTCTACTTAATGTTCCAGCGCCAAATTATTAATTAGTTATACACACATGGTTAAGTAGCGTTTAAATATGGTTAAATATAATTTGATCGTAATTAAATAAAGCAGTCGAAATACGAATAGAACGAACGCTCGCAAAACGGTAGGTTCAAAAGTAGATTACGCTGTTATTATTTTGGTTTTTTCATTTTCAGAGGGTATTCAATTCGTGTGACTTTGGTCCCATCCTATCCCGACGTTCTGTGTCGTGAGACAAAGCGACGTTATAATTTTTAATCTCCACTGGAGATGCTCATTTTGCACTGCGAAACCATAAAGTCGTCTGTGCCCTAGGCGATAGAAAATAGTCTTTATTGCTGAGCTATAAAGACTGACGCGACAGCGTTGCTTTGTTTGCGTATGACAACACAAGAATCTGGTTGAGTGCGGCTTATGAGAAGCTTTTCTAATCTCAACAGACAAACATACTATTTCGGTGTTTACTTTGTTTTTAGGGTTGCGAATTTTTTAGGCTAGACCACTTTAAACTTTCTATACATTTTTTAACACTGAAATTTATTTAAAATCTCTAAATATTTATATAATACAGAATAGTTTAGATTATTCTCATCTAAATTAGTCTTCTTATACTTAATAATGATTTTTTTTAACGCGGACGAAGGCAAGGCACACCAGCTAGTTGTTAAATAAATAATGTTCACCAATGGTTATCAATACGCCTCGCTAATGTGACGCTATAGTTACGTCAAAATCAAACTTAAGGCCTATTTCACCAACTACAAGTAAAGTGTTGATTAGTTACTTTTAGAAATAATTTTATGTTTTATTAAATTATGCACTCGGTTTACTGCACATCCTTCGATAGGCGATTTTTTTGTTATTATTTTCTTTTTAATCTTTGGAACTTTTACTGTACAAACAAAGGTATATTATTATCATCTCCTTCATTCCCTGTTACCGGTGACTTTAAATGGCGGTTAGCATACTTGACACATGGTGAAAGAGGAACTAATTTATTAAAATAGCTGCTCGCAAACCAAAAGAAAATATCAAAAGTATATTTGTCTAGTAGGTATACTTTAAAAAAGCCTTTAATTTAAATTATAGCAAGGTATATTACGATATATTTTCTATACAAATATTGGATTGACTACAAACGCAGCTATAATATATATTATAGCAAGGTATCCTTATCCTTCCTTACATATTATAAAACAAAGTCCTCCGCCACGTCTGTCTGTCTGTTCGCGATAAACTCAAAAACTACTGCACCGATTTTCATGCGGTTTTCACCAATGGTTAGAGGGATAATCAGGGAAGCCGGGAGCGGGACAGCTAGTATTAATATATATAATAGCTACGTTTGTGACGGGCTTATATCTGGAGTATTTTGCCGTGAGCCAGTCGATATATGCTAAAGCTATAAATAATGTTATAATGAACTAGCTGGTGCCCGCGACTTCGTCCGCGTTGAACGATAAAAGGTACCCTATGTACTTTCTGTTGTGTCAGACAACGTGTATGCAAAATTTCATAGTGATCGGTTCAGTAGTTTTTGCGTGAAAGAGTCACAAACATCCAAACATACTTTCGCATTTATAATATTCGGCTAGAAATAATTCTGTCGTGTCTGTGGGCACTATTTGAAGAGAAGTTTAATTAATGTAATGTTATGTAACTGGGATGGGATTACCGATGAGCGGGGTGGCGGGGTGGCGGGGTGGAGGGGTGGCGGGGGGTGGCGGGGGTGGAGGGGTGAGTGCATGTTTTTCATTAGTCTGCTCGGAATTCTCGCAAATTCAATTGAACGCTTCTGATTAAGGTTATATAGCCACCTAGGATTCCGTAACTTGTGCATTGTCAAAAGTAATGTTAGCGCTATCTATTGAGGAATTTGACTAAGGGCCTCTTTCACCATGTGTCAAGTAGGCTAACAGCCATTTAAAGTCACCGGTAACCGGTAATGAAGGAGATGATATACCTTTGTTTGTACGGTAAAAAACCAAAACATTAAAAAGAAAGTAATAAAAAAAAATTCGCCTATCGAAGGATGCAATAAACCGAGTGCACAATTTAATAAAACATAAAATTATTTCTAAAAATAACTAATCAGCACTTTACTTGTAATTGGTGAAAGAGGCCCTAAGAAGGTTTTAGGGTCAATAAAAAATAAACCATTTACCTTGAGTTAACTATCTTTGTTAAAGATAAAAGCAAAAAACTTTATATTAAAGACGTATCCTTTATTGAGACAGAGGATTATTTTATTACCTTGTTTGTTATAGGCCAATTTTATGCTGAAAATTCAGTCAACTTATGACTTAGGTGTGACTGAACTCAGGCCATTACTTAAAGCTTATTATGTGAATGTGTGATAACCTTTAAGGTATGTTGCTTGTAGATCATCAATCGTACAATATCAAGATGAAAGATCAGTCAAGATTATAATTATACAGAAGACAGTACGCCCTACTGTATTTATGGTACTTTATGGTAATAAAAAGACATCATCTTACTATTGACGGCAACAAAAAACAAAGGCTGTTAAGGTTTACATGCCATTAATTCAAGCTTTCAGCTGGTAACCATCAACTTGTTCATCCAAACTGAAAATCTTAAAATATAGGGAGTAAAAAAATAGCACTTACTTAATGAATTTCGTACAAAACGGAGTAGGTTTGATGCATTAACAAAAATGCTCAAAGTATGTTGGTAATGACATATCATTGAAATTTACCTGCGTCAGAATTTTTTTTATAGTGAGTAAGTACATTTTGTTTCGCATTTGGTGCAGCCAAATGCTTCCGAAAGTCTTCCGAAAATATTATAGGTATATGTGAAAGTAACTGTCTGTCTGTGTTAACTTTTCACGCCTTAACTACTCAACCGATCATCATGAAGTTTTCCATATACTTACATTGTCAAAGATACGGAAAAATACCTTTCCTCTGGAAAAAAGATTATATAAAAATAAAAATCCATGCCTGCCAAAACTACAACAGCAAAATTATCTCTCATAATATATTATGACGGGCGTTAGTTTTTTTTTTTTTATTTTTCAACGCGGACGAAGTCGCGGGCACCGGTCAGTGAATAAATAAAGTCAGTTGCGCCGCCTACTCGAGTAATATCGAACCACCATCTCGTGTTTCCGGCGAAATATTATTTTAAAAACAGAAGGGTACATAAATAACACTTAAAAACGCTTCAAAGTGCAGCCTTAAATTTCCCCTTAAAGCCTACACGCAGTGGGGGGGAGGGAGTTCGCGGTGCGGGGCGAAGGGCGGGCGGGCGGAGCCCACAAGATGGCGTCCGCATTGTCTAAACGTTGATTAAGGCGGATTTAAGGGTTGCCACCGCACGTTTACATATTAATTATGTACTTAACTGTACCACCACCTGCTCGGGAACTTTTTCTCGAGATGACGTTATGTATCCGAATGTACCTTCTCATCTACACTTCCGTTATAATGCCACTAGTCAACTAAACGGCCTTTTATAGTATACACGTTTACTAAGTGTATTCATTTATTTATGTAATTAATTTAAAAACATACATAATTGCTCTGCTTTTAATAATATTTTTTTTTTAGTTCCTCTAACATTTTATTGAGCGTCTTGTGTATGCAAAACAAAAAATAATTAAAAGCGAATTACCTTTAAGCAATTTATTTTTAAATTAAAAAATAATTCAATTTATAATTTTTTTTATTTAAATTTACACTAATTGATAACGTAATTGCGCCATTAAATTTATAAAATTAAATGTCTTAACTAAATACTTATTTTTTTAACTAAATACTTACTAGAGTAAATATATACTTACGTGTTGACTAATTTTAAAATTAAAATTTTATTTCACTTATTTGATTTTAATTACTTTTTATGACATATAAAGTTGTCTAACGACTATATTTAAATTTTTTAATATAGTCGTTAAAATAGTCTATAAAAATATTTTGAATTATGTAATATTTTTAATACCTATTAATTAATAATAATACCTACTTAATTTAAATAAGTCATTAATTTAATCGACTAATTATAGAATTTATTCGACAGATTAATTGTTTAATAAGTATACTTATAAGAAAGTGTTTAAACTAAATTAATTAAAGAATTAATTAACTCATCTTAATTAAGTTTTAAATAATTATCAAATTTAAATTTTATTTCATAACTTTAATTTAAAAATAGTTTTAAATGACATATAAAATAATATCTCAAAAGAACTAGGAAAGTTAACACAAGATTTCACATATTAATATGTAGTTAGATGAATTTATTTAAATACTTATAGTAAACAAAGTAATATGCAAACGACTCAATTACACGACGTATAACAATTAAGACAGTGGCATACGATTCGTTTGTGAGACCGACAAATGGACACTAATGCACGACGAGAGCACCTTGCGGAATTATCTGCCTATTAACCACTCGCTTTGTGCATCGCTCTTTCATCTGCGCAAATGACACTGGCCACTCGATGCCATTAACTTGATGGACCGCACGAGTGGCAACTGTTACTTTAAGCGATTCGAATCGCGTAAGAGCGCCGCCAGAGGCTTTAATGGCGGCATGTCTCGAGTGTTAAAATGTAAGAGGCGGCAGCGATAGTTGCAATATTGACGGCAACAGTGCACTTGTACAAATGAAACGGGCCACTCATACACTCTTGCACTCGTCACTCATACACTTTTACACTAGTCACTCACAAGTCTAATCAAGGAGAGAGGTCGGAGCGAATAAAGCCATTTGAAGTTACGGCGTTGTCTTCAACGGGTTAAGATGTTAATGAGATTTTTAGGGTGGTTTCGATTTGAGGTAACATAGAGCACACTGCTCCCCTGTTTGGAGGCAGTAACTACCCCTTTACAGAAGACATGAGTAATAACGTGTGTTTCGATATTTAAGTAAAAGATGCCAGAGCATAATTGTCTATCAACTCCAAGAGATACAATAACACAGATACAAAGATACTTACTTTCCTTGTTGAACTGGTGCATAAACAATGGGATTTCAGAATGAAATGTGACATGTAAGGAAAAGCGAATTCTTGATTACTAACTCCAGGTCAAACGCCGCAATGTCTTAATGCAAAGCTTACCCATGGTGTAATTCACTATAGCTTTCCCAGAACTGCAAACTATAAAGACAATACCTACTAACAGCAAAACAGGCAAGAATCCTATCCAAAATTCGCCATAGCTTGAGAAACAGTTTGACAAGAATTGCAATTATAATCCGCAACCGTTCGCAGCAATTTGGATAGTTTTCTCTATAAATATGATCGGAAATTTTCTTCACAAGAAGTAGGTAGTACTCATAAAATGTCTTCACCAAATTCGTTGAGTTCAAAGTCTCTAAAGAAATATTTATATTGACAAAACCGCAATGTCATACTTATACGTACTTCTAAATTTAAAACGCCAAGAATCACAACTCCTACATATGATTTCTCTACAACTTTAAAGTATTAAATATAGTTCAATTTGACACCATAAAACCTACTTAGATACAATCGACAATATGAAGAATCTGGAAAATTGATAAAGGTTGCAAACATGCTGCCAACTCCGACAGGATAAATAGTGATTCACAAGATGTGAAGTGGGTTTTGGGTTCTACCACGAATATGCCCAAGATTAAATGTAAAATCACGAATTTAATAATAGAAAAGGTGTGTAATTGTGGATCAAAAGCGACTTTGTAAGTTTCTAAAGTGTTCAATTTTAATAATTTTATATTGTGTTTACAAAGCGACAATACACCTAACGTTTGTTTAAGACAGTGGGCATTTTTAACACATTAATCATCAATTGATATAATGGTGTTTTAACTTTGGTGATATTTGTAAACAATCCATTAACAAACATTGCTGAAGCCGCGTTGGGTTCGTAAATCAAATGGATTTATATGGCACACATTGCGGACGTGGAGCCACGACCGTGCTAATGGTCCAAGTTGGACCTCCTCCGGACCCTAAACTAATGCCGTTTTAGACAAATCACGTAATTATTGGACGCGGTATTTTAATGACCATTTAACTTTGGACACTGACGGATTGTTTGTTACGTACAATAATGGCTAACGCTTCTAAGACATTTTTGTTTGAGCTAAATGTTGTTGACTTCAACTCGATCAACTTTAAAACACAGACTTTTGTTTCTTTAAATAAAATAAAATATACAATAATATTGAAATACTTAGTTTGTAGCTTCTCATAAGCTCTGAGCAGATTCTTGAGTTTCACAATCAAGCTCACAATTCTGTCGTCTCAAAGTTTATTCCGTGGTAATAAAGTGGATTTTCCACTGTGCCTATTTCGTAGCAATATTTTTCCGCAATGAAAAATGAACATCTGAACAGTCCAGATTAAAAATTATGACATCGCTTTGTTTCGAGATACTGAACAGTGGAATGGGACGAAGCGAATAGGAAATTTATAAAGTTCTGTCATTTTATTCAGCTTCGAGAACAAAATCACACTTATACGTTGATAATGTATAAGGTATACGGTTTCCTATTGAAAGCTGTATGCAATGTCCGAATTCAGCGTAAATGTTTTATTCAACTCATATTATAAGGATTAGAGGTATTGGCTCTGGCTTCCCTTATTCACACTCTGGCCCGAATTATTCACGGTGGTCTTCTGTAAGGGGGTGGTTACTGCCGCCAAGCGGGATGCCCAAATGACTGCGAAACGCAGTGTGCCTTGCTGTTTCTTTCCAAATCCAGACCAGAGCCAACTTTAAAAAGTTCATTTCCTAAGTTCCTTCCACCGGAAATCAAACCCGGGTTCACTGAGACGTTAGGCAAGCACCCTTACCAGCACTGGTCCATTCGGCTTCGAATTTTAAGCTTTTTTTTTATAAAAGATGGGTTTGCTCTTGACCAACAACCAACTGTGTAGCAAGGATTCACTCGAACTTTGAAAAGATTTGGGTTATATGAACTCGGAAATACAGACGCAGGGAGGGAATTCCAAACCATTGGCAATGCGCATTATAAAACTTGGACCATGGAAAAAAATCGATTTCAAATAAGGTTAGTTTGAAAAACACGAGTACCGAGGACTTTAAAAATGAATGGTGTTAGGGAACGACAGAGGAGATGAGGCCGTTAAGGCTCCGCCCAGGGGATAAGTCGAATAACCGTCAGTTGATTAGGGATGCAGCTCGAGTCGCGACGCCTCTCGCTGGCACGACACTAAAAATCTCGTAAAAATACAGCCATCCAATATATTAAAGCGGGACCCAGTTCATGAGCACGTATTCGCTGTTATATCCTACTGACTACATTCTGCATTTTACTGCTACTTACCAACTATGCAGCGGATCCGCTCGCTGCTTTTCGTCTTTTATTTACCGAAATTTCCACATAGCGTGTGGTTGTGTAAGAAATTTACACACATAATTCAATGATCGATGGTAGACATGTCAGGACAGGTTGTTTTCTTTTCTCAAGTGACGAAAAGGCAGGCTGTCCTGATAAAACAAGAAACACAATGACCAGGAGTGTAGTTTTATTGAAAAGTTGAAACCCGCTTAAGATTGATTTTAAGAAAATGCTACGAAACACTATACAGTTTTTGTGGAGTGCTTTAGTACACAGAATTAATGTTTTGTTATGGCAGTATAACGAATTAACATCGCTTACTGACCCACCTTAACAGTGTACCACAGGTTAGATAATAGATATTATCGTAAAAGTTCCTAAAATACAGAAAATACTGTGGAATTAGCACAACGTCCTAATTAAATTCCGTGTCAAGAATAGAAATATACTCAAAGGGATTTTTGATGACTTGTCATCGGTTGTCAAAAATCTGTACTTACTTATACGACTGTAAAAAAAAGGAGAACTTTCATATCAACAAGAAGAGATATCTGTGAAGATGACCGTACATAATAAATGATGAGTTGCAAGACATCACGTCTTTAAGGCCATAAAATAGCAATGGGTTAGGATGCATGTCGCATTCGTCTGGCGATGCACCGACTCAACCAACTCCAGTTATGCGCGTCTTCGCAATGATTAATATCTCAGACGGCGAACGAACACTGAATAAATTAGAACTTCTAACACAAGACTTAGTGTCGTAAAATCAACACATTGAGAATTTGCATTAAAAACATTCATATCCGATGTCTTATTATCTAATAGCAGACAACTTGCGACAGGAGAAAACTTTCTATCAATTTGTGCAATATCACATCAGACTAAATCGTGTTTTTAGGATAAGGCCTCTTACGGACAATAACTAAAATTAAATTAATATTTTTTTGTACTTATAAATTTTAATATGTCTAATCTTGTAATAGGCTATATAAAAATTTAACTCTTTTTATGTATTTCTTAAATGTTACATGGTGTAAGGTTGGCTATAAAATAACTAAAATTAAAGTGCATTATTTCTGTATGGCAGCACACGCGATCGCAAGTCGTCTGCTGTCGTCTGCTGTTAGATAATAAGGCAGCTGGTCTTCCTAGAATTAATAACACCAATCAATTCATTCAAGTTGTTATGATAGTCACACACAAAAAATATGCGAGAGTATTTCAATATTATTGACTACTGATCAACGATATCTTTGCAATATTAAATCTAACCCAAGAAATTTTCGTAGCCAATTATTTAGGTACTCATGTGCTCATATTATTGAAATAAAAATTTAAATTATTATAGGCCTCTTTATTAAGAGCAGCCAAGAGCAAGCCCATCTTTAGTATAAAATAAATAAATAAATAAACTATATCTCCTCTTTCACCATGTGTCAAGTAGGCTAACCGCCATTTAAAGTAACCTTGAATGAAGGAGATGATATACCTTTGTTTGTACGGTAAAAGTCTCAGACATTAAAAAGAAAATAATTTAAAAAATTCGCCTATCAAACGATGCAATAAACCGAGTGCATAATTTAATAAAACATAAAATTATTTCTAAACGTAACTAATCAACACTTTACTTGTAATTGGTGAAAGAGGCCCTTATCCACATCGAATTAAACATGAAAAAATTATTTTAGCGATATTGTAATTGGTGATTTGGTTGAATTAAAGGTATGCATCGTAAGTCTTTGGAGGCGGCGCAACACCTGAAGGAGTCCGGGTCTGAGCGGGAGGGCTCTGAGGCGGAGGGCGACGCGCCGAGGGAGAGGGCTCACTCCGCGTCGCCCACTCACCACGACCACCAGGAACACCAGCAGAGCTCCCCAGCCAGCAGCACCACTGCCTCCTCGTCGGCCAAGGGCCGGGCGTCTCCGGATCCGAACCGGGACGTCTACGACGACCCGGAGGCCTTCAGGAACAACAGCATCGCGTGTTTGCGGGCCAAGGCCCAGGAGCACCAGGCAAGGATTCTCTCCAACAACCTATTGCTCCAGGTAAAACACTAACTTTACTTAAGTAATTATAAGTTTTGGCACAAGTTATTGAAATAAGTGTCGCCATTGCAGGTCCGAAGCCTGTCGCGTGCGGCTGTATGCACCCCAGCGGTGGACGAGGAAGGTCCCACGGACATAGACGTGGGCACGGAACCTTCTCCGTTGGATGCGCACGCGCACCCTCCACCGCCCCTATACTGATGCCGGACCTCGGCTCCGTTCGCGCACGCTGTAATTATTGTACATTCTACCACTTAATTAAACATTAACACATTTCTTTTCGTGCAATACAATTTAGTTAAGTATTTATATGTGTAGTTTGTTGTGTTAGATGTATAAAGTTTTCCGCACTTAGACAATATTGTTTAACAATATTTAATATTAATTGTATTATCTATAAAAGTGATGGGATATCTATAAAATACACTTTAATTACACAGCGTGTAACATATACTTTTTCAAGACATGCTATAATTTTGAACATCAATTTGATTAGAATTTAAAATATTACAAACATGTAATTTTTTAATGAAATTTATATTAAACCGTTAATTACTGTCACTCCGTAGTAGGTAGTCACCTATATTTTAAAAATATAATCAGGTAAATACCTACTTCGTATGACTTTACAGAAATAAGGTATTATACCTACTCCATTAGTTTTATGTGTCTATGGAGTAGTTACGAGTATAATATTATGTTATTTGTATGAAAATTTCTCTGATTTCATATTTTAAGAAATTTAAAGTGTATTTTGTAAATATCGCACCAAGATTAAAGATGGCATCAAAAGACTTTAATTAGGGGAATGGAAAAATGCACTTCGTCGTCACATACCTATTGCAACAATAAAGTAATTTTTTTAAATTACAAGTAACAAGTGAATATGATCGTGTGTTGTTAATTTCCCCTGAGTGTATGTATTATATACTTAATAAATGTATTAGTGTTGGATATTTTAGTAGAAAATTGTGGTTTTTTTTTTATTTTTTATTACGAAACCTGTGATACGTTAAGCAAAATATTATTGCGTTAGATCTCGATTTTTCAAGCGAGTTAAGAAAACCCAAAAATAATGTTTCAACAACTTCTCATTCGACAATATTTTATTAAATATTCAAAGGGATAATGAAGTTTTTCAACTTGTACTAAGTATACCTGTGTATACTTGTGTACCTGTGTATCTCAAAGTACTTCTATGACATATTTTCAGATACGAGAAATTTCAAGAGAGAACAAGCTTTGGATTTTACGTAATTAATATTATTTATTCGAACAGATCTAAGCATATAATATTTTTATTAACGAAATCAGTATCGTATTTGAAGAATATACATTGTACATACCCGTACAACAGTTATTGTAATGAAACAAGGGTTGTAAATTTATTCATAAGGGGTGGTTATCGACGTCTATCGTTCGTTTTGCTGTAAATCTTTTCCTATTAGTTACAGGCCTAAATTAAATAGCATTATTCTTTGAGGTATAATATACTATTGCAGTGAATATGAGGTCTCAAATATAGCCTCCTGGACTCCTTGGTATTTTCACATTACGTATGTAGGCAATGATTATCTAAGCCTGACTTAAAATCAAACCAATGTGATCGTTAACTTGTTAAAAATCTAAATTATTACAGAAAATTATTTACAAATTGTACATAATATCCAGCTGGCTGCATTACCTCGTAATGTAAGGCTAATTTTCTAAACTTTTGATTCGCTATATCCATATTACTGACATTACAAATAGATTATATCTCAAAGCTTCTTTACGTTCGGTTGTAAATAATTAATACTAATATGTTAACGTAAATGTTACACAACGAACAAACATTCGCAAACACAGTATTGTGATGATTAGACAAACGAAATACACATCGAAACATTCCATAAAAAGACTATTTACTTAATTACCTATTACTTTTGTAAAAGTGAAAAAATTGAATTTTTTTTTTATACGTTCCCCGCTAAAAGGTTGGGTCATTTATTAACATTACGAGAAATTTTATAAGATTTAGAGCCTCTTTGACCATGTGTCAAGTAGGCTAACCGCCATTTAAAGTCACCAGTAACCAGGAATTAAGGATATGTAAAAGTCCCATTGTTTTAAAGTCCATTGTCCCTTTGTTTGTACTGTAAAAGTCCCATATATTAAAAAGAAAATAATAATAAAAAAATCGCCTATCGAAGGACGCAGTAAACCGAGTGCACAATTTAATAAAACATAAAATTATTTCTAAAAGTAACTAATCAACACTTTACTTGTAATTGGTGAAAGAGGCCCTTAGAAAAATTTAGTTTTTTTTTTAAATTAACTCACATTCTTTTTGAGAATCAAATTTTTTTTATTAATTTATCTAAACACAGATTATTATTAGAAAAATTGAGTTAGTTTTTGTTACAGTCAACTTACTTAGGACGTTTTGTGCAGATGAAATTTGTTTAGTAATAGTATAAGTATAAGTATAAGTATACCTTAAGTATTGTAAATGTTAAGTATTCAATGGTTTACTATACGACAGCCGTAAATGTACTTAAAAACACGATAAATATAATGTAATGTAAATTAATTTAAATTAAATTATACAAAAATTATACCAAACATACCTACGCAAGTAACGACAGCGATCATCGTAACTTTAAAATAAAGGTTATTTCGATGAATAAACGAAATATGTAAAAAAAAACTGTCCGTTGTATTATTTAAACAAATTTCATTCCCAAATAGTTCTTACTAGCTGGTGCCCGCGACTTCGTCCGCGTTGAACGATGAAAGCCTTTAATATATATTATAGCAAGGTATCCTTATCCTTCCTTACATATTATAAAACAAAGTCCTCCGCCGCGTCGTCTGTCTGTCTGTTCGCGAACTCAAAAACTACTGCACCGATTTTCATGCGGTTTTCACCAATGGATAGAGGGATAATCAGGGAAGCCGGGAGCGGGACAGCTAGTATTAATATATATAATAGCTACGTTTGTGACGGGCTTATATCTGGAGTATTTTGCCGTGAGCTAGTCGATATATGCTAAAGCTATAAATAATGTTATAATGAACTAGCTGGTGCCCGCGACTTCGTCCGCGTTGATCGATGAAAGGTACCCTATGTCCTTTCTGGTGTCTCAGACAACGTGTATGCAAAATTTCATCATGATCGGTTCAGTAGTTTTTGCGTTAAAGAGTCACATACATCCATACATACTTTCGCATTTATAATATCAGTACGGATTTTATAATTATTAATTCATTTCTTTACAAACATTATTTTATGATCAGGTACCTATTTGTGGGCTGTAAAAATTAGAGAAATAATTAAGCAGAGTTCAGAAATATAAAAATTTTATTCGGAACATCCTTAAAAGTATATAAGTAAATACTTAAACAAAAGAAAATGCGGATAAGTACATGAACCTTCCTTCCTTCAATAATAAACATTGAATAGAAATGTAAGTATAACATATATATATTATATATTTTAAACAGTAACCTATGTATTAGGTAAATACACTTTTACATATCACGCTTTGACTATATATTACTACCTTTTGCACGCGACTTCGTCCTATAGAAACTATTGGACAGGTTTTAAAAAAAATGTCATCTATAGCAAGTTACATTATTAGCGAGTAACATAGGCTATATAATATTTTTTATTTATAGTTATAGTAAAAAAAATTAAAATGAATTTTTTATGATCGATATTATGCTATACTTATTCTGCTTTATGGCTATTTTAAAATGTAATTACTATTCGTATAGCATATATATTTTAATATATATAAAGCCTATGTTACTCGCTAATAAAGTAGTTTTCTATAGATAAAATTTTTTTTAAAACCTGTCCAATAGTTTTTGAGTTTATTCATTACAAACAAAAATACAAATCCTTTACAATTGTATGATCTACACATTTTATTAATAATGATTTATTGTTATAAATATAACGCCTAATTACTTAATTTATTGCCACCTATTTATGTCGACTGAAATTGATTGAAAAGTGCTCTTTGACGTTTCAAAAAGAGGCGTTCATTCGTTCAGATTCATTCGGTGGTATGATATTGAAAAGGTCATCAGTCAGTTGAAGAGAGGTCGTCGTCGTATGTTCGCACATATTATATGTAGTTAGATATATCGGTCAGACGATAAAAGTATTAGTGTTTTAATTAATGTAGGTCATTACTAATAATAAGTATAATTACGTAAACGTGGACTATACTTGGATCGCATTAATAATATTACTTAGTATATATTAGGCACAAGAAAAAGGCACTTACATCTCAAAATTCAATTACTATATATTACTGAGGACAATAAAACAAATTCAATTTTCTCCATTGACAATTATACTTGAAATAAAAATAAGCAATTTCTAAACTGAAACAATTTTTTCCTCAAAATCGTTGTATAGTATATATCTACTATAAAGGTGATCTAGGACCTAGATCACCTTTATAGTATATCTACTATAAAGGTGATCTAGGACCTAGATCACTTAGATTCTAAGTGATGTGATCAAATTGTGTGCCTTTATTTAACCAGGTACCTATCACGTATTATAAATGCTAACATTCTCAATTAAAATGCACAGTAAAAAAAATCTTATTAAATAAAATAATTGTAACTTTAAGTAGCAATTATGCAAAAAGTTACTGTTTGATAAGTTATTGCTAAAATCGCCAACTGTCACTGTAACTAATTTAAAACTATGGAGTCAATAAAAAAAAAACATCGTTTGACAGTGTTCTTCACAGACTATATATATATGTCCGCATGGCATTCTTTCTTAAAATATATATGCTATATGAATAGTAATTACATTTTAAAATAGTCATAAAGCAGAATTTGTATATCATAATATAGATCATAAAAATATTTTTTTTTTACTATAACTTTAAAAAAAAAAAATCTATAGAGACTGTAAAATATATCTAATGACACATAACAGAAGACTCATATTCCAAAAGCACCATAGAGCTTCTTGGCTAGAAAGCTCCTAACGACATCTGGCCGTTTACTTTAAAAGCTTTAAAATGCATTTTAGATTATTTTAGTCTAGTCAGTTAATTATATATTATACAGAATAGAATAATAATAATTATTTACGGCCACAACGATAAAGTATTTTGAACCATATCGATAAGAGTATTAGAGACCTCATTAATCAACTATAGATAAAGAAAAATTTTTTCAGTACATTTTTCACTAGTTTGTTTGAGAATGGAATTTTTTTTTTGTGAAAAACACTTTAAAAGTTAATTTTAATATTTTTTGAAATTAAATATTGTTCCATTGTCTGAATATGTCTTAAAAGACTGAATAGGCTAACAAGCTTTGCCTATAGGCTAATAGGTAATAGGGCTAATAATGTAATGTGGCTGTGTCGTCGACTTGTGTTTCAAATATATATGATGTCGATGGTTTAACTATGTTACGAATAATATTTTCAAAGAATTCTGTTCACGAGACATTGGCAACATAGCGTGACGTCAAAAAGTGACAGTTAAGTTTTCTCCTCCGAAATTCCTGTGAGTACCTTTACACAATACTAAATCTAAACAACCTTTTGGTCCTTCGAGCCGGACTTGAACCAGCGACCTATTAATACTATATAAGTATTATACTTATACAAAAAAAATCTTCGATTAACTTTACGAATAGTGTACTTAATTAAATTTTGGATGTAGATTACAGATATATATTAGCTAATAAGTCCCAAACTGTATATTCTGATTTTGTTATGATCAAACTTTTCTGAATTGCCTCCATTTTGTAAGCAAGTTTGAAGCAAGTCAAAACTTATTGACCTCGTTGTGTGTGTGTGTGTGTGTGTGTGTGTGTGTGTGTGTGTGTGTGTGTGTGTGTGTGTGTGTGTGTGTGTTCAGTTATTTGTATGTTTGTAAGACTTGTAACTACTTTTTGTAAGATGGTATTTAAAAAAATTTATCTCAATGTGTAAAGCTCTCCGAGCTGTCTAGATAAAATAAGTACCTAACCTAGTTCATATATTTTGTTTATGCATGACAAATAGGCGATTTAAAAAAAAAATTTAAACAAACACCTCCAAAGAATCAAGAAACTTGGTGACACCACTTATAAAATAATATACTTATTAGTAATATATAATATTTAGAATTCATCATGTAAATATTTCCAAAAAAATAAAATAACACGTTATACCTAGTTTAAGTTGGTGTAAAAAAAATATTCTCAAAAAACCAAATAGTCTATAGTCAACCTATAGCAACGCGTGTCTCGTAACAATGTATATGCTTAAAAAATACTATCTGTTTGTCTATAAGATATAAGACACTTACAGAGAATAGTGGTAAGGAGGACTAAGTTATACTAACGGCTGTTTAAATTTTAAACAGCTGTTTAAATTTTAAACAGCTGTTTAAATTTTAAACAGCTGTTTAAATTTTAAACAGCCGTTTAATAATATTTTGTTGATCACCATCGTTAAACTGCGGGTTAAACGAACTAAACATCGGATTAATCATTAAGTTAATCAGCATTTTAGCGATTTTGAACAAAAAAATATTATTAAACGGCTGTTTAAATTTTAAACAGCTGTTTAAAAATAACCGTCTGTTGGTGAAATCGAGCCTTAGTTAAATTAAATTGAGTTTCATAAATTAATCAAAATGGCGCTTGTGTAGCATTAGGGTTTAGTACAACTTAAATGAAATACGGTTTCTATTAAGTTGTACCTATTTGAGGTCGTCCTCCTTATCTCTATTCTTGCTACAAATACAAAGTAACATAAATGGTACAAATATGACTTAAAACTTATTTGATCCTTGTTCAGCGCCCTCTATTGTCGGGTACCGAAAGCCTACTGCTCACTAGTGGAAGGCTTTTTGAGGTAGTCAACGATATTCTATAACTATTTCAATAACAAATATCAATATGTCTTGAGATATTTTCTGAGATTTGTTCCAACTAATTTATGATGAGCACAGAGCTAACATCGTCCGTTGTATTGGACAAAATTATATCTGTATTGGACAAAATTATATCTGTATCCTCACAGGGATACTTAACAATCTTCCTTGTTAGGTCCTTCCATGTCCAGAGAGCATTTCAGCATTAGATAGTAACTGTACACGCAGAGGATACAGTAAGCTAGCACGCCTGAAAAATTACACAAAATCAATTACTAATAAAGCGCCATCTGTATTTAAAATAAAGTACTACTATTAATTAAACTGCGTTCGTTATTACTCACATTCAACGGTACTCTAACCACTATCACATGCCAAGTAATTTTTAAAACAGTTAATAGATGACGCCAGTTATACATAAGAACAAATTTTAAACAGAAAGGGTCAATATCCTAACAAAACAGTTCATAGTTATTGCCGGACTTTAATGTTATCAATTAAAACTAATCATTGTAAAAATTCCTTCTTTCATCGTTCTATAAGTATCACTACAATAAGATTCTGAATGATATTCACATATTTTCCAAAAATTTGAATTCTTATAAAAAGAAAATTGGCGAATTACGTTTAAAAAATTAATCACTTATTTATCACTTATAGAATATTCTTTTTCTTTTTCTTATTATTATTATTTTTTTTAATTAAAAAAAATAAATGTAAAAATATTATTTTTATGATTCTTTAACCCTATTAGTATATAATCTATAATATATATATTTTAAATTTATCGCTGTACGTAATCTAAATAAATAAATAAAACATTTTGGAATTAATTATGATCGATTTTCGTGCAGTAGGTGAACTATTGAATACGTACTAATTGAAGAGATTGACTGGATTTGTAAAAGGGTCACTGCAAATCTTCGTAATGTTCAGCTGAAAAGCCAGTTTGCTGTTATGCTTCGGTGCGTTAGTGTCATGGCAGCGAGTACTAAGTGTACTATAGAGTGGACAATATTTATGTCTCTGCCAGTGGAGACAATTGTGAGGACAAGTGGACCGTGCGAATAGAACAGTGGCGGTACGTACTGAAGAAGAGCAATCCCTGGAGAAATTCCAGGAAGACGTTGAAGCCGGAATCGGTGAAGCCGTAGGCGATGCTAGTGCCAAGGACGTAGGCCAACGCCGCCAGGAACAGCACACACATGGCCAACAACCAGATGCGCAGACACACGATGCTTTTATTGTATATGGCGCACAGTAAAGTCGCGGCAAGTAGTACATGAACCACGGATACGACGGCCATGGTGACGGCCACCTTATACCACTTGCTGTACAACGAATCGTCGTCCTCTACAGTACCGATGTAGGCTCGCGTGTGCTCCGCCAAGAATGAGCAGTAAATCATCAGGCATATTGAGACGATCTAAATGTTAATATATCTAATTAAAATTAAATGATGTTGCCACCACCATCATCGTGGTAACAGTGGAAGAACGCCTGGGCACATTTGGGCAGCCTGTCTTTTTACACAAGAAGACCATCGTGTAAGAAGGCAAACAACGTTACAGAACGTGTGGCGTTGATTGTGTTAATGGTTGGTTCACCAACCATTACAACTTGAAAGTATACATACTTGATCTTGATAGGATAAAGCATAAGGGATGGAGAAGATGCCCTTAGGCAGTAGTATCACAGGAAGTGTATAGTATTAAAGAAAATCTTACCAAATGTATAACACCGATTAACTTGGAGCCTGTTTTGAGTCCCATGCACCAGAAGAATGAATTTATTTCGAGCCTCATTTTGGCGCCTGCTTCACTAACTTCTCTGAAAAGTTAAATTCATTCAATGAACACTTATTTAGATGAAAATGAAAATATGTGTTTTATTACAAATAATTTGCATGACAGCAATTTCTTTGCAAACTTTTTATTATATTTGTATTTTTAGCATAGCAAGTGGTCTTATTTTAATGAAATATACCGACTACCTTTAAAAGGCAACAAAGCTTAATGAGATAATAAAAATTACTTAACCACTGTCGATGCAGTTACAACTATTTTAAATTGCTAATCCTTAATGCTAAATTAAGGATGTCTATGAGATGGGGTTGTGTGTCCGTGCCTAATATGACACCTGTATTTTTATTACATTACATTATAGGTAAGTACATTGATATGTTAAAAACAGACAAAGATTCCATCTGTATCTATATTTAATATTGACTAACTTAATCCGACTATCTTGACACTAATTTAAATAAGTTACTTTATGTATAATATTATAATTTATTTGTAATAAATTACTTTAAAAAAAAAGTACACAACTATTAACGACACTACTAATTTTATGATTATTATGTACATATTGTTAATTTTTAATACTGTTTATCGCTATCTGAAAGGCGAACCGACCAAGGTCACAATAGCTTGTGTGCGCTGCTTTTCGCACAAACGGCACAAAGTCAGCACATCTTGATGAGTAGTTAAATAATTTACGATTTAGTAGATCGATAATGCCACAATTTTTTTTTACTATAAGTAACTATTGTTTATAATCTACTTATTCTTCGTTTCTTATGATCTTCATTTGTATTAAATATGGTGGTCTTAGCAGTTACAGTCGTACATATAAAAAATGATTAGATCAAATTGGTATACAGGGCGTTCCACAAGACTATGCAACATGAAGGGAAAGTACCTTAAATATTGTAGATACGATATTTTGCTGAAAGAAGATTTTATGTTATTTTTAAAAGTTAGTAATACTGCATTCGAAGATTTTCTAAAAATTACCTGCTTTATCTGGGAATCGAACCGACTTAAATCTAAAAAAATAAATCCATCGATTATTTTTATGATGCCAATCGAAAGAATGGACAAAAAATAATAATTCTTCTTAAGTAACATGGTATGTTAAAAGAAAGGAATAACATAAAATCTTTGATTCAAATTTGAAGAATATTATTTATTGCCGACGAAGCAATTAATTTTTAAAAAAATCTTTGAATGCAGTATTACTAACTTTTAAAAATAACATAAAATCTTCTTTCAGCAAAATATCCTATCTATGATATTTAAGGTACCTACTTTCCCTTCATGTTGCATAGTCTTGTGGGACGCCCTGTACCTATACCAATTTGATCTAATCATGTTTTATATGTTCGACTGTAACTGCTTAGACCACCATAAATAATACAAATGATGATCATAAGAAACGAAGAATAAGTAGATTATAAACAATAGTTCTTGTGGGACACTCTGTATATAAAACCAAGTTGTATTGCCGAAAATTAAATCCAAATACATTAATACCCCTCTTATACTTAGGTATACTTCCATCGAAATAAATAGGTATATCTTTGCAAGTTTCTCATTCATAAAAAGTTGAATTCATTCATAAATAAAAAGCTACCTAATATATATATATATATGTCAAAGTGTTGCACGTGCCAACTCTCGTTAACTTGCCTATACTTATAGGCCTATACGTATACCTATAATATACCTATTACTAAATTGCTTAATTAAATCATTTCTTTTATTAAGGTATGGTCTCAACTTGTCCGTCCTACATTATTACAAGAAATACACAATAAAATGATTTCAAATTAATATGCAACTAATTGGATATTCAAAAGTAAGTAGGTATATTGGAGATAAGTAGTTACCTAAGGATGTTGTTTTCCTATGTTTCCATATTATATTAAGAGTAGGTATAGGTATCCTAAATACATATCTGCGAAATGCAAAATACAAAATTTTATGCTAAAAATATGAATTAATTAAAAAAAGTATGTATATATGTATTTGTATATAGATATGTAATATGTTATAATAGCTAAAGTGAAACCAGTATTTATAAGCGTCGTGCGAAAAAGTCGCAGACAGATTACAAATTGAAATACAAGAGTTTGATTTCAAATTCAAGGTTAAATATTTCGACGAAACACTACGAATTTAGGAAAAACACTTACCGTTTTTTTTTTATGTGGCATACAATAACTAAGTGTTTATCTATCTCACCCTTTCACACGTTATGATAATTTATTATTTAAACAATTTTAAAAAATAGTTTCACGCGACAAACTACTACAGAGCCGTCTGTCTCATTTATTACTGAATACTTATATTGTTTACAAGAACAAGAATGCCAATCACGACCTTCGTATTTTGGTGGTATAATTGCAGGAGAGAGATAGAATATATAAATAGAATGTTGTCAGAACGAGACAGAACTGGGCGTTACTCACTCCTGGTTTACGTCAGATATATATATCAGTTTTTTTGCGAGAATCTTGACATAACTCAAAATAGAAAACTTTGGTTATTTATTTATAAGCATTTGAAAGTTGAAAGTTTAAAATTTTAAATGAACGTTTTAGTTTCATTCATAGAAGATAAAAAAGCCAGTAGGTAACCTACTGTTAATATAATTTTCAAGTTTTTTGAACACGTGTGACGTTATTGTAGACAAATATTTTTTAATATATTAAATTGTTTATAGTTAGGTCGTTGTTGATGATAATTTTTTGAAGTATACTTATATAAAATATGAGTTTTAAATCAGACTAAATCGTTATTTGAGAATGAAATCTGTTACAATGTTTTAAATTACCAAGAAACATGACACAACAGCGTAAAAAGTTGCTATTGATCAGTGATCATGTGATGACGCGTTGCCACGCAATGACGCGTTGCCACGCAATGACGCGTTGCCACGCGACGACCGCGTCGCTCTATGCACAACAACCACATTACCTGCGTGCTTATGAAATGAAATAATTAATAAATAATTGAAATTCTATCTAAATAAACTTAAAACACATTGAAAATTGAAAAAAGAAATTTCTGTATTGAAGTCTATCATAGTTATATATCTATATATCTATTTATATAGGCATCACAACAATACCAAATTGTTATTTGTTTTTTTGGTCTTACGAAATTAAATAATTTAAAAAAAAATGAAATATAATCTTCTGAAAACTTCTGTTAGAATTAATGTGGACGGTAGGTAATCATTAGGGAAATAAATAAGCAGCTTTCAGTAATTTAAACAAGCTTTATTCATAAATTGTCTTTAAAAGTAAATATACTTAAACAATAGAAAATGACATATTGCTTTGAGAGTATATATTAAGAGAATATACTTTTCCATGTAATTGTTCAAAAAATGGTATAAGTACATATACTTAATTATTATTTCAATAGTATTAGGAATAGCTTATAACATGGAGGCACAAGAAAAAGGCAAACTTAGTCACATGACAAAAATCAAAAATAAATAGAAAGATAATAATATATTTACAATTATTTACTAAAGACATTAATAAAATAAGAATTTATTATTTTCTCCATTAACAATGATCTGCTTAAAAAAAAAATAATATACATATTATTTTTTAATATATTTGTAATTTATTTATTAAGTAAAAAGTCCGCAACCTTTGTTCAAAAAAACGTAGTAAACTTAGATAAGTATTTATGAGGAAATGTTACGTAAACGCATATTTAAAGTGCTTTTGTAAATAAGTTCGGGAATTTCCTTTTCCCCTTCATTTATAATAAACTATAGTTAACGTTTGTAATTTTAAAAATTGCTCGGTTCAAGAAGCAAGGGGGAAAAAGTCTCAATGACATTTAATTTTGTTGAGGAGTGGACTGTATTTTATGAAATGAAAAGATGATGAGAAATTAAGAACATATAATATATTTGATTTGACATATAATATATTTTTCTAATTATTCTTTTAAAACTATTCGTTGTGGCCACCAACCAGCCAGTTGCCAACAACATTGATGAGATGGTCGTTTGATGAAGTAGAAAAATGTATAAAAATTATTAAATGAGGTTGATTTTACAATATTATCTAATTTTTAGATTTCATTCATTCACACACTCATTCACATACATACTCGTACATTAAATACAATCATACCAATCATTCAATTCACAAATTAAAATTTTATTTCTTTCCAAATAATGCTACTGTTTGTATGTTTGTTTATTTTGTACATATAATTATTGATTTAATTTTTAATATGTTAAAATTAAATTTGTTATTCTGAAATAATAATAAGTACTTATTTTTAAAAAAAGCAATAAAGCAGAGTAAGTAATAATAATAATAATAATATTCGACCTTAAGATTTTTAATTTAAAAATAAAAATTATAAAAAAATTAATATAAAATGCTTAACTGTAAAATATCTACACATCTAATGTCACATGCCAGAAGACTTACATCTTAAGCAAACGCCGTTAAACAATTATTTAAGAAATTTGATGAAATTACTAAATATATGTATATCATCGTGTAAATTTTTAGAAAAAAAAAAATAAAATAGCACGTTATACCCATTTTATGTTGATGTAAAAAAATAATTATCAAAAAACTAGTCAGTCTATACAATCAAAATAATATATATTTGCTTATAGGTACTCAGTCCATGAATATGCATTAAAAATACGTCAAAGAGATCTGTTTATATAAAATATTAAGAAAAATGCACAATGGGAATGTGCCATGGGAAGAACTGTCATGGAGAATAGAGTTAAAGGGTTTTAAATTGAAAAACTGTCAAGATATCATTAAATAGTTTCATAAATTGGGGTTTAGTATGAAAAACTACAATAAAAAGGACATTTTCTCATATATAGAGTTCGTCTTCCTTAACTCTATTCTTCATGCTATAAATACAAATTAGAGTGTGATACAAAATGTGTGCTCATAAATTATTTTTCTTAGGCGCCCTCTATTGTCGGATAGTAGCATTGCGCTACCCATCCATATGAGGCTGTCTGTGTATACATTTTTTTTGAGATTAAGGCTAAAGAATTAAGCATGAGCACAGAGCCTCTTGTATTTGACAAAATTAACTATTTCAATAACAAATATCAATATGTTTTGAAATATTTTCTGAGATTTGTTCCAACTAATTTATGATGAGCACAGAGCTAACATCGTCCGTTGTATTGGACAAAATTATATCTGTATTGGACAAAATTATATCTGTATTGGACAAAATTATATCTGTATCCTCACAGGGATACTTAACAATAATCCTTGTTAGGTCCTTCCATGTCCAGCAGAGAGCATTTCAGCATTAGATAGTAACTGTACACGCAGAGGATACAGTAAGCTACCACGCCTGTAAAATTACACAAAATCTATCAATTAATAATGCGCCATCTGTGTTTAAAATCATAAACTGCGTTATGGCAGTTACTCCCATTTATCCTTACACTGTCAAAACAAGTAATTTTTAAAACTGTTAATAGATGACTCTAGTTATACATAAAAACAAATTTGAACTAAAAAGGGTAAATACTGGTAAATTTACATACCATTTATAATACCTACAATACAATATAGGTAAAAACAAAACAATTCATAACTATTGCCGGGCATAAATTTAATTTTTTTTAAATTGATTAGCATTTTTTCACAGCCTTCGAAATGTTTATAGTCGATTTTCGAGCAGTAAGTGAACTATTGAATATTATTGAACTTGACTGGATTTATAAATGGCCGTCAAGTTATTTAGAACAGGTGTTTACAACCTATTCGTTTAACCTAGTGTCATAGCAGTAGGTGGAGACCAGTGGAGACACATTGGTAAGGACAAGTGAACAGTTCAAATAATACAGTAACGGTACGTACTAAAGAAGAGAACTCCCTCGAGAAAGGCCAGGAAGATGTCGGAACCGGAATCGGAGAAGCCGTGGGCTACGGTAGAGCCCAGGACGTAGGCGAACGCGGTCAGGTACAATGCGCACATGGACCACACCCAGATGCGCAGACACACTGTGTTGTCCTTGACTATGCCGCATAGAAGCGTGCCGGCAAGCAGCACATGAACCACGGACACGACGGCCACGACGACGGCCACGCAATACCACGTACTGTACAGCGAATCGTCGTCCTCTACAGTACCGATGTTGGCTCGCGTGTACTCCGCGAAGATTGCGCAATATATCATCAGGGATATTGAGACCATCTAAATGTTAATATACTTAATTAAAATTAAAAAAATGTTGCCACCACCATTACCGTGGTAACAGTGGCGTTCAGAGTTTTTTTGAGCAGCCAGTCTGATGGCAATGACCACCATCTTACAAGAAGACCACAGCACCTGTGGCGTCGCATTTGTTAATAGGCGACGGTGCCCATTATGCATTACAACTTGCAAATGCACATTACTTGATAGAATAAACCATAAAGGATAAGGAACGGATGCAGGAATTGGTTTCATACCTTAAAGCTGTGATAATCACAGGATATTTATTTATTTATTTGTCTAAAAAAGCCACAGCTGTCAACATAAAAATTTACAGACGAAAACATAAGCATACCTAACAGCCAATTACATTTATAAGTACAATGGGAATAATACATTCACCTAAATCATATATTACATGATACATATTATACATAGATACACATATATATACACAAGAGTTTATCACATACCTACCACTCACATAGACTCGTAACTCCACTTCTAGACGGAAGTATATAAATAAATAAATAAATATCTTCACACATTCCACACAGCACCATCTAGTTCCACATTAAGCAACTAATGCTTGTATTATGAATACCAGACAGTTGATATAATACATAGATTACTTTTTTTTTTGTAAATACATACATATTATAAATAGAAAACATCCACGACTCAGGTACAAAGGTAAAATGTTAACACATAAACATTCGCCCCTAGCAGGATTCGAACCCGCGACCGTTTGGTTAACAGCTAGGGTTACTAGCCACTAGACCAAACGTGTCGTCAATAATATATATTAATAGTATTTAAAAAAAATCTTACCAAATGCACAACACCGATGAACTTGGAGCCTGTCTTGAGTCCCATGCACCAGAAGAATGAAGTTATGTGGAGCCCCATTTTAGCGCCTGCTTCACTAATTTCTCTGAAAAGTTAAATTAAGTTAAGTTAAGATAGTTAGATAGATATATCTGTGTGTTAAGAACACACAGATATATCTATCTGTAAATCTCTATATAGATAATCTTGACTAGTCTTAATTACTGTCTTGACACTAATCACCAACCCCAATTTACCTATTATTACTTACCTATTCAATTCAATTCAAATATTTATTTCGAAACCATAATGTACAAAGGTGTTACAAAATTTATAAAAACCAGTTATGGTTTTTTTTTTAAATATTTCATTAAACCTATCTTCATTTTAAAGGTTGTTTATATGGTTGATGTAAATTAAATTACTACACCTAAGTACCTACTTAATAATAAATAAAAAATTTTGATAGGGCTTTCACCAATCGAAAAAGCGTTAAGGTTGGTGTGTATAAAAGGCACCAACCTTCCTTTACCACCTTATCTAATCTTTTTTAGAGTTTATAATTTTTTAAAATATTTATTTCAGCAGACAGGGTGACGATCCACTTGTGGCTACCGTCGCCTATAACACAAGCAACCCATAGGATGCTGCAAGTTCGCTGCCGACTAAAGTAAGATTAAGGAAAGAGGTCTCAGTACTAATATTATAAATGCGAAAGTATGTTTGGATGTTTGTGACTCTTTCACGCAAAAACTACTGAACCGATCACCGTGAAATTTTGCATACACGTTATTTGGGACACCGGAAAGGACATAGGGTACCTTTTATCGTTCAACGCGGACGAAGTCGCGGGCACCAGCTAGTAATATATAAAAGAGAGAGAGAGAGAGACATGGTGCCACAATGTATCAGAATATGAAGGTATAATTTCCACTCACTGTACTGGATCGTCCCTGATCATTGTCAACACTAGACTGCTCTGGCTTGTCTCAAAACCAGTTGAGTTAAAAATAATAAAAATGTCCCTAATTGTTAACTTGTAACAATATGTGGTCCAAGTCACAAGAGAATATTGATTCGCGGATTATCGCTTGCATTTGGCTAAAATAGATGTGTTTTACTTCGCTCTTGGCCTATCGCAAGATGGCGTTGGCATCATTAGCATCACTATGTTATGAATTTGTCTATCTGGATAAAAAAGAACCGGCAATTTAGTCTATGTGACCAATAACTTTAATAAATATGGCGTTAAAAAAGTTTTTTATATTATACAACGTTTACTATGGCGGCAAGTCTCGAATCGCTATGAGAAAAAATTAGTGGCTGCGTAAAATAACACGATTTGAAACAGTATTTGGCTGACGTACGTACGGACAAGAACATATAATTATTTCTGTTATATTTTAATTAACCTGGATGAATGAAATCAGTATAAGGCCCTCTTTCACCAACTACAAGTGAAGTGTTGATTAGTTACTTTTAGAAATAATCTTATGTTTTATTAAATTATGCACTCGGTTTACTGCATCATTCGATAGGCGATTTTTTTTTAAATTATTTTCTATTTAATGTTTGGGACTTTTACCTTACAAACAAAGGTATATCAGTTCCATCATTCCTAGTGAGTGGTGATTTTAAATGGCGGTTAGCCTTGTATGTATGGATTTTTGTATATTTGTTACTCAATCACGCAAAAACGATTGAATAGATTTGGATGAATAAAATCTAGATTAACATAATATAGGATGTCCTGGAAAAAAGGTTAGGTCCGAGGGATCGATATTAACTGCTTCAGCAGTTATTAATGACAGCTTCATAAGTTGACTATGATGCTATGACTGATGGAGCGGTTCGTGTATGGCCGGCCTAAGACATAACACAATTTGAATTCTTATAACGATTCTTCTTCACTTTTAGAATGTATTCACTTCAATGTACCAAAATTGAGAACAAGATCAAGTGATACATTTCATATTCCCTATTGTAGAACTAATCATTGTAAAAATTCCTTCTTTCATCGTTCTATAAGTATCACTACAATAAGATTCACATATTTTCCAACAATTTGGAATTCTTATAAAAAGAAAATTTTAAATTTATTGCTGTATTTAATCTGAATCTAAATAAATAAATAAATAAAAAATAACTATGACGATAATCTTTTGACAAATTCACTCGTTCGAAGCCGAGGCCGAGTATTGAACCACGCGTTGCTATGTTTACGGTTTAACACAAAAATAAACAGTACTAAATCCTATGTTATTCAAAAATCGCTGGACAAATCTTAACTATGAAGAATCCGTTTTTGTTGATGGCAATTTTCACCTTTGAACAGACGTAAGCTCTTCGTTTAGACCACATGCATTGTAATTAAATGTACCGCTATCTGGATAGCGACCCGACCAAGGTCACACATAATATAAATGTGTGCAACGTCTTGCAAAAACTAAGTCAAAAATAAGAGTAATTTACTAGTTAGTAGGTCGATAATATTATATAGATATTTATTTTTAGTTTCTTAATGTTTATGATTAAATATACGTGTTATTTATCTCAGTGTTATCATTATGGTCTTGGTTTTTATTTTTTACAAGTCTTAGCAGTCAATTTAGTGTAGTGACACTAAATTGATTTCAAAATATATAATTGAAAATAGATAATAGAATCTAAAATCTAAATTGAATCCAATCTGTTCTAACTGCGATTACACCTTCCGATTTCCTAAATTGGTATCCTACAAATTGAATAGTGTAATAACCGCATACGATCTACAGAGTCGAGTGCCATCCAAAAGCTGGGAGCAATATTCCATACAGGATCGGACTTGAGCCTTATACAAAGAGAGGATCTGTCCAGGTGTTAAGCATCGCTTTTAGGATGCCCAGATTTTTAGCTCGGATAGAAGTGCCGAATTTGAGGTTTGAGCACAACCTCATGCCAAGAAGTTCGAGATCATTGGCCACAGGTACTGATGCACCTTGGAAAGTTGGATCCAAGTCAAAAGAGCTTATTTTTGTTGAGAACAGACACGCCTACGTTTTGATGGCGTTAAATTAATCATACTTGTGTCACCATGGTGTCACCCCATTGCGATACAAGACTCAAGGTTGTGTTAATTCGCTCTACAATAATTGCTTCGCCAATCAAGAGTTTAAGAAGTCACCATCTTATTTGTACCTAATGTTACCGTTTCTATATACTTAAATAAATAAATTGGATGTATTATGAGATAGCAGTATGGATATACCACAATTAATTGCAATTAATTAGTTAATTGGATACCTAAAATTAATTGCATATGATTACAAAATTACTTATTTAAATAATTTTATTTTCGTCTCCCACAATATTATTACAATATTATACTCTACACAATATAGTATATAGTTACAATATTAGTAGGTATACTTTGTAGCTAAGTTCATCAGTAAATTTTTTGCTGTTTTCATAATATTTCTTTATTATTAAGAGTAGGTAGGTATATCCTACCTACATATTACGATACTAATGTCCAAAATATCAAAACAAGTAAGCACTAAGCTATATTTATTATGCTAGATGCAAGACATTAAAATATATACAAAACCAATATTTGCTAACCTTGCGCGAAGTCGCTGACAGATTATAAAAAAGTTTAATTTCAATTCAAGGTGAAATAATTTTGCCGAATAGGTACTCTTTAAGAATTTAGGACAAGACTTACCTTTTATTTTAATGTGGCATACAATATTTGAAAAAACTATTTATTTCTCTCTGTGTGTGTGTGTGTCACGATACGATAATTTTATTATTTAATATTTTTACGTACTATTTTAAAATAGTATAACGCGATAAACTAATACAGTGCTGCCTCTCTCATTGATTACTGAATGTTTTGTTTACAAGGACAAGATTAATACCACGACCTTCGTATTTTGGAGGTGTAATTGCAGGAGAGAGATAGGATATATAAATCGAATGTAATCAGAAAGAGACAGAGCGTGGCGTCACTTTGACGTCCGGTCTTACGTCAAATAGATTTTTCGTGCGTTTGGTTACGCGCATGTCTCTACTCTATGTTTCAGAGTGTGAGCAAAACATCGATGGTGAGCATGTGCATCCCTCGGATGAAAACAGTGACTCATTATTTTAAACAACATTCAACATTATTCATGGATCCGGAGTAATAATTTTCAAAAGTCCTCTCTTAGCGGATGCTTGTGTTACTTATAAAATAAATCTATGTTTAAAATTTCAGCTTTCTAGACTTGGCTGTACCTACGTTGATAGTCAGTCAGGACAATAAGGTTTTTTTTTGTCCCTCTCGTAGCTGTTATTTCTAGGATATGTGCCTAACTGTTATTATAAAATTATAAATGTTGTAAGTTTGTATGTTTGTAAGTATGTTTCTTCCTCAATAACGCAAAACGAATTGAACGAAAACGGCTGAGTGAAATTCGGCAAACAAAAACATTGTTACCTGGTTTAACATTTAGTATACTTATTATACTGAAAAAATTGTAGGTTCCCTGAGGATCTTCTAAAACTATTTTTTTTAAATGATACACGGGCTGGTTCTGCAGACTTAGTGGAATCCAGAGACATTAAACTACTGCAATACCAAATTATTACTTTTTAGACCACGATTAATTCTTGCATAATAAACACAATGTATGACACGATTAATAGCCATTTTCCGTCATTTCTTTATGCTCAGATTGCTAGTATTGCCTTACTTTCAAATTTTCTGAAACACTAGTTAAATACTTATCTTTTCTCAGAACAAAACCTAACATTCTATATAGTGACGTACACCTTTCAACAATTTTATCTTGAAAGGCCAAAGTTTCTGAACGGTAAAAATTAGGGAAATAATTAAACAACATTCAGTAACTTAAACAACCTTTATTCACAACATCCTTAAAATTATACTTAAATAAAATGAAACGCCAATATTTAAATTTCTTCCTTAAATACTTAGTGACCATTAAATATATCGAAATATTGCTTTGAAAGTAAATCTATTGGTAAATACGCTTTTCCATATACTCGTAATTAATATCTTGATGATTTATTTATATAAAAAAAATTGTCTATAGGTTTTATTAATAGTACATATAGAACATGTTTATATTATAACCTTTAGGCACAAGAAAAAGGCACGCACACCTCAAAAGAGTGCACAAAAACAAAAATAAACACATAATAAGTATGTAGGTATATTATATTATTCAAAAAGAATATTAAAAAAAAACTAATCAAGTTCTATTTATTCTCAAAATCCATAATCTAACAAACAGCTAGATATATTGTAATCAGATGGCGTAACTCCCATTTATTGGTATCAGATCAGATATTATAATTTCTCTATTAAAATGCATCTTAAATGTAATATTTAAAAAATATGATAAAATTTGCAACACAACACGATCGCACGCAATCAATTTTAAACTAAACTGAACTCCTTTATGTGGAAATGGACTGTCATTTTCCAGTTTTCATCATTCATTCTATTTTTTGCAAAAGGAGTCCGTTCCTCTAATCGTTTCTCGCTCATTACACTTTTGCGGTACATCTATACCATAGAGTAAATAGTACTTAATACTATTTACTCTATGCCTAAACCTACATATTTTATGAATAAAAAAAATTATAATTTATAAAAAAAATGGAATGTCAAAACTAAAAAAGTTATAATAGTCTCAGAGCTGCCTAGATAACGTAGTTAACATATTTCAATAATTAATAATTAATAATAAGAAAGTTTTCGGCGGTTGGAAAAGAATTTAAATATCTTAAGCATATACCTCAAAATGATTAAGAAATTTGGTGACACCACTTAAAAATATACGTAGCTAATCACTATGTAATTTTTTTTAAAGAGTAACATTTATTTCAAAATACTAGTCAGTCTATAGTCAATGAAAAAATCTTTAAAAATATAAATAAAAAAGATCTGTTTGTATGTACAATTTACAAAACACTGCTGCCAGAATATACCACGGCCAGAAAATGTAAAACCAAAGAAAAATAATTTACAATTTCATTTAATTATTTATACTTTGATTTGATTGTTATTCAGTGCCCTCTATCGTCGGGTACCAGTAGCGCACTGTTTACCCAATTTACCCATGGAAAGCTTATGGGCGCCATCAACTCATATTATTATTTAATCCAACTTAAAAGATAGGATAGTTTTTAATTTTAACCCGGGCGAAGCCGGGAGCGTGTAGCTAGTTATGTATATTTTTGTATGGAGCCGGTGGGAATAAAATTTTATATAACTAGGAAATGCTTTGGAGCTTTTGGGAACGAAATCGGTAAGTACGGCTTAATTTATAATTTATCATTACTTTTGCGCGGAAATCTTGGAAATGAATGTATGTGAAACATTATTTTTGGACAACAATAGATTTGATAAAATAGATAATATTTAATAAAGTTACGCGTACGAAGTCGCGTGCGTCAGCTAGTGCTTACATTTATATAATGTAGAATAAATGTAATGTCAAATTCAAATCGCGCAAATATTTGAATATAAGCTCTGTTAAGTCTTCAGTACGTCTTCAGTTTTTATTCAAAAAATTAATTAATTTAAAAGGGATGCATGCAAGTGCATCCCCTTGCATCCTGCTGCTGTTGAGCTATTAATAACATTAGATATCCCTCATAACATAAAGGACAAAATTATCTCTCTATCACAGGGATACTTAATAATCATCCTTGTGAGGTCCTTCCATGTCCTGGGAGCTCTTCAGCATGAGATAGTAATTGTACACGCAGAGGATACAGTAAGCTACTACGCCTGAAAAATTACACAAAAATCTATTATTAATAATGCGCCATCTGTGTTTAGAATCAAATTATTAAGCTTTTTAAGCTTTACTTTGATAGTAATTTTTTTAAATGTTAATAGATGACGCCAGTTATATATAAGAACAAATTTGAAATAGATAAGATTTTGAAGACAAAACATTTCATAGCTATTGGTGTTATCAATTACAAAAAAAAAATGGAATCAACGGCAGGATTTCTAAATTCAAAAATTAAGACTAATATTTAAGTGGAAATTAAGAGAGTATTATAAATTAAGAATTAATTTAAGTTTTTAAGACCATTATAGTAGTTAAGTTAAATTAAACGTGTTAAGTACACTGTTTAGGAGTGCAATTTAGATAATTATCCATATACATGTAATTTATAGTTTTCAAGTGTATAATTGCAATGTGTTTGTGTACTATATCATATATCAATATAAAATTAGCATTTTTCACCGCCTTCGAAATGTTTATGGTCGATTTTTAAGCAGTAAGTGAACTATTGAACTAATTGAAGAGCTTGACTGTATTTGTAAAGGATTTTTATTATTTAAGCAACGCCACTTTGTGCTGCAAGTGCGCTCCCGACTACACTAGTAATAAGGATAAGGAGTAAGGCTTCACTTACTCCCTCACCGAAACACAACAGCACATGTGCTGTTATTTCACGGTGGTCTTTCGTAAGGGGGTCGTAACAGTGTTGTATCCTGTCATTACTTTCCAGATACTTTGAAAAAGTCATTCCAATTTTTGAACCTCTGTCTAGTACACTTCAATATATTCAATCATATCTATTCAATGTATTTAATGTCAGTGTCCTGTTTTGTGTATCTTATTAAATTAAAAAATTAAAAAATTAAAAAAAAAAGTTGATCCAGCCGGGAATCGAACCCGAGAACCCGAGATCTGAAAATCGCAATCAACCGGTAGAGACAAGTCAAAGTGTACCATGCGTGTAGGTAAAACGGTGCCGATACTTACTGAAGAAGATGACTCCCTCGAGGAAGCCGAGGAAGACGTCGGAGCCGGAGAAGCCGTGGACCATGGTGGAAACCAGGACGTAGGCCAACGCCGTCAGGTACAGACCACACATGGCCCACAACCAGATGCGCAGACACACGGTGCTTTCGTTGTATATGGCGTAGAGTAGAGTGGCGGCAAGTACCACATGAACCACGGACACGACGGCCATGATGACGGCCACCTTATACCACTTGCTGTACAGCAAATCGGCATCCTCTATCGTGCCGATGTTGGCTCGCGTTTGCTCCGCAAAGAATATGCAGAAAATCAACAGGCACGTCGACACTATCTAAATGTTTAATATTCCTAGTTCAAATTATATCATTTTTTTTTTGTACTTATAAACTTTAATATTTATAAGGCTTGTAAGAGGCTATATAAAAATTTAACAGCAGCCACCCAATATTCCCAATATAATAAGGAAGGGATAATGAACATATCAACTCGACATATTATGCTGTTATTTTCTAGTGATAAGACGGGAGTGATGCTTCAACTCCCCAAAACTGATTGCCAAGTTTATAATAATTAGCATTAGCTCAAAGAAAATCTTACCAAATGCATAAAACCCACGAATTTGGAACCTGTCTCGAGTCCCATGGCCAAGAATGACGTTATGCGGGGAACCCCCATTTTGCCGTCTCAACAACTTCTCTGAAAAGTGACATTCAACTTCATAAATCATTACATGCTAAGATTTCATAGATATTAAGTATATCTATGAGATGGTTTTTTGTGTCCGACAAAAATTACCTATAAAAGTACAGGGTGTTATTTTTTTGTATTTTAACTGGTTTGATTCTCGGGTGTGGCAAGCGTATTTTCAAAAAACTTTGAATGTTTTTAAAAATAAAGGAATGTTTACGTAGAATTATTTTTTCCTGTCTATAGTATTAATAGGATTTTCCCTCTAGGTGGCGTTAAAAATTTCCACCTGTATAAAATTGCATCCCGGCCGGGATGCAATTTTTGCATGTTGCATGTTTTGGCATGTTGCATTTTGAAACATTGCGTGGTTTAATAGAAAAAAGTAAGCCGAGAAAAATGCAAAAGCTTACTTCTTTCTATTAAACCACGCAATGTTTTTGATAGGGTTTTCACTAATTGAAAAAGGGATAGGTACTTACACGAAGAAGGTTTTTTGTGTAAGTAGGTACTTATAAAATTACATCCGTGCGAAACCGGGCAAACTAGTTTTTTTATAAACTTCATAAAAAAAAATTTAAAAGATCTTAATTTATCTACTTGTAGCTAAGTAGTTAAGAAACAAAGACATTTAACTATATTATTCTATATATTTAACCTCTAGTAAGTAATCATTTTTTTGATTATCAATTCGTTAAATATCTACGAAACATATTATGCAATATAATAAAATTAATACTAATAATATCAAAGCAAATAACCATTAAGTAAGCTATATTTATTTATATGTATAGATGTAAAACCAATATTTACCAGTTTTCTGCGATAACTTGATTACAAGAATTTGTTTTCAATGGTGAAATAATTCCGCCGAATATTCCCAGACATTATACGCTTAAATATGTTTTCAGAACAAGAGTTACCGTTTTTTTAATATGGCATATTATCTAGATTTGCAAAAACTATATAATCTCTCTCTCTATCTGTATTCACGATACGATAATAATTTATTATTTGATAATTTTAAAAATAATTTAACGCGAAAAACACCCACGATGCTCCATCTCTCATTGATCACTGAATTTTGTAAACAAAATATATACAACGACCTTCTTATTTTGAAGGAATGATTGCATGAGAGAGATAGCATATATAATTCGAATGAAATCAGAGCGAGACAGAGCGAGGCGTCACTCTGACTGACGTCTGGTCTACGTCAGATAGACTTGCCTACAATTACAAAGAGTGAGCCTTGTTCGGATGAAAATTGATTTATTGGTTTCAACTGTAATTACATTTAGAAGCCTCCATGATACATATTAAGTAAGGATTAAGTATAGGAATATATTAAGTAGGTATACTGACCTATATAAAAGGTATAGACACATTATTTTGTGATTTAGAACGAGAATAAGTAACTGTTATAATTTAAAAAACGAATGAAACCATTCGATGAATGAAACTTATAATCATTAGTAATTTATTAAGTCTCTGTCTCAGCTATCAAATTCGATTCCGGGCTAAGTCAACTGTGGGTATGAACGTTTTTAAGTGATCTTAGTCTGAGTAGAGTAATTACACATAGTTACGAAGTTTTATCAAAATCGATTCAGCAGTTTAGAAGTTCATCGGCGACAAACATGTGGCACGTAATTTTTATATACTTATTATATAGAGATTAGGAAGAAAAGGCGAGAAACCTCGAAGAATTTACCTTTGATTTAAAAAAAAGCAGCTCCCTCAGCCAAATTATCGTTATAAGTAGATAAGAGTAATAGCAGTTTGTTCATAATTTATTTATTTTTATTTGTACTAGCTGTGCCCGCGACTTCGTACGCGCTGTATTTAATTTTTTTTGAATTCTCTAGGGATCCCAACAATTATCTAGGATAAAAAGTATCCTATATGTTAATCCGGGCAATAAACTATCTGTATGCCAAAATTTATCCAAATCAAGCCAAGAAAAAAATTAAAAAAAATAAATTCCCGCCCACTGATCTTTCTATACTTAAAATAAATATTTTAAATAATTAATTAGAAATGAAATGTTAATCGTTTTTTTAAAATATCTAATTTTTAAAGAAAATAATTTAATTATAAATTTAAAAAAAATTAAATAAATAAAAAAAAATTCTTAAATAAAAAATTTGAATTTAAAAAATAAATTTGATTTATGAGTATATTATCAAGAGAGGATTTGTATTTTCGTATGTTTGAAATGAATAATCTCAAAAACTACTGGACCGATTTTAAAAATTCTTTCGCCTATAGAAAGCTCTATTATCAGCTAGTGACATAGGCTATATTTTATAAAGTTACGCGGATGAAGTCGCGTGCAAAAGCTAGTAATAAATAATTTTATTAACTATTGATGGTAGAGTTAGTGTGATGGCGAAGCATATTTTTTTGAGATTAGAAAGTCTGAATATCTAGATCTAAAAGCCGAGAAGCTGAGTCTATCTAAAGATATAAAGATATGTATATAACGAGAAAGCTGATCTAGTTGTTTTTTTTTTAAATAAAATAACAATCATTCTGAATAAGATATATTTATAAACAACACATTATAATATATTACTTTTTTAATTAATAAATTTATTTAGATTACATACAGCCATAAATTTAAAAATATATATATTATAGATTATATACAAATAGGACTAAAAGAATCATAAAAATTATATTTTTACATTTATCTATAAATTAAAAAAAAAAATTATAAGACCGAAAAAGAAAAAGAAGAGAATAATTTATTTTGCCAATTTTCTTTTTGTAAGAATTCAAATTGTTAAAAAATATGTCAATATCATTCAGAACCTTATTGTAGTGATTTATCTTAAATAAATCTTAAATAAAAAAATTATCTTAAATAAATATTTAAAAAAAAAACCATTCATGTAAATAAATATTATTATATTTAAAAAGCAGTTCAACTCTCTCGAACTTCCCCTAAACATTAATTGTAATTATCAAACAAACGAATTTAATTTAATTTTACGTAATTTGTGAAATATCTTCTTTAACTTCTGTCGGCACTGGTCGATATTTTCTGGCGGACTCTTGCAGCCTTCTCCGGTTTTTCTCATACATAATCTGTTTATGTCGACTGTGCACCACTAGTATGCAATAAACAGAAATACCTGAAAATAAATTTACTATATACAAGGGCCTCTCTCACCATATGTCAAGCAGGCTAACCGCCATTTAAAGTCACCGGTAACCGGGAATGATGGAGATGATATACTTTTGTTTGTACGGTAAAAGTCCCAAATATTAAAAAGAAAATAATAATAAAAAATTCGTCTATCGAAGGATGCAGTAAACCGAGTGCATAAATTAATAAAACATAAAATTGTTTCTAAAAGTAACTAATCAACAGTTTACTTGTAGTTTGTGAAAGAGGCCCTAAGACAGATATAAGTAGTAAAGTTTTCAATGGGAACGTACAGATGGCGTGTATCGTGATAACACTATTGTTATCACAAAGGTTCTCCAAAAGTACCTCAGTGTAATAAAAATTATAAACGCATTCTATTTCGATAATTCTGATGAGCCCAAACACATTATATCTGCTATAAGTTGCTAAGGAGTTGTCTGTCCAGCAGATTACGCAGTACATTTGATGCTGCAGCATCATTTCAAGGTTACCATGTCGGTGCACAAAATACCACCGAAGTTACGTTAACCAAATTTCAAATCAATCGAACCTGTGGAAGCTAGTGAGACTCCTTCGTTGACTAGGAAATAAGCCGATGATTTTTAAACGCCTGAACAAATCTTCATAAATTATAGTTAGGAACTATCTCGATTACGTCAGCTTTCAGACAAAAAAAACTGGACTAAAATAGGTCTATCCATTTGGAGACTATGATGCGACAGACAAACACACACAGCGATGGGGGTTAAAAAACCGCTTTTATAACTATATAGGACTAGCTGGTGCCTGCGACTTCGTCCGCGTTGATCGATGAATGGTATCCTATGTCATTTCTGGTGTCCCAGAAAACGTGTATGCAAAATTTCATGGTGATCGGTTCAGTAGTTTTTGCGTGAAAGAGTCACAAACATCCATACATCAAATCATACTTCGCATTTATAATATTAGTACGGGTGTCTTATATGTCGACTCGGAAACAAATACTCACAGCCTCTAGTTAAATGAAAGAATATCATGACCGCTTCAACCTCCAGCAGGTCTCCAGTGTCTTGCAGAACGAGACTTATGCCAGTCAGACATAGCACAAATATGACAGCTGTCAGGATACCCGTCACTATCGTCCAGGGCAGGGTGAGTGATGCCAGTTTCTGCATTTAAAACAGATAACAAAATACATATCATTGTATCAATTGTGTATGTACTAAGTATAGCTATCTTACTGATAAAATGAATTGATTTTGTTTCAATATCACAGTGTTATTGTTGAATTTGGAAAGTATTGGCATGGTACATTGCATTTCGTAGCATTTGAGGAGCCACCGAGAAAGAAAAGCATGTGTGCTGTTATATTTCGATGAGTGAGTGAGGGATGCCAGAGCCCATTGCTCTATCCCTTCCAAATCTTTTATTCTTATCCAAAAATGGTCGGAAGCGCACTTACAGCATCTGTGGCGTTGCTTGATAAATTATACTTAGCCACTTAATTACCATCAATGAACTGTCAGCCTGTCTGTAGACCTTAACATTAAAAATAACTATATTTATTATTGAATGACTTAGGGCCTCTTTCACCATCTCTGAGTAGTGTCAAGTAGACTAACCGCCATTTAATGTCACCGGTCACCGGTGATATACCTTTGTTTGTATGGTAAAAATCCCAATCATTAAAAAGAAGATAATAAAAAAAATTGGCCTATCTAAGGATGCAATAAACCGAGTGCATAATTTAATAAAACATAAAATTATTTCTAAAAGTAACTAATCAACACTTCACTTGTAGTTGGTGAAAGAGGCCCTTAATGTAGGATTTATTTTAGGGCAGCATTTTTTTAGAATTTTAAAATTATTTTCGATAGTATTGCCGGTATAACTTTATTTGTATGAGAATGTGATTACAATGATAATACAATTTCCGATTTACAGCTTTCCGACCCGGAGTTAGATAATTTCGATTTTATTGTGTTTGATGATGTTGTAAACATTAAATAAACATTAAAAAATATGGGTTGATACATGAAGGCATACCTTGTAGGCGGCGACGATCAGCAGGACAGAGCTGAGTAAATGAATGCCACTGACCACGGCTGCTGTGATGTACAGAACGAGCTTGTGGATGGACACGGCGCCCTCGCGATTCAGTGGCCGCAACGTTATCAGTACACTGTACAGCGCTAACTCCAGTAGCGCCCATATCTACAACAAAACAAAACCAAGTGCTCTATTCTAGGGCCGTTTCGTTTTTATTTGTATGAACCAAGTGGGTGTTTCACAAGGCTCTATTCTAGGGCCGTTTCGTTTTTATTTGTATGAACCAAGTGGGTGTTTCACAAGGCTCTATTCTAGGGCCGTTTCGTTTTTATTTGTATGAACCAAGTGGGTGTTTCACAAGGCTCTATTCTAGGGCCGTTTCGTTTTTATTTGTATGAACCAAGTGGGTGTTTCACAAGGCTCTATTCTAGGGCCGTTTCGTTTTTATTTGTATGAACCAAGTGGGTGTTTCACAAGGCTCTATTCTAGGGCCGTTTCGTTTTTATTTGTATGAACCAAGTGGGTGTTTTACAAGGCTCTACTCTAGGGCCGTTTCGTTTTTATTTGTATGAACCAAGTGGGTGTTTCACAAGGCTCTATTCTAGGGCCGTTTCGTTTTTATTTGTATGAGTTTTATTATCTTTAAGCTTCACTCGTTTCCCCCTCCAAAGGCCAAAATGAGGGGGAAACGGTGATACACTCGAAAAAAGTTATTACATTAAAATTATTATTAATAAGTTATAAATTCATTAATAATAATTAATTAATTAATTAGTAAAATTATTATTAATAAGTTAAAAATATTATAAATAAGTTATAATATTTTTAATAACTTATTTCTTGTCATGAGCATCTCACGCTTGACCACAAAAATATGGAGACGTCTAAACTTAATGTTTCCTAATAGAGATTAACTTTCTATAGATTTGATACCGGTCTTAGTTATAAAGAAATAGTTATAGTTAGATAATAACTAAGTTTCCAATGTCTGTAGCAATAGAAATTTTATATCAAAGAAATAGAAGATTATGTGCATAAAGTTGATATAATTAAAATTTGTATTACAACAATTTTAGCGTGTTCCCTATTTAATAAAATGTGACGAGACTAAGTGGAGCTATGGAGCAAGAGATTAAAGACAATTTAGACAAATTTACACATATGTTTTAAAAAATAATAAATTATTAATAAAATCACATATTAAAATTTCTAAGTTAATTAATAATTCATATAAATCTATTTAATTGACAAATCTATAGATATATTATCATCAATTGTTTCCTTTGTTTCACAATTCATGTAAATACACATAATACTGTAACAGGAATTTTATCATCCTAAATCAAATACTTAATGGCAATTGGCAGATAATTGCACTGGTTTCAGACATTTAATAACCATAAATTTTTAAAACAGTAAGAATAGTATTTACCGTATAAAGATATCCTATGATGACGGTCCCCGTGTGCAAATTAACACAGTAACAACACCTCTTCACGATTGGCACACTCATCGCATCGCCCCAACTCAGGTAACCTCAAAAACCTTGGCTAAAACTTCCAACATTTACATAAAAATTTGTAAATAAAACACCTCGGTTAATCTCGCGCTCGCTACTAAATTTATCGCGTGACGTGTCGCGAACGTTGTCGGACTGAATTGATACGAATGTTTGCTTTACCTGGCCGTAAATGTTATCTTGCTGATATCGTATTTGCGGCCATGATTTTGTCGTGATATTTGCAGGCCTACTTTGTTATGTTGCCGACAAAAATTGTGTTTAATGTCAATGTCTTCTGTGTGGACAATGTGACATACAGTCACATACTCATTTGCAGCTAACAGCATAATAGGGATATTTTTTTTTATTAAAGATGGGTTTGCTCTTGGCCAAAAACCAACTGTGTAGCTAGGATGAGGCCTAAGATGGAGCGAAAATTTACTCTGGCATTCCTTATTCCATAGAATTAGAATATTCCCTCACCGAGACACAAGCACATGTGCTGTTATTTCACGGTGATCTTCTGTAAGGGATCACCGTTCTGTTCTGTTGTAATTCTGTAAGGGTGGTTACTGATGCCAGTCGGGCCGCCCAAATCAATGTGAAACGCAGTGTTCTGCAATGACTTTCCAAATCCAGACCAGAGCCAATAAAATTTTCATTGAGAGCGTTGCCGTTAACTTTCTTATGGTCTTGAGCATGTCGCGTTATCTGTCCATCAACACAATCGACGTATTAGCTTGAAATGAAATCATCTTTAACTGATAACCGATACCGAAGTATTATTATTACTCCATATGTACTAATACTTATAAAATTGGCGCCAAACGATTAGTATCAAGTTGTCAAGCGAACTGTTTACAAGTGACAAGAAGGTTATAAGAAATTTTTGTGATTGAAAATGATATTTAACGTGAGCAGTTGTTTGTGTTGTAGCCTAAGTTTGGGGACGAAGCTTATTGGATGTTTCACTATTGTGAGTACCCATTCAACATTTGTGTAAAGATCAAATGTGTAATTATGTGTAATTACGTGTACATTATAAAATTTCAACAAAAATTATTAATGGAAGCATGTACGAGTAACAATAAAATTGATTTCATTTGAGATTGAAGTGTAATTTTTTTTTTTAATTTGAAAATAAATAAATTTATAGCAAAATACATAGGTAATATAATAGAAAATAACTTCATAATTATTAAAATGTAATTAGGTAATATAATCGTGCTGATGGACGAGATTGGGAAGTTACTCGATAGAGTGATCGCTCTAAGCGAAGAGAGAGTAGCCCAGAGAGAGGTGTTGTTGACTTTGTATGTAGGAGGAGGTTATCATCGAAACTACTTATCCCAATTAAAAAAAATATATCACCAATAGTTACAATAGAATTTGAGATTAGGCTAAATATTCCAATAGGGCACCGCCTATCTAAAAATAAAGATCGAACACCCTTGCCATGGATCGTTCTCGAATGAACGCGTGCGCAGGTTGGGCACGTGTATAGCTCCTCCGCAGGATAGAAAGTGGCCACGCCCCTTTTTGGAGAGTTTAACGGTTTAATCGGACAAATTTTGGAAGTTATCTTTATTTGTGATAATAAATCGTTTTCATTCGCTCTTTTACGACATTTTTTAACTCTTTTTTTTATAAAAGATGGGTTTGTTCTTGACCAACAACATGAGGCCTAAGATGGAGCGAACTTCATTCTCAACCCAGAAGATGCTTATTCACTCGAACTTTGAAAAGATTTGGGTTATATGAGCTCAGGAGTTCCAAACGTTGGCAGTGCGCATTATAAAAGATGTTTTAAAGCGCTTGGTCCGAAATAGAGGGATATCGACAAGATGAGGATGGTAACCATTTGTACGTCTGTATGTCCGATGGAAGAAAGGGGAAGGCGGTATGAGTTCATACAGCTCCTGAGCACACTCTTCGAAGTGCATCTTATAAAAGTCACCCCTCAAGTAACAATATAAATAATGTCAGACGTTATATTGATTTACATATTTTGTCAAGTGTTATAAATGAAATTATACCTATCAAAACCATGTGTTTTTCCAAACTTTACACAGGAATATACATTCCAATTGTGCATGTATGACAAACATCCATCGGATTGTCGTTAATTATATTAGGATACCTATGTTTTAATCACTATTATTTCTATCGGCATTTAAGTATATTAGTTAATCTAAACGATTTCAGTTCCTGTCGGCAACGGCAACAATTGTATTTGGGACACCAGCCCTAATTGGTTCTATACCAGAAACGAGGTCCATATTCTACACATGTATGGCCACATTAGCAGCCATACACTTTATATTGAGCTGCTTACTCGTCTACGCTGCTTATAAGGTGAGAAGTATAGTTTGTGTTCATTTACCGTGCTGGCTAATAGCTGTTCCATAGATTAAAGCAGTGCACCTCACTCAGATACTTAATACTGAAATACTATGAACACTACATATGTTCTATCATTATTAAGATAATTATAACATTAACGGCAGATATTGTGTCCTATGCCATATGTGTCCTTCTCTATACATACTTAATACAAGCCATTATAGGCTTATGTTCACAGCACTAGACGTCCTAAGGCTGAGATGATGATGATGATGACCAAATATGATTAAAATATAAACTTACTTTCGATACAATTCTATAAAACATTTTAAAATTCCCCTCTCAAATTCAGAACCTCAGCACTATATGACCTGATTCGCAGGCTTATGTTGGTAATTTTCGTACGTCTACGGAACTCCCTATTTTCTGATTCAATAGTTTTTATAGTAATTAATAATAATCTAAATTGTAAACTCATTGCTTTCGGCATGTAATGTGGGTACCTGTTAAATATGCCTTTACTGTTTAAGGAATGTCCGGGCAAGATGCGTTTGTGGTCTCTTTACACATCAACAGTGTCTGCACTAATAATTGGGATCGCCCTCAGTGGAATCATTGTCAAATATTTATTGAGCGTCCACTTCGCGTCATCAGGAGACGAAGAAATCGTCGCCTCTGTCTACTTCGTCGTTGGAGGTAAATATTGCAATAATATCATTAAAAGAAACTCTTTTAGAATTCAACTTATCATTAGATGAGTGGTTAGGGTGCTTGCTTTAACGCTCTGATTGAGTTGCGGATTCGATTCCCAACACGAAATGAACTTCTGGCTGACGGTCCACTTGATGGTAGGTGGCTACCGTTGCTTATAACATGTGCAATGCTATAGATAATGCCAAGCCACAACCAGAGCCAACTTTGAAAAGTTCATTTTCAAAGTTTACCTCGCCAGGAATCGAATCAGGGGGCCCTGAAACGTTAGGCAAGTAACCTTACCACTCATCCAACAGGCTCGTCAAATAGTTTTATTGTCGGTTCTGGTCTGGATTTGGAAAGTAGTGACCGTTTGGATTTGGAAGTAGGAAGTAGCTCGTCTGGCGGTAGTAACCACCCTTACAGAAAAGCACCGTGAAATAAGGGCACATGTGCTGTTGTGTTTCGGTGAGGGTGTAAGAGACTATGATAAACAGCGCACTTGCAACATCTATCTATAGCATTTATGGCGTTTCCAGTATTAAAGGCTACGGTAGCCACCTAACATCGAGTGGTAATATAATTTTGGTTTTTTTTTTCAGCTTTGATGTTTTACTTCGCGTCAGTGGTGGACAGTCATCGTAGAAAAATATTACTCTCTCGTAAACCGTCAAATGACACGGTCGAATTGGTTGCAGAAAGAAATTCTCGCGAATTATGTTAAATTTCTGCTTAAACTGATCTTATTATTTGATCTTATTATGCTGTAGGTATAATTTATTGTGAATGATTTATTTATTTATACCTATAATACTTTTTTATGTAGTAATTAAGTTCCTAACCTAGTTGTGTATTAACAATTTGACTTTTGGCACAGAGATATATCCCCTAAAAGTGAACCTGATAAGAAAGTTCAAAGTTGCTCAGCATTTTATGCTATACTCGGGATTTCCCCGTTGGAGATCCGAAGAACGACTAAAATCATTATCAAAATAAAAATGGCACGCAGGAGTGGAATTGGGAAGACCCCAAAACTTATATCTTCGTGGTGACAATTGCTTTGTTGATGCTTTGTCATTTGTCAACCAACAGTGTCCCAGCAGTGGACGTCTACAGACTAATCTATACTAAAAATTAAATTTAAATGTCTTTTTGTAATGTCAAAATAAATACTAAATGTATATTATCAAAGTATATTACAGTACTTATAAAAATAAATTGGTTTTTTTTTTTTAAATAATATATTAAGATAACACTAATAAATTCATTATATATACTCTTTGTCTAAAACTTAGTTATATATTCCTATGTAGTTTACAAATTTCCTATTAAATTTATTTTTTACTAAGCAATAGTGGTTTTTACTAACAAAAAATAAAATTTTGTTTTTAAAATGTAAATAATGTTAATAGAAATAAATAACTAATGCTACTTGTATTTTAGAAAAATATAAATATATATCATATAAGCAGTATGCGAATAGCTTTTAAAAATATAAAAGACTTCCATGTCATCAGTAATCTTTAGAATAGTCTTGTTGGATAAGTCGACCATTGTCTGACAAAATTTGCTCATCTATACTAATATTATAAAGAGAAAATATTTGTATTTTTGTATGTTTGTAATTAATGAATAAACTCAAAAACTACTGGACCGATTTTAAAAATTATTTCTACTATAGAAAGCTATAATTATCAGCGTGTAACATACCGTACTTGCCGTACTAATATTATATATGCGAAAGTACGTTTGGATGTATGGATGTTTGTGACTCTTTCACGCAAAAACTACTCAACCGATCACTATGAAATTTTGCATACACGTTATCTGGGACACCAGAAAGGACATAGGGTATCTTTCATCGTTCAACGCGGACGAATTCGCGGGCACCAGCTAGTATTATTATATGATAAGGCTGTACTGCATTCGAGACATTCGAGAATGATATTGCCAAATTTCTTTAGCTAAAATTACATAATAGTGTAACCACCATTGGCTTTTCCATTCTATTAGCAATAGACATACTAGAATTTGTGTGATTTTTGAAGTTTACTTCTTAATAATCGTTTTCATGTATAAGCCAGGGGTTTGAAAATTTATGGGAGTAAAATCAATTTATATTTTATAAAGTTAAGCGGACGAAGTCGCGTGCAACAGCCAGTGTCAGATATACTTAGTAAGTTTGCATAACGCTACTAATTAGTCCAAAGCGTGTGCAACGCATCAAAACAATGCGTGAGCGAAATGCGAAGGATTTCTTGCGGAAAATTATACTTTTCACCAGAAAACAATGGAACAGAGTCGAAGTCGAAGTCTGTGGACATTATAAATGTAACAGTTATATATGTTTACAAGTATTTCGTCAGTGCATTGTCTGCTCTCCACTATGGTATGTAAGTTGGCTTCGTATTTTATTTTAATCATTATATTTGACTGTATACAAAATTAGAACTAATCCTAAATTAGTGTTAGGTCCTCTTTCACCATCTCTGAGTAAAGTTTCAAGTAGGCTAACCGCCATTTAAAGTCACCGGTAACCAGGAACGAAGGAGATGATATACTTTTGTTTGTACGGTAAAAGTCACAAACATTAAAAATAAAATCATAAAAAAATCGCCTATTAAATTATGCAGTAAACCGAGTGCATAATTTAATAAAACATAAAATTATTTTTATAAGTAACTAATCAACACTTTACTTGTAGTTGGTGAAAGAGGCCATTACCCATTATAAGAGACTATTTCATTAAAGAGGCTATCAAATGATGTCACAGAAAACACATTAGTATAGATAGTCAGTCTAGACTAACTAATTTATTTATAATTCTAAAAAATATAATATAAAATGAGACTTACATTAGTTTAAGAACATAGTTATTAAGGTTTATAATTTTTTGCTTTTCAGTTTATTCGGCAGTTTAATTTTTTTGTGTACACACTGACAGTTAAATAAAAAATATATTATCACCTATAAAGATTTAATATTTAAAAATTTTCACTTTAATATCGGTCCTTCCGTGTAAATGTTTATTTATTTTTATCTTATACTATATATAGCCTATGTTAGCCTGTAATAAATGTATATAATAAATGTAATACTAAGTGGAATAATTTTTAAAAGCAGTTTATTCATTACAAACAAAAATATAAAAATACTTTTATCTTTATAATTTAGTATATAGATTAATTTTTTTATTAACAAAAACTCTACAGTGCTATTAATTTAAACAAAATATATTAATATTTATATATAACAAAAAAAAAATTTAGAACAACATGGCTTAGTTACTGACAATTACTTATAACTATAAAAAAGGTGCCTTCGTGTGTGAGTTTGTGTCTGCTCGCATGTCTTTATGGGTGAGTGAGAGTCAGGACCAAAATATCCACGAAAAAATCACATACAAAATTAAATTTCCAAACCAAAAAAAAAAGCTTGAAATGGGCTTCTTTTGATATTACGTAAGTGGCTTTGGTCAGTTCTCGGCTTCGTAAAATAAAGTTTAATAGGCACTATCTAATTAATGGACACGCCATCGGCGTTAAACTATGAAATACTAGCTGGTGCCCGCGACTTAGTCCGCGTTGAGCGATGAAAGGTACCCTATGTCCTTTTTGGCGTCCCAGACAACGTGTATGCAAATTTTCATGGTGATCGGTTCAGTAGTTATTGCGTGAAAAAGTTACAAACATCTATATATCCAAATATACTGATTATAATATTAGTACGGATTAATAAAATATTGACCTGTATAACATTTCTATAATATTTCATAAATTTAATATAATTAAAATCATGATTATTGAATTATTTAAAAAGAGTACTATAATTGTGGGAAATTATGGTACGTAATATTTTTAACAAACTCTTAATAAAAAACACATTTTGATTAAAATAAACTGACCTCTAATTTCGTGTAAAATTATCTATACCTAACATAATCAAATCGTAAGCGAAAATTATGTGCACATTAAATTTTTTTTTTTTTCAAAAAAAATCATTTTAAAATTAAATTATGTGACAGAATTATGTAACTACCTAGACAATCTGGGCATACATTTTTTTGAAACCCGTTTAATTATCCAAAATATTAGATTGTTCTCCATTTTGTGTGGAGCGTGTTGCCAATACATTATATCTACATCTACATGACTAATAAGGCTCGAGTTCACCAACAGACGGTTATTTTTAAACAGCTGTTTAAAATTTAAACAGCCGTTTAATAATATTCTGTTGATCACCATCGCTAAAATGCGGGTTAAATGCCCTAAAAATCTGATTAACTTAATGATTAATGTAATATTTAGGGTGATTGATTTAACCCGCAGTTTAGCGATGGTAATCAACAAAATATTATTAAACAGCTGTTTAAAATTTAAACAGCCGTTTTGTTGTTCGTTTAATAATATTTAGTTGTTAACCTGCAGTTTAGCGATGGTGATCAACAAAATAATATTAAACGGCTGTTTAAATTTTAAACAGCTGTTTAAAAATAACCGTCTGTTGGTGTACTCGAGCCTTAGTGGCTACAATTAAATAAAGTTAATACGGGCTGTCCATTGAGTTTGTGCGAATGATTCATTAAGAATGCAAAGGCACGTTGATTCCCACGACTGAGCTCGTGCCATCAACCACTTTCACTCAACCGCACCTGCTGTACCTTCAACAAATGTTGATTCACCAATTGCAACATTCATTTCAACTATTATTGAATTTTTAAATGTAACTTTAGCAGATGGGCTAACGGTTCACTTGATGGTAGATAGCCTATTAACACAATCAACGCCATAACTATAGAGATTAGTAATACAAGAGACATTAGTATGACTAGCAGGAGCAGTGGGGTCTGGTATCCATAATTAACTCATCAAAACACAAAAGCACTCTTGCTGTTATTTTACAATGGTTATATATGGGATAATTATTATTTTAACGCAAAGGTTTAAACTAATAACTCTTGCAACACATAAATTAAATCATAAAGTGTATACCTATAATATTTTTGTAAAGTAGTCACATATTTATTGAAAAATGTGTCAAAAAATTTTAGGGTCAACTATTTAGGGCCTCAACATGTGTTTGTAAGCAATTCTAATAGAGTTTAGCGTACGGTCTACCAGTTTACCGTAAGTTTAGTCTTTTCTAAAAAAAATCTTTACCTCTATTTGGGCTTTGCCAGAGTCAGCTAGATCAGCCCTTAAAACAACCTTTAATACATGACTCATCTAGGACAAGTCTATGACCATTTCTGTCTAATAACAATCTTAATCAAGAAACGTCGTCACAGCATAATTTGTATTGATGTTTAAGACACTTGTTGCAATGACTATAACACCTGTACGAGCACCGACGACTCTTTGTTCTGCATTACATAATCTGCAGTTACAAGATTGGACAAATCACTTTCACCAGATACCACAGTGTGCATAAAGGCAACTCTATCCCGATGTCTAAGATTAGTTAGGTCCTTATAAGTACCTATCTATGGGTATCATCTTATTTAATGAATAAGTTAATATTCATTATATAATATAGGTACTATATTTGTTAAGTTCTTTGTAATATTTGTAATACTAGTTGAATAATATTACAGTTATTGCTGTAAATATATGAATTGAGATATTTAAATATTTGTTTCTGCAAATAGAGATTTGTGTATTTTTCATTAATTTTTAACATTTGACTTTCTTTTTCTTAAATTTTTGATTTTTGTTTTTTGACTAGATTTATTTATCTATATTTTTTTTTTCTTTTTAACATTTGACAAAGTTTTCAAATTTTTTTTTGTATTGATTGTAATTAATTTTTTTTAAATTCTATTTTCTTTTTATTTTATTCTTTCGAATTTAAATTATTTTGTTGGAGCTTATGTACCAGTGAATTATGTGTTCAGCTCTAATTGGCTTGCACACTGGACCTAGATTTTGAGCGGTAGGTTTAGAATGATAAGTGTGCTAAGCTGTTGCTGTTTTGAATAAATAAATAAATTATAAATTAATCATTTATAATATTTCTTCATCAAGTTGATATTACTCGTAGTAGTGGCACAGTGCGTTTCGCAGTCATTTGAGAAGCCCGGCTGGCGGCAGTAACCACCCCTTACAGAAGACCACAGTGAAATAACAGCATATATGCATTGTTGTGTTACGGTGTGTAAGTAAGGGATGCCAGAGCCCAATACCCCATCCCTTATCCCTTATCCTTAATCCTTCTATGGTCGGCAGCGCAGCACGTGTGGTGTTGCTTGTGTTATAGGCGACGGTAGCCACCTACCATCAAGTGGACCGTCAGCCTGTCTGTCAACCTTAACAAAAGAAATCTTCAGCTCACAAACGTGCACTACGTTGGACGTAGGCTTTTTAATTGACTGCCTATCTTCGGCCATTCATTACTAAGCTGCTTGAGATCTCTTGAGCTCTCTTGAGATCGAATTTAGAAAATTTTTGAAATTATGATGATATACATATTATTGACATAATTGATTTTATTTAGTGTTTATTGAAAGGGTAATCTTTTTTAATACTTATAGAATATTTTTAATAAATAAACCAATTCTTTAAAAAAGACGAAGGAAATCAATAATGAAATATGAAATGGAATACCTTTACCATGAGTTTACAATGACCGCACTCGCTAGCGAGAACATAAAACATTTATATGAAAAACTGTTAACTGTCAATGTCAAATTGTAAATTTTCAATATAAATATTTAACGCTCTCGCTAGCGAGTGCGGTCATTATAACTCATGGTAAAGGTACTGACTGTTCTGTATTTAAACGTTCTCTGTCGAAGTAAAGTTGCGCCAGACAGACCGACCCCAGTTGAGTTGAGACTTTCAATTCCCGACCTTTAGCCCTTTATCGTACACATATATCTTCACTTTCACGTGAACCCGTTTGCATATTATTTTAGAGATCCACTTCATATATGTTAGTGAACTCTACTAGTTTACTATTTCAATGCTTCGTTTGTAAAACGTTTGTAAAATTACTGCAAACGTTTGTAAAGTGGAGCTGCTCTCCTTACTTCCTCTAAGCTGTGTTTATTTAAAACATTATTTTAGGATTGCCATAATTACTAAAGTTTAGGTTGAATCCGTACTTTCGTACTAATATTATAAATGCGAAAGTATGTTTGAATGTATGGATGTTTGTGACTCTTTCACGCAAAAACTACTGAACCGATCACTATGAAATTTTACATACACGTTGTCTGGCACACCAGAAAGGCTACCTTTCATCGTTCAACGCGGACGAAGTCGCGGGCACCAGCTAGTATTATTATGTAATAAGGCTGTACTGCATTCGAGACATTCAAGACTGATATTGCCAAATTTCTTTAGCTAAAAGTACATAATAGTGTAACTACCATTGGCTTTTCCATTCTATTAGCAATAGACATAATAGACTTTGTGTGATTTTTGGAGTTTACTTCTTAAGAATCGTTTTCATATATAAGCCCGGGGTATGAAAATTTATGGGGGTAAAATCAAAATTGTCACATGTAACGCGTTACACGTTAGTTTTAATGTTAGCGCCATCTACACAATATCTTTGAAACTAGAATATGTTACGTAATAATACATTTTTGCGAAAACTAGATGGCACAGGTAATCATGTATCACAATTCGAACAGAGATGGCGCTAATATTAATTCGTTATGATAAATGTTTTTATTATGTATTTTATAATCGTTCGTAAGGATTGAACTCCAGTCGTGAGTCGGAACTGACACACACACTTTTTTTCTTATTACTTATTTGTATAAGTTTATTATTCATATTATTCTTTAATTAAAAAAACCTTTATTTGTACCACAGCTTTAAATTTTTCTTTAAATTTTAATAATATAAAATCCGTTTGTATAAATTGAGAATTTTAATTTGATAAATTAAACTATTATGAATTGTTTATTTGAATAAACAATAAAATAAATAAAATACCTATTTAGTATTATTAAATTTCAGAAATTAATATGGTGTTGTATGACGTCGTGTGTTATAATAACTAGCATCGTTTGCATTGATGTCAATGATAACAGAGAGAACATCAATACTACAACTCTATATCCTATAACTAACAATATTACACAAAATGGAAGCACGTCAAAGAGTGAAAATAACAAAAATGAAGTGACCACTTGGAAATTTGATGCCACATACGCCGAATCAAATTTAGCGAAGGACAACGACAGTGATTCCTCAAAATCAAAAGAACTAGTGACAATAAGTGAACAGAAAAATGAAAATCAGTTCAAGCCTAGTTTACATCTTGGCAGTATTGAAGATAGCGATGAAATTGTATCAACGCGAGCCACTGCCCTATTTACGCCTGGTATTAAGAAAAAGCCTACAAGTTTTGTAAGGTGATTTATTTCAACATTTATTTATGGCGAATAATGGCAGCTAAGCTGCCATAGATGCCTATGTCGCCTGCATCAGACAGATACAAGTATGCTGCCAACTCTAATAGGAAAAACTGTAAGGGTTAGAATGATAGTAAGGCTCTAGAATTACTTGTTCAAACACTAAAATACAACAGAACACTTGATATTTTTTCATGCTAGTTCTCTGTAAGAAGGTGGCTATCGTCTCCAGATGATTGCTTAGTTTATGGCTGCGAGATGTATTGTACGCAATCACTTATTAAATTTCTGTATTTTTTTTTAAATATCTTCACACATTCCACACATCACCATCTAGTTCCACAGTAAGCAACTAATGCTTGTATTATGGTTACCAGACAGTTGATATAATACATAGATTACTTTTTTTTTAAATACATACATATTATAAATACAAAACATCCACGGCTCAAGTACAAAGATAAAATGTTAACACATAAACATTTGCCCCTAGCTGGATTCGAAAACGCGACCGTTTTGTTAACAGCTAGTGTTACTAGCCACTAGACCAAACGTGTCGTCAAATTGAAATTGTAGTTATAAAATTTTCTTTTGCAGCTCCCCAAAAGACGAAACTACACCGGCTCTTAATCCTCCCAAACTGAAATTTAAAGAGACCAAATTCCCTTACAAATTCGAGAGGGCAATAATAACGAAGTCTAAAAACAATTGGCGTCCAACGAATTCGATAGAATCAAAGCCGACGGTTCAAGTTCCAGTCAAATTGCCAGCGGGAGGACTTTATCAAATAGAAGATCCGTTCAGAGAGAAACCATCTCATGGCGACGACGATGATTTTGGCGGTTTAGAATTTTCTGGAGATTTTAAAGAAAATTCTATTAAGAAAAGGTGATAAAAACATTTTGCTGCAGCATATTATAATTCTATAATATACAAGCGACTCGCTCGTGGCTTCGCACAAAGTTGAAATCTCCTTTCTGGTGTCCCAGACAACGTGTATGCAAAATTTCATGGTGATCAGTTCAGTAGTTTTTGGCGTGAAATAGTTACAAACATCCATACATCTAAACATACTTTCGCATTTATAATATTAGTATGGATCTTATAATATTGTCAATTTATAGTAAAGAAATTGGCTCTGGCACTCCTTGGTCTTGGTCACTGTAAAATCTACGAACAAGTTGACATCTTTTTATAATATACAAGACCCAAAGTAATGCAGCATTAAACATATTATAATTATACGATAAAGTCGTGCTTATGTCAAATATTATTTTAAATTCCAGGGTCAACCCATGGAAGAACCTTCTTCGTTTGGTGACCGCTTTCATTCCGGTCGGATTAATTATCTCAGCCCTCACACCGAGCGTCGTCACCATCCATCCGAATGCTAATGACCAACAACAGTGAGTTAAACTTATTATATACTAGCTGTGGCACGCGACTTCGCCCGCGTAACTTTATAAAATAGCCTATGTTGTTCGTTGATAATGTAGCTTTCTATATGTGAAAGAAATTTCAAAAATAGGTCCATTAGTTTTTGAATTTATTCATTACAAACAAACAAATCTTCTCTCTTCATGATATTAGTATAGATCATCATTATAGTATAGAGAGACTATACTTTGAATGAGACTTAATTCAAACAATATATTCAAAAACCCTGCAAAAGAAACAGGACGCTCCGTGTGATAATCGTTCGTCCTTTTACCGTTGCGTCTCTACTTCGACAGAGTGTGAAAGTTTTTGAATTTGACAATATTTGTACAAATTATTAACACATCCATTCGAAACCGTACAACGTGTCTTATGTAAGTCAATAATCATATATGCTAACTTTTACGACATCCGCATCCGTCGAACATTACAATTTACAATAATTTAAATGTACAAATTATAAGCTCACATTTTAATACCCCAACTGGGGGTCATAAACCTAAAATGTATGTACGCCCATCGAGTATAATTTCTCAATGCCATTAATGCATGATTTTGTTCTATTTACACAAAAACTAAATACTAAATATAATAATTTTATTTGTGATATGTTAAATATATCCGTACTAATCCGTACTAATATTATAAATACGAAAGTATGTTTGGATGTATGGATGTTTGTAACTCTCAAGCAAAAACTACTAAACCGATCACCATGAAATTTTGCATACACGTTGTCTAGGACACCAGAAAGGACATAGGGTACCTTTCATCGTTCAACGCGGACGAAGTCGCGGGCACCACCTAGTAAGTATATATATAATAAATGATATTATAGTTGGTTGATTTTATAATAGTATGTACACCTAATGCGCGTGCCGCAGTGTCCGGAAGGACGCATATCCGTGTGGTGTTACCCAAGCGAGAAAGCCACAAACTCTTTAATACGGAAACATTTCAACGAGTCAGTCAACGGTTCTCAATTCTATTAAGTATATAACTTTAGTAAGTATACTTTACAAATGAAGGTGCCCTTGTAACTTTAAAGTACATTTAAATAAAGGGTTTTTCAATAGGGACGCTCGAACTTTGACAGCGTGTAGCGGCCATCTTGGTTATGCGATAGCTGTCAAATTTGACAGCTATGAATGATGAAATGTCAACACAAGAATATAGTCTTGACATTTCATCATGGGTTTTAGAGCATTTGGCGGCTGACCCTGCTTTCGAATAAACAACATCTTCAGTGATGAGACTCGTTTCTGGTTGAGTTGCTTCATGAACAAAAAAATTACCGGACTTAGAGCAACGAAAATTTACGGCAGATTCATCAGGTGCCTTTACACTCCTAAAAGGTCTTAAAAACGTGTGGGTTTTGGTGCAGTGGTGTCTTCGGCCCTTATTTCTTTAAAGATGCGCAAGGAGCCGCGCTCACTGTCAATGGCGATCGATATAGGATAATGGATCTCACAAATAGATGATTCCAACAGGACGGCGCCAGTTGCCATACTTCCCGGGAAACATTGAATGTATTAGATGAGAAGTTTAAAAGCTTCGTTATCTTACGCAGTGGCGACATCAACTGGCCACCGAGATCGTGTAAATTTACACCCCTCGACTACTTTCTGTGGGGCTATATAAAATATCTGGTCTATGCATACAAACCACAGACAATAGCCGTTCTGAAGGCCAACATAACTCGCGTTCTTCGTGAAATGAAGCCCCATTTATGTGAAAATGTCATCCAAAATTGGTCCACCATGATAAACCACCTGCAGCGAAACCGCTGCGGCTCTTTGCCCGAAATTATATTCCTTATAAAATGTCATTGAATGTCCTTTAAAATAAAATAAAAATTGTGGCAATATCACACAAACAGGTTGTTTTATTTCATTTCAAAATTCGTGCGCTCTTAATGAAAAACCCTTTAAAAAGTTGATACTTAGATGATCAATCCAAATGGGACGAAGTTTACTTTTGAAAGATATATAATAATTCGTTTTAATGTTTTTTCATTTTCTACAGATAGGTAAAAGTATTCAATTCATACTAAATAAATCTAATACAAACAGAGAAAGTCACATATTCGCTAACTATCTAAACAAATTTTTAACTTGCTTTTTTGCTTTTAACAAAAAAGCTTTGCGGTGGTGACGTGAGGTAAAATTAATTATTTTAAAATACTTGTTGGTTGGTGAAAATCAAAATAAAGTAATTATGATCAGATTGATAAATATGATAATAGTATCTAATTAAAAATGGTATATACTTCAATATAATATACATATTTTACACAAAATTGTAAATCGTTGTATAAGAGTTACATAAAGTGTTACGTTTCCAATTAATACTCATTAATTATTAATATTATGTTTAAACTTTATTTCAACTTATTTTATTCATTTAATTAATTCAACTTAGTTCTTATTTAGCGATGAAAGCATTTCTTTTATGTACCTAAAAATATTTTTAAAACTTCTAGCTCATGCTCATATTAAATTACTAGCTGGTGCTCGCGACTTCGTCCGCGTTGAAAATTTAAAAAAAAGCAATATAACGCTTGACCTCGTGTTGCTATAACACTTTGGCCAGGCGTTAGTTTTTTTTATTTTTTATTAATCCCTCGGGAATAGTCCTTTTTTTCTGAATGAAAGTTACCCTATGTTTTTCTGGTGTCTCAGACAACGTGTATGCAAAATTTCATAGTGATCGGTTCACTAGTTTTTGCGTGAAAGAGTCACAAACATCCATACATCCAAACATACTTTCGCATATATAATATTAGTACGGCAAGTACGGTATGTTACACGCTGATAATTATAGCTTTCTATAGTAGAAATAATTTTTAAAATGGATGTTTGTAACTCTTTCACGCGAAAACTACTGAACCGATCATCATGAAATTTTGCATACACGTTGTCTGAGACACCAGAAAGGACATAGGGTACCTTTCATTGTTCAACGCGGACGAAGTCGCGGGCACCAGCTAGTACAATATAGAATATCAATTTTGTAATTTCAGATATCCGTTTCGCTTTAACCGTCGATTGGATATCGATTTGGAGGATGTGCCACCAATCACAGAACCATGTCGACGGAGGTTGCTTTGTGAATTACACTCCGACAAATTTTACCAAACGTTAGTTTGACTTTTTTAAACTTGTGTAAAATGTTGTGTAGTTAGGTATAAAAGAAAATCTTGTTCGATTATTCTTTCAGAACACCCTCGAGACATCAGAAGCAGTGTCATCGAATCCGATGCGATGACACCGAGGCGATGTCGAAGGCTTTGTATTGGCTTCTCACATACCACAAACCCAGGGAACATCATAACAATGTTGGATTTAACAACTAACATAGATAATAATACTAATTTTCAAATAAGATTAGATATATAGCCAACTTTTATACATTTATAATAAAATATGAAAAATTGTATTGATTTATTTGCTATTTTCACTCTATTAAATCTTACTAATCTCATTTTTTAATATTATAAATAATATTATAAATGCGAAAGTATGTATGGATGTTTGTAACTCTTTCACGCAAAAACTAGTAAACCGATCACCATTAAATTTTGCATACACGTTGTCTGTGACACCAGAAAGGACATAGAGTACCTTTCATCCAGGAAAAAGTACTATTTCCGAGGGATAAATAAAAATAAAAACTAACGCCTGACCAAAGTGTTATAGCAACACGAGGTCATAAGCGTTATATTGCATTTTTTTATTAATTTTAACGCTGATGAAGTCGCGAGCACCAGCTAGTATATAATATTATAGCCAATTAATGTAGGTCCATTTTTTATCAATGTTTATATTATTGTAACAATTTAAGGCTCGAGTTCACCAACAGACGGCTATTTTTAAACAGCTGTTTAAAATTTAAACAGCCATTTAATAATATTTTGTTGATCACCATCGCTAAACTGCGGGTTAAACGCCCTAAACATCAGATTAATCATTAAGTTAATCAGATGTTTAGGGCGTTTAACCCGCATTTTAGCGATTTTGAACAAAATATTATTAAACGGCTGTTTAAATTTTAAACAGCTGTTTAAAAATAACCGTCTGTTGGTGAACTCGAGCCTAAGTAAAAGAGCCAAAAACCAACTTACATAGGTAAATTCGTTACCCACTGTATCAAACGAGGCTGTAGTACGAGTAGGTATAGAGCATAGAGTAAATAGTACTTATGTATATAGAGCATAGAGTATTTATACTATTTACTCTATGGTATAGAGTAGTGTATTTAAGTGTAACGACATGTTGAAAGGAGCTAATGACATCGATTAGTAGGCTCTGTCGGATGTGCCAGACTCTCCAGGCACGTCCGCTCGACCTCCATTTTAAATTACCTACATCTAACGACTATTGGAAACTTCGGTTTAACTAAACTAACCCTTAACTATTTTAACATTTAACAACAAAGTTATAATGATATGGTTATCGGGTGTGAGGTCGGTTTTGATATATTTGACGGCAGGTTTTCTAAATTCAAAAATAATTTAAGACTAATATTTAAGTAGAAATTAAGAAAGTATTATATATTAAGAATTAATTTGAGTATTTAAGACCATTAGTAGTTAAGTTAAATTAAACATGTTAAGTACACTGTTTAGGAGTGCAATTTAGAATAATTATCCATACACATGTAATTTATAGTTTTCAAGTATTTAATTTCAATATGTTTGTGTACTGTATCAAATATAAAAAAAAAATTAAAAAAAAAAACCTCTAAATAAATTGAAAGAATGAGTTTGAAGCTGTGGAAGTATTGATTGTATCCGATTGTAGCCATTTATATGCACTATTGTGCTACGGACATACATCTCAATTCTGTTCTTATTATTATTAAATTTAAAGTTCACATAACTTTGTTGACAGAGGTTGTTAAGTTATGTTCCCATAACGCTTGATCGACATCATGGGCGACTCCAGATCTGGCTAATACTTCTGTTAGCATAACAAATTAACCTTGTATGTTAATTTGTTATGCTTAATTAATTAATTGTTAATTAATGCTTAATTAATTAATTGATAATTATGCTTAATTAATTAATTGATAATTAATGCTTAATTAATTAATTGATAATTAATGCTTAATTAATTAATTGATAATTAATGCTTAATTAATTAATTGATAATTAATGCTTAATTAATTAATTTATAATTAATGCTTAATTAATTAATTGATAATTAATGCTTAATTAATTAATTTATAATTAATGCTTAATTAATTAATTTATAATTAATGCTTAATTAATTAACAAATTTACAACGAGATGATACAGCCAGGATATAACCAGATGGCTCAAAAGGGAAAAAGCGAATTTTAGTGATTGCAGGACACAATTAGTCGTAAATTAGGCTACGTGTTCGGTGACGGAAACCACCCCTTTACAGAGGACCACCGAAAATGAAAGTAATTATTTTTGCTGTTTTGTTACGTTGAATGAGTGTCAAATCATTTTTATTAGTATCCAAATTAAATGCGATGACTAAAACAATCCTAAGCTTTGTTTTATCGCTACCTCTATCTATAACTCGTCACACTGATGTATGGTTTTTTTTTTTTAAAAGATATCGTGTAACATGCCAGTTTGATATCAGTGTCACGATGGTGCGCCTTCTATTCCATCCGAGCTGTCATGTTACGTGAATGGTAATCGAGACAAGAAAATGAAATACATCAGAGAAAGTATATATTTATAAGAGGCGCACGCGCAGGAATGCCGCCTTGGTCGTCAACGGACGTATCAAGTTGTGTTTTGTCATCGCCTCATCTTAAATCAGTCTTCAAAGCTTACTGCATACATTGGTGAATGTGTCTAGCTGTTAATTTGTAATGTTTCATAACCGATGTGGTCGAAAGTACTGTGATTTTTTTTAAGACTAAACACTGTTTAGTATGCCGCCCAAAGTTGTCACTTGTAGGCCCTAGAAATAAGCACTTGTATAATAAAGTAGACTAATATGTCAACAAAGCCAACTTTAAAAGTTCATTTTCAGGCTTCGAAATCGCTGCGTCAGTAATCGTTAATGATACTCGTAGAAATATTTTATTATTATTATATTTATTTATTTATTTATTTTTCAATTTATTTTCTAAAATTTTGTAACCAAGCTGACGACCCACATGATGGTATGTGACCAATGGTAACATCATATGTATTAAAAGTGCTTTGCTGGTGATATGATAAAAGATATTATTATTAATAATAAAAAATAACATTTTGTAGCCAATATGACGACCCACATGATGTTATGTGGCCAATGGTAACATCATATGTATTAAAAGTGCTTTGCTGGTGATATGATAAAAGATATTATTATTAATAATAAAAAATAACATTTTGTAGCCAATATGACGACCCACATGATGTTATGTGGCCAATGGTAACATCATATGTATTAAAAGTGCTTTGCTGGTGATATGATAAAAGATATTATTATTAATAATAAAAAATAACATTTTGTAGCCAATATGACGACCCACATGATGTTATGTGGCCAATGGTAACATCATATGTATTAAAAGTGCTTTGCTGGTTATATGATAAAAGATATTATTATTAATAATAAAAAATAACATTTTGTAGCCAATATGACGACCCACATGATGTTATGTGGCCAATGGTAACATCATATGTATTAAAAGTGCTTTGCTGGTGATATGATAAAAGATATTATTATTAATAATAAAAAATAACATTTTGTAGCCAATATGACGACCCACATGATGTTATGTGGCCAATGGTAACATCATATGTATTAAAAGTGCTTTGCTGGTGATATGATAAAAGATATTATTATTAATAATAAAAAATAACATTTTGTAGCCAATATGACGACCCACATGATGTTATGTGGCCAATGGTAACATCATATGTATTAAAAGTGCTTTGCTGGTTATATGATAAAAGATATTATTATTAATAATAAAAAATAACATTTTGTAGCCAATATGACGACCCACATGATGTTATGTGGCCAATGGTAACATCATATGTATTAAAAGTGCTTTGCTGGTGATATGATAAAAGATATTATTATTAATAATAAAAAATAACATTTTGTAGCCAATATGACGACCCACATGATGTTATGTGGCCAATGGTAACATCATATGTATTAAAAGTGCTTTGCTGGTGATATGATAAAAGATATTATTATTAATAATAAAAAATAACATTTTGTAGCCAATATGACGACCCACATGATGTTATGTGGCCAATGGTAACATCATATGTATTAAAAGTGCTTTGCTGGTGATATGATAAAAGATATTATTATTAATAATAAAAAATAACATTTTGTAGCCAATATGACGACCCACATGATGTTATGTGGCCAATGGTAACATCATATGTATTAAAAGTGCTTTGCTGGTGATATGATAAAAGATATTATTATTAATAATAAAAAATAACATTTTGTAGCCAATATGACGACCCACATGATGTTATGTGGCCAATGGTAACATCATATGTATTAAAAGTGCTTTGCTGGTGATATGATAAAAGATATTATTATTAATAATAAAAAATAACATTTTGTAGCCAATATGACGACCCACATGATGTTATGTGGCCAATGGTAACATCATATGTATTAAAAGTGCTTTGCTGGTGATATGATAAAAGATATTATTATTAATAATAAAAAATAAAATTTTGTAGCCAAGCTGACGACCCACATGATGGTATGTGGCTCCATGGTAACATCATATGTATTAAAAGTGCTTTGCTGGTGATATGATAAAAGATAAGAAATAAGGAGATCAAAACACAACAGCACACTTGCTGTTTTATTACACGGTTGTCTTCTGCAACGATAAACACACACATACACGTAAACACCACAATGAAATAGACAAATAAGTTGACGTCAATTAATAAATAGATATTTTTTTTTATCTAAGCATAAAAGATCGTAAGCAAATGATTCCATTAATATTTTTCTAGAAAGCAACTGTCGCCCACAAAATATTCATATATATTCGAAGGCTGTTGAATTTCTGATAAATCGACATTGCAATTTTTAATCTGCCTAAAATGTCAGACCAATGAGAAGTTTCTCTCTCCTAATAGGCATTTTATGAAACAGTGTTAAGAAACGAAATACGTTTAACAAACAAGATATATATCTCTGAATGCAAATAATATATAAATAAGTGATATATTATGTATCATAGAAGGTCATCAAATTCAGCTTTAAATCACCCAATAACCATAATAATGGGAATGTATCATAAAAATTAGGTTAGCAGAACAGATTTTTCATACTCGTACATTACAACAATAGTATGTTCATTGTATTGATATTTTGTATACAGAATACCAATTTAGAACAACAATGTATTAATAACGAAGCAGTGTACCGTACAGACAAACGACCCCTTTTTTCTGTGGCGTTCGCCCTACATCTATACAATCCGTACTAATATTATAAATGCCAAAGTATGTTTGGATGTTTGTGACTCTTTCACGCAAAAGTACTGAACCGATCACTATGAAATTTTGCATATACGTTGTCTGTGACACCAGAAAGGACATAGGGTACCTTTCAACGTTCAACGCGGACGAAGTCGCGGGCACCAGCTAGTAGATAATATTATGATCTTATGATTACGTACAATCAAGTGGGCCGTCAGCCTGTCTACCGATGTTAGCAAAAATATATATATATAGAGCTATAGTAGACCTTGTACATAAATTTCGTCATATATTTATTTATGTACTGTGCATAGTACGGTAAATTATTGTAGTGCTTTAAAAGAATAGCCTAGAAACAGGAAAAACAATAATCTTATCTTTATTTTAAGTTTAAATTGAGAAAGCTTCTAGATGATCATAGAAGGCAATTAAGTTATTGCCGGCAAAAAATCATTAATTTTTTATATAGTGCCGAAAACTAAAGGAAAGAAATGTTGTCATCCAGCGTCCCTATATCACCGTTAAAGTGATAAAACCATCATTGTATACACTTAACAATTTCATAGTTTTCTCCAATAATTGGTGCGTTCCGCTGGTTGCGTCACACCGACGACTTGCCGGCCAGCGCTTGAGACGCCCGTCGCTAGGGCTGTCACAAATAAGTTATTTGTAACTTGAATCCATACTAATATTATAAACGAGAAAGTAACTGTCTGTATGTCCCCTTTTCACGCCTTACGCCACACGTTGCAAGCCACGCCTTGCATACACGTTGTCAGAATTATAGAAAAACTGACCGCACTCGCTAGCGAGAGCTAAAATATTTATATGGAATATTGTCAATCTGACATTGACAGTTGAGAGTTTTTCATATAAATGTTTTACGTTCTGTCAATTTGACATTGACAATTGAGTTTTTCATATAAATGTTTTACGTTCTGTCAATTTGACATTGACAGTTGAGAATTTTTCATATAAATGTTTTACGTTCTGTCAATTTGACATTTACAGTTGAGAATTTTTCATATAAATGTTTTACTTTCTGTCAATTTGACATTGACAGTTGAGTTTTTCTTATAAATGTTTTACGTTCTGTCAATTTGACATTGACAGTTGAGTTTTTCGTATAAATGCTTTACGTTCTGTGAATTTGACATTGACAGTTGAGAGTTTTTCATATAAATATTTTACGCTCTCGCTAGCGAGTGCGGTCATTGTAAGCTAATGGTAAAGGTACTGTTCACGAGATTCCCGAGGAGATTATATAAAAATATGGAAAAAATGTGGCGACGCCACTGTACTCAACAGACACAGCAATGAAACAATAAATTTGTCATATTTACTCATATATTTTCATACTTCTTTATATATTTTCATATTTATTCATATATACTTCTTATTTATACAATGCGGACGAAAGTTTAAATATTTTTCAAGGTAGCATTGACATTAAAGAGTAGATTTATCTATAGCTTCAATTATAGATGACTAATGGGTTGCAGTAGTTAGATGAACATTGATGGCCTTCTCACTTGGAGGAATCAATTGAAACATCATAATAGTATAAAATTAATATTTGTCATGCATAGAAATAAAAGGTAACAAAAGATTGGATCAAAATCATTGAACATAGCTAAGAGGAAGGGAATATTGTTAAAAGGACCAATTATATTTAAAAGATAGCTTTTGGTATTCACTCCTTTTACACGCTAGGTTTTCTTTAATTTTTATTACACACTAGCTGTTGCATGCGACTTCGTCCGAGTAACTTTATAAAATATATAGTCTATGTTACTCGCTGATAATGTAGCTTTCTAAAGGTGAAAGAATTTTTAAAATCGGACAAGTAGGTTTAGAGTTAATTCATTACAAACAAAAATACAAATCTTTTCTCTTTGTAATATTTTTTACATGATCTCTAAGAAACAGTAGTTACTTTCTCTGGATGAAAGGTACCCTATGTGATTTCTGTGTTTCTGACAACATATAGTATAGTATATAAGCAAAATTTCATGACGATCGATTGGTTGAAAGCGTAAAAAACTATATTAGTTAGGATGTCAGCGAAAAACATTACGAAAAAATAAATACTCTATCGATACAGTAATCCTGACGACATTAAAATATTCTCAAACTTTCGAGCATATAGCAGAACATGTTTGAATTATACAATAGTAAATGCTAACCCCCATCTGCACCAGCGATGGGTTACACAACCGAACGGGCTGCGCGCGCGCAATAGAGCTCTCTCTCGTACGCAGTCGATGTTGACTCGCGAACCAGCGCTTACGCGATCCAACAGCGCACACATACAGACAGACAACTGACCGCTGCTAACGAAGCACACGTGATACAATACTGATTTTTTTTTAATAAAAAAAAAACCAGTGGATTTTAAAACTAAACTTTGTGTATACAAGTTTTGTGATTCGTTACCAACACATATAGGGTGGGTTGGTAAAACTGAAGTGAGGGGTAGGTCCGGGTTCGATTCTTGAGTGAGAGTGCGTTGAGGAAAGTGAGACGTCGTCGGAGCATGCGCCGTTGATATTTTCACTTTCTACGTGACGGGACATACTGAGCGGTAAGTGGACATAACCTGTGTGCTTCTGTACGAGTATGCAATACTTAGCTATATTTTGTCGCATACATACATATATACATACATACATACACACACTCTCACACTTTAAAGTATCATATGTTTGAGTTTAAGACGACGCATTGGACATTTTGGTGGCAGGGATTTAGATTTTTCTCAGCAATTACAATGTATATGAAAGGGATGTTTGGTAATCTGTTTCTTCATGTTATTGACTTCATTTTGTCGGTTGGATTTCACCATTGGTAAACTTTTATAACATAGAAAAAAAAATTCTATGTACATTAGTATAAACATAAACTTTAATTTATCGGTTGGATTTATTAAAATACATTATAGTTTTTTATTTAAACGATAAAAATCCTATTGTCGCATACGTTTATGTATAGAATCTTTTATGTATGGAATCACAGCCCCCGAGTCCCTCCTCAGTACCCAACTGACTATTGTCGACGACGGGTCTGTGTCAGTCGTCCTTCTGCATTGACGTATCTTTGACTTGCATTGTGATACTTTTTAATATTAAAAAAAGTTGAATAGGCGACTCTCAAACGTTTCTGTCCTAGCGCATCATGGCGTGGGCGTGGCGTGCTAGTTCTCTATCAAAAATATAGAGATGTATGCGGGGGTTGCGGGACGTAAATGCAAATTTTAGATTAATTGTTTATCGCTGCGTCGCCTTAAGTCATTGGATAGGCTGCCATAAAATCATTATGCATGTCCCAGATTACCTACACCACGAAGTTTACAGATAAGTTATATCTTAAGTTAAAATCAGGGCACGCTTCAGTATCAGGGCGCGATACGTTTCGCAGTCACTTGGGCAGCCCGTCTGGCGGCAGTAACCACTCCCTTACAGAAGACCACCGTGGAATAAGTGGTCCCTTATTATCTTTAATTCTGCTTAATCCTAATACCTTATTATCTTTAATTCTGCTAAGTTTGACAGAGCAACTGCAGCCCTGCGGCGTTGCTTATGTTATAGGCGACGGTAGCCACTTACTATCAAGTGGACCATCAGCATGTCTGATGACCTTAACAAATAAAATAATAATTGAAAATTTTTAAAGAAAAATTGAAAGGATTGAGGAATTTTGCACTGAAATTGCAGATATGCATCAAAGTTAATTGCATATCAAACATATTAAGTAAATGATAGATTATTAAGTTATTGGCATTCTGCTTTTGGTTACGTTGAGTCTGAAAGAAGCCTAATAAATTTATAGTGACGCCTTCCCGGTGACACCCATATTTTTAAATATAATCATTGCTAGTTTAAAGAAAGATAAAATATATTTAATTAAAAAAATAAATAGGTTATCACTATTTCAGTAACGGAAAGTTAACGTTAATTTTTTTTTTATAAAGTGGCAAAAAACATATATTTTTAAAATTTGAATCCTATTACATAGTTTGAGTGTATAATTCATGTGTGTGAGTATAATAAATATTTTACATTTAAAATTACCGTTTTTCTCTCGCGCTAACTTAACAGTTTTATTTAAGTTGAATCAATGTATGTCAAAAAATCTACCTTAAAAGCAATAAGTAGTTTTTTGTGGACCTGTTCTATCGATATGGTGTTAATCTGAATAAATATGTTAAACCTAATCTAAATATATATGTCTATAAAGTTTTTATTTGCCCTTTTTTACACTATATATATATATTAAAATATATTCAGGATTTGAGGCGGAATAAAAATGACGAGCCTACTAAAGTAACTTATTTACGGCTAAGAATTTATATATAGTACATATAAAATCTATAGCTTGAATATAAAAATTATAATTAGCTTGGATTCCTTAACATTGTTACCTCGTTGTATAGTAAGGGCCTCTTTGACCATGTGTCAAATAGGCTAACCGCCATTTAAGTCACCGGTAACCGGGAATGATGGAGATGATATACCTTTGTTTGTAAGGTAAAAGTCCCAAACATTAAAAAGAAAATAATAATAAAAAAATCGCCTATCTAAGGATGCAGTAAACCGAGTGCATAATTTAATAAAACATAAAATTATTTTTAAAAGTAACTAATCAACACTTTACTTGTAGTTGGTGAAAGAGGCCCCTTATTCTTATAACAAACAGGGCATAAAATAGCTGCTAATTAATTGATTATTTACTCTACAGCAGTTCTCCAGGTATTGAGGTCATCCCTTTCATCATCCTTGGTTGGTTATCATACTTGGTTGTTCTTAAATTTAAGAAAGCGATTCAACTAGTTCATATTTACACACCCTTTTTTTAATATAAAGGTCCACGGGCAGGCTGACAGTCCTCTTGATGGTAAGTAGGTGGCAACAGTCGCCTATTAACACAGGCAACGCTCTAAGTAGATGCTGCCAATGCGCTATCTATCTAAGAGAGATAAGGAATTATATTTTGGCATCTCTCACTCACACAACGAAACACAACAGCACATGTGCTGTTATTCACTTTTGTAAGGTGATGTTTACTGCTAAATGAACTGTCCAATTTGTTACTGCGAAACGCCCTGCTAACAACCTATAACAGAGGAAATAACTGCACATGTGCTGTTGTGTTTCGTTGTGTGAGTAGAACATCCTCGACTGTCTGGCTGTTTTAACGTTTGTTCGACAACTTTGGCAATTTTGCTCTTTCTTCTTTTAATTTATAGGATTACTAGCGACCCGCTCCCGGCTTCGCACGGGTGCAATTTTATCCTGCAAATTATAAAAAACCTTCCTTCCTCGTTTTAACGCTCGTAAACCGCATGAAAATTCGTCCAGTAATTTTTGAGATCATCGCAAACATACATACAGACAGACGCGTCGGTAGATTTTGTTTTATAATGTAAGAATTTAAGAAAAATGAGTTGCTAATTTTCTACATTTTACTTGTAAAAATGTTTCGCAGTCACATATCATCAGTAAACAGCCTCTTGCAAAAGTGAATATCAGCATATGTGCTGTTGTGTTTCGTTGATTGAGTGAGATGAAATGATCTTGTATGTAACCATAATATGTAAGAATTTAAGAAAAATTAGTTTCTAATTTTCTACATTTTACTTGTAAAAATTTGTCGTAGTCACATACCATCAGTAAGTAAACAGCCCCTTACAAAAGTGAACATCAGCATATGTGCTCATATGACGACACGTTTGGTCTAGTGGTTAGTAACCCTAGCTGTTAACCAAACGGTCGCGGTTCGAATCCCGCTAGAGGCAAATGTTTAGGTGTTAAAATTTTACCTTTGTACCTGAGTCATGGATGTTTTATATTTATAATATGTATGTTTTTTTAAAAAAAAGTAATCTATGTAGTATATCAACTGTCTGGTATCCATAATACAAGCATTAGTTGCTTACTGTGAAACTAGATGGTGCTGTGTGGAATGTGTGAAGATATTTATATTATATTTATGTGCTGTTGTGTTTCGGTGAGTGAGTGAGATAACCCGTTTCTTAGTAGTTAGTTAAGTCCGCACAATGAGTCGACTGTTAAGAGTACCTGTTCCGTAGTCATTGTTCTTACGGAACACTTGTTGATAAAATTGTGAATCAAACGAAACACTTTGATAACCCGATCACTCTTCGCGATAAATATGTTCCGTAATTCCGTTCCGTTAAAAATAGTACTAGCGTATTAATTATATTTGTAACACATAAAATGAAATTCGTGAAAAATTTTAAATAAATTGTAAACAAAACGTTTGGGATAGATGAACCTCAATTCAGACGAATATATAAGTAAATATTTTTTTTTTAATTGTCTTCCTTACAGGAACTCATCTTACTAAATTCGGCAGTTCACTTGCCCCACGTTAAGTGGATCATTAGGCTGCCTGCCAAACTTTACATAAAAAAATTAACTTTCTTATACCTAAACCTAAAGTGATCAATCGAAAAAACACATATAGAGGTCTAGACCTAACTGGGATTCGATCCTGTAACTATTTGTTGTTCTAGCAGCCAACCTTGTCTCTGACCCTGTTGAAATATAAACCAAAATTAAATAAGTATATACTTATTAATAACTTTTGCTTGCGAATTCGTCCGCAACCCTTTTTCTTGAGCATTAAAATAAAAAAAAATTCAATTCAAAAAATTAAAAAAAAAAAATATTTGGCCAATATTTTATACAATCTTTATTGCTCATGTATTTTTGTCATGAGTTAAATTTTTTATATTATTTTTAAATGATCCCTTAGGAGCAGTACTTTTTTCCTTGTGAATATTATCCTATATTCTTTTCTGTATGCTTGCTTATGCTGTTATGCTAGATCTCAATATTATCGGTTCATTAGTTACAGCATAAAAGCGCAACAATCAAACAAACAAACACTCTTTCGCATTTATAATTTATTATTTACGATATAGCATAGACATATAGCAATATAAAAACTAAAAACTTGCCTACAAACTAATTAGCGTAATTACTCCAAATGAAAGCTGTTGATTACTGTCACATTTAAAATGATGGGCAGTAATGATGTGTGAACATTGAATATTATGTCAGAGAAGACGTCTGACCGTTTAATTACATGCCATCACATATATCACGCCATCACGCCGTGGGAGATAATGTCGTTAGATCGGGCGGGCCTCTGTTGGCCCGATGGTCGGACTTTGGGTTACGTAACACTTTCACTCGACACCCAAACACGACGATTCCGATTTTGTAATTATAATGGAATGTGATGCTTTCTTTTTGTTTCGTAATGCTCCGCCAATTGATTATGCATCGAACACTTCCGTTTTTGGCCACGCTCTTTATAAACATTCGTAACATCAAACCGGGCACCTACATTCGATTTAGATCACCAAAGTGTATCAATTCAATTTATTACCAAACTAGCTAGTGCACGCGACTTCGTCCGCGTGAACAATGAAAGGTACTCTATGTCCTTTCTGGTGTCAAAGACAACGTGTATGCAAAATTTCATGGTGATCGGTTCAGTAGTTTTTGCGTGAAAGAGTCACAAACATCCAAACATACTTTCGAATTTATAAAACTGGCTGGTGCCCGCGACTTCGTCCGCGTTGAACGATGAAAGGTTACCTATATCCTTTCTGGTGTCCCAAACAATGTGTATGCAAAATTTCATGGTGATCGGTTTAGTAGTTTTTGCTTGAGAGTTACAAACATCCATACATTCAAACATACTTTCGCATTTATAATATTAGTACGGACACGAATTAGTACGGATGCACGACAGAGAAACATTAAGCTTAGGTACTGTGCATAGCAGTTAGTTTATTTATTTATTTAATTAAGGATATACATGAGCATATTTTAATAGGCAACACAATCGCGAATTATTTTCTCATAGATAACAATTTTATTGATAAAATATACTTTTAAGTCTGGTAAACAGACGGGTGTAGGACGACTTCCCTTCGGATTTAGTACTATTCTATGACACTAAACTACTAAACAACAAATCAAAAATCAAAATCAAAATATTTATTTATCAATTATGATCGTCATTACAAATTTAAATTTATAAGGGAAAAAAGCCAAGATGACGATCCTAAGAAGAAACCCCGAAAGAAACTGAGGATACTATTTATTCTTTTTGTCATCTTTAAATTATAAAATAACATTAATTACACTTAATTTTTAAACGTAACGTCCGCTACTGAATCAAGTACTTTTAAATGTTCTTTTAAAAAATGATTTCTAAATACTTTTAGAACTTTATCTAAATACATTTAAGTATAGTTTATTATTGATAAATAGTACTCTGTTTTACCAGAAAAAAAAATGATTTTTCATTTCAACATTGTATTTTAAAGATACTTACAACCTTAGGTTTTGTATAGTTAATCCTTGTCCCGCATTAGTGCGGTGTGCTAGTTGGCATATAGTTGGCATAAGACAATAGAGCGAGCGATTGTCACGCCTACACTAATGCCAACCGGCTTATTGCGGCGTCGGCAGCCCTGGCAACTGGCGTCTCACGAACGAGCACAGCCCTGACACTCATTGCTCACTGAATATATTATGCCAACATTTGCCTACAATGCAATTTGTGAGCTGTGGCTCTGTATGTTTATGGTAATTGTTAATGAGATACTCTATGGACCAAATAATATCAACCATAAACTGTAATTTAAATAATTCACTGTCAGACTAACTGATTCACAATGAGTTGAACCTTTCCTATCAATCAGCAGAAATCATAACTTTTTTTTTTAAATATTTATTTATTTTAATTTAAATTTTTTTACTAATAATTATTATTATTTTTCTTTAAAAAAAAGTTATTTGGTAATTTATTTATTCCAAAAAAATATGCATTAGGTAACTAAAACGAGTGGAGAGAAATCCAATTCTGATTCCACTTAACATGCAATTAATTTTTAGAGCACGTTAAAAATATACATAAGTTTTGTTATCTCAATATAATTATCTCGAGATGTATCTCGGATACAATGTCCAGTCCAATTAAATCTGACCGATGCAAATGAACGCGCGTGCAAACTCAGATGTGATAGTTATCGCGTTTGATAAGTGTGATAAAGGCTAACGACCTAACTACCCCCCACCTCCCCCCCACCATGGAAAGTGAAATCGGTTACTGCGCCTAGAAGCGGCCACGCCGGTTGCCATTTTGTTTCCGGCCATAAACGGACCTTACGGGTCTGCTGAGTAAAAATTATCAAGTAGTAATAGTTTGACGACACGTTTGGTCTAGTGGCTAGTAACCCTAGCTGTTAACCAAACGGTCGCGGGTTCGAATCCCGCTAGGGGGCAAATGTTTATGTGTTAACTTTTTACGTTTGTACCTGAGTCATGGATGTTTTGTATTTATAATATGTATGTATTTACAAAAAAAAGTAATCTATGTAGTATATCAACTGTCTGGTAACCATAATACAAGCATTAGTTGCTTAATGTGGAACTAGATGGTGCTGTGTGGAATGTGCGAAGATATTTATTTATTTATTTATTATTATTAGTAAGTAAAGAATATTTTAAAAAAATAAGACATGCTTGTGCCATATGAAATAATGCGCGTGCCATTGACACATTTTCCAACTTTTCTCACTCTAATTGTTCGAGGGAAATTCCATTGTCATCACTGGAAAGTGACATAATCTTTCTGCGACAATCGTATTATGTCTTGCTCTGTTTTTTCTTAAGATACGAAAAATTTACGTGTGTATTGTTAAAGAGTGATTTCTGGTTGCTATGACTATATCTGTGGATAGAGCTGGTTTAATTCGGCCGTGCTTCCGAAATTCTTTTCTAGAAAACTGATATTTAAAACATAGGTTTATTTTATAGTAGGCATCCGCTAAGAAATCGAAGGGTCAAATTTTAATTTTAATTTTAATTTTAATTTTAATTTTAAATTTAAATTTTCAAAAATATGTTTAATCTATAGCGAAATACATTACTTACATTAAGTTTAAAAACTTAGTTATTAATTTTAAATAAAATTATTTTTTGCTTTTAAATTTTTTCAGTGGTTTGATATTTTTGTTAAAAAGTTATTTTCCTAAAAAAACATAGTGGCAAGGAATGGGGAGGTACAAAAATTATGGACACTTTCGAGAATTAGTGTGCCCCCAAAAAATAAGTGACAAAAAATGTCTGCCTATCTTTTATTACATTAATATCTAATTTACTGCTTATATATGCGGGTGTAGAATCATATAGATTGATAGTATAATTTGGTGATGTATATATGAGATACCTACTTATTGTTATTTCGAAAAAAAAAATTTTCAAATCTTTTTATTGTTTTTAAAATTTAGTAGCTTTTTACTAACTTTAATGAACATTAAAAAAAAGCAATCATTTTTTTTTTCTCACCTTCGAAAGTAGATATTATTGTGATTGTAATTCGACTAGTGAGTGGGCGAACTATAAGTTTGTATAAATATGTTCAACGTATGAACGTTGAACTTATAGCAATTGAAACTTAATGAAACGTAGGAACCCTCTATACTCTATGCCTACAACAAAAGACATTTACACAGAATTAAATACACAATCGTGAATGCAAGCTGATTACATAGTGAGTTTGCAATGATTGCACTCCCTCATTTCACTAAATGCTCCAGTTCCCGCATGACTCACATAGAGTGACATGTGAATTCAACTTTATTTACTGCCGCATTAGATGCATTTCGTAACGATCTAGTGACATTTTCACATAGAAATGTTGTCACACGGTATAATTGTTTAGGTAGGTACATACCCGTTTCATGAATAATCAGGCTCGAGTTCACCAACAGACGGTAATTTTTAAACAGCTGTTTAAAATTTAAACAGCCGTTTTAATAAGTTGTTGTTCACCATGGATAAAATGCGGGTTAAACGCCCTAAACATCTGATTAACTTAGGCTCGAGGTCACCAACAGACGGCTATTTTTAAACAGCTGTTTAATAATATTTGTTGTTCACAATCGCTAAAATACGGATTAAACGCCCTAAACATCTGATTAACTTAATGATTAATCTGATGTTTAGAGCGTTTAACCCGCAGTTTAGCGATGGTGATCAACAAAATATTATTAAACGGCTGTTTAAATTTTAATCAGCTGTTTAAAAATAACCGTCTGTTGGTGAACTCGAGCCTTAAGACATGTGACAATGAAAGGAAACTCCGATTAAATTTGCTATTTTTTTGCTAATATACCTAATGGACTCATAGTATGGAGAGCCTTGGGCCGCTGGTGCTGGAAGGTTCAGGATTGGAAAGGTTGTCCTGGGATATTGGCCAAGGGTCGATCTGTCCTATTGGAAAATTATGATGAAGGGCTATGTCCAGCAGTGGCCGAGATTATGATGATCACTATACCTAAACTGACTGACCTATTATGATCATTGTACAGATTGAGAGGTGTCTGAAATCGCTTCGTTAACTCGAACCAAAAATATCGTCTTAGTTATACCTAAGTCGATATTTTTGGCTATCATTTTATTTATTTTTAAAGCTACCTGTTGCTGGTCCTCTAGTGACAAAATAAGATCTATTAATAAATGTCTACTTCAAGTTATAAAAAGGACAATAGAATCGAACAAAATGTTCTATTTCCACATGGCTGATTTTCAGCTTCCACATTCATGTTTAATTTTTTTTAATGTCATTAGTGTAACACGATCAAGTAGTAATGTCTGTGAAATAGAGTCACGAATTTAATCGCGATCACTGAACACATATCACGCACAAGTTATGAACATTAATGCAGCGGATATTAATTTCATTTAATTATCTGTCACACCCATTAAAATGAAAATTAATTTAGTGTTACACGCACGGAATTTTACCATTAACATCTTAATCGTTTACCTGAATTCGATTACATGTTATTATATTTTTGTTCCAGATGTCGCCCACAAACCTAAAAGTATGCGCCATGTTGTGGCTGACATGCGCCGTTATCAACACGGCGTCAGAGTCAGCGCAGAACACAACTTCAACAACAAAGACGATACGCACGACAATACTGCCATCAAGGACAACGAGAACAGAACTAAAGGTTTCGAGAAGTCTCAATCCACACGATACTCAGACCCTCAACGTGAGAACAAAGTCAGGTCACGTAACGCAACTTATTGTTAAAAAGAAAGATTCTAAAACAACAACCACTCATCTAGCTAGCAGTACCACTCCAGTGCCTACAACTGTGTCCATAAAAACAACAGTTGCGGATATTAAAAATAATCTAACACTCGATGAACCCAAGAACAAAACAGAAAATCGAGATCAACGAAAATTAAATTTTGTGGGAACGGTTAACAGTGATTTGGCCGGGTTTGATTATTATCAGAATCATAATAAGAACGCGGAGGAACCTAGCGATATTAAGGCTGAATATGGTAACTGGTCGCCAGTTTCAGTCTACCCAGAGTCTCACATTCAAGAAGACGGTCGCGTTCCTGACAATGATCCAGAGACATCGAGCTATTATCCCACCTACGATAACGAGCGGAGAATAGAAAACAAAAAGTTTTATATAACCAGTTTCATGGACTACAGTTCCCCGATAAAAAGTTACAGATTTGATCCCCACAATCCGGTTATAAAGAATGATAGAAACCCAGTGTACATTGAAGTCGTTAGTACTAAAGTTCAGGAGGGTGAAGGAAAATCTTTCAAGGTTCCCGATCCGGTAGTAATTAGTTCTGAACCCATGTACATTAAAAGAGCTATAGAAAAATTTAACAAACGAGGTAGATCAATTTTAACTCTAGGGGACGATGGCATCCCCGAAATACACGGTGTGAGAGTTCCCGACGATGAATCTGATAAGAAAACTTGGAGAAACGCAAGGGTAGTCAATGGGGAATTGCAACCGTATCCTGAAGGATATACACCTCCAAAAGCAGTACCGGAAGCTGATGTCTATCCAGACGTATCCGCAGATCCTGCACAAAGCTTCGGTCCATTCACTAAGGAAGACAACTTTGAACCAAAAGACGGACCATTTACAAAACTTGACAATATTAATTTCGATTCCGCTGACAGCACCGGCCCCTACATGACGAGTGACAACCCGGCTTTCGCATACAAACATAAAAAAGATAATCATTATTTGAAATCCGGGTACGGGCCTTTCACCAAAGCCGACAATTCGAAAGTGGCAAACTCAAAACTGATCGACTACATTAAGCAGATAAACGAACAGGAATCTAAACGTGATTATTTCAGTGGACGCAGCTCGAGATCACACAATGGTGATATGGAATACTCAGAGAGTCACATTCAGAGACGAATGCTCCAACATCCGGGAGAAGTAAATTTTCCCAACTCTCTAATGTATACTCCTAAAAATGCTAAACCTGGTTTCGATGAGAGCGTAAGGAATCCTGTTCTTCAATATGCGCATCCTGAACTCGGAGTTCAACCAGCAAAAGCAACCCGCGATAATATAGAAAACTACGAAAATAAAGAACGAAAAATAAAATATTACACTAATGTTCCCAAAAGCGCTCATCCTTACCCTATGGAACCGATAGACGGGTTTGGACAGCAACGCTCCCAAAGTGGCATCAGCTCATCAAACAGATATTACGAAGACGAGTACAATAAATTTTCCTATTATGACCACAGCCCCAGATACCCGTATAGTTACGGCTACATTAAACGCGTGCCCGAACGATCTCTATGGAGAAAAATCACTGATTCCATGAAAGATACAATTCAAAGTGCCAGTCAAACCGTACAACAACTAACAAAACCCATTATAGATCCGATCGCTAAGGTAACTGAACCGTTGGTTGAAGCTACTCAAAAAATTTCATACAATTTAGGTCTTTACCCATCGAACTCCATTCAGACCCATAGATACGCTCAGGACAAAATGGGGGTGGCCGCTGCGGCCGCCTCAGGTGCTCCTGCGATGTTGCCGGCTATAGGATTAATGGCTGGGGGCGCGGCGTTAGGCCTGGGGGCGGTAGCGGTTGGCAGACTTCTTGATGTCGATTTAATGAGAAGCGCAGGACTAAGCGAAGATTTCATTAAAGACTCTTTAGAGAAGGAGCACAAAAGAGCTCTAGCCAATGCGCCATACGATATTGACAGAAAAATAATTAGCAGACAAAAAGTGTACGACGACAACTATAAAATGCCCAGTGAGAATGTCTATGTGGTTATGGCGCCGGACGGGTCGGAGAGTAGTCGAGCTAAGCGTGATCTACTCGCATTTTATGAACCTTATCACGGCCAAGTGTTACGGAGAGTGAAGAGGAAACATATAGTGAAAAGGTCGCTGATGGACGACACGTTTGAAGACCTTCAGCACATTGACAGCAGGCCGGGGACGACGACTTTGACGGCGGCAGCTATAGATCTTGTCAAGCAGACTGACTGGAGAGACTCGCAGTGCGCAAAATACACATTCTGCAAAGTTCTCACTCAACAGTCTTCAGATTCGATCTTCGCGATGGAAAAGAAAATGGAGTCACTTCTAAAAATGTAAGTTTATTCAGCATTGTTCCTTAATAATACGAATGTCTTTGATTTGGTGTTTGAATCGCTCGAACGGTAAACAAAAAGATATTATGAGAAATCCTGAGTTTATAGAAGACTAGCAAGCAGGTTCTAGAGCACACTTCCTGAGACAAAAGACCTCAGCAGTGAGACATGAAAGTATTCACTGTATATAAACTTTTGCAAATAATTTTCCTAAACAATAATAGAAGAGCAAGCCTTATTTTCAATACAAAAAAAAACAGCAAAATCGGTCGTGCCGTTCACATGTGATGCTCATACATTTGGCAATTGATTTTCATTTATATTACTAGTGGCCCGCTTCCGGCTTCGCCCGGGTTCAAAATAAAAACTATCCTATCTTTTAAGTTGTACCAAATTACACATAGTTGCATAGTTTTATCAAAATCGGTTCAGTAATTTAGGGGTTCATCGCGAAGGAACATGTGACACATAATTTTTATATATCAAAATAGATTTTGTATTTTTAGATAGAAGTTCTGATAATAGTAACTTAATACTGATACATAAACTTAAACCAGTTAAGGAACTATTGACAGCACAATGCAATACCTGCGCCCGCGTACATTGTCAACAAAATAGCAGGTTTTTTTTATCGTTCAAGTGCAGCCGCAGAGGTCATCCGGTGGTTCGCACATTTCGGTTGCGCAATTGGTCACATAACACTTTCTTGTGCAAAGTAATTGCATAAACGTTGAACAGTAAAAGCGAGCGGTTGCTTAAAGTTTTAGAAACGACTCCACGTGAAAGTGGCGACGATGACTCCGATCATTTGATACATTGCGCGATTGTAATAATCTGTAATTAACGTAAAATCATACAGGTCTCGTGTTGTGTACACATTTGCGCATTTGCGCATTCACCGGCGAACTTTCAACTTGATCAATGAGTTATGTTATGTCGTAATAGAAAAACATCTAAGTAACTTTATTGCCATTTACGTAATCGTGCCAACCTATAAATTATGGATACTTATATCTATAAAAAAGTTAGGCTTATTTTTGTAACAAAAAACAATATAAATTTTCTTGAAAGTATGGTAATAGGTTTTTTTTTTATTGTTTGTGTTGTAAATACTAATTGATAGTTAACCTTTTTTTATAAATATACTCTTTTTATATTTTCTTATTTTAAAACATTAAAATAATATATAATTTGATGTATCGTATCTAAGTTGAATATCAATAAAACAATATGTATAGCAACATCTATTTTTCTCTTTAATACTTAATTTTACATAAAAACCAAGATTTTTAAGCATCTTCCAACACGTTATCAGCACGAATGCTTTGATAGAAGTAAAGTTTTAATGTAAAAATAAAGAAAAAAGTGTTGTTACGTTTTTCTGGTGAAATAGTAAAAGTCATAGAAAAACATGTTAGAACAAGGAAGTGGTGAAGTAAATAAGTATAAGAACTCTTCATCTATACCTACCTTTACTCTAACAAACAGAGATGGATATTCCACATGGAAATTTAAGATGTATCATTATCTTTTACATGAGGATTTATGGGGAGCAGTAAAAGGTTATCTACAAGATGACACCACCCCGGCATCTATTAAGGTACGAAATGATAGGAAAGCGTTAGCTAAAATATGTCTCACGCTTGATGGTGCAGCCATCACCCATGTACGGTGTGCCAAAACTGCTGCAGAAGCTTGGACGTTATTGCAAAAGGCTTTTGAAGATAAGGGTTTAGGACGGAGACTTGCATTAGAAAGAAAATTATATAGAATGAGTCTTTCAAATTTCGATAACATTGAGGAATACATTAATACTGTATTGTCAACGGCTCAAGATTTAGCCGACATTGATAAAGTTATCGAAGATTCCTCTATTGCTGCCATTCTACTTGGAGGTCTCACTAAACAATATGAACCCTTAATTATGGCACTTGAAAATTCAAACATTGCCATTACAACTGATTTAGTGAAAACTAAATTATTGAATGAACTGTCAAAAACCATAACAGATACACCAACTGATACAGTTTTAAAAGTAGTGAAATCAAAACCTAAGAAGAAGAAAGCAATCGTGTGTTATGATTGTAATGTGCCTGGACATAAAAGACCAGACTGCCCCGAGAGATTTAAGAAGAATAAAGTTAAGTATGTAAATAAAACGTTGACATCTTCTACAAGCAAAAATGAAGAAAATACATCGTTTGTTGCACTTAATACTTCGGGTTGTCCATCAAAGGATATTTGGTATGTAGATTCTGGTGCTACAAAACATATGTCTTCTAGGAGAGATTGGTTTCAAAACATTACCACTCTTGATAATGGAAAGGTAACTGTAGCAAATGGTGAGCAGTTAAAATGCTGTGGATTAGGAAATATATCCATTAACACACCCAATAAATTAGTCAATTCAATAAGTGATGTTGTTCTTGTACCAGATTTAAAAGCTAACTTATTATCTGTACAGAAAGCAATAAAAAATGGTTTTGTATGTGTTTTTGATAAAAATGGTTGTAATTTTTATAAAAACAATACTTTTTGTCTTACAGGTGAATCCGTACTACATGCTTCGCCCTGTGGTGGACTGTATACTTTAGACTGTACCACAAACGTCCCCACGAATGTGACTAAGCATAATGATGCAGCATATGATGTGCACACTGACTGTCTGACTAATAATCAATTATGGCATAAACGGTTAGGGCACTTATGTCGCATAGGAATGAATAAATTAAAAAGACATGAAGTAGGTGTAGATTATACGGATTTTGATAAAAATAATTGCATTGCTTGTGTACAAGGAAAACAGGCTAGAAAACATTTTAAGAAGGTAGCATATAATAAGGCTACCTCGCCTTTGGAATTGATTCACAGTGACCTTTGTGGTCCTATGAGCACAACATCTTTTCAAGGAAACAGGTATGCTTTATTTCTTGTAGATGACTATACCCGAAAAATATTTATTTATTTTATTTCTTCTAAAAGTGATGTTATTAAGAAATTTCGTTTATTTCAAGTACTAGTGGAAAAACAATTAGGTTCTCAAATAAAAGCAATTAGAACCGATGGTGGGAAGGAATTTGTAAATAATGAGTTTAGTGATTATCTGTCTTCGAAAGGAATCCTGCACCAAACATCGACACCATACAGTCCGCAACAAAATGGTGTAGCGGAACGTACCATTCGGTCAATAACCGAAAAGGCTAGGTCGATGATAGCTGAAAGTTCTCTGCCTAAAGTATATTGGGAAGATGCATTTAAAGCAGCGGTATATTTAAAGAACAGGTCACCTCATAGAGCCTTAAATGGTGAAATACCTTATGACAGGTGGTTTGGTCGAAAAAGTGACTTAAGTCATTTAAGAGTATTTGGGTGTAGAGCCCTTGTTCATATACCTGCACATCAGAGAACGAAATTGGATTTAAAAGCAGAGGAAGCAATATTTGTTGGATACTCCGAAAATCCCAACACTTACATTTTTAGAGATCCAGTCAAACCTAGGAGAATTATATATTCGAGAGACGTGACTTTCTTTGAAAATGTTTTTACTAACTTAAAGCGAGAGAAACAATCTCATAGTTCGATGGGGCAACCTTTATTACTTGAAGATGAGATTGATAATGATAAATCTCATAGTTTGACAAAGCAATCTTTATTATTTGATGATGAGATTGATAACGATGGACCTGAGTTTTACGATTGCCTTGATAGTGCTGTTGAACAGTCCATTCCTACTGTTGAGCAAAATGAACCTACAAGTTCTGTAAATATGGATATAAACTCAGTAGAAGAAGAAAGAGAACCTGAAATCATTGAAAGAAGGTACCCTTTGCGAAGTAGGAAACAGCCAGAATTTCTAACGTATCAGGTTATCGAGTCGAATGAGCCAACTACTTATGTTGAAGCTATTCAAGCGGAAGATGCTGATAAATAGCAGTTAGCAATGGCTGACGAGTATAAATCGCTGAAGAAACTTCAAACTTGGGAGATGGTCGATAGACCAAGAAATAAAAAAGTTATTCCATGCAAGTGGGTGTATAAAATAAAAAAGGATGCTCACGGAAATATCATTAAATATAAGGCTAGACTCGTTGTGAAAGGGTTTAATCAAACAAAAGGTGTGGATTTCAATGAAACTTTCGCACCTGTCATCCGTCATTCGTCATTGCGAACGTTATTCGCATTAGCTACGGAAATGGGTCTAAAAATGAGACATATGGATATTGATACAGCTTTTCTACATGGAAATTTAGAAGAGGAAGTATTTATGGAGCAGCCTCTTGGCTTTGCGGTAGAAGGTCAAGAAGATAAAGTATGTCTGCTACATAAATCACTTTATGGGTTAAAACAAGCACCTCGCGCTTGGAATAAAAAGCTTAATGAAATTTTATCGAAAATAGGTTTTAATGGAATACCTTCAGAACCTTGTGTATTTACAAAACTTTTTGGTAATGAACTTGTCATATTGGGTATCTATGTCGATGACATAATAGTTTACTACCAATCTGACGTAACTTTTGAAATTGTCAAAAATGAATTATCAAAATTTTTCGGATTAAAAGATTTAGGAAAATTAAAATATTATTTAGGTTTGCAAATAGAAAGCAATAATAATTATACCAAAGTGAATCAATCGCATTATATTATATCCCTATTAAAAAGATTTAATATGCAAGATTGTAAAACCGTCAGCTGTCCTTTAGCTCAGAAAAAATTAGAGCGCAATATAAATGGTGAGTCGACTTCATATCCTTATCAGAATTTAATAGGATGCTTAATGTATCTAGCCGTGAACTCACGTCCTGATATAGCATATGCAACAAGCTACCTGAGTCAATTTAATACCTGTTACGGAAAGGAACATTGGTGTGCTGCAAAAAGAGTTTTGCAATATCTGAAAGGTACACTTGAATATACCTTATGTTACAGGAAAACCGGACAACCATTAAAAGGTTTTTCGGACGCTGACTGGGCTAATTGTTCTATGGATAGGAAGTCTTATACCGGCTATATTTTCAATTTAGCTGGGGCACCAATATCTTGGGAATCGAAAAAGCAACCTACAGTAGCGCTATCGTCTACAGAGGCTGAATACATGGCACTTACGTCTGCTGCTAAGGAAGCATGCTACTTACGCAGATTCATTTCGGAAGTAACTGTATGTAAACCTTCTTGTGTTGAATTATTATCAGACAGTCAGAGCGCCATCAATTTAGCTAACAATCCTGTGCACCACAATAGGACGAAGCATATAGATACTAGGTTTCATTTTATTAGGGAAAAAGTAGCTGATAATTTGATTAGAATAGAATATTTAAAAAGCAGTGATATGCCTGCAGATGTTTTAACGAAGCCTCTAGGGCCAATCACACATAAGCGATGTATGGCCAGTATGGGTTTAGTTAAATAGTTTAATGTAAATATTCGTTATATATATATATATATATATATATATTTTTTGTTTGTTCATTTTAGGTTAATCTCAATTAAGAGGGCGTGTTGTAAATACTAATTGATAGTTAACCTTTTTTATAAATATACTCTTTTTATATTTTCTTATTTTAAAACATTAAAATAATATATAATTTGATGTATCGTATCTAAGTTGAATATCAATAAAACAATATGTATAGCAACATCTATTTTTCTCTTTAATACTTAATTTTACATAAAAACCAAGATTTTTAAGCATCTTCCAACAGTTTGACAGTCCACTTGTCATTTCGTAGTGGTCTTCTGTAAGGAGGTAGTTACTGCCGCCAAACTGACTGCCCAAATGACTGAGGAACGCAGTAGGTATGCCCTGCCATCCTTACTTCCTTACTAATATTATAAATGCGAAAGTATGTTTGGATGTATGTGACTCTTTCAGGTAAAAACTACTGAACCGATTACCATGAAATTTTGCATACACATCGTCTGGGACACCAGAAAGGACATAGGGTACCTTTCATCGTTCAACGCGAACGAAGTCGCAGGCACCAGCTAGTAATATATAAATATAGAAATATATATAGATGAGGTTTCGATGAAAGTAAATTCCCGCAAGTAACTCATTCAACGGACCATAGAAAATAGAGTTTATCTATTTTAATAGGTCGTTAAAATGAAAATTCAATAACCGAACTCATTAAATTAAACACTTGTACAGTTAGAAAAGTTAATAACACAACTCCGCAGAACATTTAAGAGAAAACAATAACTAACACTTTTTTATTATAATTGTTAGACTTATAATAATTTTATTGCGCTGCACTCACTTAAGGATAATTTAAGTATATTTTATACTTGCTGTAGCCCGCGGTTTCAGTCTTTTATATAAAATCGACATAGGATCATTTCGGTAATATAACGTTCTTCAAGAAATGGTCTGTAAATCATCTGTAAATAAGATTTAAATTACATTCTACTAGGTTGGTCAGCGACTTCGACTGTGTATGCTTATACATTATATTATAGCTTATGTATTATTCTGATATACAAATTAGATATATTTGTACAATAAACTTTCGAGTCTTTTTCAGTAAAATAATCTTCGAAAAACTTATTTTTTCTTAGGGCCTCTTTCACCAACTACAAGTAAAGTGTTGATTAGTGTTGATAGTGTTGATAGTAATTTTTTGGACTTTTACCGTACAAACAAAGGTATAGTTCCCTTAGCCCTTAGGGCCTCTTTCACCATGTGTCAAGTAGGCTAACCGCCATTTAAAGTCACCGGTAACCGGGAATGAAACAGATGATATACCTTTGCCTTAAAGAGGCACCATTTATTTAAATAATAAATAAAATAAAAAACACTTTATTGCTGATTTAAATTTACTTACTTAAAATAAATGCCTATGTAACTGAATTTATATTAAATTATTTATTTTTTAATAAAAGGTCCCGAGACAAAGGCCTCCTCTAAAGATTTTCATTTGTTTTGTCCTTCGCTGTACTAGTCCATATTGGACCTACTTTCAAAATTTCATCTTCCCATCTTTTGCAGCATTGTGCAGCATTCTTCAAATTAGTACTAATTTTTATGTTTTTAAAAAAAGTAGTTAAAAAAATTGACATTTATTATGTTTTAAATATTGAAGGTAAGGTAAGACACATTTAAATTTAATATAATATAAATTTTAACATATTAAATATATAACATAATACGTTAGTGCTACACGAACATTACTAAAACACAGTAAAAACCACTTCGCTTCTTTTTTGAACATTTAAATTGCATGTAAGAATACATTTTACTATTGTAAAAACGCTAAAGTACATTTACTTTTGTGAGAGGTAATTAGTGAATTGGCTAGTGAAGTAATTGGCCATCAAATATTAGTCACAAACCAAAACGCACATCAGGCCACAGTCGCCACAACACAGAGCACTTTCTCTCTCGTTATCCATCACGTAACAACGCGGACACCGCAACAGACTTCGACTATCTTCGTCAAAACCACTGGAGTACATGAGAGAGCTACGTCATTTTTTATTTTTTTTTAAATAGATATTCAAAAATAAATAATTAAAAAGTAGGTAGCTTTAGATAAGATTTTTTGACATCCTTTTTACATAATATGATAGATTATGTATTATTTCAAGTTGGTCTTCTGTATAGGATAATTATAATTGTAAACTCTCTTTTTATAATATATCTACATACATTGTAAGTATATAAGTAGGTACATATTCTTTGAAATTATTACTTTTTGAGTAAAGTATAAATTATACTTTACTTATTGCTTTATTATTACTTAGCAATACTTTACTTATTACTTAGCAATTGCTTATTTACGGTAATTATATTTTACTAAAGGCCTCTTTCACCATCTCTGAGTAAAGTGTCAAGTAGGCTAACCGTCATTTAAAGTCACCGGTAACCGGGAATGAAGGAGATGATTTATAACTTTGTTTTTACGGTAAAAGTCACAAACATTAAAAAGAAAATAATAAAAAAATTCACCTATCGAATGATGCAGTGAACCGAGTGCATAATTTAATAAAACATAAAATTATTTCTAAAAATAACTATTCAACACTTTACTTGTAGTTGGTGATTGTTTTAAATTCGATGGTATAGATTAGTTAGACGAATATTAGACGAGATCAAATGCCTTTCTTACCCGGGTTCTCCTAACAAGTCCATCTGGGTGGAGAACGGAAGCCCTTATTACACCTGTTACTTTCTGGGACACTGTATATACTCAGCTAATACAATATCGCCCATTATTGATATCAAATAGGTATATATTTCGGTTTGAAATATAAGTCAAGTTAAGACTTAAGTCAAGTTAAGTTAGGTTTATATTAAGTTTGTTGTGTGTTAATAAGGTACCGTTCTTTCTTACTTTTTGAATTGAAACTTCTTTGCGCGCCATGTAACGTTTCTGTATAACATCTATCGCTTACTATATATTTTATCGCCAAAAAAATTCACTTATGACACGCGTATTTTTTATTTTTTTTTATTTAAAGTTTCAAAAAGAAATTCAGTATTTTAGTCGAATACTTCACAGTAACTCAATTTTTCATAAATCTTATTGTTTATTTACGTGTGTACATTGAGAGTCTGTTGAGCCGTGGCCAAGCCCACAGGGGATAAAAAAGGCTGCGTCCGATGTAGCACAAATTGAATTTACTTCCTAGGAAATTCTTATATGGGGAGAAATGCCTGTACGACTGCAAGCTAGGCCAATAGGAAGAGTTTTTCATCGTATCGCACACACTAAGGAGGACTAAAGAAATTCACATTTAGTTTATTGGATAAATTAGCTGGCGCCCGCGACTTCGTCCGCGTTGAACGATGAAAGGTACACTATGTCTTTTCTGGTGACCCAGACAACGTGTATGCAAAATTTCTTATTGATCGGTTCACTAGTTTTTGCGTTAAAGAGTTACAAACATCCATACATCCAAATATACTATTGCATTTATAATATTATATAGTACGAATAGTTATTGGATAGACACTTTACTGGAAAAATAGTTGAATTATTGAGAAGATGAGCTGCATTCCATAGGATTTCATTAGAATTCTATAGGAATTCTCTTAAGATTTAGACAAGCATGTTGCCTCGCTGTACTTATCCTCGCGTTTATAGGTCCAGATAGTTGTAAAGCCCATTTCCTAATCCCTTATCCTCAAACGCAAGGCAAGTCTACGCACTTTGAGCACCTGTAGCGTTGCTTATTGTGTTACAGGCGACTACAACCACCTAAGGCAATCAATAGTGAACAGTCATCCTACCTGCCGACCTTTTGCATAAAATAAATTATTTATTATTACAAAGAGAAACTCAACATTCAATAACAATCTGTCAAACAAATCACTCACAAAACCAACACAAGATAAAGAGACTACGAAACGGAAATTGAAACATCAAGACGGAAAGAATGTTCGCTTTGTCGCCGGTGATAAAATATCACATAAACTGTTGTGTAACATTGCCAAACTCAAATGGCACACATTTTTGTGATGTTGACTCAGACAGCTTGCCGCCAAAAAAAAAAAACGTTGTAGCCATAACCTCTGTTATGTAACAATCGTCGCTGACAGGTCACACGCCAGTAAAAGTATTCGAACCGCATTCTGTGGCATTCCGGACACAACGCAATATGCACCTGTTGACTTTCAACATTGTCCTATCCTTTAAACTCTTGTCTATGGTGGTCCATTTCAATAGGAATCTTCAGCTCTGATCAGTATTCGACCATGGAGATCGAAAAAAAACTATTACAACAGATTTATTCAATAAAATATAAAAAAAAAAAGCTTTTCAATAGCTACTAAAAAGGAAGTCGGTTTATATGTGCAACCTAAATTCACGAAAAACGGCATCTATTAACGTAATAGGGAATTTAGTAATAAATTATCCTACGGAAACAAACATTCTATATTCGAATTAAAAATATCTTTCACTGTGTCGGATTTATTCATTTATTTGATTAGTAAGATTAAGGGCCTCTTTCACCAACTACAAGTGAAGTGTTGATTAGTTACTTTTAGAAATAATTTTATGTTTTATTAAATTATGCACTCGGTTTATTGCATCCTTCGATAGGTGAATTTTTTTATTATTTTCTTTTTAATGATTGGGACTTTTACCGTACAAACAAAGGTGACCGGTGAATTTAAATGGCGGTTAGCCTACTTTACAATTTACTCAGAGATGGTAAAAGAGGCCCTAAATTATACTTAAAGTATTCTGTAACTAACTCAAGCTCAACATCACTCAAGGAGATAATTCGAGTCGATAATAGTCAGGATTGCTCAGCGAGATCGAATCAGAGATGAGAAAATCTGAAAAACTAAAAAAAAAACCCATAGACCGTAGACATATTGAAATTTGCAAATACAATAATGCAAAATAAAATATTATTTGAAAATAGTAGCAAAATTTAAAGCGAAATAACAAATTGAATTTACAAACAAAATATGCTGGAATATATTGTTACAGTCAATATTTCAGTGATAAGTAAGAAACAATTAGGACCTAGATGTTAATCATATAAATTAACTTTAAAACTTAATCTAACTTTACATAAAAACTTGATTTTTTTTATGTAGTTCAGGGACTGGTTAAACCTTTCTAAATTTTAACCGTGCGTTTTGTGTAAATGTTGGTTATTGGGTAAATTTATTTGGGAATATTGGGGAAAGTAAATTTCCCCATTCACGGTGAAAGTTCATAAACAGCCCTCAAGTGTTTTACTGTCCTCTTATCGTACTTTTAATCTTTTCTGCCTTTGTGATTAAGAAGCCGACTTCGCCATTTTAGGGCATCGTCGAACATACAATTTGTTTCGACCGACAACTTTCCTTTTCACTTGATGTATTAACCTTTTCCGATCTCGACGCAACCATAAAAATTCGACATGAAGATCTTCAAGATTGCAAGCCATTCTTATATAAATTCAACATAATTGACGTCTGAATAAACTCTGAAGCTCAATCATGAGACATTATAATGTCCATCACTGATGTGATCATTACTAACTAGTACCTATCCCATATATAAATATGGGATAGGTATATTTCAAAGAAATATTATGTAGTGTAAGGTAGGCAATATTCTATATAACTTACTCGTGTGACCCTGTTAATTATTATTAGAAAATGTCCCCATGCCAGAAACGAGTCAATTGGATATCTACCATAACTTTTCGTACAGATGTTGGGCTTTTCTGTTTGTGCCAAGTTTTTGGTTATAAAAGAACTTTAACAAAATTTCAAAAATAACTGTTTCAGGATCTCCCATGGTGGTGATGGTGGTGACAGCGCATCCTCAGTCGCCAGACAACTCGGCGACGTGATGGCAGCGAGCAGGGACCACGACTGTTACAGATTCCAGTGCGACAGACACCAATAAATCCATAATCATGTAACACAACCTGACTAGGATAGCAGAAAAACAGAAACAGTATTTTGTTCCATGGAAAGTCACCAATAAGATATTGGGTTCTCACTTCTTATATTTTTCCTTAAGAGTGCACGATTTTCAATTGAACAACATCAATTATTATGGTTTTTTAATCAAGGTGTATTCATACACAGTATGCTTCATTGAATTTGAAATGAAATTTTTGAAAATCTTTGATAATCTTCCTTCGTCTTCAACTAAGGCTCGAGTTCACCAATAGCCGTTTAATAATATTTTGTTGATCACCATCGCTAAACTGCGAGTTAAACGCCCTAAACATCAGATTAATCATTAAGTTAATGGTGAACAACAAATTATTATTAAACGGCTGTTTAAATTTTAAACAGCTGTTTAAAAATAACCGTCTGTTGGTGAACTCGAGCCTAAGTATAGGTACCTACTTGGTAAGATATAATTGTTTAAAAAAAATGGTTTTTTTTTTGTCTTTGCTCCAATTCGCATTTATTCTATATTTGAATAGGTATTATCGTGTACCTATTAATATAATATTGCGACAGTACAAATATCTAATACCCTGAAAATTTATATTATTTCTATTGGATATTTTATATACGAATATATAGATTTTTATTATTGTACTGAAAAAGAGATCAGTTTAAATTGTAATGTATCCATTAGTATTTTATTTTAATAAATCATTGATCACCTAACTTATAATAGATTTATGTTGGACAATAATATTAATATTGTCCATGAAACCGATTTTTGTAACTATTTAAAAATTCCAACTTTTATAAGAATGAACATTTAAATTAATTTTTAAAATCGTGCTCAAACAAATCCTGTTTCGTTTTGCTATCATTTAAAAATATTGTATAAGTAAATTTTAATGAGGACGATAGGGGTTGAAATTAAGTGTAGGTACTTATTTACCAATCATCCCCCGGGGTGATGAGACATGAAAATTATCTTATTTTATATTATATTGAACACTCACAACATGTTACACTTAAATATCTAAATAATTTATTCAAAAAATTACTGTTAAGTAAAATAACAGATGTGATGTTTTATGTTCTTGTTATTTTGGTATAACACTTTCTTACTTTCTCTTTGTTTACCATTAAATTTTGGCTCAACGCAGACGGGAGTGATTTAGTTGTATAGCAATTGACAACTTTTAAACATTTTGACACAATTTTTTATTTTGCAAAGAGACTTAACCCATTTGTGACAATTTGTATGGTAAACAGTTTCCGCTATTTATTTATTTACCGCGACTTCGTACCTAACATTAGAATGAGGTTCACGACATTCGTTAGATTCGTTTTTCGTTTATTATTTATACATTCATTCAAAATCCACAGCTCAATTTACAAATAAAAAAATCATAACTAAATAAATGCCAATTAAGAATCAAAAATTACTGGTTTGCACCACACTCTTTTAGTCTTAATAAAAACGCCATAAACACCTCGTTAATTGTTGCCAGTTGCCGAAATTTGACACTAAAAGTTGCCATGTCCGCACAGAGCCTCAATTCATTAGTAACTAAGATATTTTTTTATTGCTCGAACGAAAATTGATATTTTTAACATGTTGTTAGTGTTGATAAATTATTGTCAGCCATAAAATATATTGGTCCTATGCACGTCTAAAATTTATCACCCTGCAGTTATGTATTTATTGTTACCAAATGAAATGATATAATTTATTTATTTATTTACTTAATTAAAAATTTTATAAGTTTTTTTATGCTCGTGTAAAGAAAATGTGAATTTATAGCTTGTAACTTTATTCTATTTAAATTAATTTTAAATTAGATTAACCTCCAATGGGATCCTAGACGTGGGAGCCAAGTGAGTGGAGGGAGGGACTATTTTCGTATCTTTGTTAATTTTGTATTTATTGAGCTTATAAGAGCATTTTGACGAACTCACCTCTCGAGAAATACGACATATATGAATGACTATACCATAGGTCGAATGGTGGTGGGTTGCAACCTTTCAATTGTGACCCTCTTTTGGGTACGTTAGGTTTCGTCTTTAGTCCGTTATAAGGGATCTATAATACTAAAAGTTGTAATAAATAATGCTATCTGCCCTTCTGTACCTTTACCGTGAGTTATAATGACCGCACTCGCTAGCGAGAGCGTAAAATATGTCAATTTGACATTGAAAGGTGACAGTTTTTCATATACTTAAATGTTTCACACTCTCGCTAGCGAGTGAGGTCATTATAACTCATGGTAAAGGTACTGGTCTACAATGTCGACTTATTGTAATTTGAATTCCTATATAGTTGAATTAAGAAAGAAAGAAAGAATTTTATTCATTACACGCAACACAAAAACACATACATAATATAAAAACAAGACAGAAATTAATAAAAAAATAGGTAAAAGATGTGTGTGTGTGTGTCCTCGCGGCAGTGAATCGGATAATATACGAGTATATGTAGTGGATACTATACAAAATGGTATTACAAATTACAAGAAATGGACAATGAAGACCTGGAAGAGATAAAATACTGTCAAACGTCAAATACTGTCATTTCAAAATCTGTTAGGGCCTCTTTCACCAACTACAAGTGAAGTGTTGATTAGTTACTTTTAGAAATAAAATTTATGTTTTATCAAATTATGCACTCGATTTACTGCATCCTTCGATAGGCGATTTTTTTTTTAATTATTTTCTTTTTAATGTTTTGGTCTTTTACCGTACAAACAAAGGCATATATAAGCTCCATCATTCCCGGTTACCGGTGACTTTAAATGGCGGTTAGCCTATTTGACACTTGACACATGGTGAAAGAGGCCCAATGTCATAATTGTGCAGTTAATAAGGCACAATTAGGTATCAACATTTACATAATACGATAATTCGTAGAAATTAATCCTTTATAGGAACAAATTTAAGTTAACTATTTATTTACACTAGACGGCTGTAAGTTGTAAATATGCTTATGTCAATTAAATTATTTATTTATTTTTACAAATAAACATTTTTAATAAAACGCTTGTGTTTTTTTTTAAACTTTTTTATAAACATAAAAATTTTAACGTTACTGAAATAATTTATTTGATAATAATTATATTTTTAAGTAGAAATCAAAAATTAAATACTTAATTTCTTTTTATCCTTTGCTGCTTTGATTTATAATACCCAACTTATATTAAGGTAATTACAGATTTTGGTATATAGATTATTTACCAAAATCTTGATTTATAATACCCAACATATATTAAGGTAATTACAGATTTTGGTATATAGATTATTTACCAAAATCTTGATTTATAATACCCAACATATATTAAGGTAATTACAGATTTTGGTATATAGATTATTTACCAAAATCTTGATTTATAATACCCAACATATATTAAGGTAATTACAGATTTTGATATATAGATTATTTACCAAAATCTTGATTTATAATACCCAACATATATTAAGGTAATTACAGATTTTGATATATAGATTATTTACCAAAATCTGGAATTAAAAAATATACAGCGTTATACATAATTATATATTATTATGCTAAATATTGATGATCATGAAATATAGATTTTTTTTTTTTATTTTCTTTATTATAATTTTTGTAATGTAATGTGTAGATAATATTTCATAGGAAGTTTAGAATTTACCGAATCAGATTGCAATAGTTCAAATCAAAACTATATATTATCGTTAAGTACCTAAATGTGATGACGCAATTTTCTCCATTTTAACCCTAATTTAATTTAATTTTAAAACCCGAATATTTAACTTGGCTATATATGGATCTCGTCTTGCACTGTCAGATTTTATTTTAATTTTTTTTTTTTCTGTCATTAATACGAATCCTGTCTTCTCATTTTCCACCTTCGCCCTGTCCTTGTTCAGTGGCTTCGTTGACTTTCTCCACATTCAAATGTGGTATGTTACACTCAACACAAGGCAAAATTTCTTCTTCCATCATGTAAAACTGAAGATTAATCATTAGACAGTTGTAAATACCTCCTAACAGCGTGACAAAATAGAGAATCGACAATTTTGAACTAAAATACTTACGCGTTTATCATCTCCATAACCCAAATATTTCCTTGTAGGTACGATGACAACGTCTAATTCCTTTGCTTGCTCTCTGGTCACCGTTTCGGGTACCATCATAGTGTGGGAACCGCCCACCCAACGATGGCAAGCGTGATTTCTGTCATCAATATTTCTATTAATAAATAAGGGTTCGACATCACGTATATATATACAAAATAAATTCACAAGATATTTGTATTGGAGATACTATGGAATTTATCCCATTGAAGTATCCTACTTTGTTTGTGCTAGGAATGGTTCGCTATAACGAACCGAGAGTGAGACGTGATCTAGCGCTCGCCTCATACATTTTTAAATTGCCGACAGGAAAAACATATACAATTGTGAACTATCAAATAAAATAGGACTGTGACTATGGAGGAGACGGAAACCACAACTCTTCGCCATACCGCGCGCAAAAACGGATTTGCTTGCGCAACCTTTACTTAATAAAATGGCACAATTGATTGACCTGTTCCATTGCACACTGAACGAATTCAGTAGGGTGGGACTATTTGTGATATCTTATAGTAGATAGTTTTGATTTATTATTAAGTATTCTAATAATTTCTTGTGTATGTTTATGTAAATTTTGTAATTTTTATAATTTGTCAAATTGATTAGTGTAATGTAAATAATTTAAATAATGTACTTCGATTGGTAACTGATACGTCGAATTAGGATTAGTCCTGTTATGATGTACCATGTGTGTTGTAAATAAATAATTAAAAAAAAAATTTTTTTTAGAATCTTTATATATTTTATATATTTGAATTATATAATTGAAAAAACTATAAATCACCTACTTGTGTATGGATAAAATTATCCAAATTGCACTCCTAAACAGTGTACCTACTTAACATGTTTACTATAATGGTCTTAAATACTTAATTAATTCTTAATTTATAATAATTTCTTAATTTCTACTTAATAGATTTAGGGCCTCTTTCATCATGTGTCAAGCAGGCTAACCGCCATTTAAAGTCACCGATAACCGGGAATGATGGATATTATATGCCTTTGATTGTACGGTAAGTCCCAAACATTAAAAAGAAAATAATAATAAAAAAAATTCGCCTATCGAAGGATGTGCAGTAAACCGAGTGCATAATTTAATAAAACATAAAATTATTTCTAAAAGTAACTAATCAACACTTCACTTGTAGTTGGTGAAAGAGGCGCTAAGACTAATATTTATTAGTATTAATTTATTTTTGAATTTAGAAAACCCGCCGTCAAATATATCAAAACCAACCTCACACCCGATAACCATATATCATTGTAACTTCGACAAACCTTTCATCGGGTGTCTCCGGTTTCCACGTGCGAAGACAAGGCTCCTCCTCATCAGCTGGTGTGGCGGGAGATTGAGTACGAGGTAACATGGCGGGAAGGGGAGCAGGTTTACCATGTGATGAGTCCAAAAAGTCCATGAGAGCTGGGACTTGACACGCACCGCAAACCGCGTCCTTAGCTAATTGACGTGTCAAGATCGCTGCCTAAAACGTGTAATGTACAACATTACGGTACGGTAAATATATAAATATCTTCACACATTACACACCATTAGCACCATCTAGTTTCACAGTAAGCAACTAATGCTTGTATTATGGATACCAGACAGTTGATATACTACACAGATTACTTTTTTTTTTCGGTAGAGAGAGAGAGACACACACACACACACACACACATATGCACATGCACGCATGCTATCACGCATATGTGATTATAAGTATGTATTTGCATATAATGTGCATATATGCTATATGTTTATATTATTATAGATACATAAGTAGATATATATATTGTTACCTTTTTTTTAATTACTCGTATTTTCTTTTTTTTTGTACTTATGAACTTTAATATATCTAACCTTGTAATAGGCTATATAAAAATTTAACTGTTTTTATGTATTTCTAAAATGTTACATGCTGTAAGGTTGGCTATTAAATAAATAAATAAATAAATAAATAAGTAAATAAATAAATAAATAAATAAATAAATATTATAAATACAAAACACCCATGGCTCAGGTACAAAGGCCCCTGCCCCTAGCGGGATTTGAAAACGCGACCGTTTGGTTAACAGCTAGGGTTACTAGCCACTAGACCAAACGTGTCGTCACGGTGCTGGTCGATCGGTCATGGGTGCTAGTATATTTTAGTTTAATTTTTAATTATGACAAGAGCGGCACACACGGGACTGACCTTTGGCTCCCCAAGGATGTGTGCCAATTTTTTCAATTGATCGCTTAAATCCTGCAATTGTCTCCGAGCGTCATCACGAACCTCCAAAACCTGTATCAGTTCAGCTTTTTGCCCCGTAACACCTAAGAGATCCTGTACTGCTTCCTAAGATATAAGATTCATTAATATATATATAAACTTATAGAATTCTTTGTATAGTATGTAATTATTAAGTTTTATAGCTATTAAGATGAATCAAAAATGTTCTTTTTGTACACAAATTGAGGTACATGAATAAACTTAAAAGAGTCTATTAGGTTAGGATTTAGGTTAGGATATGAATAAGACTCCCAGGAGAGCATGCATTTTCAAAATATAGTTTTGTCAGAGCATAAATGATATTCTAACCATCCACACTTGCTCTTGCTTGTGAAACTTGTCGTGACAAACATCCAGACGCCTCTCTAGTTGATTCCGTGCAATATTGAAGTCTATCTCGGTCAATAAGCCAGCCAAACGTGAATTGTCCGCCTTAATACATACAATACGTCAACGAATTGTGATTATTATTAATTATTTAATTGACTTAGTACAGTTATTATAATTATACATACACTAGCTGACCCCGCAAACGTAGTTTTGCCAAAAAAAAAATTTTATTGGGGGGGTATAAAAATAGTTTATAACCTATTCTCAGAATAAAAAAACTTTTTTGGGGGGGTATAAAAAATAGTTTACAACCTATTCTCAGAATAAAAAAAACTTTTTTTTAGGGGGTATAAAAAATAGTTTACAACCTATTCTCAGAAAAAAAAAACTTTTTTTTGGGGGGTATAAAAAATAGTTTGCAACCTATTCTCAGAAAAAAAACTTTTTTTTGGGGGGTATAAAAAATAGTTTACAACCTATTCTCAGAATAAAAAAAACTTTTCTTTGGGGGGTATAAAAAATAGTTTACAACCTATTCTCAGAATAAAAAAAACTTTTTTTTGGGGGGGTATAAAAAATAGTTTACAAGCTATTCTCAGAATAAAAAAAACTTTTCTTTGGGGGGTATAACAAATAGTTTACAACCTATTCTCAGAATAAAAAAAAACTTTTTTTTGGGGTATAAAAAATAGTTTACAACCTATTCTCAGAATAAAAAAAACTTTTTTTGGGATATAAAAAATAGTTTACAACCTATTCTCAGAATAAAAAAAACTTTTTTTTTTGGGGGGTATAAAAAATAGTTTACAACCTATTCTCAGAATAAAAAAAACTTTTTTTTGGGGTATAAAAAATAGTTTACAACCTATTAGAATAAAAAAAATTTTTTTTTTGGGGGGGTATAAAAAAATAGTTTACAACCTATTCTCAGAATAAAAAAAAACTTTTTTTTGGGGGGTACAAAAATAGTTTACAACCTATTCTCAGAATAAAAAAAATTTTTTTTTAGGGGGTTTAAAAAGTTAATTATTTGAAAGCCACCTTGTCTCTAAGTCCATCTAGAATTTCATCTCGATCCGCCTTCTCTTCTTTCAATATTTCTACGGCTTTAAGCAAATTCTGAAATGTTATCAATCGAAATTATTTTTAATCTTATAGTATATATATATATTGTGATCCTTAACATTATTCCTTAATGTGTACCTTCAGGTCCACGTCGAGAGTGCCCTGTGAACTGGTGAGAGCCTCGTGTTCATGCAGAGACGTGTTCAATTGCAATACCAAATCATCAAATCTCTCATTTAACTCCATTAAAGCTGTTTACAAAGCATTTATTATAATAAGGATTATTGGTACTTTCTTCAAATAGAATTCTAATAAGTATCTAATCTGTCTATTCTAATTGCCTTCGAGATACTTACATAACTGTTTGTTACAATTTAATTATCTTCGAACAAAATTCACTTGAAAAATATTATTGTGCACAATGATTGCTAATAAATAAATGTTTATTTATTTATTTTATTTATTTATTTATTTAGATTACGGTACATAAGAACAATATAAACTCTATATAAGTGCATCTAATGAAACGAAAATAATACATATTAATATCAATTATAGTTATTTTATTTGAAACGACTTCAAATCTTTTGAAATATCAGACAAAGATGATGCAAGTGCGCTATCGACCTCATTAGGTCAAGGGATTAGGAGGGGATAAGAAGATAGGCTCTTACTCACTCACGGAAAAACAGCACATATGCTGTTATTTCATTATGGTCTCCTGTAAGTGGGTGATTATTGTGGCCACACATTGAAGCCAATTCGTGACAGCAAAACGCACTTAACACACTTAAGTATGTTAACATAGTGTATTGACATTAGGACTTTTTATTAACATTAGGACTTTGTATTAACATTAGGACTTTGTATTGACATTAGGACTTTTTATTAACATTAGGACTTTGTATTAGCATTAGGACTTTGTATTAACATTAGGACTTTGTATTAACATTAGAACTTTGTATTAACATTAGGACTTTGTATTAACATCAGGACTTTGTATTAGCATCAGGACTTTGTATTAACATTAGGACTTTGTATTATTAACATTAGGACTTTGTATTAACATTAGGACTTTGTGTTAACATTAGGACTTTGTATTATTAACATTAGGACTTTGTGTTAACATTAGGACTTTGTATTATTAACATTAGGACTTTGTATTAACATTAGGACTTTGTATAACCATTAGGACTTTGTATTAACATTAAGACTTTGTATTAACATTAGGACTTTGTATTAACATTATGACTTTAACCAACCAGCTGTTTCTGCATTATTGTTGACTTGCTCAAGCTGTTCGAGTCCAGCTTTAAGATCACTTCGTATTTGTAGCACTTGCTCTTGAAAACCTTGCATCTGAAATGAACCGAGACACAAGTCAGATCTTTATACTTGGATTGGACTCAGTTGCCATAATATATTAATGACTAACCTGCATAAACTTGGCTAGTTACCTGAGTATTAAGTCCGGCACCAAATCCACTCAATTGTTCCGAATAGTCATTCACGAGATTGTGTATTGAGGTCAAACGTTTGTTCAACTGTAAAGCTGTACCCATCTTTTCAGCTGTGGATTAAAAGAAAGCTAATATAAAAAACCACAGTGTCAGAATCGTCAGAAATGCTGACTTTCCACTTGATGGACTACCGCTGCCTATTAATCCAAGAAACGCAATAGGTGCTGCCAACCTTAGTAAGATTAAGTATTTGTTAAGAAAGAATAGGGAAATGTGCTCGGGCATCCCTTACGCAATTGGTACATGATAGTCTTCCGTAACGGGTTGGTTACTGCCGCCAGACGATCTGCCCAAGTTAGTGCAAAACGCAGTGTGCCATGTCGCTAACTTGCCAGACCCCGACCCGAGCCAACATTGAAAATTTCATTTCGAAAGTTCACCCTGTCAGGTATCGAATCGGGGACCGCTGAGACAGAGCGCTTAGACAAGCACCTAAACCACTCGATCAATGGGTTCGTCAAATTATAACAGGCTGTATTATATTAGATATTAGTGGCCATAAGTATTGTAACAATTATAGTTGTAGGTTTTATATATATATACATTCCACACAACACCATCTAGTTCCACATTAAGCAACTAATGCTTGTATTATGGATATCAGACAGTTGATATACTACATAGATTACTTTTTTTTTGGAAATACATACATATTATAAATACAAAACATCCACGACACAGGTACAAAGGTAAAATGTTAACACATAAACATTTGCCCCTAGCGGGATTCGAACCCGCGACCGTTTGGTTAACAGCTAGGGTTAGCAGCCACTAGACCAAACGTGTCGTCAATTTTATAATTTTAGCTGGTGGACGTTCGAATCATAAGATAAATGATCAAAAAATCCCAACAGGCGTGCAAAAATTGCCCAAGAAACAATTTATCGATGATTAAGAGTGTATCTTACACACAGAACTAGCTGCCCTGTTTGCAGAGTCGGCAATCGATTCCGCTTTATTTGCTATATTCGCTATGTTCTTAGTTAACTGCTCTTTCATCCAAGCGAGAGAATCACTGCAAATATTTACATTAAAGTTTTAAAACTTGTAAATTTACCTACATTAAATAACACTAAAATGACACTCACTCCATCTCTGATCTAGTTACTCGAGATGATCCGACTTTACTCTCTCCGGCTATAACGTCCATTCCGACTGACTTGCTACTTATTGTCCCCCTTTGGAACTGCTACAAAACGCCAAAAAAAAAAAGATTTATTGTCAACAAAACGTATTAACTCATATTAACTTTGCGCCCCTCTTAGAAAAAATACTATTTTGAGTTCCGTATCACGTTTGAAGGGTACCATTTATATATCCCTCCTTTTCGCACTAACTACACAAAGAATATCTTTTTCAAGCGGACATGTACGTGTTATAACAAAATATTAAGGATTTAGACATATTTTCCATTTCTATAGCGAAGTTCAAGAAGAGCTTCGAAGATTTACTATTGCGTTCTTAATTTGTATCTACTCGTAACACTTAGCACTATTTTGTTGTATTCTTTTGAAGTGGCTATTTGTACCACCGCTTGTAAATATTTGTATTAATCAATGGTAATATATAGGTCTTATTGTTTCTTTGTTTTTATGTATAATAATTTGTATGTGACTGTTTTTGCCTTAATAAATAAATAAAATAAAACTGCAAGTCTTAATAAATAAAATCACCTCATCAGTAGTTAACGAGGGCACTTGACCAACGATGTTTTGTGGCAGCACTCCGGCAGCTGCTAGCTGAGTGAGCAGCTGACCCATTCGGATAATAGCTTCTTCGGCTGCTTGCACACGGGCGTCCACCTATTTTTTTTAAAATAGTGGATATTTCCAGCAGTAAAAAAAAAATGGTGTGTGGGTAAAATGAGTAAAAATAAAAGTGGCGTTAATTTTAACGCCACCAAAACGCAAACGTTACTTTTTTTTATCCTAAAAGGAGCCCTTTCGAGTTGGCTCCAACTCTAAAGGGTGCGTTTTTTTTTTATATAAAAAAGATGGGTTTGCTCTTGACCAACAACCAACTGTGTAGCTAGGATGAGGCCTAAGATCGAGCGAACTTCGTTTTCAACCCAGAAGATGCCTATTCACTCGAACTTTAAAAAGATTTGGGTTATATGAGCTCAGGAGTTCCAAACGTTGGCAGTGCGCATTATAAAAGATGCTTTAAAGCGCTTGGTCCTAAATAGCGGGATATCGACAAGATGAGGATGGTAACCATTTGTACGTCTGTATGTCCGATGGAAGATGCGTCCATTTATTATTTAAAAAAAAAAGTGTAAGGAACTTTCACTCCTTAATCGGACACCTGAAAAAATATATATACATATATAGAAACCTTCATAGCGCCCATAGCGTCAGTAAGAGAGGCGCTTCCTTTCGCCAAATCATCTCTAAGTTTTTCATTGTCAGGCAATGTCAACGCAGGTAAAGGACCGGCGATGTTTTTCAATGCCATAACCGTCTCCTCGAGCAAATCAAATTCTGTTCTTGTTACCACATCGATAGATTTTGTGGCTAAAAAAAGTTCAAAATCTTGTAGTAAACAAATGGAATAGTTTACTCAAATAAAAGAATGGTATGTAATTTTCTCAGACTGATACAAATATTGGATAAAATTTACAATTTTACAGAACCTGAAGCAGATAATTAAACAAATTTAGTATTCATAGCAATATTTAGGTACTAAAGGATGCTATTCAATCTTGTAACGTAGGCCTACATTTATTTAGTTATATTAGAATAATAATCTATACTAGTCTATACTAATCTATACTTCTATACAAATATTATAAATGCGAAAGTATGTGTGGATATATGGATGTTTGTGACTCCTTCACTCAAAAACTACTGAACCGATCACTATGAAATTTTGCATACACGTTATCTGTGACACTAGAATAGGGAGGGACCAGAGACATAGGGTACCTTTCATTCAAAAAAAAGAACTATTCCCGAGGGATCAATAAAAAATAAAAAACTAACGCCTAGCCAAAGTGTAATAACAACATGAGATCAAGCGTTATATTGCGTCTTTAAAATTTTCAAAACGGACGAAGTCGCTAGCACCAGCTAGTTAATTATATATGGTATGTACATTTTGTAGATCCGGGACCTTTTTCAGGTTTTCCGTCAACATCTTTACGTTTCTCTTTGTCGCCTGCCTTGACTTTATCCTTTTTGCCTTTCTTTTCCTCCTCTTCTTTAATATCAGGCAAACGTGCTGCAGGTGCAGCAGCAGCAGCAGCAGGTGCAGCAGCAGCAGCAGCAGTGGCAGCAGCAGAGATCGCCTTCTTAGGCGAAGTCGGTGGGGACGTCTTTTTATGTTTTCGCGGCGCCCTCTCCGATGGAGACTCTTCCAATTTTATTTCTACCTTTTGTTCGAGCAAACGCATGTGACGAGCAAGTATATGCAATACTGTTTCAAGTAAATTGAAGTTTATAGTGTTTTGCTGTAATTAAAATGTAATGTTAGTAACTATTCCTTACAAGTTATAACGAACACTTATTTGACAACACGTTTGGTCTAGTGGCGAGTAACCCTAGCTGTTAACTAAACGGTCGCCGGTTCGAATCCCGCTAGGGGCAAATGTTTATGCGTTAACTTTTTACCTTTGTACCTGAGTCATGGATGTTTTGTATTTATAATATGTATGTATTTACAAAAAAAAAAGTAATCTATGTAGTATATCAACATCAACTGTCTGGTATACTACAAGCATACCATATATATATATATATGGTATGGTATATATAGTCTGGTAACTGTCTGGTCTGGTATATCCATACTACAAGCATTAGTTGCTTACTGTGGAACTAGATAATGCTGTGTGGAATGTGTGAAGATATTTATTTATTATTATTATTTATACTTATAGGCGACTTATATTAGTTATATAAAATCAACGTTGACTGTACAATTCTGGTAGGTATTGTTGGAATCTGATATAAGTACTAAATTCAAATTCAAATTCAAATTATTTATTTACAAGTGACATGGGTCAATGTAAACCAGTTCTCATTAGTTAGAATATGCCACCTCATGCACTGCCCCGTATGGCGTGTAAAATTATAATTTACATATCTTTCTATTTACTATTTACTAGGAATCTGATATGATGGTCATTTTATATTTTAGGAATCTAGTATAGAATGAACGAAGTGTTGAGAATGTTGAAAAAAAATTATACAAATCAATAATATAAATAATAATAAATGGCGATGCATTGGCAATGCATGCAATTCTATAAAGGTCCCAAATTGTCCCAAAACTTATTCAAGCCCTGCCTATATATTAATTAATTTAAAATATAAGTAAAACCATAGAGTAAATAATACTTAATACTGGTTAAATAGAGTAAATAGTACTTAATACTGGTTAAATAGAGTAAATAATACTTAATACTGGTTAAATAGAGTAAATAGTGCTTAATACTGGTTAAATAGAGTAAATAGTACTTAATACTGGTTAAATAGAGTAAATAATACTTAATACTGGTTAAATAGAGTAAATAGTACTTAATACTGGTTAAATAGAGTAAATAATACTTAATACTGGTTAAATAGAGTAAATAGTGCTTAATACTGGTTAAATAGAGTAAATAGTACTTAATACTGGTTAAGTACTATTTACTCTATGGTAAAACAGAAAACATGCGCTACATGCGGAGGACTACGGGCAAGAAAAATACCTACTTATTCTACTTGTACCCACTTGTATAGTAAATTGATATGGAAATATATATCTAAGGCTCTTGCCAGTTCCTCTTCATAGGGTATGCATTCCGAATCGGTAGAAAAAGCCAAATAATTGATTATTAATGGGGACAGAATAAGTCCTGTGCAATAAAGAATATTTTTGCTTGTATATTCAGTAGATATTTTTAATATAGGCACTCGCATTTCGTAGGTATACTTATACACCTATGCTCTTAATAGGTAGGAAGATACCTGCCTCTTTAGGTCCCATAGCTATGTTGATCAGATCTTCAACGCTGACCAGAAGCATTCTGTCGCTCATGGTAGGTTCATCGAACCGACGTTGTCTTGGCATTTTGCTAGTCTATAATAAATATTTATCACAAATTGAATATTTTTCAGTAAATAGGAATTTCAATTACAACAGTAATCCACAAAGATTATTAAGTTTGATTATAAATAATCCTCTAGACGTATTGTGTCAATTGTTATATTCCTCTGTCCACAGAATATTTTTATTTTTTATTTTTATACAAGAAGTCTTAGAGTACCTATATGTAGGTAAGTTTTTTTTTTTATATATAAGTTCCGTTGTTTTTTTTATTATTAGTTGCCTGTATAATAATAAAACAATAAAACATTTACAGAAACGAGCTTAGGTAGGGATACATAGGTAGGTATGTAACTACATAAGTTTTTAAAGATATTTGGATTTTAGTAACTCAATCAATCACACGTGATCCGTTTAATTGATTTGGATGAAAGTTAGCACATAAATAGTTCAATCTAAACTAAAAATTACAAGCTCAAAATAAAAATGATAACACCAGACTAAATGTTTTTTCTTTAACACTGAAGCTCATCAATAACTAAGCAAAGAGATAAAAAAGAAAATTGGCACATAAAATGAGAAAATTGTACTAAACTGTGTTCGCTTCACTCATTTACATAAGTGAGATCATTTACAGTTAAGCAAATAAAATATAAATACTTATAGCAAAATTAATAAGTGATTTTTTCAGTACCTGTCAATTTTAAATAGCTTTCTTTCGCTTGTACCTAAATATATATTATAAAATTCAACTGACATGGATGTAAAATATTATTATTATTTTGTTAATAGGTAATATTGATGTTATATTTGAAATTATTATTATTATTATTAGAAGGAAATGGGATTCAAGGGCTGTAATGTAAATAATTATTCAAGAGAGCCAACACTATTGAAAAAAAAAAAATACAGGTCAAATAGTTTTTTTCCCCATTTGTTCTACTTGATATTGGATATTGATATTGATAGAACAGTGGGAATGTGAATTCCAAAAGGTTATACTATTTGTATTGTAGTTCTTTTTTTAAAATCCCACACGAAACGTTTTTTAATCCGGATAATCCGGTTAAGCAGTTTCTGAGATTAGCGTGCACAAACTCACAGACAAAATTCTATAAACTATTTCTTGACCTTGGTTAGGTTTTTTTTTCTTTTTTTTTTTTAATATTTAATGTACTAAATTATATTATGTTAGATTCTCTATTATTATTATTTTTTTCATAGATTTCTATGAATGTTGGATTACTCATCATTTAATTGAAGCAATAACGAAACTCATATACAGTTTATACAATTCATTTATTTCATAACTTTCGCTGGACCTCACAGATATCCAAAAACACATCTATTTCGATAATAATATTGCGTGTATACATAATAATAAGTATAATTATACACGTACAACCGAGCGGGACAATGTAATACTGAAAACACTTACAAATTATACGTTTATTAGTTAATTTAAATGGCAAAATAAGAAGCAAGTGTGCGTTATTATAATTTCAAAAAAAAAAATTAAAAAAAAAATAAAAACTTCAAATACTACATCTACATACAACGTGGAATGCAACGGGGGGTTATTTTGAAACGGCTGAAAATAAAAAAAAAAATTAGAAAAAAACCAAAAAAAAAAAAAATTTTTTTTTTACTTTTAATGTGTATGTATTTATATAATATAATATAAATAATTATATTTTTCAATAAAATATAACAACTGATTTGGACGAATCGTGCGCTAGAACCTTTTTCAGAACATCTTTATTTAATTTTATTTACAATATTAAGGGATTTTTTCATCGCAAGCGATTAATCGTCCGCAGACTATATACTAACCATTTCAAATTCAACAATATAGATTTTAATTTATTAATAATAAGACGACGTTTGAAACACGATTATATTATAGTATAATATTATATTTATTATACATTTCATCAACTCACTACATTCTTACAACTAAGGCCTTTTGCACATTGAGATACTCAAGAGGCGATTAGTTGCATACGCGTATGCGATTAATCTTTATATACTTTGCCATTTCCAACAAATTATCTTTAAAAATGGCTCAATAATTAAAAAACTAAATTTAAATTTTGCACGTTTTGTATTATTATTATTATTTTTTTTATCGTTTTATTGTATTCTTTATGTGGCGACAAAAGTTTTTATATATTTCTCGTGGTATATTTTTTTTTTTCAGTCACATTCTTTAGAGTCTCATGATTAGAGTAATTCGAGACATTATCATATGTTAGAAATGATAGAATTCTGTTCACACATGCAACAAATAATCGTCTCGAGTATCGTTAATGCGCTGAATGAGGCCTAACTAAACACACAATCAACAATCGACTCCAGTTTTTAATCCTCTAGGTTACGGAAGGCAGCGGACATGTCCTCGAGTAGCTGATCGAAATCCCCCTTGATCTTGGCTTCGCCGTCCTTCACCGGGTCCTTGAACTTCATCGAGGACAGCTGATAGAGGATGTTGCCCATCGCATCCCTGATAACGTTCCAGGTGACCTTGTTGTCCGATTGCGCAGTGGACTCCACTGCGTGACGCGACATATCGTAGAATGCGATCATGTTGCGCAACATACCAACAGTTTTGTAGAACGGACAGAACCGATCGTAGGCCGAGTAGCTGTTCTGCTGCAGGAAATCGTCTTTCAACAGCTTCGCCACCTCCAAGGTTATCTTATCAGTCTCGGCCAGAGACGCTTTACCCACGAGCTGGACGATCTCGGACAGGTCCTCCTCCTCCTGCAGTATCTCCTTCACCTTTGTGCGCAGCGGGACAAACTCCTGATAGTTCTTGTCGTAGAAGTCGTCCAGTGCCCTCATGTACTTGCTGTAAGAGATCAGCCAGTTGATGGACGGGAAGTGCTTGCGCTGTGCCAACTTCTTGTCCAATCCCCAAAACACTTGTACGATACTGAGTGTTGCGGACGTGACCGGATCCGAGAAATCACCACCGGGCGGTGAGACCGCTCCAACTATGGACACTGATCCTTCACGGTCCGGGTTTCCTAGACACTTGACGCGACCTGCACGCTCGTAGAACGAAGCCAGACGAGCCCCCAAGTAAGCCGGATAACCAGAGTCCGCGGGCATTTCAGCCAAACGACCGGAGATTTCTCTCAAGGCTTCTGCCCAACGTGAAGTCGAATCTGCCATCATGGACACGTTGTAACCCATGTCACGGAAGTACTCTGACAGTGTTATTCCCGTGTATATGGAGGCTTCTCGGGCGGCCACGGGCATGTTTGAAGTGTTCGCTACGAGTGCGGTACGTTTCATGATCGATTCTGTCACACCGTCGATTTCAACGGTCAGCTCGGGGAAATCTCTGAGCACTTCAGACATTTCGTTGCCACGCTCACCGCAACCGACGTAAATGATCACATCCGAGTTGGAATACTTGGATAGGGCTTGAGAGATGACGGTCTTTCCGCAACCGAAAGCACCGGGAATGGCTGTCGTTCCACCTTGGACGCAAGGGAACAGGGAATCCAAGACACGTTGACCGGTCAGCAAGGGATGATTGGCTGGCAGCTTTTCGGTCACCGGACGAGGCTGTCTCACGGGCCACACCTGCAACATGCTGTACTTGGCCTTCTCGCCGTCGAACTCTGTCTCCAAAACGATATCCTGAAAAGTTGCATTTCATTAATGAATCACTTAATGTTTCGAGAATGATGAAAAAAAAAAGTGCAAAAAGTGACCCAAAATTGACTGTCTCCCCTAGCGTTTAATCTGTTGGCAAGCCCCAACAAGCCATATTATCCTCTATTCAAAACGACTCTGGCCAATTTTGACCCTCCCGTAACTTGGTTGCGAATAAAACAAGAAGTTTCATTGAATATTTTAGTGATCAAGTGCAAAAAGTGGCCTAAATTTACTCTCTCTCCTAGCGTTTAATCTGGGGGCAATAAAAGTGCCCTCAGCAAGCCATATCATCCTTTATTTAAAACGACTCTGGCCAATTTTGACCCTCCCCTAACTTGGTTGCGAATAAAACAAGAAGTTTCATTGAATATTTTAGTGATCAAGTGCAAAAAGTGGCCTAAATTTACTCTCTCTCCTAGCGTTTAATCTGGGGGCAATAAAAGTGCCCTCAGCAAGCCATATCATCCTTTATTTAAAACGACTCTGGCCAATTTTGACCCTCCCCTAACTTGGTTGCGAATAAAACAAGAAGTTTCATTGAATATTTTAGTGATCAAGTGCAAAAAGTGGCCTAAATTTACTCTCTCTCTCCTAGCGTTTAATCTGGGGGCAATAAAAGTGCCCTCAGCAAGCCATATCATCCTCTATTTAAAACGACTCTGGCCAATTTTGATCCTCCCGTAACTTGGTTGCGAATAAAATAAGAAGTTTCATTGAATATTTTAGTGATCAAATTCATCATGTTTACGAATTTCACCTATCAACATTTATAGTGTCTGTTTCAATATATGACAACTTTATTTCTATAATAATTATAATGATGGCAACAAATGCAAAAAAAGTATTTATATTATAATCATATAATACTAAAAACGAGGAATTCTTGTATGCCACGATGATCTCGCAAACGCAAGATCTAACGATTTTGACGAAAATCTAATGTTAGAGGTTTATTTAGGTCTAGAAATCGATCTGTCACAGTCTTATCGTTGAGAAAAATTCGTTTTAGGTAGATTTTTTTTTTTAATGGTTTTTGAATTCGTTTTTGAATAATATTTTTAATTATTAATTCAAGTATTTTTTATTTTTTTTTCTATAATGTTTCATAGACTTTCTTTCTTACATGTAAAAAAAACCTTAAAACCTTTCATAGCTCGGTCACCCGGATATACTTATACTTAGGACCAAAGATTTTTTTTTAGTTATAATCTCAAAATACCCACCTCAACCTTGTAGTTGCCACTGGGTGCAATGTAGGTGACTGTTCCCTTGGCCTTGGGGTGCAGAAGCATCTTGTGTTTCACCAAAGTGTTTTCGTGTACTATCCCGTACAGATCTCCGCCGGTGATGTGCGAACCCACCTTAACATAAATTACTTATAAATCAAATATAACAAATTACAAATTTCATTACATATAAAACTGTACAGTCGTGAAGGTCTACTAAACTGACCTTAACATTCAAGGGATTAAATTCCCATTCGGTCTCTCTGGCCAGACACGGGATGTTGACACCCTTTGGGATGTAGATGGACTGTGTGAGCTCGTGGATGTCCTTCAACGGTCGTTGGATTCCGTCAAAAATGGAGCCGAGGATGCCCGGACCCAGTTCCACAGAGAGGGGCTTTCCCGTTCGGAGTACCGGGTCACCCACAGTCACACCCGATGTCTCCTCGTATACCTAAAAGACAATGTTTTGTGATCTGTTACAGATCTGTTATACAAATATAACTAATGCATTCCTTGTTAGGCGAAGCCATTTAAAAAAAATAAAAAAAACTTCCAAATTTATCTAGATATTTGTTGTCATTTATGAGAAAATAAAATTCGATTTAAAAAATATATATATATACAAAGAACATTGAGGTATACTATCACTTATTATTAAAATATGTAGACAAATTATATAATATTAATATAATAATACAATATAAATTAATTAAATAATATATCCTTAATAATAATAAAATATTTTGACAAAGAAGACATTATCCAATTGGCACAATAATTTAAATTATAAAAACTGTCACTATATCATATTTGAAAATGGATGTATTACCTGAATGGTGGCCATGTCACCCTCAAGTCGAATGATCTCACCGACCAGCTCATGATAGCCGACACGTACCAACTCGTACATAGCGGAACCAGACATTTTTTCCGCTGTAACCACTGTCAACCAACAAAATCAATAATAATCATATTACAGAGTACCACTGTTAGAATACTGTATTCTAATACTATACTAGAGAATACTCACCAGGTCCGGATACAGCAAATACATAACCGAATTTGTCCTCATTCTCCTCCTGAGCAATGGTCTTCATCTTTTTAGATGCCATCTTGGACTTCTTCTTTTACCTGTTGGATAAAAACATTCTTGAAATGTAGGCAATAAATAGTAATAATATAAAAATTATATTAGCCATAAACTATTTATATTTGCTAGATAGAAATGTCTAATCTAAATCTTCATCAATAAAATTTCGGAAAGCAAATTTATTCCATTCTGCCGTTTTTATAGGGATTAAATCTGATCTAGTGTAAGTTATATATCTTTATTTAAGTTAGAAATTATAAATTAAAAAATTAACTTAAAGTTAAACCCATGTACATACATACCTATGTAATTATTTAATTTAAAATACTTTTTGGAGATGACTGATTACATAACTTAAAGCCTTTTATGCTTGAGTGGAGATGCGAACTGAATAGCTTAAAGATAGGCACTGACTATGTCATCTAATCAGCTGATAAAATGATCAATCAATGCCAAAACATCTGAATAATCGATGGGCCATTCATTGCCACAAATATTAAATAAGAGATTTATTTTAAAAATAAATTATTCTGTTAATAGTTTTATTTGCAAAAATATAATCATTATTGAATTATTATTATTTTTTTTAATATTAAGTATAAAAATTTAGCTACCAATGCAAAATTGACATATATAAAACTAATTCATGATAAATATTAAATCATTTAAATTACTTAAATTACTTACTTTAAGCTTTGTTATAGGATTAAGATTAGTACTTTCTGAATCCACATAGAACTAATTCCATGGTTCTATGTTCTTGTGCTTGGCAAACCAAGGTAAAATTAAGTAGTAGGTAACTGTTGAGATTTAAAGACAGGCGGCAAGTATATTGATTTATTTTCAAGAATAACGTATGTCATATATATATTATGTAGTTTAAAATAAGATTTAACTTATTCGAGCTGAGAATAAATTTCGGTTTGATTATAATTAGTCACATGATAAAATGGGTGTTACAAATTGGCGTAAAAATACTAGAATTAGAACTTTTATTGCATACAATAAATATTTAGAGAAGTATATAGGAAAAATCTGTGGTATATTCCAAAAAAAAATCCCTAATAATTCCTGACATTACATGGAAAATGGTAATTTCCTGACAACGGCAGAATCAAACAATCGCTTACCAAAACCGAGAAGAATACTATAATAAATAACACAATCACGTATTAAAATGTAAAAGGCAAAGCAATATTTTATTTTAATACAAATAATGAACTCACGACACAAGAAAGATGTAAAAGTGAGAATGGCGGAGAATCACAACTTATCACAAGACCAACGATAAAAGTAAAGTCAGCTGACCATACTCTACACCTCATTGTCTATGATTCATTGATTTTTACATTCCGATTTGCATCAATATCTGTTTTCGGCCTGAGAATATCATGTTAGCCTAGTTATGGTCTATAAAATGGTAACATTAACAAAATTATTTTGATGTTGATTAGATTGTTCACAAGCATACAGGACCTATTATTTATCTTTTTTACTGTGCTTTTATATTATACTATACTTACTACGCACAAAGACGGACAACGATCGGTCGAATATTGTTTGCACGTGTGGGCTTCATACTTCATACGTCATCATAGTATCTACTAGGTACTATATAAAATTAAAGTCGCAGCCCGCGTCTGTCTGTATGTATGTATGTTCATGATGATATCAAAAACTATTGAGCAGATTTGATGTGGTTTTCACTAATGGAAATAGTGACCAAGGAGGTAGGTTTTTATCATAGAGGGTAGGAATCATGTGGGTTTTGTATATAATTTTCAGAAATAAAGCTGTGCGTGCAGTGGAAAATCAACTATATAATAGATCTATTTAAATCTATTTAAATGATAGAACTACATAAATCTGTCACCGTTTATTTTGTGACACAGATTACAAACTAATCACTTAATTAATTTTATTTACTCTATGTCATGGCATATGTTAATTAATATGTTGATTGTTGATTGAACGCGTTGTAAATCTTTCTATCCCTTTTTGTTTTCATAACCCATTTTTTTGAACTTGAAAGAAAGAGAAAGACTTGAAAACTACAAAAATAAATTAAATGTAGATGTAGGTAATAATATCGGTTCTTTTACTGGAACTATTGGAAGTCGATACATTAGTACAATGATAAATTAAACTGCTGTTAATACTGTTATCTGTCACTTTGTCAAATGTTGGTAAACTAAAATGCTTTATTCATAAGTTAAATTCATATTACCTACTTAAAATATATATACAAAATTGTAATCTGAACGTTCACAGGAACCAAAATCATATACAGTTAAGTAAATCTTTATCGTGGATTCTTCGACACGGGGCATTTAAGGAAGGCTTTCATCTAAGGTAATAATTAGTTTACGTTTTCTTTCCTTCAGTTTAATTGCCATATTATCTAGTCCAAAGTATAGCAAACAGTTGTTAAACAATTATTTATTCATAATTTTACTGTTATTGCTTATTTACACACTTAGTTGATTTGCTTTTATTAATAAATTTTAGAATTGGTTTTTATTCTAAAATTCTAGGAGTTTGTGTATTATTTCTACTTGTTGCAGTCCTGAAGGTTATATCGATGTTAACGTAATTTTGGCGCACAGATTATTTAAAGAAAAGTTCGATAGAAGTGATATTGAGCATGTGGTAAAGTGTAATGATAAACAGAGATTTAAACTACGTTTGAATCCTTTGGGTGTTTTGGAAATAAAGGCAAACCAGGGACACTCCATCAGCGAAGTCACAGATACTGAACTAACACCTATATTAGAGGTTAGTATTTCACTTTTTCAAGTATAGCTCTGTATCTATTATATATTCTGTTAGTTATATTAACTATATTGTACAACATAGACATAGTGGTGTAAGTATATAAGAATTAGACCTGTGTCAATCGATCATTTCTTGCGACCCGGGTCACTCATGACCCATTGGTATGGTGATCGGGTTAAATTTTGTGACAAAAAAAGGACAAAAAATATTTTAAGTGCTCCATAGTGCTGTTGTATGATTCGATTGCCAAATGACACGCGCCTACAAGTGACCTTATAGTGAGAACTGAGAACCCATACGATCGAATCTTTTCGAAACCAGTGATTTGATCACTCGTGATCAACACAGGTCTAGTAAGAATGTAAGTAGGTGCCTAAGTAAAAGTAAGAGGTGTATCCATAAGGCAATGCTGAGACGATTGTCTATTTGAAGAAGGAAGCAATAACTTGGTTTAAAATGACTATGAAATTTTCCATACACTGCTTAAGAAAAGAAGGATCAGAAGAAGTCGTAGCTAAAAGCTAGTATATTGTGATGAATGAGGATCTCTTTCAATCACAGAAAAACTTACATGACACTTCACTGTAATATAGTTTGATAATATGATATAATTATTTTTTATATATAAAAATTATATATATAATATAATACATATAGATAATAGAGATACATTGCTTATGTTGTAATAAGTATTTCACAATAGTTTAATTTTAATAATAAGTAATTTTACATAAGTAATTATTAAATTAATAATGTATAGCTGACACATGGATATTTGAAACATTACGATTCATACATTACGTTACATTAATAGGGATGTACATTATGGTTCGATTTTTTGAGTTGACTCATTTTGAACTTATCTTCAATTAAAAAGTAAAGCAAATTTAATTTCCAGGACTATATTCATAATTTTAACTTGTGAGCATTGTTTAATATAATAAAATATGATATCATATTTTAAACTAACGACCCGCTCCAGTCTTCGCCTATGAAAAAACTTAATTAGGTTTTATTATATACTAGCTGTTGCACGCGACTTTGTCCGCTGTCTATAGGTGAAAGAATTTTCAAAATTGGCCCCATAGTTTTTGAGTTTGTTACAAACAAAAGTACAAATACTTTTCTCTTTATAATATTAGTATAGATATAAAAATTCCAGCCGCGCAAATCGACTTCATATTGTAATATTTAAAGACTATGACATCATATTTCTTTATATTTTCATAATTTTTATTCAAAGTTGTACATTATATTCTTGTATATAACCGTTTCGGCGATTAACAACCGGAAAAACAGTCAACAATTTTTTTTTTAATAGTTTTTAAGTTACAAGTGACCGCGCCCATGTCATAATCCTGAATATGTCCATCCTCAAATCCTATGCTATTAATAAATGAGTAGTTTCGAAGATTAACTCCTACACACAAACTTATAGACGAAAGTTTTGAATCAATTGTTATGATTCGAAACAAATCAGAATATCGTGCATCCCTACTGCTTTATGTTAAATAAAATGCTTACTATGTATTTTTTGAAAACAAGAGTGTCTTGTGTTCGATAAGCATAGCTCCGTCTCTTTTCTTTAGCAAGCACCGGTCTCCTTTCAAGTTCATAATGAAATTTGATGCGCGCGCGCATTAACAATCATACTTAATAATTTAATATTTATTTGCAGGCAAAATACAAGACCTTGATTCATGGCACTTACATCAAATGTTGGCCTCAAATTAAGAAGCAAGGTCTCAGTCGCATGAAGAGAAACCATATACACTTTTCGAAGGGTGCGAATGAAAATATTATCAGTGGAATAAGATTTAATGCACAATTACACATTTATATCGACCTCGAGAAAGCTCTAAGTGATAATATAAAGTTTTATGAATCCGAAAATGGAGTTATTCTAACACCGGGAAATCATAGAGGCTTTTTGGAATCCAAATATTTTTCTAAAGTTATTAATATTGCGACAGGTACGTACTGATATTGTAAATTGTATATTAGGTATATTATTTCAAAGCTTGATTCTTTGTTTAAGAGAAAAGTTTTCATATCAAAGTCGACATACAGGCTGACGGTCCACTTGATACCGTCGCCTATAAAATAATTAAAATAAATGTACTTGTACTGAGGTGAAAAATTTAGTTTTTAGAATTTTTGTCTGTTTGTCTGTGCGTTGTGCAATCTATGAAACTGTTAGATATACACTGGACCGCAAAGAAAAAGGGGTCGGTTAGAAAATCTTCAAAAGTATCTTCTTTGCGGTCCAGTGTATTTGAATGTGGCTTTTACTGATGTATTTCATTTCAAGTTTCAACTTCAATTCAAATTCAACAGTGTTTGTTTCATTTCAATCCAATTAAATACAAAAAAGTTAATTGAAATAATACACGCCACGTGTACAAAGTGTCTTCAAATCATATAGGTATCAGAATAGACCTTTTTTTATCAGACATTGCAAATTTCAAAGATGTTCAATGAAAAAGACATTTATAGGAAATCAGTCGTTTTGGAAAAGGTTTTTTTTTTGAGAATTGTTTATTTTGTAGATCAATACATTATATGTTACATTCATTCAGACATAAGGCTATAAGGCTATAAGTCCATAAGGCTGCACTGCAAGTGGCATGGTACAGCTTAGATAACCTAAAAAATAAATATTTTTTTTGACCTGTTGAAGCAATAAATACATAATTTACCAATTTACCAAATACAGTAAAGGTTAAACACCTACAAGGTGGTATTTGGAAGAAAAAGCTTGTAGTAAAGTGTGGTTTTCAGGTGAAGTGTTGTATCCATAAATGATGGCGGACGGTATGGTTCAAACGGCTCGTCCACACAAGAAGAACTCTAGACCCTGGCCACGATGGAAGAAGACCTTCTTCAATCAGCGGCATGTCAATGCCGATATGAAAGTACACATTTTAGGTAGGTAACTCGAGTGCATAATCTACTCGCTCAATTAGTCTTTTTTTTTTTAATGTTATAAAGTAGACAAACATGCTGACTGGAGGTTTCACTTTATGATAGGTTATGTAGAAATAGGTAGTACATTTATGTAAATAAAAAATAATAATAAAAAAAAGAAATAGTAAAAATATGTAAGTATCTAGTTGTGAAAATAGAGAATATATATAAAAAAAATGTTTTTTAAAACTAGTGATGTGCCGGATCGTTAAAAATGCATAACCGCGGATACGGATATTTGGTGTCGAAGATCCGCGGATACGGATACCGATATTTGATGTCAAGATCCGCGGATACGGATACGGATATTTGATCTCAAAATCCGCGGATACGGATATTTGATATCAAGATCTGTACCTGCACCTTACATCAAGTGAGATCGCGGCCAAGCGCTACCTTGACATCGTAAAAAAAAAAAAAGATATGAGGATACGGATACGGATATTTGATGTCAAGATCCGCGGATACGGATACGGATATTTGATCTCAAAATCCGCGGATACGGATACGGATATTTGATCTCAAAATCCGCGGATACGGATATTTGATATCAAGATCCGAGGATACGGATACGGATATTTGATGTCAAGATCCGCGGATACGGATACGGATCGTAACATTCGAAACGATAGTTGCATTGTGCAGGTCTTTCTTTCTAATCATTTAATTAAAATTTAAAATATTACGAAGATTTAATTTTTGGTTTTTTTCTAATTATAAAAGTGATCTTATTTATAACTAAAATATTTAAATATTTCATTATTTTATTAAGCATACCACAAAGTTTTAAACTCAATTGATCTCATTATAAAGATATTTTAATTAGTATTTTATAAAAAAAAAATCCTATAATAAATATTGAAATAAATTTTTATTTTAATAGGCTTATCACAAAGATTTGTGATTGATCTCATTATAAAGATAGTACTTTTAAGTTATGTATTTTACTATTGGTATGGTAACTCACTACGGTTACGATAAATGTTTGCAATATAAATGTGCCAAATATTTGATTTTAAGAAATAAAAAATTATCTGAATGGAATTTAATAGTTTTTCATTGGTTCCTAATCACCTATATAATAAAATTTCATCTATGAATTGAAAATTAATAAGGTAAAAGATCAGCCAAAAAGTAACGAACACGGATCTTTCTTTTACCTCTGATATCCGCGGACACGGATACGGATATCCGGCACATCACTAGTTAAAACCAACTGTAGAGTATCAAACTATCTAGCTAAAACGCTTTTGTTATATATATTAGATATATTTTTTACAGTATCTATAAATACTTGCAAAGCTTGTAAAAAAAATACTTTTTATACACTGACAGGCCGAAAAAGTGCGTTGAGGCTGCATGACTGTATGAAAGGCCCAATTTTTTTCTAGGTTACCCTACGTACGTCCAAGAAACGGATATCCTCAGCTTATTTTCAAGGAACAATGTCGACGTGCAAGTGGAAAACATGACCAGACAAATGGCGACAGTAATATTCGCGTCGCCAGAGGAAGCCCAACAAGCCATAGAACTATCGGGAAGGATATGTCTGTACGGCACCAATTTAACGGTGAAGCGATACAATCCCCGCAACGACCCGGCTGAGGGACGAAACCATAGGAACATAAGAAATAATCGCAATAATGCTATGAATTTCCCCAAAAGTAAACAGAAAGGTAGCTTTCTAGATGTCGCTAAGGTTAATTAAAAACTCCGCCGCAAAATTTATACTCTTACGCAAAGACCAAATGAGAACTAAAGACACAATTTTGCGGACAACATAGTGAAGCTGGTTTTATTTTGTATTACAATCTATAACCTCAATTTTTGTCTATTTTTATTGATTCAATCCTGATTTTTATTTTTTGAAACCTAATTTTTACACTCGCTACGCAATTTGGTATTTACACTAGTAAATATTTTAATAAGGCAATTCGTAATTCGATTGTACATGTAAAGGTACACGGCGAAGGCGTAATATTATCGGCTTCACTCTGCCGTCCACGGAACTCATATCTTTAGTTGTCATTCTGTCTAAGCACTTAAATTGATCGATGTGATTGCAGGTGAAATAATAGATCCAAGCATGATAGATCTGTCGGGTCCGTTCGAAGATCAGCTCGAACAGATATTGGCGAACGTGAGACTGACGCAGCAGGAGGCGGCTTCGTTGGGTAGGTTGTACGCCGACGTGGAGATGGTTCTTCAGGAGTTGTGGCCCGGCTGCGTGGCCCTACCCTTCGGCTCCATCACCACTGGCCTCGGATTGAAGACCAGCGACGCCGACTGCTTCGTCCTGCTGCCTCCGGTCTATCGCCAATCCTATCCTCAGGACTACTTCGTCCCGCGAGCCAAACGTTTGCTCCAAACTCGACCGGACCTCTTCACTGAGATCCTTTGCATTCCTCGCGCCAACACCCCGATCGTCAAATTCTTCCATCTACCCACCGGTACCAACTGCGACGTCTCCTTCAAGACTCTACTGGGCGTGCAGAACAGCAAACTCATAGGCTTTCTACTCCACGTGGATCCGAGGATTCTGCCGCTGGCCATAATCATAAGATACTGGGCGAAAGTTCACGAGTTGTCGGGCAGCGGCCGTTTGACCAATTACGCACTCACTTTGCTAGTGATTTTCTACCTGCAGCAGCCTAAAAGACCGCTGTTGCCTCCCGTGGAGTGGTTGCAGAGAAATAGGGCCGACGACATCCCAGTGGACGGATGGAATACGGGTTTCTCGGCGGACTATTCGCGATTGTCGCGCAACACTAACACCATGTCGCTGGGCGAGTTGCTCGGTGGTTTCTTCAAGTTTTACTCCCAATTCGACTTTGAACAGATGGTGGTCTGTCCGTACTTGGGCTACGCGTTGTACAAAACCCAGTTCACCGGGGAAACCGAGCTCTCAGATCATTTCGCGTTGTACGTCCGCAACGTTCGCGAGGGAATGTCCGCGCCTCTCAAGTGTACGACCGCAATGTGCGTGCAAGATCCCCTCGAACTGAGTCACAATGTCGCCTCCTCTGTGAACTTCAAGCACTACGTTCACATCCAAGCCTTCTTCAAGTTCGCCGCCGACGCCTACGAGGGGGACGAAGCGAACGGGTGCAATCAATTCCTCAGGACGATCCTTCTGACGAAGCCCGAAGTGGTCGAGAAGGTTTCTCACCCGGAGTACAGGATGAATTTGTACCCGAACCTATTCGGGAACGCCGTCGGCGATTGGAGGTTCAAATTGTGGGAGATGCTCATAACGATATTCGAGAAAATTCTCAAAACACCGCTCCACTCGATCGATGGTGGGATAGCGCCGTGCGGAAAAAGGGAGAAGCAAAGATACGAGGGTACCATAACGAGCGCCGTTTGGAAGCGAAAACAGTTCTCCAGATTATACAATTTCATGAGAATGGATTTCCTCGAGAGGGAATCGAGGATCACGGACGAAATCATCAATGTGAACCGGCAGGAGTTGAACTTGAGGTTCGGGCTGACTATGTCGTACCGCCTGGGTACTAGGAGCGTCGGCATTCACATCAGACTGGTGGAAGGCGATCAGAATATGTTCAAGCAGTTTGGGAATTTCTTCCATCACGTGTTACCGGATTGGTTTAAAAAATTGGCGCAGTACGATTTGCGGGGCGTCGAGTTGAGAGAGCCTACGGAGGTGGAGCGATGGGGCGAAAGACCGGCCAGAGTGAGTGCGATGGAAGTTCACTCCAAGGCGGTCAGGGAAGCGGAGAAACTGGAAGGAGAGAGAGCAACTCAGTTCAGAATGGTGAGAGACGCCGAGAGTGCTTGCGTTAGGAGATGGGAGGAGATGAGGAAATTGAGGGAATCCATCGAAGCGATTGCGCTGACGGATCCCTTCGATGTTCGTCTAGACTAGAAATTCACATCCACTTTTTTTTTTTTACGTTGTCAATTAAACTTTCAATAATTGTTGATTGATTTAACTAATTTTTTGATAATTTTTGAATTTAATTAATTATATTTATTAGTCCATCAGCAGCTAGTTAACAATTTTTGGGAACACGCAATAGTATTATCACAAATGGGTTAAATAAATGATTTGATTTGGAATCATGATCTTAGAAGCAATTATTTACATTGATTTAAATATGAATTATATTTTTGTGAAATATGTGAATAATTAGGTATATGCCGACTTTCTTTTTTGGAATTATATTTTTTTATAAAATATACTAGTAAATGTATTTGCAGTTCTGCAAATCGACTAAGAACATTTGTTCGGACGTCAGAGACCGTCCGACTCTGATGTCTGAAGAATATTTCTTTTTTTAACATATATATATATATATATATATATATATATATATATATATATATATATATATATATATATATTGGACACAAATTAGTGGGACCCTTAGAGTGAAAACAGCTTTTGATCTGAACATTTAGTATATAATACATATTTCTCGGACCTTTGTATTAATAACAATTAGTAATATGATAATAATCTTTATTACAATTTATACATAACTAGCCGGTGCCCGCGACTTCGCCCGCGTGAAAATTATATACTAAAAACCTTCCTCGAGAATCACTCTATCGATTGGTGAAAACGGCATTTAAATCGGTGCAATAGTTTTTGAGTTTATCGCGAACATACAGACAGACAAACGCGGCAAAGTACTTTGTTTTATAATATGTAAAGATTATGTTCCTATTATTTAAAATTATATTATACTAATTCTTTTTTTTTTTTAACATTTACTTTAAATTTTATTATGTTTTAGTTCTATTAAAGCAAAAAATGCTTTAAACATTTCGCTGCTTAAATTCAAAAGTACCACAAATGAAAAATACACTTTTTTACAGAGCTAAACGAAAAAAAAATTTATATTATTATTTGTCTATTTTTTTCTTATTAGATATATATCAAATATATATGTGCATATTATACATCGTTAGAAGCGTATTTTTAAGTAGCATTAAATGTTTTAAGTACTTTTATAATAAACTTAATACTATAGAGGAGATATAAGCATATAAGTTACTTTTGAATATTACAAAAAAATGATAAAAATATATACTAAATATGGAATAAAACAAACATAAGTCTTTTTGCAACATACGATATGAAGTATTGTGATTGTATTTTTGTAATAAAAATATTTTTGAAATTTTTTGATTTGTGATACTTTTGAATTTAAGCAGCGATTTGTATTCGTTTATATAATTTGTTGCTTCCACGACTGATTTTGTGACTAACCAAATGATAAATAATTTTAAGCACTTACTTATATTAAGTATATGTTATTTCTTGCTCATATTAATAATATTAATAAACAGTGCCGTAACTAGAGCAGGGCGCAGAAATGACCAGGACCATATTAAAGTAACTAAGTACCTACCTATCTACCTACCGCATTTTAAATAAATATGGTACCGGCTACCAAGTACTTAGTCATAATTTTGATAAAATTTTATAAATTTATTGTCAGAACCGGATAAGATTAGAAAATTTTTCAAGTTACGGCCACTTATAAAGATTAAAAAATATAAATTTATTGTCAGAACCGGATAAGATTAGAAAATTTTTCAAGTTACGGCCACTTATAAAGATTAAAAGATATAAATTTATTGTCAGAACCGGATAAGATTAGAAAATTTTTCAAGTTACGGCCACTTATAAAAATTAAAAAATTTAAGTACATATCCCAACCACTATAGCTAAGGGTCCATTTGTGTCCATACTCAGTTTATAAGTATTAATTTTTAATAGATAATTAAGACTCGCGTCTGTTCTAGAGTCGTAAATAAAAGTACAATTATGTTTTATAAAAATACCATTTGTTTTTATTTTTGCCCAATACTTACCTGCAAAAATATCTTTATTTCAGTCATGTGTCCATAGCTTTTAAAAAATTTAAACTTCATTTTAAAAAACATCCCTGTTGTGTCGACTTTATTAGGTATATCTACTAAATCACAACATTTGAGATATAGTCACGTTATTAAGAAATTTTATACCTAGTGTAAAAAAAATTCTTTATATTAAGGTCGACAGACAGGCTGACGATCCAATTCCACTTGATGGTAGCTAGGTCAACCGTGCGCCCTCTTGTTAGAGAGTAGTTATATTCTTTGATAAAAGTTACTCTATGTCTTTGCGTGCGCCTATGACTTAAGCAACGCCACAGGAGCTGCCGACCATAGTAGGATTGAGTATAAGCGATAGAGAAATGGGCTATGGCTCTGGCATGCCTTACTCGCTCGCCGAAACACGACAGCACACATGCTGTTAATTCACGGTGGTCTTCTGTAAGGAGGTCGCAATAGTAGAGGCAGTGCGCCCTACCACTACTTTCCATTTCCAGAGCCGTGATCAAATTTTATTTTAGTGGCGAGAGATAAATTATCGTTATACGAGACGTCGAACGTCGTTAACAAGCCTAGAAAGGCATGGCAGCAGGTAACAATCAAAACAATGCAAATAGGTTCCTACCTTAAGTGTTGCCAACTCAGCTCTTTTAGAGCTAAATCCAGCTAAATTTTCTTTCAATTAGACTTAAAAAGTGACACAATGAATTAATCAGAGACTTCGTCTTTATATTTTATATATTAAGTTAAATTCTTTTTTAACTTTTGAGTAACTAAAAAGTACTTCAATTATTTTTAATAAATTAGTTAGGTAGGTGGATTAGGCTTGGTTTCATTTTAATATAATACAGCTACTAAAATCCAAAATACATATTTAGCCAAAGATTTAAATCGAGTGATGCGCCCTTACTAGCGAAACTGTGTTACAAAATACATTTACAGTTATACATTTTTATAGCAATGCGAGTCTTTTGTCTACTAAACACAGACAACATTTCGAACAAGTTTTTTGATAGTAAAAACAACAGAAAACATCTCTTCAAGCAACTGCCACTACAGAGCTCGCGTGCAACTGTAGTTGTTGCGCTCAACCCATTGTTAATAATTTTTGGTGTGTTTTAAGTATGGCGCGGGGAGATTAGGGCGCATCTTTCGATTTAAATCTAACTTTATATTTAGCTCTTTTTTCTAAATAGTAGTTATTTTACTTAGTTGGCAACACTGAATTCGCACCTGTCTTCGTTTCGCTCGCACGCGTCATGATCATGTCATAACAATGTCCTTGTTTTTATTTTTAATTTGATTCTTTGGGCCGTGTATTTTTAATTTTAACAAATAAAGTAAGCCAAAAAAACTAACGAAGTGTTTGTCAGTCCCAGTTCAATAAATCTTTATAATGGCGCATTAATAAACCTTATAAAATGAGTGAGTATTTTTGTTTTCTACTTGTGCAATTATTATACTGTCTACTTTTCAATTAAATACTTATTATTAATAGGCTGTAATGTTGTAAACTTGTAAATATTCATGTTCCTGAAGTTACTTTACTATGCTTTGTTTTTAGAAAAAACTTGCTATTGATAAATTATTTTCAGATTCAGACACAGAGTTAATAGATCCTTCAACGTTGTATTTTAATGGAGACTTCGATGCTCAGGTGTTGGAAGTACTCGAAGCAATCCGATTAAGTAGGAATGAGATTGAAGAATTAAGACCACTACTATTTCACGTGCATCAAGCCGTGAATGACCTGTGGCCTGGTGAGTTGTTTCTCTAATATGTTAGAACAAATTTCGCCTACTACCATGTGGACTGTGTCGTAAAACATTAAAAAAAATCTAGTAAAAAAAAAGAGAGAAGACAATAATATTAAAATCCACAAATATTGAACACTACTGCTGAAAAAAAAAAGTTAAGAAGATAGTAGCCTATGTCTTCTAAATGTAGAGCAATGTAAGTTACCCAATAACGTTATTTTAACTGCATTTATAAAAATAGATTTCTATATTGAGATAGTTACATTACATTATTAATAAAGATATTAATAGGGATGCAAAAGTGAAACAAAGTCAAATATAACAATGTTTATAATGCTATAATTTACTGTCACTTCTTTACTTGATTAATCTATACTAATATTATAAAGAGAGAAGATTTGTATGTTTGTAATGAATAAACTCAAAAACTAGTGGACCGATTTTAAAAATTCTTTCACATATAGAAAGCTCTGTTATCATCAAGTAACATAGACTATATTTTATAAAGTTATGCAGGCAAAGCGGCATGTAACGGCTGTTTCTACAAAAATACTACTAAATTCGATCTGATATGCAGTTTTACAAGACATATCAATAAATATATATAAGTGTTATGTAGGTGATATTTTGATTAAAGTGCATTTTTAATTGTTTCAGGCAGTGAAGTGATTCCTTTCGGTTCCATAGTGACAGGACTCGGTATTAGAACGAGCGACATCGACATTTTTGTTAAGTTACCGCCAATACGTTCAGAGGAAGTCAAGACAAATCCCAGTGATTATGTGAGACGATTTGGTTGGAAATTGAAATGGTGTAACGGTATCTTTCAAAAAGTGTTTTGTATATACACGGCGAAAATTCCCATAATAAAGTTCTACCACTTGCCAACAGGAAAGAACTGTGACGTTAGTTTTACGAGTAGTCTAGGTGTGCACAATAGTCAGCTGATAGGTCATCTGTTGAATTTGGACCCGAGAGTCAGGTCGTTGGCGATACTCATAAAGTATTGGTCTAAGGTTTACAAACTGACCGGCACTAATCTAGTGCCCAACTATAGTCTGACACTTCTCGTTATATTCTATCTTCAAATGAAAAACATATTGCCATCACTTTTAACATTACAAAAGACCGTCAAGCCTCATCTCATCGAGAATTGGAACGTAGCCTACGATGACAATATCAAAAGTGAACCGACTAAGGAGACTCTCTACGAATTACTCGGAGGGTTTTTTCAATTTTACGACTCATTTAATTTTGAGGATGAAATTATAGCACCATACTTGGGTTATCCTATAAAGAGAGGGATGTTTGCCAATAAAGAGAACATACCGCGTACATACAAATTGTACAGGAGCGTTGCAACCAGTGAATCTTTTAAACCCATCAACGTTGAGGGTGCTATGTGTGTACAGGATCCGATCCAACACGACAGAAACTGCGCTCAGGGGGTGTACAAAAAACTGTTTGAGTCGTTCAAATATCACCTGAACGCGGCCGCTTCCCTATTTATCCTTGTACCCGAAGAGGATTATCTGCGTCAGTTGTTAACGACGCCTTCCACACTCCCACAGGTCCCAAGGAGGTCTAAAAAATCCAAATCAAAAGCCAACCGTGGTGTCACTAAACCGCCATTCAAAAGGCCAATACCGTATTATAATAAGTTTTATAGAAATGAATCTAAAATGGTGGGACAAGAATTGAAACGTGTATATGAAAATATAAAGTTAGAGGGTAATGTGAAAAGTGAGTTTAATGAACTGAGAAATGTTACAGTGAAACCAGAGAACACAACAGTTGTAAAAAGTGAAATTGTTGTGAAAGAAGAGAGTTCATAGCTAGGTTTGCCAACAGTAATTACTATTGTACATTTTTTTATTTACAAATATTGTATTATTATTTTATACTGGTGCCCGGTTGATTATACGATGTGATATCGTAAAAACAAATTTAAAAAATCAGTTCGCTGAGAACAACCGTTCCGTAGGGAGCCAACAACGCGTCTGAGCCGCGCGGCATGGTACCTCGCAAAGCTACCGGCGGCCGGCCAGTGATGCCCGTGCGTGAATTGTACCGACCCGAACGTTATCATACCTATTTTGTTGCAGAGTTATTTTAAAATTATAAAATCAAGTGATGTCAAGGGCAATTTTGTTCACAATTAAATACTTGTGATGAACGTATTTATTTGGATAAGGATTAATATCATATCATGTTGATAAAACACCTTCGCAAATAATGCATTGATTTCGATTAAATTTGATTACCATAAAAAAGGTTATAGTGAGTCAATCTTAAAAGATAGACATAATATGCTGTCACGAACTTTTTTAGAATTTTTAAAGAGGAACAATTCCATTAAAACACGATTTTTGCGTAACTTAAACCGTTTACGCAGCGCACGCAACGGAAGCTCTCAAAAAGGAATCATTTTTCCCGTTTTTCCAACATTTTCCATTGACGCTCCGCTCCTATTGGTCGCAGCATATATATATATACTAAGGCTATATAATATATATAGTATATATATATAGTAAGGCTTTAGCCTTCCTCGATGAATGGACTATCCAATATAAAAAGATTTTTTTTAAATTCGAACCAGCAGTTCTTGAGATTAACGCGTTCAACCAAACAAAAATATTAGTATAGTATAGATAATTATCTTAAGATGTCCTTTAAAATTGTTGGAATAAATACTCGGAAATTGGAGAAAATTTGGAACAAATTCAAATGGCTTAATATTTGGAAAAAATGAGGTCTGATTTTGAATATCCTTCAATAGCTCTACTTGTTATGTTTCCAATGCTGGACATAGGCCTCGTCCATAATTTTACAGTACCTATGACCGATCACGAGCAAGCTCGATCAGCTTCCAACCGATTATAAATAACTAGCTGGTGGCCGCGACTTCGTCCGCGATGTTCATTGTAATTTGATAAGTTATAACCATTTTTGTACTTGTAATAAGTGAATGTTATAATTTTTTCGAAGAAGGTCAGAATTACGAATTAGAAAAAGAAGCTCGCAAGATATTCTAAGATATGAATCATTTTTCTAACGTTTTATGTAACAAAATCCATTTGGATAACTTTTATATCTTCACATAAATTTAAATTAAGTTTACTAATTTTTCAGTTTTTTTTTTTTTTCATTTTTAAGTTTTTAATAAATAAGATACAGTATAGGGGTTTTTTTAGACAGAATTGTCATATATCCTCGCCGATAAACGTTTTTTTTTTGCATATTGAATTAAATGCTAATTTTACTTTTTACTTAATTTTAAAATAAAAAAATAATTTCTGTTAAATATGCTTTTTTCTTCTCCACAATTTTTCCTTCTGAATTGTCCCCCTATTAATTATGTTTATGCCTTAGGTAATCCGAAAAGTACAAAATACCTAGATTGTTTACAACTACAGGTAAAACTGGAATCACTTGATGGTAGATGGCTACCGTCGCCTATAAGGTCTTATTTACATGGATCCAGTTTAACAATCCATCAGAACTGGAATGGAACTTGTACTGGACAGCGTCATTTATGCCCAGTTCACATTATTCCAGTCCAGTAATCCAGCGAGTTAATCCAGTCCAGTAATCCAGCGAGTTAATCCAGTCCAGTAATCCAGCGAGTTAATCCAGTCCAGTAATCCAGCGAGTTAATCCAGTCCAGTAATCCAGCGAGTTAATCCAGTCCAGTAATCCAGCGAGTTAATCCAGTTCAGTGCTGGACTGGATTATATCGTCCACATTATTCCAGTCATTCAAAAGTTGTTAGATCGGTAACACTATAGTGAGAATGCTTTGTCCAGTAGTCATTTAAATAGAAAAAAAGAAGACAGCTAAAAATGTGCATTATTATTTGACATTATTAACTTTTATTCTATTTTTATTAAATAATTTCGGTTTTTTTAATATAAAAACAAAGGTGTTCAGGGATATTCGCAATAAAAATTAAAAAAATTCTTTCAGCATTTATTCTTAAAAATGTTTTCTATAAGCAGACCCGAACATTACAAAATAAATTATTAAATTAAATCATTAGGTACCTATCTTTGGCGCAAAATATAATCAAATACCTACGTCAAACACAAGCATGTGTAATAAAAAAAAAATCTAATAATTTGTCTATTAATCTACAATTATACATTATAATGTAAGAGATTGGTTATTCTTGATCAGCCAGAATGAGTCTATTGCTTGACCACCTAAATCGACTGATATCTGAAATAACAAAAGAAAAACAGTTTGACACCAGTTAAGGGACAGCTTTAACTCTCTGTTCTAGGGTACCCGGGTTCGATTTCCGGCAGGGTCAATTTTGGAAGTGAACTTTTGAAAGTTTGCTCTGGTCTGAACCTGGAAAGTAGTGGCAGGGCATTTGGGCAGCCCGTCTGGCGGCAGTATCCACCCCTTTACTAAATAACAGCACGCGTGCTGTTGTGTTTATGTGAGTGATTAAGGAATGCCTATGCAGGATGTATAATGGATAATGACTGAATATTATTTACCTGCTCCAAGTAAAGATGCGTTTCGTTGTACGCTTTGAATTTCGTGTAGCCGAAGTCCTGTGAACGGAAAGCGGACCAAATCGCGGGGTGGCCTGAAATAATATATATTACTAGCTGGTGCCCGCGACTTCGTCCGCGTTTAAAAAGAAAATATATGAGTAATTATTATACGATGAGATATCGCAAAAATCAATAGCTATTTGCGCCATCTGATGGGATGAAAATAAGATTTAGTCACTGCAGTATTGTATTTAATGTCACTATTCACTGACAGATGACGTTATAGTTTACGCAAATCAAAATTATAGAGAGATATATAGCCTAAAGCCTTCCTCGATAAATGGACTATCCAACACAAAAATAATTTTTCAATTCGAACCAGTAAACAACAGCGCGTTCAACCAAACAAACAAACTCTTCAGCTTTATATATTAGTATAAGTAAAATGTGACAATGTTTTAGTGTAACTTTTTTGGGTGTGGTTGGAAAATGAACTTACTCTTGAAATGATCTCTGCCCTCCTTACAACCCGCGGACCCAGTCACCACATGTACGGGAGCGCTGCTTGCAACAAACAAACATTCTCGCTTTCACTAACAGTTTTTTATGGATTCTTAAACTGTACAAAGCATTTCCAAAACGTAAGGCTCTTAAGAAGTTTTCTTCTCCAGAAGAAAACTGGCTGCCGTTTTCACCATACAAACTTAGTCCATTATTTCCTTTGTATGAGTACTTTTTTTTATTAAATAAATATAATATCATTAGTTATTTCTCGTACCTATACGAGATCCCCGTAAGACACTCTAAAAAGCCTTAAAACCGACTCTTTAAAAGAAATTCATGAAATAAGTAGGTATAATTTAATTCTGTATTGTATAATTCTAACTGGCCTTTACTACACAAAGTGCACAAGATTGGAACGTATTAAAACTCCTTGACATGTCATGGGAATTGAACGTTTTGAACTATTTGTAAGATAAATTGATTTTATAAGATAAAATCTGTGGCCTGGAGCTAAAAGGGCCAATATCTATATTCCTATCTTTCGGTAATAAGCATTAGAACAATGAACAAGAATTGATAGTTATAATTTACATGTTATATTGTAGTATTACTAAAATATCTTTTTGTTATTGTTAGGACAAATAAATATCATTCTTTTTCAACAACTTTGCTGTTAAATCCCATTTTTCACAAAAAAGGACTTTGGCCCTTTTAGCACCACGCCACAGAAATTATATAGGCACATTTTTAGTTAGAAAAGTCTGGGCTCAGACACCAAAATGTAGAAAATATGGGTTGAATTAATGTCAGTTTATATATACAATAAAACTCAGGTATATTAAATTTAAAATAATATATTCATTCAGATACATTGTAAAAGAGATCACAGTTTGTTCTAAAGATGATAATACGGCTGGTGGTTGTCCTTGACGAGCCAGAAGGAGTCGATCACCTTCCCCTTCAAGTTGACGTCCACCTGCGGAGGCGGAGAGAGGATTAGTGGGAGAGAGAGAGAGAGAGAGAGAGAGAGAGACAGAGAGTGGGGGGGAGGGAGAGGGAGAGAGAATACCTGTTCCAGGTGGAGATGGGTGGCATTGTGGGCCCAGAATCGAGTGTAACCGTAATCGCTCGAACGGAAAGCCGACCACGCGGGAGCTGGTTCTAAAAAAGCAAACAGTTTAGCCTTAAGGTAATCGAGATATACACCTTAAATGTGCACTCACACCTAATGAGCATTTCAGATTATTCAAATTTGAGCATTACGTTACAATTGTGAAAATGGAATCGGTCGGGGACTGAGTTGTATCAAAAATATATTAAATATTGTATCATTACACGTTGGCCGCTGTAATTGCTCCTGTTGTGGGAACACATTTAAAATATTACACACCTTAAACTATAATTAAATGAAATTATAATATTATTGTCTTTCAGAGTCCATTATCGATTGTCGTTGGACGTAATACATTTGTGAATGATGAGAATATGGATTGGAACTCACTCTTGAATCCGTCGGTGCCTTCTTTGCAGCCCGCGGAGCCTGTGATCACGTGAACGGGAGCCCTACAACACCATCATTAACACCAAACCGCAATAGCTAATATCCAAGACGATTTATTAATAATAAAGTTATACGACATACGACCTTATTAGAGTAATAAAATAGATTTAGATTTAGATTTAGATTACCGTGGGTTGGTGTAGGGGTGGCGCAGGGAGCCGTTATAGACCCGTTGGTCGTATAGCGGCCACGTGCGCTCGTACGAGTGCTCGTGCGCCCAGATCACCAGGTCCACCCCGAACTCCTTCAGCAGAGGCTCCAGGCCTACACAGTGGGACTAAGTCACACTCACTACTCACAGTTCACACATTACTAATTTAGAAATAGAAAACATTTATTTGCATACACATGACACTCACGAATACATAAATAAAGATAACAAAACAAATAAAATATTTTTCACGTTAATTAAAATCCCATTGAGTGTGCGCCATGGCAGCAAAAAGGCATTTTACTAATATCAATAAGCTGATTTTACGCGCAGTCCTACTTGACAGTTTCACGCAGGCGGAATACGCGTCGTTATAGCACTTATATACTCTTAATGTAATCTTGTACGAATTCACTACACTCTAAAAGCAACAGTACACCACTCCTGATTAAATCTCAATTAGTGAAGCTGTATATTTGGTTTTGAAAGCAAATTTAGACTTGAGATCACGAAGGGGGGGGGGGGGGGGAATATTATTCCAACACTTAGGAAGTGTATTAGGAGCAAACCACCATCACACTTCCATATTAGGACTCACTGAACCACCCGAGGACCGGGAGCCCCTTCCTTGTGTACTCGAAGGAGCAGTCGATGTCGTCCGAGTTGCTACAGTACATGGGTCGGTGGCCGAAGACCACCAGCCAGGGTCGAAGACGCCTGCAGAGCACACCCACACACTCACCGAAAAGACCCCACCAGCCCACCCGGTTGGGCAGATCCGGGTTCCAGCAGTCGTCCCGGACGTTTCCGCAGTACATCGGTCTGTGCCCGTACACTATCAGCCACGGTCGGCTGCGTCTGATCCAAAATACACCAACATTTGCTTTACGCTCATCTGACCGATATTGAGCAATTTCTCATTTCATTGAAAATAGGAACGAATAAAGTGTCACAAGAAAATGACAATTATTTAATTGTTTTTTCTGTTGTAACTGTCTAGTACGATAATATGTATGTTATGTTTGTATGTTGTGTTCACAATATGTAGTAGGTTACATTCGGAATTAATTGCTGTATTTGTATGTTCTTGTTTTTTTTTTTTTTTTATTTGCTTGTACATGGAATTGTATAACAGTTTTGTGAATCATAATTAAAAAAAAATTAATTAATTTAATATATTAATTAATTCAAGTTATACTTCTTTTGACGTGATTAGAATAAAAAGATGAGAGAATGTATTTGTACTAATGTAAAACATCATAAAGTTAGTTTCGAATGTGAGTACATCTATGATATGATATGACTGCTTTTTTTACACTGTTAAGTTAAATATTTCTATTTATATTTATACCTACGAGTAAATAAACCAATGTTAAGTATAAAGTGCATTTATTCGTTTACTTTTAAAATTGCAAAAATCAAAATTTTAATTTTATAAATAAATTTATAGTGTTTTAATATTATCTTCACACATTTCACACAGCACCATCTAGTTCCACAGTAAGCAACTAATGCTTGTATTATTAGATGTAATACATAGATTACTTTTTTTTTTGTAAATACATACATATTATAAATATAAAACATCAATGACTCAGGTGCAAAGCATAAAATGTTAACACATAAACATTTGCCCCTTGCGGGATTCGAATTCGCGACCGTTTGGTTAACAGCTAGGGTCACTGGCCATTAGACCAAACGTGTCGTCTACTAAATTATATTACTTTTTTTTTATTATTGACGCCAAGTTGTCGCATGGCTAAACAACTTATTTATTTTTATCTTACACGGGGCACAAATTCAGATTTTGGCGATTAGCGTTAACTTTTTATCGGTCATTTATTATGGTTGAATGTCGAAAAAAATGCTAATTTTTTAGCAATAGCAATAATTTGATGAACGAAAAGACTTTGATTGACCTGTCAAATGAAAATTGTAATAATTTTTACAATTAAATATTTGTATACATAAGCTGTCGGGGGCCACAGACCGATGTATTGCACAATTGTATAGGTAGTTCTATTTCACACTGTAATTACCTGTTCTCCGGTTTGTTGGCCTCGGTGAGATCGTCGCGAAGCCACTGGAACTGATTGATGAGCATCTTGGAGCCGTACTGCAGGAAGTAATACACCTCGGTGGATATGGAAACGAAGTGGACGGGCCCCAGATCGAAACTGTAGAACAGGTGACCGTTCTCACCGGGCATCGAGAAGCGGTTGCGATAGTTGCTGAAGTTACTGAAAATGTCACCATAGAGAGAGTGCACTTCCTATGCATGCATGTATCTATCGCTTTTTGGATGCCATTTAAGATATATATGCATACTATTTCTCCTCGTGATTGCCCGGACAGGTCATGTAAGGAACGTTGGCTGCGAGCGGTTGTATCTGTCTCATGAAACGGTCTCCCACTTGGGCCTCCTGAGAGTCCATGTCGTATGCGAAGTCGCCCACGTGAAGGATCACGTCGAAGTGACCTCGTTGACTCTCGTCTTGCAGGTACGACAGCGACTGCATGTTTCATTTTTATTTCAATATATACATTCGTGTGTTACAAGCGTCCAAGTCTTTTATGTACCTCAGAGGAACAACCGAGATATGGTTTCTCAAAGAATATATAAATATAAATATCTTCACACATTCCACACAGCACCATCTAGTTCCGCAGTAAGCAACTAATGCTTGTATTATTAGATGTAATACATAGATTACTTTTTTTTTTGTAAATACATACATATATTATAAATATAAAACATCCATGACTCAAGACACAAAGGTAAAATGTTAACACATAAACATTTGCCCCTAGCGGGATTCGAACCCGCGACTGTTTGGTTAACAGCTAGGGTTACTAGCCACTAGACCAAACTCTTATGATCGTCATTATAAATTTAAATTTATCAGGATTTCGGAAAAAAGCCAAGATGACGATCCTGATAAGAAACCTCGAAAGAAACTCAGGATACTATTCTTTTTGTCATCTTTAAAATATAACACAATTTATTGAGACATTTTTAACATCTACCAACTCAGGCTCAGGCAAGTGTTAGTATTATTTTTTTTCCTGATAAACAAGGAAGGACAAGATAAAACAATAAAACACTGAACTTAGCGAAGGCGATATTTATAAAAGGGCATAACGGCACGTGCAATATGGCAGCCTTTAGGCCTTGGCCTTATACGGATAAGTCCTTAATAAGGGCTTTAGGCTTGGTTGGCAATAAGGTTTGTTTCACTTTGAATCATTCATAATAAAAAAGTTTGCAAATGCATTAATATAAAGACTGGAGCAGCGAATAAAGAATTTTTTTATCTGCAAATGTATCGCATTTGTATTATTTGTAGATTAATAATCTATATAAAAAATTGACATACATGCGCGTTTTGATCACCCATATCACCAAAAATAGCAGCGCGCACCACCCACTTCTCACCCTCGGGGGGTGTTCTGAAGGTGAACTGCTCCGACCACCCATATTCCGAACCACAATGATAAACTGGAAATAAATTTGCCATGAAGTATGTTTTTTCGTCGGATGACATAGTCTTTTAATTGATATGACCATCGATACCATATTTAGTTTGATACTTGAGATCTCGCAGCACAACCCTATGGATGTACTGGCGACGTGCTAGTTTACCGCCATCCACGAAGAGAGTCGCATGACCTTCCGCCTCCTTATCCATCACACCCTCCCCATACTGCACCCGGGAATCTCCCGTGTCGTTGAAAGTTGACCATGTCACCACTATGTCGTTACTTTTGTCTAAAAATAAGACATTTAATATAATATTTATCACAATTTATCCAGTTCTAAGAAGACAGAACAGCACATAGAGGTGAATGCTAACTGAAATTTTAACCTGCATTGATTGTGGCTACTGTATAAACAGTCTATCAATGTTTTTTAGTATAATAAAAACACATTATCATATAATAGTCATAATCTTAAAACTTTATAATAAAAGTATTATTCTAAACCATCGCAATGCCCACGCCACACCTACACACATCCAGTACAGATAAAATTTTAAAATAAATATCCATTGTAAAGTATAGTGCGCAGTAACTGTATCACTGGCGTCACCAACAATTAAAATTAGCAATTATGTTGTTTTGTGGTACGTGAGTAAGAAGTCTAATCGAGAATGTTACTCACACAAGACATTTTAAAGTATCCTAGGTCATTTTTGAAAAGAGAGTCAAAAAAACTGCTTTATGGTACAACTTAGCTTTCCACTAACAGGAACTCTACATAACTTGTTGCAAAAATGGTGAAAAAACTATGCACAGTGGATCATTTCCACTACTTTTTGTCAGATCCTTAATTTGGTAAAGATTTCTGGAAGATCAAACTATATTTTAGTGTTGCAGCGGAATGTGAGGCCATCTCACTTTCTGAAGCACTGTTTTTAATTAGTAATGGTACAAAGATAATATAAAAGAAAACTACTTCAATTAATTAAGTTTTTCCTATACTTACCTATATATAAACAAACTTTTTTTATTCTAATAAAATTGTTTTCATTATTGAAGACACATATTATTTACTCAAGTAATTTTTTTATGAAAAAATATATATTTTTAATAACTATTGCATATTTTTATTTATAATACATTACTTTGTTAGTTGGTTTTTTAATTAATTGAGGACATATAGGACATAGGTATCTCAAACAAAAAATATTAACTTTTGTCTTTTAGCTCAATAGAAGGATAAGATAATCATCAAATAACTACCATGTCGTTAGAATACCTACATTAGAGCTGGAAAGAATTTAGTATATATTTGGTAATTGGAGCTATTTCTTACCTCCAAATGATATGTGAACTTGTTCAGGCTGACAAAATTCACAATAGTATTTTGCTTGACATATTCCGAATAAAAATAATGTAAACAATAATATCATGGCTTAGTTTTAGATGTAAAAAAAAAGGTCGAAGGATAATTTAAATGCAAGTTAGAGATACGGAACGCACCACTCGCACGCAAGTTTAACCGATAAATGGTAAAATAAGTGTAACAATGAATATATCGTCACTCGGTTATAATGTTTATTTATATTACTTGTTTACAAAACTTATCGACATTTCCTCAAAACAAAAGCAAAACCCTGACTTATTAAAACGTAATGACTATCACAGACACGTACGTAAAAGACACTAAATGACTATAATATAGTGATAAAATATGCTCAACGTTTCATTGTTCAAGGATACAAAATTACAAAGTAAATTAATATTACATTACATATTTTTTAAAAATTATGTATGTACATCAATGTTTTTTTTTTTATCACAAGTTAATGGTATTGGTAACAAGATACACAGACCATAATTAGTGATGGAATTGACATTTGACTGACATTTTTTGAAGCATAGCTTAGTGCCATTTAAAGGTTTGGGCATAGAATTAACATATATAACTGGAATGGACAAATTAAATTAAAATATATCGTAATTTTTAAGTTACGCCAGGAACATTGTGGTACGGCATCTGTTTGTTTACTTATTTTTGCGGAGAGATGCACATTTTAGTGCGATAGATAGTTCATTATCAATACGAGTACTCAGCCAGTGTTCAATAAGTAGATACTTCAGCGATTGGCGCGTTCTGGAAAATCAGTGACTTTTTTTGTTTCATTAACTAATAAATATTATGTAAAATCTTTGTAAACTTGTGTAAAATCTTTGTAAAATATTAGAGAGTAATAATTAATTTTTCCGTGTATTCATAACTTTTCGGTCGGTCTGTTCCCTTTGTTTTTGTTGATTGATGTTATGTAAATTTAATTTTTGTTTGTGATTAAATTATTACATTTTTAATTTTAGTAGTTATAAAAGGAAATGACAAAATAAATATCTTAATTAATTAAGGTCAATTACCTAATTAAAATCATAATTAATTGAATATAGATGTTTAATAAATTGATTTCATTTGCTTTTCAGATACGGTCTTCTGCGCAGATTACCTCTGGGGCCCCTTGAAAAAATGGCAGATATCCTCTGGGTCATGTGATGCATTAGCCATGTTGCTCTATGGTCCACACACCTCTCTACTGCGCTCATAAATACGCCTAACGATTTTATGTTTTTCTTACATAAAAGAAGATGTCCGTTGTTGTGTTGCCCAAACACTTGAAGTTAGAACTTAGAACTAGATGATTTCTTAGAGTATAAATAAGAGATGATTTAGTTTAGATAAAGGAGAAAAATTCTAAGTATTAGTTCTGCAAGGTGTAAAATTTCAAGAAAAGAAATGCAACTTAGGTACTTTTATACTTTTATTTTATTTAATCTATAATATTAAAAAATCTTCTTAAAAAAAACTAAATAGCATTGTACAAAGAATTAACTTAGTTGTATATCGTAACACTAATATAAAATATCACAAATCATATGCGATAACTGGTTTGTACTTAAGGTGAGTAAACATAAAAAATACTTCAACGAGAACAAACTTCATTTAATATATACATAGTATTTTTGTAAGATTATAACTTAAATACTTAAAACTAAAAAAATTAAGGCACAAAACAGAGTTTTAAGTTGTCTGAAACTTTGCCAACATTGGTAAAAACAAATTCAGTGGAGTTTGAAACTCATTTCTCCTTCACTCTTGCTGGTTTTATTAGATTTATTGGTTCTTTTAGTGACGGTATTACGCCTTATACTGATTTCACCTTCACTTTTTAATGGAATTATTCCAGAGTTACTAGAAATAATCTCAGAACTATTTTTGGATGTTGTTGACGTAAAACTCGATTCAGATATTTTTGAAATCCTCCTTTTGGGAAGTCTACTGTTAAATTTGAATTCACCTAAACTACTTATATCTGATGAGGATATGTCACCGTCTACTGAACTAGAACTGCTCGAAGACAGTTTCCTAAACGTTTTGAATTTTTTAATATTATACGCAGCCTTTTCATCGGCGACTCTATCAATTTCAGGGGGCGTGTGAACGGCTTTTTTGAGATTTGTTAAGACCTCACGGGAAGTTTGGGGCAGTCGTAAACTAAATCTGGCAGATGATAAGTTCGCTGTTATATCATCTGCTTCATCGTGAGTTTTCATCTTGGATTCTTCATCATTAGTAATAAATATCATTGGACTAGTTTGATGGTCGACATTGAATGACATAGCGAGCGGAGATGTGGTCCTTGTTTTCGAATGTCTCGGTGAAGTCATTACACTTTTGACGCGAGCGGGCGAAGTCTGTGTTATTTTCTGAGAAGCGTTAACATTTCTGCCGATCTCATGAAGGTCTTCATTATATTTTGATGTGGAAGCCTTGGTGAGATTCTTTTCCAATAAATCACCATACTCCTCAAGTATAAACTTTTTAATAAAGTCTTTTTCTAAATTAAACATTTTTTCCACATCTCCACTTGTGTCGATGGATGGCCACAGATCATTGTGAATTGGTTGTATAGTTTTATCATTTCTCGGCGACGTTTGAGTTTCCTTTAGGGAAATTTTACTTGTAACATGACTCTGAGTTGCTGTATCTTGAGTGTCAACCGAGTGAACAAATTCAAATATGTCTACTGCATTTTTAAATGAAAGGTTTGAAACTTTTGTATATGTAGTGTTATGAATGTCTGTTGTAGATTCTTTCGGCTGAGATTCATATTTTTTTGTATCATTTGTTGGTTTTGGATCATCTTTTTGGTCAGACTTGTGCGATTTAACATTGACGTCTTCTGTAACTGATTGGTGGTCCGAATGTAAAGTGTGGTCAGATTTTTCGTCTTCGAAATCATCAACGTAACTATCATTTTCAGTGTCATTTTCACTAGAACCTTTCTGTGGTTTTCGAGCGAATTCAGTAAAATTATTTTTAAGTTGTTTCGATAAGGTTTCACTTACTGTCTTTTCAATGTCTATTACTTCCTGCAGCAAGTTCTCATCGGACGTTGTTAAAAATTTGAGCTCGTCCGTATTTTTCTTTTTTTGGGAACTTTCAATGTGAAATGAATTTTCTCGACTGCTTAGGATTTTATCTAAAATAGGACTTAATGGTATATCGTGTTTGTTGCGAATTCCCGATATTTCCCTTTCAATGTCACTTACTTTAACACCACCTATAGTCAACTGCGAATAAGGAATATACTCTTTGTTGTTTAAAGCGGCTTTTGTAGATGCCTTACGTGATAAAGTTGAAGACTTCAGAGAAGTTTTAATTTTATCTTTATTCAAGGCGACATATTTAGAACTAGATGGTTGACCATATATGGTGTTCAACTTTTTTTTCCAATGATCTAAATGTAAACGTTTAGTGGTGTCTTTTGATAACTTTCTCTTATTTTCACTTAATTCGCTTCGCGTTAAATTCTTCGGAGACGCTCGAGTGACTTTTTTAATTTGTTTTTGAGTTTTTAATACATATTGAGTGTCGGAACTGACGTTATTTGCTGACTCGCTACTTTCGCACGTCGACATTTTAGATATTTTTCTGGTAGGACGTTTGTTTTTAAATTGAGGACGGTTAAGGTGTGATGCATAGGATGTAGTTCTCGTTATTGGTTCGGCAGCTTCGTGATATATAGACACGAGGGAAATGTTACGCTTCATATCAGTATCTCTCCGCATATCGATTTCATTGGGTATGATATCTAAACGTAAAACCTCTTGTTCTTTTAATTCACTTCTTATGTTAATGCTAGGCATATTCTGTATTTGAAATAGTTTAGAACGCGACTCTTTCATTTCAGGCTCAACATGTATGTAACGGTATTCGTTATAAACAACCGATTTTTTATTATTTACATTTTTAATTTTTGTACTATTATCTTTAGATCCTATATTATTTGCACCGTTAATTTGAACTACTTTAGTACGTGAAAACCCCAAACCTTTTGATTTGAACGGAGTTTTTAGTCTCACAACCCCATCTACTTTAACTTTATTAACATCTTTCAAATCATTGGCTACAGAATCTACATTAGAGACGATTTTTTCTTGACGCTTAGGTAAAGATTGTTGAGATAAATTGTCAACAATTTTGTAGCCATGAAATTTTGCATTGACAATTTCTTCTATATGAACTTTCTCGTTGAATTCTTCATCCAATGGCGTTGGCATCGTTTTGACCTGAACTCCTGGTTCATGAAACTTTGTCAATTGTCCGGAAAGCAGCTTGAGGTCATCTGCAGTTGATTGAAGCATTTCGTGCAACTTTCTTAACATGTTTTCATCCTCCGGTCGCAGCCCAGGCTCTGGGTTCCATATATCGTCGTCGATGATGTTAACCGTTTCAATCTTTTTGCTGCTCTCAACCTGTAACACATAACGTTGCCCTAAGATTTTGTTTCATTCATCGCAAAGCGTATGGATATGATGAAGAAGTTTGCAGAACTAACCAAATATCTATCGACGGGGTAGCGAGGTGCTGAGGGCCTCATCTGTTTGTCAGACAAAGCGGCTCCGGCATCCTTTCCGTCGACTCCTTCCGATCTGCGAACAAATATTACGATCACTATTAGATATTTAAAATTATATGGAAACAACATCTTATATTAATACACTATAAAGTTTCATAATAATATTGAAGATTATCTTCTACTAGCAAAACTCAAACACTGTGATTCTTAAACTGTATAGTATTAGAATTTGGGACTAAATAAGTGTGTCCCATATTTTTTCTACTTTTCTTATAATTTGAATTTTATTTTCACCCTGTTCATATTTAAAATTATTTCCCCTGAAAATAATTTTAAACTATTCGTTCTAATTATATTCTATACGGGAGGTATATGGGAGGAATGAAGTCGGATGGGAATAAATGAAAGATCAAAGTTACAAAATCACATCAATTGTATTTCACCAACATGTACATGTAACGTTTAATTCTTAATCAAAGCATTTCACTTGCTGCTTGCAGTATAGTACAATAAGAAAGAGAATAATCTCAGAAATCATAAATATATAGATATATATATCCGGCTATCCGAAAAGGCGGACTTTTTGGGTTTTTATGTGTTAAATGTATGCGAGGATTCATTTACACGTTCGCACATTCTACAATAAAACATTGTTTACAATTTAAATACAAATTAATAGATACTCATCTGAGACAGATTATTATTATTGATTATTAAAAGAAAAGAAACACCACATACATTTAATACACAAAACTATATTAAAAAACAACATGCACATTGTGTGCTTACAAAAAATGTATGACTCTTTTGGGCCAAATTTTCGTTCGGCACATTTAAACCACCAAATAACACTATAATAAAATCAATTTCGAATCTATCAGATATATACGACTAACGGTCGTTATTATAGCACATACAAAAGAATACAAAATCGCATAGACTTTGCATTAAGTATATTGAAAATAAATAAATCGTTCAAGCTACAATGTTAACGGAGGAAAAATATATGAAACGAATACGCAATGCAATGCAAGTCTTATTTATGTCAAAACAAATCGAGTCAAATGTTATGTTATGTCGTGTTATTCGCCTTATATCGGATCTACACATTCCAATTCGTTACAAGAAATTATTATTATTCTTTCGAGTATAAATACATATTACGTTGGAAAAATAAATGTATATTAAAAATGTTACACACTATACACTAACAAGGCTCACAGTCCCTACGTAATACTGGCTGGAAAGCCTTCGAAAATATGATCGGCTAATCCAAACTAATTAAATTATTTACAAATAGACAAAGTAGTGTGTATATATATATATATACAAGTACGCGTACCTATATGTACAGAGTATGTTCTAAAATAAATAAGGGGACAATTCAATCAAATTGAACTTTTTCCATTTGTTTAAAGACACACCAGTCTGCGCGCGTCGTCTGATAGTCTTCGAAATTGACATCGCACTAAACGACATTACACTTTATTTTATACAAATATAGCAGCGAGTTTTAAGAGTTCCTATAACGGCCGCGTGGACGCGGATTTGACAATTTAACATTTCACAAAATGACTAGGTACGCCTCCGACTGGGCCAAGCGCCCAGCTAATACTGTTACACCCACGCCCAACTAACAAATTACAACATATCCCCCTAAAAACGATCAACTCACACCATCCGCCGATGGTCACGCTCATCTATCGGACCAATTTTGTCATCGAATGCAAGACAGTAACGGAACTCGAGCCACTCTCAAGGAAATACTTCTATACGAAACAATATCCAGCTAATAGGTTCTGTACAGGCAGCGAAATGCCTCCGCTATCGATATATATCATATTATAACATTATATTTATATATATATATATGCACGCACGTGCACTGCGCGTCTGCAACTACTTTTATACAAACAATCGACACCCCCACCTCATCTAGGTACTTGAAATATGTCATGATCGTATCCGATAATATAATACTCGTACAGTATACAAGAATCAAATCACATAAATAAATGCCAAGTTCACTATGGTTCGGGACCTAAGGTAACTAAGAAAATGGCATCCGAAGAAATCGCGACGAAAAGGACTTCAGTTCACAAAACGTCGTCGCCACCGCAACGACGAAAATCCAACTTTAGGACAAAAAAGACAATCGAAAAATGGTCAAAAACAGATATGTACTATGATCGAATATTGCACCGGTGTTGTCGCACGATCAGAAATGACTTAAGACGCTATTTAAAACCTCCAAAACGCCGAGACGGCCTCCGGTCGCAGCGTCGCGACACCGACTCGGGTAATCACAATCCTATTTACATTTACAGAGTATATACAAGCGATCAGTTTCCCGAACCCCGGGCGGTGGCCGGCACCGCCCCCGCGGTCGGCGAGCCGCGCACCGCGACGGCTTCGCCCGCGGCGTCGGGCGCCTCCCGTTCAGCACGAGAGGGACAAGAGCAACAGGCGGGACGACGGCCCGCGGCCCTAAGTCTCCCGCTCCTTCTTCGGCTTGAACTCCTCGCCCAGGATCGTCGCGATCTCGCCCTGCATGAACGCCCACGGCACCGTCGAGTTCGCCAACGGGCATTTCTCCCCGCTCGGACAGTACACCTGAAACCGACACACCCGTTAGTGTATGCTCTCGTGTCACTGCGTGTCAATCCGCACAGACGACCACTGCGGCGTACGGCATCCGCACTCACCTCGGATCCTTGCTGTCGCTTGATGGAGTCGCGGGAGCAGGGGAAGCAGAACTTGTGGTGCGGTTGGCTGGGGCACTGGACGAAGTGCGTGTCCTCGAGGCGCTCCTGGCAGAGGGTGCACTTGAGCAGCGGCGCCGGAGTGGGCGGGGCGGGCTCCGCGCCTTCGCCGGCCTCCGTCGAGGTCACCGACGTCGTGGAGGACACGTGCCGCGAACCCGACGACCGCCGCCCGCCGTTCGATCCTGCCGGCACGGAGGATTACATTTAGGTGCCGTTCACGAGTGCTACCGCTGAATACGCGAGGGGACGGTTCGGGCGCGAGCGGTCGTCGGGCGCCACGGCGGCGATCGGACCCGCCCGCCCGAGTCCGACCCGGTCTCTCTTATCTGGACGTGCGTACCTGATGAGTTGGGCGAGTGTTGGCTGGAGCGACTGGCGGACCGCTGCGGCGGCGGCTGTGGAGGAGACCCTCCGGCCGACCGCGGCGACCCCGGCGGGAGCGTGTCCGCCACCGACATGAGCGCGGCCATCGGAGAGGGCCCGGCGCCGGCCGCTCCCGCGACCGGCGGCGAGCCCGCCGCGCGACCCAGAGGGGATCCGGCCGAGCCGTTGGTGAGAGGAGCGCCGTTGTATCCTGCAGGCGGTACGTCAATTAAACTATTTAATGCGTCTATTCAGTAAGTAAAAAGTTAGTACGTTGTTTTGTTATGCGTATTGACAGTCGAATCGAAAAAGAATATAAAAAGCGAGTGAAATGAGGGCGCTCGATGTTTAGAATAGTTTCTGGCGCAAGACGATACGACGCTCGGCGGTGTTTGCGACGGAGTATCTTAGTCGGCTTCGTTTCCATTTGTCCGAATAACCTAACATTCAATGTTGGACGATGACACATCGCTCGCGGTGGACCGACAGATAGTAAACACGCATCCGCACACGCATACAACATCGTATTAATAGCATTGTGTGCTAATACTGGCCTACGTAGCGAGCGTGCATGTGTCATTGGTCACAAAGTCACTAATGACAACGTGGCGTCGCGTCGGCGCGGCCGCGTCGACCGCCGATACAATGCGACAAATAAATGGGCATGTAGGTAGTAAATAATAAAATGATACAAGTGATACGAGAGAGTGGCACGCGGTGCCTACACTGTGCAACCGGTCCAGTCACAATCACAATCACAATAAGTGTTGCGACGTTGCCAGGCGGGCGATGTGGGTCCCGCATGTGTGCGGCTGTTTGTCGTCGATAGCGTTGTACGCCGCTTACATTACATTATTATTATGTCGAAAACACTCTCATTTCAATTAATCTTAGAGGTAGGTAGTCTTTCTTTAAAAATAGACACTACCGAAACAATTTTGATAGTTGTACTTAATACAAAGCAGCCGTGTTTACCATTTCTTATTAAATGTAGGTAGCGTGTTAAAGAGAGTATTTGTATCTGGTTGTAAATGTAAATTGTAATTGAGGTTCGAATGGGACATTCGCCGTAGGCTCGGCCATATGGTTGCGGAGTGGAGTGACGTCACGCGCGGTGACCTTTTTGGCCGGCGGCTCGTGGCGGGCGAGGAGCTGCGTTCGCTCACTACGCGGCGACGGAATGTGGTCGGGCCACTCTGCCAAGCGTAGGCAGTCGCTATATTTTTTCGCCCGACGGCCTACCTACATACATATAGATACGTACGCGAGCGAAAATGTCGTCACGCGACGTTGCCACACCGCGCGCATGCATTCACGGCACGGTGCCGCGTTTACATTACATTACGTGGGTGTGCGTACGCAACGCGGTGGTGTGCGAGAGGCCGCGGGCGCAGCGACTCAACGAGGCGCTTTCGAGAACGCTCACTCGACCGGTCACACCGGTTTCATATTTATGGATTGACTTTAATGCACCTACCTACATATGGATCCGGTGGTGGACGCCTGCACAAACCGATTTAACCGATCATACACTCGCACACATGTTATACAAGCGGATATCTTTAATTTCAATAAACCCAATTAATTTATGTCAACATATCTTCATGATCCTGCAATTTGAACCGGAAATTGATAGCTAAAAAAGCATTAATTAATGTTATAAAAGACAATAAAGTAAAAACACAAAGCCTGCATAGCCGATTTTTAATATGATCAATTCTACTTTTTTTTAGTAATTTTTTTTTCACTTTATGGTAATGTATATACGCAATTTTAATCCGTTCGTTTTCAATAAAAGAAAAACCTAAAATAATTGCAATATTCTATAATAAATGAGATAAAAGATTTTATATTTCATTTTTTTACTATTTCACTACTTCAATTCATGGTACTGTGTAGGTTTATTATTTAATAAATAGAAAAATGAATTATTCTGTTAAATATTTCAAAAGCTTAGTTAAAACCTTCAAACGTAAATAAACCAGGTAGGAGCCTCAAAGTGAAGCCTACACAAAGTTGTAACAAACGTGTAATTTACCTATTTATTGTGCTTTTTATGCTTACAATGGAATAAAGAGAAAGTACAAAGTATTTTACGCCTAACAATACGCATAACGTAACAAACACCAGTTTTTAAAACATCAATCTGAAAATAGTGACACCCATGTCTGCTTACCGTTCGATTTGAATGAAGAGGCGTCAAAAGAGGGGGTACGAATTGGATGCTTCTCCTGCTTGAAGACTCGATCTGGCACGAATGGAGCAGCCAGTGAAACGGCCGGAAGGGAGTCACCACGAGTTAGTGGCGGCCGAGAATGTTCTTCGAGGAGTCTCTTCGTTGGTTCGTGGTGGTTTTGATGGTCGTCATCTTCCAAAGGGCGTTTGAGAGTGAGACTTGGCGCTAGCCTAGCGCCACCGTGCGTCGGTAGATGGTGGGTAGGAAGGTGAGCCAGTCGACGGCCTTCGTGATCTTCACGACGACTTCCATATTCCGCTAGCAGGCCGGCGCCGGCGGCCGTTGGTCGCGCGTGATGTAACGTAAACCCAGTGGCGGGTGCATGATGAGCTGGTGGTGCAGGTTGCCCTCTGGCAGCCGGTTCGCCTCCATTCTGATGAGCTTCCAGAGGCGTTCTATGGGCACCCTTGTTGTGCGTCGGACCGCGTCCCTCTTGGAAACCGTGAGCTCGTTTTAACTGTCGGGCGCCATCGAGGACGACCTCAATTCGGTCCGCTCCTTCGTAATTGACACAACCGCGACAGACCGCCTCCGAGAAATCGTGCAACATCGCCCACGGCATGCGGGGCAAGTCGCACAGGTAGCAGTGCTGCCTCTTCTGCATAACCGACATCTCGCCGCCGGGTACCGTGCGGAGCGCGAGAGATCGGCCTTCTTCGCTTCTTTTAAAAATTGTCACAGATTTTTCGAACGTTCAAAAAAAAACACTGTCACCATGGTACACGGACACTCAGCTGATAAATATTCACAAACGATTCCCGCGGTCGTCGAGCACTTCGCGCAAATACGAATAAAACAATCGCTTCGTCGGAGATCCGATTGGAGACTGAGCGTGAGCGAGCGAGCAGACTACGTTGTGATGAGAGTTGCGGGGTGGGGGGCGCGGGGCGCGGGACAGAGGAGGGGGGAGGGGGATTATCGAGCGGTGACGTCAGCGCGCGCAGCACGACGACGACGATAGCCGATAGCGCTCCGAGGACGAGCCGTTAGCCCGCGACGCCGCGACGCGGATGTTGCCGGTCGCCGCCACACAACACAGAAAGCCGACTCCGGACAATCTTTATTTTAGTTACCAACGCTTCATTGACCAATTTTAAATTTTCAGAACATTAATATTTAGAGTTGGGAATAGAACGTTTTCAATGTTTATTATTAATAGTAGAAGACTATAAAATGGTCACTGAATGAAAAGTAGTTCCAGCAAGTAAGAAAAGCATGATTATGTATTTGAAAGTGTAATCATACTCAAATAAGGTTTTATGAAGTACCCATGTCACTGGAATACACGAACAAGGAAACGAAGGAAAGGCAGATTTTAGACTGCTACGAGGCAAGGAAAAGGTCTTTGTCCATAATGGATGAATTTTTGTACCTTTTCTTTAAAAGTATTATCGCCTATTAATTTTTTGTAATTAATGTTAACTTTAGAGCAGATTTACTCGACAAGCATAGTGTCTACTGTCTTCACTGAAATCATGTGTGGGAACCAGGAACGCCTTACTATCGCTCGTTGTATGAAACCGGCCTTTTGTTGAACCTACTGGCGCGCCTCATCGCCCGCCGCCATCCTCACGACACACAAACAAAACATTTATTATCAAACGATAACACTTCATATAAAATGCACCTATTTAGCAGATGCGTTGTGAGTGTGTAGGTAGGTATTTAGTTTTTTTTTATTTACAGCTATTAATGCCAAATTGAGTCATCAAACATTACAGTTTCTGACATTGTGATAATAAAAATAAAATAGTGTTCTAAGAATATAGGTATATATAAGGTTATATATATATGCATATCGGTAAAAACGATAACTACGTTGCTGAATCAAAATATATCGGGCCGTAATCCGTGAATCATTGAAATAGCTACCAATCTATTGGTAAATAGATGCGAATAGCATCGGATCGGCGGGCCCTCGATTCCGCTAACAGTCAGTCCATATTCAACGAAAGTAAACAGCTGCCGCTGTTGAATAACAATTAGTGGTAACACGTATAGTCGACGTGCCCGATGCATTAAATTTTCTCGCTTAGTTTCCTTTCGGACGACTGCATTTTAGATTATTATTACCGAGCAACACGAACTAAAACCGGCTGGAGAACGGGAGTGGGGGACGCGACCGGTGTGGCGGCCATCTTGAGACGTGACGTCACGTGACGAATCAAGCGCCCGAAGCGGCGAGGCAACGTCGCATACAATTTCGCTCCGGCCGGCCATGTTGCCACTCACTCGCTTTTTGTTTACTCGATCATCTCTGAGAAAAAACAGTTATGTGGCCAGTGGCCAGGTAAATGTTGATGACAAACCGGTCCTCGTGCTTTTTACTTTTATGCTGAGCTTTTGTGTTAGGTACTCATTATAATTTGGGCATAGGCAATTTTCTTTCAATACAATAGGTAAAATGCGTATGTAGGCGTTGCATGTTGATAACGCTACGGCCACGACGATAAGTCTGGCGTACAGATAAAAATAAGTTTTCCTTTACAATTTATAATGTAAACAACATGTTTACGGCGTGTTATTTTGATATGTTAAAGTAGTTATAAATAAAAAAGAGGACATTATACCTATTCCAGGTCACAAAACGTGTAGGTACAATAATGATGATAAATGAGTTTGGTAAACAAAGACTAGGTATATAAGTACCATATTGGTAGTATTGTTAAATAATTAAATTTAACTAGGTACCTACAGTTTTTCTGGTTAAATTGAAATTAAGGCTACCTAGATAGGTGTATACTGTATAGGTCGGTAGATTGGCTTAAATGGTGAAAAGTACTAATTTTCAGCCAGTTAATTCAAGCTTTCTTGTTCCAATTTTCGTGCTGGTGAAATTTGCAATCAAGTAATCGAATTATTTACCTTTGAAGTGTTTAGCCTCGTCGCTTCGCCAGCGGACATTAATTCGATTCGGATTCAAGTGATTTCTCGCTTTTTTTAACGACAGACAGATATCCCTATGTCCAATTTTTTTCATTTATTTACTCGACATACCAACAGTATAATATGTAGGTACCTACATAATATTATCAAACTTAAATGATCTGGATACAAGTAGAGGTATGTAATGTAGGTACGTGTAAGTACATCTAAGAGACTTATATAATGTAGAATCCGATCAATGTTGACATTCGGTATAAATCTACAAAAGATTTGGTTTCTTAGACTCCCCTTCCTTACTTCTCGACGGAATGAACATTGCAATGACATGAAAAAAATTAACGAAAATTTTAAAATTTGTGACATACATTATACCTATGACGCGGCACGAAGTTGACGGCAGTGTTGTCTCATTCGATAAATAAAATCACTAGGTAGGTACTTCATAAATTACATAATAGGTAGTTTTATTTTATACAAACAGCGAGCAAGTTGTGCTTATTTTATGAGTTCTTAATGGCTTTGTTTATCGATTTCTTAAGATAAAGTGGCAGAGGGAATAGGTATTCGCAGGAAAAGGCACTCGCAGTAGTAGGTACTACTGCGAGTGCCTTTTTCCTACCTATGGCGTTCCTCGTGTACGCGTGCTGACCATCTAATGTTTATTTACAACCATTACTCGTATATCTGGTAATAGCTGCTTCTAATCCAGAGAGCGTACGCGACGCAAATTACGAGCATTTAGTATTCAATGCGGCTTTTGTTGGAGTATTTACATTTTAATCGATAAGGGACCGAGAAAGTTATTGCACGGTGTGGTATCTTGTCTTGCAGATATACCCTACCCATTCTGTTATTGATTTTCTGGACTTAACTAGAGGCCTGTATACGCATCGTATACCGTTGTTATATACTTTTACAAATCACTTTTTTTTAATAAGTAAGTACTCTCTTATTTAAGGAAAACTGTGTACCTATGTAAATAATATAATTTATATATAGAAAAATTTGTTACAAGACAGCGATTATCACATTTTTATAACATACTAGCATTTGCCGGCGACTACGTCGGTGCCCTTTTTTTTATTGTTGAAACATTTATTGTCTTTATTCCTCCAATATTTTTCTCAGGCATTGAATATTTCATTTTTATTTTTAAACAGAAAAAAATAATCATATGCTGTAGTAATGTAATTTTTTAATTCGTATAGGGAAAACATGACAAAATAAAAAAAATAAAAACTGTATCAGATCGCTACTAAACTTCACACAGTACCTACCACTCGCTGGGCTAATCTGTAGATTACAGGTAGATTGCCTGAATATTTCATCAAAATCGGTTGAGTTGTTTTGAAGTCCATAGGGAACATACCATTGTATACACTTTTATATTTATAATAACTAATATTTGTGCACTATCCCCCTGGCGTCCTGTCGTGTGTGCTGCATGGCCACACTCCTATCACGTATAATGTGTCGACTGTCGGTGTCGGGCCGTTACAAATTCCGAATTCCAGATCAATGATGGCGTCTGAAGGCGCACGCGCGGGCCCACACCCAAAACACGTGTCAATGTTTATTTACGTTCTTTGCACGTAGTTATATTAAAGAGCTTCGCTAAACTCTCCAACTTCAATAAATACATGGCAAAAGTGGTTTACTTTTATTGTCGCATGGCAGGTAGTTATTGCTACCAACATCGGAGCCTTCTTTCTTCATTTAGATAATCTTTCTTTGTCTTAAATTATTACAACATTTTTATATTATATATTTATTCTTAGCCTACGCGTTGCACTTTAAAAAGGTTTTTATTATTGGCTATCACAATCCAGCTCGGATGGGCAGCGTTCGAGAAACTCTGAAGACATCTTCTTGTCTAAAATTCCTCTGTGTCTCAAAATAAAAGTTATCGATCGACCAATGTAAATATTATGTTGCCAGTGATGACGTATGGCGCTGAGACGTTCTCGAGTGGAGGCCACCGACCGGCAAGTGCAGCGCAGGACGTCCACCCACAAGGTGGAAAGACGATCTGATAAGGACCGCTGTGGATCCAGGCTCCTTCTGACCTTTTTCGGAAAATTATGGGGAAGCTTAAATAACGAGGAGGCCTAAATTTTGGAAAATTTAGTGGAAAATCTACGCCCGAGATGATGATATCAATTTTTCAAGTTTTATTTGAATTATTGCGTACATAGTAATGCACCTACCTACTGAGACTGATTCAGTCTTGAAAAAGAATATTTTTTTAAATCTAATATTCATGGAAAATCGCAGGATACTTTTAGGTATTTTATTACTTTTAGGTAGTTAACAATTTTGATATCTTTATTATTTTTTTTTTACATTTTACAGATTGGTACCTTCTAAGACATCTCAAATTAAATTTAATGGTTTACCTTCTATAACTCCGTACGATTGGAGTGTTATAAAGAGCACAGAGTATATACAAGTCATAGCACAAATCTATAAATATAATAGCAGGCTCGGGCATCCATTTCACATAATTTATGTTAATGACCGTTTCGACACGACTGAAACTGGTTGTATATCTACGTAATAGTGTATGTTAAAAGGCAGTAAAAATGTTTTAATTAAAGTTGATTTTGATTGCGTATATTTATGTCGCAGCGGCTTAGAGAAAGGTGTTTTTGAGACTACCCAACATTACGTATACATAGATATTAGTGATGTGCCGGATCGTTAAAAATGTATATCCGCGGATACGGATATTTGGTGTCAAGATCCGCGGATACGGATACGGATACGGATCTTAACTTTTTTTAGTCAATCGGTGTCGTTGCGCGTGACCTTGAAACGATAGTTGAAGCCCGCCACTAGACGCTTGCATTATAAAGGTGCCAAATGTTTGATTTTAAGAAATAAAAAAAATAATCTGAATGGAATTAAATATCACCTATATATAGGAATTTCATCTATGAATTAAAAATTAATAAGGTAAAAGATTCGCCAAAAAGTAACGGATACGGATCTTTCTTCTCCCTCGGATATCCGCGGACACGGATACGGATATGGATATTCGGCACATCACTAATACATATATACATTCATAAAGTAGATTTCGTTACCTAATATTTAACTACGTTTGTTTTACATTTATATATAATTTAAAAAAGCACTGTAATTTCGGGAGTTTAAGACAGTAGTAATAATTTTATTTTTAAACAGGTTGACATATAAACGGATACGGTACTGGGTATTATTTATTCTATGGTATAGGTACCAATATACTTACATAGTCTTTGATATAGGTACCCGTTTCTAATGTATGGGTTTGATTTTAAATAATATTGCATAAGTACTCGTAATAGGTCTGTTGTCTTATTAACGTCTTTTTAACAAACGTCTGTCTGTCTGTTCGCGATAAACTCAAAAACTACTGCACCGATTTTCTCGCAGAGTGGTTCTCGAGGAAGGTTGTAGTATATAATTTTTAACGCGGACTAAGTCGCGGGCACCAGCTAGTTTTTATCTAAAAACACTTTATACACCTGTCACATTTTTATTAATTATTATCTAACTTGTAAAATAAATACTTAAAACCTGTATATTTTGTAAAAAAAAACTTAAATATTATGTTATTTTTAGCTATCAAAATAAAAAACCAGTTTTGTCAACGAATGATAAATAAATTAATCTTTATAGGAAAAAAATAAAATTATTTTTAGTTTGTTTATAGCGTCAGAAACTAAAACTTATTTTGTCCAAACTTATTTTGGTTACTTTAATATCAATTTTACATATTTTGTAGATTTATTTTTGTGCGAAGGTCGACAGGCAAATAACAGTAGGTGACGATCACCGTCGTCGCTTATTTTCACGAGCCTACCATACCTCGGTAGGATAAGGATAAGGATATCCCCCTTATGAGAAAATGGACTCCGGCATCCCTTACACATTTACCGAAACACATCTCTTCAGAGAGTACTTATAAACTGGTAACAACATAAGTTGGTGGATACGTCCGTATACCCACGCTTGGGTGTAAAACGAGTATCGATTTAGTGACGTCACACCCCTCCTGTTATGTACTGGTCCAACGAGGAGCGTCTACTTGGTTTTGGCAGTGCCTCGAAGGGAGACAGAGACAGGTGGCGGCTTTTATCGAGCTACAAGTACGAGCAAGTACTCTCTAACATAACAACATAATAATTATCCCCTTATTTCAAAGAATAGGACATGCTGGCAAACAGAGTGATAGTTCTCTTGATAATGAGATATCAATGGAGAGAAACTGGGGGCGGGTCGCTAGTTTATTATATAAAATACTAGCTGGTGCCCGCGACTTCGTTAGCGTTGAACGATGAAAGATACCCTATGTCCTTTCTGGTGTCACAGACAACGTGTATGCAAAACTTCATGGTGATCGGTTCACTAGTTTTTGCGTGAAAGAGTTACATACATCCAAACATCCAAACATACTTTCGCATTTATAATATTAGTACGGAAGTACGGATAGTACGGATTTTAAGTGTGTATCTTTAGAAACAAACGCAATTTAAGTCTAGTGTTATAAATTGGTGAATTTTAGACAATCTTGACAGTTCACTTGATGGTGGTGTTCTTCTGTAAGCGGGTGGTTACTGCCGCCAGATTGTCTGCCCAAATGATTGTGCACCACAGGCGAAACGCAGTGTGCCTTATTTTTCATTGGCGGTGATTGAATTTCGAAAAAAGTCACAAACTTTGTGCGGGAATACTTAGCAAATTTATGTGTCTGCGAAATCTATAGATGTTTCATATACCTAATACAAAATGAAGGTAGGTAATTAACGAGTATAACGGTGGCAAGTGAATGCGGTGCCATTGAGTCAAAAATAAAATATTTAATTGCTGATTAGATTCCGCAACGAAATAAATATCGATAATATGTATAAACTTTTATCAGAACATATCGCACTTAATCCTAAATTGCTACCGCTAAAAATTACGTTCAAATCTCGAATCGAATTATATTTCGAAAAACAAATAGAGATAAGTAGGTACTGAGATAATTTGGGTGTTCATTTTTTCATTGCCACAACACAAATCCTACCAAGAGGGGTTACTACAATATAGATCTAAATACACACCTACCCAGAAAATCAATATTTCTAGCCCCTGCATTGCGACTGGAATCCAAAAAGTGATAAAGGAAATATCATAGCGCTGACGATACATACTTTTTTTTGATGTTATGGCAGATATAGGAATTTGCCTCATACATACTCAATAATAATGCATCGTATCGTCAAATTTAGTACCTACAGCTTATCTTGCTTATACACGTGTTTACACTAAATGTACGTGAATTCAAGCAAATTGTTATTTTATCACATACAACATACATTCCAATTAAACAATTTTGGTCTTGTCACGTTTATTATATATACTAGATCAACCGGCGAACTTCTCACCGCTTCAGAATATATACACATTCCATGTAAAATGTATGAGAAAATAAAGGAATGCATTTTTCGTGAATATAGCAGGCGTTTTTTCGTGCGGCGTACGAATTGTGCGTAGAACTGACTTAGTTACAAATTGGGCCACTTGTCTGGCAGCAGTAACCACTTCCTTACAGAAGACCACTGTGATTTTACAGTTTTTGTTAAAATACGACAGTAGCCATCGTTAAACCTGACCATTAAACATATTTTCTATTTCATATACGAAAAAAGTGAGATAGGTTATTATCATTAGATGGGCTGTTGGCTAAAGACCAATGGAATGTTAGGTAAGAGTATCTCAGTGACGCAGTCGCTAACGTAAATAAAGTGTAGAGAAATAGGGTAGAGGGACAAGAAAATATACGTTTCAGTTGAACTTTGAAGCTAAAAATTATTTGTTACAATTCACAAAAGTTTTTTATTAAATATAATATAGTAAGTTAGATATCGATCTACAAATAAGTTAGTTGAATAATGGAAGCTTACACTGTTGTGCCAATCATTCGGTGGTGTTACTGCGTTGCAAATCAAAATTCTGGAACCGTTTTGGGTTGTAAAAGTCTAGTCTTACACAGAACAAAGCGGATAGACTAATTGTTCCAGATACCAGACACAAAATATGATCAAGTTTTTAGGTTATTTGGATAGGTTTTATTGGGTAAAAGACAAAATGAGAGTCGCGAAACGGGTGCTCACAAACCAATCTCTGATAGAGGACGTGCGATGTTATAGAATGCATTCTAGACCTATGTTAACGTTCACGAGTCGTTTACCTCGTCGCGAGGGGGTGACGTGTAACATCCCTCTCCCGCGTTATTGACCGGGGTGGATAGTGAAGAGACGCATGCGTGGCTTCGTATCGATCTGACGCCGTCGGCTCACAGTTCGGACAGTCATGGTATATGTCACAAAAACCAAGCGATATCCACAAATCTCGAGCATAATACGATATGAATGAATGTTCTATACAAGATGCAATTATCATCTCTAACGATTAAGTGTATTTTGATAGTGTCAGACTCTAAACGAAGAAGGGTGATATCGTTTAATTTTTAATTGAGTATTATATTATAAAACATATTTTATTTAAACGAAACTATGAACAAATGAGGCGTGATTTTCTAAAATATCGCATCAGTTTTAATATTTTATAGCAAGAACATAGGACTGATACCAGTAAATACAATGGACAGCTTGAATTGGAGCTTCCTTTTCAAGACTGCTTGGCAACAGACGGAGTGCATAGCTGATCGATACTGTTGGGATCACTACCCGAGTTGAAAAGCAAACGCCCTGTTCTTTATATCCACTGCTTTAACATTTTAACTTGTTTTTCCTGGAAGGAATTATCTCTAATTATACACCCAATTTATTTAGGTGAACAGTTAACACTTTTTGGACCTACTGTTCTCGGTTCTGAATAACAATAATACCCCAATTCATGAAGCCGTCGTTGCCGTCAATATTAATTGTAATTGCTTTTGTCACAACGCTACGTATAAACGGATTCAGCCTCCAGTCTCCAGAATCAATAGAGCGGGCTCCGGAGAATCCTTGGCCCGGTTTCCGGCCTGACCCGGTCTTTGCCCTGACAACCTCGATATCGCGAATTGCACAACATTACAACAACGCATACTTAAAGTAGCTGAACAAGCAGAAAACAAAACTGAAGAACGTTTCCAAGAAAAACGTGGTTGTTAAGCAGTTTCGAATACAGTCATTTGTTACTGTTAACTAATTGAACTAGATTACTTTTATAAGTATCCAAATCTAAGCGATATATTTTGGGTTAGCATAGGTACTTGCATTTTTCTCTGAATTGGTAGACCCTGTGGCGTTCCACGGAAGAGGTGTAAATTTTTTTAGGAGACTTTTAGTGTATTTTAGTTTCTGGTATTGCTTGGGATCTAGCATGTAATTGTTATTTGATTTGTTAAATAAGATTTTTTTTTTTCGTTTTACGTTTAACTCATTTTATGTGTAGCGTTGCTCAATTTTTCCTTAGAGCCTAAAAACATTTGAGAGAAAAATCTGGCCGAGAAACAACATCCGCCGAAGATTATGTGAAGAGAGTGAATGCGGAATACAGGCCAGGCCTGTTAAATCCTTGGCCTCTTAGCCTACTTTTCAACTTTTACCTGTTGAAAACAATTTTTATTGAGGCACATCCGAAATCATCCACATCTAAATAGTGAACTTTAGGTTAATTATCGTAACTTACTTTTTAAATTATATTTTATGAATATTACTTTCATTTTATTTAATTTTTGTTTCTTTGTAAAACGAATAGCACGAATTCATCAAAAGTATTTGATATCAGGAGGAAATTGCAACAATAACATCAACTTAGCATTAAAAGAAGAGCAATAGAAACAATAAATGGGTTATTGGCACTTCATCATCATCATCATCATCATATGACGAAATACGTAGTTTAATATAGATTAGGTTCAAGAGAACAATGAAAATCAATTGAAGCAATTGAAGGCGTATGATTTCGTTGCACGCGTTGACACGCTGATGCTTTGATTAAATCTCATTCTCGACCTTCCTCATCGCATCACTCACACCAATTTTCTTCACGATTACTCTATACGACACGTTTGGTCTAGTGGCTAGTAACCCTAGCTGTTAACCAAACGGTCGCGGGTTCGAATCCCGCTAGGGGCGAATGTTTATGTGTTAACATTTTACCTTTGTACCTGTGTCATGGATGTTTTGTATTTATAATATGTATGTATTTACAAAAAAAAAGTAATCTATGTATTACATCAACTGTCTGGTATCCATAATACAAGCATTTAGTTGCTTAGTGTGGAACTAGATGGTGCTGTGTGGAATGTGTGAAGATATTTATTTATTTATTTATATTGGAATCCCATTTATTAATTCACCAGTCATAGATTATGTTCTGTGTTATATTCATGTTATAATTAGCTTTAGTAAGCATGTGCTTCCGCGACTCTTTACAAATCATTTTTATATTGCCACCCTTCTGATTATTCTGATGCATAAACTATATTACCTGTAAAATTTTATCAAAATCTGATTAGAGGTGTTGCGTGAAACGGTAACAAACATCCAGACATCCATCCTTATAAACTTTCACATTTATAATAATAGTAGCGATAATAATTCGAGTTTGGTTAAATAAAATCGAGTGCCTGACCTATACCTACATTACTACTCACTTTGTTATAGTACGAATTAAGAGAACGGAGGGTGGAGTCATAATGTTTCTTTGTAAGACAACGTCAGACTAATATGATCGGGCTAATGATCATGTAAAGGAGGGTCTGAAGGAAATTGTGATTTAAAACGAAAAGGAAACACTGCAACAACCTTTTTTTTATAGGTAACTTACGACGGTTAGAATTATGGTCACAAAATAAAGTTACACCCACAATATATCATGTTTCCGATTAGCAATGGATAAGTATATACAGCAGAGTTCAAATAAAATGAAAAATTCTGATTAATAAAACACCTACAAAATAAGGAGAACGATAAAGTACGAGTTGAAGAATTGAATGTTACATAATTTAACACGTAAAAATAATAACTTTGTTTTGCACTACCTAAAAGATTTTTTAATAATTAATTAATTTCTCTAACTATTATTCGTGTGACATTCAGAAAATACAAGATATGTTTAAGCGCCTTAAAAAAAATCTGCAGTTAAAGTGGGCGGGCATCTCTAAATGTGTGTTGTAAAGATCAATAACGGTCGGTGGATCGTTGGCCGAGTTGCTGAAGTTCCACCGGGCACGGGATGAAACAGGAGTGTGCCAAGAGAGTAGACCAGAAGGTAGCTCATCACTTGATTTTAGAAAACAAAGTAGCCAGTAATTATATTATACTATTATAATTTTAGGGACTTGTAAACGTTAAAACAAAAATTTATGAAAACCAAATGTATGAATAAAGAAATAAACAAACACGACAAGTTGACATTATTGTTAATCATAATACAAAAGGACTAGAAGCGAACAGTAGGTAAAGACGGAATTTGTGGTTTGCCTGTTTTGCATGTCAGGAATGGCAAATCTTTTTCATTGGAATTGAGCTAATTAATTGTGACTAATAAGGAAAATAATATTTCTGCGCACTTCGCTTTAGCATCTGAGTGCATAATACTTATGGTTAGATCTAACATCAGCAGTATTGCTAATAGATGCTCATTTAAAAGCAAAAATAATTGAAGTAAGTAGGGTAAATGTTTTGTAATAACTCGTCAAACACAATTTGGAGTCCTTATGGAGCTTAAACTTAAGTAAAATTATTTACCAATTATCAATAAAAGCCAGTAAATACCTAAAGGACCGCCCGATTGATTCTTACAATTTCAACCGAGTATGTGTTATACGTGACTTTACCTACAAAGATTATTGAAATATTGCGTTTGCCTATTCGGGTGGAATATTTGTTGATAATTCAAGTTCTAAGTAATCTGATATGGTAAGTAAACAGGAAACAGTTTATTTCGCAACGCAATTGCGGTTGTACTTAACTGTATCGTAAAACTTGTCACGACAGACACAGTGGGGCCTTGTCTATCGGTATCCGTATACGATACCAACAAATGGACATAAGCCACGGACGAATGGCGGGAATCTGTATTGCCTCTTAAACAATTACTAAAAATTTAAGTATGAATACATTATACACACAAAAATAAATTAATCTGATACAATACAAGTCATAACAAACACAATTACTATACAACCTCATGATGGTCAACATCGTTAGTCAGATTATTAAAATAGTAATTAAATATATAATAATTCCAAACAGGAATGAAACTATTAAAATTATCATAGAAAATTAACGATTTTTCATAAATATATCATACAATACAAGAAAGAATAGAAAATTTTTGATGAGACTGGGATTTCAACTGTTTAACTGCAATTATATAATAATTATTAATCAAATTATTGGGACGATTGAACAAGGTGAAAATCAAACATTCCTATTTTAAGCCACATCCCTTCTCTCTGGTTATGTTCAAATTGTAAATAAATACTTTGATAAGTGATAACAAGCGTTTGTCCGTACGTTTGTCTGCAAATAGACGCATCCTCTTGGTGAACGGAAAATGTGTACGATTGGCAAACACTAATAGATAACTTATCGAAACCGTTCATAAGAATTACATTATCGAGGCGTGTGAGGCGTCGAATAGTCTTACATTTACAAGGACATTTATGTATAACCTATGCTATGATAACCAAAGCACATTCTACTTTACACAATATGAGTTCTCTATGAATATCCTCTATGAGGGCTTTAATTGCAGTTTAATACTAAGCATGTACCAACCAAGTCTTCTTTACATAGTTATAAAAATTGAAGTCACTAGTTTAATATAAAAGATCCAGGGCAATTTGTCAAGCTTCTTTGTTCTTCCGTATTTTCATACAAATCACAAGTTCATAGTTTCTTTCAGTAGTGAGCTGCCCAAAGTCACGGTGACCGGTAATATTATTTCACAGTTAATTCAAGAGTCGTGTGTTGTGATTGGTTAACAGTGGTTAATTGCGTTGGCACACCTCGTATGTGGCGAAACGTCAACGAACTCGGTTACCCAAAGAAAACAAAGGTGAGATGGTGAGCTCATTGTAAACATTTTGCGAGTGTGCGCGTTGGTTAGCTTTCGTACGTATGCCTAAACTGATATAACCCCCATCCGCAATGGAATGAATGAGGATGAATGTAAGAAAGACAAAGTATGAAGCATGAAAGTACGAGAGGCAAGTGAGCGAGAACTGGTATGAAAGAGAAATGTAGATATAGGCTTCAGCGCATAATGCTGGAGGGATTTAAGTAAAAAAAAAAAAAAAAAAAAAAAAAAACTGATATAACCCCTACTAAGAACTGTGGAATTTCTAATGAAATATTATTCTTTCGTACACCAACAGGAGTAACGGATTTAAATCTATTTTCGTAACAGAGGTTCGTCTTCATTTGTCTGACAGCAATCCGAAAGATGGACACCATCCATTTTTATTTGCTGTCTGTCTATATGTTGGGGAGATAATATTGATTACTAAAGGAAATCTCTATCAATATAATCACTAATATAGGATAAAAGGTACTCAATATGATGTATTACAACAAAACATTCGGCAAATGAAGCAATTTTTTTTTTTTCGAATTTTTATCACCCTGCCCCTAAGCTGGAGATCCAATAAAATGGCAAAATAAAATGTTATCAATGAGTTATTGGCGTCAATAATACTGTTTGCATAGACACATCCAGAAACCTAATTCTTAATCGTTATTATCTGTAAAGCAAATAAGCGACGCGAGGACTGCATAAATATTACCTAACTGTAAAAGCATTATTCTCCATGCGAACGTACTATCTATGATATATTAAAGAGCGATACAAAGCTTTAGAAATTTAGGTCTTATGGCTGAGAAGTTAAGGTATTTTTGATTATATATACGCAGTTTTACCTGTAGTCCACCTTACGTGGATATCGATTGCTGTTAGGACACTCCAATGTTTGTTCTATTCAAGGGCAACCGAATGCTAGGTACACAAAACTTTTAGCGTTGTAATTTTCGTGTTAGTATTATAGGTGGCCTAGGTAGGCTTGGAATGGCGGCTATTAGTAAAACTTGACATAAAGTCATAACTTATACCTACTCGTAATATCGACACAATCGTGATATTAATATAAATAGTTATATCAAATAACATAATCATCAACTTAAACGATATTAATTCAGTGGCGGAGAACATTGCGTTTCACGTTCGATAACCCATATTTAATAATTCTAAAATAATAATTTAGAAAATTTTAGAGAGCAATCGACCAACAACTAGCTAGAGACCGAAATAAACTAGAACCTAATGAGACTAAAACGTTAAATACTTACTTATATAAAGAAATGAAATATGTATTATAGCTGAAGGCTATTCCAAATTTCATATCTGTAAAGATATTCGAAGTTTTCAGTTACCTTATTAGTTACAGATTCTTCTGGCTAGTTGTCAAAGACGTAATCAAAGAATACTTTCTTCCGAAACTCTGGTAAAAATAGACTGTCAATTAAAAGTGTCACTAATAAACCTATCTAATGAATAAATTACTGTTTCATTGTTTCAAGATAGAAAATTTATCCAACAAAATTATTACGAGAGAAAAATTCAGCTCACATCAGGTCTGCTGCTTAAGTAGCAATATTTATATAGAAATTATAGTTAGGTGTGTAGTTGTAGCAGAAAACCAAGGAACGTAAACAGTAAACCGTAACTTGATATAAATGCGATACAAATAACATACTCGTATTGTATTGTACGTAGGTTTGTCGCAACACGTCTGCCTCGCGTGGCTGATAACGACTATCAGACACTATTCGTCAACTGTGTGCAGGAACTTTCCACGGCCATATCTCTTTGCAGATATATAATATATTTATTTATGTTATTTGCTAAATATACGTCTGATATTATAAGCGGATATTTGCATCGCTTATAGCAACAGATAAGCGCAAACCGTTTGAAAAATATCTATCACGGTCAAGAGTAGATCTGTCGTCAGACATTTAAATATTATGTCGACGTCAATCATTTTAGGATATCGTGACATTGAAGCAGATTATTATAATCAATTAAATTGAATGAATTCTGTAGTGCAAGCCTATTATGTAGTATTTTTTAATGTGAAAACAGAGTCTAAAGGAAAAATTGCTAAATGTTGATGCAAACGACGATAGTATTTTTAGATAGAGCGGGTTACTGAAACGTTCACATAAAGTATAGTTTACTATACTCAATATTCAGCAACATAAGGAATTAATATAACTACACTAGCTGTTGCACGCGACTTCGTCCGCATAACTTTAAGTGAAAGAAATTTTTAAATCGATCCAGTAGATTTTTAGGTTATTTCAATATTCGACAGATTAGTTTTTGGACAGATTCGTAATTCGTCACATTCTTGATTAGTCAGATTCTTAATTTGCCAGAAGAGTACAGTTAGTTTATTCTCTTTACTTTTCAAAAGGGACATTATACGAAAGAGACATTACAATCCCAATAACTTAACTACTTTTAATGTTCCATTATTATTATCATCGTAGATGCCAACTTCTGGACATTAATACGTCTGAAATTAATGGTTTCAAACGCCTGTTGGATATAGTGTAAAAATGTTTCAGAATGAGATAACTTTGTAGGTACACCAAATAATACTAATCAATATTATGAGTTTAGCGTGGGTACTGCCGCAGCTGAACGGCCATCATTTAACCGATGGCCTATAGTTTGTAAATGCTTTGACAATTATTTTTTTTACAAGAAACGACGCGACGTAAACAGTGTTGATAAACTTGTCATTTCACAGTCACACCCGGATAGAGCAATGATAAAAAAAAAAACAATGTTTATATTTTCATCTTACGTGACACTGACGAGGTTAGAGGTGATGTCATTTTTCTGAATCTTTACTCTGTCATTATATTTACAAGTGTTTTCTTTAAATAACTATCCGTTTAGATAACGAATAGTTATTTAAGTACATAATGTGCAAAACAATTACAAGGCTATGTGCTATCACAAATTTCTAGTTTAATAGGTGACCCATAGACGATTTTGTCTACTTCGTGCCGTGACCAACTCTAGGTCAAATTATATTCCCACATGATTGGATACTTTTTTGTGAACACCTCATGTACGGTAGAGCGCATTTTATCCTAAAAAATATTGCGTATGCCGACTGGCGCTGGCGTCTGGCGACTGTCATTGTTTACAAACTGTCCAGTGAACCACTATTGATACACAGACACGGGTCAGCCAATTAACGTAGCACTGTTACATTAAAACTTTAATTGCAATGTTTTTTCACATTTATCTGGAACTTTATCGTTTGTTCAATTAAAAACATTATGGGCCAATATGGGAGCTAACGGGAAAAACAAGTTCTTCAGTGGATTCGTTACACTGTGGATTCACTATTTTATGTGAAATTTTATCACTTTTTAGGTTGTTCTATACAGCTGGTTGTTGGCCATGTGGCCTAAATATATATATAGGAAAATTCCTTCCTTAAACTTGTTTGAGACAGTTTTCCTTCGTATTCGTCATTTATAAAACCAGGCTTTTGTTATGGCGAAACGGTATGGAAGTGGAAATATTGGGTTCCATGTCCTTCTGCTCTTATAAGAGGCTAAAGCCAAGGATTAACGGCTATAGGTACTTGTTCTACATTGCTTAATTGGGATGAGGTCAAACATAGTATCAAGTTGATCGCTGATATCGTCTATTACAAATTCGGCTGTGCTTCGATTCCCTTTCACCCACAAAATAGCGTGATCCATAATTACGCATCCAATTTATCCAAAAGTATCTCCTAATCCTAAAAGTATCTCTTCTGTGTACAATTAATGAAAACCATTTAGGTTTAAGCTTCCTATCTGTCTTTATCATTACGGAATAACTTTGGCTCATAAATTGTCCGAAGTTTGTAGCTGTTCAGTTGTCTGTGTTCAGAATATCATAAAAAATCATTGAATCCCTTAAAGACCAAGAAAAATTACAATAACGCCGGATTTTCAGACAGTTGGAGATTGCTCAGATAATAAAATTATTCTGCTGGATTTAAAACTAAGAAACTGTAATGGAATCGGACTGATCACTGGTCATACGAGTATGATATGATGATACTTTTGTATCATGACTTATGTTACTTCTGTATAATACTTCTGTATGATAACAGATGGACTAGATAATGAACGATTTGATGCCTCGTGAGCGCAAGACGCAAGCCACGTCTATTGGTTTCGCATACAGTTGGATCAAATCTAGGAACTCGGCGTTATTATGTACCTACCCTACGACCTTGGCTATAGATAAGGACGAAGAGGCCATTGCCCTACAATGGGATTATCTACTGTTATTAGGTTATTATTTACATTATATGTTAAGATAGATTAGCTTAAAAAATAAATTTAAAAAAAATATTATCAACTGTTAAACGTAACATTGAGAAACTATAACAAGATATTCAATTGCAATGATCGATGAAATTTATTATTTTATTACAAATGGTATGATTCTGATATAACAGTACGTGTTATATCAGAATATAAAAAACTACAATATACCACGTTGTAGTCACTTCATTAGTCACCATTTTTAATGTAAACAATTCTATAAATTACTTCACCAAGTCATAGACTATTGTTCGGTTTAAATTAATTTATTTTGACGTTAGGTAGTATATAAGATAATAAATGTTAAATAATAATTGGGTGAATTTATTTTTACTAGTATTATATTATAATAAATAAATATGTTTCATAATAATATTAGACAAGAATAATGTTACCTCAACTTTGTTATCATATATGAAGTGAAGTACATCATAAAAATATCAGCTCCACACTTGCGTCAAAGCAGAGAAAGAGCCGATGGCTATCGTAGCGGTTGATGTCACAGAACTTTATTTAGATCAATTTAGTCGCTATCTTGACATTATCGGCTCTAGGATCCACGTCACCGTCACGTGAATCGAGGACGACAAATCATCCGATACGATAATCTACAATTTTATCGCCCAATGATATCCCATACCAGTTAAAATTGCCATCGATATCTATCTATAAACAAGAAAAATACATTTTTAACAAGTCCTACAAGCCACTTTTGTGCAGATATTTTTTTCATTCGATGTAAAGTGGCTATCGATCGTGCCTGGGCTATTTACAAGCGACGATTCTGCAAGTACGATTGTTAGTTAGTATAGTAATACCGGTATTTATAGAATAATATACTTAGCTATAGTATACCTCTTCGATAGGGATATGAGCTCTATAATCTCTTATTTACTCGCTAAAATATAACAGCATACATGGCTGTTATTTCACTGTGGTTTTCCGCAAGGGGGTGGTTACTGACGCCAGACTAACTGGGTAATTTATGATTGAGAAACTCAGTGTTCTCTGCTATCAAAATTCTTGGAAACTTTGAACTATGCCACATCTATGAACATGAATTTTTCAACCGACGAAAAACAAAAACGGAGAAGGTTCTCAAGTTGTCGACGCGTATTATATTTTTTATGTATGACCAAGCATAACTTTTTACAGAGTAGTCCGAATTCTTTTTTTATTGGAGAGGGTTTACCTCAAAGTTGGTCCCATATAAATTTGTAAAAAAAAATCCTACCCTAAGGGTGAGAAAATAGGAGTGATTTATTGTTCACTCATTTAATGCTGAGTAATAACAGTTAATAGCTAAAGTAAGATAGGTAGCTATTTTAAAAGTAATTAAACATTAAGCATGTAGTAATTAGTAGATTATAGCTACAAAAAAATTAAAAATAATAAACCTTTTTTATTTAACCTTAATAACTAAGTTCTTAAACTAATGTAAGTATACCTAAGTAATTTTGAGTCGTAATGGTAGAAAAGTTTAAAAGTTTCTTCCTTATCACTAAGAGCAATTCAAATATTATATTTACAATGTTTGTAAGTACCAGAGCAAAACTTATCAGCCACATTATGACGTACACTTGGTGTGTAATGTATCTAGTGACTAGGAGATAAGAACGTAAATTTTATTACATTTGTGTTCATGTTGACGAGTTAATAATGCTCAGAGATCGTCGCGACGCGTTTGGTCGCCAATGCCTCTCTTCTTGGTTTAGATTTTCTGTATTCCCCTTGCTTAAGCTGTTTGATCTGACAATTACTATTACACCCACTAAGAAGGTATAAAAATGATATCACATAATGTGCGATGTGTGTATGTTCTATAGTTTCAGTGATATGCGAACAGGTGAGATAGAGATTTCACAAAAATAAAATATCCTGTTTAATTAACGGGAAAAATACCACGTCGAGGGTTTTGCAAAACTTCAAAATGAACACCACAAAAGTAGGTACATAGTTAGTTTTTTTGTAGTTAATTCGGCCGTAAGTGTGACGAGTTCAAAGATTGCAGCAGATCCGAGAATACATTTAACGGATGATCGGCCGCAATGTTATAGAACGCGCAGCGAGCGAATCGAGCGAATGGCGAGTGGGAACACGTTCGAGAATCAGATCCAAATGTCAAGGTGAAGGCGACGCGAAAGGAAACGCACGGTGACGTCACCGCATCCGCAATTGTCGTACGTCGCGTAAATAAAGCTATGGATGCACCATATATCAGCAGCTTTATTTGGAGTAAGTACAAGTCAAGCAAAGCGAGCCGATACCAAAGCAGCAGTCTAAGATATATCAATTAACCGTGATCGTGACAATCGAACATTTATACACCATCAGCGGTCAAGTGCGGGCGAGACGTACAATTATTGGGTCATTGTTAATACAATGGCGAATGGTACTTTCTGATTAATAGCGAAGATGAAATCCATTGATCATAATTCAAAGGTTTTTCCGGCACGCGATCTCCGTAAATGTAAATATATTACCATAATTAAGATATTAGAAATGTTACCACACAGATCCGTAAATAAATGACCCCAAGGCTTAAAACTTGGTGAAAGAATAGAGTTTAAAAATGCAGACAAGAAATCTGCAAATTCGTGGGTGTTACCCAACGCAAAAAGTCCAATTCCCACAAACACTTGGCAACAGTTTGATGCAACGCGAGTGTGGTGTAGTGGAATTCTCACGTGTTGTGTTGCGTTGCGTGTGCGGCGATTGTGTTAAATGTTAAGCAGTTCCCCGGTGCAAGCGCATTGTGCAAAACGAACCGACTGGAAAATCTTACTCCAATTAACGGCCGAAACGAACCGAGTGAATTTTTTGCTAGCACAATAGCGATAGCGGTTTGATTATACTCAGCAGATTTCTCAGGGGTTTTGCCTCATGTTTTGAGACCATTGTTTAATTAAATCCGTTGCCAATTTCGACAGAGAATATTAAAAACTAAATACATCTCCTTAATCTGTAGACAACTAAAGATTTAAGAGGCGAACAGAAGTTATAATATGTCGAGGTCCAATTGTTAGAAGCGTTAAGAGGAGGCCATAATTTGCTCTTCTGGTTTAGGAGGCTACCGTCGCCTATAACACAAGCAACGCCATAAGTGCTACAAGGGCGCTGCCGACCATAGAAGGATTAAGGATAAGGGATAAGGAAAATGGGCTCTGGCATCGAAACACTCACTCACCGAAACACAACAGCACGTATATGCTGTTATTTCACGGTGGTGTTACTCGTATGTAAGGTGGTGGTTACTGCCGCCAGACGGGCTGCCCAAATGACTGCGAAACGCAATGTGCCCTACCACTACTTTTCAAATCCAGACCAGTCAATTTTAAAAATTACATTAAAATTTCCAAAGTTGACACCGCCGGGAATCGAACCCTTGGCCCCTGAGACGTTAGGCAAGCACCCTTGCCACTCATCCAACGGGCTCGTCGAACAGTTTACAACAGTGGTTCGTCACAATCAATAAATAGACTCAGATTTAACTAAACTTTGTTTTTATTGCATTAAGAGTGTGATTATAACGTAAACGGGTCGACGACTATTGCATCACTCGAGGACACGTCACAAAGAAACCACTGGAGCATGTCCTCGTTTCTAGTCTTCAAATAAACCTGTTCTCAAATTGGAATTGTTGATGTGAAAAATATAACTCGAAAATCGTTTAAAATTCAAGACAGTTTGAACTCGCCGATAGACACAGAGACTATCGTTATTTTGTAACACGAAACTTTAGTATTAACGATACACAAGAGGCCGGTCCACGGCAACCTTTGGGATGCTCTGCATGTCAGAGAGGCGTGATCTATCGCCTCGCCCGTTTGCGACTCGATAGCGGTTGACCTTCAGCCGCGAGCCTGTTTTGGTCACCGAAAACATCTCTATTTGGCGATGCGAAAAAAAAAAAACGTGACCGCAAACACCGGGACGGACGTGACGTTATGCCACGATATAAACCTTTTTTTTATGTGAATTTGTGAGCGCCATTGTTTGAATTACGCCGATCACATACAGACGACCAATAAAAATTATGTGAGTCGGTGGTACTCTTTGTTGGCAGCATTAGTCACACCGAGTAAACACGGGCTTTTATAAAATATTTAAATTAACAAACTACGAGTAACTCCACTCAGGTAGACCGTTTGTCATCACAAAAAATATTTACATCATTTCAATGTAGATAGGTACTTTTAGTTATTGTGTAGGATATAATTTTGTTGTTTTAATTAAATAATCGTTCCGATATACATCGATGATCAAATAAAGCAATGTTAGGACAAGTAAGAATCCACACGCACGTTACGCTTGGCGGCGGACGTAAAATCAAACTGAATTGCAAAGGGTAAGGGTGGTTCGTAAAAAGAAACCGTTTAAACAAAAGTTTGTACGGGAACAAAGGACTTCCTCCACGTTACCTGCAACAAAAGAGAGGCATATTATTATTACTCATGTTATTGTTAAGTTCAACGTGGAATGTACGAACTGCGAATACGTAATCAGTATATAAGTATGTATAATATAAATAGAATAGGTGTTGAAATATTTTTGCGACACACAATTTTCACTTTCGTTCAATTTTCGTTGATCGATGCGGAAAAATTACAATTTAATATTAACTAGTGTATTTAAGGACACGTTTAGGATGATTTTCATTTAATACAATGTCATAATTTATTATCTCATATGTGCATAAAAGAAAATCTTAAACGAGCCGTGTCTGTACATTAAAAATTAAAAACATTTAAAATCATGTTACCGTGATTTTTAGAATTTTTGTTTGTTTGTCTGTGCACACTAATCTCAGAAACGGCTTGACAGATTTGAACGCGGTTTCTACTGATGTATTGCAGCATTTGCAGCAAAAGCTTCCCGTGAGATTTAGTGTTTTTTTTTTTCATTCCAATCAGTTTACAAACAAAAAAATTGTACAGAAATTTCTTTACATAATATGAAACTGTTACAAAATGACAAAAAATATATATGAATAAATATTTAGTGGGGTTACCTGTCTATTTTATTCTTAAACGACACCCTCAGTTAATATTTTCAACATAACGGATGCACCACAAAATCCTTTGTCGTAGTTTACAACCAGTACTTACAAAAAGCTCAAAACGGTAAATTTGGATACCGTTAGTTCCCAGCTTGCCACTTTTTGTGTACAATTTTTGAGACCACCCAACAAATTTCACACCTACAACGTTATCGTGTAAAAACAGGATTTCAAAATGTCGATCTCCATTTTTTTTATTGTTACCAAGTGTACGTTGTTATAAAAATAACAAATTTTGAAAAAAAAAAAAGTGATTCTATGATATTTTTATAAAGTATTATAATAACTTAGTCAGCGTATCTTTTCTTTATAAATTAGAGTCTACGTAGTTGTTATTCTGATGTACGAGTATTAATTACATTACTGTAATAAATTGGCTGTTCATCAATTACAATTGTTTCATCGATTGACTTCTATCGATGAGAAACAGTTTTTGTGTGAAAGAGTAAACGACCCCACAAACTTTCATTTATCTTTGGTGGTCCTATAAACAATATTATATTTATAAAAATATTGTATTGAAATGAAATGGGATATATTATAGTTATTGGAAAAGCAAATTTAATCAGTTAGTTATACAAATGGTCATATTAATTTTAGTTATTATTTCTATAAACAGCTAGGCTCGATGCCTAAAATACGCAAAAAAATAAAAAATCGTACCGTGGTATGAGTATCGAACAATTTAAAATATATAAACCTGTATTTAAACCGATTAACATGATCACTAAGTTAGATAACCTTTAAATGTATTTAGTACAAGATTAACTAAAACTTGCAAATTGTACCTTCTACTTATTTGTATAATTTCTATACATTGATTTATACTCGTACATATTATATATAATATTATAAGAATAGGCTCCGAAACTACTGGACCGATTTGAAAAATTCTTTCACTGTTTTAAAACTATATTTTATAAAGTTATACGCGAGCGAAACCGCGTGCAACAGCTAGTCTCTAATATAAAAAGTTAAAAAAAGATAAGTTTATTGGTTAAAAAGTTCTCTCGACGCGAAGTAATCAGATGGCCACGTTATATAAATTTTCTCCAAGATTTTACGAGTCATTTGTTAGATATTAGAAAACGTGCATCAGCCGGCAGCCCACACTAATATATAAAGTAGTCTGTGCGCGTCGCGTGCACGGCCGAAGTTGGCAGGTCACGCCACCGCCGCCGCGGCTTCCGCGCCCTCGCGTGACACACGTCACTGTCATCCGTCACGAATGCCAACTAAGTGTACGTACGAACAAAACGCTCCCATTATTTCACGGCGAACTGAATACTAAACAAAAGCCGTTTCAACTATAACACTGCGCTATGTTAATTCGCAAGATAAAGACTTGACTTTTAGCCTACACACACAATCAGATCTGGCAGCGACCCACCAGAGACTTCATTAGCATTTTCCTGTTTGAATATTTTCTTTGTACCTATATGGTATTGACAAAACTAGAAGACAATTCCTCTAAGGCCTTTAACATAGCCAAGCTGGCGCTGCCGGTCGCCCCTTTCGGTCGATCGCCATATTTTTCAGTTCGAAAGAGATGTTTTCGTTGGACCGTTTTTTTTGACTACTTTGCAAATTAGATTACCATGAAAAAGCCTTTTCATTTTAAGGGATAATATACATGTTTGTAACAACATATTCGGATCTTCGAGAAGATGAAGTATTTTTTTTAATTGACTGCATATTTTGATGAAATACTTACTGAAATAACAGATAACAGAACATTTTCGGATCTTCGAGAAGATGAAGTATTTTGTTTAATTGACTGCATATTTTGATGAAATAGGTACTTACTGAATAAGACGCTAAGTTAAGTACTTACCTCTTTAGAGAACTTTTAACTACTGTGGAAGGGTTAGCTGGGTACTAACTTAATTCACTAAAATGTAAACCTACAAGTTTTACTTGTCTTCGTCTGCACATAAAATGTTTTGTAATAAACTAAGAGAATGTATACATATAAATAAAAAAGTAGATTCATATATTTCAATATATTTAATTAATCGCCTTTAATCATATATAACTATATCGCTATTTTCTTTCCTTTTTTATTCTCTTGGAAGAGATTGCAACATTGGGATCGCAAGTTGTACAATGTGGAATGGGGTCGTTCATTTCCGTTTTTTTTATTTCTACAAGCAATTGCATGACTTGATTTCTAAATGAGAATTTATTTTCAAAATTTAAAGAACGCACCGCGGGCAGAATTGAATAAAAGAATGCTACATCTTCATCCAATTCAACATTCGTTTGCTTCATTGTATCCGCCGACACTTTTTCGATTGAAGTCATTTCTTGCGCTTGCGACTTCCTTCTTCTTTCTTTTTCTTTCCTTGGAAATTGTATTTTTTCGGTATCATCTTGACTGGAATTAGAACTGTCTAATTGTACGGAAACTAAGTTTTGCACAGGATCCAAAAATGATAGCAAATCTGCAAACAAATATCTCTTCTTTTGCTTCCGAGCAGATCCTGATTTTTTTTTCGCTACAGATGATTTGTAGCGTGTATACTGATCCCGTGCACTCTTCCATCGTTGATGAATATTTTTTACTGAAAAAAAAAAAAAAAAAAAATTATATTCAGCACCTGGAAACATCTTTACTGATCTTCATTACACATACCTATATAGATTGGGTAAATCATAGAATATCAGTGAAATAGTCATATAAGAATGTGATGCTATAATATGGACTGTAATAATATAAGGAAATTATTACACTACCCAGTCATCCTGATGAATGGATAAAAATAGTCAATGAATTCCAATTTTATAGAAAGGTAACGTTTTAACACGCATTACCTATAATCATGTTTGGGATAAGTTCGCTAATTACTTTATTTCTGAGGATGATAAAGTAGACGGTAAAACTGTTATATTACTAAAATAAATATACTTACATGTTTGTTCTTTAAAATCTTGTTCCAAATTGTCAAAGTCTGGTATTAATGCCTTGGCTACTTCTAGCCATGCACTCTGTTTTAAGTCCTTATCTTTGTAGTTAATGTCTGTTAAATCCCAAAGCACGACATGTTTCCTTACTTCCACAATTAATCTGTCAGTATCTATCGCCATGACTGCATACAAAATGGACCGGCACGCCTTGCTATGAACGCTTCGTATAGAATAATGGCGATCGCTGGCGCGCGCCGGTCCGCCGGTCCCCATCCACCCACCGGAGCACGCGACCGGCGCCATCTTAGCTATTTCAGCTTTCAGCGGCCTACTCTTTGGGCTATATGCAATCTACATAAGCCGCTCTTCAATCGAGTCCGTGCGTGTTAAACATGACAGTCGATATTTTAAGACATTTCAATATACTGTGTGTCAATAAAAAAAAAATAGTATTTTTTAATTTACAATGTAAAAATTTCGGGGCGTAGAAGTGATTGCAATTGGAAAATTGGAATTTAAGAGAGTCCCCAGTGATCACATTTTTGTAGATGATTAAAGATATCGTTGGTTATATAGCTTAGAAAATGCATCGCGCAGTAGCTTTTAATTATAGATTAGGCATGTAAGTGTAAGCCCATTAAAGTTGCTCCTTACCGCTATCAGGGATAGTCCCCTGTCGTGTCGGACCAACATTAGACGCAAAAGTGTAGGCCTGCACGCCACGCCACGCCACGCCACGCCATGCTGAATTAACAAATTAGTCGATAGCGTGGTGGCGATCACGCGAGCGCCGAGTTAGAAAGCGCGGACTGATTCCTTCAACCTATTGAGTCAGCCACTTCTGTGTGAACACAGAAACTTCTCTTACAGCAGATAGACAATTTGCTAATCTTCAATTCGACATACTCACTCTTGCATCATTATAATATTATCATCATATAATGAACACGAAAATAAGTTATGAACACTCGCTTACTCATAAAAATATACAAGCTCACACATTACATCCACACACGCATTATTTATTGTTAAATTATAAAAGAAACTATTTTGTCCAAATTTATAGTTTTTATGCTGTAAATTCGTTTTTTATGCTGTAAATTCATAATGGGCAGCAAGCAGTTTGACAACGATTCGATAGGTAGCAACGTCGCCTTTAAACATAATATACAAAACGAACCAATGGGATTGGGGGGTTGATCTCTGGCGTTCCTAACGAATTAAGAGAACACAGGTGATGTTATTTTAGGGTTTTTTGCGAGAGTGTAGTTTTTGCCACCAGACTGGCTGGTCAGTTGAAGTTAAGACAATCTACTTAAATCTGCAATACGTTCGCACCTCTAAGTGCTACCGTTTTAATAGGAGACATGAAAAGGTTTTATTTTTACAAATACGCCAGGCGTTACACACACATAGTCAACACAGTGATACCCATAGTAAAAGATATCCCAAAATAGCAACATTTCAATGCCAACATATGACGTTCACGATTACGTGACAGAAACTAGTTAAACTCAAGTCTCTTCGGGCACGTACTGCTAATATACTTATTTTGTACCAACGCATTAAAAGTTTAAGTTAAAAAAGGCCATACCTATCACATAACAAGAGCGAAATATCTCAGTACAGAGAAGGGGCAGGTGTCAGACAAGTCTAGCATGGTTTTGTTCTTTGCAATAATGCACCACACTTATTTTTGAACGACGGTGATCATCTTGTAGTTGGTATAAATAAACGTTATAGTATACTGCAAACTGCAAACAAGTGCTGAAACTTAAAAAAAAGCTTCACTCGTGCACCACACATTTATATTGCGTTCAATCCTTGGCGTCACTTCATTATGTACAAAGCATTATTAGAGAAGAACATATTTGCAGTCAAATTTATATATGGAAATAAAAACTAAGCATTTTTTATGTAGGCAGACAGGTCCACTATATGAAAGGTGGCTACCGTCGCCTATAACACTAGCAACGCCACAAGTGTTGCAATTGCAACCGCGCTGCCGAGCTTAGTAGTGTCTACTGGTTAACTAGGTGGTTAAGTAGTATTTTATCTATGGTAGTATAGGGGATGATTAGAATCAGTTGATATCCCTTACTAACTCACCAAAACACATAAGCAAACTTTCTATTATTACAAGGCCTTTTAAGGTTTTAACTACGGTGAATATACTTCCGAATTACTGAATCACTTTCAATAAGGAGATAAGTATAATTTTAAAAATGTACGTGTGTAACGTACAAGCTGTCGCATTAACATAATCGATACGTTGCCAATTAACATATTGATATGAAATGAGGGCAACAGCCTTCTCGGAGTACGCGAGATGACGTGACAATATAACTCTTAAAAGTAATGAAATAAGGCCCATAAACTTGTATTGTGCATTGTACTAGTTTATGTGTAAGCGCTGATAAATCAATAGTACTTGTACCTACTTAGTATGGTGATAACATTATAAGGAGGTATACATATAATTGTATGTACATATACAGAATGTTGATGATATTTTTTTCTAAATAATAATCCTACTAATATTATAAATGCGAATGCTTGTGAGGGTGTATATTTGTTACTATTTAGAGAATATAGATCTAGTTTCAAAAGTCTATTCGGTAAATTTCGAGTAGGCAGGAATCGCCAAAAAAAATTCAAACTTTTTAACCGTTGCCTAATTTTCCTTCACTTACAATATTCTCTTTGCAACTAAAAAAAATTCTGAAGCAGCACCTGATTCTTTAAAGGGCTCAGATTCTCACCCCTGGGCTGGCGTGTGAAATTTGGCACCTTGCAGGGTAGTATTGTTAAAACGTTTATGTTAGAAACGATTCATTTCTAACATAAACGTTTAGAAACCCTCAGTTTATGTTTTCTACCCTCAGTTTATGTATAGAATGTCGAATGTTCTGATGAGTTGTTCTGTACTGCGCGATACACATGCGAGCATGCGTAGTTCATCCTCATTACTTGGTCTTGAACAATCTCCCTTCTGAAGCGATTCCGCCTAACTAATACGAGTTTCTTAAAGCGTGCTGTGAACAAATTCCCTCAGGGTAACCTTAGTGGTGGTAATTTTTTTTTATTGGGAGAGGTCGGTATCCAGTGGTAGCCACCTACCATCGTCGCCAATAAACATAAGCAACACCAGTATTTACGCAAGTGCGTTGCAAAATACGTACATGTTTGTGGTATGTCACGTCTTTTTTTATGAAAATTGCAAAATAACAAGTCAAAGATTAATAAAATTGCTTCACTGTATCACTCTACCACCGCTTTCAGAACCTACTTTGCAGAAAAACGAACTATGGGCATTTTTTACATGGCTCGATTGACAGGCACTGTTGCGAAACCAGGGTTTATAGATAGAATGAGATCTTAGAGCACTGCAAGAAAGAGCAACAGTCAAGATATGTTTTGAATATAGTTTATAAACTAAAACACAAGGGGAATGGGCTTTAGCATCTCTGACATAAGAAAACACAACAGTTATTTCTATACTAATCAGTTAGCACTTAATTTAGTTAATCCCTCCCCTGTTCCTATTGTTTATTGGTTCAACAACACAACTGTTCCCACATGGCCCTTTCGGTCAAAGCCCGAAATTCTTAACATAGATCAGCAACGACATCGACTTGCTTCAACTCTGTTGAAACCTGAAACTAATAATCTGCCCTGTTACATAAAACACAATTCCAATAGTTTTCTTGAACTTTGAAAGTTATAACTCGACCTTCTCACAATGCCAGGCCAAAGCCATTGACGTCAAAAGGGTGTGACGTCATCGGCCCTAATGTATAACCATCGCAGATGTATACTTCACATTGACAATGAATTTTACCACTATTGTTTAAAAGTAGACTACCGATACACCGGATAGAATACTTATTTACTCGTTGTATTTTTAAAGAGAGAACGCGACAGCTTTCGATGAAACGAGATTGAATTTATTACAGTTATTGGATCGGCCTTATTTAATTTTAAAGGAGCATTATGCTAGTGAATTGGCATTATTCTTGCTTATTGAATCAGTGCTTGTGAGAAATTGGGACTCACTGTCTGTAGTTTTCTCATGAATGATGATAACTCCCTAGCACAAACCCGAATAGGTAGGTACATTACTCGTACCATTCACTCTCCGCGGACTCGTTATGGCAACGAGCCAACTAAGAGCCCGAATCTCGGGAATTAATGTTTTCCAAATCCCCTTTCGTAACGCCACGGGTAAATATACAGCATCACTTATACAACGGCTTCAAGTTGACGTCACTGAGTTCATCCGCAAGTCATGTGTTTTGTAGGGAAAAAAAAGTTGGCATCTTTGTATTATTTACTTTGACGATTGTTTTTAATAGACAATCGATGTTTAAATGGGAAATATTTTCAGGTAAATATCGTATTTTGTGCATTGTGTAACGTACACGTAGATATATATTTTTTATGATAATGTTTGCCATGAAGGTTGATTTAATAGCGGTTCAATTTTTTGATACTATTTAAAGGTCTGTGCATTGCCTGAGGCATTGCTGAGAAGATGCAAGTGCGTTTCTGATCCTGAAAACATAGGTGAAAATTAAGGAAATGGCTACTGGTATCCATTACACATACAGAAGAGGAGTGTTACTGGTGCCTAACGGACTGCCTAGCGGATTTTGACTACGAAACTCAATGTTCCTCTTTCTTTCCATAACTTAAATACTAGGTTGCTTGTTTATAATTATTTATTTTATTTTAAAATATAAAAAGGTCACTAATAAAGAAGACAATAAATCACATCTGTGGTTATGGTTGAAAATAAAAAATGTATTGCAGAGTAATAAAGTTCAACCCTTTTAATTTTAGTGCCAAGTTCAAAAGTTTTCTCATATTTCAATTAAGTATTGACACTAATAAATAAATATGATTTTATTTTGAACAAAATAACCGTTGAACTACTTCTTAAGTTCAACGGTTATTTTGTGGGTAAAAGAATTAAATACAAAGAAAAAATTTTTGAACTTTTTATCTGGCTCTGTTGTTTGTCCAGACAGCTCTGAAACTTCCAAATTCATTGGGAGACAGGAAAACTTTCAGATAATATTCTAAAATACTTATTTCAGACTTGAACAACGCACCTCGGCTTTGCTCAGGTGATTTTATTCAAAATTTCTGACAGTTGTTCCGGAGATCACGGTCTTTCAAAATTATAGTTAACCAGTTGCGAAATCTGCTCTTTCTTGTAGCAGTATTTTATTGAGTTTATTATGTTCTACACTTACTGTGTTAAAAAATCAAATTGCTATAGCATACAGCTGAACGTTTCAATGTGTACGTTCATTAAATACTTTTTAAACAAGTTTGTTAAGCAGGTATGGCCCAATGTTTTACAAGTTCGTCCTTGTTGGCGAATGAAAGGCGAATTCCAACGAACAACCGGCGGTGTGTGAAAACTAGTTTCCGATTACGTTACAAAAAAACCTCGATGCTATTTTTAGTGGACACAAATAATTGTCGAGTCATTATACGTTTTTCATCACCCACGCTCTGAAAGTAGGTCGTGTTTAACTAGAAATGTGGCTGGTAATTCCAATTGCAGCCCTCGCGGCGGCGTCACGTCATCGTCCAAGTGGCACGGTAGACGGTAGACGGCAGCATGTTCAGTAATCACAGTCTATGAAAAGGCTTAAAATCTCAAACGCCAAATTTCTTACTCAAAGGTTACAGCACATGGTGTAAACACCAAAGGATTTTACTTTTACTAACCAAGAGAAAAATGTGAACTTTTGACTATTGAATGTTGTTAAAAAAAAAATTAAAAAAAATATTGGAGTAAATATTATAAATTTTATCCTAATTACCAACTACGAGTAAAGTGTTGATTAGTTATTTTTAGAAATAATTTTATGTTTTATTAAATTATATGCACTCGGTTTTCTGCATCCTTCGATAGGCGATTTTTTTTTTATTATTTTCTTTTTAATGTTTGGGACTTTTACCGTACAAACAAAGGTAAGTATAACATCTCCTTCATTCCCGTTTACCGGTGACTTTAAATGGCGGTTAGCCTACTTGACACATGGTGATAGAGGCCCTAAGTGTTATAACTTGAAAGCGAGTTCATTTGTTTGTTACGCTTTCACGCACAAATATATTGAACTGATTTATTATTAAATTTTGCATACACATTGTCAGGCATGAATACAGAAAAAGCACATAATAGGGCGGACACCTTTCATCCAGAAAAAAATTAAATTGTATAGCAAAAAAATCTATCTGTTTCCTTAAATTCCTCAAGGCGCCTCCTAGTTTTTTTTTATCAAAGTGGCCAACATAACTTTTTAACTTTCTTAACTTTACGAGCTATCGTAAATATCGATCGTTTGTATGGATGCGCCCTTGACAGTGGAAGAGCGGTGTGACGTCACTGGTACCTTACAAGCACCCGTGTCACCCTTACTTAGTATGTACTTGTTGCAAAATACAATACTCCGTCGTCCTGCTGTTACGAAACCAAATAAACATAGCGTGTACCTACATTAATGTATTTTTTAGAACACCTATACAGAAGTTAGTTAGATAATGCAGCATTACCTAAGATTACCTACACCCTGAATGATCCTGTATATACATATATGTTTATGTTAAGGTCGACAGACAGGTTTACGGTCCCCTTGGTGATTAGGTGCTGCAAGTGCGCATCTGAACATGATGCTTATGGACACTGAAGCCTCCCATGTTGCAGACATAGTACGTCGACATAGACTAACCTAACCTAACCTAACTTCTAGCCCATTCTTGTTTCATGCCGGCGTTTAATATTACGATTATATTAAAATAAGTATCTTGAAGTATAAGTAATCTTGAAATTTTGCACCCAATTCTGAGTTAGGTTACAGAACACCATAATAATATGTAGTAAATTAGGCATTGAAACAGCTCATTAGAGCTCACAAGGGTGATGACGTCTTTCCTCTCTCTAGTCTACTTATTGACAGCATACTTTAGCATAACATGTCTTATTTACTCATAACATTTTGTATACACGTTGTCAGGGATACAGAAAGTGGGTTCTTTTCATCGAGAAAAAAGTAGGGTCATTACTATTTGGACTGCTGTCAAAACCCGCGGTGGAAACAACACGAATTTGTAACGAACAGTATAATATCTGAAGAGTTATAATGAACTTCGGTGTTTTATATAGATATGCTATGTGTTTTTGCCAATCCCTGACCGTGCGTCCAGAGTTGTTGACGTCACGGCCTCGTTCAGTGCCAAGGTTTTCTTACATACTGTAACATTACACTCGTTATGGACAGCTATATATACAATATAACTATAATTGTATATGTTAGTTATTTTTGTAAGATACGAAAATAGCGGGACTTTAGTTTAAATTTAATGTAATGTAATTTAAAACAGTTTGTAAAGCAAAATATATATATTCTTCTTCTTAGAGTGCAACTTCTCTACGAAGACAAAAATTGCGATCCAATGTCATGCAGACTTCAAGGCAGGATATTTCTCATTTTCACAAAGGCACCTCTTCTGTACAAATGTATATTCAAATTTGTTCACGCATTATTCCAATGTATCTAATCGTTAATTGTCTGATAAAACCGTTTGAAAATAATTTTATTATAAACTTAGAATTTGTATATTATTTAAAATTGACAATAGAATGAGGCCTTTATGAGGTTTCTTGCCTTTTTAAATTTTTTTGACCGTTTGTTGATATTTTTAGAACGGTCATAAATAAAAGTGAGAGTCCATTCTTTTATACGCACATACAATTGTACAGTGTTTTTTTTCTTTAAACAATTCCTCATTCCTAAAGAGAGTAAAATGATAAAGCAGGGTTCCGCTACGAACCATAGCCTTTTGTGTTCGCCCTTTTGAATTTGAACTACAAAATGATACAAAAATGATGACAAAAGTCATTCGGACATCGTTTTCACTTTTATCTTCAACAATTTACAACATGACAGTTACGCTTACGTCCACGTCACTAACGAGTGAATTAGTTGCCTGTTGATCATGTACACTGATACACTGGTACACACAACAATGTCACGTCTGGTATATAATTAAAGTAACACCGATGGTCATTGCAAATAAATAGTTGTCGTACCCAAAAACCAATGGAATGTTTAATTGGGAAAAGATAGGTATTAGAATGTAGATCATCTTAGCCGTAGGACGTCCACTGCTGGACATAGGCCTTCCTCATAATTTTCTATTACGATATTAGGATTTCCCAAAAACATGTTAGATTTATTTCACAAATTACAAAGGCAGGTTCATTCAAATTCATTTCAGAGTAGTTTGTTTCTGATTCCGAGTAGGTTTGGTAGGTAAGTTTGTAGTAAAAAACAATAACAGTGTAAATTTGTGTATTTTTTAAAAAACCTATACCTAACTCAGAATTCGTTTCTCTACCTGAAATAAACACTAAAAAGATCTATTTAAACCATTGCAATGGTATCTTGCTTTGATGGAAATTTTTTTGGAATTTAAAAAAAAATTTAAGAATTATAATTACAATTGTTATTTATACTCGTATGACAATAATTTTTTTTTATCCATTTTGATTACACACTGTCAATAATTTGTGTCAAATCATTATTGACTTGTGCGTTTGGAAAAATTTGTGATTTACCCACGCGAATTATTTACTTTATAAATTTGTGACTTCGCTTTATTTTTAAAATCTCCTATATTATCACGATGACTCATTGAAAATAATACATACATGCCTACCTACCTTACCTACCTTACCTACCATCAAGCCTGACGCTACACAATAATATTATATATATCATATATATATATATGGGTTACGTAAAGAACACCTGAGACAACATCCTTGTTTGCGCCATAATACCGCGTGCTTATCAATTTATTTATCTTTTACAATAAGAAAACTTTTTAGACAAGCAGGAATCGTCAATACTTCAGTTAAATAATATTATGTATATAATTCAGATTACTTTATTCTAAATTAAAATTATAAGTTTAATTTTGTTATCCCCATCGATATAACTCTATATTTTCAGTGTCAGAAAGGCCTAAAATAGATTTCATAAATTTTATTTTGTTTATTTACATAGAGATATTTTCTTTAAATATAAATTTAATAAACTAACATAGATTCATCATAGATTGATATACTTATATTATATTATATCCTAACTTTTTATATACCTACCTACTTACACAAACCTATCTCGTTTATCCCTCTTTCCATAGGTGCAAACCGAATTATATTAAATTAAATTAACGCTAATAAACAAACTAAGTCACTTTAGCATTTGTATTATCAGTTGGGTTGGGATGTGATAAAATCTATTGGGTGGTTCACTACTCCCAACTGGTGCTATGGATATAGGTTAGATAGTGTACTGCACGTGTGACGTTGTTTCTGTACAATTCACGGTAAACAAACGTGGTTCGTTGATTAAATAATAAATCTACTATACAGTCGATTCCTACCGAATTATGCGTTGCTTAGAACTGTTGTTTACTGTTTTAATATTACGTCAAATATTATTATGAATTTTTAGCAAATTGATGATTCACATTATATATTAAGTATATTTTATTTACAAATTCAAAAATAACGGCTGCTACTTGTCGACCTTGTCGAATAGGTAAGCGAAAATAAAATGGCAACTAATATGGCGACCGTTCGGTTACATGTGCCTAAGTAACTCACGTGCGAATTGTTGCAAATTAAAAAATAGATAAGGCACATACTCGTACTTGCAACACGACTGCGGGGAAAATAAACAAACACGCAGCCACATGTTCTATTTATGTAGTCAATCAACGTAGTCAACCCATAGAGGGTTAGATACTTTAAAAAAAAATCATGACAATTTAACTATTTCAGTAGTGGCAAGGTACACTGCGAAACGCAGTCATATATATGGATAGCCCATCTGGCAGCAGTAACCACCTACTTACCGAAGACCACAGTAAAATAACAGAAATGTGTTTCCGTGATTGAGTAAAGCCAATTTTCCTATCTCCCTCTAATACATTTCAGTGGATAAACTGTTATTTTGAATTAAATAAAATTCAAACTGTTTCGATAACTATCCTATACCTAACCACAAAAATGAGCATCGCCAAGGATAAGACGGATAGAGCCATTGCATCATGACATAACTTCGCAACCGATCCAATGAATCGATGACGGTCGTAACCGAACTATGACACACACTTTCCGATTATATTATATTTACAAATTATGTCATTTCGTCATAAAACTATGTTTCACAAAATGTTTGAAGAGTTAGCTATATGAGTTTGTGTTTAGAAATATTGATACAGTAAAGTTGACTAATAACTTCATATTTAATGTGATGTCTAAAAAACAGACAGAGGGGGATGAGACAGGGACTGCTCTCCGAAACTGATCACTGTCGTTTTTAAGCAAAATAAATGAGTTTGAGGCATCTTTGAGTTGAGGAGTTGAGATACAGGTGTCAAACCTAGTTCGGGAGTTAGAGAATTATTATACCTATACCAAAATTTGCATTCACTCAACGAATATGTGTAATTAAGCTTGTGTAGACATGTGTTTTTGTGAAAATAAATTATTATTATTATTATCTTCATAAATGGCACCTTCGACCTATTAACGTCTGTCACGGATTCAGTAAATATATCAAATAAAAAATTCAATGTCTTTTCTCAAAGTAAAAATTCTTTATGATAAATGTAAGCACCTACAGTAGGGCATACCATGACAATCCTGATCGACACAATATGTAACAGTATAATTGGGGGAGAGATTATATATAACAGTATAATAATGGAGCTTCAGTTAGGTCGTATTGTAATGTAAATTGCGACACGCAATTTTATTCAGTACCCTTATCCAATTCAGGTTCTCGTCTATTTTCGGTATAAGTATATCTCTTTTGTACAAAATAATCTTACCCCCGGTTATGTAAGAATTATTCTCAACAAGGAATTTTGACGCTCTAATAGGCCTGAGGATAATTTTAGATCGAACCCTTAAATAATTGAAATATTTTCCTTCTATTCCAAAGGATTCTTTTCGAGAGGAAATTTTATAGAATTTATCAAATTAATTACAATGGCTCTTAACGAGCCCAAGGATGAGTGCTTAACGCTTGGTGCTTGCTTGCTTTGACGCTCTGGCTCAGGGTTACGGGTTCGATTCCCGGCAGGCCCACTTTGAAAAGTTGACCACTGTGAAATATCAGCATGTGTGCTGTTGTGTTTCGGTGAGTGAGTAAATGCCATTCGTAAACCCACTAAGGTTGGCAGTGCACTTGCAGGACCTGTGGCGTTGTTTGTGTAGGCGACGATTGCCACCTACTACTTACCATCAAGTGGACCGTCAGCCTGTCTGACGAATTTTACATTAAAAAAACACCTATTAAATGTTTTGAACTATTTACGCTGAGAACATTCATAGCATGATAACATTAAAAATTCCGGTTTTAAAAGAAGAGAAGGCGTTTGTATGGATAACCTCGAATCGCCTTGAGAGAAGGTCTCTTAAGTTATTTTTTTCAATTAATGACATCATACAGTTGAATGGTTTTATTTCCCGCACTTGTGCATGTTTATTTATATAATTTCCTCTGCAAAATACGGGGTCAGCGGACTGAATATTTATTACACTGTATATAATAATTATTTCCGTATTATAAAAATAATGTCTTGCGATCGAACCTTGTAAATGTTGTAGGCCTCGATATTTTTAATATTAATTAAACATCTGTATTGACGAGTGTATGGTCCTTTTTTTAATTTTGTTCATAGGCATGTCTGTTACATATATCTCTTCTAATTCTATTTTTAAAATACTATACATAAAATAAAAAACGTTTCCCGGTTTTACGCATATAGTGTATTAATTAAAGCGTTTTGCGATAATACAATATTGTAATCTCAACCGACAAGACAATCCTGTAAACATAATTTGATCGTAGACACATTGTTTATGTGGAATCATTTTGCGAACATCTGCCACCGCAGCTGGTGTCCACTCGAGTAGCTCATCAAGGTCAGGAAGTACTACTCCGATCGGTCACAAGTCAAATAAAAAATCAAATGCGAACTCCAAGCTAATATTATTCTTAGCGGATGTTAATTTTTGAACGTCACTTTTTGGTGACATGCATTTGTCGATTTCATAATTAGTTTCTATAGTGGTTGTGACTTGCATTGTTTGTCCGATTATGTTCCGAATTTGCAATTAATTATTATGAATTTGCTTAATTATAAAGACACCTAACACTGATTGGCGACTATTTACTAGGATTATTAAATTCCAAAAGAAAAAAAAAAGAACGAAGTCATTTTTAAACAAAAACAGAAGCATTTATACAAAAACTAGCCAATTTCATTAGTTAGAAAGGATAATTTTGATGCGATATAAACTTTTTTTCAACTATTTTTACCTACGAGTATATTTAATCGTGTACTTTGACGCTGTTGAGTTTATTCTATTTTTATAGGAAACTTGAATGATGTAGACACAATAATAATTATATAAGTATGTAGAAACACAAGAAATTCCTAAAATAATAATAATAATAATAATAATAATAATAATAAGTAAACAGCATAAGCTCAGAGAAGAAGTGATAAATGTATGAAGACGATATTGATGAATGTGATTGACGAGAGAACAATCCACCACAGCAACAAGCAGAGTCACAAAATCTATTTTGTGCAGCAATATGTATCGTATCATTACTCTTAATTCTGTAACCACAAGGCGTTCCACTCAAGGACTAAGTAGGCAGTTGTACCGGCATTCACTCGAACACGCATTAGTATGCTGAACGGGTCGGTGGAGCGTTGGCATTCGCAAAACGTACATTCACTACGTCATGCTGGTGGTGCCTACTACTATACATCTTGTTCGTCAGGGACGTATTTAAACAATCAGCCATAAATAAATACGCCGATATGGATTCAAAATAAAAATAAAAACTCGAGAGGACAACTACGCTGACCCGTAGAAAAATATATATATATAAAAAAAAAGCAATCTTTGAACTCAAGACTGAATGGTTCTTAAAGATTCAATAAAACATTACATGATATGTAAATCCATTAAGTTTATATGCAAAAAAAAAAACGGATGACTAAGGCTATGATTACACGAATTAGTCGATTCCACAAGTTACACGTGTGATTCGCTGGTGGCGCAAAAGTCGTGATAGCATAAGCGAAAACACGTGGCAATAGCGTACAGGCGTTAAATGTATTGCTGTTAAAGTTGACGCAAATGGCAGATTGGCCAAAGTTAGGACAGTTCACACAATATCGCTAAATAACGTTCACATAAGCGCTGACGCAAATCACTGTTTGTAGACATTTTCCTGTTAAATTTTGTGTAAACTACAAGTATTTCGGTTATTACCCTGGAATTAGGAACGAAAAAATATAAACCACTAAAGTACAGAGGAATAAATTAAAGAATCGGATAATAAACGCACCATTTATACATTATGAGAGTAATTGCGAGTCCGAGATTTATTTACTAATGCGATGTGCGTGGAATAGATTGAATGAAAGTTATCATTGAACGCTAAAATAGAATTAGCTACCAGGCCGTCTGGTCGGCACATAAATATAAAAAAGTCGTTTCGATTTGAACTAAGCAACATCTACACAAGGTTACCTCAAACAATACATGTGATGTTATCACTGATTCCATATCATTATAAATGCTTAACGACAGCTCTGATATCCTAATAATGGGTTATCAGAAAATGCGAAACATCAACTTTGGTTATGAAATCAGTGTTTTAGTTTTGGTGTCAGCGATGACGCTGATTCTTTTGCAGCACTCATACATATGACTCATTATCGGCTCCTCCAACAAATCAGTAATCCAGATTCCCGAGAGCAACAGAAGCTTAGTAAGAAAAAACAACCGCTTGCTACATTAAACTTTGAGCTAATCATCTATTAATAAATATTGTTACTTGTATAACTTGCTTTAGAAACTCAACATTAACGTACTATTAGCCAAAATATAATTACTTAAACAACATTAAACAGAAAAGTTTTTGGGTCCCTTAAAGATTATATGACAGGAACATAACATAACACTTTTTTTATTCAATATAAAAAAAGTTTAATTTATAATAAAAAAAAATCATGTGTGAATTTGTTTGGCTGAAGATGAGAGTTGTGAATTCGTAGGCGGAAAACTATTTGCCAGAGCTGACGATAAAACAGTGGTAAATACTTCAACACCTAAACCGCTGACGTTTTAAAGGTGCTCCTCACCGTTCGGTTATTTATATGCGATCATTAAAGTAATTTGCCGCTGTTGCGGTTGGTCCGATTCTCACACAACATTGGCTGGGAGATAAATAGATCTGCTGCAACATGACAAGTGTACCAGTGGGTGGTTAATGGTGCACTAAAACTATTTATTGTTGCACTAGTGAATGAAACAGCAAGCATGTAGATACATATAGGAGTACGTTAAAAGTAAAATAGAAAAAAAAATCGTTTAAATGTTTTCATGTCACGAGTTACGAATCTATCAGAGTTAATATAGACTAGAGACTACCAGCCGCTGGTGTGGATTCTGGGGCAAAAGCTGCGAATATTCTGCCAATATGACTGTGGATTGTTTACCAGAATAATATTTCATTCTGAAATGTGCACTGACTCGAACGTTATTCCTTGCACGCAATACGCAAGTAGTTCGGTGACAGGCAAAGCTGACAGCAGCAGTCCTAAGGGATGTCTATGTCGATGTCATCGAAGTCCTATGTTCAGACCAAGTAGAACTTGTTTAAGATACAACTGACTTACAACTTTCAGCTACTGCTGAAGACCGACTGAAGAAGAAGAGAATGAGAGATAAAGATTTATATTGAGATTTAAGACATCAGATAGATGACGTATTATTTTGCAAGGTTTTTTTTTTAAGAACATAGTGTGACCCGAGTACGTCCCTGTCGTGGGAGCGGTTAACGTATTCCCACCGCATCCGAACGAAGGACGCACGAGCGCGACACGACCGGGGGCAGATGCGCTCGAGTATTGTGAACCGAAATCGTACTCCTCACCCCTCCCCTCAAGTGGCTTTTATCGACGCCCACTGCCGTCATCGTGACGGTGACATATGGCCAAGTAGAAATGGCTGTTGAATAATAATCAAATATTATGTTCGATAGGAGTTTAACAATACTTACTTTTACTTTTCTACTTACTTCTCAATTATTTATGTTTTATTAATGTTGGCAGAGAGAAAAGGTAACGAGGATTACAGAGAAGTTGACGACTAGCAATTTTTAATAAAACTTAAATTTTTAAACACGAGACGATGGTGTTTGAAACCCAGGGAAAGTTACTGAGACGGTATCTACGTTTTCTCTCTTGGCTACTACAGAAAAACTAAGGACTCACTATTCAACAGTTTTGTACAATATTTGGAAAATCATTTGTTTCACTATTTGTATATACTGAAGAGTGGCAAGCAAGGTGACGGTAGAATTGATATTACAGTAGTTGCCTAAGATCATAAGCACCACCGAGGGAGATTCTCGTGCGCTGCCGACCTGTAACGCTACCAGTCTGTTTAGAGCAGGCTTCAATAAGCCCATATTGTGGGGAGGCAAAGAACACCTTAAAGATTCTACATACCCAGATCGTGTGCCTTCTTATTCAAATAACACAGATTCGCATAGGCCTTCATTGGAATAACTCATCAGAGCACTCACCATTGTACAGCAAGTGGTACACTAAAAGAAAAACTACATGATTTCTGAGAGGCTACATTCTCTTCTCAAAGGTTTTCATCGCTGTTTTTAGAGCAACGGATCGTAGACAATTCTAAAAATTGTCGATACAAAGTGTCAAAAGTTTCCAGCTGATGTGTTAACTCACCGGCCCAACTTTTAGAACTGTACTCCATTTCGGACCTAACCTGGGAATATTGAAGAATTAGTTGTTACTCCGGAGTGAAAAAGCCAGTGAAACCTAAATTCGAACATTCATATGAAGGACCATACGCTAATGGTTAAAAGTGAATTCAAAAATCACAAAACAAAACAGGAATTACATTTATCTCATTGTTACAGAAATAGAGCGTCACACATCAGTGCGACTGCTCATCGAACATGTAAGCAGTTGTGAGGAAAATAATAAAAGCGTGTTCACACCCCAACACGCTTCGGCAACTCTCGGTCAGTGGCGTGTTGGGTGTACGTATACACGTCTCGTTGATTGATGCGCTTTCTAACTTCATTTCATTGCCTTTCTTGTCTATTTCGTATTGACGATAAAAGAGCTGCATTTCAATTTTATTGTAGTTTAATTAAATACAACTACTCACAAGTTTTTTTATGGTAAAAGTGAAGCAGATAGGCTGTCATTCTCTGGTAGGTAGCTACCGTAGCTAGTTTGTAATTCCCATTACTAAAAAAAACGACAAACGTAATATGAAAGTGCTCCATAAATTGAAATTGGATCATGGGAGCCTTCTACATGTTGGATGACTGTGTTTACTAAGTTAAATGATTGATTGCGGCTAGACACAACCGGGTAGATCTAAACTTAGCCATGTCGACAATAGGGGGTATATTTTTTTTAATATACAAGGTGAAATAGCGTACTATTTAATGTAATACATAGTGAATTTTGACATTTTTTCTTTGCTTCTAGTTTCGTACTGATATGGAAGAGTATTTAATAATGTATTAAACAAATTCAAAGCCAGTTAAACGGGATTTAGCTACACGGGACAACATTCTACAACAAGATAACACGTTATCTCAATAACTATTTCTACCTTATATAAATAAAATAATTAAAAATCGTACAATTTACAGTAAAGTTGGTGTATACGTGAAATAATAATCAACGAAACAGACCCATTGATTACAAAGCAAAATTACAGATCAAAAAGTTTACTCAACGGACGTTGACCGCTCGTAATGATATTACCAACTTCTCTAATGGCACAATTTTTATCACCTTCACACGATGGGTCACGCTTGGCGAGGCTACCTTAATTAGTTACACAAGCAATTTGATAGCTGATGCTTATTTATTATGACTAGTGTTCACCTTCTGTTCCACATTCAATCATAATTTTAAAAGAAAGAAAATATAAACTATTCCCATTTTTTTAGTCAAAAAACTATCGACAAAGCTTTAATAGTGACTAAACGAAATAGAAGTAAATCGGTTAACAAATATACGAATCTGTTCTATCTATACCTATTTAAATATTAAGAAAATACTTCCAATATCTTAAACGTGACAATTTTCTTTCCTAAAAAAACAGAGCAGGAAATAAATGAATAAATTCATTGTGTATTTAGAGTGAATAAATATTTTGAATTCAGCGGAACAGATAATGATTTCTACTAGATAATATTGTGTTCATCGTATACAATTGTGTTCATCCAGCAGTTTGCGGATTTAAAAAGCGAGTTTTCGACCGTAATAAGGTAGGTAAAAAAGCAGAAGAACAAATAGTTGTATAGGAGTGATCGTGCCGGCGAACGGAACCGTCACGGGCGGTGGTCAAGCGCGGCGTCACGGGACGTGACGCGCTCTTCGTTCGCGCCGCAACCGTCACGCACCCGTTGTTGATACGCACCGTCGCGTCCGTGTGAACGCGCCTTTGCATAAACGGATTGGTGATTTGCATTTACAAATTATTTTTAAGAATATATACATATAATTCTTCTGTATGTAAGTCGCTGAACTCCTTCTAAACGGCTAGACCGATTTTGATGATTTTTTTGTGTGTATAGGATGTCATGATTTAAATTCACAATTGACATTCTCGACCCGCCACGACTGCTGGGAGAACTTTGCTCCTTGTCGGTACCTCGGTCGGAAAATGGAGGTACGCCGGCCATCCCAGAGCACTCACACGATCAGTAGTCTCCCCTAAAACTACCGCCCAGGTCCTGGCACTCTACGCACCCTAATTGTAAACCAAGAATCAGTGTTATGCTGAAAGTAAATAAATAACATAATTACATAATGAAACTTTGACTCGTAATACAATCGACCCGTGACATATTACGCAATAACCTTATATTATACATACATGCAATGAAATGTATAACAGGTTCACGGCGACTAGCCACCGATTGACGTCACCAACATCGGCACACGGCGGGCTAAGCCTCATGGAATTCGTTGACCAAATATTGCCGCATAACAAGCGACCTAATGGGCTCGTGATAAGATAGACTGATAGCGTTGACAAGTTATGCGCACATAGAGATACACTGGCTTCAATAAACAACGCCTATCACGCGATCGTGATAGCGGTCGGATTAGTTCTAATGAACAATTCTTGTGATAATAGGGACATTACTGCAGCGGCTGACAAACTAGGCGTCGACAAACTATCGTCGTGATTCCGACGACATTGTAGTAACATACGCGATTATAAAAAAAACATCATTAAACGGACATTAGTTCTGGTCGCTTGGTTTATTTTTGTCATTTCCACGGTAGGTAAGGTAGGTACTACCATTGTGGGCTGGGGCCGTACCTAAAGTGGTGTACTATTGACGGATACCAGGCAACCACTCAATCGAATACATCGATAATAACAGTATTTTAACAATACATAATATATAGGAATACTTAGCCCTTATCCTTATCCTTAATCGTTCTATGTTCGGCAGCGAAATTGAAGCAAAAGTGGAGTTGCTTGTTTCATAGCCAACGATAGCCACCTAACTTCAAGTCGGTCTGTCTGTGGACCTTATTGAGAGATCGAATCAGAAATGAGGAGATCCGTAGACGTATGAAAGTTACCGACATAAACCGACGGATCAGTAAGTAGAGTTTGTGGGCAGGACACATACGGTGGGCCTTGGACCGCTAGAGCTGGAAGGTTCTCGAGTGGACGTCCGACGACCTGATAAGGCGGGTCGAAGGTGGATCCAGGCTTCTCAGGCTGCTTCTGACCGGTCCTATTGGAAATTTGTCGAGGAGGCCTACGTCCAGCAGTGTATGGTCCTTCGACAGAGATGATATTTGAATGGAACAACTATGGAGGTCTCTTCCCAGTAGAAACAAACACTTTCTCACACCGATGAAACATTCATTTAATTTCATTTGTGTTTGACGTTCTATAAATACTTCTAAAAGTTTATAGATAAATAAATCAATCAATAAAATAATATCAAATATCATGATAATATGTCGATGAATCATATTCGCGAGTTCATCCTGACGACCAACTGCTGATCCAAACTGCTGATTACAGTTTTTTTTTTTAAACAATGCGACATTTTATTAATTTTAAATGTTTTTAAATTTGTTATTAACTTTTTAGGCATATTTCTTTTATTTTAAAGTCGACACACAGGCTGACGAACTACGTAATTGTTGTAGGTGACTATCGTTACCCCAAATACACAAGTTACCCCAAAGGTGCTGTAAGTGCGACTATGATGTTGATAATAGTAGGATTTAATTAGGAAGGGATAAGGCAATGGGCCTTGGCAACCCTTACTCACTCACCGAAATACAACAGCTGGTCTTCTGTAAAAGGGTGGTTACTGCCTCCAGTGCCCTGCCACTACTAAAGCTTGAGAAAGTAACAATTTCTATGGTATTCTTTATTCTTGGCCGACATGAAGGGAGTTAAATTGTAACTAGCAGTCAAATAAAAAAAAAATAGCATACGAAACAGTTTTATTATTTAATATACACTTTAGTTTTTAGTATTCATTTAATATTATTATTTAGTAGTCACTTGATTTCGATCAAACCGAAATTCTATTAAGTATAGGTACTTAGGCGATTCTATACAATTAAATACTGAATAACTGCCAAACACTGTAATCATTGGTAGTTATTTTTATTGTTAGCTAAATGTGTAGTGGTTTAAGTCACAAAACTTGACAGAAGATAATATATTTTATCTATTCGCATACAATCTTACACAAACAGAGCACAGCTGCACTAATCTTATCACATTTATAATAAGTCGTAGAATGTTACAGAAAAAAGTGTAAAAAAAAAAAACCAATTGTGCACCATTTTTATTGTTATTACTTACTGTTTAAGAAATATGATGAAGATTAAAATAAATTATAGTAAAATTAATTTATAATATATCTTTATTATGTTGCTGTATTTTTTTAACATCTAGATATCGATATAAATAAAAATATATGAATAACTAAATGTGTTACTAAGAGCAACACTCGACAACGGCTAATATAGACCAATTCGACAAATTTTCTTTTAAACAATCATTGAAGTCTGAGAAAGGTTACTAAGAAAAGAAAATGTTTGAAAAAAAAATACATCCATGCGAAGCCGGGGGCCGTTCGCTAGTTGAGAATAAATCTGTGTTGCTAACGAATAATTTTTCGATGTGGTATCAAAACATGAGTAGTTAGTTGATACTTGATTCAAGAATTTCGGAAATATATATTTTAACCTCTCTAATGAGCCACGTGGACAATGAAGATCATACAGTAAAAATTAAGACAGGTATTACATTAAGGCTGAACTATCCCCTTGATGATAAGTGGCTACCGTCGCCCATAAGACGAGCAACGCGACAGGTGTTATAAGTGCACTGTTGACTACTGTTAAATTAAACATAATATATTAGAAAGGGATTAAGCAACCCTTACTCACTCACCGAAAGAAAATAATACTTAGCATTACTTAGAAAGAAAATAATAATAAACATCTTCTGGGTTGAGAATGAGGTTCGCTCCATCTTAGGCCTCATGCTTGCTACACAGTTGGTTGTTGGTCAAGAGCAAACCCATCTTTTATAAAATAATAATAATACATGTGCTGCTATTTCAGGGTGGTCCTCTTTAAGGGAGTGATTACTGGCACCAGACAAGCTCCTATAGAAACGCAGTGTCAACTGCCTTATTTCGTTAATAATAATCGGATAAACTCATAACTGTATACCTATATAGTGTCCTGTATTTTTTCTGGGCATACACAAATATTTTCAGAGTGAATAGGTAAGTAAAAAGGAATTCGGACGCTAAAATAATGCCTTAATAAACCGTGATATTATCAAAATAGCCATCATTCCCTATTCTAGAGAGATGGCTTATATTATTGTGATTGCGATGCCGGTGGTGGGAGATATATATATATATATATATAAAAAAGAAAGTAGCCACGTTACCGTTCGTCGACCCAAATGGAACGCACTGAGCAGTCCGCTCGCCTGCCCGGACAACTCTACTCGTACGTGACCGAGTAGAGATTAAAAACGAAACCGCCTATTATAATATAGCCTGCATTGCTTTAGACAATTTTTACTTTAGTCCTAACCTGTGACAGACTCATACCGCCTTCCCCTTTCTTCCATCGGACATACAGATGTACAAATGGTTACCATCCTCATCTTGTCGATATCCCTCTATTTCGAACCAAGCGCTTTAAAACATCTTTTATAATGCGCACTGCCAACGTTTGGAACTCCTGACCTCATATAACCCAAATCTTTTCAAAGTTCTCATGAATAGACATCTTCTGGGTTGAGAATGAAGTTCGCTCCATCTTAGGCCTCAACCACACAGTTGGTTGTTGGTCAAGAGCAAACCCATCTTTTATAAAAAAAAGACAGTTTAGGAGGTTTGTACATCGTCTGAGAAGCGATAGGATTTTTCATCTAAACATCACACACGAGTAAGGAATGTTATACTTGGGATTAGTGCGGAACAACCCGATTGAAATACTCAACTTAAATATAGCAATTTTTAACGAATATTTCATTTATAGAAATTAAAAGTTATAGCAAATAAAGGCTTTTTAAAATAATACTCGAATAATAATTCGTAAATAATATATAATCAGTAAATACACCCACGCACGCATATAATTTGCAAGCATGTATATTCAGCATGTATTGTAAAATAATTAAGTTTAGTCTAGTCATGAAATATAAAGTGTTACAAATTATTTTGCTTATGTTAATATAATTATATACTACGTCTTATTTCAGATTATAAAAATATTGGTAATACTGCTTGTAAAGATATATTATTTCGATGAGTACTTAATACTAATTTCAAACGGATTGTTTGCTTACTGGGAAGTAAGGAATAGTTTAGATCGCAAATTATATAGGCTATAGCGGACTACAAGCTACCTATAGGATCCTATACCTATAGGATCCTGGATATCCTATAGGTCCAAACACTCATTCACACAAAAAACATTTTTGTAGTTTTTGTGATTTATTTGTTAAATATTTTAGTAACTTACCAGTTCTAAAGTTATTCTGTTATATTATGTAAATTATATAAAAAAATATGTAATTGACAATATGTTGCATCGTGACATTAATTCATTTATTTATTACAATAAAACATATTTAGTTATTACAAAATTTACAAAAGATTAATAAATAGGTTACAATAGATTAAGGGCCTCTTTCACCATGTGTCAAGTAGGCTAACCGCCATTTAAAGTCACCGGTAACCGGGAATGATGGAGATGATATACCTTTGTTTGTACGGTAAAAGACCAAAACATTAAAAAGAAAATAATTTAAAAAAAAATCGCTTATCGAAGGATGCATTAAACCGAGTGCATAATTTAATAAAACATAAAATTATTTCAAAAAGTAACTAATCAACACTTTACTTGTAGTTGGTGAAAGAGGCCCTAATAGATTAACTAAGTATGTACAAATATTTGCACGCCATTGTTGTGTTTACTTATATGCTGTAATATGAATTGAGATCCTGTAGACATGTGTCTGTGATTATTAATTAAGATTAAATTAAGATTTTTTTAATATATGTTAATATGTTTTGTCCAATTAACAATGCCGTAGGTTTTTTTTTTAATAATGAAATGAATAAATAGAGTAAAATCATTTATTAATGCCCACATGTGCGTTCGATTTAATTATAGTTTTGACATACATAACATGAAGCCAGCCGGTATGCCCTCGCCCATTCGAATTAGGCAACAACAGATAAGATAACAATTTTAAATAGAACGACACCGAAAAACATTGTTGGGGATCATTGCCCTTCGACGTAGTCGAAATATTTAAGGCACCTTTCAGAGTGGTGCATCGGAGACTGGGCAGTGGGAGAAGCCAGGAGCGGCGACCGGCCTTAACCAGATTATTGTCGATGCGCTGACGTCGCAGCTGCGGTTAGAAAGTTGGTGTGTTTGCGTCACGGCGCATCGGGTCGACGGCCTCGCTCACGCGCCATGCCTCAAATCAGGGTTGCCATTGTAACCACCACTCCAAAATGTCAATAAAATAAAATATTCTATACTAGCTGGTGCCTGCGAATTCGAAAAATGAAAAAAATATATAACACATGAGAAAATATCTGACATTATTGTCGCTGTGGCGCCTGATTTTTTATATATTTAGACGATCCTGCGGGAACCTAAAATTTTTTTTTTCAGGGTAAAAACTATCCTACGTTATATGGAAATCCAAGTAATAGACTATCTGCGTGCTAAATTTCATCTAAATCCGTTAAGCCGTTTTTGCGTGAAAAAACAAACATCCATAAATCCTGACAAATTTTCTCATTTATAAAGTATCGGGATTGGAATATTTCCATTGTTCCTGGCATAATAAAGTATTTATAAATACTAAAGGCATAAAAACTCCTTGGTTTTATTAATCGAATACCATTTATTTATTTTTTCAAAAGAACGCGGTCTTGTCGAACTTAGAAAATTCAAGAGCAATGATTTATTATGACTTTCGAAGTGGTTTAACACAAAAACAGTGTGTTGATCGGATGCGTTCTGCATTTGGTGATGAATCCCAATCTAAAACCACAGTTTATCGCTGGTTTGCGGAATTTCAACGTGGACGTGTCAAGCTCTATGACGATCCCCTTCAAAGTCGCCCAAAAACTGCAGTCACCCAAGATAACGTTGATGCCGTGCGTAAGCTGATTGAGGAAGACCGACATGTGACATATCGCGAAATTGAGGCAACTTTTTAGACATTGGTATGAGTCAAATACAAATTATCTTGCATGAACAATTAGGTGTAAAAAAGTTGTTTTCCCGATGGATCCCGTTCGCTCTGTGAGGAGCAAAAAGCGGCTCGCGCTACTTCGTGCGTCAGAACTCTCGAGAGATTCCACTGAGGTTCTTCAAATGCTGTATATAGCGTCGTATTAGGTGACAATTCCTGGATATACGCATACGAACCCGAAACAAAAAACCAGTCACGAGTTTGGGTGTTCGAAAATGAGTTGAAGCCAACTAAAGTTGTTCGTTCATGGAGCGTTGCAAAAAAATGGTGGCCACGTTTGTCTCTAAAACCGGCCATGTTGCGACTATTTCTCTTGAGGGACAAAAAAGGGTATATGCAGAATGGTATGCTAGCATTTGTTTGCCGCAGGTCGTCTCTGAACTCCGTAAAGAGAACTGCAACCGCCGCATCATCCTCCATCACGACAATGCGAGCTCTCATATCACCCACAGAACAAAAGAGTTTTTAGAGCAAGAAAACATTGAATTATTAGACCATCCGCCGTACAGCCCTGAGACCTAAGCCCGAATGATTTTTATACTTTCCCCAAAATTAAGAACAAATTGCGTGGTCAACAATTTTCGTCACCTGAAGAAGCTATAGACGCCTACAAAACGGCTATTTTGAATACCCCAAATTCAGAATGGAATGAATGCTTTAATAATTGGTTCCATCGAATGGAAAAATGTGTCAAGTTTCAAGGAGAATACTTCGAAAAACAATAAATATCTTTTCCACTAATAATGTTGTATTGTCACTGCGGACACAGAGGTTGGAAGGTCGCTGGTTTTTTTGGAAGAAAAGTCGATTGGTTTTCGGCTTCACCAATAGTTTATTGAAAACGGTTTTAACAAAAGTGTTACAGTGCGTGTCTTCGTATGTATGTATTATAGCAAAATTCGGGTAACCGGAATATTTAATTTTCCCTGTCAAATTGTTATGTATGCGACGTTCCGTGCCGCGACATGCCCCCGGCCTTGGAAGCACCGTCTTCCAAAAGCGTCATCTCATGTTCTCCTAGAAGCGGACAAATCTTCGTGAACGCTCGCCTCGCAGTCCCTGATGATGTGCGGATGTCTGCTACTCGTGATATGCCGTCTCTCCCCGGGTAGGTCTTCTCAATCCGACCGAGTTGCCATTTCAGTGGAGGAAGGCAATCATCCTTGATGACGACAAGTGTGTTTGGCAGCAATGTGTCAGCGTTCGTTCTCCATTTGCAACGGGTTTGAAGCTCTGAGATGTATTCCTTCGACCAACGCGACCAGAAGTGCTGGCGCAGTTGCTCGACCCTCCGGAAGCGTGTCAGTAGACTGTTAGAGTGATCCTGCAGGAGACACTGGCGCAGTCAAAGGTCGACCAACCAAGAAATGGGCTGGACTAAGGGGAAGGAGATCTGTAGGATCTGAGGAAAGTGGTGAGAGCGGACGCGAGTTTAATATTGCCTCCACTTGTACTAAGACTGTGGTAGTCTCTTCAAATGTAAGATGGGCGTTACCGATTACGTGGAGCAAGTGATGCTTGCATAATCGTACTCCAGACTCCCACAAACCACCGAAATGCGGACTGTACACCGGTATAAATTTAAACTTTATTGACTGTTTGTGTGCGTATTCAAGAATACCTGGTGAAAATAAATGTAATGACTTTGATAATTAATTCATTGCACCTACAAAGTTTTTAACGCTATCTGAAAATATTTCAGCGGGTTTCCCGCGACGCGCTATGAACCGCTTTAACGCCAGAATGTATGCCTCAGACGATAAGTCGCTTACTAGCTCTATATGTACCGCGCGCGTTATAAAACATATAAATAAGCAAATGTACGACTTAACCGTTCTTGCTCCTTTGCTTTTACGGTTCAGTGTGAGAATGGGCCCTGCATAATCCACTCCACACGTTGAAAACGGATAGGTAGGAGTCAACCGTTCTTTGGGTAAATTACCCATTAATGGACTGAGAGTTTTACCCTTAAATCGCTTGCACAAAATGCACTCATTGACTACCTTTCGCGCAAGGTTTCTGCCACCGAGCGGCCACCAGCACTGACGCAAGTCGTAGAGTAGCGCCTGCGCACCGGCGTGTAGCAATCTCTGATGTCGATCACGAAACAATAACACTGAAAAATGATGTTTTGATGCAATCAGAACGGGGTGCATTTTGTCATAATTGAATAAATCGGAATTACCTAATCTCCCGCCAACACGTATAATATTATTCGTATCTAAAATTAAGTTCAATTTATAAAGATTAGGTTGTTTAACAGTCGTCCCCTTTGATAACAAGTCTAGTACATCTCTAAAGGTTTCTAGTTGAGATAATCTTGCTAAGCATAATTCCGATTGTTTCATCTCATCTACGGTAAGTTCAGTTAATTGCCTATCACTTTTAATTTTGCGTGCGTTGTTAATGAAACGTAATACGTAAGCGAATGTACGTGTCATACGATTAAATTGAGAAAAACGAATAAATAGAAATATTGAATTATATTGATCTAATAATAAAACATTAAATTGAATACATTTGACTTCAGATAACTCATTAAAATTGCAATTAAAATATTAAATTTTGTAATCTGGAAAGCGAAGTAATCTTTTGTTTAAGGCTAACTCGTCTGAGAGCACGAGAAAATGTATTTCCCAAATTATGTGGTGATGACTTTAATGGAACGGTAACACAAAATCTTCCGTCTTTGTCGCGGACTGTGTGTGTGTTAAAATGATTTTCTTATTCCCGCCACTCATCACTGCGTGAATCACATAACTTTGGTATTTCCTCAAGCTCCCAAAACTTGCGTGATTGCTGATCTATTGATTGTGTGAAGTTGCATTGAAAAAAGTTCTTCTTACGTGTGTTTGAATAAATAGGACCGGAGATTAACCAACCTAAGTAGGTATTTTGCAAACACGGCCCGCTGGGCAAACGTATTTTACCGTCTTTGAGTAAATCCCAGAACTTGTCCGCGCCTATTAATAAATCCACCTTTTGTGGTTCATTGAAAAGTGGATTCGCTAATTGTATGTTGTCGGGAATTCGAAACTGTGCGTTACGTTTAGGTATATTAGAACGTGTAGTTGTTGTGATGTGAGGCAACACAAAACATTGTAATTTTGTTGTATATGAACTAACGCGTGACTTTATATTAATTTTGCATGTTTGTGTAGACTCAGTAATTGTGTTACCTACACCGCGTATTTCTTGAGTGGACTGTATTGATGGTATTTTTAATAATTCGCATAATGAACGCGTAATTATACAACGTTCGCTTCCCGAATCCAGTAGTGCAATCGCTTTGTGATAAGTACCTCGGTTGTCAGCAATATCTATTAATGCCGTTGATAGCAAAACCGGTTGCACACATGGGTATTGTGAACATAACACATTCGCACGCGCCGTGTTGGTGGGGCTGCTCTGTGTTGTAGAAGGGGATGCGCGCGCGGCCACAACCGCCGACGCATTCTCGCATGCAGTAGTAGTATGCGCCTCTGCGAAGTGTATGACGTCGTTGTGAATTAATGAGTTATGTTTCATGTCACATTTTCGGCAAGGTCCCATCCGACAATCGCGTACTACGTGACCAGGTCTTAAGCAGTTTTCACATAGGTTGTAATCCTTAATTAGCTTAAGCCTTTCGTCTAAAGATTTATTAAGAAATACTTGACACGCGTAAAGTGAATGATTGCAGTTACATAGTAAACATAGCCTTTTCGTGTGCGTTCGCGTCGGCTTGTTATTAGCGGCTAAGTTACAGTGGACTCGGTAGTTGTTATGTACATTAGTGTTAGGTATTCTACTCTCAGAACCTTTGTGGCTGCTGTGTGACACGATAAGCGTTTCTAACATATCGGCCTTATCCTTGAGGAATGATAATAATACGTCGATTTTTACAATAGATTTGGAGTCAACAGTTTGTTTATATAATGTGTTTTTATGCTGCTCCCATTCGCGCTCAGTAGTCTTGTCGAGTTTAGTAACTATTATGTAGATAATTAACGTATCCCACGTATCGACGGGTTCGCCTAACAGTTTCAAAGCACGTACATTTTTGAGGATAGTGTCGATTAAATTGCGTAACATATCTGGCGACTCTTTAGTTAGCGGTTGTATTGTAAATAGCGCTTTTACGTGATTATGCACCAACAATTTACTATTATTATATCGATTTAGTATAAGTTCCCATGCTACTAGGTAATTATCAGAGGAAAATTCGAGTGAATTTATTACTAGGGCTGCGCTGCCTTTTAGGGATGACTTTAGGTAGTGGAACTTCTGTATATTGCTTATTTGAGTAGAATTATGCACAAGCGATAAAAAGGTATCCCTGAACTCAAGCCACTGTTCCCTCGAACCGTCAAAGGTAGGAACAGAGATCGTAGGTAATTTAATAGAATCAGTGTTACCCACATTAGAACAAGAATCAACCTTACCGCCCAGCATACACTCTGCCTGCGCCAAGGTGCTATAGTAGCTATCTTCAAACATATCCCGTTGTCTTAATTGTTCATTTAAATCACATTCAAGTACGGCCTCTTCTAACTGTGTTTGAAGATTATTAAATTCGGCAAATAAGCTAGTAGCACCCTGCATACGCAGCTTTAAATCGGCTCTGGCTTGTGTAGAAATAAACCTATCTTCAGATAACGAATTAATATAGGTTGAAAGTCTAGTTAATCTACTTTTAACTATAGCGCGTTTTTTTACTAAATCGCGAATCAGCTGATTTGTTGCCTCATCATTTGTAACTGTTATTTTGAGAGGCGATTTAGACCTAGGCTTTTCGGTGTCAGTATTCATCTCGGTGGGTAGTGAAAGGTGGAGTACTCACAATTTGAAAGTGGCAGATGATGCTACGGTATATCACCTCTGCTGGACACGAACAAACGGGTAACTCACTGCGTCGCAATCACTGGAATTGAGATGAATATAGGATTAATTGAAGCTCATAGGAGATCTAGGTGAACTAGTTGGCTGGCCGTACCAATGTGCGCGTTGTCTTCTTCTCTGTAGATCGACTCATCGGTAGTCCGGTTTCTGTAGATCGCCTCGGATGGTAAGATCTTGAAGTCCGGTTGAAGTCGAGTTGAGAAGGTCCAATTATGTTCGACTCTGATGGACAATTTATATCCAGCACAGAAAGACCAATTATATCGGCTCCGAAGGACCAATATCTTCCGGCTCAAAAGGACCAATATGTCACTGCGGACACAGAGGTTGGAAGGTCGCTGGTTTTTTTGGAAGAAAAGTCGATTGGTTTTCGGCTTCACCAATAGTTTATTGAAAACGGTTTTAACAAAAGTGTTACAGTGCGTGTCTTCGTATGTATGTATTATAGCAAAATTCGGGTAACCGGAATATTTAATTTTCCCTGTCAAATTGTTATGTATGCGACGTTCCGTGCCGCGACATGTATCACTTCCTTGATTCCCGAAATTTTCCTCGTCCAAAGCAACCTCGATTGCTTTGGACTAAAGTTAAGTCTTTTACTATAGTATAGTCATATATACTAGGAGGAAATACTTGTCGATATACTTGTCGATAAACCTCATAGTTGCTCATTTCAACATTACAATTGCTAACAAGTACGTATATGATAAACAAAAATAATCATCCGTCAGTCCCAGAGAGAGCTCCATAATCATTATATGAGTGGGAATTGGGAAGGCATTGACTTATAAAAGATTTGTAAGCTTTATTCGATGTACGAGTACAGGCAACTTATTATTAGATATGCATTGCCATGAATATAATTCATGGCAATCACCCATCGTTTATATAAGAGTATCTATGTTTATACTTATTATAAAATAAAGTATCTGTTTGTTTCTTAGCTATCTTCTTCTAAACCATCCAACAGATTTTGATACGGTTTTCACTAAAGGAAAGAGCGATAAACGATAAGGTATAATTTTTCAGAAAAAATGCATCCATGAGAAGCCGTGGGCGGGTCGCTAGTAATAAATAATGAACTGCTATTATGTATAAGTATATTACATTAATACACTATAATTATATTATAATATTTATTATTATTTATGTATAAGTATTGATTTAGTGTGCTCATAATACCAATTTCTTTAAATTTTTTGAATGCATTACTTTCGTGTAGGGTCTCTTCTATGATTACAAACATCCATGCCAGGGTTAAGTGTACTTGCATCCCCCTTAGTTTACCTCACATAGGATTAAGGATAAGGGAATACTAGGTGGACGATGGGACAATTGGCTGTAGCATCTTTTCATGCCTTTTCAAATATATTCTAGTGAATATAATTGACTCACATCTAATACATTCTGGAGCCAGGAAAAGGGAATAAACCGCGTTTACATGACTCAGCAATAATATTTATAATTAGCGTTTGATAAAAATTTCCTGTACTATGTCAACCCTATTTACGTCGCGTAGGCATCACAAACGCAGCCTCGTTGGTCGCGGGCGTCTACCACGTTCTCACGTAACGTAACCGCGGCCGGCTGTTCCATGACTAGTACTTCATCCGTTGTCACTTGCATAACAACACATTTTATTGGAGGTCATTAACTATTTAGTGTGCCGAAACTTCAGTAGATTTAATTCAGAACAAAAAAAATATTATGACAACTAGGAGACGGCACAAATGGAAAGGTCATGCAATCAGAGGCAAACCAAATCGAAAACAAGTATTAAACTCTATATGGACAGGACTTACTGGAGACAGAAGCAATAAAGGTTGAATAAATTATTGCTCATTATATTTTTTCAGGTGTTTTACCTACGAGTATATTTTATATTTTACAACGCGGACGAATTCGCGGGCAAAAGCTTGTAAGTCATAACTCCTTAGTTTAAAAAGTAATGTGGCCTGTTTTTGTGCGTTCTAAAGCTGTTATATGCGATTACTTCCTTACAGCAGAGTTCCTTTCACATCGATCAATCCACCAAATAAGTATATATCTATAAGTGTAGTGAGTGTGTGAGCGATCGGATAAAGATCTAGTACAGATGGTGTCGCTGCGGTGACGGTTCGATGGCCGGCCTTAGCCCACTTGAGTGACGTGAAGGGGACACTGCTGTGTTCCCCTCTAAATGCCACGCGTTCAGAATGCTCACTAAACTACAGCTGAACTGAACTGAACCACTACGCTCCAACGGAATAAGGTCAACGCTTCAATTACTTGAACGCACTTAACGCATGACGCGCCGCAACCATAATTATAATTATATAATACGCATGTTATTCTAAATTCAATTAGAATCATATTATGTGATTTCAGTACTTAGGTATATAATTCACTAGCTGTTGCACGCAACTTCTGCGTAACTTTATAAAATATAGCCTATGTTACTAGCTGATAATGTAGCTGTCTATAGGTGTAAGAATTTTAAAAATGGGTGGTGTCTGATTGCCCCAAATCATCCCCAAAATTAGTTTTCATACTTGACTTCCAACTTCAAGTAGCTCCAAAAGATTATTCATAAAAAATATTAAATAACTTACGATTCACGCTTGATGTAGTTAAGTACGGGTGGGTTAAAAAGTCTCGACAATTTTTATCTTACTAATAAAGCATCTCTATCACATAATTCCAACTTTATAAATATTCAAGGTTTTTTTTTGATATGGACAAAGACAAATTCCATATCTGGCCATAGTCAACATGAACTTCAACTTATTCTTTACTCAATGCTTATTATGTATTTACATTAAATATACTTGGCAATTGTCCAAGAAGCTTTCCTAAACCTATTTATGTATGTGATTATATATGAATGTCCGCTAGTGATATTTTTTTGTTAAACGCCCTTACAGAAGCTAATTGTGAAATAACAACAGGTGTGCTATTTATGTTTGGGCGTATGAATGTTAGACTTCTTAATCCTCGTTTTGTTTGTTTCTTCCGTTATTTTAATGATAGACGTCGTCACTTTGTTTTTTGGTGTTGTACAGGCCAAAACGTCACATCCCACCTAATTGGCCGTCTGCTTGTCCATCACACAATTGCACGTATTCAATGAATCGCAATCATTATTCAAAACACGACAAAGCCAGAAGTTTGCTCATATTCTAAAAAAAACATTGGCCCAAAGACTATACATATAAATATTAATTCATTGGCCTTGTTAAAAGCCTTGCCTAACGTTTTCCTTGATCCTTAAGAAACGTACTTACGGACTATGAACATCAGTTCAGGTGAAATAGTTCCATGTAGGTATTTTTTAGTATCTATCATATATAACGGAGCATCACGTCTTGAGTGACGAATCTTGCTTTTTTGTTGTTTTTTAATTGTCAGAGGTTTGTAGAAGAAATATTTCGGAAAATCTACAGGGAAGGTCGGTAATTTCGTTAGTATTTCAGGTTTGGAAAGGAGGATGGAAAATTGACATTAGTAAAGTCTTTAAAAAATCAGTTCAGCAGATTCTCTTCGGTGAATGAAATACTGTAAAATGATGTAAAACTGTAAAATTCCTAAAGAATTAAGCATTAAAATATACAAATTGATATGAGCAAATAGTTTATTCACTCTGTGCAAACGCTTGTAATGTGTACATGGTGTGTTTATGGGTGAGTCAGAGCCGTCCGACCTTGGCAAAGACAAAGACTAGGTACTATTGTGCTGGAACACAAACAATTATAGCGATATAGAGGCAACCGGCCGCAAAAAAAAGGCAAAACATACGAGACGCGAATAACAATTAAAACTCACTGCCAATAATATCCTACTTAGCAATATTCTGTTCATTTAATCATCGCTCAAGAAGTTTTTGATGTATTATTATTTCCAGCACAATACTTTTTATCTTAAGGCCATTCCTTGGAACAAAGACACAAATAGTCAACAGTGAGTTATGAAAAACAATTACGCAACATTAAGATTCATGACACAGTTTAGCCTACGGGCGTAACTTGGGCCTGAGGGAGAGCAGACTGCAAAGCTATTCCCAAGCTGCTCCAAAAAAAAAAAAAAACATATTCGGTAAAGCAACTTAATGAGAAACTACAGCTACACTATTTTAAAAGTTACACTATACTTACAACCAAATATTTAACAAATAAGAATATAAAGAAGTTAGGTTTAACCTTAAATTTAGGCATATTTGTCTGCGTACCTATATTAGATAAGCAAATGGGTAATAAGCAAATGATAATAAACATGTAAGATATTTTTGATGCACTTTAATGGTTTAAAGATAGAATAGTAGTAGAATACTCGGGATACTGAAGATAAGTTAAAGCCAAGCCAAGCCAAGATAAGTCATTGAGATTTAAAGATAAATGTAAAAGCAATACTATCTCTATTTATGTTGTTCGCTAAGACGACATAATTGTTCACGTGAAAAGCAAGACGAATTGATAGAAAATAGCATCAAGATGCCAAACGTTTGGGATAATAAAACCAGCCAAAGTAAACAGACTTCATGGCTACGTGTATTGATATCAATAAGCGAGACTGCGATGTCAGGTGATGACAACTGACAAGCAATTAACCATCGTGAATAAGGCTGAACAATGTAATTAAGTAAGCATACGTGGACGTTAGGAAAATCACGCAAATGAGACGTACACTGTGTAGTGTTACGTAATTGTATGAGTGCCATTTTGTTTATCTATGAATGGGTGGCGCGGTGCGGTGCATTCGTAGATAATACGACAGCAAAATGTCCGCCCACGGGATTGATAGTGATACCTATGTAAAGTAGGTATTTATTATTAATTTGTTTATAACACGAGTACATTTTATAATGCACGTTAAATTTATTTTTCATTGACCACCTCATTAAGTATTAATCCGTGCGTAGCTGGGGGCGGATAGCTGGTAAAATATTTTATAAAGACACGCACGCGAAACCGCGTGAAAAATCTGGTATTACTTACAATAAGATCCAATCTTTAAAGTGATAACGATTCAACAATCGAGAGGAAAAAACCAAAAAAGTGAAAATAAATTAGTCAATCGTATACTCGGCAACCCGTTGGTGGCAGCAACCACTGCTTTAAGCAGTTGTCCCACCGCCCGGCGAGCAAACAACTAACTATCAACTATTTTCTCGCTCAAGAAATGTACAATAAGATATACATTCCGTATGAACAAAAGAGATGCATATATTAATAGTTGATCGCTGACTGTTTACACTGCCGGCAAGCACTCGCTCCACTAGTTCGTCGCTGGGCGATAAGAACTGTCAAAGACAGGGTACTCGCTCAGCGATGCTCGCTTGGCGATCATTACTCGCCAAGATACCAACCAACGCAGCGGTTATATATTCCAAGCTGCGTCTTTCACGTCTAATTGTTTATAGGAATGTAGTTTAATAAAAAACTCATCCATTGAAACAAAACATCCCTCTTTATTTCGTCAAGAACACGTACGTAGCTCGCGCAGGACTAACCGGCTAGCCGCCCCGAGCGAGTGGTGCGAGTAATTATAGCCCGTCGCACAAGAACACTCGCTTATAGCCGAGCGACAAAACTATCGAAACTACACACTCGCTTCTTTCTCGCTGCTCGCATACTCGTTTCTAGTTTCTAGCTTTAATCGCTACTCGTTCATCGTCGGCGGTGGGGTAACAGACTGCCTTACAGAAAACCGTGGTGAAATCACTTTTAAATGGGTTTGGGACGGATGATCTTCGATTGAGATATGGTTTGAACCTTGAGTATAGAAAGTATTCATTCGTCATTTTGGTAAAACTTTATGTCCAGAATCCAATAAACGTCCACAGCATATTATAGAATTATTGTCTATTCTACGGTACATATGCTTGTCGCAGTACAGGTTGGAATTAAATTATGTTGTTGAAGTGAATTAGTCTTCTTCACCAAGCACCCCTACCCAGCGGTGAAACATTTGCGCGTGCGGTGTCACTGCCAAGGTGAACCGATAACGCGATTCGTCACGGCTACACGTTTCATTGCATTCCGACGATATCGCCGCCTCGCCGCCTGCTCTTGCATCACCGCCGCAATGTGATCTTGGTGAAATGGCTTTTTTATTATTACTTCTCGTCTTAGGTTTTGGATTACGATTTATGTTCTGATATAATAATTCTATATTTACTGGCTTAGGGCTACTTAGTTTCAGATGGGCTCCAAACTCTCTATAGAGAGAAGCATAATAAAATTGATGACTTTATTATATCACGTTAAAATAAATTTCATGTCCAGTACTAATACATAGAGTCAAACATTCGATAAAAGAAAAGGAAACAGAATTTAGATCATACTACCATTTTACTTTGTATGTCGCAGAATTAACAAGAAATCTGAAATTTTTCTAGTAGTTAAAATAAAGTTAACGTTTAATACAGTCTTACGATTTAAAAAGGTTGTATGTATTAACAGATTTGATACAATTATTTAATTAGGAAGACCGAAAGAATGTAAGCAAGCGTAGAAGCAAGAATGTGGAATGAAACTGTATTTTTTAACCTACATTTGGTTTAAGCAATGATGTTCAAGAAACACTTTCAGCCTCACTTCGTGGTACGTGGCCCTGATAAGAAAAGGACACCTTTAACTTCGCCCGAAAGTTCTACTATACAAGTTTCTATAGTAGCATTTGTTTCTATGGTATATACATACACATTATGTACCATAAAACCAATAAAACTTTTGTGTATTTTTGAACATTTTTTTGAGATTTCGAAGTCTTCTTTCATTGAGTACACAATCGGTAGTCTTTGGTGTTTTGATTGATTGAATTCAATTTGCAATCTCGTTAAAAAATCTAATGGTGAATGGGCACGACGAAATGTAGGTACGGACAGAATATTCTATAGACCTCACTGCTGAGTTTACTATTGCAACTACAAAACCAATTTCTTTGGAACAACTCGCAAAAGAAAATTGCCAAAAAGACCTGGTTAACCGGAAAGTAAATAAGTATTCGACACGAATGGAACGCTTTAAACTCAAGAGTGCAAAAACCTGGTTAGGTCTAAGGCGAAAAGCATTCTGCCGTATATTTTGCCTTCAATAGATGGACCAACAAAATATTTTATAATCTTTTAGTAAACACGATTTTGAACTAAATTCGAAGTAGCACAGCACATACCTTCACGTAATAGTATTCGTGAAGTATCATACCTTCACGTGATAGTTACAGTACAATTTTATGAATAGTGTTTAGTAATTTTGTAGCTCAAATACCTACTTATAGTTTTGGCACTGCAAAGCTAATGTGTTCACAATAAATCTAAATCTCGCGATAGGCTGTTGAGGTGTTATTGATTCTTCGCTCGCCCTGGACTTGTCCATGGCATAAGCGATGTGGTAGGCTTCAGGCTGAACACGTTCAAATGGCAAATTGTTATTCTGTCGCCGGAACGCGACGGACGCGCTGGAGGACATACCTATTTAGATTTGCATACCCTATGTACTCTGAGCGAAACAACGACGTGACCATACTAAATTTGCTGTGCTTTGCTTACTTTTTTAGTGACAAAAGCATTACTCAAATCTCTTTTAGTAATTCCTAGCCACACATTAAGGTTCCGTGCGTCACAAATGCCACCGACCTTAGAAATCTGCGCTAACCTACGTACTACAGGAACTTGGTTCTGATTCCTAATCAGACTACATTAAGTACTTAATACATTAAGTAATATATCAAAAAGTAACTGCAATCAGTACTATACTTGCATTTAGTAACTACTGATGTGTAGATATTTCTCTACTTTTTCATATATTATCAACTTTATCGCTTTTAGCGTCCAGTGACCGCTACGTTAAAATTTCCAGACTGAGAAGCATAACTTTGTGCTCCCAATTGCCATAGGAGTTTATCCATGTTGGTTGTTCTATTTAAATTGTTGATCTGTACTATACGATCTGTAGATTATAATAATAAACGATTAGGTATCTTTAGTGGTATAAATTATACTTATGCCTGATCAACAATGCAGCGTTTCGGTTTTAAATTTAAGTTCATAATTGATTTTAATATTTTTTTAATAGAAAAATTAAAATATGTAGTGATTTTCTTCGTTACATATAAGTTATAAATATTACAATTACAATCAGAGTGATTATGTTATAAGTTTATAATTAACACAACATGCAAAACATTTCCTACGAAGTATTATTTATTATGGCAGCATTTATGCAATAACTATATACATACGGTGTTCACATGTGGTACCTTTTGTTCATTTGTTTTTACAAAAGTATTTTAATCACTTTATGTGCATAACACAGTACCTATTGGCATTGAACTTGAATAATTTCTTTTATCGCATTTTATATTTTGCTTTCACGCTGATAAAACCTCAGGAATTCCTATTCGCTTTAGTTATAAGTTTTCACATTAGCGCTGGCAGAATATTTTTCTGTGATAACAGAGAATGGTTTTTTATACTTTATAATAATACGAATTTCTAAACGCAATTTCTCAATCAATACGTGACCAAACGAGCGCCACTTTAAGATACCAGATCCTATCAACTTCAAGAAAATGATAATTTATTTCTACGTGTTGACATTTGACCATAGATAAGATACGGTCAACGAGTAGAGATAATGCATGTTTTGCAAAAGAGTTCGATTGTTGGACGTTGAGTGTGACGTCACGTGATAAATACCCACTAAGGTTATTCAACAGCATTAATAACAAAAAATTGTTACAGTGCTACGAACACATTACGAGGCGATAACAGTACATATATACTCGTAGGTACCCACTGTAACATAATTAAACGTTGGTAGAATAAAATAATAATGACCGTATCCGTGGACAACAATGCAGCCAACGGCACGTGTCGATTGTCGATTCATTATGCAAACCGACATTGAGCAAGGTCGCACTACACGCGCTATCTCGGCTCTCCTGATGCGTGACAACATAATTCCCCTGATAGCAAAGTATACCTCTGACATCATACCATTTCATACGTAAAAGGTATCAATAAAATGTAGGTAAGCTGAATTATTCTACTAATAGTACTCTAGTTCCAGTTAAATTAAATTTTTAATCCACGGCTGTAAACGCTTAACAGAGGCGCATCGTAAGAAAAAGCAGCAGATAAAACAACTTTTTATTGCACCTTTAAAATAGCAAACGTGAAGATATTTCGGAATGATATCGTTCATACAATAACGATACAAGAATGGTATTAACGTGGTTTGTGTTTAAGTAACTAAAATAATCGTAATATTTATATAAAAAAAATCACGCGCCAAGTAGTTCAGCTTCAAAGTCAGGGTGTAAATTAGACAAAATAGTGTGCCAATGTTAGTTTTGTATATTTTTTCGTGCGTTTATAACCTAAACCTGATGTTTCTGGTTATTCTACATTTTGGTGACATCATTTATGGTAAAGTGTAAATTTTTGAGGGAATCGTCTTAAATATGTTCATTGCTACAAGAGGAATGCTGATTTAAAAATTAATAAAATTTCTACTCTTGTCAAGATTCATAATGTAAGCGATGAAAATCTGTAATAACGATTTTTAACAATGGTGCACAATTCCACGTTAAGTTGTTTAAGATTTCACATTAACTTGAAAATATACAGTGAAGGTTATCTAATGTTTCAACGACAGCCACGGTCGCACCCCAGTTTAGTTTCCTTCCATTCGTGACGAAATCTCAACTGCATCGATGCATCATAGCCCGTTCGTGACTACAGAGATTGGATAATGTGTACAACAAAGGCTTTCTCGTCGACTGACTCCAACTGGCTCTGCCGCAGAGGTTACGACCGTGGTATGCGCACGATGTCTAATGACCTTTCACTTGGTGCTTTATACATTAACATTCATCACTATGGGACTCAACTATGGGAATTTACAGACACAGTCCTCGTAAGATAAATGTATTGAAAAGATCCTAGTTTGATTGCGTTAAATTCCTATAAGGACATCGAATTTTCTTGTCACGTGAGGTGGAACGTGACTGGAATGTCAGACCTCGGACGAATTTATCCACCCTACGTTGGAACGTCAAATCTATTACATAGATTTTATTATTACGTCCAGGGCACGCCGGGCTCGGAGGCAATGTTCTTTAAATAAATATGGAGCCAGTGTATCGAGAAAACATATCATAGACAATCAATATCAGCCGAAACACAACTGTTTTTATTGCATTACTCAACTTGTTATTAGCTGATACATTGGAAAACCGTTTATTTACGCAATTTTTAAACTTCTTCGTCGTGACTCCATCATCAAGTACATAAATTACCTACCTATATAGGTGTTTCTACAAAATTAAGGTTACTTTTGATAATCAAGGTTATTTTTTATGTTACGGTCAGCAGACAGACTGACGGTTCATTTGATGTTAGGTGTTTACCATCGCCTATACCTATAACACAAGTAACGCCACAAGTGCTGCAAGTGCGCTGCCTACTACAGTAGGATTAAGCATCAAAGAACTGCGAAGGAATAGGAAAATATATTGTAAAAAAAAGATAAATGAACAGAACAAGTTCACCTTTATTTGTAGGTGCGACGCAAAGTGCATTGAGGCAGGGGAGCGCGGAAGGTGAAAGGGGGAGGCTGCGCTAGCGCACACCAATACCACAGCTGTGCAAGTGCAACTCTGTACTTTGTCGAGTCGAACGACGACCCCGGTCGCTGACCGTAGGGCGTGCCCTTCGCGCTACAAACCATTATTTCACAAAAGCACATAAAAACCTACACGTTTTTATGGGCTTGTGTTCTGAGTTTTCAATCGTGAATTCCGCAACCAATTTATTTACTTATAGGTACAAGAAGAGACCGCATAAGGCTATAACTATGAGTCGCGAAGGAGCCGATTTATACTTGTACGGATACGGACAAGAGTTGAGTGAATCTACGGCGTTCGAATCTGAATTCCTCGATTTCCAGTTAACCATTGTGCACGGTCAAGATCGTGACTAGAAACAAGCTTCGCTACGTGATGTTACGTAATGTTACCTGCGTTGTGTTCGACTCTGACACGGACATGCTCAGGTGTCGTGCTCTTTGGGTACAAGGAAACAATCCCGTAAAACAGCTTTCTTATATAGTTACAGTTTTGTCTTGAGGATGGCCACGGTCAGGGAATGCTAAACCCCCGTATATTGTGTGGTTTTTTTAGCTGCATAGTGTAATAAAATGGTGAAATAAATAATAAAAGTAATAAACCTTATCAAAATGGGAAACACTATAGACAAGAATAAGAAAGTTTATTTACGTGAACGCTCTTGAAATACGAGTAGTACCTAGTGGAACTACTGGATGACTAATGGCATCCATACAGTTAAATTGGGCAAATTAATTCCCCAAAAGTGGAAAGGTCAAGTATTTGGGGGACCATCCGTTTGAGAACTACGAGTACGTTGCCACAGACAGACACGCAGATACACAGACATACAGGTCAATCTTTTAACACCCCTCTTCTGCGTCGGGTGTTAAAAAACTACACAATTTAAAACTATTTGGCCTGACGTCTTTGTATGCACACAATTACAGCAGTAATGGCTCACGAGTGTACGAATGTCTTAATTGTAAACAACATCCTGTATATTTATAATATAAGACGATTCATTTCATTCACGTGTCGATTCATCATGTCACTTATACTCGTACCTATGTGCGTTCTGTATTTTTTTTTTCTTTACAATACTAAATTTGAAAGTATCTACTTTTAGAGAACAAGTTGAGTTATAGCGAAATTCAAGTAGGTAATTAAGTAGGTACTAATTAAACGAGTAAGTATACCAAAAAAAATTAAGACTGAATTTTGCTTTCAATGGCGTTTTAATGTTGATCAAACACAATATAGTGTACTAGCTTTTGCTCGCAGTTTCGTCTGCGCCCACTTTTTCTTAGGTTAAATTAGGTTAATTCTTAAGTTAAATCTTCACTTTTTTTCACTTACACTTTTTTTTTATTTTTTTGGTGATCCGTCTCGAATAGTAACTTTTTTCTGGATGAAAGTTACCTTATGTCCTTTTCTGTGTCACTGATTACGTGTATGCAAAACTTCAATATGATCGGTTGAGCAGTTAAGGCGTGAATGCGTAACAAACAAACACACTCACTTTTGTATTTATATTAATATTGTTTAGGACGTATAGGTTCTCGTATGTGGTGTTGAGTATCTGACGACACCGTCAATGATTAGGCGAAGCTAAAACGGAGTCCGGTGCAGCGTAGCCAAGCGTAGCCAAACGTAGCACATGCAATGAGAGGAGTATTTATCAATCCAAATATAGTATAGATAGAGCAACGCCAAGTGGCAAGCGCCAAGCGCACGCAGCAGGAAACGGAAATGACGGTCACAGGACGGACGTCTATCAATAGCATATTCGATTAATAACATAATTTTTTCCTCACTAAATATACCCAATACCATAGTCTCAGTGTATACTATACTAAGTCTAGGCCTAATACAAATTGGTGGTCGCCCAGCGGTCGAAATTCGACCATAAACAAAAGTTGTGTCATTCGACTGTGCGTCTGTCAAACACTTGGTAGTGTGTGTCTTTGTGCTTTTTAATTAATTTAATATATTTCTAATGGATATTATATAAAACTAATAGCTTTCTCCATTCCTTCTCCATATAAACTTCAAGTATACCAAATTTCACACCCCTCCGTCGCCGCAATTTTCCAAAGTTTTTGCTTCATGTATTTAATATATGAATTAGCGTACTTTTCTACTGCAAAGCAGTTATGTCCATTTAATACATATTACCTGACTAATATTATTATGAATGCGAAAGTCAGTTAGTAGGTATGTTTGTTTTTTTTTTTTGTTACGGTGTTTCTTGTGTCCATCAAGTTAGTGTGCCATCGCGTCAGCCTGTCTGCCACTTTCCATCATGAAGAAAATTACGACAGCAGTAAACATCCGAACATTTATAAATCGACTTCCCCGTATATTGCTCTTTCCATGTGTTAAAACCAATTTAAAATCAGTCTACCCATTCTCGAATTTTTGAAGCCTACACAATCCAACTAAACATTTTTATTTTATAAATAAAAAGATACACATTTTTCTTTTATGAAATACACAGGCTCAGGCTCGCTTTTTATTCGTTTAAAAATACTATTTGAACTATTTCACATAATTTTATGATAAGTAAAAATAAAATGCATGGTCCCAATTGCCTCCTGTGAGGATTGAACTCACGACCCCTGGTTTACGAGACCAGTGCTCTACCACTGAGCTAAAGAGGCTATGAACGCCGTTTCGAAATAATCTTTATAGTTCTAAAAACATGAGTCGATTATACTATTCGTCTTTAAACCCATTAAAGTATGTAATATAAATATTTTTTTATTGCTATGATCAGTTACTGCAATACCCTAACAAAATTATACTACGTTATAAAGTTTTTCTTAAGCTTATCTTAAAAAACATTAATAGTTTATTTAATACATCTTATAAAATTTTGTAGTTATATAATTTTATATATATATATATATATAATACCAGTGATTTCTACTTCTTAGAAAAAAAAATATTTTCATTACAAAAATCTCTTTAATAACATTAGTGATTTAAAAAAAAAAAAATTAGATGTTACGTAATTGATAGATATTATGTTAAAAACCATATCTAAAAAACAATTATATATGTTGTTTAAACATAACAAGATATTTATAGCAAAACAGAATCATATTATTCATAATTAAAATTCCTACCAGGACAGTAAACAAGCTAAAAGTACGAAAGTTGCAGTTTGGATCCGTCCGTATCTAGACTAAAAGTAAGTATCCCTATCCGCAGGTAGGTATAAACAATAAACAACCCTATTTGGTTCACCTGTTATCCTATTTGGTTTACTATTGCCAATAGGGTAATGGTTACCCTATTTACGAGGGAGACAAATGTACTTAATTCCTAGTCTGAATTTGTAACAAATCAGAGGCTCTCCTCATCTATGAAAATAATGATCTTATAAATACTGCGAAAAATACAATTTAATGTCAGTTTTTTTTTTCTTCGAAAATATATTTTGCTATATCTAAGTAAGTAATTTATGTTTTATGCGTGATTTCATTTTTTTGTATTCTTATGTAAGTATACATTTTATTCGTTTATTTATAGCATTAGTAAATAAGTACGTGATGATAACTACGATCAAATAATAAAAAAATCTAATAAGAAAAAAAAATCCACTAAATTATTTATTTAATGTGGCTTTTATCAAGTAGTTTTCATAATTGACGTCTATACCAAGAGAATTCGACCTATTGAGTATAACACGTAACATAGCATTTTGCTATATATATATTATGTACCTATAAAATATTATGTTTTACCTAATTATAAATAAAATATTCTTACAGTATTTATTTTACGCAATAAAATAAAAATACATGTATTCTGAAGAATTTTTTTTGTTTTTTTTTTTTTTTTTCAATTTTATGCATTACAAAATGTGTGAGTTGGTGAGTGTCTTATGGAATGTGTATCCTCAATTGTTGCATTCATAATAATTTCATGTTTAAATTTGTAGTTCTTTTCATTATATAGGTATACCTACATTTAATTAATAAATTATACTTTTTATTATAATATATAAGCTACATGTATGGACTGACATTGTTTTTTTTTTACATACCTTAAATTTGTAGAAACAGCATCTGAAATGAATAAAAATTGTTAATAACCAAACCAACATTTATGAAGAATATCACGTAGGCCAAATGTAAAATTACCCTTTTTTATTAAAAGAAATATTCTAATACTCTTTTATTTTTAACAAACTAGTCAAAAATCGCTACTAGTTTACTGGTAAGTTTATTTTAAATTTATGACTTTGATTAAAAAATTTAAAAATTATTGTTTGATAAAAAAGCTATGCCGAAACCCGGGATCGAACCAGGGACCTTTAGATCTTCAGTCTAACGCTCTCCCAACTGAGCTATTTCGGCCTATAAACGGAGTGTCGTAAATGACAGACATATGTTAAACATTTTGTTATTAAATAGAATCTTCTAAAGATTATCTAATATTAAACAGATAAAAAGAAAATCATACAAAAAATAAAAAACTATACCATGTAAAAATAAAATACACAATAGAAGACATAAATTATTTTTAGTTTTTGTTTGTAGTGCAATGGACGCCATCTGTGCTACATTAAAAGAAACTTAGTTTGATGTAGTTGTTACTAGGTGGCGTTAGTTGATTATATAAGAAATACTATATAAAATTTAAGTTAATTCTAATTCTGGATAACATGTTTCAGACAATGAAATCAGCTAATGGCCTTAAATTAAATAGGAAAAACATTATTCAACTGAATTGAAAAAGATTTGTCACACAGATAGACTTTCTGTCAATTTATATACCCGCCCCGGTCTTCCAACAGAGTTGTTTTCAAAAACCTTACATTATAATATAAATTCAACCTATATTCCAATTTTCAGCTTTTTAACCCTTAGTAGTTTTGGCTGTGCGTTTATAGTCAGTCGGGACAAGTTTATCCTTTTTGAAGTAAAAAATTATACTTACCAATATGTTGTAGGTCTGCTTGAACAGCTTTGTCACTAGCAACTTCACCAACATCATCCAACACAACACCACAACTGTTATAAAGTTTATTTCGAAAATTAAAAAGCTTCTCTTTCTCACGGTACGCATCTATTTCATCCTGAAAGAATATCATTTAGATAATAATCTAAATATAATACAATCTTACAAGAATAAGGTCGGCACAACACTTGCAGCACCTGTTGCGTTGCTTGTGTTATAGGCGTTGGCAGCCACCTACCATCAAGTGGACTGGCAGCCTGTCCTGATGATTTGTTATCAACACTTTTCTGAATTGCCTCCCACTATGGAAACAAATTTAAAGATTTAAGTATTCAAGTCAAAATGTTTTCTCACCTTCAATTCCTTTAATTTTGAGTGAGATCTACTAGAATAACATTTAAAATGTGCATCATGTCGTTCTGTCCTTTCGGGATTTTGCACCAATAATGTAGGGGCAGAGAAGATTGGTTTAATATTACGAGTTCTCTCTGCTGTGCTGTTAGCTCTTTCTTTAAGCAATGGTGATCTTGAAGGATCTAAAGATTTTAATGTTTTCTTAGGCCTAACCACAACCGATTGCTTAGTAGTTGCTTTGTTATTCATTGCAGCTAAATAATAACGCTGATATTTCACTAGCAACTAGTAAAATAAGAGTTCTGATATTTGAATTAGCCGGTTTCGCGCGGTTACTAGAATGGTTGTAGTTTACGGTTATGACTTGCGGTTCATGTCTTTAATTTGTTCCAAAACTAAACACAACACTTAAAACAGTTTACACATAATTTGTTAGGACTCAATTATATTTTATTATAACTCACAAGCATGAAAATATAAACACAAACACAACAAAAAACTACAGGACAATATAAGCAAATGTAAATATCACAGAGCAAAGAAAGACTAATTGTAAATTAATATTAGTTTTAATTAATTATTTATCTAACATTTAATTGCTTGATATATAGATGTATTTGTATATGATTAATTCATTGTTTAGACGGACAGGACATTCCTTAAGAAATAAGATTGCATACCTACTGCCTTTGATGTCATCAAAAATATATTGACATTTCACTCTTGTTAGGCCCAGTGGCTCTAGTATGAGTTTAGAATGCCCACTCTTGCTAGTGAGAGCGTAAAATACTTGTTTTTAAAAAGTATAAATTGTATTGACATTAGTAGATTTTCAATATAAAAACTTCACGTTCTTGCTTGCGAGTACGAGCATTATAAACTCATACTAGGGCCACTGACGTGAAGTCCTACGACTGACAGTTGTTTCTTAATACACAGGGTAATGAAGCGGTTATTTTCTCTTGTCTGTGGTTTTATACAAAAGATTTTTTTTATACTTACCTACTATTTACTATGTTGGTTGTTTTAATTCAAATATAAAACAATATAAACCAATTTTCTACAATGAGTGCGAGAATTTTGCGGCTTATTCCAGTAATTAATTCATTAAAATGTTATTCTAGCAGCCTCGCAGTAAAGGGTGAATTTATTGTTTATCCTTATAAAACTAACCTCATTACTGTTAGAAATTATGCTAAGAATAAAGATAGAGGTAAGGATAAAAAGCATAAAAGCGCCAAAGTCGAAGTAAATGTTGCTGTGTTATCAGAAATAGTAAATGTAGACAAATTAAAGCACAGATGTCAATCAGCTATAGAGAAGATGAAAGAGGATTTCGCAAAAAACTTGTCACTGCGCTCTACTACGGGCTCCATAGAATCCTTACGTGTGAAGTTTGAAGGCAAAGAATACGAGTTGCAGGAACTAGCACAAATTGTTAGAAAAAATCCAAAGACTATTGTTATAAATTTTTCATCTTTTCCACAAGCAATTCCCAATGCACTCAAGGCGATACATGCATCTGGACTCAATTTGAACCCCCAGCAGGATGGTACAACGTTATTTGTCCCTGTTCCTAAGGTGACGAAAGAACATAGGGAAGCGTTGGCCAAAAATGCCAAAGCACTGTACATAGTATGCAGAGATGCCATTAAAGAAATTCAAAATGAAACAGTGAAGAAAGCAAAACGACAAGCAAATGTTTCGGAAGATCTTATTTTTAATGTTACAAAACAATTAGGTGCAATGTGTGATGAATTTCAAAATGAAGCTAAAAATATATATGAAACAAAACATAATGAGCTAGTCGGAAAGGAAAAGTAGAAGTATCAAATTGATTGGCATTGTTATTCCAAGCATTTTTTTGTTTCACTTGTTAAAGCTTGCAAAATTATAGTCTTTATTATAGATAAACTGATCATAATCTAACACACCAATAAACCAAATTTAATTGAATATGTACACTAATGCAATAGCTAGGTACTATGCAAATTTTCATAATTTATGCTACCTACTCACTACTGAATAAAGTTATAATAAGAATAAAATTACTACATTTTTAGCGGTGTTGCTATTTTTATTTATTTATTTAACAGGTAACTTCTAGATGATACTGGGACGACATATAATAGCTAGTCAAGAGTTTGATTTAGAAAAAAAAAACTAATGTTCAGGTCATCAGACAAGCTAGCGGTCCACTTGATGGTAGGCGGCTACCGTCACCTATAACAGAAGCAATGCCACAGGTCCTGCAAGTGTACTAAACGATTTTGAGCTCATACTTTGTTTAGTACCTATTCTATTAATATGATTTGTGTATAATAACTATGTAAGTAATTGTTATATATTTCATTCTAAAGATGTATGATATGTTACAAAAAGAATGGTATGTTGAGTTTCTTTCGAGGTTTCTTCTCAGTAACCTTGGTAAAAGTCCGTTATAGTGAGTTGAGGGTTCTATTAATGTAGTTCTACTCTACCAAATCAAATGTACAGTGCCATCTATTTTTATAGTACTTAACTATATTACAATTCTACATAGCTTTGAAATTTGTACTATAAATGAGCGTGTAATTTGAAATTATGTTCAAATCACAATCTGGTGCTCCAGGTTCAGGTTAATGAAATGAGACACGCATAAAAATGAGTTCAGTAATTTAGGAAATTAACGAAAAAATAATAGTCTTTCTACTTAAATTGTTGTGTTCAATTACATACAGCCTATTTATTTATTTATAGAAATATACGGCGGACATGCTCTTATTTAGCAGTCCTAATATAAGGTGAGGCCTATGATGGAGCTAGTTCACCCAGAGATGCCTATTTCTGAACTTTAAAAGATTTGGGTTATATGAGCTTGGAAACAGAAACAGCAGACACTGGCAGGGACTCGCTCACTCATTCCTGTTTATCTTGGTAACTTAATTTGTTAGCTGCCATGCCATTCTTTCATGGTATCATTGAATGAATTATTGAACTGTCATTTGTCATCAATTAATTCATTCATTGCGTTGTCAAATGTCAAGTCAATCTGTCAACGATAAATAAATGGCATGATAAACTTTTTAAAATGTCTGTATATTTTGAATCATTAATAAATTTAAAAAAGTCGTGTTTATTCAAAAAAATCCTTAACAAATGGCCTTTGTCGTGTCACTGTTTACATTTTCGAAAATTTTCCGGTATGTTTCTGTTATTTTTTTCTTCATTTCAATTAATTGAAAACTGATTAAGTACAAGGTTATGTGTTATTTTAGATGTCCCTAGAAAAATTATAACTTTTGACGAAATAGTTGCCCAAAGAAGAGCAGAAGCAAGGCGGAGTTTGGTCGTTCAAGTGAATTCAACTAAATCTTTCAAAGAGCTTTATGCCTATTGCTCAGAATATGGTGATATCAATGGCATTCACCACTATATAACTTCTCAGATGGTGAGTTTAAAATCGCTTTTTATATATATACACAGACAGTAGATGGCTACTGTCGTCTGTAACACGTGCAAAGCCACAGGTGCTACAAGTACACTGTTGATCATAGTAGGATAAGAGATTAGGAAGGTTGGGATAGTGAAATGGTTTTTGGCATCCCTTACTCACTCGCTGAAATACAACAGCACACATGCTGTTATTTTATGGTAGTCTTTTGTAAGGTGGAGGTTACTGTCTAGACGGGCTGCTCAAATGACTCCGAAATGCAATGATAAGATAAGAAAAGTTAATTTTCAAAGTTGGCCCTGCCGGCAATCAAGTCCGGTACTTAACACAGAGCAACCACTAATCTTTTTCAAAATAAATCATATTCATTTACTTTCAGCACTGTATGTTAATAGAATTTAGCACAGATGAAAGCCTAAAGAGTGTATTACAAAACTGCAGCACCTATAACAGAAGCCCAGATGCCGTAGCTTTGCAGTCACCGTTCTTTTGGTTCAGGACATCAACGGACAAAACGAAATCCAACATTTCTCCATCGCAGGAGCTCCTCGTCAAGAATGGAAGTCACGTAATAGATGATGATGTACTTTGTAAACAGTTATCGGAGTGTCAATCCGTATCTGATCAAATCCAAACTCTTTATGATCGTACAACATTAAATGATTTGGGCATTAGACTGAGATATATAGTTGCTAGACAGGTATGTTTAAATTTTTTTTTATGTGTCAAAACAATTGGATTCATATGCAACAATATAGCTGTTTATTAAATTAGTTTAAAGTCTTGATCTTATTGTAATTAAAATTTGTTTTTTTTTTAAGGCCAACAGACAGGTTGATTGTCCTGTCCGTCGACCTTATTATTCGAATTAGGTTTTATTATATTATATGTATATAAACCTCACGTTTATTGTGAAAATAAGGCACAACTGTTTTCTCTCTTGCACAAGTGTTATCATTGCGTGACTTCCCCAATGCGTAGTAAATTGCAATCCCGCACAAAAAGTTCTAAAAAAACATTAAAATTATAATATTTAATTATTTGTAGCTGGAAATTATGCTAGACAGTTTGTATTCAAATATATTAGTGCAGCCTTTTGGATCATCTGTGAATGGATTTGGCAAAATGGGTTGCGATGTGGACCTCATTCTCACCAACACTCTGTCAGAAGATACGGTATGTAAAGAATTTGAACACTACAATTGAATCACTGTCTAGATTTGTGTGCAGTTTTGATGATTGCCTTGATTAAACTATAGAAAATAACTTTTTATCCTGTAAAAATGTTAGGTTCCTGTGAGACTTTAAAAAAAAAAAGGTACTAAAGCGTCAACTTCAACGCCTTGCTATCGTCGGGTAGTTTCCATAAGACAATGATAACTCAGCCAGCACTAATCTGTTGCATGCGACTTCGTCTGCGTAACTTTATAAAATATAGTCCACTAACTGGTGTCTGCGACTTCGTCCGCGTTGATCGATGAAAGGTACCGTATGTCCTTTCTGGTGTCCTAGAGACACAGTGTATGCAAAATTTCATTGTGATCGGTTCAGTAGTTTTTGCGTGAAAGAGTTACAAACATTCATACATCCAAACATATTTTTGCATTTATAATATTATATAAGGTGGACAAGGTGTACAGACGACCTAACAAGGGCCACGGGCCAACGGTGGATCCAGGCTGCTTCTGACCAGTCCTATTGGAAAGTTATGGGGGAGGCCTATGTCCTGCGGCTGAGATGATGAAAGTGTTAGTGAATATGAAAGCGTTGTTATGAATGAAAGAAAGAAGAAGAGTGGCGGAGGCGGCTGGTGTTCCAAAGTCGATTGGGCAGCGGAGGTCGCACGGAGGTGCAGCAGCTGCTGAGGCTGGTGGGAGAGGCGCTGGAGCAGCGCGCGGCAGGAGTGGCCAGGGTGCACAGGATCCTGCACGCGCGGGTGCCCATCCTGAGGTTCGCGCACCAGTTGGCCGGCGTGGAGGCCGACCTGTGCTTCAACAACCCAGCGGGGCTGCTGGCGGCCGAGCTGCTGTGGCTGTTCGGCGAGTTGGACGCTCGCGTGAGGCCGCTGGTGGTCGCCGTCCGCCGCTGGGCTCGGGTGGTCGGTCTCACCAACTCGAGCCCCGGCCCCTGGATCACCAACTTCTCCCTCACCCTGATGGTGCTCTTCTACCTGCAGCAGAAGTCCTGCGGCGTGCTGCCGACTCTTCGCCATCTCACCTCCTTAGCGGGTAATCGCTTCGACATGTATATTATTTTACTTCGCAAGACCACTCGAACTCACATTTAATCCTTTTTTACAGATGAAAGTGACGTACGAGTGTTGGAGAACAACGTTCAATGCACATTCCTTCGCGACTTGAACAAACTCGACCGCAGCTCTTACGGACAGAGCGATGCCAATTTGGAAGTGTTGCTGCTTCAGTTTTTCGAGTTTTACGCTCAGTTCGACTTTGAAGACAAAGCCATATCATTGGTGGAAGGTGGTCCGATAAGAAAACCCAACAATCAACCTTTGTACATTGAGAATCTCATTGAACCGACGTTGAACGTTAGCAGAAATGTCAGCTTCGAGGAGATTGTGAAGTTCAAGACTCAAGTTAAAAACGCCGCCTGGCAAATGCAATCAACTATGCAAGGGGAGATGGGGGAGAGGGGGGAGAGAGGGGAGGATTGGGGTTTACTAGGGATGTTGGAGAAAAGGATAAGCAAGACATTGAAGAAGTTGGTGCGCGAGGGCAACGCGCATAGACTTGTGTCTGTGAAGGATTTGTTCAGCGATGATGTGAAGAATGATTTGAACGAATTCAAAAGTAGACTGTTGAGACATAGCAGGTTGAAAAGTGTGACAGAGGAGACGAGAAGTGAAGAGGCAATGACGCGGGAGAGGAGAGGGGAGAAAGTGAAGTTCAAGAACAGTCAGGTTGCGAAGGAAGTGTTTAGAATAGAGAGAGAGAAGATGTAGTAAATCGTGTTGTGTTGTGTTGTGTCGTGTTGTGTTTCTCAAAGTGAGAGTGTAGTGTAAAAGTGTCCGGTTACCGATTGGACAGGAGACAATTTAAAAAAAAAAAAAAAACAAAAGTTTTTAAACAAAAGTTAATTTAAAAGTGTAACTTATAGTTTAATAAAATCATTTATCATGTCTTTCCTGTAACACATGTTATATTCTTATAATTTTTACCGTGAACAATATATTATAAATGAAAAAATTTAAAAATTTTGGGAAATCATAATATAATATTTTAAAAAAAAAACAAAAATAATAAAAAATATATATATAATTAATTATTCAAAGAATACAAAATTATGTGATTAAACATTTTAATGTATTTTAATTATCATAATTTTTTGCATAATTTTCAAATTATTAGAAAATATGAAAAAAATATTTTTTCTATTTGTACACTAATTTTAATAATATTCTCAATGACTAAAAATCAAATCAACAAATAATTGTATTTTCGGATTGACAATTCCATTGCACTCAGTTTTGACACCTTTAAGTTTGTCCGCAAACATTGTTTTAAAAGTGATCAAGTTTTTTCCACACAACCTATTCAAAGTGTTCCCGTACGAGTTGTCCTCGATTATGTCGACAATTAAACCCTTTACGTTTGTCCTGCGGTTTTGTTCGCACGTTTTTACAATAAGCTTCGCACACTCGCTCGTCCATATTGTTTCCTCCAAATAAATATTGTACTTTTCGTTCTGATCGAACACACGACACTGAAAAATAAATTTTTTATTATAAAATTAACGAGAAACGTGAATAATGTTTCAATACATCAATAAAATATAAGATATACTATTATTTTTTTTAATATTAAGGTCCACCTGATGGTAGGTGGCTGGCTACCGTCGCCTAGGACACAAACAACGCCACAGGTGCACTGCTTACCACAAAAGGAATAGGGGATGAGGAGGGGATGGGGTAATTAATCACACACCGAAACACAACAGCACATATGCTGTTATTTCACGGTGGCATTCTTGTAAGGGAGTGGTTACTGCCGCCACCAGGCGGGCTGTCCAAATTACTTTTAGATCCAGACCAGTCAACTGTAACCCTTTAGCCGCCAGAGTCGGATTTATCCGACAAATTCCTCTACATGTATAATGTTTATTTTTAAATCATTGTTACTTTCTCTTAAAAAAAAATAAACTCCTATAAAACCAAGCGGTTAAAGAGATGGTCCAATGAAGTTGGATCGACCGAAAGTGATGTGATTTCGTGGGATATACACGTGTATATAAAAGAGCAGGTTACCTCATCGTTGAGTTCGTCGTTGAGACAAACTTCCGATTTGAAATCCAACAAGGACAACAAAACGTAAACGGATATCCTCTCGTCGACGTCCGTCACGTATCCCTCTATCCAATCCCTCAACATTTCCGACGCACGGGACGAGATCACGTCACGGGACGTCACGCCCGACAGTCTCGTGACGACACGCGACGTCTTCTGGCGTAACGTGACGTCGTCGTCCTCGAGTAACGTCGCTATTATCGATAGCAAGGTCGATTTGAATTCGTCTGAAATAACAGACCAGAGGCTTTGTTTTAAATTTATTAAAAAAAAAAAGGTGTGTGCACGACTGGAGTTTACTCCTTACGAAAGATAAATAAATAATTTAATAAATATACTATTGAAGCATATTGTAGGCTGTAACGCGTAACGCGTAACGTGTGACATTTGATTTTACTCCGATAAATTTTCATACCCCGGGCTTACACATATATAAAAATCGATTCTTAAGGAGGAGTAAACTCCAAAAAGTAGATATTTTCAATTGAAACGCTACACGCTACAACAGTTTCACTGAAAACGGACAATAGATGGCGCTAAACCAAAAATGTTTTATGTAACTTTTAAACTTTATGGAGTACTAGTATATGCCCGCGACTTCGTCCGCGTCCGATCGCTACCAAACTTAACAGGAACATATACTGGACTAATCTGAAGATTGTCTGAAAGTTTCATCAAAATCGGTTCAGCGGTTTTGGAGTCTATAGGGGACATATTATATATATATATATTCAACAAGTAGCAATAACATATTACATCTTTAATAATGTTATAAAGAGGTAAAGTTTGTTTGTTTGTTTGTAAGAGGTAACTTCGAAAATATTGATATGATTTAATTTTTTTTTTACAAATAATATAGAATTTCATGATGAACATGGATCAAATACTTATTCCAATAAAAATATTAATCCAACGCTTTGCGAAAGTATAATGTTCAGGCGTTATGTCTTTTATTTTTTAACGCGGACCAAGTCGCGGGCATCGGCTAGTTATGTATAAAAATGTTAAAACAATAAACTAATCGGAACAACCAGAACAAGTTTCAAAGAAATTATATTTTTAAAATTGCTTTGTGGTATGTATTTTGGCCAAATTTAATATAATTTCAAGTTTTCAGTGTTTCGTACCAGTTCAAGTCTTCTATGCCTATTTAATTTTTTTTTAAAAAAAACCCAATTTTCCATACTTACATCTATTTAAAGCATCCAAATCCATCAGATCCAAACGAAATAAGGCGACTGAATTCTTCGCAACGAATTCGACTACCGCGGCCCTTAAATCGTCGCCATTATCCGATGAACCGTAATCGAATAATACCCTCAAAACCTCCAACAACAACAACAACAACACCCCACTTGATCTTATCAAATTATCACTCGTAAAATTCAATAAACTCTCCAAATAAATATGAGTTAAATTTTCCGGGACCTCTTTGATTTTCTCCAACAATTTTCTCGTTAACACTTCTTCACACATTTCACCTTCGTCCCAAGAAACTATATACTTTTGTGTGTTTCTCTCCAAAACTATAATCTGTAAAGCCTTCTGAACACACTCCTTATATATGTTATTGTTTATGATCATACATAACGATCTAATATAGTTTTTATTGTGTCTTATGTTCATCAAGACCTCTCGATTGGGCAAAGTGTCGATATGCGTTTGAAATTTATTTTCCACTTTCATCTTTTTGTGTAACATCAACAAATAATTTAGCGCAGTCAAAACTATTTCGTAGCACTTGTGCGACATACACGTTTCAATTATATCGTATAAATTATCGCTTTTGTGCTTATGCAAAACGATTAAGTATAAATATAAACAATTCGACAAACACACTTCTTTTCCTGATGTAATTTTATCGTTTTTGTAAAAGAACAAAAGTCTGTGTAACAATATAACTAATCGATTTAGAAACGTTTCGTTAATTAGATCTGGAAATCTGAAATTTAAATAAATAAATAAATAAATATCTTCACACATTCCACACACAGCACCATCTAGTTCCACAGTAAGCAACTAATGCTTGTATTATGAATACCAGACAGTTGATATAATACATAGATTACTTTTTTTTTTGTAAATACATACATATTATAAATAAAAAAACACCCATGACTCAGGTACAAAGGTAAAATGTTAACACATAAACATTTGCCCCTAGCGGGATTCGAACCCGCGACCGTTTGGTTAACAGCTAGGGTTACTAGCCACTGGACAAACGAGTCGTCAAATTTAATATATAACATAATAATAATAATATATTATAATCTAAATTTTAATAGAATAAAACATAATATTTTTGTGTAAACAATCGATTGCATAAAACAATATACCGTCGTGAAATAGAAGCACTGTTGTGCGTTTAAACCTCCTATGGAGGCCGTTGAACGGAACGTCAAGGTTCCGTCAGTCATTAAACATTCAAGATAAAATATGTGTGCGTTTTATTTTGGGAGGAAATTATTAGATTAAAACATGGTCCTTTGAGCCGGTTATGCGTAAAGTGTGAACAGTAATAAAGTACAAGTTATCGCGAGTGTAATGAACAATATATATTGAACAATAGTTTATTAATTCATCATAAAAACTATCAATTAATTTTATTGAAATAGTGGGGTATAGCAAAATCTGACATTTTTGTAACGAAAATTCTAATTACAGTGACATTAAATCAACTGTCATTTTGACATCAAATGTCAAGTGGAAGTGTCATTTGAACCATACTTCAATTCGATAATTGTTATTATCAACAGTGAAAATTTAGCAAAATAACAAATTTACATATTAATTACATATTAAATAACATTAAACTTTAGTTTTGGACTAGATAAGTGAGTAACATAAACGTATTAGTGAATTAATAAGTGTTTGTAACAAACCAGAACATTTGTTGCTAGAATTTACGAACATATAACAACATCAAATCAAAATGAGTTTAACGAGTGAAATAGACATTAAAACATTACAAAAACATCAAATTTCCTTACGAAATCAATTACAAAGTGCTTATACTAACTTCAAGAAAACACCTAAGGACAGATTTACTTGGAATTATGTAAAAACAAAACTAGATTTACTGGAAGAATATTGGTCAAGTTTTCAAAAAAATCATTTACAAATATTACAAAAGAGTGAAGAAACAGAAGAAAAATACTTGGAATTTTATTTTGAAACAGAGGATGAATATGCTATAGCTAAAGACTACATGTTAACAAAACTCAGTGTCCTTACTCCACAAATTGAAAAAACAGAAGATACAAAATCACAATTTAATCTGCCACCGATACAAATACCAAAATTCGATGGACAGTACAGCGAGTGGACTTCATTTCATGACCAGTTTGTTTCATTAGTACATCTAAATAATTCATTAAGCAATGTAAATAAGTTGCATATGTTAAAACAAAATTTAGTGGGTGAAGCTGCCAATTTATTGAAAAACATTGCAATCACTGATAATAATTATGGACATGCATGGATAAAATTGAAGAAAAGATACAGTAATAAGAGAATAATCATAAATTCATATTTACAAAAACTTACCTCACTTAAAACTATTTCGTTTGAGAGTGCGACAGCGATCAAGAATCTGTTAGACACTACATCAGATTGTCTCAGTGGTCTTGAAGGAATAGGGGTGGATACAACTTCGTGGGACACAATATTAATCTTTTTGCTGTCACAAAAATTGGATAATGACTCCGTTAAACAATGGGAAGAGATTGCTAACAAGGATCTTAACGATGAGTTGCCAACATACAAACAATTTTCAGAATTTTTAGAAAGGCGTTTTAGATCTCTTGAAGGCTGCGGTCAAGCTACATACAGTTCAAACTCACGAGCGATGACTAACATAAGATTCAATACCAACAAAAAAGTATTTCTAAACACACCTAAAGAAGTATGTGTGGTGTGCGATGGTGAACATTACATCTTCAAATGCAAATTATTTATACAAATGTCAATACCAGAGAGAAAAGCATTCATTCAACAAAAACATCTTTGCTTTAATTGCTTAATACCAAATCATGGAGTTAAAGACTGTAAGGCTTCTAATTGTCGCATTTGTGGACGCCGTCACCACTCTCTGATCCACACTGAAACAGATAACAAAACACCTCCCAAAAGGTATGAACGACAAGGTAAACCTATAACACAACACCTAGAAGAGAGAACAAGGCAACAACATACAACCAATAATGATGACAACAATACAACTATTTATCATGTTACAAATTATACAACTAACATACTGTTAGCAACAGCATTAGTGACAGTGAAGTCACACAACGGCCATGCACTGTCACTAAGAGCATTGATTGATCCAGGTGCGGAGGGATCTTTTATTACTGAGAATGCAACACAAGCACTCGGTCTGAGAAGAAAGCCAATAAGTGGCTACATAAGTGGATTAGAAAACAAGATTATTGCACATACAAAGCATTCAGTTACCTTTACATTACAATCAAACTATGACAAAACATTACAATTGCCAGTCAAAGCCCAGGTACTTCCAACACTGACACGCTTGCTTCCATCAAGGCAAGTGAACAATACCTGGAGCCATTTACAAGGGTTGACACTAGCTGATCCTGAGTATAATAAACCTGCTAAAGTAGATTTATTATTGGGAGTTGAAGTCTATTACAAAATTATGCTCGAGGGTATAGTTTCTGGATCAGCTGGAACTCCATTAGCACAAAAAACGAGACTCGGTTGGATACTTTCAGGAGAAGTTTATACAACAACCAATCGAAGTAACAACATAATAAACATGCATATTTTAACACAAGATGAAGACACATATCAATTACAAAAATTTTGGGAATTAGAATCACCAGATTCATATAACAATAAACAAATTATGACACAAGAAGAATTACTCTGTGAGAAAATATTTGCAGAAACACACACACGAGATAGCGAAGGAAGATACATTGTGGAAATTCCTTTTAAAGACAAAACTTTAGAGTATGGAGATACAAAACAAGTAGCTGAAAAGAGACTTCAACAATTAGAGAATAAATTGAACAAAGATATTGATTTAAAACAAGAGTACACAAGAGTCTTAATGGAATATTTACATTTAGGACACATGAACGAAATAAAAACAGAAGAAGATAACACATCAAGGAAATATTACATGCCACATCATGCGGTTCTTAGACCAGACAAATTGACTTCAAAATTAAGAATTGTATTCGATGCATCTTGCAAGGGCCCATATGGCTATTCTCTGAATGATAACATGCTGATTGGTCCTAAATTACAAGCTGATCTACGTCAAATAGTATTAAAATGGAGAACACACGAAGTAGTTTTCACAGCAGATTGCATCAAAATGTATAGACAAATAAGAGTCACAGATGAGTGTGCCAGTTACCAACGTATTTTGTGGAAGATTGACGGACAAATCAAAGAATACAGTCTGAACAGAGTAACCTTTGGAACTGCTTGTGCTCCATATCTTGCTACAAAAACAATTCAGCAACTAGCAGTTGATGAAGAACAGAGATTTCCAAGAGGTGCACAGATCGCAAAGTCGGATTATTATATGGATGATTTATTATCAGGAGCGGACAGTATTCACGAAGCAATCACATACTACCGTGAAATAACAAGTTTGATGCAAGCTGGCGGATTTGAATTACAAAAATGGACGAGCAACAAATTAGAGTTCATAGAACAAATAGAAAAGGAGAAAACTAAACACGATGACACATACTTTATAAAGTCAGATGACATAGTAAAAACTCTCGGAATAACTTGGAATAAAGGTACCGATGCCTTTCAGTACAATATAAATCAGCCTCGAATAACTAACATTATTTCAAAGAGATTTATTCTCAGTGAGATATCACGACTTTTTGATCCAATGGGGTGGTTGGCTCCAGTCATTATATGTGCTAAGATCATAATTCAAAAACTGTGGCTGGCGAGAATAACTTGGGATGAAGAAGTTCCTATTAACATTAAAACAGAATGGTTAAACTTTCGTAGTAGTCTAGAGGAAACTAAACACATCACTATCAAGAGATGGCTGCAGACAAACAACACTGATCAGGACATAGAACTACACGGCTATTGTGATGCGTCACAGACAGCCTATGCAGCAGTTGTCTATGCTCGAGTGATTAAAAAGCACTGTAAGATTTATACAAATTTAGTAACGGCGAAAACCAGAGTTGCTCCTATCAAAACCATATCGATACCTAGACTTGAGCTTTGTGGGGCGGTACTGCTGACAAAGTTGCTGAGAGAGACAGCTGAAATCCTGAAAATACCACAAAGTAAAATACATGCCTACACTGATTCGTGCATAGTATTGGCTTGGCTTCAGAGCCATCCTTCAAAATGGAAGACTTTTGTAGCCAACAGAACATCTGAAATCATTAACATATTACCAGAGATAACTTGGAGCCATGTCATGTCTGCAAAAAATCCAGCGGATATAGCATCACGAGGTACTACTCCCATACAACTACAACAAAATCATTTATGGTGGGCTGGTCCGAACGAAATACGAGAAAAGGAAGTTAAATATAAAAATTTAAAGGACAATTCTACAAACCAAGAAGTTAGAAGGGAAAAGGTGAAGGTTATGACAGCTATAATAACAAACAGCGATGAATTCGAATTAATATCAAAATATTCAAGCTTAACAAAATTACTCAGAGTTACTGCTTACTTACTTAGAGTTTTCAAGAGGAAGAAACCTACAAGGTTACATTTAACCGGAGAAGAATTAAAGCAAGCGAGAGAAACGTCCATAAGGAGATGTCAAGCACAATCATTTTCAGAAGAACTGGAAAGGTTAAGGAAGGGAGAAAATGTAAAGAAAAAGAGTAAAATCCGATCTTTGAATCCATTCATTGACGGGAAAGGTATCATAAGGGTTGGAGGCAGATTACAAAATAGTTTCTTATCTGACCACACCAAACACCAAATTATCCTGCCGGAAAAGCATCATTTCACTAAATTAATACTTACCGATTTTCACATAAAAACCATGCATGGCGGTCCAATGCTCTTGCTCAGTAACCTGCGAAGAAATTACTGGATTATACACGGAAAGAAACAAGCGAGACAAATAGTACATCAATGCATAGTATGTACTAGACATAAAGCGTCGATCAAAACGCAATTGATGGGATCATTACCTGAACAACGAGTCATTCCTTGTAAACCATTCCTGAGAAGCGGTGTAGATTTTGCCGGTCCAATTGACTTGAGATTAACAAAGGGCAGAGGCCATAAAACACAGAAAGGCTATTTGGCCATTTTTATTTGCTTAGTGACACGAGCAATTCATATCGAAATTGTAACATCCCTGTCTGCTCAAGACTTCATAGCGGCCTTTAAACGTTTTGTTGCGCGTAGAGGTCGTTGTGCAGATATGTGGAGTGACAACGCTACAAACTTGTCTGCTGGAAACAAAGAACTAAAGACCACCTTTAGAAACATGAGTGACGACGTAAAGAATCTATTAGCTAAAGATGAAACAACATGGCACCACATCCCTGCTTCAGCACCACATTTCGGCGGACTGTGGGAAGCCGGTGTGAAATCTATCAAGTTTCACCTGAGACGAGTCCTGGGCAATACAACATTAACATATGAAGAAATGTCCACTGTAACATCTCAGATAGAAGCTTGCCTTAATTCCCGTCCAATATCTCCTATGAGCGATGATCCTACAGATCTCTTACCTTTGACTCCTGGCCATTTTCTCATCGGTGAAGCGCCTATCACTGTTCCAGACGAGGACTATTTAAATTCAAATGTAAACAGGCTGTCCAGATGGCAACATGCACAAAGACTTACTCAACACTTCTGGACTAGATGGTCAAATGAATACTTGTCAAGACTTCAACAAAGACCCAAGTGGATGACCAAGCAACAGAATATAGAAACGGGCGATCTAGTTTTACTGAAGGACCAAAATCTTCCTCCTTCCAAATGGAGTCTCGGAAGAATAGTGAACATTCATCCTGGCACGGACAATCTAGTGAGAGTGGTATCTGTACAGTGTAAAAGTGCAATTCTTAAGAGACCTATAACAAAGATATGCCGCCTTCCAATTTAACTTCATTAATTCTACATTATTTGTTGTTTACATTTTTCGTTAGTTAATTATCAAACATTTTTTTGTGTACATTTACATTTACATTTGCTATTTTTCTTTTCTTTTTTGGAAGGACCTCAAGATGTCCTTGGTGGGGCGGTATGTTGTGCGTTTAAACCTCCTATGGAGGCCGTTGAACGGAACGTCAAGGTTCCGTCAGTCATTAAACATTCAAGATAAAATATGTGTGCGTTTTATTTTGGGAGGAAATTATTAGATTAAAACAAGCACTTATGCTGTTGTGTTTCGGTGAATAAACACAACTGTTCCTATTTGAAATATAAACATATTTTCAATACATTTTTTTTAAACTTTTCACTACACAAAAGCTTGTCTTGCTAAAAAACAAGCTTTTTTCTTGAATTATAAGTTAAAATATACTGTTTTATTTCCAAACACACACACACACATTCGTGGACTGAATAATAATAATAAAAAAATGTTATCTTTAATTTTACAGTGTACATTCACGGTCGTTAAAAGTTCAAAACTTTCAACTTTTTTTTTTGGTTACTACGGACCCAATTTTTGATAAATCAATTTAAGCTTATCCCTTTTAAAGTCTATATTTTATGGCTTAAAAACCGACTAAAACACTATCTTTAATCTAGGCTTTTGATATTAATTTCTGTCTAAAAAAAAAATTAGGTGATTCTAAAACTTAAATGAATATTTTAAAGTATATATATTGTGCGATTTTTTTTTTCAATATTTATGTATTCCATTGAAATTCAAAATCAAATAGAAAATGCTTCAAGTGAATTTAATTAAAATGGAAAATTTACTTCGAAATGAGTGCGTTGATGAGTTGCGCATACGCAGCCGTCAGAGGGAAGCACGGCGGCGTGTGGCCGTCGACCATCCAGATGGTGTCGCAGATACCGTCTCTGACCATCGCACTGGTGGCTGTCTCCTTTTCTAAACCCTCCGGTCTCGCATCAACTAGTCTTGTCAACTTAAAAAGGATTTTTTTTTTCGTACTAATAATTTTTTTAAGTTCAACTCGCTGAACAAAATTTAAAGTTGTACCTGTAGCAGTAGACCGTGACAGAAGTTTCTTTCGATGGCCACGTCGCCCAGCAGAGCAACCATTTGCGCCACGTGCGCCATATACCGCTGCGGGGGCACGAGCGGCACGAGCGCGCGCGCCGCTAGATGGCGCGTTCCGGAGACGCAGCTGCGCGCGCATCTCACCACGTGCGCCACGAATGACGTCACCTTCAGGTTGGACACGGTTCCCTCCAAAGCGGAAGGGTACAACCTCGCCAACAGCAGCAGGATGGGGTACAACGAGGGGCGCAACCTATCGCCTCCCTCCTTTGACTCTTCGCTCATTTCCTTCAGCTTATTCTGAAATTTACCTTTTCTTTTAACTCATATTACAGAAATTGGTCATCCGTGTATTCAGTACCGTCACGTTAATTTACCAGCATGTAATCGTAAAGGTGCGGATAGCGCAGGAAGAAGATGCGCCCGGTCATCTTGTTGCGGCTGCAGAGGGCGTCGTCGTCTTTGGTGCGCTGGACGCCGAACACGCGCACCACCAGCGCGCTCAGGAGCAGAGTGCACGCGTTGCGCTGCGCCCACGATGCGCGCTCGAAGCCGCGCAGCGCCACCAACAGCGCGCGCGACTCGTGCGCCGCAGTCGCGCCCTGCAGCGCGGCGCAGCGGAACAGCGCGCGCAGCGAGTTCACTGCGTGCACTGCGGACGGGCCCTCGCCGGCCGCCACGCGCAGTAACCGCGCGACGCAGGCGTGAGTCTGCGCCTCGCTGCCTGCGAGCGCCTGCAGCGCGTACGGCAACCCGGCGCTGCGCCTCGTCGCGTCCGACTGCGAATCGAGCGCTTCGAGCGTTTCGAGCGCTTCGAGCTGCTCATTCAGCCACGCGCCTGGCTTCTCGTGCAGTATCGCGTTCCGACAACGCCGCATCCTATCAGTCAACAACTTTTTAGTGCTCTCGTCTTCCAAGTCTCTTCCAATAAATTAGTTAGTAGCAAAGTGTTACCTGGACACGATCCGGGTCAGGCCGACGTAGGCCTGCTCAAACGCCCCGCGATGCTTCGTCTGCGTGAGCAACGTCCTCAGGTGCTCCCCCATTTGGAGGAGTTGGTGTGGCCGCAGAGTGCCCTTATCCTGATACTCCTCGCCGACCACCGTGAGAGAGGCCAGGCCGCCCAACAGCAGCGCCATCTCCTTCGCGGACCTCCAGGAGCACAGCAACACCATCTGCGCCGTCACCTGCCTTCCGTCTTGCAATGTGATGCCGCTGTACACGCAACAATACTATTATAGGCAAAACGGGGTACTATTATGTCCTTTGATAATATTAGTATATTAATTACCCAGAGTTCCCGTGGTCGGAGAGATGGACACCGCCCATGTCCATTGGCAAGTGTCCTTCCGGGGAGGAATTGTTGACAACGCAGGCGACGGTCGCCGTCACCTCCACGCACACCGAGATGTATTCTTCCACCAGGTCGCTCCACGACGCGTCTCCAGCGATCGCCCTGCGTCGAAAGAATCCATTAATTCAGTACATTAATACTAAGCAATGATTAATAGTAAGAGGATGATTCAAAAAGTTTTTAGAACTGCATAGTGTTATAACTTTTTTTTTTAATTTAATAAATTCGAATCTAACGAAATTAAATTTGTGTAATTAAATTTTGGATGTAGACGTAACTATAGCATCAAACTTTATTTCTCCCGATTTTGTTACTTACATCGGTTTTCTGATGTATTCACGTCAAATATGTCAAATATATAAAAAAAATATTTATCGGTTTTAACGAGTATATGCATGCATGTATTTGGTGTATGGCTGAGTGTGTGTTTAGCTAAATTGAAAAAGGTCCTCACGTGGGGGACAGCGTGTCGAATAGCCTCCTCGCGCAGTGCAGCGGTGGGTAGAGAGGGGCGTTGGCAGCCGCCAGCAGGATGTTGCTGCGACACTGCTGCAGCTGCGCCCTCACCACGCCCAGCAGCCGTTGCAGCAACGCGTAGGACGCCGCCTCCGCCGTGGCAACGTCGAGCCCCCGAGCCATTGCCGAGGGCAGCTTGTCTCTGAGCAGCATGAGCTTGTAGGCGGCCGACACACATTCCGTCGGCTTAATGAGCGACAGCGACCCCAAGATGACATCCAACTCCAAACTCACTGAGTAACCTCCCGTCTGAAATTAACATTATATTGTTAATAAAACTAATAATAAGGGCCTCAGGTTGATCCTGGATCCAGACTGGTTCTGAATGTTCCTATTGGAAAATGTCTACAAGTGGAATATGTATCGTCATATAAATGACAAGCAAACAGATTACCTCGAGCAGTTCGACAGATTACCTCGAGCAGTTCGACAGATTACCTCGAGCAGTTCGACAGATTACCTCGAGCAGTTCGACAAATTACCTCGAGCAGTTCGACAAATTACCTCGAGCAGTTCGACTGGGCAATGCTTCAACACGTCCAACGCCAACGCCTTGTTCTTCTCGTAACTATCTTCTAAGTGCACCAAAAGCTTTTCCACGTAGTCTCTTTTCCATGTCCTGAAAATATGTGTAAATTTTTGCTTTTAATACTTGATAAAGAAAAAGACATTCAGTCGCACATTTTTTAAGTACCTTTTGTAATCGCGTAGATGCATAATCTCGCATTGGTTAAGAAGCTGCAAGGCAACAGTGCGCCGACTGTAGTTGCATCCGGCCAAAAGACTGCGGAAACATTGCTCTCGGAGCGATTCCACAAACTCCACGTAGTAATCGACCCTCGAGTCCACTCTCTGCTTCAGGAACACCCTGTAGCTCTCTTCTACGCGTTTCAACAGCTGAAACCGTTATTATACTAAACTTGTTCAACATGGTTTTTATGAATTTGTAAGGAATTATTTAAAAAGAGGAATCGCACTCGAGAAACACATAAAAATGGCGGCGTTTACTTCGCACGCGGACGAGATTTCGATGGAGTGGAATTGCTCTTGACCAGCATCTAGCCGTGTCATACGACCCAAAGGACGTCACCTTGGTGGTGGTGGCCAGAGTGAGTTGGCGATGATGAGGCGCTTGCTCGTTGATGTTGTACCGAAGATAGTGGAGGACCAGTTGCAACTCCTGATGCGTCAGCACCTCCGTGGAGCGAGGACTTTCCACCACCAGGGACAGGCAGAGACTGCGGGTCTAAAACAGTTTCACCACAATTAAGCAATTTCATTTAAGTATATATTTTAACAAAATTAGAGAAGTGGGAGACCTGATGGCAGGCGTGGAAGGCGGCGGCTTCCAGGAGGCGGTAGCTGATGAGACCCTTCCACCGCGTCGGGTCTTCGCAGGCCTGGCCAGCACTCGCACTCTTGCGGTACACGCTCAGCAGCAGCAGAACGCACTTTATGTCCACTTGCGACAATGTCGCATCCCACTCGCTTATGTATGGCAATCTGGAAACATTTTCAATACAGCTGCTGGATGTAGGCCTACGTTCAGACTAAGGGTAGAAAGGAATGACCCGTTTGAAGCAAACTTACATATAAGCGATGACTTGTTGGTCCAGTTTGACGGCTCTCGTCATGACGCTCTCGAGGATGTTGAGCACGGAGGGATCGAGGCTGTTGTCGTTGACGTACGTCAGTATGGGCATTACCCACTGCTCGTGTAGGACCGACGCGCCGCTCTCACCGGCGTGCTTGTCGAGGACCGTCTCGAGGGCCGTGGTGGCGCTCGCCTGCACCGCCTGAACGGACAGCGCCCTTATCGCCTCGGCAATTAGGTCCGGATTCCTACGCAGCATCGCGCTGGCCCCGAGTTCCGCCGTCAGACTGGTCACCGCCACGTAGTAACTCTTGCGCGAACGCTCCAAAGCGCCGACGCATTTAAACAATTCATTCAGCGCAACGCTGTCGCCTGAAAACGCAAGCGTATTAGGAAAAATACTTGAGCATAATAAGGCAACGACGCAACGACTGTTTTACACTTGACAGTTGTATGGAAAGAAAGAAAGATCCAATAAATAAAGCCTCACCGTCTCTGTCCAGCTCGGCCGAATACTTGACGAGAGCGACCAGCGTCTGCGCGGACAGATGTCGCACGCTGTCCATGTGGTGTTCCAAGTGCGCCCAGACGAACGACAGCGCGCTCGCGACCACTCGCAGCGCAGTCGCGCGACTCAGTCTGCTCGTCGCGCGACTCAGCTGCGACACGGCGCGACTCACGCCGAGCACGAAGGCCGACTCGGAAGCGCATCTTTCAATTGTGTAATTATTTTGATCATATCTCTACATTTTAAATCAAACAAGTAATATGAACACTAGCTTTTGCACGCGACTTTATAAAATATAGCATATTATTATGATAAAGTAGCTTTCTAGAGGTGAAAGAATTTTTAAAATCTTACCACTGGTTTTTGAGTTTATTTATTACAAATATTCTCTTTTTATAATATTAATTCATAGATTAAATATCAGAAATAAAGTTTTCAACACTAAATGAAATTAAAATTAGCAACAGTTAGTTAATAATAAAAATACACAATAAATAGTATGTGCCAAAAATATAAGTTCAAATAGGATAATAGTTATTTATTACCTACCTTTCCGAAATAGCTATAATTTCGGCTAATAGCACAATGACGGCCGATTCGTCCCTTATCATCTTAGCTTCGAGACGATCTATTGGTATAACGGTGGCAACAGCCGAATAAAGACATAGTTTTGATGCTTCACTCTCTATATAAAATTCTAAATCTTCGTTGATCTTTTGCGGATCGAATATCTGAAAATAATACATTTTCAAAACACTTTTCTATCTCTATAAATACATATTATAAAATTAAGACTGTGCTAAGTTCTTCTAAAAATTGCTTCTGTGCAAAGTCGGGGGCGGTTCGTTAGTCGTTTACTATAATGCAAAAACGGTTGAACGCATTTGGATGAAATTTGTCACACAGATAGTTTATTAACTCAATTAACATATAGGATACTTTTTATACTGTGAGATTTTCAAAAACAATTTCTGTTTGTCTGTTCGTTTTTGCACGCTAATCTCAGAAACGGCTTAACCGATTTGAATGCGATTTTCACTGATGTATTGATAATGACTCGGATTAAACTATAGGATACATTAAATCCTTGGAAAATGTTAGGTTCCTGTTTGGATTTAATAAAAAAACTAACTACAGAGCGTATGACCAGTTAAACTAATTAAGTGAACATTAAGGTATTACTCAAAATAATATCTCAATGTGTTAGTTTTCGATAAAATTTATTGATTTACATAATTTTTCGGTTAGTAATAGTTATTTTAAGGGGACAGAATAAGTATTTACTTACATCCAACCAAGAATCGGGGCCAAATTGTAACAGGTGTATTGTTAAATACAATATTCCGCTAAGTGACTTCGTGTCCATTGGTGCGTCATCATCGAAAGTCAATTCTTTTATTGCTGTCTTTATTGTTTTGGTCGAGGAGAAAAACTTGACATCTGTAGAGTTTTTCTTTTGTATAATGTGCAACAACAATCTCAGACATGAATGTGACATAGTGAAAATTTCACTTTTCTCCGTGGGCGAGAGGGCGGAGACATTTCTGAAAACATAAAAACATATAGTGGTGATGTCTTTCCATTACTAAATTAAGGATATATATACGAAGAGATTCTTATTTTTCGATATACGAAGAGATAAAAGATTTTTATTTTATACTTCATTAATGTCTAATATTAAATGAGCTTGAATTTGTCAATTAAATATTAAAAAATACTGGTAATTAAATACTATATTGGTAATTATGACTATTTAATTAACTAAAACTATAAATAAAATGTGCCATACCTTAAAGTTTGTACACAATATTCGAGACATCTTGTCAAATATTCCGCTAAAGGTTCCTCAACCATTTTAACCGCAGCTGATCCCGCGGGGAAGTTCTCTATGCACGAGGAGACCTTAGTCACCACATCTTCATACTGTTTCAGTCCGTTGTGTTCACTTTTTATATATTTGCTTAACTCATTTGCTAATGATTCGGAGAAGTTATTTTGTAGTTCAGGAGTTTTTGTGATATGTCTAAAAAATTACGAGTATGTACCTACTTAACTGAATTTAATTAAATTTTATTTAATTACTTCTCATTGATACATTTTAAGATGCATAGACATTTTATTAATTTAATGTTTGCATTAATAATGATAAGGCGGTAGCGGGTGGCTATAAATAATAACATTTAAACAATGAAACCCAGGCTTATAAGGTAGAAATATAGTCACCTTGCTAAAAAACATTTAATAGGATGTTTGATATCTGCCTTTAAGTACACAACAACCATGAACTTGGTCAGTTCACGGCTGTACTTGTTTTCAGTTGAATTGAGAATTTTTTTAATAATATTCAACTGCTTCTCAATGCTTTGGCATTGATTGAACTCTGCAAGTTTTTCCTCATTACCTGAAATGTTTTTTATAATATATAAATTACTTAGAGTTGGGGATTGAAATGACAATGATGAATCCAAGTACTTATTTGGTACCTGTATGTTGTATTTACCTGTATTTAGTAGTGAATGTTCCATGAACATTTCTATGACATACAGAAATATATAATTTATACCTACTTAGATAAATGTAATAGCTAATGCAGCCAAGGCTTTCTATGTTTTGGAAGGAAGCCAATGAAGCGTAATGTGTGGGCTCCATCTCAGGCTAAATACAAACTAAAGATTTAAATTTAAAAAATAAATTCTTTTTCTTGCTTGTGTTATAGGCGACGGTAGCCACCTACCATCGAGTAGACCGTCAGTCTTAACATAAAAAAACAAGACACTTATGTTTAAGATTATTAGTTTTTATCCCTCAATGATGTATCCCAATTAATTAGTGGTTGGTTACTAATAAATATAGATTAGGTACCTAGATATTTACCTAAAACATTGTTAAACTCATTAGGAAGAATAATTGGGTGAAAACTCAATGGATTCTTTACTTTACTGGTGCCAGCTCGATTTATTCTTAACGTTAAACCATTCATATTTACAACCTTAATTTAATTTAAAGTCATACAATAAAAAATATAGGAATAATAATAATATATTACAGGTAATTGGGTAATGTTTATAAAATAACGGAGAAGCGGGCATGCGGGAGAAGATCCAACCTCTTCAACAAACATTACACATCGATCCGATCCATGACAGTGACACTGACAGTTGCTATAAACTCATAAACCCACATACAAATACAAAATAATTTATTTATATACTTTAAGCCTAGGTACAAAAAAGGTGTAGGAGGTCTCCTATTAAGTACCCGCTCCTCACTTTATAATTTATATCTTAGGCTAATTTAGAATTCAAAAATAGATGTAGTAGAATAAAATAAAATGTGTAAGTGTATGTGCATGTGTGTGGTAAAATAACATTGACATTTCAAATGTGTGACGTTGACGTATGACCATGACAGTTATGGACAGGACAAGGAGGATAGAGGTAATGAGGACCAACTTCCATAAACTGAAAGTTCGGTCAACCGGACTAACAACCGAACTACGGCTACTAGACGAAAAAATGGCAAGCTAAAAGCATTAAATAGTGGTTCATAAATTGACCAGAATGGCGCTAGTATAGCAAGAGTGTATGAAATGAATGTAGCAGTTGTTGATGGAGTGAAGTGCGCTGAGTTGAAAAATTTAATATTTTTGTCATGGAGAATCTTGTATTGTTTTTGTTTTAATATCTTTTAGTGATTTTATTGTATTGGCTGTTATAAAACTTTTTAAAATAATAAAATTATAATGGTGAAAATATGTGCTGTGAAAAATTGTCCAAGCGGGCGCAAAATGAAAAATAAACAAAATAATACACCTAATCTTTAAATTTTACACTCTTGCTATACTACCGCCACCCTTATTTAACGCCTTTCAACGGACATTTAGATACACAGAGATGATTCTCCTTACCTTTATCCTCCTTGAGTTAGGACCTTAAGAAGCATGGAGACTATACATGAGTTCGGTTAATATTATTTACATGAGACAAACAACCGTATCGCCACTACAGCGTCTCTTATTAATTAATTTAATATGTATAGTTGGTCCTCTTTAGCATTATTAACCATTATTTCGAACTCTTTGCCTGTATTCTCGGTTGAACTACGCAGCAAATACCTATTTCACCACGTTTAAAGTTGCAACTTTAAAAGAAATATTAACGACCAAACCCCAATGTTACAATGTACACAATCGCTATTCTGGCCATTTATGAACCACTATTTAGTAATTTTAATTCGTAAAGTAATAACAACCTTCGTATGTTGTAATAAGTCTTAATTTTGTATGAACAACAAATAGCTTTTCAATCTATGTTTATAGGTAACAATAATAATTGTGACCAAATAATAATTTTTGGATAGTTACCTATAGTTTAGTTTCATAAGACCAATTGTATTGTAAAACTATGTAGAACTTATTTGTAGAAAAATCTACACCTACACCACAAATCCAATGGAGTTTGTCTCTAACCATTCTATAACTCTTTGGAAGTGGCTTTGTTTTTAAATACACAAATATACAAAAGACACACGTTTATCAGAAACATTTATTTACAAATACAATAAATACTTAATTATTAGAATAACTTAACTTTAAATATCACACTATTGACTATTCAGTCTTGATGGGAACTACTTGAGGATTCGTTTGTTTTTCGACATCTGCATTTTTGTGATCTTCTTCCGCTTTTGTTTCGCTTTCTGACTTAATATCATCAGATTCTGGAGCTATCCCGCTGCTACCGATGTATTTATTATCCCCTGAAACATTTACGCAAGTTAAATATTTTATATAAATTATTTTATTATCATGGTGCATCATATTATAAAGGGCGGCCGACAACTTGACGATATAAGGGTACAGTCTCATTTAAAATATGCAAATCAAAAGATATTCTTCCTTTGCTTTTTGTTATTTGTCGACCAAAAAGACCAAGGTTAAGAGAAAAATGTGAATTGGTGATAGAGGAATGATCTCCGGCATTATTTACTCACGCCTGAAACACATTTAAGCTGTTATTTGTAAGGGAGTAGTAACCTACTGCCATTATTCCCAGTATTAACTGTATAAGTACGGAACGCAGTGAGGTGCTATGTATGTCACTACAAAAGTTATTTACTTACTCATAGTAGGTAACTAACTAAATACCTATATTTAAACAAAAAAGGTGGTACCTAGTGTATCAAATAAAATTCGATCCTTTATTTAAAATAATTAGTTGGTTTCTCTATAAATTATAATAGCATTGATTATGGGATATTTTTTATGGGTTATTGATATATAATATAATATTTAAATGTTGTAATGAGATTAAATAAGGTAAGATTTTATATTTTGAATTTCAAAAATACGCTGACGGTCCACTTAAATTGGTGTTGATTACCGTCACCTAGTTAAACTTTAGTATAAAGTGACAATAATTAGATATACATAAATAGATAGTTAAATTCGTAGATTACAAATGCTTGTATCTCAAATACAATATTAAAAGCAGAATTTACGATGATGTTGCGATCTAAAAATGTTCAAAGGTAATCCAGTGGGTTGAAAGTTCAACTTTTAGTAAAACTAATTTTGAAGTTTTTTCTATTGCTAGTGCTAAAGATCCGAGGTACCTACGTCGATATAACTTTTATTAACATTTGAGGATTATATGTATTTATATAATTATTATGAGTGATAGTTATTAAAAAAAATAAGCATTAAACATTGGACAAACATATAAAAGGATTAATAGATAAATACACAAATCTTCAATGTATTATTTACGATAACTCTAACTCAACAATTCTTGTTAATGCGACATCACTTTACCTACCTTTTGTTTCTTTTAGCTTCTGAATGAAAAAATATGCTTTGAACCACCAAACCAAATATCCAATAGATATCGATAAAATAGACATTTAATAAAATAAGAAATGCCAAATTATAGCGTAGTTCTTAGAAAATTAATGTACCTATTTGATATGTGAACTATAATCCGCAATTAGATTATGTTTACGACAATAAACGTACATGAAAACAAAGCATATTTTTTTATATTTAAGCCCAAGGAAATTGTTGCGACATTATAGCGTTTCATGTTAAAATTTACGACATATAGCGATCTCTATTCTATACTTTTTATTCAAAGGCCATAAGCGTGACGTTTAAACACAACACAGATATCCACGTTCTTCTGGTACCTGGACATTGCCACCTATCGTGTTTATGGCACTATTCACTGCTGCAGACACTGTGGCAGCCGTGCCATTTACCACAGCACCTATACTATTTATAAGATCGGTGACGAATCTCGTCCAAGCTGACACTAAGGAAAAACATAGTTCAAGTATAAATATCGTTAAGGCAATGGGTGTTTTAAGAATACAACAACGATAGCTACATACCAGAATGGTTACCGCCGCCATAGCCATAGTGGCCACCTAATCCAAAACGTCCTGGAGTGTCATCATTGATTTCTTCGGATTTTTCATTTGCATCCCTCGGTTTATCGGGGTTACCGAGATGTTGAATTCTTTGTACGGCGCCGGCTATTCCTTGGACAATCGGGTTCTTTTGTATAATTTGCTGAATCGGACCACCCTGTGGAGCAATGGTTTGCTGTTCTGGTTTTTGTTTCTCTTGCAGATCGCCTGTCTGAGGTTTAACTTCTTCAGCGGGTACATTATCTGAAGAAGCTGCTGCGGCCACCGCTTCTGTCGTAGCCTGGTTGGAAGATGCTGGAGGCTTGGGTTGAATGAAATTCACCACACCCTGGACGAAAGGGTTGTTTTGGATCGCTTGAGCGAGGGGTCCGTTACCAATGCCTTGTTGGCTAGTTGGACTAGCTTGACTTCCTTGAGTCTGACCGGGGCTCAATATATTTTGGATTGAAGATTGAATACCTTGCCAAATTGTAGGTTTAGTTGTAGCTCCTTCATCGGCCTGCGCGTTCGCTGCAGGCGTGGATGATTGTGGATTTTGATTGACGTAATTTTGTATTGTATTTGAAACGTTGTTAAAACCTTGCACCAGTGTGTTTTGGAAGTTTTGCAAATACTGTGCAATAGAGGCGAAAGGGCCCGTGCCCAAGCCAACACCTCCTGGAATATTACTACTGCTCTCATTGTCAGCTTTCAGAGTAGCCAGAACGTTGACGCCGTAAGCCAGGCTTTTGACACCAGTTTCGAAATCATGTTCTAATACTTTAAGTCCAGATTCGACGTTTTGAGCAACTCCTTTCTTCTGCGTTTCCTCTACCGGTTGACTTGAATGGACAGTGTCAGTACTCAAAAATCCTTGGATAGTTTCATTTAATTTTGTAATCTGATTTGAAAAGCTAGCTTGAAGACCCTGAATATTCTGTTGAATTGAAGAAATTTGTTCGTTGTTTGAGAACCAGCCCTGAATACCTTGTGTTATGCCTTGAAGTCCTTGCTCGAAAACATCCTGAGTGTCTTTAATTGTTTGTTTTATGGCTGTCACTGCTTGCAATTCATCCTCATGATGCTCTGGGTTTTGAGTTTCATGTTCTTGATGCTGCGGTGCACCCGGATTTTCCAAATCAATTTCTACTCTCTTTATATCATCTTCAATATTTTCCAATGATCCTTCGATTTCCTTCTCATTATTTCCTTTCAAAGATTCGGGCTTATTTTCGACCACAACTTTAACCGGTACAGCATCGACAATTTTAACACGATTTCGTACTCGGTTATCAATTTCTTTGATGTTAGTTTCATCAATCATTTCCTCGTCACTGGTGACTTTTTCCAATGGGTCTGCATTTTTGTCCAATACTTCATTTGCGGCTTCTGAAAGTTTTTTCTCTAACTCTGGTGCGGAAAGAGCATGGCTGGGGATTGTAGCAGCGCGTACGCGAAGCACGAATAAAACAAATAGGGTTAGCGCGTAAAACCTCATGGCGTGTGTTCAAAAGTATACTGAAGCGATCGTGTTCGCTTCACCTTTATAACAGAGGCCTAACGGTGCCTAGCCGGTTGCACACATCAGCGCCTGTTTACGCTTTCCTCTTGTTCGGCTTATGCTAAACGTTTTGTCATTATTTGTATATGTAACGATTATATTAAAACACACACAATGCTTAAAACATCTATTAAATAAATAATAATTTTAAAAAATTAAACAGTATTCATAAAATTAACGAATATCATATTACAATGCTTAATTTTACGAAGAAAAGTTCAAATGTCAGAATGAAAGTATATCTAATGCAAATTTACAAGGAAATATGTGGACTAGCCTACTAATTAATTCGTTGTTTATTTAATAAATGACATGTCCTGTTATAATCGCATATTTATTCCGAAAATTCTTAAAAAGCGAGCGATTTATATTTTAATTAATGTGCCATGAATTTGTACCCTACTTTATCTACTATATACTCTCTCTTGAATGTGGATTCATGAGATTTTTTTTCAAAGACAATATCCTAGTCATAATCATATGAATATGAAATTAATTTAGATGAAATTTGACACATATGTAGATTGATTAATATTATAGGATACTTTTTATTTCGGAAAAATGTTAGGTTTCTGTGGGATTTAAAAAAAGCGAACTGTAGAGCATACAAATTCGCGGACACAGCTAGTAAGTACCTTTTAAAATGAAAATTTATTTTATACATCCATACTTGTCCAACCACATAAGACACCGTTAATATATCAAAACCAATGGTGATGGCAAATATTTACATGTTTGCTTCTAACGAAAATGCCATTGATCTCATAGTTGTTACCAGACATATATCTATTGTCTGGTAACAACTATGGATAAGTATAAGTTCATATATTAGTAAAATTCTTTCGCCAAATGTTACTATAGTTACTTATAAGGTCGGCAGGCAGGCTGACGGTTCATTTAATGGTAGATGCTACCGCTGCCCTTGGACAGCAAGATGAGTGGTTAGGGTGCTTGCCTTGACGCTCAGTCTCAGGGGTCCCAGTTTCGATTCCCAGCAGGATCAACTTTGAAATGAACTTTTCAAAGTTAGCTCTGGTCTGGATTTGGAAATTAATAGCACGGCACACTGCGTTCGTTTCGCAGTCATTTATTTAGCCCGTCTGGTGGCAGTAACCACCCCCTTATAAGACCACTATAAATAAGGGCATGTGTGCTGTAGTATTTTGGCGAGTGATTAAGGGATGCCAAACCCCATTTTCCCTATCCCATCTCAATCCCTTATTATCCTACTGCAGTCGGCATCGCACTTGCACTACCCTGTGGCTTTGCTTGTGTTATAGGCGAAGAATGCCGCCTGTTATCGACCATAACATTAAAAAAAGTGCTGAAGTTTGGCCATCAACAGCCTGAACCTGTCAAGAGCTAGGCTAGCTGCTTGACTGAGACAAATCCAGGCCACTCCTGGTTGTTTCAAAACCAAGATTCTCCTCCACCTTACCCATCCCGATTAATATATTATCTACATTAATTTAAATGAAGCGTTATTACATTTCCAGGTCATTGGACTTGATTGCACTTGCAGCAGCTTTTTTTATAGTTCCGACAGAAACCTGACCGAGGTTGTGTATAAAAAGAACAAATTAACGATACCGTTACACTTTTAATACATTTCCATTGACTGCCTACTTTTTCAAGTTAAATTGCTTTTGGCGCCATGTCACTGCTTCGCAACTTAAGCAAAAAAGCGCTGAAAAGCGCTTTACATAAAGTCTTTCGTGTGTTTGTGCTTAATCCGTGCTATATAATATCATAAATGCGAAAGTATGTTTGGATGTATGCATGTATAGATGTATGGATGTTTGAATTTATGGATGTTTGTAACTCTTTCATGCAAAAACTACTGAACCGATCACCATGAAATTTTGCATACACATTGTCTGGGACACCAGAAAGGACATAGAGTACCTTTCATCGTTCAACGCGGACGAAGTCGCGGGCACCAGCTAGTATTATATAGTTGTGGGGTACTATAAACCATTCCAGTAAAAGTCTGATACTTAAAAAAGTATCAAAATGAATGATAGTGCTTTAGTTTTTTTTTTTAATATTTAACTTTATTGATGTCGTGAGTGATTATTGTGTAAAATTGTGTATATTAAAAAATGTCTTTTTAATATACACAATTTTGCGTGAAAGTTGAAACGTTTCAAGAATTAAGTAAAACTACTATTGCTGACTGTACCTACCTATTTGCGCAAAGTAGGTAGGCCTTAAATAATTTAAAACCAAATTGTTAGTAGATAAACAGACTTTAATAACTGTCACATATTTAAATATCGAATGTTTATTCCATTATGTGAATAACTGCTTGTTCCGTTTCTTCTTGTGTGCTATTTGTTTGACAAACAAAGACAAAACGGCTAACTAGTAACCATAAAAATGCTGATTGGATGTGGTTTCGTTTCTATTTGTATTATATTCACTAAATATGTTTTAAAATCAGTAAACGTATATATTATTCTCAATTTTTCATCGCCTAAATTACCATTTGCGGTATTATGGCAACGAACGACCACCAATCGACGTAGGCACGATGATAATATATTATAACTGAAGAGGCAAGGCAACTGTATTGCCTGTTTCAAGTAACACATCAATACTATTAAGAAAAACAGTAAACGTCCATTGATGTTAAACGCTTTAAGGCGCTTTAAGCGATGTTTAGTCAAAATTTATGTTTAAATATCTGCAGTTGTCGGATCGGTCAATGTGCCGTTAGCGCGTCCGTAGTCCAACAGATACGTCCCACTTGTCCATGTGCCAATATACTTACTGTTTATTAACAATTAACAAATACATACATATGTCAATAATTATCTTCGCGTGTAGACATAGATATGCTCAGATATATTGCATTAAGAATCTAGATTCCTTTACGACTTATATGTTTCAGTAAAACAGTGTGGCGATTATAAAAGTGACAAAATATTCATATTAGAATTTTAAACGTTCGTTCGGTGTTACGCAATTGAACCTTGAAAGAAAGTTTTCAGCGAAAGTAACTTAATATTGTATGTAAATAAATGGAAGTAAGATTTCCCTTTCAGATTTACATAAATGTGATAATTTTGACATTTATTTATGTTACTTAACACGACTAGCGATCCGTCCCCGACTTTTTATGTATGCAATTATTTTCGTATTCTTCTTCATAAAAAAAATAATTTTAAATTTTTTTTTAAATTTTTCTTTATAAAAGGAATAAAAATTTAGCCAGCCTACAAAATGTGGCCATCATAATACATTAAGTATTGTTAGGTTTGCTCTAAACAACATATTTAAATAAAATGAGTAAATTCCATCATCACAGCCGATGATTTGATTCATTAATAATGTTCTGAGTAATTTCAGTAATCTTGTACACTAATCATAACAGCTTTAAATACCTTTCAACTGTCGCCATTTCCAAAAATAACTGATTAGATAATAGGTAGGTATTGTAAATATTTTATTAAAAAATAGTAGGTACGTAATATGTAGTTTTTACCTATTGGTTATTTCTTTATTTAAATTATCAATAAATAACCTGAAATCATGTTAATAGATCATATCAATGAAAATTCATTTAAGACGTTGCTTAATAAAATATTGAAAATTCGATAATTTATTACATATTTTACAATAAATTAAATAAAAATAAAAAAATTGTAAAACAAACGAATGAGAAGAATTTAGAAAAAGTCAAATGTGACTTTTCTTATGTATTTATCTTCGATATTTATTCGATATTGCGTGATTGAGGAACAACGCGAAAATCATGGCCACCATCTGAAACAAAACACTTTAAGTAAGTAATTATTTAAGTAGCACTTAAATTATTTTTATTATATTAGGTAAAGCTATTACTCGGCCACTAGGGTCAAGGCTAGTAGTTCACATAATACCAATACGATTGTTGACGACCTTTTTATACCACTGGCCTCTTTTGTATTTTTAATTTTTTTATTGTCAATTTTTATAAATTTTCATATATTTTGTCATTAGCATAAAATTTTCGGACTGTAAATACATTCGTCTTCACCTGAACCATCTTTTCTCTTCTTTTGCCCATGTTTAGCCTTTAACATAACGATCATTTTAAACTGTTTATAAATTAAACTTATAGATAAAAAAATTACTCACTGGCAATAGCACTCATCTAGCAATAGATGTCGTGGTTTAAATTATTTTCTTACTTTTCAATAATTGATTATGATAATTTTTAAAACGTGTTCAAGAAGTGTCTAGTTTGAAAATAGAACATTACAATATATGTATTTGTCAATGATTTGTCATGTTAATTAAAATCAATAAGTAAGTATATGTCAAATTATCGCATAACTTACGAGATACGTAAAATTTAAAAAAAGGATCGTAAGGTACTATGATACGATAAGAAATACATAGTAAATCACCACTACAGTTGATTGGAAATAGGTTATGTGGTATTATATTACCTATATATGTAGCCTTCTTACACATACCTCTTTCTATGTTTTATGTAAATTATAATATATATTGTCTGTCATAATTATAAAAATGTCTGTATTATTGCTAGATTCATATTGTCATAGAGTAAATAGTACTTGACCAGTAATGTCACAGAGTAAATAGTACTTGTTAAGTACTATTTACTATATTATATTTGTATTTATTATTTACAAGTAATAAATACAAATATTTACTATATTTGTATTTATTACTTGTTAAGTCTATTTGATTTTGTTTATTAAAACCATAATTCCAAGGTTTTGTCTTATTGTTACAGGTTGTTTACCTCGACACCGACGATAACGATGACGACGGTCCCTATGGCCGTTCCGAAACTCTGGAAATAATCTCCAACCAGTTCGTTACATCCGGTGCTGTAAAGGTCACTTGAGTTGATATCGCACGTGTTGTTGATTGGAGTGGGACAGCACGAGGGCGGCAATGGCAATGCACCCACATACGAATTAGGACCGGTCGTACCGCAGCATCTGAACTGCACACACAAAAAATAGCAGGTTAATATAAAGTATTTGGATATTTTTAATGAAATTTTTTTAATTTTTATTTTTAATTAATGAAAAAATTAAATCTAAAAATATATACTTAAACAAAACTAATTAAAAACTGTATAGTAATGATTGTAATTTAAACATGACGAAGAATGAATAGGTACAGATATTTTAATAAAATGAGGAAAGTTATTTCTTAATGCCCAGTTGACAGAGTATAATTTCTGGGATAAATATATATATATCTAAAGAAAATATGTACTTAATTTTCTTTAATGTATTTCTCAATGTAGCATAAGTTTTAGAAGTATAGATATATTTGTGAAGTGATGCTGCTTGATATTCTTCAGGAATCAGGAAAACTTTATCATCTAGTGTGACAATTGAAGTTATGGCGATATAGTTTGACTTTTCGTCTGTTGTTTGTTTTGATTGAAACGTAAATTTCAACTTATCCATTTTTTTTTACAAGTAATGTAATTTTCTTTATATATATATATTATATTAGTATAAGTTAGCTGCCACCGACACGCCTAAGGCTGTACACTGGTTTTAAGCACAAATTATTGTAACGCCTGAAATATCCAGATGGGAAACTTTGTGCCTTAATTTTGCTTTAACAATTACATCAGGCGTTTAAATTTTAGTTGGAAACTGAGCTCGTAATAGAGCCCCTGATCCTTTACAGCTAATACAATACAATATGCAATTTAATATAATATGTAAATATGTATGAATTTTCACGTATTGTATGTACTTACAACAACTTTTTGTGCCTTAAATTATGGTTTTAAATAAGTACTGTGAATAAGTACCATAAACGAATACTTAATTGCATTAAACATTAATATGATTTATTTGAAGTGACATGGTATTCATTTAAATAAATCTTTCGAGTTGTGAACCGTTATCACTTATTAAGATTTATGTGTTTTAAACATAATCATTGTTATTTATATAATTATATTATATAACATGTAAGTATATTATCTTCATTGTGACGAGTTTTATTTATCATATAATTTATTTTATGATGGTATTGTGACGCACGCCTCAATTAATATGTTGTTTTTTTATATCTATATTACCACGAGTTAAAAATTTCCTATTTAGCGGGGCAAATATTTTTCTAAACCCTTTAAAAATATAACTCACTGCAATTCGTAAGAAAATAATCCATGATTTCTAAGGAAACAAAAAGATATAAGTATATTACTTGCCTACTTTAAATATTGATTAGAATTTATCTGAAAAGTAATCTTTACTAGACATGAGCCAAATATTAAGTCTAGAAAGCTGAAATTTGGAACATGTGGGTTTATTTTACCTATACCTATAATTTCCTATAAATGATTTTTGAAAATTTCAACTCCGTGCGAAGCCGGAAGATATATCAAAGTTGTTTCTAAAATTAGGTCTATTTTACATATGAAAAACATGTAATAAATATAAATGTTATCTTGTTGACACAAGTTATAAATTCCTTGGGAATGTACTTAGGTAAGTATATATGTAAATGTGATAAGACGGATGAAACAGAAACACTCAATATAATTATATGTTTTTCATATACTTACACTAAAAATACAGGAGGACACCATGAAAAGTCTATGAACTTGACTTTGACGAGCCAGTTCGATGAGTGGTTAGGTTCCTTGCATTAATTCCCTGTCTCAGGGTTTCCGGGTTCGATTTCCGGCAGGGTCAACTTTGGAAATGAACTTTACAAAGTTGGCTCTGTTCTGGATTTGGAAAGGAAGGAACGCTGCATTTTGCAATCTTCTGGCGGCAGTAATCACCTTAAAATAATAGCATATGTGCTGTTGTGTTTCGGCGAGTTAGTAAGGGATGCCAGAGTGCATTTTTCTATTCCTTCCTAATCCCTATCCTTAATCCAACAACTATGGCATCCGTGGCGTTGCTTGTGTTATGGGCGATTGGATCACTATGTCGAGCTATATATGTCTATATAACATTAAAAATAAATGAACTATGACATCATAGCTAAGCTTTCAAGAACGCATTTTTGAATGAAATAGGTACATATTAAATGTATAGTAGATAAATGTTTTAAGTAGGTATACTTACCCCGATCTCAATAAGGTGGAACGGTTCCCGGTTGTTGCTATAGAATGATCTGGTGAGCCATTCGTCCACATTATTATGAATGCTGTTTAAATTCCTGAATATTACTACCGCTAAATATATTTTTATCGCAGCCAAGATCACCATACAGATTGCATACTGAAACAAAATTCTTCATGAAAGTTACTAATAAAAAAATTGTATTAATCGTTGTGGCAAATTTACTTAAACTTAACTTACTTTAGCTAAAGTGAAGAGTGATAAGCACAGACTTTTAACTGGACCTTGTCTCACATGAGACTTTATTCAGTATTATTCATTAAAGTAAAGAGTAAATCTAGGTAATAAACTATATGTGTACGAAATTTATGTTTATGCGTGATTAACAAACATTCAAACATGCCAAATTTCCTATTTATAGGAATATTAATATTTACATGATGAGTATTATTTGTTTACTTATTTCTTATTAGAGAGTTATATACACTATCTCGCTCTCGTCGTATGATTGGAAGCACACGAGTATTGCCTGGGCCGCGAGCCGGAGCAGACGTGTTCACATATAGTGAATTGCCGAACCAGTGCCCCTCTTACACTACACCCCTTGTACACAATGGGCCCTGGGGCTCTAGTCAAGAGCAAATGTACAGTCGTAAACGCTACGCTCAGGCTACGCTACGCTGAAAGAAAGCTTTGTGATTGGTCAAAATTTTATGTGGGCGTTACAACAACCAATCACCGGGCTTTATTTCTTTCGTTTCGTAAGAACGTTTGCATTGGTTTGGTTCTTGGTTCTTTGGTCAGCGGCGATGCTATGAGGTATTCATACAATGGCGAATGACTCATTCCTCTCTGGTCAAACCGACAAGTCATTGCGTCATTGCGCACCACCTTCAATTACTCACTGGTGATTGTCCCCCATCATGCGCCATTACCCCGTGTACTCAATGGCGATGGCCTGTGGTGTCGCATCATGGCCGATTGTGTACAGGGAGCATTACAGAACATTACAGTGTATCAAAACTTAAAACTTCGCAAAAGTTCTGTTCTTAAAAATGTCAAATTTTTTACATAACTTAAATTCAGCCTTTATATCGCAATGTAAATTCAATTAACTTACTCACACAAAATGCAGACATACATCCCGCTACAACCAGCTTTATATAGGTATCTTTCTATAATGAGCTGTCGTAAGAAATTTCAGTTCATATATTACGTGTCAAAATGTTATAGGAGTCTCACCATAATAAGAAGACATCTTCCCTCCCTTATAGCGCCGCAGCAGCCGAAGAACGCAATGACAAATATAACACAACCGACGACTATAAGAGTGATCGGTATTGCGTTGACAGCGCCAGGTACCAGGTCCAGCAAATCGGTAAAATTGTAAAGTACCGCGATACCAAGACCTATGAGGGCAGCACCGGCCAGCTGCAAAAATACCATAATTAATGTAATAATTGTAATAATTAATTGTAATTGCAGCGTTAGTGATTCCAATATTGAAATTCTTCAACGTCAGTAAAATAAACTCGTGATCATAAAAAATGATGAGATTCATGAACACCTCCAAGTTAAAACCATCAAAGAGGAGACAAAGACCGACTGATTCACCATCCGAACGAATTAGCTTGCCAACTGAATACACAAAAGAATGTCAAAAGATTGAAGCGTCGCATAATACTTTAACTGGAGAGTCGCTTCTAGTTTCTTATTACAGAATGGGTCGATGCTTTCAGTGGAAAGTTGCTCTACCAAAACAAACCTCACTCAATAAATTTGCTCATAGTCTGCACGACTGATTGCAAATAAGTCAACAAAAAATAAAAAGGCAGGCAGGCATATCTTCTATTAATATAAAACTGTCCTATAGCACAGTTGGGCCGACAGACAGGCTGACGGACCACTCGATGATAGGTGATAGGGAAATAGGCTCTGGCAACCCTTACTCACTCACCGAAACATAATAACGGCATACATGCTGTTATTTCACAGTGTACAGAAGGCAGAAAGTGGTTACTGCCGCCACACGGGTATTCCAAAGACTGCAAAACGTAGTGTGCCTTGCCACTACTTTACAAATCCAGACCAGAGTAAACTTTGAAAAGTTTATTTCCATTGGACATACAGACGTACAAATGGTTACCATCCTCATCTTGTCGATATTTCTCTATTTCGGACCAAGCGCTTTAAAACATCTTTTATAATGCCAACGTTTGGAACTCCTGAGCTCATATAACCGAAATCTTTTCAAAGTTCTCATGAATAGGCATCTTCTGGGTTGAGAATGAGGTTCGCTCCATCTTAGGCCTCATCCTTGCTACACAGTTGGTTGTTGGCCAAGAGCAAACCCATCTTTTATAAAAAAAATCCAAAGTTGACTCTATCGGAAATCTAAGAGACCGGGAATCTATGGCGAATGAGTAAGGGATGCCAAAGCCTATTTTCTATCCTTCTGTCGTCACTACGCATTATCCTATCAAAGTTGGCAGCTCACAAACAACCCATGTGCCCCTTGCCCGTGTGTTATTAGTTGACAGTTGCCACCTACTAACAAATGGAACGTCAACCTGTCTATCGACTTTTACATAAATAAATACAATATTTTTTTGTTCATTTAAGGCACCATGTGTCAAGTAGCCTATCCGCCATTTAAAGTCACCGGTAACCGGGAATGATGGAGATGATATACCTTTGTTTGTACGGTAAAAGTCACAAATGTTAAAAAGAAAATAATTTAAAAAAAATCGCCTATCGATGGATGCAGTAAATCGAGTGCATAATTTAATAAAATATAAAATTATTTCTAAAAGTAACTAATCAACAGTTTACTTGTAGTTGGTGAAAGAGGCCCTTAGTAACATAATTTTGAATAACAAGTTTAAAAAGACTTACACAGAACGCAACATTCGCAAAGAATAAAACATATTTCACTATGAATTCGGCACAACACATTTTTTTATTATTATTTTTTAATACTCGTACTTAATAATTAATCAACAATCTATAACGACTATAACAACAGGTATGTGAATGTTCCTTAGTTGTATTAGCAAGCCGCAAACGATACACTACTTTATCTACGAGTAAATGCCGAGTTTCCTTTATCTAAATTTATATATTAACATCACTATAAAAATAATGTTTGTTCGTCACTACAACAATTTTTTTAAATGTACAGTTTGCATTGAAAAAGCTGTACAGACAGAAATAATTACGAGGACTGCTGAATCCCAATTGAAAAACAAATGAATTCATACTCAACACTTGATACAGTCAGACTCAGCTCAGCTCTTCAATTTTGGTCTTTTGTTCTTTTAATAAAGTTAAAATCTAGGATGGCTTACTTTTATTCTTAAACCTTTAAATAATATTATCTAAACATTTGATGCAAATATATTTCACAAGGCTATCGAGAAAAAGCTGTTATAATGTTATAAATTTTTATGTATTTTTTTGGGAAATTTTTAAATGTTAAAAGACATTTAAGCTGCATGAATGCTAAAATATAGGATTACAACTAACTGCCAGTCCTACTGTTGAAATTTTATAATACAAGCGAAACTTGGTGTACAGTCTATAGTGTTAACACCTATAGATAAGAAATTATAGTGTTAGTCATCACGGAAGGGACATTTCATGATTCATGGTGGTAAGTATTCTTATCGATACTCATATACGGTTTATTATCTAGATATGTTTGTATATCGTAGAATAATTAAAAAAGGGGTTCGTACTATGTTTACATTTCATTTACGGATATTGGGGAAATAAATAAAAAAAAAATTATTAACTCGTATGAATATTTACATAAGAGTGCTTTCTGTCTGGCTCCTAAAATATATAATAAGATGCCCCTTTCTATTAGAAGCGTTTCTGATACGGGACTAATAGGAAAAAACTAAAGGATTTATTGGCAGGGAAAGCTTATGCTCTGGATGAATTTTTAAATGACAGATTCTAAAATAGTGTTCTGATGCATTTTAAATTTTAAATTTGACGTTGATTCATGTAATAGTTGACACGTGATATAGATATTTTGCACACCAAATGTGGTAGTACATGCTGGGACGTTGTTATGAATGGTGTTTGTGTTATCTTGTTTTGCACCCATGTACAGGCAAATAAATGATTGATTGATTGATTGAATATTCAGATATTTTTGTGTTAAATTAACACTAAATGTTTTTAAAAAACGATAAAGTTAAAATTAATATTGTATTTCAACATCATCATCTCAGCCACATGACGAACCTTGCTGGGCATAGGAGGACCTTCTCAATGATGTTCCTGTAGGAACAAGTGTCAATCCGCGGCCCTTATTAGAGCGGTCCATCTTGTGCAATGACCATGAGTTTACAATGACATTGACAGCAATCGCTAGCGGGACCATAAAATATTTATATGGAAAATTGTCAATTTGACATTGACAGTTGACAGTTTTTCATATAAATGTTTTACCCTGTCGCTAGCGAGTGCGGTGATTGTAAACTTATGGTAAAGATAATGGATCATCTTTCAACTTACTAACCCGCCGGTTTATGTAGGACTTTCTCTTGTCTACGGACATCCACAGTTTTCTTACGGGCCTCATAGGGCCACGTTACGAAAATATTTGTTTTCTTTGTACTCACATTTTTGGACAAAAAGATGTATCGGAGCTTGCCAATGCTAGTTGGATTCGATAATTGATCTCCTTCTAGAAGTTAGATCTACTTGATTGTATACTGTTTGTAGACGAACTCGTCAACCAATTCGTCAATTTTCATTATCATAAACCACTTGCAATATTTAAACAATCTGACGGACTGAAGGATGAATAAAAGATATTTTAATAAATAAATAATAATAAATAAATATCTTCACACATTCCACACAGCACTATCAAGTTCCACAGTAAGCAACTAATGCTTGTATTATAGATACCAGACAGTTGATATACTACATAGAAAACATCCATCACTCAGGTACAAAGGTAAAATGTTAACACATAACATTTGCCCCTAGCGGGATTTGAACTCGCGACCGTTTGGTTAACAGCTAAGGTTACTAGCCACTAGACCAAACGTGTGTCGTATTTTAAAAATACACTTTTATTTATTCAATAAACAAATGTTATTGCCACAAAAAAAGATAAAATTAACGAGACGGTGCTGCTGCTTCTATTCGATAAGTATGTACGTTATCGAATTTCTGCGAATTTAAATAAAAAACAACCTTCTACTTTGGTGTCAATAAATAACAACAATTTAGAAATATATGTTTATTCAACTTTTGCTTAAATTCTAAATTTAATGATAATAATATGTAAATTTTGGAACTTAGTCCAGTGACTTGTGTCAATTTCACTCACTTAACACGAACTAAAAAAAAGGCCATCTAATACAGTATGGCACATATGCATTTTAGTATCTTATGGAACTTAATATAATTTGTACTACATATGTTTGGTAACTATGTAATATGTAGTATATATATATATATATATATATGTATTAAATCTTCTCTTCTAATAATAAGCTCTTCTATACTTGTTGCGCACGTGATTGGCCAGACATAGACCAAATATAACAGCGATAAGCTAAAACAAAAAAAATAATACATTTAAAAAAGTTTTCTTGCAGCTCAAATTAGATTTGAGGGCAACCATTAGCAGCAATGCCTCTATGGCGGGAGAACACTGCATTTTGCAGTTATTTAGGCAGTTCGTCTGGCGGCAGTAACCACTCCCTCACAGAAGACTATCTTAAGAGATGCCAGAGCTCATTTTCTTATCCCTTGATAATCCATTATCCTTAACTCTACTGTAGTTGGGACTACAGTAGCTTTACAGTACAGTAAAGCTGCAAAGCTTAAGTGGGTCGTCAGTCTGTCTGACGATTTTTACATAAACTGTGTTTTTTTATGATAAAGTCAGGCTGACGGTTCACTTTATGAAAGATCTACATTTGCCTATACTCTTTGACAATAGCTGCTTACCATCAATTACCATCAAGTAGACCGTCGTCGTCAGCCCGACGACTGGCTACGTGTGACAGGTATAAAAATATACCTCATTAATTATGACAGTTTAATTAAAGAATTCTTGAATTTGTAATATAAAACTAGTATATGCCCGCGACTTAGTCGGCGTCCGATCGCTATTGAACTTCACACAGTAACACCCGCTGGACTAATCTGAAGATTGTCTGAACGTTTCATCAAAATCGGTTCAGCGGTTTTGGAGTCTATACATACACACATCGCTAAACTAGCTGGTGCCCGCGACTTCGTACGCTTGAAAATTATTATACTATAAAACCTTCCTCGAGAACCACTCTATCCATTGGCGAAAACAGCATGAAAATCGATGCAGTAGACGCTGCGGAGGACTTTATTTTATAATAAAAGAAGTTTACTTCAATAGCGATGATTACGACGAGGACTGCTCCGATGACGTTCCCGAAGACATTGACGAAGTCGCCAATGATGTCGTTGCATCCTGCGTAGTTGTTGCCCAGGATCAAGGAGCACGGGGGATTCGCGCAGCAAGTGCTGGGCAGACTAACGGCGTTCACTCCGTACGACAGAGGCCCGGTCGTACCGCAGCAATGGAACTTAACGACAGACGACAACACTATTTTACTAAACTGATACCAATACCAGCCACTTTTTTGACTGCGTTATCCATTACAAACAAACATTCATTAAATAAATTCTTTCATGTTTATAATAATATTAAAAGAATGAATATGAATACCTACTCAATCAAGATTTTTTAATATTAATATTAATTATACTCATAGCCGATTAGGATTTGTCCATGCATCTGTATAGCTCACGTAGATGTAACGAAAAATCTTACAATTTTTGCAGTCATAAATTGAGCAGCCCGTCCGGCAGCAGAAACCAATACCTTCCAGAAGACCAACGTGAAATAACATCATGTGCGTGGTTGTCTTTTGGTGTGTAAGGTATCCTTATCAAATATCTTACTAAGGTCGGCAGCTCACTTACTCGTACAGCATTTATGGCGTTGTTTGTGTTAGTAAGGAGTTTTGTATTGCATTATAAAAACCTATTAAACGTAGAAGCATAATGACGAGTATTGGATGATTTTTGAACGTAATATTCATTCCAGCTCTTGAAGAAAAGCTCTGGGTTTCTTGATGAAGCTTTCCATACTGTATGACTGTTTCATCCTGTTTGACTTATCGTAGAATTACTTCGTTCTTTCGTTATCAAATTATTTCAAAATTACTCAAACTTAAAAGAGTCTCTGTTGAAACGTGTCACGTTTTGTCATTATAGTGTAGGTGTGCCAATAACATACGGCATTGTCTTATCTTACGATTCCTCTTATTGGTGTGAATTTTCTAATTCCTAAAACTAAATTGACTGTTAACTATAAAAAAAAAGTTGTCAATGACATAAAATATTAACCGTTTGTTCAATGGATTGGAAAGCTTGAGGATCTCTGGAGAATGCCTCGTTGAGGACGGTAGAAATCTGCCTCGTGAATGAGTCAATGTTGACGTAGATCATGACCACGAAGACAATCTTCATCACCATCAATAACAACATCAACACAGCATACTGGAAAATGATAACATTTAACATTTAAAAACATGTAATACTTCTGGACATATTATTCTAGTTTTCAATATGTATTATTCAAAAAGTATAATATATAGGTTACATATAAAATTTATGAGAAATTCATTAATAATATTTAAATTATTTACAAATTATCTTATTTCTGGAATTATATCGACCAAGTGTTTTGAAAAAAATGTTATAAAATTTAAGCGCGTTGGAAACACACTAACCAATCTCAGATATTCGATACTGAATCTTTTGTGTATTTGTGTATTTGCGCTCCTCAGCCGTCTCTGCAGCACCACCAACTGTCGCAACTCATCTATGAAGAGACTTCTGCTTATCCTATATTATAGATGGCTGTAACCATCTACGATTAATTGAACTAACAGCCTTATTATCACTATTCTAGCTGCCGCTATTTTAATCTTGAGCACATTGCGTTCCACAGTAATAAACAAAGCAGCTCGTTCGGCGGCTATAGAATAATTTTGGGCAGATATACATGAATGAACTTACTGTGACCAACATGCAGTTGCTTTCCCTGACAGCCCCGCAACATCCGAAGAACGCTATCAGGAATACGATGCCTCCGATGACAATGGCGGAGATCGGGGCTATTTGCGACAAGTCCACATGTTCAGCGATTGCAGATATTTGCAACTGTGTTGCTACACCGAGACCCAACAGAGTCAGGCCCGCCAACTGAAAAACATATCGGAATATGATCTCTTCGTTAACATACTTTGGATTCCTAGAATAAAACTTTTTATTATAAATATTCTTCAGTAGCATGAACCTTGAAAAACACGAATAATAAGACACCTCCAATTATGCTCTATAAGAGTAGAATTACAATACCTTATATAGATACTTAGGCTCGAGTTCACCAACAGACGGTTAATCTAACTTAATATGATTAATCTGATGTTTAGGGCGTTTAACCCGCAGTTTAGCGATGGTGATCAACAAAATATTATTAAACGGCTGTTTAAAGTTTAAACAGCTGATTAAAAATAACCGTCTGTTGGTGAACTCGAGCCTTAGACTATCTTAGAACTTGTTTAAAACAAATTTCATCTCAATATTTTTATACTAAACTAGCTTTGCTTCGCTGCTTCACCAGTCTTTAAATTTGACATTGAATAAATAAATATTACTAGCTTAGGCTCTCGACTTCGTCCGCTTCTATTTATAAATTATATCCCATCTTGCATGCTGGAACCAACCAATTTTTTACACATTCACAAAATTTCATTGAAATATTGTAATAGGCGGTTTCTGAAATTAGCGCGAACTAACGTCGTTACTCATGATTTTTATATATACAAACATCAGTTTTTATATTTATATAAATATATAAATGCAAAAATTTATGACGACGGATGCATGGATGTTTGCAATGAGTCCTTTAACACAAAAACTACATAACAGATTTTGATGAAACTCTACAGTAATATGTTAAAGTCGCTCAACGATCTATGGAGAGGGTTATGATAGGGATTACGCTGTGAGATCGAATCAGGAATGAGATGAGGAGATCCGTAGACTAACGAAAGTTACTGACACTACCCGGAGGATCAGTAAGTTGAAGTGTCAGTGGCGAAAAGACCACGGACCTGCAAACGCAGCATAGGAAGTCCACCCATAAGGTTGACATACGACCTGATAAGGGCCAAGGGTCGACGGTGGATCTAAACTGCTTCTGATCAGTCCTATTGGAAAATTATGACGGAGGCCTATGTCCAGCAGTCGTACTGCTGAGATGATAATTTAAAAGAAAAACATAGGCTATAATTTTATAATGATACAAGGACAGGAATGTGACAGGAAAAAGCTTAGTCATAAATAAAATTTTCCAAGTATAACTTATTCATATTTCTTTGTTGGAAAATTTAAGTCATTCTAAAGATTATTCGCCGTGCCTACAAACGTTATTGGACAATATTATGATAGTGTTTTTGTGCTGCTTATCTATGCCTATATCTAATCTTTGTGTTCATTATCTACGAGTATGTATGTTTGGCTGGTAACGTCCTGCCCAATTCGTATGCCCCAATTCACAGTGCAGGAGAATATATTCAAAATTTACATACGTATATTGATTTTAAGTATATTTTATTATATCTTAATCTTTACATAGTATAAAATAAAGCCTATAAAATAAAAGTGGCTTCCCGCTAAGTAGGTACGCTTAGATCTTTTAAACTAAGCAACGGATTTTAATGCGGTTTTCACTAGTGTAAATACCGTTAAATGGTTTTGCGGCTGAACGGATTTAGATGAAATTTGGCACACAGATACTTTATTACCTGGATTAACATAAAGGACTCCTTTTGTCCTGAAAAAATGTTAGGTTGCTGTGGGATTTTAAAAAAAATGAAGGTTGATATGTCATTTGTCGGATTACAAGGTACATACTTTTTTCAAAAATATCCGTACCTACTACAAAAACAAAAGATTTCGTCTGTGAATCCAACAAATTCGAAACCTGACACCGTCTTGCAAAATGTTTGTCATATGTTTGCTTCGTGGCAACTACATAATATGTATACTTACTTAAAGTATTTCTTCGTATAGTTAGTCAATAATTGAACCTAGAGTTTCGTGGATAATTCATGTGGGGTCCGATTCGTTTAACTTGCATTATACTTACATATGTGTGCGTCAGAACCATATCGATGGTCAGAACAATGCTCAAATGAACAGTTTCCTATTACACCTACTTGACAAACATTTTAAAGTCGACTAAGGAGAACTTATTCAGGCGAAACAAAGACACTATTCATTGTGAATAGGTATCATTTTAGAATTATGAGTTTAGAATTTAATGTGACCTTCTAATCGATGGTTTTACTAAACTGAGGTGACCTTTAAATAAATTTCAAAGAAATTGTCATGGCTTTTATTTTTATTACTAACTAGCGACTCTCTCTCGGTTTCGCACGAAAAAAAATCAAATTTTTCTCTTTATAAGTAGGTAGACTTAACGAACGTTTGAAGAATTTGAAGATAAGTATATAGCCCAACAATTGGTCCACTCATTCTTGTGTTTTGCACTTAGCAACAAATTTAACAAATTTAGATGCATTTTTATTTATATAGATACCTACTTATGTTACATGACCCTCAACTCTAATCACATGCAACTTATCCAAAGCTAAAATCACCGAGACGACAGCTATGTGCATATGTTCTTCCGCCACTTATAGCTAATAAATCGTTAGTTTTTATATTTGTTTCCAAAGATTTAAATCTTTGTTTGTTTCCAAGTACTCTTCGACTAGCAGAGACACGCTTTAATGTATTCAATTCTTAACATCGATTATTCTTAGGCTTCATGAGCTTCATCCCTACAACATCTCATCATTCTATATACATTGTATAAGTTAGTTTAAATTGTATTCCAAATCTTTATAACAAATAAATGATAAGTTCAAAATCAAGTTTATGCCTACGACCACGTAACAAAATTGTAATTAACAGTCAATCCAATTAACAAATATTTGAAGAGACAGAAATACACAGTGAACATAGTTTTAGTAAGTAAGGGGTGGCAGAGACCTGTTGCGTTTCTTGAGTTAAAAGTTGAAATATGTATGTGGAATAATTTTTTTCCAATTAGTTCAACTTCGAGTTGAACTTTGTGAAATATATTGTTATAGGCGACGCTAGCCACCTACCATCAAGTGGACCGTCAGCCTGTCTGGCGACCTTTACATAAAAATACCTATTAAGTTCTTTACAACCCACGAAATAACAGCAAGTGTTCTACTGTATTTCGATGTCAGCTAATTATATATTGCGAACATAAACTCTGGGCAATCCCAAGAAGACCATTGAGAAACAAAACCACATGTAGTATGTATTATTATTATGTTTCGTTTTGTGATTAAATAAATAAATATCTTCACACATTAAGGAATGTTAAAGCCCATTACCCAATTCCCAGTCTTCTATGTCTTGTATATTTTATCCAATTTTTTTATCCTTTTGTGTGTTATTACCAGCAAAACTATCTATTTATTTATTTATTAAGTAAACCTTTAGATTATAATTATAAACTTTTAAAGATCGTCAAACACGATAATATGAATGAATTTATTTACTTACATAAACGGAAAGCTATGTGTAGACATAGAGATATTTGCTCTTTTCAAATAAATCAATCATGACAAAAAAATAATACTAATTAATATTAATAAATAAGAAAAGACAGTTCTTATAATAAATGTTTAATTGCTGATATATGAGTATCCCATCCGGTGTTTGCCAGGCATTATTTTATTAAAAGAATTTAAATGACTCAGTATTTAATATTTTACAATCTCAGATTAGATGTTACAATAAACCTGGGATGTTTAAAAAATACTTGAATTACATTCGACTGGCCACTTAAAGCATTTAAAATAAATAAACAAATTAATGCTTAAGAAGCTGTCACGAGAAATCATTGAAATATTTCAATGACTGTTTTAAGACTTTGTTGCAAATAGAAATGTAGGTATTTAATATTTATTTATTTAACATTGAGATAGACAATGTATAAATAAGATAATACGTAATCAGAATTACTTTATTGCTTTTCGCGTACCTATGTTTTCTTTTATAATCTATTTTAATCTGCAGGTATCGTATAGGTACTTTCGCCTTTTCAAAGGTTCGGCACATATCCGATGAGGTGTGGCGTTTATTCGAACTTGCTAAATAGGAATGTCTATTCAAATTTCAATAAAATATATTCAGAAGTTTAAAAGTGATAACGTAACAAACAAAACGACAGACAGAGTTACCATTAGCGTGTATAATGCGTGTGAAAATACAAGTTAACAATAGTAAGAAAACTAAAAAGAAATCTTTATAAATTATTATCACAATTGACTTTTGAAATGTATAACTCGCAAAAACTCGATTATACTTTTAAATAAAACATCATTTAAAAAAAGTTTTTTTTTTTAATAATCGAGACCATGTGTGACATACTTATGTGATATATATGTGACAAAGCCTTAAATTGACATTCTTAAAACCTACCTACAACAAATATTAGCGCACTTTTTAAGGCCGTGTTTTGATATTGTAAATAACCTAGTCTTTAGACAGAAAATAATAATCTATATATAATGTTTATAATCTCCCAATAAGCGATAATCTGAAATAGCGTTCGTTCATCGAGCTATGGATGTTCGCACCGGGAATGAGGAGATCCGTGAACAAACCCCGGCGGATTAATAGGTCGAATTGACGACACGTTTGGTCTAGTGGCTAGTAACCCTAGCTGTTAACCAAACAGTCGCGGGTTCGAATCCCGCTAGGGGCAAATGTTTATGAGTTGACATTTTACCTTTGTACCTGAGTCATGGATGTTTTCTATTTATAATATGTATGTATTTACAAAAAAAAAAGGTAATCTATGTAGTATATCAACTTTCTGGTATCCATAATACAAGCATTAGTTGCTTAATGTGGAACTAGATGGTGCTGTGTGGAATGTGTGAAGATATTTATTTATTTATTTATTATTTATTGTACGGATTCGCAAACGCAGCGTAGGACTGGACCTTAGTCAAAGTAACATTTTAAAAACTATAACGAAGTTCGAAAGAATAAAATGTATGGGATGTAGGTATCACGTGATTTAGCGATGGCATATGTCAATTCCCATACATATTATTGTTTTCGAACTTCGTTATCGTTTTAAATTGTTACTTTGGCTAGTGATAAAAGGCCAGTAGAAGCTTGGATGGTTTTCTTCTGGCTGGTTCTACTGGAAATTTATTGGGGAGGTTCTATATTCAGCACTATCTACTGACTTACGATGATGAACGAATTTCCAATTATCCATTTACTTAAAATGAATATTGAAGAAAGTAATAATCAAACATAAAAAAACGGACGGTATCGTTAAAATATTTACAATCACGTTATCCTGAAACTGTCTCAAGTGACATGATGACATGCACGATCACTGATTACAATGACTGTTTGTTATTATGAAGACACAATTCTGTCTGTTTGTTTATTATAATAGGACAGTATACATGTACACGTACCTAACATGTGATTTTCCTGACACCATATAAGTATATTAATTACAAGTACCTGGAAGCAGCTACATTTTATGTTATCCACTAGTTAAAAAATAATAATAAAATTATTTCTAATCAATATACCTACTTAATTGGTGCACTTAGAGGAAAATTATGAAAATTTCTTATTCGTACGAATTTTCTTGTCTACCTACTGTAACATTTCTCAAATATATGGACACAAAAATGTTGTGTTTTGTAGTTGATGACAATTCAATTGTCATCAATAAATAATATAAATATACTAGCGACGCGCTCCCGACTTCGCGAGGGTGCATTTTTTCTGCATTAGTGAAAACGCCCTTTCCATTAGTGAAAACTCCATTTTAAAATCAGTTGCATAGTTTAAAATATCTTCGATATAAAATATAGATATTTACTTATATAAAATATATAAGAGGGACATCACACGAAGGGAAGCAACTTTATTTTATACTATGTAAAGATTTATTAAATTTCTAGTTTCAAAAAATAGTTAGTTTAGTTTACCTATTGTAAAATTTATATTGTAAATAAAATCTTATTTATAGCAAACTTTTATAAATCTTCTGAAAACACGTGTTTTCATGTTCGAGAGGATTCCACAGAACATTGTATCCCTTTATCCTATCAGTACTAGTTGATAAGATAAATCCCTTTATATGAGGTACTGATAGGATAAAGGGATACAATGGGATAATTCCTTATCCCATTGTATCCCTTATCCCGTTGTAAAGGGAAAGGCACATTTGAACCTGTTGCTTGGTTACATCTTCGGAAGTATGACGAACCAAATACATGAATGTTTAAAATGAATAAACCCCTTGAAGGTATGGCATTAAGGACGTATGACTTGAAAAAATGCCAGAAAAAAACTAGACACGTGGTCAATGAAATGCAAAATATCATTTTCCACCCTTATCAAGCGTTGACTTCTTATTGTAATGTTATAATAAATGGCTTCAAAGTTAGTTTCAGGATTTCAGATTCCCGTAGGATTCTTATCTAAACCAATAAGATATATACCAATATTATCAATATTAAGCAAACATTCAGTAATTTCTTATCTCACACTCAAATTAACAATTTAAACAACTTACCGCAAAGAATAAATTTGCAAAAAATAATATATATTTAACACAGAATTCACCGCAACCCATTTTGATTTGGTTTGTTATCGACAAAAAATTGAAACGACAGACGTTCTTCCTCTGCCTGACAACTAAGTCAACTGAAATTCCTTGTCTTTGTTTGTGTGCGTCGCCTGTGTATGCGTGTATCAGTGTTTCCACTATCAGGTTGGTTTTGCCCTAGATTTTTTCGAAAATTGCCCTAAATACCTTTAATTAGTCTCCGATAAACCTTGATTTAGGGCGCAAAATTTAAGGAATTAGAAATTAAACAAAACCTTTAAGTATCTTTTGTTCTTTATTTCAATAAAGTTATACTTAAAGTCATAAAAAACGTGTGTTATAATAAAATCAGATAGTATAGCTTGGCAAAATAGTTGAAAAATTGAAAAGTGGCAATACTGTAGTGTCGTCTCTTTCATATCAACGCAATATAACAACACTACAGTATTGCCACTTGTAGTATGCTATTAATTATGCTTACTACAAGATGGTGAAGAATATAAAGCTGATGCTGAAGATGAAGCACTGGATTTTAATTTTTTAGCTGCACTTATCAGACATGCAGACATGCAGATATGGAGACAAACGTTGAAATCTATGTTAAATTAATGATGTCACCTTTATATATGATTGTACCCCAAGTTACCCTAAATCGCTAAAAATAAAAAAACAGCCCTAAGCCATATTAAAATGTGTGCCGGTTTCGCCTTAAAAAAGGGCGAAATCCCTAAAAGTGTAAACACAGGCGTGTATGCGCTTGCGCGCGTGTGTGAGTTAGTCACCACCTATCTACTTACCTACCTCCTACCTATCTACCTACCTCGCAGCCGCAATATGGCGTCCCAAGATAAGATACAATTACAATGAAATTCATTTATAAACATGCAGAATTGTGATTCAAGTACCATCATTCAAGTATGTTCTAGATAAACATTTGCTGATGTACTAAAAAGCACTTTTTATGTTAAAGGGTGGCAGACAGGTGTACAATCTACTTGATTTTTGGAAAACTAGTGTACGTGAGCTGCTCATTTTTAAAGAATAAGAGACGAAAAGGGGGCAAAAGTCTGATGAATAATATCTCTCTTAATTTCCACTTATGTAATATCGATGGATGAAAGGAATTTTCGAATCCAACTTGTAGAAGGGGTGAAATTCTTTAAATTATACAAAAATGTTAAGAGTTACAAATGAAAGTTTCAAACAAATATTGTAGAGAATTTAGTTTGACATAAAAATATTGATATAACATTTTTTTTGCTAAAATTATAATAAACAGAGTTTGGGAGATTAGAAGATAAGGGTTGATTGTTTTTGGCTCCTTGTGTTTTTTATTAAATTTACCTATCAACTCTATATCTTCTAACCTCCCTAATTCTGTTAATTTAAATTTTAGAAAAAAATTTTAATCGTTAATCGTTAATGCTCTTTCCATTAGTGAAAACCCTTTTTGAAATCCTTTGCCTATTTTAAAAGATAAGATAAGCCTACAGATATTGCAACTTTACCCTTTAACCGTTTGGTTTTGAAGGAGTTAAGAGAAAGCAAGTCAATGATTTAAAAATAAACATTATACAAGTAGAGGAATTTGTCGTATATATCCGGCTCTGGCGAAATGGACACGAAAATAATTGTCGGATAAATCCGACTCTGGCGGCTAAATGGTATAGGATCTGTAGATTAAAACCCTTTCCATTGCATAACAGGAATCCGAAAGTTTCAAAGCTTGTTATTAACAACATTGTATAAATTTGATAACAATCTAGAAGACTACATCTTCTTTTATCTTCTTGAGATAGAACGCACTGCAATTCTAACTATGATTGTATTATTAGCTAAATAACTATCAAGATATTATATTGGATAATTGTGATTCACAATTTGCATAATTAATTTTAATATCAAAACAACATACTTACAACAAGATTGTCCACTGTTTTTTTCGAACTCAATTTTACAATATAGCAAATTGAAAACAGTAATAAATGTTGCTATGAAAATTCAGACAGGATAATAAAATAGTCAGTACAATCTTACTATCTTTGCTAGAAAATAATTAGAAATTATTATTTTAAAGTAGTTAAATGTTATTTGCATAAATGCAGTAAATTATGGGATAAGTATAATAATAATAATTACAGTTTTACCTACCTACAGTAATACCATTATTATTTGCACGAGTGCCTTAGAGACGGCGTCACATGACGACACGAGTGCTACCACTTTTCTGTAACAAATTTTAATAGATGGTTCGGCCAGTGAAAAAAAAAATGCGCGTCATTTTATTAAGATTACCTATTTTAAGGATATAAATAAATATGAACTTCAAACTTCAACTTCAAACTTCAGGCCTTGTTATATTATTTTATTTATTTACAACAACACACATGGTACATCATAACAGGACTATCAGTTACCAATCGAAGTACATTATTTAAATTATTTAACACTAATCAATTTGACAAATTATAACAATTACAAAATTTACAAAAACATGCACAAGATATTATAAGAATACTTAATAATAAACCAAAACTATCTATTATAAGATATCACAAATAGTCCCACCATACTGAATTCGTTCAGTGTGCAATGGAACAGGTCAATCAATAGTGCCATTTTATTAAGTAAAGGTTGCGCATGCAAATCCGTTTTTGCGCGCGGTATGGCGAAGAGTTGTGGTTTCCGTCTCCTCCATACAAATCTGTCATTAACACACAGTCCTATTTTATTTAATAATTCACAATTGTATGTCCTCCTTCGGTCGGTGTTTTGACACCGACCTTAATTCTTAATCCTAAGGCAATCCGGGCGGTTGCAGTTGGGGAACTAAGAAGACCCACGTGTGTGTGCTCCGATGATCGGAGCACGTGGCGGAGCATCAGTTTGGAGGCTCCAACTGTCCGTTGGAGCTTCACCGGTCATCGCCCGAGGTATGGATCGTTGTGCTTTTATGCGACAATGCGTAAAATATGAGGATAAATTAAAGTTATTATTGGCTGGGAAAGTTTATTATGCTCTGGATCAATTTTTAAATGACACATTCTAGAATAGTGTTCTGATGGATTTTAAATTTTAAATTTGACTGATTTGTGTAATAGTTGTAATATTTTGCACACCAAATGTTGTACATGCTGGTTAAATAGTATTTATGTTATCTGGTTTTACACCCATGTACAGGCAAATAAATGATTTGATTGATTGATTGATGAGCGTCCCTGGTGCATAGGATGAGGAAGCCTTCCCTACCAATACCATCATGAAGGTGGTCACTACGAGGCTGGTTTGTTACCTTAATGATTTAATTACGAATTAATTTGCAATTATTTATAATTTTGTAATTTACATAGTTGTAAAGAAGCTGTATGTAACTTGAATAGCTTAATGTTATTAATATTATAATTTTTCACATAGCACAAGCCTAAGTGTTGTTATTTAGTTAGGAAAATAAAAATTAAAGCTTCCATAAAAGTTTTGACAATTAACTTAAGTAAAGGGCGAGGACGAAGTCACGAGATAAAGCTAATTTTTACATATCTATGTCTAATTTTTCTTTTTAAATGGTCTCTCGAGAACAGTACTTTTTTTCTGGATGAAAGATACCCTATGTCTTTTTCTGTATCCCTGACAACGTGTATGCAAAACTTCATGAGGTAGTTAAGGCGTGAAAACGTGATAAACAAACCAACTCACTTTCGCATTTATAATATTACTAGCTGTTACACGCGACTTCGCTCGCGTAACTTTATAAAATATAGCCTATGTTACTCGCTGATAATGTAGCTTTCTACTTATAGGCGAAAGAATTTTCAAAATCCGTTCATATTAGTTAGGATACTACTTACACATACACAGGTGATAAGACCTATGCAGGTGTTTACAGCACCAATGTTTTCCAAAAAACAACTCATTGAGAGAACCAGTCAGCGCGTCAGCCAGACAGTCAGCATCAAAAGTTCAAGTCGGTTAAAGTTAAAACCACACCCTGAGAAACTCCTGCTCATTGTGACGTCGATTCTACAACGCGGTATTATCCAATTACGTTGGGACTACACCAGGCCATGATTCGTTGAATAAAAATAATTTACACGACAGATCAAGTCATTGAGTCATTGGCTTCTGTTTGTTAATGAGCGAATGAGCAACTTTGCACAGTAGAACTGTCAGTAACTCGCTTGCTACTACTCGGAGCGCACGCTAACACTTTATTCAAACGCGAACCGACAATACCGCAAAAGTTTATTTGATTCAAGTGAACAACAAAGCCTTGTGTGATCTTAGATCTGTTTATTCGTTAAGTAAACTTTAAGAAAAAGTGTTAAAAATGTCGAAAGACCACACCAAGTTGGAAGTTATAAATGAATCTCCGAGGGAATCCACGAAAAACTCGAGGCCATTGGATCTGAATACGCTCGAGATGGTTTTCGGTACCCCGAATTCGCCGAAAACAGACATCAAACCTGATGTGCATCTCATAAAAAACGAAAAGGACCACGGAAAGGACACTGTAAGTTTTAATCACGCAAATATTCATATAATTTACTATCTGTGTGCCAAATTTCGTCCAAATCTGTTATGCCGTTTTTGCGTGATTGTTTAACAAATATCCATATAAATTTTCGCATTAATAATATTATTGGGAATAGGACACACTCTGTTCGTTTATTTACAGTGTGTATGTTTTTTAATCCAGAAAAAATGTTAGGTTCCTGTGACATTTTCCCAGGACCCACCACAGCTCGTGCAAAGTCGCGGTCACAGTTAGTATTTAAATGAATCATAAATTTTACACATCACTTAACACAACATTACAAAAAAGGCGCATTTGAAATGTTTGCATCGGCTTTTCTTATATCATAATATGTTTGCTAGTACGAGATACGAGATGAGAGATATTTTTAGATGACATTGTACTTAGGTAATAATAATTTAAGTAATGGCACTTACATTAATTAATTATTATTAAGGAACAAAATTAAAACGAAGATCAAACCCGTTCACCTCTATATGTACCTTGCAAATATGTATGATTCGTTTTCAATGCAATATTCAGAGAATAACATAATTCAAAAATATATTGATAACAAAAATAAAATTTGTCAATCCCATCTATACGAAATCGGAACCACTTCTAAGAAAAGTAAGTAATATTATTTATTTACAATTACAATTGAATAGTAAGTAATTAATTGAAAATATATAGATAAATGTATGTATTAATAAAATTCGATTTACTCAGATTTTCTTAATAACCTTAATACATATAGGTATAATTATGTATACCTAAACACTACACATTACATTTTAAAAAAATATCATATCTACCGTAAGTATTTTTTAAATAAATATATTTTCATCTACTTATACCTAACTTAATAATAATTATCAATCTTCTTAATATATGTAGAATGAAAGAAAAGGGATTCTTTCGATTAGATACAAGTGTTTATCATTACATAATATTGTAGTATAATCCTACAATAATAATTATTTAAATAGCTTTCATAATTAATGGAATGAACATATTGCATTGGATTTTTTTAAAGATGTAGTTTATTATTACTTCAATGTAAAAGGTAGGTATTTATTTTCACCGAACATTCCAAACTTTCCACTTCAGCATTTTCCTCGTGAATAATTAATGTCATTTCATTTTGCAATTTTCTTGAATGCACATGCTTGCACGAGTTACGTGAGTGCAATCGAGCGTGCTGTAGAAAATAACGGGATCTCGATGCTTCAATTCAAATATGTTTCAATACTTTTCTTTCCGTGTCTTTGTTCTCGGCACCGCCAGCTTCTTCTTTGGATATTTGAGAAATTATACATTAACTATAACGCCAGCACATCTTCCAAGCAGAGGTCTTCGCCATCCTAGAATGTGCGGAAATCAACCTGCGAAGAAACTAAGTCAACCGTGTAATTTACATTCACTCAGTCAGGCTGCACTTCAAGCACTAGACTCGGACTCTACAGTCTAAAAGCTGGTGCGAAACTATGTAGACTATTTAAATACTTTAGGGCGCAAGAATAAAGTGGTCCTAATATGGGTCTCTGGCCATATGGGGATCGAAGGCAATGAACATGCCGACAAACTGTCTCGAGCTGGTGCAAAAGTTTGGCTAATAAGTCCTGAACCTATGTGCGGACTACCAAACAGCCTAGCTCGTTGGACCATATGGAACCAGTGCTTTATTAAATCTTACAAACGCTGGACTAACTTGCCAGGTCTGAACTATTCCAAAGCGCTCATAAAAGCCTATAGTCGAAACGATACAAACCAGGCTCTGTCGCTTAGTAGGAGCAATCTGTGCATGCTAACTAGGGCACTAACGGGGCACTGCCGACTCAATAGGCACCTTAAAATGGATCTCACCAGTACAGGAGAGTGTCGCTTCTGCCATGGGGCAGAAGAAACAACAATGCATATCCTGTGCGAGTTCCTAGGAAGCTACACAATGGCCTGTGAAGATGTGAGGAATGCCTTTATCAAAAAAGTACTACAGTTTGTGAGGAATGCCTTTATCAAAAAAGTACTACAGTTTGTGAGGAATGCCTTTATCAAAAAAGTACTACAGTTTGTGAGGAATGCCTTTATCAAAAAAGTACTACAGTTTGTGAGGAATGCCTTTATCAAAAAAGTACTACAGTTTGTGAGGAAGCCTTTATCAAAAAAAGTATTACAGTTTGTGAGGAATGCCTTTATCAAAAAAGTACTAGTTTGTGAGGAAGCCTTTGTCAAAAAAAGTACTACAGTTTGTGAGGAATGCCTTTATCAAAAAAGTACTAAAGTTTGTGAGGAAGCCTTTATCAAAAAAAGTACTACAGTTTGTGAGGAATGCCTTTATCAAAAAAGTACTACAGTTTGTGAGGAATGTCTTTATAAAAAAGTACTACAGTTTCTAAATGTGGTAGGTATAGGTAGAGAGCTTTAGTTTACATGGCGATCACAATATTTAAACAATGGACGAAGTGATACTGGTACTTTAGCAGACTAGAAATAGCCACTAAGAAGATAAAAAAAACTATAATATTATTGGTAAAAAAAAGAAAATACTTATACAGTTACTGGTCACAAATCGAAGAAAGAGATATTTATTATCCAAATGTTAAAATAGTTACTGCATTATTATATACAGATATATTATAAGTCGTATGTAGCCTTTGATTGTGAATAAATCTTTTCGTATTTCATAATTTAAGTTCGATTGAAGCGAGCTTTAAAAAGCTCTTTGACAATATATAAAAGTATTTATTTCGTGGAATCGTGTATAAAAGTGCTTTTGTCTTTTTTCTTCGTCTATTCTATTCGATCTGAGGAGCCTATTACTAATTTTTTTAGAAACTCAAGGATCACGGGATCCAATCCCAGTGTAGTTGCTGCAGTAATGAAAATACTAATTTAATTTAATTTAATTTAATTACAGTGGTGCTGATATAAATACTAAATTTATAAAATGGCACCCAGGACCATTTTACAATTGATTTTACAATAAATTTAGTCAGAGTATTATCATAATTGATTTATGACCATTTGTATTCTGGGAAAATTCTTTTGCCTTTTGGCTCTAAATTCCTTTTTTACTTCTCTTGGCTCCCAAAGAATTAGTTATCAGATCAATTAAATTTTGTCTCAACATATTGTCGCGACAAGATTACTGTAATTAAGGCTGAATTATGATATCTTAATAATAACTTAAAGACAAAAGTCTCTTTTCTGTTTCTGTCTGTGTGTGTGCGCGCGCGCGCGCGCGCGCGCGCGTGTGTGTTTGTGTGTGTCGCATACCTTTGAAGATACGTGTAGCTAGTCTAAAAGGACATTGTACATTTGGTTACAAATATTTTCTTTTCAGTCAGAAATGCAGAGCTGACCAGGAATTGAAATTGCCCCTGTCTGTGAAAGCAGCAATAACGAAATGGATCGATTAGTTGGTTTCCAGGAATTAATAAACTAATCTAACTTGTAATTGGGATAAATTTTATTTTGTATCATTTGTCTAAAACACTGGAATAGATATTTTGTTTTTACTATAAATTCTGAAGTAAGTAGGTAATTTAGGCAAAACTAAATTACTTATTGTAATTATTTACTCGTAGAAGAGAGATGACCAAATACAATTGGTTTTAACACTAACCTTGATATTGATTCGTCATACAACGCCTTCAGACCGCGGGTTTTCGAATTTGGCAACCCAAAATAATTATTGAGTCAACATAATAATATCAATCAATCAATCAATCATTTATTTTTTTGATAAAAAAAAAAGCAATAATATTTGGGACATAACTCTGATTGTAATTATTTATCTATTGTATATTTGAAATACTTTAAACCGATAAAACATTTGCTAATAAATTTATTAGCAAATGTTTTATCGGCATGACCCTAACTTTGTTTTTATTGAAGGCTTTTTCTTTAATTCGAATTAACATGTTTTTCAGTTCATCTATAATTCTTACTCAGTTCATCTTACTGTCTCCATAAGTCTTAACGTCACCAACATTATAGTCACTGAATTTTGGATATTTCCGCAACATCCATGAAAATTAAAACTAAACTAAGTAGATAATGTTTACCAAGAGCCAGTTTATGGCGTGACGTAAACTATAGTGCGTTGACCCATCCCACATAAATCTATTGACTGAATAGTTTAACGTAATTCGACCTTCGACAAGAGCATCGCTAGAAATACATGACACTCCAAAGATTTTAATTGCGCCATATTTCCGCGTGGCAAATCATAATTGCTAAACATTCGCACTCAATACTACTAGATGGTTCAATGGGTTCTATCTATGGCTGCACTGTGTATAATACCATAGAGCAAATAGTACTTAATCAGTACTATTTACTCTATGATAATACGCATCGCTAGAAGCAGCAATCAGTCCACAGAATCAGTCAGTCTGAGCATTCATCGTTGCTTATTGTGCTCTTCACGATATCATTTGAATGTAATTAACGAAGAACGAAAGTTGTCGATGAACCAAAAAGGCCAAAAAGTGGCATCAGTGGGCAGAAGGTTTAGAGTGGAGGCCATAGATTGATAAGAGCAGCGTAGGACTGGATCTTGGATCGACCTGTCATTGGAAAATTATGGGGAAGCCCATGTCTGAGATGATGATAACGATGATGAGTATCTTACCATCATGATGATGATGATGATGAGAAATTTTGGACAATTTTCATTTTTTATGTCAAAAATTCTAGTGATACTTGGTCACTGCAAAACTCATTTCGTTGAAATACGTCTTTTGTGAGCTTTTATTTAAAAAGCTTTTCATACAATAGTTTCATGTATAAACTGAAAACTTTTTTCAAGCAAATTTCTATTATTTCCTCAATAATTTCTCACGAGTTCACACGATTTTTCTGAAAATGAAAAATAGAAAACAGGAAAACTTTTCAAATTAGTACTGAGAAATCATTTTATTATTAGGTATGGATACTCGAAAACAATCTTATATTTGGCACAGACGAGACATTTTCTTGCTCTCTAGCGCGTAATCGTAACTGATCTCAGCCAAGATCACGTCATTACTGCGTCTAGTGACCGAGTGTAGCGTTTTTCCTGTTACAAATGCGCTTGGGAAAGTTGGGAATAACAGATCCCGAATAGATATTGCATTGTGCATTGAGACATTGTTTCATAGGTATATTTGCACGATTAGTCTAACTATAGACCTTTAAAACTTACTCAGCGTAATCCAGTAGAGTTTATTGCACGACAGATTTCCATTTATTGCATACCTACGTAAAAAAAGTCCATAGGAATGTATGAAGAAAATAAAAACAAAAACTCGAGAATGTATAGACCGATTTTAATTCAATTTTCACTAATGGAAAAAGGGATAAACGGGGAATTTTTTTTATATAGGTATAAAAAAATTGCAACCAGTGTGAAGCTGGTCGCTAATTAATTATAAAAATTATATTTTAATTAGTAATTGGAGACGTTAAAAATTAAATTATGGGGAATTATCCTTGAATGACCCAGAGTGGTTTTCCTCGACTTCATTTCAATATTGACAATGATTCATCCCTTTTCCAGACCAGAGAGTTGTTTGCAATTACAATAAATTGTTATCTAGTGGAATTTTGTTCTGTATATTATATTATTCTGTTTGAGTAGTAAAACTAATAAGGATAAATGTTTTTACATTATACTTAATGAGATCTACAAACCTACATTTAATGATGCCCTTTGAATTTTAGGACACAAACATTTATATTCGGCCAATTAACGTAAACATATTTAATTTGTTTAACTTGTTAGATTATTTAAAATGATAATTTGTTTAGTTCAAAATGTAACAAAAACTTAACTAACATTTGAATTTGTTTTTTTAATTTTATTAATAAATTTTTTTTTTATTAAAAATATTACCTACTCTTTCATTGGAAGTAAAATCACCAATCAATTATTCACTTTAAAAAAAAGATGAAATAATAAAATCAACTATTTATTATTAAGCAGTTTATGCCGCAGTATAAAAACTGTATATAAAAGTATATAAAAATATAATTTAAACTTCAATTTTAAAAAAAGTTAAATTTTAAATTTAAACATTTAGTAAAAGATTTTAGACTATTTTGTCAAATATTAACTAGCTTTTGGCCTCGAGTTAAACTGTGATGTTATAAATTATACTAAAATACATAAATTATATTATAGCGTATGTATATAAGTTATACTATAACCTATGGATTATTTAGAGTTCCATCAAATTCTGTTCACTAATTTTTGCATTAATGAGTTACAAACATTTATACATGATTTCATAAATGTATCGTGATTTTATTTATTGTCTTTAGATTAGTATTGTGTTTAAACTAAATAATACGACTGAAAAGTTTCATCAATATTTGTTCAGTAGTTATTGCGTGAAACAGCAACGCAGCATACATCCTCGCAAACTTTCGCTTATATATAATACTAGTAGGTGCCCGCGACTTCGTCCGCGTCCGATCGCTACCAAACTTCACAGGATTACCCGCTGGCCTAATGTGAAGGTTGTCTGAAAATTTCATCAAAATCGGTTCAGCGGTTTCGGAGTCCATAGGGAATATACATAAATACATACATCGCCTTTTATACACGTACATAATTATATAGATAGATTATTATAATAAATATTTCTTTGAATTCAATCTTTGTCAATATTCCTCCGAATATTAGCGTTACATATATTAGCGATTTGTTTGAAAACCAACACAGGTGATTATTATAATAGCATTTAAAAAAATAACATCGTCCCCCACCTCCTACTGAGCTTCAAGGGGACTGCACCGCGCTTTTGAATAACCGCCAAATCTTTCTTTAAACTTTTTTTCGCATTCTTGACATGGATACCTACGCGAGGGGATGTACTTCTATTTATAAATAAATTAGTTAATTTCAGATATGTGTCACGGTCTGGGGAAGCCCGCCGTGAATTTATTGAATATTTTCAAACATTTGTTCAGAAGTGAGATTATTATATTATAATTTTATTTAATCATACATCAAAAATCTAAGGTTTCTTTTTGGAACAAATTAATTCTAGTCAAAAATACTAATTACTAATAAAATTTTTTTAATAAATATGCATTCAAAGAAATCAAACTCTTCTGCAGGGTTGCAACCCAAACACTTTCTACTTTATACCCAACGACCCGTAGATGAGCGGGGTTGTAGGCACGCCATCTAACGCGGAGAGGGTTACGCTCCCTGTACCTCGGCGTACCCGAAAATGGAGGTACGCCGGCCATCGCTGGGAACCTCGCGAAGGTTTTTTTCGCCATTGACGACGGAAAATTTGTTGCCTTACATTATATCCTATATTGTATGATATTTTATTTCCGCTTCTGTTTGTTACAGCATGTCAATAACGATGCACAGTCAGAACCATTGCTGGAACCCGAAAAGGATCGACCGAAGCCGCCTTTAGCAGGTGAGATTCAAGGAAATCACTTTTCTGTAGATTTCTTTACTATTGTCATTCAATATGAAGCTGACTAAGCAATTAACACAGCTCGGTATTTTATTTATTGACTAGTTTTTACCAGCGGCTTAGCCTGCGTGATTAGTTAAAAACCACTTAACTTATGTCCCAGAAAAAAATTCGCACAATAACATTGCATTGGGCCATCTAAACAAATTTATAAATAGGAGCAAGGTTCTGGTATAACTGTACAGCCCAAGCCACTGGTATAATTAGTTTAAATATTATAATTTTGAAGTGAAAACTTCTTTAGGCGCGTTGGGTATTTTTGAGATGGGAAAAAACCATTGAACTTGCGACACTGTCATGTAATGTAATGTAACCATTGATGTAGCTGATATTAATTTAAAATAATTTAAAAAAAGAATAATTTTTGAGATGGGAAAAAATCATTGAACTCGCGATCTTTTAGGTAATGTAATGTAAGTATGTACTTTTCTGACGATACAAAAAATACACACGTAATTGTTGAAGTTTTGTCTGTCTTTTTATTTTCTTATGGCACGATTTTTAGTTGAGCCGTTATATCTAGATATAATTTGTAGTCGCTTTTTAGAGCACTTAGAGAAGCATTGCTCTTTTGCATAGGTCCGGAAATAGATGATCTAGATGACGAGGTGAACAAATCCACGGCTGTGATACCTTACCCTGGCATCGATGATGGTCTTTTGGATATTGATGATGACGGTGAGAAGAAACCCAATGGGGAACACGGTAAGTTAATGAATGCCTACTTTATAACAAACAAAATGCCTACGCGTAGATGCTTATGGATAGATTCGTCTGCAGCTAGAAGATATTTTGCTTTTACAATTATTATGCTATAACCCACAAATAACCCTCTTGTCAGGATGTGTCGACAATACAACGATCTCCTGCTTAAGCATAGCGGTAAAGTTGACATATTCGAAAATAGTTTAACTAAATTAAAAAAAAATATCACGGCCATTGTGACTGCGAGCATCATCAAATAAAATCTCAATAGATAATATTTTATTGCACTTTATTATTTATTATTTGGAGATATATTTCAGTTAAGCTAACTAGACATTAAATTTTTATTATAATCAAACATTGTAACCTAAAACTAAAAACCTTAAAAAAATATATAATACTAAAATATAGGTATTATTAAAAGGAGTCCCTTTAGGCAAGGTATTGCACTTATATATTAATATTGTTAAAATATTTGTTTAGTTGTAGCTTTGTGGAGACGTGCTTTCAACTCAAATTGACTTCTTTTGGAATATGACTAAGCTTGCTTTTGGATGAAAGTGAATCTCTTTTCTATTTTGTTCTGTAATGTGTAAGCAACACTGTTTTGTTTGGACATGCTGTGTACACGTGTTTTGGGCCTCTGTCTAGTTCACTTCAATGTAATCATATCTATTCAATGTATTTAATGTCAGTGTCCTGTTTTGTGTACCTTATTAAATAAAATAAAAATAAAAAAATGTAACCACATGTGACAAGGACGGGGAGGTGTTAAAAATCGAATAAAATGTGCAGAATAAAACCTTTTATATAATCGTGTCCAACGGACACTTTTTCGTAGGTGGGATCAAAACTTTTTTTTACAAGGGGAAATCCATCATATATACTCCTAGATGGTGATAGACCGACTAAATGATATTCGTCTGACGTAATATATGGATGGCCCTTTAGAATTAACTGAAAGCTTTTTTTAAAAAAAAAATATTTTTCATAAGTAGATGATTATAGGTATTTTGTAAACATATTTTTTTAGTTAACGTCTAAAAGCAATAAGATATATTCCAATGAATAAAACTGCCAAAGAATCTAACCGGTGATCTATTGAGGCAATAAACTGTTTCATAGTTACATAGAAAATTGCACTCAATTGCACTATAGGAAACTTGTTGCACAAATTGAACTAAATATGTCTTTTATAAAATTATAGAGTAAAGGATAAAAAATTACAGAACAATGGGACTTAGTTATTACATAACTTCAATGGCATTATTAAGTTAAAGTGGCCATAGGATAAACGTGACCATTAATTAAGTATATGTATAAGTGGATATAAACACATGAATCGTTACTTAATATGCACTTATGTTACTATGGACATTGTCTATTGCGAGTTGCGGAATAAATAGATGCCTAGTCCTAGTATGTATTTGAAACTATAGTACATAATCTGCTATTTAAATATACCTATATACTGGGTACGTAACATATTTTTTTTTTCTGTGAAATATTATTAGCTTTCAAAACATGTTTCGAAATTTCTTGCAAATTATACTAACTAATATTATAAAGAGGTAAAGTTAGTATATTTGTTTGTTAATATTAGGAGTAGAATCTCGGCTAATAGATTAGCATTGCCATACAACGAGGTCAACCTCATGCTTGGGACCCTGGCTAGGGGACCGAAGTTTTATATTATTAGACTCAGGGCTTCTTTCACCATGTGTCAAGTAGACTAACCGCCATTTAAAGTCACCGGTAACCGGAAATGATGGAGCTGTACCTTTGTACCTTTGTACCTTTGTTTGTACGGTAAAAGTCCCAAGCATTAAAAAGAAAATACTTAATAAAAAAATCGCCTATCGAAGGATGCATTAAACCGAGTGCATAATTTAATAAAACATAAAATTATTTCTAAAAGTAACTAATCAACACTTTACTTGTAACTGGTGAAAGAGGCCCTAATTCTATAAAATACCAGAAAGTTCTGCCTTTCTGACAAGATTCGTGTAAATTGCAATTCTTAAATGTAAATATAATAAACATTAAAATAGAGAGGTCAATGATAAGAATATTTTACAGATAACACATAATATGTCAGTAACTATCTACATAACATGAGTAATTTAAAATATTTATTTATTTTCAACCACAAAGGATGTGGTATATTTTTAAGTGTGGTTTCTTTTTCTAACTATAATGGACATGTTAACCTACTAAAATATGGCTCGAGTTCACCAACAGACGGTTATTTTTAAACAGCTGTTTAAAATTTAAACAGCCGTTTAATAATATTTTGTTGATCACCATCGCTAAATTGCGGATTAAGCGCCCTAAACATCAGATTAATCATTAAGTATATATGATAAAGTTACGCGGACGAAGTCGCGGGCACCAGCTAGTTTAAAAAAAACTTTAAAGCTAAAGAATTAAAGCTACGAGTATATACTAAAATCACTGTCCCATATTCCAGATCCCAACTTCGAGAAAGACGGTTCACACCACAAGGAGGGCGACGATGCATCCACGGACGACGGTAAATGGCCATTATCGCATGGAGACGACGAAGCAGATTACCCACTATACGGTGATTGGAAATGGGTGTATCATACACGCGGTTGTGGGGCTTAGTGAGGCACTAAATTATACCTAATTCTAGATACAAACTATGTCTTTTTTCTCCTTTAGTCCAATTTTAAGTTGGAAAGAAATAGAAAATTGGCGGTACAAAGGATACTTAGATCTTTGCTCAGATTTGACACACGTTTAGTAATTATCGGAAACTAATCAATCTAAACTTGTAATAAATCTAAATCTAACCCTCGGCTCGAGATGTGTAATACTATGTTTAACGTTTGATATATTAAACACCTGTACCTTGCTTCTAATCATTTATTATAATATTAAGATACACTAAATATATTTTACAAATCTATACGATACGATTATTACAAGGGCAGCCATTATATAAAGAATAGACCAATGTGACCACAGACAACATAAGTAGTTGCACTGTCATTGTGCAACCCCACAGAGCCTATGGCTCACATATGATATCATTTTATTGTTATATGTCTTCGAAGATTGTTAATCTTTTTCAAAATGAAAATTCCTTACGATTTTTTACTTCACCGGCGAAGGTTGTTCAAATACAAATAAAATACATTAAGTTTAGTGCCTTACTTAGTATATTATAATCGAACATTCATATTTTTTTCTACTTTGAATATATTTTTGTTAATTCAAGCAGAGACAGTCAATTGTTTTATTAATTATTTTTATTCTATTGCATGAAAAAAGTATGAATGTATCAACCGATATACTTAGTTGACTGTACTTTGTACTCATTTGTGGATGGCGTTCGTTTTTTTTTTTTTCAATAGAAATTTGTCAAAGTGACATAATTGGTTTAAATAAAAGCTCTGGACACTGTCGAAATTCATTCCCATAATACAATTCAGTAGGAAATTTCGCGTTTAAAACTGAAACAAGTAAACTAGGTACTCTTATTTATAGCAGTTTTCTTATTTAAATTTCTTATATCAATAACTCATATAAGAGTAATCCATACTATTCTTTTACAGATGAAAGAATAACATAAGAGAAGTTTCAGATAATTTTTTTTTAAATTATGTATCTACAGATTAATTTATTTCAACTTTATGAGCGATAATTCCTTCTGATTTATTCAGTATTCTTAATTTTAAAGATGACTTTTGAATACTTATGATTAAAATTTAGTAATTAATTGACATTCTAAATTGCGTAGAGCTGGTTTATTGATTATTAATTATTTTTAAATAAAGTTCGTAAAACTTAACGCTACTATTTAATTATTATTACAATATGAAATCGATAAAGTTTGAAGTCATGTTATATAATAAATAGCATGACAGTATAGTTTTAAATGCACCATATATTTGTTTTGAATGCAATGTGCATGTTGCATGTATCTCGTGGATTACAATAACATTTTGAGGTTGACAATATTTATATCATGGGAATAATATTTTTCATCGATGGAAAGTTACAAAGATTCAATAGTTACAAAATTAGTTTCTTTATCTAACAAAATCTAATTAGCTAAATACTAAATGTGTTTCACAGATGCGAACGGTCTTAGCCCTAGATTTGGTATTGATGATCGCCCTGGCTCACCGATGCTGCCACCTGGTGTAAGTATCTCTTCTCCGATAAGAAAGAAATTAGGGTTATTAGGGTCTCTGTCACCATGTGTCAAGTAGGCTAACCGCCATTTAAAGTCACCGGTAACCGAGAATGATGGAGATGATATATACCTTTGTTTGTACGGTAAAAGTCCAAAACATTAAAAAGAAAATAATAAAAAAATTCGCCTATCAAACGATGCAGTAAACTGAGTGCATAATTTAATAAAACATAAAATTATTTCTAAGGATGCAGTAAACCGAGTGCATAATTTAATAAAACATAAAATTATTTGTAAAAGTAACTAATCAACACTTTACTTGTAGTTGGTGTAAGAGACCCTTCTTTAGGAGCATTGGGCACTTTTTGTATGGAGAATTCGCGTGACCGTCACGCTTTGATATATTTATATACCTACATGATATGGATGTGTGTCTGTTTAGGCGATAGCCTAGGTTATCTATACTAGCTTTGGAAAAAAATCGACATTCTGAAAGAATTTTTTTTTGATATTTTGATCAACAATTTTTAAATTTTGCACTTTTTATTTGTAATCCTGAATAACTAAGTATATGCTCTTGATTGCAGTAATTGATTCTAAAAGTTTTTGTATAATATAAAAAATAAAGTTTTATTGACTAGCTCTTCTTAGTTTGTGAAGGTAGTCGTATTTATAAATGAATATGTTAATTGTTTACGCAGTCAATACCCGACGTGAACACGTACCAACAGAAGAAGAATCTCGCTCAGGGTATGATGGACCTCGCGCTGCTCTCTGCCAATGCTAACCAGTTGCGATACGTTCTAGAGTCTTCTGGAGCACATCCTTATTACTATCCCAGTCTTAGTCTCATTGCTATCAGCATTATCATACAGGTAATACCCGATGGATCGTTTTTTTATGTTAAATTCGACTGACAGGCTGACGGTCCACTTGATGGTGGGTGGCTACCGTCGCCTATAACACAAGCAACGCCATAGGCAAGTGCGCTGACGACCATAGAGTAAATCGCGCAGTCGCGGAACATACGTATGATTATGTGGCAGGGTTGTTGCGGATATTCACGAAATAGCGGATCTTCCGCATCGATTTAGACATCTCAACCGTATCCGCATCTGCAATAATATAATCAGTGCGAATCTTAAATCTGGCAGATTTTTCAATGATTAATTATGATATTGTTTCAGTTTTTAAATATTAATTGTTTTAAATTTCTATTAAAAGTTCGATTACTTAATAAAGACTTATTAAAATGATCAAAAACCAATCATTCATTTCTGCATTAAAAATTAAATCGCATCTAGAAACAGAGCATATTGATACTTTGAAGAATCGATGTGATTATTTATTATTTTATATAAGAAGATTGCGTCAATATAAGATCGCCTATCCTTTAACGCTTGTTTTATAGTCAGTGAATATATTTCCTGTTTTATAATCTTAACGATTTTAAAAAATTATTATGTATTTTTTCAATTCTAGCTATATGCCATCAATTTTCAGATTGCAGTTGGCGTCGGCCTCATCATGAACAGTCGGTATAACGTAAAAGATGATAAGGACATTTGTAAAGCGGACAAAATCAACAATATGACTGTGCTGGGTATATTTCTCATTACCATAGTAAATGTATTCATTACTTCCTTCAGTGTTGCCACACCCACCACCACGGTAGGAGGATCTACATTGCAAGCACCCATTCAAAGACCTGCCACGTAAATTAGTTATCTGTAGTCCCTATGATGGGTCGAATAAGAATGGAGAGGAAAAGAGTACTTTGAATTTATGTGTGAACTGTAGATGGCGCTGATGTGTCAAAAAGACTAGTAGCATATTTCTACTTTTAATAATTACTCAACTTTCCACTCGTAAAGGACCTATAGATGGAGTTAATATAGTTATAGTAGATCTGAAATAAGTAGTCTATGACTTCCCCTCGAGCTTCATTTAGGCTCGAGTTCACCAACAGACGGTTTTTTTTTAAACAGCTGTTTAAAATTTAAACAGCCGTTTAACTGATTAACTTAATGATTAATCTGATGTTTAGGGCGTTTAACCCGCAGTTTAGCGATGGTGATCAACAAAATATTATTAAACGGCTGTTTAAATTTTAAACAGCTGTTTAAAAATAACCGTCTGTTGGTGAACTCGAGCCTTAATATACAATTTTTTTCCTGCTTTTTGCGTATACTATTCGTCAATTTGTTCAAGATCTGTGTCAGATCTATTTCAAATATACTAAGTAAATGCAATGCAAAAAAAAATATAAAAATTAACACTTAAAATAAATTTTTAAAATACAAAAAAATATATAAATTAAACTTATTAAAAATTGCTCAATGAGAACATGTTTAAAGAATCTCTACATTTTAACGCTTTTTATAATTATACATATATTTTAGGTATACACATTTTTATTTAAATATAGACTTATATTAAAATAAATTAACTGGTGTTACCATTTATATTATGTACTAAAGATATAGTAAATCCAATGAGACAATGCAAACAATGTAAACAAAGCCGGTCCTCTGTCATTTTCCCTCCCACTGGCGCTATCTGTTTCATTGTATAGGAAACAATCTTGACAAACCTTGAAAGTTTGTTTACATTTTTTGCGTTGTCTCGTTGGCCTTGCTTTAGTCATAAACATAAAAATAAAGTTAGGCAATCCTTTATTTCTTCTAAGTCTATAATATGAATAGGATAATATACTTACTAAAATAATAATTAGGGGTGCATTTACTTTTACATTATGTCTAGAAATTAAGTTTTAAATTGTTATTTTTATGTTTCTTAATTGTAGATTTACTACAATTACGAATTTACTTATTTTCGTACCTAATTTAACTTTTCTCAAATGTAAATATTCCATATTAATATACATATATATAGATATTTATGAAATATATAATAATTGTATGTAATTTAAGCACGAATCTGACGAAAAAGGATAAAATCTAAATAACCGTTATTATAGAGAATTGTAATCACATAATGTTGCCGAATTTTTTACCAATACCGGAAAATATTGATATTATTTATTATTATTAGTTAAATTTTAATTTAAATTTACATATTATGTTATGATAATATACTTACCACTGTGGTGCTTGTCTATAGGTACATTTAAGTACCTGCTTACTTAGTTTAAGATCTCATTAAATGTTAATATAGTTTTAAATTTTTAATTGTTAATCAGTGAAAATGTGTAATATTTTAAGTACCAACACATACGTATAAAAATAGGTATAATAAAAAGACCCAGTAGTTAATTAATTTCTTAATTTTACTATTAGGTCCTTACATAGCTATCAAATTGGCATTTGATATAGAAAAAAAAAAACACAAAATAAATATTTTGCGGACAAAACCTATTATTTAACAAATTCAAAATCAATTAAATTGATGACAGCTTAAATCATATCCCTTTTTTATACTCAAACCGAAGCCTGCTGCTAACTCTGACGTGGTTTGCGATGAATACGTTTTCACGTCGGAGGCCTAAGTTGATAATGAATTAAAAATTAATTCATTATCAACTTAGGTCTCCGACCGTACACTGGCCTTGTTCTGAAGGTCAAAATTTTCAGAACGAAACGAACGTTGGAACTAAAAACGTAGGTACAATGTTTGACACCATTAATGCTACGAGCTGTTTCTGAAAAATCTAAGATGTATAAGATAAATCAAATGACTCGAAAACAAATACACGAGCAATACCTATTTTAAATAAATTTGCATAGTTGCGTTTGGATTTCCAAACCAATCTCTAGAAGTTGCCAGTTCGACAAAACGCCAATTTCATATGTAAGGATCTGATATTATTCCTGATATATTAATTAGTTTCCAAAGAAAATGTGAAAATATTAATTTTTTGCAGAATGATGTAAATATTGTTATAGGTAAGTACTTATTACTTAATTAACCGAATATTGCCTTATTAAATGTTTATTTTTTATATAAAACCAGTTTTTTATTACTTCTATAAATTTTTAATTATTACCTACTTGGCCGTTGCTTGTGTTATAGGGGACGAGCCAGCCATCTACCATCAAGTGGAACGTAATATAAAAAACTGTCTACCTTAATCTTTATATAATAAAAATTTCGTGTCACATTGTCCGTGATGAACTCGATTATATATTACGTCCATGGGTTGTTGCTAAAAGACAGGCTAATGAAAAGTCCGCTAACCACACTTGCCATTTGCATTGCATGCACTTTTAAATATTTCTGCACTCTTAAAAAAAAAACGAACATTAGAAAATCGTTCTACTCTCCTTCTAGGAATAAAAGTGTTCTGTGGCTCTCTGTGTTTATTTATACGCTAAGCTACCAAGCCATAAAATTCGAAAAAAAAACACCTAGTGGTAAAATGACAAAGTTAAAATATTTGAATGGAATCAATGGAAAATTATTGACAATTGTCAAAATTATTGGACATAATATAACATAAACGATACACGCATCCAACACGCATCTTTATTTTTGTCCAATTACCAATATTGTGTTTTAAATGTTTTGTTATTGTATATAATTATATTAACAGATTATAACAATTATGTCAAACTACCGGCATTGTTGCGTTTCCGGATGTAATAATAACAGTGACAACAGTACTGTGTACTTTTTCAAAATTCCAAGCGATGATACTAAGTGGTGAGCACTTATTCTATTCGATATTTTGAACAGGTAAAATTTGAGATTACACTAAATATTTTTAAAATTTTCTATCTATCCTATCATGATCTTATTCACGAGGAATAAAATATAACAATAATAATTGTTTTAGACATAACATAACCTCATAACAATAAAGAAAGCTGTAAAGTTGTTCTTACAGGAAAATTAAGAATAATTATTAGTCTTGGTCACATGAAAACTTTGTTACAAAAAGTATTACAAACGTTGCCCCAAGTATTTTCAAACTAGATTTAGATGTCCATGTATTCTATGTAATTTTAAAATTTATTTAATTTCTTATACCTTTGTAAAACATATATATGATTTGCCTATACTATTATTTTATCCTTACTATATTTACTGTAGTCAACACCTGTGATGTTGCTTGTGTTATAGGCGACGGTAGCCACTTACCATCAAGTGGATCATTAGCTTGTCTGTCGACCTTAACATAAAAAAAAAACATTTCAGTAGAAACTTGATTTATATTCCTATATAAGGTTTGTATTTGTAAAACAAGCCTTTGACTTGATATTAAATAAATGTAGCCATTACTTATTGATTTATTTTCTAACATTTTTCAGGTCCATACACTGGCTGAAGAAGATAGGAAGGTTGGATTTAATAAATGCAGAATTAAAGTCTGAATCAGTATGTGAGATACATTTCGAGAGGGAGTACTTTAAAACTCCCAAGAGTCTATATAAAAGAGCGATACCAACCTTGCACCTTTGTGAAACGGATACTTTTAGTGCACCACCACAAAAATTACCAACAGAACTAAAACTGCAACCGCCAAAACAACCGCTAAGGCCATCAGTTCCTGACAAGTCAATACAGCAAGTGACCATAAACAATGCAAACTCAGTCCAGACATTGTTATGTTACCAGGTTCCTGAGCAAAAAGACATGGAAAGTTTTGTTGTGGAAATTAAATCTAAGATATCAAGTGAAAATTCTGAAGGCGAGGCGGAAATGGAAGATAACATTCCACAAGAAAAAGAAACTTTAGACAGAATGGCTGTTTATAAACGTGAAATAATCGGTAGATTTAACAAACTTATTTGGTTAAAAAAGACTATACAGAGGAAATTTAAAAGTAATCGTAAGAGTTTTTTGTTTAAATTAATGGCGCTTAATTTGAGAATTTTAAGTCCACAAACGTACAGAAGCTTGCGTGAAATATTGAATCTGCCCACTGAGAGGGTTTTGAGACAATTGAACTTGAATTTTTCAACAAAAGTGAACAGTAGGATGTTACATATAATGGTATGTAAATTGAGATCGTTGCCCGACAAGGCAAAACATTGCACTCTCTGCATCGGTAGAATGCATTTGAAGCAAAACGTTTACTACAATATAAAGAGAGACCAGATAGTGGGTTTGGAAAATGTCTGTGAAAATAGAACTGTAGATATAGCAGGATATGTCTACGTAGCTGTCGTACGTGGTATATTGGTAGATTGGAAACTACCAATTGCATACTCGTTTTTTAAATATGGCAACAATTGTCACTCTTTAGAATCGTGGACATTAGATGTCATAACTACTCTGTTAGAGAATGGAATAGAGATTAAAGCTTTAGTTTCAAATCCAGAATGTAATTTCAAATTTGGATATAGAATGCCCACAAAAGATATTAACACGTCTAGAGCTTTTTTCAAAGTTAGAAACCGCACTATCCCTTTCATTTTTAATGTACCTCACTTGTTTAGGCGTATTCGTAACGATTTCTTGCAGAATTATTTTATCCAACCTCCAGTCGATATATCACATAAATATATTACTGACATATTTGATCTTAAATTTCCCAGTGTGAATCTTTTGCCCGACCTCTCGAAACACCATATTTGTCCAGAAAATGGTGATAAATTAAGAATTGATTATGTTGCAAAATTATTCAGTCGAACTGTCCACACCGCTCTCCAGGGTTACATTTTTATGAAGTATTTGCCAGAGAAAGCAACACACACTGCAGACTTTATATTGCTTATGAATGATCTATTTGATATTCTCAACTCAAGTGAAGCCGGTGGTCGTTCGTATTACCAAAAACCGTTTTGCTTCAGCGAAGATCAAATGGAGGTTTTGGATAGAGCCTCTCGGAGAATAAAAAATTTAATGATACTGTCCAAATCTAGAATTGCAATCTGTAAATACAATAAGAACTTTAAATATTTGTATATCACAATTTCCTCCATAATTAGTGTTTGCAAGGAGCTCAGAGATGAAGGGGCGGACAGTGTTTATACGAGACGCTTAAATTTAGAACCGCTCGATGAATGTTTTAAGGAAATCCAAAAAGAAGTAGGTCATAAAAGAATGGCTGCTCATAAATTCGAAAGGGCTTTTTCAAAATTGGTAATAAAATATGCTCTCAAGGTTTCGTATGTGAGCAGTCTCGTGTTAGACCCCAGCGATTATATATCATTGTGTCCGATTCCAAGCTCATCTCCAAAAAAGCCGGAGGAACTAGAAGTGCCTTCCAACCATTACCACATTGTTGTGCCAGATAATAACGGTTCCTTATATGTTGCGTCATATATATTTTTCTCCTGTTCATTGTTGCACACTTGTAAGGAATTCCAAATTGTCCACTCCTCTTGCCCTTTGTTGAATGACATATTCAACTATTTCAAATTGTTTAATAAGGAGTCTGCGTTTTATGGCGAATTAAGAGTGCCACCTGATTGTTTTTATAAGTACATCAAACAATTGGAGCTTGTAATGATGGAAATGTTGAGTAAGGCTGTCACGAAAAGTCCAATCATACTTTTAATGAAGTCGTTGCCACCGTTCGTTGGGATATGCGAATGTTTTCCGGCGAAATTTGTACTCAAATTGTTTATCAGATTGAAAATATATGATAGTTGCAAAGTTACAGACAGCTACTTCAGAAGAATTGATAAACATATTCCTTCGGTTAAGAATAGAGAGTCATTCAATGAATATGTACGACAATATAAACTTTTGTTTAAGCATTTTACGTAAAATTACAAGTTAAGATAGAAATAAACATACTTTATAATGAGTTAAAAAAAGAACTGGATAAAATACCGTCTATTACCAAACGACAAACGACACTGTCCACCTTTTAGTAATTTTTTTTAACCAACAACCTTGTTGGTCGGTTGCAATTAATTTTTTGGTTCTTAACCGGCAACCTGGTTAGTAGTTAGTATATTTTTAGCGTCCAGTCCAGCTAGTAACTGCCAAACACTTCCACTATTATGAATTTATGTTTCCCGAAAATAATATTATCATGAATTACCTATTATTACAAAATAAGACACGTTTGGTCTAGGGGCTTGTAACTCTAGCTGTTAACCGAACGGTTGTAGGTTCGAATCCCGCTAGGAGCAAATGTTTATGTGTTAAAATTTTACCTTTGTACCTGAGTGATAGATGTTTTCTATGTAGTATAGTATCCAAAATACAAGCATTAGTTGCTTACTGTGGAACTATATGGTGCTGTGTGGAATGTGTGAAGATATTTATTTATTATATTTAACTTTGTGTAAAAAATCACCAACACGAAGCTCATCATTTATTAATTGCATCTGGCACCTTAATATAAATATGAATAATTTTTAATACCCGAATTTTTCTTGGTCGGTGCTTTTACTTTATTAATTAATGAGTAATTGAATAATATTCACTCGTTTCTTTCCTAAATTACTGTTCGATGTCTGTCCAAATTTTAATAAACTCGCTACGAAGAAGCCAATAATTTTCCGAAGCATTTTCCTTTCTCTAATTCAAAGAAGGAATTCGTCGCGTATGTTTTTCCGACGTAAGACATAATTTTTTGCCTTTTTTCCATACAGTAGATAGTTTGTCGGTTAGGAATAAGAATTTTGATTACAACCGACAAGCTAGATAGATTGTCAGTTAAGAAAAAAAATTACTAACGGACCAATGGACAGCGTGGTTGTAAATGATGTTTGATATCAATATGTTTTGCATGTTTGCTATTCTCAAAAGATTTAGCTATTTGTAGCATTGCACCTCTTTTGTCCGTACCTAAGTATATGTTATTTTAATAAAGAGTGATTTAACTACCCTAAGAATTACCTCAGAGGTGTTTTATTTTTACCCAAACCGTTTATTGTGGTGTTTTTGGGCGCATTTGTACAATACTAGATATTCCTATACTTCAAGAGACATAATTATATGAAATATTCAAAATAAGTCTATCTAACGGAGTGTCAGTCATGAAATAGGCTACCAAATGTGATGTCAATGTTAAATGTCAAATGTCAACGTCAAATGTGATACCAATTGTAGATACTAAAGGAATTGTCAGATCCTACAACAGAATGATTACAAAACGGTTGAATTTATAATTTGTGGTATTAAATAATTTTATAGTAAAATATATTTGTTTAATATTTAGTTAAGTATCTATACTAATATTACAAAGAGGAAATATTGGTTTGTATTGAATTGGCTCCGAAACTACTGGACAGATTTGAAAAATTATTTCACTGTTGGAAATCTATATTATCAGCGAGTAACATAGGCTATATTATATTTTCCAAAAAATTAGGGATCCTTAATAAAACTCCAATAATGTAAAAAAATGACCTAAATATTCCTTAGATCGCGTGCGCTGCGAAAACTATCGACGATAGAACAAAATAATGTACTACGACTTTGCAGAACAAATCACATCATCACACTTATGTAAGTGTCGCGACAGCATATTATTATGTCTATCATAGTTATGCCACACTTTTATAAAAAGGCTCTTTATTTGTATCTACTATCTTGGTATTAAATCCTTATCAAAATAAATTACTTCATATTCAAGACTTATTCCATTCGAAAGATATAACGAGTTTAAAAATGTTAGTATTGGGCGTACCCCAATGACGCAGGGGAGACAATGTCAAGAAATAAAGCTAGTTAGGATATAAGGCAAAGTTATTTCGCTGTCATTTGGCCTCCCTCCACTTTTGGGTCGAACTGAGACATAGTTTTTAAACAAAGCTACAGCCAGTGTAGACCATGGCTTAAACCTTTTTGTACACGAAACACACTGCATAATCCAAAATTGACTTATGTAATTGATTGCCACGAATAGAGTCAAGGGTGTGAAGGTGAAATAAAAGAGTCAGTCGAGAATCCAAATTGTATTGAATATAAAAGAAAGCTAGTGGTGGTGGTGAGGGCTGTGAGGGGGAGGAGTAGGAGGAGTAGGAGGAGTGGGGCGCTAGATGGCGTCAATGTCGAGGTCGTTGTCGTCGTCGTCGCGCGACGCGGGCTGCGCGGGCGCGGGGCGCGGGGCGGTGGGGCGCGAGGCGGACGCGCGGTCGTCGTACTCGATGCGGATGTCGTCCTCCTCGTCGCGGTCGGCGTCGCTGTCCGACTCCTCCTCCTCGGCCTGCTGCAGCCAGTCGAGGAAGGGCTGCGCGCGGCGCCGCACCTCGGCCGCCAGCTCGCGCGACGCGTACTTGCGCGACGGCTTGGCCGCCCACTCGTGCACGGCGCGCTCCTCCACCACGTCCGCGTCGTACAGCAGCTTCAGCAGCCCCGCCACCTTGGGCAGCAGCTCGGCGTGCTGCGCGCACATCGCGTCCAGCGCGTACAGCGCGTGCCGCTGCGCGCGCGCGTCGCCGCGCGTCAGGCGCAGCAGCAGCGCGCGATGGCGCTTCACGTCGGCGGCGATAGCGCGCGGCCGCACCAGCACCTCGAACGCCACCAGCGGCGCCTTCGAGCGCACCTCCAACCGCTCCGCCTCCGCCACCAGTTCGGCGTGCGCGCGCGCGCCGTCCACGTCCTCACGCGCTGCGCGCGCCTTCAGGTACGCGTAGAACAGGTCCATGCGCTGCTTCTCGTTCTTCTCGCTGTCCTCCGAGAGCGTCATGCTCTTGGCGCCCTCCGTCAGGTCCTGCATGCGCGCGCGCACCGCCTCCTCGCTCACGTCCACCGTCCACGTGCCGTCGTCCGAGTCGGAGTCGCGGCGGCGCTCGCGGCGGCGCGTGGGCGCGGCCGGCTCGGGCTCGGCTCGCGCCTCGGCCTCGTCGCCGTTGCTGGCGCCGGCGTTGGCGTTGGCGTTGGCGTTGGTGGGGCCGGAGCGCTTGGAGCGCTTGCCGCGGTTGCCCTCGGTGAGCGAGGAGCCCTGCGTGCCGGGGTCGGCGGCGGGCGGGTTCTTGAGGATGAAGGTGTTGAGCTTGTGGTTGAAGTCGAGCTGTCCGTGGTAGCCGCACGCCTTGCAGCCCTGCGAGATCGTGTTGCGCTTCGTCGACACGATCAGCTCCGTCTCGGGGTTGTCGCACTCCGGGCACAGCACGAACTTGCGGATGAACCCATCGAGCAAGTCCTGCAGCTTGGCAGAGTCGTGGCTCCCGTTGACGATGAAGCGCTCGTTCTTGAAGTCGAACTGAGTCTGGGCGCCCAGTTCGCAGCCGAAGTACTTGGTGGGATAGGTGGCCGGTCGGCCCAGCGCCTTGGCCACCTCGGGCATGTTGACGATGACCGTCTTGATGCCGTTGCCCTTGCCCTCCACCTTGGCGCAGATGCGCGGCATCTTGTACCGGTAGAACGCATCCGCCACGTTCCGGTTCACGTTCACCGAACCCATCGCGTCTCTTTCTAATTTATTATATTATTTTATATATATGTATATATTACGACTATTCTAACTAATATGTTGGGGATGCGTTAACGCTGAATCTGAAACCAGAAAGAGTTTCCTTCATTGTATTAATTGGAATTAAGAAAATGCTTTAGTGGCCTAATAGATGCGACGCTGTGTTTCGCATTCGCATTCAAATGGGTTAAGGCATGAAACTTAAAGGTACCGAACAATGAGAAGAGCAGTGGGAGGTGGGACGCGTCATGCGGGCGGTCCCGCGGCGAAGGCACGCGGTCACGTCTGCCGCAACAGCTTCCGATGCCTCTTACTGCAAAATTTTGATCTTCTGCGGACAGTGTCGCTCCGTGTGTGAAGCGTCATGCACGCTGGACACCAACCGCTCGCTCTCCTTGCCGCGACACAGCGACCACACTCCTCGCACTGTACTGATGTCTCTGCAACGACCACATCACGCCCTTTATAATCCTCACAATATTCCACTAATCAACTAAACAACTAAACAACAGAGTGGCAAGCTAAAATAATAAAATTGGATACGTTGGTACTATATGCAAAATAAATACATATATTGCAATTCAAGTCGTATTCTGTTTTGAATGAAATAGATGTTCCGATACTTATTAGCGTTAAGTATTTATTTTTCCATGGACTTTTAGAAATTTTTAAAGATTCGCTGTTGCACAGACTTCGTCCGTGTAACTTTATAAAAACATGTCCTATGTTACTCCCTGATAATGTAGCTATCTAAAGGTGAAAGAATTTTTAAAATCGGTACAGTAGTTTATGAGTTTATTAATTAATTACAAATAAAAATACAAATCTTTTCGCTATAATATCAGTACTTATAGATAACGAAATTAAAAAAGTTTTTAAAAAACACTTAACAATTGAAGTTTTTTCAAGTTGAGCTGTCTCACTAATTTCATCTTTTGCAGTGTATTTAATCGCCGCAAAACTATTTTTATATCATAATTATTTGTTTAAACTTTTAAAACGGTCAATGGGTCATATCATTGCGTCCAATGCGCTCAACTAAATTCATTATCAATATGTTCCGATAAAAAAGCAACTTAAATCTTACACGCACGCATTAACTTGTTTAAATACATGGTGAACGTCATAAATTTATTCATACATGCTACAGCAAATAAATTAAGCACCTTCATTTGCAAAAGCGTAAAAGTAATCTCAGAGAGAAGTATCTAACAAACAGGAGCTCAGTTGAAATAAAAGACGTGACGCAAAACGACATTATTATTGTTCACTAGCCACGTATGATACACAACTAGTGGATTATAAAGTTAAAAAGTATCGCTCGCTCGCATATTCGCAGCAAACCTTTGCATTTTGCTCAATATAAATAAACACGAATAGCGGCCTTGATATTCTGCGTAGTGATTGGTCGCCACTAGGCGGCGCGTTTCAAAGTGGCGCGCCACGCACGCCACTTTGAAACATCGTGCAACTGAACTTGCAAGATTGTTTTCATTTACTCGCAATCCTACTGTGTTATGCTTTTTGATTGAACATCGAATGTTGAACAGGTAATGTACGTCGCGGTATACCCGTATACCGGGCGCTGCGAAAAACGAGCGACCTTCTCGTATAAAGTCACGGCTGTTGTGACAATCGCATCAAACGAGACGATACTTCATTTGATACACATGGTACTGGTACTATCAAAATGGTAAATTTCGATGTATAAAACTAATTAAAAATTATAAACTAACCCCCGATATTCTATTGAGTATAAACACGCTACATCTAATGTAAGTTGCTGAGGAGTTTGATATCTCTTGGACAACTTGATGCTGCAGCATCAGGTCAAGGTCATGGAACCATGTCATACCACCGAAATAACATTACATATAGCAAATTTCACATTAATCGAACCCTGTGGAAGTTATTGGGTTCCCTTCGTCGATTAGGAAATGAGCTGATGATCTTCAAACGCTTCATGAGCTGAAGAGTCATATGATGCCATAGAATACCACTTTAACTTAACTTAAATTTAATATTTTTAATTGTTATATTGTTACATAGATCTGAAGGTAGGCTGTTGATAAGGTGTGGGACAATGTAAGCGGTAGTTCTTTCGCCGTACGTATTATTGGGGCGTTGTGTACGTATTACTAGTGCGAAATTGAGTACAGCAGGACCGGGTCATTTCTAAAGCTACTTCCGCTTTAAAATTTGAATATCTAAACAAACGGGTTAGCCAAACGGTAAATGGTCCAGAAATTTAAATTGAATGTGCCCATTTCTACGTTTGACAATTACCGAATCTTAGTACGTAGGTGTGACTACATATACAAGACTGCAATGCGCCAACATTATTGTTCTCGGTTCAAAGAATATCACTTTCATTTCAGTTAAGTTACCAAACCAGCTAATAAGATATACGAGTTAATAACTAAAATGTCAAAATGACGAAGATAAAACTATATTTATAAATTAAACAAAACTAAGAGATAAGACGATCATTGTGATGAACGTTAAATAATAATTCAATTTACCAAAAAATCATCGCCCAGTGCTTGAAAACAAATTTTGTCCAATTTTTTTCATTTTCCCTTCTGTCTTTAAGAGAAAGAAAATCGGTAAAACCGCAAGTTAAACTTTTATCTGCAAAACTGCAAAATAAGTTCAAAATGTCAAGATCGTAGATGGAGATAATGACGACTGAAGGTTCAAATTGTACAGAAATGGCAAAATATGTACACAAAATTTATGTAGAAATTAAGTTTGTTACAAGATGTCTTATAAAAATACATAAGTCCTCCTACAGGAATGAACAAAATGCATTTTTCTTCGACCCTAGGAGGATGTTTCATTAAGTTATTCATAATTATTACATCATACTAATTAATGTTAAGGTACCTATTAATGTTAAGGTCTTCGCCGCAAAACAAAGTGTAAGCAAATAAATGTAAATTTTAGTACCTACCTAAAACCTATGCAACATTACAATTTATCGACATTCTGCCATTATCAACTATTAAAAATTTAAAAACTTGACGTTCATGACAATTTTGTTATATTACATTATATTTTGATTGTCATCATTATGCATAGTATCAATAAATTATAGCAAAGATACGCCTATTGTTTGCATTTCTATTTACACTCATTGCAGCCTCCATTTACAATTTAAGTAATTAATGAGATGCTAAAAATATGACAGATTCTAAAGATTATACAGTGTAATGTGTATAATCTAATTTTGGAACTTTATTTGTTTGAATTTCACTGTCTCCTTGGACGGCCAGAAGTGTTGAATGAAATATAAAATTTAGTACGAGATAAAGACTAAGAAAAAATAAAAACAAATTGTTTCACATTTTCTTAGGTTGCATTTTCACAACACTATTTTGATAGTTATATTGTAAAATGTGCATTAAAAGTCAACCAACAGACAAATCTTAGAGCATCAGTACTGCATCGCTTCGCTAATGAGATAGGCGTAAGTAAACAAACGCTAAAAATAACAGACACACGCGATAACTTACAAAATTCGCGAGCGTCGAAAATTGCGAACAGACGAAACGGCGCAAAAAAAGTTAAACACAGTTCAATAATATTGTTCTTTGGTGACAGTTTGCGATTTCAAAGCTCAATATTTCTTTGATGACAGTTGACGTACAGATGGTCGCCAATACGAATTAATAACGATAGTATTCACAATGCTTATGTGCATGTTTAATTTTCGCCTTCAAGCAATCAATCGAATCATACAGTTGGACTGTATGTCTATTAGGGTGTCCCAAAAAAATAAAAGTATTTTTTTTCCAACGCATACCCTCTTATTTTGTTTCAATGATGTCAAAGGTATTATAAATAAAGTTTCACGTATTTAGAACCACGGCAACCCGTGCCGACTTGCATCGAAACTTGTCGGTACTTGTTTACTAAGGCGCGCGGGAGCCAACGTATTGATGTGCTTGTTGTTGCTTGTTTGTTTGATTAGTAAACGCATTGTTTTCATTCAGTCAACATGTCAATGGAGTTACGCAGTTCTAAAAAGGGGATATTTTTAATAGGGGACGTAAAACATCAAATTACCGGTTCAAAACTTCCCTCTAATGGATAGGTACTGGCAGTTCTGTTCTATAATATTCGAGAAGTTAATTTAAGTGTCAATGAAAGCGCCAATCTTACTATTCGTGAGTGCATTATTTACTGGGAAAAGGCACGTATACCAACTAAGTCTTTACCAAACTGTGTTAAAAAACTAGTTAACTTGTATCAAGTTTGGAGAGATTTGCAAAAAAATGCAAATAAAACTCAAGGCGTGTTTGTGCAGCGTCGGGGAGAATTTATTTCAAACTTAAATGATTTGTTTGATCTTGCACACGCCGATGCCCTTAATTTAATGAGGATTAATGAAGATAAAATCTTCCTGCAGCGCCGGAGGGAGCCAGGTCGGCCTGGTCACTTAGCTGGAGTGGATAAAAAACTGGCCGAAAAGGAGAAAAAGGCCTACGTTAGAAACATTGACGAGCAAAAGCGACGTGATAAATATTTGTCATCCTTAACTCCTTCATCACCTTCTTATAAACCACTACAAGAAAATTCGTCTTTTGAATCTGAAATAATGGATTTGCAAGAAAACTTGCCCACCTTTACCGAGAGCAAACAGTCTAACACTTCTATGAGGAAAAATTTCATAACTCCGAAATTAGTGGCAGCTTTAGATAGGTGTCAGTTAAGTATGCGAATTTCTGTATTTATTAATGAAGCAACTATTGAAGCGCTTGGACATAACACTGACGAATATCCTATAAGTAAGTCCTCAATTCAAAGAATTCGTACAGAAAAGCGAAAAGAGCGCGCAGAAGCTATAAAAGTTGATTTTCAAAACGAGGTACCGGATACTGTAACTGTCCACTGGGATGGCAAACTCTTACCAGCTTTAGATGCACGAAAATCTAAAGAAGAACGTTTACCGATAGTTATTTCGTACGATCATAAAGAACAACTCATCGCTGTGCCAAAATTAGAGAACTCTTCAGGAAACGAACAGGCACAGGCAGTTTGGAACGCTATGATTGATAGGAATCTTGAAGATAAAGTGCAGATTCTCTGTTGTGATACCACTGCTTCCAATACAGGTCGTATTAATGGTGCCTGTGTGCTTCTCGAACAGAAAATGAATAGAGAAATGCTCGTTTTTGCTTGCCGCCATCACGTCTACGAGTTGGTATTAAAAGGTGTGTTTGAAGCCAAAATTAGCCAAGTCACTACGAGCCCTGACATTCCACTGTTTAAAAAGTTCCGAGAAAACTGGAAAAATGTTGATCCCGAAAGGATACAGATTTTGTGTCAATCAAAAGTAAGGCTGTATTCAATCGACTCAAAATTGATGACAGTTTCCTCAACGAGTGTCCTGCTCCATGGTCGAATAATACCTCGTTTCAACATGCTAAGAAAAAGGTGCTGGCACTGAGAGCAGTTAACGATACGGCTGAAAGAGCGGTTAAGTTAATGCAAGACTCCCATGGCTTAATTACTGTGGAAGAGGAACAAAAGCAATTTTTATTACGTTGCGTACAAGAACACAGACAGGTATATCCGGATTGCAAAAAGCAAACCTTAAAAAGAAAATTTAGTAAATAATGTTCTTTTAACGATTAATACTTAATAAATATTATATACGGGTAAAACAGTGTTTCATTTACTGAAATACGTGTTAAGTTCTACAACCTCTCTATGGCTTCCATACTAACTTTTCATTCAAAGTTTGACATCAAGTCGGCACGGGTTATCATTATCCGATTGCCATAATATTTATTATTTAAGTCATTAGGGTCAAATGGAAAAAAAATAAGGGGTATGCGTAACTCCATTCGCAAAAAAAAAATTTGCCCTTATAGCCTGGGACACACTAATGTCTATAATACAGGAAATGTTCTCATTGTAAGAGCTCTGTTGTTTGTATAACACGATACACCTCCGGCATTCAAAACACTCGTCAACGTAGCGATATTCATTCATACATAGGGTATGAAATCAATGCTAATGGTAGAAATGTTACAAGAGGTGTACAAATGCAGATAGGATAAAGGAACATAAGGAAAATAAGTATTTTTGTCATTAAACGGGTTTGCCGCATATGTAGTGTAATATAAATATCTATGGTGACAGGAGATCTCTGTCGGAAAAACGGTAAGGGGCCGCATTGAGTGGAAAGCTTTGGAAGAGGCCTATGTCGCAAGACAATTTGTCCAAAATTTGTGTGTAGTTGATAGGAACCCTAGATGGTTTAGTTGAGGTCTAAAGGTGGCGCTGTGATCAGGTTGACATTCATTATTGCAACCAAGTAATTATCCAATATATTTATTCAAGATATTAACTAACAGCTGATGCCAAAGACCATCGTCATAGAAATTTTCTAGTGGGCACTGCTGAGTAGGCGTAGGTATTCACCTTAATACTTAGAATTAGTTTAATAAGTCCACATCGATCTGCACAGTCAAATATGTTTATAATAGCAATAACACATAGTTGAGATATCGAAGCGCAAACATCCGCCCGAGTGTCTGCGAACGAATACGTCGACGGTGTCGAGTAGCAATAATGCTTCCGGAGTCTTTCAATGTAACATGACTTACCAAATAGTAAGTGACATATTGAGTGAAATATTTTTTTTTTCATCGTTAGTGATAAACTGATGATTGAAAGTGATTCCACCGCCAAAAGGTCAATCATATCAACATCATAATCAGTCCCAATGCTAGACATATGCCTCCTATGTAAAACAAAGAGCATACAATGTCTTCCCGTATGTAGTATACCTAAGGCTTAGAATTTTGGACGTTTCTGTATGTTGACTTGACTGACCACGACAATTTCCATTGCAAATACAGCTTTAAAAGTTTTACAAGCTATGGTCGTTGCATATCTCTAGGGATTTCCACGTAAAGAATTCAATTCGACAGGGATAGCATTCTAGATAGATTCTTTCCATAGCATTCAACAAGCCAACTCTAAAGGTAAACAAGATACCTACTGACGAAAAAATCCAATGTTGTGTTAACGCAATTAAAGCTTACACTTCATTTCTATATTACAAAAGAAATGCCAGGATCCCAAACCATTAATTAACATTATTAAGACATGTGTTTATATATATATATAAAGATTTATTTAATGAAAATGACAACAGCTTAAACACATCCACTCACCATGTGCAAACTTGCAGCCGGACAAACTAGCGGCACTAAAAATCACATAGTTTCCAAACCAATACTGATTGATTACTCAACATTTATCAAACGCGCGCGGATTTTATTGCTTCCTTGCAACGCAATATTGCTTATATATTGATAACGGCACAACATAATACAAGTGCACCTAGTGGTAGTGCTTCGCCAACTAACCCTACCCACCTCACCTTGCGTATGTTATGGCGAGCGAGACTATTGTGTCACCCGAGACACGGGTCAATGTTTATTTTATGGGAGACTGTCGACAGGCTGTCTGAACTCATTTTCTATGAACTCGAGTCACTCTCTGTGCGTACGCACCTATTAATATGGAAGTCATAGTGTGGCACGGCAAACTGCCTTGGCGACTGTAATCAAACCACCACATAGCAAACCGCCGTCAAAAATTATATATGGCATATCAAAGCCCATTCCACCATTTTACCAATTCTGGCGATGCATTAGGTACTAACTTAAGTCAAACCAGGTTATATCTAAATCTACCGGTAGACCATCCAGACTACCTGCCGCCCTTTCTTATACAGAAAAAGGAAACTGCCTCTCATTTGGAATTTAATCTCTCAATAATTTCATTTGGAAGGACTATGAATCATCTGTAAGGGCGTGGATTGCCTATAAAAGATTAATGTGCATTGTCGTGAACAAATCTTATTAATGATTAGATCTTCATCTTATGACTGCATCACAAATTAAGATAATTACATATACTGTAGTCTATTGATTGAAATGAACCGACAAAACAATGCCAGTATCTATATTATCATCATAAGATTATGTCACCGCAGTCAGTTAAAACAATACAAATGTAGTGTTTACAAAAGGGTGAAAAATTTTCTAAATCTATAGAAATTGCCCAACACGATGGAAGCGATATCAGTCAAGTATTTGAAATCATGTTTTTATATCACCATAGAAGATTATAGAGTTTATTTGTTGTAAATGCAAGAAAAGATTAGCGCCTTGATAAATTGATATTAAAGATAGTTAAATCAGTGAGTAAGAGGGAATAAAAACTTTTTCATATTTTTATAGTAATGATGAGTCGAACTCATTAGTAATAATGGCCTCCGTTATCTATGGGTCGAACTAATTTCAGTGGTTGGCAAAGTTTAAAACGCACTTGCACTGAATTTTGACGTATGTGCGTAACAGTTAACGAATCGTGGGTCCATTAAACACCAGATAGTCAAAACAGTGATTTCTACTACTGAATATGGCTAAAAAGAAGGCAAAAAATAATATTTTGAACCTATTGGATATTTTGGGAAACGAGTCTCAATGGATGAACGAAATCTACTCAATATATTATAATTATAACTTGTGCTGACGACTACTTATCACATAATAATTTACTTATTGAAACTTTGGATTCGACACATATGTTGAATCCATTTACATTTATATAATAGACGTACATTAAGGTCCTCAGCGTCGAGTTAAGCGATCAGTTCATGAGTCAGCGGGTTGGAAAATAAGCTGCTTCAGCTAACCACGTTACAAGGATTTTACTTTAAATAGATGCTATTGGTGGTAAACACCGTCATAAATTTACAAATACCAAAGTTTCTAATTTATAAATCTATAAATAAAAAAGCGTAACATGAAAATTCAAATAAAAATTACCATACCAAACAATATTGTTCCTCTTGACTTCATTTACAATAATGCAATTACATAAAATAATTTATATTGCTTCAACGTAGATTTAGTTAGATACTCCAGTAAAACACTAAACGTCGCATGGACTGACATTTGCCATGGGTATATTCCGTCTCGATGGCCACCAGCGGTGGTTCAACTGAGCGGTGGCCAACGGGAATAAGTCCTACATTCATCTGTGGAATGAGCTAGTCGCGTTTAATTAATGTTAAATCAGTGCGCTACGTCAACTCAACCCACTCATCGGAGTCGTGTCGTGTCCGTGAGCGGTCGCGACGTGTCGCGGTTGCGTGCGGTCCGCGTCATGTGTTGCGTCGGCTGAACCAACGCGGACTGTCGACTCCTTGTCTGTCAGCATGAAATGGGGGCGGGCGAATTCCCCCTCGTCCCTTGCACACAACCCTGACACTGACAACTAGGGTTGTCACCTACTTCTTTATGTTTTTTCTAAAATTACTTAACGGTTCGCACCTGACTTCGCACAAAGTTTAAAATGTTCGAAAATCCAGCAGAGCTTTGGCTGTGCGTTGATGGTCAGTCAGTACAAATTATTTTTCACCTCTCCAGCACGAAACAGCACAGAACTCTACAGCAGCCAAAGCACCCTGCTTTTGGAGCCTAAAAACTCGCAGGAAAATCGATTTTTTTTCGAAATTCGAACACGCGATTTAACTCACAGGAATAAAATTTTGATTTTATTCCTGGAGCGGTGTTGAGGAGCGTCTTGATTCAATTCTAGACTACTTCGCAAGTTTGTGATTTAAAGTTGGTACTCGCAGGAAAAAACAATTTTGCTCTAGAGAGCAAAATTTTGAACTAGAGTTGAACAAATAACTATTAAGCATAGATGACAAGTTTTTCTAACACAATAAAAGAACACAAATCTGTACATACAATCGTTGCTAAAGCCATTGTTTTGTAAAAAAATTTTACATACCAAAAATTAAACAAAAGAACCTATTAACAAAATATTCCTTTTATTGAGAAAAAGAGCAAATATACCTACTTAAATATGGATGGCCCGAAAAAAAAGACACTACTAATAAGTAAATTTGATTTCAGTTAGCAATATCAACATATTGAATAACAGGAAATATGTTAGCAGTATGTTATATGGTTAATATAAGATGTGATAAGAAATATGGATAAACACAATAGAAATTTTCCCAATATTTTCCTGAATTTCCTAATCTTCAACAAGACGAAAAGTACTTCACTATCTTGTAACATTTTATCGAACAAGAGTGCAAGTGCAAGTTTATCAGTTAAAATGTATTTAAAAAAATAGGTTGACCATCCAAAATAAAACATTTATTTATTTCCCAATAAAAAAAAATCAATACAGTTTTAGAACTTTCAGTACCATTTATAAACACAAACAAATTGGAAATCTTTTAAATGTAGAAACAAGAGATTGTTTTTATAATAAGGCGTCGTTAATGTATGGCACAATGGCCGAGCTTTTGGGGTTATTTATATTAAAATGTTCCCTTTTGGGAGCCCTGATCTAAGACGAGCACACGTGGACGGAAGGAGGGCCGACAAGAGTGCACCGACTTTGACCTCTAGAGCCATCATTATGGAGCTTTTCAGTACTTAAATTTGGTATACGCTATGGTATAGGTCTTATCGCTAATATCAAATTAAATTTAACAGTTTTCGTTGTTAACGCGTTTAAATAGGCTGCTAAAAAAATACCTATTAAGTAGGTGTATTAAGTATTAATAATATTAAATTTGTGTTTGTAATGTAAATTTGTGCCTACATTAAAATTAAATGAAGATTTTAATATTAAAAGGCAGCGACATTTTAAAATGCCTTGAAGTAAATTTGATGAGATATATATGTAACTAGTGGCCGCCCTCGGCTACGCAAGGATTTTTTCTGAAAATCTATATATATAAAAGGCAATGTGTGTATCTATGTTTTTTTTTATTTGAGAAAACAAACAATTACACCATGCATAGTAAATTTGAAAAAGAGAAAGATACATAAATAAAGGTTACAGTGTAATCAACGACATTTTCCACGAATTGGCAAAATGTTCCAGTATGTTCCCTATGGACTCCCGCTAAACCGATTTTGATGAAATTTTCAGACAATCTTCAGATTAGTCCAGCGGGTGATCCTGTGAAGTTTGGTAGCGATCGGATAAGAAAAATGGACGCGGACGAAGTCGCGGGCAAAAACCTAGTTATATATAAAAACCTTACTCTTTAACGCTCTTTCCATTAGTGAAGATCGCATTAAAATCCGTTGCGTAGTTTCAAAGATCTAAGCGTATATACAGAGCGACAGAGGGACGAAGCGACTTTGTTTTATACTTACTATGTAAAATAAGAGATTTATTATAAAGTTTAGAATTGAAGTTATAAATACATCAACCGTGTTACATTGTGCTACAAGTTCTGCCAATCGGTGGTAATCATAATCATAGTGTCAGACTAGCGATAACGAGGGCAACAGCGATAAGTACAGACAGTTCAAGATCAAAAATGCCTTTATGTGCATCATAGTAAACTCAGTGTCGTAAAATTTCTCAATGTTTAGTGGAAAACATATTTCAAGATTATGGAAGAATAATGTTACACAACGCACACAAGATAAGAAGTTAAATGCAATTTGATTCTTGAGCAAAAGTTCTTTGGTTTCGGTACACAATGAACATTTCAACATTGTTTGAATTAAAAACTTTTCAATTGATTAACTTGCGTGAAATTTAGATTCAAATATATACCAATATGTGAACTGTCTTAAGTCGTCTTTAAGTATCAACTTTAATGTCTAAGCTTCTCTATGTTACCCAGAGAAATATTTCACACAAACCGTGCATTCCGTCATTGAGTTTAATGACGGCGAACTAAAAGTCTAGGTCGAAAACTAAAGTGACATAAGGCTTATACCATGCAAACTTTAAACCATGAGATGTCTAGGTATATATCTGCGCTAAATTTCACCTAAATCCATTCAGGGATTAACTCGTGATCGACTAACACCACAATTATTTATTCCATTTATAACATTTCTAACAAGTGTCAATAATGTTGGCATTATTAAATAAACATATCCGTTTTTCTAACTTTAGTTTATCTCCGTCATGTTCTCAACCAAGCGTTTACTTAAATATTATAAAGTGGTGTTTCACGACGCCTCTAGGCGTCCCACTATCAAGGTGTTATTATATAAAATCATTAGTCCGACATCTAAGAGAGATGGTTGTATCAAATGTATATAGGCGCGTCCCTGTCGACCAATGGAAGTAATAATCGCAATGACACTTAGTAACGGCGCTGGAAGGCTTCGCAGGATGTTCACGAGACGGGGGACAGCGACGCGCATGCGTCCAGACGCGATATCGATTCTGTAACCAGCCTTCATCCTACGCTAGGCTCCTAGGCGAGCCTAAACTCAATTAAAAATAATCCAACCATCAATACTAAAATTTATCGAGCCATATTTTTGAATTTATAAGTATAAATTATAAATTAATCACAGACATTCTATTTGGACCATTCTAATGAGCCCAAACACGCTATATCTGCTGTAACTTATTCATAATTAAGTTGTATGATCAAATCAAACGTACAATACATAGTTAGTAGTATAAAATAAAAGAACGTCCACCACCCCGTGGAGGATCCTTTATCCTATCATTTAAGTGTATTTTCAGCCTACCCCTTTTTAAAATTCTATCAAAAGCTCCCAAGTGAAACGAAACGGTTTTTTCTTTGTTCACTTTGTTTTCGAACAAAAGTTTCACAAGGTCGTCTCTATTAAAGGCAAACATTATTTTCTAAAAATGGTTGGTACGTGTAAAATATACAATTTGTCATTTAGCGTTTGTCGACTTAATTAATAATCACTCACTAGCCATGTCACGCGGCTTCGCCCGCCTTAAAAGTGCATTTTGCCGTTTTGCATTTTTGCTGATTTTCGACACACTAACTTTTAATTCAGATTCAATTTAGTTTTAGTTTTATCAATAAATAAATAAAAAAGTTTTTACACCTTCGCAATTATTATTGTTGGATTTGGGGCCAAAACTAGGAACATATAAACAAACAAACAAACATACTCTGCACAGTATAGATAGAAGTGATCTTGAGAGGATTGCATTGGTTGGACCTTTTGGTGTGTGGTGGCGACTTTAAGGCCGTTCAACTTTAATCCGTTAGTTATTTCATAGCAAATTTTCAATTTAATGTCAAACGTTTCGCATGCATTTGATATTTAAATCGTCATAGCACTCGACCTATATTCTATTTCAATAAATACGAATTGCAATATTTATTATTGTTTTTGTTTTCCAAACCTAACTCCTAATTGACGTCCTGTGGGGAAGTTCGCGTAGGGAGATTTTTCTTCAGTAAATATTAGTAAGTGTCTTTGTAAGTATTTTAGACTTGGATGGATATCCGCCACCTGACACATATTGCAGTTATGACGTAATCAATTTTTTTAAAGAAAAAACATCTTTTTTTAGTTCAGAAACCTATCGAGTGTCAAATAAGAGGGCTCCATGAGCTGATTCCAAAAATATACTACACAAAGGAATAACGAACATGAATATGGGATAGGAATAGCGGTAGATACGGATATCAGAAGCCCCACTAATATTTAGTAACTTATTATGCTACAATTTATGTGTTTTTGCGGTTAAAACAAGTGTATAAAACGGTAAAATAACTCCCTATGATGCGTTTCCGACACGCTACAATATTTGCTTCTTTAAGTATGTTATAAAAAAACTTTGGCTTCCTGCAACGTTATAACTTATAAGGGTCCAAATAAAGACTTAGTGGCAAAGAGTCTATAAAATGTGCTCAAGCTCAAACACAGTTATGAAGTTTCTAGCTAGATCATAAAACGTGACAGATCATATCACTCTATGCGGGGATTCAAATGGAGCCGTATTCGAGTTACGACCCGTTATCTCAACACAATCAGGACAGTCTAAAAATATATTTATAAACTAACAAAAATTTAATGAAACTTTTAGTTTTTAGTTGACTTTCAAAACATACTTTTAAATTATTACTTCTTCTCAGAGAAAGTGATGTAATATGGCGATACCAGTTTGTCCATATCTAACTTCTTTATAACGACTATGGGTTCAACTAAAATATACCTAAATTAAACCAATTACTTACATAAACGTATTTAGTCAAATTAAATTCGATTTAGAAGTAAACAAGGGTAAAATTCTAGTACATACATTATAAATGTTAAGAACTATCGACGGAATATCTCATCTTCCTTTAATATACCTATACCGTATTGTATAATATCTATTATATAAAAATCCATGTTTAAATACTACGTGTGTAATAATATGTAATCGAAAAACTCGCATCATCGCCAAGAAAGTTGGCAAGTAAGTATATACATGAAATTTGTCATTAAGTTTATTTTTATGCTGACCATAAAAAGGCGGGCGAAGCCGCAATACACGATTATTCTAGTCCATCTAAATCTATACATATTATAAAATAAAGTCGATGTTATTTTCTGTCTGTTTTTCTACAACTTCTAACAGATTTTGATATAATTTTCACGAATGTAAAGAGTGGTAAACGAGAAAGGTGCATGCGTAGCCGGATTGCTAGTATTGTATTAATGCGTGTTTCTTATTCAATGATTAAAACTTCGCATACGACAACATTTACAGTTTCTGGGTATTTACAGGACCTGTAACTGTTTTGATTTCTTTTAATTTTAAGTAATTTTGATGAGCCCTGCTTCCATTTAAAACAGTCTTCAATCGTTAAACTATACAATTTGCGGATGCGGGTCAGTGTGGTCTAGTTCTGGGAAATGCTAGCAAAAATCAGGCGAACAAAGCCGCGGGCGCAACAAGCCTTTAGGATAGTAAAATTGGTGGCCACGTAATTCCTTCGGCCACTGTGCATACGTGGTTAGCAAAACGAGGTCTGTGTGCCAGACGAGAAAGGCGCGGTTCAATGACCGGTGACATAACGCGAAAGCCGCAGATCGAAGGTTACAAGTGTGTAACAGTGTGGCCATCATTAGCGAGAGATCGCTCGCAAAAAAAAAAAACACAACTTGGGTTACCCCACGGACTGTTAGATCTTGCTGAAACTTTTTTTAGTTTGATATGGAATGAAATTATACCATTATTATATACTACTAGCTGTGCCCGCGACTTCGCACGCGTGATACTCGGAATAGCGTGCAACTATTTTGTTTGTAATAAAATAAACACTAAATGATACAGGAGGCTCACTACAATAAATCAACGAAAACAGCATTCATTCATTAGCGAGCACAAACGCACACACAGACAGATTTTATTGTAATGTATGGTGATTCGCAACATTAACAGCACGTGTGCTGTTGCGTATTAACGAGCAAAGGATGTCCATAGTCTATTCCCCTAACATCATCTGTTCCTTATCTATTTCATCACCGATTTTTGTTCCTAGAGGCTTTTATAAACAATAATTTATTGTCAGTCACGTATTCGCATAAAAAGGCTTTGTGAATATATTTTCATGAATAAATAAGTTACTAAGCCACGTTTGACAAATGTATAATGTAGAGCAGAAGTTCATAAAAAGTGGGAAATGCCACACAAGGCCTCCAAGAATAAATCTATACTAATATTATAAAGAGAGAAGATTTTTGTATGTTTGTATAGAATAAACTCAAAAACTACTAGACCAATTTTAAATATTCTTTCTACTATAGAAAGTGCTACGTTATCAGTGTGTAAGGCTTGTACTGATCTTGACCAACGCTTTAGAAAATTTAATATCACACATTCTTCTTTGAATACCCAGTTATTGATCAATACAAGTTTGAGGCATTCATAGGCCCTTGTTTTAAACCAACATAGCCAATAGCCAGCCTCGCACTAAAATATTCATAGTCCATTCATTAGGGCTCCAAATTTGTTGACATAAATTCCAAACTGATAATTTTATTATTCATTATATTGAAGCAGTCTAACTCCACACTTTTGTGATATTTCTTGCCTGCAAAAGGCAGAGAGGCCAATTTTATTGTGACATTCATGCATCACAAATATTAAAAAGTTACAATACTTTGAAGTGTTAAGCTTACTTGTTTGTTTAAACATATTATGATAATAATGTTGACCATGCTTTTACTGGAACACGTGATTCGAGTGTTAAGAGTAGGTATATACTTATATACGCTATACATCGCGAATTCCACAAACTAGTGGACGCATTATGCAAGAAACAATAATTAATTTGTACGTCTTAATTGTGAATCCAACTTTATTTATAAACATATGTTTTGTTTTACATACTGAACTTAAAATAAAATTGCAAGTTAATGCCGTCCAGTCTGAAGTATGTTTTTACTATAATATATGAAATGGCAAGTAGGTATTCAAGAACAGGAGCATTTTATCTTAACCTACCGATGTGGTCATATATACTAATATAATCAATATGAAGGTTAGATTCTTTCGTCTGAACGCGATCTCTAGAAGAAGCAGAAGCATTTACAAAAAATAATTCTTGGATCTAATAGCTCATTTCTTGACGAAGCTTACAGGCTATTTAACATCACGTTCGTTGAGGGGCATAAAGCGCATCAAAATGAAAAATAAAAAACCACTCGAGAATCCGATTTCCTTTAAATTAATTGTCAAGTGAAACAGAGTGGCACAGTTAGTTTTTAATAAGGATGGGACAAATATTCTCAATAGGCGAGTGTTTTTACTTTGTTAGTTGGTAAAATTATTTTCAAAAAAGTATATCTAAGTCATAAGATGATTTACAAATGGTTTTAATTTCTCAATTTCTTAATAAACTAAAGGTTAAATTTATAAATCTATTATAAATTTTGTCTTTTGTCCCCTTCTATGTTTTAAAAGAAAAGAAACATACTATACTTTTGTAAAAAAAAAAAGAGTCCACAAAACAGACTAAAAATAGTGTTTTAGTCTCCAAAGTACAAGCTTGTGATAGAAGTGCCCTTGCAAAATAAAGGTAGAGTAGAGTTCTTCTTTTTATTTGTACTAACACTTGAAAGGGGTTTTCATTGTTTTTTAATTGTTCGATAACACTTCAAACGACTTAGGTAATTGTTATTGACTGTTTCTGCAATTTTTTATCGATTGCAATGTCGTCCTCAATGATATTTTGATGCGGTTTGCGGCCAGCCGATAATTTTAATAGAATTGTTACATGTGAAAATATTTGTATAATATAACTAGGTTGGTACCAACACCAAGAGTTATTTTATGAGCGAGTGAAAACTTTTAGACAAGCATTTTATAAATATTTCGTAGAAATATAGTAAATTTTCGGATAACAAAAATAAATTTTGCATTGCATGTGCTATTGATCTTATCGACTTCATGTCAGTAACTAGTTTTGACTTCGTTGGCGCCCCTTTTTCTTAGGTGTTGAAATAAATGTTCAGATTTTTATTATAAGGTAGGTACTATAGAAAAATTGTTATCATATAAATATATGTCGCACGCTCGGCACATAATGGAAGACAAAATATATAAACTTCCGCAAGTTCCGGCACGCAGTCTCTGAACGTAGACAATATTACGTTACCGGTGGATGTGGCTGCCGGCAGCCTACATAATGGAAGAAGTAACTCAATATATTTGCAATTCGGTGCAAAATGGCTATCGATCGAGGGGCACGCATTGGAAGGGAGCAGGGAGGGGAGCCAGTGTCGACCGGAGTGTACTCGAAAAGTTAAATATGAATAAACAATACAGCTTTAGTAAATTTTACATTCTAATTAAAACTAAAAACATGATCATTGTACAAACAGTCTAAAGAGTTTGGTCAAGCTCAAATCAAGCTAAACATCGTTCGCAATAAAGCTTTCGTAAGCTTCAAATAAATGATCCAAAATTCTAAATGGTTAAATAAATGTTTTAACACCACACCTAAGAAAAAAGGGGCGTGGACGAAGTCGCATGGATAGTAATTCATATTATATAAAAATTTCCTTTAAATTTTTCTTTTTACTTATACTTATAACCAATGGTATTCTATCGAGTTTTGGTCTTACAAATGTCTAGTTATGAATCTTGGATGTCTTTAAATGTGGTCTTGGATAAGAGATACGAATATCCATTCCCCTCTTGTCCACATATCCTTTAACTCTATCATCCCTAATGCTGCTGCTTTTGCTTATTTATAGGCAAAACAACCACCTACCATCAAGTGAACTATCAGCTGTTTTGCCATGCGACTACAAATTTTGAAATAGCTCAGACTGAAAAATATTATATTTTTAATTAACCAGAATAAACAAAAAAAAAATAATAATAATGTAAAGTACACTAAATACTTAAAAATTATTTGCAAAAAACCCAACAAGATAAACATTGGTTTTGAATATAAAATAAATACCTCACAAATAATTCACGGCGTACATTTTTACCGATCGAGTTAGAAGTGTTCAAAGAGAATCTGTTATGTTCAATAGATTCTGTGAGGCAAAGCACTCCCGATACATAATAGGTTATTGGGATTCCGTCCATCACACATTCCAGTCTACATTTGCATAACAATGAAAACATCTATCACTTAGCGGTATATAGACTTCTAAATAAAAAAACAGATTTCTATCAAATATCTTTTTGCATATAAAATTTATTAGTTGCAAGGAACAATTCCAGTTGTATGTAATTTTTCAATGCAAAGGATATTAATAAAAATATAACTAAGATTACAAAACAATATTGCCACCATTGAATTCACATATTCAATGTGCTTTGGCACATTGAATATGAGAATATTATTTGTTTTAATATTAAATTATGCAATGTTATTTAATGGAAAGTAATATAATATATGTTTTACAAAGCATAACATCCTACAGCCCATTTAGGATTGATGTCAATTATAAGAAAACTAACCAATTTGTGCTAAGTAAAATAACAGATAGATAATTTAAAACTTAAATAAAATACTATTAAATCTCTCTTTCTTTTAACATTGTAAAATAAGATTGAAGAAAAGCTACTCAAAATTGGCATTAAAAATTAGATTAATAATCCTGAGGTCACAGATTAATTAGAATATCTCAAATTTATGTTAAAATATAGCCGATGCTAAGATTAATCTTCACCCACTCCCTAAATGGTAGGATTATTTGTAAATATAAAACTATTTTGCACCATGTTTTCATGTTAGTATAATATTTGAAAGCTCTATCTCATGGTGGTAAATTCGCGACCAATAGATGCATTTGTTATAATACAACTTTCCAATTCCTTTCAAACTTTGGCTTTTTAATATGTGTCAGTAAAGTTGAAGTGTTCAATTTGCAAAATTTAAAAGCTTTGTATAGTTGGTGACACATGATAACATTATGATGATATAATAGAAGAGTTTAAATATTATGTAATGCCTCAGGATAACTATAAATCATTATTAAAGTATTATTACATTCTCTGGGGTTTGACATTATATTAATATTGTATACACATATCACATGTGTAATACCGACTATCAATGAAGGATAACATTACAAAGGAATGTGTCTGAAGAGATTGGTAAAATCATACTATATTCATACCTTCTCACTCAGAGGAATTCATTTATACTAATATTATAAAGAGAGAAGATTTGTATTTTTGTGTTTGTAATGAATAAACTCAAAAACTACAGGTCTGATTTTAAAAATTCTTTCACCTACAGAAAGCTACAATACCAGCGAGTAACATAGGCTATATTTTATAAAGTTACAAAGACAATATAGCGTGCAACAGTTAGTATTAAATAATATTATCAATATAAAAGTATCTATCTGTCTACTATACCTCAGCATCATCAGGTTCATTAGCTGTGGCTATGTCAATAAAAATTGTAAAAATAAAATAAAAATAACCATGAATATTTCCAAGAATCAATGCAACAATGTAATTTCTGTCGTAAATAATACCTATGTAATAAGTGATATTAAAGTTAAGATACCTTTGAATAAATTTGAAATCAGTAGTAAGTAAAGTGAATCACACAATTACACAAATGATTACTTAATTTTGAAAGATAAAACCGTTTAATATTGATAAATATTGTTTTTGTTAGTATGTATTATAATTAGTTGTTGGTATTACAGATTAAAATTGGAAAAGTGAATCTGAAAGGGTTTCAGATGAAAGTTCTATCTATCTCATCAATACTCCTCACTATTGTGGCAGTAACCACACTTTAAATCTATACAGTTAAATTTATATTTTTGATATTTGATTTTCACATATAATTATATAGAAGAACCTAGGTTGGTATCCTCTGATACAAGTATTTTTATACTTAATAGGTGGTCCCCTACACGCTTTTTGTACCTAGGCTGAAGTAGAATAATAAATTATTTTGTATTGTATTGTATTTGTATCACAAGTTAGTATGGCAACAAAACTATCTAGATATTATAATTATCTATATAGCAAACATCACAAATGTTAAAAGTTCCATGGAAGGAAAAGAGCCATATTGATTGTCATCATATTATTTTTATAATAGTTATCAAGTCAGTAATATCTGAATCCAAATCATATGTAGGTATTAAACCTATATATACAGACAAATATGTACGATATAGAAATTAGTGTTTTTCTACGTTACACGCAGTAGATAAATTTTCCATTAAAAAAAAAAGAAAAGTACACTAACCTGTAAATCTTGCTAAAGTCATATAAAAAGATAACGCCCCTTTGGACGAAAGCTGGCTGACGTTATGAACTTAGGTCCTGACTTGGAGGCTCTGCAGCAGGGAAATATGGCCTCGCGACTCGCCGGCGCACCAACCTGCCGCAAATATAATGCACGTTTTTATCATACTTATAATATATGCCACACACACACACAACATTAAACAATATCGTATCTTAACCAAATTGTACATCACCAGCTGGCAAAACCGTGTTTTATCACTGTAGCGAATTAAATTTTCTTCCACAAAAATATTTACAACCTATTGAAGCGAAAATATGGATTGAAAATTATCTATTTTATACCTTCCCCTGTCAATGACGAAGCACCTCGTGTTTCCACTGAGAAATACGGGCGCAAACACAGCTTACTTTTAGAATCGACTACGAATCAACATAAAATAAAATCAATTTCAATAAAGCACACGTTACCGTGGTTAAAAATGACGACACAAATAAATGAAATTCAATTTCACACTTTCTTATGTTTCTGGAACTGCTGCGCACCGGAAACAAATATTTTTTTGAACTAGAAACATTGATTATAAGCAATTAGTTTTTATTTTTGTTTTGGATAATAAAAGTGAATATGTGAAAAATATTACATTTATAATTGTATTCGTAAATTATATTAAAAAATTACTAAGTTTTATTATAATACTTAAAAAACTAAAAATTTTAACCGGAAGTTGGGAAATAACTTAAGTTCTGTGTGACTACAATTTTTAAATTTTAGGTGTCAGTGGTGTGAAAACTAAAAAAAAAAATAAGAAAAGATTGGATCATTATCATAAAAATATCATCGTTATACGTTACAAAGAAATGGCGTGAAATATCTCTGTTTTTGTATAATATACTTTATTTAATCAACTTGATAATACAAAAATACGTTTGAGCATAGAGTAAATAGTACTTATGGTTTGAGTCAGACCAAAGCCAAAGATTACTAACCAAGTCGGTAGATATGTAATGTCATAGTGTAGGGTAGATCCGTAGGTACTTTATTAGATTTTTATTTTCTTGATTCTAGACTTCTAGAGGAATAGCTAGTTTCTTTAATCTGAAAATAATTTCTATAAAAATATTACATATCACCTTACAGGAGCCTTACAGTGACAATTAATGAATTAGTGACAGCTGACACTTGACAGCTAAGTTGATAAGTTCTTTGGCGTTTGGCATGATGGAATTTCAGTAGAAATATGTAGTATAATCGATTTTCGATTTTGAATTGAATTTTTTTTTAATAATTCAAATAATTCAAGAAAGGCTTAAAAACGGAAAAGAAAATCGTAAATTTAGTCTCGAATAAAAATGGTAATTATAAATACTATAAAGTCATGAGTGTTTAGAGGTTATGAATATATGTATAAATAAGGATAATGACTCAATGTTGAATTAAAATATTGAAATAACTAGTGAAATTTTGATTTTCAGCATTCTTGTCGACAGCTACTGTACGGCACTGCTAAGTGGAAATCTGCTTTACCAATTAATTTCAAAACCACAATATTTTCGGTTAAATCAGAAAAGGTATGATAAGGTCTCTATTTAATAGATATAATTTTTTTTAAATATATATATATATATATATATAATGTTAAGGTTGACAGACAGGCTGACGGTCCACCTGATGGTAGGTGGCTACCATGGTCTATAACACAAGCAAGGCCAATGGTGCTCCAAGTGCGCTGCCGACCATAATACAGTTTACTTTTAATTGTGTATGTATTAACAGACTTTAATTTTAGTATGTTTGTTACAGTTATCTTTAGAATTAGTTATGAACAGCATTTTTTGTTAACTTTACAAAGGTGTTGTATAGTTTAATTATTTGAGTATTTATATTATTATATAATATAGGTACTATGTTCAATGTGATGTAATGTATTGAATAAATAATACTCAATAAATAATATAATTAATTGAGATTTCAAAATTACCTATTAATAAGTGCTATAATATATACTTACGTATAATATAGTTAAGTTAGTTACAATGTATTTGATCCTTTGTTTTAACAAAAATGCTCAAAATAAATATTTTCATTTCCAGATACCAGAATGTCGTCATTATTCAGCCCCCCGAAAAGGATTCTTTTCCTCCATTTTCGAAAACATCAAAGAGGATATAGCAAAAAACAAAGAGATGAAAGAGAGTATAAAAAAATTCAGAGAAGAAGCAAATAAATTAGAAAATTCGGAAGCTTTACAAGCAGCCAGGAAAAAGTTCCACGCTGTAGAGTCGGAAGCCTCAAAAGGGTCAGAAGTATTAAAGGAGACTTTGGAGGGAATAAAGGGAACAATGGGGCAAGTCATTGAGGAAGCTAGTAAAACGGAATTAGCTAAAAAAGCGGGTAAGATTATTTATAAACATAATACAAATTTCATGCTTTTTTCTAGTCAAGGTTTTTTTTTCTAGTCAGTTCAAAAGGGATGGGATACAATTTTTTTTTAAAAGACTTACTCTTTTGTAATTGAAATAACTGTAACGGAAGTATAAAAGCGGCCATATAACATATATATGAGCCTACACTCACATATTCTATATTAATATTCTAACGAGAGAAGATTTGTATTTTTGTATGTTTGTAATGAATAAACTCATAAACTACTGGACCAATTTGGAAAATTCTCTCACGTATAGAAAGATACATTATCAGAGAGTAACATAGGCTATATTTTACACTGTATCCTGATTATATAAGTTGACTAGTGGTTTATTATTGCAGTGAAAATAAAATAAATAATTTTTTTATTTTTAAGGAAAAATATCAGAGGACATCTCGAAAACAGCAAAAGATGCTGCAGGCACTATAGCGGACAAAAGTCAGAAGTTAGGTCAAACTTCAGCGTTTAAAACTATATCACAGGTAAGTTAAAGCCTTTCGAGCACTAATTGCAGCTTTTAAGAAGATTTTTGAAATATTAATTATTAAATTGATAAATTACAAGAAAACACTTTTAAATGTCAATCTGCTGAACTTGGTTTTTATAAGAAAAAATGATGTAAATTCTGTGAAGAAACCCCCAAAAGAAATTAGAACTTGAATAAAATACAATATTTTATTGATTATTTGAGTTCACTAGAAAATGATTTCGTAGAAAATTCAAAATAAACTTCTTTAGACTTTCGATAAAATAAAAAAATCTACAAACACAAACTAGTAGTAGCTACCAGCTACTATATATATAACTTAACGTATATAATTAACTTAGAAAAGCTTCAGTAATATGATGCTTAACAAAAAATTTTATTACCTACTTTAAGGCTAGAGTTCACCAACAGACGGTTATTTTTAAACAGCTGTTTAAAATTTAAACATCCGTTTAATAATATTTAATATTAATCTGATGTTTAGGGCTTTTAACCTGCAGTTTAGCGATGGTGATCAACAAAATATTATTAAACGGCTGTTTAAATTTTAAACAGCTGTTTAAAAATAACCGTCTGTTGATGAACTCGAGCTTAAGTTTATAGAAAAAAAAAATATGGATATTCTTAAGTATATAAGTAACTTAAAAAATAATAGATTAAGGATGACTAAAACATATCAAAAGATTTCATAATTGACAAGAATAACGTTGCAACTGTATTTTTACATATTTATAATATGTATATATACATACATATATATACATATTATAAATACAAAACATCCATGACTCGGGTGCAAAGGTAAAATGTTTACCCCTAGCGGGATTCGAACCGGCGAACGTTCGGTTCGTTCTGATGAGTATGTAATTTTGTTTTAGGCGAGTGAAGTGGTTAGAAATGAAATAGCACCGAAAGGTCTCGAAGGGCGCGTTTACACGTCGCCCGTTACACTGAGGAAGCGAGTCGAGGTGGCGGCCGACGAGCGCACGTTCGCGCCGGACACTGAGACACTGGGAGTGGAACTCCATCGGGACACTAAGTTCTATCAGCAGTGGGAGAACTTCAAGAACAACAATCAATACGTCAACAAGGTAAGGAGTGACGTGACACTCACATTGTTGGGTTCATTTTCTTTATGTGTGTACGTTGATTTAATAATTTATTGATTTTTAGATACAAATGCGCCGGTCAAATGTTCTGTTGCAGGTTTTATTTGTTGACCATACAAATACAGACTACCCTTCCACACAAAAACTACTTAGTGCAAAATTGCACCCGTGCGAAGCCGGAAGCGGGTCGCTAGTTGTGAATGAAACGAGCGTTTGTTTGCAGGTACTCGATTGGAAGATACGTTACGAGGAATCGGACAACCCGATGGTGAAGGCTTCGCGTTTTGTCACAGAAAAAGTGAGCAGCCTGTTCGGCAACATGTTTGAGAACACGGAATTGTCGAAAACGCTCACGGAAATATGCAAAATTGATCCAAATTTCACGGCTCAGAAATTCCTGGAGGATTGCGGGAACGATATAATACCGAACATTCTGGAAGCGATGGTCCGTGGCGACATGGAGATCCTGAGGGACTGGTGTTACGAAGGCGTCTTCAATATACTGTCGACTCCGATGAAACAGTGCAAGCAGTTGGGCTACAGACTGGACTCGAAGATCCTGGACATCGAGCAGATAGAGCTGGCGATGGGGAAGATGATGGACCAGGGTCCCGTGCTGGTGATAACGTTCCAGTCCCAGCAGATAATGTGCGTGAGAGACGCGAAGAACAATGTGGTGGAAGGGGATCCCGACAAAGTGATGAGGGTGAACTACGTTTGGGTGCTCTGCAGAGACCCTCAGGAGTTGAACCCGAAGGCTGCCTGGAGATTGTTAGAATTGTCTGCCAACAGTGTTGAGCAACTCATATAGTCACTAAACGTTTATAGTCTAATTAAATCGTTGCGTTATGCTAGTTTTTTTTGGTTTTTCATTCTTCTTGACCGCTTTGCTAATGCTCTTACAGCCTTCCCCTTTCTACCATCGGACATGCTGGTTACCATCCTCATCTTGTCCATATCCCACTTTAAAAAATCGGTCATAATGCGCACGCGCACTGTCAAAGTTTGGAACTCCCAAGCTCATATAACCCAAAAGGTTTTCAAAGTTGGAGTAAATACACATCATCTGGGTTGAGAATGAGGGTCACTCCATCATACAAGTAGACCTGATCATCACTACACGATTAAATGCTGGCTAAAGAGCAAACCTATCTTTAATAAAAAAAAAGGGTGATATAATTTTTTATTATTTTCTCAGTTTCAATTCAATGAAACGTCAAAAAGTCACTCGAATCGGCCAAAAATCGTACAAAATAAATAATTCCATTCGTTTTTAGATACAAATATCTTAAAAGAATTATATTATGTTTTTTCTTTTTATTAATTATTAGACAAAGGCTTCATTTTTTATTATAGATAGTATTATTTATTTTGTACTTCAGTCCAACCAAATTACCAATTACCAAAGTTAGGTTGGCTACCGTCGCCCATAAACACAAGCGACGCCAGAGCGAAACTGTGTGCGTTGTGAACATTTGATCAGCGCACACTTTTTCAAATGGGGCATTGGGGAAATAAAATGAACGTTTATCATTAAATATTTTTATTAGAGGCACATTTAGTAATGGCGGCCGACGCCACAACGTGTATTTACAACTTATTACAAACAGTATTAGTGTTTAAAAACTAAGTTGAGAAATTAAAAACACAATGAACATTGTTTTAGTGTGACTAGGTTACCTTAACGAAACAGAAACAGTACGAGAAATGAATGCGTTACAACTTCAACTTAATTTAACTTAACTGTCAACACTTTTGCTACAACTTATTTATTATTATTAGGACAGACTGAATTCAATCATTACACTATTAATATTTTTCATAATAAATAGGTAATAATAAAATAACTTAAGTTGAAAATTATGAAATTAATTTCTTAAAGAAATGAAAAAAAAAAAAAAAAAATTCGAGATAAGACACAGAAAATAAACAAGCTTGTACTAAATAGGTATATAAGTGAAATTGTATATTATTTATTTTAATTAAATTTTAATATATTAATTATAAATTGGAATGAATATTGATTAAAAACTAATTCTACTTTGTAAAACATTATTTTCTATAAAGCCTTAAATATGTGTCGCAAAATTCGCAAAACTTAAATTTATGCTAAAAAGCTCAATCACATAATAATAATAATAATAATAATATAATTAATATTCGCTGATGTTGCCAATGCAAAAAACGCTCATTATTTTTGTGAATCAAAAAACTTGATTAAATCATTATAATAATTATATTTATTTGTTCTTATTAATCATAATATTTATAATTATTTGATTCAAATTTTAATGTAATTTAGTTAAATAATAATTGTTTTATAAATATGCAATCGACGAAATATTTAGGTATGATTATAAAAAGAAATAACTATATCAAGCTCATTTTTTTTTTATTATCACAATCAACCTATTTTAGCAATTCTATATATTAGGCCACCAAATACTAACATTTGCTTGTGACTTCGTCCGCGTATACTTATAAATGGTGTTCTATCTTTTTAGCTGAAATCGACTTTTACATATTAAGTTAATTATTTCCATATTTATTGAAATTTATTATTATTAATGTAAAAAAAAAAAACATTTTACAAGTTGATTGATAAGCACAGTTAAGTTAATTAATATCTACAGTAGGTACTTTTTGTGACTGTTATTAAGTGTTTAGGTGTTAAGTGATTTTTTCATTACGAAATTATTTTCAAAAACAAAACAAAATGGGTTTTTTAAAAAGCTATTAAAACACATAGCATACGCATATAGCATGGCATAAAATGATATTTATGATAAGTTTATATAAATTTAAAATATTTAACTTCTTTTTAATGCAGCGTTTATTTATTTATTTATTAATTTTTAATAATACTTAAAACAATAATATGTATTTATTGGAATTTTGTTTTCTGTTTGTTGGGACTAATAATGTGAAAAAAAAAAATGTATATAAATTCACGAATAAAAATTACATATTAATATTAATATAGTACCTACAATAGATATTATTTCTAAGAAAAAATTATTAAATAATCTTTACCATTTAATAGTATTTAGAGGTAAGTTAAGTTATTTGAAATTCCGATGGCTTAAATTTTCATCTCGATTTTGGACGGTCGGCAGGTGGCGCTGCGAGCGTTAAGAGAGTTTGAGTTACTTAATAAACGACGCTCATTATGATCTATTGTCGTTCTTAAACTCAAAATTGCAACTTAATAACTTAAATACTTAGGTACTGAAGGACTTCTTTTGTTTGTGGTTCTAGTTAACGAAATGAGGGTATTGAAAGTGCTCGAAGATATTTAGTTTATTTAGTTTAGTCGACGACCCACTGCATGACACTGGTGTCGAGTCCTCCCGCGGACAGAAGCCGCGAGTCGTCCACCAGGAATCGAACGCACGTCACGTGGGACGAGTGACCGCCGTATTGGTGGCACAGCGACTGGCCACAAACAACAAAATATTTAATATTACAGCACTTTATTAGGTTAATGGGGACAATGGGGACAATGGGACAATGGGGACAACGGGACAACGGGGACATTGAGACAACGGGGATAATGAGACAACGGGGACAATGAGACAATGGGGACAATGAGACAATGGGGATAATGAGACAATGGGGATAATGAGACAACGGGGACAATGAGACAATGGGGATAATGAGACAATGGGGACAAAGAGACAACGGGGATAATGAGACAATGGGGACAATGAGACAATGGGGATAATGAGACAATGGGGACAATGAGACAACGGGGATAATGAGACAACGGGGACAACGGGACAATGAGACAATGGGGATAATGAGACAATGGGGACAACGGGACAACGGGACAATGAGACAATAGGGACAATGAGACAACGGGGACAATGAGACAATGGGACAACGGGGACAATGAGAAAACGGGGACCATAGGGACAATGGGGACAATGAGACAACGGGGACAACGGGGGCAATGGGGAGAGTAAGTACATACCTTGGGTTGTGTGACAGGATACGCGAAGAGCTTCACTTTGCCGAAATCGTCTCCCGTCGCCGCCAATCGGCCCTCGTGTGATCTGGAATCACACAAGACACTTCTGAAATGGTATTCTAACTAGAATTTAGAATGACAGCGATAGAGTGAGAGAGAGATGGAGAAAACTCGCGGAAGCCGTTGTCAGATTCAAACTTGTCAGATTCATCGACTGAAGAAGAAGAATTAACAAAACGCATTGTGTTGGATCTTAAAAGAATCTTTGTTGGGTGAAATTATCATGCATTCTCTCTAATCATAAATTTATGTATAAGAATAAAAAGCAATTTAAAAACGCTAATGATGTAAAGCCTCAAATTCCACAAGAGGTGGGTTTAATCAACTATATTCGCCTTCTGAATATATATTTCCTAGTAGATGATATATATTTTTTTCTTGTTTTGTATAAATATATGTGTTTTTTTTTTGTATATTTATGGGTTTTATTAAAATTTTAACTATTTTACTTTTGAAAAAAAAAAAAAATTTTTTTTTGTTTAGTAAGTGCGTGACCTCACCATCGGCTCTAAGTGAAGAGCAGCGCAAGTTTTTATAGTGAGTTGGAGCCGGTTAGTGTTTGTGCATGTGTGTATTTGTGTATTTGTGTATTTGTGTATGCATGTGAGTGATACCTGGTGGCAGAGTTGATGTCAGTCCCGTCGGCGGTCTCGGGCCAAACGCCGATGGTGGTGAACGTGATGGGACAAGTGTTGGTGGCCCACGACACGTCCCGCATCGCAGACGCGTTGGTCATCTGGCGACACGTCGTCGCGTTCCCTGAGAATAGTCCAAATTGTCAACTCGTCCGCTCTCTCTCACTCAACTCCCAACTCGTCATGTTCAAAACTTACAGTAGAGGAGCTCGTAGTCTCCGGAGTTGCTTCTGATGTACTGACTGTCTTCGGACCAGTCCAAATGTGTTATGTAACTGGAGTGGCCCTGGAATGCACACGATACAATATTCCAATTGATTTTCACCAAATGGTCTCAACCTTTAGGGTCAGTTCACACTGAATTGACGTTCCTGTGTGAATTGACCATTAGACTCGTATTAGGATTTTTTGAAAAAGAACCACAGACTATTTAAAATTCTTAGTCTGTGTTGTTTTTCATTAGCATGAAAGGGACAAATTCAACATTCCTAATATTTGATTATGATTATTTAACAATGAGTGTATTTTAATGATGGCACAGGTACAAACTATACCTAGCTACATATATATAGTATAGTAACTACTTGCTATAAAATAAAGCCTAATTTTAAAATTTACAAGATATTTATATGCTACATGTTAAAATACAGAACTAATCTAAAAGCCTAGAAATAAGCTCTAAATAGGATTAAGCATTAACTACTTTCAAATAAATAAATAATATTTATTGTACATTGCGCAATGTTGACAAAGTATAAGCATGCGCCTTAATGATATAATGATTACCCTTTTACGTTTTCTCTCCGTGCACTTGGAGTGACGATGCATGAAATATTCAATTGTTATACCATTATGGAAAAAAGAGTTAAACGCTTTGAAAAAAAAAAATTGTGGTATGAGCGATAACTGGGGAAGACTTAATCAAGAGTGATGTCATTTTTGGAATGAAAATAATAATAGTACAATACTGATATAACGACGCGTGAAACTGGAGGACTGACTGACGTAGGAGTTTGTTTTGTTATCTTCAGATGTATTCGTGTGTGTCATGTACATGCAAATAAATGTGAAATACTCACCAAGCACTTTCCTAGACGCGAGTATCGACGTCCACTCTCGTCGACTTGGTACACATATATGAAGTTGTCTCTCGAGCCGAGCGCCAACATGCGGCCGTCGGGCGAATAGTGCAGCGTCTGCACCGGCTCCGGACCCACCGACTGGTCGGCCAACAGATCGCGCGACTGCGGGTCGAACACGAGCCAGCGGCCGGACAGCGCCCCGACCGCCAGAGCGCTCCCGTCTGGGGCCCACGCGACGCATTGCGCGCGCTCCTCTATGTCCTTGCTCCACACTGTGGAGTGACTGAGTCCGTCCCACAGCTGCAGTAGTCTATCCCAGCCGGCCGTCGCGAACTGTGGCAGCGACGGATGAGTCGCCAGTCCCCACAGCTCCTCCACGTGGCCGAGTACGGCCGGGGAGAAACCGAGTTGCAGCTCCCCGTGCAGGATGCAGTTCTTGGTGGTCCCCACGAACAGTTGCGAGCCTCTTCCCTCGCTCACTACGCGGACGCCGCCGTAGTGGCCCTCGATCTGAAGCGGCAAAGGACCAAACATGAGAGAGATGACTAAGCCTAATTTACTCCTTGTAACCAGTGAAAATCTCGTCAAAAATCGGTCCAGCTGTTTCGACCTACAAATATATCTTTAAAAAATTGGTTGTTTAATAAATAATAGATAAAATTCAGAAAAGAGCACAGGCAAGTGGCAAGTAGATGGCACTTACGACGTTCTCGTGTCCGGTGGCGGTGACGTCGGCGTCGAAGAGAACGATGCGACCGTCCTTGCCGCCGCCCGTGACCACTCCGCCGTCCTTGAGGCAGCACACGGAGAAGATGGAGCCTTCGTGCACTCCGCGCACCAGCTTCTGGATGGTGTTGGTGCCGCGGCCCCACACTATCACGTTGCCGTTCGAGTCCCCCGATATCACGTCACCTGCGTAGTGCGTAGGTCCATAGTGACCATTTAGTGTTAATAGGCAACGGTAGCCATCATTAAATGTTCAATATAAAACTGTCCATATTTTAGCTCATAAATAGAAGTTTCATATTTAAATAAAAAAATCCAAATTGTCCTTTTTCAAATACCATATTATTGTAAGACCCAAAAGCGTATAAGACCACTTTTGTTTTTTATGTTTCCAAAATGATCAAAAGTATTAAGTACTATATATTGGTAATGGACAAAATGTTCACGAAACACAAAAGAAATGGCTGGCCAACTTACCGTTATGATTAAAAGCGAGACAAGTGACATATTTGGGTTTGTCTCTGCTCTCGAACACTCCCAAACGTTTGTACAGCATGTTGGTCTGATCGAGGCTCCAAAAGGCGATGTGGTTTTTGCCGCAGGTGACTATCTGGTTGCGGTCCAGCGGGTGGAATTCTGCCGCGACCACAGTGTCCACGGAACACTTGGTTTCGGCGATGCAGTGGCCTTTATCGCTCCTTTGCCACTCCCACACCGAGATGGTGTGGTCCGCTCCATCGTCCACGCAAGCCAACAGCGCTCCACCGTCGGCCCGCGAGAAGGAGACACACGCCACCGCGCGTTCCATTTGCCCCGCTCCAATTACGGCCAGAGTGGCCAACGAGACAGAGTTCCACACGCGCACATGGGGCCTTGCGTCCAATCTGTCGTGGCCGGCGCATTGGCCGCTGGCGATGATCAACTTGTTGGGATGCACCGCGAGACACTTGACGTCGTCGGTGTGGCCCGTGTAATGCCTTTGACATTGCTCGTCCACATTGAACAGCACTACTACAGCGGCGACGAAATACACGATCTCTCCAGTCGGCAGAAGGTACAGATTGCTTCGGCAGTCTTTACCTCTGAAAACATAATTTAATTCTACATTACTATCTGTGGCCAAAATGAGTAGCGGGTCTGGCGACAAGAAACTTTTTCAAATAGAAGAACAAATGAAATAATCACTTATCCCTCGGGCTATGCAGTAGTCTGCGTTTTTTTATTTTGAAAGTTATCATCCCATCTACAAAATAAAGTCGCTATTATTTTATGTGGGTTTCTGCGTTAATTTCTATACCTCCGAACGGAATTTAATAAGGTTTTCACTAATGGAAAGAGCGATAAACGAGGAAGATTTGTGTATATAATTTGCAGAAAATAAATTGCATCCATGCGAAGCCGGGAGCAGTAGTATAGTTACAATGCCTGCTACGGTTTGTCATAGGAAACACAATTATTATGTTCTTATTAGCTTTTGTTAACAACAGATTCAGATTCAACAAAGACGTTCAGAAGCAATAAAAGCTACATTTAACTAGTATACAAAGTCAATTTATCACAAAACTACATAATGGAACGTACGAAGCGTGTAGGTTCAGTGACGCAATACAGCCTGTCACCTTTAAACCGCCACTATCATTTAAATAATTGGTCTAGTGGCGTGACAAACCATCTATTAAAGTTGATTTCATAAAAAAGTGTCTGTAAGAACTAAACGCAGTAATAACAGTCTTTTATTTTAAGTTTTCAGTGGTTAGAAAAGGAAGATTATTGATAAAAGATAACGGCGGAAGGCCAGCAGGTAGACTGTCCATCCACTTGATGGTAGGTTGCAGTCGTGTCCTATTATTAACACAAGCGATGGCATAGGTGTCGCAAAGGTGCAAGGCAAGGCCTTTATAGGATAAAAAAGATAACAGGGTGTTCTGACATGAGTTTTCTCTAATCAGACGGGATTTCCGCTGTACAACGCAGTGTGTCCTGCCACTACTAATTTCAAACGGTTTCTTAAACTCTTTAAGTCTATCTATCTATACTATAAATAATTTAAAAAAAAACGCTTCATGTATTGATGTAAGATATATATTTTGCCGTTATAACACTACGACCGTCCTAAATAAGCCTATTTGTATGTTACCGCTATACATTTCAGTATAGGTCGTGCGTGACGCAGTAAAAAATATAATATTTATATAGCTGCTTGTATGGTCACTCAAAAATACTATAGAAAATATAATTAAGTATATTTTCTCCGTCATTTAGCTACTGTGTCTGTGTCGGGCTTTAGATTTAGTATAAAAAACATTAGGAATATAAATAAGAATCACGCTTTTTTCTTAAAAAAAGTTATGAATACAAAAATGTGTCACAACTTTTAAAACTTTCGTTGTGAATTCGCTTCGGCCTTGGATAGTTGATATGGTGCGTTTACACGAGGCGAGTGACTGTGGAGAGTACAGTCACGACATACAAGTAATGTAGCAGGGGCTTGCTTTGCGATTGGACTCGTTTATAATGGGGTTGGTATTTTCTAAAGGCAAACCTCTGTGTGAGTCACCGGAGCTACGGCTGTCTGTCTTGCTTGACCACTCAACCGATATGTTGACTGGCGACCTTCAACCAATTATTGCTTTGACTGACACTCGCTTACCAACAACTGAACGTGTCAATGTAGTCGGATGTACAGTTAATTTGATAAGTATACTTACCAAAAGATTAGGATTTTTAATATATAAAAAATCCTTTTTTTATTTCAACATTAATTTTATTTCCAAATATAAATTAATAATTGATTTACCAGGGTTTTATTTTATTGTGTCACTTTAAATTGTGATTCACTATTATTACATGTGACCTTTAGGATATTTAACGCCTGAAGTTTAGTTAAAATAATTTTAACAACTTATTATATAATTTAGTAAATGACTCTAATTTTGTGTCATTATTCGCCAGAATGAGACTTAATATGATGAGCCATTTGGTCGAGAGTGGCTCCTGTCTCAAGGGACCCCGAGTTAGATTTCCGACAGTTAACTTTATAAATGAACTTTTCAAAGTTAATTCTGGTCTCGATCCGGCAGGTAGTGGCAGGATACACTGCTTTTTGCAGTCATTTTGGCAGCATGTTTGGCGACAGTAACCACCCCCTTAGAGAAGACCACTATGGAATAATAGCAGTGTGCTATTTAGTTTCGGTGAGTGAATAGGGGATGTCAGAGCTCATTTCCCTATAAGAACCATCGATGATCAGAACCTATGGCTTTACTTTATTTTTTTTTAAATGAAAAACAGCCCTTTTGTTGTCGTTTATTAAACTACTCACATCATTATTTACCGAACACAAAAAAGAAATTAACTTATTATACTATTAATTTAATAGAATGACTATACGGAATTAATTAGTTTAGTCATTACACTAATAGCAATTTGCTATTACGTTCAAGCATATTAATACCAGTACCCATTGCATATACAATATTGAGCTAAATATTTTATAGACTAAATAGGTAGGTAGGTAAGTAGGCTAGCCCTTAAAACTAAGTTAAATGTTAAAATAGCGTGATAGCAAAACTAGGACTTTACACAAAGGGCTAATCGAACAAGGTCATCGCATTTAACCGCGATCTAGAATTTCCTTAAACGAATATGTGTAGGTTGTATCTAATTGTACACTTTTTGTGGACAAACCAATTGTTTAATTGTCTTAAAACTGTTTTATTACTAGATACTACACTAGTATTTCCCTATATGTATTGATGTAGAGAAAAGGCAACTGTATTTCGCAGTCATTTAGGCGTCTGGCGGCAGTAACCATCTCCTCACAGAAGACTACCGTGAGGCAACATAACAGCATGTGTGCTGTTATGTTTGGTAAGCCAGAATTAATATCTTATTCTTAATCCTACTATGGTAGGCAGCGCACTTGCAGCACCTATGGCGTTACTTGTGTTATACCTACCACAAAATAGACGTCAGCCTGTCTATCAACGTTAAGATTTAAAAAAGTAGAGTAATTCTACATTTAATGTCATGTACTGGACAACCCATCTGATAATATTAACTGATAATATCATCGCGTGTGCTATTATTGTTTTTCGACGCGTACGTGATTTGTGTGTGTATTTCAAAAGCCAATTCCCTTAAACTTTTACTGGCCAGTAAGAGATGCTAATTCCCCTGGCGTTGCTTGTGTTTGGACAACGGCAGTCACTACCATCAAGTAGATCGTCAGCCTGACAGTCGAACTTTATCTTAAAAAAATGTCTCTACTTATAACTTCTTTTAGGGCGCTTAACCGCTGCAGGTAATCCGATAATTAAATTAATTTAGAACTTAGTTTCGATATCTGGACGAAATATCAAGAAATTAAGATTTCCACATTATTTTAATGCATTAATAAAATTAAGTGACGTTTTAAGTCTTGAAATTGCAAGAAATAAAGAGAAATTAATATTTGTGATATTTGATAAATGTATTTGATATTGTATTAGGTAATAAAAATAATTTAATGATAATAATTTTATTGAATTCTGATTAAATATTTACCGTTTTTTTTCTTCATTTAAAAATTGTAAGAACATAAATTCCAAATTAGTTTATTTAAAAAGTGACTAGTATTTTTCGTGAGACCCATTTCAAAACTTTTGATTTTAAAAATATTATTTTAAAATAGATACTTTGAACGTTTTAGTCATTTCAAACATTACTCATATCGCACTAACTGATGTTATCAATAACCTTGCTTCGGCCACGCCATTGAAACAAAATCGATTCACATTAAAAATAAATTATATTAGTTAGGATTTCGTGTATTGATCTGCGTGAATATTTTATGGAAAACGTTTATTTTATGGAACCTCTGGACGAAATATCATTAATAAAGGACGAAAAAGTTTAATAGCGAGAATCAGAAAATGTACACGAAGAGATTCACAGCGTGATTCGAATCGGAAGGCGTTGTAAATACGTTATTTTACGTTAAATATGGATCAATTTACATATAATTTGAAGTCGCTTTTCATTTACTGTTTGTAACTCTCTTAAACCACGCAACGGATTTTTATGAGTTAAATAATTTTTCATGGAATTTTTATATAAATTTTATATAAAAATTCCGGAGCCTACTGCAAAAAAAAAAATTTTTTTTTGGAGTAGGCTACCCTTATCTTCGTCTGTCTGTCTGTCTGTCTGTTCGCGATAAACTCAAAAACTACTGCACCAATTTTCATGCGGTTTTCGCTAATGGATAGAGGGATAATCAGGGAAGGTTTTTACCCCCGGGCGAAGCCGGGAGCGGGACAGCTAGTAGGGGTATAAAAATAGTTTACGACCTATTAAAAAATTTCATAAAAATCGGTAAAGCAGTTTCGGAGGAGTTTAGTTACAAACACTGTTTCACGAGAATTTTATATAATATATATAGATACTTAAGTAAAACCTAATTTTTCTGGACGAAGCCGGGAGCGGGTCGCTCGTTAATTATAAATTAACAAGAAATTACCTGTATCCATACACCCATTCCAACTTGAGCTTGTTGGACGGCGGCGGAGCCACCTTCGCAGGATCCAAACCCTCGAGTTCCGATGGTGCGTAGAGGACGATGGGTCTACCTCGAAGGTACATCCTCATCGTACCATCCTCCTCATTGTACTGGCAGGTATGGGTGCTGCGAAATGATAAAAACTTATCTGTTAGGTATACTTAGTAATCAAACTATTGTGGAGTACAACCGCCTTAATGGCGATCACAATTTAATTATGTAAAAACATTTCTCTATGAATTTAAAATATACTTTTTATATAGAGAAATGCACCAAACACGCTAATCCCAAAAGACATATAATTTTCGCCAAATAACTTATGGAAATGTATTAAATTTATGTAATCAGTAATTAACATAAAAATACTTATCGTAAGGCAGACATCTTAAATCTTACTTAGGACGTTTTTTTTCCTAAAAGGTCACATGCAGGAAAAGCCTTTTAATAAAGATTTTTTAAAAAAAACCTTAGCATGCATTCAAATTATAATCGTTCCTAAGTTTATTTAGTCTGCCTATGTTTTCCTCATTAAAATAATTTTTTGATACTATAATAAAAAATAAAACATTCAACCAAAATCACAACAAATCTTGTTAGATAATATTAGATGTTAAAAAAGCTATTTTTTTTTTAAATTAAAATGTTAGTTTAGTTAGTTGAGCGATGCAACAATTGAAAAAAGTTTAATCCGCTCCAGCGAGCCGATGCGAAATCCCAAGCAACTTACATTGAGGTGAACGACATCTCTACGGCTAATACTCAGTACTGATATATTTATATTTTATTTATTAAATAAAAGGCAAATTAAAACCATCCGCGCTGCAACCGTCCACAAAGCCGACTAGGATAAATTAAAATATCTGTAAAACACATTTTATTCCGTTATAAAATATTAACACTAATCGGTCATACCTATACATGAAGCACCAATTATGTGATAATAATATAATCGCTACTAATACCTATTAGTATTAGGTATTCTATGATAAAATCTACATTGGAAATTAAAGCCTAGGACATTTTATAAGTATATTAAAGTACCCTTCATACCTGTCATCCATGGCGATGAAATTTAAAAATAAGCGTTCAAAATTTTAAATTTCGAATTGCACTGTCGCGAAACTTTTTAAGAACAGGTTTTATTTTAGGCAAAGACTCAGCGTCATACAGCCGGTGTCAGAGAAAAACACAGGCAGACTGCGCGCAACGAGGTCGAAGCTAACAGCGAGTGAAATAAATGTTAACAATTTTAAGAACAAACTCCATCACTGGCTGCGTCTCACGTTTGAATATTCTTTGCGTTTGAAAACAGACAATGTATGGTAACAATAGGTATTATCGCCGAATTTAAAACAAAAGTTGGTATTGTTTGCGCGATGAGTAGGATCCGTTGCTCACATCACTTAATGACGTTCAAGATTACTTTATTTCTTAACAAGGAAAATGACGTTTCGACCTTGAAAATTCACAATATAATATTATCGCAGTGTTTCTTAAAGTAAATTATATAAGTAGCCAACTTATTGTTTGACTTGTTACGTAATTAAGTCAAATATGTGAAGAATTTAAGTAAAATAAAATACCTACAAGTTGTCTGGCTGTTATAAATTAACACAATTGCTGGCTGACTCATGATTTCTCAGGACTACTAGATAAGATTTTCTTTCTAAAAGGCACGTAAGACTACTTTGTCAACCCGGATTTGTCAGATTGGACTACGAAATGATACACACATCGGAAAAGTAGTTTTTTTGAACAAACAAATAAATTAATGACGTAGGTAACAAATTTATATTAGCTCCGACGATTCCATATTGTCCCAGGTTCCATTACATCATCACTCATTTCAGCAGTTAGAATAGCAATATTTTTCTATAAAAATATCAAATTAAGTTCCAATAATCTTTAATGGATTTTATGACATATCCTAAGAAGTAGGTAGTTTAAACATTTAAGATACTATATCTTTATATATATAATATCTATTTTTAATACAAGTTAATATCAAATTTATTTTATTTATGACTCGTCAACAGACTCGTCTATGGTTACAAAAACGTAAAAGATTTGGTTGTTAAAACAGATGCGCCGCGCGTAGGTTGCAGTTGCTATGTCCAATTAACAAATATGGCTACCTACTCATCAGATATGACTGCCTGTTGTTACTATGATAGTTACAATTTACCGAAGAGTACTATGTGCTACAGAGGAAATCTTGGGGCAAGATCACAGTGTGCCCATTAACATGACATTAATCCAAAACACAATGTGCGGACTTTATGTCTGTCTGACGGCATACAGCGAGCCAGATTTCTATCAGAAATCTACTAGGTTTTTATGGTTTTTTTAGTCGGGGTAAGAAAAGGTTCGTATCCGACATTTGCTTGCGCCAGGGCAATTTTATAAGTCATGAGTCATGACAAAATTTCATTTCACTTCAGTTAGCCTGTCAGCCTGTCAGTTGTCTACTTAGTGCTTTAGTTACAAAAGGCACTAATAGTCTACGACTTGATAAAGGAATGAATTTGAAAACTGACGAAGGTTTTCGTACCCTGACTGTACCTTGTCGGCTCTCTTCCTCACCACGCGATCTATTCTTCATATCCCCTAGACATCTCCTAACTCGGTGACCGTTTCTGCCCCAGATGATGGTTTGACCCTCCAACGGTACAAATGTTCTCTATAGCTGCTCATGTAATAGACGTCTCTCTGGACTTTTTCACGGGAAATAAAAGGTATGTTGGGTTTGGCTCGTTTAAATATTGGTAAAAATGATAACCACATTACGTCGTCCTTACTATCGCTAAGTGAAATGTTATCTCGGTGTACTCTGAAATACATTCAGGATCATTCAAGTGTTTGAAGAAGGAAGAAAGGGAGCAATTCTACATCGTACACCTTACAAAATTAAATAAGCCGCGGTCGGTTTTAGAATTTGTGAATTAAATCTAATTTAGAGTAGATACTGATAACACGATTAAGACAAAAAAGAGCTAAAGTTGAGCTATGTCCTTAGTAAGTATATATGTTTATAAAGGCTGTGGGAGCGTCACACGCGTCAACCGCGGGTGGCTTGCATCGATAAAACATTACTTAACCAGCAGATACAGTGACGTCCATAAATTATAAATTTTTACTGATTTCTATTACTGTAGTATTTCGACGCCCAGATGATTGACGTATTTTTGTATATATTAAATTAATTTCCGACCAATCTTCAATTCAGTAGTATTATTCGTATGAAATCCTTAGTGTACCAATGGTAAGTAAGTATTGAAGAATACGTAAATAATCTTTTCGCAATATGAATCCATAGTCGAATGTGGACACGGACCGCTTATACATCTGATTTACTAGTCTGTGTCATTTGACTGTCATTATTATTTGACTTATGCATGCGTTAACTGTGGGTATATGGCTTAAGACATAACCACAGTTTGCCACAGCACAATTGTGTAACGACGAGTGTTGAACATTTTAGTTCAATTTTATTTAAAATTCGGCTGTATTATTGTTAATACCCCCCCACCCTCCTTCCCGGATGGTTATGTCAGTCAGTCAGTCAGTGGTAGTTCGGCTGTATTAGTGTTAATTCGCGTGCTGCCGCGGGCTGCAAGCAGCCCGCGGGGGCGCGGTTGTGAGTTGGGTGCTGTTATTTGCCATGTCTAATTGTTTTGGTTAGGTATTGGGTCTTTGTTTTGTAAATCGTGAGGAATTACAATGATAGATGATAATTATAAGAGGTAGGTAAAAATAGAGGGGGGAGGGGGGAGTCGGGTGGTGGCAATAGATCAACCTCGTTGAGACCTTTCAAATGATACCCAACACGGGGGGTCTACCTGTTACCGTTGACCATGGTCTACCGAGTAGACCTGAATTGTCAAATTTTGAAATTTGGTCTACTCTAAAAAATTTGTCTTCCCGAGACGTCTGCTATGAGTCCAAACACGACCCGGCTGCGTCAAGTCGTTTCCGAGTTACGGCCGAGGGGGTTAAAGGGGGGTTCAAAATTTTTATCTCAGGCAGACGTCTCCTACGAGCCCAAACACGACCCGGCTGCGTCAAGTCGTTTCCGAGTTACGGCCGAGGGGGTTGAAGGGGGGTTCAAAATTTTTATCTCGGGGAGACGACTCATATGAGCCCAAACACGACCCGGCTGCGTCAAGTCGTTTCCGAGTTACGGCCGAGGGGGTTGAAGGGGGGTTCAAAATTTTTATCTCGGGGAGACGTCTCATATGAGCCCAAACACGACCCGGTTGCGTCAAGTCGTTTCCGAGTTACAACCGGGGCGGGTTGAAGAGGGGTTGAAATTTTTTATCTCGCGGAGACGTCTCCTATGAGCCCAAACACGAACCGGTTGTGACGCGCCGTTTCCGAGATACGGCCGAGGGGGTTGGAGGGGGGTTCAAATTTTTTATCTCGGGGAGACGTCTCCTATGACCCCAAACATGACCCGGCTGCGTCGAGCCGTTTCCGAATTACGGCCGGGGGGGTTTGGAGGGAGGATGGGAGGTGACGGTCCCGGGGGGTGGACCTCGTAGAGAAACGGCCATCACCCGAATAGACCGCCCTTCAATCCCCGGTGGTTTCGGAGATATCCCACTTTGATGAGTCCAAAAAAGTTGTATGGAGTTAAAAAAAATGTATGTACGGGATGGGGATGACTCGTTCTGTGGCAATTACCGATAACCCTTTATGACTATCTGCAAACGCCACCCTTCTATCCCTCATAGTCTCCGAGGACCTTTCACCCACTTTTTACCAGGTCGGTGGACGGAGATCGGGATGGCTCCCCTGGAAGCATCGAACCTAGAGATGGGAACTCGCCATGGCCACCGACCACCTATCCCGCATGGTTTTGGAGATATTCCCATCCCTTTCACCCAAAAATGCCACATTTGTACGGAGGCGGGATGAAGGGGGCGGGATGGGAGGATAAAGTTTATCCGAGAAGTAGGATCACCACTATAGATGGTCATCCCCCAAAGACGCCACCCCTCTATTCCCGGTGGTTTCAGAGATATCCCAGTTGGATGAGACCAAAAAAGTTGTATGGAGTTTAAATTAAAAAATTTATGAACCGGATGAAGATGACTCGTTCTGTGGTAACTACCGATGACCCCCTATGACATTCCGCAAATGCTATCCTTCTATCCCTCATAGTTTCCGAGGACCTCTCACCATCTTTGTACCAGGTCGGTGGACCGAGGGTGGCAAAAGCGCCTGGAGCTCGAGACGTCACCCTCTATCCGATGGGATGGGATAGTTCGCCCCGCGTTGCTCCGTTCCAGGTGAAAAAGTTGCTTTTCCCACAAATAAAAAATTTGTATGGAGGCGGGATGAAAGGATGGAAATCCCGAAAACCGGGATGGTCCCCTGGAAGCATCCCACCGAGGGATGAAAACGCGCCATGGCCACTACTGAAGTAGCTCCTATCCTTCAACGGATATCCCCATCCCTTTCGCCGAAAAGGCCACTTTTGTACTGATGCGGGATAAAGAGGGCGGGACAGGAGGATCAAGTTTATCCGAGAAGTTGGACCACCACTATAGATGGTCATCCCCCAAAGACACCACCCCCCTATCCCCGGTGGTTTCGGAGATATCCCACTTTGATGAGTCCAAAAAAGTTGTATGGAGTTTAAAAAAAATGTATGAAAGGGTTGGCCGAAGGGAATGGACTTTCGCGGCTCTCAGGTCACGGTTGCCGCCGCTGCGGCCCTCGAGTCCGGGGACGCGAATTCCTCGGAGGGGGGCCGGGGGGGCGGGTCGCGCTGCGCGCTCCCCTATCCCCCCCTATCCCCCCTCCTCGTCTTTCGCCCCCCCGGCCTCGAGACCCTCCGCGGCGGGTCGACCGCCCTCGTTTAAAGGTGCAAAATCGCAGACACCACCCCTCTATCCCCGGTGGTTTCGGAGATATTCCACTTTGATGAGTCCAAAAAAGTTGTATGGAGTTTGAAAAAAAATGTATGAAAGGGGTGGGAATGACTCGCTCTGTGGCAACTACCGATGACCCTTTATGACTATCCTCAAACGCCACCCTTCTATCCCTCATGGTTTCCGAGGACCTCCCACCGACTTTTTACCAGGTCGGTGGACGGAGATCGGGATGGTCCCCTGGAAGCGTCCCACCGAGGGATGAAAATTCGCCATAGCAGTCACCCACCTATCCCGCACGGTTTTGGATATATTCCCATCCCTTTCGTCGAAAATGCCACTTTGGTATGGGGACGGGATGAAGGGGGCGGGATGGGAGGATAAAGTTTATCCGAGCAGTTGGACCACGACGATAGATGGTTATCCCTCAAAGACATCGCCCACCTATTTTCGGTGGTTTCGGAGATATCCCACTTTTAGTAGTCCAAAAAAGTTGTATGGAGTTTAAAAAAAATGTATGAAAGGGATGGGGATAACTCGTGATTTGGTAACTGCCGATGACCCTCTATGACTATCCGCAAACGCCATCCTTCTATCCCTCATAGTCTCCGAGGACCTCTCACCGACTTTGTACCAGGTCGGTGGACGGAGATAGGGATGGCCCCCTGGAAGCATCCCATCTAAGGATGGAAAGGCGCCACGGCCGCCGACCACATATCCCTGATGGCTTTGGAGATAATCCCATCCTTTTGGGCGAAAATGCCACTTTTGTATGGGGACGGGATGAAGGGGGCGGGATGGGAGGATAAAGTTTATCCGAGCAGTTGGACTACGACGATAGATGGTTATCCCTCAAAGACACCGTCCACCTATTCCCGGTGGTTTCGGAGATATCCCACTTTTAGTAGTCCAAAAAAGTTGTATGGAGTTTAAAAAAAATGTATGAACGGGATGGGGATGACTCGTGATTTGGTAACTGCCGATGACCCTCTATGACTATCCGCAAACGCCACGCTTCTATCCCTCATAGTCTCCGAGGACCGTTCACCAACTTTTTACCAGGTCGGTGGACGGAGATCGGGATGGCCCCCCTGGAAACATCCCACCGAGGGATGAAAACGCGCCATTATCACCGACCACCTATCCCGCATGGATTTGGAGATATTTCCATCCCTTTCGCCGAAAAGAGCATTCATGTATGGAGCCGGGATAGACGGGGCGGGATAGGGGGATAAAGTTTATCCGTGATGTTGGACCACTACGATAGTCGATCGCTCCCGAAGAAACCACCCCTCTATCCCCTATACTTTCGGAGTTATCCCACTTTGAAAATTTCAAAAAAAGTTGTATGGAGTTTAAAAAAAATGTATGAACGGGATGGGGATAGGTTTCGATTTGGTAACTACCGATCATACCCTATGACATTCCGCAAACGCCATCCCTCTATCCCTAATACTTTTCGAGGACCTCTCACCATCTTTGTACCAGGTCGGTGGACCGAGGGTGGCAAAAGCGCCTGGAGCTCGGGACGTCACCCTCTATCCGACGGGATAGGATAGGCCACCCAAAATCGCCCCGTTCCAGGTGAAAAAGTTGCTTTTCCGAAAAACCAAAAATTTGTATGGAGACGGGATGAAGGGATAGAAATCCCGCAAATCGGGATAGCCCCTAAGAAGCACCCTACCGAGGGATGAAAACGCGCCATGGCCACTACTGAAGTAGCTCCTATCCTTCAATGGATATCCCCATCCCTTTCGCCGAAAAGGCCACTTTAGTACGGGGACGGGATGAAGGGGGCGGGATGGGAGGATGAAGTTTATCCGAGCGGTTGGACCACCGCGATAGACGGTCGTCCCCCAAAGACACCGTCCCTCTATCCCCGATACTTTCGGGGCTATCCCACTTTGAAAAGTTCAAAAAAGTTGTATGGAGTTTAAAAAAAATGTATGAAAGGGGTGGGGATGAGTGGTTCTGTGGTAACTGCCGATGACCCTCTATGACTTTCCGCAAACGCCATCCCGCTATCCCTTACAGTTTCCGAGATCCCGTCGCCATATTTTTACCACCTCGGTGGATCGACTTTTCCGTATTTTTCCCATTCCTCATTTTGGACCCCCTATACGATTGGGTAAAAAAATTCTACCCCCCCACCCTCCTTCCCGGATGGTTATGTCAATAGTTGATCGGTCAGTGGGTGTTCGGCTTTATTAGTGTTAACTAGATTTCGCGTGCTGCCGCGGGCTGCAAGCAGCCCGCGGGGGCGCGGTTGTGAGTTGGGTGCTGTTATTTGCCCTAGTTGTGAGTTGGGTGAGTTTGGTTTTGGCTCTTTGTTTTGTAATTCGTGAGGAATTACAATGATAGATGTGTGATTATTATAAGAGGTGGGTAAAAATAGAGGGGGGAGGGGGGAGTCGGGTGGTGGCAATAGATCACCCTCGTTGAGACCTTTCAAATGACACCCAACACGAGGGGTCTACTTGTAACCGTTAACATGGTCTACTGAGTAGACCTGAATTGTCAAATTTTGAAATTTAGTCTACTCTAAAAAATTTGTCTTCCCGAGACGTCTGCTATGAGTCCAAACACGACCCGGTTGCGTCAATTCGTTTCCGAATTACGGCCGAGGGGGTCGAAGGGGGGTTCAAAATTTTTATCTCGGGGAGACGTCTCATATGAGCCCAAACACGACTCGGCTGCGTCAAGTCGTTTCCGAGTTACGGCCGAGGGGGTTGGAGGGGGGTTCAAAATTTTTATCTCGGGGAGACGTCTCATATGAGCCCAAACACGACCCGGCTGCGTCAAGTCGTTTCCGAGTTACGGCCGAGGGGGTTGAAGGGGGGTTCAAAATTTTTATCTCGGGGAGACGACTCATATGAGCCCAAACACGACCCGGCTGCGTCAAGTCGTTTCCGAGTTACAACCGGGGGGGGGTTGAAGAGGGGTTCAAATTTTTTATCTCTCGGAGACGTCTCCTATGAGCCCAAACAGGAACCGGTTGTGACGCGCCGTTTCCGAGATACGGCCGAGGGGGTTGGAGGGGGGGTTCAAATTTTTTATCTCGCGGAGACGTCTCCTATGAGCCCAAACACGACCCGGTTGTGACTCGCCGTTTCCGAGTTACGACCGAGGGGGTTGGAGGGGGGTTCAAATTTTTTATCTCGAGGAGACGTCTCCGATGACCCCAAACACGACCCGGCTGCGTCTCATCGTTTCCGAGTTACGGCCGAGGGGGTTGGAGGGGGGGTTCAAATATTTTATCTCGAGGAGACGTCTCCTATGAGCCCAAACACGACCCGGTTGTGACTCGCCGTTTCCGAGTTACGACCAAGGGGGTTGGAGGGGGGTTCAAATATTTTATCTCGGGGAGAGGTCTCCAATGACCCCAAACACGACCCGGTTGCGTAGAGCCGTTTCCGAGTTACGGCCGGGGGGGTTTGGAGGGAGGAGGGGAGGTGACGGTCCCGGGGGGTGGACCTCGTAGAGAAACGGCCATCACCCGAAGAGACCGCCCTTCAATCCCCGGTGGTTTCGGAGATATCCCACTTTGATGAGTCCAAAAAAGTTGTATGAAGTTAAAAAAAATGTATGAACGGGATGGGGATGACTCGTTCTGTGGCAATTACCGATAACCCTTTATGACTATCCGCAAACGCCACCCTTCTATCCCTCATAGTCTCCGAGGACCTCTCACCGACTTTGTACCAGGTCGGTGGACAGAGATCGGGATGGCTCCCCTGGAAACATCCCACCGAGGGATGAAAACGCGCCATGGCCGCCGACCACCTATCCCGCATGGTTTTGGAGATATTCCCATCCCTTTCACCCAAAAATGCCACATTTGTACGGAGGCGGGATGAAGGGGGCGGGATGGGAGGATAAAGTTTATCCGAGAAGTAGGATCACCACTATAGATGGTCATCCCCCAAAGACGCCACCCCTCTATTCCCGGTGGTTTCAGATATATCCCAGTTGGATGAGACCAAAAAAGTTGTATGGAGTTTAAAAAAAATGTATGAAAGGGGTGGCCGAAGGGAATGGACTTTCGCGGCTCTCCGGTCACGGTTGCCGCCGCTGCGGCCCTCGAGTCCGGGGACGCGAATTCCTCGGAGGGGGGCCGGGGGGGCGGGTCGCGCTGCGCGCTCCCCTATCCCCCCCTATCCCCCCTCCTCGTCTTTCGCCCCCCCGGCCTCGAGACCCTCCGCGGCGGGTCGACCGCCCTCGTTTGAAGGTGCAAAATCGCAGACACCGTCCCTCTATCCCCGGTGGTTTAGGAGGTATTCCACTTTGATGAGTCCAAAAAAGTTGTATGGAGTTTAAAAAAAATGTATGAACGGGATAGGGATGGGTTTCGATTTGGTAACTGCCGATGACCCTCTATGATATTCCGCAAACGCCATCCCTCTATCCCTCGTAGTCTCCGAGGACCTCTCACCATCTTTGTACCAGGTCGGTGGACGGAGATCGGGATGGCCCCCCTGGAAGTATCCCACCTAGGTATGGAAAGGCACCATGAAGACCACCCACCTATCCCGCACGGTTTTGGGTATATTCCCATCCCTTTCACCCAAAAATGCCACATTTGTACGAAGGCGGGATGAAGGGGGCGGGATGGGAGGATAAAGTTTATCCGAGAAGTTGGACCATCACTATAGATGGTTATCCCTCAAAGACACCGTCCACCTATTCCCGGTGGTTTCGGAGATATCCCACTTCGAATAGTCCAAAAAAGTTGTATGGAGTTTAAAAAAAATGTATGAACGGGATGGGGGTGGGTCTCGATTTGGTAACTGCCTATGACCCTCTATGACTATCCGCAAACGCCACCTTTCTATCCCTCATAGTCTCCGAGGATCGTTCACCAACTTTTTACCAGCTCGGTGGACGGAGATCGGGATGGCCTCCCTGAAAGCATCCCATCGAGGGATGAAAACGCGCCATGACCACCGACCACCTATCCCGCATGGGTTTGGAGATATTTCCATCCTTCAAAAAAAATGGCCACTTTTGTATGGGGACGGGATGAAGGGGGCGGGATGGGAGGATAAAGTTTATCCGAGAAGTTGGACCATCACTATAGATGGTTATCCCTCAAAGACACCGTTCACCTATTCCCGGTGGTTTCGGAGATATCCCACTTCGAATAGTCCAAAAAAGTTGTATGTAGTTTAAAAAAATGTATGAACGGGATGGGGATGGGTCTCGATTTGGTAACTGCCGATGACCCTCTATGACTATCCGCAAACGCCACCCTTCTATCCCTCATAGTCTCCGAGGACCGTTCATCAACTTTTTACCAGGTCGGTGGACGAAGATCGGGATGGCCCCCCTGGAAGCATCCCACCGAGGGATGAAAACGCGCTATTATCACCGACCACCTATCCCGCATGGGTTTGGAGATATTTCCATCCCTTTCGCCGAAAAGAGCATTCATGTATGGAGCCGGGATAGACGGGGCGGGATAGGGGGATAAAGTTTATCCGCGAAGTTGAACCACCACGATAGCTGATCGCTCCCGAAGAAACCACCCCTCTATCCCCTATACTTTCGGAGTTATCCCACTTTGAAAATTTCAAAAAAAGTTGTATGGAGTTTAAAAAAAATGTATGAACGGGATGGGGATAGGTTTCGATTTAGTAACTACCGATCATACCCTATGACATTCCGCAAACGCCATCCCTCTATCCCTAATACTTTCCGAGGACCTCTCACCATCTTTGTACCAGGTCGGTGGACCGAGGGTATCAAAAGCGCCTGGAGCTCGGGACGTCACCCTCTATCCGACGGGATGGGATAGACCGCCCAAAATCGCCCCGTTCCAGGTGAAAAAGTTGCTTTTCCGAAAAACCAAAAATTTGTATGGAGACGGGATGAAGGGATGGAAATCCCTCAAATCGGGATAGCCCCTAAGAAGCATCCCACCGAGGGATGGAAACGCGCCACGGCCGCCGACCACTTATCCCGCACGGTTTTGGAGATATTTCCATCCTAAAAAAAAAAATGGCCACTTTTGTACGGGGACGGGATGAAGGGGGCGGGATAGGGGGATAAAGTTTATCCGAGCGGTTGGACCACCGCGATAGACGGTCGTCCCCCAAAGACACCATTCCTCTATCTCCGATACTTTCGGGGCTATCCCACTTTGAAAAGTTCAAAAAAGTTGTATGGAGTTTAAAAAAAATGTATGAAAGGAGTGGGGATGAGTGGTTCTGTGGTAACCGCCGATGACCCTCTATGACTTTCCGCAAACGCCATCCCGCTATCCCTTACAGTTTCCGAGATCCCGTCGCCATATTTTTACCACCTCGGTGGATCGACTTCCGTATTTTTCCCATTCCTCATTTTCGACCCTCTATACGATTGGGTAAAAAAATTCTACCCCCCCACCCTCCTTCCCGGATGGTTATATGAGTAGATAGGTGAGTCTGTCAGTGGGTGTTCGGCTTTATTATTGTTAACTAGATTTCGCGTGCTGCCGCGGGCTGCAAGCAGCCCGCGGGGGCGCGGTTGTGAGTTGGGTGCTGTTATTTGCCCTAGTTGTGAGTTGGGTGAGTTTGGTTTTGGCTCTTTGTTTTGTAATTCGTGAGGAATTACAATGATAGATGTGTGATTATTATAAGAGGTGGGTAAAAATAGAGGGGGGAGGGGGGAGTCGGGTGGTGGCAATAGATCACCCTCGTTGAGACCTTTCAAATGACACCCAACACGAGGGGTCTACTTGTAACCGTTAACATGGTCTACTGAGTAGACCTGAATTGTCAAATTTTGAAATTTAGTCTACTCTAAAAAATTTGTCTTCCCGAGACGTCTGCTATGAGTCCAAACACGACCCGGTTGCGTCAATTCGTTTCCGAATTACGGCCGAGGGGGTCGAAGGGGGGTTCAAAATTTTTATCTCGGGGAGACGTCTCATATGAGCCCAAACACGACTCGGCTGCGTCAAGTCGTTTCCGAGTTACGGCCGAGGGGGTTGGAGGGGGGTTCAAAATTTTTATCTCGGGGAGACGTCTCATATGAGCCCAAACACGACCCGGCTGCGTCAAGTCGTTTCCGAGTTACGGCCGAGGGGGTTGAAGGGGGGTTCAAAATTTTTATCTCGGGGAGACGACTCATATGAGCCCAAACACGACCCGGCTGCGTCAAGTCGTTTCCGAGTTACAACCGGGGGGGGGGTTGAAGAGGGGTTCAAATTTTTTATCTCTCGGAGACGTCTCCTATGAGCCCAAACAGGAACCGGTTGTGACGCGCCGTTTCCGAGATACGGCCGAGGGGGTTGGAGGGGGGGTTCAAATTTTTTATCTCGCGGAGACGTCTCCTATGAGCCCAAACACGACCCGGTTGTGACTCGCCGTTTCCGAGTTACGACCGAGGGGGTTGGAGGGGGGTTCAAATTTTTTATCTCGAGGAGACGTCTCCGATGACCCCAAACACGACCCGGCTGCGTCTCATCGTTTCCGAGTTACGGCCGAGGGGGTTGGAGGGGGGGTTCAAATATTTTATCTCGAGGAGACGTCTCCTATGAGCCCAAACACGACCCGGTTGTGACTCGCCGTTTCCGAGTTACGACCAAGGGGGTTGGAGGGGGGTTCAAATATTTTATCTCGGGGAGAGGTCTCCAATGACCCCAAACACGACCCGGTTGCGTAGAGCCGTTTCCGAGTTACGGCCGGGGGGGTTTGGAGGGAGGAGGGGAGGTGACGGTCCCGGGGGGTGGACCTCGTAGAGAAACGGCCATCACCCGAAGAGACCGCCCTTCAATCCCCGGTGGTTTCGGAGATATCCCACTTTGATGAGTCCAAAAAAGTTGTATGAAGTTAAAAAAAATGTATGAACGGGATGGGGATGACTCGTTCTGTGGCAATTACCGATAACCCTTTATGACTATCCGCAAACGCCACCCTTCTATCCCTCATAGTCTCCGAGGACCTCTCACCGACTTTGTACCAGGTCGGTGGACAGAGATCGGGATGGCTCCCCTGGAAACATCCCACCGAGGGATGAAAACGCGCCATGGCCGCCGACCACCTATCCCGCATGGTTTTGGAGATATTCCCATCCCTTTCACCCAAAAATGCCACATTTGTACGGAGGCGGGATGAAGGGGGCGGGATGGGAGGATAAAGTTTATCCGAGAAGTAGGATCACCACTATAGATGGTCATCCCCCAAAGACGCCACCCCTCTATTCCCGGTGGTTTCAGATATATCCCAGTTGGATGAGACCAAAAAAGTTGTATGGAGTTTAAAAAAAATGTATGAAAGGGGTGGCCGAAGGGAATGGACTTTCGCGGCTCTCCGGTCACGGTTGCCGCCGCTGCGGCCCTCGAGTCCGGGGACGCGAATTCCTCGGAGGGGGGCCGGGGGGGCGGGTCGCGCTGCGCGCTCCCCTATCCCCCCCTATCCCCCCTCCTCGTCTTTCGCCCCCCCGGCCTCGAGACCCTCCGCGGCGGGTCGACCGCCCTCGTTTGAAGGTGCAAAATCGCAGACACCGTCCCTCTATCCCCGGTGGTTTAGGAGGTATTCCACTTTGATGAGTCCAAAAAAGTTGTATGGAGTTTAAAAAAAATGTATGAACGGGATAGGGATGGGTTTCGATTTGGTAACTGCCGATGACCCTCTATGATATTCCGCAAACGCCATCCCTCTATCCCTCGTAGTCTCCGAGGACCTCTCACCATCTTTGTACCAGGTCGGTGGACGGAGATCGGGATGGCCCCCCTGGAAGTATCCCACCTAGGTATGGAAAGGCACCATGAAGACCACCCACCTATCCCGCACGGTTTTGGGTATATTCCCATCCCTTTCACCCAAAAATGCCACATTTGTACGAAGGCGGGATGAAGGGGGCGGGATGGGAGGATAAAGTTTATCCGAGAAGTTGGACCATCACTATAGATGGTTATCCCTCAAAGACACCGTCCACCTATTCCCGGTGGTTTCGGAGATATCCCACTTCGAATAGTCCAAAAAAGTTGTATGGAGTTTAAAAAAAATGTATGAACGGGATGGGGGTGGGTCTCGATTTGGTAACTGCCTATGACCCTCTATGACTATCCGCAAACGCCACCTTTCTATCCCTCATAGTCTCCGAGGATCGTTCACCAACTTTTTACCAGCTCGGTGGACGGAGATCGGGATGGCCTCCCTGAAAGCATCCCATCGAGGGATGAAAACGCGCCATGACCACCGACCACCTATCCCGCATGGGTTTGGAGATATTTCCATCCTTCAAAAAAAATGGCCACTTTTGTATGGGGACGGGATGAAGGGGGCGGGATGGGAGGATAAAGTTTATCCGAGAAGTTGGACCATCACTATAGATGGTTATCCCTCAAAGACACCGTTCACCTATTCCCGGTGGTTTCGGAGATATCCCACTTCGAATAGTCCAAAAAAGTTGTATGTAGTTTAAAAAAATGTATGAACGGGATGGGGATGGGTCTCGATTTGGTAACTGCCGATGACCCTCTATGACTATCCGCAAACGCCACCCTTCTATCCCTCATAGTCTCCGAGGACCGTTCATCAACTTTTTACCAGGTCGGTGGACGAAGATCGGGATGGCCCCCCTGGAAGCATCCCACCGAGGGATGAAAACGCGCTATTATCACCGACCACCTATCCCGCATGGGTTTGGAGATATTTCCATCCCTTTCGCCGAAAAGAGCATTCATGTATGGAGCCGGGATAGACGGGGCGGGATAGGGGGATAAAGTTTATCCGCGAAGTTGAACCACCACGATAGCTGATCGCTCCCGAAGAAACCACCCCTCTATCCCCTATACTTTCGGAGTTATCCCACTTTGAAAATTTCAAAAAAAGTTGTATGGAGTTTAAAAAAAATGTATGAACGGGATGGGGATAGGTTTCGATTTAGTAACTACCGATCATACCCTATGACATTCCGCAAACGCCATCCCTCTATCCCTAATACTTTCCGAGGACCTCTCACCATCTTTGTACCAGGTCGGTGGACCGAGGGTATCAAAAGCGCCTGGAGCTCGGGACGTCACCCTCTATCCGACGGGATGGGATAGACCGCCCAAAATCGCCCCGTTCCAGGTGAAAAAGTTGCTTTTCCGAAAAACCAAAAATTTGTATGGAGACGGGATGAAGGGATGGAAATCCCTCAAATCGGGATAGCCCCTAAGAAGCATCCCACCGAGGGATGGAAACGCGCCACGGCCGCCGACCACTTATCCCGCACGGTTTTGGAGATATTTCCATCCTAAAAAAAAAAATGGCCACTTTTGTACGGGGACGGGATGAAGGGGGCGGGATAGGGGGATAAAGTTTATCCGAGCGGTTGGACCACCGCGATAGACGGTCGTCCCCCAAAGACACCATTCCTCTATCTCCGATACTTTCGGGGCTATCCCACTTTGAAAAGTTCAAAAAAGTTGTATGGAGTTTAAAAAAAATGTATGAAAGGAGTGGGGATGAGTGGTTCTGTGGTAACCGCCGATGACCCTCTATGACTTTCCGCAAACGCCATCCCGCTATCCCTTACAGTTTCCGAGATCCCGTCGCCATATTTTTACCACCTCGGTGGATCGACTTTTCCGTATTTTTCCCATTCCTCATTTTCGACCCTCTATACGATTGGGTAAAAAAATTCTACCCCCCCACCCTCCTTCCCGGATGGTTATATGAGTAGATAGGTGAGTCTGTCAGTGGGTGTTCGGCTTTATTATTGTTAACTAGATTTCGCGTGCTGCCGCGGGCTGCAAGCAGCCCGCGGGGGCGCGGTTGTGAGTTGGGTGCTGTTATTTGCCCTAGTTGTGAGTTGGGTGAGTTTGGTTTTGGCTCTTTGTTTTGTAAATCGTGAAAATTTTAACAAATATAAAGATAGTAAATATAGGGGGGAGGAGGGAGGGGGAGGGGGAGTCGGGTGTTGGCAATAGATCACCCTCGTTGAGACCTTTCAAATGATACCCAACACGGGGGGTCTACCTGTTGCCGTTGACCATGGTCTACTGAGTAGACCGGAATTGTCAAATTTTTAAATTTGGTCTACTCTAAAAAATTTGTCTCACCGAGACGTCTGCTATGAGTCCAAACACGACCCGGCTGCGTCAAGTCGTTTCCGAGTTACAACCGGGGGGGTTGAAGAGGGGTTCAAATTTTTTATCTCGCGGAGACGTCTCCTATGAGCCCAAACACGACCCGGCTGCGTCAAGTCGTTTCAGAGTTACAACCGGGGGGGGTTGGAGGGGGGTTCAATTTTTTTGTCTCGGTGAGACGACTCCTATGAGCCCAAACACGACCCGGTTGTGACTCGCCGTTTCCGAGTTACGACCGAGGGGGTTGGAGAGGGGTTCAAATTTTTTATCTCGAGGAGACGTCTCCGATGACCCCAAACACGACCCGGCTGCGTCTCATCGTTTCCGAGTTACGGCCGAGGGGGTTGGAGGGGGGTTCAAATATTTTATCTCGGGAAGAGGTCTCCAATGACCCCAAACACGACCCGGTTGCGTCGAGCCGTTTCCGAGTTACGGCCGGGGGGGTTGGAGGGGGGTTCAAATTTTTTATCTCGAGGAGACGTCTCCAATGACCCCAAACACGACCCGGTTGCGTAGAGCCGTTTCCGAGTTACGGCCGGGGGGGTTGGAGGGGGGTTCAAATTTTTTATCTCGAGGAGACGTCTCCAATGACCCCAAACACGACCCGGTTGCGTAGAGCCGTTTCCGAGTTACGGCCGGGGGGGTTGGAGGGGGGGGTCAAATTTTTTATCTCGGTGATACTTCTCCTATGAGTCCAAACACGACCCGGCTGCGTCAAGTCGTTTCCGAGTTACAACTGAGGGGGGTTGAGGGGGGGGTCAAATTATTTATCTCGGGGAGACGTCTCCTATGAGCCCAAACACGACCCGGTTGTGACGCGCCGTTTCCAAGTTACGGCCGGGGGAGTTTGGAGGGAGGAGGGGAGGTAACGGTCCCGGGGGGTGGACCTCGTAGAGAAAAGGCCATCACCCGAAGAGACCGCCCTTCAATCCCTGGTGGTTTCGGAGATATCCCACTTTGATGAGTCCAAAAAAGTTGTATGGAGTTTAAAAAAATGTATGAACGGGATGGGAATGACTCGTTCTGTGGCAATTACCGATAACCCTTTATGACTATCCGCAAACGCCACCCTTCTATCCCTCATAGTCTCCGAGGACCTTTCACCCACTTTTTACCAGGTCGGTGGACGGAGATCAGGATGGCTCCCCTGGAAGCATCGAACCTAGAGATGGCAACTCGCCATGGCCACCGACCACCTATCCCGCATGGTTTTGGAGATATTCCCATCCCTTTCACCTAAAAATGCCACATTTGTACGGAGGCGGGATGAAGGGGGCGGGATGGGAGGATAAAGTTTATCCGAGAAGTAGGATCACCACTATAGATGGTCATCCCCCAAAGACGCCACCATTCTATTCCCGGTGGTTTCAGAGATATCCCAGTTGGATGAGTCCAAAAAAGTTAGTTGTATGGAGTTTAAAAAAAATGTATGAAAGGGGTAGCCGAAGGGAATGGACTTTCGCGGCTCTCCGGTCACGGTTGCCGCCGCTGCGGCCCTCGAGTCCTGGGACGCGAATTCCTCGGAAGGGGGCCGGGGGGGCGGGTCGCGCTGCGCGCTCCCCTATCCCCCCCTATCCCCCCTCCTCGTCTTTCGCACCCTCCGCGGCGGGTCGACCGCCCTCGTTTAAAGGTGCAAAATCGCAGACACCGCCCCTCTATCCCCGGTCGTTTCGGAGATATTCCACTTTGATGAGTCCAAAAAAGTTGTATGGAGTTTGAAAAAAAATGTATGAAAGGGGTGGGAATGACTCGCTCTGTGGCAACTACCGATGACCCTCTATGACTATCCGCAAACGCCACCCTTCTATCCCTCATAGTCTCCGAGGACCTCTCACCGACTTTGTACCAGGTCGGTGGACAGAGATCGGGATGGCTCCCCTGGAAACATCCCACCGAGGGATGAAAACGCGCCATGGCCGCCGACCACCTATCCCGCACGGTTTTGGGTATATTCCCATCCCTTTCACCCAAAAATGCCACATTTGTACGAAGGCGGGATGAAGGGGGCGGGATGGGAGGATAAAGTTTATCCGAGAAGTTGGACCATCACTATAGATGGTTATCCCTCAAAGACACCGTCCACCTATTCCCGGTGGTTTCGGAGATATCCCACTTCGAATAGTCCAAAAAAGTTGTATGGAGTTTAAAAAAAATGTATGAACGGGATGGGGATGGGTCTCGATTTGGTAACTGCCGATGACCCTCTATGACTATCCGCAAACGCCACCTTTCTATCCCTCATAGTCTCCGAGGACCGTTCACCAACTTTTTACCAGCTCGGTGGACGGAGATCGGGATGGCCTCCCTGGAAGCATCCCATCGAGGGATGAAAACGCGCCATGACCACCGACCACCTATCCCGCATGGGTTTGGAGATATTTCCATCCTTCAAAAAAAATGGCCACTTTAGTACGGAGACGGGATGAAGGGGGCGGGATGGGAGGATAAAGTTTATCCGAGCAGTTGGACCATCACTATAGATGGTTATCCCTCAAAGACACCGTACACCTATTTCCGCTGGTTTCGGAGATATCCCACTTTGAAAATTTCAAAAAAAGTTGTATGGAGTTTAAAAAAAATGTATGAACGGGATGGGGATGGGTCTCGATTTGGTAACTGCCGATGACCGTCTATGACATTCCGCAAACGCCACCCTTCTATCCCTCATAGGCTCCGAGGACCTCTCACCATCTTTGTACCAGGTCGGTGGACGGAGATCGGGATGGCCCCCCTGGAAGCATCCCACCGAGGGATGAAAACGCGCTATTACCACCGACCACCTATCCCGCATGGGTTTGGAGATATTTCCATCCCTTTCGCCGAAAAGAGCATTCATGTATGGAGCCGGGATAGACGGGGCGGGATAGGGGGATAAAGTTTATCCGCGAAGTTGGACCACCACGATAGCTGATCGCTCCCGAAGAAACCACCCCTCTATCCCCTATACTTTCGGAGTTATCCCACTTTGAAAATTTCAAAAAAAGTTGTATGGAGTTTAAAAAAAATGTATGAACGGGATGGGGATAGGTTTCGATTTGGTAACTACCGGTCATACCCTATGACATTTCGCAAACGCCATCCCTCTATCCCTAATACTTTCCGAGGACCTCTCACCATTTTTGTACCAGGTCGGTGGACCGAGGGTGGCGAAAGTGCCTGGAGCTCGGGACGTCACCCTCTATCCGACGGGATGGGATAGGCCGCCCAAAATCGCCCCGTTCCAGGTGAAAAAGTTGCTTTTCCGAAAAACCAAAAATTTGTATGGAGACGGGATGAAGGGATGGAAATCCCGCAAATCGGGATAGCCCCTAAGAAGCATCCCACCGAGGGATGGAAACGCGCCATGGCCACTACTGAAGTAGCTCCTATCCTTCAACGGATATCCCCATCCCTTTCGCCGAAAGGGCCACTTTTGTACGGGGACGGGATGAAGGGGGCGGGATAGGGGGATAAAGTTTATCCGAGCGGTTGGACCACCGCGATAGACGGTCGTCCCCCAAAGACACCGTTCCTCTATCTCCGATACTTTCGGGGCTATCCCACTTTGAAAAGTTCAAAAAAGTTGTATGGAGTTTAAAAAAAATGTATGAAAGGGGTGGGGATGAGTGGTTCTGTGGTAACTGCCGATCATACCCTATGACTATCCGCAAACGCCACTTTTCTATCCCGCACACTTTTCGAGATCCCGTCGACAACTTTTTACCAGGTCGGTTTACCGAAGGTCCTGATTTAATTTCTCGACAACTTTTTTTCCTCTTCACGATGAACTCCCCCCACCGCTCCCCCCACCCCTCCTTCCCGGAGAACTTTGTCAATGATCGGTCAGTGGGTGTTCGGCTTTATTAGTGTTAAATTTCGGCTTTATTAGTGTTAACTAGATTTCGCGTGCTGCCGCGGGCTGCAAGCAGCCCGCGGGGGCGCGGTTGTGAGTTGGGTGCTGTTATTTGCCCTAGTTGTGAGTTGGGTGAGTTTGGTTTTGGCTCTTTGTTTTGTAAATCGTGAAAATTTTAACAAATATAAAGCCAGTAAATATAGGGGGAGGGGGGAGGGGGAGGGGGGGCGTCGGGTGGTGGCAATAGATCACCCTCGTTGAGACCTTTCAAATGATACCCAACACGGGGGGTTTATCTTTAACCGTTAACATGGTCTACTGAGTAGACCAGAATTGTCAAATTTTGAAATTTGGTCTACTCTAAAAAATTTGTCTTCCCGAGACGTCTGCTATGAGCCCAAACACGACCCGGCTGCGTCAAGTCGTTTCCGAGTTACAACCGCGGGGGTTGAAGAGGGGTTCAAATTTTTTATCTCGCGGAGACGTCTCCTATGAGCCCAAACACGACCCAGCTGCGTCAAGTCGTTTCCGAGTTACAACCGGGGGGGTTGGAGGGGGGTTCAAATTTTTTATCTCGGGGAGACGTCTCCTATGAGCCCAAACACGACCCGGTTGTGACTCGCCGTTTCCGAGTTACGACCGAGGGGGTTGGAGGGGGGTTCAAATTTTTTATCTCGAGGAGACGTATCCTATGAGCCCAAACACGACCCGGTAGTGACTCGCCGTTTCCGAGTTACGACCGAGGGGGTTGGAGGGGGGTTCAAATTTTTTAACTCGAGGAGACGTCTCCGATGACCCCAAACACGACCCGGCTGCGTCTCATCGTTTCCGAGTTACGGCCGAGGGGGTTGGAGGGGGGGTTCAAATTTTTTATCTCGAGGAGACGTCTCCGATGACCCCAAACACGACCTGGCTGCGTCTCATCATTTCCGAGTTACGGCCGAGGGGGTTGGAGGGGGGTTCAAATATTTTATCTCGGGGAGAGGTCTCCAATGACCCCAAACACGACCCGGTTGCGTAGAGCCGTTTCCGAGTTACGGCCGGGGGGGTTGGAGGGGTGTTCAAATTTTTTATCTCGAGGAGACGTCTCCAATGACCCCAAACACGACCCGGTTGCGTAGAGCCGTTTCCGAGTTACGGCCGGGGGGGTTTGGAGGGAGGAGGGGAGGTGACGGTCCCGGGGGGTGGACCTCGTAGAGAAACGGCCATCACCCGAAGAGACCGCCCTTCAATCCCCGGTGGTTTCGGAGATATCCCACTTTGATGAGTCCAAAAAAGTTGTATGGAGTTAAAAAAAATGTATGAACGGGATGGGGATGACTCGTTCTGTGGCAATTACCGATAACCCTTTATGACTATCCGCAAACGCCACCCTTCTATCCCTCATAGTCTCCGAGGACCTTTCACCCACTTTTTACCAGGTCGGTGGACGGAGATCAGGATGGCTCCCCTGGAAGCATCGAACCTAGAGATGGGAACTCGCCATGGCCACCGACCACCTATCCCGCATGGTTTTGGAGATATTCGCATCCCTTTCACCCAAAAATGCCACATTTGTACGGAGGCGGGATGAAGGGGGCGGGATAGGAGGATAAAGTTTATCCGAGAAGTAGGATCACCACTATAGATGGTCATCCCCCAAAGACGCCACCCCTCTATTCCCGGTGGTTTCAGAGATATCCCAGTTGGATGAGACCAAAAAAGTTGTATGGAGTTTAAAAAATTTATGAACCGGATGGAGATGACTCGTTCTGTGGTAACTACCGATGACCTCCTATGACATTCCGCAAATGCCATCCTTCTATCCCTCATAGTTTCCGAGGACCTCTCACCATCTTTGTACCAGGTCGGTGGACCGAGGGTGGGTTAAAGCGCCTGGAGCTCGGGACGTCACCCTCTATCCGATGGGATGGGATAGTTCGCCCCGCGTTGCCCCGTTCCAGGTGAAAAAGTTGCTTTTCCCACAAATAAAAAATTTGTATGGAGGCGGGATGAAGGGATTTAAATCCCTCAAATCGGGATGGTCCCCTGGAAGCATCCCACCGAGGGATGAAAACGCGCCACGGCCACTACTGAAGTAGCTCCTATCCTTCAACGGATATCCCCATCCCTTTCGCCGAAAAGGCCACTTTTGTACTGATGCGGGATAAAGAGGGCGGGATGGGAGGATAAAGTTTATCCGAGAAGTAGAATCACCACTATAGATGGTCATCCCCCAAAGACGCCACCCCTCTATTCCCGGTGGTTTCAGAGATATCCCAGTTGGATGAGACCAAAAAAGTTGTATGGAGTTTAAAAAAAATGTATGAAAGGGGTGGCCGAGGGGAATGGACTTTCGCGGCTCTCCAGTCACGGTTGCCGCCGCTGCGGCCCTCGAGTCCGGGGACGCGAATTCCTCGGAGGGGGGCCGGGGGGGCGGGTCGCGCTGCGCGCTCCCCTATCCCCCCCTATCCCCCCTCCTCGTCTTTCGCCCCCCCCGGCCTCGAGACCCTCCGCGGCGGGTCGACCGTCCTCGTTTAAAGGTGCAAAATCGCAGACACCGTCCCTCTATCCCCGGTGGTTTAGGAGGTATTCCACTTTGATGAGTCTAAAAAAGTTGTATGGAGTTTGAAAAAAATGTATGAAAGGGGTGGGAATGACTCGCTCTGTGGCAACTACCGATGACCCTCTATGACTATCCGCAAACGCCACCCTTCTATCCCTCATAGTCTCCGAGGACCTCTCACCGACTTTGTACCAGGTCGGTGGACAGAGGTCGGGATGGCTCCCCTGGAAACATCCCACCGAGGGATAAAAACGCGCCATGGCCGCCGACCACCTATCCCGCACGGTTTTGGATATATTCCCATCCCTTTCCTTCAAAATGCCACTTTTGTATGGGGACGGGATGAAGGGGGCGGGATGGGAGGATAAAGTTTATCCGAGCAGTTGGATCACGACGATAGATGTTATCCCTCAAAGACACCGCCCACCTATTTCCGGTGGTTTCGGAGATATCCCACTTCGAATAGTCCAAAAAAGTTGTATGGAGTTTAAAAAAAAAGTATGAACGGGATAGGGATGGGCCTCGATTTGGTAACTGCCGATGACCCTCTATGACTATCCGCAAACGCCACCCTTCTATCCCTCATAGTCTCCGAGGACCGTCCACCAACTTTTTACCAGGTCGGTGGACGGAGATCGGGATGCCCCCCCTGGAAGCATCCCACCGAGGGATGAAAACGCGCTATTACCACCGACCACCTATCCCGCATGGGTTTGGAGATATTTCCATCCTTCAAAATAAATGGCCACTTTAGTACGGAGACGGGATGAAGGGGGCGGGATGGGAGGATAAAGTTTATCCGAGCAGTTGGACCACCACGATAGATGGTTATCCCTCAAAGACACCGCCCACCTATTTCCGGTGGTTTCGGAGATATCCCACTTCGAATAGTCCAAAAAAGTTGTATGGAGTTTAAAAAAAATGTATAAACGGGATGGGGATAGGTTTTGATTTGGTAACTGCCGATGACCCTCTATGACTATCCGCAAACGCCACCCTTCTATCCCTCATAGTCTCCGAGGACCGTTCACCAACTTTTTACCAGGTCGGTGGACGAAGATCGGGATGGCCCCCCTGGAAGCATCCCACCGAGGGATGAAAACGCGCCATAGCGACCACGTCCCTGTCCCCTACGGTTTTGACGATATTTCCATCCCTTTCGCCGAAAAGAGCATTCATGTATGGAGCCGGGATAGACGGGGCGGGATAGGGGGATAAAGTTTATCCGAGAAGTTGAACCACCACGATAGCTGATCGCTCCCGAAGAAACCACCCCTCTATCCCCTATACTTTCGGAGATATCCCACTTTGAAAATTTCAAAAAAAGTTGTATGGAGTTTAAAAAAAATGTATGAACGGGATGGGGATAGGTTTCGATTTGGTAACTACCGATCATACCCTATGACATTCCGCAAACGCCATCCCTCTATCCCTCGTAGTCTCCGAGGACCTCTCACCATCTTTGTACCAGGTCGGTGGACCGAGGGTGGCAAAAGCGCCTGGAGATCTTGAGGTCACCCTCTATCCGACGGGATAGGATAGGCCGCCCAAAATCGCCCCGTTCCAGGTGAAAAAGTTGCTTTTCCGAAAAAAGAAAAATTTGTATGGAGACGGGATGAAGGGATGGAAATCCCGCAAATCGGGATAGCCCCTAAGAAGCATCCCACCGAGGGATGAAAACGCGCTATTATCACCGACCACCTATCCCGCACGGTCTTGGAGATATTTCCATCCTAAAAAAAAAATGGCCACTTTAGTACGGGGACGGGATGAAGGGGGCGGGATGGGAGGATAAAGTTTATCCGAGCGGTTGGACCACCGCGATAGACGGTCGTCCGCCAAAGACACCGTTCCTCTATCTCCGATACTTTCGGGGCTATCCCACTTTGAAAAGTTCAAAAAAGTTGTATGGAGTTTAAAAAAAATGTATGAAAGGGGTGGGGATGAGTGGTTCTGTGGTAACTGCCGATGACCCTCCATGACTTTCCGCAAACGCCACTTTTCTATCCCGCACACTTTTCGAGATCCCGTCGCCGACTTTTTACCAGGTCGGTTTACCGAGGGTCCTGATTTAATTTCTCGACAACTTTTGTTCTTCTTCACGATGAACTCCCCCCACCCCTCCCCCCACCACTCCTTCCCGGAGAACTTTGTCACTATATCGGTCAGTGGGTGTTCGGCTTTATTAGTGTTAACTAGATTTCGCGTGCTGCCGCGGGCTGCAAGCAGCCCGCGGGGGCGCGGTTGTGAGTTGGGTGCTGTTATTTGCCCTAGTTGTGAGTTGGGTGAGTTTGGTTTTGGCTCTTTGTTTTGTAAATCGTGAAGATTTATTAAATTAAAACAATATATATATAAAGATATAAGGGTGTAAGCAAGGGTGGAGGGGGAGGGGGAGTCGGGTGGTGGCAATAGATCACCCTCGTTGAGACCTTTCAAAGGATACCCAACACGGGGGGTCTACCTGTTGCCGTTGACCATGGTCTACCGAGTAGACCGGAATTGTCAAATTTTTAAATTTGGTCTACTCTAAAAAATTTGTCTTCCCGAGACGTCTCCTATGAGCCCAAACACGACCCGGCTGCGTCAAGTCGTTTCCGAATTACGACCGGGGGGGTTGAAGGGGGGTTCAAAATTTTTATCTCGGGGAGACGTCTACTATGAGCCCAAACACGACCCGGCTGCGTCAAGTCGTTTCCGAGTTACGGCCGAGGGGGTTGAAGGGGGGTTCAAAATTTTTATCTCGGGGAGACGTCTCATATGAGCCCAAACACGACCCGGCTGCGTCAAGTCCTTTCCGAGTTACGGCCGAGGGGGTTGAAGAGGGGTTCAAATTTTTTATCTCGGCAAGACGTCTCCTATGAGCCCAAACACGACCCGGCTGCGTCAAGTCGTTTTCGAATTACGACCGGGGGGGTTGAAGGGGGGTTCAAAATTTTTATCTCGGGGAGACGTCTCCTATGAGCCCAAACACGACCCGGTTGCGTCAAGTCGTTTCCGAGTTACAACCGGGGGGGTTGGAGGGGGGTTCAAATTTTTTATCTCGCAGAGACGTCTCCAATGACCCCAAACACGACCCGGCTGCGTCGAGCCGTTTCCGAGTTAGGGCCGGGGGGGTTTGGAGGGAGGAGGGGAGGTAACGGTCCCGGGGGGTGGACCTCGTAGAGAAACGGCCATCACCCAAAGAGACCGCCCTTCAATCCCCGGTGGTTTCGGAGATATCTCACTTTGATGAGTCCAAAAAAATTGTATGGAGTTAAAAAAATGTATGAACGGGATGGGGATGATTCGTTCTGTGGCAACTACCGATGACCCTTTATGACTATCCGCAAACGCCACCCTTCTATCCCTCATAGTCTCCGAGGACCTTTCACCCACTTTTTACCAGGTCGGTGTACGGGATCGGGATGGCTCCCCTGGAAGCATCGAACCTAGAGATGGGAACTCGCCATGGCCACCGACCACCTATCCCGCATGGTTTTGGAGATATTCCCATCCCTTTCACCCAAAAATGCCACATTTGTACGGAGGCGGGATGAAGGGGGCGGGATGGGAGGATAAAGTTTATCCGAGAAGTAGGATCACCACTATAGATAGTCATCCCCCAAAAACGCCACCCCTCTATCCCCGGTGGTTTCGGAGATATCCCACTTTGATGAGTCCAAAAAAGTTGTATGGAGTTTAAAAAAAATGTATGAAAGGGATGGCCGAAGGGAATGGACTTTCGCGGCTCTCCGGTCACGGTTGCCGCCGCTGCGGCCCTCGAGTCCGGGGACGCGAATTCCTCGGAGGGGGGCCGGGGGGGCGGGTCGCGCTGCGCGCTCCCCTATCCCCCCCTATCCCCCCTCCTCGTCTTTCGCCCCCCCGGCCTCGAGACCCTCCGCGGCGGGTCGACCGCCCTCGTTTGAAGGTGCAAAATCGCAGAGACCGCTCCTCTATCCCCGGTGGTTTCGGAGATATTCCACTTTGATGAGTCCAAAAAAGTTGTATGAAGTTTGAAAAAAATGTATGAAAGGGGTGGGAATGACTCGCTCTGTGGCAACTACCGATGACCCTCTATGACTATCCGCAAACGCCACCCTTCTATCCCTCATGGTTTCCGAGGACCTCCCACCGACTTTTTACCAGGTCGGTGGACGGAGATCGGGATGGCCCCCTGGAAGCATCCCACCGAGGGATGAAAACGCGCCATGGCCACTACTGAAGTAGCTCCTATCATTCAACGGATATCCCCATCCCTTTCTCCGAAAATGCCACTTTTGTATGGGGACGGGATGAAGAGGGCGGGATGGGAGGATAAAGTTTATCCGAGTAGTTGGACCACGACGATAGATGGTTATCCCTCAAAGACATCGCCCACCTATTTTCGGTGGTTTCGGAGATATCCCACTTTTAGTAGTCCAAAAAAGTTGTATGGAGTTTAAAAAAAATGTATGAAAGGGATGGGGATGACTCGTGATTTGAAAACTGCCGATGACCCTCTATGACTATCCGCAAACGCCACCCTTCTATCCCTCATAGTCTTCGAGGACCGTTCACCAACTTTTTACCAGGTCGGTGGACGAAGATCGGGATGGCCCCCCTGGAAGCATCCCGCCGAGGGATGAAAACGCGCTCTGACCACCGACCACCTATCCCGCATGGGTTTGGAGATATTTCCATCCCTTTCGCCAAAAAGAGCATTCATGTATGGAGCCGGGATAGACGGGGCGGGATAGGGGGATAAAGTTTATCCCAGCAGTTGGACCACTACGATAGTTGATCGCTCCCGAAGAAACCACCCCCCTATCCCCGATGGTTTCGGAGATATCCCACTTTGAAAATTTCAAAAAAAGTTGTATGGAGTTTAAAAAAAATGTATGAACGGGATGGGGATAGGTTTCGATTTGGTAACTACCGATCATACCCTATGACATTCCGCAAACGCCATCCCTCTATCCCTCGTAGTCTCCGAGGACCTCTCACCATCTTTGTACCAGGTCGGTGGACCGAGGGTGGCAAAAGCGCCTGGAGCTCGGGACGTCACCCTCTATCCGACGGGATAGGATAGACCGCCCAAAATTGCCCCGTTCCAGGTGAAAATGTGGCATTTCCGAAAAACCAAAAATTTGTATGGAGGCGGGATGAAGGGATGGAAATCCCTCAAATCGGGATAGCCCCTAAGAGGGATCCCACCGAGGGATGGAAACGCGCCATGGCCGCCGACCACCTATCCCGCACGGTCTTGGAGATATTTCCATCCTAAAAAAAAAATGGCCACTTTTGTACGGGGACGGGACGAAGGGGGCGGGATGGGAGGATAAAGTTTATCCGAGCGGTTGGACCACCCCGATAGACGGTCGTCCCCCAAAGACACCGTTCCTCTATCTCCGATACTTTCGGGGCTATCCCACTTTGAAAAGTTCAAAAAAGTTGTATGGAGTTTAAAAAAAATGTATGAAAGGGGTGGGGATGAGTGGTTCTGTGGCGACTACCGATCATACCCTATGACTTTCCGCAAACGCCACTTTTCTATCCCGCACACTTTCCGAGATCCCGTCGCCATATTTTTACCACCTCGGTGGATCGACTTTTCCGTATTTTTCCCATTCCTCATTTTCGACCCCCTATACGATTGGGTAAAAAAATTTGCCCCCCCCACCCCCCTTCCCGGATGGTTATATGAGTAGATAGGTGAGTCTGTCAGTGGGTGTTCGGCTTTATTATTGTTAATTGTATGTAAATTAGAAAGAAAATTTAAAACGTTTCTATTATTTAAATAGACTATTATTGTAACATTATGTATAAGCTAAATGTATATTTGTTACATGTATTTTTGTTAAAGTCGTACATTTTATTTATTATAGACTAGTGAACATCCGTGGATTCTTCGAAGATCCGCGCTGTATGGCTTATAGCACATACAGCATATGCTGACAACTTCATAATACTATGAAAACCATATACTTATGAAATAAAGTACGTAGTTTTTAATGGAACTTTATTATTGTGTGTACTTGCCGTTTTATTTCAAATAAAGTTTGTCTTAGTTGTTTTATTTCATTCTTAATATTTTTTTATAATAAATACACCTACATTGAATTTGCTAAGTATATAAAATATCAAAATGATAAAAAGTCAGTATAAAATATAAATATTTTACCATCAATCAACTATTCGATACTTACTTACTTATATACCCATTTTTTAAATAAAAGCGTGGTCTCGTTAAACAAAAAATAATAATTTAATAATATATTAATACGTGAAACGAAAATTTGGTACCTATCTCTTTTTCGAAATTATTTGTGAAATGACATTTTTTTTGTTTAGTTCCAACACGATCGATTCTTCGACCAGTGGCTGAATACTAGTTTTACTTAGGTATATTAATTTATAAATATATTATTTATGTTAATTATTTATCAATATTATTACTAAACAAACCCACAACCTTAAGTGAAAAGAAGCCTGTAAAAGTGCAAAGACTGAAAGACAAATTCCTCAAGAGTTTCCCAAAGCATTTTCCCAACACCAAACTCGTACCAAACAATTTCACTTACCCATGTTTCAAAACGGACCCGTTTTGTGACGGCTTAGAATATAAGTTAAGCAACGACTTTGTTGTTGTAAATCTAGAGAAAAATAACAATTTTAAATAGGCATAAAGATTTTCTTTAAACTCAAATGACTTAAACAGGGTAGAGAGGAGTAACATTATCAATTTCAACAGTTTGTCATTTGGTAAAAAAATATTAATTTAATATTTATTCGTTACTTCCAAAGATTAGCGCGTTCAAATAAATTTTTCAGTTTTATTATATTTGTATAAGAAGCCTTGGAATAAAGTCTAAAATAGAGTTAGAGTTGCATTTTGGACCGGTTAAATTATCTTTTAACTCATTCACAACGTTATCAAATTTAATAAAGGTTTCTTAAAGGACAACTGTCAAATTGGAGAGCCAAATATTGTACAGAGTAAAATCATCGAAATAATATCTTTGCAAGCAAATAAAACGAACAAAGCAATCTAAATAGTGAATGATCATCTGATCAAATCAAATAAAAATATTATTGGAATATTTTTAAACTTAATTTATATAAAAAAAAAAATTATTAAAAAAAATATATCTCCTTCCTAACGTTACGAAGTAATACCTGGTATTGACGGTGAGTCCTTGAGCGTTGAAGTCACCAGTGGAACTCCATCTCTTGGTGAGGTTGCCCGGTGATTGGCTCTGGTTACTTGACGTCGAATTGTTGCGCGATCTAAAAGCGATATAGCCTACAACTAACTATAACTACTCTGTACTACGCTTCAAGCGAAGGCCACATATTCATCAACACAGAGTAGCCGGACATGACACAGGAGAAACAAGTTTGAAAGCGGAAATATAGATATCCACAGAGTACGTGCATATCCACTCGCTTGCGTAGTGTGCGTTTGTTCAGAACAAACTTTATTCAGAAGAAAAATAAATGGTGACTAAAAGAGTGATCTCTCTACATACAAGTGATACAAGCGTCTTTCTCCAGCTGTTAATTAAATTTTAAATAAAAAGTGTTGCATCGGCGATTCTAATTTAATCACTAAGTTACACAGTGAAACTTATCTTGGTTTACAACTTGGTTATATACAACTTTGACGACACGTTTGGTCTAGTGGCTAGTAACCCTAGCTGTTAACCAAACGGTCGCGAGTTCAAATCCCGCTAGGGGCAAATGTTTATGTGTTAACATTTTACCTTTGTACCTGAGTCATGGATGTTTTGTATTTACAAAAAAAAAGTAATCTATGTATTATATCAACTGTTTGGTATCCATAATACAAGCATTAGTTGCTTACTGTGGAACTAGATGGTGCTGTGTAGAATGTGTGTATTTATTTATATATTTATTTATTTATTTATATATTTAGTTGTAAATACTTACACTTGTTATCAGTAATAACCAAGAGTAGTTATATATTTTTTTTATATTAAGTGACATCTAAAGGATACATTATAATTAAACAATAACTACTCCTATACGAATTGCTTTCGATGTTATTAGGACAATTCTATGGTATAATGTCTTTTTATTTCAGTAAGGACCTAGAAGTCACTAAACAAAATTATTATTACGTTAAAATGTAAATATTTTTACAATTCAACAGTTTTAATAAACCATAACTTCACTGAATACCAGACCAGGCCAAAGTCAACTTATAAAATGTACTTTTACGTTGCCAGAATCAAAATTTAGCAAGAGGACTAGTTCTTTAATACCTCAAACTCTTGTATAACATTTATATAATTATATTTTAAAATTTAATTGAATCGAATAAATGAGGTATCACTAACACAAACTAATATACAAAAAGCATACTACAAATTAGCGAGCTTTTTCAAAATTACATATTAGCTTAGGTATAACAAAATTGCAAAACTCAACTAACATAGGTACTGAACGAATAATATTCAAATAGCTATTTTTGAAAAAATTTCATATGACATTTGAAATTTCCCTTAAAAAACCTGAGTTGCAAAATAGCAAAAAACGCGACTGGACATAATTAAGTATTTATTTATTATTTTAATATGATTTTTATGTTAATAATATGACAAACAAACACGTTTTTTTCTTAATAAATCTCAGAAAAGCAACTCTAGACATACATACGTCTTGAAGTCAATATAATATTTATATATATAATTTTATATAGTTTCGCTGTTAAGGCTACAATTCCGAAACAATGAGTTTAAAAATAGAAAGGTCGTCAGAAGCGAATTATGTAAGTGTTATTTGTTTATGAACCATTTTTTTGTTTATGCAGACTTAACTTTAGTGGCAATAAAATGTTTATAATAATCGAAATTATTATTGTGTAATTTTTGGACGAACGCATACTTTTCTCGTTATTCTTAGATTGTGTCGGCATTTCTAGATAGATTTAAATTACTTAGTCAACTAAGTAGAGTCTGTATCAAACAATTGTTTTTAACTATTGCGACAACTTCAGATGTCGATAGTTGAGTTGTTTGGTGCGGACTATAACTTAGGCTTCGCGGGAATCGGCTGGATGCGGAGAGACACGGGCTGATTGTGTGTGTGTGTGTGTGTGTGTGTGTGTGTGTGTGTGTGTGTGTGTGTGTGTGTGTGTGTGTGTGTGTGTGTGCGCGTGTGATAATACCTGTACGGTTGCGAGGTGTGCGTGAGGTGGTTGGGCGCGGGAGTGGCGCGGGGGGAGGGTGAAGGCGCGGGGGACAGCGACGACGAAGAGGCGGGAGAGTCAGATTGAAGTGAACCAGTCGATTGGTGCTGAGCTCCACGTCTGCAACAAAACAAAAGTCATGTCATATATGAGTCGTATATGAGTCGTATACAAGTCGTAAATGAGTCGTATATGTCACACTAGCTGGTGCCCGCGACTTCGTCCGCGTTGAACGATGAAAGGTATCCTATGTCCTTTCTGGTGTCCCAGATAATGTGTATGCAAAATTTCATGGTGATCGGTTCAGTAGTTTTTGCGTGAAAGAGTTACAAACATCCAAACATACTTTCGCATTTATAATATTAGATGATTCACATTATCTTCGCCCGGGCCGGGGCACGGCATCGAAATATGAATGTCATACATGTTGTATGAATATATTAGCAATTGCATTGTACACGTGGTGAAAATTACATAAATATCTCTACTTATATAGTCTTATCACTAAGCCGGACAATTGAAAAAAGAAAAATCACAAAAAATTCGAAATGCTCGTTAGATTCGCGGGCACTGTTGTGCAATATTATAAAGAAGTAAAATTTGTATGTATGTAGGAGGTAATCTTGGAAACTACTCATATGATTCAAAAATATATTTTCACCAATAGTTTGAACAGAATTTCAGGATGATCATAGGCTCTAATATTCCATGCCAGTTATCTAAAAATCTTAATTTTTATCCAACGCTTGGCAATAGTACATATAATGTCCGGCGTCTTTTATTTTCATTCATACGGACGACATACTTGTAAGAACTCTTTTTTAATATCCAATACAAAAATCTGATTGGACACATTTCACAAAAAGTAAAAAAGTAGAAATATTTTATTACTGGCTGGCAGAGCGCGCTACGGCTCCTCAGTTATAAGAGTACAAAAGCGATATTTCATCAAATTCCCAAGTCCACCTTGTCCCCAAAGATTTAAATCGAAAGATTAAATCTTTGGGGAAGATTAGATTTTAATCGAAAGATTAAAACCTAATCTTCCCGCGCCATACTTAAAAAAACACACCGAAAATTGCTGACAATGGGTTGAGTTGAGTTGCACACCGTCACTCACTGTAGCTGGTGTGCACACAGAGTTGCACACCAGCTACAGTGAGTGACGGTCGCTTGAAGAGATTGTTCCTGTTTCTTTTACTATCAAATAACTCGTTCGAAATGTTGTCTGTGTTTAAAAGTGTTAAAGACTTACATTGCTTATATAAATGTATAACTGTGAATGTATATGTATTTTGTAACACATTTTCGCTAGTAAGGGCGCATCTCTCTATTGAAATCTTTGCTTGTCTATTATTTATCCTGTTGTCGCACTAGCATTCCCGCCTAGAGTTTAACTTTAACTTAAATTAATTAAAATGTGTAAAATCGAATTGTGAATGACCTTTGTGGTAACGAAGATGCTGTGGAGCCGTAGCTTGAGGTACGTTTGGCTGTCTCCCGATAGACGGGCTGTCGCATACGGAGCTCCCGAGTAGGCGTGCCTGTGGCTGAACCTGGAACGGACATACATACAAATATCACAATTAATGAAAATTCATATGTTAGTTCTAATGAAAAATAATCTGGAAGCCTATGTCCAGTAGTGAAATGATGATTTATAAAACCGATTGACTGCTTTAAGGTAGTTGTGTTTTAATGTAAAGGTCATCAGACAGGCTGACGATGCACTTGAAGGTAGGGAACCGGCCCCTTAACACAAATAAAGCCACAAGTGCTGTTATTTAACTGTGTTTTTTTTTGTAAGCGGGTGCTTACTGCCGCCATATAAGTTGGCCGAATGACTGAAACGCAGTACGTTTTGCCTCTAATAAAAAACTAATTATTAGTTCAAAAAGAAATGACGTCGAACCTGTATAAGCTCCGTTCCTTTGGGGCGGTTGGGCCGTTGAAGGTCTACCTTCCAACGCGTTGAGCCTTCGCAGAGCATCGGCCAAGGTGGACCTCAGACAGAGCAGTTCCTCCGCCTGTCTTGCGCATCGCACTTCCAATTCGGCCACGCGGGCCGCCAGTCCCGCGCCCTCCCCTTCTAGCATTTCATCTGGAAAGAAAAAAAAAATGCATTATTAACTAAGTAATGAATAGTTTTTGCCCGCGACTTTGTTCGCTTATATATAGCCAATGTGTTATTCTCACGCATAAACAATATTAGTGCATAAACAATTCAATTCATATGAAGATCATAATGTTCTCGTGTTTTTAATATTACTTATTACTCGAAGCTTTTGCTGCGACTTAGTTAGCTTGTCTTTATAAATTATAGAGTATGTGTTACTCTGATGTCTTAACTATATTACTGTAAAGTTTTATAGAAACCCGTTCAGTAGTTGCGTGAAAACATCCAATTTCCAACCTCACAATATTTCGCATTTTTATACCTAATATTATCTAGTATAATACTATACAATAAAAAATTTAAAGTGAAAAATTTTCTAAAGTTATTACATATTAAAAAGGATGCATAAGTACGATTATCTACAGGAAATATTTATATCGATAAAAATTCTATAAATACGAAATGTTATCGATATAAAATTATCTAAATCTATTATTAGTTTTACAAACGCGTTCTTTTTATCTTATAATATTTTGAAAAGTATTCAACTCAAATCGTATAGAGGTGAATTATATTTTGTCCATAATCAAATTTTACGGTGTATAGAAATAATATGAATGAATTCTAAAGGCTTACATTCATCGCACCACTGCTATCGAACAAAATTAAGAAAACTTGCAGGAATATGATTACGATACTTACATATTTATATTTTAATAAATAATTATAAATTCGAAAGTATGTTTGGATGTATGGATGTTTGTAACTCTTTCACGCAAAAACTACTGAACAGATCACCATGAAATTTTGCATACACGTTGTCTGGGACACCAGAAAGGATATAGGGCACCTTTCATCGTTCAACGCGGACTAAGTCGCGGGCACCAGCTAGTATTTTAATAAATGCAATCCAAATGAAAATATTTTTTCTAATGGAAAACCTGAAGCGGCAAATTTTATGAGATATTTTTGATCGCACAGACTATGTTAGATTTTAAGTATATATTCGTTGTTTAATAACTAATTATGACAGAAAAGGTTGTATTGATGCTTCGCTCCGACTTACGTAAAACATATTTAAATAGTGGAATTTAAATAGCAAACAAATTAATCTAAAAGAAATGTTGAAGTTAGTGTAACTTACGCCAAGCTGCATAGACGTCATTCATGGTGTCTCCAGGGGAATCGCTAGCCCTGGAGCTCCTTGAGTCACCGTGGCTTTGGCTATCCATGGCTCACTCTCACTAATGTCTCTTGTTCATTTTAATTAAACAGATGTTGCTATTTTTTAATTTATAATAAAAACGTTATAAAAATCTGTCACTATATCGTGAAAAAGATTTTTAAAAAAAGCTCTTAAAACACAACTTTTCCTTGGAGAAGGTTTCTATGGTGTCAAATTTAAAGATGAGCCATTATTTATTAGGAATATATAATATTATATAGTAATTTTGATAATTGTGGACCTATTGTTTTATTTTAAATGATAAAAAATATATTTAAATAAAATATATTACTTAAAATTTTGCCACTTTTTGTTTGAAACAAGTAAATAATATATTTTTAAATCAATTTTAAACACAGATAAGACTTAACTAAAACTAAAACTTAGATAAACTTTTAAAGTAATAACTTTGAATTTCCTTTCTTTGTTTACCTAATTACTTTGTTATTCGTAACTTTTTTTAAAGCTTTTTTTTTTTACTGTAGTTCTATAATGAAATTTTAAATCAATAAAATAAAATATTGATTTATAGAGCAAATACAAAATAATTTGTTTTAAGTGTGTCAAATCGAAATAACATTTTGATATAACTATATATATACTTTTGAGTAGAGAAAGCCAAATATGTAATTAACGACCCCTCGACTTTGATACTTCCAATAGTCCATCAAACATGTACAAACATTTATGAATGTTGTCCAGTTAAGAAGTATCTGTCGTACTTTCCCTAGCGTGTTACTTTCCTATATTCTGATACAATTCGTTTGCTAACGGTACTAGAGCTCTCGACTTGTTGCATTTACATAAACGATTTGTAACTCAATTTATAGCTAACTGTACTTAGGTGTACATATTTGTGAATTTAAGAGGCTAAACCAAATTTGGTATAATTTGCTTTTCGATGTGGGAGGTAAAAATGTTTTGAAGGCTATGTTGTAGGTAAGTTTAAATGAAAGAAAAAAAAATATTAAGAAACTAAGAAAAATTAAGAACTATGCAATTTCTGAACATCTTTTAAGTAATAATCCATTTTAATAATATTATAAAGAGGTAAAGTTTTCATGTATGTTTGTATTTGTAATGTATATATATGTATGTATGTATTTAGGAGGTAATGTTCGAGAAACTACTCATCCAAATAAAAAAAAAAACTTATAATAATAACCACTAATAAAAATATTATTATTGTAAACAATACAATAGCTGATTAATGCAGAATTCAGCAATTTCAGAAATCACTAGACGTTGCATATACGATTACAGTAGGTGTAACTTTCGTAATTTTTTACGACATGCCTAAGCGGTATGTACAATACCTATTTTTTTTAATTTGTGTAAATATGTGCCGTATCGTCTTGAGAATATGGGTGTAAAATGAATATCGTAGCATTCATGACTGCTCGCAACATACAATTGCCATGTTAAGTAATCCTCGAACGAGCCAGATGTTTTTAAGTATCAAGTTTAAGTTTTAAATGCGACTAATTAAGCCTACTTTGGTGTTATAGCGCGATACACAGGTTGCATATGGTCGTGCCCTTCTTTGCGTGGCTGTGTGGGACAATTTTCTGATAAAGTTGAGCACATATGAATATATGTAGTTTAAAGGGAGATAAAATAAACTTTATATATTAAAAACGCTTCAAAGTTGTCGTGGTCGTGCGGATGATGTACACGGAGGATTTGGTGCGCATTGTCGACCTTAAAGTTTATTTAAACTTATTTAAAATAAACTTTGAGTCGGCAAAACTATTGATTTGAAATTACCTAAGTTGGAACAGTGTATTACAAAAAGTATATTGTTGTGTCTAAATATAGATCTACTAAAAAGTCCGCAACAATAATTATTATCTCTCTCTTCTAAGGATAACAGCTGTCAGAAAGCATATTATGTTCAAAATTTAAATAAAAAGTGGAATATGTTTTTCCAATGCAGTTCTAATCAATATTTCAATGATATCCTTACCATAAAATATTAGTGTAAAATTTATAAAAATAAAATTTATGGTATTTAAGGCAAAAGCAATGAAAATAGTATTTATTATTAGAACTTTAGATGCATTATGTGAAAGGACTTCTAATGCTGTTTTGTCTTCAATCAACATTACATAATATTGAATGAAGGTAAGGCACGCAACCGGGAAATCACCGTTTATTCGCAATCTTTTACCATTAAACTTGTAGCTTTTACCGTTTGACTGTTTTAGAGATCCGCAAAAATTTTTCAATTAGTTATTCCATATTTTGTTAACATATCAAATTACTAAAACAATTTAAAAAAAAATACAATATATTTTTCAAACGAATAACAACGTTATTCATCTCTTTAGCTTTTCGAACATAATTAAAATTTAAAATCATTTCATAGCTTAGGACACAGTTTCTTTTGTGAGAACAAAAACGTATTTAACGGAACATCAGCCTGCTTGCCTACATATACATATAATGAAAAAGTCTACATGGGTTATACAGAACCCAGTTATTTAAAGTTATACAGAACCCAGTTATTTTGTGGTAGCTCACACTTGCCACGCAAAGTCAACGTGCAAGAGGTGCTCGAAATTCTCACGAGTGTGAAAGTTTACATCGTGGGAAGATTCACAATTCACATTAAAAAAAGGTGTAATCATTGTGCACATCAAGGTGTCATAGATCTTATTACGTTGTATTTAGGAGCGACAATGCCGACATATAACTGAAAGGTGAAAAGGTGACCACTTTTCTAATGTTCCGTTTTACCGATAGTAGTAAGTCAATCAAAACGTTCGCGTTATGATATGAATAAAACTATTTTTTACATCAAATCTTTACATAGTATATACTAATTTTATAAAGAGAGAAGATGATTTGTATATGTTTGTAATGAAAAAACTCAAAAACTACTGGACCGATTTTAAAAATTCTTTTACATGTAGAAAGCTATGTTATCAGCGAGTAACATAGGCTATATTTTATAAAGTTACGCGGGCGAAGTAGCGTGCAACAGCTAGTATAAAATAATGTTGCTTCCCGCCGTCTGTTCCTCTGTATGTACCCTTAGATCTTTCAAACTACGCAATGGATTGTTGCACGCGAGCGAAGCAGGGAGCGCGTCACTAGTTATTTATAATCAATGCTAGCTTTTGCCCAGAACATCGTATTAGCTTAGCATTATAAATTATATTAAGTTCCGCGTGTCTTCGTAGATTGAGTGAAATCATTTCTGAATGAAATAATAATTTCTGTGGATTAGAAATATGATTGCTTGTAATGGTTGATGTAGATACTAAACATGTGCATACATTAACGAACGCATGATTACAAAATAATTATTGTATTGTTTGTAAATAGACGAATATTGTTTCACTCGACATAGAATTTTACAAAAGTTCCTACTTCCCAGTCGATCAAAATTTGTATTGAGTAAATGAATAAATATATTTATGTGTATAATAAACAATTTGATATAACTAAATCCCGGATGTGAAGTCATCGGCTTAATCATTACAATTTCTAATATTCAACGTAGAGTTATGACTTGAATAGATAATTTAAATATTTTGTCTATGATAAGTTAGATTGTGTCCGATAATTGCGACAAATGTGTAATGTTATTTATAGTGTTATAAAATTTTATCTTTATTCAGAATAATATGTGTAGGAAAAACATATATTATTGAAAGCCTTCTAGCTGCAACGAAACCCTGCTTGGATTCTAATGTAAATTCGTAGATAGCTTTTTCCATTTAGTGAAAACCGTATCAAAATCCTTTAGGTGATTTTAACCCCCATTATATTTTAGATATTATTATCCTTCCCCCGAAGAGTATAATAATACAAGTAGCGTGTTAGTACGCTAATAAAATACTAAGTGATCGTTGACGGACGCCATTGCGAATCGTGTGCGCAATACCTACGTACGCAATGTTTCGCTTAATTGGTAACGAAAACAATCGATTATGGCAACCTCAAATGTATTGTAATAGGTAACGAACCGGATGAAACTCATGACACCTGTACACATTTTACATTAACAGAACCCATTTCAAGTCACTTATCCAAAATCCTACTGTAGTGATATAATATCTTTAACTGAAGAAGTAACTATAGTTATTTGTTCAACTAGAGAGCAAAATTGTTTTTTGCTGCGAGTGCCGTAGTGATTCTAATATAGACTACTGAGCGAAGTGAGTGATTTAAAGGCACTAGACATAAAAAAATTAGCTCTCGTGTTAAACATACAACTTTTCACCTCAACAGCGAGAAAAGCGTTACTAGGTCATCTTTAGGTAAGAAAATCAATTAAGACAATTTTAAATATTACGTTTATTATAGCTAACATTCACACAGCCAAAGTCATATAAATTATAACTAAATTAACAAAAATATTAAAATATTAATATTAAAAGAACCAGTTTCTGAAAGGCTGTGAAACTATCTTCACAGCTGGGCCAACTCTAGTCGGCTATGGCCGGTCGTCTAGTAGGCTATGGCTGGACACACTAATAAAATCAAAATTTTATTCCTGTGAGTTAAATCGCGTGTTCGAATTTCAAATCACGCTCGCATCAAGAATCAATTTTTCTGCGAGTTTTTAGGCACCAAGCACCCTTTTCGTGCTGGAGAGGTAAAAAATAAATTATATCATTAAGTACCTACTTCATTATCCTTGCCTATGAGGAGAAAAATATATGGAATTTGGTTATTAATTAATATTTGCTTATTTATTTTATTTCTTACTAACAGTTAAGTATTTTGTAAATTTTTCATTTGACTAACAAAGTTGGTATTCATTCATTCGTTAGGTATTCATTTTGATTAGTTCTATTTCAGTTATTATTATTTATAAGTATTTTATTAGTATTTTATTATTAAAAATGAAAATCAAGTATATAAAAAAGTATTGAAGCTGCTACTAACAATACATAGAATAGAATTATATGATTTCTATTATTAGTTTGCTAAATATTACATTTGCAAATGCAATCTTCGCATTATTGAAGCAAGAAATCACTTTCCTTTGAAACAGAGAATGATTTGTTGTTAATTAAAAATGTTCAAAACTTCAAGTGATCATAAATAAATCGCTCTTAAAAATTTTATTTATTGTCAATTATTTATAGTTTAAAATATTCTTCGATAAATGTTAAACAACAGAGTAGGTACATAGGTCTGTACGATATGTAAACAAATAATCTTTTTTATAGTTCAGCAATTTAGCGATGACATCAGACGTGTCCGTCAAGCAATATGCAATATTTACATCAGCAATGTGTGCTCAAATATAATCAATCTGTAGTGTTTATACTCAGTTTGAATGTTTTTTTTTTCTTTTTCAGATTGTACTTTAGTTTTTAGCTTTCCTATGATAATTTTATGGTTTCAAATCACACAAGAAACCCCATTCGTGGATTCGTTGGTAAGGTATTACCTATATGAGCAGTTAGAAAAAATGAACTAGCTGTTATTTTAAAATTCGTAAATACATATATTATGAACAGAAAAGTATTAATCTGTGTACACTCTTCGGTTTACCTTCACAAGCTTTTTCATTTATAACGATCCCATTTATTACTAGCGATCCGCTCCTGGTTTCGCACGGATGCATTTATTTCCGCAAATTACTAAAACTGAAAACAGTAATCACCCTTGTAGAAGAAGTTAGCGGAGAAATAGACAGATTTTATTTTATAATATGACAAGCTTCGCGACCAAGGCTTCGTACGGATTTAATTTTTTTTTGCAAATCATATACATACATAATTTATATTCGTATCAAAATCATTTGGGTGGTTTAGAAGAAGTTAGCGGAGAAACAGACAGACGCGGACTGCAACTTCAATTTATAATAAGTAGAGATGATATAATAACCGATTTATTAAGATAAAAATTAAAACTGTCTTTTATTCGAAAAAGAGTTCAATAGTTATGTCAAATTGTTTCTGTGGTAAACAAATTGGCGCTCTTTATCATACGTGCTTATTTCGAGATAACATACTGGTATAGTTATTTATACAAAGACGATACGAGATCAGTGCAAGGACATTCCGGTAGCACAAAGCACAAGCTGTGCTAATATTGAATGTGGTATTAACGATGTGTTTACATCCTATGCGATGTCAAGCGTATCCGTGTAAAGGCAATATCGGGTTTTGTGGGCCAAGGCGAATCTCGAGTTTCTTTATAATCACAAGGGTTACAGACTGGGAGACGGTCCATTAGATGGTAGGTGGCTACCGTCGCCTAAGGTTACATGCATCACCAGGGGTGATGCAGGTATATTTTTTTAAGCACACCTCAGAATCACCTCAGAAGGGTTAAGCTTTCGCGTCCGAAGGGATAAGTACTTTAACCTAATAATAAGGATGAAATCCACATGTAAAAGCACGGTGGTTGTAAAAACTATGATAGCTAACCTCATACTATTTATGGAGATAGTTTAAACTTATTTCGGGGCAAGAACACAAAAATCATTAGAAACATAATACCAAATATTATTCTTAGCATAGATGTATATTGATTTAGTATTAAATGACGTTTCAATTTTGAGACGAGCATGTCGAAATATGTGGCTATTTAATTTAGTGATTTCGTTCGTGACAATCCTTGCTCTATATTTTGCTGAATGTTAATGAAAAATAATATGTTTCAACAATGCGAGGACGTTTTCTGTAATCACGCGGTCATTATGTACTCTAGACTTTAGTATAATGACACAGTATTTTAAAAAATATACCAGAGCCATCTAGTTTTACGTGAAGTATGTTTTTATTTACAATCACGGAATAGACCAACAACTTGCTTTTTTTTATTCCGTGTGTACAATACATAATATTGCATTGCTATCTATTCGTTAAGTAACATTGCATATCTTTTGATAATGATTAAATAATGAAAAAAGAATATACCAAAGAAAACTGTAATCTATAGAAACTAATATAATATAGAGGTAATGTTTGTTTGTACGTAGGAAGTAAATCTTCGTAACTACTCAACCAATAGTTAGAATAAATATCAATATAACAAAAGTAGAGTTTGTTTATTAAGTAGGATTTTAAAATTTCTTTTTGTATTAAATAGCACAATTCTTTAAGAAGTTTATTTATTATGTCATCACCCTATGACCCTTAGGAGTCAAGGCGGAGGATACAGCTAGTTTAAAAAATATAATTGTAATCCCATAAATTTTCCCTAGTAGATAGAAGTGAGATGGATCGATCAATACACTTAGATATATGAAAGGGTAAAGTTAGGTTGAATCTCTGCAATATTCGAGGAGTGGTCTATGACTATGACTCACTTGTTTCATATATATATAAACAGCAAAATAAGCAAAATATTCACGTGTATATTTTGTAACAAAAAGTGACCCCAATGAATATAAATTCATATTTATATTAATTTATCAGTTAAATGTACAGTAACTTTTCTATAATAATATATCTTTCTATACTTTTAAGATCTACCACCTTTTGATATCCGCAAATAAAGATTAAATCAGAAGCTTTAGGTAGATGCAGAGATTGACTTATTTTCGTTACGACCTCAGAATAAAGAATAACACAGAAGAGGCGTTCAAACAAAACAGCATCATTTAATAATACTAGTGTTCGCCTTCATCAACCATAATTATCTAGAAGATGTGTTATAAAGAATTAATTGTTTCCAAATTTTGTAATTATATTCATTAAAGCTCGTCAATAGCTACTTCACACATCGGATAAACGAGAAAAAAATACCAAACTGTTTGTTCCTACCTATTTATAATAGATGCAATAAGTTAAAAAAATAAATTCATAAATAAATGAACTAGGTGTAACACAAATAAATTATACTTCACGTAATGTAAGCCTTGATATACACAGTGAGGATATATATACAAGCAAATAAACTAATCTAAATAATTGCAGTTTAAGTGCACTGATGCGCTTTCTAGTATATTCAGTATTCAGAGGTTACGACCAATTGATGAAAAAGACAGTGAAAATATTCAAATTACTTGTAAACCTTATTCCATTGTGATGACCTTTAAATATAAAATGCATAATTGATAAAGCAATTTGCAAAATTCGTTTAAGAATATAAGTATTTTGTATAAATTAAATTAGTTACTTCATCACTGAATATTTCAAAAATGAAACCTCTTCTTACCGCATTTGTATCACACAATATTAATCAAAACAAACGCAAATACAAACAAAAATATCTTCACGCAATATATATATAAGTATGAATTTTAACTTGATTTATGATATTTAAAAATAGAATCACACATTCACATTTCGTTCTAAGTACAATTTAATACATATTATGTCGAATTGCTTTCTTTTTTTTTTTAATTATAAAATCCGGCAAAGATACTGTAGCCGGCAGGCTGTACAGCTAAACTAAATTATCAATTGGGGACAGACAGCTGATTAAACATTGGAACGACACAGTTCTAAATCCAAACGCGTCATCTCGAAAACAACCTTAAAAGTGGAGAAGAAAGCGGAAAATTATTTAAAGGAATTCGCCATAGTACTCTGTCGACGTAGACTGGGGTCGTGGCAGCGCATGCGTAGAGAGCTGGGTGTCACAGGAGAACTATTTCATAATTGAAACATGTTTATTTCAAATGGACTTTAAGATTACAACTTAAGTTCTAAATTAGCTTGCTTTGGTTTAACGCGCATGTGTAAGAGTAGTAAATATTTGAAGTGATACATTCCAACATTTACAAACAGTAACCAAGGAAATAAAAACACTTGTGTTTATAGAATACAATTAAACTTCATTATTCAAATTAGAAAATATAATGTAAGACAAAACAGAATAAATTGCCTTGAAAAATTTGTACTAGGGTTTTCCCAATGTATGGATTTTTTTTTTGTGTGTCATCAGAGTTATGTATTGGCTGTTGCATCGGTTTCGGTCAATGACTTTAAAACTGGACCTAACCCAGACAGAGTGAAATTTTACACTGAGCTAATAATAATAAGCGTTCAATTAATAATATTAAAAATATATATATAAAAAGAATGTTATTTAAAAAAACACTTGGAAGATTTTTCAATATTCAATTTACAAAATGAATGTTATTAGAATTTTAAAACATTTCTATTGCAGCCTTTGATTTAAAAATGCCCATTTGTTTTGTAACAGTACCTACTAAAATTCCGGAATTATTAAAAAATTATAAAAAAAATCTGGGATTATTATAAATTAAAAATAATATCACATATTTAACACATTCACTTTTAACGAAATTAATTAATTAATTTGATCATTATATTGAAAATTATATTATGTATATTATTATGCAAATAATGAAATTTAATATTATATCCATAATCTAATACCAATATAATAAAGCCGAACAGTTTGTTTGTTCGAACGCGCTGAACTCTGGAACTACTTACTAGTCGGGTTAAAAAAATATTTTTGCATTTGATAGCACAATAATTGAGGAAGGTTATAAAGCTATTGTAGTCACGGTATATGACCTTTAGAATCCGAGGAAAAAAATAGTCAGAAAGATAGCGTGTGCGGGCGATGAAATGTGACCGTTGGATCAAGGGTCGAGGACATCAGTCCTATACGAGAAACGAGCATTACCTTATCGAGAAGTCTAAGGGCCTCTTTCGCCAACTACAAGTAATGTGTTGATTAGTTACTTTTAGAAATAATTTTTAAATGTTTTATTAAATTATGCACTCGGTTTACTGCATCGGCGAATTTTTTTTTATTATTTTCTTTTTAATGTTTGGGACTTTTACCGTACAAACAAAGGTATATCAGCTCCATCAATTCCCGGTTACCGGTGACTTTAAATGGCGGTTAGCCTACTTGACACTTCACTCAGAGGTGGTGAAAGAGGCCCTAAGAGTCAAAATATGCGAACACTTGTCAATTTAAATTTAATGGCGGGTGAACCCGCGAGTCATAGCAAGTAATATAATAAATCTGAAGAGTTTGGTTTGTTTGATACTTTCACATTTATAGGTAATTATATTGTTTTAACTAGCTGTGCCCGCGATTTTGTATACGAAGTACTCGCTGTAGTCCGTTTTTTTTAATCCTACTAGAAGCCCAACTTTTTTTCATTATAAAAAGTATCCTATATGTTAATCAAGCTAATAAACTATCTGTGGGTCAAACGTCATCCAAATCTGTTCATCCGTTTTTGCGTGAGCGAGTAAACACACACTTTCGCATTTATAATATTAGTAGGATATTAGTAAGTAAGTATGGATAGGCCATAGATTTAAATCTTTGGGATAGACTTTAAAGAAGAGGCATATTAATCCGACGTCCGGTGACGGTTCCAAAGTCCCCTAACGACTGAACCATATCCATCGCGAGTTGGAGTTTTAGGGCGGTAAGAATCCCACATAACCTTATGCCATTTGCATTGCATGCGGCATTTGTCATAAGATACCTTTTGAAGGTTTCTCCGCTCGTAAAAAAAAAGAAAGTTAAGATAACATCATGGTGTGAGGGTTACATATTAAGTGTTTTTGAAAAAAAAAGCATAGGTGAACACATGATAGACACAACAAACTCGCACGCGCAGGCCGCACCTGACATCCGTTTCCGGTGTTTTGTGACGCTACGTCACGCATGGCTAGATGGTCATGCACACCACAGGGGAAGGGAACGCGCTTCTAACTTATGCCAGTTCAACATTAAAAGTACGACTAAGTATATTAAGTATATTGAACACTAACTTTAAAAACAATGAAATCTGTCATTATTCTGTCTACCAGCAAATGGATCGTTAAAATATAATAATAATAATAATAATAATTTTAATAATAATAATCATTTATTTGCTGAATATAGGTTACAATGGTTTTACAGTAGATAAATTTCCATAATAGGTTTCCATATAAATTTCAATATAGGTTACCATTGATCTGTATTTTTTTATGTATAGGTCATCAAACAGGCTGACAGCCGCCTATGGTTGGTAACATTGGTGTAGTTTGTAACATTTTAAGAGTAAGAAAAACACTTAGACCCTTTTTAGACCGTACTTAAAGTATAACAATGCAAGTCAGTAAAGAGTGTAAACAACAATTATCTATGTTAGGAGTAACAAAGGTTATAATAAGTATGGTGTTCTACAATACAATGGCATTCATGTAGAAACTTCACCAACCTTTTGTGTTTTATGGCACCCAGTTTAATTGAAATGTGCTGCTATTAAGATGCTGCAAGTGCGCTGTCAACCTTAGCTAATGGACTCTATGTAAATTAATAAATTACAATAATTGTAGATATTTATATTTGAATAAATAATAATACATTTACACGAGTCTTGGAAGTTGTTGTATAGTTTGGCTAAAAAGGCTAGGATAGGCATTAGAAGATATGCTAAAATATAATGGGTAGCACTGAAATAGAACATGAATATTTACATGGTAAGGGCAGACTAATCTCAAAATCTAATATACCTGAGATTTAGTTTTGTTTTTATTTCGAATTTCGCAATGGTAAAATAAAATGTTCTGTTTCAACATTGAAATACTTATTGAACATTTTATCAATAGCTTACTATATACTATTATTATATTATACAATATAATCAAAAACGAGAAATTCAGTGGTTACGAAATGGAATAACATTGGTGCCAATTTATTTGGGATAATTTCCTATAATAACCATTAATGAATATTATCAAAGAATAGCACTTGCTTAACTACCGGAGAAATTAGTATTTTCCCCAATTTTATCCATAGTATACCATAAAATGTAAAAAAAAATTGTTTAAGAAAATAGTAATGAGTTAAAACGTAATTACTTAATTAGTAGGTAATAATGAAACTGATTGTAGACATCGGATACCGCCCGTGCGATTATGACTATTTGCGACCCTGGCTTGGCGGCCATTTTGAAATATGGCGCCTGGGCGACGGGCGTAGATGTCACACGCTGATCAAGTTTATTTTATTGTTATTCGATATGAACAGGTTATTTAGGTAAGCTATAATAACTCAAATCCATAATGCATATAATAAAAAAATTGCACGATATATAAAAAATGCATCCCGGGCGATGCCAGGAGCCGGTCGCTAGTACAGGTCGATTCCCGCCTTATGTTTGTAATCTGTATGTACGCTTAGATCTTTTAAACTAGGCAACGAATTTTGATGCGGTTTTCACTAATGGAAAGAGCGACGAGGAATGGAAGAAGAGGAAGATTTCTATTATAATTTGCAGAAAAAATTGCACCCGTGTAAAGCCGAGAGCTAGTTAAGAATAAATACAAAACAGGTCATTTAACAAAATGCATTTTTACAAGATTTATTGTCTGTTTTCACGCATTGTGTCATTAGTTCGCCATGACCCATCCACCCATAGATTCTCTATGATTTGCTGTATGGTATTCGACCTCGAGGCGCCAATGAGCCATAACTCCTTTTGTCTTTGCTTTGATTGCGAATAGCTTACTACAAAAGTACAGTTGACAAAATAGTGTTTTAAATGGTTTACTTATTTCAGTACATGAATAATAATTATAGTTAGACTCGTTTTTGTCATTCTGTGTTGAACTCGCCGTAAAATTAAGTGGTAAGGTAATCACGAAATGTTTCTAATTTTAACCTTTAAACTCTAACCGAAAAGTGACTAGATGTTACTGTTGAGGAATTAATGTTAATACTAATAAAATATATTCTATTTGTGTAATATATTAGTAAGCTACTATTTGGTTTATTATGCAATATTTTTTCTGCAAATTAGATACACAAAAACCTTCCATTAGTGAAAACCGTACCTATCAAAACCGTTAGGTGGTTTAGAAGAAATTATCGAAGAAATAGACATAGACTTTGGTACCTAGTCGAGTCCTGATCGCCAAGTCAGCGATGTAAACAGTCAGCGATCAACTATTAATATATGCATCTCTTTTGTTCTTACGGAATGTATATCTTATTGTACGTTTCTTGAGCGAGAAAATACTCGATAGTAGTTAGTCGCTTCCTCGCCGGTGGAGGGACAACTGCCTTCTTAGGCAACAGACACTCTACTTGCAGATTATGAAAGCAGATTTTAACTCATTTGAATTGCAAATAGTAATAGCTGCGATTTTAAAAAGAAAAAAATTAAGAAGAATTTATGATGTAAAATTTATTTGATTTCCTTATTACTATAGCCGTATCATAATTTTTTTTATCTTTTTGCTAACACTACAAAGTTTGATGCCACCTTATCGCAAATTAAATACTGAACTCCCACGACCGCTCACACTATTCTAGCACCTATTCACATAGCAATAAAATCCACTTTTACTGGAGGGATTTTTTCACGTGTCTAACATAACTATGCTGTTATTACGTGGGATACATTTCTAGTTCATTGGCTTGCGACATTGAATGATAATGTATTAATAATTACAATGGGTATATTGTGCAAATGAGCAGCCCCCGTTCTAGTGGAGATAAGTGTTTTAGATTATGAGTTAAGTCGTTGAGTTTATGTTCCATTTACATACCGCTTCAGTTAAGAATTACATTATATATGCATGTGTAAAGTTTGTATATCTTTATAAATTTTTGCTTCTTTTATATACCTAGTATATTTATACATGTTATAAATTAAGAAAAAAATATATAACACATATACTTAATACATATTAATCATAAGCATTTACATTTATTATCTCTACTTAAAATTCAAATAAGTCAAAATAAGAGAATATCTAATAATATAAATTCAGCTTATTAACAATAAAATTATACTATAAACAATCAAAAATAAACAAGTCAAAAATTCGTCAAACCATAATTTCACAACTATTCTAATGAATGAAATATCACAAAACAAATCAAGCTAATTTTGAATTTTAAAAATGTCCTGATTACAAATAATAGAATAACGCGTCACGGACATGATTATTCCGATAATTTAAAATCCTTACAAATTCATAAAAAAATAAAATTAAACAATAAATGAGTTTTTAATTTAAACGTGTCATCTGATCTTAATTAACTTATTCAGTTTCCAATCAAAGTAATTCTACAAAAACAATACTTTTTTTGTCGGAGGTTACCATTGCAAATGACGAAATGTTTGATCGCTAATGTACTATAAGTGATACAACTCGCTACGACCTTCACTCAGATATACTCGTACACACCGAAAAGGCAGACGAAATAATTATGTCAATATTTCCTAGCTACTGTATTGAAATAAGGTATTTTTTTTATGTAATTTTACAGGTTGTCTGTTACTGGATACGTAGTTACTGCCCAATCAATATGTGCCCCAGCTAGTACTAAAATAATGTCGCTTAATAATATTTACATTATAATTTTATTAAAGATTAGCTGTTGCATGCGACTTCGTCCACGCTTTATAAAATATAGCCTATGTTACTCGCTGATAATGTAGCTTTCTATTAGTGAAAAAATTATTAAAATTGAGTTTTTGAGTTTATTCATTGCAAACATATAAAAATACAAATCTTCTATCTTTATAATATAAATTAGTATATATATATATATATATATATAGTTTTTGACTTATTAGATTGTATTATATATATACTATAATATATAGGACTAAAAATACAACAATCTGATTTATTGTGTTATGGAAATAAAATGAATATTAGCAATTAGCAATTCAGTCGCCTTAAGTATAGAAATAATATAAAAAAATATATACAAATAAATTATATTTACAATACAATGCAATTAAGCACGGTTCAGTACAATTAATTGATTTCTTTTTTATTGACAGTTTCTTAATTTGTTAGTCAATTTGACGACATAAACTAAATTGCATTCAAATAATGACGGGATGTACTCGTACATGTTACAAAACAATATGCTCGGTATTTATCTGAAAGGTATTGATACGAAATATCCATATATTTCATATCTGAAGGAATATAATATAAAATTTAATTTCAATGAAGGAATATCATCCATATAATATAAATATCTGAAGTGGAGAATCTGTTGGAGAACTAAAGTATTCTACATTGCTCAAAAAATCAATCAGTAAATGTGCAGCAGATGAGCATTGCGTATAGAATACTCTTTATAGAGTGGAGACCACATAGGGTACGAACTATGATACTTACAATAGATCAATAGGCGAGCTTTTGGAGTGCGCGTCACCTATGTTCTCTCAAGATACTCATATATCCACTGATAATGATAAATTATAATGATACTAGCTGGTCCCCGCGACTTCGTCCGTGTCGAACGATGAAAGGTACCCTATGTCCTTTCCGGTGTCCCAGACAACGTGTATGCAAAATTTCATGGTGATCGATTCAGTAGTTTTTGCGTGAAAGAGTTACAAACATCCATACATCCAAACATAATTTCGCATTTATAATACTAGCTGGTGCCCGCGACTTCGTCCGCGTTGAACAATGAAAGGTACCCTATGTCTTTTCTGGTTTTCGAGACAACGTGTATGCAAAATTTCATGGTGATCGGTTCAGAAGTTTTTGCGTGAAAGAGTTATAAACATCCATACATCCAAACATACTTTCGCAATTATAATATTATAGTACGAATGGTGACTTCCCGATGATTATGATAAATGCGTTCTAGTAGTATAATAACATTTATTTTTGAATTTTCCCATAGGCATAGTATCCTATTTTATTACAACTACTTAATATTTAGTTGTAATAAAATAGGATTCTACTTAATATCTAATTGTAATAAAATTGGATACTACTTAATATCTAGTTGTTATAAAATAGGATTCTACTTAATATCTAATTGTAATAAAATTGGATACTACTTAATATCTAGTTGTAATAAAATAGGACACTACTTAATATCTAATTGTAATAAAATTGGATACTATTTAATATCTAGTTGTTATAAAATAGGATACTACTTAATATCTAATTGTAATAAAATTGGATACTACTTAATATCTAGTTGTAATAAAATAGGATACTATACCTATGGAAAAATTAAAAATTAAATTTTGGATGGCACATGAACCTATGGATGGCGCATTTGTATATGAACGTTGGTCAACAAGGTCAGTGATGATGTAATATTGGCATCATTACTATTCAAGTAACATCAATTCAAGTGACCTTCGCACACACCTTGATTTCTGATAGCTCTCGTAAGAATTTTTATCAGATAAATGGATTTACATACGATGAGATTTTATTTGCAGATCCATAAACACTACATGTCTGCAAATAAGATTAACTTATGTAGGTAGGGTATACCTTATAGATTTATTGAATCGAATTTTACAAATGTATATGAAATGGAAATTATCATGAAATGGAATTTTTATTTACAAATTCTATTTAAGACAATTTTTTCTTATGAATATTATGTTAAATTTATGTTACTCCTTCTAGTTGAATAAAATCTAACAATCTAAATCAAAAACTAACCGAAAAAATCCAAACCGGATTATACAAAAAGTTCCAAAGCAAGAACATTATAAGCATTAGGCTAATAATTATAATATTATATTATAATAATTCGGTTAACTAAATAAAAAAAAAAAAAAAAAATTAATAATTAATAAATGAGAGACGCGAGCGTAGTTTGTGTTTTGACTGTGGAGTAGATTTTTAGTATATCTGATTTTCAATATTAATATATAATTATAAAGATCACGTGTCACGATGTTCGTTCCCTATAATTTTTCGAAACTAATTTTAACTAGAAATTTACTACACAATTTTTAAACGCTAACTAAGTCTAGCAAAAGCCAAAGTAAATCATGACAATATATATAAATATTACATTTTTTGTCTCAAATACTTTATTATTATTCAAATTGTTGCGTTATTAATAAACAATTTATAAATTAATTTTATAAGAATTTTAACACTTACATGTTCATAGACGATAAAGTCGCAATATAATAACTAATGCATATTAATTATAGATAAAAATAACATAACTTAATTGAACTTAATGCAAATTTTAATACCGGTCCACATGAACATTCCAAATTCAAATTTGGTGGGAATAATAATAATTGAGTGAACTTACTGGCATGGTCGTCATCCAGCAGGTTGTGGTAACGGTGGTCCTTGCCAGGCCGATCGAGCCTCATCATCACGACCTTGTCAAAACACCATCTCGATCACCTGCAAATTAAAAAAAAAGCTAGTATTAGATAAATTAACTAAACCATAAATTATGTCTCGGTAAAAGGCACAATTTTATCTTGTATCTTTAGTAAGGTAAGGTATTATCTATTCTGTGGTAAGGTATTTAATTGTACTGTCTGTCTGTTTTAAGATTTTAAGATAAAAAGATGACATACACTTGAATGTATGTACTTTATGTAAAAAAACGTCTTTTAATTAATGTTTACTAAAAAACTGTATTTTATTCGTTTGAAAAAGTTTTTATGTTAATTAAACTGCTTTTTGATTATTATAACAGTCTTATTTTTTAAACTTCTTAAACATCTCACATTTTTAAAGTCTAATCTTAATAGAAATAATAGATTTCTTAAAACTACGTAGTTAAGTATAGCTTAGTTACTAAATTTAAAATTTTTCTCGTACTTAACAAGATTAAACATAATACATCGTGACCCGTTACCAACAAAACAGCTGACCAGTATGACAACATGACAACAATTGCAAAAAATATTTTTTTTCGCAATAGTTTCAAGAGTTATTGACCGGTGAGGCGGTCGGTTGTAATTGCGCCATTTAAATGATCAATGGCGAGAATTAATCCGTCGTTTTGTAATGCCTACAACTAATCTGGACATATATATATAACTAGCGACCTGCTCCCGGCTTCATACGGATGCCTTTTTTTAAAATTATATACTGACTCCCGACTTTCTATTGAGCACAAAACGCTATTGAGCACTATTTCTGCTGTAAGTTGCGGAGGAGATGGCTGCCAGTAGCCACTCGATGCTGCAGCATCAGGTCAAGGTTACTAATGTCATATAAATACCACCGAAGTAACAGTATATCAAATTACACATGAATCGATCACGTGGAAGTTATTGAAATCCCTTAATTATCTAGGAAGTGAGCTGAGTAATTATAGCTACGAGTAAGAACCATCCCTTTCACGTCATCGTCAAATAAAAAAAATCGGATCAAAATAGGTCCATCAGTTTAGGAGCTACGATTCCAAAGACACACATACACACACGTCAACTTTTTAAATTTATTTTTATTTAGATTATATCCTTTGGAACTTATAAAATCCACACACACACAAACACACACACACACACACACACAAGGCGATGTGTGTAATTTATGTCTCCTACAGACTCCAAAACCGCTGAACCGATTTTGATGAAACTTTCTTCAGACAATCTTCAGATCTTGGTAGCGATCTTTGGTAGCGATCGGACGCGGACGAAGTCGCGGGCATATACTAGTTGATTATAAAGATAGATGTAGCCTATGTTCATCTGGTGTAATGTGGTTCTTCTCAATTTGAGAATAATTTTATGAAATAGTTGCAGTGTTAATAGAAATAAACAATAAAAAACAGAATAAACGTCCAATTAATGTTATTTGCAATCAAGTAATAAACCTAGATTTTGTTATAGCCTTTTTCTTGCAATATTAAGTTTAATATTGAGTACATTTTCTTTATCGAAATAGGTTTATAGTTTTGTTATACTTACTATACAAGCGATTTTATTGTTCTTTATGAGCGAAAGAGACTTTTTATAGATACAAACATGTATTACTAGCTGGTGCTCGCGACTTCGTCCGCGTTGAAAATAAAAAAAGCAATATCGCGTTTCTATAACACTTTGGCCAGGCGTTAGTTTTTATTTTTTTATTTATCCCTCGGTAATAGTCCTGTTTTCTGGATGAAAGGTACCCTATGTCCTTTCTGGTGTCCCAGACAATGTGTATGCAAAATTTTATGGTGATCGGTTCAGTAGTTTTTGCGTGAAAGAGTTACAAACATCGATACATCCTCACAAACTTTCGCATTAATAATATTGTAGGACTAGCTGGTGCCCGCGGCTTCGTCCGCGTTGAACGATGAAAGGTACCCTATGTCCTTTCTGGTGTCCCAGACAACGTGTATGCAAAATTTTATGGTGATCGGTTCAGTAGTTTTTGCGTGAAAGAGTTACAAACATCGATACATCCTCACAAACTTTCGCATTAATAATATTGTAGGACTAGCTGGTGCCCGCGACTTCGTCCGCGTAGAACGATGAAAGGTACCCTATGTCCTTTCTTGTGTCCTAGACAACGTGTGTGCAAAATTTCATGGTGATCGGTTCAGTAGTTTCAGCGTGAAAGAGTTACAAACATCGATACATCCTCACAAACTTTCGCATTAATAATATTGTAGGACTAGCTGGTACCCGCGGCTTCGTCCGCGTTGAACGATGAAAGGTACCCTATGTCATTTCTTGTGTCCTAGACAACGTGTATGCAAAATTTCATAGCGATCGGTTGAGTAGTTTTTGCGTGAAAGAGTTACAAACATCGAAACATACTTTCGCATTTATAATATTAGTACGGATGGGATAGCCTGTGCGACTTTGGCTTTAGAGTAGGCGATGACCAGACGAATGAATGAGACAATGAAGCGTTGCGTTGCAACCTATTTCCACACTGCAATCAATTGCGACAAGTTACATTGTGTACTTCACTTGCATTCGAACAATTGTTTTGTCAACGTATTTTATTCGGTGGCACATTCCTTACAATCTCATTTGGCAGGATGTTAAACAGAGCTAGGGAGGACATAAGGACATAGAGAAAATGTCACAGGTTAAAGGGAAAAGGAATATAAGAAGAGAAGAGAAGTATAACTTTTATAAAACCTGGCCAAACGGGACATATAAAAGACTAGCGGGTCAAACGAGCACTTTTTCGTAGGCAGGGTCAAAATTTGTGGGTCCAAAGGGTCCGACATCAAAATCTCTTACTCACTCACCGAAACAAAAGATCGGTCATTTTACGGCGGTCTTCTGAATGAGAGTGCTTTTTGACTATTGTAGATCACTATAGTATTACTTAAAGATCTCCTGTCTTATCAATGAAGAGTCACGGCAATTTCTTATGGGCGACATCCCAATTAATTGTTCGTTCCATATAGAAAAAAACTATCTACTTATCATGGTATAGTTTGTGTAATTGATGAAAGATTGGCTTTCTTATCAAGGATTAAGTGAGCTCTCAATCCACTTGTTTATAATATGTATAATTGGCTACCGCCCCCTATAAACACGTGTAACATGCCTCGAAACAGTAATAGTATTTGTAATTTCTTTCATGAGATAGGTACATAAAATTTAACATTTATGGGAATAAACTTATCGAATGAAAAAATACATATTCATAACTAAATTTTTTATTCAACAAATGAAATGAATTACGTTCAAAAATTGTGTGATTCATATTGTTACGGCATAGCGGGACTATGCAGTGTTTCACAGTGATTAAGAGTGCCATTGAAGATAGGAATGTTTGATCAATATCACTAATGGTGACTGGAAATGCAGAACTAATTGCAGTTTACGTAATAATAGACACAGTACTAGTTCTGCGGGAACAATATTAGATTCTGTCTGAGTGAAGAAGGTAGACTTCGTTATTATGTGGTTGAGCTTAAATAAATAACGATTGTACACAGTCATTGTACGTACTATATAGGACAGAAACAAAATAATATTGACAAGGAAATCTCTTATGGATATTGTAGGTATTTATGTGTAAATTATATTTTAATGTTCCTCTAAATGTCGATTCTCAAAATTTAGAGATCTGTTTAAAATAATTTATCTCTAAATTTAATTTAATTAAATCTTCAAATCAAAATATCTCTTTAAAAGAAATTATAGTAAAACAACTTCTAATGAAAATTGTTACATTAGATATCGAACTGTTCCACAGTTCTATAGTTAAAGCTAGAAAAGTTATAACCATAAATTCTGTCTATTGCTCTTTCAAACCTGGTTTTATAAACCAAAATATTTTCATTTATTTCTACATGGTATATGCTTTGCTATGCATGTTGATATTGTTATCCTTAAATGATATGCTAAAAGTTGAAAATTTGTTATTTGGTATATGACAATTACGATTGTAATATTCCAATAAATTTTCATAATAAAAAAAATAATTTTTTTTAATCATTTAAATACACAATACTACAGTAAACAAAAACATTTAAAAAAATATACATTGTATATTATAATATCTGTAATAAATAGAGCGTTATCTTTGTTATCATAGTTATCAGTAGAACAATAGGTGTCCTTCAAAACACTCAATATCACTCCAATTCAAATATTTTTCTACTTCCACATACCTTGTGCCCTAGATTAAAAAAAAATTACGATGTCATTAGGTATGTTTGGAAAAGATTAGGATTAGATTGTACGTGGTAAATATTATTATCTTAAATTCATTTAAGACATAAACGACAGTTTTTGTTTACAAAATTTATTTAAGTTTTTTAACATATAAGAGTTGTTGAAGGATACAAAAAAAATACAAAATTAGGTATTTCGGTTAAAAGAGGAGAAAAATAATCATATTATTAATAGTTCTAAATTTTAAAATGAAATATTAAAATTCTGGCCACTTTTCCGTCTACCAAAGGCTTAATAGATCTAAATTATTTATAAGTATTTTTTGAAAATAATTAGTTAGTTTTTAAGTTTTGTATATATTAATTTGTATATAATTTATATTTATAACTTATGATTACATGTAAAATATTAAAAATAATATTGAGCGAGTGATTATCTTCTTATAATATATTTCTGTTTAATTACGAATGCATCAAAAATTTAATTTTAACATCAAATTTTTTTTTTTTTTTTTGTAAAAATAACATTATTTTATTTATTTTGAATTTGACAACGTATTTTAAATTAAACATAAAAAAATGGAAACTAAATTGGTTAAATAAAAAGGTACAGATAAAGATCGGTTGCCATCAGAAATGTCACGTGCATCGGACCATAAATAATAGACGCTTGCGTAATATGCTGTCATTTTCAGTGAAGTCGTAAATGCGCGAATAATAATAATAATAATAAAATTCAAACAAATACGAATTTAAGTGTTGCAAAAATTGTACAATATTATAAATAGGTATTATATACAGCAATTGCTATTGGTGCAACTTTTAAACTATCCTATTATATTAATACAAGCTTATTTGCTAAGGGTCGCTCTGCTTTAAAATAAAATAGGTATATAAATATATTACTCAAGTAATATACTAGTATTTACTATTAGCTGTTGCACGCGACTTCGCCCGCGTAACTTTATAAAATATAGCATATGTTAATAGTTGATAATATATAGCTTTCTATAGGCGAAAGAATTTTCAAAATTGGTCCACTATTTTTTGAGTTTATTCATTACAAACATACTTTATAATATTAGTATAAGAATAATTCGAATGATTCTACTTAAGGAAAAGTTTCGACAATTTAAATTTTACAAAAAATCTTCCGAATCTCGCATATTAATAACAATTAATTTTAATAAAATGCAAATTCAATAGAAAAAGAATAAAAAATACTGGGCATCACTTCTCTTATCCCATTAACCTACTTTCCAATCCTTTCATTTCAGTCGAGATATTTTTTTATCCTTTCACTTAAAAAAAAAGTAAATATTTAATTACACTGAACGCTATCAACACACATAAATTCTTATAATTAATTATAATATATAATGTCGATATAATTTAAATATATCACTTGATATTAAACTTATGTATCTATACTAATATTATACATGCGAAAGTATGTTTGGATGTATGGAGTTTGTGACTCTTTCACGCAAAAACTACTGAACCGATCACCATGTAATTTTGCATACACGTTGTCTAAGACATCATAAAGGACATAGGGTACCTTTCATCCAGAAAAAAAGGACTATTCCCGAGGGATAAATAAAAAATAAAAAAACTAACGCCTGGCCAAAGTGTTACAGCAACACGAGGTCAAGCGTTATATTGCTTTTTTTTAAAATTTTCAACGCGGACAAAGTCCCGAGCACCAGCTATACCAGTTTTTTATAAATAAAACCAAATATACTTTATCACGAGCGCGACCAATACGTCACGAAAGCAAGGTCGTTATTACGTGTGATAATAATTTTTATCACGATATTAAACTTATTGTCGTACGTAAATGTATTATTATTAAAGAGGGTATGTTAATTTAAGAAAATATGATGATGTGGTTAGCCATAGGGTAAAAGGCTATATAATTATGTTCAAAAATACAAAAGTTGGAAACTTCGAGATAATGGACAACTCGCCCGAATTTATCTCGCCCGAGTTGGGCGAATTGTCATTTTTTTTTGACACACGATTTGAGATGACGACACGATTGGTCTAGTGGCTAGTAACCCTAGCTGTTAACCAAACGGTCGCCGGTTCGAATACCACTAGAGGCAAATGTTTATGTGTTAACATTTTACCTTTGTACCTGAGTCATGGATGTTTTGTATTTATAATATGTATGTATTTACAAAAAAAAAAAGTAATTTATGTAGTATATCAACTGTCTGGTATCCATAATACAAGCATTAGTTGCTTACTGTGGAACTAGATGGTGCTGTGTGTGGAATGTGTGAAGATATTTATTTATTTATTTATTATTCATTTATTTATTTATTTTTAAGGCAGATAAAATGCTCTATAGTATTTTTTAAAATTTTTTTTGACTAGTATTTGGAATTTTTTTTATTTAGTGTTCTTAAAAAATAAACAAAAATTTTTCATTGAATTCAAATCATGGGACACAGCTACTTAGTCTATATCTATATTAATATAAAAAGAGAATTATATTTTTGTACGTTTGTAATGAATAAACTCAAAAACTACTGGATCTATTTTGAAAATTCATTCACCTATAGAAAGCTACATTATCAGCGAGTAACGTAGGCTATATTTTATAAAATTACGCGGGCGAAGCCGCGTGGAACAGCTAGTGTAATATAAAAATTTTCGTAAAACAGTATTAATTTTTTGGTGATAGTGAAGCCTATTAAGGCAGTGTGGGGCACAAATCGAATTATCTAATGCGTCTAACTTGACATTTTGCACTCGTGTGATATAGCGATGACGTCATACAGATCGAACATGGAATTCTTGTATAATATCTCAAAAATAAATAACTTCTTCCTTTGAATATTAAAGGTTGGAAGCGCAATTGTTTTTTCCTTAGTATTGCTTAGAATTTAATGGTGACTGTAGTCACTTACCATCAAGCGAACATCCTTCGTCCAGTATATAAGCTATGACACAAGTTCGCTGTTGACAGTCACGATGATAAGTCAAATAGTTAAGGCGCGAAAGTGTAACAAACAAACATGTTCACTTTCGCATTTATAATATGACAAAAAAAACATGAATGTAGCAGGTTTTGTTAAGCCTAAGTTAAACCTTTGTATTGAAATTACATCACAGTGCGCACAAAAACTTGGCGCCATCGTGTTTTTTTTTTTTAAATTCCTGGTGGCTCAATGCACCACGCCGACGCGCTACCTACGCACCTATGGATGTGGTGTCAGGTAACTTAATAGTTTAAGGTCAGTGTTCCATATAGGCAGGCTTTTTGACAATCATTGACTACTTTAACAAAATTTTTTTGACAATACCAAATCCCTTTGTGCGCTGTCGACCTTGATATTATGATAAAGAGAGGGTAGTTTTATTAAAACTTCATAATCTACGTTCATAACGCATATATGGAAGTTATTGAGATCCCTTCGTCAACTAGGAAATGAGTTGAACGCCTGAACAGATATTCATAAGTTATAGCTAAGAATAATCTAGATCACGTCAGCTTTTAAACAAAAAAAAAAACAAAATCACAATTGGTCCATCCATTTGAGAGATATGATGCCACAGATAGACACAGACATAGACAGATACACTGATATAGAGGGCAAACATATCTAAACCTTATTCACAGAAACGAGCTAATAGAGCGCTTTCTCCTTCACTCAATTCCATACAAAAGACAAGGACAGCACATCTTGAGTAGGCGTTTGCAATAATAGGTGAACGTTCACATTACGCTGCTTTTAGATTTGTAAACTATAATAAAATATTATAGTAATACCTACGTACCTACCACAACCCTACACTTTGTTTCCTGATATAATCATAAAATGAAAAATATACGTTAATTAATATACAATTATATAAACAATATTTGTTTACTCTATTCTCTATCCGATGTACTCGTATCACTGCTGTCACCTCCCACATTTATAACAAAACTTTAAACACAAACAAAACAGTAACAGATATAAAATAGCGTTCTCCACGATAGTTCGAAAAGAGTCAACATGTATAGAAGTACATGTACTGTGTATAGAAGTACATGTACTGTGTACACTCACATCGTCGGTTATCTTCACCAATCACAGTCAAACGTTTCTTCTGCCTATAAGCTCGTTTCCATGAATGGAGTTTAGCATCCCTCTTTTACGTCGGGCGTGGGGGGTTAAAACAGTGACTTCTATAATTTAAACTTAATTTAAATTAAATTACTCATTTTTCATAGTTACCCTCCTAAAAAAAGGTTCCATAAAATAAGTTTAATCAGTCAGTTACGTTTATAACTCACTTTCTCGATTATCCCAATTTTCCCATACATACACTTGAAACACGTTATCTTATCACTCAGATATTAGTTCATATACGTTTCACTGTCACATATTGTCCCAATTTTTCTATTTGATAGATAAAATGTACTATATGTAATCTAAATAAATAAATTAAAAAAAAAAATGCCGTAAAAGATCCGATAAAATGTCGTTTTTATTTTACACATATTTCGCGTAATCGTGTTCTGACGTCACATACCACGTTTCATAATTTTAAACGCGTGCGCAATTTGTAAGAACATTGTTGGTGGCGAATTATAAATGAACAATGCAAATTACAAATAATTTACGTTGACAACACAAGTAAAATAACATAAGCACTTATCGTTTAGAAATACTGAAGTATTATGTATTTAAAAAGCACGGATATACAAAATATTTTCTTGTCATTACAGTTGCTAAAGAATCTTTAAGATCGTTATAGAATCTGTAGGAGAAAACTGTTTTTATTTGTTTACTAGCTGGTGCTCGCGACTTCGTCCGCATTGAACGATGAAAGGTACCCTATGTCCTTTCTGGTGTCCCAGACAACGTGTATGCAAAATTTCATAGTGATCGGTTCAGTAGTTTTTGCGTGAAAGAGTTACAAACATCGATACATCCTCACAAACTTTCGCATTAATAATATTGTAGGACTAGCTGGTGCCCGCGACTTCTTCCGCGTTGAACGATGAAAGGTACCCTATGTCCTTTCTGGTGTCCCAGACAACGTGTATGCAAAATTTCATGGTGATCGGTTCAGTAGTTTTTGCGTGAAAGTTACAAACATCCATACATCCAAACATACTTTCGCATTTATAATATTAGTAAAAGTAAGATTAGTACGGATTAATAATGAGGTTTGCTAACAAAGACGAGGCCGACGATGATACCTATTTACTTGAACTTTAAAAAGATTTGGGTTATAAGAGCTCGGAAACACAGACGCCGGAAGGGAGTTCTAATCCTTGGCAGTGCTTATTATGAAAGAATTTTTAAAAAGTTTTTTTCCGAAAAAGAGGGATTTTGAAAAAATGAGGATGGTAACTAAAAAATTCAAAACAAAATGTCATCTCTTTAAAGTAATTTTACTCTAATTTAATGTTCGCAGGCAAAGCCCCGACATATACGAGTAAAACGAAGGTATTCAAAATGTATGTGATGTAATTGGTATACAATATCCACTTTCGATTATACTTTCGTAATTCGTTCACAACAACTCTAATTAATTATATAAATAAAATGATCGATTGGTTCTGCGAATGTGGAATAGATAATATCATGTTTATCTCGCGTGACCTACTAGCGAAAACTTATTTATCATTTGTAATCACAGAGAATTCAATTAAGATCATTTCTTACGGTTATTCAACATAGCCTTAAAAATTCTTTGTTGATGATAGTCTCGTTTATTAAGCATTGCTAATTAAGATTAGACGATTGTTACTACATTAATATACAGTAGGTAATATTGTGAAGAGAAAAAACCATATATTATATCAAAATGCTTACTTCAATAGACTGCTCTTTGAACTATAAATGTTACCTTTTAAGGCCGGTACAAATACTGCAATGCGTCCCCTACACTGCCGGGTATCCATAAGGATTACTCAACATTAAAAAAAAAATGGTATATTATTATATTATAATGATTTGCTATAAATAACTGAAGAAAGTAATGACGTCAGGTCATTGTTTCTTTTGCTATCAGTCATTATCGTAGGGGTTTTTGATAAATTATTCTCTAATGTTAAAATGAATCAATAAAAAAAAAAATAGCAATAAAAATGTCGGGCTTTGTATGACCATATATTTTCTAAGATGACTTCTTTTTTACACAGTTTAAACTGTGTATATTGTGTATATGTCGGTGGCATCATAGCTTCCAAACGGATGGACTGATTTGGATCAGGTTTCTATGTTTGAAAGCTGACGTGTCGAGATGGTTGGAATCTAAAAAACTATTATAAGTATATTTTTTAAATTAGGCTTAATATGTATAATATGTAAACAGTCAATATTATTATATTAATTTAAATTATTATTTATATTAAATTATAAGGCATTTACTTAATTTTTAACTTTGCACTCTCGTTTAATTAGAACAGCAGGTAGGTGAGTTTTGAGTCATAATTACTAGCGCGTCACTAAAAATTATATTTGCTCTTATTAGAGCAAATATAATTTTTAATATAATTTAATATATTTTAATATATTTTTAATATAATTTTTTCATATTTGAAAAACCTATTTTTTACGAGAGAAAATCATACAAAAAAATATTTTTACTATTTTGTTCTAAATTTCTAATGCGACTACTAAAAAAATATGTCTTTAAAAAATGTTTGAACAATCACCGATAGAATGTAACCTGTCTACTTCTTAATGCTTCTTAATAATTACTAGCTCATCACTAAATTATATTTTCTCTAAGATGAAAAAACTAATTTTTACACATTAGAAAATCATACAAAGAAAACCTTTAGATACTAAATTTCTCTAAATTTCTAATGCTACTAATAAAAAAATATGTCTTAAAAAAATGACGGCACAATCACCGATAGAATGTAACCTGTCTACTTCTTAATGCTTCTTAATAATTACTAGCTCATCACTAAATTATATTTTCTCTAAGATGAAAAAACTAATTTTTACACATTAGAAAATCATACAAAGAAAACCTTTAGATACTAAATTTCTCTAAATTTCTAATGCTACTACTAAAAAATATAGTCTTAAAAAAATGTTTGAACAATCACCGATAGAATGTAACCTGTCAACAGTCGTGTTCGTTTTGAAACGCACAAAACTCATTAGCGAATCAATTGAATCCGATCTCGAATCGCAACCTGTTGAATGAATAGCGCTGATCTATCAATGTGACATAGTTTCTTCACAGAGAGCCGTGCCCGAGAGTTGGTGAGTGGGGCCACAGCGCAACGGTACAATTATAACATTAAATACCATGTTACTTCGAAAGTAAAAAATAACTGCTTGTTATTTTCACTTTTATTGTCTTTATAATAGTTTCTTTGAGTAGACATTTCTAAGAAAAATTTTTTTTAGAGATAAGCCGTTTTAAAATGGATAGTATTGGAAATTGGAACTAAAGTTTCAGTGATACATGAACTTCAGGCAAATAAATTATTGATTGATTGATTGATTGATACATATTTTATCAGAGTCAAACAGTTCAGTTGATGGCAGGTGGCTACCGTCGCTTACTAATATAATTAAAGTCACAGGTGCTGCAAGTGTGCTGCCGACCTTAGCAGGATAATTGATAGGGAAATGGGCTCTGACATTCCTTCTTACTCAACGAACAACACGCACAACGTGCTGTTATTTCATTAGTCTTTTTCACCATCTCTGAGTAAAGTATCAAGTAGGCTAACCGTCATTTAAAGTCACCAGTCACCGGTAATGATGGAGCTGATATACCTTTGTTTGTATGGTAAAAGTTCCAAACTTTAAAAAGAAAATAATAAAAAAATTCGTCTATCGAAGTGTGTATAATTTAATAAAACATAAAATTATTTATAAAAGCAACTAATCAACACTTTACTTGTAGTTGGTGAAAGAGGCCCTAATTGACTTTTTTATAAAAAGTAAAATAAAAAGAATTATATTATTGAATTTGATTTTTAAATAATATAATTTAAGCTTTCAAAGTTTAAAATGAAGAAAAAATTTTTTCTTTTAACAACTAATTTATAAATTACCAGCTTATACATGAAATCGCTTATCAGTAAGAAGAAACAGCATTTTGTACTATAGTGTCTAGTTTAATGGCCCCAATGGCTTTAGCATTGTATGCAGATGCGACGAATAGCGAAAGTCGGTTCCATCAGCCGCGGCAGTTGGCAAAACCTTCAGTTTCTCCAATAAGCCTCCAACTTATGTTGCAAATACTTCGGAATCTATCTCCTCATTTATATACTAAGCCTCTGACTATTGTTTTAGGTTTTGAATTGTCTCCATGGGATAATGACTAAGCTATATAAGTCTTCAGTTGTAAAAAATACTACACAGTTAAATTGCTATAATATGCTAAACACAAAATCAAAAGCAACATTTGGATGCTGACACCTATCTTACTGGTTTAGTTTACATGTAGCACGATTTTATTTCGTACGAAATGTGCGAAGAGCCAATTTTAAATTTAAATATATTTTTAGTAATAATTTTGCACACATATTATTTTCTTGCGTGCGACATGACACCATCTGAAAACCGTAGTAGGCGAGTGGCACAATTTGGGTTTATAGAAGAAAAAAATGAAAGTACAGTCGTGTACGACAATAAAATACTTAGGTAAAGTGGTCAGAAGCTGTGGCGTTGCTTATGTTAATTACTATTTGATTATTAATGACAGAAATGCCTTCTAGTCAAGTAAAATTCTAAACATATGAAGTCGCTGTCCGCTTCCGTATGTTCTTCAGCTAATTTCTCCTAAATTACTTAACGGATTTTGATAAAGTTTTCACTAATAGAAAGAGCGATAAACGTGGAAAGTTTGTGTATTATAACTCGCAGAAAGTAATTGCATCTGTACGAAGTCGAATTTTTTATAAAGACTAGTTTGTAAAAAGGAAATTTTAGTAAAATAGGTATTATATATTTGGATATCTAGAGCAATATTTAGAGTCTAGATTACATTTTAGTAAAATAAGTATATATATATATTTAGAATCTATATTAACTTGGGAACAAATTACGTTACCTACCTAGTTTACAATGTTTTTTTTCTACAATAAAGTTGAGGCACGGTTCATTTGATTGTCATCAGTGGTAGAGAAGTCGAAACATGACAAACCTTGTTAGATTGAACTCGTGATAAAAGGAAGGCTTCTCACGAGCCAGTTCATTGCGCGTGAGCATAGCGAGGATAAAAGAGGCCGCTGACCGGTCACTGGAATTTCTTTGCGGGGTCAACTCAAAGTACGTACATTTTAAAGAAGGTCCCCAAATTGCAACGGTTTAGTAGAGGTTTCGCACGATTTTGTTTCGCACGAATTGTGCGAAGAAGTAACTAAAATTTATATTATAAATTTGTCATAGCGACCTCCTTTAACAGACTTTTTGGTTTTGATTTCGTTTTCGTTTCAATTCTTTTAAATAAAGATTTACAACGAATACGGAACAGTGCACATACGACTCGGCTACAGAAAGCACGCGCTTTCACGTCTCAGAATATGTAAATATATATAACATATGTGCTCATCAATTGTATATAATGTACATACATTTGCAATTGTAATATAAATGTGTATATAGTAAAATGTGGTGTTATTACATACACTCCGACCAACAATATATATTTTTAGTCGCTGTTTCGCACAAATATTATTTTCATAAAAAAAACTTGAACCAAAAGTACAGTACCGTACAAAGTGATATCTATGGGGGAATATTTTTAATACAGTAAACGCACACAAATCAATCAAAAATATATTTTTTTATTAAAAAATTAAACTTTAATAAAAAAAAATATTGTTGATAATTTTACAGTTCTAAACATGACATTTATAACTTCACTTACAAATGCAACGATAGAAATCCGTTTTAAATGTAATTTATGGTTTTGTTGTCTAAATATTATTGAATCAAATATTTTATAATTTTTTTTTTGGTCGTAATTTGTTTTAATTTGTTTTTAATTGTTTATATTGGTTAGAAACGGTTTTATTTTATTTTATATAGATTCAATATGCGGAAACTTGTAATTGGTGTCTATATAATATGTCATTTAGTTATTAAGTAAATTTTTGTACAAATATCACTGTAAGTTTTCCTTGCAAATAAATAAATAAATAAATAAATATATTTTTAGTAGGTATTTACAAGGCAATTAAGTTATTGTGATAATTGTTTTTAGTAACTTTCATGTAGATAAAATCTTTTATTATCTCTTGATGTAAAGTCGCAAATTACTTTTACTTAAAACAAAATTATGTTTTCTTCTGAATTATATTCCCCATTAAAATAATTTAGGACCTTCGTTTAGGACGTTTAGCGTTTAGGACATTTTGCGTTAATGAAATAGAGGTCATTATGTGTCTAGTCCAAATCTAGTCTATCAGCCTCGTGTCAGCATATAGCTTAGATATGTGTCTATATTTTTTGGAGAAGCAATTCTTTTTTTCTTTCTAGAGTCTACAAAAGTGCATAGATCGACTATGTATGATTTTAAGACAGTTTTTCTAGAACAATGTTTTTTTCTGAATTGATTAACAATTAATGAATGTTGAATCAATTTGTATAAAATAATTATATACATGGTAATCTACATCTTATCGCGATAATTGTTAAAAATCCCTTGAAAATCAATTTCCTACGTTATATACCTACAAACTTTACAACTTTACAAACTTTAATTTGCCCAATAGTGTTTAAGATTTCGTAATTAATCGGTGATTGATCGGTTTTTCCTTAATATATGACTTGAAAGATTTACTGTGACGATGCATCGATGTTTATTACTCCACGTAAAAATTACTAACCAAATAGGTACTTATTGATGAAAATTTTAACAACATAATCCGTATTAATACACTATATTAATATTATAAATGCGAAAGTATGTATGGATGTTTGTAACTCTTTCACTCAAAAACTACTGAACCGATCACCATGAAATTTTGCATACACGTTGTCTGGGACACCAGAAAGGACATAGGGTACCTTTAATCGTTCAATGCGGACAAAGTCGTGGGCACCAGCTACAAATCATTATCATTATCAGTGGATATATGAGTGTCTTGAGAGAACATAGGTGACGCGCACGCCAAAAGCTCGCCTATTGATCTACTGCAAGTATCATAGTTCGTACCCTATGTGGTCTCCACTCTATAAAGAGTATTCTATACGCAATGCTCATCTCATCGCAGGTACCTTTGTCCTTTCTGTAACGCGGACGAAGTCGCAGGCACCAGCTTGTTTAGCTATAATTTATTAAGAAACATAGACAATGTTGCTTGAAAAAACTAGCTAGTTTATGTGCTCTCGGGTATATAGACATGAACTGGCTTTTAAAAGTGGCAATATTAACAAACCGATGCGGTACCTACTGGACATGACTGTATTCATACAGGTAGGTTAGGTAGGCATAGGCACCTACCTCAAGCGGCCGGCCGGCGACCTCCGACAAACTGGTATGGTGGCATGGCTTTTGCTTGACAGGTTTTTATTCGAACAGAAACCATCTTGCTACAAAACTGAGTTAACCATAATTTTTTTATTTTAAATTCAATAAAAACTACTGAAGTTATTACGTACCTACCTGTAGTAGGTAGATAACAGTCATATGTTGACATATTTTATCGTAGTTACATCGATATACGTATACTTAGTACTCGTATCTAGAAAATTAAATTGAAAAGCAGATGTTTAAATTGATTTAGATTAGCCTGTTCATTTATTTATGTTTTATTCCTAAATAATATATTTATTAAATTGTAGATTGATAAAACAACTAAATAATAAGTAACCATGTAAAAAAAACCTGTAAGATTTTATAAACAAAATATTAGTGACATCTATGTTACTATCTTATAATATTCATAATTGAATAATTGAATTTATTAATGAATAAACTACAAAACTAATGGACCGATTTTGAAAATTCTTTCACCTATAGAAAGCTACATTATCAGCAAGTAACATAGGCTATATTTTACAAAGTTACGCGGACGAAGTCGCGTGCGACAGCTAGTTATAAATAAAAATAAGTATAAAATAAAGTCGCTGTCTGCCTCTGTCTATTTCTCCGCTAACTTCTTTTAAACTATCCTGTGGATTTTGATATGGTTTCCACTAATGGATAGAACGATAAGCGAGGAACGTTTGTGTAGGTACCTATATAATAGGATATACCTACTCGCGAGGTGATACCTACTTATATATAATAGGATACCGAGGGCGCGCCGATAATAGGATATACTTACTCGTACGTAAAATATTATTAAGTTAATACAATTATGATATTAGTTTAAAACATATTTATTTAGCACTTTTTTTTAAAATATAAGCTATAATAAAATTAAATGTTTTCGGGAATTTTTTTTTGACCAATATATATGTATTATATTTGACTTATTATTTAAATCCCGCTATAGAATCTGTACATAATAGGTACTTTTTTTTAAACTGAGAGATAAAATACGAATTCGTGATATACCTAATGCATGTGCATTGCATTTATCAAGGTTAAATTTATCAGATTGCCAACCCTCGCATTCTTTCACTTATTGCAATGGCGAAGAAATTTAAATCGTACAAATCGACACTTTTATACAAATGGTTAAACAGAAAAAAATATATTATAAGTACGGTAATTAATACTTAATGTACTTACCATGTACTTCAGTGGAACTTAACGCCAATTTAAAAAAATCCGAGACCAGTGAAGTTCCGTTAAGTTTTAACCAGTGATTTCGTTTAAAAATCACAAGAAATATTCACAATAATATTATTCGTACTTAACACCACTTATTAACACTGGCACTATTTAAATTTATCACTTATTTAAAAAAAAAAAGTTACTCAGTTATTACGACACGTAAATTTTTTTGATTATAATCAGGCACTTAGCAGAAAAAAACGTACACGCACGGCGTTCTAAGCGACACTACACTGCACAGCACTCAACTCACTTCACAGCCTTCATAGCAGTGCAAAGCAAGCAAGCCAGCGCGCTATCTCCCCCTCTCTTTCCCGCATGTTGCACGACGGAGGCGAAGGTACAGTCGCCGAAAAAATATTACTTTTTGTTTGTAAACCGATTGGAATGAAACAAATACTAATAGTTTCGGAAGGTTTGCTACAATATTTCAGTGAAATATTTATTTTATTTATTTACTAGCTTGAACGATGAAAGGTACCCTATGTCCTTTCTGGTGTCACAGACAACGTGTATGCAAAATTTCATGGTGATCGGTTCAATCGTTTTTGCGTGAAAGAGTTACAAATACCATACATCCATACATCCATACATCCAAATATATTTTCGCATTTATAATACTAGCTGGTGCCCGCGACTTCGTCCTCGTTGAACGATGAAAGGTACCCTATGTCCTTTCTGGTGTCACAGACAACGTGTATGCAAAATTTCATGGTGATCGGTTCAGTAGTTTTAGCGTGAAAGAGTTACAAACATCCATACATCCAAACATACTTTCGCATTTATAATTTAGTACTAAAGTACGGATTAGTATGGATATTTTTTCCGAGACTTCATTGACTATTAAGAGTTTGCATAGTGACTAAAAAACCTTTATAGACGGTTGCAACCTCTTTGGTTATGGAATGGACTTTTGTAGCAAACCGCATCGGCTGTAAATACCATCAGCAATTAATAATACAAAAAAAAAAAACCATTAAAATTGGGTATACATCTAGTATAACCAGTTCTGACAAGTTGCCTATTTTAGGAGGGTGCATCATTTTTTATAAAAAAAAAGCGAACAGGTAGGACCAGTAGGTAAAGGTGTTTAATAAACAATTCAAGTCACTCCGGGTAGCGGGGGAGAAGTTAAGAAGCAGGTGAATTGCTTTTTTTTAAACTCGTCGGGGGTTAAAAAAGTTGACGTGTGTGTGTCTGTGTGAATCGTAGCAACCAAACGGATGGACCGTTTTTGATCCGTTTTTTTTTTTGTTTGAAAGCTGACATGATCGGGATCATTCTTAGCTATAATTTATGAGGATCTGTTCAAGCGTTTGAAGACCATCAGCTCATTTCTTAGTCGACGAAGGAATTTCGCTAACTTCCACATGTCCGATTGATGTGATATTTGATATTCTGTGCTATTTCCATGACATGGTAACTTTGACCTGATGATACCAGCTCCTTAGCAACTTACACAATATATAGCGTGTTTGGGCTCAATAGAAAGTCGTGGGTTAGTTTATAATTTTAATCATAAATAGTTATAATAAACATTAGTTCTACATTTTAATATTGGACGTAAATAGACAATGACAAGTGGTCGTTACAAACATGTACCACCCGTTTTGGTAATGAAGAAATTAATTGACCCACATATAAACAAGATGCATCCTGCCATTCACAAAAAATCTATACCTAGTTACAATGAGTTACCAATGCACAAGCGGTTTTACTTCTTATATTGTATTTATCGTTTTAAATTGTACCTTATTTTAAAGGCAATAAAGGCGAAATGATAGTATTAGTGTCGGCAGAAAAAGTTTTCGAGGCTTGGTTTCGGTCAATCACAGTAATAAGCGGTTTTCCCGCGTTTTGTATTACGAGTGTCAAGGCCACAACTTTAGAGGTTGACGGAAATGACTATTTGTCTGAGGATGAAATTCAGTAGTCTAAGAAACCGTACTGCGCTTATATAAAGAAAATTCTAGAAAATTTAATTAGTATAAGGAATCAGTCAATGTTTAAGGAACACTTTATTTTTCTGGTGGCAAAAATTTGTTATTTTCTCAATGAGTTTTTAAATGATGAGACTATGTAGTGCAAGCGATGCAAGCTCTGTCCTCATCTTTACTAGATAACTTTTTAGCGAAAGTTTAGGTCGTAAATATATAGTCATTATAAATTTAAATATTAACGTCCCAGACAACGTGTATGCAAAATTTCATGGTGATCGGTTCAGTAGTTTTTGCGTGAAAGAGTTACAAACATCCATACATCCAAACATACTTTCGCATTTATAAATTAACTTTATAGTGTTTTAATACGGATAATATATGAATAAAACTTATATACGAACTGAAATTAACCTAACCTTTTTTTTTTATAAAAGATGGCTTTGCTCTTGACCAACAACCAACTGTGTAGCGAGGATGAGGCCTAAGATGGAGCGAACTTCATTCTCAACCCAGAAGATGCCTATTCACTCGAACTTTGAAAAGATTTGGGTTATATGAGCTCAGGAGTTCCAAACGTTGGCAGTGCGCATTATAAAAGATGTTTGAAAGCGCTTGGTCCGAAATAGAGGGATATCGACAAGATGAGGATGGTAACCATTTGTACGTCTGTATGTCCGATGGAGGAAAGGGGAAGGCGGTATTAGTTCATGCAGCTCCTGGGCACACTCCCCGAAGTACATCTTATAAAAGACACATAGACTGGCAATTTTTCGTCTAACTCCTAACACATTGAAAAAGATTAATATTCTGTTGGTGATAGAAGTGGTTGTAAAAGTGAAACGAATGATTGTCTTGTAAGTGACAACGGACTTCACAAAAGGAATCGTGACCGGCATTCATTGGCAAACTAAAACCAATATGGCCGGACTGCGATATTGTTCATATATTCATATGCATTGTACTGTACTTTAAGAGCCTCTTTCACCATGTGTCAAGTAGGCTAACCGCCATTTAAAGTCACCGGTAACCGGGAATGAAGGAGATGATATACCTTTGTTTGTACGGTAAAAGTCACAAACTAAAAAGAAAATATTAAAAAAAAATTCGCCTATCGAAGGATGCAGTAAACCGAGTGCATAATTTAATAAAACATAAAATTATTTCTAAATATAGGTAACTAATCAACACTTTACTTGTAGTTGGTGAAAGAGGCCCTAACCTAACAGTGTTGCAGTCAGAAGTAAAGAGTAATGAAATTTTATTTCAAAATAATAACTTCTGTCCCCCACTCTAGCTTCTGCCTGTGAAGTAAACGATTGTGTTATATTGTACAATGTACATTAATAAAAAAAAAAAAATTAATAAAAAATAAAAAAAAAAAAAATTTAAAAAAAAACAGTAAAAAAAGAAAGATAAAGAAAATTTAAACTTTTGAGATGTGATTGTATGTATTGTGTGGTAAATGTAAATCTGTGTGATATAGGTATCTAAAAAAATCTAAAAAATAAAAAAAAATCTAAAAAACTAAAAAAAATAAAAATAAGTCAGCAAGACTTTAAACAACTTCGAAGCTGTTTTTTATATTAAGTTCGACAGACAGTCTGACGGTCCATGTGATGGTAGGTGATGGCAACAGCCGCCATAACACAAGTAACGTCACAATGTCTGCAAGTGCGATGCAGACTACAAGTATAGAAATTGGGACGGGATAGGGAATAGGGAAATAGGCTTTGGTATCCCTCACTCGCTGACAGAAACACAACAGCACACGTGCTGTTTCACGGTGGTCTTCTGCAGAGGTGCTGGTTACATGGACTCTGATATGATCTCATACTATATTTAGAATTTGTACATATATACTTTGATTTAGCGTATTAATTAGACTATTAATTTTTTTAATTTAATTTTGATTTGTTTTTGATAATGTCCGATTAGAATACATACCAAATATTGAAAGATTTTCTCTAAATAATCAACGTGCAGTCCCTCCACATTGATTACTGTTTTTCTTTAGGTATAATATTGATAAGTATAGATTATTTAATATTTTATTGTGTTATAAAACAAAATAATACCAAACGGGATTATGTGGCAGTAAAAAAACTTCCTGTTTGTTTATTTGCAACGTAATCCAAATTATTTTCTTACTATTTCCTATTAAATAACAAACACTTATTTCGTTTAAGTATAGTTTATGTGAGAAATTTAATGCCATTTCTGGTTGTTTTTATAGAGGCTAATAAAAATTTAATAATGCTGAAAGTAATAAGACACTAAGAGGAGACTAATAACTATAGAGCTATAACTATGAGTATATAAAGCTAGTTAATAACTATAACTAAAATATTACTAAAATACACGACCGTCTTCTAGACACAGCTACATCAATTTTTTTAAAATTTATTTATATTATATAAGTACATAAATAATCAGCGATACGATCTATTGATATCCAGTTTTGAATTAAAAAAATTTGAATTAAAAATATCCACCTGTGCTTAATTAAGTAAGTTAAACTGTAACACTTATTTTCGAATTAAATAATTGTAAATTTTTGTACTTGATTTTGGAACTAGTCACTCTGAGGAGTGATACTGCAGTGACTTGGTACAGAAGCGAATGTCTCACAATGCACTTCAAGTAATCTTGTCGTAACATAAGTTAAAGTTATGCACTGCACACCGGTTCACCTTGGCCCTGGCGTAAACCTACTCTGTGGCTGTGACATTTGTGTATATATGTATCTACTGTTGTTCGTTGATTAATATTCACTCTATGACAAGGGCAAAATATGTAAAAATCATAATTGGCATATAATTCAGAAAAATGTATATAATAATATCTTAAACACATTCCACACAGCACCATCTAGTTCCACAATAAGCAACTAATGCTTGTATTATGGATACCAAACAGTTGATATGATATATAGATTACTTTTTTTTGTAAATACATACATATTATAAATACAAACATCCATGATTCAGGTACAAAATATAAATTAGACATCACATAAACATTAGCCCCTAGCGGGATTCGAACCCGCGACCGTTTGGTCCTAGGGTTACTAGCCACTAGACCAAACTTGTCGTAATTAATACTTCATAGTAGTTTTTGCGTGAAACAGTTACAAACATCCAAACATACTTTCGCATTTATAATATTAGTACGGATTTATTATCTAAAACATAATTCTATACAAGATGATAACAATGTCTGTAAATATTTATTAGGTTTGTCTAGACAACCTTTCACGCCATGACATTTAAATTGGTTAAGCCATTTTTAAGATTAAGCGTGCACAAACGCACAGACCAACAACGATTTTAGTTAAAAAGTTTAAATACATTTTTTCGAAGATATAAAAATAAAGATGAAGATTCCACATTAAAAAAAATTAAAGATTCCACACCGTCATTTCAATCTGATTACATCACAAAACGGTTATGCAATCAGAAATTATATTTAGATTTTGAATTTTAAATTACTATAATCTATATGATCTATCAAGAAAGTGTGGTGTGGTAAGCCATCTCTGCTTTTGCAGTTATAGTTTAATTTTTAAGTATTAATTCCAATTTATGTGAAGGCACATACATACATTTCATATTTCTTTAAATGTGGTGACCAGGTGCGCCATAATATGTCATGGATGTTTCACGAGATGACCCCGCTAAAGTGGGTCACTTCAACAGCCTTGGATGGTCACTAACTAACGAAATATTGATAACGAATATACGAAGATGATCTTTATTTTATATGTTATAAGGATTATTAATATTTTTTTGACTTGGTGACAGATTAGCAAGAGGCTTCACGATGTCACCTGTAGATTATCTTCAAAAACAGAGTGAATAGGCTATTAACGGGCAAGCTAACTCCATCTTCGACCTCATCCGGTTCCCAGGTTCGATTCTCAGCAAGGTCAACTTTGCAAAATTGACTCTGGTCTGTATCTGGAAATTAGTGGCAGGAAACACTGCGTTTAACAGTCATTTGGGCAGCCCGTCATGGCGGCAGTAACCATCACCTCCTTACAAAAGAACAACGTGAAATAATAGCACATGTGCTGTTGTGTACACACGAGTCAAATTGATCTAGCTGATTATTATGTATCACTTAAGTAGTATCTTACATAAGAATAACATTAGTTCATTAGTTTGGTCTTGTCTAGGCGGAGTTGATATCCTTTGGTTGCCTTTTACAGGATCAATAAATGTTGTTCACTGAACCAAACAAGGCTTAATGTGAGTCACGAACACTTTATTAAGTTTTATTTAACACCCACTCTCTTAAATATCCTAGCTGATTTCAAAAACTTATTGCATTGGATATTGATAACTGACGGGAAAGCTCCCACGACTAGCCATATCAAGTTGCGGAAGTATCTATTGGAGTTAATAACTTCAATATTTTAAGAGTTTTATGCCACGATGGTAGCAGGTTTCCTGATTTTATATAATATATTTAAATATTGGTCATATAAATTAATCTTTAAGCTGAGGGCAGGATAGGATGGAAACAGCTGGTAACCGATGTAATCAAGGCATTTAAAAGCGAGAATTTCAGCAATGAAGCCACTATTTTGGTTGATTGGTTTATGGTTATGGCAAACTTTGTATTGCCAAAAAAAAAATAATAATTTGGGATGGGTCACCCTTATCACTTAAGGATATAAAAAATAGTTTACGACCTATTCTCAGACCTACCGAATATACACAAATAATTTCATAAAAATCGGTCAAGCCGTTTCGGAGGAGTTTGGTTACAAACACTGTGATACGAGAATTTTATATATGTACTAGCTAGTGCCAGCGACTTCTGTCCTTTCTGGTGTCCCAGACAACGTGTATGCAAAATTTCATGGTGATCGATTCAGTGGTTTTTGCGTGAAAGAGTTACAAACATCCATATATCCAAACATACTTTGGCATTTATAATATTAGTACAGATATAGATATGTCCATGTTTTCGAAATTTTCATCTGACGAAACTAATTAAGTTTTGTGAAAATGTTAGTTTCGTATGTTATGCTAGTTATGGCTCGCATTATATCCTAATCCTTATAAAATTAGGTATACTTAAATGAGAAAGTTTGTATGGTTGTTTGTTCCTATTGAGGAACACAAAAACGGCTAAACGGATTTGAATGAAATTAGGCACACAGATAGTTTATTATCTGGATTAACATATAGGATTCTTTTTATCTTGGAAAAATATTAGGTTCCTGTGGGATTTTCAAAGAACGAACTACAGAGCGTAATTCGCGGGCACAGCTTAGTAAATAAAAAATCTTTCTTGAGAATAAGGGCCTCGTTCACCATGTGTCAAGTAGGCTAACCGCCATTTAAAGTCACCGGTAAACGGGAATTAAGGAGATGATATACCTTTGCTTGTACGGTAAAAGTCACAAACATTAAAAAGAAAATAATAAAAAAAAAATCGCCTATCGAAGGATGCAATAAACCGAGTGCATAATTTAATAAAACATAAAATTATTTCTAAAAATAACTAATCAACACTTTACTTGTACTTTGTTAAAGAGGCTCTAAATGAGCTTAAATGTTATTCTTTTCATTTTAATATCAGACATGTAATGAATTTGTATCATAAAAAATATAATAGCATTCATCCGGCAGAGACAGACTTAACAGTTCATTGTGTACTTATCATGACTATTAATCGATTAATGTCGATAATAGTCATTATTTCTACTTTCTAAATCGAGCAGGTGTTTCTTTTGTATACGTATTGTTTCTGTATAGTTTCTACTATTCCTATATTCTGTCTGTCTGTTCGCTTACTTCCTCACAACGAATATTTAAGCCGTTAAACTAACTAATAATTTAAATAAATATTTTTGTTAGTTTAAACTAGCTTTTGTCTGAGATTCGTCCGCGGCCTTTTTTCTTAGATGTTGAAATATTATTTTTTTTTAATTTTTATCTCAATATGATTAATATAAATAGGTATTGATAACGATAAATTATATGAAGGTAATTGTTGAAAGGTTAAACCACAGATTACATTTCAATTATTACTTCAGTTAATACTACTTTGACATTAATGTGCTTTGAGATCAATTTGCACATGAATATTATGTATAATATTTTGAATTTTTTCTTACTGTCGATTATAATAAGATAACATTATTTTTCTCTTTCTACATATTATAATATTTTAACTTTCACACTAATAAGGTAAATGTTTTGCAAAATAAGATAAATTGTCTAATATTAATTATAAAATTAATTATGCAAATATTTGGTTAAATTAGTGTCACTTTCACAATGTGTCAAGTAGGCTAACCGCCATTTAAAGTCACCGGTAACCGGGAATGAAGGAGATGATATATACCTTTGTTTGTACGGTAAAAGTCCCAAACATTAAAAAGAAAATAATAAAAAAAAATCGCCTATCGAAGGATGCAGTAAACCGAGTGCATAATTTAAAAAAAAAAACATAAAATTATTTCTAAAAGTAACTAATCAACACATTACTTGTAGTTGGTGAAAGAGGCCCTTGTTAGTAGAAGGCAAAACATTCCAATTAATTCTCTTGATGATGAGTTTTTTGGTACACCGAACTGTTTAGTAACTGCCGAGTCACCGTATCGTATTAGAATTTAGATACATTATAACGATTGCATTTGTAGCTCTTAAACCGTTGAGATTACAGACTAACAAACGAACGGAATTGTGTGAAAGTGATACTATTTACATATTAGACTAATCATAGAGTTGTTACAACACGCAGACGATACAGCACGAATGCAAAAGGTGAAATAGGCAAGGATGTTTCAATTCTTCTTACTAAACACACTTGCCAATGAAAACTAATTTTTTCTCTTCTATTGGAGGATAGGTGATAAAAAGGCATTAACAAGTTTACCTCTTAGGCTCGAGTTCACCAACAGACGGTTATTTTTAAACAGCTGATTAAAATTTAATCATTAAGTTAATCAGATGTTTAGGGTGTTTAACCCGCATTTTAGCGATGGTGATCAACAAAATATTATTAAACGGCTGTTTAAATTTTAAACAGCTGTTTAAAAATAACCGTCTGTTGGTGAACTCGAGCCTTATCGAACTAGTTCTTAACCAACTGTTTGATTTGTCGAAGGCACCTAAGTACATAAATTCCCGAATTACTTCTATATTTATTCTGACAAAATATCATATACTAGCTGGTGCTCGCGACTTCGTCCGCGTTGAACGATGAAAGGTACCCTATGTACTTTCTGGTGTCTCAGACAACGTGTATGCAAAATTTCATTGTGATCGGTCCAGTAGTTTTTGCGTGAAAGAGTTACAAACATCTATACATCCAAACATACCTTTCGCATTTATAATATTAAAGTACGGATTTAAAATCCCGTTAAGACTGTCAACCTGGCTGCCACCCTTTATAATAAAATAAATCCTAATAATGGCTAAGTTGGATCAAGCGGTCTCATAAAGGTACATACTATATATTTAGATGCTCTGTTGCTACTCTTTGACAAAAAAAGCGAGTAACTCGTTGACCATGAATAAAAACGTTGTAAAGTGAATTAATTGAGAAGAAAGTGTTACCATAACATGAAAATAATGACGTCCGTTTGTACGAGATCGCCCCTGGCTTGCTCGTATAGGCGTACAGTGAGACAGCTTTCAAAATATCACCGATTAATTGTGAAACATAATAAAATATAGTAAAGAGGTTACAGAAAATAGACAAGGTTAGTATTGTAACCTTTTTGTATATCTCCTATATCAATACTTTCCATAAACAGAGCGTCTCTATATATTATTATAAATATTCTTATTTTTATCTATCTCTAAAACATGTCAAGTTTGTTAATAATAAAATTACTTAACGGTGGTTACAGCACTTACAGCATCATCAGCAGTCATCACATGGCATCATCAGTATCTGATTAAACTTAATGGCGCTACTGTAATCCCTCCAGGGCATTGATATATTAAACAAGAGGATGCGCCCTCTAGCTATGTAAATGACGCCTTCGCAATGTATTCGCACTTATACTTTTGCTTTCTTGACGTGTTAGTAGGAGTTTGACAACTCTGTCGTACACACGTCTCGACCACTCAGAGAACCAACCAACCAATGCGAACACTTTACAATAACAGAATACGCCAATAAGAATTAAAAATACTTATTAAGATGGCAATGAAAACATATAATTTTTAGTAAATTTGCAAATAGAGGAGGACGGTTTTTTTGGTCACTGGTAAGGGCGCATCCTTTCTTGTTTAATATATCTCTGCTCCAGGGTCATACACAATTTTTTTCTTAAATTCGTATCTCTATGGATAAGAGTTGGACAGTTCTATAACATCTGATCTAATTAGTCGTGATCCCTATTAATAGGTGAGGCAGATTTCCGAAATTTTATGTAAAGATAAACGCTTTCTTTATCTTTGAAAGCAATTTGATAAAAAAAAGTAGCTGCATAACTGTACAAACTAAGCTCTCTGTTCCGGGTACACTAATCTTTGTGTAATTACTTAATTAGTACTTAGCAAATGATTACAGTTGTGCGTTCAACATCGAATTATTGAGAGGTCACAAGTTAACAATTTTGACATTAAACGAGATTAGGGGTTGTCTGCTTTAAAAATATGTTTTGTTATTAAAAATTGTTATGAAACCTATAGAGCACTTATAAAACTTTTCGTAATGCATTACTGCTTTCGCTTTTAAACCATGAAAAGGATAAAAGCTTGAAACTGTGGACTGCAACTTTTTATTTTTTTTATTTTTTTTATTTTATATATGAGTAAAATGAGTATATATATATAATGTATGTATGTAGCTTTCTATAGGTGAAAGAATTTTCAAAATCGGTCCAGTAGTTTTTGAGTATAGTTTCATTACAAACATACAAAAATACAAATATTCCCTCTTTATATTATTAGTAATACAGAAATAGAAGTATAGATGTTTAATACCTACATTAAAGGGATTCTTAATCTATACTAATATTATAAAGAGGAAATATTTGATTGTTTGTTTGTTTGCATTGAATAAGCTCCGAAACTACTGGACCGATTTGAAAAGTTCTCTCACTGTTTGGAAGCTATATTATCAGCGAGTAACATAGGCTATATTTTATAGTTACGCGGACGAAGTCGCGTGCAACAGCTAGTAAAAAATATATAAATATGAAATACAATTCAATGTCATTCTGTCAGTTAGTTATTGTTTACTTGTATTATTTTAATAAAGAAATTATTAATTAATTAATTAGCTTTACAAGTTTTTAAATAAATACTTTTAGATTTCAATTATTTATACAAAATCTTAAAACGAATTTTAAAGTTTTTGATAAAGAAATTTGAAATAGATGAAGTTAAATGAGTATGTCTAAGTAGAGAAAGCATTACACTTGACCAGTAAGCGTCAATAAACGGCAGCCTGTCTACACAGGTATCCTAGGAATGCACCTAACTAGTCAGCAAGCACTTGTGGGGGAATGACCGCAGTTGCCCTAAGGATTGGCTTAGGACACTCACATTTATTTTCATCTTTGGATAGTTCAAAGACGCATTTGTTAAAGAATAAGAAGTTATTCTTTAATATTATTTATATTATTCTTAATATTATATATATATATATATTTTAGAAATGAAAATATAAAAGAGCGATTCCTGTGGAGTTTCTTTGGCCGTTCTTCTCCACAGAGGAATGCACACCTTGGTAGTGAACGTGCCATTCTCATTCTCTGACGTCGATAAGCGATTTTGTAAATCTTATTTCGAATAAAAATGTTTTGAATTTTGAATTTGAATTTGAAAAAATAAGGGCCTCTTTTACCATGTGTCAAGTAGGCTAACCGCCATTTAAAGTCACCGGTAACCGGGAATGAAGGAGATGTTATACCTTTGTTTGTACGGTAAAAGTCCCAAACAAAAAAAATGAAATAAAAAAAAAATCGCCTATCGATGCATGCAGTAAACAGAGTGCATAATTTAAAAAAACATAAAATTATTTCTAAAAGTAACTAATCAACACTTTACTTTCAGTTGGTGAATGAGGCGCTTAATAAAATAAATGAAATGTCTCTTTCTAATGTAAAAATAACTGATTTTTAGTAAATATATATCAAAGTAAGTAAACAAAATAACACTTTTTAAAAATTTTTGTCTATCAGTTCAGGATGAACTCAGAAACATTTTCCAAAATTTTTGCACCTCATCGAATTCAGTAGCAGTTATATTATATATTTATTTATTATATATAATATTATGCAAATGCAATCAAACACATCACATGCTTACTTACAAATTTCCACACATATAAATAATAAATATATAACACACAAAGGTAACATTAACAAATCTGAAAAAAAAAAGATTCATATAATAATATAGATAGTATTTATTTTATTCATATTTTCCTTAATTTAATTAATATATTATCTGTGATCACTTTCTGATATGACGAATGACTCTCACATACAATACAATATTTAATTGTTTACAAATTATTCTCAGATCTGGATGTGACTTGAAAGTTCTCAATTTATTTAAAACATATTGTTAATAATAATTACAAAATGTTACGGAAATTTGAACACAATCATACCTCCGGTCATTGTTTTATAAATTTTATTATTACTTAGGTACCTACGTACCAGTTTTATGTAGGTACTTAGTTACAGTTACAGATCACGGTGCTTGAACTGTGACCTAAAAGTGCATTCAACTCTATTGTAAAATTTATCCGTTAATTCACTTATTTAATTTAAATAGATTTTTTAAATTAATATTATGATTTTTCTAAATCAGTTTAAACATATAATAGTTACCTATATGTGGTATTTTGTTGTCAAGAGCTTACTATAAGTGTAGTCAAACGATAATTTGGATAATTTGGTTTCAAATTGCATCAAATCTAAAATAACTATTTTTTATTTAACTCCCATAAGCCTGAAATAGCTAATTCATTATACTTTGAATTATTTTTATATCGCCTCACATATAATAATGTTAAAATTTACTTAGGTATTCTAATTATAATGTTAAAAATTTACGAGTTAGTTTTATTGTAGAAGTTCATAATTAAATAAAACTGAACTGACCGAGAGTAATATTAAGATTATGAAGAATTTAAAAAATAAATTTTAGAAACTAAAACTATTTTATTTTACATATTTATTTGTATTGTAAATTGTTTATTCTTAATTTTACTTGTGGAGTTTAACTTTGAAAGTGAAACAGCAACTTTGAGTAACGTCCTCGCTGTTCCACAGCTTAAATTTCACAGGAAATTTTCCCTGAAAAAAATAAAAATAAAAAATATAGGATTATTGAAGGAATAGATCAATTAAGTAATGTTTTACTTAATTTTTTTTAAAATATATATGTAATGTTACTAAATTGCTTTAAAAATTAATTTAATATAGGTATTTAGGCAAATTTGGATATTCACTTATTTATTTATAATTATTTAAAAATTAGTAGTCTAATATAGAGACTTGGTATAATATGAAATATATAAAAAAAAATACTAACCACTGAGACGTCTTTGTTGAAGACAAAATCTACATTTATAACGCGTCTCAATTCCGCTTCGATCGGACACGGAGTGAGGTGACATCCTTCCCCCACCACTCTCAACGTTTCAGTGAAATTGCCGGAACCTTCTTCATCAGCATACATTCCTACTTGAAGGGTTTTTGCTGCAAATTCTGAACAACAAAATTGTTGACTTGAATATTTACTTATTAATTGTATATTAGGCTGAAATTTTTTAACCGAAAATATTTTTGAGAGATTAAAAAACTAAAATTGTTTCAGCTTTTGCCCAAAAAAAATTTGACGTCATTGAGCGAGTCGCTTCTGAGCGTGACGGCGTAAGTTCAGCGTTTTCCCCCATAGTAAAAGTGTCCAATGGGCCTAAAGAATATTACATTTCAAAAATCCGCAACCGCTTGTTTGTACATTGGAGCGCACGCTCAATGGGATATTATTAAAGTATGTATTCTCATTTAAATGTGAAAAAAATGCATGTATTTTACTTATTTATTTTGTTATCTTTAGATGTATTCGTGTGTGTCATGTGTATGCAAATAAATGTTTTCTATTCTATTCTATTTATTTATTTATTTATTTATTTGAAAAGACTTACCAACTAAAGACATACTTAATCACAATATAAAACACTCACAGAAAGGAACATCACAAGTATGAATTTAAATTTTAGGATGGCTCAACATTATTTGATATTAATTAAATTATATTAAATTATAAATGAATGTACATACGTGGCACGAAGTCTACGGTGGCTGTATAAGCTTTGTATCTTTTCGCTCCGCAAAAGTTAGGCCCCTCCGGACAGGGATCTATTTTAACGCTGTTTACGATGCATTGTGACGAATCCTCTGAAACATTGATCCGTACTAATATTATAAATGCGAAAGTATGTTTGGATGTATAGATGTATGGATGTATGGATGTATGGATGTATGGATGTATGGATGTATGGATGTATGGATGTATGGATGTATGGATGTATGGATGTATGGATGTATGGATGTATGGATGTATGGATGTATGGATGTATGGATGTATGGATGTATGGATGTATGGATGTATGGATGTATGGATGTATGGATGTATGGATGTATGGATGTATGGATGTATGGATGTATGGATGTATGGATGTATGGATGTATGGATGTATGGATGTATGGATGTATGGATGTATGGATGTATGGATGTATGGATGTATGGATGTATAGATGTATGGATGTATGGATGTATGGATGTATGGATGTATGAAAGTATGGGTGTGTGGATGTATGGATGTATGGATGTATGGTTGTATGGATGTTTGTAACTCTTTCACACAAAAACTACTGAACCGATCACCATGAAATTTTGCATACACGTTGTCTGGGACACCAGAAAGGACATAGGGTACTTTTCACCGTTCAACGCGGACGAATTCACGGGCACCAGCTAGTAGTAAATAATTTAAGCAAATATTTCATCACATTACAGAGGCATCTGCGACGTTGGGTCTTCTAATATTAATTAGGATGTTTTTTCTTTGAATAAAAAAATACATCATTTTAAAAATATTATCTATTTTAAAACTAATCCTGTTTGTATTATATAAGATAGAGTGAACTATTACCTAGACCCAATGATTCTATATAATTATACTTATAATTATATAAATAAATACTAGTTTTGTTAGTTAATACTAGCTGTTTGTCGCTGTTTCGCACGCCATATTTGAATTTATCTGTGCATTACTCATTTTCGAATATTTTCTATAAAAAATTGTAAAAACAATTTTCTTAACCTCGATAACATAAGTACAGGTACAGTGCGTACAATTTGATTTTTTTATAGAATATGTATGTATATCTAAGATGTACTTGTCAAATTTCGAAACTATTTTAAAATTGGACTTCCCATTTACATAATACACTTATGTATTTCAAATTTAAGTATGCAAATAACACGACACTAAAATAAATGTTACATCGTTTGAACATTTTAAGAACACCTACACACTAAAATATATTTACAAAACGTGATCATTGTTAAAATCTTTTTTAAAACTACATCTAATTAAAATTCAACATAATAATTGTATGGTCACTTACCGTCTTTACATATTTTTTTCGTGATGTATTCGGAATTAACAAACGCACAAAATAAAATGATAATATTGAAGGAACGCGTCGCCCCAATCATCTTGACGAATCTCTCTCGTCAACTGTGCGCATTTGCGCAATTGATGTACAGTTCATTACAATTTTATTCTATAAACTGCGTGTGCGGTTATTGTACTTTGTACGATAAACAGATACATGTCATATCGAATTACTTGTTGATAGATTTGTTTATACATATTTAGTATAGGTATTTAATGTGTTCCTGTCTTGTCTAAATGTAAACATATTGTTATGATATAGGAGTATAAAAATATTTTGAATTTGTCTTGTACATTGTACATAGTTCTTCTTGTCTTTTAAAAGTATAAAAAAGTTAATTTACATTATACAATTTTATATAATTTTTATGATAAACTAACTACCCACTTGCTATGATACTTATATAGCGCACAATTCGTTTCTCAGTCATTTGGCCAGCCAGCCCTAAGAGTAACCACCCAAAGACTTCAGAAGAATAACAGTGAAATAACAGCACGTGTGCTGTTGTGTTTCAGTTAGTGAGTAATTGATGCCACACCTCATTTACCTATCCCTTCCCAATTATTTATCCTTAAAAATAATATAGTCGGCATGGCACTTGTAGCACCTGTGGCGTTGCTTGTGTTCTGTGTGCGTCTGTCTGCCTACTTAAACCTTTAAAAAAAATTGAATATTTTTTTCATTTGAATAGGGTAAAAAATAAAACAATAAATGTTTAAAATAACTTTCATATGCAGATTGAATAGCTTTTATTTGACAATTTTAAGTTTAGTCTTGAAACAACACATTTGACTGGCGTCGTCTCCATTCCATACCTTCCACTCTACTGGGAAAAGGCCCTGGAAATACAATAAATACCATTTATTATTGGCATAACATGAAAGTTACGCGATTTAAATGGACGAGAAATCTGTTTTGTCTGTTGCAATTTGATTTGTAGGTTTGGAATATTTGGAATATCACAAAAAAATAATGAAATGAAATAAAAAAGTTGGTACCTAAAAAGTTGGTATATGTTGACTATTTATCTACAAATTTAAAGACAGATGTTCGCTTGATTATGTCTTAATATCTACCGATGATGTTATGGTCATTAGCAAGCATAATATATTTGCCATTTATGAACGTGACGACACGTTTGGTCTAGTGGCTAGTAACCTTAGCTATTAACCAAACGGTCGCGGGTTCGAATCCCGCTAGGGGCAAATGTTTATGTGTTGACATTTTACCTTTGTACCTGAGTCATGGATGTTTTTGTATTTATAATATGTATATATTTACAAAAAAAAAGTAATCTATGTAGTATATCAATTGTCTGGTATCCATAATGCAAGCATTAGTTGCTTACTGTGGAACTAGATGGTGCTGTGTGGAATATGTGATGATATTTATTTATTTATTTATTTATTTATTTATAACGTGATGTTTTATGCTCAAGCATAAAACATGTTCGCTTATGATCGATTTCGGACTTATGGACATGTTTACCGTGGGTATAGATTTTCCAACGTAGAGATCGAAGTTGAACTGTTGTGTTTTGCCTGACTCTGACGGACACGTCGTATATTTACAGGCGTCAATGTCCAGAGATGCAAACGGTATGCCCAAATACGACACAGATGTATTCAGCTTAGACGCACTGAATTCTATAAAAAAAATAGATTCACAATTTATTCGTATCCGTTTTTAAGTGTCATACGAAAAAAAATACAGTAGGTTATTTTTTATTTATTTTAACAGAAACTTATATATACATCAAATTTAATGGCCCTGAACAAAAAAAGACATAAGTTGCATTTTTTTTAAATATTTAAATTAGATATCAAAAAAATAAATATAGTAATTATAATAATTAAAAATATTTATAATTCAATGTGAGAAATTCAAATAATACTTAACAAATTATTAATAAAAAGTACATAACACTAAAAGAATACATTTAAAATTTAAAATGTATTAATTTAAAATATAGATTGAGGCTATCAAAATATTTAGGTATATGAGAGTCTAAAGCAATGACAATAAAATATAAACATTGAGATAAACTTAAAAAAAAAATGCCTTTTTCATAAGTAACTACTGTTCTGGATACTGAATATTACTTATATTGAAAATGATAGCCAAATTCATATTTTTAACAACACTTGTTAGTAAGTTAAAATAATCTTGATATAATATATTATAACATATTATGTTTAATTAATTGAAATTATTTTCAACCTGTCTAAATTAACGCATTGTTATATTTTTTGTGTGAATTAATAATTTACATTCAAATTTAAAAAAAAGTTGTATATGAATAATATATTTAGAAAGAAAAAAATAATTAAATATAAGCTTTACGATTTACTTCATTTTAAAGAATTTCTTTTAATTTTTTAATATTTTCGTCTGCATCATTCAAGTTTTCTATAAAATAAATACATCAGCGTTAAAGAATATCATTATCTTTGATGAAATTATTGAAAAAAAAATTGACAAAATCACTATTCCGTTATTACGGTTAAGAAGCGCTTATGAGTAAAGGTGTGGTTACTGCCGCCAGAAGGCTTGCCAGTTTATAAATGAATGCTAAAATTCATGTCTAGCTTGTATGTCTTGTACTAGCTTTTGCTCGTGACATTCTCCGCGCCCCTTTCTTCTTTGAGCTCGCTGCGAACATTGGACTGGACATCTCTCTGATGGCCGTAGTAAAAGCTGTGGTCGGCAGCAGAGCAGATGTCATCTAGCAGAAGAAGGAGGCAGGGTGTTAAAGTATAGCACGCGAAATGTCTTTAACCAGGCCACACAAAATCTGATGACATCTGTCATTTGTCTATATAATATTCATTCATCCTTTTGTATAGTTCATGTGTAAATTTTCTCTGTTCCAAATATTAAATCCGTCTTCATTGATCACATTAACAAGTTGTTTCATTTTATCACAGGGAGAGAGAACGGGAGGACGACGTCCTGTCCCATTCCCGAACGAACTGGACGCAGGCGGCTGGCGTACGCTTGCCACCTGGATCCCTGACAGGACAAGAGCAGTAGATGGGGCCGCTCAATCCTGAGAGGTACGGTGCACTTTGGCAGTTCGTGTCCGCCGTCCCAATGAGCAGTGTCCGGTTGCGGAACAGTGTTCGTCCGACCTCGCAACTTCGCCTATAGCGGACGCGGAAAACGCCAAGAGGTTTAGTCGGTAGGTCCGCGTATTGCCCGTGGTCCACCTACTTTGTACACCTGGGTGGTCCACGGGCACAAAAAATTGCCCGTGGTCCACCTATGTTCACCTAGGTGTACTACGGGCACTTTTTATTGCCCATGGTCCACCTATCAGTATTCTACCCCACTACCATCTCGGAGCAGAAGTCCGACATAACCCACCGGTCTGTCCCCAGGCCGGTGGGTATCCATGGTGGATTTCTCTTGTAAAAAAAAAGGTGTTAAATCATTGTTCATATATTTTTGTTAAATTTTATTTTTAGTTGATCCTTTACGAAACAGTACTTTTTATTGGATGCTCGTATATTTTTGTTAGGCATTGAGATTTTTATTTTTAGATAATCCCTCGGAAATGGTACTTTTTTTTTCTATGAAAGGTACACTATGCCCTTTTCTGTTTCCCTAACAATGCGTATGTAAAATATCATGATATCCAGTTGAATAGTTAAGGCGTTAAGCAATTATTAAATAAAGTCTTACCAGGAACAAAGTCAAACGAAATGGAGACTGTAGATAGTTTCTTCAATCGGCAATTCTTTTTCTGGGGACATGGCGTGATACGTACTTCAGGAATGTCGCAGTGAGCGGCTTAAACAATTATACAAAACAATTAATTTGGAATGTCCTATTCTCAGATCAACTGATTTGTTCCTTATGCACATTAAAAGCTGGTAAAGTCCAGAAACAGCTTGTTGTTCAACACTATGGTAAAAATGTATAAAAAGGAATTCAAAGTGCATTGAGAGATGTATAAAAGCTAGGTAAGGTTGTAACGTTATTATTTAAAACTCAACTAAGACAAAAGATTCTAATGGAAATTTCACTCAGTTTCCGTCACCAGAATACTGAGGTTTTCTCTTACCACTATCACATTTTTCAACAGTAACGACTTCTCCCCAAACTGTAAATACTAAAGCACAGAGTACAAAAGCTATTTTGGCCTCCATTTTGCTCGGAACCAATATCAATACTGGTACAATACGTGTTTGTTATCGTCCCACGATGTCGCGACCTCCTTGACATCTGACTTCGTCTTTAATGTCTTTAATCAGTTATCAAGACGGTAGCGTCTTTTCATTATCCTCATAGAACTACATATTTGAATATAATAAAGTCTATAATATACCTACGTAATTGAATATAATCCGTCATCATCATTCATCGTCGTCTCAGGAAATCCTTCAGGAAATCCGCAGCCTGGATCTTTTCAGTCGTCTATCCTACACTGGCTTCAAATCAACGTACAGTAGAATACGAAGGATATCAAATTGGTAGTCAAAATAAAAGCGGCAGTTAAAAGTATACCAAAAATAAATGTCTCAATGTGTTGCCTGTCCGTTTATACTTACTCATCCTGTATGGGCCATGTCGGTAACTTTCTAAGTATTTCCTCATTCCTGGTTAGATCTTGCAGTGTAACCTCGAGCATAGCCCGTTATCAATTATTACAATACTATAATATGGTTATTCCCTTATTCCAATAACTAAAAATAAAACCATATTTATTGACAGTCTTAGCCAACGACATAATAATGAAATCAATACATATGAATATATATTATATAAAGTCGTTTGTCCTGACTGTAATCAACGCACAGCCAAAATTACCAAGTCTAAGAAAGCTGAAAGACTAAGAAGTTTTAGACTAAGTAGTGCGTTGATAGATTGTCAGGACAAACGATTTTATAAGTAGGTATAGATAGATGAAATAGATATTGTAAATACGTTTATATTACGATATTTTTATTAGATTTATTTCCGGTACGTTAAGTACAAATATTAGGTCATATTTGGTATGTTTATACTTATTCAGTCACTAGCTGGTGCCCGCGACTTCGTCCACGTTCAAAATGTTATATTATATAGCCTAAAGCCTTTTTCACAAAGAACACAAAAAGAATTTTTCAATTCGACAACAACAACAACACACAAACAAACTCTTCAGCTTTATAATATTAGTATAGATAACTTTGTTATTTATTTCGCAATATCGAATCCATAATTAGAATTGTAGTACCTATATAATGTTATATTTATTTTACAATATACACTTTTCGGATTGTTTAATCCATACCTTTATGTTAGTAGTCTAAGTTCACACCTAGTCTAAGTCTAAGCGGGATATAAGATTTTCGTCACTAGAAAATCTTATATGCGGCAGACTTCAGCTTTAACAATAAATTATAGTCACTGGTAGCTAGGTCATCTTAAAACAGCAGCCTTCGCTATTGTGATGGTGTGGACAAGCGCATTGTCATTAAGAAGCCTTTTGCTTAGTTTTCCCTGTTCGTTTTTGATTGTTGAAGGTTAGCAGAATAGTTCTGTAATTTTTTTATTTTTTTATTTTTTATATAACATGGATAGCCAACGTGTGCACATAAAATCCAAAACAAATTGCACAATACAGTTCAGCTTGCACAAGTCACACTTATAGGCTACCACAGCATGCATATTCATTGATTCTTAGGCACATAGGTCATCGTACGAGTAGTATTATGAGTAATATTCCTTGACTTTTTTGTGGATCGTCACCTTTCTAGGCGGTTTTTTTACCAGAACGACGCCACTTCATCGACTCTCTTTTTGAAAAGAGATCATAGTATAGCACCATAGTTTCTTGGCAATTGACCCCAAGAAATCGTTCTCGTTTGTTCGAAATGCGCTCAAAAGTTCTTTAGAACACGATACTCTGTCACTTCGTTGAAAGAAGTTTTGGCACTAATATTGGGCAGACTTTATTCATAAAATCTTCATAATTAATTTTAAATATAATAAAACTACGATTCAACGGTTGCAATAGCAATGAATAAGATTACCCATTTAAATAAAAATGCAAAAAATTTTTGTAAAAAAAAATGTATTATAAATTTAATTAATTAAGACTATTTATTGATTTAATATAAAAAATAAATTTTTTTGTTACATTTTGTATTTTCTACAAACGTTGTTCAATTCGATGTATGAAGTTCTTAATAACTATGAATATATGTACAATTTGTAAACATTATTAATTACAATACAAAGTTGCTTAACGTATTTTGTATTTACAGAGTATATTTGTATAAATGTGGATATAATATTCTATATATGTATATATATATTAAACACACGCCGGGTTTTCTCTTTGGCATACAATATTTTTTATGTGTGCATTGTATAATTTTTGTAAAAAATGTGGATATTATTTTTATTACATTTTGATTCTAAATTACAAAAGAATATTTATATTTTTTTTTACTAATTCTAACAATGATATTTTTTTGCAATTTTAAGCTGTAGGTATATCTAATATTATAAATATTTTAAATTCGGAATCTTAAAGCTGATTAATATTCTTTTCAAAAAAAAAAAAAAATATAAGAGAGCAAGGTATTAATTAATTTAATTTAAATTCAAAAATTATACTAACTTATAAATTATACTTAATCAAAACAAACCTACTTACTCAGTCATCAATGTGAGTATTTATGGATTTTTTTAAAATATTATTACAATTCAGTTATAAAAACTAAGTTTACATTTTTGTGACAATTTTCAACTTTAATTTAAAACTGACCCTGAAATAATAATTGTGAACAGCACTTAACCAAAAATGTGTGCAAATAAAATAAGAAGAGGAAAATTATATTTATATTTTGCGGTTTTTTATTAAAAAAAAAATTTTACTCTCACTACTCTTGATTGACAGTTAATTAACAAAATAAATAGTTAACTATTTTATTGAATTCCTTTAGAACATGCACCAAAAAGTTTAACCAAATATCTATACAGTAAACAATTAATGAATTATAAAATTCATTAATAATAAATTAATATCATTAATAAATTAATGAAATTATATAAGTACGTATATAATCAATATTACGTGATAACTTTTAGAATTTCTATGGTTTCGCGGTTGTAATTTTTTATTAATTCAAAATTCAAAACTCGACAAAATCAAATAAAGGGCTTAACACTTCATTAGTAAGTAAATAAATTTGTAAAAAATGCATATATATATATATATATGAAAATTTAATTTAGTCGTGTGGAGTTGCTGGACTCCCATCGACCGCGTCCCCAGGTGGTGGATAGGGGAATGCCCCCCAGATATGGGAGGTACTAGGGAAATCAAATACCTAGCGCGAACCAAATCCAGCAGGCATGGTCGTGCCTTGAGTCTTCTATGACACGGCCTAAGGGATCTCACCCCTACAGAAAAGACGAAGCTGTGGATCAGCCAAACTTTTATGAATGGCGGAATTTAAAACAAAACTACCCCAGGAGGGTACCACGTACAGTGGAGAATCCCTCCCTGAACGCTCACCTACGGGAGAGAGTTCAGGCAGCCCCTCGTATTCTGGGGGGGGCACATTTCGCTCTAATAAAATTACTTCGAAGATAAGCAACCGTAAACCCAACATTACTTCTCATCATATTATTCATAAAACAACGTTCCTAGATAGACCTAGATCTAATTCTTACAGTGGTTCTTCCATCACGACTGAAGTTCCTATGATGAATATTCCGGTTGAAGCATCAGGTGCCACTGAACACACTGATAATGTTGATACTCAAAACTGGCAAAAGGTAGAAAATCGTAAAAGATATAGAAGTAGCCCTGAAGCTATACTACGGAACCAAAAACAGACAAAAATTAGTTATTGGCTCGCATCCCCAGTATCAACATCAAATAGTTTCGCTGAACTTGCAGATAATAACCAACCAAAATCAATGGAAGTTGAAACTCAACACGTAGCGAGACCACCACCATTCTTCATTGACAAGGTTAGTAATATACAGCCTCTTACCCAGATGCTGGAAAGTGTGGCACATGGCGATTACGATATTAAAATCCTACAAGGTGATCGTGTGAAAATACAGACGAAATCCTCTGAGTCATACTCTACTATATACAAAGAACTCAAGAAGAGAAATACTGAATTCTTCACATACCAACCAAAACAAGAGAGAAGCTTCAGAGTTGTATTAAAATATATGCATCATTCAATTGAAACTGATGATCTAAAACGTGCCTTAGAAGACTTGCACCACAAACCTACCAACATTTGGAACATAAGAGACAGGAAAACCAAACAACCTCTTCCAATGTTTTATATAGATTTGCAACCTAGCCCTAACAATAAGGATATTTATAATATAAATTCTCTAATACACTGTCGTGTTAAAATTGAACCTCCCAGACCTAAGCGTCTAATTCCCCAATGTTCAAACTGTCAACAATATGGCCATACACAAAAGTTTTGCCACCGACAACCCAATTGTGTAAAATGTGCAGAACCACATCACACTACAAAGTGCCCTAGAAAGGAACGTTCAGACAAAGTGAAATGCATACTTTGCGAAGGGAACCATCCGGCAAACTATAAGGGCTGTATTGTCTACAAGGAATTGCAAAAGATCAAATATCCAAATACCCAACCACAATCACATCAGAAGAGCAGACGTGCCAATACAAACAGAAGTAGCCAACTTAATCGAACAATACCAGAAAAAACATATGCTTCTGTCTTGACAAATAGCCAAACAAATAATAGTAACACAGCAAATAACCAACAACTCTTGCCAGACACTTTCCGGACTTTAAGTGAGTCGATGCGGGATCTCATGAATCAAATGCTAAAAATGACCCAAATGCTAGGGGAACTTATGTCAAGATTGCCAGCGCATTCACTGCACTGAAAATTTGCGTTTGGAATGCTAATGGCTTATCAAACCACTCTAATGAGTTAAAAATCTTCGTACAAACAAATAAAATTGACGTCATGTTAATTTCGGAAACTCACTTTACACCCAAGAGCTTTTTTAGACTTCCCGGCTACACATTGTACCATACCATGCACCCAGATTGTAAGGCACATGGAGGTTCTGCCGTCTTGATCAAAAGCAACATTAAGCATCATCAATCTCAGGCATATCGAAAGGATTATATACAAGCGACTAATGTGGTTGTTTGCGATTGGATTTGCGACATCACTGTATCGGCTATCTATTGTCCCCCAAAGCACACTATTAACGAAGAACAGTTTAATGACTATTTTAAAATTCTGGGAAGGCGTTTTATTGCCGCTGGTGACTACAACGCAAAACATACATTTTGGGGTTCGAGACTCATCTTGCCTAGAGGTCGTGTGCTGCTCAGATGTGTCCAGGCAGGACACATGAATGTAATTTCAACGGGTCAACCGACATACTGGCCCTCAGATAGAAGAAAAATACCAGATGTTATTGACTTTTGTGTCACCAGGGGCATAGCAAGGAATAATGTATCTTGTTACAGTTCCTGGGATCTTTCGTCGGACCACTCACCTATCTTAGTGGAAGTCAGTACCGAGGTCAAGGAAATTAGTAATAAATGCACACTGCACAATGATAGGACAAATTGGCCCCTATTTCGAGATCTTGTCGATGAGGCATTTATTAAACCCATCCGACTGCAGACCGACAAGGACATTGAAAATGCCGTTGAATTATTTAATAATGTTATCCAAAGTGCCGCTTGGAACTCGACCCCTTTATACCAGCATAAATCCACTCAGAGATTTATACCATCTACTATTATGGACAAGATTAAGGAGAAAAGAGTGCTTAGAAAGATATGGCAACAAAACCGATGCCCAGACACAAAGAAACGCTTAAACCGAATAGTTAAAGAACTTAAGCGGATCCTTGATGACAATCGAAATGCAGAATTCCAGGCTTATATTAAAGGTCTTGATGCATCGGCCGCTACAGACTATTCCTTGTGGAGAGCAACAAGGAAAATTAAGCGACCCACAGAAATTCTTCCACCTTTACAAAAAGCTGACGGCAGTTGGGCACGCACCGAGAAGGAAAAGGCTGACACATTTTCAGATCATCTTGCAAATGTTTTCCAGCCTCATATTTATGAGGGTCCTCCTGAACATAGGGCAAAAGTCTTAGAATTCCTAAACACCAACGGATCAGAAGTGGTGACCCCAAAGAAATTCACAAAAGCAGAAGTCAGGAGAGTGATACTGAAGGCCAATCCCAAGAAATCTCCAGGCTATGATCTAATCACAAATAAAGTCTTGCAAGAACTACCTGGCTCTGGGATTAGGCGGCTTACAGGAATCTATAATGCAATAACAAGGTTACAATTCATTCCTCCACAATGGAAAGTTGCACAAATAAAAATGATATTGAAACCAGGCAAACAACCTGAGGATCCTAAGTCGTACAGGCCTATTAGTCTACTACCTATTCCGTCGAAAATATATGAATCCTTGATGTCATTGCGAATAATTCCGTTTATAGAAACAAATAAGCTCATTCCAGATCACCAGTTTGGGTTTCGCCAGAAGCACGCCACTATCGACCAGATACACAGACTTATTAATAAAATAAATGAAGCCTTTGAGACCAAAAAGTACTGTGCGAGTGCATTTCTGGACATATCACAAGCATTCGACAGGGTGTGGCATGAGGGATTGTTATTTAAAATTAAATCGTCCTTCCCAGAATATATATATAGAGTCCTAAAGTCATTCATTAAGGACAGAAAATTTTTTGTTCAAAATGGTGAGGCTGTCTCTGGAATTTGTCACATTAATGCGGGAGTACCACAGGGTAGCGTGCTGGGTCCAGTGCTTTACCTCCTCTACACGTCTGATCTACCAACATCTGATTCTACCACTACCGGAACCTTTGCTGACGACACGGCAATCCTAGCTTCCCATCAGGACCCTATTGAGGCAGCGAGAATCTTGCAAAGCGGACTCAATGACATCTCTGATTGGCTGAAAATGTGGAGAATTAAAGCAAATGAATCTAAATCAGTTAATGTTACTTTCACCTTGAGAAGAGGCAACTGTCCGCCAGTGAAGCTAAATAATCTGGAGGTCCCACAGGCGGACCACGTGAGATACTTGGGATTACACCTAGATAAGCGGCTTACGTGGCAGAAACACATATTTACTAAGCGCAAACAGCTAGGTCTACAGATGAGAAAGTTATATTGGCTGATTAGTCGAAGGTCCCAACTATCTCTCAGTAGCAAAATCCTTCTGTATAAAGTCATTTTAAAACCGATTTGGAGCTATGGAATCCAACTTTGGGGAACAGCCTCTCATTCCAATGTCGAAATAATCCAGAGATTCCAGAACAAGATGTTGAGATTAATAACCGACGCACCTTGGTATGTCACAAACGAACAACTGCATCACGATTTACACGTCAATATGGTCACAGAAGAAATTCATCGACATGCCAAAACGTATAAAAATAGGATATTAACTCACCCTAACACCTTGGCGAGGGTTCTGATGGAGGATGGTCTGCTAATTCGCAGACTGAAGCGCAAAGTTCCCCAGGACATATTAAATAGTTACTAAATAGGATGTGACACAGGTCACATACCTAGCATGCCAGTTGCCAACCCAACACACCTACTATTTATTGTCCCTTTAAGGCGACAGATGGTAGTACATAGTAGAGAAAAAAAAACATTAAAAATTAAGATCCCTAATATGCAGTGAACGACACATAATTATGCTTGTCTGTTTGTTTTCGTTGTAAAATTTTGAGGATACAATTATCCTTTATTCTTAGGATATCATGATACAAATTTTGATTATACAGAATTGTTTGAGATTCTGTATATACATACAGAACGACACACACGTTTTTTTTTTGACGACACGTTTGGTCCAGGTTAGGTGATGTGGTTAGCCATAGGGTAAAAGGCTATATGTCACTGGTTAAAGCATTTTTTTAACCTTTTGTAATGTTTTACTATTCAAAAATACAAAAGTTGGAAACTTCGAGATAATGGACAACTCGCCCGAATTTATCCCGCCCGAGTTGGGCGAATTGTCATTTTTTGACACACGATTTGAGTTGACGACACGATTGGTCTAGTGGCTAGTAACCCTAGCTGTTAACCAAACGGTCGCCGGTTCGAATCCCGCTAGAGGCGAATGTTTATGTGTTAACATTTTACCTTTTTACCTGAGTCATGGATGTTTTGTATTTATAATATGTATGTATTTACAAAAAAAAAAGTAATTTATGTAGTATATCAACTGTCTGGTATCCATAATACAAGCATTAGTTGCTTACTGTGTGTTGACGCCGTTTTTGCTATACACCTCACACATGCAAACGAACGCATCACACGCATACCTACCTACATATTTATCTATTTTTTATTCCCTTTCCTACCCTTAAAACCAAGTCAGACGCTTACAAGATGTCGCTAAATTAAACTCTTTACGCGTGTGTGTGGTATGTGATATCTTAAGAATCAAACGCTTAAATCAATAAAAAACTCTCTGTGTTGTGGTGGAACCTCCGTTTAACTATCGGTAAGTCTGTCTTGACCCTTCCAAAATCTACCATAACACTGTGGAACTAGATGGTGCTGTGTGGAATGTGTGAAGATATTAATTTATTTATTATCTTTGACATTATCGAGACGCGCAGACGACCTGAAAGGCTTCGCAGGGAGCAGCCGTAAGTTCAGTGGTCACACGATGGCCAGGGTGGTGGCGGTGGTGTGGAGGTCTTCCCTTTGCCGAGGCAGGTCGCGGTCGGGTCGCACTCCCGCCTCGCTGAGGATGCGCATGCGAGGGCCCAAAGGCACTCCCAGCGCGCGAAGCTTGTCCTCTCCCACGAAGGGAAGCTCAGCAGCGCCCACCTTCTCCTTTTCAAGTAGACCTGCGTATTTCTGTCGCAACCAAGTGTATAGGTACAGTCAAGTGTAACATATTATGTTACTCGCTGACGATGTAGCTATAGCTACTATAGATGAAAGAATTTTTCAAAATTGGTCCAGTAGTATTTGAGTTTATTCGTTACAAATATACAAAAATACAAATCTTCTCTCTCTATAAATTAATATAGATAGTATAGTAATGTGTCTATATAAAACTATTATCGTTAAGATTTATATTCTTAACTAAGAATATAAAAGTCTTATTCAAAACTTAGCTTTGATAAACGTTGTTATAAGTTATAGTGATCTCTGAGGAGAAAACGACGGCTCGAGTTCACCAACAGACGGTTAGTTTTAAACAACTGGTTAAAATTTAAACAGCCGTTTAATAATATTTTGTTGATCACAATCGCTAAACTGCGGGTTAAACGCCTTAAACATCAGATTAATCATTAAGTTAACCAGCTGTTTAAAACTAACCGTCTGTTGGTGAACTCGAGCTTAAATGGCGTCTTATGATAATTTTTATAATACTTAATTTTTAGTTTATCGAATTAATTAATATATTATGAACTAGTTGCCAAGTATGGTCAAGTTGGCATTTTTAAAAATATTTAAGAACGATTAATTAGAAAAAAAAAAAAATTACAACTTGAAAGAGCTTTCAGTTTCTAACAGTTTAATAGAAATCAGATTTTACCTCATATCCTAGTTTCTTGAGAAATAGTCTCATGAGAGGAGGTTCGTCGCCGAAGAATTTGGTCAGTCTCTTAACCCTGTCCGGGTTGCTGAACGAATACGGATCCGAATGATGTTGATGTCCGGAGCGAAGGTACTGTTGTGATCTGGAAATGTGGAATAGTTGAAGAATGGTATAAGAATTGGCTATTTTAAACTTTAATTTGAAAAGTGAGAGTAACTTAAATTTTGATTAAGTCTAAAGAATGGGATGACACTTTGACACAATTGATATAAATGAGTTAGTTGCACTGACTTGTACATGTGCCTCAGGGCTGCGATCTCGGCCCGAATGGCGTCCATCTCCTGCATGACGAGGTGCTGCGTGCGCATCTCGCTCGACAAGTGCGCCACGGAACGGGCCAGCGTCACCACGTGCGACTCCAGTCTCTGGAAACGCTTGTTGATGCCCTGCATCAACTATTTGATAAGTATTTCATTACACATACACATACACATAATATACAATAGGAATATATAATTTATAAATACTTATTCAATATATTTCATTCAGTTAGGTTGACTACTAGCGTCTAAACTAGGCCGAGCCTGTATCTATTTTAAGTACACATTTTTGATTTTAAGAATATGAGGGTAATTTACAAAATTTTAAATAAAAATAACAGGTATTACAAATTATGGAAGAACGAAATACCCTCAGTTCTGAACAATAATTAGGTTATTGGTTATTGGTTATAGCTACAAATCAAAATTTTGAGAAATACATTAAAAATAGTTTCAGAGTCAGAGGTAAATATTAAAAAAACAATAAATATAATATGAAAACTTAAAACTGGTGTGCCGCAAGTAGCGAGGCAAAGCCCAAGCTACCGGCGGTTAGGGTTGCAGAGTGAAGAACCTCCTGACAAAAGTGCGGTGTCAAGAAGTACAGCCTTTTGTATCTGTCTATTACTATTTAGTAGTAAAGTTCCCGAAAAAAGTACAAAATATATATGCAATTAGGGCATACCTTGAGATCATATTTCTTACGGTGATCATTGGACGATCGCCTCTTATCGCGTACTGGCCGACTGCTCACGGAACTGGACGGCAAGGAGGACATGCTGCCGTAACGGCGCTTCGAAGACAGTCTGGCCTCCCAGGAAGGCTGCTTGCCGGACGGAGGCTTTCGCACGCCCAGCAACTGCAGCACCTCGGCGTACATATTCTCGAGGCCTCGCAGCTGCCGCCGGATGGCGCGAGCGTCGCCCGCAGCCGCTGACGCGTCGCTGTCGGAACGAGACCGCGCGTCTAATAGCGACGACAAGTCTAAACTGCGCGTTGTCGTTGACGTCATATCCGTCGTGTCCAGTCCAAACACTGGAAATTGTATCATACGTCTCAGAGATACGTCTCATTTTCTTCGTGAGAACTACGTGTTGCAAGGTCGATTCGATTTCTATTAGATGTGTATTGTTTACTAAAGACAAACTGAAAGTTCACTTGATGGTAGATGGTACCGTCCCCTATAAAGCCAGCAGACAAAAGTGAACTTTGAAATGTTCATGTCCAAAGTTGACTCTGCCTGAAATCGTAACCGGGAACAGAGCTTTAAAGCAAGCACTCTAATCACTCATTCAACGGGTCCATCGAATGTTAAGTTTGAGGAAATCCTACAATCAGATATCTATATAATTTTTAAATAATCTTTTTTTTATTAGAGATGGGTTTGCTTTTGGCCAACATCTAGCCGTGTAACAAAGACTAGGCCCATGATGGAACGAACTCACCTAGAAAATGTCTATTCACTCGAACTTTGAAAATATTTGGGTTATATGAGCTCGGAAATATAGACGCCGGCAGGGAGTTCTAAACCTTGGCAGTGCTTATAAAAGAAGTTTTAAAGAGCTTGGTCCGTAAAAGAGGGACTTTCGACAAGATGAGCCTGTATGTCCGATGGAAGAAAGGGGACTTCTAGATAAATCTAGGACTTATAGATATGAATGGAATTACATTAAACTCAAACTCGAACGATTATAAAGTCGGTGATGTATTTAATTTGAATGCATTCAAATTAAATAACACTTACAATGCTTCTTATAGTGATGATCTCGTTTCGAGGAGTGCTTCTTGTGGGCGTGCCATCGCGGAGATTCGCGACCTCTTCTCCTCTCCTCTGGATACTCCGACGATCGTCCAGGCAAACTGAAATTGGTTTGGGGACAACTATTAAAAAAAACAACATTGGATTGTAACCTAATCTCTAGCTATAAATGTGAATTTATAGAACTATTTAGATGTATAATAGTTTGGCAATAAAATAAAATAGTTTATATAGGAGATTAGCAAGAATGATGTCGGTGATGGCCTAGCATGATGAAGACCTTGCTTCTGTGTTTATTATATAGTGACTAGCTGGTGCTTGCGACTTCGTCCACTTTGAACGATGAAAGACACCCTATGTACTTTCTGGTGTGCCAGACAACGTGTATGCAAAATTTCATGGTGATCGGTTCAATAGTTTTTGCGTGAAAGAGTCACAAACATCCAAACATACTTTCGCATTTATAATATTAGCACGGTTGCTAATGTAATTTGTTACTGTTTTATATATACTTGTTTTGTTATTGTTTTGTGCATGTTTAAAGTTTTCTTCTTTTAGTCAATGTTTAGCCTTTATCTGTTGTACTCTCATACTCTTATTGGTGAGTAAACTAAAAAATGGGTACCTGTTCCGTTTGAGTAAGTCTGATGAGGGAGATAGGGGTGGAAGAGGAGGTGTGACGGAGCTGACGGAGCTACCGGAGCTGTCGAGCCTGATGCCGGCCAGCTTCGGCTCCAGGATTTGGCGAAGCTCGCACTCCACCAGATCCACCCATTCGTTTTCACCACCTGGAAACATTTTGCACCAATTAAATTAAAAACATCATGTTTATTTCAATTTTACATTAGATTATTTGAAAACCACACGTTGTTGCCATTTGCTAGATAACCACATAGATGATGGCGGCCATTTGCCTATTTTTTTTTTATTTTTTTATTTTTTTTTTTATTCAAGAAACCTCCGGCATATGCCGAAGCCTGTATTCGCCATTCATTCCTTACAATTTTACAATGTCTTAGTATTCTTAACCAACTAATATTATTTCTCTCAATCACTCGTTTAACTACACGATAGAGTAAATAGTACTTAACCAGTATTTAAACGTACTCTATGGTTATACTTAAGCAATATTTTAAGAATTCCTTCCTGTTTTTTCCAATCATAATATCTTTAATATTTTCTGTGCTCACATTGATATCTACATATTTTATACTCTATATATAATATAATATGGAACAGTTTCGGCTACATTTGCCTAGTTTGCCTAGTTATTGTCTAGTTGAGATCTGAGAGTACCTATATCCCAATGGATTTTCATAGCTAATTTCCTTGTAGCTCTTCTATAAAGATCTGTAGGCAAACCATTTGATGGTAGATGGCTACAGTCGCCTATACAAGTAACACAGGGAACGCAACAGGATTATTATGTTATGATAATGATAATAAATAGGACTTATTCAAAATAATAAGCTAATGAAACACTTGCCCAACAGTTTGTAGGTAAGTAATTTGTAATTGTAATTTATAATTATAACTTACATATTACTTCAAATAATATTGAGAGACTTATGTTCCCACAGATAAACGGTTATAATGACTTTTTGGGTTAATGTAAGCTTAAATAAGTCTATTAACAGAAACAATATTTTCTTCAGGTTAATCAGTCATGGGAAACATTGATTCTACTGTATACTAAGCATTCTCTCCTCGCATTATTAGTTTATATTGGGTTTGATATGAAACAAAAATCTATCCTTACATTGTCCAGCTGCTTGTTGCTGATGACTCGTACTAGCTTGAGGCTGAACTCTTGAAGGTCCGACTGCATCTGAGTCAGCAGACGTGTCATGTAAACTCGCTTCAGGTCTTCGTCCACTCGAATACGCTACACTTCCTCGTCCAGAATCCACGTTTGAAGATTGACCACCATTCTTATCATAATCTGGAGAGTAAATTTCATACATAATATTTTCTATTGATATTTAAGATAACTCACAGACTGTTATTAAAGTTAATTTGCTAATCCTATCCTATAGGTTCATTAGAAATAACTTCCATAACATTTGAACAAAAAAAATATTAACCTGAACTAGCGCCAGACCCGGAAGCACCCTTTTTCCCGTGGGCCTTTAAATCTTCTATTCTATTTGGCGTTAGTCTCGACGATGACGGCTGAGGATTAAAAGCTTCAGCTTTACCGCTAGAGTGATACATGCTGTCCGCCGATTTTTGACTTGCACTTTCATCGTTTCGTTCTATTTGTGAAGAAGAAGAAACCTCTTCCTTCGGTCTTCCATCAGGTGTTCTCCGGTCTTTATGACTGTCTGGTGTTCTTCTATAAACATTTTCTTGGATCCTCTCTTGCCTCTGCGAATCAACAGATCTTCCGCTAGTCCTAATACGTTCTTCGAAACTCGATCGACCTTGAGCCATGAGTCTCGCTCTAAATCCACCGTCATCCGACTCTCTCTCTTCGTGATGTCTGTGCGGAGAGTTTTCATTCTTTACAACCTCGAGAAGATTTCCATGGGAATTTCTTCTAGATCGATCATGGGTTTGAGGGGTACTTGGTTCAGGTCGAGGATAAGGATCGTCGAGAAGATGCGGATGGGAGGCTGCTCGTCTGCCTTCAACTAGGCCGCGTTGTCTGATGATTTCCCTTTCTAACTGCTGCGGACTTCTCAGATCTGGTCTGGAGTGTGAGTTGTCGAACTGAAACCGATCATACAAGCTTCTTGGATACTGAACAAATAGGTTAAGTCATTTGAGATTATAAAATAAAACATATTCATTTTAAAATGATTATAAAATTCACGGTTACACTTAGACGATCAATGATAGCCAATTTTTTTATTTATTTTTTCCTAATTCCTAATAAATTCCCGTCCTTATTTCTTATCCTTAATCCTACTATGGTTGCCAGCACACTTGCGTTGCTTGGGTAGGCGACGGTAGCCACATCAAGTGAACCGTCACTCTGTCTGACGAACTTCATATAATAAAAATAATAGTGAAAATTAATGATGCAGATATGATTTCTTAACAATGAAATGAAACGAATCGGTTGTAAATGTATCAGTACATATTAATATAAATATTTACATATTAATGTAAGTTGGAAAATGATGTTTAAAAGTATAAAAAATAAAAACCGTATAAATATTTCCGTTTATGAAATTGTAAAGAATGTAATGAGATTGAATTGGTCATTCATATTACATGTTATCAATTTTATCAAAATGTGTCTCAAAGAATTTTTTCACCGTTAACATGAAACAGTTTTTCCATGTGTTTGATTTGAAAGTATTTTAATTGGCAAGACAGTTGACAGATATATTTATTTTATATAGGTTGATGTAAAATCTTAGCTTCATTTGTAAAGTTTGATCAATTAATTCAACATTAAACTTAAATTTAAAGAAGCCAGTGTAAAATACCAAAATTTGTGTAAGTGAATACAACATTTTGGAATGAAAATAAATGTACATAGTGTCAAATTGAATATAAAACTTTTAAGCGTGTCTTCTTAACTTAAAAAAAAAAGTAAATTTTTATAGATTTTTTAAATGATTTCAAATGGTCGACACGCAAACTGAAGGCGAGTTCACTTGATGGTAAGTTCATTCACTGAAACCCAAAAACACATATGCCTCAAGGTATATCAAGGTGGCCTTCTATAGGGGGTGGTTACTGTCGCCAGACGGACTTCCCAATTTACTTCAACAAAAGTCAGTACTTTATGTACTTTTTGTAAAGCATTTAATATATATTGTGATAATATTATTTAATCGACAACAAAACTTGGAATTTTAAATTGATTTCCTTAAAGCAAGCACTGATAATGAATAACAGTTAATTGCTTCAAAGTGTTTTAACTTAATTTTTTATGACAAAATATAATTTTAGACTACTTAAACAAACTTAGGCTCGAGTTCACCAACAGACGATTAGTTTTTAAACAGCTGTTTAAACAGACGGTTAGTTTTTAAACAGCTGTTAAAAACTAACCGTCTGTTGTTGAACTCGAGCCTAAGTAGTGCAGTTCCTATTAATGAGCTTCGAGATTGATTAAATTATCGATATCGAAGGAAAGTGGTATTAAAGAGAAAGGTGGGTGCGTAAGACTCTAAAGAAAAAACAATACAATGAATTCATATCGGTTTCTTACGAAGCATACATATGTTCAACAAAGATATTCCGTCGACTACACAAAAGCAGTCGTTAGTAATTGCGGCACAACCCGTGGGAAGTGCTAGTTAATTGTTAAGAATTATTGTGCTTTGTCTCAAGAGATGCCAGTGAGAACATCGCGAACGAGTGTTGCAATTGTGTTTTTTTTTTTGTACTGGTATATATGAGAATAGCAATAAGGCTGTTGCGGATAAAAATTATGTAAAATTCGTGTCAATAGACCATAAACTGGGTTGATTACTGTAATACGATATGAGAATTTAAATATACATACGAGTATATGAGAAACTAGCAATGTGCCCCCGGATTCGCACGGGTGCAATTTTTAACTACGCATTAACTGCACTTTAATATATCTTGGTTTATCGCTCTGTGTCGCTCTAATGGAAATTAGTGAAAGTTGCATCAAAATTCGTCGGGAGATTTAGAAGTTAAGCGGAAAAACAAACCGAGGCGGACAGCGACGTTCTTTTATAATGCTATACGTATTTGACGAAACGTTTGGTTTAGTGGCTAGTAACCCTAGCTGTTAACCAACGGTCGCGGGTTCGAATCCCGCTAGGGGCAAATGTTTATGTAACATTTTACCTTTGTACCTGAGTCATGGATGTTTGTATTTATAATATTTTACAATTACATATATAATTTACAAAAAAAAATAATCTATATAGTATATCGACTGTCTGGTATCCATAGCACAATCATTAGTTGCTTAGTGTGGAACTAGATGGTGCTGTGTGGAATCTGTGAAGATATTTATTATTATTATTTATATTTATAGAACAGATTCAAAAATGAATGGGTGGTGCCTGATTGCCCTAAATTCACCACCATTGTGTTTCTAGCGCAAACACCAAGAACAGCTGTACCATTTCAACCCAATGTTTCCCATCCAAAGTTTCAACATCTCTATCCTATCTAGCTGCCAATTCAAACATTCCAATTAATATTGATGAGAAAAAGTTATAAACTCACTTGAGCCTGAGGACTTGTTTTCAAAGAAGTAAAATTGGCCATAGATCTGACATCCATATCTCGTTGGTAAACTGCGCTCCGTCTTCCAGGGGGCCCGTACTGCTGGTACAAAGCATCAGCACCCAAAGCCTGGGGTCGAGAATGAGGAGTGGAAGCCAGCATCTCCTGCGACCTGGCCTGCTGGTTGAGAAGCATTTGTTGCTGAACTATTTGTTGTTGCATAAGTTGTCTGAAAACATTTTGTCAATTTATATCATAAATATTAGTCACATAAGTAGTTGTGACATGGCATGCATTGCCACATGAGTTAAATTAATTACCTATGAGGTGGAGGACTTTGGTATGCCATATTGTTTGCTATACCATGAGCATACTGCATATCGGGTCTGTTTTGAAGTAAGGGCCTGCCATAAATGCTCTGGTCAATCTTTCTGGGTGTGTCCCTTGGGGTCACTTGTTCGGGTCTTTCCTCTGTTTTTCTTTCTTCATTGTTATTTAAACTTGGTTCTTGATCATTTTTCTCAGCATCATTACTATCTTTACTTTTAAATCTACTAGATATCATATCCTTTAGCGTGTGATAGGTTTTACTGACGGATTTCGTTGTTTTTGGGGCATCCCTCGTGTTATCCTTCCCAGTTTCGACAGTTACAGTAATTGTTTGCGAATTATTGGGTGTTTCTGGCTTTATGCCATAGGTTTTTGCAGGAATGGGAGGTTTTTGCGAATCGTAGCCGATGTTTCTTGATATGGCACCTTGAGTTTGGTTCTGGTGTAATGCGTATCCATAATTCTGGTCGTGGTACTGTCTGAAGTTGTCGCCAGAAGTCCCAGCTTGCTGGTTCTGCGAAAGACACGTTCTAGTTAGTGATTGCGATGGGAATACTTTGAACAATGGGTCGTTTGTAGCTCGGAATGTAAATGTAGAGGTTTATTGTTGAGTTGTTAAAGCTTAACTGTAAATTTGTTGCAGCATAAAAAATTTAACCCTTTGTCATTAAAAGATTAACTGTTACGATCATAATCGACATTACTTAAGCATTTTTATTTATCAAGGCGCGTGCTTTTAGCGTAGATAATTAAATTAAGAAAATGCTGCTATCAGGAAAAATTAACAAGATTAATATTAAGTTATTTACTTATTATATAAATTATAATATTTTATTAAAATTCCATAATACTAATATTCTAAAAGTTTCTGAATTTTGGCCTACGATTTTTTTATTAAAATTGTTTAACCTAACAACGCGTATTTTAAAAACGTGAAAATTTTTTGACACAATATTTCAATAAAACACTAATTATTATTTCAGAATATAAACCTACGAAAGTGCCTACCTAATACATTTTTGTTAGATAAAATGTTTAAAAAATAGAAAATAATTTTTAAATGTTCAAAATAACGTATAATTTGATAAATAAATCTTTATTATAAACAAAATCATTAGTCAAAATAAATAGAGGTACCGACATTTTCCAAGGCGAATTCAACCATTGCACAAACACAACACAAAACACAGGTTCACTAATATTTATTAATAAAAGTTAACGCACAATATCTCGTAACATTTTGAGTTTGTTGTTTATTTTTTTTTTACATATAACTAAGGCTGCTCGCGGTTTGTTAGACCGGATGCGTTCGCTTGTGGGATCCGACTGCTACGCTACTATCGTGGTTCAGCGTTGTTTGGTGCAAGTGCGGTCTTGCTACGTCTATTTTAACCAAAGTAAAAGTTTTAAAACTATTTATGATAATTGATATACCTAATTCCGATAACATATTATTTAATGATAATAACAGTTAGTAGGTATTATCAAGTTCAAAAATAATGATTGTAACAGTAAAGTTTAAAAAATTAAACTGTATTATGCAACTAATAATAAAATTAAATGTAGTCTCAAATTTTTTTGATTTCTAGGTTCAAATTCATGTTCTGGGTGAGCTCACTCCATCATAGGCCTCATCTGCGCTACACCTCTTCAATAAACCCGTCTTTAATTAAAAAAAAAAAAATAAGTCAAATTAACTAAATCATGTTAAACTAGGCACTCGCTCCCGGCTTGGCTGGGATGCAATTTTTACCACCTAATTTTTAATTTTTAAGGTAATAATAGAAAGAGGTACTTCTCCAACGAATCCATACTAATCTGTACTAATATAATAAATGCGAAAGTATGTTTGGATGTATGGATGTTTGTAACTCTTTCACGCAACTACTGAACCGATTACCATAAAATTTTGCATACACGTTGTCTGGGACACCAGAAAGGACATAGGGTACCTTTCATCGTTCAACGCGGACGAAGTCGCAGGCACCAGCGATTTAAGCAATAACTTAAAAATACTATTCGTCACAGTAAGGTGGCACGTGTCGTGTACCGCTGAACGTCGTTGGTTCAGTATGTACAATGCGTTAACTAGCTGCTTAGGTCGCATCGTGAATTTTTATAGCTTTTTGTACAGTCAGCAAAGCAAACTGTTTCTTGATTGCCAACTGTATTTTAATATATTAAGATAACACTAAAATACATAAAATATTGAAATTATAATTTTAAATCATTTAAAATAATTACCAATACTTTCTTCGATATATAAATCTTATTTATAAATCTCTCTTATTTTATTTTTAATGATATATTGAATATGATGATGAATGAATAAGGTTACGATACAAGGCATTTTACATTTCATGCAATTTTAATCATTAAATTAATGAAATAATTTAAAAAAAATATCACATAATATATTATTTACTATATGAACGTCGTTTTTTAAACTATGGGGTTGAGCATATTAATCCTATCCGTTAATGAAAATACAGTTTTCGAAAATGAGTTTCTAATAAATAATGCAAAGAATTGTATTCGGTTAAAATATTATTTCTTATTACTTGACCAAATAAGTAGTGTATTTCTATTTTATAGATTTATTTAACTAACTTGAATATAATTTGGGATCTTGAATTTTAATTTGACTCTTAAATGGCTTTAAAACATATATCTAAAAATATGTATGTTTTTTTTTCTAAATAGTCCAAAACAAATCAGTAAAGTGCAACGAAATAATATATCTTTCTGGTGGAGTGCAAATTATGCCAGATCTCTAAAACAGGGTTAGGTCGTAGACGACTCTGTGGTTTATGGTTCAATAAACGACTCCGTATAGTTAATATTCACCTTTATCGCTGTTAATAATGTGGTCCCAGTTTAAATTGTGGGTCATCGATGGTGGAGCTTATAGGAAAATTGTGCACCTTGAGTCCCCATCAATCGAGACCATAACGGGGAGATATGAGCGATAATTCAACAAACCGGCCAACAGCCAGTAATTCTAGGTTAGAAACTGTACTTTATTTGTAGGTGAAACAAGAGGACGGAAATTTATTATAGACGTATTTAAATTTCGAATGAAACGGACCGCAATAATTGGACATAATTTGAAATTGAAATATTTCCAGTTTTTGTTTTTCTTACAGTTCAGTCAGTTACTAGAGTATGTTAGGAAGCACTTATAAAATTTATTTACTAAAACTGAAAATCACAATTTTTAGGATATTACTAAAACAAGTCAATTTAATATATTAATCTTAATCAATGGGCTGATTAATCTAAATTTTTCACATATATAAAAAGCCTATGTTACTGTCTAGCTATGTTCCTGTTAAAATGTAAATATTATGTATACAATGTATGTACTTCCTATTCCGCCCTTATTTTCCCACACAAACATACATACACGTTTAATTTCTTGTGTACTGTACTCGTAAGTTTTGGTTGCAATCATTATTATCACTATAGGACATAACCTCTTTAAGAACGCATACAAAGTTACAATAGCGCCACTCATTTAAAAAAATATTATCTCGTGCCTCAAAATTACTTAGGTATTAGTTACATTAGTTTAAGAACTTAGTTATTGAGGTTCAATAAAATTATTTTTTTCTTTTAATTTTTTTAAATAACTATAAAAATACTTGTCAACTATGAAAATTACTCGGGACTCGCACTCGGAACCCCTAGGGCATTAAAGCAAGCACCTTAACCACTCGACGAAATAATGTTTTTTTAAACGCTAATTCTTTTAACTAGCAGTCACATTTAAATTAACTTTTAAATATTGATAGCCTAATTCTTGAGGAAAGTTAAAGATTAGATAATTATCAAGTTACGACATATAGAAAAATAAAGGAATTCTTAGTGAAAAAGTACTATATGCTATATTTTTGGATTGGTAAAACATTATAGAGATAAATATACAGAGAAAAGTTAGAGACTCTGATTTCTATTAAATTAAACAGTCTGTTAAACCGCGAGTCACAAATAGTAAATTATATTTATTATACGTCATCTAACTTCTCTATAACTATAACCCTGACTTTCACCGAGTTTTATAATTGTCGGACTCTAGGTGCTTAAACTAAATACCTCCTTGATTCATAGCAATGAATCGTCGGAGCTGTGCAAGCGTATTATGATGGTGGGTGATGTTGCACGCATGGTGTGTCGCGTTCACGGGGCAAAGAACTCTATCGTTATGCCTGGCAAGTCGCTACGGTCATTAACTAACAGGAAGGCGTACTGACTTACACCCTTCTCTATCTAGAAAACCTTCATGTCAAATTAAATAGTCAACTTAATGGCCAGTGCAAATTTTATGCAATAAATTGGCAACTAGCTTTTACCGGCTACTTCGTCGGCATCCGTTTTTCTCAAGTGTTTTAAAAATTTCTCAGGCGATCATATTAAGTTACATAATGATAAAATATTGATAATCATTTCCACTTTTGATTACATATGCAAATTACTAAGTATAAAATAATGTAAAATAAAAAATGTATCCTTCAATAATTTAATGCATATTTTTCCTCAACATTCTCTTTAGAAATGTATACAAAATTTGTCATCGGAATTCCCATCGAGCCTCTGCGATCGAAGGATTGTAAGATAAAATAATGTAAGAAAATCTAAGCTTTAAAATCAGGAAGGTAAGGACGCTTATGCAATAGCGTGTAAGTCCTTGAATCATATTGAGTGACCACACATCAAGGTCGGAATTGTTGGTGTCCCTACTAATATTATAAAGATGTAAGGTTTATATGTTTGTTTGTTTGTATGTATGTAGGAGGTAAACTTTGGAACTACACATCCGATATAAAAAAAATATCTTTTGTAATTAAGACGTGAAAAGATAACAGACCGACATTTATTTTCACATAATATTAGTATTAGGGAAGTAGAGATAAATTAATTTAACTATCAGCCAGTTGCAGAAACGTTCTTTAAATTATAAAGTCGCCTTTAAAAACTAATGAATCATTAGTGTTGCACAAAGGTACATTAATGTCAACTTTAATGCTCCATTAAAATTTAACTAAAGTGTCAAACAAGACCTTATCTTTATCTTTAAGAGAAAAAGCGTTGTACAAAGCGATATTAGCGCTATAAGCGCGCTATATGTTGAGTACCTCAGAATGAGTCCACGCAGCGACTGGTTTGGGGGGAGTATCAGGCGCCACTGCCCCTAACCGCCCTCTCTTCCTTGCTTCCTGCAGGATGGGAACTTTGGAGTTCTTGTCCCCCGATGACAAGATCACTTCGCGTTCTATCTGTTAAAAAATGGACACACGTACCTACTTTAAAATCAAAATACGATCATGTTATTCTTCTGGTCATAATAACCTGTCCTTGTCATAAAATGCTTGCGACTTCGTCCGCGTTGAAAATTAAAAAAAAAAGCAATGTAACGCTTGACCTCGTGTTGCTATAATACTTTGGCCAGGCGTAAGTTTTTTATTTTTTATTTATCCCTCGGGAATAGTCTTTTTTCTGAATAAAAGGTACCCTATGTCCTTTCTGGAGTCCCATGCAAAATTTAATGGTGATCGGTTCAGTAGTTTTTGCGTGAAAGAGTTACAAACATCCATACATCCAAACATACTTTCGCATTTATAATATTAGTAAGATTTATGAATATTTTTCTGTTTTGTGTATTATAAAAGTATTGAATAACGTCTAGTCATCTCTCGAATTCGTCATAAGGCGTTCAGAATTAAAGAAATAAAAAAAAAAACTGGGTTGACATCACATCATTATTGCTGTGACGTCTGTTACTACATTTAAAATGTAATGTCATATAAATAATAAATATTCAGATACGTCGAGAAGTTTGTCATCTAATTTGCATACGATACGAGACAATGTCGTTAACTTCAATCCCGATCACAGCAGACACAATAAGTACCCAGGTACCTCTTTTTGACGCTTGCGACATTCTTGTTAGTCGAAGACAGAGATAAGTTAATTACTCAATAAGTAACTGATCGACAAAAATCAAGCTCTATTAATGCTGTCAGTGTCAACTTTCATTTTTACATTGTGTTTGATTATCTTAATTAACTTAAATTAACTTTAACTTGTCTTAAATATGTCTTTATGATTATGTAAGGAAATAAATAATCTAAAATTAGATTTATATTATATATATAATAACTAGGGACCAGCTCTCGGCTTTGCAATGAGTTAAAATTTTCAAAAATTCTTTCTTTAGCTGATGCTCTTACGTTATAAAATGAAGCTATGTTCAAAATTTCACCTTTCTAAACTTAATAGTTTTGGCTGTTCGTTGATATTTAGTGAAGACGAATGATTTTATAAGTATAAAATTAAGTCATGGTACACTCTGATGAGCCAAAGAATACTACGAATAGCATTTTACGGTTTATTTAAACAAGTTACATCAATCGGAGGTGCAAATGAGCACCTTGATAATATAAGGTACTGTATTTCACAGTGATTTTCTCTAAGAGGGGTGATTTCTGTGGAAGAAATGACACCTCTTACAGAAGACAATGCTTTCTGCCGCTAGAAGAACTTACTATATTTTCCCAGTGATTTTCTCTAAAAGGGGTGATTTCTGGGGCAGAAATGACACCTCTTACAGAAGACAATGCCTTCTGCTCCTAGAAGAACTTAGTACAATATTTCACAGTGATTTTCTCTAAGAGGGGTGATTTCTGTGGAAGAAATGACACCTCTTACAGAAGGCCACTGCCTTCTATGCCTAGAAGAACTGCCTAGTTAATAATGTCTGACTAACGTAGTGTGTACTGCCAGTACTAAAAGAAATGTGTAACTTACGGGAAACTTAGCGGAGTGCGTGTGAAGGGCGGCAGGTGCTGAGGCGCCAGGCAGAGTGGCTTCCGGCGCCGGAGGCATTCTGTATGGTGGCACGCCCGCCTCGACACTGCCTGTGGACAAGTTTTAAATTTAGTTACATATCTAAGTAAACTTTTTATAAACATTTATACATAGTCTAACACAATAAAATTAAATAAGCTTATTCTGTCGGGAAGAAAAAAGCGAGAAATCTCCGCAGTTGCTCTTTTTAAATAAATCCTCAATGAGATTTTTAAATAATAAAATCTGCATACTTTCAACTATATAGTTTACATCAATCAACATTAATATAATAGATAAATAAAATCAGCAAATGTTTCCTATACAGATAAGAGAAATCGATTATTTTGCATCAATATCTTTTAACTTAATAAAATCACAGTTTTATGGAGTTAAAACGTCTATAAGACGACATGTGAAAAGTAGTTTGTGATAAATAATTTAATAGATAACTGCTCGTAATGCAGTAACTTGTGTCGCTGGTTCAATAACGGGTCTATAGAGCTTATAAAGGGATACACGGGAAAATTATTCAAGTTTTATCTTAATCGAGTACCTGCAGTTTATAGATAAATTCTCAATACTGATATTTTTATTAAGTTCTCTTAATTTATAACCCATCATGTGTCAATCTTATGGTTTAGTAGTCATCTCGCACAATTTTATTACGTACGAAAGTGCGAAAAGCCAACTTTAAATTCAAATATATTTTTAGTAGTTAATGTATGTGAAGTTAAATTTTATTTTCGGACTACGTAATAATTTTTAAACTACTTTTAGAACAACAGTTATTTTAAAACAATTTTTTTGTTGATTTCATTGACTTATAATTTTATTAATCATGGTAATATATTTTTCATAGACAATATCATTTTGTGATGTGATTATTTTATCTATTTATTTTAGTGTCTGATTTGAAAGATGATGCAGGCATAATTATATAGTTGGAAGCGCAGTGCGTTATTTGTGAGGACTAATAATATGATATCCGAAAAATTCTCTTTTTAGAGCATTATTCTGTACGTCGTCCTGTACCGCTAAGGATCTGTAGTGCGTCACGAATGTTTGGTGAATCCAGAGTTGTCTGCTTCTATTACAATAATGAGGAAACAGTATGCATCTCTGGTGGTCTTCCAATAGTATTCTCAATGTATTTGACGAATCTTGACCATTCTTGTATGGTTCCTGACTAATGAGTACCTTTACCATGAGTTTACAATGACCGCACTCGCTAGCGAGAGCTGTCAACTGTCAACTGAGTCAATTGACGCAGACAATGTCAATGTCAAATTGACAATTTTCCATATAAATATTTTACGCTCTCACTAGCGAGTGCGATCATTATAACTCATGGTAGAAGTACTGTATTAATCAAAATTTTAAAATTTCTTTGTATGCAGTTTTTGAGATTAATTTATTTTTATGTTCGAAAGAAAATTCGAAGTAAGATTTCATATAAAATACTTATTTACTTGTTTATAAAATTGAAGTAGGTATTTATAGTACATGGGAATACAATGATTTGTTTTTTCCTTTCTCTGCTTACAAGAATACAAAGGTAGTTTGGCCTGGTTTGTTTCCCATAATTTTAACATCACTCATAAAACATAGACCTCAAGTTAAAAGCGACAGACTACGGATAAATAATGTAAGACTTGTTTAATATGTTTTATCAATACATAAAAGTATTCATAGACTGTGCTATAGGCACACTATATACTATAGACAAAACCCCAGATTAGAAACCGTTGCAAAGAAAGTTCTATGATATTTTATATTAGATTAACTAGTTACATATATGCAAAATCGCTCGATTCTCTTACTATTCATAGAACTTTGAGAGATATCGAAGACAAAAAGTTAAACCTATCGTTTATTGAATACAGAAGCTTAAAATACATTACTATAGCTTAAAATAAATAAAAATTAAACCATAAGTTTGACTTTTTTTAAATCTACCACAGTATAAGTTTTATTTAATAGTTATCAACATTGAATGTATAAAAGAATTACATAGTAGAAGTCATGTCGAAATTATAGCTAATTAATTATAGATTTAATAAAATTGATATTATTTTTTTTTAAAGCGTTAACTTGCAACCACCGATCGGATTTCATAATTCTTTTTGCAATCAATGTTATCAAGCATTGCATTGCATTTATACTTAAGGCTATCACAATTTCAATGCTTTAAAATTATTTGATAAACTCTGTAAGCTTACAACTTGGACCACACGAGGAACAACCAGCGAAGATAAGAGAATATAATCACTCATTTCCTCCAACCTTTTACAAAGATAGGTACCACCGTCTTAGCACCATATGAGTGGTGCAATTTTGTGCCAAATTAATGTAGTTATATCATTATGTAGTTTAAAATGAAAAATGTTAAGTGCTTTTGGATGCCAGGTAACTTTTTACCTGTGAAGTCTTTTAAGATTTTGTGTGTATATTTTTAGATTTTAATTTCTATTGCAAGTCAAAATGTTCATTGAAATCTTTGATTTACATACAGAATACAGATTTAGAATCTTTCTTCAAACCAATGTTCCTGTTATTTTAGATTTAATTTTTTTTTGAAATTAACTTCAATGAAATTAGAATCACCTTTTCGTATCTGAAGGTTTCTAAGAGGATTTCTATGTAGAAATAGAGAGATGCAATTTGGCTTGATTTATAAAAAAAATAATTTGATTCAATAAAGGGAGGCCGCATATTGGCTATACTATGCGAGCAACGCATTTCGTCTAGGTTCAGCGTCCATAGGCTTCTAGGCTCTTAGATCATCGTAAAGAAAACCTTATCAAGACTTTGCAGAATAGTTAAGTAAAATTGTGCGAGGAAGCTGCTCTTTGTTTTCCGGTGAAAGTCGCGTTTTTTTCTATCATCATAGAAGTGAAAAAGATTTTCCTCTGTAGACTATGTAATCTCTAATCGCGTCTGGAAACTACCTACACCATGCTATTAAGCCGGTATATTTATAGAATATTTCAGACATATATTCTATCTCTCTTCCGTACTTTTATAATAGATGGGTTTGCTCTTGACCAACAACCAACTGTGTAGCAAGGATGAGGCCTAAGATGGAGCGAACTTCATTCTCAACCCAGAAGATCCTATTCACTCGAACTTTGAAAAGATTTGGGTTATATGAGCTCAGGAGTTCCAAACGTTGGCAGTGCGCATTATAAAAGATGTTTTAAAGCGCTTGGTCCGAAATAGAGGGATATCGACAAGATGAGGATGGTAACCATTTGTACGTCTGTATGTCCGATGGAAGAAAGGGGAAGGCGGTATTAGTTCATGCAGCTCCTGAGCACATCTTATAAAAGACACATAGACTGGCAATTTTACGTCTATGTGCCAGGCTCTGCAACTTAGTTTTTAAAAACGTACTGCCGCCAATAAGTCTCCTAGCTTGCGTTCCACCGAGTTGGAGAATAAGTTGGAATTTTCTTAACTGGAAGATTTTTTTTTGAAAAATAAATGTTTTATTTAGTTTACACACTTCTGTTGTAGGTATTTAATGTTTTAGTAATCGCATTAGTGAGTACAAAAGTATGAGCAAGAGTCAGTAGGTAATGTCGGGGTCGATGTCAGATCGAAATCTCTCTGACACGTCGTATGATAGTTGACAGTGACACATGTCAAACTGGTTTACGCCCATTAATAACAAGAAATTCGCATAAAGTAAATATTACGACACAATTTTATTATGTATAAAGTCTTGTTTTTGTGGAGATTTTTCGCAAAATTTAAAAGACATAGGGAAAAGTAGAAGTGTAACGTGGTTTTTTTTTTAATGAAATTACTTTTGACACAACCTGATTAAACTATAACTTTTTGTAATAAAAAACTGACTGTTTTCTTAAAATAAAGTTCCTGAAAATTAATTTATTATTTCAAAATTATACTAAAATGGAATATCATAAATGATTTTAGACTACATTTTTATTATTATGAATTTATTTAAATTTGATCTAAGACTTTTGAATAGTTTTGATTAAGTACTTATTTAAGATTTTTGACAAGATCACATTTTTTAAATTTTTTTTATCATATAGAGAGTAAATACACAACATTTAAACTATTTGTAAATGTTTTATTTAGATATTTCTATAGTTTATTTAAAACTATATGCTATCTAAATTTAATGAATTGGAGCTTTGTTCAGATGTTTGAAGCTTAATTTTGACTGCACCAATAAATTAACTTTGCACACTTATTTATTTATTTATTTATTTAACTATTTGTATTCCATTATCGTGTGTGTATATCATACATACTATGCGTGTGTTAAAATCTAAATAAAAACATAGATACACATTTTTTTTTTCAATAAAAAACTTATAATATTAATAGCTACAGTGTTACGTATAGTATTCATAATATTTTAGAAATCGCAAGTGTCAATAAGACAAACGATGTATGGCCGGAAATAATTTATATACATGTACTGTGACCCGAAAACATTATTACATAAATGCATGAGTGAATAGTCAATATTAATTTTCTCACTTTATAAACCAAAATTATGCAACTTCGAATACAAATCAATCCATCATTAAGACTAAAATATGAAGGGAAGTAAAAGCACATTGTCATGTAACCAATTGAACGATATTACATAAGCGTACCAATTAATAAATACTTAATAGGTTGAAAGAACAATGGAAAAAGTTAATTTGTGAACGCAACGATGTAAATACGAACTGGAAACAATATTGAGGGAAGTGATTAGTATGAAATACGAGTATATAGATACTTATTATATTAGAGAGGAAATGTTCTATTATGTGCTACAAGACTCAGTGGCGGATTTACCAATAGGCTGAGTAGGCTGGAGCCTAGGGCGGCAGATTTTAGGGGGCGGTAAATTTGGGCAAATTTTTTTTTGTCTTACAGAAATTAAAAAAAAATATTATTATACAAGTGACCCAGAATTTGCTTGCATTCCTTTAGGGAGCTGATACTGTGATTAAATTGGAGTAATTTAACTTAGGTAATATATGGGTAAAAAATTAACCATTTTCGAGAAAATCTAGTTTGAAAATATTTCAAATTATCTGGATTTTTAGTTTTGGAAGAATGTAAAAAATAACAAGTAACATATTAACCGGACATTTTGTACCATATACCTAAATAAATAAGTAACTACTAAATACTAAATAAATAAGCACGCGATCCCCGACGACCTATCTCGGCGTCAATGGTTCGAAATCGGTTTCGAGAGCAAGGACTACATGCTCGATGTCCAAATTGAAATGATTGTGAACTAGGGTATCGAATTGCAGGTCAGTAGGGGCGGGAAATGTGTAAATCCGCCACTGTAGACTATCGATCAGCTAAGACATCGCATTGGGGCAAACTAAATAGAAATTTTAATCCAATTAATAATATAAATGCGGCCAAGTTTGTTCGTTTGGATGTGTGCGCCAAATTTCATCCAAAATTCTTCTATATCTATATCTATATCTATATCTATATCTATATCTATATCTATATCTATATCAATATCTATATCTATATCTATATCTATATCTATATCTATATCTATATCTATATCTATATCTATATCTATATCTATATCTATATCTATATCTATATCTATATCTATATCTATATCTATCTATCTATCTATCTATATATATATATATATATATATATATATATATATATATATATATATATACTAATCTATACTCTATACTAATATTATAAATGCGAAAGTATGTTTGGATGTATTTATGTTTGTGACTCTTTCACGCAAAAACTACTGAACGGATCACCATGAAATTTTGTATACACGTTGTCTGCGACACCAGAAAGGACATAGGGTACCTTTCATCCAGAAAAAAACAGACTATTCCCGAGGGATAAATAAAAAATAAAAACTAACGCCTGGCCAAAGTGTTATAGCAACACGAGGTCAAGCGTTATATTGCTTTTTTTATTTTATTTTCAACGCGGACGAAGTCGCGAGCGCCAGCTAGTCACGATATATTACAAACTAAATATTGTATAAAAATATTGTATAAAAAAAACTATATAAAATATGGAAAGATAAGTCTAGGTTATTGCAATTATATGCAAAGTCCTTGTAACACAAGTTTAGTTCGCACGAATAAGACTTTAAATGGAAATGAGTAAAGAGCCTACTTATTGTGGCGGTGAGTAAGATGAGTAATCTTTTAAAGATATTTGAGTCTTTTTAAGATTTAAATTTTTTTTTTAATTTTTTTTTTTACATACAAAAAAAAACAATTGGTGGTACACAGTTTAGGTGTACTATAAACTCAATTAAGTTTGTACATATCATGTTAAGTTAATTAATAGTAATGTTAAGTTTTTTTTTCGTCTGTATATTTACAATAATAGTTTTTAAAATATAATAAGTGAATGACACTCTATTAAGGCTCGAGTTCACCAACAGACGGTTAGTTTTTAACAGCTGTTTAAAATTTAAACAGCCGTTTAATAATATTTTGTTGATCACAATCGCTAAAATGCGGGTTAAACGTCCTAAACATCTGATTAACTGAGGCTCGAGTTCACCAACAGACGGTTATTTTTAAACAGCTGTTTAAAATTTAAACAGCCGTTTAATAATATTTTGTTGATCACCATCGCTAAACTGCGGGTTAAACGCCCTAAACATCTGATTAACTTAATGATTAATGATTTAACAGCTGTTTAAAAATAACCGTCTGTTGGTTAAACAGCAGTTTAAAATTTAAACAGCCGTTTAATAATATTTTGTTGTTCAAAATCGCTAAAATGCGGGTTAAACGCCCTAAACATCTGATTAACTTAATGATTAATCTGATGTTTAGGGCGTTTAACCCGCAGTTTAGCGATGGTGATCAACAAAATATTATTAAACGACTGTTTAAATTTTAAACAGCTGTTTAAAAATAACCGTCTGTTGGTGAACTCGAGCCTAAGTATTCATTTAAAAGTATTGTAACCGTGACACAATTGCCCCCTTATGGAGAAGGCGACGTACAAAGGCTTTTAAAAATTTCTAAGAAGATAAATGCACAAATTATTTTTTATTAAATTTCTGCAATTGGTTTGGTTTTGGTTGTAAATATTTTCTACACAGGGTTATCGAAAATGTCATATATATGTACAAGAATATTACATCCTCTTGCGGTTTCCTGCATTATATTATATTATTCTCACATCCTGAGAAATTGTGGTAACATACTTAACCAAGGCTTTTTCTAGACGTAAAAATATATTCGATTCTTTGAAGTCATAAATAACAGGTTTAGTTGTCCTCTCGCACGATTATATCATACGAAATGTGCGAAGAGCCAACTTTAGTGCATTAAATTATCTATTAATATTAAATATTAAAAAGGTTTGGACGTTTTCTTTAATTAGCGAAGGTTACAATTAAGTATATACTCTTTGTATATTTTTTTTCTCTCTTTTTATTTAATCTAAGTAGCAGCCACTAAAACTGTTCAAAAATGTTCAAAAATCCACTAATTCAAAAAGCTTCAAGTAACGAATTCAAAACAGAACTTTTTGAAACTTCGTTATAGGAAAATCAAGAAAATATCCAAAAGTACTATGATAAACTAAACAGACAGTTACCTAATTAGATTTGAGATAATTTAAGCCATAAAATCCAATATGAAAATCTCAATTTACCACATTAAATAAAATGGTTATATTTATAAGCCGAAACACAGAAGTTTCGTAATCGTTAAAGATGTGAAATAGATTATCGCTATTGTATTTTATTTAAGTCCTTGTAACGATTTTTATCAAAATCTCCCACGAGTTAAAATTGTGAACTTTTTCAGAAAGTATGTAATTCATTGTAATTTACAAATCCTTGAATATTCGCATTTACTTGAAATGTTTATTATTAGGGCCTCTTTCACCATCTCTGAGTAAAGTGTCGAGTAGGCTAACCGCAATTTAAAGTCACCGGTAACAGGGAATGATGGAGCTGATATACCTTTGTTTGTATGGTAAAAATCCCAAACATTAAAAAGAAAATAATAAAAAAATTCCCCTCTTAAAAAATAAATGGCGGTTAGCCTAATTGACACATGGTGAAAGAGGCCCTTAGTGTCCAAAATTTAATAAAATATTTTTGGTATAATGGAAAAAGAGATACACGAGGAAAGTTTGTTCACATAATTTACAGAAAAAGTATTATTTTTAAAAAATACTTCAATACTTTATGAAAATTAGATCTACATGAAGTTAGGTTTGTATAACATTTGATGCTTCAATACTTGTCTTATTTTTTATAAACAGAAACAGTTTTTATATAAATAATTAAAATATAACTTGCTTTTCACATAAAAACTTATATCTGAAATAATGTATTTATAAAGGCTATAATAATCATTTCAGATAGAACGTCCACAGATTTCCTACTAGATTTCCTGTTTTACACTTCAGCCTCAGAGTTCTTTTGACCTAAAGCTAATTAAAGTACTTAAAACTCATTAAAGTAATTATTAATGTGGTACTTAGGGTTGATATTTATAAAAGTGATATATGCACGAATAAATGATTTAATTAATAAATGGCTGTCAACAGACATGTCCGTTATCTTGACCTGTCAACAATCTGTGACGGAAATCATATAGATAGTTAAATCGTGCCTTGAAACTCAGACAATAGAAAGACCTCCAACTATAAAATCCTTAAATGAAATTTTTCACACTTTGATTGAGACAGTTCCTGCATCGTTTACAAGCGTGAAAATTCAACTATTACATAATAATTACGAATGATGTAGAGTTTATTAGCGTAGCAATAGTGAAAACTCACTAAATCTCTAGTATAAACCTGATCATTCTTTAACGTCTAACTTATGTTTGGACAAGTACCGATATCGGTAACCTATGAATAGTGTGATTGAATTGAAAAGAGTTACAAAAACATATAATAAAAACATACAAACCGTGAACCGAGTCAATGAAGCACTTGATAAAGTAACGGGTAAAAACGCAATACGCGAGTCATCGGCTCCGCGATACACAGGAGCTTTCAAAAGGCTTTCGCCCATTCACACGACACAACTATTGAGACATTAATATAGTAAGTACATTTATTAAAATATTAAATCGTATAGAACGTTTCAAAATTCACCGGCAATGAAGATAACACAGACTGCTGGCACAAAGGAAAGAGACAAATTTGGATACGTTAAAAAACAAATTTAAATGTGACAGAATAAGACATTCACCTCTTAACGAAGCCGCGCGCGCACTGGCAGCCGAGCTGTTTGCCTCAACAGAACCCGTTTCGTAGAAAAAAACGCCTCTTCCCGCGTCCGCCGCCGACATGGCGACCCTTTGCATATTTCCCTGCTCACTATTTATCATCGCATTATCCACAAACGACACAGGAATTTCTTGTAGCTTCTCTGGAACTAGTTGCGTGTCATTGAGATGATTGTCCGCCTGTCTCACGTCGTCGGCCTTCGGCTGTGTCGTCGCCATGTTGGAATAAGTCAGGTTTGGGTTTGAGCGCGATTCTAGCTTGCGATTTGCTTGATATACTAAATCCGCATTCATGACCTGCGCTGGCACTGCTGGGTTTCTAGGTTGGACTATGGGTCGGCCGTATACATGACCACCGTTGTATTTCCTTGTGCTGTCTATAATCCGCGGTTCAGATGTTTGTGAATTAGCGAAAGAACTGACTTTTAATATTTCATTGGCTTGCTGAAGTAGTTTCCTCTGAATACTTTCTATTTCTGGTTTCGATGCTGTTGTGTTCTCTGACAGTTCAGCTATGAGTCGGTTTACATTGAATTCGGCCATATTGTTATGACATAAAGGCGGAGGAGAAATTATAGTTGAGTTATTCTCTTCACCAATTCTCATGGCTTTCATGGTTGAACTGTCTGGTGGTGTGACAATTATGGCCGGCATATCCTCTTTTAGAGATTTCTTTTCCTTCTGGCCCCTTCTCACTTTTCTGACAATTCTACTTGCCATCACATTATAAAAGCTTTAATGACGTTTGCTTTTCATCGTTAACTACTTGATTCATTCTCTTTTTACTTATTTTACAACGACCTTTGATTATTTAGTTCATTGCAGTAAAAATAATTGAATCTGTGATTATCTTGCGGGAGAAAAACGTTGGCTCTTCTTTAAATGCTGTTTTTTATTGAAGCCCTTAACTTAATTCCTTTTTGTACGCATTTTTAAACAAAGCTTTGCAATGTAATTTAAGTCTTACTGAAGATCTTTAAGACTTAATTTGGAATAACAGTGGTTAAAGAAATCAGTTTGTTAATGTTAGCAAGAGAATAAAGAACACTTTGAACATATTTTTTAGTTTAAGTAATTGAATATGTACCGAAGTTTAAAGCCGTAAAGTTAAGTTTTATTTTCTAGTTTCCAATTAGATTTCATTTTATGACTCGTAAACGAATATTATTGTTCGCTGTACAATTTGTAGGGATTTATAGGATTTTAATATTGAAGTTGATTGAATTTAATTAGAGGAATAAAAGTGATGTAGGCAGATGACGTTAAAAACAGAAATACATATAAATCTACATCTACACTAATATTATGAAAAGCTATGTAATGTCGAACATCGGAATAAAAAAATCTTTCAAGTATACTTTAACTTAAAGATTATTTTTTTGTCCTTTAGTTTCAATTTAATTGGATTTTTTCCCCCTGAATACAAAAAAAGTATTATACCGTATGCTAAACAGTCACAGAGAAATTCTCAAGAGGCGAAGTATTAAAATTGAAAATTATTAAATTCAATTAGTTCTATACGATTTTTTTTATTTATTTTTTTATTTTTTAAACTTTGTTTATTCTCATCATATTGATATAAAAGTACAAATTTCATCACCTACACATATTAATTTTATTATTTTATCCATTCCATTATAATAAATATCTTAATCCGTAATAATATTATAAATGCGAAAGTATGTTTGTATGTATAGATGTTTGTGACTCTTTCACGCAAAAACTAGTGAACCGATCACCATGAAATTTTGCATACACGTTGTCTGGGACACCAGAAAGGACATAGGGTACCTTTCATCGTTCAACGCGGACGAAGTCGTGGGCACCAGCTAGTTATTGCCTAATTTAAAAAGCTTCTACTCATTAATAATAATAGAATATAAAAAAAATCTAAACCATTGAATATTAAGAAAATTGTCAATAGATTATAACCGTTACAGTACAAAGAGGTGTAATGATTTGTGCGACAACAATGATTGTTGACACACTTTCTCTGTTGTTTCATAAGCAATTATTGTCACAAGAACTATTTCTCATACGTATAGCGACATGTAGTTTAATTCTCGTTATTGTAACTATTTTAAGTATTGGTAACCGAACCGGTAACTCAAGACTTGTGAAGATTCGCCCACTGGCCGAACTGAGAACAAAATTAATTTAAAATATTAGAAAAACCGATAACCCGATATTAGAAAACGATATATATATATATGTGTGTGTGTGTGTGTGTGTGTGTGTGTGTGTGTGTGTGTGTGTGCGTGTGTGTGTCCAAATCCAAATGGGTTAAGCCCTTTTTCGGTGAAAAAGTAACAAATATCCATACATCACATATCACAAACTTTCGCATAAATAATATTGTAGGATTAACTGGTGCTCACGACTTCGCCCGCATTGAACGATGAAAAGTACCCTATGTCCTTTCTGGTGTCCCAGACGATGTGTATGCAAAATTTCATGGTGATCGGTTCAATAGTTTTTGCGTGAAAGAGTTACAAACATCAATACATCCAAACATACTTTCGCATTTATAATATTAGTACGGATTAGGCTTGTGTGTTGAATCATAAGCCGTATTTGGTGAACTGTGCCGAGACAATTTTTATAACATCGTTCATATTGTTGCGGTGTCCAATTTCAGACAGATTTACAGCTTTAGCGTACAGAACACGGCTGTGCGCGGGTAGTTGCCAAATATAACACCTTATACTGAATTTATTGCCTACGTACATGGCTCTATGTTAAGGGGAAGTTATAACATTGAAATACTTGAAGCGAAATAACAAATAGTTATTCAATATTTACCTAATATAATAATATGGCATATAATATTTTATTTGTTTTGCTATCGGGATTTCAAGGAAAGTATTAATTTTTCGTGTTCATTGCAAACTGAATTATATAGAATAATAATTTATATAAACATGTAATAAAATGTGAGCATTAAATTAAATTTATGTATTTTAAAAGTATAATTTATCATATTTTTAATAATTTATTTTTTGGAAATCTTGAAATACCAGTAGTAACATTAATTATCACCAATCTTCTGACAACATCTCAGAAGAACTTCTTCTTAACTGTGCTTATCTTAAAGCTACGTAGCACAGTTTAACGCAAATCGCTTAACCAACTTTAACAATGTTACTGTATTGCCTAAACATTTAATAACATTTGAGGTTGTTGTCTATTAAACTTGATAAGCGAGACATTTGAAAAAAGAAAATTTAATACATCGAAATTTAAATTTTGTATGACATTTTAACAAATTTATTAATCTATACTAATAATATATTATAAAGAGAGAGATTTGCATTTTTGTATGTTTGTAATGAATAAACTCAAAAACTATTGAACCGATTTTTAAAATTCTTTCACATATAGAAAGCTACATTTTCAACGAGTAACAGAGGCTATATTTCATAAACTTAGGCGGACGAAGTCGCGTGCAACAGCTAGTATAAGGATAAAATAAATTCTTTTTAAAATTTTACTTAGTAAGCGGTCAGTATTTGCGAAAATACGAACTATTGGTCAACTCTGCCCAAAAAATAATAACCACCAATTAAGTTTTATTATCCAGTTTCAATGTGCTCCTACATCATAGACTCACACTATAGGTCGCGTCCATCAATTATAAATGATAATATCTAAAGTAACATATTACCTCGTCACTTAAAACATTCATCTAACCTGCACACATCTTTTGTATACACAAGCATTCACTTATATGTATTGTATACTTATTTACTCAATCATACTTAACTGTATTTGATGTAACTAATACTATAATTACTTAACATCGACCACAGCGTTGTTCAATCAATCGGAGCAACAGGAAAAAAGAGTACGCCTCGTCCGATCAATCGGAGCAACAGGAAAAAAGTTCACATCGCCCGATCAATCGGAGCAACAAAGAAAGTCCGCATCGTCCGATCAATCGGAGCAACAGGAAAAAAAGTGCACATCGCCCGATCAATCGGACGAAGCAGTCGGACCACGCGGTCTCAGGGAAAAATTCACTATATATGCACTCGTATTTCGACAATAAAATAAAATTCACAATAACTAGCAAAGTAAACAAAGTTGTTAAAGTTTCCTACACAAAGACCGTTTCGCATTACGCAGCTTCCAATAAAACTTATTTGAATTGTAAATTCAATGTGAATCATCTCACGCAAGCGCAACGCGATGCACTGCTTTAAAGTCTGCCGTCACATTTCTGAATTCACAAATTGATGATAAACTAGTGACGAGTCCGCCTTCACAGGAATGTATTTTATATAAAGGAACCTTTCTCGTTTATCGCTCTTTCAATTGGAGAGAACCATATCAAAATCCGGTGCTTGGGATGTAAGCGGAGAAACAGACAGAGGGGGTGAGCGAGTTTTTTAATATTTTGAAGAGATTCCAGCATAAAGATTAAAGGCAGCTTTATAGTTCCCTAAAAACGTGGTCTTATAAGGGTTGCTACTGTACTTATAAGACCAAACAACACTACAAATTTCTGTTAATTTACATTCATGTTTTAAAAAAAGTGTGTGTGTGTCAGCTCCGACCCACGACTTGGAGTTTACTCCATACGAACGATTTAAAATACATTTAATTTTTCTCAATTCGTACACGGTGAAGGAACAACATTGTTATTTTTTAAAAAAATATTGTGTAGATGGAGCAATATCTCTGAAACTTTAGAGAAATTTCTAAAATATTTTAAAAATAGAACGTAACGCATACCGTGTGACAATTTTGATTTTTCTCCCATAAATTTTCATACCACGAGCTTTATATTATATGCAAACTCCAAAAAAACTCCTTGATGAATTATAATATTCCATGTGGTTATTATGTTTTTTTTTTTTACATTTACAATAATATAGATCTACAATATGTGTACATACACATAATGTATGTTTAAAATTTAGCGATATAGCATAATTTAATAATAATTGGCGAAGTAAAATACTTAGTTGTTGAGTTTGTAACTAGAAAATCTGTTACAGAAACCGCAGATGAAGATATCATTAATGACTTTATACGGTATTTCTATTGTTTTGCTAAGTTCAGTTAATTAAATGTTTGTTCTGTTGTGTCGAGAGCTCATTGTTTGGGAAGCGACCGTCTATAGTTCCGTTTCTTAATAAATCCAAATCCGTATTAGGTAACGGTCGACGACTTGAGTTATTTTTTTCTTTTAATTAAAAATTTAACGACGATACTTAAGACTTCAGTCATAAAATTAAATATTAAATAAAAGAACTTTATTAAAAAAAAATAGTTTACGTTACAAAATATCTTAAACCTAATCACAATTAGTTTGTTTGTGATTAGAAAAATAACTATAATTTAATTAAAGCGTGTTAAAAACCCAATAATAATTACATTACACCATTAAAGCTCAAGTAAAAAACAAATAAATTATAATATTAAAAAAAAAAAAACAGATTTTAAAATGCGTTCAAATTAAGGAATTAAGTCATTACAATCCAAATGAACAAATTCTGACTAGCTTGTCACTTCTTAGGCAAATATCAAACTTCAAATATGATGAATTTTAAAAAGATAAACTCCAAAATACATTTTTGACAAATCGGAGCTTCCTTTTTAGTTAATAATCACAACACTGGCACCATTCACTTTCAAATTTTAAATGTTTTAAATTTTTCACAAATTAATTATTTTGAACGTGTCCTAAAACGCGAGATGTGTGTGCGTGCCAGTAGAGCACATTGAGCCAACAAGCGCACATTTTAAACTGAACAGTTCGCTTCGCTACGTACATTGGGCCATCGAGATTCGCTTTCGTAGCCTCCAGCGACTTCTGTCATGTAGACTATAAACGAATAGACATGGCCTTCTAATATAATTGTTTGTGTAAACTGTTAGGTAGGTATAGGTAGGTGTGTTAAATGTTGACTTACATATAAGGTGAGAAATATATCGGTGTTAATTTTTTTTTATAATTAATAAATACTAAGTGTTGCACGCGGCTTCGCACGCGTAACTTTATAAAAAATAGCCTATGTTACTCGCCGATAATATAGCTTCTTAACAGTGAAAGAATTTTTAAAATGGGTCTAATAGTTTCGGACTATTAGACCTATTTGGTTTTAGACTTAGAACTATTAGACCTATAGAGGAAAGATTTGTTTGTTTGCATTGAATAGGCTCCAAAACTACTGGACCGATTTGAAAAATTCCTTCACTGTTGGGAAGCTATATTATCAGCGAGTAACATAGTAACATATTTTATAAAGTTACGCGGGTGAAGCCGCGTGTAAAAGCTAGTTTTTATATAAAGATAATAGACAAAATCATTTCTAAACGAACAGTAACGCTATAAAAAGGTAGTGCACCGTCTTTTACACGTGGCTGACTCAAGTAATGCGTTCTGGTCAGGGTACGCTGCCCATGGTGGACTGTAGGAAGTCTTCGCGAGGAGGGATCGACGAGGCGTTTTATAATCGTGATTTATTCAATTGTTGTGTGCTCTATGATTGAGATAATTTGTGTGCGTGTTTATGGACTCGTAGCGTAATGGCTTGTTAGGTAACAAGTACATCATGAAAGACTCGTCTGTAAAGACATCACCTTATATGTAGGATTTCAAACAGGTTCGACATGGGATAAGTAATAATTATTTTATTTCCTGCTCTTTCATATTATGTAAGTGTTTATAAAATAAAAATTGCCATAAATATTTTTTACAAAATACTTATGGGTTATATGTAGGTACTATAGTTAAAAAAATATGAGCCTTCACAGAGAAACAAGCTTACAAAATCCGTTGTATCTCTCTTTATTATTAAATATTACTTGTAATATAATCATAGTCAAGACAGTATAGTATAAGATCGACAAATTAGCATATATTTTAAATTACTAAAGACAGCGACCATTCTACGGAACCACTTATTTAAGAAAATCTTTCAGTGAAATGTACATTATTCTTTTACTATTTATTCATAAATTATTAAAATAAACGAGAATTATTTGGAATTCATTTGAGATTTTTTATTTAGAATATTAGGAATTATTTAGAATGATGAAAATGTAGGATTATCAACATTCGGATTTGAAAATATTTTTTTTGAATTTTATAAAATAAAAATTTCAACAATCAGAGGTTCACAATCTCGTGATCTTATAACTTTTTTTTTGTGTAAGTTTTACAGCTAAAAGTTTTTCTTTAAAAAAGTAGAGAACCGAAAGAACTTTAAAAATCAGAAATAATATTCATTCTGCTCTTTGAAATCCTATTGACATTCATTTCAGGTCATTGGAATACATTTGGCGTGTATCGAATAAGTACTACATGAACAGTTGTGTCCCGCACAATAATTACGGCTTCCACAAATAAAGAAATGCAAGTAACGACACGTCATTTGAGAACTATGTTACATAGTGGCATTAATATTATTTCTCCATCAAGCAACGAGCGTTTGTCTCTAAGAGAGATGTTACAAAAACTCGCACGGTCTACATAGACTTGTATACAATATCTTATTGAAGTTCCTACTAGTGGTAACATGATTTACACTTTCCAACGGACAAAAATTACTATTAGATTTTACAATTAATGATAATAAGAATTTATTTGTAGCAGAAAGTGGTAATTCGGTCTAAAAAAGATTTCATATGCATATTTTGCCGCTACTGCGACATAGTTTCCTGGATTGATCGATTAAAAGTCAGAACGCATATTACGCACGTCGAGAAGTATGATCTACTACAGCTGATCATCCAGGGAAAAATACAGGGTAGATGCAAGCCGGACGGAAGACATAATTCCTAGATTAAAAATCTCCGGTAGAGAAGCCGTGGGGGCCAGCCGCTCATGAACTTTACAAGGAGATGGCTAAACGGTTGGTAGAGGCGTTCGGGTGACCAGAATGCTGGCTCTTACTTTGTCCAGAAGATAAGCATATGCAACCAACGCAACGGGCCAATGGCCATCTGGCCACTTTTCCGTCTACCAAAGGCTTAATAGGTTTAAATTATTTATTAGTATTTTTTGAAAATAATTAGTTAGTTTTTAAGTTTTGTATATATTAATTTTGTATAATTAATTAATTAATTTTGGTTAATTTGAATGTAATATATTTAGATAATAAATTATATCTTGTGTTTCAAAAAATCTCCGTGAATGATATGGCCCAAGTATACCAGATCCCTATTTTGAGCCGCCGCCGCCTCGAACCTTCGAGTATTAGGCCAAACTAAATTGTTCTGGGCTAAACTAGTATATCCTGACACGCATAAGATGAACCGGTTTGGTCTTGGACAAAATAGTTTGACCTGCAATCGAGTTTCGCCGGTATCTACTGACTGATGCACAGAAGTGAAGTTAAGTTATCCTGGAAAGTGCTCAAAGTGATGACACCATGTGATGAAGCAGCGCGCCACGCGCCACGGAGCGTGACGTGGGGTAACTTAGCGTGTGTGAAGTAATAATTACTTGCAGCTTACACGAGCACACAACACTACACCGAGCCGATCATCTATTTTATTGCTTTCTGTATCTATAATACACACTTAAGGCTATATTTGTTTGGCCGTGCAATACTCTGTTACTTAATATAATATGCATCTTAAGTTGGGAACCCCATTTGACGAAAGTGCAGAAGACGTGTGCAGTTAGTTGTGCTTGTACCCTGGCGCAGTAATGGGAGGATGGTCAGACCACATGATGGTAGATACTTTTTGTACACGTTAGACTTAAGCTATAGAGGTCAAAGAAATGTTTTTTTTTTTTTTAGAATTTTTGTCTGTTTGTGCTGGCTAAACTCAGAAACGGCTTAACCGATTTGAATGCGGTTTTCAATGATGCAATGTAGCAAACTTCCCATAACATTGTGTCTGTTTCACTCCCATCGGTTTACAAACAAAAAAGTTATGAAATACCACGCATACGAACGAATACGCGGTCACAGCTAGTATTGTACTTGCTATATTTTTTAAATTTTAAACATAAATAACATAATATTGAGACAGACAAGAAAAATTAGAAATAGAATTAAAAATATATTTTTTATTTGCATTAGAATCATTGTAGTTTTTCAAGAAATATGTATAAGACACAAATGTATGTTTAATGAACGATCAAAAGCGGATTAATGGCGCTTGCCTAACTGTTGGAGATATGAGATTAATTATGTTAAGGTTAAACTGACATCATATTATTAAAACCGTATCACAAGGAGATTTGGTTTCGACCAAGGCCAAACCGAACAAAAAATGGGACAAAACGATATTATTACTATATTTATATAATTAATAATATTTTATAGTGATATAATTAAAGATTATTTTAAATATTATAATAATCACGAGGAAAAAATCTAGCTTTTTTTGAAGTAGCTGTATGCTCAATTTTAAAAGCATTTGAACTATTGAAGAATAGTTATTTGCAAAAGATTTCCCAAGAAAGCTTCCACAGAAGCAATGGTCGACACTTCGTATACTTTCTAAGAAAATTATGTATTTTAAGATTAACCAGATTATCAATTTTCTTTTCTAGTTATGTATTTAAATTATATGTCTGTCTTTACATATGAACACATGCAAAATTAGGAGGTGCCAGAAGGGACCACCTCATAACAGATTATCTGCTTAGATACTACTAATATTAATAAAATTAATTTTAATTAAAATTAAATATAATTTACATTAATATTTAATTTATAAGTAAATAAATAGTATCTCAGGAAGGGGACGTTAGAGCATTACTCTCCCTTAGGAATGACTATTAGTAAGTATTAAGTGTTTACCGGAACAAAAAGGAATAAAATAATATCATACAGTAGTATCCTACGGTATGATATTATTTTATTCCTTTTTTTAATAAATTCGAATTTATTAAAAGACATTTTTTTTCTCCTTTTTCTAAATCTCAGTAATTATTTCTCTTAATTAAATGATACAAAGATTTTTTCTAAAAATTAATGGTATTAAAAATTAAATTCAAAGAAGAAAGGAGTTAAAAACGATGTTAGCAGTTAATAATATACCGCTCTGTTTTTGAGCTCCCCCTTGTGCAAAGGGTCTAAACAGGTGCATCGTTTCCGCCCCACGACCTTGGTATTTGCAACCCTCTGATCACCCTCGCATGAGCAGGTGCGTAACAACGGCCACCTCCTTATCAATAGTTATAGTGGAAATATATCATCGATGTATGTATGTATCAGAGATGAAACGGATAGCAGTTTAGCCGGATACCGGATACCCAATATTCGGCCAACCTTTAAGCCGGATATCCGGATATTCGGCCGCTAAATATCCGGAGGAACATTGCCGTTTAGTGCCCAAATACCCAAATTTAGAAAAAGTTTGCAAAAAATCTACCTTTTAGCACTTTTGCAGCAGTGTGTGCAGCGAAAGACTTTTTTCTGAAGTTGGCCTTATTTACGAAGACAAGCGAAACCGCTTGCTACCTCTTAATGCAGAGAAATTAGTATTCATTCATCATAATTTGCCCTTAGTGCTGTACGAGTACTAGGTAATTCTTTTTTTTTTAAGCTGTAGTATTATATGGTGATAATAATAAATAAATAAATAAATATCTTCACACATTCCACACAGCACCATCTAGTTCCACAGTAAGCAACTAATGCTTGTATTATGGATACCAGACAATTGATATACTACATAGGTTACTTTTTTTTGTAAATATATACATATTATAAATACTTTCTATTAAATATATTTCTTAAATTCGGTATTCGACCGGATAGGCGCTAGTTATCCGGTATTCGGCCGGATAGTATTCAGGCCGCCGGATACCGGATAGTTACCGTATATCCGTTTCATCTCCAGTAGTGAAAATATTATGTAAATATAACCGAACTCTTTTTATTATATTTAGTGAATTTTCTCAATAGTAATAATATCAATAATTACGGCGAAGGGTTTTGTAACTAAAAACCTTGACGAACACCTCAAGAGGCCTTTGCTAGATGGCTGGATAAAGGGACAGATAGATAGATAAGGCGGTACTTCTTAACACTAAACGAATTGTCAGAAGGTTCCTCAATCACTGGTATTTTGGGGCTTTAGTACTTATAAAAACTATGTACTGCCATGGGGAGTCGATAGACGAATAAATTTAGGTATTTACTTTGTAAAAAGTTTCGTAAACATTTTAGATAAATCGAATAAAACAAAGGTCGTCTTTTGGCGACAGTAGAGTAAGAATAACCTGCAGCTTTAGAACAGGCCATACATTTATATCAAGGTGGTTGTCTAGCCCACATTACATTAATAGCATATCATTTTGTTTGTAACATTTCATACACTTTCATTATTTAACTGGTTTACTAAGTTCGCAAATTATCGTTTAGGACACATAAGAAAAATTCATGCGAATATGTACTCTAATCTAATTGCGATAAAGCTATGACATTATAGGCTAATGCATATAAGTTTTTATTAGTGTAATTTTCGAAGTATATTTTAATTTAAATGTGTTGTGGTAAGTTCAGTTATAGAAGGCATTTTAAGGGTCGTTCGTCACAGTTTTAAAACTGCCTGGAGAGCAGTTTCGTTTTTTATTATTAATATTTATGTTAAGGTCGTCAGACAGGTTGACGGTTCAAATTTATGGTAGGTGGCTACCGTCGCCTATAACACAAGCACAGGTGCTACATCTGATGATAGTAGGATAAGGGATTAGGAAGAAATACGGCAATGGCTTATTAAATGTCGTCTTCAATCGTCCAAATTAATGATGCCTTCAATTATTATTGTCCAAATTAATGTTTCCTTCAATCGTCAATTTTGTGTTATTTAAAAAAAAAAATCTTTAGAAAATTTCCACGTTAATGATGAAGTTATTCTAAGAAGCAAACTTAACCGCATTCATACGTCATCCAACAGGATAGGTGATCTTTCTTATCCCTCATCCTCAATCCTTCTATGGTCGGCAGCATGTTTGCAACACCTATGTCGTTGCTTGTGTTATATGTGACGGTAACCACCTACCATCAAGTGGATCGTCAGCCTGTCTGTTGACCTTAACATAAAAAATGGGCTAGTAGAAACAAAAGTAGGTCTTTACTCTTGACAACGAAGTGTTACACAAAGTCGTTTAGTGTGTGTCTATCACGTTGTCACATTAACATAAAAATATATAATAAGCCTTTGCCTGTCAAAATGTGGGCGTTAGCAAATTGAAGCGGATCAAAGTCACCGCGAGCAGGAAATAGAATTTTTAAATATATATGATATAACTCGAAACGGCATTAATCGATAGACTTAACATATAAGATTTCGACTCAACTGTCCGCCTACACGAGAAAAGTCGCAAGCGAACGAGCGTTTTTTAAACGAGCGGTTAGGCTCCATTCGTTTTGTAGAGGTCACTATAAAAAATGTATATAATTAGTAATTATTATTAATTATTAAATACTAGCTGACAATGCAAACGTTGTTTTACCAAAAAAAAATTTTTTTTGGCGTATAAAAAATAATTTAGAACCTATTCTCAGACCTACCGAATATACACAAAAAAATTTATAAAAATCGATCAAGCCGTTTCGAAGGAGTTTTGTTACAAACACTTTTGTGACACGAGAATTTTATATATTTCATAACCTTATTTCTTTTGAATCCAAAAAGTATTTAAGTCTTCAAATGGTGCATATTATTTTTTTAATTAGATCTAATTTGTGAAATGGCTAAGATAGATTCTTATAGATATTGATTTTTGCTTATCCACAGTAAGGTGGTTTATAAGAAGTTAGCGGAAAAACAGAATAAGGCGGACAGCGACTTTATTTTATAATTTTACTACTGACCTGTTCCTGGCTTCGCCCGGGGTGGAATTTATAGCTTCCCCGTTTATCCCGCCGAAAAATCGAATTAAAATCATTCTTGAGTTTTTGTGAAACTAACACACAGCGATTGATTCTTATATATTAAGTAACTAGCTGTTGAACGCGACTTCGCCCGCGTAACTTTATAAAATATAGCCTATGTTACTAGCTGATAACGTAGCTTTCTATTTTAGAAGAATTTTTAAAATCGGTTCTGTAGTATTTGAGTTTATTCATTACAAACATACATATCTTCTCTCTTTATAATATTAGTATAGAAGAAGGAGGTGTAGGTATACTTAGATATAGATATAAAACTCTAAGGACCTCTTTCACCATCTCTGAGTAAAGTGTCAAGTAGGCTAACCACCATTTAAAGTTACAGATCACCGGGAATGATGGATCTGATATACCTTTGATTGTACGGTAAAAGTCTCAAACATTAACAAGAAAATATTAAAAAAAATCGCCTATCGAAGGATGCAGTAAACCGAGTGCATAATTTAATAAAACATAAAATTATTTCTAAAATTAACTAATCAACACTTTACTTGTAGTTGGTGAAAGAGGCCTTAAGTATTTAAGATATGTCATTTAATTAGCGCGCGTTTAAAATACGCTCGTATGTTCAAACTTCATTCGGTTCTCTTTATGGTTTATCGTTTCTATATAAATAATTTTATTAAGTAAGATCAATTACTCCGATAATATTTTATTTATATTAATTATTTTTGTATCGCGCACGAGATTTTACAAAAGCTGGTACAAAAGTATACTGTATTAAAATAAATGAATCTTAATTTTTTGTATTACACGTATTAACTGAAAATATTGAATTTGAACTTAATTGCAGAGTATTAAAGCTCAATTTAAGTTCACACTTTGAACAAAGAACTCGCAAGGCAATAAGTTAAATGACTTTATTTCGTGAAGTTAAATTGAGCACGCAATGCGACTCCAAAAAAGGCTTCGATTAAAGGCATTCCGTAAAACAAAGGCGTGCGATTTACACCCACGGAACCCACTGCTTGGAAGGCCTTATATAAGGTACAATTACCACTTAATGAACTTAAATAAAAATAGATAAATAGGTAAACTCCTATCTTTAAGAAGTAGAAAGAAAGAAAAGAAATTTTATCGAGTCAAATATTTATGTTAATTTAAATTTTTAAATATTATGTTTATAATATTTAAAAATTGAGGAGGTTCTAAATTTGAGATTGTACGATTTTTTTTTTAAATATTTTTTTTGTTACGCTAATATTCCGTTTTGATACTTTTGTTATGAATTAATTTTGATACTTTTGTATTTGTTTGGTAGGTCATACTTCATAACTTTTTGTCTCATATACATTTAAATTTTATTGAAATTTACTCAGCGCTTTTTGAAAAATTCAAAATCAATATAATTATATATAAAAAAAAAAGACTTCAACACTTCAAGCTACAAAACTTTTTTAAATCTTACTAATGGTGAAAACCGCATCAAAATCCGTTGCGTGGTTTAGGATGAATTAGCGGCCAAACAGACAGACGCGGAAAGCGACTCCATATATATGTAAATATTCATGTATTTCTCAAATTAATGTAACCACCAACTTACTTAAGTTATCCCTATCAAATGCAATTTGAAATTTAGCAAGTATTTTATAGTTTTCATGTACACAATTGCAGTTTGTTTGTGTATTATTTAATAATAATTTACATAATTATTAAATAAAAAAAAGCGAATTTGTTGTGTTTGAGTAAGTGAGACAGGGGATGAGACAGCGTACTTTATTTATTCTTTATTCCTAGTCATTTATACTATCATCAACCATCAAGTGGGTCTTCAACAAACGTTTAAATTGGCCTTTATCCTGTCCACCGCATTTAATCGCAAAAAAATTAACCGCATTCTCTGTGGAGCTCGCATCGCGAAATGCGCACATTTAAAAGGGATGCGTGTTTAGTTAGACATCTTTAACTACACGCAAAGCATTTCGAAAAAATGTTTGCGTTCCTTTGTTTTCGTTTCTTTTAAGTTAGTACACAAAACTAACAACGTACGTTTATTATTTGACCTTTAAAATATAATACTTAATACTTAACTAAAATTAATTAAATTAAAATCTTAACGTCTCATCAAAAATAAGAAAAACCAAACCGTTTTCTAAGTAGACAAAAATAAAAGATTCTTTTATTAGTGATTGTAGATTGAAATAATAAAGTAACCCATTGGTCGAATGGGTACGGTGCTTGGCGCCCTTTAGTTAGAGGTCTGGCTCAGGATTCCCGGGTTCGATTCCCAGCAGGGACAACTAAGGAAAGAACTTTTTAAAATAGACTTAGGTCTGGGTGTACAAGATGTCAAATGTCTGTATGGTTTCATTTAAAACACAATAACATAATATATTTGTATGTTTAGAGAAAGGATAAATAAATTTGTTGTTGAAATAGCACCGAACATTACATAACAATGTCTCAACTAAAATTAATTATTTTGGACGAATAAATGATTTTAAAATGCTACACTTTAGTTTTATTGTTATTTCAATTCAAATTATAAAAAACTATCTTTAATGTCAGAATTTTCTTCACGAGTAAAACCATAGATAAAATACTACTTACTTCACTAATAAAATTCATTTTGAATTTAGAAGCACAAATATTTTAAATGAATTACAAAACAACGCCATCTATATAATAGAAAAGTAACCACGCAACATAATAATTATCTAAAACTAGGACCAAATAACGATAAACTATTTTGATACTACGAACAAATATATTATTTAACTTTTAACACACGAATAATAATAATTAATAACGTTTAAAACTTACCGTCAAATGCTAATAAATCCACGGGATAGCTAAATATGCCTCTGCGTCTTGGATCCAGCTTGATTTTTTATTCAAACTATTATATATACTTATAACACAAATAAACTTTCACTAAAAATAATTTATTAATTTTATATGAAATTATAGAGATAATTAAATTAGTAACACATTATTTTTGGTGCATTTTTCTGTATAAAAAATAACTTCTGTAACATCCTTATTGAATGAAACAATGATTTTGTTTGATCCCTATCGTCGTGTTTGGTTCATTTGATTTGGTTTTCCAATCATGCGTCGCAGGCGCAGGTGTCTACGTTTGGACGAACACACAAACATGAGACTGAACACAGAGTCACACTGTGTAAAAATTCATACAGACGACCGGAGTTGTCGAATCAGTGTACGAGTTGTTGGAAAACATATGTAACATGTGGCGTGCTTAAGTATAGTCTGACTCGCTCTTTCATATGTGATGAATATTTATATATTAGCTGTCTTTGTTGGGGATGGAAGTATTGTTCATTATTAGGCAAGGATGTTTAACGAAATAATAATGAGGTTTTTAGTTTTTCAGGCATGTTAAAATCGTTGATTTTTTAGTGGTTTTTAAGTAACGTTGTAGATGTGTTTATGAGAGATTAGTTACAGGAAATTTTGTTATAATAATTACTAGCGGGTCACCCCCGCACTGTTCTTTTCTGAAAATTATGTATAAAAAGCCTCAATAAAAACCTTCCTAATTTAACGCTCTTTCCATTATAGTGAAAACCGCATTAAAATCCGTAGGTAACTTAGTTTAAAAGATCTAAGCGTACATACAGAGAGACAGACAACGTTATGCGACTTTGTTTTATGTGTATTTGTTTTAATAGAATAATATAAATTCCTATCTATGTAGTAAAACCAATAAAAAGTTTTATAATGAACCTCAAAAACGTATAAATAGTGAATCTGATTTTTTTTTTCTTTCAAATTGTGTAACGTACGAATTAGGTACTGACCGAAATACGAGGAACCAATGTTTGCAGCCGTGACTTGATTCGAAAAAGCTTGATGATTGGTCAGTGAACTTTCAATTGACATCTCCTGGCGACCCATTTTCTGAAAGAGGAAAATTTTTAGTTAATTTAAGATTTATTCTTATTATTTGATTTTTACTAAACATTAATAAAAAGAAAAGAAAATAGGCTAGAAATCTAATAAAATAATATCTACACATCTATTAGCGCCACCTCTGTATGTTGTCGTGAACTAATAAGATTGTGTAGCGTTGAGAAATAGTCTAAATATTGTTGGCTATCGTCCATAGATGGCGCTAATGAATGCTTTAGAAATTTACCTGTATATCACAATTGTCCGTAGCTCTTTGTTCTTGACTTATGTTGATGTTTTTCGTTTGCATTTTAATTTGGGGCCTTTAGGCCCCGCCCTGAAACAATACAAAAAATAATCTTACATAACAGGTTCCGAAAACAATGAATTACTTAGGACTAATGAGTGTATAACTGATGGCTTTTAACGGCCTCAAACTCTATTAGAACATCAAAACGCCATGGACTCAGTAGCTTTCCCGCAACTTTCTTATTTATTTTAGCGTCTGTTTTGTACCTACTAGACTATTTATTAGTACCTCCCCCTGCAAGGCACACGACCACCACCTGAGGTTGTCCACCATCCTGGCCATCTTGCCACCACCCCGGCTATTACCTGAGAGCGATCCTGCCACCACCCTGGTCATACTGGACAAGACCTTAGTATGACCTTTGCTAACATCCTTACCATTATTCTGGTCCAATAGTAGGATGGCCATTATTTTGGTATGTCATCGTACTCTGGCCACCACTTAAAAGTGTCCACTAAATTGACAACCCTGGCCACCAACAAAGGGTGTTCACCATCTTTGCTACCCTAGCTACGATAACTTTTCTTACACCCCGATTTTCCAAAGATATTTTCCTCCGCAGTTATACCAAGTAAGTAATTATTTATGATACACACAAAATATGATAATTGTCTAAGACTGCTGCGTCTGCGTTTAAGCATTCTTTTCACTAAGCTTCATAATTTTTTGTGTAATGATACATAATATCGTAATGAATTAATTCATAATTCATAATATCGTAATATCGTAATTACATGGAGAAACATGTAAATAAGTGAGTATTTAAAAAACCACATTATACCGCATCAGATATTACATTATTATACCTTCTCGTATGTAAATACAGCTTTGGTTCAATCCCACGTTAATCCTTGCAGACGATATCCGGCGATCCGTTCACAAGATAATTAATATAACTAGATTCAGGAAGAGCTCCATTTTAAAATATCTTACAAATATATACCTTCGTGTTGATATATAAAATCTTTACCGATATTAGAAAGAAGTACAGTTTGTATGTTTGCTTTTTTGTATAATAGCACTTCGAAACTACTCATCCGATTTAAAAAATATTTTACCATAAATTACATTAGGATGGACATAGGCTAAATATTCCAATAGAGCAATAGCTATCTAAAAATAAATATCCTACCCTCGACAATCCGATGGGTCGCAGGGGCCGGTGGGATCGCAGGGGCCGGTAGGGTCGCAGGGGCCGGTGGAGTCGCAGGGGCGGTGGGGTCGCAGGGGCCGGTTGGGTCGCAGGGCCGGTGGGGCGCAGGGGCCGGTGGGGTCGCATACACCGACCTCGTCCAATCGGATTGGTTTGCTGGGGACCAATAAGGCCCACACCTGCGTGCTCCGAGCGGGCTACGTTCAGCGGAGCTCGTGGCGGAGTGCACACAGAGGAGGAAAAGTGCTCCGGGAAGCGCTCTCCCAGAGGATGGCGGCCCCGTGGTGCAGGGAGGTGCACCTCCCGGTGAGCATCCCCCCACCCCCCAGGCTGTCCCCACACGGGGCCATAAAGGAGGTATAACCGGCCCTGTGTTATCATGTGTTTTTTTCCCTACCAGTGGGGATACCTTAGTAGGGATATGTGGAACGGACGGAAAAATCAATAAGTACTCATTTGCATGGGAAGTGAACCTATGTTCCTATAGATATTTTTATAGGATTATTATATCCTGCTATTGATTGGAATAATTATGGACCTCGATCGATATTTTAATGTCCGGATTGCGGATGGAAGGCCAGCACAATGACCACAATATCCTGTCTTGGGAAATGACGCTGAATTAGTTTAGGAATATATATTACAAGTATTATAATAGAAGTCATACTAATATTATAAAGAGCCTAGTCTAGTTTATACTAATTGTTATATATTAAATTAAAATTCAAGATAATATGTACATAGATTTGTATTTTCTAATGACAGTGAAAATTCTATCAACAACGGTTGCTAGGTGCTGACTTATATCTATGACACGCCTCCGCCGTTATTCCCAGGAATCAGAGGCGCAGGGAGTAGCTGGTCAAGGTGTCGAATCCATACACGTCCACTGTCCGTCCTTATCTCGTAGTGTACGTTTCCTAGACGGCGGGTCACTGAGCCAAACTCCCACTTCTTTCCTGAGACGGAGTAATTCCGCGCTTGTACTCGGCTTTCTAGAGCCAACTCCCTTACTCTTGTATTGGCTAGTGGAGGAACCTTCGGAGGTGCACGTAATTTGGCTACAAGTCTTGTTCGTACTTCTCTGCCTAGCATCATCATGTAAGGTGTATCTCCAGTTACTACTGGCGTAGCTCTGAGGGTGCTCTTGACCATACGGAGTTTCTGTAATAGTCCGCCGCTCTCCCCCTCTAGTTTGTGCAGCGATTTCTTTATGGTTTGCACAAAACGTTCCGCTTGTCCGTTGGTAGCCGGATGGTATGGAGCTATAGTTTTATGTACTATCCCATCCTCGTCGCCAATTTGTTATATATTAAATTAAAATTCAAGATAATATGTACATAGATTTGTATTTTCTAATGACAGTGAAAATTCTATCAACAACGGTTGCTAGGTGCTGACTTATATCTATGACACTAATATTACAAAGAGAAAGATTTTATAATTTTAAAGAGAAAATTAAATAAAAAATAAACAAACAAGTTTCACCTCTTCAAAACAATATTAAGTATAGATTAGGATAGATAAGAATCATAACTTAATTTCGCATAAGACTTTTTTCTAATGTAATTAAGTGTTATGTAAATTTCTCTTTGAGAAATCTAAAAATTATCACGTACATGTTTATGTATGTGATAATTTTTAATAATACATAATATGACGTATATACATATGGTAAATTTGATGCGTAATGTAATCGGTCCCAAGCGTTGGCCTTTCAAAAAGTTTGGCCTAAACGAAGACAGAGCGCACCCTAGCGGCTTGTTGGAATTTATGTAAGGGATTGTTTTTTTTTTTTTTTAAATAAAACATTTAAATAATTTTTGTTGTTACATATTGTACAGTTAAATTATGTTTGATACTTTTTTTTTAATAATATAAAGGTATAATATATACTATGCCATAACTATACCAGTACACCAAGAATATGAATGTATCTTATAAATTAAGAATTCATTTATTTAATATTTCTAAAATATTTTTTAATACACTATACAATATCCGAGTCAGTCTAGAAAATAATGAATGAAGAAAAACTGATTCGATCATTCAAAAATAAACATTTTAAAAAGTGTAGTGTAATAGTGTATTCTAGAAAGAGTGATTGGAGTTTCTATGATTCCATTATCTATTTAGATTTCCTAATAGAAGGTATCGACGAAAGCAAAAAGGAAAGTAAGTATATGTAAAATCGAGCAAAAATTTGAAAAGGTTTAAAAATTGAACAACGGATGAGTCGTGTAACTATCAAACAGCATACAAGGGGTTATCTACCTTAAACATAATAGCCCCGGGGCCAATTACGGAACATTTCATTCACAAAACTGCTTCAGCCACGCCATTGTGTGAGATTAGTTTCAATTCTTAATAAGTGTTGCCTCACACAGAATGAGCGGAGCGTTTCTGAGAACCAATACGAACGTTTATTAAACTGTGACAATTATTTAAAAAATATTAAAAAAATACAGTGTGACATTAATTAAACCAGTTCAAGTTAAATCCGTATTTTTATTGTCTTATATTGTACACATTTTTAATGTCCTCTTTTCTTTTATTTCCAATATACAAGTACAAGAGAATTAATTGTTTTTACAAACAGCATTATAAACATATTATACCTACTTATAAACTCTATGAGATAATAGTAACCCAGAAAACAGTACAGAGCAAATAGATATATTTTGATTCAAATATGATTTAAAATGATGATGTTATGTCACTTGATATTGATCTCTGTCAAATTTTTTTTATATAGAACGATAATTAAAGTTTTGTATAATACGTCGTAACTGTAGTTATACCTACAGCTTAAGGTTTACGTAATTTTAGAAGAAAAAGACGACGTGGTCGGCATGGTTTCGGACACAATTATAATTTAGTCAAGAATATTACAATGAAAGGGTTGCAAATACCCTAAAATGTAAAGAACGTCTATATTTAGAAGGGATGAGTTGTACTTCGTACTAATTGATTGCTTAATAAACAGTAGCGAAAACATAATTTCAAAAATAGTTTTTTGACATATATAACTTTTTAAAACTGTTGCAAATAAGAGCATACGAGACCTCTTGAAATCTTATCTTGATCTCGTTATGCAACTTACAACAATTAATGTTTTAATGTCATTTGCTAACTTAAGTCATTAACTTTTAAGTTTGAAGAAAATTTACACATATTCGCAAGTAGCAGTAGCAAAACAATGCACAATGTATGGGAGAAAATTGAAACATTGTAGCACTCAGCTTTCAAGTTGTCGTTTTTTATAAAAGCAGTGTGACGTAACTTAATACATATTAAAGCTTTTCAGCCTTTGTATGAAGGGGTGTATATATTTCTCTAGTGGCCAGGATAGAGAAATATTATGTGCCTGTTTTACTGTATTTATTTCAGAGAGTAATTTCCATGCACTGGCAGTCTAACCGCTCTGTACAATGAAATACTATAAAATCTGTACTAAGAAGTGGTTCGAGAAATTACTTAATACCCTTTAAAGGTATAAATTATTATATTTTTTGACTCAATTTTATTATGTCATTCGCTGATAATGTAGCTTTCTATAGGTGAAAGAATTCTCAAAATCGGTCCAGTAGTTTTTGAGTTTATTCATTGCAAACATACAAATCTTCTCTCTTTATAATATTAGTATAGAAGTATAGACATAGATTACATCGTATATTATTACATCGTCGTCTTGTCGAAGAATGTCTGGAGAGTGCTTTACAAGATCGTGTTAACACTTAAACGGCGCCGAAATCGAAAAAGTTTCGGATTAATTGTGATTTAAGAGCGGCTTAAATTTTTATAATAAATGGAACTAACTTCTTATACCGAATATTACTAATTTATTTATTTTAATTATTTCGGGGTGTTTAGTTTTCAAATAAATTTTATTCTATAAAACAAAGTATGCTGTCTCACTCGCAAGCTATCTCTCTCTCTCTCTCCTAATACATTTAAAACGGCGAATACACGACCCACATAAATAATAAGTTTTTATTTTATTTAGAGTAAGTTATAGTGATTAAAATATCAAGATATGAAAACCTTGGTTAGAGTGTCAATCAGCCCTATGGACAAAAGAAAATTAAACAGCAATAAAAAAAATGTATACCTAACATTATTCAATCATCATTTTATAACCAAGACCAAAAACTAATTTGAAAACTTTTATTGATTCTAATGTTTAGATTGAATTTGTAGATATGTTATAAACATGTTTAATTATCAATTGTTAATAAAATTATATATTTTGTTATTAAAAAAAATTTGGCACTAGAATAAAAAATAGGTTGTAAATGTAACTACTCTGTGGAAGTGTCGACACTAATGTCCACAAAAGAGCAAAATATATATGCAAAAGATATAAATATTTTTAAAAGAGTAATTTTTTGCTGATTTTTTCCTGTAAAATAACATTTTTATTTTAAACCTCAGTGTGTATATGGGCACATAAAAATAAATATATATAGTCCTTAAAAACAGTACAATAGTTAGAGACAAATGTCACAGACAATGTTAATTGACTTCAATTCATTCAAAAACGTTACAAAAATAGTTCATCTTGAATTTCGCAATTCATTTGCTAATCGTTTCCCACAATGGTCGTCAACTGCTTTTATTGTGGAAAAATAATTTCTGTTTATACAAAATATAGGCTACGGAGATACATAAAACTAGTCTCGGAACAATGGCTTTAATTACAAACTGCTCAAGTAAGAAATTGCAATAATAAAAAAGGTTTATTTTTTTAAAAAAGAGGTAGTCTTAGTATTATTTTTATAAAACAATTGGAATCTGTTTTATGTGATAGTTTTATTACTACGTGTCATGTAGGTACAATACTGGAAGAGACAGTAAAAAAAAAAAAAACTATTAAACTGGAATAATTACAAAAAAATACGATTTGTATATTTGTTAATAAACTTTTTCCATGATACGCTTTTAAGCTGTTTGTTTTATTGATTTTCAATATTTTCAAGAAAATGTTATTACAATAAATGTTTTTATTATAATAACATTTTCTTGCTTTTTATAATTTATATTAAATATTGTATTATGTAAGTTTGAAAAGTAATATTTTGGTCTAGTGGCTAGTAACCCTAGCTGTTAACCAAACGGTCGCGGGTTCGAATCCCGCTAGAGGCAAATGTTTATGTGTTAACATTTTACCTTTGTACCTGAGTCATAGATGTTTTCTATTTATAATATGTATGTATTTACAAAAAAAAAAGTAATCTATGTAGTATATCAACTATCTGGTATCCATAATACTGTGGAACTAGATGGTGCTGTGTGGCATGTGTGAAGATATTTATTTATTTATTTATTATAATATAATATTCCATTATTATTTTGCATTGTAATTTTGCACACACCCATATGCGATAATAAAGACACAGACAAGACTTGATTTCTTTTATATAATAAGGTCGGCAGATCTTGGCTACTATTGCAAGTGCGTGCGAAGGAAGGATAATTTCACTGTGATCTTCTATAAGAGGTGGTTATTGCCGCCAGACTGGCTACCCAATTTAAGACTGCCAAGTATAGTGTGCCTTGCCTCTACACTAAACCGCATAATTAACAAACAATTCGCATAATTAATATTAAACATCACCGGAATTATGATGCCATACAATACAACACTATCTTGCATGGAGCATAAGATGCAGAGCCTGGCACATAGACGTAAAATTGCCAGTCTATGTGTCTTTTATAAGATGTACTTCGGGGAGTGTGCTCAGGAGCTGCAGGAACTAATACCGCCTTCCCCTTTCCTCCATCGGACATACAGACGTACAAATGGTTACCATCCTCATCTTATCGATATCCCTCTATTTCGGACCAAGCGCTTTAAAACATCTTTTATAATGCGCACTGCCAACGTTTGGAACTCCTGAGCTCATATAACCCAAATCTTTTCAAAGTTCGAGTGAAAGATCTTCTGGGTTGAGAATGAGGTTCGCTCCATCTTAGGCCTCATCGTTGCTACACAGTTGGTTGATGGTCAAGAGCAAACCCATCTGACGACACATTTGGTCTAGTGGCTAGTAATCCTAGCTGTTAACCAAACGGTCGCGGGTTCGAATCCCGCTAGGGGCAAATGTTTATGTGTTAACATTTTACCCTTGCACCTGTGTCATGGATGTTTTTTTATTTATAATATGTATGTATTTTAAAAAAAAAGTAATCTATGTATAATATCAACTGTCTGGTATCCATAATACAAGCATTAATTGCTTACTGTGGAACTAGATGGTGCTGTGTGGAATGTGTGAAGATATTTATTTATTTATTTTCTTTAATAAAAATAAAAAAAAAATAAAAAAAAAAAAACTATGTCAGTCTGACTGTAAGTTACAAAAAAATCATCCGATTCTTGTAAAAGGGTGCGGAATGCGAGCTCCAGTGCGCCATTAGCTAATAGGTCGGTTCACACACAGTGGTCGAACAACCGTTCATTATGGAAAAAATAGATTGTAATTTTTAATTTTTCTCCTGCGCACTATCTCAGCAATTAGGGCGGGGTGGCGATGGCGGCGCAATCGATGCGGTTCAAACCAGATTTACAATGTTTATTTTTCTTTGTTAGATGTTCCAACGAAAGTAGTGGTACCTGTCTGGTTACCGGCTTACCGATGTCAGTGAAATTAATATACATATGCACACATTGAGATGAATAGTAAGGAGACAATGTAGATAATAATATTATCTACATATGTAGGTATACATATACAGGGCGTCCCAAGACTATGCGACATGAAGGGAAAGTACCTCAAATATCGTAGATAGGATATTTTGCTGAAAGAAGACTTTATGTTATTTTTAAAAGTTAGTAACACTGCATTCAAAGATTTTCTAAAAATTACTTGCTTCGTCTGGGAATCGAACAGACTTAAATGTGAAAAAAAAATTAATCATCCATATTTTTATGATGCCAATCGAAAGAATGGACAAAAAATAATAATTCTTCTTAAGTAACATAGTATCTTAAAAGCAAGGAATAACGTAAAATGTTTGTTTCAAATTTCAAGAATATTATTTATTGCCGACGAATTTTTAAAAAATCTTTGAATGCAATATTACTTACTTTTAAAAATAACATAAAGTCTTCTATCAGCAAAATTTCCTATCTACGATATTTAAGGTAGGTACTTTCCCTTCATGTCGCATAATCTTGGGACATCCTGTATTATATAGGAATACACTGTGAACCGCGTAAAGTTGGCCTGCCTGGTTTTATTTGTCAACGAGATTTGCAATAAGGATTTTTTAATTACTAATAACCTATATTCGTACAAATTATGGTATTCCATGGCTATACCAAGTTATAGGTTAACTATAAATATAATATTTTCTAGCAACTTCGTCCGATACTTCCCCATGTCATTTTCTGTAACTTTGTGTATGCAAAATTTCATGATGATCGGTTAAATGGTTATGACGTGAAAGCGTATAATATATATAAAACAAGCAAACTTAAATTCCCATTTATAATATTAGTTACAATAAAATTAGAAGAGTTAATTAATTATTTTTAAATATAAAAATAGTTTTTTTTAAATATAAAAGCCGATTATGTAAGTATAACTCCGAATGATCTGAGTGGCATAGACTCATTTAGCCATCAAATTTTAAGGTTTATGTAGTCTTGTGTGCTTAATAATTTTTACCTTAAGTACCTTTTATTTTTATAAAAAATAATAAAAAAACTAAATTATTTATTCATTTAAGTAACTTCATAAGCTTTTGCGCAATGTGTAACTTTTTAAAGCTAAGTAGGTATATTTGCTGAGTTTTCAATAGTCACATTTCACATTGAAGTTGAACTGAACTGAAAAATATTTTGTTTAGGTACATTTAATTTCAACTTGATCGAATTTACCATAAAATAATGTTAGCAATTGCTTATCTCAACTTCGGAAAACCCTTTAAGCATAAATATTGAGTTGAAACGCTGCTGTTTCATTTCTGATATACAATTTAAATACATTTCACTTAAGTAAGTTGTGTCTATAAGTTATTAATTTAACACTCTAACCTATAAGATACTTTACTAAAATATACTTAACATACATGGATGGAAAAAAGTAATAAATAAGTATGAACCTATTCTATAGCATAGATTCTATAATGTACTCTCCTTCTATGTGTATCAATCTCAAATAGATCAAAATCAAGGAAACGGTTTTAGTTAAAGAATATAATACTTAACTATTGGTTTAATAAAATCAATAGTTATTAGTCAGATTCTAAGGTGGACTTCTTAAAACGACTTTCTGGTTCAAAACCTTTTTGAAGAAATTCACTAAAATATAGTGAAAATCTTACTCGTAGCGAAATTTAAAGATTTAGTTTGGATGCGTAAAATATTTAACAACGATTACATTAATGCTAAATTATACCTTTAAAACTGATTGCTCTATAGAGAAAATGTAATCCGTTGTCACAATTACACAAATGTAATAACACGTCACCTACACACAGATACACAAACACACACGCAAGAAGACAAATGTACGTAAGCCATCAGTTTTCCGATCACATCGACTCCTGCGCACTTCGTAGAACGCGTGCGGTTCTAACGCGCGCGCTACCGACACTGTACCCGGTACCGTACAAGCTCGCTTTAGTTAGTATTCGGCCTGGACGATTCTGGGAACTATTTTAATTAGACATTGTAAAGTTTCAACCGACTGTAGACAACCATTGGTTTTGGTCGAAAATTAGACGCCAAAAATAATGGCTGAAGCTCAATAGTGTAATTCGCCCAGGCACTGATTTAAATGGGTAAATTACTTAATTTTTTTATTGATTCTGACTAAGTTTGTCACTTTCTCAACTATAGACTTTTGTTTTAGTAATATTATTTCTTTTTGACTAATAGTAGACTTTCCTAAAGCTATCTGAGTGCCAGACAGTGCCAGACAGTCAGACGCTGCAGTGCGCTGCAGACTTTAGTAAGATTAAGAATAAGGCATAGGGAAACGGGCTTTGGCATCCTTTACACACTCACTGAAGCACAACAGCTTTTTATATCTTCTATAAGGGGGTGGTTATTGCCGCCGGACAGGGCTACCTAAATGCCTCGTACTCGAACTCATAAACACTTACACGTATACATCCCTCGATATGTTGCTATTGTCTATAGTCTACAGAGCCACCTCATAAATCAAAGGGTGACCGTCCATTAGATGGTAGATCTACCATCAAATGTGCTTTGTTTTGTTAGGCTGTTTGCCACACTTTATATTGAAACATATAGTAGGTATTACTGATTAACTATGCGAACTGAGATAAGTATAATTAAGAAGTATCATTTGTCTTGTGTAAAATAAACTACAAAATTCGTATTCTAAAAAGTTTCCAAAAATGTTTCATGGATTCAAAAAGTGTACATGTGTGAGTTACGGGAAGTAGCAAGATTATAAAGAAAGATATTGTTTAATATGCCCAAATGGTGGGCAACCCATTTTTTCTACTTATTATGCCGGACGTCACACTCTGTGAATATCCTGAGTGCACAGTGGACCGAAGCAAGTTGCGGTGTAGACAAAAAAAATAGGATGTCGATAAATTGTTGACCACTTGTACAATGGACCTATTGTGGAACTATTTGTTATGGTATTACGTATTAGTCCAAACGGCAATCTGCCGACCCCAGTACACAATTTCAAATACCGGTCGGATCTGCACCAGTGTGGATTAGAATGAATATTATTTTAAAAAATCTTAAGAAAACATTTTCAGAAAGATTAAGCAACCTGTAAAGATCTAACAATGTTACTACATCATATTACTACATCATATTGTGAACTAAGTAGCTTTTTGTCCGCAACTTTGTCCGCGCCCCTTTCTATAGATGTTAAAAAAAAATATTCAATCTTATCATTATTTTTATTTTTAGAAAATATAATATTTCATAGTTATATTTTATATACGCCTACATTTTAATCTATAGGACAGACTACAATTTTTATGTATATATTAAGAGCGCAAACATGACAGGCGTGTCACCCCTATACCGCACATAGTAAGCACATTCCAAAATGTCTAACATTTTTCTTATATCCTTCAAATTAGCAACCTGCTCCTGCCTTTGACGATACATTCAATTAAGCGGATATTTTGTATCAGAAGAATACTAGCGACTCGCTCCCGGCTTCGCTGTCTAGTTCGTTGTCTAGTGTAAAAGACCTAAGCCTATATACAGAGTGACAGACGGCGGGAAGTGACTTTATTTTATACTACGTAAATAAGTTTAAACGTAGAACTAAATACTTATCTTCAAATAACACATTATTTTGTTAAACATTTGATATTGAAGTGAACAAATCGAAAACAAAATCATTGAGCGTTCAGTTATTGGTTTCAGACTAACTGACAGTTCCATTAACCCTGTGATTCTGGAAACATCGACCGAGATAAAGTCAGGGAAGTTAACAAACAAGGGCTTTGTGGGGAAATAACACTAATGGTTACGAGGGAATGATCGCTTTTTATGGAGCCTAAAGGAAACACTTTGCAAATTAGTTCATAGCAATAAACATTAACTTTTACACATACAGTTGTATAGCTCGTGAATGCTAATAAGATTTATTGGATGTAGTCTCAAATAAGTATGTTTTCTTTATGTTAAGATCGTCAGACAGGTTGACGGTCCACTTGGTAACGTCATGGATGCTGCAAGTGCGCTGCCAACTTTCAGGATTAAGGTTAAAGATGGAGTAACCTTGATCTGCGGGATACCCTACTCCTCAGCAACTTATAGTAGGGGAGCCCAAGAGGGGATTTTGGGATTTACTCGAGCACGTCAGATATTGCTAATGTATATGCCCCATGTTATATGTGATTAATCTGCCGGTTTGGAGATTGGGGTAACAATTTAAATACTACTCGAGCGCGTCAGATTTTCAGACTAAGCTCTCATTTAAAATACAGACGATTCAGATGTAACGCAAGCTCGTGGCAGCTTTTTGAACATGTAAAAAAGATTTTTGATGATTGCCATTTTGAAGTACTCGAGCGCGTCAGATTTTCATTCAGACGGTTCAGCTTGAATTCTTGATTGTGCTGATTCTTAATCTGACGATTATTTGGTGAATTTTTCTTAATACACCGTCTACAAACTTTTGAACGGGAAACATCATATAACCTTTTTTTTTTTCAAAATGCAATAGGTCCAAATAGGTTCCTAAGACGCTCGAGTGACTCCACATTTAGCATCGTGGGCTCCCCTACCACGATAAAGCAGCAGTAGATAAAGCGTGTTTGGGCTCAATAGAAAGTCGGAGATTAGTTTTAAATTTTAAATTATATCTTGTAATCAAAATCAAATCAAATCAAAATATTTATTTATCAATTACGTTTCTAAGAAACTCTTATGATAGTAGTCATTATAAATTTAAATTTACCAGAGTTTTGGGAAAAAAGGGAAGTTTATGACGATCTCAGGATACCATCCTTTTTGTCACCTTTAAAATAATAAACTTACAACAGTTACAATAATTTCACTTAATTATAAACAAAATCAAAGTATATATACAATACTAAACATAGCATGAGCTCCGAATCGCTTAAATCCAGGCTTCATAGTGATTTTATAATAGCAATTCGAGATGAGTTTGGTTTTAATTATACTTATAAATATATTTATAAGTAAGGCTCTGATTATCTTAGATAGTTTATTATAAACCGTATACATAGACCCATAAAAGTATAACTTATTATTAAAAAAAAAACTCTCCAAAATTTAACTTTGTAAAAGTGTTGTATATTAGATCGGAGATAACACTTGTAAATTGGATTTTTGAGAAAGATATATTTGTGTAACATCTGCTTACAAATATGAATTATGAATATTTTATTAGATTCACACGCTGTCGGGTTAAGTTAGTAAAAAATCTACAAAATTACATATTTTTTTTACAATGTTATAGTTCGTGTAAAATTATGTAAATAGTAATTCCAATGTGTCATAATCGAATGTAAATCTTAAATTAAACAGCTAGTCGCTATTAAGAAGTTATTGACATTACATTTGTGGGATTTTAATTAATACCGGACGCCTAATTATCTTTATATATTTTTTTATGTATGTTTGATTGAGTATTAAGGATTAATAGTAGTGTGTTTTGTACGAGAAATTCTTCGTATTATTATCGTAACTTAAAAACATGATGCTTAGATGACATCATAGTTATCACTTGATAGAAAATGTCCAGTGTAAAAAATAATATTGATCTCACTAATTCGTATAGGAATATAATCAATATATATTGGAACAGTTAATATTATCAATACATATATTACTATAAACTATATAAAAATCCTTTCAGTACTTAAAATAATAACAAAAACCATCATCGTCAAAAATTTTCTACCAATATACTTAGGTATATACCTAGTGTTTGTTTATGATACTATGATTTCCCTGTGACTTCGTCCTCGTGTAGCCCTGTAACTATCTACTTTATATTATATTTGAATATTCAATTATGAAACTCGAGATTTTCTAAGCAGTACAAAACTCTGCCAGCAAGTCTGTAGTGGTTCATGTATCTCAATATACAGAAACAGATACACATAAATACCTTAAACATTATACTTAAATAATTGTAGTGTCTGGTTATCACAATAGGATGTTTAATGCGATAGACATACCACATAATAACCTTCCCTTCATTTTCAAAGATCGCATTACTAACGCGAGACATATTTTTTTATGGCAACATATTAATCAGTGACTCTTATATATATGGCAACAAATGACTGTTTCGTATGTCATTAATTATATTAGGTGTTCTGTGTATGAGTGTGAGAAGGAAAGGGATTTACGCGTCACAAGGTCAGAGCATCCGTTGCGTCTTTCGCCCTGTTTTTTTTGCTCCATCCGGGTAAACTATCCGGGTAACTAACAAAAAATTGTGACACGCTGTGTAACGTCATAGATATGAGATATCTTAATTACCTTTAAGAATTGAATGTACTCTTTTTATACCAATTCAATAATGCTAGTCCAGTATACATTGAAAGACAGTATGTTTGGATTTATGGATGTTTGTGACTCTTTCACGCAAAAACTACTGAACAGATTACCATGAAATTTTGCATACACGTTGTCTGGGACACCAGAAAGGACATAGGGTACCATTCATCCAGATAAAAGGACTATTCCAGAGGGATCAATAAAAAATAAAATACTAACGCCTGGCCAGTGTTATAGCAACACGAGGTTAAGCGTTATAATGCTTTTTTTTTTTAATTTTCAACGCAGACGAAGTCGCGAGCACCAGCTAGTTTTACATGATTTCATAATCTCTTGATTTTTCGACTTTTTTTCTATGACACTGCAACCTTCTGAAGTGTTAACCTAGTTAACTGCAGAATAATCTAATCGAAATCTCTTAGGCTCGAGTTCACCAACAGACGGTTATTTTTAAACAGCCGTTTAATAATATTTTATTGTTCACAATCGCTAAAATGCGGGTTAAACGCCCTAAACATCTGATTAACTTAATGATTAATCTGATGTTTAGGGCGTTTAATTATTAAACGGTTGTTTAAATTTTAAACAGCTGTTAAAAACTAACCGTCTGTTGGTGAACTCGAGCCTTAGTGTAACATCTCGTTCACATGAATTACTATAGAACAGTTTGTTTGAAAAGAAAGTCACCTACAATTATGATACGTGTGAACAATTTCCCATTCAAGATGTATTTGAAAATATGATCTACATTACTAGCTTTTGCCAGTTCATTGAAACCACAAGAACGTGAGCCTGTTTTATGTTAAAGTGTGACGGACAAGCAGACATATTCTTAGATATTATGTATAGACCTCCTCAACAATGAGGAGTATGAGAGTTTGAAATATTTTTTTGTGTGGACGATATTTTTTTTATTTTTATTTAATTAATTATTTAATTTAGATTACATACAGCCATAAATTTTAAAAATATATATTATGGATTATATACTAATAGGCTTAAAGAATTATAAAAATTATATTCATTTATTAATTAAATAATAATAATAATAAGACCAAAAAAGAAAAAGAAGAGAATATTCTAAAAGTGATAAAATTAATTTTTCAAAAGTAATTCGCCATTTTTCTTTTTATAAGAATTCCCAAATTGTTGGAAAATATGTCAATATCATTCAGAATCTTATTGTAGTGATACTTAGAACGATGATAGAAGGAATTTTTACAATTATTAGTTCTACAATACGGAATATGAAATGTATCACTTGATCTTGTTCTGAGTTTTGTTACATTGAAGTGAATACATTCTAAAAGTGAATAAGAATCTATGTGATTATTTATTATTTATATATATATAAATTTATTGGTATGAAAAAAAAATTTAATAAGGCTCGAGAATCACTCAAGTAAAATATTGAACAATAATCATTGATGCTTCTTCCATAGACAACCTTATTCAGTGTGCTCTTTGAAAGTATATGTAATGATGCGATTTATTCTCCAATTGACCGTGTACAAAGAAAAATCAATGCTTCCAATTATTGGAAGCCATGTTTAAAATAATTGGAACATTGGCCAAGGATTTCCTACTTGAATTGTTTTATTTGCCTCTGTTTTGTTTATTCCTAAATTGCATTGGCAATGTGGCTTGCATAACAATAGAACGTTACTATTAATAGTTTTTAAAAAATATTTTTAAAACCAGTTGAATTGTTTTAACAGATTGGGCAGGATGTCTAGTGAAACTCGCTTTTCTGCTTTTCTGCTTCCAAATATCAGTAAAAAAAATATAAATAGTTGGTGTTACTTTAAAATATAGCAATAAATTAATTAATAAAAAATTTGGTTTCTTCAAACATCAGTTATGTTGATATCTAGTCGTATTACTTCTATAGATTACATACGAATTAACTAAGCACCTATATGAATATATAATATGAATTATTCATACGTGTAAAGTAAACATTATGATGATGTACTTACTAGAGAATATTGTTAAACTGAAAAATCGAGTAATTTAAAATTCAAGTTGAATTCTCTTTGTGACTTAAACTTACACCACCCTCTACTCGTAGTAACTACGTCGTTGTCTGTCGTTATACTAGCTTTGAACAATTTCCTAAAGTAATACATACAAGCTTTCCCTCCCCAGTTAAATCCCTAGCTTTACTTTTATTTAAATAACATAATATTCTTAGTTTACAATCATTTCATACGTGTTTATTTATGGAAAAAAAAACCGATTACAGAATTCACAGGCGCATGTTTGATGGTCGCCAAACTTCGTAAGAAAGTGACCCATAAGAAGAAGAATTTATCCATACTATAGGTAATATTATAAACGTGAAAGTAACTTTGTCTGTCTGTTACGCCTTAACTACTGAATCTATCATTATGAAATCTTGCATACACGTTGTCAGGAATACCGGAAAGGATATAGGGTACCTTTAATCCAGAAAAAAAGTACTGTTCCCGAGGGATAATCTAAAATTAATCTAAACGCCTGACAAAAGTGTAATAGCAATAAAGATGTCAGGCGTTATATTGCTTGATCCAAATGGCAGTGTCATGCCGATTGGACGATAGGCAGCAGCCAAATTTATGACTGTATAAAATTATTACAAAAAATGTGACCATTGGATGTTATAACCATATTATCAATTTTAAGTAAGATCTTTAAAAATTTATAAGATGAAATGTATTTTACAAGATTCTCTTCTAGTCTCTACTTCTTAATGAGTTTCATTGAAATCGGTTCATTGTTTTGTAGAACCTAATCAGAATTCTGATCGGAGGAACAAACTAAGAATTAAATCTTTTAGAGTACTTTTTATGAAATTACAGATACTCTTTTAGTTTTATAAAGTACTACATACATAATAGTTCTTTGTGGATTTAGGTTTAGATATATATCGTAAAGAACAGTGTAGCTAGACTACCGCAACTGTCTTAAATCAATCCCACTGTGGCGCGTGACCTGAATTTCAGAACGGCCAATTAATTCAGCGTCATTTGTTTACTAAAGTGATCTGCCTACGCGTTGTAAATTGCTGGGCCTCTGACACACGATACCGTGGGTGGCCCCTTAACGTACGGGACGGGTTTAATCAGACTGAAAATTCGCGTGGGCATCCCTTTAATCATATTACGCAATAAATATTAGATCATTATTAAATTACTTTGGAAAAAATTTCAAACTCATATTCAACCCTTGTGGTTAATTACAAAATATCATGTTCAACCCATACATACCTGCCATTATACAAATTTAGAAAAATATGTAAATATTTTTTTTAACAGAAAATATGTATAAATGAATAAATATTTAAATAAATAAATAAATATTTAAATAAATAAATAAATAAATAAATATTTTCACACATTCCACACAGCACCATCTAGTTCCACACTAAGCAACTAATGCTTGTATTATGGATACCAGACAGTTGATATACTACATATAATAGATTACTTTTTTTTTGTAAATACATATTATAGATACAAACATTCATGATTCAGGTACAAAGGTAAAATGAACACAAATAAACATTTGCCCCTAGCTGGATTCGAACCGGTGACCGTTTGGTTAACAGCTAGGGTTACTAGCCACTAGACCAAACATGTCGTCTAAAATACTCGACAGACAGGTTGTGGTCAAGTTTAAGTTTTCTGCACACCACTTGAAACCCTTGTAGCGTTGTTTGTATTTAATAGGTACCAACCTATCACCAATAATCTCAAATAAGATTAAGTTAGCAATTTGCAATGTTAGCAAATGGTAGCCTATACATTTAAGGAATATATCTTACATTTATGTAAACTTCCAGTTCGCAAGTGTCAATATTTTCTCCTAAATTTATGTTAAGTTGTGTAACTACGTGCTTAGTAAAGGAACCGCTATGTTAGCCCTCAACCAATCCAAAATTACCGTCACATACCACAGCACATAAATAAAGTGTTTTGCCGACACATTTCTGGTCGTTAAATGCACTGACAACGGTCCCTGTGACATTATAATTTTGGATTTATTTAAACCCCTACGGCATGAATTTCTAAAAAAGTTATTCATCGCAAGAGACTTTAGAGATCTTTAAAGACTTTAAATGAAAATAAAATTTTAAAAGTGCAACCAATTTTCTTCATGAAACGACATTACAGTTTGCCAGAATTTGTACGTCTGAAAACAGTAAATGTATATCCATAGCTTTTGGCATCCAATTGGCTTAGTTTTAATACCATAAAGCGAGCTTAGACCGACTAATTAAATTTACTGTATCCAAGGAAAACTGAATTTCATTAAGTGTAGTCGTTTTTTGAATGAGGATATTTTATGCAAAAAAGTTTAAATCTCTGTCTGTCTCAATATTAAATTATTTACCTTTTACGTACAAACAAACATAGAAACTTTAGCTCTTTATAATATTACTATATAAATTACATAATTGAATAATTTTAAAACGCACGTGTTACCGTGCAGTTTTAAAGTATTTTTTAATTGTGATTGTAAGTGAACTTACCTAATTATTAACTGCGTATAGTTTTCTCACTCCAGACATTACCTCTTGAATAGATTTTCTTAACGGCCACTACGCTAATCCGCTGTTAAATAAGTCAAAAACATAACATTACGCCGGTTGTGAGCCCGAAAACTAGTAATGATCGCATAGCCGACTTAAGTATTACTCTTGTAACAAACAAAACTCGCTCTTAACCCGAGGTATTAAGGGTTAAATCAACTACTTACGTTAACCACGTGTACACAGACATTACTATTCTATGAAAGCGGTAGTGCTAAATCACTAGCGATCAAACATTTAGTACTTTAAATGCTTACCGAATGCCAAATAAGGCGATGTGTGGATTGAGGACTCAGTATAGTTGGCATTGATGAAAATGTATATTTATATATCACTCTTCGCAGCCATTTTTTCGATAGATATATAACCACAAAACATAATGTAATTATATCTAAGCTTTTACTATTATGTCATGTTATTTCCCACTCTTGAGTTTCATGAGTTCATGAGTTTTTGAGCGGATTGTAAATGTCTTATAAGAAGTAGTTGGATGAGTACGGTGCTTGCCTTAACGCTCTATTTTAGGATTCTTGGGTTCGATTCACAGCAGAGTCAACTTTGAAGATGAACTTTTCAAAGTTGGCTGTGGCCTAGATTTGTAAAGTACTGGCAGGGCACACTGTGTTTCGCAGTTAACTATTTGGGCAATCCGTCTGGTGGTATAAACCACCTCATGTGGCCACTTACCATCATGTGGATCGTCAGTCTGTTGGTTGACCTTAACATAAAAAATAATAAATTTAGAAATAACATTTCTTTTAGAATATTTCTTTTAGAAACAAAGTAAACATAACGCATTTGGAATTATACAATTTTCATATAAATACAAGATAATACACACTTTTTACTTAACAATTATCATTAGTATGCCACCAGCGGCCCAAATCCCAAGCTACCGGTGGTTAGGGCTGTAGAGTGAACTCATACCGCCTTCCCCTTTCTTCTATCGGACATACAGACGTACAAATAGTTACCATCCTCATCTTGTCGATATCCCTCTATTTCGGACCAAGCGCTTTCAAACATCTTTTATAATGCGCACTGCCAACGTTTGGAACTCCTGAGCTCATATAACCCAAATCTTTTCAAAGTTCGAGTGAAAAGGCATCTTCTGGGTTGAGAATGAGGTTCGCTCCATCTTAGGCCTCATCCTTGCTGCACAATTGGATGTTGGTCAAGGGCAAACCCATCTTTTATAAAAAAAAAAGAGGAACCTCCTGACGATACTTGCCGTAACAAGAAGTGTCGCCTTCTGTATTTGCCCCTTGGTCCAGACATCCAGTCAGAGCTCAGCAACGTTGAGAGTATATTCAGAGGTCACGAAGAATTCATAATGAAGGCAAATTTATGTTTTGATATAACACTCTACACCAATTAATTTTATTATAATTTATGAATATGAGCTATGAATATTTATGTAGGAATTTAAATTTATTTAGCTACTTATAAAGATTATGAACGAATAAATTGCTATTAGCAGCATCTTGTGGAATCAAAAATCCGAAATTAATGACAATGAGGCTATGAAATACGACATACAATTCGCATTTTATGGCCACTAATAAGTTATTCGCTAATTTACGATTATATACACATTGTAATTGAAATGATTATATACAATATTTTCTTATTATTCCAGGAATAGTCACAAACACTAAAAAACCTTTTCAGCTTTAGTGAATTTTATTCTATACTAGCTGTCCCGCTCCCGGCTTTGCCTGAAGTCCCTTTTTTTCGTAAATAACCTTCCCTGATTATCCCTCTATCCATTGGTGAAAATCACATGAACAGACAGACAGACAGACAGACGCGGCGGAGGACTTTGTTTTATAATGCGATTCACTATTCTCTAATTATTGATTATTTATATAGTTTATAATCCAGCTCGAAATGCCGGGCAGTGTTCGGGAATCTCCGAGACATTTTCTCGTCCAAAATTTCTCAGTCCTCTAAAACAAACGTTTACTACAAAGGTATGTTGCCAGTGACGATATATGGCGCTGAAACGTGTTCTCTAACTATGAGCCTCGTCAACGTCAACGTTTTTCAACGAGCTATGAAGTGGGCTATGCTCAGGGTTAATTTGCGAGATCGAAACAGGAGTGCGGATATCCATAGGAAAACGAAAGTATTAACGGGCAAGTAGTACGGAGAGCAGACAGCCGCTGGAGCCTGAAGGTTCTCGAGTTACCGGCAAACATGTAGGACATCTAGTCCACCCATAGACTAGGTGGACAGAAGACCTGGTAATGGCCGCGGGTCATCGGTAGATTGAGACTGCTTCTGACTGGTCCTTTTGGAAAATCGTGGGGGATGCCCAAGTCCAGCAGTGGATGCCCTGCTATATTATATATTAACAGTACTTATGATTATTACATAATCATACAAACGCACTTAAACTTTTCAGCTACACGAGGCAAAGTACAAAGGGGTTAAAGTGACAAAGGAAATATCTATTTTGTCACGAAACATACTTTCTCTTTATATGCGAGCTTAAAGCTTTGTTCATTATAAGTTTTACAAGCTGGAACTTTCATGGAAAGGTTGAAAAGTATTTTCTCTTGAAAGAGATTTGCCTTCGCAAAAAATATCCTTATAAACCTACATGGGCAACGTGATTTATCTTCTGCTGGGGTTTGTGGGTGATGAGTTTGAGACAAGTTTTGTTGAAGCAACTTTGACGAGCTCGTAGTGTTAAATAAAAATTTTTTTGAACATTTGCGTCCTTGCTCTAATATAGCGACGAAAAATGGAATGTAAATAGAGAAGAATAAAAATTATCAAAATAGAATATTTTATTATATATCATTTAGATTATTATGTAATCACTAATTATTAGGTTATTTTTAATTAAAAGATCTATCTAGGTTTTTAAAAATTACAATTTATAAAAATAGAAAATCTTCACAGATTTTATTTTTCATATCAAATTTTTTAAAGTTAGATATGAAAAATTAAATAAAATAAGTAACAGGAGGTGACGGATCACTTCATAGTAGATTGGTGAAGCGATGTTTAGACGATAGAACTGACTTACCATCAAACGGAGGGACGAACCAGTAAGGTAAAGTGGACTGCTTTCCTCGTTAAAATATGTATTTTAAACAAATATCTTTCAGATCCCATGTTGCAAGGAAACCCATGCTAAACCACTACTAAACCGTTTTGTTCTCAGCGCCTTTTTATCCGCGAAATAGGACAGAAATAAAAAGTTAAACCAACATTAGACTAGATGCTATCTATCACTGTGACATTGAACGTTTGGCCTTGAAGTTTAATTTCAATACGTGTATATATTATTTTGTTATTCATACTAACACTTTAATTTCAATTTTACACTTGAAATCTTTTAAATTAAAGTATATATATGGTTTGTTTTACATATTATCTAAGCACACGCCTCAATGCTTGCCATAACTTCAATGTTGGTTGCGACTGGAATCTACTCAAATATGATACAGCTGTGTAGATGTCAGGCCTTGTGTCACTTGTCACTTGGTCACTGGTCACTGACACTGATACTGAGCCTAAGCCTGAGCCTTTTTTTTATTTCACATTTAAAATATTTTACACTTGAAATATTTTTGCGAATCAGATTGATTTTGAGGGAGTGATTTTTTTGTTTGAAACATCGATGGCCTCAATGCTTGCCATAACATCAATGTTGGTTGCGACTGGAATCTACTCAAATCCAAATTAATCACTCAATAATACAGGATTTTACAAGTTTAAACTGAAATATTAATGCAAATCGATGCTGTTCGTTTGACTGTTTTTTTTTGAGCTACACGTCGGGAGCGTGTAGTTAGTAGGTATATAATTTTTTACAGATAAAGACGTTATAAAAGGTAGAAAAACATTATAGGTGTTCACTCGAAGTTCTCCCACTTATATAATAATATAAATAGGACACATTTATTAATAACTTGATCTCACCAAAAGCCAGATGGAATTGAAACGTGCGATTGTCCACGACACGTGACTCGCAACTAATATACTAAACGGGGTTATTCTATTTTAGTATTCGGTTTAAATGTACTACTTATTTTAAAGTACATAATATTATGCCGTTATATATTATACTAATAATATGATAAATACAAAAGTTTCTATATATTTTTTTTTTGTTACTCATTCACGCGAAAACAGTTGAACAGATTTTGTTGAAATGGCATACAGATAGTTTATTACATGGATTAACATCAATTTTTCTAGATGAAAGGTACCTTATGTCTTGTACTTGAACTGTATTAAAAAGAAAGGTAAAACGTACTGTCCACTGCCCCAGGTTTACATTGGAAGTGATAGAGATGGCAGAATACTCGGAAAAAGTAGCCTCCAAGAGCTGTTTGACGTGGCTGTCAGACATTTTGTGAGCTGCCAAAAGATCGCGGGGGGCAACTTAATGTAGTATAGTATCCATACTAATATTATAAATGCGAAAGTATATATGGATGTATGGATGTTTGTAACTCTTTCACGCTAAAACTACTGAACCGATCACCATGAAATTTTGCATACACGTTGTCTGGAACCACAGAAAGGACATAGGGTATCTTTCATCGTTCAACGCTGACGAAGTAGCGGGCACCAGCTAGTATTATATACATGACTAAAACTCGCCTCACACTCTCTTGTCCTTTGATTCCATCCTCGTTTTATAACACACAGACACACACGCGCGCACACACGCGCGCACGCACACGCGCGCGCACACACACACACACACACACACACACACACACACACACACACACACACACACACACACATACACTGTCCATATGATACTTGTTATCACATGGATGTAATTAATATACATAATGTGGACAATAGTTTAAGTTTTATATGTAATTTTTTATAGAGGGCGCGATCGGAGCAGCGGGAAGCTTTAGTTATGAATAAAAGTATTTCGCAGCAGCAAGAATAAAATAATAAATATACAAGTACACCGGTTTATTTATGACGGGGCAGGTGTACTTCCCACACCATCACTTCTCTATGGATTTACTCAATATCCTTTTATTGATCGCCGATATTTTTACAATAATCTATACATTATAAAACGATAAACAGTATGCGGGTACTTGACACGTCGTAATTTTATTAAGCCTTTTTATAGATGCGATTCGAAAATAGAAAATACTTGCTGGATTTGAGTATGTTTTGAGTTTTCATTAAATTAAACATTCATATTAAAAATTACTTTATTTTAAATTCCATTTTCAGTTCGAAAACCCAATTTATGGTAGGTGTCAAGAAACATAAAGCTATGCTGATATGCTAAATGATAAGTAATAAATAACTATTATAAGTGAATGCGCTCTGGAATCCCTTACTTTAGAACCGCAAGGTGATTACTTTAAGAAGGTGATTACTGCCATAAATGTCTATAATATGAATAATTTTATCTAGTTCATGACTGCAGAAGTTATTTTGTTTAAGTATACAAATTTAACTTTTAATGTCAAAACAACTTTATTATTATTTTAAGGTCGCTAGACAGTCTGACAGTCTGCTTGATGGCAGTTAGTCACCATCGCCCATAACATAAGCAACATCACATGTGCTGTAAGTGCGCTACCGATTCTAGTAGGAATTGGGGAAACTGGCTCTGATTTGCCTTACTCACTCAACGAAACACAAAAGCACACTTGCTGTTTTATTTCACGGCAGTTTTCTGTGAGAGGGTGGTTACTGCCGTTAGACGGGAGCTCAAGTGACTGGCCACTAGTTGCCAGAACCAGACTAAAGCCAACTATAAGAAACTTTAATGTCTTGTGACTTCGAAACACAATTGTATGTTAACCTCATTAATTGCTATTTGCAATCTCATTTATAGAACGTCAAAATTTATCTAAGGTATTTATTTATTTGATACCCATTTAAAAGTAGACGGTGTACCCGTCGATTTGTTAAAACTAAGATTATCTTCATATAGCTAATTACAATAGGACAGGCAATCGGCAATCCGATATAAATGATATTTGGTCACATTATCAATAAAAAATACATATTATGTCTCAAATTATTTTCTTCTATACAAATAGCGACCTGCCACCAGCTTCGCACTAATGCAGTTTTTTTCTGCAAGTTATGTACGCAAACGTTGCTTGTTTATCGCTCTTTTCATTAGTGGAAATCGTATCAAAATCCGCTGGGTGGTTTGTAAGAAACTAGCAGAGAAACAGACAGAGGCGGAAATTGGCTTTATTTTTAATTTCTTATGCATTTTTAAAGCCTTAATGGGAGGCTTCACACTCCCCTATATAATTATGTCTTGTAGACAACGATTTTCTACAATTTGTAGGTACATATTTAAATCTAAGAATTGCATGGTATATATTGTATTAACCCCTGCTGGCATCATCTGAACCCTATGAATATACAATGTAATGATTTCTATAGAGGCATTTCTAAAATCACATAGTGATTCATTCTATAGGATTCATTCTATTGTTTATATTATGCAATAAGTAATGGAATTTTGAAAAATAATATGAAATATCTAACAAATACCTACCTAATTTCTTTAATTGTATTATTTATAATATATAAAAAGTAATACCTTAAGTGAATCACAGCCTGTTAAGCCTTCAAAAGTGTTATCTGATCTGAGACGAAGGCTTGAAAATAATGTAGATGCATCAGAAACAATAAAGCTCGAACCCACTTCCGGCGCAACCGGTCGGCTTCCGGTGCTTATGCGGAGGGGAGAGATTTTTTAAAAACAATAAAACCTCAATGCTGATCAAATATCATGAATAATGATGGGTAATGTTCAGCTGGTGTGTACGAATTATATATAATTCGTACTGCTAAGCAATTTCGCTGTTATAACATTTGAATAATGTCTCAATAAGGGTGGATTGCGAATTTTTATAGTCTTATTAGAATGTAGAGACTTAGAGTTTAAAATACGCTTCCATTTGAATGTCCTTATACACCTGCACCTGCAGTCCTGCAGTGCTGATTTTCAGCCAGCACCGTTAAATTCGTTCATACTATTATGTTTTTAAATTAAACAAAAATCATTATAAGAATTTGAAAAAAAAAAAAATGAAAAGCATACTTTTGTTTATAATGGAGATGTATTTATAATTTTTTGCCCTTACGCCTGCTCTAATGGTTATAGCAAGATGTTTAGGCAAAAACAATTTGCTGTAAGCTTTTTAAGGCTTCGCATATTTATTATGAGATTTAAAAAAGGTTTCTGTTATTTATGTAATGTTATTATTAAATAATATTTAACCATAGTCTATATTAACGGCGTACATATATTAGTCTAAAATTTCTATGTTAAATACAGTGCTTAATACATAAATATTTAAGAAAACCATTTGAAAATGTTACAATAAAATATGAAATGATATGAAAGCAGCCTTGTATTGTTTTGTTGAAAAATTACTCTCAATGTCAAAATCAGGGTAAAGTCAATTTATTCCGCTTACTTAATGCTGTTTGTTCAAAGATAAACATAAATTGAATATAACAAAGCTTCTCTCTGGAGCTTTGAGAAGCTTATTTTTGTAGCATTGTATTTTGGATTGTAATGTATCTTTTATCGCGAGGTAAGATATATAATCTGACCTAGATTTAATGTTAGTCGAAAATAGATTGTCTTTGGAGAAATAAATGATAACGGATCGGAACGGAACGAAGTCGGAACCAATTTAGTAACCTATTACTAAATAAAGAACCGGAAGAAGGAAGAGTTATTTTATTTATTTATTTATTTTATTTAATCGAGATACCAACAGCACATCAAAATTTACCAAGTCACATACATTAATTATAAAAACACGTTTACATTTGCGTACCAATTGCTGGTATCTACAGCTATAATAATATGTTACATGTTGTCTCTGTTAAAAATTTAGAAAAAAATAAAAAAAATAATAAGTCAATTCAATTAATTACATTATAGGTACAAGTCAAAGCAATTTCCAACAATACAATTTAATCCTATCAACAACAATCCAATCAGCAATATCAATTCGTCAGACCATAAATTCACAACTACATTATTTATATTATTATTTGAATAAAATAACGTCAAAATGAAGGCAATTAATCAATACTTTTGAATCTTGAGAGTTTCCTTTTAAAACAATTCAAGCTGTCATGAAAAATATCCACTTCCAAGTCAGCGCGAAATAGTCAGTGGCAAAAGAAGCGTTGCAACATTTGTCCTTCAAAAATTATCCAGAACAAAACAGTGTTGTGATAAATGCACTGTAACTGAACACTGTAAAAAAAATAATTTGTAATGTTTGTAAATAACTAAAGTCAAAATATTACGATAATCGATCTTTGTTTTTTCTTTTAAATAAACTAGATTTACATAGTGTCTGCTTTACACTACTGGTCAGTAACGTTACATAAGTATACTGGATAGTTAATGCATCTATATATCATAAAATTGTAGCATAAAATTTAAGTGGTTTAATTTATCGAGTGTCTTATCTATTAGAAATGAATGCAGAGCTATTGTAAATATTCGAAACACGTCCCGTTCGAAAGTTTTTGTTTTGTATAGCTAAAAAGTTTCCGGATTTCTAGTTAAAGCCCGGCCCCGGTATTGTTTCCTTCTTTTACCCTGTTTCTATGTAGAGTCTTCATGAAATAGATCTTGAGGAAACTTAAGATGGTTATCATAATACATCTTAACTTCTATGGACACGGTGAGGCTTTAGAAAATCCGACAAAACGGGAATCGAACTGGCCTATAATGTTATAACGCTACTGTTCCTAGGGGCTTTAAAGAATATTTAATAAATAACATTTAACCAGCTCCCAGCTTCACATGGAGTTAAATTTTTCAAAAATCCTCTCTTAACGGATATAATACGTTATAAAATAAAGCATGTTTCAAATTTCAGCTTTCTCGACTTTGTGGTTATGGCTTGAGTTGTTAGTCGGTCAGGAAAAACAATTTTATAAGTTAAGTTATTAAAAACACTACTGATAAGATTGAAAAGAGAAATAATATGTATCGCGTTAGTTCACCATTAAAAATTTCCTTTTATTTATATTTATCATGACCATACAACCACACATCTAATATTATTTTACTTTGTCTTTAAATTATGAAATTATTTTCATTCTTATAAATAACTCTTGTGTCACAAATCATTATAATTATTATGAAATATTTTTCGTGATGTGGGCTAAAAAACGGCGCAAAGAACCAAATTTTGAAAAATCAAATTCATGTATTTGATATTTAATTACTAAGTTTTATATACATGGTACATTTTTTTACATATTGTGTCAATTTCTGTTAATAATCATATTACTTTCAGTAATACAAATATAACAGTTATATTTGTATTTATTTCATTAAAAACTACTGATGTGCCGGATCGTTAAAAATGTAGATCCGCGGATACGGATACGGATCTTAACTTTGTTAGTCAGTCGGTGTCGGTAGGCGTGACCTTGAAATGTTTGATTTTAAGTAATAAACAAATAATCTGAATGGAATTTAATAGTTTTTCATTGCTACCTAATCACCTCTATGTAGAATTCCAGCTATGAAATAAAAATTAATAAGGGAAAACATCCGTAAAAAGATCCTCCAAAATGTAAGATAGGATACGGATACGGATATGGATACGGATACGGATACGGATACGGATACGGATACGGAGCTTTCATCTCCCTCGGATATCCGCGAATATGGATACGGATATCCGGCAAATCACTTAAAAACTAGTCCGGTTATTTGGTTACCTTTCATAAGCCAAAAGCATAAAGGTAATCGATTTTGTTAAACTTCTGCAATACCTTTTTTAGCTTGCAGTATATATACTAACTAAATTGAACCTTAAGAACTTGATATTACGGTTTATATTTGAATGCCTTCGTAGTCGTTATAGACTGGAGTAAAGGTTGAAATTGCACTGCAAAATTTTTTGTTGAAAATCTCGTGATATTTCTTTTTTCATTTCATCCGGTTTGGGATGATGACGTGTCAGTCATTTCATACAGTTTCCGATATTTGTACAACGAGCTTACCTGTTTCCACGTTCGTTTTGATTTACTGTTTTCTACTGTTACTTGTTGAAGTTTCATTAACTGTTTTCGGATTTTTTTGTCTTTACATAGACATATAAATAAGCATCATTTGGCATTTAGATGATATTTAAATAAAGACGTGAAGAAGGCGTTAGACTAATTTGTTCAAACTTTACTGCTAATATAATTTTGTTAGGGGTTGAATTTTTATTTTTAAATTATCCTCCGGGAACTGTACTATTTTTCTGTATAACAGTATACTATGTCTTCCTGTATTTAAGGTTGAATAGTTAAGGCGTGAAGGTGTAACAAACAACTCACTTTCACTTTAAAGAAAATTAGGATTAGAGGTTAAAGTCCGAAATAAATATTATGGCGAATATGTATATAGAATTTACGAGAATCTTTTTAATTGCGTTAGATCTTTAATCTTTAATCGTTAGGGCTTCATCTTCGAAGCACCCTATACCTCTTCTCTGCGGCACAACCTACCGCAAAGTCGGAGGCCGCAGCCACCTTAAAAAATCCGCCCGCTGCGACTCGCGCCGGTCTTCGCGCGCAGAACCGAGACCAATACCTTGGTCCTGGGGTGTTGTCTCTCACCGGTCAACACCCGCATGGGCTAAGGACGGATCCTCGTCCCAGCGAGCGTTGACCGGCGAGGCTCCAATGAACAGTTGGAGTCTCCAAGTCAGTGCTCCGCCACGAGCCCCGACGATCGGAGCCCGCTCGGAGCACATGCATGTGGGTCTTCTTGGTTCCCAGCGACAGTCCGATTAGTCAAGCAGGTGCCGGTGGGTCCTCCAGCCCATGCGATCGCCCGGACTTCCGAGGGTTAAACTGCCCACCACTGCACGGTCTTAACCCACCTAGGGAGGGACATAAGACCACCCTGAAATAACAACATGTGTGCTGTTGTGTTTCGATGAGTTAGTAATGTATGTCAGAACCTATTTCCCTATCCTTTTCTAATGCCTTATCTTATTTTTAATCCCATTATGGGTCGGCAGAGCCCTTTCTACACCTGTGGTGTTACTTGTATTTTAGGCGACGGTAGCCAGTACCATCAAGTGGACCGTCAGCGTATCTAACGACTTTTATCACATTTTATATTAATTACAATTTATGTATTATTGGTTTTTTAAAAATATATTAATTGAATTACATCTGTCTACTTCAAAGGTAGCATTAAAAACAGAGAGTTCAGACAAATACGATTTTAATTAATTTAACCGTAATGAAGATTAAAATGTATTCAACATTGAACGAGTGTACGTATTTCATAATAATACGAACGCTTGGCGGGAATGGCTTTAATAATTAAACATTAAAACGGAAACCAAGATTAAAAGGTTAAGAGCCCTTTCACGAAAACAGAACAAGAAACGAAAGGGTTTAAGTAACCTAAATGGTTTAATTGAAATAAATCGGTTTTTCCTTTATAGACTTCATATTGACTGAATCTTAGAAGAACTTAATATATATATGGTGTTTCTAAGCGTTTCTGTATATCGTCTGTTATTATTTAAGTTATTACCCATTTCAATTCAAGAGAGTGAGTGTATATATAGTTTTTGATAGGAAGGTCTTTTTACTCCAGTGCCCCCTACAAAAAGAAATGTCACTCTATTTAGGCGATTCAACACATGTCGATAAGAGTTTTGTTGCAATCGTCACTAGATGCCGCCATCGAGAACATTTACTCAATATCAGTTTGTTTGAAATTTGTCTGGATATGTAAGAATGGATTATATAGCATATTATATATTATATATTGTAAGAGAAAATAACAGTTTGTTTATACGCATTGATTAATTTATTAACATTTAAGAGTCACGTCACACACGTAGCTATAATTTATATATTAATAGGTATTAATATATATTATAGATACGTTTGTGACGGGCTTAATTAGATAGGGCTGATTGACGAATCCAGCTCGGATGAGCAGCTCCGAGACATCAAAATTTTTCAATGTTTCAAAAAAAGTTTTCGACCAAAGTGTGTCGCCGTATGTAAGGCTGTAAAGCAGTGGATGTCCTATGGCTGTGATGATGATGATGATGATGATGATGATGATGATGAATTTATTTTACTTTTAAAACTTTTTTACCCACATTGCTATGGAAGCACACTGTTTCTTCTTATTATTAAATCTTTTCTATCATATATTTTCATTCTATTTTAACGCTTGTTATATTTGTGGTATTTCACAAATTATACAATACTCAGAAGATGCAAATTTTAATATAATGACTCTACAAAGAGTCATTTATGGCTTCGAGATATCCTCTGATCTGATGAAAAACTCTAAAAAGTGTAGATAATCAGGACTATTCGAATGCCCGTAGAAATCAAGCTTACTGTCAAGTCTAGTAGAGTTTACTGCACCAAAGTCTATACGAGGTTATGGAGATGTTACACTCACAAACAGTAAAACCTTAAGAGAGTGCACTTCAAAGATGCTTTTAGGGCGCACACAGGGGTGTCACCGTGTTGTAATCCCTTAGGGAAATTTATCTACTCACGAGTGATCTTATTACAGCCGCAATTCGTATGTGTTATGTAGGCTCTAGAGGAATTTCGTTTGAAAAAAAATTATATATTATGTATTTTATATAAAAAAAAATGAATCGATCAATTCTGGTATTCGATACATCAGAGGATGGTTTTTTGTCAAATAATGCAAATAATTAATAATATTGTTTCTAGAATAAAATTGTAGGTTAATATTTTTATCACAGAATTTAGAAATAATTGGAATTGTTTTTTAATTCAACTTATTACAAGACTTAATGTATTTAAAACGTCGTGTACGCCATGTTAATTTATACCAGCATTTTCTTAAAACACATTTTTTAAGCAAGTTAAAAGTTTGTTCTGAAAATTGTAAACTCAAGCTTGACTCACTTTTAATTATTTTTTTTTTTAATAAACAATTAAGCGGTTTATTACAAGTTAAAAGAAAAAATATCGCAGCGACCCCATAAAACGTCGTGAGCTGTGATTTAATGGCAAGTGAAGCATTGTGCGAAATACCCATTTAACCTTTTCAACATCATTAACATTTGCATACATTTGATGTTGGCGAAAATGTTTGTTCGCAAAATGCTATCACATAGACATTACGTATAATACAAAGTTTCTCAACATAATCTATTGTATGATGACCTGATAAGGCCGTTGGTTCAGTTTACCTACTTCTGACAGGTCCCTTTGGATAATTATTACAAGCAGTGGATACAATTCCTGAAAATAGGGAAGAACTAATTTAAGAGTTATAGTACTATAATCTTTGTCTTACAATACTTCATCAATTTAAATATCTAATGCTATCAAATTTTGATATCCTTTGCTAGTTTATGGACACTCTGTAGAAATGTTGAAGGGATTTACGAGTTTGTCAATGAAACCTTCAATGAATGGATCTACTGTAAAATAAATCCCTCTTCCTGTAAAGCGTTAACTTAATTATGGAGTTTAATTAAACGTGCTTTTAAAGTGACAAACATTTGTGTATTCTTATTATATAAAAATGTGTGAGAACAGACAGAGAGGCAGGTTTCTTTTATATATATATATACGTGAAGCTTGTCAGACAGACTGACCATCCACTGGATGGTAGATGGCTTCCATTGCCTATAACACAAGTAAAGTCACAGTTTCATGATAGATTCCTCTTGTAAAAAGAAAAAAGGTCAGACAGCCGTCAGTCGGGTTGCCTAAATGACTGCATTTGCAGGTCAAGCCGGTGACGGGTCGCTAGTTAAATGTAATTTAAAATGTTTTTGGAATAGTCTTCTGATGTTTTATTAGAATTATTTACATGATTATTATATTTTAATCGAATTATCTGTATTTTATCTTTATTTTTTAGCAATTTTACAATTTATGAAAAGAGGAAATACCTGTTGACAAATATTTTCTTAAGATCACAAAAGTAAAAGTGACTCTTTAATCATTATTAATGACTCACTAATTGAATTAAATGTACTAAGTGTAAACTAGAAGTGGACTTTCTCGACGCAGTTAATGTTAATGGAGTAATGGCGCCTTAGACTCGCGACAATGTAATTATTAATTACAACAGTGTGTAAGTACCCTAACATGAATGCGTTTCAGTAATGGCCGTATCGCGTGACACCGAAATTCGAGTGTAACCCTTTAGGAGTTCGTCGAGGTAGTGATATCTTCACCTTTATGTTACATTTTATACTTTTGGCAGAATAACTCGCATTCTAAAATACAAAACAATATAATATAAATAGATTATGGGAGACGATTTTTGTAATAATATAAGTGGGTAAACAGGCTCACGATCCATATATTTACACAAGTTAACGCTATATAAATTTGCTACAAGCGAGTACGCTGCCCACCTTAGTATAAGGAATTAGGAGGATTTCACTCACCGAAACAAAACAGCACTCAGTAAGGGGGTGGATGCTGCCGCCAAACAGCCAACACTATCCTATTAATATTGAATATGCGAATGTTTATGAGGATGTATGAAAGTATACTATTTTACCCAAAAAGTCTATTTTCGATCTCTGTGTCCTGTCTCGGTCGCGTTGCGAACCATCACCTTTAAACTGCGGATGACATTTATTATTCACTTAATCACAAAACTATACCTTTGTATCTCTAGTAAGATGTTCCGTTCCACTTGCGGACCACGAGGCGCGGACAGGGGTTTCATCCCTTCGTGATTGATGTTCCTCGGACACGCACGAAGCGTTACAGTTCCACCTTTCTTGTCCGAACCGCTAGGGAGTGGAACTCACTGCCTGCGTCTGTGTTCCCTCAAAATTACAACCTCGGGGTCTTCAAGTCAAGGGTAAATGGGCACTTACTGGGTAAGCGTGGTCCACCTTCGGCCGCATCTGCACCTTACATCAAGTGAGATCGCGGCCAAGCGCTACCTTGACAGCATAAAAAAAATGTTCGATACCATTGCACACAAGCAAAATGACATTTTAAACACTACAGTTTGAAACGTTTCATGTCTATTCTCTTCTCGCGAAGGGACATTGATAAACGACTCACGCTTTTGTGTGCACATAATGCTGGCACGTTTTTTTCAATCGAGCAGCCAAGATGCCGTGAAAAATCGAGAACATTACTCATGAAGTCAATATTCGCAGGTATTACTGGAAATTCTTCTGAAAATAATTATTTCTGTGATGTTTGAGAATATTGAAAATGTTATTTGGTATTTTCTGTTGATTACAAAATGAACCTAGAAGCAAGGATTTATATTTGATATTTATCAATCTTCTGGTGTGATGGATTAATTAAATGAGACTTTTTATATTAAAATGTAGGCTTTTTATGCATAGAATTCCATGCAGCTTGACGTTCTATTTGATGATAGACGGCTACCGTCACCAATTAACACAAGCAATACCTTAGAGAGGCTGTAATATGCTGCCGGCCTTGATATTATAAAGAATAAATGATAAGGATTGGATATTGGGTTCTGGCATCCCTCACTCACTCACCGAAACACAGCAGCACTCGTGCTATTAATTCACGGTGGTCTTCTGTAAGGAGATTAACACTAAAAACAAGCTGCCTAGTTTATAATACGGAGTGCAGTGTTAATCAAGGTAGATAAAGCTATTTATCTATTAACCTAATATATCTAAGGGGCAAGCAATGATAATACTTACATTACATAAATACACATACACAGATTCACAACCTTTATTTTTGTTATTGGCAACATATATTATGTTGTGGACTTCATGTGTTGGTTAGAAATAATTATCACTCATTCTATATGTGAATTATTATACCGCAAAGGAACTTGTGTGTACAGTGGCAATATTAGAAAAACATGACCAGTTCTAATAACCTACTGACCGGGTCATATAAGCATGCACAACATATCGTTCTAACACTCATTCTAAAAACAAAAGAAGAGATCTAATAAGGTTCTGAAATAAGGAAAATCTCTATATCACAAGTTCTCTATACGAGTATCATTAATAAACTTTTGAATGGTGTTAAAAAAGCACAATCAAGTGAACCTCGCTCGAACTGTTTGACCTACATCCCAACAAACGGTGGCAACTCGACAACGAATCAATATTTACCGTTAGTGGTCCCTAGAGCATTAAAATGTGTATACTATATTTATAGTTGGATACCCAACAATCACAATATTAGTTCTCCGTTACACATATTTTTAATATTTTAAAAGGTTTCACAGTGTATTGGTAGACGAAAGCCATAACTACCTAACTCGCGATATTAATGACATTCTTCTAAATTCCAGGATGAGACCCCAGACATATCACGCTCCCCCTCTAGGTGTGCCATGGTGGGGATGAGGAGGTTTAAGGAGAGGTTTGGTCCAAGGATAATCCGGTCTTGCGCGTGACTTACAATTCCGCTGCGAGCGGGCTCAGGGGCCGTAGCCAAGAACCAAACCAATGCAAACGTTTCGTTGCGTTCTTACGAAACGAAAGAAATAAAGCCCGGTGATTGGTTGTTGTAACGTCCACATAAAATTTTGACCAATCACAAAGCTTTCTCCCAGCGTAGCGTAGCCTGATCGTAGCGTTTACGACTAAGCCCTTCTGGGAACTAGGGCTCGTTCTCCTTAGCTGGATGTGGTCTAGATGAAGACTACCTCAATAAAAAAATCACATACACCATAAGTCATAATAATAAGAGCCTATAAACATTCTGTTAAATTATTGGGTTTTCTTGAGATAATTTTCTTCATCGATAGCACAAGTTATGGTTATTTTCTAAGTGTAAGTTATTTCTAAGTGTTATAGAGTTCATGTGTGAACTCTAAAACACTCAAAAGTAAAGACCGCGATTCAAACTTACATCTGTCGTATTGGCAACAGAACATTCGTCCTATTGGGCTAACACTGTCCGTATGTTTATATCCTTGCTTTCATTCAGCTTTAGGCATATTCTATTCTATGAAATGAAGACGTTCCGAAACGCAATAAGTGGGGACATCAAAATGACATTTGCGTTAACGGAAAGATTTATTGTACGTTATATATCACTAGAGTATTTGATGATTTATGTTATTACTCGTGTACTGAGTGCTAGATTCGTAAATTATTCATAAATGGTAATATTGGTCTACAGTATATAATTTTTTTTTATTAAACTCTAACTTTTGTTTTTGTTAGTAATGTTCTCGCGACTTCGCTCGCGTGAAAATTATATACTAAAACCTTCCTCGAGAACCACTCTATCCATTGGTAAAAACAGCATGAAAATCGGTGCAGTAGGTTTTGAGTTTATCGCGAACAGACAGACAGACAGACAGACAGACGCGGCGGAGGACTTTCTTTTATAATATACAATTTATAATGTAATTGTATGACAGAATAATGTTTTATTATTTTCCCTGTTTGCCCATATTCGGCTTAATTTGACTACTATGTGAGTTACAGGTTCAATAATTATATCAAAATTTGCACACCGAAGGAACAAGAAAACTCAATGTCATCACTGGTAAACCGCTAATACCCATGGTCATCTCAAATAAATTATTATTATTTAAATAGTATACTGCTGTAAACAAAAATACATATGTTAAATTGAATTTGAATTTAAAAACGAATATTCTTATAAGATAGACAGCCGAGTATAATGCGGTGAGTTCGGTAATAATCCATGTCACGGTAACAATTCGCTGCGAGCTTAACCCGCATCTTTCACTGTCTTATACCGGAGATTGATGTCTACAACACAAGAGTTAGCGATTTGTTAACACTTTAACTTTGGGTGACAATATTTCTCTAATATCAGAAGAAAATAAATTAATATAATTTAAGCATGTTTTTTTTTATACAACGGTCACTTGATGGTCTATGGTTACAATCGCCTAAGGCCACCAGCGACTCTGCAGTTTTATTTTTTGAAACTGCCTTTAAGAATAACATATTGTTGTTAGGCAGAAACACATAAGAAGGGAGATAGTTCCAAAATCCAAGTAATGACGACACATTTGGTTTAGTGGCTAGTAACCCTAGCTGTTAACCAAACAGTCGCAGGTTCGAATCCCGCTAGGGGCAAATGTTTATGTGTTAACATTTTACCTATGTACCTGAGCCAGGATGTATTGTATTTATAATTATGTATGTATTTTAAAAAAAAGTAATCTATTTTGTATATCAAACTGTCTGGTATCCATAATACAAGCATTAGTTGCTTAGTCTGGAACTAGATGGTGTTGTGTGGAATGTTTGAAGATATTATCCGTACTAATATTATAAATGCGAAAGTATGTTTTTTATATATGGATGTATGGATGTTTGTAACTCTTTCACGCAAAAACTACTGAACCGATCACCATGAAATTTTGCACACACGTTGTCTGGGACACCAGAAAGGACATAGGGTACCTTTCATCGTTCAATGCGGACGAAGTCGCGGGCACCAGCTAGTATTATAATAATGTAGATGAACTCAGAAACTCTGAACAGACTTTTATTGGAACAACTCATCAAAGTGCTCACTCTTTTTGGTAGAACCCGCAAAGAGAGGCTACTCGTACATCTCTTCTTTGCAAGACTCTTAACAATGTTTGCTACTAAATACATCCTGTGCATATATGTTGTAACTTAGACCGTTGACAGTCATGAGCTCGTAGTTCGGCGGAGCTGTAACATTAGTTTCTGATTGTGCCGCTTGTCAATCTCACACCTCCCGTGACAACGAAAAATAGGTCGGCAGCTGCTGCTCCGAATACGATAACCCACTTGACAATATTTCAACTGTTATGGGTCAAAATGAACAGCATATCATCATATTTTAAGTAGGAATATATAAAAATGATTTGATTACAAATGACATTACATGCTACCAAAGTCAACAGTTTTGGTTGCGCCTAAAACACAACCAAAGTGGATTTTTTTAAAATATACCTATAGACAGAAAGAAATAATTTAATAGACAAAGATATAATAAATATTTATAATTATATCCTTAGTCCGTCCGTTCATTTGGACTTATATCTGACGATCGATCTTTAATTCTGGTTTATTTCTATTAAATTTATTGAAACCCTTTCTAAATCTTGTAAAGAGTTAAATTTTATTAAAATTCTGCTACTCGTGATAGGTATACCTACTTTAATATAATGTAATTATTTATTTCATTATTAATGCTGATTTTTTTAAAAACGATACATTGACTGCACTGCTAAGGGTCTAAAAATTGTGAATTTATAAACTATCGATACTTTTATATAGTAATATTTGATAAAAACCAAACAAATATATGTATTAAAGTCAATAGCAACTTTCAGTACTGAAGTAAGAAGTTTTTACTAGGTAAAGTTGTACGTTCGATGACCCGGAGCAGCTAGATTATATATTTATGTTGGTGTCCACACTCTAATAATCATTTGGACGGTATTTTTTTTTTAAATCTGGCCTATATTTTTTTTAAATATATTTTTGAGATACTTAAACGTATTTATACGTATTTATTATACGTCATGCCTCAAAAAATTATGCGTCGAGGCATAAAATTCTGCTAGGGTATCAGGATAACTCATATACTATAATTTATAAAGATAAGCGGACACAGGTAAGTAGTCGAGGACAAATGCTTGACGTTTATACAATGCTTATTCAAAATTAGTGCCTTAAAACATTTTAATGATGTGTGTTTGTTTCTAGTAATGTCATATGGCGTTGAAACGTGGTCTCTAACTCTGGGCCTCACTAATTTTAAAGCTCAACATCGCTCAACGAGCTATGTAGAGAGCTATGTTCGGGAATAAGGAGTGAGGAGATCCGTAGATATTCGAAAATACCGATTTATATGGCAATGGACAGGACACATAGAACCCGATGGACATTAAATTTAGGCTACTTCTGAACCGATCCTAACTGTAAAATTATGATACCTTTGTATTATAGCTGAGATGACAATGACTAATAATGCTTAACACTTTAGCTAGATGTGTATTATTACGATGTGCTGTTGTTAACTGATTTAATGTATAAGACTAAGGAATCGAGTAAATAAAATCTTTACAATTTTCTCATAAACGCAATAAATAAATACAATAACAGGGCATCGAACCGGAACAATTCCCACGCACTTCTCTCAGAGTTGAACCTGTGTATTCGCGTGACGATTGTAAACACAGATTAGGATGTCGAAAATGTTTATCGCGTTCACATGCAATTCAAATACTTTTTAATCAACTTCCAAGCAAAGGGAAAGCGAAACTAAAGTTATATGCAGGTAACTGCTAGGTTTTATTCAGTGACTGGGAATATTACGTTTCGCAGTCATTTATTTTCAGCCAGTATGAAATTACTTATTCAAATGAAACGCTACATCCCAGCGGACAGTGGACGAAACTCTGTCCACCCAGACCAGAACCAACTTTGATAAGTTCAATTCAAAAGTTGGAACCACTGAGTCAGTTGTCATTTATTGAAATTTTCATGATTATATGAATCATAGTCTTCTAAAACATATAAAGTCTAAAGCAATTACTGATCGAACATATTTTTTTTAAGACATTCTCTAATAGTAATACAGATACTAGTTTTTTTTTTTATTTATTTATTTTTTTTTTTTTTCATTCATTTTATTATTTTAAGTTACCTGTCGTACTCGTGTAAATGATGTATCAGCAGGCGTGCGGTTTCCATTGACTGCAACCTGTGAATACTTGATGAAAAAGTGTTTTATGTTTAGAATTCATGGTGTTATAAAAAAGGCTGCATTAAAAGCAAAATAATTCCATTATAAATAATGATTCATATTTATATGAGAGCTGCATAGTGGTGGCGGTTCTCTCGGCCCAATGAATCTTCTCGCACTCGTCCCAGCGACTATTAAAGCCTGTGGCACAATGAGGAAAAGAATAATAAAACATTTAAGTATACCACTGTACATAATTTGTCGAAGTCAGAGCAACAATATATGCTATAGCTTATAATATTACACATTACCAAATAAGACTAATCACTTATTGGATAACATAATATTTATGTAAGGTTAAAAGGTTTTGATCTTTAAAATTATTATTTACCGAAGTTCCGAGTGACATAATTTCCAACAAACTTTTATCTTGTACTTCAATTAATGTAATTAATTAATTAATTTGTTATTACAAAGTTTTTTTTATTTATATAGATCAATGTGTTTCTTTTTAAGATATTTGTCATTATTTCAATACATAGCAGTTGTAAAATATATTTTTAGTTTTGATGACAATTATGCATTTATTAGAATTAGGATAAAATAATGAAGCAAAATGGGTTAATCGTTTAATATGTTATCAATAACAAAATAGTAGATAACATTAAGTTACTAATAAATAGTAAGTTATACTATTTAATCTCAGTATACCACCATCCTAAGTGGAGTTCTTCACTGAAGCCTAAGCTTTCAGTGTGTGTTCCGCCTTACACTGCTCCGCTTGTGTCAAGACCTCTTTACCCTTGAACAACTAGTGTGTGAACGGCTTTATACGCGTGTGCATATTGTGTTGTTAAGTGTACTTGTGCTAGTTGGTTGTTCCAAAAGGTAAGTCTAGAAACATAAGTATTATAATATTATATAAAAAAAATAATAATATATGGTGATACTTACGAAATGTATTGAGTAATTCACAAATTGTTAAGCTTATGATAAGTAAAGTGATTTATTTTTGTGGAAACGGTTTTAATTGAGTCTCAATGTAAGGGAAGTGTATTAAAACTAGTAATAGCTGGTGAAGTATTCAGTTATTATTTTATTGTTTTTCATATTTTTGTTATTCTTTTTTCTGAACATTCTTTTTTAAATTTTGTCACGATGTGTTTTTTTTTAATTATCGTACCTATATCGTATGCAGGTATGCTGTTGCATTTTTGTGAGATAGTAAGGGATGCCTGAATGTAAGTCTATATTTCTATAAGCAGCATTATAGATTTATATTAGGTAGTAAAAACGCCATTAATTACGCAGAAATCAGAAAATATCAATACAAACCTTAATCATGTACACAAACAAGTGTTCTTATTCAAGGATGGTCTTCTGTAAGGGTGTATTTACAAAGGCTTGATTAATTTATAGATGCGGAAAACTGTATGCTCTCTCTCAAATATAAATTATACGTAGTTATTTGAATAACTAATAATAATAATTTAGTTATAGTTATTTACGTTTACAATTAAATTTATGTTTTCGGGACGTTGTTCTTGTCTTCCATTTCCTGTTAGTATAAACAAAGCCGCTCCAAAAGCAAAGCTCATCGCGTTATTTATTAACACTGCATATCTACTAATGAGTAACATTATTATACAATTAATATTCTCACGAAGAAAAAATACAGAAAGATAAATAATGAAGTCAATTTCAAATTTTTGAAAATATTTGTAAAATTTGTGCCCTTATCCTTAATCCTTTTACGGTCGCCAGCGCACTTGCAGCACCTATGGCGTGCTTATAGGCGACGGTAGCCACCTACCGTCAAGTGGAACGTCAGCCTGTCTGTCGACCTTAACATAAAGAAGTAAACCATAATCTGATAACATTAAAATGTTCAAAATCATAATTATTTATGTCCAAACCTCGTACAAATCTATACTTCTATACTAATATTATAAATGCGAAAGTATGTTTGGATGTATAGATGTTTGTAACTCTTTCACGCAAAAACTACTGAACCGATCACCATGAAATTTTGTATACATATTGTCTGGGACACCAGAAAGGACATAGGGTACCTTTCATCGTTCAATGCGGACGAAGTCGCGGGCACCAGCTAGTACTTAATATGCCGACTCATATTAAAGACAAATAAAAATTAATCAGTATCAAAATAATTTAGTCCAATTTTCCTTATTGTATTTTTCAAATTTTTATTTTCCCATTTGCCATGAGATTCTGTTAGACCTCTACTTTCGTGTATAAGTGGGCAAGTCAGGTGGGCAAAATGTGTTACTATTGTATTAAAGTCTGAGGCTATTTTTATAACACACCTGCTTCGTTTTTGCACATGTAACGATGGAATAATGTGAGGCGAAACAGAAAGGAATCCGACGACCACTTAGCGAACGTTTATTTACATAAAAAATACTTACAAAGTTCATTTTAAACTTTCAGCCCGATCTTTGGCCCGATCACAATGCGGGCTCGTCACGTAAACGACACGTAAACATTGAGTCCATGTATATTTCAAAAAAAATATATGTATAATTAAAAATGTTTCAGTGAAAAATATTCTGTGGATTAATTTTTTTAAACTGTCAACTTTTGCCTGCGAAAAATAAAAAATACTATACACCACAAAATATGTAAGCAATTTTATAGTTTAAATTCAGGCGTTTGATTTTTATTTTTAATAGATCCCTCGGGAACAGTTCCTTTTTTCTGGCTGAGCGATACTCTATGACCTTTTCTGTATTTCCTAAAAATCCGTACTAATATTATAAATGCGAAAGTATGTTTCGATGTATGGATGTTTGTGACTCTTTCACGCAAAAACTACTGAACCGATCACCATGAAATTTTGCATACACGTTGTCTGAGACACCAGAAAGGACATAGGGTACCTTTCATCGTTCAACGCGGACGAAGTCGCGGGCACCAGCTAGTACTATATAATATGCAAAATTTCATGATAATCGGTTGAGTAAAACCGTGAAAAGGTAACAGACAGTAACTAAGTATTACTTTCAAACTTATAATTCTAGTAAAATTATCGACGTATATATGTATGTAGAATATTCTGTAGAACTAAGAAAGTAGCGTGCGTTTATTATCAACGATTTTTATCAAGGTTAACTTTAACCTTAAATATCGCATAAATTTTATGTTATTTACAAGCTACTCTATGATTTCTTTGGTTGCCTACTTTTAACGTATTGAGAATAGCGTTTTTTTTAAAGAGTCAGACGCAGTATAGTCTGACAATCTGAAAGCACAATTGTTAGTATAGATGGTTATCTTTACGACTAACTTCTTTCTTTCTTTGCAACATTCAGATTGCTGGCAAGTACTCCACCGACACTGATAGTATAAAACCTTTCTCATGCACTGAAAATCAACAGCATACGTGCTGTAATTTCAAGGAGGCTTTCTGTAATGAAAGTTACAAAATAAGTTATCACAAAATTAATAATTCCTATACCTACGGTAGAAATTAATGCTTTAAGCTTGACAAAATATGTTTGTGAATAGTATTTACGCTTTTCTTTAAGTAAATTGTTTAGAATTCAAAGGTCAAACAGTTTAAGGCTCTATTGTTAAAGACAAAGATGTCAATGTCAATAACTAGCAACACAATATACACAGTGATTTTCCAAATATGTGAATACTTAGGTTGTTTGTTTGTATAAATTACTTACTTTGATAGTTATATAAGCAAAGTAATTATTTACTTTGAAAGTAATATAAGTAAAGTAATTAATTATAATAAAATGAGTGAAGTCTTCTCTTTTTCTATTGTTAAGAGAGTTGTATGGTCTGCTAATCTTTTTAGTGTAAATACGAGTAAACTTGTAAGTATATAATAAGCTAGTACTTAAATGAAAATATTATTGTCTGTAAAGTTTTCTCAAACTAAAGCTGTTGTGATGAATTTGGTTCGAATTTTTTTTTCTATAATTTTGATTTTACTATTTAAATTCAAGCTATGCTTAGTGCAAAAGTCACTGAATAATCTATTTGTAATCTTCAATCAATTAATAAATAAATAAATGGATTGATTGGTTAAAAATACCTAAAAGTTTTCGAAGTTATGTGAAAGAGGGTTTTATAATAAAAAAATTGAGTTTTCTAATAGAATTTTAGGGTTGTTGTGAATACTTATAATTTTTATTATAAGTAAGATAAAAATATGAAATATTTACGGTAAAACTGTAAATTTATTTATTAAAATAGAAGATGAAGATTGCAGATGATGAAGAATTTTTAATTTTTTTAAAGTGTCTTTAGACACCAAGCAAGTGATTTTGTTTTATCAAAAAAGCAAATCACATGGAAATATCATCTAAATATCATAATCAAAAAGTAAAATTATAAGAGTGTAACGTAATGTGGAAAAATTATATAGATCATTATAGCAAAACACATAATAGATGCTCAGAATTATATTTAAATCTGGACACCAAGATATTCCAGATCCAGAGCTCTGTGACTTCAAAAGCTCTGTGAAAGTTTAATTCTAATACATTGAGATTTTGATCGCTTAAACAATGGAAAAGTTAATTTTTCAAGGTCCATTGTCCAATGTGAGATGTTTAGTTAGATAAACAAATTGTTTTCAACAAAACAAGAACTAGGCAGCAACTTAAGTATACTAAGAAATAATGGGGTGATTGTTAGGATAACAAGTAAGTAGTAATTGTTGAGGAGTGGACTGTATTTAATGAAATGAAAAGATGATGATAAAATAAGAACATATATTTACAGTAAAAACTAATACAATACTGATCTCTCTGCTCCCACTTACGACTGCTAACTGACTTATATATTATTATTAATTAAAATATTCTTTTAAAACTATTCGTTGTGGCCATCAACCAGCCAGTTGCCAACAGTAATATTAAATCTAAAAGTAAGGTAAGGTAATCAACAATATATATATAAATACCTTTGAAAATGCCTTTAAAAAACTAGTGTAACGTGTCTGCACTATGTTAATATTACGTACTAATTCCCGCTTTTCCTATTAACTTCGTCGGAGCTGAAAATAATCTCCTTAATTAGGTCGGTCGATATTACTCTTAAGGAAGACGAGTAACAGAATTTACACTTTACTCAAATACGTATATATTATGCAATATTATTTTTTACTAGCTGGTGCTCGCGACTTCGTCCACGTTGAACGTTGACAGATACCCTATGTCCCAGACAACGTGTATGCAAAATTTCATGGTGATCGGTTCAGTAGTTTTTCCGTGAAAGAGTTACAAACATCTATACATCCAAACATACTTTCGCATTTATAATATTAGTACGGATTCTTCTTTTACGATATTGCCTTACAAGTGAATAAATACAGTAGAAACCGGATATCACGACTTCGGATAATCAAAGCACCATAACGAATAGTCATAATCATTTTGAGAAACCATCTAAATTTTTATGATTGTAAAATTTATAAAATTTTGTATTTTTTTTTTATTAACGGTAGATTAGTATGGGTTGTTATGGACACCTCTTTCGTGTAAATTTATTTCGCGTTCGTTACTATAAAATTTTTAATAGAATTTCACTATAGAATATCCATGGTCTTTAACTTTTGGTTTTTTAAATTGATTTAATTGTGTTACTCTAATCTCTATAAATAAATTCAAAATTCGCATACTAAATATTCATTTAATTTATGCCATAAGTTTAACTTTAATGATTATAGATATAATTTATGTGTTTTTAAAATTTCCTATAATTTTTTCTATAAATTACTGAATCCAATGTGAAAATAACTGTTCACATTACGAATAAAATATTTTTTCTAATCACTTTTTTCTGTAAATATCACAGGATTGGATAAAAAAAACACTAATCACGGATTAGTGGTTTCCAAGTTTCTTAACTTGTTAAAAGTAAGTTGCAGTGTGTACAATATTACTTACTTTAGCTGATAGCGTTGATAAAAAGCAACTCGTTCTGGAAACGCCTTCACAATAAAGGAATTAGCGAAGTGTGTCAGGAATAGGGAGTAAAATTTGTAATTCGCCCGCTGCGACGAAACTAAATTACGTTAATTCATTAATTTAATTAAGAACGATCGCTTTCTGTCAGCTTTGTTTAAGTGTAGAAATAACAAAGCGAACATTGCTCAGCTACATGCACAACACTGACATGACGACACTGTTCTAAATTCGACTATTGTAAAAGAAAAACCAATTTTTTATTGATAACGTCAATAATAATAATAAATATCCTTACACATTCCACACAGCTGTGACATTTATGTATATTATTATATGTATCTACTGTTTTTCGTTGATTAATATTCACTCTATGACAAGGGCAAAATATGCAAAAATCATAATTGGCGTCTTATTCAGAAAAATGTATATAATAATATCTTAAATACATTCCACACAGCACCATCTAGTTCCACAATAAGCAACTAATGCTTGTACTATGGATACCAGACAGTTGATATACTACATAGATTAATGTTTTTTTTTTGTAAATACATATATACATATTATAAATACAAAACAATTCTTAACATAGATTCAATAGATTCTAAACAATTCTTAATATATTATAAAACTGTCTGTGTGAATGTATGCATGTTCCCGATGATCTCAAGAACTACAGAACGGATTTTCATGCGGTTTTCATTTCTCAACCGAGTGATTACTGAAGAAGGTTTTCATTAAGGTTTTAACCTGAAAAAAATTTTGGTTTCCGAAAGTTTGCAAATTGGAGCATACTATGCACAGGTGTATCACCACAAATTCTATTGTAGTTTAATAGATGGCGCCATCAGTAGTGTTATAATCATTGTTATATTTTTTACTAGCTGGTGCTCGCGACTTCGTTCGCGTTGAACGATGAAACGTACCCTATGTTCTTTCTGGTGTCCCAGACAACGTGTATGCAAAATTTCATGGTGATCGGTTCTGTAGTTTTAGCGTGAAAGAGTTACAAACATCCATACATCCATACATCCATACATCCATACATCCATACATGCCACAGCTTATGACTGCAAAACGTGTTCCCTTGCCACTGCTAAACTAATCTATCCTGCTATTCTATTCCTTAATCTTGCAAATCTAGGGTTCTAATCTAAGGTTTCTAATCTTGCTATTGACGATAGAGAAAACTATTTTATTCCTTTTCCCTTATTGCTATCAAAACTCAATGTAAAACATTTCTAGTGTTACTATTCTTGATGGTAGCCACTTCTAGTTGTGATCAAATGTTACCATCATTAAATCCAACAATATCTGTCAACTACGTATATACGAGTGTATCTCAAACATATCGCATACGAAAATGATTTCACAGAAGTAATTTCATCGTGATATTACAGTAATTTAGTTTCCTATGACAAAATCACGATATCTAACGTAAATGTTAGATCTCAAAGGTCTCTATTTGCAGACGCGATTTGTATATAAAATTGGCTTTACAAAGGATATCTGTGATCTTGCTAAACAAAAGAGAGGCTCGCCAACCACAATACTCTGCTATGACAAAGAGAAAGATACGAAAGGTGCGTTATTCTTTTGATTAGGACGCGAACTGTATCGTAAATTTTTTACATCTTTTTAACGATCCTCCTTCATTAAAAGTAAGGCTGACAAAGTGGGCTCTTTGCTAAGTATTTAAAAAGTTTAATTACCCACAGACTGTTTTAATTGTTTCTCTCATGTACCACTTTATGTAAGAGTAGCTGGTGCATGCGACTTCGTCCGCGTTGAACAATGAAAAGTACCCTATGTCCTTTCTGGTGTCCCAGACAAAGTGTATGCAAAATTTCATGGTGATCGGTTCACTAGTTTTTGCGTGAAAGAGTTACAAACATCCATAAATACAAACATACTTTCGCATTTATAATATTAGTATGGATAGTACGGATAGATATTTAAAGTTAATTATTATTTTTTTTAATATAAAGAATGGTCAAATTGATGGTATGTCACTAAGGTAAGCAACGGTATTATGGCTGCAATTCTTCAACCAGTTTTTTCAATTTTTGGATGAAATTCGAAAAACCTTTTATTGTAAACTCGTAAAAATACAGTACGTACGTTAAAATAAGTAAGTTTAAAAATAAGTACGTTAAAATACAGTAGCGAAAAATACTTATTTTTTAAAATACTATAATATTAGGTGAGGTATTTGATCGAGAGGTTAATGTAAGATTTCAACCCTATTTGCCCTGTCCCTTTGCGTGACGAAACGTAGGTCCACAACTTGCAAGTAATTGCAAGTCACTCAGCGAGGTGTGGAGTGGAAAATGTTTATATATTTCATGATTTTTTTGTTTTAGTATATACATGTTATTGTAATTTACAAGACAGTACTTTACATTTTTTTCTTCTATAAAAATCGAAGTGCTAAAAATATATTTAATTTTAAAGTCACTTTTTCGCACAATTCGTACGAAACAAAATTGTACGAAACCACTTTATAAACCTGTTTAGTAGATACATATTTTTACTGTACGCCTTTGATGTTAATAATCCATCGTCATTAATGAGTTTGGTTATATCATTTATCTCGATATTCTAAGATATTTTCACCGGGTTCCCAAAAAAGAAATATAATTAAAAAATTGACTAAACAATTGTATCCGGTTAAATATTTACAAATTAACTCAAGAATAAACTCCAGATGAAAGTCATCCATTTTGTGCTTTGACTGACCGTGATGACAGATAGACGGATGCGTTGTGTAAACATGCCTCAATTGTTTATTCCTTAAATGCTTAGATTAATAACAGTTACTATTTACCTATAGGTAATCTGTTTAATGTCATATTAAATTATACAATAAAGTAGATGTATATTCCACAATTTAAACTGTAGTATACTGCAATAAAGAAATTGATATAAAATCTAAGATTTCGGCCTTACCTAACTATTACCAATATTGATCGTTAGGATAGTTTTAGCGACTTGCTCCCGGCTTCGCACGGGATGCAATTTTTTTAGTCGTACTTCCGTACTAATATTATAAATGCGAAAGTATGTTTGGATGTATGGATGTTTGTGACTCTTTCACGCAAAAACTACTGAACCGATCACCATAAAATTTTGCACACACGTTGTCTGGGACACCAGAAAGTACATAGGGTATCTTTCACCCAGAAAAAAGGACTATTCCCGAGGGATCGTTTTTTTTTTTTTCAACGCTAACGAAGTCGCGAGCACCAGCTAGTATACATATAAAAAATTGCATGTACCTTTCTCGTTTACTCGTTTCCTCGTTCGTTTCTTGTTTTCTTTTTTTGGATCAGACAAACGCAGCCAGTTTTGGCAACTTTTTTTGCAAAATATTGTTTTTTTTTTCCTACTTAAAAAAACTTTATTAATATATAAACCTTCGATGAAACGTTATCTAACTTTTCTTTAGTTATCTTATGGTAAAAATCACATCAAAATTCGTTATATGGTTTAGGAGGTGTTAGCAGAAAGCTACTTCAAATTATGTATATATGTAACAATGTTTGAATGTCACTGTATAGATTAGCGAAAATATTATAATTAGTGAATGAGAAACTAATATTGTTACTGCTAGTATTATTGCCCGTAATAATAGCTTAGTAAAATACTTTTTTATGTATACTGAAACTCTAATTAAAAAGCAGACCAGATGGTCTACTATTCCGCTCCCGATAAGGCATAAGCGGGTTCGTATCCCATTAAGGCCGACATCTCTAAATGTTTTCCAATTTCATGTATGGATTACTAAAATAATCGCTTGCTCTAAAAGTGGATAAAAATACAGTAATTAAGCCTGGATTTCCAAGAAAACTTAGTATACTTAGAAGACATTCATTAAGTCCTGGCATGCATGAAAACTCATTATCATTAAATAAAATATGTCAAAAACTTTTTAGCTACTAATGGGCACAAAGTAAAGGACACTTTTACAGCAATTTATGTTAAAAATAATTGTTTATTTTTTTATCCGTTTTTGTTTTTAGAAACATTCGAGGCTTTCAAACTTTATAACGTTTAAAGTGGAATTATCGGCGAAGCCTGTTTCGAAATACAAACGACACGGTCAGTAGCACACAGTAGAAAGAATTAACAGCAGATAACATCTGCAAATATGCAGATAAGCGTGAATACGCAATCATTCTTAAACATTCTATCTCTAAACTATACGTCGCAACTGTCGCATTTACGTATTTTAGTTATTTTTATATATAAAAATGTTATGTTGGTTTGTGTTTGCTTCAAAAACTCGAAAACTAGTCGACGTATTGACTTGAAATTTTTACACAACATTGCATTTAAACAAAGGAATAATCTTATGTACTTTTTGGCCCAAAACTACAACGGGAACAGATTTAAAAAAAAAAAAACATAATTTTCATAGGTTGACCGTTGTTATGGCAACCGTGTAACGTTGCTGACTGAGCCACAGTGGCCACGCCTCGCTCCGTACTTCTGTACTAATATTATAAATGCGAAAGTATGTTTGGATGTATGGATGTTTGTAACTCTATCACGCAAAAACTACTGAACCGATCACCATGAAATTTTGCATACACGTTGTCTGCGACACCAGAAAGGACATAGGGTACCTTTCATCGTTCAACGCGGACGAAGTCGCGGGCACCAGCTAGTTAATTAATAAATTACTCGTTTATGGGAATATGATTATTTCTATAAACGAGTACTGCACCTAATCCGGGACCTTTATGACAAAGCTAAAACGTGAAGAAGGAAATTCTAGGAAGAAATTCTTTAAATGACAACCGCATCTAACTCGGTTAAGTATTTAAAAAAGTTTTAGGTGAGTTTCGTAAGTTTTTCTTAACGTTTGGTAGAGTGATGATATACGCCTGAAGAGAATTTATTTTATTTGAGCTTTCCTACTGTTACTTGTAGCTTAATGTGATGGATGTAATCCAGGACAAAGCCCTGGGGGGTCTTTGGGGCCTTTTTGTCCCTTGACACTTTTTTTAATAACATTAAAAAGGAGTCGTGAAGTGACCCCAATTTGGAAATGCTCAGTGGAATTTCAGCCAAACGATTCTTAATGAATAATGATTGTTTTATATTTATCTTTTGGTAGTATTTAAAATATGCATCGTCATCTATATATATAAAAGGCGATGTGTGTATGTATGTCCCCTATAGACTCCACGCTGAACCGATTTTGATGAAACTTTCAGGCAATCTTCAGATTAGTCAGATAGGAAGTTTGGTAGCGATTGGACGCGGACGAAGTCGCGAGCATATACTAGTTATTTATATATTTTTTATAATTCATAATATTATATAAAAATCAATCGCCGTGCGTTAATCTCGCATAAATGGCTAGACCGTTTTTAATTTGGTTTTCACTTATGGAAAGAGGGATAACGGGCAAGGTTTGCATATAATATGTAAAATTACACCCAAGGCGAAACAGGGAGTGGGTCACTAGTCTATACTAATATTATAAAGAGAAAATTTGTATTTTTGTTTGTAATAAATAAATTCAAAAACTACTAGACCGATTTTAAAAAATCCCTCATCTATACAAAGCTACATTATCAGCGAGTAACATTTATACTAATATTATAAATGCGAAAGTATGTTTGGATGTATGGATGTTTGTGACTCTTTCACGCAAAAACTACTGAACCGATCACCATGAAATTTTGCATACACGTTATCTGGGACACCAGAAAGGACATAGGGTACCTTTCATCCAGATAAAAGGACTATTCCCGAGGGATAAATAAAAAATAAAAAACTAACGCCTGGCCAAAGTGTTATAGCAACACGAGGTCAAGCGTTATATTGCTTTTTTTTTTCAACGCGGACCAAGTCGAAAGCACCAGCTAAGTAGGCTATATTTTATAAAGTCACGCGAACGAAATCGGGTGCAACAGCTAGTATAATTTAAAAAAAATGAGAAGGAGAAAAGAAAAACACACAAAGAAAATGTTACACTTTTTACCTACCATGGAGAATCAAGGACAGCCTGAGTTACTTAAAGAACTACTATAACTATTAGTTATTAGTTAATTCTAATTAAAATAGGAAAATATGGAACACACAAATAAGAGAAGTAACTTCGTTAAAACAAGTTTACTGACATAAATTAAACTTCATTCATGACTTCTGTCTGGAAGATTCCGGTAGAATTAGTTTTCAACATTTGTTGATTATTAAACTTCGTCGGGATTTAATTATCTTTTACATTCAAATTAGATGGAAAATTTTTAATTGCTATAATCTTTTAAATATTTCTTTATGCGACTAATAATTAATTAAGAGCTAATTATTTATTGTCATATTTTTTAAATTTTTTAATAGTGTTCGTGGTTTCATTGAGATACAAAATCACCGACACAGTTCAAAGAAACAGCAAACTGGATTGAAACACATTGTCAGTCTGAACGTAGCGTGTTTCCTGGTGTTTCTTTATGTATATAAGAGACAGTAACCAACCACCTACCACCACGTGGACTGTCAGCCTGTCTGACACCTTTTAACATATAAAACTCAGTCGTAGACGTCCACTGCCAGACATAATGATTCCCCATGGTTTTCCAATAGGACCTGTCATTAGTAGCCTGGATCCACCGTTGACCCGCGGCCCTTATCAGGTCGTCTTTGCACGTTCTACGCTACGTTTGCTTTCATAGGGTACGTTTCATCCGGAAAAAAGGACGATTTCCGAGGGATCAATAAAAAATAAAAACACCTGGCCACTGAGTGGATGTAGTGTAGTGGACATCTTACTGATCCGTGGGATTATGTTGGTAACTTTCGTTTGTTTACGGATCTCCTGTACCTTTACCACGAGTTTACAATGACCGCACTCGCTAGCGAGAACATAAAACGTTTATAACTCATGGTAAATGTACTGATTCCTGATTCGATCTCGCAGAGAAAACAATGGAGCATAGGCCCTCTCAATTGCACGTTAAGCGACATTGAGCTTTCTTACAAGGCTCATAGTTAGACACCACATAATGTATTCAACCCGTACTAATCTATACTAATATTATAAATGCGAAAGTATGTTTGGATGTATGGATGTTTGTAACTCTTTCACGCAAAAACTACTGAACCGATCACCATGAAATTTTGCATACACGTTGTCCGGGACACCAGAAAGGACATAGGGTACCTTTCATCGTTCAACGCGGACGAAGTCGCGGGCACCAGCTAGTGGTAAATAAAGGAATAAAAAATATATCATATCCAAAAATATATCCTCAATGAGCTTGTCTTAATTTATATGTCCAGTGAGATAGAAGAATGTTTTTCAAAGACATTCATATGTCTGATGTTTTCCATATGATTTTTTCTTTTTTTTTTCAATATAAGTATAAATAATCCAAAAATAGTATGCACTACATGTAACATTAAATATGAAAGCACTCACAGCAAAACAGTCTCTGAGGTCTCATTAGACCTTCTCCATTATTCAGGGTAAATGATCCCAATTTACAACAGCATACAGATACAAACAGCCTCAATACATAAGGATATATTACTACGATATAATTATTATAAAAAACACACACAAACACAATTGCATCTACATACTACTTAAAATTGTTAAAATAAAACAACAATATTCTAGATTTTTCTATATAGATAGGTAATTGACAATATCTACGCGTAGAATATCCGTTTCATAATTTTGCCCATATGTAGTTTAATTATTAAATATTCTAACATAGTTAATTTAAGTATGTGGCCACATGAAAGCCATAAAAACTAATTAAGAACTACCAACTTAAAAGCAGACGAGTTTCCATAATATCTAGTCATGCCGGTGAGTTTTCGTTCTTCATTAAATATATTACTTGCGTGTTTGTTGTCGAAAGTAATTACGATATTTCCGAACATGTTTCAGAAATATATTAATTTAAAAATTAAATCACAGTATTGTAATACTTTATGTAAAGGCCTTCAGATTACAGTTAACACAAGCAATGCTACAGTTGATAAGGAAGAGATAGGGTAGGCTGATAGGTATGCCAGATAGGCTCCGGCATCCCTTTCTCATTCACCGAAACTCAACAGCACACATGCTGTTATTTCACGGTGGTCTTCTGTAATATTTACTGTTACCAGACGATTTTCCAAATATAGACCAAATATTGTTTAGTTGCGATATTTCATTGTTACTTATGATATTCAAATGACATCATTGTGTCTATGATAGGTGATGAAAAGGTAGTCTTTGAAACTAGGACCGTCTTTTTTTTAGTTTAGTTCTCTTAGTAGAAATATCTAGTAGGCCAAAATTTAAACTTATGCAATATCAAAAAATAAAGAGGAATTTGCAAACGCAATAGCTTGAAAGAAATCCTGAGGGGACGCTATAACCATGGTAAAACTGTACTAAAATCCTTAAATGATTTAAGACTTGGGACAATAGCGTTTCTGTAGCTCAGTTTTGTAATTTTTTACATTGCGATTTCTTTTTCCTTTCATAATCTATTATAAAGTCGTCAAACTCCCTTGTGGGTGGAAAAACACTTAAGAAAATACAGGAGATTAATATTTTTTACTCCATCCAGCAGCGTTGAGAGTGCCTATAAAATTAGTTGACAACAACATTAATCTGTCCTGGGAAAGTAAATCAATTATGGTGATTTAATTCCTTTCCGTCGACGAGATATGCTGCCAGTTATTTCCTATTCAGAACACGTATTTTCCGATTCAGTATTCATAAAAAAAGGTTTCTTTTCGAATAAAAGTTTATAATGTGGTTCACACGTTTTGACGGAAAAGTGGCGTTCGCCGCGCCTAAAGGCGGACGGACGCTCGGAGGCTAATCAAATTCTCTCATCGGATAACCCGCTGGGGTTTCCCGAATCTCGTTTATTCTCTTCGCGACTGTATTTCGGTTACTGTAACATCGTCATGTTGAACATGTCAAGGCCCCGTTGGGCTAAGTTATGTTCGGTTCGCAATTAGTCGAGCATTTGAGTTCCTATGAATATGTTCCTGTTAAATTCAAGTGATTTTCATATTTGAACTATACTATCTACTAGGTAAGAAATGCAATAGACAGTTGCGCTGTCTATCTTGATAGGTATATAAAGGGTAGAAAATGATGAGAGATTCCCTACCGAAGGTGGGAGCTTTATTATACCTAATATGGACTGAAAAGTTTGTGATTGTAAAAGCAGTGCCAATAAAATGCCAGCTCTACCAGTAAAATATTCAAGACAACATGAGAACTTCATGAGGAGGAGTCTATCGATCAATTATTAGCTTTCTGGCACTTTTATACCGGATTGGATCCTTTTATACATATATAAAAATATTTTCAAGTTAAAGCTTGTTATGAATTTCGCTCCCAGTTTCTTTTTTTATGTACAGGTAGTCAGACAGACTGACATGTATATGTATCTAAGTGTAGTTATAAATAGATTCACCAAATACTTTGTTTCCTACTGTTATTTTATTTACTTACTTATATAACTTTTATTATGTATGCAAACGGAAACATTATGAAGAATTCATATCAGAGCCCATTAATAGGCTCTTTCTTACTTTTGCTTCCATCGAATTTCTTGAAAATTACAAAAACATCGTACAGACTTATTTCATTATTATCAGGCGACAAATCTATTATATAAATGTAAAAAAATGCTTGAAAGATGAAGTGTGAAAGAGCGTTCAAACACAATACATTCAAGTTGCATGACAATGCCTTGTAAAAAAAAACACAGTGTCACACAGTGTATACCACAGTTTATATGTAGAAGAAAAGCAACCGAAGCCTTGAGCTCCTCCAGGCAATTTTCCCGCGCGGACCTACGTCACTCATTTGAGCGCGCGTCAGAGCGAGATAGCAATATCGATGAAAGTATCGAATGAAAGGGATGGACGGTGAAAAGCCTTGACATAGATTAAGTAAAGAACAGAAGTGATATTTAGGCATAGGTGTGATTATAGCTACATTTTATAATTTTTCACATATAGAGATTTATTTAATGCCGAAATATTATTTTCGTATTTCAGAACTTAAAGTAATTTTTAATTTTATTTTTTTCATATTTTTTCTTTGTTTTGTCAAACTGCAATGACTGAGTACAACCCTTCTTGCAATAGCAAATTATTAACTGGCTAACAAACTATTGAATAAATTAAGCTTACTATAGACCAAGAAGTACGTGCTAATTCGGGTAGATGGCGCTTATTTCATACAATTAAATGTCACTGAGGGTGTCACTCACAGAGAGTGACGGCGTGAGTTCACTCTTTTTTCCCCTTGCTAAAAGCACCCAACGCGCCTATTACTGCTTCATTAATTCTAAAATTGCAAACTAATCTACTTAAAAAAAGGAATAATGATTTTGTGTTTGAATATATTATGTATAACATTCATAATTATAAAATTCAAAGTCTTCAGACATTTTCACAACTTAAATTCCGTCTATTTCCAACCGACAAACCACGCTGTCAACATGGTTGGTTAGTAATTTATTTTTCTTAACCGACAACTCTATTATGCATTCCGTTAGTCACTGATTGGAGAGGCGCTTTCATTTTGAATATTTTATTCTTTGACGCTATCAGAATAGTCCGAAGAGTGTTCAGTTCAGTCTGACTCAGTGCTCTCTCGCGACTGTACCATTGATTTACAGCACTCTAATCCGATTGAGGCATTACTGAAACGTTTTAAAACCTTGTGATAAAGTGACGCTGTGGTTTTGTGTGCTCTTCAGATTGGATTGTTTACTTAAAACGTAAGTGAACTAACACGCACCATCGCCTTATTTACATTACTTTACACGATATAAAGAATAAATTTTTGTTTTGATCTGGTATGAGCTAGATTTTAAACAGATTTTTTTCTGTCTAGGTTTTTGTTCGTGTGTTGAAATATTAACGATTCACATGACCTAATTCTAAATATGATTTAGGTGTCTACGCGTGAGCCCCTTTCCACGTAGTTCATATAATATAATATATTACCTAAGCGGTGGTAATTTAAGGCTGATTGGTATCAGTAGATATATATGTTTATTATCTTATACGCGAAATCTTACGCACGCGAAACTCGGTGTAATTAATAGTACCGTGAACTTACTGTGAAGATAAATATAATTTTTGTAACTAGATAATTTCTCTTTTAAGGATTTATAATGCGTAAATATGTCCAATATATTTATATAGTAGGATCGGTTAGAAGCAGCCTGGATTCAGATTCGACCCGCGGCCCTTACTGGTCCACCTAAATAAAATATATAGTTATTTTTAAATAAAATAAACATAGAGATATTCCTATTAAGTATGCATATTATAATATTATGTATATTTATTTTAAATATTTATTATTTTAATTTTAGTGTGGTTTTATTGGTTATAGTGGTCAATCCCTTCCTTATCCTACATCCTTAATCTTTCTATGGTCGGCAGCGTGCTTGCAGAACCTATGGCGTTGCTTGTATAAAGTCCACCATTCACGGACACTCCATTTGGCAGCGCTCCACTCCATCCACTCCAAATTCATGCATTATCTCATCGTGAATGTAAAAAACCACGTGAATTTTGTATGATAAGAATTTGGATGGAGTCCACCGATTTTGTGATGGAGTGGAGCGATGCCAAATGGAGTGTCCGTGAATGGTGGCCTTTATAGGCGGCGGTATACCCACTTCTATGATCAAGTGGACAGTCAGTCTGTCTGTCGAACTTAATATAAGAAAAAAAGATTTATATATTATTATATTCGTAATTGTTGTTCGCTGTAAGTAAAGCCAACTTATTATTAATGTTAAAAACGTCCATATTTAATAAATAATCCACACATCCGCATATTCAGTTAGTTAGACAATATTTTAATTATTTTAATAAAAAAAAAGCTGTTTTTATAATAAATCTAATCTTTATGATTAGGAAATAAATTGTTTCCTTGAATAACACTATTATTGATGAAACTGTTTTTATTATTATACTAAATACCGGTTTGATTTTTTTATTAGTGCCGCTACTCATATTACTTATTAGTGGTTGTATTGCTTATGCAAGACTAGTTTTTTTTACGACATTCAAGTTTCCATTTTTTTTTCCTATGAAAACCAAGACAATATAATTATGACGCACTCTCAAACAATCCTTCTCTCTCTTTCTCTTATTTATTTATTTATTTATGCACAAAGTACAATATAGGTTGATAAATTAAAAAAAAATAATAAAAAATAATATTATATTAATAATAAATGAAATAATAATGCGTGGGACGCCCTGCGGTCAGATTTTCCCGAAGTTGCGATCACCCTCGAAAAGGCCTCTCTATCACGGGCCACTCGGAACAGCTCTCCTACTCCCCTAACTCTATATTTATTTTTGTAAGACTTTATTTAACTTTGATTTTGATTTTTCTCTTGTGTAGTCTTAGTGTCCGCGTAACTTTATAAAATATAGGCTATATTACTCGCTGATAATATAGCTTCCCAACAATGAAAGAATTTTTCAAATCGGTCCAGTAGTTTCGGAGCCTATTCAATGCAAACAAACAAACAAACAAATCTTTCCTCTTTATAATATTAGTAATATAGATATGGTATAGGATTTGGAAAGGTCACAAATTCCCACTGCGAAACAATTTGATCTATTTTTCTATGAGTTAACTTAATATATAATGTCACAAGCTATAAAAATAATTTTTAGAAATAGTTACTTTTTAGTTAGTTTCAGAAAGTAAAAATGTGTAAGTAAATAAGTGTTTATTTTATTAGTACCTACTTAAATTATTGCATACTCGTAAGTAAGGCTACTACGTGATCTGTAAAAATAGTTGTAAAAGGCAAATAAATAATTTTAAAAAATTGCACTTGGCACCAACCAACCAATCTCTTAGAGAAGAACACTGTGATATTAACAGAGTAGATATAAATGTTCTGTTTTATTTCTTTGTCCGCCATCAGATGGACCTTAAGACTATCCATCGCCATTAAACATAAAATAACTATAATAAATATCTTTTTTAATAAATATGCCAGCAGTCAACAAATATTCGAACATGTTACTGTTGAATAAGACCAATTATTTTAACATTTAACCATTAGCATGATGACCTCAATGCAATTAAGCGTATCGACACCCCATGGTCTATAGACATCGAAGCGTTCGTTAAAGCTCTTAACGCACCATTAAACAATTATTATGTGGTATAAGAGTGTTATAACGCCACCAATAAAACCCTTGTCTTTAATTGTTGTTATTTAACTGGGTAGCCTATCTTGTGAAAGTATAATCATTATTCGTTTACAGTAGACTACCGTGAAATAAAAGCACATGTGCTGTTAGGTTTTAGTGAGTAATTATATCCATTTTTATATCCCTCACTCTTTATTCTATCAAAGGCGGCAATCTTCTTGTGAAAGTAGCCATTCGTTTACAGAAGACCACCGATAAATAACAGCACATGTGCTGTTGTGTTTTGGCGAGTGAGTATAACCTTTTCCACATATCCCTTATTCTTTATACTATGAAGGTCTTTGATGTATGACATTGTTTTTGTTATGAATATCCCCTGCCACCAATTCACATGTGGACTGTCAGCCTATCTGCCGTACTTTATATTAAAAAAATATAGCTCATTGAGAAAATAAGAATTATACGCAAAGTGCTGCTTTGACGTATAGTAATTTTTTGATATATTTCGAAAATAGAGTTTGCTAGAAACCTATACTAAAAGTAATGCTCATTCTCACTAAGAAAAAGCTACCCCAAAATGTAAAGGAGATAGATCCAACGATAAATTTTTGAGAGATTTTATTCAACACAACATGTTCCTCCTACGAATGATAGATTTAGTTTCTTTAAAAATTATTTGGAACTAAAGTGAAAAAAAAATCTAATTTTTTTAATAGGAAATTAATTTATCTGAATTCTTCATTGAAGTTTACATAATTATGTAAAATGCTAGAACCATTTTCGTTTCATTCGCTGTCAATAAAATAACAATGCAACCTTGAAATAATAAGGCTCTACATTAATTCTACCTACTGTTCGAGAAGTAAAATGTAGAAACAAATATAAAGCTTTAAAACTTTTGAATTTATGAGCATCTTTACTTAACCACGTCCAACAGAAATACTTAAGTTAAAACGCCCACCATTATCTCCTGAAAAGTGCTTATAAGTTACGGCTCCCACGGCTATAACACAGACAGATAAGTAAGATATTAAACTTACTTTCAACTTATTTGCCCTCTATCCGTTCACACTTATTTTAGGGATATGTTGGTAACATTAACATTAAATTTTTATTGGCAACATCATCACATCTTTGTTATACAGTAAAGTGGTTCTCCTCCATCACGTGTATGAGCACAGAGCGTAATTAAATACTAACTTTAATATTATAAATGCAAATGACTTTGTTTGTTTGTAACGCTTTCAGAATAAAAATAAGAATAAATTTTATTTGTAGCAAAGGTAATATAAAAACATACATAGATAACATATATGTAGAAAGACAAACACAAATACCTTAGTACTCACGTTTTAAATCTTTCACACAGAATATAGAAGATTCCAGAAGGATCGTTTAGTAACTAAAATTCCCGCAAGCCGCGATTTATATAATATGTCTTCTATTGATTTTTTATAAATAAAAATAAATAAATGTCACTCGCCACAAACCGGCTCTAACTCAGCATAATGCAGGTTTTAAAAACCTGCACTAGTCTTCCGTTAGAGCCTAAAGTGAGGTCACGCACTTACTAAAAAAAAAAACATATACATACTTTCACGCCTTAACTACTCAAGAGATCACTCAACATGATATTTTGCTACACATTGTCATGTCAGTCCTCCCTTGTAATTTTCCAGTAGGAGTGGTCATAAGCAGTCCGAATAAAGCGTCTAGCCGCAACCCTTATCTACACTTAATTTCAAACAAATAGATCTATTAAATGACCATAAATACTAATTAGCAATTTAGTAGAGTCAAGGGTAAGAAATAATGATGATTCAGTACTGCTATTAAACCTATAACGGCGTTGGAGTGAGGTATTTTGAAGATAAACCGCTTATTTTGTCCAAATTACAATATGATTATGCTAATGTATGTATCTACGTTTTACGAGGTCTTCGTCAGTGATTTTATTGCAGACGCCGGTCGATAGTTGGGGTTCTATATCTAGGCAGACTGAACTAACTATCTAATTATTTCAAGGAGACATTGTATCGACTTAACCTTGTTTTTTTTTATTAGAGACACATCTCTCTGACATCAATTGTCCATCCAAACTTGCGGTTGAACGGATTTAATAGCGAATTTGTCAAGTAATCCTTCTTGGGCTTGATACGTTCCTTATTTCACAATGTCTTTCATTTCCGCCTGATTCTTCAAGAATTCTGTAAACTTTCGTGTTAAATATTTTTAGGCGTAAGTACTTTTTAATTTAAATTTTTTAATTAATGTTTTTCTAGATCGTCAAGTCGTAAACATGTTTGTTATTAGGTAAAACAAAGTTTAAAAGTGCATTTTTAAAACTATATATGTATTTATAAATTGAATTAGTAACTAATGAGTGAATAGTAACTGTTTTTCAGTTAGTAATTAAGAGTGATTTACATTATATTTCTTCTTATATATTATGTACGTACCCAAAGGTTTTGTGGGATAATATTCGTATACTTAATGTTGTCAAAAAGCGTATTTCCTTCAGTATAAATAAAATCCCCAAATGTGTTGCTAAGCCTAAAACTGGTGAACTAATTCTGCACATTTTTTAACATATTCATTTAAGTCCAATGAAAGTTCTTTGGAAGAGAAAATATGGATAATTATAAAAAATGGATATCCGTGCGAAGCCGGGGGCGGGTCGCTAGTGAAAAATACGAGTATATATTAAGCTACTGACAGACATGCTCATTACTGGCATGCTCATTAGCATGCTTAAAACTAGCATGCTCATGCCACTGTTCACATTTGCCACCAATAAGCATGCTAGTTTTAAGCATGCTCCTAAATAAAAGTACTAGCCATACTAGCATGCTTATAAACAAACCTGTTCAGACATCTTCGAACTGTTGATTTTTGAGCATGCTAAAAATAAGCATGCTTATAACTAGCAACGTTGTGACACAAATGATACTTAGTAGCATTTGCTCATTACTAGCACGAAAGCATTCTAGTAATGAGCATGTCTGTCCGTAGCTTTACAGGCCTTAAAGTTGCGAAGGCTATGAGAAATGCTGAAGACAGGGTGGTTGGATGTATGGATGTTTGTGACTCTTTCACGCAAAAACTACTGAAACGATCACCATGAAATTTTGCATACACGTTGTCTGGGACACCAGAAAGGACATAGGGTACCTTTCATCCAGAAAAAATTTCTACTCCCGAGGGATAAATAAAAAATAAAAAACTAACACCTAGCCAAAGTGTGATAGCAACAGGATGTCAAGCGTTATGTTGCTTTTTTTTAATTTTCAATGCGGACGAAGTCGCGAGCACCAGCTAGTACTACATAAAACAAACAACTGTTGGGTGTATGTATAATAGATTTTTATAGAATAGGAAAAAAGTGTGAAATCCCAACGTTGATGGTTCAGTTACTTAACACGATCAAAGTTTTTGTAACGTTGCTACATTAAATTTTTTGTTTGTAGTTTTTCTTATTTCCTCCTGAAGAAAATCGTATTTTTTTTTCCGTTTTCCTTGTCCATCTTATCTTATTATCTCTAACATGTACTTGGCTTAATATAAACATTAACATAAATATATTAGATATCTAATATTAGGTTTCCAGTATATATATATAAAATAACTAATTTGTTTGTCAAGTGAATTTAAAGAGATATTAAAAAAAAATTTTTATGTAAAAACATTTGTTACAATTTCCGTAACAAAATTTTATTATGATGAAGTAAGTGAATGAACGTTATATATTAAATTTGCGAATGATGTGTGAATAGGTAAGTCTAGTGTATTAAATACGATAACCTGAACTGTGCTCCAGTTGCCGCGGATGAACAGTCCTACAGTGCAACCGCCAATTATAGTAAATAGGTCACGCAATCGATACTCACTTATTTTGCCCTTTTTGATCAGCGTCACAATAAATATTACCAATGACAATTTGTAATTAACGATAAGCTACAGGAATTAAATCAGACTGAAGCAACGCCAAAAGTGTTAAAAGATTCACTCAGAATTCACGTCTAGTTTAGTAAATAAAAATAAATTTATACATATATATATAACTATAAATTCATTTTTATTCATCTATCTATAAACTATAAACTCAGTTATATTTATAAACTTATTATTATTTATTAAACTTAATACCGTTCTCATGCTTCGTTGCCTCATTACTCGTATAACTAATCTATACTAATATTATAAAGAGGAGAGATTTGTTTGATTGTGTGTTTGTATGTTTGTTTGTGTTTGTTTGTTTGTTTGTTTGCTTGCTTGTTTGTTTGTTTGCTTGTTTGTTTGTTGTTTGTTTGCATTGAATAGGCTCCAAAACTACTGGACCGATTTGAAAAATTCTTTAACTGTTGGGAAGCTATATTATCAGCGAGTAACATAGGCTATATTTTATAAAGTTACGCGGGTGGAGCCGCGTGCAACAACTAGTCTCTAATAAAGCTGTGCTTTCCTATATTGTAAAAATTCTGGTATTGTGGGAATCGGTGCAGAGGGAACGAAGCATTAGAACGGTATTAAGATTATGATAGACATGAATTGGCCTTGATAACTGCTAGAAAGAATTTACAAATTTCAATAGAGTTACTTATTTTCCAAATAAAAATACAATTTAGTAGTGACATACTGCTTTCCGCAAGTAGTTCGTCTGGCGGCAGTAACCACCATGTTTTTGATGTTTCTTTGTATAAATAAGGGATATGCCAGATCCATTTGTCTATCCCATCTCAATGCCTTATCCTTAATCCTACTAAAGGTCGGCAACGCACTTGCAGCACATATCATGTTAAGCGACTGTATGGAGAGTGGACCTAGATGAATTAGATGGATCTAGACTTATAGTGGACCTAATCAAGGGGACCTTGCCTGATGGTTAACTTAAAAAAAAAAAGTTTTTTGTAAGTTACTTTTTTTCTTAATGTAGAATGTAATATGATTTATTTTTTAACTGTTGGTTAAAAAATAAATCATATTACTCATTTTTATGAATCAGAAAATAAAATATGTTTAATAAAAGTTATTGTTTTTAATTCTACTGAAATAAGTGTCTAGTTGAACTTGCCAAGAAATGGTTTAGAAATTTATCTGTAGACGTTAGTAAGTAAGAACCACTTTAGAATTTAACCTTGGCATCGTAGAGGCGATAGATAAAATTGTTTGAAATACAATTCAAACTACGGTAGCGACTGAAAATTCTCTCCAGCAGGTCGAGTTCGCGCAACATTGAACCCTATGTAAATGTGCTAAGAGTTTGAAAACGTTTGGATATGCTCTTGTTCATCTGATCGTATATCTGTCAAAGAGTGCTCGTGCGTAATCCATGAATGGATCATACATATTCATTAACTTGTCTTCAAACAAAGAAGTTGACGATATTGCTTGCAAATTTTTTTAATCAACGCTGAAATGCATCATGTTGACACTTTGTTGAAAGAATAATCCATTAATTTTTAGGTAATTGTGGTCGCAAACTGGTCGAAATTCGAAAATTGAGAAATCTTTTTTTATTGATAACACGACGATAGATACTAAAGAACAAAGATAATTGCTTTACAAACAAAAAATATAAACGGAAGGTAAGTTGTCGCCTCACGTTTAACCCTAACTATAATTACTACTATTATACATGCGAAAGTGAGTTTGTTTGTTTGTTACGTCTTGTATCTTCTTAAAAAATGTACTTTTTCTAAAAGATACGGAGCCAAGGTCAAAAGCTTTTAATTGTATATTTACTTTGATTTATTTACTAACAAAATAAATTTTATAGCGGCTCGATTTGAAAATGCATAGTTGCTATGTCCATCCTGAAAATCCATTCTAAATGACATAAAATTTTCCGGAAATTACATCTAAACTGACACTTTACTGACTTATCTAAAGGATATTAATATAGAGAAAAATTTTAATCTGAAAAAAATAAAAAATAAATAAAAAAGAACAGGAAAAACAGGAAAAACTTAAACATTTTAATAAGAAAAACGATACACGAAATACCGTTTCAATAAATAAAAATAAATAAATAAATATTATTATTATTTAATAAAATACAATTGTTCATTTATTTATGCACAATTTGATATAGCCAAAATGATGAAATTTTGCCTACATTTTGCATTTTTTTTTTGTCAGTTCATACTTCATTGTGTTTCATGTACAGTCGACCTTTATATTAATAACACAAAATATTCCACCAAAGAATTTATTTTGCGTAAAATATTTTTAAAGTGGAATTTCCAGACACATTTTGAACGCGCGCGGCAGAACTGTGAGATATTAAATTTCATCGCATTTATTAAATTTTGAATTTCGCCGTGACAAGCGCAATCTAAAACATGGCACAGGTTTCAATGTGACAACAAGGCTTTTGAGGTTTAGTTTAAATATTCAATTTAAATAGGCTTTAATAGGCTCTGAGTTATGTATAAAAGATTATTAATTTTAAAAACAATATTTAAATTTGTTTTCTAATATATAAAAATACACATTTTCGCTGAAGATTAAATACAAGAATTTGTTATTGTATGTCATCATTAAATACTATAAATAATTAAAAATGTACATTATAAGAATTTTAACTCCTTTAGCTCTCTTTTGAGTTGTACAATACAAATAAATATACTATCAATTCCTGACCAAATATAAATGGCAATACTGTTATGTCCATGACCAAATATAAATGGCAATACTGTTAAGTATGTGACAACTCTAGCACAAACTCGAATATGTTGATTTTGTGTGACAGACTTGTTCGAATTTCAAATTAGGTGACCGTACTGTCTGGCCAAGTAAAGGTTAGCTAGAGGTTACCTGTAACTTACACTAAAACGCAAATTCAAATAAAATATTATAAGCTTATAGCAAAATAATATACTTATATTTAATGGTAAAATTACCGGGAAAACGTAATAGGTAATTACCATAAAATGAGAGATTTCCTTAGACAAGATCATCTCGTGAAATGACAGGACTATGCAATTTTATTTTACTTTGGTCTATGAGTAGGTAAGGGATGGTAAGGTCTATTCCCTTATCCTATCCTTATCCTTTACTCTATTAAGGTCGGCGGCGCACTTTTATCCCCAATGACTGACAGACAGATGAATACATATAAAAAAGTTGGGAGGAAATAAAGTAAATTGTAAAGGGACATTTGGTGTATAAAAAGGTAGGGTAATACTTGAAGTTGAAGGGGAAATAGGGATCCTTTACTTACCGAAACACAAAATCATACATGAATTTGTTATTTGCGGTAATTTTCAAATTTAAGACATTAGCAAATATTTTGCTATTGTAATTTTTACTCCAGTTTTAATTATATATATTTTTATACTAAAAATAACCATAATAATTTTAGGTGTAAAAACAAGAGAATCTTATTACTTCTGTAATGCGATTCACACATGACATTAACAAGGTCTTTTCAAAGAAATTTGTCGTCCAAGCCGGCTTTATTACGGTAACGCAATGGCTTTTAATCTCCCACTTCAAAGTGGTGTCAAATAGGTTTATTATATTAGTCTTCGCTTAGACGTTACGACTACGACACGATTTATATTTAGTTTACGACATTATTCTTAGTAACCTGACTTAGTGGTGATAAATTGTACTCTCGAGGGGAACGCAAAGGAAAAGCGCAGAGCTTAAAAATTTAAAAAAAAAAAAAATTTTTTTTTTCGAGATTACTTACGGCAATTTTTTTGTGTGTATGTACACTTACTAGCGAACCGCCCTGGCTTCGCACGGATATCCGATTTTTAAAATATTTCAAATTTTGAGAATCTTTTTCGGACTTTTGAATATTTGAAAAAAAAAAATTAACCGAACTAGTCCATCCGTGCTCGAGTTTTGCGTTTGGCGACAATATTTACCGATTCCTTTTTTATTTATTCTGGCGGAATAAATGAAAAGGGATTGGCAATCTGAATATTTTCTATCTCTGTAATACATAGAAAATAATCAATTCAAAATACGCAAGCGCCGCCGCCGCCGCCGCCAACAGCACAAATGCTGTTATTTCACAGTGTTCTATGACTGCGAAATTATTGACTCCAAAACCGCTTAACCGAAAATTCGGTTTTCACTTATGAAAAGAGTGCTACACGAGAAAGGTTTGCGTGTATAAAAAATTTCGTCCCGAACGAAGCCGAGAACGGGTCACTAGTTTCTTAATAAATTACAATTTATTACTAAACCATAGTTAAACACGTCGTCACGTGAATTGTAAATTTATATCTTTTGACGCAAGGTTGTGTAAGTGAAATATCTAATTAGATTCATTCGCTCGTATTTATGGGACATGAATTCGCTTATCTCAACTCAAACAGAATCCAAACGGTCTACAAAGATATAAAACACGGATTTGTTCTATACTAGTAGGTATACGTTCACTGGTTGAAATTCGACCAAAATAATTTCGAAAGTAGTGAATGTTTTTTAAATTCAATCAACTGTTAAAGCTCATCAATAGCCACTAAACAAAAAGAAATTAATCTCTTAACTGTAAGACAAATATATGTATATTAGACGTTCCGCATTGCGAAGACATGCTGAACTATTGCCAGCCCCTGAACTTCAAAAACCACTTTTTCCAGGAAACAATACACTTACATGAGCGCTTTTGTTAATGTATTTTAGTTTAATGAATTCAACACACACACACACACACACACACACACACACGCACGCACGCACGCACGCACGCGCTCTAAATACTACCAGCTACCATGGCACGGGGCCACTGATCTCCAAAACACAGTTAATCCTAGTATGGAGGTCAGGGGACGATATTTTATATATTTATATGTATGTTAACTACGAATATGTTAACCTGACTAACTATGTTAACTACCTAGCTATGTTCTGTAAGATAAGCTTAGTGATTGCAATTCAAATGTTTGAAAAGTGATAGTTAATATTATAGTTCCTTAGCCATTTGTAAGATTATGTTTGTAAGATTTATGTGATAATAAATTTTTTTCATTTTTCATTTTCAGACAAAAAAGTAAATCGGTTTTCTACCAAATGAGAAAAAAAACACTGCATTGTCTTATTTATTAATGTATATAGATCATAAGGTATTTTATGAACATGAACATCTTAAATATTAACTTACATGTCAACTTAGACTATGAAACTGTCAATGTCATACTTTTAGTAGAAAACATATCCACAAAGGGTTGCTTACGAGAAGTAGACAGAAGCTCGCGTCGAAAAGGAGCTTTTAATATTTTAAAAATATGTCTTGTAAAGTATAAGTTAACATAAAGTTATTAATTAGAAATTTTTAAATGGTTCCACACAACCACGTGATGAACCTATTGCTTTGAATGTATGCAAATCTATATCTCCATACATGTTCGTATTTGCAGAGAGAACTAACGATGTTTGCGCTCCACTAGTCGAGTGAGTATCTAACGAACCGGTAAATAATTTACTATTTGGACGTTCTGTGCGTCTGTTCCCTATCACATAGGGTGATGGAGTGGGGGGCTTAAATACAGCTACGAGTAGTAATACCAGAGGGAAAGTAAGTGCTCTGCCGAGAATGAGAGCATGGCACGAAGATAGGATCCTGGTACTTATGCACAGCAATTCAATCGTGTTCTGGTTTTACGAAGGCTTTATGTGTCACTTACTGCCTTTAAGCCAAAGCAATGTAAAACGAGCTAAAATTAAAAATTATAAACTAACCCGCGACTTTCTATTGAGTCTTAACACGCTATATATGCTGTAAACTGCTGAGGAGTCGGGTATCACGCAGACTAGTAGATGCTGCAGCATCAGGTCAAGGTTACCATTTTATAGAAATACCACCGAAGTAACAGTAGGTATATTAAATTCCACGAGAGAGAGAGAGATAGAGAGCGTGCTAAAATAAAACAAATATTTTAAATTATTAATACCTTTGAAAAAACAAGTGTAGTTACAAGACACGTTAAAAGAAGCGTCACGTGATCGTTACACCAAAGCCTCACACAAAATTCGACCTTGAAATTTTACTTTCATCGCGCGCAAAGTCTTACTTAAAAAATATTTAGAAAAAATAATGGCACGTAAAATATCAATATTTATTTATTTTCGATTACCACACAATTCGAAGGACGCGGCATACTCTAATAAAGTATACCGCGTCCTTCGAGCCAGAGTTATATCTCGAAATTATGATCCGCCCTTACCACAAAATAAATTGTTTATACTCATTTAATACACACAACACGTTCACATAACATACCCTACCTACGCCACTCAAATAATGTAATATTTTATCCAATTTTTACATTAATCCAACTTATGTGAGGCACGTAGCCGGTCGGTTCGTAGATGTTTCGACTTAAGAAGCATGCACAATTTTTGTCCGACATGTTTCATAGCAATATTGAAACTATTTTGATAAAATATTGCGGTGGTGTTATGAAAAGAAACAATGTCAAATATAGCTAAACATTTCATACCAAATTTCGGAATGTTATATCCAAACTAGCTGTAAAAAGTGGTTTCACTTGGCGTTTAGTTAGTTAAGTTTGTATAAAATCGGATTCTTTTTGTCGGTAGATAATCCTTGGTTTTTCTTCGGGGGACTAACTCATTTTCGAGTAGCGTTCTTATAGAGATTTTGTTTCTTTCTAATCGACTCTCCTAAGAGAGGCAGCATGTAACAATTCATGATCAAATTCAAAAATATCTTTTTCTTAAATTCGACTCCTAGCTCGAATGATTGAAGCGTTGAAATCATACAAAAAACAAACAAAAGCTTTATTATATTATTTAATTTAATAATATAATAATAATTAACAATTTTTATTATATTATATTATTATAATAATATAATAATAATTAACAATTTACATTAACTTGATTATGATAAAGTAAAGAAAGTATTTTAGTTTAATGAATTCAACAAACACACACACACACACACACACACACACACACACACACACACACACACACACACACACACACATTATAATAATATAATAAAGCTTTTGTTATATTCCTTATACAGATCCTTTTGGATCTGCATACGTGCAATGACAGCACATGTGCTAATGTGTCACAGTAAGTAAGACATGCCAGAGTTCTACCCCTATCTACAGGGATGATCAAGTGTAGACTTCATCATAAATCAACCACCTTGCAGCCTCTCTATTCAAACCATCAGAAGCCTGACTGCGGCTCGTTATCATAAAAAAGATTATTTCCTAAAAATATCACGTGAGCTGAAAATTGAAATGTGGATTAAGCACATTTCTCTTTGATGTTCGTATTAAATGTAAATTACACAATCCCCACGAATTTGCCCTTTGGTCAACTCTCCTAATATCGTCGTTATCGGCTCGCGTACCCTTGTCACCGAGTCAACATTTTCCGTCAATTGTATATACAGGAAACATTGTGAAGTATTAAATTACATCAATTTCGACCATGTAATCTATACTATATCTATAATATCGTAAATCTAAATAGTTTTTTTTTATATTTAAAACATTTTTACATTTGTTAAATCAATTATCGAAGAAGGGTATAAGCTTTTTAACATCACACTTCGATCCTTATAAATATGCAGAAATAACGCTAAGCGAAAACGATTTTAGAGTAATATTAGCTTTAGGTCAGCTAATAAATAAAATTGGCAAGCCGATTGACGGTACAATTGATGGTAGGTGACCGTCGTCTATAAACACGATCAAAGTTATACGGGTTGCTATGACATCAAAGACAAGTATATGTCTTTAAGGGCCCATTTCACCAAGTACAAGTAAAGTGTTGATTAGTTACTTTTAGAAATTATTTTATGTTTTATTAAATTATGCACTCGGTTTACTGCATCCTTCGATAGGCGAATTTTTTTTATTATTATCTTTTTAATGATTGGTACTTTTACCATACAAACAAAGGTATATCAGCTCCATCAATTCCCGGTTACCGGTGACTTTAAATGGCGGTTAGCCTACTTGACACTTTATTCAGAGATGGTGTAAGAGGCCCTTAGACTTCTATATTTAACAAGGGACTAATAAGAAAGAAATAGAGCTCTGGTATACTTTACTTACTAACCGAAACACAACAGTGTAACAGTGGAGTGGTTACTGCCGCCAAATGGCCACCATAATGCGGGAAGCTACTAATTTCCTACTACATGACTTTTGCTTCCCGCATTTGAATCATTATAATGTAAATAATATTATAGTTTGACTAATACTGTAATTAAAAGTTATCATATAACTATCATTTAACGTTTCCTATAGATTTTTTCTTAATATACATATATTATTGAAATGAATAACGTGTACCAGCATTTTTGTAATATAATAATATAAAAAAAAGTGAGGTAAGCATATTAAAAATCTGAATGTAGTGTATATCAACATATCCATCAGCGAACGACTTGAAAAATTGTCATGTAAATGGTAAACATCTGATTTCAATAACGGCTCTACACGCAGACGAATAACTTTGTGACAAGGCTGACGTTACACCGATAAGCGGAAGCGGTAGCGGTATAATACTTGTACTTAAAAATATACTTGAGTATTTAAATTATCGGCGCATTTTGTACAGGCATAACATGATCTATTAATTCATATATTTGTTCTTCTTAAATATGTGATTTAGAAACTGAATAATTATCAGACAATATCTAAAGTAAATCTTAGGTACGATAATATCCGTATTTCCGTACTTAATATTATAAATGCGAAAGTATGTTTGGATGTATGGATGTTTGTAACTCTTACACGCAAAAACTACTGAACCGATCACCATGAAATTTTGCATACACGTTGTCTGGGACATCAGAAAGGACATAGGATACCTTTCATCGTTCAACGCGGACTAAGTCGCGGGCACCAGCTAGTTATTTATAAAGTGAATATGATAGAACGGATATACATAAGTCACATAATATGAAAATAGTTTTTCATGAAATAAAGACGTCACAAGAGCTAATCGATACCACAAGTGTAGTTTGGTCACGAGTTTCGTTAAGTGTTGTCTTTTGTGAAACTAACGAGTTTTTCTTTTAGTTTTCTATTGCTAAAAATATATAAATAGAAAAACAAATAGTGAAAAGCATCAAAGTGAAATCTTTGAGGGTCTACATCCACAAAATACCTTGACAGATCTTCAATTTGATTGCGAATCTGTGACGGCATAAATCTTATATTGTATTGAATTAAATACAATATAAGATTAAATACAAAGTGACTCTTTGCATCGACCAGAGGCTTGTAATTAAGTTTGTTTATGTTTAAGGTCACGTATTTATTCGCAAAGTACTAGGCATCAAACAAACATAATCAACTGGACTAACTAAACTAGAAACTTGGTAAATCCTAAACATACAGGATCTGTGCAAATGTGTATTTGGTCCCCTAATATTTGTCCAGGTGCCTTCGCACACAGGCATGCGATCAAAAAGAATTCTTTGCTTCCACTTAGCAGAAAGTGAGGGCTACTGTCACAATGGTAAAGTAGAAAAAAAATTAAATCTTATAATAAGATGAGAAAACAAAGAAAACATTAATTTTACAATAGATTTTGACAAAAAATATTATACTTTTCTTGAATTATACTTTTCTTGAAGTTAGTAAGTTTTTCAAGAAATTTGAGGTAGCATGTTTACTATTTTGGTTCTGAAATCTATTTCTAATGCTAATAAACCATTAAGAATTCTTTATGCTTGATATTTTCAAATAAATTTTCCTCATTCTGTCTGCGCTTCGCTTCAGTGAATATCTTTCATTTGATAAATTATTTTAATTTTGCTACTTACTGAAAATTATTGAGAATCGTTTGGTCTCTTATTGTACATTTACGTTTTAAAAATTCGCATATTTTATGAAGCATGGAACAGAGAGTTTATCTTTTTTTTATTAAATAGTACATAATGTTTATAATACAGTAAGTATACATTGATTTGTTTAAATTTAACTCTCAACGATTCCCTCTGATCCCATACATAGCGCGAAATGTTTGCGTTCTGGAGCACAAATATTGAATTTATGTCATCGGCATTACCTCACAATCAGTTTGATATGTGGTAGTAAATTTGTAATAATCGGGATAGTTTTTAGTAGAATAAATTAGTAGTAATCGGCATACAAAATATAATTTCAAATTTGCTTAATTCAAAAGCATTAATGACAGATTGTGGATTAACCAAGACGCTACAAAGTATTAATTATTAAATCATATTAGTTTAGTTCTTAATGAGTCTTTGAGTGTTTTAATACTAGTTTAGTTAGTAGACTGATAGTGTTGATTACTAAGGATGTGCCGGATCGTTAAAAATTTATATCCGCGGATACGGATACGGATATTTGGTGTCAAGATCTGCGGATACGGATACGGATACGGATACGGATACGGATCTTAACTTTCTCACTCAATCGGTGCCTGTGCGCGTGACCTTGAAACTACAGTTGAGGCCCGCCACTTGACGCTTGCATTATAAAGGTGCCAAATATTTGATTTTAAGAAATAAAAAAATATTTAATAGTTTTTCATTGCTACCTAATCACCTATATTGTATAATTTCATCTATGAATTAAAAATTAATAAGGTAAAAGATCCGTAAAAAGATCCGCCAAAAAGTAACGGATACGGATATCCGGCACATCACTACTAAGTACGGTTCTACTCGTATTGTCTGATACTTTATCAGTAAAAGGTTATAATTGTAAAAAACACCATGAACAAGGCCTTAGTTTCAGTATATTTCCATTCATGAGGATTTGCATCGAGAAAAGGAATAATTTTAACATTTAAATGAGAGATAAAATATAACCAATTCTATTATAAGTACATTATAAAAAAGGTTTTAAAAGGATTCGTGTTGCGATAATTATTTTCAAATTTAAAACACATTTAATACAATCCTTTACATTTTTGAATACTTTCACTGGGCTATAAATAAACCTTTTTATTATTAAAGTTCATTGAACTATTTATTAACTGTTATATTAGAATTTCAATTAAACTAGCGACCCACACCTTAAAATTAACCGGCCTCGTACGGTTGCAATTTTTTTCTGCAAATTATATACCTTTTCCCTCTTTCCGTTAGTTACAAGCTATGAAAAAAATTATAAACTAACCCCCGACTTTTTATTGAGCCCAAACAAGCTATATCTGCTGTAAGTTGCCGAGGAGTTGGGTGTCCTGCAGAATACTTGACGCTGCAGCATCAAGTCAAGGCACAACCGAAATAATAGTATATTTCACATTAGTAGTACTCATGGAAATTAATGAAATTCCTTCGTTATCTAGGAAATGGGTTGATAGTCTTCAAACGCCTTAACAGATCTTCATAAATTATAAAACTCAGAACGAAATGGTCCAAAATCACGTCAATTTTTGGACAAAAAATGTATGTGTGTTAGCTCCGACACACGACTGGAGTTTACTCTTTACGAACGATTATAAAATATACAGATTAGTAAATGAGGGTAAATGATTGCATTTTGTTAGATTTTTTAGTTTGTCAATTCACAAATAAATATCAATGGATATAAATATAAATATTATTATATGTATTACATTATATGAATATGTATTGAAGCATATTGTAGCATGTAACGCGTAACGTGTGACATGTGACATTTGATTTTATTCCCATAAATTTTCATACACCGAACTTATATATAAAAATCCATTCATAAGGACTCAAAAAAATCCAAAACCGGATAAAAAATCGGTCCATAGCCATTTTTAAAATCCCAACGTTTTAAAAAGAAGTCATCAGAGAAAGAGTATTTTATATGTAGGTATAGTTGCTATCTATCTATACACAGTATACTAAATACAATATAGATAGTAGAATAGATGTTATTTCGATGAATTCACGTCAGCCATTTCGAAGCATGATTCATCCTCATAGATTAATGTTTCTTTCTAATTTATGATCTTAACGCTCATTTGAAATAACTTATCTACTGAGTAAAAATATTTTAATAATACACTTGGATTGAGCGATAAATCTTACTTTTTTATAACTCTGTTGTGGTGTCTGATCAAACTAGATTTATTTAGGATTTGTTTTCTTAGCAAGAAGCTGTTTTAACTGTTTTAACTGTTTATTTTGCCCAACTACTAAATATAACATGATATTTATTAACCAATTTATTGCAGACATTGCAATTAATTAAATCATTTACGAGGCATTACCACGACTTTAAATTTACTAAGTAGGTATGTAAGGATGCCGAAATTAATTCCCTTTTTTACCATTTCCGTTACTCTTTAATATTACACTAGTTGTCCCGCTCCTGTGCATTTTTTTTTCGTAAAAACTTTCTCTAATTATCGCTCTATCCATTAGTGAAAACCGCATGAAAATCGGTGCAGTAGTTTTTGAGTTTATCGCGAACAGACAGACAGACGCGGCGGAGGACTTTGTTTTTTAATATGTAATGATAAGGATCGAGAGCACATTTGAAATCATCTGATATCATCAATTTTATTGATGGCAATCACCGACCGTCAAGATTTCCATAAGCATACCTGTCGTCTTTTTTCCTAAACCCTGCGATCATATTGTGCTTTTATTAGCATTAGTGTCCTAAAGCTTCGACACACAGCATACGCACAGCATGTGCGATACTAATATTTTGTCTTAATTCCTTTTAAAAATATACTCAATACAATCAACGTAGCATTTATCCTGTTTCGCCCGCGGGACACTCAACGAAATGTGTTTATATACGATCCAAGAAAACCTCAACACACTTTTACATAATTTATGAGCCAGTAGTTGCCTACAATGTTTATTTTGGGTAAAGTGCAAACAGAAGTAACTGTTGTGTTTTCCTTTAACCAATCGATTATAGCTGTCTCATAGGAAGGGCATAAGAATTACTGTGATCACTTATTTTAATGTAATTATCATAGCGTGATAATAGCAGATGGAATACAGTTCACAAATGTAAACTATTTTAAATAAAATGACCAATAAATAAAATGATAAAATTAAAATTAAAATTCTATAAAACGAAAATCGAATTCAAATAATTCAATACCTGTGAAGGTTAATCATCATTAATCTTCAAAATTAAAATATCATTTTGAGCCAATGTTACATAGTTAAATATTGTGTTCACTGTTTGATGATAATAATAAATTCCAAATTTTGTACTACAAAATTGACAAATTGACAAAAAATAAAATAATAAGACAAGTGACAACAAAACTATGTGACAAAATAAGTAAATAAGTAAGTAAACTAAGTAAATATGATAACAAAACTAAGTGACATAGCATTCAGCGTAATATATGCTGTTATTTCAGGGTGGTCTTCTTTTTAAGGCAGTCAGTGGTTAATGACTGCGGAACGCAGTGTGAAATGACTGCGGAACGCAGTGTGAAATGACTGCGGAACGCAGTGTGCCTTGTCACACTGCGTTCCGCAGTCAAATTCAGTATTGTTGCTGTGTAAAACACTCCACTAGTATAAAGGCCTCTTTCACCATGTGTCAAGTAGGCTAACCGCCATTTAAAGTCACCGGTAACCGTGAATGAAGGAGATGATATACCTTTGTTTGTACGGTAAATTTCCCAAAGATTAAAAAAAAAATTTAAAAAAAAGTCGCCTAACAAAGGATGCAATAAAACGAGTGCTTAAATTTAATAAAACATAAAATTATTTGTAAAAGTAACTAGTCAACACTTTACTTGTAGTTGGTGAAAGAGGCTCTAACTATTCTATTTTAAACCGAACCTGTTATAATGACTTTTCAGTTAATCCACAAAACATATAAACGTTTAACTTAATAAATCATTAACAATATAAAACCGACTCCAGTAGGTGATATTGACTACGTTAATAGTTATGGAGCACATATTTAAAATAAGGATACAGTTAACTGCATTTTTATGACTCAGTTTCTGAGTTACTCAGTAAATATTATGGTGTTCGGGGGATTATTTATAAAGTCGTAACTTACGAATGTGTTGCTAACCCACTTCGTGAAATATGTCTATAAAAATGAAATATTTTAGGACTCTGTTCGGAATATTATCTGTAGCTGTGAATCGTAAGTCAACTTTTGTGAGTTTTATGTTTTTTTTAAATATATTGCTTAGCTACTTAGTTAGCTACGTCAATAGGCGAACGGTATCCATTTACCATTAAGGTGACAGTAAGACATGTTGCCAACATTCAAATAAAAAATAAAAAAACTCATAAAAAATATTTATGATTTCTAAGCAAAATTGTAGCAGTAATTAAAATAAATATTTTTCAATAATAAAAAACAGAGGAAATTGATTCAAAATCTAATAAGTCGCTCCAAATACGGAATATGGACGTTTCTCATGAGTGAGAGGTTTATAAATATAGAAAATATATTATTACAAAATTAAATTAAAAAAAAAACCAAAATAACAAAGAAAATGAAGAATCCTCGCATTTGAGAAAATGTAAATGGAAATTGTATAAAAAAAACGAGAGAGACGAAGAAAACGAAAAGAATCCACATAGGTAACACATGGATAAAAATATATCTCGTTTACTTAACAATAATTAAATTAAAAAAAAACTATTTAGTAGCTAGTTGTGAAACACAGTTAACTACCAAAGTAGAATGGAAGTCTAGATTATTAGAGAATATAATATAAATAAAATAAAATAACTTACAACTAATATACTGTGGTATTAATAAAATAAGAAATTGGTTCGTTGGGTGAGCTTCCGATGGCTTTTTAGTATGAAGAAGCCTTAGCAATGTGTATTCAACTTTATTGTTTAGTTATTACTCGTAGGCATGTCGTTAATACACTTCAGATGAATTATACTGCAATATTGCCGCAAGATGGCAGCACAAACCTTATTTTGTTTAAATTACAACACCGCCATTATATCAAAATCTAAAAAAAAAAACTAAATTTATTTATTTTTATTATGGAGAGCCAACGTAATAAAGTACATATAAAATTCAAAACAAATTGCATAACACAGTTCAGCTTGCACAAATCACATTTACAGGCTATATATTCAATTCAATTCAATTAACCATTTGTACATATTCAAAATCTAATTCAGTCAAATATCATAAGTCAATATTGAAGTCAAATATTGGGTCATTGGTTAAGTATTCAAAAAAAAAAAAAATAGATATCAAACTTATACAAAAAAAAATGTATTTATATGTATTTAGATAGATAAAAAGTTTATAAAAACTTTACTTATTTACTTATTAAAAAAAATTACTTATTTTACAACGCTACAATATAAATTTTTAATTAAGGCACAGTCAAGTTAAAATTTCCCCATTGACCAACTAGTTGGTCCGAGAGTTGGTTTGTAGGTCATGAGTCTTAATATCATACAAACTATTGTAACGCACCTAAACACACGTGCTATTATTTAATAGTGGCCACCTATAAGGGATGTTTACTTGCTTCTATACAGGGTGTTAAATAAATAAAAAATATATTAAAAAAAAACATATTTTTTTAAGGTTTAACGGTTTAACAATTTGACTATACTATGACGTTAAATAGTAGTACCACAATGTCGTTAAAATTATTGTCGATAAATAATGCATTGTCCCAATAAGTTCATGGTAGTTAAATATAGAACTTATTTCCGGGTTATTGCTACTTCTTCAAGACAATAGGTCGTATTGTTACAATAAAAAATGGATGTGATATACGTGGGTATTTATCAGCTAGGTCTTATCAATGGTTGAATGCAAACAAACCATGTATTCAATGCCATATTGAATAAGACGCAGAAGAAAACTATGGTGAGGTGATCACTCTATACTTACATATTATAAAACGAAGTCCTCCGTCGCGTCTGTCTGTCTGTCTGTTCCCGATAAACTCAAAAATTAATGCACCGATTTTCATGCGGTTTTCACCAATGGATAGAGGGATAATCACGGAAGGTTTTTACGGAAAAAAATGCACCCCGGGCGAAGTCGGGAACGGGACGGATAGTATATACATAAAAGGACATGGTTTGTCTAGAAAAAAAAGTACTGTTCAGAAGGAACATGAAAATAAAATTAATATGCCTTGCAAAACTATAACTTATTGCTCATATATTTTGTCAGATGTTATATACTATTATTTTGAACGCGGGCAAAAGCAAAGTATCAACAAAAAAACTGTTGAACTCTATGTTAAAGCCTCCCGTATGGCTCACTGTTATACTCGTCATGAATTTTTTTTTCCTTTTATTAACAAATGAATATAGATTCTTATACGACCAAATTCCTAATAGCATTTAGCTACAGTCGTTATGAAAAATCTAGAAAAGTTTAACATAACTTTGCACGATGCCCTTTATATTTGTTACAATCGATTTCCAATGGCACCCACTAGCAGTAATTTCCAGAACGTTCTAAACAGTGTGTAAAAGGTTTGTACATCGTAAAACCCCACGTGAGCCGACTGAGTCATTCTCGTACAAAACCACCTAAGCTACGAGTATCGATTAATTGTTAACTACGATTCTATCGTTGCATTGGTACATTGCGTTACCACCGTTGTGAAACTCGATTCGAGTAGATATTTTTCATCTATAAATAAATAAATAAATATCTTCACACATTCCACACAGCACCATCTAGTTCCACAGTAAGCAACTAATGCTTGTATTATGGTTACCAGACAGTTGATATACTACATAGATTTTTTTTTTTTGTAAATACATACTTATTATAAATACAAAACATCCATGACTCAGGTACAAAGGTAAAATGTTAACACATAAACATTTGCCCCCTAGCGGGATTCGAACCCGCGACCGTTTGGTTAACAGCTAGGGTTACTAGCCACTAGACCAAATGTGTCGTCAATTAGTATCATACTAATATTATAAAAAGAGAAGTTTCAGGTTCTTTCAGGACTTTCATTGGAGGTACTTTCAGGCCCTGAGACCGTGTGGTCCAGACTGCTTCTTACGACTGATCGGATCTATGCAAAAATCCCAATTTGTTTAGGACGATTGGAAAATAATTGATGTATAGCTTCTCTGTTCTGGTTGGTCAATCGTACTAGGATTTTTCCAAAAATCTGTATTTTATTTTATTTTCGATTATACTACGACATAATTATCTTTATCCGTACTAATATTATAAATGCGAAAGTATGTTTGGATGTATGGATGTATAGATGTTTGTAACTCTTTAATGCAAAAACTACTGAACCGATCACCACGAAATATTGCATACACGTTGTCTGGGACACCAGAAAGGACATAGGGTACCTTTCATCGTTTAACGCGGACGAAGTCGCGGGCACCAGCTAGTAAAAGAAAGTCGTGTTAGTTACACCATTTATAACTAGAGAATGGCTGAACCGATTTTTATGATCTTTGTTTTATTGATTTATTCGGAAAAATATTCACGAAAAAAAATATATGAAGAAAATTCATTTTCTCATACATTTTGTATCAAACGGGTTTTTATTCTCCCTGAGGCGGAACGTAGTTCTCGGGTCAGCTCGTATAAGTATAAAATAGAAAAATGTCACAGACAACCTACCCCAAAAATGCATCCGTGTGAAGCCAGGGGCAGGTCGCTAGTAAATATTATAAAATAAAGTCGCTGTCTTCTGCCAACTTCTTCTCAACCAACTTCTTTGTGTATATAATTTGTATAAAAAAATTTCAAGCCCGTGCGAAGCGGGAGCGGATCGCTAGTTTAGTTGCGAATATTAATTCGCTAGACCAAGTCCGTAGGCAGTTGTTGAAGTTTTTAGAATGTTTATATTTTATTTATGAACCCTTAAAATCTCCTTCAGTTTATGAATAATCTTTAACGAGCTTTTTCAAATCTCCAAAGGATTTAGACGCGAGGCTTTTATTTTAACTCTCTTATGAAGTATTCTAACTTTAGTTTATAACCAAAAAGAAAAATTCATATTTACATACTTTAATCGCATATTGATTAAATTATTTTAGGATGTATTAATGTATGAATTTGAAAAAAAAAAAAAAACTTTGTTATTTATTCGTTCCGATATAGTTGTAAAAATCAGAAATCAAACATATTATTATGCAGATTTCAACGTTTTAAAAATTTCAACACAATTATAAGTAAGTAGGTATTTTTAACTCATCAATTTGCGCTTTGTCTGATCTCAACATATCAAACAGTTACCGAGAAATCGTTAATGGATTTCCTAGTACCGAAATTTTTAGTATTTTAAACCCATTGATTTATTTCTTTATTAATATCCCTGCATCTTTATCTTTGGTGTTAAAACATTTATTCAATCTTTTTTGCTTTGATTTATTTTAAAAATTCTAGATTATTCGTTTCTCTCCATTCACCTACTTACGAAGAAACCTACTGCTAGCTAATTTTAAGGGGAAAATACGGCCTGTTTAGTATTGGCAGGGCACTTAGGCAACCCGTCTGGCGGCAGTAACCACCCCATAGAAGACCACCGTGAAACTTCTCTATCCCTTCCCAAAACTTATCCCTAACCTTAATATAGTCGTCATCGCACTTGCAGCACCTGTGGCTTTGCTTGTGTAATAGGTAACGGTAGCCACTTATTATTAAGTGGACTGCAGCCTGTCTGACGACCTTAACAATGCGTACAAAGGTACACTAGCGTCACTCATTTAAAAAAATATTATCTCGTGACTGAGAAGGAATTATTAATAACGGCTCAATCAGGACAATCGGTAAATAGGTCTACAATTTTTAAATATATTTTATAAAGTTTCATATTTAGACACGAAGCAACAAAATACGTCTAGACGTACCTTTGTACGCACTCTCAACATAAAAAAAGTGTGTGTGTCAGCTCCGATGCACGACTGGAGTTTACTCCTTACGAACGATTATAAAATACATAATAAAAATTATAAAAACATCTCTGTTTGAATGATTACAGGTGTCATCTAGTTTTCGCAAGGATGTATTATTACGTAACATATTCTAGTTTCAGAGATATTGTGTAGATGGCGCAATATCTCTGAAACTTCAGAAATATTCTAAAATATTCGAGTCACAATTTTTATTTTACTCTCATAAATTTTCATACCACGGGCTTTATATGTATATGAAAATCCAAAAAGAAATCATATTTTCTCCTTAAAGTTTGGCTGGAAGAACTCAATGCTCAAGTGGTGATTTCTTATTATATATACATTGTAGGTTGTCCCGAACATTTATAATAAATATTCATACCACAATAAGTAAAATATTCCTCCTTATTCCTCTTATTCCTCCTTGTGTGAACAATCGGGGACAGTACTTTTTTGGACGAAAGATAACCTATGTTTTTATTTGTATTAGTTAAGGCGTGGAACAATAGAAGCTTAACAATTCAACAAACAAACAACTTATCTTTGTAATAATATTCTCATGTTCTTATCGAGTTTGTACGCTAAAGGAGATATAGATTATAATTAGTATTACCGGTTACCATAGTAACGTTACGTCACTACAAATAGGGTGTGAAATGAAAACATGCTCCAACAGTGTTAACTGATGGGATTATAACTTGGAAATATTAATTATAGACAAACAATAAACTCTAAAATGCGTCTCGTCTCTAAACACATTAATATTTGTTAAAAGGATACAGAAAAATCGGAAAATTGTAAAGTAATTGTGAAAATTGGGTGCACAAGAAAAATGCAGTTTGAGTAATATTCCCTTGACAACTGTCTATATAAAATACTAGCTGTTGCACGCGACTTCGTCCGCGTAACTTTATAAAATATAGGCTATGTTACTCGCTGATAAACATAGCTTTCTATAGGTGAAAGAATTTTTAAAATCGGTCCAGTAGTTTTATAACTATGAGTAAGTGTTCTTATATAATAGTTAATTCAAAAAACAAAACTCTCTAAGAAATAAATAACGAATATTAAAAAAAAATAACCCGCACATTTTTATTTGATAAACTTTCTAAATTAATAAAATAGGTTTATTAATATGTAGTTTAATGTCCTGTCCAGAACATCCAATTTATAATATATTTATTTATAGTGAACCCATTTCTATACAAACTAATAGTTTAAAACGGTTTTCGTTAGCTGGATCGCGTGACTTGCAACTGAATTGAACATAATGTGTCCCGAGGGCTTCAACTAACGAGTTGCCTGTGCATCTAAAATGCCATTATAAAATCTACTTTCATAACCATAATCAATTTATATTAAATTTGAAACAGCAGGGACAAAAAATTCAATGATTATCTATGTATGTATCAACACACAGCTAAAACAACTGACTCTAAAAAGCTGAAATTTTTAACATTGGTTTATTTTTTAATGTAATCATCAAAAATATTTATTTATCAATTAGGTTTCTACAAGAAAAAAAAGCAAAGATGCCAAGTCAAGCCGAAATGTCATCTTTAAAATCATCCACTAAGAAAGCCATTTTGAAAATTTCAAATCCATGCAAACCCAGGTGCGGGCCGCTAGTGTTATAAATACCAATTTCTCTACTATTATATTAATATTTTCTGGAAATTTTCTAGAATATATCGTATTTCGAAACTAAAATCAAACGAGAAAATAATCTTTCAATTTGTAGGTGAATTGTTCATCAACATCAAAGAACAAGTTAGTTAATTCCCTCCTTTATGTCTAAAGCGAAATCAACACAGTATAAATACGAAACCCATGGAATCATAAACCGTCCGTAATTACACATACGGATTCTAAATTATGCTAAAATTTGATCTGCGCAACATATGTTAAGGCCTGTTCACACGATAGCTATCGTGCGTAGTGTGTAAAAGCGTTTTTCTTTCACGAATTAACTATAATTTATACTATATTTTTACTTTAACTATAACTTGTACTCGACTTATTTTTATCCCCCGATTTTGTTATCATTTCTAAATTGCCTCCCACTTAAAAGCAACTTTAAAGACGTTTTCACGCCAAAACTATGTAGTACGTCAATGAAGTATTTGCTGTAAAGTCAAGTAGTTAAAATACTACCTTACACCATTTTTTCTCAAAAGGATTTCATTTTTTAACCAGGCGAAACCACAAAAAAAAACTAATATGTAAAAAAGGTACTTCAAACACTACCTAACACCTTTCTCTCTCAAAAGAGGTTAAACAGTGAACGGTATTGTGACTGGATGACCGTGCGACACTTAATTACAGTTTCCTCGGCAAATGTAAACACGGCTTTAGAGTAAACAACACGCTAGGGTTGTGCGTTGAAACGTTTATTGCCGAAGTTCTCGCTACGATTTGGTGGGGATGCCAATATAAAGTTGTCTTTACGCGTATCGTAGATGTATCAACCCTGGTTTAGAATTCTGCTGATGAAACATCGCGTGGGAGATGTGCTATACATATATATATGTACCAGTTAGCTTGATATTAAGTATATACAAAATGAGTTATGTGTGATACAAAATTTTCATCATTATATAACGTAAAAACTTTAAATCTTAAGTATAGAAAAAATTAAAATAATTTATTTAACTAAGGTAACCAACCACTTGCAGAACACCACATGTGCTACCTCAACTTCCCTTAAAACCTTTTGTCAGGTTAGAGTGCACTCTAATTTTTATTGTGACTGCAACTCTTTATCACAAAAATATATATAAAAAAGTTTTATGTATCATATCTATACCTACTAATATAATAAAGCTGAAGAGTTTGTTTGTTTGGCTGAACGCTTTTAACTCGTGTGAACTTACAGTCGGATTTAAAAAATATATTTCTAATACATTTGATGGGCTATTTAATAACATGCTACGACCATTATGATCAGAACAAACAAAGCCAGATAGAACGCTAAAGAAGAACGTGACATTACCTTTTAGACATAATTTGGAGAATAGCCAAAATGTCCATGTTAAATTAAACGTTGGATAAAACTGCGGGACACAACTAGTATGTTTCAAATGTATTCTAAAATAATCGTAGGTGAGTTTAGAGATTCACATTCATCTACGAAACCATTTGGTTAAACATGGTTTCAACATTTATCACTATCTTAACAGTTGTGAAATGTTTAGAGTTTGCGTCGAAATATGTTAATTTATCGTGACATTTGAATTTAGTATTACAAATAAGTACTGTTGTTATTCAAATTGGTATAATTGGTATAACAATCGTATTTTACACCCGAATATGTTTCTTAATAAATAGGTAATGATTTCTAATTTCAAATTGATATAGCTTGGTGATATACTTGTACTTATTTTTATACTTAGTCATAAATACTGATACAATAATAAAAAAACAGTATTGTGATTTTTTTTGTGACTGAAAAATATTATGCCTTAGGTACTTACCTAATATTCATGTTCTAAAATCGTGCATAGACAGCACTTAATCGGAGCCAATCAAGATCTTAACTATCTTAACTAGGTTACGAGTATATACTCGTAACCTAGTTAAGTTAAGAATTCATAATAATATTAATATAACAAATAAACTTTAACAAATTTAACAAACAAATTAACCGATAACCTTCATACTGTAACCGATGTATCACATTATATATGAATTAAAAATAATATTGTTATTTTTTGGGTCCAATCATGGTAAGTCAATAACATATGTAGTTATCACATGTCAACCACATGTTTAACCAATCCAAATATATATTTATGTTCGGTTTGCGTTATGGATAATTTAATAAATATAAATTATATACAAATTAATATATACAAAACTTAAAAACTAACTAATTATTTTCAAAAAATACTTATAAATAATTTAAATCTATTAAGCCGTTGGTAGACGGAAAAGTGGCCAGAATGCTGGCGGCATTGCCAGCATTTTTTTATTTTGTTTTTTTTTATGTTATTTTTTTTTTTTTTATGCATATTAAAGTGATTTCTTCAAAATGAAAAATTAATATATAAATTGACGTTGTTTGTTATATTTGAGAAAAACAAAAAAAAAAAAAAAAAACAAAGGTACACTTCACATTTATAATATTAGCACCAATATAAAAATGTTGCGAACATCTGATAGTAACATTTCAACTTCATGTCGGAACAATTAAATAAACGTCTGAAACTATGCATACACTCTTGCACAACAACATTGTAGCCGGAGCGTTTCAAATTAAGTTTCAACTGACTTTGACATGCATAACAAGAGATTCAACTTCTCTGTTCCGTACATACACTGCGCAATACATTCAGATGAAAAATTATCATAATAGTGAAGCATTATACATTTACAAGCAATGAATAGTAAATAAAGCGAAAAGTGTTGTCGCCGCAGACGTGCAATTCTAATGCGCCTCGAAAACGACTTTATTCACTTCAGCTCGCATTTCAACACTTCTCTTGAATACCAAATGGAATATTTGCTACAAACAAAATGCTCTAAAACTTAACATTAGTTATATTTTAAAACGTTTAGAAAAAATTATAAACCAAAGTTAACACTGAGCGAAATATATTTGGATGCTTTTAATCAACTATCTCAAAGTTTTGTTCATATAATACTACTTGTTGTCCGCGATTTCGTCTGCGTCGAAAAATAAAAGCTATAACGCACTGTAATTAGTATTTTATAAGGGCTTTAAGCATTTTTATAATACTAGCTCGTGCCCGCGACTTCGTCCGCGTTGAACGATGAAATGTACCCTATGTCCTTTCTGATGTCCCAGACAACGTGTATGCAAAATTTCAAGATGATCGTTTCAGTAGTTTTTGCGTGAAAGAGTCATAAACATCCATACACCGAAACATACTTTCCAATTTATAATATCATTACGGACTAGTGTCAGCCACTAAGCCATCATACATTTATTAACAAAACAGAACATTATTATTCTTATCAGTAAGCCTTGCACACAACGAGAATTCCTTGGGGAAATGGCTTGCCAAAATACGTTGGTTTTATTTAGAAAAACATTTTACGAATTCCCAAGCATTTTATTTACGCCTTAATCCTATGAGATTTGGGAACATACAATTTATTGTATCACTTTTTTTTATTATTTTCACTATAGGTAACTTTTTTTTTATTTACTTTTTGTCAATTCTGTATCAAAGTATTACATTCTAGCTGGTTCTAGCGCGACTTAGTCCGATTTGAAAAATGAGAAAATATATGAGTATTATAAAGCCTTATCGATTATAAGATTCATTCATTCATACAAAACATAATAAACATTCATAACGATCAAATTGAGATTTTTTTGGAATAAAAAGTGTCCTATATGTTAATTCAGGCAATTAACTATCTATGTGCCAAATTTCATCCAAATCCGTTCAGCCGTTTTTGCTTAAAAGAGTAACAAATATCCATCACAAAGTGTGTATGGATGTATGGATGTGGATGCACACAATAATTAGTCATATATTTTCCTTTTCAACCCAGACGAAGTCGCGGGCACCAGCTAGTAACTTATAAAGTTACTGGTATAACGTCACGGGCAAAAGCTTCATTGTAAAATACAATGATTTTATAATTACGCTTTTCTAAATCTCTGTTACTCGAACAATTTAGCATAATATTAATAACATTGCATCGACCGCAAAGCAATTACGCCCTGTCTAAAACATACCTAACCTCAAACATCGCAACGCTTACAAATACTATGTATAGGACACTGCGTTATTTCATATTCGGTTCATAATTTAAGCTTTGTATACTTTTAAAAAAGCACAGAACTTTTACTGTGGCTGTCTGTGAAACACGTACTTTTTTGTTTAGTTTAAAGTAGCCTCAACCATATTCAACCCTTCTCATATTCTCATATTCAAACCAGGGTTGTTGAGGATAACCGCATCCGCACATGCGTAATCCGCATCGATTTGGACATCCGCAACAGTATCTGTATCCGCAATAAGCAATGGAAATCTTTTGCGGATGCTGATATGGAGCTATTCTTAAATCTGGCAGATTTACGCAGGATGAATTATGAAATTGTTTCAATTTTCTACTAAAAGTTTGATTGCTTGATAAAAAAATATTAAAATCATCAATTTTAATCATTTATTTCTGTTATCTATTCGCATGCGCATGCGCCTATTCTGCATACGCAACAACCATGATCCAAACAGAAAAAATAGTACCGATGATTTTTATTTATTAAGAATTTACTAAAAGATTTGTATATTAAATAATCATAAACATATTTATGTGGATAACAACATAAATTCAATGAATTCCAGCTGCTTTAGTGTTATTAGTCTACGCCTTCGCTAGCGGCGCGTGTTGTGTTTTGAATGTCACTATAGAAAAATAGGCTATGTTTATAAAAGATCGTAAATTTGACATAACTTCAAAACCGTTACAAAGATTAAATGTTTATGGCATGACCTGTTCCTAACGGACTTCGTTACTCCACTTGTAGACTGTTGGGTAGAGATCGCGTGTTATAAGAGCATTTTAGGAGTTCTAATTTTGGACGTATATTCGAGAAATCCGATCTAACACCGTTTTTGTATTCTTTATTTACATGTTTTACTAATGAGCTAGCTATCCGCACCCAGCTTCGCATGGATGCATTTTTATTTGCAAATTTAATATACAAAAATTTCTCGTTTATCGCTCTTTCCATTAGTGAAAAACCGTAACAAAATCATAATAATTATAATTACTTATAGTCTTCGAATAAAATCCGTTTGATGGTTAAATGGTTAGAGAAACAGACAGACGCGGAGAAGAACTTTATTTTATAGTATATACCTAGTAGACGATTTCATCATAAAAGTTCTAAGAATAACTACAAATTTATCTGTATATATAACATAATGTATTATTCTAACATATAAACTAATATTACTGAAATGAAAGTAATATTTGAGTGAAAGAGTAACATTTAATTTTTTTTTTTATATATTATATGTGTACTAGCTGGTGCCCGCGACTTCGACCGCGTTGAACGATGAAAGGTACCCTATGTCCTTTCTGGTGTCGCAGACAACGTGTATGCAAAATTTCATGGCGATCGGTTTAGTAGTTTTTGCGTGAAAGAGTTACAAACATCCATACATCCAAACATACTTTTGCATTTATAATATTAGTACGGATGTAGGTATGTAGGTACCTGTATGTATATTCAAATCATTTTATGCTAGCATTTACAAGTAGATAGGTACTTTTAAAAGATTGCAAAAGTTGTTCTGTTTTGAAATAAAATTTTCAATATGAACTCATATAACTTTTCTAATAAAAACTTCAATCAACTTTGTTTTCTTCAAATATTCTTCAATACAAAATAAGTTAAGGTGAAAGCGGTTGGTATATAATTATATCTATAAATCATCTTTAATTTAAGCTAAAAAAAAACTCAGACAGGCTTTAAACCTTATTGGTTATGCTTCTATGCTACTGCTGTGCTTATAAAATACACATTCACATTTAGAGACACACCTAGACACATAAATTATTAATTTTATTTGTGTGTGAATGATTATGAAGGAGTATTTCAACTCATTCACACAAAAACACTCGCTTACACACAAACACACGTATTTAACAAATTTTATTTCTTATATTTCCTAAATAATAAAGTTTTTTAAATTTATTGTTTTCTATTTGCACATAAATTGATTTATTATTTATAACGTTTTAAGCAACTGGCTGGTTGGTGGCCACGATGAATAGTTTTAAAAGAATATTGTAATTAGAAAAATATATTATATGTCAGTAGCAATCGTAAGTTGGTAGCATAGACATATTGTTCGTTAGTGTGTTAGTTTTATTGTAAATATATGTTCTTAATTTGTCATCATCTTTTCATTTCATTAAATACAGTCCACCCCTCAACATTTAGTTAGACTTTTAAAAAAGTATATATACAGCATTGATACTTATATAACTATATGAAATTTTTTAAGAAATCTGACTTTTCAAATGTACAATCGCCTTGAATGTAAGCACTTACATACAACAAGACAAGTGTCTCCTGAGGCTTCACCCTTCTTGAATACTTGTTAAATTACTAAGAAATCAGTCTCACTGTGATGAAACTTATTTACTCGTGTATTAAATATTTTGTATTTTGTAAATATGTTAAATATTGTGTTTGTATTTAAGTTATGTAATATAATAACATATAATTTTATATCTGGTGCATTAATACCTTTTAATATGTTTTATCATCTGATTAATTCCAATTTATTCCCAATTACGTATCCACACGTTTAATTTACATGATAAAATTATTCACAATTACCTTATTTGTTTACAGATATTCAACAAACAGTTTGGGTTAATATTTTCCAAACGTGCTGAACTAGTTGGTTAAAAAAAGTGGCTTCCTAAGCAACACAGTGAAGATGTATCATGACATAATCGTCAGATAGCACTTTAATTTAATAAGATTTAATATAAAGTGCTCTATATATGTGTACTCGTGTGATAACTAGATAAGATAAAAGTTGATTATGTAGAAAATGGTATGGTTTAAACACAGTGTATTGTGATAAGTGCAAAGTGATGTTCGTAAGGTGGAATATGGAAAAACAGTGAAACAAAAAAATGGGTTGCCAGTTAGGTAAATTGGCTGCGTCTGAGAGGCGTGGGGCCAACAATGCTGTCCCTAATCTGAGCGATGGCCCTCCACCGGCCACTGATCCCCGGCTGCCTTTGACTGCTAAACAGAAATACTCAATGCTAGCGTCGTGGAAAGGCATCTCAAGAGCCATGGAGAAGACTGGCATTTGTATGTTTGTAAAGTGAGTACATTTTCATAAAATATATAATACTAGCTGGTGTCCGCGACAACGTCCGCGTTGAACGATGAAAGGTATCCTTTGTCCTTTCTGGTGTGCCAGACAACGTGTATGCGAAATTTCATGGCGATCGGTTCAGTAGTTTTTGCGTGAAAGAGTCACAAACATCCATACATCCAAACATACTTTCGCATTTATAATACTAGCTGGTGCTCGCGACTTCGTCCGCGTTGAACGATGAAAGGTATCCTATGTCCTTTCTGGTGTCCCAGATAATGTGTATGCAAAATTTCATGGTGATTGGTTAAGTAGTTTTTGCGTGAAAGAGTCACAAACATCCATACATCCAAACATACTTTCGCATTTATAATACTAGCTGGTGCTCGCGACTACGTCCGCTTTGAAAATTTAAAAAAAAAAGCAATATAACGCTTGACCTCGTGTTGCTATAACACTTTAACCAGGCGTTAGTTTTTTATTTCTTTATTGATCCCTCGGGATTAGTCCTTTTTTCTGGATGAAAAGTACCCTATGTCGTTTCTGGTGTCCCAGACAACGTGTATGCAAAATTTCATGGTGATCGGTTCAGTAGTTTTTGCGTGAAAGAGTTACAAACATCCTTACATCCAAACATACTTTCGCATTTATAATATTAGTACGGATATTTACTGAAATTTTGAAGTTCTTAAGTTAAGTATAAATTATATTTACCAACAGGCAACTTTTTGTAACAGAATAGGTAAATCGCAACATACTCTTATATGTAATTCAGAGTTTCTTCAGAAGTTTTCATTTCGTGATATCATACTCGTATTATCACAATTCCTGTTGTCTATGTCATCCTTAAATAAATAGAGTTTCGTTGATACTTATCTCCGTCAATATTGGGGTGAAGTGGTTTCAATAATTTGCAGTCCCCTCTCTCTTGATAACCCCACTCTAATTAAGCGATAGAGGGCGCTGCTGCAACGCTGACCTCCTCCAATTTGATAGAGACCCTTCATTAGTTCTGGCTGAATATCTCTATGGTTAATCTGATTTGCTGCATTCGCTGCACTACGATTTATTTAGTAAATATATATTTATTTCCACTCGATATCTTTCGTCGTTTTTATATAGAATAAAAAATATATAGGTACTTACCCCACTATTTATTTTATATATTTACTAGCTGGTGCCCTCGACTTCGTCCGCATTGAACAATGAAAGGTACCCTATGTCCATTCTGGTGTCGCAGACAACGTGTATGCAAAATTTCATCGTGATCGGTTCAGTAGTTTTTGCGTGAAAGAGTCACAAACATCCATACATCCAAACATACTTTCGCTTTTATAATATTAGTACGGAAGTACGGATTTTAAAATTGTTTTTCAAATAGCCATTAATTATTACAATTAACTTTAACACTAATATGTGCTTGTAATATCTAAATAATTACTATATTATGCATTATGTACTTTAATTATGTATTATACTTTTATTGAAAACAGTATTGTATTATTAATAACCACCGGTAAATGTAACCACCAACCGGTAACCACGGTTTATTATTAATTTAGCACATTCATTACATTTACATTAACATTTATCTATATATATAGCAGGCGATGTGTGTATGTATGTCTTCTACATACTCCAAAACCGCCGAACAAATCGGTTTCAACAACTTTCAAACAATCTTCAGATTAGTCCAGCGGGTGTTCCTGTGAAGTTTGATAGCGATCGTACGCGGACGAAGTCGCGGGCATATACTATATTAAAACACTATATTACATATAATACTAGATTACCAATCTATACTAATATTATAAATGCGAATGTATGTTTGGATGTATGGATGTTTGTAACTCTTTCACGCAAAAACTACTGAACCGATCACCATAAAATTTTGCATACACGTTGTCTGGGACACCAGAAAGGACATAGAGTACCTTTTATCCATAAAAAAAGGACTATTCCCGAGGGATCAATAAAAAATAAAAAACTAACGCCTGGCCAAAGTGTTATAGCAACACGAGGTTAAGCGTTATATTGCTTTTTTTTTAAATTTTCAACGCGGACGAAGTCGCGAGCACCAGCTAGTACTACATAGATTAGTCTGACATTATGAAATCTATTTGAAAAGTATAATAAGAATAAGTTTTTTTCATACAATCAACTCTATAACCGCTTAAAGTTTTACCAGCAGTTTGACGACTAATTATTTACTTTGTCGCCATTTTAACGTTTTATAATCAACTTTTTATGATCAAACTTTTTATGACTAAGTCGCTGCTAGCCGTGCCTCACTTTAGAAGACATATTTCCATTTAAAGAAATTTTAGCGTGTCATAATTTTTTTTATTAATGTTTGTGGACATACACACGAAAGTATATGAAGGCCAATAAATTGATAAGGCTTTAAAAAGCTTTTAAACTTTTAAAAACTGAGATGCAGAGCGTGGCGCATAGACGCAAAATTGCCAGTCTATGTGTTTTTTATAATATGTACTTCAGAGAGTGTGCTCAGGAGCTGCATGAGCTATTTCTTCCATCTTGGAAGGTTACAATCCTCATCTTGTCGATATCCCTCTTTTTTGGACCAAACGCTTTAAAACATCCTTCATAATGCGCAAGCGCATTGCCAAGGTTTAGAACTCCCTTCCGGTCTCTGTTTTCGAACTCATATATCTTCATATCTTCACACATTCTACACAGCACCATCTAGTTCCACAGTAAGCAATTAATTCTTGTACTATGGATACCAGACAGTTTGATATACTACATAGAAAACATCCATCACTCAGATACAAAGGTAAAATGTTAACACATAAACATTTGACCCTAGCGGGATTCGAACCCTCGACCGTTTGGTTAACAGCTAGAGTTACTAGCGACAAGACTAAACGTGTCGTCAAACATTTCAATAATCCAAATATTTCAATATCAATATATTTTAATCCAAATCAAAGTTCCAGTGGATAGGCATCTAGGTGCTGGCCAAGAGCAAACCCATTTTTAAGAAAATAATTTAAAAAATAAATAATAAATAAAAATAAAAAAGCCTTTTATTTCTATGCAGTATTAAAAACAAAATGTTGAAATTACAATATTTTAAAGATTTGAACATTTAAAGAATGCCAATTTATAAAAAATATCTATTTAGTTCTAAAAATTAAGTTTCTGCAAGAACCCCTCTACAGGTGAAGGCCTCCTCCAAAGCTTGCCAGAGTTTAAAAAATAGCTGAAATAAATTAAAAGGCTTCTAAAAAGCCCCAAGTCGATATATCAAGTGGTGAAAGTAAAGATATATTACGGTCGCGACCATTTCACATTTAGTCAACGTTTTATTGTCTCTTTAAATTGCCTTTTTATGTTCATTTCTGTATTAAAGTTTATGTTTCGAGAGTCTGAAACAGGTTGAAAACCTATAATTTGTAACTTTAGATTAATTATAAAAAAACATTAAAGGATTTAGACATATTTTCCATTTCTATGGCGAATTCAGGAAGAGCTTGGAAAATATGCTATTACGTTTTTAATTTGTGCCTACTTACACTATTGATGCTGTTTGTATTCTTTTTGAAGTGTCGATTTGTATCACCGCTTGTAAATATTTGCATTAAATCCATGGTCCATCAATGTAGGTCTTATTATTTCAATTTAATTTGTAAGATAAGTTGTGTGTGACTGTTTTTGCCTGAATAAATAAAATAAATCCGTACTAATATTATAAATGCGAAAGTATGTTTGGATGTATGGATGTATGGATGTATGGATGTATGGATGTATGGATGTATGGATGTATGGATGTATGGATGTATGGATGTATGGATGTATGGATGTATGGATGTATGGATGTATGGATGTATGGATGTATGGATGTATGGATGTATGGATGTATGGATGTATGGATGTATGGATGTATGTATGGACAGAAGAGATAACGGTCCAATTTATGGTAGTTGGATACCGTCTACTTAATGACTTGTGTTATAACACAAGTCATTAAGTGCTAGTCGTTTTGAGTCGTTAGAGTTTTGAGGTTGAATCCCTAATTCCCTATACAGTCTTTGAAGAAATGTGAATTCTTGTCCAACCCTGTAAACTAGCGTGGTACTCATTTATTTATTAATTTATTAATTTACAGGAACATATATATTTAGTTTATTGGCTATGAAGACACACACTAGGCATGCAAGCCTGTATCGTGTGCTTGCTTCATTATATTACTTAAAATAATTAAAAATTCAAATAACAATTTTAAATTATTAAATAGAAATTAAATTAATAATAAGTAGATATATATAAAAGTAAGTAAAAGACACAATAAATTTTGATTATAAATTGAGGCTATATAGTATGTAGATATTACGTATTTAAATCGATTTAAATAGTTTTTCTACATAGTCGTATTTAAGACTGAACAACCATTTTTTAATCTTAACCTTAACTTTACGTATGATATAATGCTTAATTTCACAATGTTTAGTAATTTTGTTTTAAATGCTTAATTGTACATACGGATTAAAACGTTTCGCAATTTGTGTTCGTACTAGTGGCAGAGGAACTGTAAATACACGCTTTTTTTACCAGGTCTGAGTATTCACGAGAATTGATAACTTGTTTATGAGCAAATAAAGTCATTTTCAGTAAAAAAAGTTTTCTAACGCTAAGTACATTGCTGTCTTTATATAATTCTGTAGTGGGATATCTAAAGTTTTTCTTCAGCATTGCTTTAAGGACTGATCTCTGAGCTCTTTCGATTTCTATCATGATTGTTTTAGAGGATCCTCCCCAACAGGAATTACAATACATTAAGATCGATTGACAGAGGGCAAAGTATACGTTTTTTAGAAGATGACATGACAGACTGACAAAAGACTCTGTGGCCTACAGTGGAATTTAATATATTCAATACTAACGACCCCACAACGGCTTCGCACGGAGTTGTAATTTAAAAAAATTCTTTAGACTAATTATACAATGCAGATGCAGATCGTATAAAACTAATTACACTTATTATTAACTGGCCTGCAACTTCTTACAAGGTGTAGTTCGTTTTTTGAAAATTCCACCGGAACATTTTTTTGATGACAAAATGTTTTCTATATGTCAATCTGAATAGATACACCATTGAAAACTGAATTGAACACAAAAAAAAACATAAACAAGTATACAAGTCGCAAAAATTACTTAGGCTCGTTTACGATTTTATTAATGTATTTAAAATAAAATTAAATAATTAAATAAAACTAAGTAGGTGATTCCATTTTATCAACACATAAATGAAATGACAAAAAAATAAACAGGATTAAAAAGAAAATAATATGAATGGGCTTTCACATAATGTTACGTTTCTATACAAATAAATTCCTTTTACTCACATTCCGTCTTTGCTTGTAATAAAATTTACTTCACCCTAAAAAAAAACGCTGAAATGCCTTTCAACTTTTCTGAATGAGAATGTACGTGTATAGTGTGATGTTGACCCACTTAGGGTAGTTTGCGATAAGACTCTTCTAACGTGGCATTAATGGCAAAGAAATTTTGATGTGTACGTCATGAATCAAGAAAAAACAACGGACTGAATTCCATATACTAATAAAGTGAAGCACCGTAGTAAGCTCAGTAACGTGTATTTACATGTTAACACCCACACATACAAACCATAGTAAGCTCGGCGTCCGCCATTACGCTGCTAGCGTTGATTAAGTGCACACGTAATGAGTAATTAAAATAACTATTTAATTATGCCACCTGCGTCGTGAAATGTTGTTCCTGTAGCACTTATGTGATAAAAAAGACAAGGAATCACTTTCCATATGTAAAAACGCACACGCACACATAAAAACGCGTCGCCATTACGGTGCTTCACTTTTTACAGTGACAGCACTCCGTCCGTTGTTTTTTCTAGGTTCATGGTGTACGTTAACAAAATTAGTAAGACTGTTTATTAAATCAGATTATTTATAGATATCGACGGCCACTTGGACCGTTAGGTTCTCGAGTGGAGACCACGGATTGGCAAGCGCAAAGGGCCGCGGTCCGACGGTTAATCCACGCTGCTTCTTCCGGTCCTTTTGGGGAGGCCTACTACGAGTATTTCCAGCAGTTGACGTCCTATGGTTGAGATGATGATGATGAGAATATAGGATTAATAATAATATGTCAAGCAGGCCAAACGGTTCACTTGAAGGATCTAGCTGGTATTAAGGCCAGAAATAGAGCAGTATTCCATATGGAATCAAGAACTAATCCTAATCTGGGCTTCGCCCAGAACGCCCAGATTAGGACAGTTGAAATTTTCAAAAATACTTTCTGGGCAAGTTAAAATTAAAATAAAATTTCCAAATATTTGTTTCTACGTACTAGAAATTCGAAATTTAGAACATAGCTATATTTTATAATTAGTTTTGGCTGTATGTTGATCTGGACAAATGATTTTGTAAGTATCGATGGTCCGTTGTAAAGTACCGCTCAGTTCTATTCAGCACACCAATTTTTTTTGGTGCTAGAGTAACCTTGTCTAAATTCGATCTTCATGTGTGATACGCTTTATGTGCTTCTTAAATTCAAACATGTAAACGTCGATAATGTCACGTCAGGTTCACTTTAGTTTTATGGGTCGCGACAATCGGGGAGGGGATTGTCACAGTAATAGTAGACATTCGGGGAGCTTGGGGAGAATTGAGAGTACTTTGAAAGTGTTCATACACAGTTTACAACGTGAACAGTGTAGAATAACTTGTATGGGCACCATTTAAATATTGTTTAGGGTAAGTTTCACGTAGAAACTTAATATTTTGATTTTGATTTTTAATGGAGAAATACCGTAAATAAAAATTCCAATACTTGCTGATTATTAAATAACAAAAAGAAATATTATTAAGTGAAAAGTTATTACATATTAAAATGTTTTTGTAACGTTAAACAAAATATAATTCGCTATAAGTACTTAAACAAGTAGAAGTCAATAATTGATTCACAAAACACTTTGCATCTGACAATGTGCTTGTTAGTTGTCAACCCAGCTCAACCGTACGTTCACCGAAAGAATCGATTTTTCTTGTAGTCATATTTTACAATGTAAAAACCAATTTATATGTATCGATTGATACGTATAAATTGGTTTGACCTGTGAGTTTTTAACATCGAATTTTTGCTATAGCTGAAAACACCAATTAGATAATCGAAACACTCAAAGTGAGCTGTCATTGCGTTTGACAGTTTTAAGTTTACAACGACCGCTCTCGCTAGCGAGAGCGTAAAATATTTATATTGAAAATTGACAATTTTCCATACAAAAATGGTTTAAGGCCTACATGCGCCCTACCAATTATTATGAAATTTTGCATACACGTTGTCAGGGATACAGGCAAGGACATAGGGTACCTTTCATTCAGAAGTATTGTTCCCGTGGGAACATCAAAAATTAAAACAAAACTAACGCCTGGAAAAAAGTTTAATAGCATGCATATGTTAGGCGTTATATTGCTTATATAGTTTTTATTTTTCAACGTGGACGAAGTCGTGGGCATCAGCTAGTATTTTATAAAAGAAAGTCGTGTTAGTTAAATTTATAACTGTACTATAGTTATACTTATAGTACATTTATAACTCGAGAACGATGGATCGATTTTTATGATATTTGATTTGTTGGATTTGTCTCCGCCCCGAATATCAGAATAAAACATTAAAACATTTGAAATATTCATGAAAACTTTAATTATAAATAAAATTCGTTTTCTCATACGGAAAACGTATGGATGAATTTCTCGTATGGATCTGACGGAACAAAATTTACCTGGTTAGCTAATATTGGATATGTTCAGTTAATTTTAAAAAATCCAAATAGGTAGATATGTTATCTAAATACTTCAGTGAATTTTTTTTATATATAATAAAATGCAAATAAGTTGTCGCGAGTGGCGATGTCTACAATCACGCACGATCGTGTCTATGAATATTAATTCCAGTTGATGCCGCACAAAGTTGATACAGTCAAGCACAATTAAGTGCAGCTCCAGCAATTAAACCTACGTAAGGAAAAAGATGCTGCAGCGCTGATATCTTTTCCAGCATAAATTAAATCCTCGGCTTGAATTCATTATGAGTGAACTATTTCAAACAAGGGATGTAATAGGAAATGACGAAACAAAACATCCTAACAATTTAATCTTGGTAACAAAACGTGTTGCGTAAACTTTGAACTTCGGAAATTTGATAAATAATAAATTTGCATTAAAATGTAGGGTATATTTATTTTAATAGTGGCAATACATACTGAATTGGGCAGCCGGTTTGGCGATAGTAGCCACCAATTTACAGAAGACCACCAATACCAGAATTCATGTCCATGGGAGGAGAGCTCCCATGGACATGGACATGAAAAGTGCGCTGCCGACCTTAATAGGTTAAAGGATAAGGAGCTATATCCTTTAACCTATTAAGGTCGGCAGCGCACTTTTAACCAAGAGCGTTACTTGTTTGAGTAGGTAAAGGAGCCACCAGCCATCAAGTCGGCCTGTCTTTCGACCTTGACACAAAAAAGTATGTAGAAAAAGCCACCCACTTTTATACAGCCTAATATAAAGTTTAAAAAACGGCGGTAACATTGGCTGTCATTATATGGACAGTCTCTCTGGCGACAGTAACCACTTCATCTGATTTGTTGTTGTCTTGCGGTATTTCAATGAATGAAGCTAGAGCTTATCCTCAACTTATTTCTAACTCTATATCCAAATTATTCTCTCTATATTTTTATGTTCACTCGACTAGTTCTAAGCGTTACACCAATTTAAGTAATTTATGATGCAAATCATTGTAGGTGACATTTTATCTTCATGCGCTAAGTGTCCAAAGTCTGTAGTTTTCGTGGTCACGTCATTTACAGTAACGGGCCTAAAACGGGTTCGTTTGAACTAAATGAGGGCTCACGGGCATTACTGAGGCCTTATTTGTATGAATACGTCGACACAGCTAGTTTATTTTTATTAGTTCCATACCCCTTGTTCAGAATTATGTTTCGGTTTAGTAGCGGCATCTGGCGGTCAAGACGTAAACTTTTTTATGTCAGTACCTTATTTTTTTATTATTATTAGCGTTATTTTTGGCGTTTATGGTTTATAAAATTTAATAATGACGTATGTAGAGTAAGTATCTGGCCATTTCTTTTGAAATTTTACCAACAATTTTATAGCTTAATAAAAAAAACATCCCTTTTAATTAAAAATAGGTTTAAATATTTAAACAATTTTAAATGCCTAATACTTACATTCAATTATTAATTGTACTTATAGTGCGAAAGTATAAGAAGTGGTCTTCTGAAAGTTAGTGGTTAACTTCAGTCACACCAATTTTATGCCTATATACAAAATGCTCTGCTACTACCAAACAGTAGTAATGCCTATAATTATATTTAAGTGTTTTTAAATAAAATAGGATATAACTCCTTAAAATTTTTAAAAATGTAAATAAAAAACAGATATCTTGCAGTTGAATTATCTTTTGATCTTTATTGTCAAGAAGCTATTTTAGCATTAAAAAAAAAAACAGTTTTTTTGTAGTTATTTAAGAGTTTTGTGCTTTAAAATGGCTCTTAAGAGTTTATACTATTTTTCATTTATTTGACTTCACATATAAATTGTGAATAATAAACTTTTAAGATTAAACTACAAAATACACAAATATATCATACATTAAAACTAAGCAAAATTAATTACCTAAATAAATTAAATGATAAATAAATGGCTCTGTTGTCACATAGAAAAGAAAAACCAGTGGAAAAGTATGATAATATAATATTCTCGCTTAATTAATATCTTCTTATCTACACTCCACCATCCCTGCTCATGTTGAAACACAAATTGCAGAATAACATTTACCTGGTAACAGTACTTGAAATATCGCTTTCCGATAAATTATACAGCAATCTACGTGGGGTCAAGTGAAATATTCTTATTGAATTTCTCTCTAGACAAGATATTAGATTAAGGAAACGTAATAAAAATGGCTGAGAGAAGTTTTTACGAGATTTTCCTTTGAAAAAATTACACGAATAATGTGCAACCTTTTGGAACGCTCGTAAAAATCATTCGCTCAAAACGTTATTCAGTCGTTTTTTTTTTGTCTCTTTTTAACTTTCAACGCCAGACACAAAAACGGGGTGTTATAAGTTTGACATGTATGGCTGTGTACTTGTGTATAGAGTATCTGTGTACTTATCTGTCTATGGAATCGTAGCTTAGATTTATGCCATATTGAAATTCGCCTTTAAAATGTATACAAATTAATATTTACTCGTACCAAATGTATCAAAATGAATATTTACTCGTACCAAATGTATCCAAATGAATATTTACTCGTAAGTCGGGTATAAAGTAAGTGTAGCAGAAATATTCCGATTTCCCTGAACATGCTTAGTCACGGGCTAATGCGAGCCCTAACCTAATCCCGGAGGTTCGAGGCCGAGGTATCATCTAACAACATAAATCCTCCCATCTCCAATTTACAAAGGTCTCTTTTCAGACCAAGGTCAATGCGATAACTTATAGCTCTGATTACTTTTACTGCCTATGTATTTATTTTGTATTAATATATGTAACATTTGAACCATTCTACATAGAGGGTAATCTACGTTCAATGTTCGTCCAATTTAGAATATAAACTACTAGCTGGTGTCCTTTGCTATGTCCTTTCTGGTGTCCCAGACAACGTGTATGCAAAATTTCATGGTGATCGGTTCAGTAGTTTTTGCGTGAAAGAGTCACAAACATCCATACATACAAACATACTTTCGCATTTATAATATTAGTACGGATTATAGAATTTTCTAAAAATCCGAAACATTTTGAATAATTCTCTTCCTACCAAAAATAATAAATAAATTAATAAACAGACAATATTAAAACCTCATGGTTAATACTAAGTTTGCTCCTTTTTCTTAGGCGTTGCAAGATTTATTCAATCTTTATTGTCTAATCTTGCAATGTTGTTTTTGACAGGCGTTAAATTTTTTAGTTTTATTTTTAGCTGATACTCAGGAACAGTCCTTCTCCTGGATATGGAAAGATAGCATAATAAGTCCTCACAACATGAATGCAAAAGTACCACAAATCAGTAGCATTAAATATATAAGCATATAAGTTACTTTTGAATATAGAAAAAATGATAAAATATACAAAATATGGAATAAAACATACAATATGAAGGATTGTGATTGTATTTTTGCAATAAAAATAATTTTAGGAATTTTTTGATTTGTGGTACTTTTGAATTTAAGCAGCGATATCATACTAAATACGAGTATATATGATAATGATATATATAATTATATATCATACTAAATATTCTAATTTAATTTAATTAGAACAATTTACTTAGTTTAAACTCTTGCCATATATATAATTGTTTTAGCTGGAGTCATTGATATCCTTTTTCAAAATTTTAAATATTAAGTTTATTCATATCTTATTGTATGTGAAGTTTCATAACAAAAGCCATTCATATAAAAATGTAAGTATTCGTATCTTGTCTGACGTTTCAACAACTTAGTCCACTACACTTCATCACAATGAAACAACTAGACAATAGTTCTACCGCAGCAGTACCTATCTAGCTATTCTAAATTTCTACTATGTATTCTGATACAGCCTACAATATAGAATAGTATAGTGTTCGTGCTTATAGAACTCATAAATAACAGTGATTGTGTTCCTCACTCACTGCCTGCGTCTGTGTTTCCTCAAAACTACATCCTCGGGGTCTTCAAATCAATGGTAAATGGGCACTTACTGGGTAAGCGTGGTCCACCTTCGGCCGCATCTGCACCTTAAATCAAGAGTGACAGAGACAGAGATATAGTGCGGGAGTGAACACTCGTAATTATTATTATTAAAGGGCGGCCATGCTTGGACGCCATTGGTGCAAGCGTTGTTCGTCTCATGCCATGTAAAATCAGTCTTCTCTTTGCTTCGGCATAATAAAGACGATTGTACTAGTACAAACTTGTTTTGGAACCTACAAACCCTCTCCTCCTCGACTAACCATTGAACGGCTGGCCTGTGAGCCCTCCTTGACCGGAAGTACTGCCCACTTAGGTCTAGCCAACACAGCTAGGCCAAACAAATGCGCGCCCGTACAGTTATTATTTTGATTAATTTTTTTGTAAAATCTAAGTATGATAATCTATAGATACTAATATTATAAAGAGAAAAGATTTGTTTATTTGTAATGAATAAACTCAAAAACTGCTGGACCGATTTTAGAAATTCTTTCACCTATAGAAAGCTACATTATCACTGAGTAACATAAGCTATATTTTATAATGTCACGCAGACGAAGACGCGAGATATAGCTAGTGATACATAATGAGAGAACAGAACTTAAACTTAGACTTTTGGATGACATGCAAGCTTAGAATATGGGTACATTATGTAATATTCTATACTTATAAACTTGTTAATCCCGACTTTGAACATAGCTATATTTTATAACATATGAATCCGCTAAGAAAAGATCTTTCAAAATTTCAACTACGTGTGAAGACGGAGGCGAGTCGTTAGTTACAATATGCGTGATCATTTGAGCCTACATTTGATTCTACTCTGGTGCAGTTTAATGGGACTTTGTTAGATTTTAAGTTTTATTCTTTTTTAAAGTAAATAAATGAATCAATACTAATATTATAAAGTATATATATTTGTTTGTATGTATGTAGGTGGAAGTATACGTAACTACTAATACAATTTAAAAATAATCAGGATGTACATAGGCTGTATTTTTCATGCGGGCGTATCCGCGGGCACTTGTTATCTATCATAAAATATTCAGTTCCTGACAAATGTATCACAGCATTTTATAAAGTTCAGACGCTATATTGCTTTATATATTTCGTCAAACGTTAATCATTACATAGTAAATTCGTACTAATATTATAAATGCGAAAGTATGTTTGGATGTATGGATGTTTGTAACTCTTTCACGCAAAAACTACTAAACCGATCACTATGAAATTTTGCATACACGTTGTCTCTGACACCAGAAAGGACATAGAGTACCTTTCATCGTTCAACACGGACGAAGTCGCGGGCACCAGCTAGTAAATAAATAATAAACACTGCTACTGCTATAATCATTGATCGTCATGCCAATATCATCATTGTAAAGTGTGATTAAATTTTCTCCAAATGTGTAAATGAATATTAAGCAATAACGATATAAAAAAGTTCCTATCAATTCGTAATAAAATATGTCACAAGAGGAAAGCGTATTTAATGAAGCCAGCATCACCCGATACGGAAATAACTTGTTTCTCGAGTGAAACAATTTGATTTTCACTCCATCCACGAGGATAATGATTAGCTCACGATCGCGAGTTATTTTAATAATAGGTATGTGTTAAATCCGTACTAATATTATAAATGCGAAAGTATGTTTGAATGTTTGTAACACTTTCACGCAAAAACTAGTGAACCGATCACCATGAAATTTTGCATACACGTTGTCTGGAACACCAGAAAGAACATAGGGTATCTTTCATCGTTCAACGCGGACGAAGTCGCGGGCACCAGCTAGATATTTCATAAATAGTAGTGTCTAGTTTAGTCTGTTTAGTTTAGTAAATTCTCTAGTCGGAATTGCTCGTAAATGCTCGATTTCGTCAGACGGCCGAACTCGATCATCGACTCACCACATGCATCGCTATGTCAATTATTAATTTTAAAAAAAATCGTAAAAAAAAATTGACTCGTAAAAAATGGAACAAACTCTTCAGCTTTATCATTTTAGTAAGTATACCTTTCAATTAACATTCTCACCATAATATAGAAACCTTTTCAGGATTTATAAAAAGCTCAACATTGACAGAACAATTTGAAACGAAATTTGAACGTAAATAAAAGCCTTTAGGACTTTGTTTCCGTTTCGCTAATGGTTATATTTTATTTATTTATTTTTCTATTAGTTGGCTCACTACATTTGGTTGGAATGTGGTTGGAATGAACTGTTTCAGCCGAATGCTTGCTCGTAGGCAACAGATCAGCAGGTTTTACGTCACAGATATAGTTAATGTATATCTTTTCTTTGTATTTCTTCCGAAATATTCCGCAATGGAAGTTTGTTCGAGCGAACTTATCCAATAAACCGGTAAAGTTTCGTATTTAACTATGTAGGACCCTGAGGGCCTCGATTTCCGCATAAACAGCGTCAGCTGGACCAAGAACTCTGATACTTCGAAGTAGTATTACCGAAATATTGTTAGTGTAACAAAGATAAAAGCTATATTTATTGGAGTAAGAATAAATTAATCTAAAGCTGAAAAGTTCAGAGGCGTACATCTATACATGTTCATGATAATTATGATTGCGAGCAACTAATTTCGTACCTAACCGTTGAAAGTTTGACCATTTTGACTTTGTACATACGTTAATCATCATCTGCTTTCAATAACTTTCAAAATACTGGTTGAAATACTGGTCAAAATTCAAAATACTGGTCGGTTTAATATGTGGACAATATCTATTTAAATTTACAACAACTTATGTATAACTATATTCAGCAAATAAATTATTTTGAATTTGAATTTGGTTCTATGCAATGTTCTATGTAGGATACGCCAAATGTTTTCATATTATTTGTTTACCGGACACGGTTATTTAAATGTCATCCTAAAATTATGAGCAATAAATGGAATTTTGTAATTGTATAATTGAACTTGTGATTTTCAGCTCGGCCGAAGCCGAAGCCGAATCATGACTTTTTTGGCCGAAAATGGCTGAAACGAAAATGAAGCTTCGGTCGGTCACTACGAAATATATATATATATTTCTTTCTGGCTGATTTTCATCAATTACTTAAAAAATATGTCTATGTCCCATTCCGAGTCCATTTTCCCCTATCCCTTATCCTTAATCCTTAACTTATGGTGTTGCTTGTGTTATAGACGACGGTAGCCACCTACCATCAAGTGAACCGTCAGCCTGTCTGTCGACCTTAACATAAAAAAAAGATAAGTTTCTAAATGAAATACAAAAATTCCATTCCTTAAAACTCAACAAAGTAAACAAGTAGGTACAGTTAACAAAGTGTTTCTATTAAAATAAAATCAACATGAACTGGTTGGTGGAGGTTTCTCAGTTTAAAGGTAGTTAAGTTTAGATTAGAATGGTTGAAATTACTTCATTTCAAATGTGCAACCACCAGCTTTCATAGATAGAAAGAGGAAACTGTGGAGGAAGTTTTGTATAAACGGAAATGTAAAGACAACTCACAGTATAACTAAACCGAGACTCAGTACGAGTGGTTTCAGTACTCGTATTAGGTATACATATTTAATGTTAATGTCCTTCGTGCAGCAAATAAATGTCTTTCTTTCTTTCTTTCTTTCTTTCTTATATATTTTATCGTTCAATTCCAAAAATATTTAAATCTTTTTGGAAAATTTTCAAGATGGTATCTCGCTCATTCCTACTTCAACAGATTTCTTTGGGCTGTATTGAACAATTAGAGAAATTCGCTCACATTGCTTTATCCTTGGCTTGCTTGCTTAGGTATATGTATCTTATTCTTATGAGTGACTTCTCTAGATTTGTCTAGACATAAATGCCTATATCTGAAAAATAATATAACATATTAATTATTAATATGCACATTGAAGAACTTGTCATTTAAAAGTAATAAGGAATATTCCATAATATATACATAATATATGCTCGTAATATATGTTTCATTAGAACATAGAATGAACATAAATATATGGCAACATTTTCTGCTCTCAGTAAGACCATGTCTTTAGCTCTTCATATTTACCTGGCCTACCGGATATAGGTCAAGTACACTCTCGCTCGATAGGCTCGGGTACGGTCGGCAAATTATTGCCTTTGTTATAAATAGCGTTGCAAAAAAAGGTGTAAGTTACGAGCACATTGTAAGATTGTGAGGTGACGTGTTAAGTGATAGGAGAAATTTTATCTTTTTATTTTTCCCTACACTTTGGGAGAAATAAATCTACAGCAAAATATATTTATAGGATTATCCGGGACAGTTGTAACTTTAATTAATTTTTTTTTTCGCTATAAAATATTTTTACATTAATATGTACAATGAAGTTTTTGTGAGCAATGTTAAGATGTACTCGTGGGTCACAGCACAACACATACTAACTTCATTTGAAATTCTAACTTGAGTCCTAAGTCAAAGTAGTTTTCGCTTGAATGGAGTTGCTTTTTGTTGTTGAGTTTTGGCACTTGAGTTGAGGATTTTTTTTATTTACATTCTTTTTTTTTTTAAACAAAATTTCGAAGAACGGTCAGCAGATAAATCTCTATTCTTAATCGGAATTAACAAAAAAATAGGTGTATTTTTTTTATCAAAAATGCATATCATTTATACTCACATTTAACTTATTATTTCAAACATAAAACTTCGGCTACTTATTTTAAATCTAAATTGTCTTTAAAGCTTAAAATTAAAAGCTACTAGAACTTGTGAAGTGCTATCTATTACTGTGTATCGACAAGAGCTTTAGTGTCTAAGCTAAAAGCATCGATCAACCATTACTTAAAGGTGTCTCTTTGAGAGGTTGGGATTAATGATATCAAGATTGAGTAGTTGACGCTTTCAGTTGGTTGAGTAGCAATTAGTGATTCCAAAGCGATATATAATACGTTAGTGAAAATTTCGCTTTACAAGTAAATTAGTTTTACTAGTTTTTTCCTTGAATAGAGTGTGAAATAATATGAAAATTAATAACTAATTGTTTTTCCTTGATGAGTTTTAAAACACGAAACTATTAAGAATTTATTTAGTACTAGCTGAACCAGGGCAACGTTTCGATGCGCAGTGACGTACTGGCCACTGCTTATATACTCTCGCGAGCAAAAAAATCGACTCAGGCCGCCCGCTCGCAGTAAAAAGTATCTGGGACAAGAACTAACAACTTCAACTTGATTTTTGTTTAAAATAACATGTAGTTCTAGGCTTTAGCTTTAAGAAAATGTTAAATTTGTTAACCTTAAAAAATAAGGCAAGCTAAAAATGTGCTACAATCAAAAAACGACGTTTTTTACCTGTTAGTCCTACATGCTAATTGCAGGATATTAGGTCATATAAAAGGATGTATATCTGATAAATCTTAAGAGTTACTCATTAGACGTCAACCGATACACATCTCTCTTATATACATTCAAGGATATTACTTGAAAATGGACACAATCACCGAAGAAGAAAGTCAAGCGGTTGGGCTATTGTAACAAGACCAAAGTCAACATGAAGCTACTCGTGTGCTGAATATGAGCCAGTCGACTGCATCAAGAGTTTGCCGAAGATACCAGGAGACTACAAACTTTCAAAGACATATAAGGATCTGGCAGAAAGCGGCGCACATCAAAAAGTTATGACCGATTTTTTTGCTCGCGAGAGTATATTAATATGATATTTTTTTTTCTAATAAGAGTAGTTTAAGTTTCTACTTATAACATTATCTATCTGCCAGTGAAATTGCCGTCAAAATCGGTCCAGCTTTTTTGAAGATTAGGAACAAACAGACAGACAATTTTTTTTTATATATTATAAGTACCAATTATTCTTTGATATACATTTAGTATAAATAACAATTACAATATTACAAACAGACACTTAAATTTTATTTATTACTATAGATTTATGAAGTAGTATTAACTGAAGATTTTAATTAATGTTCTTAACGTAAAAGTTACTCTGAAAATATCTAATAAGTATTTTTTAACATTAATATTGATTACCTGAAAACCGTATGTTTATTAAAAGAAAAATAAATATGAGACCGAAGTTGATTTATGTTTGTGAATTTTCCAGGAAATTCCCATAAAAATCTTTATATTCCTCTCTCGCGTGAAGTATGTTTTTTTGTAGGAATGTGGCGCGCATTTTTTGTTATGTTCACACATAACCGCAAAAGTGAAATGGAATGGCATGCCTATTACATGTTGTTTTAGCGACCTCTTGGAGTTTATAGCTATTTCTAACCTATTACAGAAATAAACGCATACCTACCTTGTGTGTTATAAAAAACATGTTTAATATCTATATGTGACATAAGACATAAAACACACAATACTAACTAATATTATAAATTATGTGAAAGTAACTCTGTCCGTCTGTTACCTTTTCACGCCTTAACTACTCAACCAATCATCATAAAATTTTGCATACATATTCTTAAGCATACAAAAAAGAAAGAAAGTAGGGTTCATCCAGAAAAAAACTACCTACTGTTCCCGTGGGATCATATAAAATAAAAAAATTACTAATGCCTGGAAAAACTGTAATAGATGTCAGGCGATATATTGCTTTTTTTATATATATTAATTTTTCAAAGCGGACAAAGACGCGGGCACCAGCTAGTATAATACATATTTAGAAGCCTTAGTTACTTCTTATAACATCACAAATCTGACAGTGAAAGTCTCGTCAAAATCGGTCAGACAGTTTCGGAGATTATCCGGAACAAACAGACAGATAGTATTTTTTTAAAGTACCTACCGTACACTTAATATAGTAAAAAGCATTTATTTTGGATGGCATTGTAGGATTGTAGGATTTATAATAAGAAGGAATTTAATAAAAAAGGGCTTTACTTATACTGTGGAATTTAAAAAAAAAAATCCACCAAACAACTCTACACAGTGAATTAACTAATCGGTTACTACCATAACAATAAATATATAGACTTTAACTCCCTCGAAGAAACTCCTAATTCGGTTACTCAATACGTTCTCATATATTCCCGCTCCCCATAAACCATTTTATGACTCCAATATAAAATCCTAACTTGTCACATTTATTTCACGAGAGTCCTTAAATGCGTCGAGCGTCCTGTTAAATGAATTTTAACTTTGTGCCAGTCACTTTAAGTAAATTTGAGTTCGTTTTTAACACAATTTACTTATGTTAAAGCGAGATTTAATTGCTGACTTAAATTACATTGAAAGGTTTTAGAAATTTTAATTGTATACAAGTACTATTTTGAAATGTAAAAAAATATTTTTTGAAACGTATGATATAATAAAATGTAACTTAACACCTTAACACAACGTAACACCTGTAGTATTTATTGCAATTAAAAATACATATTTTTTTATATAATTAATTAATACTATGTAATTATATACATTTTATATGTTTAATTGTCCAACGCAGACGACGTCGTGTGCACCAGCTAGTTACACAATAAAGAGTGACAGGGCACACTGCATTTGGGCACTTGGCATTGCATTGAATTTGCATTTGGGCAGCCCGTCTGGCGGCAGCAACCACCTCCTTACTGAAGGCCATCGTGAAATAACAGCAAGTGTGTTTCAGTGAGTGAGTAAGAAATGACAGAGCACAAAAACCCTTTCCAATTACTTATCCTTAATCCTAATATTATCAAAAGCGCACTTGCAGCACCTGACGACGGTAGCCAAGTGGACCGTCAGCCAGCCATCAAAGCCACCGTCGCCTATAACACAAGCAACTCCACAATTACTGCAAGTGCGCTGCCGACCATAATAGGATAAGGACAAGGGATAAGGAAGGAATAGGGAAACAGGCTCTAGCATCTTTACCGAAACACAACAGCACAAATGCCTATTTCACAGTGGTATTCTGTAAGCTGTTGCTTACTGCGAAACGCAAACTCCCACTAATCCTAGTTAACATTAATATAATATTTACTACTTAAATTTATTCGTTACGCACATGAGTTTATATAAAAATAAATATTTAAAGTTACATTTAGTCTACATTTTACAAAGTTCTAAAGAGCCATCAGTGACAAGTTAAAACTCAAATAATTCTCGCAGAGTGCTCGACAGAAATCGGTTACAAAGTCAGGTCAAATCGTTTCAAAATCAATATTATGACACAGTGTAATTCGAAAGCAGTGGACTAACTCCAATATTTTATAAAATATTTTTTATATATATAATTAAGTATTGAATCTATATCTTCTATATATTAGTCTTACTTACTAATATTATAAATGCGAAAGTATGTTTGGATGTATGGATGTTTGTAACTCTTTCACGCAAAAACTACTGAACCGATCACCATGAATTTTTGCATACATGTTGTCTGGGACACCAAAAAGAACATAGGGTACCTTTCATCCAGAAAAAAAGGACTATTCCCGAGGGTTAGATAAAAAACAAAAAACTAACGCCTGGCCAAAGTGTTATAGCAACACGAGGTCAAGCTTTTTTTATTTTCAACGTGGACGAAGTTGCGAGCACCAGCTAGTAAAATATAATATATAAGCACATTTCGAAACAGGCTCACATTTAGAATAAATACGTGGCCGAAGAAGCGGGAAAATTCTGCTATATAAAACCATTGTGTCATTGTCAATTAATTTTATCGTGAGGAATTATTAATATATTAATAATTTATGATTTACTTAATTAGGTTCCATTTGTAATTAACTAACAATTTAACATTTTTACCATTCATAACAATTTTAAATGTGGTAAAGTTATAAAAAGGCTTATAATAACTTTTGAAATTATAAATGCAAGAGATTTTACTTGTATTAATACTGCTCTTCATAATGACTGTGAGCAAAGAGAGAAGCGGTCGACAAAGTTAACGCTACTACATATTAATTTGAAGAAATGAACTTACGAATATATATAACTGTATCTTTACCATGAGTTTACAATGACAGCACTCGCTAGCGAGAGCGTAAAACTTTTATATGAAAAACTGTCAACTGTCAATGTCAAATTGACAATTTTCCATATAAATATTTTACGATCTCGCTAGCGAATGCGGTCATTGTAAACTCATGGTAGAGGTACGGTTTAAACTTAAATTTATTTTTTAAAGTTAAAATTAATTCTTTTTCATAATAAAATTAAAAAAAATACATGTAGACATATAAATATAGAATTTGACCTTTTTTTTTTCATGTCTGCACCGCACAACTAGACATATTTTTAACAGAATTTATTAATAAATAACTTTTTAAATATAATAGATATTATAATCTCTTCAGAAATATAACCCTTCTGTTGGAATTATATTTTTTTCAAAAAAAAAATTTTTTTCATATTAATCTTTATCTTTATATTGTTAATTAAGTAAATGTTCGTATTTTATACGTATTATAAATTCAATTTACCTAATCAATAAATAAAAATATTTATTTTCACGTTATACTGACTATAACTATAACGAAAAGCAATCTTCTCCCTTGCTAATAATTTTTAGATATTTAAACAAACTTCGTAAAGATTTTCTTTTTAAATATCAAAGCTATTATAAGTTGGCTGACTTGTGTCAAACAATTATTTTTCTGACAAAAAATATTCAATTGTTTCAATTTTTCCGCAGACTCTTCGAGGACAACCAAGACCTTCTGAACATGTTCGAGAAATTCTACCAGTGTAAAACGAAAGAGGAACAAATAAACTCAATGGAGTTGGCAGAGCATGCCAACAACGTGATGAACACCCTCGACGAGGGCATCAAAGGCCTCGACGATTTGGATAACTTCTTTGAATACATACACCAGGTTGGGGCCAGTCATAGAAGGATACCTGGCTTCAAAGTTGACTACTTCTGGGTAAGATATATTTCAAATAAAAAGCAATTTCCTTTTAAAATATTATTGTGTTCAAATTTAATATTTTTAAATTATGAAAGTTTCGAAAATTGCTCTTTTTACTAATAATTAAATTCCTTCTTGTTATGTCAAACAGTATGAATATACATAAAAAAATTAACTTAAAAATACAAAATTAAAAATTTCTCTCTGAGATATAAATCGTAGGAAGCTAATAAATACATGAAATATGTCTATTTGATGTCGAATTTCAGTTAAAATACAAATTAATGCAAATAATTAAGCTAAAAATTTACGCTTTTATGTTAATTTGCTCAATCCAATTCCAAACATATGCCTAATCTATACTATCACTAAAATTCTTGTTGAAGTTACTGCACCCACTGTCTAAGGGCCTCTTTCACCATCTCTGAGTAAAGTGTCAAGTAGGTTAACCGCCATTTAAAGTCACCGGTAACCGGGAATGATTGAGATGATATACCTTTGTTTGTACGGTAAAAGTCCCAAACATTTAAAAGAAAATAATAAAAAAACATCGCCTATCGAAGGATGCAGTAAGCCGAGTGCATAATTTAATAAAACATAAAATTATTTCTAAAAGTAACTAATCAACACCTTACTTGTAGTTGGTGAAAGAGGCCCTAAGTCTATTAAGGGGATTCTGTTATTATTCAGACATTTACAATAACAATCAATATCAATCAATACGAGCTTCTGTCAAAGTGAAATAATAATCATATTCAAACATAATACAGATATCATAACCCTTTCGTTAGATATATAACCTGAGACTTCCTATAAAAGTATTACGCTTGATAGTAAACGATAAATTATCTTTCCCACATCCGACTTTGATGAAACGAAGCCAAAAGCTGTTCCGAGCTAAACTTAATCTAACTGTGAAAATATCATGAAAATCGGTTCAGTAGTTTCGGGCATTAGGGTGAACAAATATTTTAACAGACAGACAAAAATGCTGATAAGCTTTATTTTTCATTTACATTTTTTTTTATCGCCCTTCTCAATTTCTCAATAATTCTATTCTACTGTAATTACTCGTAATGTCTTGGAATGTTCGTCAATTTTGATTAATTTCATATCTCAATCATCAAAAACTTTTGTATCTTCTGATTTATTTTCACCATTGAAATTCATTAAATTGTTGACAATATAAAAAAAAAAAACTCACAGAGGAAACTTTATAAATTACACAATATCAATCACGTACGAGTATCTGTAAGAGTATATCGAATTCTCATCAAAATTCCTTTTGCCCTTACGACATTTCTGCGTAACATTCTGCTCGTAATACACGCATTGATTGATCTGTGTTCTTCCTTGTGTGCTCTTTCTCCAGTGAGATATTGCCGATAACTTCCCCAATATTATATATTGCTTTTTTATTTATACCCCTAAGGGGAATGTGGTATTATGTTAGCGCTTATGGCTTTACCACCTCCCCGTCTCGACACGTTTCTGTCAACGCAGACGATTTCGATAATATTCAGCATAATTTCGATGAATATTCAATCACTTGAAAAACTCTACTAATAAAATATCCTTTCTTTTGTTACCTTTTTGTTGTTAGAAAATTGTTCTTGGCTATAATTTATGATGATCTGTTCGGGTGTTTGAAGACCATCAGCCGATTTTCTAGTTGAAGAATGAATTTCACTAACTTGCTCATGTTGGATTGATGTGAAATTTGGTATACTGTTATTTCGGTGGTGTTTTCAAGACATAGTAACCTTGATCTGATGCTGCAGCATCAAGTAGTCTGCGGAACACCCAACTCCTCAGAAACTTACAGCAGGCATAGCGTGTTTGGGCTCAATAGAAAGTCGGAGGTTATTAGTTTATGATTTTTAATTTTAGCTTGTACCATACAATTAAGCTATGGAGAATTAGACTTGTAGATATTGAAGCTTCTATTATATTTTGACGACACGTTTGGTCTAGTGGTTAGTAAACCTAGCTGTTAACCAAACGGTCGCGGGTTCGAATCCCGCTAGGGGCAAATGTTTAGGTAACATTTTACCTTTGTACCTGAGTCATGCATGTTTGTATCTATAATATGTATGTATTTACAAAAAAAAAGTAATATATGTAATATATCAACTGTCTGGTATCCATAATACAAGCATATAGTTGCTTAATTTGGAACTAGATTGTGCTGTGTGGAATGTGTGAAGATATTTATTTATTTATTTATTTATTTATTTATTTATTTATGAGACAGTAAATTCTTCAAATTCGTGTTGGAAATTAAATTCCCTTGTAAAGGACGCCCTGTGCATTTGTGGACGAGTTTTTGTAGATAAAATTTCAATGTGTCATCAATAAAAGTTCCCAAATGGAGATAAAATTTGATACGAATTTTAAGCGTTTAAACCATTGAATGATAAACGGTAGTCACATGGGAGTTGAAAAGGTATTGCCGCATTTGCAAGACCCTTATCAAGATGTTGTTGAAATTCCTCTCGTTCTCGTCCGGTTCAAAGAAGTCCCAAGAGTTTTGGTTTATTAAAGGTAATATGTTTAGTGACTGTTATAATATTTAAAAAAAATATTTCATTATTTTTATAATTTTTTTTTTATTTTTTAAATTTATTTCTTTTTATTATTATTTTTTATTATTATGTCATACGAGTATTAAATGGATATATTAAATTTATTCAAAAATATCTCAATATTTCGGTGCGGTTTTGTGATTTGTGATCCGCACCAAAATCAAGCAAGCAACGGATTTTGATGCGGTTTTCGCCATCAGTTAGATAATTTTCATAAAATAATATACGTATATATAATAAAACCTAATAAAGTATTTATATAAGTAGAAAAAAGACAATATTTTTAACCAAGTTCATGTAACATATTTCAGGAAAACTTTTTTTGTCAATATCTCAAAAGTAAGTACTATACTCTTTGCACATAACAGATTTTGGTTTGACAATGACATTATATTTTTATGCGTATGTAAAGGTATACATATTTTATGTCGTAATGTGTGAGATTAACTTAGTATAAGAGCGAGCTGACTTGGTATGAGTGGGAAATTTACAAGAAGCTAGGAAGCGAGACATGCCTCATTTCCTGTCAGCTACTTCAAAGGGTTCCAAACTCGTCACATCATAGCGAGGAATTTGCTCTCCATCTATCCCATTTACATAATATTTAAACATAAATGTTTAAGGCAAGCTCTTGCAGTTCTCAGTAGATTGACCTGACACAATGTAACAAGTAATATTGGACATAGCCCAATTAATTAGTATCAACTAACTGCGAATTCGAACTTATTTAACATTCATAGTTCGTTTCTTGAAAATCCCACAGGAACCTAAACATTTTCAAGGATAAAAAGTATTTTATTCCAGGTTAGAAAATACATATGTGATCAATTTCATAAAAAATCCGTTAAGCCGTTTCTTAAATTATTGTGCACAGACAAAAATTCAAAAAACTAGTTTTTTGATTTCGATAACATAAGTACAATGTGTACAAAATACATTTTATTCTTTCGATCTTCGTTATCCTTATTACTTGACTAAGGCCCCAGTTCCCTTACATCCCTTACTCGCAAACAGAAGCAAAACAGCACACGTATTTTTTTCGCCGTGGTCTTTTATAAGAAGATGGCCAAATCCCTGAGACCGCGTGATCCGACTGCTTCGTCCGATTGATCGGATGACGCGGAGTTTCTTTTTCCACAGGCTCCAATTGATCGGACAATGACTTTCGAAATGTAGTGTGCTCTGTCACAATTTGGCAGACCACCCAACTAAAAGAATATAACAAGCGCCTGTTACTCTGATTTCACAACGATCAAAAATAACGTACAATAACATATGCTTGCTATTAAATTTGAACAGGCGTTATGATTTAAATGAAAAATTTGTTTACAGAAAATTGAGGCACCGTTCTTAGCGGCCGTCGAAGCAACCCTAGGAGATCGTTACACGCCGAACGTGGAGAACATATATAAAATAACCATTAAGTTTATTCTGGAAACGCTCGTAGAAGGTTACGAGAAAGGCGGCAACAAGCCTAATTCAACTACGTGAGCTAGGCACCGCATAAATTTAGACCAAGTATACAGAAATCTTTGAGATCACAGGGAGTCTTTGGACGCATTAAATATTGAACGAGTGACTGGGACAGCAGCGACACTTGAAACTTCTTGAAGGACTGTGGATACGAACTTTTAAGAGGGAAGTGTTAGTAAGAAAATATGTCAATTTAAGAGGGGAAAACTACTTGGAGACGTTTATGTTGAATCAATGTGTATTTATCTATAAGTATAATGGTGATATTCGTGGTTCATTTAATGGCGCCTGTAAATTTTTGAGCTTAGATCTATTTGTTGTTATAATTGTACGCCTGGCTTTTACAATAGAATAAACCGATCGAAGATTAGTGGACTTTGTCGCCAAGAAGAATACATTTTTGTATCTACCAGCTTAATTTGTAGGACATAGGCATTTTTGATTGACCGCCACCACACTTGGTCCTCCAAGCTATCCTATGCCGAGCATAGCTTCCTTCACAGCTGTTTGAGTGAGTTCCAATTTATCATTTCGCAAACCAGTGACACACTCAGACAGAATCGTATATCAACATTGTTATGAGTAATTGGCACTGATTTATATATATAGACGTTCATTGTTCAAAATTAAAAATATTTAACTGTTCAAAAACTTAAAATAAATTATGTTACATACTACTTACTTACATATATAGTATAATTAAAAATCTACTTGTATCGTTTTCCCGTAAGTCAAATAGTTTTGAAATGTGAGAAACAATTTAAATCTTAATGTGGTTTTTTGGAAAGCTTTGGTGATTTTAAATATATTTTCTCATATAATTATGTCAATATTTATATGAACGTATATTATTGTCATAACAACAAATAGCCTTGAGATGTTTAATTTTGTAAATGTCGATTGCGAATCAAATAAATTAAGATGTATTCTTCTCCCAAGTCTAAAGTTCTAAAGGTTACTTTGCTAAGTCATTGTTAGTGTATAGGTTACATTATAATTATTTCGTAAGCAGGGAATTAATTTTATAGAGTGCTTCTTAATAGAGAATAATAGTTATAATAATTATGTAATTGTAATAAAATATAATAATTTGTAGATATTATTGCAGTGTGTGTGTGTGTGTGTGTGTGTACAAAGAGTGTTGTTTATACTTAATTAATTTAATTAAACCAAACATTAGTGTAAATTGTTATGTTTTTAATTTATTAGGTATTGTTATTTCAATGTTATTGTTTTTATTTATTATTATTATTTATTTGCTTGGTACCTATCTATCTAATGATTTATTAAATCAAATTTTTTTTTAAGCTCATCACTTCTTCTTATTGTCACACTTAGGTCTTCCTAGTTTTAGAATATTTTTAAAATGTAACCTAGAAATTGATTAATAAACATTGATATGTACTTAGTAATTTTAAAAAATATATATTTTAATTATTATGTTATTAATAGTTTCCTAAAATTATGTCAATTTATTTCAATTGAATTTACATTAATTGTACTTACATTAATAGAGGTAATTTTAATTAAATTAAAGTAATAATTTTGAATTCGTACATTTTCATAAGTAATGTAATATTTAACATTTTCAATAGCAACATTTAAATTTTACTATATCTATATTTATTTATTATATTTGTATTAACTACTGTCCTTTAATGACCAAGTGCAACAAACAAACGTGCCCTCAGTAAATCTTTATTGATTTAAAGGGGAATCCCCATAGTACTTTGTATAATATTTTAGTAAGTATGTTTACTTGACAAAATTTGTAACAAAATTTACGAAAAATTGTATTAAATAACTTATTTCTTCAATAATATTGTACACAAAAATATAGCACAAAAAAAGTAGAACATATATATTGTTTTCATACTATATTATTATGTAATGCAACTTTAAAAAAGTATCGAATTTGTAAAGGAATATATTTTTTTGACTACCTATTTATATTGTATACCTTCAAATCAATATTTCGGCAATTTTTAATTTATAATACATTGTAATAATAATAAAATATAATATTTTTTACATTTTATCATAGATATAGTTTTCTGTAGGTACTCTAATTATTTTTTTATCCTAAGTGACAGCTAATTGCATAACACCTCTGACGAATTATTCGTTTAATATCCTACTACTTAATATTATAAATGAGAAAGACAGTGAGAATGTATGAATGTTTATTGTTTAATATTGCAAAAACAGCTCTAAACAGATTTGGATGACATTTGGCACACAGATAGTTTATTATCTGGATTAACATATAGAATTTATCTTGGAAATTGATGCAAAAATCTGATATAAGAAAACAGCCATTATTAACTTCAGCCCTATAATATCCTAAGTGACTTCGGTCACTGGAGAAGATGAGTCCCTATGACTTTTTCTATACACCTGACAAAGTGTATGCATTATCGGTTTAATTTAGTTAAGGCGTGAAAGCGTAACAAACTCACTTTCGCATTTATAATATTAGTTAAATAAATTTCATTTTAGTTTCAATGGAAATACGAAATTATTTTACGATATAATCGCAAAGCTTTCTCCCTAAAGAAGCTCGCTCGTATTTATAATATTGGAAAGTTTTTTTTTTATTTATCCACAAATAAGGAAAGTCTTTTAAAGGTTAAAAAAAATATTTACCGTCTCATTGAACGCATGAATGATTTATTTGACGCATACGAGTAAGTAGACCGCAGTTAGGCAACTATACGTTTTAATATTTCGGTCTGTTTGTTGTCTAAAAATAAATATTTTATATTCGCGTTGCGTCAACGATTTAAAATATATATTGGTTCCTCTTCGATTGGTTAATACTCTCAAGACTTTCGCGCAGCAAGGCATACGTATTACGCATCAATATGTAAGGTAACAATAATTCTACTGTTCAGAAATTTACATTTCGACTATTTACAGAATTTCTACATCTAAACTTTAACTTATATTTATTTTAACGTTTGCATGGAATCTTTGTAAAAATCTCTGCCAATTAATCCACACGATAAATAATAATTTGAACGAGTCGAGGGCTAGTACGTTAAATAAAATAATGATACCTATGTACATGAGTTAGATGGAAAGTGAATGAAAATTGTGGCGTTAGCATCCAAACATACAAACTTTCGCATTTATAATATTATTAGAAATGTTCATGACATAGTAAATAAACCGTATTTTTTTACTACCCTACGTCGGTATAAAGAGGGCAATATTATGTGAGTGCGAGGCAAATACAAGCGCCGCCATTTTCTATTGGCTGGGGACGTATCTTGTAACTAGCTGATGCCCGCGACTTCGTCTGCGTTGAACAATGAAAAGTACCCTATGTATTTTCTGATGTCCCAGACAACGTGTATGCAAAATTTCATGGTGATCGGTTCAGTAGTTTTTGATTGAAAGAGTTGCAAACATCCATACATCCAAACATACTTTCGCATTTATAATATTAGTACGGATTTTCTTTGTCTCCGGAACTATTTCACATATTTAAAAATAAAAATTTACTATTTGAAAGATACATTATTACAGATGGACACAGTCTATACGTATGTATTATTATAAATACATTATAAGTGCAATAATACCTACCTATATATCCACATATTTATAGCACCCAGACAAAGCCGGGCTCATCGGTTAATGATTCGTTAAAACAAAGCTATCAAATATTTGTCGTTATCAAGTTTTCACGTGTTGCTGTTTTACTGAACCAAATAATTAGTTAATTACAAAATAATCTATTATTAATTGAAAAACAATAAAATATTCATTCAAATCAATTTATATCACATATTAAACAACAATATTAAAACTACTATTTTATTGCGAACCCAATTAGACTATTTGGCAGTCCCTGTAGTTAAATTTTTGTTTAACATTGTTTTTATAAAATATTCCAAAATGTTTATTAATGTTTGAATGATTTTAAATGATTTTTTTATCTCAACTAATTAGTATCTAAGATTGTTGTGAAAAACAGTTTTTCAATGAATATGACATTTCAAACCACGCATATTTTACATAATTATACATTTTTTACATAAATTTTACATGCAAATTTATCTACATTAAAAACCTTTTAGATATTTTTTTATGCATTTGACGTGTACGTCCTTTAAGTTTGCTTCCATAGTGGGAGACAATTCAGAAATGAGATTATTATATAATATTATTATTATAAAATTATTATTATATATTATTATATATATAAGAAAAAAAATCGAGGGAGACAGTTTGATGTTGTAGCTATTATATTTATCATCTACATCCAAAATTTAATTACACCACTCAATAGCTAAATGATCAGACATTTTTTTGGTATATATATATATGGTACATTCGAATTCGTTGAATATGACACATAATGCGCTCAAAAAAATATATATCATATTTATAATATGAATTTAGCAACACTATTTATTCACACAATCGAATTATTAAAATAAATTCCGAATATTATGATCTCGTAAATATTATCAATGTATTTTTTAATAGAAAACATTATAATAAGAAAGTTAACGTTAAACCTAAAATACCATACAATTATAAAAAGAATAATAAACAATTATGTTTAATTGTTAAATAAAGGAAACTTAAAATTATGTTATGTTCACAAAAAAAAAATTACATTTTTGTTGCTAAGAATCCTTTGATCGAAGACATATTCATAACGGCATTGCTTTACCAACTGGATATTGCGGCCTATTGTTAAAATTTATAAAGTAATATGAATTGATGATCAGTTGATTGATTCTATTGCTGGCGACTAAGCGGAAGGAAAATTTTGTATATTCTTAATAATAATATTATTAAGAATTTATATTATAATTTATATTATAAACAAAATTATCATCACATGAAATGTTGTTATTTATTTATTCATAAATTGTATATTTCTAAGAGAAATTGTGCAAATATTAATTTTTGTTTTTAATATTAATAATAATAATAATAATAATATTCGATTTAAGCGATGAGTGTGTCGTAAGCAAGTGTTGTATAAATTGGTGTAAAGTGTTATATTGGGTTTTAAAATAAATATTATTTCAATTTTTTGACAGTTTGATTTCTCTACATTTTTTTAAATGTTAAGATCGACAGACCGACTGGCGGTCCACTTGAGGAGAGGTGGCTACCGTCGCCTATAATAACACAAGCAACGCCATATGTGCTGCAAGTGCACTGCTGACTATATTAGGATATCTAACATCCCATACTTTTTTTAAAAAATTATTTACATACAAAAAAAAAACAATTGGTGGTACACAGTTTAGGTCCTCACAGAAACACAACAGCAAACGTGCTGTTATTTCATGGTGGTCTTTTGCAAAGGGGTGGTTACTGCTGCCAGACGGGTTGCCCAAATGATTGCTAAACGCAGTGCCCTGCCACTATTTTAAATAATAATATTTAATTTATACGTATAAAACGAAAACGTTACACCATTTATAACTCAAGAACTGATGAACCAATTTTGTTGAATTGTTGAATCCGAATCGCCGAATAACTATTAGAAAAATGGAAATATTCACAAATAAAAAAAAATCTCAAAAATTTTAATGGAACGGCATTTTGAGGCGGTACGAAGTTCACCGGGTCAGTTAATATTAAATAAAAAAAAACACTTATTATTTAAGCAAATTGATTCAAATCAAATTTAAAAGTAGGCATTTAAAATTTCCCTATAGGCTGCGGTGTATGAAACAAAACGTAGGTGAGTAATATCGTTTCATTGTGAACGCCGTGTTATGTCATAAAAGATCTTCCGATAACAATTATAATAGCAATTCAACAATACTTACCTTGATTAAAACAACCCTACGCCGTCGCAATAGAGGCTACAATGCCTTTTTTCAGACAGGAGACAAATCGGCGAAACCTTAATGACGTGTGGTGGCCATAATACCAAAAAAGGTCCGTATATTATCATACAATTGCGTCGCACGTAACAATATGACTTGAATAGTTATAGCCGCAACTGTTAATGTTATTACATCGTTAAACAAACAACGTTATTTGCTACTTTCATTATCTAATAACTTCAACTTTATTATTACTTATTCAATTTTTTTAATGATTATAATTGAGATAAAGAATATATACCTATAAAGAATATATATCTATATCTATAAAGAAAGTCATGACAGTTACACCATTTATAACTTGAGTTTATCTGGACCGATTTTAATAATCTTTGATTGTTAAAATATTCACGAAAAAAATATTGTGAATAAAATTCATTTTCTCATACATTTTGTATGAAACGGGACTGTACGAAGTTCGCCGGGTCGTCTAGTTATGTTATAAAAAATACAAAAATAATTGTGTGGTTGTTTTTTATTATTTAAATGGGCGGCAGGCATGCTGACTTGTGTCACTTTGATATACAGTTACACTTTTAAGACACAGGCAAAACCAGGAGGATGCAAGCACATTGTCGAACCCTTTAGGATTAATCTTAGGCATTGCGTTACGCATTTAGAAACGTAGAATAGCAGATGTACTGTTTATTCTTGAGTTATTTAGAGAATAGTTACTGTTGTCAAATAGAGGAAAAACTGGGAGACACGTGAAGGGGGAGTTCCAAACTCTAACTCCCGCCACCCCCGCTTTGAGCTCATATGCTCACGGTATGATAAAATAAGTATAAAATTTAACAGGAATTCAACGTTCACATAATACATAACAACAATATCGTGCCTGCAGTACCTAGAGCATGTTTTAACTTAGATATGAACTGTTTTAACGCTTTTACGTTTATTTTAGTACACTTTTATAAACTCGTATATTTTCTGGAAAAATTATGCTGGAATAATGGCCTAGATGTTTGCTAAAAGCTTTTGTAGGTTTGTAGGTTTTGTATCAAACATAAGTTGTTAGAATGTCATGTTATGTTATTAAAAGTTTTAATGGAAAGTAAAATATAATTTGTTTATATGGGTTTCTTAATTTCTGAATTCTATGAATTCATTCAGACTTCGACGCTATACAGGTTTGTCGTCAGTTTTTTTAAAGGACATATCCTTTAAAAAAAATCATATTTTTTTTTTACAAAAAAAAAACTTACCAATTTTCTAACAATAACTTTAAAATAGTTATCGATAAATTATTTCTTATTCACATCCCATCATTGAGTAGCAGTTACATTCAACAGGTAACTATTAACTTTAGTAATAAAAATCACGTCTGTCACTGCACTAGTGAAAACGTATACCGGTTTTAAATTGAACTCTATTAACGAAAATAATAATAAGCTGTAGTAGTATTTAGTTAATAGTGAATTGATGTTCATAGCAATAATACACAAGAGGATATATTGTGTTAAACAGTCAAACAATTCGGGAAATTTTATTTAAAAATTTCAAAGAATTACAACACTTTGACTGATTGCAAGCAGCAATAATTTTTGGATTATTTCATCTTTGGAAAAAGGTAAATTTAAGCTGAACATATGTCTGGGCTAAATTTTTTATATATTTATTACGTATTTATACTTGTTTAACTTTGCATGTTTATTGGAATTTTTTTTTTATTTCTTCAAAAAAGTACTTTTTTATATATATAACGTTTCAAAAAAGTTCTTTTTTGTCATTATGGTAATTATTTATTGTATCAATATTTTACTTCAAATATTTTATTGTAATTCTTCTGTAGTTCATAATTATATTTTTTTTCGTAACATAGCGCTCTATTTACCTGTTATAAATTCAAAATTAATTAAAATTAGTAGGCAAGTACGCATAGAATAAAGATTTCATCTCCTTATGTTTTCTGAATGTCCTAAATTTTCTTAGTAAATTTTTTTTGGCACTGTTTAATTCAGGCTTTAATGCTAAACTTCTTTATCTATTATGTAAAAAATAAAGTCACTACATACATAAAATAGACAAGAAAATCTATCTCTATAAATCAGTTATTTTTAAAAGCATAATGCGCTATATAAAATAAAAAAAAACTTTTATTTATTATTTTTCAGCCAATATTACAGAAAAAGATAAAGACCATGGGCTGCAAACTAACAAAGCTAGCGTCTTCCGAATTTGGCCAGGATCCCCTGGACCGGCCACCGCCACCTTCCGACCCTCGGTCACCGCTCACAACTAAACAGCAGTACTGCATGCTGGCCTCATGGAAGGGGATCTTCAGACAAATCGAAAAGACTGGAATTATATTGTTTGTCAAGTAAGTGTAATTATATTATTTTGATGTTTATTTGAAAACATGCACCTATTTGCATGCACCTATGTGAGACTAGTGACCCGCTCCCGGCTTCTTCCGTGGTACAATTTTTATAATACAAACTTTTTATAAGTGACTTTATAAAATATGGACTATGTTACTCGCTGATAAAATAGCTTCCGCACAGTGACATAATTTTTGAAATTGGTCCAGCCAATGCAAACAAACAATCAAATCTTTCCTCTTTATAATATTAGTATAAAAAACCACATCAAAATCGGTCTAGCCGTTCTTGAGTTTTTGCGAGACGATTGATTTTAATACATAAAATGCAGATTGTATGATATCAATTGTTACTAGAAAAAAACTTTATTGGGTATCGTGATCGTGAGCATATTCTCTACTCGATACAGAAACGTAATAAATAGCACAAGTGCTGTGTTTTCACAGTAATCCTCTGTAAGAGGGTGGTTACTGCCGTCAAATAGAAATACGCCCAATTTATAACAAATGCATAGATATTTATTTTATTTTTGAGCCAAAACAAGCCAGAATACTAATTTATACATTTACGAGCGTCTATATGTACTATTCTTTGCAATATTCTAAAATGACATACTAAAAATTTGTTCTCACAATAAGTTCTTTTAAGTAGAAAATGAATATTTTTATATAGAGGTGTCATCGAATGAGAGGTGTTTTACTGTTACGTCAAATCAAGAATGATATTCAAAAACGTTACCTACGATAAATGTCGCATGTTACTGTAGTGTAGGGTGTCTGCTTACCTACATAGGGTTGATAAGTATACCATAGCAAGCTAAAATTTTCCATTTGGCCTTGTGGCGTACCTGATGTGATTAATCAACTTGTTATATTGGGCTCGTAACGTGTGAACACCATTAATATGATATCAGTCAGAATTAGTTGAGCAGACTCGCTTATATGTTACTCATATTCCGCAAATGTGTAATTAATCAGGCGGGACAATTACCACGAAACCAAGTCGAAATGATTTTAATAAAAAAAAAGACTACATTTTAGGTATTCCGTTTTTTTTTTAAATTGCATATATTATGATTAAAAAATTAAAAAAATGTATTACAAATTCACTTTTTTAATTTAATAACAAGTAATCTATTAATAATAAGGATTGTTAAATACTAAAAATGGCTTATTATTATGGCCTAGTCTCAGTATTACGCTTATTAGTCACAGACTACTGAGCCGGTAGTAAGAATATTTGGTACCATTTCTGCTGCCAAAATAAGTAATATAAAATGCTACCTAATATAAATAAAGACTTTTTATTATATGACACTTATGCCAGCATAATGACGTTACTGGACGAACACAATTTTAAAATTTCCAATTTCGAGTGACAGCTCATACTTTTCTTTTCCAGTGATTTTACTAGAAACATTTCAGTTTTGTTAGATATGAAGCTGTTTTTTTTAAAAATTCATCAATTTCATTAAGAGAATGAACGTTACCAAGTAATGTGTATTTAAAAATAATGTTAGAAATATTTAAATTTCAATGTAACCTACCATTGTTTTCTTGCTGTCGTATTAAAATGAAAGCGGACAAGTATTGTTATTTCTGTGTAAAATTGCGGGTTGATATATGGTATTAATCATCATGAATCTCGAGGTTTTAATGGGTGACAAATTATGGGAATGGGGACATTTGTTTTGTGATGTCTCGCTAATGTATCTACTGTGAAGCATTTATGCAAATGTTTATTACAAGCACCTATTTATTTTGTACATTAAAATTTGTATATTAATAACCTATTTTATTTTTACTAGCAGTTGACAATGACATCTATCAAAAAATCTTACAAACTCCGCCTAAACGGAACTGTAAAGTATCTTTATTAATATTATAAAGAGAGAAGAATTTTTGTTTGTAATGAATAAACTCAAAAACTACTGGACCGATTTTAAAAATTCTTTCACCTATAGAAAGCTACATTATCAGCTAGTAACGTAGGCTATATTTTATAAAATTACGCGTGCGAAGTCGCGTGCAACAGCTAGTAAAGTATAAATTTAAAAACTACAGTCAAAAATATTTAACATCGTTGTTGCGACTTGATTTCTGTCATCGATGATTTCTGTCGACTGTCGTGCTTACATGTCGACGTGACCGGTGTCACGTCTGTGGATTGCCAATTGCCACAGCAGTTCCGATGAGACATAGTTGTCACCGTCAGACCCAGTAGACACAATGTCATTTGAAATTGTAAACGAACGCATACTTAGGCTCGAGTTCACCAACAGACTGTTATTTTTAAACAGCTGATTAAAATTTAAACAGCCATTTAATAATATTTTGTTGATCACCATCGCTAAACTGCGGGTTAATCATTAAAACATCGGATTTATCATTAAGTTATTCAGATGTTTAGGGCGTTTAACCCGCATTTTAGCGATGGTGAACAACAAAATATTATTAAACAGCTGTTTAAAAATAACCGTCTGTTGGTGAACTCGAGCCTTACATATATTATGTGACTATGACTGTGTACTGTGCCCTCGACTTCGCCTGCGTTGAAATGGAAAATATATGAGTTAACATATAATAAAATAACGCCTCACATCCTTACCGTAGCGCGACAGTGGCGCCCACTTTTTTTATATTTTATACGATTCTTTCGGTTATTTTTTCAGGATAAAAAGTATGCTATATATATATATATATATGTTAATCCATTGTTAATCCAGATAATATAAACTATATGTGTGACAAATTTCATCTAAATCCATTCAGGCGTTTTTACGTGATTTTATTTTACATCTAAATATGGATTAAATGTACCGATATTAATGTAGTTATTAAGTTCTCATAGCTTAAATGGACAACTTGTTCTTTTCTTATGAGAATAAATTCTTTACACCGAAATAAACATACAAACTGTCTCAATTTAATGTTAGGATTATAATTAAATATCACATAATCTTTTACATTCATCATATTTATCTTAAATTTAAAAAGGTATATTCACAATTTTATGACACAAATATTGTAATATTACATTCGTCCCACACCCATACGTTCATCACCCCATTCGTCCCACCCCAGTGTACGTGTCTGCATTACTGTACCTTTACCATGAGTTTACAATGACCGCAGTCGCTAGCGAGAGTGTAAAATAATTTATATGGAAAATTGTCAATTGTCAATGTCAAATTGACATCTCATGGTGAGTTTACAATGACCGCAGTCGCTAGCGAGAGTGTAAAATAATTTATATGGAAAATTGTCAATTGTCAATGTCAAATTGACAGCTAGCGAGTGCGGTCATTGTAAACTCACGGTAAAGGTACTGTTCTGAAAAATGATTTACGTAATACTGCATGTTTACGAATGAATGGTTGGAGAAAAACTTCATTATAATATTGCAACGTTTGCAAGCGTCTAGCATTTATTAATGTTTATATATAATCATTGAAAATAGTTAAATTATATGAGTATAGAGAATAATTGAGTTTATTTCATAATTTTATTTTTTAAAAAATAATAATGAATCTGTTTTTATATCTTTCATCAAAATACGACAAGTGGGAAAAAAAACGTTGCATCGGGGAAGTGACATTTAAATTAGTCTGAGATACATATTTGTATATAAGTATCTAGATAAAAGATTTTTTTTTTTAATATGTACACGAACATTCCTTTCGTGAAAACCGTATCAAAATCGGTTGGATCGTTTACAAGAAGTTACCGGAGAAACAGACAGAGGCGGAGACAGAGATGCGACCATATTTTATAACTAGCTGTTGCACGCGACTTCGCCTGCGTAACTTTATAAAATGTAACCTAATGTTACTCGCTGATAAAGTAGCTTTATATTGGTGAAAAAATTTTCAAAATAGGTCCAATATTTTTTGAGTTTAATCATTACAAACATACAAACCTTATCTCTTTATAATATTAGTATAGATATAGATATGTAGGTATGTTTAATTTAGACGAACAGTCTATAAGTATATAGCTTGGTTAAACGAAATAATTTGAAATAAATATACAAAATATATTTCTTTTATACAAATTATCTCTTACATCTAAAACAATAGCAGTAGTTGCAATAAAGATAAATCAAGTTTTGGCTCGGGTAGCTTCAAAAAACTTAGTTATGTTGATTGTTCCACAACTGAACATTGAGAGTTCAAGAGAACTCGCAGTTTTATAAATCTTACAGTGAAGAGGTCAGAATGCAATTTAGTTTAGTGACAATTTTATTTTAATATTTAATTGTTATTTACATTAAATACTCATTACATTCTATTATCTATTATTAGTGACTATAACATTGGTGAAATACTTAAGTAATCATAATAATCTCTAACCGAACTTTCCAATTGTGTAGTCCCAAAATATTTACTAGCGGTTCGACTGTAGAACTATAGAACAACGGACTTAAACAAATCATATTAAAACAAGAATACATCTTCAAACTTTGATACAACTTCCATTCTTAAGAAATTTCCCTAGTGAAATGATTCAAAACTTTCTTTATTCATTAAGAATGAATCAAATGCAAGAAGATCACTGTGAATAACATTAATTTTCTATTATCTTACACTGTTGCAAACGAATCCATTTTGCCTACTGCATGTATGGTACACTGTAACATTGTCAATATTAGCACAAACCATGTTTTGTCTGTGATATGTATTAAGTATAAACGTAGCCTCAATAGGCACCTTAAAATAATGGGACTCACCAGTACAGGAGAGTGTCGCTTCTGCCATGAGGCAGAAGAAACACCAATGCATATCCTGTGTGAGTGTAGCCCCTTGATGCGCAAGCGCAGTCACATCCTAGGAAGCCACACAATGGCCTGTGAAGATGTAACGAATGGCTCTATCAAAAAAGTACTACAGTTTCTAAACGTGGTAGGTATAAGTAGAGAGCTTTAGTTTATGTGGCGATCACAATATTTCAACAGTGGACGAAGTGATACTAATACTCTAGCAGACCAGAAATAGCCACTAAGAAGATAAATAAATAAAAGTATAATCGTATAGATTCCAACTAGTGTCTGATCATTCAGTTGAATGATCTACCATTCAGTAGCAAGTTCAATTCCAAATCCCGCTTGGGACGCAAAGTTTTTAAGTGGCGGTTGCGCCAAACAGCTACACCAATTTGCAAACAGATTAACAAATTCCATTTCACTTCGTTCCAGATTATTCGAAGAAAACAAAGACCTCTTGATGCTTTTCGAGAAATTTCGAGAACTGCACACAATTGAAGACCAAACGAGCTCCGAGGAATTAGCCGAACACGCCACTAAGGTTATGCACACTCTGGACGAGGGTATCAAGGGTCTTAGTGACGTGGACAATTTCTTCGCCTATATCAGACATGTTGGTGCAACTCATCGACAGGTCCCTGGGTTTAAGGCGGATTATTTTTGGGTTAGTATCGTTTGGATACCAAACCGCCCCAAATCATTCAAATTCAATATCATTTCAATACATTAATTATAATACTAGCTGGTGCCAGCGACCTCGTCTACGTTAAAAAGTTAAAAATATAACACCTAGAAAAATATGTAACATCTTTATCGCTGTGAATTACAACGAATAAGTTTACCATGAATAACTGTAGCTTGATGCAGGCAGCGCACTTACAGCACCTGTTGCATTACTTGTGTTATAGGCGACGGTAGCCATCTACTATCATGTGGACCTTCAGCAACTTCATAGCAGGCGACCGACCTTAACATTAAAAAAAATATTTTTTAATGACATCTTTTTTAAATCTTAAGGTCGATAGACAGGATGACGATCCATTTGATGGACTCCGTCGCCAATAAAACACAAGCAATACTACATGTGCACTGCCGACTTTAATAGAATAAGGGATAGGGAAATCACGATAAAACTAACCAATACGAATCAGTTTGTCGTTCTTACCTACTTGTTGTAAAAAGTATAACAAAAGTAACAGAAGACCTACAAAAATAACCCTTGATAATGAGTAGTAAAATGTTTTTATATGTATACAATATACATTTTCGGGTAACATCAGTGTATTTTATCGCCACCTATAAAAAGCTGGCTAAACACACAACGTCTAATAGCCATTACCTCCGACCTTTCTCGCCAAAAACACGAACAAACCCCTGATCCAATTACTTCACAAAAAACGTCGCGTAGGCGGGCCCATTCAATTCGAGCCTTTATGAAGAATCAGAGATAAACACTGAAAATCTCTTCACTTAGATCGATTGGCGAAGGATATTATTCATTGGATTAAGAGGTCAATAGCTTTTTTTTATATTTAGGAAATGTAGAAATATAAAATACCCTCTCCCAGTTTCGCACGGGTACAATTATGTCTGTAAAGTATATATAGAAAACTTGCCTCGTATAACCCTCTTTCCATTAGTGAAGCGTTAAATTCATAAACGTCACAAATTTTTTTGACGCTATTTTCCTTTTTTACAATAAAACTTCAAAATGTATCCAATTACTTCGTTATTGCTTGCAAAGATATATTATTTATATTATGTTCGTTAGATTAACTCACTCATTTTGGTGGACAAAAAAACATTGGATGACGAAATACTGTTTTTACTTTTTATCTTTCTGTTTTTAAAATGTCATCCATCTAATTAATGATAAATTAATGGTATTAGCCATGAGTCAGATCCAAACATTACAATATCTTTTTCCTCTATGTATTATTAGTAGGATATATGAAATTTAATGTACTGGTACAAGCAAAAGATCCGTTATTTATTTGTAAAGATAGGCGATATTGACATGACTTCCGAAAAGAAATAAATCTTTTATATGTAATTACATAATCAACTCATAATCAAGCTCTACCATCATATAAATACGATAATACTGGTATAATAATTATTGGACTGATGAGCTTTTTTCTATACTTTTGGCAAATTAATTTTGAAAAAGCTCTGTACTTGTAATAGCTATGTAGCCAGACTACTTATAAGGTTTTCGCCAGTTTTTCCTCATAGAATATGCATTCCAAAATTGTGATAGATAAATGAGGAATGAGTGACTATTGTACGAAACAGAAATCTAGTCCTATTCAATAAAAATTTATTTTTTATATTAAGGTCGACAGACAGACATCTATAACACAAGCAGCGCCACTACTTTATACATACAGACCCAGACCATAACCAATTTTGAAAAGTCATTTCCAAAGTCAGGAATTGAACCCGGGACCCCTTAGACAGAGCTTTAAAGCTTAACCATCCGACGGACTCGTCAAACTCTCACCTTGAGTGATTGAAGTATTAAATTTCCCTACTCAGTGAATGAAGCGCGACCGAATACTGAATGAATGAGCGAATGGAACGTTCCCTCGATCACTTTGATGTTGCATTACTTGAAAGAGTTGAGTTTCAATTTAAAATATCAAATTTCCAACGAGTTACCCACAGAGACGCTTCAAGGAGTCTGATTGAATTTTCATGTTCGTAGAGAGGAGCTTTTATGATATTTATTGGTGAATTCATATCAATAGAACTTGATACCATTGACTCTTTCAGTAATAACTCGAAGAAACTTGGCAAAAATAGTAATTACGTAATTAATTTTGAATTTAAAGTTTCCATTTGGTTTGTTAAAACAACAAAATAAGTTCTTATTCCAAATAAAATAGTAAAAAATCTTTCAGGATTTCAATTTTGTTAAGATATTTCAACAATTTCTTAATAACCTCTAAAACTAAATAACTCTATAATTGAAATTGTGTTATAATTATATTATGTAGAAATCTGCAAAAGACTTTCCAATGTAGCTTTTACTAAGGCTTTAACTTTTACTCTATACCTAAACATTTATGTAAGCAGATCCCAATTAAATGGGACCATTTTGTTCTGAGATCCCGTACTCGCGCATTCAAAATATATTTTATTAGAATTAAAAAAATAATAATAATAATAATAATAATAAATAAATTAATATCATCACACATTCCACACAGCACCATCTAGTTCCATAGTAAGCAACTAATGCTTGTAATATGGATACCAGACAGTTGATATAATATATAGATTACTTTTTTTTGTAAATACATACATATTATAAATACAAAACATCCATGACAAAGGTACAAAGGTAAAATGTTAACACATAAACATTTGCCCCTAGCGGGATTCGAACCCGCGACCGTTTGGTTAACAGCTAGGATTACTAACCACTAGACCAAACGTGTCGTCAAATTCATATTATTGTATTATTAGAATTATTTTCATATTATTGTAGAATAATTCTATTTCTTTTTTCAGAAAATCGAACAGCCTTTCCTGAAAGCAGCAGAAACGACTCTCGGAGACCGTTATACTCCAAATATACAAAATATATACCAATTGACTATAAAGTTTATCTTGGAGAACCTTGTAATTGGATATAAAGAGGCCGAGAATGATGACAGCAATCAAACGTGACAGTAATTTTCTTATTAAAATTCTTAATGAAACCTGTAATAATAATTTATATTAAGTCTCGCGTTGGAGACATTTTGTATGTATTTTTTTAAATTCGATCCTATTTTAAGATTCTTTGTTTAAATTACATGGACGTGAAATTAAATTTTTAATGACAAAATTATTAATAACTAATATTTAAAAAGGGGATAATGTTTTTTTTATTTGTGATTATAAAAAATAATTTATAAATTATAATTATGTATTCATTATTTATATATTAGATATTTATAAATTAAATTTTAAAATGCAATTTAAATTGATTTATTTTAGTAAAATTATGAATAATCTTGTCAATAATAATTTTTTTTTGATGAATTATGAATAGTAAAATTATGAATAATCTAAACTAGTCCAATTAATTAATTTATCTTTATAAAATGATTATTTTCGTAAAATTACTTAGCGATTAGTTTTGAGTTATGTATATAACCAAATAATATAACCAAATAAATATACTCTATGATATAACCAAATAAGTATATCCTCTGCTTTTAAAAATAGGTATTATTATGTATATAATTATGTACTCTTTAATAATCAAGATCTTTCATATTATTAAGAATATTTATTATTATTTAATATAAGTACAGAGATTTGTCTGAGTATTGAAATAAATATTTTTCATAAGATATTCGCCTTTTTTAAAAAACTAAACAGGATTATCGGTAACATTTTTTGACCTCGACGACATCAGTACAAATTGTATTTTAAAAAAATATTTTATATGAAGGCCGTTCTCGTTTCCAATTTTATTATATGTACAAATAAAGATTTTTATATTCTTATCGCTATAACTATTATTAATCTATTAATTGTTATTTCAATGTATGTTTGTAGTCTATGGTTATTCACGAAATGACTTAATTGATAGGACTTTCATTCTTAGGTTACATTTTATGCCGCAAAAATCATTACGTGTGAAACCGCTGAAAACACATAGTATTTAGTACTTACTACACAGTTGTTATCTGTAAACGTTCAACCCTTATTTAATAAAATAATGGAGATAACCTATTTTAGATCTTATTTCAATAAAAATAAAGTGGTTATATCACGTTTCTCATTTCACTCCGAAATTACTCTGAAAATGGTTGACTGGGAGACTATTGAAATAAACCCTATCGTTTACCACAATCTTCTCATGAATTTATTATTATTCACCATAATATATTTGAGCATACAGTTATACAGTTATACACTGAGTTATACAGTGTCGCCGTTCTGTATTTTTTATTACATTATATTGTTTCAAATCAAGACTAAACCTAAAGTGTTGAGTTGACATTTATGGTCAAAATATAATAGACTAGTCCTAAATATTTCTCATCTAATGTATTGCCTTTTAATTAATAGGTAATAAGAATTATTTTCAGGAATAAAAATTTGAAATCAGTTCAGCCTAGGTCAGACTAGTTAGCCATTTATTTTATATTATTATTATTATTTATATTATATAGGACAAATTAGATTGTCCTGGATTAAACTAGTATATCCTGACACGGTTAGGATGAACCGGATTTGCCTGATATCGAATTTGGCCTATAACACGCCCATATTATATGTATTTTTGATTTCTCTAATATTAATGGCTGCTCGAATGGGCAGCGTTCAGGAAGCTCCGAGACATTATCTGTCCAAAAATTCTCAGTGTCGCCAATGTCCACTCTTGCTATGTACCTCGTAAGAAAGCTCAACGTCGTAAGACTTGCTCGAGGTTACACTCAAAAAATGAGGTGATCCCTAGACATAGGTACGAAAGTTACCGATATAAGCTGCATCAGTAAGTTCTTTAGTGAAGTTTATTGGAAAATTATGGAGGAAGACCTAAGTCCAACAGTGGTCGTCCTGCGGCTGAGATAATGATGATAAAAAGGTGTCATGCTTTCAAAGGCAAGAAATTCTGTAAAATTTGATAAAAAATACAAAAATACTTAGTAGCTACATTTTCTTTTTTGTAATTAAAACGTCAAGTTGGCTAAGTAAATTAATCGAGTTATTTCGCGACAACGGTAACAAAATTTCAAAAATTATTCACGACCGAATATTAAGACATAATATTTAGATGGGGTGCTTCGACGAACACACCTCCGACAATATTCAATTTGCATTTTAAACAGTGACTTACTCGCTGTCGACCGCTTTATCATTTTATTAAGAGCCAGGCTCAACAGATTGGAGCTGTGCGGGAAATTATCAAATATTATTTTTAATTGGGGGGAGGGGGGAGGGGGGAGAATTATATCAAGTATTATAGGACTTAATTTGATTTTATATATATATAAATTGTAAAATATGGCAGGCAGGCTGACGACAGTCACTCGATTAAATACTTTTGTTTTTGAGCCAGCAGCTAAAACAGTTTCTATCTTAATCATATAATTATATAAAAATTTTTTTTAGTTTTTTTGGAAACTCAGGTTCATTGTTTTATATAATTCCGATTTGATTTAAATTCTTTGACATGTGTTTCTCATTTAAAACACCCCCTGCAGCTACTAGCTAGTCGGAGACCAGTGACACAATCCAAATTCGTCAGAAGCTATAGTTTGTGCGTCTTCAAGTAAATACTCTGAGGATTGGGTTACAAAAGACAATACAGTATGACACAGAAATAGCCTTTGTAACCCTTTGTAACCGATTTCAAAATTCAAGAAAATTTATTAAACAAGCATTTATTTCACTGTTATTTTGTTAAAAGTGAATAGTTCATGCCGAAGCTTTTCAGAAATATCATCTTATCTCTTGTCGGCCTATGAGCTGAATATGAAATTTTCACATACGTGACGGATTCCCCTACTTTTTATCGCGTTCTTGTATTTTAATGTAGTCTCTCTCCGGCATACTCAAAGACAGTGGTCGACATAGGATAGGACGTAAATAGGTCAGCCTTTTCAGAGCCTCTTATAACATCTTCAACTAGCAATTTGTTTCTACTTGCGAAACGAATGCTTATTTCTTAACAAGTAATTCACAGAGATGTTAAAATTAGTAGCGACACGCCCAGGTTTCGCACAAATGCTATTTTAACAAACAATTTACAAGTTAGCAGAAAAACCAGTTTTTAAATTCCATTTTTAAAATCATATAACCAAATTTTTTATGATTTTCGGAAAAAGTCGTAAAGTTAATTATTTAATAGCTCTAATAAGAAATTTTATAATAATAAAATTTAATTATTTTGAAGATCCGATTCGATTTCCATTGATTGAGCAAGGATTTTAAGGAAATAATTGTTTTTGTTATGCATTTCATCTAGGTATACTAATATTATAAAGAGAGAAGATTTGTATGTTTGTAATGAATAAACTGGAAAAACTACTAGACCAATAATTTTAAAAATTCTTTCACCTATAGAAAGCAACATTATTAGCTAGTAACATAGGCTATATTTTATAAAGTTACGCGGGCGAAGTCGCGTGCAATAGCTAGTATATTATAATAACACACTTAAGTACACATGTTTCCGTAAGCATAACATGGCATCAATCGTACTTAACAGAACTCCTATTTATCACTTGACGTGTGTGCGAAGCTCCTACCACTTCCGGTGAGCGTTGTCGCTGTCACTTCCGGTCAAGTGATAAAGAGGTTTCCTCTTGATTTATTTTCTTTTCCGATTAAAAAGATGGCTGTGGTTTTTCGCTTGACCTATTTAGTATATAACATTTTTGTAGTGTTAATATGACAATGTTAATTTAATTTAATACAGCATATTTTTTAAGAAGGTTGAAGGTTCTTATGGAAAGGAATACTTGAAAATTTTTTCTGTGAGAAGCCAGGGGCGGGTCGCAAACATTAACTGTCAAACTAAACTATCATTTAACAAAGAAAAACAGTATACAATTTCTCTCTTTATAATATTGGTAATATTAATAATAATATTTATAATTATTATTTATGTTTATAATATTTATAATATTAGATAATGTATTTCAGATATTTTAACACCTCTAAGAAATGGGGACGCCGATGAAGTCGCGGGCACCAGCTAGTTAAAATATAGCTAATCCTGAAACTGTTTCTCTAAACATATCCCAAATTCATAATACACGTAAAAGCATAGGGCTGCTGCTACTTAAATTTTGAGATAGACAAATAAAAGCAAATATTTATAATCGGTAAAATGGCTTTATTATTTTTCAAAATATTCTCCATTAAGATGAATACACTTTTGCATTGCGTTTGAACCAATTGTCAAAGCACTTTTTCCATTCCGATTGAGGTACCTCCAAAACATATGATTTTAACGCATGAAGCGCTTCTTCAGGCGTCAAAAAACGTTGACCTCGCAATTTATTTTTGATCTGAGGGAATAAGTAGAAATCATTGGGTGCCAAACAAGGACTGTACGACGTATGACCCATCAATTCATGGTTTTAAATGCTCAAAAACGTTTTTGTTTGAACTGATGTGTGAGAGCTTGCATTGTCGTTGTGGAGAATGATTCGTCTTCTGCGATTAGTTTCCCTGATTTTTCCGAACACTTCTAGCAAACAAATACTGGTGTACCATTCAGAATTGACCGTCCTACGTTGCTCTAAAGGAACACTGGCGACATGTAAAGTTATTCCGAAAAAAACAGGCGACCATTTGCTTCAAAGTTGTTCGTGCGACCATTGTTTCGTGCGCGAACAACTTTTGTTGGATTTGGTTCGTCTTGAAATACCCATACAGTCGATTGTTGTTTAGTTTCGAATTCATATGCATAGATCCATAATTAGTCGCCTGTTACGATCTTATAGACTTCTTTTGAAGCACCGCGATTGAATTTTTTCAATATTTCCTTGCACCAATCGACACGAGCCTTTTTTTTGAGCGATTGTCAAATTATGCGGTATCCAGAGCGAACAAATCTTTTTGACAGCCAAATGTTCATGTAATATTGAATTGAATATTGAACCCATATTTATAATACCTAATCAATTTCAGAAATAAAACTCCGAGGGAAATGTTTGTTGTTTCTAATGACTTTGTCACCGAATGTTTACTTAAATAAGAGCAGAGAAACATTTTTATATAAGTCTGATATTACTGTTTCCACTCACTCATCATTCTCTATTAGACTCTACGGCTATAGCGTTAGTGTTGAAATTTGAATAACTTTACTGAGAAATGAAAAATATCGTTGCATTTACTTCCAAAGGCACTTTCGTTCGATATCAAATTCAAGCACCGACCTGATTTGCGTAATTTTAATGAGTTTTCTATTTGAATATTGTATTTGTCTTTTGTGTTATAAAGTCACATCCGTAGCTATACTTCACAACAATTACTATGTCTAAACAATTAATGTAGAAAATATTTTTTACTTTAACAAGTGCACATGCAAGAAACAAGAAGAAATATTTATTTTAAAGGATGATTTTAATTATTTATACTACAAATTCAAATGCAAAATTTAAAAGCCGTGGACACAAATATCAAAAGTTAATGACGCTGATTATGTAGTATAAAACACAGAAAAAACAGCTGTTTTAAAAAATTGATATAGTCCATTTGAGATTGTGACGAATTACAAATCTCTCCAAAAACGAATCTGTCGAATACAGAAACAACAAAATATCACTTACATATTTTTTTAAAAACACTTTAAATAATGCTTTCTTAAAATAAACATTAATTGAAAGGCGAATTTTAAGAAAAAAAATTAATATTATTGGAGATTGTTTAAAATTATTGGAAATTTCGGTTAAGCATATCTCACAGAAGAACCGCACACATTCTTAGCTGTTATTTCAAGGTGGTCTTCTGTAAGGAAGGGGTTGGTTACTGCCACCAGAAGGACTGTCCGTTTTGACTGTAACTATAACATTGCTGTCACTGTATTACGTGACTAGTGCATTGTAACTAAACTGATAAGATAAATCTTACTGTTCCTTTATATTAGGTACATTTGACGACAAAAATATTAATGCGTGACGTTCTGTGAACAGTTTAATAATCGTGCTCTGAAAATTTTCAAGAATCCGAAACCTATTTCCTGTTGGAATTAATACGAATTGTAAAGGAAATTGCTTTGTGAGCAGGTCTGTGTGGATTAAGGTAAACGTATTAAGCGATAAAATTTTCATTACCCACTCCCAAATCAAAACAAATCCTTCTGAGAGTGCCTATTACACCATACATTACATTATAATTATTTATGATTACATTTAACCTATAAGGCCTACTTTATTTACACCAAATGTATGAGACACTTCACAAAGATCACCATCACACTTACATCTTGGAAGTATAACAAATTGGAGCATGGGAAATGGGTTCTGCAGTACAAAAATTTTTAAAAAGTAGCTGCTGAAATTAATTAAGTAATAGTTATCGCAATAAATCAGGAAATTCCATTTTTTATTTCAAAGGATTTATATTTCCATGTCATCACCAGTGTCAGTGTTATTTCAATTATAAACATTTACAGGTTACCCCCTGCGAGAAAAAATTGGCATGTACCCTCCGTAGTTTTATTTTCTCAAATAAAACTTTCAATAACAAAAAAAAAACATTACATGATTAATAACAATGGGATTGAGTCATTATTTATTTATAATAATCATTGCTTTTTATTTTTTTTAATATAAAAAACAATTTTTTTAAACACCGCGATTAATTTTGAAAGAAATTGTATCTCAAAAACTATTTAAATATAAAAAAACCAAAAAAAAAAATTTTTTAAAAGATATGGCCTGTAGGTATTATTTAAACTAAGTCTCATTATGTTATGATTATGGTAATTAAAGACTAACGAAATAAACCAAAATATTAAATTTGAATCTATTTTCGTAGGCAAATTAAACTCAGGTTTTCTCAACAGCTATTACTACTTTATATTCAAATTGAAAGCAATAGAAACGTAGGCAATCATTCTAACACTTAAAATATTATACCTACTCAAAATTCTTACCCAATTAACTTGGCAATTATTTTGTTAAGCTGATGAACTGCTGCAAACGGCGCCTTTGATCTCAACTTAATTCAACTTTGTAAACTTAACCTACTTTTTTTTAGTAATGCTGAAGACTGTAGATCTATCAATCTGGGATCTGAAGATTTTTTTTTATGTTAAAGTTGTCAGCCAGCTGAAGGAAGGTCATCTTGATGATAAGTGCTATGTCAGCTATAAATATGCTGTAAATCCAATGACTATGGGAGATGCAGGTAAATTCCAAAAACTACTATGTTCAAGTAAGTCGGTCTTATTTTTAGAGTTTAATTTTTCAATTTAACAATATGTGTAAAACCTACATATACTTTGTACGAAGATAATATGGAAGTTAGTAACTCTTTAATGCAAAAATTACTGAACAGATTTTGATGAAACTTTACACCAATGTAATTTATGAATCAAAATAAATTGCGGCATCTGTTGTTTAGTAGAGTACAAAAGACTAATATTACAAGTATGCACATGTCAAAAGTTTTTTTTTTTAAATTAAAAATTAGCCGACCCGAAGATATCACTTTTGTACGGTACTGTACTTTTGGTTCAAGTTTTTTTATGAAAATAATATTTGTGCGAAACAGCGACTAAAAATATATTTAATTTTAAAGTCACTTCTTCGCACAATTCGTACGAAACAAAATTGTGCGAAACGTCTACTAAACCGAAAGATGTCATATCAAAAGTTATTGGACGTGACAGCTGATGAACTTTGAATGGGAAAAGAAAAATGTGGTTTTAATGTTATCCGGATTTTATCCAACTTTTCGCTTCATAACAATCTTCCTGTAACTTTAGCGAATATTAAAAAAAAAATAGCCCAATTGGTCCAGACATACACGAGTTTTGCGCTTAAAAACACATTTAGCAATAAATTTTCATTTATTTAGACAGATACTTGTTCTATAATAATATAATAAATGCTATATAATCGATCTAAGTCATGTTCGTAATGATTACTGCTTTTCTTTATATAATAGATACAACAGGAAAACTAATGGGTCTCTGTCTTTTGTTTTCGAGTCAGCTGAAAGGTAAGCGGAGCTGCGTGCTATTAGTTGTCAAATTACACCGTTCAACCATTGAAATATATGTTATTCTAACAATCATTGCGTTCAACCGACTATGAAATGTACTTTACAAGAAACAAATACTTGAATACTTGAAATAATTATTAAAATCAAAGTCAAAATTTCCATTCTTCCATAGCTAGCGGTTAGCTATAAACTAAGTTGAATTTTATTTACTTATGCATTGCAATGTGTATTAAATTAAATTTGACAACATGACTCCTCAGCAAATGCCACGAAACATGATACTAGTGAAAATCTTTAACTAAAATGAACTTGAAGCCTTGAAGTTTCCATATACATTTTGTGTTACCGCATTTTTGACTTCATTGAAACTTATTAACTAAATAAATGTACAAGAAAACAGTGCTATCAACAAATTCCAATTTCTTAGAACCAATTTAGTAAATTTTAATGTAATTTTCTTATTTTTGTTATAAATTTGATACAATTTCCATTTAAAAAGAATAATAGTGTAACTTATGATAAACTAATATTTTCTTTATCTTATGCAACCTGTTATCCAGCCTATAAATTCGGCGTAATTTTCATTCGTTCGTGTATGCAGGATGGGATTATAATAATGTAAACTAACCCTAAACTTATGAACAGCATAATCTTATTTCACAACTTTCTAGCTCCAACATATGTCCCCATCAATCTTGGTTAACCCTCCCACCGCCGCCCGGCCACCTTGCTCTAAGTATACAAACTATCTCGACCACACTGTTTGCCAAGTATTAATTGGTTGAAGTAACTAATAGACCAGAGGCATTGTTTGTTTGTTAGTCATACATTGAACGCTACTACGTCTTGTAAATTTTGTGTCTGATGTTTGGAATAAATTATATGCTTACCATATTCGTAATAAATCTAAATGGAAAACTTTAATATATAAGCAATTAGCTCCCGGTTTCGCCCTGGATGCAATTTTTATATGTAAAAATCTTCCCAGTTAATCATTCTTCCCATAATATGTGAAAACCGAATCAAAATCCGAATCAATCTACCCATTTTAGAGTTTTTGAAGCGTAAACAAACCAACTTAACGTTTTTATATACATATAAAGATTTGTAAGTAATATGTTAGGTTTTTTTTTTATTAGCTTGGCATGTAACATGTAAGAAAAACCTAACATGTAACATGTTAAGTTTTTAATGGGTTTGCTTTTGGCTAGTATCTAGCGAAGATGAGACCTATGACGAAGCCAGCTCACCCAAAAGAAGCCTATTCACTCGAAAATGTTTTAAAGTGCTTGGTCCGAAAAAGAGGTATATATTGCATAAAAGGAAGATTAGCATACTTCTCTTCTGAACTTTATCAGTTCTTAACCCCCGACACCCGACTATATAAGGTCATTATTAGATAGAATAATAGTTCTTTCAATATTGATAGAATTAGCCAACCACCCAGATTGAAATGCTTTTGTGACAGCGCCAATAAACATAATTTCTAACATTTTCCGCTGAGTGATATAAAACTTTTAAAGCGCCTATCATGAAATTTGGAAGTTCACCCCAATTCGTGTTCGTAATGGATCAGGCCACAGCTGTGCCCTTCATAACATTGGCTATTTGCGAGCGTCAACAAATTCTAGGCTTAATGCTTCTCCTCTCAATTTCGATGTTTCATTTTAAAATTGAGCAGGTAGCCCTTAGGATGATGGTTGATTTGATGGTAGGTGCCGCCGGCCCCAATAGCATAGAGGGTGGTTACTGCCGCCAAACGAGCTTAATAAATGATTGCGAAACGCAGTTTGACCTGCCACTAATTTCGTAAATACTGTGTTATATTTTAGACAAAACCTGCAAATAATCGATACGACTAGATTTTGGCTTATTCATAGTTTAATTTTCGCTTATTTTATTTAGTTTTTGTAAACTTAATAGATTAGTTTTTGTATAACGAGATTTCTGATTTTTTTCCTAACTACGAAAGGAGATGCAAAGTTCAGTCAGTCGATTCAAACTGAAAAAGAAACATCTGCAAATAATACTACATATAAAAAAGACTAACTGGTGCCCGCGACTTCGTCCGCCTTGAACGATGAAAGGTACCCTATGTACTTTCTAGTGTACCAGACAACGTATATGCAAAATTTCATGGTGATCGGTTCAGTAGTTTTTGCGTGAAAGAGTCACAAACATCCATACATCCAAACATACTTTCGCATTTATAATATTAGTACGGATATGATTGGTCTTAGTCTAAGTGCTTGGTGAATTATGACAAGTTGACAACAAAATATTTCTCAAGAGTTATATTTATATTGAGGTAATTGTAACAAGTGTACAAAGAGCTAAATCGTTGTAAGTATATAATATGATTAAATGTTTGTTTGTAGTTAATTTAATGAAGGTTTGTAACGTTAGCAAGTAAAATAAACAAAAGTATTATAAATAGATAAACAATCATCGCAATCGGTTCTACTCTCGAAATCGAGTTTCTTTTATATATACTTTCTAAGTTTATCCTCATACAATCAGCATTCCGTGCAGCATTATTTAATTGAAATTTTCTTGCGTGATCGTTTTATTATTGTGTTTTAATGTGTATTCAATAATCCGAAGTGTAAGCCCAAAGATAATGTCAGGACACTGCTTAATAACTTTCCTAAAAGTCGTGACATATAAGTATATAACTAACTAGCTGTTGCACGCGATTTCGCCCACGTAACTTTATAAAATATAGCATATGTTACTCGCTGATAATGTAGCTTTCTATAGGTGAAAAAATTTTCAAAATCTGTCAAGTAGTTTTTGAGTTTATTCATTACAAACATATAAATCTTTTCTATTTATAATATTAGTATAGAAGTACATAAAACTGGATTGATACACAAAGCCTGTTGTGTAACCTTAATTCCGGAAAGCCCTCAGTTTTTGTTAAGCATGCACTATTGGCCGAATGCCAATTGTCGCCTTCGCGAAATGAGACTTGACAATTTTATTCAAGGACGTATCTTTTGCAATAATGCCACAAAAAAAAACTTTTTGGCCTAACTCTCATAAACATATGCCAGGGAAGTTAATAACTTTTTTTGCTATCGGTACAATGCTGCATATTGTTCGAAATGTTTTCAACGTTAAGAGCGAAGCGTGAGGTTGTATTTACTAATTAATTTAAAGTAGTTTGTCTCGTAGTTGAGGCGATATTTGTAAATGTTTTAGTTAGTAACTATAATGGCTAAGGGCCTCTTTCACCAACTACAAGTTAAGTGTTGAATAATTTTATGATTTATTAAATTATGCACTCGGTTTATTGTATCCTTCGAAAAAGAAAATAAACTTCTTCTTTCTTAAAGTAACTAATCAACACTTTACTTGTAGTTGGTGAAAGAGGCCCTAAGTCTATTTCATATTGAATTCGGTATAGAAAGGTGTTTTTGCTTGACGTATTATTATTTAATTATTATTAGGAATTATAATATTCCTTCAATTATTAGGAATTATAATATTATTAGGAATTATTTTCAATTTAATAATTCAAAATAAAATAATCCTTCCTCCAATAATTATGTGAGTTTGTATCATTTTACATCCTAAAGAAGGAGTTGTTTAAAATCATATAATAAGTGTCAACTTTATTTTTAAATGAGTTAGATGTGACAAAATATTAGATTACAATGAGAATCAACGACAAATAGGGACTGAACTTGGTATGATGGCTACGACCACACTGCGAAGAGTAATTTCACAAAGAATAAGGAAAAGGATGACAGAGTGTCGCTAAGCAACAGTTGGCGTCTTGAAAATTGTAGCTGCAAAAGTATGTTTTAGTATAAATATAGTGGAGTGTTATCGGTTTTCCAAGCCAATGGCTGTTGGTAGACTTACTGCGTTGTGACTAAGTATGTGCGTGCGGGTTAAGGGCTTCTTTCACCATGTGTCAAGTAGGCTAACCGCCATTTAAAGTCACCGGTAACCGGGAAATATCTTTGTTTGTACGGTAAAAGTTCCAAACATTAAAAAGAAAATAATTAAAAAAAATCGCCTATCGAAGGATGCAGTAAACCGAGTGCATAATTTAATAAAACATAAAATTATTTCTAAAATTAACTAATAAACACTTTACTTGTAGTTGGTGAAAGAGGCCCTAATAGTTCAACAGTAGGACTGACTTACTTTGAGTACCACAGTTTACTATTTAACGATAGTTCTATATATTACATTCAGGACTCAGATCATAATTACAGTCTCTCTGTCAGTGCCTTTTCAGTTCTGAATGTTGGCCGTCAACTCCCTGAACTAAATGATCGAGAGTGAACTGGAACAGTTGCTCGTCTGAGGCCAACCAAGGCCAAAGAGACCAATCCAGTCTAAACTCAAAATAATAGTCATTAAAAATATTATTTTTTTTATACAACAAAAACATAAACAGTGTTTTACAAAATTATTAGAAACCTATTTTTGTATCACTCCCACCATCCATCATGCGAATATTGAATGAGTGAGTGTTGGAGTGATTGATTTGGTTCATGATTGATTGATTGAAGTGGATACTAGATAACGGAAACAGTGAATGAAAGGTTGGTAAATTTACAAACACCTGCGGAAAAATATACATTTTACTTTTGAATATAAGAACAAAAAAATTAGATGAATATTAAGTTCAGTAATCTAACTCAATCTGAGTATATTATAAAAAAGTTGCTATTCGCTTATACTCGTACCTGTTTCTCCGCTAATTACTTTTGAGCCACACAACGGATTTTTTATAATTATGGTTTTCATAAATGTAATGAGCGATAACGAATTATACGCCTTATACCTTCCTCAAGAATTAGACTATGTAATGCAAAAAAAAATAATTTTTTTTTAAATCTTACTGGCAGTTTCTTATTTTAATGCATTTACCCTTACTTATTTATACTTATGTTGGTATAAAGCCAAGAAATTATTTTGTTGTGAATTATTTGGTTGTAATAACAACAATCGTTCGTCGTTTCTAATATCGCCTAACTAAACACAAACAATAACGAACCTCCGAGAGCAATTCTGTAAAGTGAAATGGAACGTTTCAGCGTTTATTCTGTTTTCCCTTTGTATAAAGTAAACTGGGTGCCTAGGAAGTTTCTTATTGAAATACATTTGTTTCTTATTAATGTTTTATATCAAATATTTACAATAGAATACAATATTATAGGGAGATAAAGAACTTTCCAAAATATATTAGTAATTAAAAATAATATTGTTTCTTCGTTTATCGCTCTTACATTGGTGAAAATTGTATCAAAATCCGTTGAATGTTTTAGATGAAATAAACAGAGAAACTGACTGAGGCAGACAGCGTCTTTGTTTTATGACACACTAGCGGGTCGCCCCCGGCTTCGCACGAATTTTTTTTTTTGCAAATTATATATAGAAACCTTACTCCTTTAACGCTCTTTTTCCATTAGTAAAAACCGCATTAAAATGAGGCTTTTGTTTTATACTATGTAAAGATGTATCTAGATAAATACTTACCTACTCGTAGACTACCTATGCTTTTGAATCTGGTTTGAAAGATACTCGATTATGTGACCACAACTTTCCTGTCTAACTTGAAGTCTATATAGTAGATGATTTATCTTTAAATTGAACCTAGTTGATTTAATTAAATAATTGTTAATTCTTCAATATAGTACTAACATAGAACAGCACAGATTAAACCATGTTTTAAACTGGACAACTTTCCACTAACTTTGTTCTAACTTTTTCTAGAACTAGTTAAACTTTGTATAGTTAGTTACACAATACAACTCTACTGTACATTCACTGCGACAAAGTCAAGGTGCAATTAATTAAAATAGTCTAAAATCTTAATATATAAAAATTACGCGTCACATGTTCTTCTGCGATGAAATCCTAAATTACTGAACCGATTTTAATAAAACTTCGTAACTATGTGTAATTTGGTCCAACTTAAAAGCTCCCCGGGAGCGGGCCACTAGTTATTATTATATATTAGTTATTAGTATAACAAAAAGTCGTAAGAGAGATCAGTATATGTCGCTTTCTTTTATATATATTAGGTTCTGTTCAATTATTTTCAATAATTGGGATTCATGTAGAAAAAAATCTATTTTTTTTGGAATGAAAAACTAAAAAGTGACATTTGCTTTACCTAAAGTGCAGCAAATCTCATTAGAGCGAATCATTAAGGGTAGAAATGGTCTTCCTGGTCTTTTAGGTCTTATACTAATTAGTCAAATATCACGACAGGATTCTAACAGGAATATTACACTCGGAAGGTTTTAATAAATAATTTGATAGGTAATAACAAGACGTATTGCATTTCCTTAAGTAAGAGTTGTCAGTGCAATTATATTTAAGATAAATATATTTTTAATGAAAGAAATCTGAACTAGATTGGCACCTACATAAGTTATAAACAACTACAGAAGATTCCACCGAATTACAAGCTGACTGAATATTTAGAATGTTTGGAAATCTTTCAATTAACATTGTTCGTGCAAACCCGAGTTGAGGAACTCGAGTTAGCTGCTGTTTGATTAAATTAAAACTTGAACTCATTGTTTGGTGACGAACGGACTCTTTCCAATCCCCAATAATAATAGGATTCAAGAACGGGTTCATTATTATTTGTCAATGTCTTGGCTTTTCGATTTCAGAAGTTGATTTGACAGTTATTGCTCAGAACAAAGGATATACTTACCGACAATATAAATCACAATAAGAATGTAATATAAAGTATAGATGACGATAGCAATGACCTGCCATGGCCACTAGCTATTAATGTCAAAGTGATGACAAGTTCTCCAGTTATTTGTATGGTTATTAGACATTTTGTATCCGTATTATATTGTGTTTGTTTACAGTCTCTCGTGGTTCCAAAGTTTAGCAATTATAAGTTTCACCGATTTGTGCCTTTGTGTGATTTAGCTGAATGTTAATGTAAGATAAACTGTGCTATAAGTCATTTTATATTGGTTCGCGCATTTTTGTTTATATCATAAAACATAGATCTGAATTTTCTCTAAAGGTAGGTAATCATCGTGGTTTATATATTTTTATACGCGACTTTTTTCCGCGTTCTTCTGAATGAAAGATACCCTATGTATCTATCATTCAGAAACCTGTACCTATGTAAAGATACCTTATGTATCTACCTTCAGAACTTTCATTCATTTCTGTACTTCTAACAACGAGCATGCAAAATTTAAAGACGATCGGTTGAATAGTTAAGGCGTGAAAGTATAAAAATCGACAAACAAACAATAACTCCCTTTCGCATTCTAATATTAGTTTTGGGTAATATTTGTCCCGATTATAAAGTCTCTTGAGCAATCGTTACCCTGTGAGCTAGAATAAAAGCACTGTTCCCGCCCGAGGGACGCGGACGAAGTCGCAGGCAAAAGCTAGTCAAAATAATATTAAGTGACATCTGTAGACATTTTGTCTGTTGTTTTGTAACTTTATGGTTCGTATTCTTCAATGCATTTGTTCAATTTGTCAATAGGTACAAGACTTACTTATCTACCTATATTTTTCAGGAATTTGAAGTGTATACTACATCATATTATATATAATATAATATAATATAGTGTATATTTTTCAGGAATATTATACTTACCTTCAAGATTAATATAGTATCCCTTCAAGAAATATTATTCAAGGAATTTGAAGTACCTAAGTTTGAAAAAACAAAAAAGCAGCATAAAAGTGAATACCTACATAAAAGTGAAAATAATACCGTAATCTTAGCCCAAATGTATATAAAATAATACACTATAAAAGCGCCATCTGTGTTTTGTGCATATTAACTTTATGTCGTCGACGAAAATAAGTATATATAACTTATACACACACGTTACTATTTTGTAACAATAGATGTCGTAAGCTAGCTATATTTTACAAAATTGTTTTTTAGTAATAACAGTATTGTTCAAAATGCTCTTTTCTATTTAACAATAATGTCACTTAAATTGTATTCAATATTAATTAATATATAAAACTAAGTTACTCATTTATAGATATGTATTGTTCTGTGACGATTTTTTGCTAATTTATTGGAATGACGTCAATATGACGTCAATCGAATGAATGAATAAAATGAAATGAATGAGCAGAATGGCAAAAAAAATGTAGCGAAGATTGTAATATTGCATGCAAGACGAAAACAAAATGAAATTAAATTAATTTTACATTATTTATGACTTTTTAACACATTTCTCGTAAGTTCATTAATAAAAAAAGTGATTTTTTAGTGCCGACATAGTTGTGTGGTTCAATTCTAAGATGCCTCATAGGTGTTTATTTTTTACTTAAACATATTCTTAATTTTTTCAGAAATGGACCCAGCTCTAAGTGATTATGAAGATGGTGAAATACCGATATGGCAGGAGGCCCGTAAAGAGCCACTGGGAGCTCCCAAAGAAAACTTATGCGATGAAACAAGCCCCGAAAGTGATAGTGGCGATAGATTACATGCTCTTGAAGAGGAGCAAGAGATTTTATCGTCATCAGTGTTTTCTTTGACATCCCACCTCGCACAGGTCGAATTTCGGTTACGACAGATCCTGAAGGCACCGCAGGAAGAGAAAGATGAAATGCTTAAGGCTCTCGAAGAGTTTACATCACGAGGAGTACCAGACGCAAGGGCTGCCCCTCAAGGTAGCTCCGGAGAGACGAGTTGTAGTGAATGCGTTGAATTGGAAAGAAAAATACGAAGGCAGCGTACAAAACAGTCACATTTCATCGATAGGTTAAAAGTACAGCTTAAAGAGCTTGAACGATTCGCTTCTGACCCTAATTCAGAGGACGATAGTCGACAACACAGATCTCTAATAGAACATTTGAGAAGTGAAATCGACAGGAGTTTAGAGGAAGGTTATCATCAACCGTTGAGCGCTGATGAGTTAAGGCATCAAATCAACTGTGCTGTGCGACAGTATGCAGACAGACAACTCTCTAAAGATGAAATTATTGGCAAGTTACAATCGCATATAGAGGACATGCAGAAGTTTATTAAATTAATGAAAAATGAAGACTTCAAAGATAATAAAGAGAAAACTGCACCACCAAAGAATGTTGGCAAAACACATTTTGAAAATAACTTCAATAGGAGCAGAAGTAGAGACGATTTGAAAGCAGAAACTATTAATCTGATGAGAAAGGCATCAACGCTCATACAAATATTTACTGCATCACAATTTGGATGTTCACCAAATACGGGGAAAAAATATGACAGAAAATCTTCCATTATCATCACACACTGGGGCAACTTGAGAGCTAAACTGGAGATGTCTATAGATGCAGTACTAAATTTAGTATCTCAGGACAGACCTTCACACACCATGATAGACAGTTACGATAGTGAGTCCGAAGAAGGTGGTTTAATCATTAACGATGCCCCCTTAACTACTGCTGTAAGGAGACACATGGCAGTAAACTTAAGAGATTTGTTGCAACATGGCCTAACGGGACCCGAGACCACTTCTCTAGTTCCCTTAATAGGCTGCTTCCCGGTTCGCAGATCTTCGACCAACTGTACTCATATTTGGGAAGTTATTTTACGTTACTACGACATAAATGATGGCGATAGATACAATTCTACGCCAGCAAGAAAATTGAGTCAGAGTTTTAATTTGGACATTGTCGGCGGTACAACAATATCAAATAAGCACAGTTTATTAAGCGCTATAGGCAGCATTTTAGCTTCGCACACACCTTACAAGAGGAGTTACGATGCACATTTCAAAGCTTTTGTTTGTTCCGCCTTAAACTCTCACAAGCTCGTTGTTTGGTTGAATATTATTTTGAAAAATAGATCGTTAGTGAACTCATTTTATTCTTCGACGAGCTACGTTGTCAATACAGGTTTTCAAGATGCCTTGCAGAGCTTAGATCGTTTAACGCCACACAAATTCGACTTGCCCGTCGATCTTGCTGTTAAACAATTTCAGAATATAAAAGATGTGTTTATGTAAATAAGAACTCGCCTTGAAAATGTAAAGGGTATACCAGTCTTAAAAGTCTAGTCCTACTTTCCTCCTGTCTATGTAATAAGAGACCGTATTTAGTCTAAAATCTAGTCATTATTCTGCTTCTAATATAAGCTATTGACACTATTATTTATAGGTAAAGTTTATATTTTAGTCATAAATGTTAAGAGGCCATATCTCTGTAATGTTATTTTAATTGTTGCGATAAAACTGTTTTAATAGCAATCAATTTATTCTAAATACATTCCATTAAAAAGATCTCGGTTTTATTGAAACTGTTCCAAAGATTATATCAGAAATGTTAGGTATTAAAAATTATACAATCTATTGCTAAAAATAAATGTAATGAAGCATTTTCCAGTGTTTTATTTGTTTAATGATAATAAAATGACAGGATGTTGAGTAGGTACAATGTGGACAGAAAGATTTGCATGGTTCGTTTCAAAAGTAAAGATAACATATACCAACGCAACTAGGCCTTATACAATTTATAGTTGACAGATTTTTTTTTAAAGTAAAGGTCGTCAGTCAGTCTGACAGCCCCATGATGGTAGATGGCTACCGTCGCCTATAACGCAAGCAACGCCAAGCCAATTGCGCTGCCAATCATAGTAGGATAAGGTATTAGGGGAAATGGGCTTGACATCACTAACCGAAACACAACAGCACATATGCTGTTATTTCACAGTGGTTACTGCCACCAGACAGAAAGCCCAAATGACTGCGAAATGCAGTTGCCCTGCCACTACTTCCCAGATCAAGACCAGAGTTAAATTTGAGAAGTTAATTTCCAAAGTTGGCCTGTCGGGAATCAAACTCGTAACCGCTAAGACAGTGATGATTTGAAAGCAAGCACTAACTACTCGAATGGGCCCTTTAAAAGTTTAATAATCAAAACTTATCGTCGTTATTACACTTGACACAGAAATATAATCTGATTTTTAAGTAAATCAAACCATCGCTTAATTATAATGCCAAGAAAGAATCAAGTCAACTAAACTTTTATAAGGGATGGGAGAAAACAGCACACCTGCTTTCATTATGATCTGTGAGTGGTTGGTTACAGTCACCAGACGGGCTGTAGGTAGTTTAATATTGCAGTTAATGGGTAGACTATTAGAATTATTAAAACATAGGGATAAAGTAGCAAATCAAAATATTCATGTACCTAATTCTATATTTACCCTGAAGCCTGAATTTTCCCTGAATTTCATTGAAACAATATATATTATGTATTTCAATTGATAAGTAAATAAAACAAGTCATTATTAAAATTAATATATTTCACATAACAATAAAATAAAACAATCCTGGACAACAAAATAGAAATTATTTTTTTATTAGAAATAAATAAGGCAATATTTGTATTTGTACATTCAACAAATTGGAAATACATACATACATACATACATACATAACGATTACTGAATACAAACAAAACTTACTAATAAAAAAATCCCACAAAACCTTCAAAAATGAGCTGTGATGAAATATTTACAAAAATGTTTGTACGAAACTAAATTATTTGTCATTTTTTTATTTTTTGTACGCATTCTTAAATAAATGCAACTTGAACTTTTTTTTTTATTATTATTATTATAATTATAAATACTGACACTTGAGATAAACACATTATTATATTCAGATACAAATTTATTTATTAAAATTATAACCCATCATAAATCAATTGTTACAATTTCAAGTTTGAAAATTGGGAAAATTTCCAAAGTACTTCACTCTATTGGATGATATTTTTCAAAAAAAAAAAATTTTTTTTTTTTTTTTTTTTTTTTCTCAATCAGCAGCCTACTTAGGTCCCAGCATGTCTTCGGGTTTGACCCATTGGTCGAACTGTTCGGATGTGAGGTGACCAAGTTTTATAGCAGCCTCCTTCAGAGTCGTGCCTTCCTTGTGAGCGGTCTTCGCTATTTGGGCGGCCTGGTCATTAATTATATTCTTGTAAATACTTTTATATTTATTATTTTAAAAAATATTCAACAAATTAACACGACCAAGATTTTTCTTTTTAATAATTAATTAATTTTTACATAAAACATAATAATATCATCTTCCGACAAATATAAAATTTCATACTATTTTATGAACAAGAGTGTGTATGTAACATTTGTTTGGATTAATTTTTTCTTTCGTATATATATTTTAGTAGTAAAAAAAAAGGTGTAAAATGTTGACATGTGGAGTTCGAATTGTTGATAGGGAATTATGTGCCCTGCCACTAGTGAATAGAGTTCAAAATACCTTATCGTATCCTATATGAGGATTGAGAGCTGTGACGAGCATTAGCGATTCGCGCATAATCTTCGATATTTGAGCTTCGTTCGCTTGTATGCCGACTGCGCAGTTCTTGTTGAACGCTTGGCAACCGTCGCCTGGACGAAGCCAACGAATAAGTTTCCAAAAATAACCAACATTTGCATGAAATCAATCCACTTTATATATATATATGAAATAAATATATATATATATATATAAAGGCTAAAAATCGGCGGAGGAAGCGAAAAGAATGGTTTTAGATCAAGACATGTCAATTTTTATAATTTTTTACAGTTTTTGTTATTAGCATAAGAGTTTCAGACAAAATACATTCGTCTTGATCTAAAACCATTCTTTTCGCTTCCTCCGCCGATTTTTAGATATATATATATATATATATATTGTTGTCAATTTTTCACGAAAAAGTATATTGATTATATATAAAATAAAAATTAAAATAAAAGATAAAAAAAAATAAAAAAAATAAAAAATAAAAGATAAATTTAAATTAAATTAAAAGATTGATTATATATATATATATATATAAATTGTAAAATATGGCAGGCAGACCGACGACAGTCACTCGATTAAATACTTTTGTTTTTGAGCCAGCAGGTAAAACAGTTTCTATCTTAATCATATATATAAATTGACAACAATATATATATATCTGTGGCCTGGTGCTAAAAGGGCCAATATCTATATTCCTATCTTTCGGTAATAAGCATTAGAACAATGAACAAGAATTGATAGTTATAATTTACATGTTATATATTGTAGTATTACTAAAATATCTTTTTGTTATTGTTAGGACAAATAAATATCATTGTTTTTCAACAACTTTGCTGTTAAATCCCATTTTTCACAAAAAAGGTCTTCGGCCCTTTTAGCACCAAGCCACAGAACTTATATATTTTGAAATTGATAAAAGTTGAAGATAATGAAATCGTGGTAAGCAAATATATTTCAATTCTTAGAAAGAATTTCTATTTTGGAAACTTGTTTACTATATTAAAGAAGCAAAAATTTTGCTTTTTTTTTTTTTTTGTATTTTTGTTTGCAAAACTCATAAAAATTCTCTCACCTATAGAAAGATACATTATTAACTATAGCTGTACTTATATTATAAAAGAGAGAAGATTTGTATGTTTTTGTAATGAATAAACTGGAAAAACTACTAGATCAATAATTTAAAAAACTCTTTCACCTATAAAAAGCTATGTTATTTTATGAAGTACTAGCCGGTGCCTTCGACTTCGTCCACTTTGAACGATGAAATATACCCTATGTACTTTCTGGAGTGCCAGACAACGTGTATGCAAAATTTCATGGTGATCGGTTCACTAGTTATTGAGTGAAAGAGTCACAAACATCCATACATCCAAACATACATTCGCATTTATAATATTAGTACGGATAAAAGAAGAATGAACGCTTCTCACCAATGAGCCGTATCGAGCGGAGTACATTCGCGACCATCATCGGCTTGAACACGTTCAACTGGAAGTGACCGTTGCTGCCGCCGACTGTACACGCCACGTGATTGCCCATCACCTGCGCGGCTATCATCGTCAGTGCCTCGCACTGGGTCGGATTCACTTTGCCGGGCATTATAGACGAGCCCGGCTCGTTCTCTGGCAACATGATCTCGGCGAGACCGCAACGAGGCCCCGACGCCAACAGTCGTATATCGTTGCCGATCTTCATTAGCGAGCACGCTATTGTGTTTAAGGCCCCCGACACTTCGACCATTGCGTCGTGCGACGCCAAAGCCTCAAACTTGTTCGGCGCCGTCTCGAAGGGGATGCCAGTGAGTGAGGCGATTTCGGCGGCGCATTTCTCCGCGAATCCTATGCGAGTGTTGAGGCCGGTGCCGACGGCGGTGCCACCTAATGCTAGATAGTGCAATCGTGGCAGAGTGGAGCATACGCGCTCAACGCCGTACGTCAATTGCGCAACGAAACCGCCAAACTCTTGGCCGAGCGTTAGGGGCACCGCGTCCATTAGATGCGTTCTGTCAATTGAACATTATAACTAAAAAAAATTATGCGTAAATATAACAACTACGGATTTAGCATGCCATACAAAACACTACACGAACTTTATTGAAACATTTAAAATTGACATTATGCGCAGAGCATGAACTCTGTCATCTGTCATTTAAAACAAACAAAACGAGTTTCGTTAAAAGAAAATGTGCGTTTACGTCAACACATTGGAATTTAAAATGAATAGTGGAACTTGGTCGTTACTACCTTTTACCATTGACGCGCGAAGTCGAGACTCCGCCATGATTCCGTTTTAGGCGTACTTTTTATGTGCCGCTTTGGCATGTTTGATAAATGATATTTTTTTAAAGTATACCAATTAGTTTTCAGTCATGTATTGCTACTAATCAAATGTTTATATCTATATAGGACACAAACCATGGAGTATAGAGGTAAGGAGTACCAACTTACATGGGGTGTTAAACTGAAAAAGTGGCAAGCTAAAAGCGTTAAATAGTGGTTCATAAATTGACCACTATTTAACGCTTTTAGTTTTAATTGGTTTTGTAAATACATACATATTATAAATACAAAACATCCACGACTCAGGTACAAAGGTGAAATGTTAACACAAACATTTGCCCGTAGCGGGATTCGAACGCGCGCACGTTTGGTTAACGGCTAGGTTCACTAGCCACTAGGCCAAACGTGTCGTCAACTGTCAACTGACCTGCCGATCTTGATGATCCTGTCGAAGTCCTTCGATTTGGCGTTGAGGGTGTCGCGGAGAGCGACAAGGCCCGGCATGAGCCTGTCCCTGAGCTCCATGGCGACGGCGATGTGCATGGCGGTGGGATACGTGTCGTTGGAGCTCTGCGACTTGTTCACGTGGTCGTTCGGATGCACTGGGTCCTTACTGCCCAGTTTGCCTCCCAGGATCTGGATGGCGCGGTTCGCAATCACCTGGAACAACAAATTATTCTCTCTTTTTACACTTGTCAAGTGTGGCTACTACGCGTGGTACTCGTCAAGCGTGGGTACTTACGCGCGGTACCCGTCAAGCGTGGGTACTTACGCGCGGTACCCGTCAAGCGTGGGTACTTACGCGCGGTACCCGTCAAGCGTGGGTACTGCGCGTGCGAGTTAACACTGTACCTCTCACGTACCTGTTACCCGCCGCTTCACAAAAGGACAAATGAATAGCTTATATAAGCGAAATTTGTATTTTTAAATTTTATTTCGTTTCTTTTTTGCACACTAATACCAGAGCGTCAATATGACGTCATCGAAAAATACATCAAACACATCTTTAAGTGGATTTTGGTTGTGTATTGGATCTGCGCTCGTGTATTGGATCTGGATCTGAATGCATGTATTAGAATGCTATTGCCACTGCATAATCGGATGTAAAGTTTTGCCCGTTTCGGTTATTTGCCGGATCTTAAAATCATGTGCACGTGTGAACTCATACATATAAATTATAATGTGACTGAACCGTATCCTGCAAAAAATCGGTCCGGTTTAAAAATTGATGTCTCCATGTGAACGCGCTGTTACTAAGGGGTGGCAATTTCGGTCCCCAGATATGAAACGTCAAAAAGGTCAAAGTAAAAAATGACGACTTCTAAGATCGTACACTAAAAATATCGCAACAAAATAATTTTGTCAAGTTAGTTTAGATGAATGTCTAAGTATAAAAATGACTACTAGTTTTACCCCGGCGGACCGGGGAATTAATTTAAGAATTTTTCGATTTAAAAAGTTACCGTTTTAGGATGTTGACATTTTAAAATTTGTCGTTTTAGGACGTTGACATTTTAAAAAGTTGTCGTTTTAGGGTGTTGACATTTTAAAAAGTTGTCGTTTTAGGACGTTGCCATTTTAAAAAGTTGTCGTTTTAGGACGTTGAAATTTTAAAGTTATCGTTTTAGGACGTTGACATTTTAAAAAGTTGCGGTTTAGGACGTTGACATTTTAAGTCTTCGTTTTAGGACGTTGATATTTTAAAAAGTCTTCGTTTTAGGACATTGACATTTTAAATAGTTGTCATTTTAGGACGTTGACATTTTAAAAAGTTGTCGTTTTAGGACGTTGACATTTTAAATAGTTGTCGTTTTAGGACGTTGATATTTTAAAAAGTCTTCGTTTTAGGACGTTGACATTTTAAAAAGTTGCGGTTTAGGACGTTGACATTTTAAGTCTTCGTTTTAGGACATTGACATTTTAAAAAGTTGCGGTTTAGGACGTTGACATTTTAAGTCTTCGTTTTAGGACGTTGATATTTAAAAAAGTCTTCGTTTTAGGACATTGACATTTTAAAAAGTTGCGGTTTAGGACGTTGACATTTTAAGTCTTCGTTTTAGGACATTGACATTTTAAAAAGTTGCGGTTTAGGACGTTGACATTTTAAGTCTTCGTTTTAGGACATTGACATTTTAAAAAGTTGCGGTTTAGGACGTTGACATTTTAAGTCTTCGTTTTAGGACGTTGATATTTTAAAAAGTCTTCGTTTTAGGACATTGACATTTTAAAAAGTTGTCATTTCAGGAAGTTGTCGTTGTGACGCTGAGTGCTTATGTTATATAAGAAGTTACCTCATTGGTGTTCATATTGGACTGAGTGCCAGATCCAGTTTGCCAGATGACGAGGGGAAAGTGACCCTCCCGGTAAAGTTTTCCGGATATGACGTCGTCGCACGCCTGCATTATGGCTTCCGCTGGAATGTCATCACATTACTATAATAAAGTAGACGTTGCACGCGACTTCGCCCGCGTAACTTTAAAAAATATAGCCTACGTTACTCGCTGATAACGTGGCTTTCTATTCTCTTTTTATAATATTAGTATAATAGATATGTTACAACAGCATGGATAATATTTAATAAATATCTAAATTTGAGCATTTTTTTTTTTAATAATTATTTAATCAATAAAGTAAAAAACTAATAGGTCAATAATAATAAACCCTTCAATAAGTGTTCAGTGTTCAGACATCACATACATACATGCAAAGAAAAAAATATTCACTACCTAGGTAAAAGCTACAAATTTATATTATTTAATGGTATTTATCGATCCCACAATAAGTATTTTGAATTTACTATAGGTATATACCAAGCACCCCGGCTTCACCTAGTTTTTTTTTTCATTTGTTTGTAGATAAGTAACAAATATAAATATGTACTTAACAAATAAATTCACTAGGAAAATTCTCTTAGTATGATTTCCTACTCTTACTAACCCAATTTTTTGTCGAGTCCGTATTCTTGGTTGACTTTAGCTGCGGCCTTCTTCAGGATGCCCATAGCAATGATAACTGGATACTGAAAAACATAATCAGTTTATATTATTACAAGAGTTAAGTTTTCTTTCAGCATAATATTTACACACATTATTTCAGCAAAAAATTAGCGCGTCTACAATCAAAATTCAATATAATCGCGTGCAGGTCTTATAAACAGCAATGGAACGAGCTCTATTTGACGATTCCTATTATATGTCAAACGTGATTATTGGGAAATAGAAATGTAGTATCTATTAGATAATAATAGTAATATTAATAGAAATCTAGTGACAAGAGGACAAGAAATCTAGAGAAATTTTCTCACAGTTCTTTTTCACTTTTATAGAACACCAGATCATTTTCGTAAAAAATGTAATATGCATATTATTTTTAATCTTTTCAAGTTTGAATTGATATAACTTGGTCAAATGTCGATGATGGCATCGACAAGTAGTCATACAAGTAGTGAGTGAAGTTAACTATGGTTATACCTAATGGTATAACCAAAGTTAACTTCACTACTTGTATAACCCAGTCAATTAAAGAAAGGGATTAGTATTTTTTGTTATTAAATTGTATTTTATGTAAACTATAACTCCATATTTTTAAACCTTGCAAGTCAAAATAAATAAAAGTTTTTTTTACTAACCATACACTGACATGTGGGAATGCCGAATATAGAAACAAGAAGCAAATAGAAGTGCCCCCATTTTCAATCCTTTTCTTTAATTGACCGAGTAAGTGAAGTCAACAATCAAATGGTTATAATGACATTGACATTTAACCGCAAATGACAACTGAACAGCGATATGTCATAGACAGGGTTGTGGGAATGTGGTAGATTGTAATTTATCTAACTAATGACGTCACTTCCGCATTATTGAAGACTTTTTATTTTATTTCTATTTTAGAGAAAATTGTAAATTAAGACAATCGGAAAAAATAAACTAGTTACTTTAGAACATAGAAATCTAGAAATATCAATTTTTGCATGTTTGACAATAGGAGTACCTAGGTACCTTGTCAGTTGACCTTATTTATTATTCCAGTTATAAATAGGACTTATATTGCGTAACAATAGGTATGTATTTAGTTACGCATACTAACTTACTATTCGACATACAGAGGTTGTCCTACTAGAAAAGTGAAAGTTTCGTCATAGCATTGTCAACATTTCGAAAGTGGCATCTGTTATCGAAATGAAAAAAAAAAAGCCTCTGATCTGATGAAAGGTAGAACAGGCAAAAATAGATATACAACGAACTCTATTTCAAGTGAGCAAATATATAAGATAGTAGGATAAACTAATTCCAGGATTGTTGCCAAAATTAACAGATTTATTAGAACATATTTAAAAAAACAAATCTCACTTTACTCACTAATAGACCTCACATTATTCATGGGCATTTTTAAAATCTTTATATAAGGCTTTTCCTGTAAGGACTGAAAGCACTTTATTATCGTCACCTGTCGTTGGGTGGGGGTAAATAACTTTAGCCATAACAAAAAAAATTAAATTATTTAACTAACCAAATATTTATAAAGGAAATTTAAAAAGTTTAAATTTTCGAAATTTTAAAACTTATTGGATAATCCACTTTCAAACCCGAGGCTAAGAAACTGTTATTTTTTCTTTGTATTGTGGAATATATTAAGTATATATACTTTTTATTGTAGATTAGATCAAAAACATATACATAGAACATCTTCCATAAAATAATAGAGTTTAAAATGGGGCCACCTGGAATAGTTTAAATAGATTTTTTGCATGACATCACTCTGTATGTAGTGTTCTTTTGTTGATTATGATAATGTTTCACACTGATTCACTAAATTATAGTCAATACCAAAAATACCGTTTATTCAAAGACGAGATACGGCACATGTTTTATTTTTTTAATGATGTACCTACTATTCTAGTTAAACCATGTTAATAATACATGGAAACAATGCAACAAATTTCAATAACATCATCAAAAATTTAATGTCATAGAATTGTAGTCTTTAGGTACAGAAAATCGTAAGAAACAATAATAGATTGTATAAATATTAATAATAGGTATTTCGATTTGCCACCACCATTTGCTTACTTTAGGGATAGATAGGAAAGTTTAAACTATCTTTAAAATTTCATAATCATTTGTTATTAAAAAATATAATACTATAGAATAATGTAAATTGGTTTAGTGTAATTGTTAGACAAAATTTAATTTTACCAATTATAAGGTTTATCATAAGAATAATAAATAATACCTACGATTTTTTTTTACCTATGAAACTTTTTTGGGAATATTTCCGCCAGAACCAACTGCCAGAATATTTTATATTTATATGAAAATTTGAAAAAATAATAATAATAATAATATTAATAATTATTTTTATGGGATATTGGAACAGTGTTCATTTAAATCAAACAAACAACAAAATGATAAACTAATAGTTCATTCTGTCCCCGTTTAGATAAGGTAAGTGAGGAATGATTGTAGTATAGTAAAAAAAAAAAACCAAAAAACTTACAGGCATTCGTTCTTCAATACCTCCGATGGGGAAGTTCATAACAGATCTGACAGTTTGAGCTCCATAAAGCTTGTCGTCAGGAACATCCAACTCGCCGAATGTATCTCGCTCTTTCCTCTGCAAAAATCAAATTGTCACTAATTTAATTATTTGCAATATCGACTTCTTTATAGTATATATTTTTTGTTTATAACTTTGTGATGATATCAAGTAGACATTTGTCAACTAGCGATTCATATCATTCATATCATACTTTCTTTTAAGAGTAAGGCATTTTTTCTTAGAAACAAATCGATATTAGTTAATTTACAACCTTTAAAAGTTACAAAATTTCAAACTTTTAAATCAAAAGAGACATAAAATTTAAAGTTGATTTCGACTTGTTACCGCCCTTAACGATAACCCTTAACCCTGTCCACAATGTCCATACTAAACAAATAAAGGAGTCAAGCCAGACGTGCCGAAGTGGTCCTACTAGGGGGCCGATTTGAGCTGCGGAACCTTAAAAATACTCTTAGTTAACGAAATAATAGTTCCAATAATATGTTGTAAATAAATCTGTCTACAAAAATACATCCATATAAACCAAATGGGCAGTTAATACTTGCCATATTTTGGCTTCTTTAGACATTATGTGGGTGAGAACGTTATACCTATAAACAGTATGAAGTCGTAAGAAGACCTACACATATGAACTAAGTACATTTTATGTTAGTTACCTATAGTTCGATAATAAATAAGGGCAACATCTATAGGGCCAAGTACGCCAAGTTTATATAATAAACACACTGATTACACTGTTAACCTTTGCCTAAGTATACCTACGTCTTACGTATCAATAAGGTATTTCTGCACAACTATTATACCCACAAATAAATTAATATTACGCCACTTACCATTTTAATTGGCTTGCCATCGGGATTCATACATACGGAACACGCCATTATAAATATTAGGTTTAAAAAATAACGTTAAAAAATTAATTTATTAAATATAACAATTAGGTATATATATATTTAAATGATTGACAGAGATTTTGTCAATGTCAAACACACGGGCCGAAAAAATGCAACGTTTCTAAAAAAAAGTCGCTGTTTCTTAAGTTCTCAAACAGTTTGAAATTCACAGAGGTTGAATTTGAAATGGCGATTCAATATGACATATTGTGCGTCCGCTAAGAGAAACGAAAGGCAAATAAACTAATTGGGATTGGAACCGGTCAGACTCAGAGGCCTCCCCCCTACAAAGTTTACAGCTTGGACGACTTTTTTTATCGCGTTGCAGTCACTTGTAATGAAATGTAAATTTATGCGGTTAGTTCGTTCTTTTGATAACACGATGTGTTATCAACTTTATCATGTGTAAATTTTGCAATTTACATTAGCTATTACACATTAGAGTGTATTTAAGATAGATTGGCCTAGTAAGGTCGAGGACAAGTGATATTTTTTTATTTGTTTTTAATAATAAAAAACCTTCATCACTATTAATTTGAGCAAAACATATTATTATCTAACTGCGCCCGCGACTTCTGAAGTTCTTTTTTTGAAAACCTAAAAGTATCCTATATATATTGTTAATCCAGGTAATCATCAATACCTTGTACACGACTGTTTTTTAAAAAAATTTACAATTATATACATATACTTACCTACCTATTTTATATTCTGAAATATTTTAAAACTCGATTTTCTCGAAAATGGTTATTTTTTCAACCTGTATATGACTGGGGTAAAATTAATCCAATATACTCATATTTTCGTCTCCTAAAAAGAATACGAGCTATTTCCGGGTCACCCTGTATATTATGTGCTAATAACAATAAAATAGAAAGTCTGTTTCTTTCAATGCTTCTAAAGTATTACGCTGATTTTGATGCGCTATTCACTATAATATTTAGGATCTCTTTCGTCACAACATAACTTATAAGATAACTAGTTATTTTTTGTAATCAAGCTTTTTGGGTTTTTGGGCGTTGGCTACCACTGACAGAGGCTGATTAATTTACCTAAGCACCTCGAGTTTATGGTGTAATAAAATTGATATTAGACCAAAATAAAACAATTTATTAAAAGGCAACATTGTTCTCATACAACAAAGTTCTCAAGGTTTTGTTTTTTTAGAGCAATCTGTTACAGTGTTCAGATAACCGTTACAGTATTTAACGTACCTACCTATATTACAATAGTTGTAATAGTATTGTAGACTAAAAAACGTGTTTCTAGTATTTTATGTTATTTTTTTTAACAATATAAATTTTTCTACTTTTCAGGAGTTAAAAAATAAATGTAATTGCAAGCTTAAGTGATTGTTCGAGTTGTTCAGCACCCTCAGTAAAGCTACAATAATAAATTATTTATTATATTTACATAAGACAACATTATAAGTATATTAATTTATATATACTAACTCATATATATTTTCCAATCATTTCGAAAAAAATGTTTTTATCAACATCTACGTATTTTGTTATCGAAGTTCCCAAGTACTATTTTTAACATGTATGTATGGATGAGACAGGATATAAATTTATGAATTAAGTATCTACTTGAGTTTTGAATCCCTCATTATTGAAATACAATTTTAAAGAAAACAATACTTAATATAATGATATAAAAACCTAATACATATAATATTAGATGATAAGTTTAATTTGTGATAATTTATAAGTTTATGATTATAGTTTGAATGAATGGTGATCCCATGTAATGAACATACGACTAATAAAAATTCTGTTACTACATTATGGTAAAAATAGAGATTGCATTAGAATAACAGAATATTAGAAAGAGCATGGTATAATCTTATAAAAGTTTTATAAGATTATAAATGTAACATAGTGTATAAACCAACAAACAAAAACTACAACTATTTACAACAGCTTACAAGTAGATAGTCACTTGTTGTGACTTGCAGAAATAGGATGTAAATAGACATGCATATGAACTACATCCTATTACTATCCTATTTACGGTATTTGCATTTTTTATTAACAGTTTTGTTTCAGTCATTAACTGGGCAATCAGGTGACAGTAACAAACACCTTAAAAGGTCACCACTAAATAACAATTTGTGTGTTAATGTTTTGGCGTGTGAAAGAGATATGAAAGACTAATGCTCTATTCTCTATTATCCTAGCAAGATCGGCAGCGCACTATGGCGTGGCTTGTCTTAATAGGTGACAGCAACATCTACCATAAGGGACTGTCAGCCTTCCTGCCTTCCTGCCAATTTTCACATAATAAAACCTTCGCATAATATGAGCATTTCTGAATCTGCTACTTCTGGTTTGATCTATGGATGGGCCTTTTCAAACAAAAAAAATCACTCCTCAAAATCAATCTGATTCACAAAATCAGATTGATTTTTGTAGGTAAAAATTGGCCGTCATGTAAGTAGGACTCGTTGGTTGGTCGTGTTCCTCGGCGGGATTAACGAAATTAGTAGTCTCGGTTGTTTACTATAGTAATTTAATGCTTTTGGTTGCTACCTTGGAACAAAATGAAACCAATGTACTCAAGTATATGTGTAATTTTGCGGATTGTTTTGCCAGTGTTATTTGCTATGGAAAAGGCCCATCCATAAACATCAATGGATCTAAATTCTTTGCGATCAACTGACTTTTTGCAGTTATATTGTTTGTTCAAACTAACAAAAAATTATCAATAAAACTTATAAAAAATAATAACTTTTTCATAATAAATATGTACAAAAAATAAGGTAATTTTATCTGCAGCGATGTCCCAGGCTTATATTTTTAAAAATCGAATTTTTATACATAAATTGTTAATTTAATCCCACGGCACACACAATCTAATTTTCAGTATCTTGTAAGTATACGCAAAATACATCTAGACTGAGAAATGAATTTATTAAAACAACAATACTATATGAACCGGTATTTCTATGAGATATACTTATTGCAATTTATTAAAACCAAGCAATATAATTGTATACCAAGTTATGGATTATGCAACTTACAGAATTGACATTTGTAGTTGAAAATTTGCATTTGTCCACTAAGCGAACACCACAGCGGAAATTTTTTGAAGACTTTATAAGAGTTGTAGACAATTTGAACATGCACGAAGACATTTTTATTTTAATGTAATAATTATTAGGGCTTCAATTCAAAATAAGGCTAAACAAAAATCTAGAATTACGAAAAAGAGAACGTAAGCCGCTGATAGTCATATCAACCATCAGCTGACTGACAGTGACACTGACACTGACAGTTGAAGTTGATGTCAGAGATACAGACTATCCAATATATGTTCATTCACTTTCATTCATTCATTCATTTATATCTATTTTTTACCTATTTAATTTGATCTAAATAGAAAATTGAAACGTTAATATTATGATAAAATTTTAACATCATATTTCTTTGTCAACAAAATTTAACAAGAAATTAAACAAAATTACTTAATTCAGAACGCAGTTATTCAGCCGCATTCGGATATGCTCGGTTTTGTTCGGTCCAGTCACGCCTATACTCGTTCGAAAAGAGAAACCAAAATCATTCCACGGCGATTTACGAAGACTGATGCTCTTGTCGTGGATATCTTGTCTAAACGGGCTTTTATTACTCGACTTGGGATATTTTTAAGTATAATGTTGTGATTTACGCTGTCGCTTGTGGTGTTAAGTGATTCTAATGAAATATCAATAGTGAAATATATACAAAGAAATTTTGTGTGAAGTGGTGCAATAGTGTTATTTAAAAAAAAGTTCAACGCCTTATGATCCAGGATTTGAAAGGATTGTTTTCTCACACCATATACCTAAGAGGTCAACATATTATAGGTAAGTTTTAGTGTTAAATGCGGTATATTTCCATCGATAAAGTTTAATCAGTGGCGTTTATAGAAATGGCTTCCATTTATCGACTCGCGTGCGCGATAATGGCTGACTTCTCCGCTCTACGCGGAAGGCAAACAGCGTCGTGGTATCATCGGGCGCGTCCAGTTTAATTTTTATCGTAAATGCTGTGTGTACCTACGTTTAGTTAGTGACGACGTGTTGGATTTTCGTGCGTAGGTGTTAGATTAGTTCGAGTGGGTGGTGGCAGGGGAATGTAATCAAATCAAACATTGGTTTTATTTTCAACCGGTCGCAGTGTTGGAGTGTGGTTTCGTGCCGGGCCTGGTTATGTAGGCGGCGCCCGTAGTCCAATAGTGCTGTGCTGCGCTTCTGATGGCGTGCATCGCAAGCGCGTATCGATCGAGCGGTCGCCGAGTGGGCTCTAACGTGGTTCTTGTTGTTCCAGGTCTCGGCCACATATCCACAGCGCAGTCACCGCACTATGAGAGTGCGCCCTGACTTTACATGCTTATGATCATCACATAAAACCAAGCACACATTTTACACTCGAAGGCCGCCCAATTCTATTCGGTCATGGATGTTCTGTGAGTATGATTCGGTGTTATGTCGGTGTTTTTAAGTTCCTCCAATGTTTTATGTTGACTTTGTTTTTTTTTTTTTTATTATTGTTGCGCTACCACGTTCACTCCCTCGTTAAAACAGCATGCCAAATTGTATACTTTTATTTTGTTATTATTCCCCCTGTATGATGATGCTGAGGCTTTCGTCGGCGTATGACGTTTTATCAGAGCACTGACCGCGTCGGGGCCGCAATTCCTCCTAGTCGGTACCAACCTATTTTTATCCGAATTGTACGAACATCAATGAATGTTGCTGAAATTTTCAATATACATTATCAGGCCAAATAACATAAAAAATAGTCTTTTTGTGGTCTTGAAAAATGGCATACACATATAGCTTTATTATTTATTAATTAATTTATTAAACAACATTATTGAGCATCTAAATACTTTAAATGCTCAATTTGTTGTACATTGAGCATCTACGGTAAACGTAACAAAATTTATGTCATCAGACTGACATCAGACCGAATTTATAATGAATGAATGAATATCCTAATAGAGTTAAATGACTAAACTGATTTAATAAAGTCTATCTTTAACGCCAACATGAAATGGTGCTTCTTTTTATTCTTAACTAGTTGGCGACCGCGACTTTGCGCGGAAAGTATAAGTGATGTTGGATAAAGTATAATAATCGCCTTTATATAAAGTACAAGATGTCAAAATAAAGGTTATGTTGTGATACAACATACAAGTTAACAGCAGTGGTTATGCACTGTCCTTTATGTAAAGTATAAATTGAAAAAAAAAAATAAAGGTTAGGTAGGATACAAAATGCGATATTTGATTTTAAAGGTTAATATGTCTGTAATGGTTTCGTTATTCATAAAGTGAATGTTATAAAATAAGGGTGAATGTGTATTATGCAAAATTTATTGATGTTTTAGACTTGAAAAGGTAACAAACAGACAGAGTTGCTTTATCATTTATAAAGTTAGTATGTATAATAACAATTCAAAGAAGGTCACTGCTTATCAGTGGTAACAAGTAAAGATGATAAAAATAGGTTGGTACTGATATATCTGGGATGACGGTCAGAGTGCGTCCTCACTTCGCTCGTGATTTCGCTCCGATCGCACTAGACTTCTCCGAGCCATTCGCGTTACGGCGCTGACTGTCGACCACCACAATCGTTTACATTCGCGCTAGGTTCGCTTAACGGATAGAAGTATAGATAGGCTTAAGTAAAGTAGACCGCAGGCGGAGCGTTGCGTGCGATGGGAACGAAGCCGGACCGAAGCGACGGCGACGCGCGGGCCCGGACGCTGGCAGTGGGGCTGAGTCGATCTGTCGGGTTGCAGATACATGAGCCGAGCGGAGGCAGGAGCGGACGGAAGACAGCACGCGCGATAAAGCACCATCCACATGCGCGCGGCGTCATGTGGCGCGTGCTGCTGGCCCTTGGGGCCGCGTGCGCCGCCGCGCACGCCTCGCAGGACGTGGTGCGCACATTCTCCGACCCCGTCTCGGCGTCCACCTCTCTCTTCAACCACCTCGTCGTCGACAGGAACACCGGCCGCGTCTACATCGGCGCCGTGAACAAGATATACCAGCTGTCCCCCGACCTCGAAGTTGCTCAATCTATCGTCACGGGGCCCGTCAACGACTCCGCACTGTGCACCTTCGACTGCCCGCCGAACTTCGTGAAGAAACCGACCGACAATGTGAACAAGGCTCTCGTCATCGACTACGCGACCAGCCGCCTCATCACCTGCGGCTCAGTGCTCCAAGGCTTGTGTTCCGTGCGCAATCTTCATAACATTTCCAAGGATGTGCGCGAGGTCCGAGAACCGGTCGTTGCGAACAATGCTACTGCGTCGACGGTGGCGTTCATCGCGCCTGGCCCTCCGAATCCGCCCATGACGCAAGTTATGTATGTAGGCGTCACCTTCACCGGCAACTCGCCCTACCGTTCCGAAGTTCCCACGGTGAGCAGCCGCTCTCTGGAAGACGATCGGTTATTCATGATAGCCAGAACTGCAGTTACGACTGGAACTAGAATGTTTGTCAATTCTCTGTCCCGTGAACGCTATCCCATCAATTACGTATATGGCTTCAACTCTGATGGATTCAGCTATTTTCTGACAACTCAGCTAAGAGGCGTAGGATCTGACACATATTACAGTAAACTGGTGAGAGTTTGTCACGACGATGAGAATTACTATTCGTACACTGAAATACCAATGTCATGTACAGGTGAAGGAGGTGGGAACTTCGGTTATAATCTTGTGCAAGCAGCGTTTGTTGGAAAGGCCGGTTCCGTGTTAGCCGGAGAGCTAGGAATAACCGCCCAAGACGACGTTTTGTTTGCTGCCTTCAGTCAAAGCGAAGCTATCAACACAAATACTCCTTCGGATCTCTCAGCACTTTGTGTATATTCTCTTAAAGCCATTCGCCGTAAATTCATGCAGAATATTAAAACTTGCTTTAGTGGAAACGGATCGCGAGGTTTGGACTTCATATCGCCATCGCACACGTGTATCGGAACTAAGTTACAGTCGATCAGTGAAGACTTTTGCGGCTTGGACGTGAATACGCCACTGGGTGGTGAACAGCCCGTGGAGGCGGTGCCCGTGGCTGTGTTTAAAAAGAGGCTAACGGCGATTGCTGCCACATCAACCGGGGATTACACTGTTGTGTTTGCCGGTACTGCGCAAGGACATCTCAAGAAGATCGTCGTTGAGAGTGCTACCTCGGCATTCGAATACGGAGACATAGTGGTCGACGAAGGCTCGCCAGTGAACAAAGACTTATTCTTTGATACTCAATTAATGCATTTGTATGTAATGACTGAACATAAAGTGTCAAAAGTGAAAGTTCAAGAATGTAGCGTGTATAAATCGTGTTTAACATGTCTCGGAGCCAAAGACCCCTACTGTGGTTGGTGTTCTCTAGAAAATAAGTGCAGTTTACGATCGGACTGTCAGGATGCGGCGAAAGATCCTCTGTATTGGATCTCGTATCGTAGCGGTCGTTGCACCACCATAACTCAAGTGACACCGAATCTACTGCAACGAACGACAGCTAGGACTTTAGATTTAGTTATTGAAAACTTGCCCACTCTTAATGGACAATTTCTGTGTGCATTTACAGCTTTAGATCGTACTCTTATAACCAATGCTACTAGAAAACCCTACGGGGTAAATTGTACAACTCCGCGTACCGACACCCTCCCACCGATACCCGCTGGTCAACATCATTTCACAGCTAAATTGTCGGTACGCACCACTCAGGGACCTGATTTTGTTGCTACGAATTTCACTTTTTTCGATTGCAACACATACAGCTCGTGCACCCAGTGCGTCAGTTCCTCGTTCCCTTGCGATTGGTGTGTTGACGGACATCGTTGTACTCACGATACGGCTGAAAACTGTAGAAACGATATCCTAGTTACTGGCGTTAGTAGAATAGGCCCCAGCTATCGTTCTGGTCCAGGTTTCTGCCCCACCATAAATTCTACATCCGACGGTACTAACGAGATCTTAGTTCCATCTGGCGTGAAGAAAGCTATAAAAGTAAAAGTTCATATAATCGGTCAATTCATCGTTCAAACTCGATTTGTATGTCAATTTAATATAGAAGGTCGCGTAACTCACGTAAATGCTCAATTGCTTGCCGACACTATTTATTGCGAGGCTGTTGAATTCACTTATACATCACGTGCTCCTAACATAACTGCTTCTTTCGCCGTGATCTGGGGAGGGTCTAAACCGTTAGACAATCCGGACAATACTCACATACTTATTTACCGTTGTAATGATATGGCAGATAATTGCGGCATTTGCTTAGCTTTACCGGAGAAGTTCGGATGTGGTTGGTGTCAGGGCTCCGACAGATGCGAGGTACAAGAGCAATGCGGCGCTCCAAGTGTATGGTTAAATCGTACTCAAACTTGCCCTAATCCGGAGATTCATTCGTTTAAGCCGCAATTAGGTCCGTGGGATGGTGGTACTAACATTACGATCGAGGGCATCAATCTAGGTCGCAACATATCCGATATCTATAATGGCGTTACTATAGCTGGTATTAAATGTCAGCCTATCGTCGAATTGTACGTGAAAACTAGACGTATAGTTTGCACTGTGGACGGTCCCGGTGAAGAAGTTCCTAGGGACGGGCCCGTTGTCGTTCGCGTGGCTGATTACCGAGGCGAATCAAAACATCATTACGCATTCGTCAATCCGAAAATTACTTCCATCCAACCGAAATACGGTCCACAATCGGGTGGCACTAAATTGCGTATAACAGGCGAGTATTTAAACGCGGGAAGTAATATACAAGCTTCGATCGATGACTTACCTTGCGCTATATTATCGGTTTCACACGAAGAAGCCGTTTGTAGAACAAGCCATTCCTATCAATTGAAAATGGGAACTTTACGAATGCGTTTCGACACCGGCATGAGGACATTAGAAACGGAAAAATTTGAATATACTGAGGATCCGGTAGTTGTTTCTGTAGAATCAGGCCCGCCTTTAGCAACGCAACGAAAACAACCCAAAGGCATTCCGTCCGGAGGGATAAACATTAAAGTAATGGGACGCAATTTCCATTCTATTCAGTTTCCCCAAATATACGTTTATCACGACAACCGGCCTTATATTGCCCCCTGTCATAGAGTCGATTATCAGACACATCTCATTTGCGAGTCTCCAGGAATAGAAAGCGCTGGCTTAAATCTAGATCCAGATAGGCCCATGGAGTTAGAGTATGGCTTTTACATGGACGACGTGCAAAGCGTGCAAAATCTTACTAGTAAAACAGGGGACGCTTTCTTGCTATATCCGGATCCCATATATGAGAAGTTCGACGAAGACGTTAAGTATTACAAGTCTGAGTATTTGACTATAAATGGTCAAAATTTAGATAGGGCTTGCACGGAGACCGATGTTGAAGTCCATATAGGAGAGAGTTTGTGTAACGTCACTTCGCTCTCGAGGCATCAGTTGACTTGTAGGCCTCCGTCACGAGACGAGTTACCGGACGGCGTAGACACCCCTGAAGTAGTTGTTAAGGTCGGACGTGCTCTCACGTACAAAATTGGTAAATTATCTTATTCCTCTCAAGCTGGTCTGCAAGCCGCTATAGGCAAGCCAGTATTATTCGGTGTAATTGCAAGTATAGTAATACTCATATTAGTGTTTGTCGTCTTTCTAGTTATGTATAGGAGAAAATCAACCGAAAATATTAGGGTGTTAAAAAATATGCAGGAGCAAATGGATATCTTAGAGTTAAGGGTAGCAGCTGAATGTAAGGAGGCATTCGCGGAGTTGCAGACTGAAATGACCGACTTGGCTGGTGACGTTACGGGCGGTATACCATTCCTCGATTATCGTACGTACGCCATGAAAATATTGTTCCCCAACATTGACGACCATGCCGTCCTACAGTGGGAGCGTCCAGAGCTTATTAGAAAAGAAAAAGGTCTGAGGATGTTTGGACAGCTAATTATGAATAAAACATTCCTTCTATTATTTATTCGTACTTTAGAAAGCAATAGATATTTTTCAATGCGCGATCGTGTTAATGTAGCTTCTCTTATTATGGTTACACTTCAAAGTAAAATGGAGTATTGCACGGACGTCTTAAAGACACTTTTAGCAGAGCTCATCGAAAAGTGTATGGAGGGAAAGAGCCACCCTAAATTATTGCTAAGAAGAACCGAAAGCGTCGCTGAAAAAATGTTAAGCGCTTGGTTCACGTTTCTCTTGTATAAATTCTTACGCGAGTGCGCCGGTGAACCGCTTTACCTTTTGTTTAGGTCGATGAAAGGTCAGGTAGACAAAGGACCCGTAGATGCAATAACGTCGGAGGCGCGCTATTCCCTTAGCGAGGAAAAGCTAATTAGGCAGTCGATAGATTTTAAACCGATGAGCGTAAGCGTGTCAATATCGCAGCAAACTATCTTTGTGAGCGGGTTAGAGGCTACCACGGAGAACGTGCAAGTAAAAGTTCTCGACTGCGATACGATAAACCAAGTGAAAGAGAAGTGTTTAGATGCCATTTATCGTGCCACTCCATACTCGCAAAGGCCGAGTCGTGACGAGCTCGACTTGGAATGGCGTACGGGCGCCTGCGGTAGATTAATCCTATACGATGAGGACAGTACCACAAAATGCGAGAGCGAATGGCGCAAACTTAACACGCTCAATCACTACCGTGTGCCAGACGGTGCTTGTCTCAGCCTAGTTGCCAAACAGAGTTCCGTTTACAATCTTTCTAACGTCGAGAAGAACGATAAGTCGCATACTTACGAAACGTTGAACAGGGGTAAATACGGTTCGGCCAGCCCGCCCGCTAGTCCCAACAAATACGACCACAGTGGCGGTTTTAAGTATTGGCATTTGGTGCGACACCACGACGGTGACGCACACAAGGAGGGGGAGCGTGGAAACAAAATGGTTTCGGAAATATATCTCACGCGCTTACTCGCCACGAAGGGCACACTCCAGAAATTCGTCGATGATTTATTCGAGACTATTTTCAGTACGGCGCACCGCGGTTCCGCGCTACCTCTCGCTATAAAGTACATGTTCGATTTCCTCGACGACCAAGCGTTACAGCACGCAATATCCGACCCCGAGGTGGTGCACACTTGGAAGAGCAATTCGCTTCCGTTGCGTTTCTGGGTGAACCTTATAAAAAATCCCAATTTCGTGTTCGACGTTCACAAGTCCAACACAGTAGACTCTTGCTTGTCCGTCATAGCGCAGACTTTCATGGACTCTTGCTCAACGTCCGATCACATTCTCGGTAAAGACTCTCCTTCGTCTAAGCTTTTGTACGCGAAAGACATTCCCGTGTATAAGGAATGGGTAGAGCGCTACTACGCCGACATAAAGCTGATGCCGGCTATTTCCGACCAAGACATGAACGCCATGCTGGCGGAGGAGTCCCGGTTGCACACGAAGGAGTTCAACACGAATTGCGCACTGAACGAGCTGTATGCGTATGCAGTGAAATACAACGAGCAGCTGATGGTAACCCTCGAGGAAGACGAGTTCTCGCAGAAGCAGCGACTCGCCTACCGCCTCGAGCAGGTCCACGGCCTCATGGCTCACGACTACAACGTGTGATCTCACACACTCCACCGCCCTGTACATAAAGCCCTCGCACATATCCATGCTGGCAACAATTGTATATATTAGATAGTGTACAGTCTTCAAAGTAATTTTTGTATAATTTCAGCGAAATGTATTTTTTAATTTTATATAAATGAACTTTGTATTGATTTTACACGACGAACTCCGCCGGCCGCGGTCGTGCCCGCAGTATGCAAAGTATAATAAAAATTGTGTATGTCTGTTTAGGTGTGCTCGCGTACGTATTAATGTTACGTCGATTGGTGTAAAATGTGTGTCGCAAACGAAACATTGTGAGCTCGCCGGCGAGCGAGTGCGCTTCGCTCGCCGGCGAGCACTATCAAATTTGTACTCTACTTATGGAAATAACCGACAGAAAACAAGTGAACGATTTCATTAATAAAATATCGTCGAAGTACACGCTGCGTTTGATTGACGACGAACGACGCAGCGCCATTGTCCGCGCCGACGAAAGCCCCCGCGTTACGGCAGCTGTTGCAGGGAGAACGCGGTACGGTACCATCTCGCCCCGAGACTCGCCTTCCGCTCACCCTCACTCGCTGAACCTGTGTCATGTCCACCACCGATCTGATTAGAGCCACGCGGCGAGACGGTAGAAGGATGAAACCGACGCGGCCCTGCTTTTTCAGCTCTTACGTGCGGATCGCGGCGCGCACGGCATTCGCGATCGTCAACAACTTATACTCCATCCCCGCTTACGTGGTGTGGATGATGGCGCTGCGCCTCGTCAGACCCTTGTATGCCCCCATCTATTGGAGGATCGAAGGACTCATGTATCACTGGCTGCTGGCTATGGTCTCCATGTGGTCCTACACGGCGGGATATGAAAGTAAGTACAAATATTATTACGAACAACACTGGATCAACTCTACGTTCATTTAAAACGGTGAAAACAGGTTAACAACTGCGCCTGTTTCTTCGAAAAACATAATCACTTAACATTCTCGGATACCTGATGTTACTCATACTTTCTTAATAGTGCCTATAATTATGTCTCTGTCATGTTTGTAGTTCATAAGCGTGTTATATTCCGATTGCGTTTAAGATTGTACTAAACGACTTGTTCGCCTCAAACTCTTACCATTGTTATGAACGAATAACGTACCAGATAAGGAAATTTACACGGCCATTTTGTTACTGGTACGGCTTGCCGCTCTAAAACTTGTAAATTACACACTAACTCTGACTAAATAAATTAAGTTCGTTGTGAAACTTGGTATGTGCATATGTAAACATTTCAGACGATTTTAACGTTTTTTCTAATAGTTTAAAAATATTGGAATTTTTAATCTGTTTATGTTATGTCGAAGAAAAAATCTGATAACCATGCCACCCAGGTGAACAAAGTAGGTGGACCACGGGCAATACCCGAATGCAATATTATGTATTTCTCAGACCATACTAAAGTTACAGGATTATAGGATATTAAGTACCACAGCGCCTGCCTGACATTAACAACCTAGTGTCCTACTCATTTTGTTATGCTATACTACATAATCTAACAATTCATCATTCAAGAGCGATTTACTCCTATATGAGGTCATCTTTAACGACTCTTATAAACTGATATTTACATAAAATATAAGGTGAAACATGTTGACGTAAGAATGATTACTAACAAGGAAAAAATATTCATTCCTTTTTCCAGTGATATTTGAAGACTGCTTCATTATTAATGAAGCCTTATTTATTGACTAATAGAATAATGTTTTATACGCGTATCTTATATGGTTTTCATTTGTGTTTTATTTCAGTTATTCCTAATAAACGATGAAATTATTATTATCTTATCAAGTGTCATGTTCAAAGGTCCGTTTCCACGCTGACGTCATTGTAAACGGAATTTATTACCGAATGGCGCCTTCGCTTTGGTTTTACTTTTAATATTAAGTACTTATAAAAAGAAACACGATGGTCGAAATATGTCGGGAATAGGTTATTGTCGCGCTGCCATAAACCGTTCCAAAAATAAAAGGTTTTGTCCTGCAAACATCAAAATATTGAAAAAAAAAAAAATTCAGTCAATATAACTATCAGAATAAAATGTTCTATGCCTGTACGTTTTGATCTTTTAAATAATTTTTGTTTTATATTTATAATTATACTGGACATATTTTTAAGGCGCTTTAAACTAGTCAATTTTAATGATTTGTGGAGTATCTTTACCTCCTATGGGAATTTCAAAACAGCGAGAGATACAAATGGTTGATATCTAAGTATATTATATTACCCGAGGAAATAATGGACCACGTTTGTATGGACAAACCGGCTTTTCTCTTTAAAGATCGAATAAAGTCTGCGTCATAGCATCATAGCAAATGCAATGCCTCTACGTCACATATAATTATGATTCCAAGAATCGAGAGAACTCATTCATGTCTCACGTCACGAGTGTTACCAAGCCGAATCCGAAAACACATTTTGGCGACAAATTTGTTCACAATCAGATTTGGAGATAATGCTCTCTTGCGCAAGAGCGTTATGAAATTAGAATTCGTATGTAGGTTCGTAATTGATTTTCGGCCTGTATCGTTCGTCAACCGAACAATGGACGGCGTAGTTACGAAATTGTTTCGCCAGAGCACCATTCGTGATTCGAGACCGGTCGGTCGGAGCGCAGGCTGTGTTGACCTTATGCGACTGCGTAGTTTATGCGCGGCCGGCGGAGGACGGTCGATGACCGTCTCCCCACCAGCCTGCCATCGCTCTGCCTCATGCCTCGCTAGGAATGCCGACTAACCCCCCCTCCTGTCCGCTCGTCGAGTCACGTTGCATTTTGAGTGGCGAATTTGCATGTCTCCGTCAATCCACTGGTCTCTGTGCGGTAAGACATCCGATATCGGATGTGGTGAAAGTACATCCATTTTTTATCCGTTCGTGTGCTCCAATTTCGGTTTGATTAATAGTTCTCGAACGGATAGTTAGTTTAAATCGAAGTTGCGCTTCGCCAACTTTTTGGTTACAACAAAAACGAATACAATTGACATTTGAATAATCAATCGAAGGAGTAGTTCGGAAAACGTCCGATAAATAAAACGGTCACGTAGGACCGAAAGACAAAAGTGATACAAATGAACATTCTGGTAATGTTCACCTACGCCCACGTATCCTGTGTTTGTCACTGTATAATTCGTTATGAATTCCTTTGTGTTCGATTGTCGCGGTCGGCTCTCAAATTGAGGCCTTCCGGCTGCAGCAATGGACCTAATGCCCAATAACAGACTACATAAAGCGTTGTCTATGTGCTTCATTTTTTTTTAAATCTATAAAAAAAGCAACTTTTTTTTATTTATTTATTCAATAGTCAAAACGTAATAGCTGACCACAAAATTTATTTCCAAGCAGCTTACGTTCAGTATTTTATAATTAATCAAATGGAAATTATAATGCTTATCAAAAATAACATTTTTTAAGTTAATGATGACATGTTTATTCGATTTGGAAGTTAAATACTTATATTTGAAATACACCCAAGATACAAATACGATATTTAACTTCGTTAGTTTAAAATTTTTGTTATTTATTTTTATTTCATCTAGCACGTATTAGAGGCAAACATAGACAGACGTACTTGCCTAATACTCAAAAGTTAAATTAAGTTAGACCACTTCAAAAGCCCAAGTTTGAGTGTCTTTAATTTAATGTATTAAAGTAACTGATTCTTCAATATCAATCACGAGATCCTTTAGTACATATTTCACTATATGCAAAATATGTATTTTCTAAACATACATTTCTTTTTAACGCTCAATGCAAAATGTGTGTCTGTGGCATCGTCCAAAATGGATGGATTTCATTCATTTTTTTTTTGTTTGAAAGCTGACCTGATAGAGATAGTTCTTAGTAGCTATAATTTATGAAAATCTGTTCAGGGGTTTGAAGATCAGTTTATTTTCTAGTTGACGAAGAGATTTCACTAACTTTCCACAGGTTCGATGGATGTGAAATTTGGTATAGATATGTCTGTTACTTAGGTGGTGTTTCCATGACATGTTTAACCTTGATCTGATGCTGCAGCACCAAGTAGTCTGCGGAATACTCAACTCCTCAGCAACTTACAGCAGATTAGCGTGTTTAGTTTCAATAGAAAGTCGGGGGGGGGGGGTTATTTTTCATAATAACTTGTTGAATAAAATATGAAAAAGATGAGATAGTTACTTCGCCCTACATTTTAATTGCAAACAAACTACATAATGAACATTGTTGTGAGTGAACATGTGTTAGTTGCAATAACTATGAAATAAGTAGGTCGTTCGGAGTAGGCAAACAAACGCAGTGCAGAATGCGTGGGCTTAGCGGCGATGTTACCGAGCGAATCTCACTTTAGAATACAATATATTATATATATGTTTTATACCTTTTATATAACCGTGCGTATATTTATTTATTTATACCACATAATAATGAAGTTTTCTATGCTTATAGAAATTTTTAGATTACAAATGCGCGACTGTGAGTGTTTTTGTTTTTTGAAATAATTTGTCATTATATATATAACATTTATTTATTGGAATAAATTTATATTTGTGTACTAGCTGGTGACGGCGACTTCGTCTGTGTTGAAAAATTAAAAACACCTGAGAAAATATATGATAGTTTTATCGCTGCGACGACGGTGGCGCCGCCACGACGACGATTTAAGTATATTTTTTGCGGGAACCTAACATTTTTCCGAGATAAAAAGTTACCTATAATTATGTTAATCCATGTAATAAAGAACTTACCACCTTAAAAATTTAAAATGAAATCTAGTTCCTGTTAGTGCATGGGGGTAAAAAAAAATTATATACACAATTTAGAAGCAATTTATACATAATAGCCCTCCGTATTTTATGTTAAATTAATATATAAATAAATTTCCTCCAAAATTGGCTTACTTTTAGCACAATGTCGATTAGATTTTGGGCCTCTTTCACCATGTGTCAAGTAAGCTAACCGCCATTTAAAATCACCGGTAACCGGGAATGATGGAGCTTGTATATGCCTTTGTTTGTACGGTAAAAGCCAATAAAAAATCCGAGTAAACCGAGTGCATAATTTAATAAAACATTATTTCTAAAAGTAACTAATCAACGCTTTACTTGTTGTTTGGTGAAAGAGGCCCTTAGTCTTGTCATAAACTAATACATTCTTTTATTGAATTAATGCTATTAGGAAATAGCATTTTAATCAACTTAAGCTTATTCATAAATCCAATTTGTAATAAATTGGATAACGCACTAGTTACTGCTTTGCTTACTCGATGTATTTTTAATACCATTTTATTCGAATACAGGTCAGCTGTTATTTTATGGTCAATTATTTCTTCTTCAGTACCTAAAACTCATTAATTTTCACAAACGATGTCTTCAAGAGAAGATTAATCGAGGCGCCCTCTATGTGATAGAATTTCTTTTTTTGGGCATTTTATACATTAGTTTTTATTAAACATCATGTCTCCCAAGTTCATCCTATACTTCTATATTAATATTATAATGAGAGAAGATTTGTATTTTTGTATATATATGTAATGAGTAGACTCAAAAACTACTGGGCCGATTTTAAAAATTATTTCACATATAGAAATCTACATTATCGGAGAGTATAACATAGGCTATTATTTATAAACTTACGCGGACCAAATCGCGTGAAACAACTAGTGTAATATAATTTTAAAGGAAACTTATATATGGATAGAAATAAATGACTAATTTGATGTGTAATTACACTTAAGTCTAATCTTAACAAGAAATTAAATATATTGGTGTGCTGTTTGGTTTAAGTGATGTGTTCACGGTCTCATATGAATCACACGCCATCCGCCTGTCCATTCGGTTTTATGAATTGGTTCATTGATTGCCTTTGTTTAGTCTTTTTGCGTGTGTTTCAATAACATAATAGGTATGAAGTATTATGAATCACTTTCTGGTCAGTTGGTTGCCGAATTATGATTACTCTCGAGTGAACCTACTCAAAGAAATTCGTTTGTTACACTTTAAATAATGTAGGTAACAATGGAATTACTGTGATTTCTTGACTTCAATTTGAATTTCAATAAGAAATCTATTTTGTTATTACATTTAGTTATACTTTGTGCCGTTTTGTATGCTTCGTAAAAGACTTGTGGCTCTCGTAAAAAGTTTAACAGTTGCTTATATCCACACCAAACTCTTTATGATAAAGTTCGGTAGACATCCTGGTGGTCCACCTGCACCAAGCAACTTCAGACGAGATTTTCAAGTCCACTGCCGACCTTGATAGCATGCTCTATGGATTCTAACATGCTCTGAAGCTGTAAGGGCATGAGTACTGCCGCCAAGATAAAGGCAATGAGTTTTGTCACTATCAATGTTACCTACTTAATCAGTTTCAGTACCTGCTGAGGTATCTCGTTTAGACAGTAGTAGTCGCAGTTATATGGGCAGCCTGTCTGGCGGCAGTAACCACCCCCCTTACAGACTAGTTTCAGTGAGAGAGTAAGGGATGTAAGAACTTCCCTTGTCCCTTCCTAATCCTTTCCTTTACCCTTATTCTTGGATGCGCACATGCAACACCTGTGACGTTGCTTATTATGTTAAAGGCGACGGTAGCCACCTACTATCAAGTGGACCGTCAGATCGTCTGTCTCCCTTAACATAAAAAGTGTAGTATACTTTATTGGATTTCGAATAACTAACACTTACTATATTAATACAAGCTATTTCATCCATAGATGTTCTATTATAATGTTAATCTAATATTCTATAGTTATCTAGTTGATAAGTAGTTAATCTAATATTCTACTCGTTTCAAGTTTCAAATGTTTTATTTTGGCAAAACCATAGATTTACTAATTAGAATCACACCTTACAAATAATTATCTCTTATCCTTTCGTGTGTTAGGCCCATCACATATGTACCTAACTATAATTTATATTAATATAATTATGAACAGCAAACGCTAGGCCTACCATCAATGAAATGAAGGCAAAATATAGCATCGTCTCCATGTGTGGTAGGTTGCTATAATATATATTATAGCTACGAGTGTGATGGGCTTTAGAGTTGTCTCCGACCTCCGTTGATGGCTGATTAATCGGTAAACCATACTAAACGGAAGTAGAAACGTAATTTGTAGTTAGCGATCCATTCTATCCTACCATCTCTTTTAATTTAAAGATTTATCATTTAATTTCGTTTAATAATCATAGACAATTCAATTCTATGTCAGTAAGACAAGCTTTAATTTATGGCTAGAAGAGAGATCACTAAAGTTTTATTCTTTTGTATAGAGAATGATTTATGTAGGCATGAGTGAACATTCATTCTTAGGCAAAAACCCAATTTTTACATCAAAGTAAATACAATGATTATTTCTAATAAAGACGCGATTGTGTTGTTCGTGTCTGACACATTACAGTCTAAAATTAGTGGCTCGGCATTGAAGGATACATCGTGAAACCGCAGACTGTAAACCAGTTTGTCCGTTATGTGTGTGCATCAAACCACACCATTGTGTGTATATGTGTATATGGTACACATACGCAGAACTTGATTGTGACAAGTACTATGCCGGTATATATTATCTTACGGCTAAGCGTTCACGGATTTGCAAGACCATAATGATAAATATGCATATAGACTTTTGTATCTTTGATTCGATAGTGACATTCGTGAGAATTTCCATTTAAAAAGTTAAAAACAGACTTAAACCCCTAATAGAGTTGTCTAGACAATGAGTTATCATATATATAGCTGGTGCCTGCGACTTCGTCCTCGTTGAAAATTAAAATATAACGCCTGACATACATTGAATCTTTATTTTTAGATAGCTGGTGCCCTATTGTGATATTTAGCCTATAGGGATATACCTACATCCATCCCATTGAACTATATGTTATCCATCCTCAAATTCTATTCTATTGGTAAAAGAATTTTTTAATACGCATTAGTAGTTTCGAATATATACTACATAACATACATTACCTCTTTAAAATATTGATTAGTATTTATATGTAGATTAAATTATAGGTCACAATACAAATCAAATTATTTAGAGTGATTTGTAAAGACATATTTTATAATATTTTTTGTTTTATTTCCTGTTTTTGAAAGTACATAATTGTTAAACATTTATTTCAAGGGAAAATATGGACACCTAATACACTTAAAAATCCTAGCACTGTGAACGATGCGTCATAGTGCGGCGTCGATTGTAGGTAAGTACTGCGAACTGCGAACGTCCTTGCTCCGCAGAAATCACCGTTTCAAAACGAGGACGCCCTCGTTTGTTTGTAAACGGAATAATTATCATTTCTTAAGAGGAAACATTTCGTGCTAGTCGAAACATTTCGAGATTAGATACGTAACATCCGCGTTTATCGAGATACGTACTCCTAATACTTAGGTATTGAGCTAAAGGGATACTTACTTAAGTTTTTTTAAAAAAATATGATGTATTGTTTAACTATACTGAACATATTTTGAAGGCGCTTCAACTAACCAAGACATATAGGTACCTAATGAAAAATTAAAAAACACGCTGCTGTTGCTCTCCTGTCAAACAATTGCTGAGGAGTTGGTTATCCCGCAGACTACTTGGTGCTGCAGCATCAGGTCAAGTTTACCATGGCATGGATTTATGAATGATCTGATGATGTTCAAACGCCTGAACAGTTCTTCATAAATTATAGCTATAAATCATCTCGGTCACGTCTGCTTTAAAAAAAAAAAAAACAGTCCAGGAGCTACGATACAACAGCCAGACACACAGGTCAAACTTATAACACCCCTCTTTTGCGTTGGGCGTTAACAATTTTTTTAATTTTTTTTTTTCTACCTCGTAAGAAGTACCTAACTTATCAAAAAAGGACACAATCATACTTACATATTTATAATTTTATTTTAAATATTAAAAATGTTTGTACTAGTAATGACTAGTTTATGATGCACTATGCTTTTCTCTTAACGTGAAACTATTTTAATGTTAAATTAACTCTCGCCGTCAATCTATATCAAATGATATGTTTTGACTGCAGTATTCTTGTGCTTGTTTGGTTGACCAAATTAGTTTAATCATTATTAAATGAACTTACAAAGAAAATAATAATTTTACCCATTACATAATTTTCTAGTTACACACGGCCTCGAGCTCGATTGTAAGTTATTTTTAAATGATGAGTAATTTTTCCTTGAAGAATAAATTTAAAGAAATTAACATAACAACAGTGTACAGACAATAGATAAAATATTAGAAATTTAATTTAATGTATAATTACATGTACATAAAATTTGTAAAATTTATACAAAAAAAAAATATTTTAATGAGTTAACTTGTAAAAAATAAGTAAGTACTTAGTAAAGAATTTATATAATAAGTATTAATATAGATTGTATAATTTGTATTGTTCCTTCACTTAAAAATGAATGCGTAATGTTTTACTATTGATTAATTTCAAATTAATCAAAAATGTGGAAGTTAATGAGATCCCTTCGTCGATTATGAAATGAGATGATGATTCCTCGGCGGCATGACGGCCGTCATGCGCGAACACAGCTGCATAAGTTATACCCAAAAATAATCTCGGTCACGTCAGTTTTCAAACAAAAAAAAAAACAGATCAAAATCAGTCCCTCCGTTTGTGAGCTATAATATGTCATAAACAGATATACATATCCATTCACCAGATATATGAAGGGATCTGTGAGAATTTTTGTTCTTATTAGATCAAACATTTAAGGTTTGGATCTAATGTGAACTTTTTTTCTCATTAACTCCATTGGCCAAGATCCATGAAGGATCTCTAGTGAGATCTCATTAGATCGAGTATTTATTTATTTATTTATTTATTTATTTATTTATTCAAAACAGCAACAGCCTTAGCACACTTATCATTCTAACCCTACCGCTCAACATTTAGGTCCAGTGTGCAAGCCAATTAGAGCTGAACAAATAAATCACTTTGGTACATAAACTCCAACAAATTAATTTAAATTTGAAACAATAAATTAAAAAGAAAATAGAATCTAAAAAAAATTAAGTACAATTAATACAAACAAAAAATTTTAAAACTATGTCAAATGTTAAAAAGAAAAAAATATGTATATGTCAAAATTAAAAAAGATAAATAAATCTAGTCAAAAAACAAAAATCAAAAATTGAAAAAAAAGTCAAATGTTAAAAATTAATGAAAAATACATAAAACCATGAACAGTTAAAGAGTGTGACGAAATGGCACCAAGAATCTTCTTCTTGTGTTTATTAATCAAAATTAAAAAAGATAAAAAAATGTAGTCAAAAAACAAAAATCAAAAATTAAAAAAAAAAGTATTCCATAATAAAGTGCTCAGATATTATTGTCAACGTTCCCTGGTACATATAAAACGTCATACTTATAGACATAACGTCATACTTATGACGTTTTATATGTACATTATATGTACTTTATAGACATAAGTATGATATTTCATATTTTATATGACCCTGCATTAAAAAAAAATCCACATTACATTCAATATAAAGCATATTCAAAATGATAATGTAAAATGTAACTGAGACAGAAGTATATAGTATTCTTGAATTGCCCCTGTGACTCATAAATTCGTCTCGGCGTTCGCTGTAACTATTCAAACACTGAAAACGGTGTTTCAAGAACACGAGTGTGTTAATAATTCATGAATCCTGTTAGTAGTCTTATTGCCATGGACGTAAGGTTGTTTATATGAATTACATTTTGCTTAACTACACATAAGTGACAAATGTATCTAAGTGAATAAGTAATAAGTATATGAGTTTAGTGTGATATCTACTTACAATACTTACCTGAGTGTTAAGATCTTTCTTATAGCTATCTGGTGGAATAAATATTATGCTTGAATGCTGCGTAACTTAAGTTAGGGAAATGTGAAGTATTCTAGAATCCCGGCAGCTAAAAAAAAAATCAGATTTACTCCCAACGTCCTCGTCAGTGGGGACTCGGGACGCTGAGAATTATTTTCTCAACTTCCTCACTTATAAATACTTATATTAACTTGCGGTTACTGCTGTAAGTAACTATATTGAATGCACTTGAAATGTTTAAAAAAAAAAAAGGAACAAGATATCGCATAACTAGCTGTTAAGAAGAGTACAATGAACAAATTAATGTGAAATCTTTTATGCTAAACGAAGTAGGTATACTGCTAAATATCTGTCAAGCACTTTGTTTCATATTATATGGAGAAAACATAAGGAATTTTAATATGAGTATTTTGGCGTCTTGCCATCTTGTCATTACTATAACACTTGTTTTATGAAAACATATGTACGTGAGAAGTTTATATGTAAGTACCTACAATACGTACGTTAATGCAAACATGTAGTGAGGACACAATAGTTCACCGCAAAAGCACTAGAGCAGATCACAGACCGCACTAAGTTTGTATTTGTGATCGCTGTCCGACTTCGCAGCCAATCGGAGGCGTGCGTCTCATGTGTGTGTGTGTGTTGCGTGTGTCGCGATTATTGTTTGAATTCGCTGTGTCGCCTATAAAGCGCTTTTCACACTATCTAGGTTGCGGATAGAGATAAATTGCAACATGGCCGTCAGTAAACATGTTTTGACTTGCTCGAAATTCGTACTGTCTTAATTAACTGTCAATATTAAATTATTAATGTAAATTTGTAAACAAATGTCAATTATTAAGGTTAGATTATTTCTTGAACGCTCTTTTAATATCTGCCTATCCTTTTTTTTTTTCTTATTATTTGTACTATCCGCGAAAATTTGGTTTTAAAATTCACCGGTTTTGACACTAAGACATAAAATGCCTACTAATGAGAACTAACATTAGATTTAGATAGTGCTATAGATTTGATTTAGTAACGCTAGTTAATTCAGTCATTAACTTGTAAAATTTTATCTCGTGGGAACTTAAGATAATTTTTTTAAATCTACATAATGTTGGTCCACTTGTGTGCCAAACTTCATTCAAATTCACTTTTATGTTTACTAACTAGGTTAACTACAAGAACTAACTTTTGATTGCCACTTCGTCAGTGCCTTTATGGCTTACTAGCTAGCTTGTGACCACAAGTTCGTCCGCGTTGAATAATAAAAACTATATCTAAGTCTGAGTAAATATGACATCTTTATTGCTGTGACGACGGTGGCGCCTCTACTGTTGACAACAGTAGCGCGGCGATATTTTTTTTTATTCTTAGATGATTCTTCGGAAACAGTACAGTACATACTTTAATCAGGATGAAAGGTACCCTATGTCCTTCTTGTATTCCCTGCAAAATTTCACGATGATGAGTTGAGTAGTTAAGGCGTCAAAAGATAACACAGTTACTTTGACATCAATAATAGGTATTTGTAAAGCCTATAATTGAATACTGTACAGAAAATATTATTTTTAGTGTAAAATTATCAGTTGTGAGAACACGAAGACAATAACAATCGTACGATACAATTTTATTTTATCTACCGATAAACTGAACATGGGTTACGCTCGTAACATCGGACGCCCACAAGTTTCCGGACTTGTATTTACATAATACTACTAACTATGTATGTATATGTTGCATACTATGTAACAACATTATTTATGTTTGAATTGAAATTATTTAAGTATTAAGAAACATACAGGTAGATAACTTTATATATCCTATAAAAAATCATCTGAGGTATGCAGCAGTGTATGTATACTGTGCGTGTGCAGACAAATTTTAAAAAATAAAATAATTAACTATTTTATTTTATTCAATTGGCACCTACATATTTTAGTTTTTAAATAGTATGTAGGTAAAGACCTGTGTTTTAAGCGACTAATAGATTCTATGTGGTCCTATAGAATCCCAAAGAACGTCTACAATTGAAATGTTAAGGTAGTGAACGAAAGAAATGTTAAGATAGACTCCTAATAAAATTAGAATATATTTATTATGATAAAATTAGACTACGAGTATAGGTTGAGACAAGGTGAGTATAGATTCTGCAATCAATTACTAGGTAATTAAGGAGTTGGTATGTTAACTGCCGCCAGACATGCAGCCGATTTATGCACTGCGTCCCTACACCTAACACTCCTGAATAAGTTGCAAAATACACAAGTTAAATGTCTACATTAATTTAAATTAAATGCTTACTTATATAAAGAAATAAACTTAATTATTCCCGACACAGTCATAAATTAACCACCCCGTCTTGGTGCAGTACCTAATCATACCCTGAAGGCCATCTTTGAATTTTTTATTAACACCACGTGAGCAGTTAGTTATGTTTCAGTAAGTTAAAGAACGTAGTCAAACTCATATTCCCTTTTATCAACCGACTAAAAAAAATGAGGTTCTCAATTCGAAAGTTGATTTTGTTAGGTACACGATTATTAAGCTAATTGTGAATAAATTTGATTGTGATGATTATTTTTGGCATGATAATTCATACTTTAATCCTAAAGAAAACTCCGCGATGGCATATCTCTATTTGCTACGGTTTACACTATAAAATGGACAATTTAAAGTCGGCTATCTGCCTATTTTTAACCTAAAAGAAAATTTGCAACAAAAAAGTTGCTCTATTGGAAACTAGTGAGCGGAAAGTGTGCAACACTTTCTACACAGTTCGCTGTAATGGCATCGTTTTGTTTCCACCAATGCGAGTTAAAAATAAAATTAATTTCAAAGTAATCCGGCACGTGTTTTGAATTCTCCGCGTTTTATGTTTCTAACGTGACATTATGCGGTTGTTAATCATTGGACTTGTTTCTTTGGAGAAATGGTCCACGTTGAAATAAAAGCAATTGTTTTTTAGATGAATCACGTTTGTTTGTTGGTAACATTGTTCGGTGATACATGTTTGCTTGGATTATTTTAAGTTATACCGATGCCTCATCTTGTCACATGCTCTACCAAGTGTGCCTCTGATTGTAATAAATGGAAAATGCAATTGATTAGCTATAGCCATAAAAAAAAGATTATGTTGTAGCTAGATTTTGGTAAGAATTGTTGTAATTAAGAATTGTAATAAGTATCCCAACCATTCTTGAATTACCTTTGTCTGGAGGCCCAATGCCTCAATGGTACTGGTTTTACGTTGACTATTTCCAAATGTCTAATAGGTTCATTGATCTAACAAAAATGTGTCTAACCAAGTATTATAAATTTTGGATATGTAAAGTGACTTGGCAACGCTTTAGGAAGTGCACTAATTGTTTACTTTACAATAAACCTATTTACAAATCCGAGTTAAGAACGCATTCGGCATTCTGTGTTGTTTGACTTACGAACGTGTGAATGAAAGGAAACAGTTCAAGGCGCGTTGTTAAATATAGCCAAAGCAGATTCTATTTCTATTTCAATGGGCTCTGCTTCTACATAAAAGGTTAAAGATACGTGTGGCCTTCGAATTTGGCTGAACACTAGAGTTTTCTTTAAAACTTTCTTAACAGTCGACTTAAAACTAGAGAAAAGAAAGGCAATTAATGAATACAAACGTATCACTTGTATTTTAGTTTGAGACTGTTGAAAGTGGATTATCTGGAGCAGACCGTTTTTCTTGAGAATTTTTTGGATGGATGACGTTGTAAATTACGTAGAAGATAGAATGTATGTATAGTATAGGTATATTTTATGGCAATAGAATTGCATGTTTGATTGGTTTAAAACGTAATCTTTTCGCTGGATTTTTATTACGGAATAACTGAATACGACAGATACTCATTAAACGCACCATTAGCAAGGATTCGAATCTCGTCATCGCATCACTTTTCTATCAAGGTCCGTTTTTGCCAGTGGTCGTTCGTACCACTGACTTCACTATCGATCTCTGGTGAGAGTTTCAAAAAAAATGACAATTCACTGACATATAAGTCGCTATCGTTGCTAAAATCACACAAGTAATATATGGGGGTATGCAAGTACCACATGTGCTGCCGACCCGGATAGGACAAAGCTAAGTAAATTGAAAGACGAGGAAAAGTCTGAGCTACTCCTTATACATACGCAAAGAACGAAATTCAACATGTCTGGTGTTGTTATTTCTCACGGTGATATTTATGTAAGAAGGTCTCCTGTGCTATCACTATCCATATTGGCAATCTTGGTGTTAATATTTCTCAACTCGTAAATGAAATAGAGAGCTCGATAGACTGTAAACTATAGTGTTACTGCAGTTCATGTTTGCATTCAGTCAGCCATCGCATGATTACTGTCGGATTGTTTACAAGTAGTTACTGCGTCTGGTCCCCGTCTCCAACACTGTTACTGATAAGTACTCTTCTTATATAAATAACACAAGGATTTGTTTTTACTGTTTCGTATTTACCCATTCAAAAGGATTCTGTATTCTGTTTGCACTGCGCGATAATGTTGGTACATTTTCGTTTATCAAAACTCTTCTGTAAATATGTTCAATATTTATCTACACGGTTGAAGTTGTAAGAAGATATTAAACATATATATTTCCAAGGGGCTGCCAGCTACATTAAATATATTGTTAGCTATACTAGCTTTTTCTGCGGTTTCTCCTACGTGTAAAGAAATCAGACCCAATTTCTTTCCAAGGGTTTTAAATGTATCAAAATCCATTCATTGGTTAGTCCTGAAAACGTAACAGACAGACAAGAGTTGTTTTGGTATTTATTATCAATTATCTAATTACTAGCGACAAGCCCCCGGCTTCGTACAGATGCAATTTTTTTTCTGTAAATTAATACACAAACCTTTCTCGTTTATCACTTTTTCCTCTAAGAAAACCGTATCAAAATCCGTTGGGTCTCGTCACATTTTCTAGGTAAGTATCTATTTTGGAGCAACTGTATCTACAATAGCAGCCTAATAGCAACTGTAGAAATCTTATCAATTCATAATCATATAAGATACTTATATAATTTATCATCGAACCTGATAATCGCTTACTTGCAACTTAAATATGTCCAAATCTCTTTAAATTCTGAAAATTAATAAAATAAATTAACGAGTGAAATATAGGGTACTCTGTATATTATCGATCGGCGCAGTGTGGGACACAAAACCTGTTTCACTTTCGGAATTCGATCCTTGAATGGTGTAAACCTTTTTTTCACCACGCGACGAGTATTTGCCGCGTCTGGGTTCCAAACGCTCGATGATCGATGGCGCCCGTTAAGAAATTGTTTATTTTAGACCGTTCGCCTGTCTCTACTCCGATTTTGTCAGCAATTCTTCGAGATATATCACCGGCTTTATGGTTCCTTTAAACAGACTTTGAGTCATCGTTAATTAGAAACATGTTTGTGGAGAGGTTTCATTAATTACTTAATTTTCTTGGGTTAAGTAATCCATAAAGCCCTATCTCGCGCATCTTACAAACTATTATGATTTGAAATTAATTCAAATAAAATAAACTGTAATTGGTAATTTTTTTAAAAAAATAGCCTTAATTAGATGCGCGCCACCACATTCATTTCGACCATGGTCTCTACCCTAAAAAATTACACGAGTAAAATCAATCATGCAAGTACTAATCAATAAAATCAATCAATAATGTTGGATATACGTTAGGTATCTACTGCAGTAATTTGTATGATTGAGCGCCCTTGTTCATATTTCTGAGCCACATTTTGAACAATTTGATCTATTTGCACTAAGTTAAAAACAAGTCATTTATTAAAATCGAAAGTTACACTTTGACGTCCTCGAGTTACGAGCAGAGTCCCCAAAGTGGGACGCAAAAATGCTGATGAACATGAAATGTGTTTAAATTGGGTCACATCCACTGGCTTATCCAAATTGGACCCTCTTCACTTTTATCAGCTGACACAATCGCGTTTGTACAATCATCGCGTGCACGTAATTATTCCCCAGTAGGCTCGTGGTCAGCTTGTAATGGATCTATTACAATTTACAATATTGCAATTTTGTTGAAAGTTTTATGTGCGAACGCGCCAAATTCTTCGTAAATTATGAGCACTTAGAGCCATAAAAGTTTAGGGATATTGTCTTGCGTTTAGCCTTTGTTTTTTTTTTTTTCAACGTTATTTTGTAACACTGAATATTAGGTACTTTCGTGAGTTATGTTCATTGGTCTTCTACTTTCTATAAGGATTGTACATTAATTGTTTTATCCCACGTTAATTACTGCAAAACTTGACAACTTCCTTAACGGGAAAAAAGATTAGAAGGAAAGTAATTTTGAAGTTCTAAGCTGACATTTGTTATCCCCGATTAGTGACATGTTTCGAATATCCCAGAAATAACTGTCTGACGATTGTATTTATTGCAGATTTATTGGAAGTAACAAAAACAGAAGCCATTTTATATAAACATGTGGTGGTAGCCACCTACAATTAAATGGACAGTCTTTCTTTCTTTATTATAAAGTATGACTGTGTTTGTATGGGCTAAAAAGTATGGGTCATTTTGTTCATCAGTTACAAAAAGTTTAGAATGGCCTAAATTTTTCACGTCTATCTAAAAACTAATCTACAAACACGAATTTAAAATATCTTTAAAAATAAAACGTTTGAATCTCTATAAGTTCTTATTATCTATATGTATCATGTTCGTCTTCCTATATTACGTGTATCGTTATACCTATATTGCCCACTGATGGGCAATGACGTCTCTTCATCGTGAAAAAGCATAGACTAATTATTTATAACTAAAGTAGAATTCACAATTTCGTTTCATTTTAAAGTATTACAAAATTATTTCGAATTTCAAATTGATGAAGATATTATGTTGGGATTCGATTTGGTGTCTGCCGTTTCGGCAGTCGATCATCATTGTTTAAAAAGACCAGAAATACTGAATGGTTAAAATAAAAATTATTTTCAAACAGCTCTTCTTGCAGCACGTTTGCCAGACGTCTACTGATATCTTGGTCGTGTCTTGAGTTCGTGATTTGCCCAAAATAATTTTTATATCTTACGTACAGTTAGCTTTTTTGACCTTCGTTTAATGTTAACTGCATATCGTATCTCCGGTTCACGGTTATCTTCAAAGGTTAATTTGGCGGTTCGTAAAATTTCCCGTAACACTTTGATTGGATTTGTTTTTATATTTATATTTTTTTAAAGTCTCATTAAAAAAAAACTGATAATAAATATTTAACGTAGAAACTACTATTGATAGTCATTGATGGCGAGTCATATTCTTGAGTTTACTCTTTATAATATACCTACTAGAGACTCGCTCCCGGCTCCGATCATCTAAAAAATAAAAATAAAAATTTAACGCCTGGCAAAAATATATAAAAATAAAGATTGAATATATATAGCAATAAGAGCAAATGTTTTAATACCAGAGAAAAATGTACGCGTACGAAGTCGCGAGCAAAATCTAGTAACTTACAGAATAATCTCGAACAAAACTTTGTTATTGCAGTCTCTTTGTCTATTGTTGTAGGTAAAAAATTGCGGTATCAATTTATAATTATAAAATAAAAATATCCTGGTCATGTTAGTGCAAAGTTGCAAATGATAACTTATTGTTTGGGTAAAACTGATAACTTTTTCTTTACATACGTCATTATAGGTACAATTTGAAGTCGCTTTTCGCATCTTTCTGTCTGTATGTATGGCCACTCATTCCCCCTAAACAACGCAACGGATTTTTCACGGAAGTTTTATATATATACTATGTATTATAATATTATAAATGCGAAAGTATGTTTGGATGTATGGAAGTTTGTAACTCTTTCACGCAAAAACTACTGAACCGATCATCATGAAATTTCGCATACACGTTGTCTGTGACACCAGAAAGGACATAGGATACCTTTCATCGTTCAACGCGTACGAAGTCGCGGGCACCAGCCAGTAAGTATATAATAAAACATAATTAAGTTTTTATGTAAATAGAAAAATAAATTTACATGGCTTACGTAGGCTAAACCTTAAGAGATAAATTTTCTATTTATCTCTTAGATACTAGAGAATTGTAGTTCTTCTAAAATCCTAAAGAAAACTCCGCGATGGCATATCTCTATTTGCTACGGTTTACACCATTACGAGTAAATCTTTAATCTCTACATATTATTTGTATTAATCTATGGCAATATAGGTCTTATTGTTTCTATTTTTTGTAAAATAAGTTGTGTGTGACTGTTTTTGCCTTAATAAATAAATATTATAAATCCGTGTCACGTCTTCTTCTCCGTTAACTATTTTGAATCACCAAACGGATTGTAATACGGTTTTCACCAATGAAAAGAGCGATAAACTAGGAAGGTTTGTGTCTATAAAAAATTGCATATCGGGCGAAGCCGGGAGCGGGGTCGCTATAGTAAAAAATTATAAAATTAATATTATTTTCATTAAATTGCTACTTTGTTATTAGAAGTGACTCGTAATTCTTTTAAAAGAAAAGCGTGTAATAAATTGATCACACCAATTATTTACTGACGCACAATAATTTAATTTCGGGACGACATTGTCAAGGATGTTGAAACGATTCACATCCTGTCAGGATGTCTGTCCGGTTGTGTGCATAACGAAGTATTAAACATAATTTTCTGTCGCATTCATTACATTAGGTGTTCGCGGACAGGTGTGGTGTAAATAACTTTTTTTTTGTTTTTTTTTTTTTGTTTTTTTTTTTTTTTTATAAAAGATGGGTTTGCTCTTGACCAACAACCAACTGTGCAGCAAGGATGAGGCCTAAGATGGAGCGAGCTCACCCAGAAGATGCCTTTTCACTCGAACTTTGAAAAGATTTGGGTTATATGAGCTCAGGAGTTCCAAACGTTGGCAGTGCGCATTATAAAAGATGTTTTAAAGCGCTTGGTCCGAAATAGAGGGATATCAACAAGATGAGGAAGGTTTGTACGTCTGTATGTCCGATGGAAGAAAGGGGAAGGCGGTATGAGTTCGTGCAGCTCCTGAGCACACTCCGAAGTACATCTTATAAAATTTCTTATATTAATCTTATAAATATCTTATAAAATTGATGAATGTGTAAGAAATATAATTCTTTACACAAAAATTATACAAAATCATTAGTCGTCAAAACCTGTAATTTTTATAGTGATTATGAGCGCGTGATATTAGCTTAATATTGTTAATTTGACAAGTCCGAGGAAGCTCAAAAAAGAAAGGAAAAAAAGTTGCACTCTTTTTTTTTAGTGGTAGTTTGTTTTTAATTATTGATATTGGTTAGAAACGGTTTTATTTTATTTTATATAGATTCAATATGCGGAAACTTGTAAATGTCAAATTAATCTGTCATTTAGTTATTAAGTAAATTTTTGTATAAATATCACTAAGTTTTCTTTGAAAATAAATAAATATGAAGAGCCAGCGGGGACTTCATCAGAACTCATTTTTGTACGTATGTATCTTTGTACGTGGGCGTGGACAGGTGAATCACTAGTTCGCGTGGTGTGCGGGCGCCGTCCCGATCGTAAGTGAATGCTGTCAAGATGGCCGCCCTGGCTACCATCGACAATGACGCTTCGCCAGGCCGACTTTGACAGTTAAAAGTCAACCTGACGTGTGGTAGTGACAGATGCGCCGTCACGGCCGGACTGACATTCGACCGTCCTCGGGCGATTCTCTGAAACAATGAGCTACAATCATACATAGTCCGTTCGTTCATCCTGACGGACGAGTAAGAATTTTCATTAAATAATGCGTAATGAGCAAAGACCAGGCGAGTGTATCGCTACAATTAAGCCGGATGACACAGCCTCTCCATTAAGCAGCACACTAGTCAACAATAGCCACATATTACTTTTAGACAAGTCAATCCTTTCGTGGATGTGACCCGGACGACAATATTCGTCTTAGTAAAATCACCAAAACATTCAAAACAAGTCATCCAACTCAAAGGGCTCTGACTCGGACGACGCTCTCGTCTCATTAAAATCACCAGAACATTCAAAACAAGTCATCCAACTCAAAGGGCTCTGACTCGGACGACGCTCTCGTCTCATAGAACGAACCACAGAGACAAGCCAACCTGATAGCTGACTCGGACGACATATTTCGTCTTGACTACTTACAACTAAAATGATATGCTAAGAGGTTGTTATACCTACTTATGTTTATGAATCGTCTTGCTCTGTGTGAACTTCAGTCTCGTGTAAAATTTCCCACGTGTCAGGGTCTGAGTATGTGCTAAGGGTGTCTGAGCCTGCTGTGAGCGTACATGAATCTGCAGAAACAGTGCGCGGGCATACAGTCAAGGTGTCTGACTTATCATTGTCACGATTTGAACTAATGACGTCTTCTTCATCTTCCGACGCCGTCTCGGCCTCTCCATCATTTAAAAGACTAGTTGCTATTTCGGTTAAGCCAATATGCCCCTGGGGTACTGCGCGCAAATTCTCGTGAGCGTATTTATAAGTTCTATGAGAGCCACCTAAACTCTTCAGTTTATACCGATCGTTGTCAAGAACTTCTACTATAACGTACGGGCCTCTAAATTTCCTATCTAGTTTCATTTGGTTACGTTCGCAATTTTTAATGAATACGAAGTCTCCTTTTGAGAATGGTCTTATTGTAGCCCGACCGCGATTAAATCGAAGAGCTTCAGATACAGCAGCTTTCCGAATGTTAGCTGATGCATCAGCTCTTACCGTGTCCAAATCTAAGCAAACCCCGTGATCGTTATTATCAGCGTTCAATTTAGACAGTCCCAAAGAATTAGAGCGGATTCCAAGCATCAATTCTGATGGTGAATATTTAGTTACACTTGATTTAGAACTATTTAGAGCAAGTTGGATATTACCTAGCTCGTCCCGCCACGCTTTGTTAGGGTCGTTCTCAACAATAGTAAGGAGGCTCTTAAGGGTCCGCATTACTCGCTCGACCTGACCATTAGCCCTACTCGACCCGGTCGCGATGAAATGGAGTTCTATTTTATACTCTTCACAAAAGCTCTTGAAATCAGAACTGATATAGCAGCGGCCCTGATCTGCGACAATTCTCTTTGGAGCTCCAAAGAGACACACCGCTTTTTGTAGGGCATTTATGGCACTCTTGGCATCGACAGATAACGCATGTTCCAGCAAAACATACTTGGTAAAGGCATCGATAATTACAGAGCAATATTCCTTTCGGTCGCTCTTCCCGCTCAGCTTCCCCGTAAAGTCTATATGAATTGTGTGCCAAGGCACAGACACTTTTGGAATCGGGTGAAGCTTAACAGGCTGAGCTCCCGATGGACCTTTCGAGGCTTTACAGATGATGCACGAATCTATAAATTTTCGTACACATTTGGACATATTCGGAAACCAATACATTTCATAAAGCTTGTCTAGTGTTTTGTCGCTGCCTAAATGTTGTAATTCATTGTGAACGTGATTAATGAGTGTCCAAATAAGAGACCGAGGAACTACAGGTAACCATGCAACTGCCTTATTACGACTAATTTTCCTGTAAAGTATGCTATCTCTAACATCGTATGTACGAGCTACAGTTTCTGGGAAGCTATTATCGTGATGCTTCGAGATAAGATCTTGTATTTCTGCATCACGTTTCTGTTCAACTGACAACCAGCCCCGATGAAGTTCGACATAGTTAACAGTTTTAGGTCGAGTCTTTTCAAGGGTAGTAGAGACAGCAGAATCAGAACTCGGCAGCGGATTTCGGGACAGATAGTCAGCATGCTCCATTTTACTTCCTTCGCGGTATACGGTGTCGAAATCATACGCTTGTAAGTAAGCCCACCATCGATAGACGCGGGGTGTTAAGTTTTTCTTCGATTTTGACGCCTTAAGTGAATTACAGTCGGTAACTACTACAAATCGCCGGCCGTAAAGGTAATGCCGGAAGTGCTCTACTGCTCTAACGACCGCTAGCGTTTCTAACTCGTAAGAATGATAACGAGATTCTGAATCAGATGTTCGGCGGCTAAAATACTCAACGACATGAGGGAGATTATTTTTCTTTTGCAGGAGAATTGCTCCGTAACCTTCCGAGCTAGCATCGGTATGTAGTTCTACGGGAAGTTCCGGGTCAAATATGGTCAGTACCGGTTCTGACGTGAGAATGCCTATAATTTTATTGCGTATCTTCTCATGTTCGGTAGTCCAAGTTATTCGTCCTTTAAGTTTCGTTAGAGGATATAGCGGTCCGACTATGTGTGTAAAATCGGGGATGAATTTACGGAAATAAGAGGCCAAACCGAGAAATTGACGGACATTAGTAGCTGATTTCGGTTCAGGGGCATCTGATAGTGCCCGAATTTTCCGGGAGTTGGGTCTAATCTCACCGGATTGTATAGAATATCCCAAGTAGTCAATTTGTTGTTTCATGAATTTACATTTCTTAAGGTTAAGTGAAAACCCGGCTTCCGATAACGCACTTAAAACAAGATCAAGACGCTTCAGCCCTTCAGAAATGTTAACTGAATGACATAAAACATCATCCATGTATATCAATGGTTTATTTTCTAAATGACTAAATGCCTTTGTGATACATCTCTGAAATACGGAAGGGGCATTTCGCAAACCAAATGGCATCGCTAGATACTCATATTGCCCTTCATTTGTGACGAAAGCCGTTTTTTCCACTGAATCAGGGTGAATAAGGATCTGGTGAAAACCGGAAGCCATATCTAAAGAAGAGAAGAAGTTAGCTCCCGTAAGCTGATCGATTTGTTCGTCTATACGCGGTAAGGGATAATGTTCCGGTACAGTATTGGAATTTAACTCCCTAAAATCAACACAAAGTCGGTCAGAATTATCCTTCTTCTTTACAATAACAACCGGGCTAGCAAATGGGGACGTGCTCTCTCGGATCACTCCTGCATCTAATAATTGTTGAACCCTTTCCCTAATTATTTGTTTCTCTATGGGTGCTCTTTTATGGGGGCATCGCTGTACAACTCTATGTGGATCTACTAATTTAATTTCGCATACTCCAGTCTTCACACGTTTGGTAGGTATACCCTCAACAAAACTATTCGCGTATTTGCCCAGTATAGAAATTAACGTCTCTTTAAACTGTCCCTGCAAATCAGTGTCAATTTTTGTCAAATCTAGAAGGTTCGATGTCGCGTCACAAAGATTAGAACATTGTTTAGAGTATATGATGAGGTTATCGTTATTAATTTTTACACTTAATCCTTGATCAAAAATGTCTCTACCAATAATTATAGGCTCCGATATATTACTGTCGGAAACTACGTGAAAGAGTAAGCTAATCAAACAATCACCAATTTTAACCTCAGCCTGAATTTGCATTGTACATTGTATATCATTACCCCCAATGCCGCTAAGATAAACGAGACTTTTACACACAGTACCCAAGAGTTTATCACGATAACTTTCTTTTACGAGAGAGCAAGATGACCCACTGTCAAATAAAAAAGGTACAGACTCACCGGAAGATGTTGCTAGGATACCCCTTGAAGGACGATGTTCACAATTGTGGACTTCCTTGACCGTAGCCTTACCTCCATTCTTTCTATCTGGACAGTTAGTTGCCACATGACCCTTTTGACCACACGAGTAGCATGTAACGGAAGCCATGTTCTCTAATGAACGGGAAGAACTCGCATTGTCTTGAGACTTGACTGATCCAAATTCGTCACGACGTTTTCGGCATTCCGCGAAACGATGTCCCGTAATTCCACAGAAATTACATCTGCCAGTAAATCTTTCGGTAGTACGAAAACGCTTCGTTTCGGGTTCATTACTTTCGACGTTATCCAGACGCCGCTTAAGAGACACACCTCCCAGAATTCGGAACAATTGATTGCGAGTGGTTATATTGTGTGCATTCAGCTCGCGTCTTATCAATCCATCCTTTTGACAAAGTACCGAAATAACAAATCCGGTCACCACTTCTTCAGGCATCACAGTCTTAGGTATGCGTTCAATTAAATTCCATAATCGAAGAGCAGATTCCGAAGCTGTTTCCTTAGCTCCAATTTGAAATCGGAGTATATCATCAAAGTAGTCCTGAAGAAGCTTCGGTTTTAAGAATTTTGCTAACAGTGTCTGCTTGACGACGCTCCAAGACATCTCATTTAGATTCAGCTTAGTGATACAAGCAGCAGCACGCCCTTTTAGAGAGGTAGTAAGGGCCATGAGTAAGTCTATCCCTTCTAAGCGCTTACTTCGAACAATCGCTTCGGTAATATTGCACCAGCCATCAATGTCACAGTCCGGTTCGTCTGGATTAAAAGGCAAAAAGTGCGCTGGATGGTTAGAACTCACACTCGATGTTTGTTGGGCTGCAAGAACACGAGATAGCAGCATTTCCATGTTATTAAGAAGTTTTTCTGCGTCCGACTTTGTTCTTTCTTGCTCAATCCGATTCCCATTCGATCCCACTTCTGATGAAGAGCCAGCGGGGACTTCATCAGAACTCATTTTTGTACGTATGTATCTTTGTACGTGGGCGTGGACAGGTGAATCACTAGTTCGCGTGGTGTGCGGGCGCCGTCCCGATCGTAAGTGAATGCTGTCAAGATGGCCGCCCTGGCTACCATCGACAATGACGCTTCGCCAGGCCGACTTTGACAGTTAAAAGTCAACCTGACGTGTGGTAGTGACAGATGCGCCGTCAAATAAATAAAAAACAAAACAAAACAATTTAAATTCGGTTTAGTAGTGGTATATTTTTAGTCGTTTTTAAAATCGACCTCGCCCATAAAAAGTTTACGTTTTCTGCAAATATTCAGATATATAATGTTATCAGTGCCAGTTAAATATTTTGACGCTTTGATAAGATTAATGTGTCCGTTCTATTGAATGACATTTCTAGAGCAAATTGTTCAACAAATACTGAACAAATAGAATGATAGCAATTTGCAGGTGAATTGAAGCTATTTTTAAGAGACAAGATCATTCGCAAGTGAGTTCCGCTCTTCGCATGCTTCTATAGGAAATCATTCAGTTTGGAGTTGTCAAAGAAACACATCCCCCGCCTTTGAATTAGTTCTATCGACTGTAAAATCGATACTCATTGGAATTGGTCGATTAGGTGCCCGTTTCTATTCAAGAGAATTACAATTTTAAAGAATTACAATCAAGCCATGACAAAGTCACAATAAAAATTTTTACAGCGCGAACCTGGATATTCACTTTGATCAAATTAATAAACACAAGAAGAAGATTCTTGGTGCCATTTCGTCACACTCTTTAACTGTTCATGGTTTTATGTATTTTTCATTAATTTTTAACATTTGACTTTTTTAAAATTTTTGATTTTTGTTTTTTGACTAGATTTATTATTATTTTTTTAATTTTGACATTTTTTTTTTAACATTTGACATAGTTTTAAAATTTTTTGTTTTTGTATTAATTGTAATTAATTTTGTTTAGATTCTATTTTTTTTTATTTTATTGTTTAAAATTTAAATTAATTTGTTGGAGTTTATGTACCAAAGTGAATTATGTGTTCAGCTCTAATTGGCTTGCACACTGGACCTAGATGTTGAGCGGTAGGGTTAGAATGATAATTGTGCTAAGCTGTTGCTGTTTTGAATAAATAAATAAATGAAGTCATACGTTACCAAAAGGCGTCAAACAGAGTGTTTATAAAATAAGAAAGAGCAAATACTTAATAATCTTCAAAGCGTATAAAAAAAAGGAAAAAAAAAACAAGCAAGCCGCTTTCATACACTCCAACCTGATTACTCGGAAATTCGGTGAAAGGTTCCGACCATCGCATACCTGAGAACAGGATTTCATTAAATTCAATGATTCTTATATTATATTTATTAATTAATATTTGAATTTTAATGATGATAATATTTAGTTTTATTCTAATAATTATTACATTCATTATAAACCTATCAAAGTATCATTATACTTTATTGTACTTAATTTATTTTTAAAGTTACATTACACTAATGGAGTATACTTACTGTGTGCAATAATAGTGATACACACTGTATATATTACTGTATTATATTATTTTTACAATAGTTTAATAATACAAAAAAATATTATGATTTAAACCATGCAGATACTTTATTATTGTAACGTTTATTTCTTTGATCAGTTTCGATGGCGGATATAATATTGATACTTTTCTTTGGAAACTCGTTGCATAATTAACTGCAAGTATAAATATTATCATCTTTTAAACTAATGAAACGGAAAAAAGTGACCCATCGTTAGGCGATCATAGAATTTGATTGAGTGTTATCAAAATATAGTGAAATCAATATTTTTCTGTGTATTAAGTAAACTGAGGTGGTAAAAGAGACACAGACAATGTCGCACCACAATATGCTTATATATATATATTATGTATATATATATTATATATATATAGTATTTGTGTCGCACTGTCTGTATAATAGTACTTGAAGTGAAACGAAGTTAGAATGCGCGGGCGCAGCGGAACAAGTTTCTCTCCCCTCCCCGTCCCGCATTAACTCCCCCGGATGTCGATCGTCAGTGTCAACGGGAGGAATTTTGTTTGCACTTAGGTCAGGGTGTACATACTTGTACAGTAAAATAACATTATCAGCCAAAGAGACAAACAAACAATGTATTTTAGTATACTCTAGACAGTTACTGGCACACTGGCTTCGCACGGATTCAATTAGCAGAAATAGGTTTAAATTAGGGACTATCTCTACATACATTCAGATCAACTGTTTAATGCAATTACTCTCTTGGGCTATGTACTTACATTGTCAATATCTTCAAATATGTATCTTTCAAATAGTGAAAGATATTTTTAAATAAATGCCCCATAATATAAAGAATTTTACCTTATGTTAATGTATGAAATACCGCCTTTAAATATTAGTAAAAAATACTGGTTGTTTCTCATTTTATCATGATCTGTTTACATAGAAATGTGTATTTGAATACAAAATATTATACAATTGTGATATTGACACAAGCTTGAAGAAAGAAAGGTAATAATTTCTTTATTAACTTATTCGGAATATTTTTGGAAAATCCCAATAGTACGCTTTTTGGAAATATCCTAAAGTTATCACTTTGTTCTACTTGTATTGCTTAGAATATAGAACAAAGACTTAGAATATAGTTTGTTCTATATTCTAATTTGTATTGTTAAGTTATTTGGATGCAATTTTTATATACACTCGTTTTTCCATGTGTGAAAACCGTATAAAAATCCGTTGGATTTTTTAATTAAAAGAAGTAATGAAACAGTCCTTAACCGAGTTATTTTACATTAAAAAAAAAATAATCCCAAGTGTGTCCCTAGCTTTAGACAAGAATTTTCGTCTGACTTGTCTCGAACGGGGGATGCGCGTTGAATGGGTAAATATGTGTTCATTAAAAACGCAGGGGAAAAAAGCTCATTAGCATTGTTATGATAGGATTTGTGTGTTTTGTGATGGAATGTAGTTGGTGCTCAGATTTCAATGGGACCGGGTCATGGTCTCTTTACTCACTAGTAAAAGAAACGAGACAAATATATATATAAATATATGAGAATTGAATGTAGATACATTTTTGTAATAATTATTTTTAGTCTTATCGACTTCTTTACGTAGGATTTTACGTAGGTGAAATTATCTATATTCGTATTATATAGAGATAAAATTTGTATGTTTGAAATGAATAAACTCAAAAACTACTGGACCGATTTTGAAAATTCTTTCATCTATAGAAAGCTACATTATCAGCGAGTAACATAAGCTATATTTAAAAAAAAAAAAAAAAAAAAAAAAAAAAAAAAAAAAAATACGCGCGCGATGTCGCATGCAACAGCTAGTATCAAATAAGGCGATTATGAACATGGCATTGAGCTAAATTAATTGAAATCGGATCAGTAAATAGTTTCGGAGAATATTGTTATAAATAAAATTAATTTCTTACGTGGAGAAATAAATTTGTACTCAAGGAACTTTATTAAGTTTTAAATTCATTTCGGCAAAACCTTTTCCTATTATCTACTTTAAATTATCCATATAAAATAAATTAATTAATTTCATGACACTGGGTAACAGTTTATCTGAAGGAAATAACATTATCTATAAAAAACACTTGACTGTGTTATTGTTAGGTTTGTCTGTCTAATTTTGTTTGGAATGAAATGAGGCAGCGTCATTTATCAGTCGGCGCAGGAAACACGTCTCGATTATTCAAATCGACATAATATTCGATAAGCGTAACGATATTGATACAAACATACATTTTTATGTAATAATTATTTATTTCCTCAAGGTAGCAATTAGGTAGGATATTCTTTTAAAGGATAACCTTTTAAAGTGTATGTGTTTAATCAAAATTTGAGATAACTTCATGGCTTAATGGTCAACTCGTTATAAGCTAATGGTAACTTGTTAAAGATTATGTTTGAATTTATTTCATACGTCCAAAAATTCAAACGAACCAAGAAAATTTGTGATAATTTTTTTCAATCCAATATTCACATTGAGATTATGCATTGGGACTTCATTTATCTATACTATATATAATAATATTATAAATCTAAAGAGTTTGTCTGGTTGAACGCGTTAATCTCAGGAACTACTGGTTCGAATTGAAAAAAATATTTTTGTGTTGGATAGTCCATTTATCGAAAAAGGCTTTAGGCTATAAGTATAACATTTTGAACGCGAACGAAGTCGCGGGCACCATCTAGTGTAATATATAATGATAACCAACAATTAATAGTTATTATTTAGTCGGTTTGTTCCGATACAGTTGTGTCAATAAAAAACTTTATACTACCTGCCTACTAAAACTGATAAGTTAGACGATAAGACTTTCTTATATCTTACTCACCGTTGATAAGATGTTCTAGTTTTTAATTTTGCCAGTCACATTAGCAATCGAGTATTCGCTGCACTATATTTATCCAAATTCTCATGTGACAGAATCAGAAAAATCATCAGAAAAATGACAGATTCCAGTATTCATGGACTGACTGATCCAATCTATGTTATTACCCGCTGTGACACCTCTGTAGAGTCTCTAGCAGGGAATAGTCTATGGCAATCAATCATTCAATCACGCATATTTATAAAGGAAAATGTTATTAGTATGTGAGGAACTCTCACCCGTTGACTGGAGCGCTATGCAAAGAGTGTATAAAATTAGAATGAACAGTACAAATAGTATAAGAATTCAGCCCTTTCGCTACAATGCAACAGCTTCAACCATTTCGCCATCACATAACTGGATAACGCTCAACCAGTTATTTAAATATGTATATATATATTTAGGAATAAATTTTATAGTCTACTAAAGGCCCGCTCCCGGCTTCGCACGAAGTTGAAATTTTCAAAAATCAAAAATTATAAAATAAACGTAGGTATGTTCCAAATTTCAGCTTTCCAGATTTAGTAGTTTTGGCTATGCGTCGATAGTCAGTCAGGGCAAACAATTTTATAATTATAGATTAGTAAGAATTACCGCCCTGAGGTATGAAATTAATAAACAGATCAACACAACGCATACCTAACTTACAAGACTACATATATTATTTACTTCCAAAATGTATGTTAAATATCTCGGCGCCATGTTGAACCTTAAAATACCCCATATTTGCATAAACATTTTGTCTAAAGAATATTACATAATTGATATACAATGCTCATATAGTACAAAGTATGTTTTACCCAGCAAGGACATGCTGTTATTAATGTTAAGAGTTAAGATACCTAATTTTCTTTTGAACTTCATACTTTCTTCAAGTATAATTTCTTGAGTTAATAATTTATTCTCCGCAGTCCGCGCACTGATGAGACCAGTTTCATGAGTACTTTCTTCCTTCGTTTACCGACACGCAGCAGTTTGTTGGGACCTTGTTGCCTTCTTGTAACAAGTTTAACAGGTTGTTAATCGTTCGGATATTAGATAAGTTAGATACAATGTGAGTCAGATTTTATTGACAGTTAAGGGACCGATATGGGTCCTGGAAAAGTGGATGGAACAATAATTGCTTTTACTAATGCTCTTAGCAAAACTTAAGAAATTATTTAATGTATTTTAGTATCAGGTTATCAAATAAATTTTGTGCCAGTAGACTAATAATGTGTTTATTCCAAACATCTGGAAATTGTGGCGTTTATTTTCATTGAGGTTTGTACTATGACCATACATTGTCTCTATTTTAAGGAGCTCAATGGAATCGACGATAAAAAGCAATATTTATTTAGCAGTTCCTCGAACTGACAATTTAGCAACTGCTTGTGCACTCAGTGAATGAGATAAAAGCTAAAACTAAGGGTGCTTGTACACCCGCTCACGCGGAATTTGTCGTTTTCTGGCTTTCAGGTTGACAGTTTCAATGTAATGTAGGAACTACCTCTTCGTCATCATCATGACTACCTGCTCCCTAGACCCATAACTTCAAAAGAGCGGCTGTCAGTGGTTAAATGCGAAGTTTATAGAGCGAGTGTATGTTATATCCATTTGTGGACGCTTATGATTTGATTTTGTTTATTTAAGTAACACGTCAACTCATCGATAGAATAATTAGATACATATCGATAAGACGTGTAAACTTATTTTTCGTACACATACTTTTTCGAACTTTAAAGATATTTATTTTAAATTTATTATTATAGATACCTTGACTGCTGCTGCTCCACATAATCTTCATTTCAACCGAAAGACGTCCACTGCTGAACCTAGTCCTTATCCACAATCCAACATAAACATATCAACAGAAAAATCGTTTTTGACTATTACGCTACATTAGATATTTCCTTAAAATTGTATCTATCGACCGCCATCGAAACTGAATTCCGTAACCAGGAGCGATAGAAGATTTAACTTTCTTTATCCGCAACTGGTTGCGATAGTAGAGCTTTGTTTCTTTGTCCGCAACTAGACGTCTAGTCACTGCAAATATCTGAAATATAGACATTGGGGCATGTGTAACGGTCTCTATAAAGTGTGCATTGGTAGCGCAGCGCGGTCGGTAGGTTATCGCCAACATAGATACGACCATCCGGAGCCCTCGGTCCTTGGTTCGATGACCCGTGCTTGTTACTTCTCCGTTATACCCACTTACAGCTTAGCTCGGTTGCGAATTCGTCCGCGAGAATAGAAAACAGTTTCACAATTTTAGGTGGCTCCATAAGGCAGCTTCGAATTGAACGGTTGACCATTCTTCACCCTGTTACTGTTATTTTTAGGTACTAGTTGCGCTCAGCGGTTTTATTCGTTCGTTAACAGCCAATATAACCTCGCCATCGGTCCCATGTACCAAAAACTATCCACTATCCTTTCCTAATCCCATATCCTTAATCCTGTGTGGTAGGCCTTAATCACTTGCAGCACCTGTAGCTTGTGTTACAGGCAATTGTAGCCATCTACCATCAAGTGGACTGTCAATCTGTCTGACGACTATAATATTGAATAAAAAAAAACTATATTCAAAGCTATTAAAATTTATTAGAAAACTAAAATTATTGTTAGCAACCCTCTACTTCGGGTACATTAATTAAAACACTTTATGTTTAGTCCAATTACTTTTATCGTCCGACCGATATATCAGAACTACAATTCCAAATATAAGGTCCGCGGACATACAACATCGACCTCTCCGCAAACGCGTTCGTTCAACTGAATGAACTGAATTCCCTTCAATATCATACCGCCGAATGAATCTTAATGAATAAACACCTCTTTTTGAAACGTCACAGCACTTTTCAATCAACTTCAGTCCACATAAATAGCAGACGCTAACATTATGTCTAATAAATGTTGAAATCCGTATTAAACTTCGTTGCGGGGTTTAGGAGGAGTTAGCGGATAATATACAGACAGATAGAGAGACAGACGCCGAAAGCCACTTCAATTTATACTATGTAAATTGTAAAGGATAAGGATGTGTGGGTGCATTGAGTGTATGTAATATATATTATAATCTAGCTGGTGCCCGCGACTTCGCCTGCGTTAAAATTATATACTAAAACCTTCATCGAGAACCACTCTATCCATTGGTGAAAACAGCATGAAAATTGGTGCAGTAGTTTTTGAGTTTATCGCGAACAGACAGACAAACAGACGCGGCGGAGGACTTTGTTTTATAAGTATATGTTTTATATGTAAGGATTATGCGATTTTTATATAAACGATTCGAACAATGAATCCATATTTAGGAATTTTCGCAAACATTCATCAATATATGTAATATTTCGTCTAGTTTTAATATGGTGATGTAATCACATGTCACGATAAGCGTCGAGTGAGTCAGAGTGAGGCGGCCTTAACGCGCTATGCTAGATCGTAACTGCGATAAAATGTGGAATTTATTGTTGCCAACTAAACAAATATTACATTTGGTGAATTAATGTTTTAGTTTTTGTGAATAGTTTGTATGATATTGATTATCTAGTATCCAGTGGTACGAATTCTCAATGTACCTACATAAATATATACATTTATGATAAGATCGCAAGCAGGCCATGTCGGCACATTAAATATTAAAAAAATTATAATGCAATAATCTAACATAAAAAATGACCTAAATCATTGTTTTGTTTTAACGGTTTTTAACGTGTAACGCATTAAACGATATCCGATTTGAAAATTGAACAAAATACCGCAACTTTGTCCTCGGTGAGCATTAAATTTTTAATTTTATTTTTGAAACTTTTCGGTTAACTGACTCGATATAGCCGGACGTCTAAACGCTTCGAACGTGTTATTAAGTTAAAAATCGCGTAAAATTTATTTGGAGCAACGTGTAAAACATGCAAATTGAAATGTTCGATTCAGAATCGCGTGATGCAGGCTTCAATTTCCGTTGGTATGTGTGTTTTAATCAAACGTTATCACATCTGTATTGATTAATCGTTACATCACGAAGTAACAATATCTAATGTTAATCTCATTGTCAATGACATTATGTCAAATTCGATCACTAGGACATAGACCTTCTCATTATTTATTCAGAATAAGGTTGTCTGCAGGTAAGGGGTTTCAGAATAAGGTTGCAGCCAGTCGCCACACTGTTTGTCTGGATGTAAATATTATATTATTCATTTTTAACTCTGATTTTACATTAAATGTATATTTTTTCATTCTTCAAATGAAGATGTATTTTTTATGCCTTTATCTTATCCTTATTTTACTGGATATATTATAAAATAAAATATATACTTTAAAGTCGTCAGACAGGTAACACGTTCTGTTATTACACGGCGATTTTCTGTAAAGGCAAGAAGACCAACATGCAGCTATAAGGGCTGTCCAAGGGACTGCGAAATCAGTGGTTCCTGCCATTAGTTATTTGGCTGATCCAGACCAGAGCTAAATTTTAAATATTCACTTCCAAAGTGACCATGGTAGGATCAAATCCGGAACATAGCGTTAAATCAAACACCTGAACCACTTGACAAAGGGGCTCGTCATATTATTGTACTTGCCTGAAATTGACAATAATTACATATTGTTCAAAGTTTCTCAAAGTTTGACCGAAAGATGTTTCTTTACTCAAAATGGTAGGTGGTAACATGATGAGTTTTTTTAACTGTTATTCATGTACGAGTAAAGCAATAAAATATTTTATTTAGTTTCCCATTAAACAGTGCAAGTGAAACACCTTTTTTATGAACACCAAAACTACATAGTAAAGAAAACAACTATGTATTTCAATTTTTAATATGTCAACTTACGAGTTTCAAATCAATAAAAAACATTTTTTCAGCAATAAATATGTATGAGTAGGTACCTATCAATTTCATTGAATGCGCTTTTTGCGCAAAGTTTTGGATTTATCGTTCACTAATATTAGAAAGCTTTTAGCAATCATAAAAGGTTAGGAAGCGAATGGAAAGCCTATATTATGCACTCAACCAGAAAATCTATTCACATTTTTGCAATTTTGTAGCCATCTGCCTAGTACTTGTGATATTGTACTCGTAGAAGATATTGCTAAATTTCTAAAATCTTTTTTTATTTTAACTGGTGATCGACCGCCACTTTGTACGTATACATTTGTATATGTGTGGAAGAAAGTAACATAAAATACGAATAATGGACCTATTGAATCAGTGATATTTAAGTTGAAGAACTATTTTCACATTTTTCCCTGCATTCTTCCGTTGGTTCCAAAATTGCCTTGTTTTTGCCATCCAATTTGAGACGAGGGCCCTAAGCTATTGTGCCTGTTTTTTTTTGTCGAACTCTCAACGTTTGTCCGGCAAATTGCTTTAAGAAAGGGATCACACGAGACCGAGCCAAATAGCCACTTGTAGTGACACTTGTACGATTTAATCTTTTTAGTTTCATCGGAAAGGTGACAATCTAATCTAGTGATTCTAGCCCAATATAATAAGATAGAAAATGTTCAACTCTAAAATAACTTTCGCTAAAAGCAATTTATCCCTTAATTTAATGAAGAAAAACTGCTTGAAACTACTTTTTATACGTACGAGTATGTTAAAGCACATCTTGTAATTTGACAGCATAAAAAGATTCAACATGAGAAAATTACATACCTAAGTATACCTGTGCCAATTCTCACGTATTGTAGTTTTTTAGCGATATATTTATATTAGATAAAGATTATTTCTTTCCATTACTTGTTTTTAGTTTTCTATGTTGTTTCTGTTTTGACAATTGAATCTTGTTGGGAAAATGTATCAAAGACTATTTTCACTGAAGCCTTAAATCGAAATCGAAAATTTCTAAACGGTCACATCTAGTCTACAGTATTTAATCGTTTCTATTTATGTCTAGTTTTTCGTTTAATTCTAATTAGAGTTATTTAAATGCGTGTGAGAAATTTTAATTATATTTACAAATTTCATGGAAAGTCATACAAATAGGTACTTACTTACTCATAGAGAGTTGATATATTATATTACAAGCAAAGAGTATATAAGTATAATTTAGATCAGTGATTACAAGCCGAGGTGAAACGCTATTAGTTACAACGAAATGTCTTCTGTTATTTAACTCAAATCTCGGATGTAACGTTTAAAAAGCGAAAAAGTAATGGTCCAGCAAACGTGACAGCATCGACAACCCACTTTTTTGTTACACATCTACCTGCTTCAGGTCAAATCGTACGCCATCATGTCAAGCGTAGCGTTTTCGTCCCATTTTTGTCTTTATTCCAAATCGAAAAGATTCTATTGTCACGCTTCAAGTGCTTTGGATTAAAAAAAAAACTGGTAAGTATTACGCTGGTCCTGTAACGGTAAAGCGATTCCTGGTATCACGAGTTCTCATCCCAGCCGGTTGTTTCTTTGCTCAGATAAAGCTAAAGATAACTTTTATATTGGAATTCCAACTAGGGTTTATTAGTTGCTAATCGTTGCTGCGTTAATTAAAATACTCAGCTATTTGCATCAGATAGGTCTTGTTTCGAGCGTGCCTGGTTTTATTCATCAATAAAATCGATCGTTATAATTTGTTTATTAAATTGTTTCACAACAGCGATAAACATGTGAGCTAAAGTTGCTCATTGATTTGTTTTTAACAGCCTACTACTAATATCAGCCTTTATTACCTATGTGACACATTTACGTCCCTCTGCCTTGGAACAGATCTATCCTCTTTTTGAGGAGTGAGGAGCCCATAGGTTGTAGGTACAAACTATGTAGTGGCTACCTAATTAATACTAATTATATATTCACACGATATGTCTGTTATATATACCACTGGCTGGTGCCAACGACTTCGCCCGCGTTGAAAATTATATACTAAACCTTCCTCGAGAACCACTCTATCCATTGGTGAAAACAGCATGAAAATCGGTGCAGTAGTTTTTGAGTTTATCGCTAACAGACAGACAGACAGATGTTGTGCCATAGCTTCTTATAGTGTTCCCCGTCATTCCACACAAAAAATCGGTGTCACTTCAGGCCTTAGAGGTTACTAAGAGGTGGAGTATCGGCAGCTTAGCGTTCTACTCACGGGATTTCACTTCTTTTTAAATAAGGGTCATTAGAATTGAATCCAAAACTATACCAATTACCATTTCTCTTTTCACTTTATCAAAATATTTTCTATCATCTTCACCTTCACTTCAAGGACAAATTCAATTCATTCATTGTTGTTAATAATAATCAAAATTCATTGACCTGTAGATCAGTCAGCAGCAACATCCTTATCTGTGCAATTTTTCACCACACCCGTCAAGAGCAAGGCATGCAGCCCAACTGGTTTGGCACCTGCCGGTTGTTTAAAATAAACGGTATCAACTAAATATGGCGCATGTCTCTGGAAACTCGCATCTAGGGCAATTAAGTACAGTCAGCACACGACCCAGGTTACTCCACACCAGTAAAATACGCCTTAACCTGTTGATACATAGATTGTCGCGGCTGTAAACTTTACTGCACCAACACGGAGCACCAGATCCCGTAATCTCGAGTGCGTTGTTGTAGCGGATTTAAAATAAAAAATAAAAAATTGTTATGCGAAGGAAGTTCGTATGATGACCGCTTGATAGACATCTGCTTAATTTCAGCAAGCCACAATGGTACTGGTTATAAATTGTTAGGAGTAAGAAGAATAATTGTGTCTGTGTGTATGTATGCATGGATGGATGTTAAGAGTATGTATGTATAAGAGGAAATATGCTCTGTATGTTTAGTAAATGTAGGATGAAATTTATAAGTACACTAGCTTTTGCCCGCTACTTCGTCAGCATATCTATTAATTATAGTCTATGTGTTATAATGATGCATAAACTTCATCAGAATCCCTTCAGTTATTTGTGCGGGGTAACAAACATTCTCAAAATATAGTCGGGTTTTTGACACTAAAGTAGATAAAATTAAAGTCATATTCTAACTTTCCCCTATGATATATAGGGTCAGTCAGCAGAGCACTTCCGTTCCCTTGGAATTGTTTTTTCCCTCAATGGCAGCCATCTACTATGAAGTGGAATGCGGTCTGTCCGTCCACCTGCTGCCCTTTAAGATAGAAAGTATTAATATCCGGAATTAACACAAGTACACAATTGCACATACCAATCATACCATTTTTTTGTTAGGAAAAAAATATGTGCGTGTAGGTACTGAGTACGAGTGTCAGAATTGCGTTACGAGAAGCGTCACGTGATCGTTACACTGTAGCGTCACACGAAATTCGACCTTGAAATTTTACTCTCATCGCACGCAAAGAAATTTCACTCCAAAAGTGTTTTTTTTTTATTAAACTGATTAAATTTTGTATTATTTCATATTAAAAACATATTATTATCTTGTAACTATAACTCGCATACTTATTGAAACTCGAATGAATACAAACGACATGACAAATTGATTTCTATCTGTGACTTTCATTAACAGTTTAATACTTACCTTGACACGTTTTTTTTACCGTCTCGCATCCATTGTGAGAACGCTTAATAACCTGTAATTAACAAAAAGATCCCAATAATTCACCGATGGAGCGAGAGGCGCCGACAAAGCGGCAATTGCCGCCAATTTTATATCGGAAACGGCCGCCATATTGCGCCGCCATCTTTGTGGCGCTCGTACAATAGACAGAAAATGTAGACCTATAATTTTTCGTTTCTCCAATTAAACTCTTTCATATTGTACACTTTATGCCACATCAATAAGGTAATAAACTTACATTATTAAAAGGAAAGTATTTATTTGTTGTTAAGGTGAAGAATGATTTGATGAACCGTCAAAATTAATGTTTCAATTTCGACTTTATTAACGACCCATTAAGACTTATTATTGATGCGACTAATGATGCCTCGATGTTTCTAAAAGCTATTTGTCATGAGAAGCTGAATCACGCCTGCGGGGTAACTCCGCGACCTTTTTGATACCAATATCAAAGGGGGCCCAATTAAAAGCAGTTTGTATACATTGGATTAATTAATTGACATCTTAAACATTGAATGTTTACGTTGTTACCTATTATACACTATCAGAATTTAATGAGGATAGATATCTAACAAATCAAAAAGCCCATTCAATGTCACATTTCAAAAGATGTTAAAGGCTATCGTTTAAATTAATCTGATTAGTTAGTACTTGCGATGGGAATCGCATTTATTAAAAGACAAGTATACCGATTCTGTTTATTGTCGTTAATTATTTTCTTAATTTGTTTTACTAGTGTAGACTGGCGGGAAGTCAAAATTAGATATTAAAATATCTTCACAAACATATTAACAAATGGACTGTTTTGTTTTTGCTTATTTGAGTATATAATATAGAATAGATTATCACAGTAATCCATTTAAAAATAGGAGATAAATAACCTTTGATGAATAATATTCACCAAAGCAAATAACATATTTATGAAGCGAAGCGCTTTTTTGCTTTTTGGCAAAAAGTACCAAAATTTTTTGGAGATTTAAGTAATAAATTTATTATTTAGCACATTATTTTCTTTAGGTTATCAATAAACACTGAGAAAAAAAGCCCTATTGTTTTTTGTTCTATCAAACCGAAAACAGTTGTTCTAACAACCGGGAAATGTCACAATTTTCATCACATTTACCAAATAATAAGATAACTACGAATATCTACTGACTATTTATTATTAATACTTACCATATTAATTACATAGACGTAACATGTTAAATATAAATTACTGGTTCAATATACTTTATAATAAAATAATCAAAGGTGGTAACCTTATATAACCTTGAGTGTAGGACGTGTGTCCGTCTTTCTGTTCGCTGCAACGCTCTGCAATGTTAAATAAATAAATAGTTAGCTTCGCTTTAAATATTCATGTGCTTGTATTGTAACACCCTATCTTGTGGGTGTCCACCGCGAGCCACGTAATAAATTATGAACGCAGAAAGTCACACTTCGTTCTGATTGTGGTTACGATATGGTGTCGCAACCTTGCAATACTATACCACTGTCCTAGGGGCTGTTTTTGCTCAAGGCTTTTAATCTTGAAACATTTTTCAATAGCCGACAAATTGGTGCTCAGTAATTTACACGGGTATCTTATTTGAGTGCACAATAAATTATTTACACAGCAACACACACGCACGCGCGCGCACACACACACACACACACACACACACACACACACACACACACACACACACACACACACACACATACGCACACGCATCCGTTAATGGAAATGTTTTGAATATTTTTGTCAGCTTAGGCGGACTACCGGTCTACCGCAAGACTATAGAGAGTAGCGGTTTCCCAAACTCTTTCAAGACGAGATTTACTCGTCCACGTCTGTATGTACTCGTATCTGATTAGATCTCTTATATTAAATACTGATTTTGATGCTGTCATTTAGAGATTTTTTTTTCTAAAAATTTTCTATAATGTATTCTCAAAAAATAAGAATAATAATAAATAATTTAATAATGCCATTAAGTGGGAAGCCAGTCTGGCCGCACTAACGACCCCTTTACATAAGAAAATAGAATGACTGTGTGCTATTTTGTTTTAGTGAATGAGTATGGGATTCCTGGTGTTATTCTCTCATCTCCTTAAACCTTATTATACTTTTACATATTGATATCGTAATGTGCCTATTTTATAAAAAAAAGTCTTTAAAACTATTTTAAAACGCCTTACGCAGACTTTTGTCAATTATTATTGCTCTCTTACAAAGCTGGGAACATTTAACAACATAATATCATAAATAATTAAAAAAAAAAAGACATAAAAGTTTTGTAAGCTTGTATTTAATTTGAATAAAAAAATGATTTATAATTATTATGGAAACAAAATTAATCATAAAGCACATACGTACAAACATATTAATTTAATTGCTAAACGAGCATAATCAATATAACTGCGTGGAGCTCAGGTTTTCCCAAAGGGCGATGAACTCGAACCAACGTCCAGAGTCCAGACAAATATGAGCCATGCAATAACTATTTTGTAATAATGTACAAACTGACTTCGGGATCCGAATTGCAGGTATATATAAGATACGAACGAATTCAGAAACTACCACTTTTCGATTTATTAACTAGTTTATGTCGACCACTTCGCTCGTTCCCCTTTTTCTTAGGGGTTAAAATAACACAAAAACAGGGGACATATAATTTACTCTCATTTTAAGAAGTTCACGATTATTGTTATGACAGAATTAACTTTTGTCCGCGATTTTATAATTATAAATTATAACGTGTTTTCTCTGATGTGTAAACTATACCACTGCAAAGTTTCATCAAAATTCGTTCTGTAGTTTTTACATGAAAGCGTAACAAACATTATCACATCCTCATAAACTTTTCTCAATTATAAAATATTAATAGGAAATTGAATGTTACTTTTTATAATTTTTAGCCTTTTATTCGCTTTTTAAGCTCCGAAGTGCCTACCGAGGATCCGGAAGTAAGCCATGATTTCAAAAATAAAAAGATAAGTCTCATTTTAATTTTGCTATACGCTTCGTATCCAAAAAAAAATTGAAACAAAGAGGAGAGGAGAAAAACCATTCGGATTAATCCGTCGACGATTTCAACAATTCCGTCGAAATTTTAGTTTTCAAAAGAATTTTGTGAAAGATATGAGTAATGGACGCGTCTGCATTTTCTCAGTCATTCTACTCATTCTTTAACTGGTCAAAATATATAGTACCTAAGTAAGCATACTATTATTATACAGAGACGTTCTTTTTCTTAAAATATTTTAATTCCAAAATGACGTTTCATTTTGATGTATAAAACATATTTCTCCACAAAATTTCATTAAAATCAATTCATTGGTTTTTACATCATATAACGACGTCATCATTCCTTAAAAAATTTTGCATTTATAATATTAGTATGAATTTCGTATAATACTTATCGTCGGGGGTATTTAGAACACAGTATGTATCAATAAGGTTTTCTTCCCCATTTGTTTATCATGAAAATGTCGACAGACAGGCTGACGGTGGCTACCGTCGCCTATAACACAAGCAACGCCATAGGTGCTGCAAGTGTGCTGCCGACCATAGAAGGTTTAAGGGTAAGGGCGGATAAGGAAGGTTGCTTATTGGTCAAGACCAACAACCAACTGTGTAGCAACGATGAGGCCTAAGATGGAGCGAACTTCATTCTCAATCCAGCAGATGCCTATTCACTCGAACTTTGAAAAGATTTGGGTTATATGAGCTCAGGAGTTCCAAACGTTGGCAGTGCGCCTTATAAAAGATGTTTTAAAGCGCCTTGGTCCGAAGTAGAGGGATATCGACAAGATGACAAGATAACCAGCCGTACGTCTGTATGTCCGATGGAAGAAAGGGGAAGGCGGTAATGTGGATTCTCAGAGTTCTTAGAGTAAGCGTTCGCTGGCCTGATCTATGACGTCGATATAATTATATAGTGACTCATCACGGCTCAATTACTCTATTAATCATTAACTATACGTTTTAAATTACGTAATACCAAATTAATGGCAGTTACAAGAGTCGTTAACTCAAGACTAGTATGTAGGTGAACTGTTTCTCACACATTTGTCACGTAGGTAGACGTTAAAAAAAATGGCTTATATATTTTTTTACTTATTAACATTAGAAGATTCCTAAAAAGAATTGTTTTTTTTTAAAGACAACTCGTTTTCAGTAGCATGTGACAGACATAACTTAACTGGGCAACTCATTTGTAAGATATATGTATAATCAGTCGCTCTTACAAAAGAATAGCACATGTGCTGTTTATTTTTAGCGCACGAGAAAGGAATGTTAAAGCATATTCTCCTGATTTCATCCTACACTTTTATTAAACTGTAAACTTCCCCGCGTGATTGACGACGCTGTGTTGCCATTCTGAAATTGGATACATTTATCGACGACTTTAGCCGTATGTGTGTCCGTTGCACATTCTAATAAAAGGGTTGAAAATTCACAGATACATTCGTATTCCGCAAGGAAATATTAAAAGCTTTATATTTTAGCCTCTTTTATTTATTAAGATGCTTGCTTTAATTTAACGCTCTGTCTCAGGTGTCCCGAGTTCGAATCCCAGCAGCATCGGAAATGAACTTTTACAAAGTTGGCTCTGGTCTAGTGGCAGGACAAACTGCGTTTCGCAGTCATTTGGACAGCCCGTCTGGCGACAGTAACCATATCACTTACAGAAAATCAACGCGTAAACTTGTGCGATGAGTTAGTAAGGGATTCCAGAGCATATTTCTCTATGCCTGCCTAATCTGAATCTCTTATACTTATTTTTACAGCGCCTGTGGCGTAGTTGCTTGTGTTATAGACGAAGGTCGTCTGCCATCAACTTGACCGTCAACCTGTCTGACGAACTTTACACTTAAAAAAAAATGGAACTTATACTTTATTTATATATGTATACTTGTGGATTTCGAACAATAAAATTGATTTATGCCACCATATTGTAACTAATAAGTCATCTATTGGACACAAGATTTTCGATAACAAGAAAGTATTTTTTAATGATTCTCAACGGAAACTTTTTACTGTTTTTTTTTTTAGGGAAACAAGCAAAACTAACTGAAGTAAGTAAACAATACCGTTTTATTAAAAGAATACATTTCAACGATTAAAGGTACCTGCTCAAGTGCTCACCAGATCGAAAGTAACGATAAATTTCATAAATAACTGTAGTTTGTAAGTGGGTTAACTGTAAAAGAATTTGTCTCGATTAACGAATGAAATAAACTTTATAAAGTGATACAAATTAATGTTAGATAGGTGTACTTATTACTTTTGTACGAAAACCACAGTTATATTATGAGTTGACATCGCTTGCTATTGATTCCAAACACGCTATTCTGCTGTAAGTTGCTAAGGAGTTGGATATTCCGCAGAATACTTGATGCTGCAGCATCAGGTCTAGGTTACCACCGAAGTAACACTATACCAAATGAATGAATCCCTTTCCCCTTATGAAGTTAATGAAATTCTTTCGTCTATTAGGAAATAGGCTGATGCTCTTCATACGCCTGAACACAGACCTTCCTAAATTATAGCTAAGAACGATCTCGATCTCGTCAGCTTTCAAACAAAAAGAACCGAATCAAAATAGTCCCATTCGTTTTATAGCTACGATTCCACAAACATAATAATATTCATACACACATACGCCACTATATTACACCCCGTTGTTGCATCGGGGGTTAAAAAAAATAAAGGTTCAATGTGTCTCTTGACTTAGTTAGCTTGTTAAAACTAGAAATATATAATTAAAGTACAGAGCATGGATGCCATACTTAGTCAAATTGTGCACACGCAACACCTGTGCATTTGACATGTGTTCATACATCGACTTTAGGTCTGTCTGTCATCTATAAACACATGCCAATTCAGTTCAGAATGATAAATAACTGTTATTATATGCACGTGAATCCTTGTTTGTAATTAAGGCGGGCCCATTCGTTTCGCTAAAATTAAGTCTTCAAAGGGAACAATTATTGTTTAAAATTACACTTATTATTTAATCTTAATTGTGAGTGTTAAGTAATTATTATATTTATGTACACTAATTACAATATATAAAAAGAAAATATTTGATTGTTTATATTATGTTTATTTGTATGTAATAGATAAAATTAAAAACTACAATGCTTATAGAAAGCTCATCATCATCAGCGTGTAATATGGGCTGTAATTTTGTTATTATTGTAATATAATGTAATTTATTTTAAAAAAAATTATAGGAATATCTGAGTCATTAATCAGGACTTGGTTAGTTATACGTTCGTAAAGGTTTAGGCAGGCACTTCAAATCATTAAATGTAATCTTGTAATCGCAATTAAATGAGGACAAAATATGTTGCAGTTTTTTTAAAGGAAGGCCAAACTAATAAGATTATCTAATGTTATTAGTTTTAGAAGACTGTACTGGGGTTGTAATTTTTGTAGAATCGACGAGGTCCAGTGCACAGGAACCCTAATGCCTGATGCTCTTCCCAACCCGCTATTGTCCGAGAACTACTCATAATATTCGAGAGCCTTTATTTGAAAGCAAACGGAGGAAGCGCTTTGTCCTCCCATTAATTAAAAGCGAGCTTCAACGTCACAATATTGGTAATGGTTCGTGTGGGGAATTTTCATATAAATGCGGATTACGCACACGTGCAAGCCGCGTATGTGGTTTAGCGTACCCTCTATATTTGTATACTAACCGGTGCCCGCGACTTCGTCCGTGTTGAACGATGAAAGGTACCCTATGTCCTTTCCGGTGTTCCAGACAACGTGTATACAAGATTTCATGGTGATCGGTTCAGTTGTTTTTGCGTGATAGAGTTACAAACATCCATACATCCAAACATACTTTCGCATTTATAATATTAGTACGGATTAATGTGTGTATTATGTACGCATAAGTGTATTTATGTGTACAAGTGTGTATGTATTCAATTTAGTGCGTAAGCTTCGTTTTTGTTTAGGAACTTATTATGTTATTATTATCCTATCATTCCTATTTTTAATTTTATTTTGTTTAGACATTTTTTTTTCGTTTTTTCAATTATTAAAGTTGTGATAAGATGCTAAATTAAAACTGCTTCTTGTATATTAAACACTCTTTCACCTGGTTGCATTATATTTTAAAATCATCTGAATGCAGTATTTGTCTAGTGTACACGGACAGTGTCCAATTGTTTATTAATTAATTAATTATTGATTAATTATTAATTAATTAATAATTAATTGATTATAATCTATTTATTCAAAATGTATAAATGATATTGTTATCAAACTCATTAGCAACACATTATTATGTTAGTTAGTTCGTTTAGTTTAACTAAGTTTATATTTAAACAGTTTGAATTGAATAGTTTCCCAACTCTATATTTATTTTATTGTGATTATAGCTCGACATCTGATAACCCCTTTTTTAAAGTGTGCAGTAGGATTTTGTCCTCTTTTTACAGTTCCTTGTTTACCAGTTCAGTTTCCTTTTCATGCCATTGCCTGGCATTTTATTTTTATTTTTGTATTCCTTTTGACATGTTTCTGCATCTCCCTTTGTGTTGCGTGTGTTCTTGGAAGACGTTAATCATGTGCCTTAAATATATATCAAAAATTAGCCGGTGTCCGCGACTTCGTCCATTTTGAACGATGAAAGGTACCCTATGTCCTTTCTGGTGTGCCAGACTACGTGTATGTAAAATTTCATGGCAATCGGTTCAGTAGTTTTTGCGTGAAAGAGTTACAAACATCCATACATCCAAACAAACTTTCGCATTTATAAAAATAGTACGGATAATTCTTAGTTGCTATTCGCTTTGCTCACATGATAAGTTAGAAAGTAGCCTATGGACTTCGTCAGGACTTATCAAAATCAGTCCATTAGTCAACATATTCTCTGATTTTTTAAATTGTTTTATAGATTATAGTAATTTCATATAATGGGAAGAAATTAGATTGTTTCTTTTTCGCTTGTAAATTTTAGAGTAATAAAATTTATAACACCTGACAATTGACATTAAAACACTACAATATTTAGATATGTATTTACGAAGGAAAATTAGGAAAAGGTACCTACTTAATACCTAATTATAATTAACACTAACTTCTGTAGTGTTTTTATATCTTTATATTCTTTAATAAAAGTTTGTTGAATTCGACATATTTTATAACGTAAGTTGAATGAATATATCATCCAACTTAGGTAAAGTTATTAACAAGTTTTATATTGTTATTATCTTGTTTTCAATGGGAGTTAGGAGTTGCAATTTTTTTTTAAAAATTAATAGCCCATGTGTCTATAACTCTTGAAGCGTTTTTGTTGTGTGTTTATTTTGTCCTACATTTATGATTAGTAGATAATATTATTATGACTTTTTGAAAATACCATTCGTACAATGCGAACATTAAATATTTTAGTTAGTTAATAAATGTCAACCAGACCTTATCTAGTCTTAATAGACAGCGCGTCGTAACGGACCTACCGCAAGGTCGATTGCTTTCTCAACCCACGTTCATTCGAATATTGCTAACAAACACAATTGTTTTGTAACTAAATTGAATCTATTGGCGGTGTTCCAGAAGCGACGAACACCGACCGTGTCTAATCGTACTTTATTCAATACAGAAACACAAAGTTTGAATAAAAAAAGTATGACAAGAACTTGCGTAGACGCATGGTGGCGCCAAACGTTTGGACACACATTGAACGCGCGTCGCTGATTGGCTCAGCCGTTGCAAACGCACAGCAAAAGCATTTCTAATTGGTTAAAATGCTGACGCGGCCTTGTTGCTCGAAACGTGACTAATTCTCGACACACTGGCACCGTATTTTTTTATTCAATAATTCAATTCTAACATAAAGTTACGAAATTAATACGAACTGTGATTGTAAAATAAGTGAAACTTAATATTTAATTATATAATAATATAGTGACATATTTCTCCCGGCAAGTTAAACATTAAAAGGAATTAGGAGGTATTAGATATGAGAGGGGCTAATAAATTTCGTTTCAGTGGCTATTCCTTGTAAGTTATCTGGTTTATTTATGGCGGAGATAAGGTAATAGGTAGTGGGTTATTAACGATGCTGGATATCCAAAGTATTCGAATATACTCGTATATCAAACGAATTAACTGTGTTATCCGATATTTCTAGCCGAATACTTGTGAAGTTTAACCGATCGTTCTAAGATTAATTGATTTTATTTTAAATCAATATTTGATAGATAAGATTTTTTTTTTTTTTAAATAAATCCTCAATTCTATTATTGAATAATAAATATACATTCAATGTCAATTTGCATTTTTGTCAGTTAAGATAGTTTGTTACACTAGGCCTTGCACTATACCTAGCATTAGTTTTAAAATACGATAATTAAAATTGGATTAAGTAATTATTTATTATAAATAATACATATTCAGTAATTAATAATATAGATATTTATTTAAATATTTAGAGTAGGTTTAAAAGTTAAATTGCATGACTATAATTTATAAATGAATTTAATTTAATTTTGCACACTTGTGTACTTATTGATCATAAAGTTAAAATACAAATAAATAACCTATTCATTACAAGTACAGAGTATTTTTAAAATTATAAAAGAATTAAAAAATATATATATATTGAGAAGTGATGTGTTGCTAAAGAAGACCCATAGTATTGATGAGTATAGTGAAATTATTGTAAAGATAATTAGATATGGAGTAAGTATTTAGGCTGAGCATAAAATATTAATTAAAGCCCAAATTAGTTTATTATAAGTATTGCCATGGCTCGTGTTCTATTATTAAAATCCTACCATACATTTTAGCGTCTATTTTAAGACTAAGAATGTACGTGCGTCCAACCAAGGTGTAGACCAAGTCTTACCGGTCGGACATAATATATCGCCGTTAATAAACCACGTGACGCGTGATATAAGGGACCGCACATACGAGTATCATTTAAATACATTAAGAATAACTACAATTTGGGTACAAAAAAGACGAAAAAACATCTAATATGTTACGCGATTTGATTAAATCGATTCGGGAACTCAACAAGAGTTCCCGAATCGATTCTTAACTTTGACAACTATTGGACTTTTCATAGTTATCACATTTATATGGGAACAAGTTTCGCCGATTTTCATTAGAATTAGAAAACCATATTTATTGTGAATAGTTAAATGAAGACCTTTTTCGTCCGTTGTACAATTTTCTCACATCGAGTTTCGCATCAGCAAGCATTGGATACCCATATTACTCTTATGTGAAAGAGTCTTCATATAAAATACTAACTGGTGCTTGCAACTTCGTCCACGTTGAACTATGAAAGGCACCCTATGTCCTTTCTGGTGTCCCAGACAACGTGTATGCAAAATTTCATGGTGATCGGTTCAGAAGTTTTGTGTACTGTGTACCTTATTATAAAAAAATATATATACCTTATATACCTGTTTTGTGTACCTTATTAAAAAAAAAAAAAAAAAAAAAAAAAAAAAAAAAGAAGTTTTTGCGTGAAAGAGTTGCAAACATCCAAACATACTTTCCCATTTATAATATTAGTACGGATTATATGAAAGAGTCATTACGTTGTGGTAGAACGTAACGCTTATAAATTTGATGTGTTGGCGATATTATCTTAACACTTGTCTTGTTTGCTTGTACATATTTTTTGCACATTAAAATCTAGTGACATGAGATATTTCTAGTTTCGTGTAAGCGCATTCCTTTTAACCGGTTTTTAAGAAGTAGATATGTATTTTGTATGTTATAAACATATCTATAATTTAGACATATATATAGTGAGTTAGTTAGTCCCAAATATTTCTGCTATTTGTTCTACTATAGAACAAATTGGTCAAAAAAAATTCAAGTTGTTCTACTGCAAAATATATGACAGAATAAACTCAAATAAACGTTAAATATAACAAAATACAAACATGATAACTCGCGAGTTGACTAATAAATAACTCATTTTAACGGAGAATGAACTAATTTTTTTTTAAATAGAAAAAATATTAACAAAAACTTACAATAAGTTCCACTGTTGAGTATGCATTGAAATAAAATTTAAATTGACCCTTGTTACGTGGTGAAAAGCTCGAACTAGTTTTTAAAAATTTTATATATTTAATAACTAAAATACAAACTAAACTTAATTTTAACAAAGATTTTGGAAAAGAACAAAGATTTTGGAAGAGACTTGCTCTTATGAATTCGGAATGTAGAATGACGGGGGTGAGTTGGGACAGACGGTTTTGTTAGTTGTTTGTTTACATAAGGGACAAAGGAATGGCGTGGAAAATTACATGAGGATGATTTTGGGGAACTTAGCTAATAGTGATATTAACTTTATTTATATACTTATAACATACTTAGACTTAATTACATAATGATTGTGCCTAAACTAATTACATAACATTCCTCCCCCCTTAGTATAAAGATCGCGCCCTTTTTGGGTGCGATTTTTGGGGTTTGGAAGTGACGTTGGTGGCGGTAGCGTTGTTGCCAAGATCGGGGTCTGCGTCGTCGTCATCGGAGATAGTCGTCGAATTTGTCGCGCTCATTGGGATCTCAATGTGTTGCCGTCGTTGCGATGTGTCGAAGCAGTTGTTAAAGATTTGGATACATCCTACGTCGGGGCGAAGTTGTCTTCTGATTCGTTTCCACGGCAGACATTTGTAAATGACCCAGAAGATGGCTGCAGTGCCGAACATTAAGGATGTCCAAGTCAGATAAGTTGGCGCCTGGTATGACACATTCGAACGGAACTTGTTTAATTCCTCTGAGTATTTTTTAATTTGACTTTGTACTTGGTTGAGGGAATTAATTGGGATGTTACTGGGAATGACTGTTAGGAGGTTCGGGCTGTTAAGCCGTTTTCCCTTTTCGTGACAGTCATCCGTTCTTACATCCGGCACGATGATGGGGAATGTGATGTTGTCCTCCGTTGTGAATTTTGCTGAAAGGGTGCTATATCCTGTATGAAGTTTGCATCCTTCAGGAACCGTTAGGATGCCTGCTCCTTGTAGCGAATGATGGGAAACTTCTTTGTGGCACTGTAAAATAGATGGAGCTTCGTGGCTTTGTATATAGAGCCATTTATTGTTCCTTAATGGTTGATAAATGCTGATATTTGCACTGAACGTAGTTGTACTGCAAGTGCTTGGCATTGACTTCGAGGCGCTGAGCAGGATGTCCACTTCGCAGATTGGACGCAGGGCGGACTCGTACACTACGAGGTCGGTGCAGACTTCCTCCTTTGGCTTGAACTTCTTACAATTCTCCAATTTATTTGTTGAAATGTATTGCTGGCCATTGGGGCTCGTAGCTAAATATGTATGCTCAGGCAGGATGGTTGTGTGGTAGGTAGGATTTTGATTTTGAATTGGAATAGAATAAATTCGGTATAGCGTGAAAGGTTCGTTTTGGATTAAAGGAAATTCTAATATAAAAACTAAACGATTTGAATAAATATATGCCGAAAGGGTTGATGAATCTAATATATAATGCAAATTATCGATAGTCACCGGTAATACAAGGCGTTTATGGGTACGGACATGGCTAGAAATTAAGAGCTCTTGGTATAGTCTCTTAAGGGATATAATAGAGGGGTGAATGATGTTAGATTTGCTAAACAATACACTATATAAGCAATCATTGATTTCATTGTCCAAACTGGTAATTACTTCTAAAATTTGTAAAGATATAGTCGAAATTTGTTCACTAACTTTAATGTCAAATATAATTTTATTACTAATATTTAAATAATTATTTAACGAATTTATGTTTTCATTGATAACTTGTTCGTCATAAGAAATTTTGAATATGGTTTCATTAAAATTCTTTAGGGTGGATGATGTCATTTGCAGCTGTTTCTGCATGAGAGCAGTGAGATCTAATTCTCTCTTTTCTAAGAGATCAATGCAGTGATCGTACCTTTTTGCATCATTTGCGTCAGGTGTGCCAATAAGCCATTTTAGGACTGTGCTGATGCCATCTACTAACTCTCTTTTGACCCGCGAATCCTTCCCAAGGTACATGTTAAACTCTGATAACCGGTTTTCTATTTTTCCTAAGTTTACGTTAAGGTATGATTTCGTTGCTTGGACATTGGGAATATTTGGGTATTTGGACGATATAGTGTGAAAGTTGTTCGCTAATCTTAATAAGGATTCATGTGCGATAAAAAGTGGTCTTAAATCGCGGTATATTATGAGTTTCCAAGATTCGTCAGAAGGGTATACATTTCCTTCCTCTAGATAGAACAGACCGGAATGTGAGGGTAATGGTTCCGTAAGGCTGGCTACTGTGGTAGCGGTTGCCCTGGAACAGATGATATTTAAAAGCTAATTTATTTTGAATATTTAAAATATATGGCTTAGGAATATTGAACTTGGGACTTAAAACTAGAGTTTATGGTTAATTAAGAATACTAATTATAACTTTGATAATGAGGAGTATTTATTATAGTAATGTAACTAACATAGTGATTATAATTATATAATAACTGAGCATGCAGATAGAGGCTATTCACCTAAAACTAATGACGCTAATGTATCGTCATTCGAATTTGTACGATTACGTCTAATTTCTATGAGAGTCTTAATGTGCTTATAAGATCTATACAGAAGAATGCATAATATTATTTTAATAATGGAACAAATGATGTAGCTAACATATGGGTCACTTATGTATTCATGAAAGATGTTATTATGATTCTGAGTTGATTGAGCCATTATTTGATTAGCCCTGAAACAAAATTAATTAAGTTTTACTATGAATTAGTAATATTACTGCGATATAGAATTACTGTAATGGTCTCAACCGGTTTGCGTGAACTCTCGTGTTTCGTCCTGATTTTTGAATTATATAATTTTCGTTAAAACTTACTCTACCTATAATATAAGGGCCATCCCATTTGCAATCTAAATTATTAGGATTAGGAATCCTTAGCATCACCTTGTCACCTACTTTAAATTTTGCTATATTTTTTATATTGTTATCGTAACGCTCCTTCGCCCTTTCCTTCATTCTTTCGACATTTTCGATTGCAGATTGCCGGGATATTTTCAATCTTTCGTTTAGATCTCTAACATAGTCTGATGCAGAGTAGTCGGGAATTTGCTTTAATGAATAAAATTGGCGGGGTTTATAGCCAAATAGGAGTTCGTACGGGGTGTAACCCGTGGAATTATTTGTCGAACTGTTATGGCAGATTACTGCGAAAGGAATGATTTGATCCCAATTTTTCAATCGGCGATCGTGATATATGCGGATGTGGTCTCTAAGGACAGCATGAAACCTTTCGAGGGCACCATTTGTCTGAGGATGGTAGGCCGTATTAAAAGATTGGCTGGAGCCGAAAAATTTTATGAGTTGTTTTATCACGGCATTCATGAATTCGGTACCTTGATCAGAGTGGAATCGTTTAGGCACTCCATAATGCTGACAGAAATGCAATAGTTGTTTTGCCACAGTTATCGCTTCCTTATCAGGGATAGGATATGCCTGCACATACCTAGTGAGTTCGTCCTGGAGAGTCAAGACGTATTTGTTGTTATTGTCGCTTACATCGGAATAGGAAACAAGATCCATAGATACTCTCTCGAACGGTTCTGTAGAATGAGTTGTAATAACCATGGGAGCCTTATAGGTTTTTCGTTGAATTTTATTATGTTGACAAGCTTGGCAGCTCTCAACGTATTTTTTTATATCTTCCGTCATGCCTTTCCAGAAATACAATTCGCGAATTTTCCTTGTTGTTTCTATGACTCCTCGATGGCCAGATAAGGGTTCGTCATGAAAGGATTTCAGGATATTAGGAATTTCGTGCGGATCAGGAGTCGTAACCTTATTGTCGCTAATAATAATCGTCGTGATATACATTTCAGCTAAATAAGAGGATATATGATATTGTTCATTTCCTTGGAGTTTACATGTTCTGTCAGTTTTCAATTCGGGGATATAGAGTGTGTCGCATTCATAATTTTGTAAGCATGATAAGAGGGTTTTAAAATAACTTTCTGAGTCCCAAGGGTCGAAATGGCGTGGTCTCGTAACACCAAGATATATATATTTTGCTTTTTGTCCGAAACCAAACGATCCACTTGATACAATTCCTTATTTTTCTCCAAATATGGTTCCACTTGAGAACAGCGATTTATGGCTTCGTCTGAAAGGTTATTGTGGGCTGAAAGCGTACTTGAAATAGGAATGAAAATATTTTTATGTCTAGTGTCAAAAAGGTTATCAGATGTAAATTTTAAAAGTTTGTCGTCGAAGTTATGTGAAGGTTGTTGAATGTAGCGTTGGAAGTTTAACTGTAAATAGTCATTGTCTTGGGATTGGGTAAAAGATTGTGGGTTATCGTCGTTCGTTGATTCGAGAATGTTTGTGTGGAGAATAGGCGGACGCGACAATGCGTCAGCGTTGGTATTATTTTTACCAGATTTGTAAACGATTTCGTAATCATATTCTTCGAGTTTAAGTCGCCAACGGACTAACCTACTACCGGGATCTTTTACTGAAAAGAGCCAGGTAAGGGGCTTATGGTCAGTGACAATCTTGAACTTTCTACCAAAGAGATATGGTCTAAAATGCTTTGTAGCCCAGACAATAGCTAACAATTCGCGATCTATTGTGGAGTAATTAGATTCAGCCTTGTTTAGTGTGCGAGAGGCGTATGCAATAGGAAGATCTTTGCCTATTTCGCCTTGAGATAGCACGGCTCCGATTGCGTGCATGGAGGCATCGGTGGTTAATATGAATTCCTTGGAGAAGTCTGGGTATTGTAATATTGGAGGATTCGTTAAAAGATTTTTGCAATGTTCGAGTGCAGACTGTTGAGAGTTACCCCATACAAAGGGAACATCCTTTTTCAAAAGGCTTGTGAGAGGCTTAGTTATTTTACTGAAATCGGGAATAAAACGACGGTAATAACCGGCAAGACCTAGAAATGATTTAATATCTTTACAGGATTTAGGTACAGGAAACCTTTGAACAGCTTCGATCTTATCTGGATTTGGTTTCACACCTTTGTCGGAAATGATATGACCTAAGTAGGCGACTTCGCGCCGAAGAAATTCGCATTTATCTGGTTGGACCTTCAATCCATGTTGTTGTAGTCTAGAGAATACTTCACGCAATTTGTTCTCGTGTTCCTGTAAGCTAGATGCAAAAACGACTATATCATCTAAGTAAACAAAGCAGCGTTCGCCTTGTAGTCCGTAAAGTATAGAATCCATAGCACGTTGAAAAGTGGCGGGAGCATTCTTTAAACCGAATGGCATTCTTTTATATTCGTAATGTCCGTATGGTGTGCTGAAGGCAGTTTTCGGAATATCTTTTGGTTCGACTTCTAATTGATGAAATCCAGATGCTAAATCAAGAGTTGTGAAGTATTGTGCGTGTCCTAGTTTGTCTAAAATTTCAGAGATGTTGGGTATCGGATAACTGTCGCCAATAGTGATGTCGTTGAGTTTTCTATAGTCTATAACTATTCGCCACTTTTGTTTACCTGAGGCGTCAGTTTTTTTGGGCACAACCCATAAGGGGCTGTTCCAGGGTGAAGAGCTCGGTTGAATAATATTTTGTTCTAATAATTTTTTCACTTGGTCGTTAACTTCTTGTTCGTGCACTTGAGGAAAGCGATAAGTCTTTGTATGTATAGGTATGTCTGAAGTTGTGGGAATGGAATGTCGAGTATGGTTACTAAAAGAGAGTGAGTCACCTTCAACGTAAAATATATCGGAATAGTCTGAAATAATTTTATATATTGATTCTTTTTCTTCATTATTTAAGTGATTGTCTCTGATAAGGCTTAGTACTTTGTCTCGTCTGTCTAATGAATTTGTCTGATTGTTGTATTGACTGTAATTAGCGTTGTTGATATGATGTAAGTTAAATGAATCGACCTTTAGAGTTGGTTGGCTAATTACCTTATCTGAATCACTAATGTTTACACAAGTAATTAAAAATGAGTTGTTCACGACATTTACTAAAGCTTGAGGAAATAAAATATCGTTATCATATATTTGACAATTTACGATTCCTGTTCCAGAAATCATGCTATCAGTCTTGCATTTAATTACGGTTTCCGATCGTTTGTTTAATGTCTGGTTATTCAGATCATTAATTGGTTCGTTTTCAACTAAAGAATGGAGTTTGTAGGACTTATTGCCTACTTGCATAATTTTAGATTGAATGTACAACTTCACATTAAATTGAGACATAAAATCGTTCCCCAGAATGCCGTCTGCTTTTATATTAGCGTTAACGACGTGAAACTTATGCTTAGGGAGATTGTCTAACGATATTTCAGCTGTCCCTGAGCTGCAAATAGAAGAGGATGTAGCTGAAATGCCTATGATGGATACGATCTCGGTTTTATCTAGTATAGCTGTACCTAACTTATTAGGTTTAATTAAGGACACTCCTGCACCTGTGTCTATGAGAAAGACAATTGATTCGTTATCGACTTGAAAGGTGCAATGTAATAAATTTTCAGGAGGTATGTCATTCAGCGTAGAAATAGTAAAGGACTTAGGATTAATTGACTTGTGTTTAGGTTTGGATTTAGGACGTTTGTAAGATTTAGTAGATTTGGACGATTTAGGAGTGCCAAGAGTTTGGGGCTGGTTACCCTGTTCGTAGGCATTGGGGTTGAAAGATTTAGAGGTGCCAAGAGTTTGGGGCTGGTTACCCTGTTCGTAGGCATTGGAATTGAAAGATTTAGAGATGCCAAGGGTTTGGGGCTGGTTACCCTGTTCGTAGGCATCGGAATTAGAATTAGAATTGCGATTTGTTAAAGGTCCTGTGGTTGTGTCGATAGTCTGCGTACCGATATCGCGACATTGTCTCCGATAGACAGGTTTTTGTTGCGAGATCGATTTTTGCATGCTAATCGAGTTCTGTCCCCGATGGACTGGATTTCGTGGAGGAGCCTTTTCATATTCGCCGATTAATCGAGCTGGAGGTTCTCCAGTTCTGATACTGGGGTCTGTGTCAGGGTGATTGAGCAGGGAGCTGAAGCGATTGCCAGCGAATCGCTCACTTCGCTGGTCGCGTATGAGTTTAAATGACCTAAACGAGCAGGAGGTGCAGGTAAGGCACGTTGATTGAATCTTTTAGAGTTTTCTTGATAATGATTATCCTTATTATTGTTGTAGGCTCGCTTCCTGCATTCAGAAATTACGTGCCCGGGGTTCTTGCAATAGCTGCAAAATTTTTGCAAAGGGCTGAAATTGGTATTCGGTGTGGGCGGTGGTCGATTAAAACTTTGGTTTGGATTATTGTAAAAGCGAGGTGATCTAGTTGATGAGATAGCAGTTTGATTTGGCTTAGATGACGAATGTTTAAAAAGATTCTGCCTAGCACTGTTCATCGCTCGGATTTTATCTTCTTGAATGACGAATTGACCTGCCGTTGTGAGTGAGGTGAAGCCTTTCGTCCTAAGCATCGTACCGATATCAGAGCTTAAACCGTTTATAAATACGTTTAAGGCGGTGTCTTCGGTGATTTTTAACATGCCTGGAAGAGTTTTGTCTTCAATTTCGGCATTTAATTTCTCAATAATTTTGCTCCTACTTAAATCTACTCTATGGTAGTACATAATAAGAGATTCATCTGGTTTCTGGAACATTGATTGTAATTCCAGATTCAAATGTGATAGTGTTTTTAAATTTGAAAAACGCTCTATTAGGAATGATCTCAAGTCCTCCCATGATGCGTATTGCCTACAATGCACATCAGAAGCACTTGGACCTACTATATTATTTAAGGTATATACTAACAGTAGTGGGATTTGGCTTTCGGTAGCTATTTCGAAAGCCGCACCACATGACCTTATGAATCTATAGATTTGTTCTGGTTGAGCTGTGTCGAGCGACGGGACTAATTTTAATAACGTATTAAAATCTAATGTGGGCATATCGATTTCGGGCTTAACTTTGGGTATAGACATAATGTAGTAATTAGAAATAGGCAGGATTTACTATTAACGATTAGGAGATAGGGTTTAGAAATTAGAGGGATTTGACATAGAATTGGGGAGTGAGCAAACAAGTTAAGCTACTCACCACAGCAACATCAAAATGTGGAGTCGCATGTCCGGCGTGTGTTCTTGAAAGCCTGCAGCTACCGTACGTTTTCTTCTGTTGGGCGATGCTGTCCCGGAGAATACTCAACGTTCGTTGTACACACGTCTTCGCGAATCCTACCGACTGCGCCAAATTGTTACGTGGTGAAAAGCTCGAACTAGTTTTTAAAAATTTTATATATTTAATAACTAAAATACAAACTAAACTTAATTTTAACAAAGATTTTGGAAAAGAACAAAGATTTTGGAAGAGACTTGCTCTTATGAATTCGGAATGTAGAATGACGGGGGTGAGTTGGGACAGACGGTTTTGTTAGTTGTTTGTTTACATAAGGGACAAAGGAATGGCGTGGAAAATTACATGAGGATGATTTTGGGGAACTTAGCTAATAGTGATATTAACTTTATTTATACTTATAACATACTTAGACTTAATTACATAATGATTGTGCCTAAACTAATTACATAACACCCTCCAAGTAGTTCTACTTATTAATATTTTTCACGAAAAGCTAGTAGGTATTCATACAGCATTTTCTTTTAAATCAATAAGTATGTCTATGTTCATACACTAATCAGTTGTAGTTTGAATTCATAAAATACATACATATATATATATATATAAGAATTATATTTCTTTGTACAAAGCTTAACGCAATATTTCTTAGAATTCGCTAACTCATATTTCGTAACTGCATATTTTGTGCAATGTGCATCCGTGATCATATTTACTGTCATTGATAATTGTGGCTTCATTCAGGCAAGATTTATCAATATTATGTTAAGTTTTTAATATTGATAAATCTTTTTTCAAAGTTTTTCGAACTATTTAAAAGTGTTTTTTTGAATATATGAATATATATATCAGTGAAAATAGAGTAAACTGTAGGTACTTACGTAATAGTGAAAACAAGTTGCTCAAAGTGTGATACGAGTACAGTAAGAAATGGCAGTAAAATGGGAACTATTACAAAATCTAGAATGAAATATGCACGAAGTTCACCGGTAGCCACTCACGGGTTGATATAATGTGGGAATAATTTGAATGTGTAATGCAGGGGCATATATCACAATCACAAGATCAAACAGTATGGGATCTAATAAATAGTAAAAAAAATTTTTTTTTTGCTTTATTTCGGTTAAGTGAGTTAAAAACATGGAATACTAATACATTGTAGGTTAAATATGATTATATATACTATCACTTTTAGGCATGTGTGTGAAATAGTTAGTACACAATACTTACAGTAGAAACTAGATTATCCGGCCCTCAGTTATACGGATTCGCGATTATCCGGCCTACCAACAGCGACCAATTATGTATATTAAATACCCAAAAGTCGAATTTATGCAAGCATGAACGCGTCGTGCAACATTATGTCCGTACTAATATTATAAATTTAGTACGATTAAAGTATGTATGGATGTATGGATGTTTGTAACACTTTCATGCAAAAACTACTGAACCGATCGCCATGAAATTTTGCATACACGTTGTCTGACACACCAGAAAGGACATAGGGTACCTTTCATCGTTCAACGCGGACGAAGTCGCGGACACCAGCTAGTACTACATATGCACAAAACCCGCTTTTTTTATACATTCGATTATCCGAATGTCAAAGGACAACAATTAGTCCGGATAATCGAATATCTACATAATATTAATATCGTAAAGAAAATCCGAGTTGTAGAATGTGCTTTGTACAATCATACTTTAATATAGTTTTTTTGACGCTTTGGCGAATAATCATTTAGGGATCTTCTTATTCTTAATTTACAAACGCATTTCTGCATTCGCATTTTCGCATTTCATTAGGGACATTTTCCCATACATCTCTTACTAATTTTACCATGAGTAGTTCTCTCGTGGAATGCAATAAAAGCAAGTAGTTAGAGATTAGATGGGTTGACTAATGTTTTTCTTATTTGAATTTTTATTGATATATTTTATAATATTTCATATTTGACTAAAAAAAAAACATAATTAAACTAATTTCACTTAATGATTACATAACATTTGACATCATAATTTGACTAAACGGGATGTAACAATAAACATCTCAGTCAAAAATGGTTAAATATGTTTTATTACTTTCATTATATTTTACGTTTCTCATGGACTAAATATAATATGAGAAATATACATATATACTACTATTATAAAGAGGAAAGATTTGTTTGTTTGTTTGTTTGAATTGAATAGGTTCTGAAACTATTACTGGACCGATTTGAAAAATTCTTTCACTGTTGGGAAGCTATATTATCAGCGAGTAACATAGGTTATATTTTATAAAGTTACGCGGACGAAGTCGTGTGCAACAGCTAGTATAATATAATCTGCGAAGAGCTTAACTTCGCTTGACGTCAATGGATTTAATAACTGGTTTTTTAATAGGGTTGTTTAAGATGACGATAATTTCTCAATTTTGATGACGTTTTCTTTAGTAACCGATCACTTCTATGAAACCGATAATAACACGTTAATTTAAACAATAAATGTGTTCGTTTAGAACATGTACTGTTATTTTGTTGGCTGTGGGTTTTAAGTTTATCCGCGGTCCGATACTGCGGTCGCTGTGACATGCCGGCGTACCCTTCGTCTTTATTTATTAACACACTCTAAGTAGAACACGTTGGCCACTAGGGAACGAACACACGTAGACAATTTCATATTACTTACGATTTAATCTTAGAAATACTTTACCCTATTAGGATTGCATCTTCACACATTCTTCACACATTCCACACAACACCATCTAGTTCCACAGTAAGCAACTAATGCTTGTATTATGGATACCAGACAGTTTGATATACTACATAGATTACTTATTTTTTGTAAATACATACGTATTATAAATACAAAAACATCCATGACTCAGGTGCAAAGGTAAAATGTTAAAACATAAACATTCGCCACAATCGGGATTCGAACCCGCGGCCGTTTGGTTAACAGCTAGGGTTACTAGCCACTAGACCAAACGTGCATCGCCTTGACAACTGCTTTTATCATTGGGAAAAGGCAGCACAGCACACATACCATCAACTGGAGCGTTTTTTCTTGCTAAACGCTTTTAAATTAAAAATAAAACAAGACATCAAGACGAAACTTGTATAATGTAAATTAATCAATAAAAAATTCACATCGAACATCAAAGTTTTATGTTCCAAACCCTATAAGGCAACCATGTCCATAGTTCACGTAATCCCAAGAACTGAATTGCCTTGACCGGCGCCGATAATATCGTGCTATCTTATTTTACGATCAAAATGTCTTCTTTTAGTTAAAGTATACTTTATTCTTCAATATTCATCGACACTGGACTCGTAGTCAAAATTGATTTCATTTATAATAAATAAATAAATAAAATAAAAATGAATAAATAATTCTAAATGCACAGCCCTTATTAAAGGTTCAATTTACTGATAAAAAAATCTAAACATACAGAAAATTACGGACTTTACATTTCAACAATATAGAAACAAAAAAAAAAAGCAAAAATAAGGTTATATGAAATAATCAGAGAATATTAATGTGTACAGAAAAATAAAAGGAAAATTTACACACACACACATTCACACACAATATTTATTGCATTAACAGTAAAAAAGATAACTACTTACTATACTATATTATTCATATTTATAAGCCAGCAAGAATGTTGCCTATGCTTTTTCTAAAGGTAGGAGAGTCCTTACAAAACCTGTGGCGTTGCTTGTGTTATATGCGACAGTACTCAAGAGTCACCTACCTACCATCAAAAGTGAACTGTCAACCTGTCTGTCTACTAACATAAAAAGAACCATCTATGACCGCGTCATAGATGATACGACGACGAAATCTCTGGGTTGGCATCAATTTGGTACAACTCATCAAAGCACTCACCATTGTGCAACACAAAGAGAGGCTCTATCTTATGCTAAGGGGTTCTAACCGCTGTTGTGTGAGCTATGGAACGTCATTTAGAACAATTGAGTCGATTCAGAGCTTAATGTGCAAGAAATTAATTCCTATGTTTAGGGATATATAGCCTAACACGCCAAGGTAGTTCGCAGAAAGTTAATAATAGCTTCTCTGTATGACATACGAAGTATTTCACATAATGAGTCAATGACACGTGCAGGCTAATGTATGACAATAAAAACTAAACACATGAGCTTCAGCAGAATTATAGTGAACTTTATTCCTCAGGTAACAGAGTTTAATATCGTGCGCGGTTTGGTTTAACAGTTGTATCAGATAGATTGTATAAATGTCCATTGAATGTTCATGTTGCAGCACGAATTCTATCTTTCATTGTTGACAGGAGACGTCTTCTGTCCCTTTCTTTTTATACTTTATTTGTACTGAGTATCTCCTTTCAATAGTGATGCATTGCTATGAGTTATATATACTTGAGGTAACTCAAATGAAAACCAATTTATAACTTCCTTTACACAGGACAGAGAATAATTTAAGCTTTCTAAATTTACATCTAGAAAGTCTATAGAATTTTTATGGGTTTGTATGTTAATGTAAACATAACAGAATAAACCACTTTTGAGGGCTGTTTTAAAATCACCATTTAAAGATTTTGGTTTAATTTAAATTTTTATATTTGCACGCCTTAAGGGCAGGATGTAACGACTAATATAATAATATAAAATACACCTATGTATATGTATACCAACATTCAGGAAATAAACAATTTTTTATTTTTGATATAGTGACCAACAAGTGTTCATTTAGTAGGAAGTGCGTGTTTGTCTGTAATACTAAACAAGTAAGAGTTACCGCTGATTACATCCAGCTAGAGCTTTCAAAATATTTATTTAACATTTAAAATAAGAATTTAACAGTTACTTAGGCAATTATTGTCTATTATTAACAATTATTCTGGTAATAATTGAAGTATAATACAATGAAATTATTCTTTTTATACGTCCCAAACGACGTCAGCTTAACCAAAAACCGGTTATTGTGACATTGTTGCTTCGTAAACTGTCGCTAGTGGCTCAGGATGTGTAAAAAGTTGATTGCGAAGCGCATTTCATGCATTCGTACAAATGTCCCGCGTTACTTATATAACAATTAGGTTCTCAGGTTTATTTAGGTGAAGTCTGAAACATTCTAAAAAAAAATGTCCTCTATCTCAGTATGCTGAGACATTCTGCTCGCAGGCTGGTTCATATACAAAATAGGAATATATTATATACTCTTAAAAGGTCTCAGCACTATCGTCCATTTCTTTAATAGTTCAAAAGACTTGTTTCTCCTGTTGCATCTATTGAGGAGTTTGTATAGTCTGAGACAAAAGCAGACTGTCTACAAAGAGCAAAGGTTCTTTTGTTTTAATTGCAGGGTTGGGGGTGTTTTAATCCTTGTCGGGGCGTAATAACCCTTCTTCATTACAACTGTGAGAACGTGAAAGCATTTAAAAAGGATAGAAAACAAAAGTTTTACGTCTGCAATCCATGAAATTCTTTACCTTGTCTACATAGATAGCTTATCAACGTACATACGTACACTACACCAACTGCTCTTTTCTCTTTTCCGACTTCTACTTTGCGTAAGTATAATAATTGACGACACGTTTGGTCTAGTGGCTACTAACCCTAGCTGTTAACCAAACGGTCGAGGGTTCGAATCCCGCTAGGGGCAAATGTTTATGTGTTAACATTTTACCTTTTTACCTGAGTCATATGGATGTTTTGTATTTATAATATGTATGTATTTACAAAAAAAAAGTAATCTAAGTAGTATATCAACTGTCTGGTATCCATAATACAAGCGTTAATTGCTTAGTGTGGAACTAAGATGGTGCTGTGTGGAATGTATAAAAAAATTGACAGTTTATCTAAGATTTTTTCATTTTTGCAATTGGATACCTCGTTTTTTTGGGTATAAGCCTTATCCACTTTTGTCGTTCTATTCCCATATTATTATTATTTCTAAGTTTTGTCTATTGATTTCATCGGTCTGTCTCACATCTCACACACACACACTAAATAGTATAAATAACCTATTGAGTTATCTAATTATAATAATTATATGAATAATATAAATAAATAATGAAACTTTAATTTACACAAACACATTATCACTGTACTTTATTTACAGAATCATTTTCTATTAATGTGAATGTATTAATTATGAATTAATGTGAATTGCATAACAAAAAATTTATATGTAATAAAAAAAATTATTGTATATCTAAAAGTGTATTTTCAGCTGCCTCTAATGATATATATAAACATATACGGTTGAGTGTACATCGCGTATGAGGGGAACAAACGTTTAGAACACGGCATTAGCAACAATGAGCCGTGGAGTGCGAAATCCCCATTGAGATGACATTGCCATAATACTCGTACGATCGTGCAAGTGGCGCGGCACCACAGTCGACTCTAAAATTACACGTCTAGCGATCTCAGGATTAGCTTCCTTTTTACAGCGAAAATCTGCTCAATTGAGAGCGAGATGTTGGCGTAAATGGTAAACGGTTCAAGGAATACAATCTTTAAAGCCAATATAAGAGAGTTGATTTTCATTTAACTAAACTTTAATTACTAATAAGACCATTTTATACGTGATAACGTCACTAGTACATGTATTGTATTGTATACTTACTATGGACTCATTCTTCATATTGTATACTTACAAAGGGCTAATGTGTGTGTGTTAGTGTGTGTGTGTTAGTGTGTGTGTGTGTGTGTGTGTGTGTGTGTGTGTGTGTGTGTGTGTGTGTGTGTGTGTGTGTGTGTGTGTGTGTGTGTGTGTGTGTGTGTGTGTGTGTGTGTGTGTGTGTGTGTGTGTGTGTGTGTGTGTGTGTGTGTGTGTAGCAGTCATAGATTGGACAGTCAGTCTGGAAGCAGTAACTACCATAGAGAAATAACATCAGTGTGCTGTTGTGTTTCGGTGAGGAGTAAGGGATGCTAGATAGAGCCCATTTTCTAATCTGTGGCGTTACTTGTGTTAATAGGCAACGATAGGTGGCCAAGCGACCTTTACATAAAATAAAAATATGATATTTACATAGAAGATCCCTTTATTCTCTTCTCTTTTTCTCATAGGGGAATTTACTCGTCTACAGATGCATTGAAGCACTTGTTAATTCACGACCATCGTTTATGCAAATATGGTGGCCCATTTGACTGCGGTGTTTCCCTGCCAATATTTTTATATATAACAAAAAAAAAAGTTGAAGAAACTAAGAACAAATGTCATTACTCCCAACAATGTCATTGCTCCAAATTAGCATTGGTCATTACTCCCAACGTATTGTTACGTATTTAAAATTGATTATCTCTCTCACCGAGCGTGAACATGTCACCAAAATATCCACGTAGATATAAAAAAAAAAATGACACGAAAACACAACGAACTGCGGGGAATATTTCAATCATACAGTTCTAATTTTACACATACAACCGGGCCGAGCTATCGCCAAGCGAGAAAGTTTTTTCGTTATAGTCATTAAATCACTTGTCTGTCTGTTGCAACGCGTGGGGTCCAACTCACACGTGGGACAATAGTGCCCCTTAAGCAACCCTCGTAATGCACACCAGAATAAACCGACCTCCCCTGTTTTACTCCTCCCCTTTAAACTGTGCGACTTCGGAAGGAGGTCAAATGATGTTCAGAGGTCAGCATTTAATGGTTATATGTATGTAACAGCTGTTGTACAGAGAACGGGTAAGTCTTTTGAAGTAGTTAAGTTCTCTGCTAATAGTTCGATACGTGATCTACGTGTTTGAGTACATAGTAGAAATGTAACGGTATCATATCGCGAAATTATTGGTTCTAAATATTAACGAACCAACACCCACTTTAGTGAGCACCCACTAGCTAGCTGATCTGACGACATAATCAATGTTACGGGAAAACAAGTATGAAAGTTATGGCTAGTCTTACGCTTTGGCAGTTAATGAGGGGGCGTCAAATCTATCAGTAGGTTCATGAGTCTATAAGCGTCAACTGTTGAACATAGGCCTTTGTAATTGAGTGCCACCACAATCGACTTCTTACATCTACTGTCAGTATGTTGAGGTCACCTCCAACATGGTCTCCACTACAAGACTCATGCACGACATGTATGCCCTGCCCACTGTCACCTGAGCTGACTGATTCTTTGAGCTATGTCAACTACCGCTGTTCTCTGACGGATCACTATTTTGAAAAATTTATTTAGAGAACTGCGAAGCATTGCCCTCTTTATAGTTCGCTGAGCGAATAGATTTTTTTTTTTCAAAACTCGATGGGCGTCTATTGCCTGTTAATGATTATAAATGATGAATAATGTAGCTATATGAACGACTTGAATACAAAAACATTAGGGATGAAATTCATTTCTGGAATTTTTTTCAAAATTTCTTGAAAATTTAGTGAAAATCGTCCAAGTTGATCCGAAAAGTTTAATAAGTATGTAGAAATATGAAACACTCTATATTTATAAAACATTAAAATCCTAAACATATCCCGGAAATATTATAATTATGAATTTATTCTTCTTCATTTTGATTGTGTACCTACTCTTAAATACCTGCCGAATTTATTTATAATATAAGATTCATAAAAGACGCGGTGTACTTTCAGAAGGTTCCTATAAATAAAATAAGTTTACGCATAATACATTGCTTAAAGTATTACCCAATAATATTGCTAAGCTTTCTTATATACACTAATTAAATACATAGATTTCTTTTCAACGTTGAGCAAATATAAACCGGTGTTTATACCAGAGATACTTTTTGTTTTAACATTCGCAGTGAAAAGCATCTATTCCCAAGACGGTTATACGTTACCATCCATTATTGGGCCTGGATTTAGATGGATTCTCGAAAAAATACAACTAAAATCCCGATATCACCTTTGGCCATTCACAAAGTATCCCATTAAGTAATTTTTTTCCGTCAAAATCTAATGTAGAGGGTGGTACCGCATATGAGAAGTGTACACACAATTTCAGCGTAATGGAAATCGAACTTTATGCACTTGGAAGAGAATGCATATTGGAAAGTACAATTTGAGATTAGACTAAGCTTCCCCGTTGGACACACTGGCAGCTGCCAGCAAATGCACTCGGATTTTGAACCCCAAAACGCAATGTTATGTAATAATAATAAATTTAGAAAGACAAGGCATTACTTGTTCATCGTTGGGGGCTGAGGTTTGCACATCGCGTTGCACCCTTGCACCCTTGTCCTTGTCAAACTTATTGCAATTATCAAATCCATTGTCCCATTTGAATATTGTAATTCTTAATGATTTATTTGTGTTTTAAAATTCATAAAAAACGAACCAAGTTTAATTGGAGTATCATATCTTTTCTGTGTCGTTTCATCGCCACTGATAAAGCGAATAAAGCGAAAATAAGTACTGAGTATTTGGTGGCGATTTGACATTTAAATTTTTAAGATCAGTTTCTAATATTATAGGCAATCTATATCTATATCTAATATTATATGTACACTAATCTTAATATTATATGCACCCAACACAGAAATTTAAGGACTTGTTATAGTTTTATTACAAATAAATTAAGTATAACCAAATATTGAGAAGGACAAAGACCATGAAATACGTTGTTTTTTAATATATGGGACATGTTCTAATATGTGGATCCAAATGAAGTTGTCTTTAAAATTGAGGGCGTAGTTTCTCCTATCAAAGTGGGTGTGATTCTCAAGAAATGCGTATTTAATCCACACGTTCTCAGTGAAATATCCCACAAAGGCATCTCGCGACGACAATGCTTAACCATAATCTATTTGCACAACGTCGTCATAACACAATACTATGGAGCGTTCACAAAAGAGTGTTTACTTAAAACCCCTTTCACACCTCTATTGTTCGGCCACCAGCCTCGTGAGAACCGTTAAAAACGAATCGCTTGTCTCCCGTCGCCTATCAATGAGGCGAAGGCGAAGGGCGGGGTAGGTCAAGATAAAATGGTAGAGCGTACCGAATGGCTGTAATTCTGAACGGTGTCATATCCTACGGACTGTTGGAATTTAAACGTTGTACATACGCAAGGTGTCTATAAAAAAAATGAGACTTATTTTGCTTCATGATATGAAAATAAAGTTAAACTATTGTTGCTAATCTTTCGAGGGAGTTTTAAAAATCATTCCAAGGAGACTTTAATGACTGCGCTATAATGCGGCTCGAACTCACCGGTGGGTGTGGCTAAAATGCGTCCTGTCTCACACAGCACACAGCGCGGGAAGAGCAGTCGAGTGAAATGATCAATGATACCAAAAATGAGCACCGAAAAAAACATAAACAGACCCTTGGGAAAATGCTTTTTTTGACTACTGCATGTATCAATTTCGTGTAAAGTTATTTGAATTCTTGAAAAACTAATCAATGTCTGTGGCTAAAGTATTTTGGAGTTTTTGTACACTAGAGTGACCTATTCACCCTCAAATTTGTATTAAAATTTGTGTTAAAATATGGATTTTTCAAGGATAGCAACGAACCTAGTTAACGATAAGATAAATCGATATCATACTTACTTTTATAAATTAAACATAAAACAGCGGAGTAATTCTACGTTTGTATGGAGGAAAAGCTGACTAGTTTAACCTTAACGGTCTGTCTTAGGGGTCTCTGGTTCGATTTCAGGCAGCGGCGTTTATTCAAATAATGCGGATTTAGTAGTGGAAGGACACAGCGGTTCGCAGTCATTCGGGCAGCCCGTCAGGCGGCAGTAACCACGCCCTTACAGAAGACCACCAAATAACAGAATAGCATATTTGTTCTTGTGTTTTTATGAGTGGTTAAGGGATGCCAGAGCCCATTTCCCTGTCCATCTTAATCCTACTATAGTCGTCAGCACACTTGCAGCTATAACGGCGACGGTAGTCATCTACCATCAAGTGGACAGTCAGCCTGTCTGACAAACTAAGTATATAATTTAAAAAAAAAACAGTGGCAGTCCTGGAGTGCCGACAGAAGTGAAAACTTGAACAATTATATGTGTATTTTTTGAATCGTCAGGAAAGTATATATTTATATACAGAGGTTTCGGTTACGGTTACGGTAACAATGTCGCGAGTTCAATGGTTTTTTCCCGTCTCAAAAATGCCCAACGTGCCTAAAGAAGTTTTCACTTCAAAAACAATTTTTTATTTACTTTTTTATAATACTTCACCAGTTATCTATTCCAGTTAAAATTTTCATCATTTTACCTGGAACTCATCTCCCCCATATTACTATTTGTAATGACAATGTAGGAATTAAAAATATTTAATTCTAATAAAATTTATATACAAACATAATTAAAATGTAGTTAGTATCTACAAATTGGTAATCATAATTTTTTTTATGTACAATTTAAATATAATTTTTTTCCCACACTCCTTTTGAAATTTATTCGCTGTCTTATGCAATACATTGTTTTGTGGTACACAAATACACATATTTGATTTTGTTGTGTAAATAATATGACGCGGTCGTACCGGATACCCCGCTGAACTGTTCTATGAAATTCCAACAACTCGTGACTCACAGTGTTATGTATGTTCAAGATGATAAGCGCGCTTAATATTTGTATATCTAAACATGGGTAGCGTCTTAGTGATAGCGGTGATGTAGCTATCGACTATTGATATTTGTAGTACAAATTTTTGTAGTAGGTTTGCGTATATAAAAAAAAATGCATTCAGGGCGAAGCCGGGAGCGAGCCGCTAGTTTATATTATCTATACTAATATACTAATTTTATAAATGCGAAAGTATGTTTGGATGTATTGATGTTTGTAACTCTTTCACGCAAAAACTACTGAACCGATTACCATGAAATTTTGCATACACGTTGTCTGGGACACCAGAAAGGACATAGGGTACCTTTCATCCAGAAAAAAAGGACTATTCCCGAGGGATAAATAAAAAATAAAAAACTAACGCCAGGCCAAAGTGTTATAGCAACACGAGGTCAAGCGTTATATTGCTTTTTTTTAATTTTCAACGCGGACGAAGTCGCGAGCACCAGCTTGTAATATATAAATAAAATTGTAAAAAAAACTATCAAGTTAGTCCGCTTTGAGTATGTACTTTTATTTTTACGCGTAAACTTAAATATCGCCGATAATACCACCACACCCTACTCACAATTATGACTACCATCACATGAGTAATAGTTTTTTTTTCCTATGACATATTATCTTAACTATTTATCGGTTATTGTACTGATAAGAAACTTTAATTTTAGAATTTTTTATTTGCAAAAAGTTAGTACAATAATTATTATATAAATAATTATAATTGTAAAAAACTATGAAGTTATGTGCAATATTTAGCGCATTTGAAAAAGAAAAGACAGTAGGTACTGATTGCTAATCTTTATCTCTAATAAAAATAATATTAAATTAAACTTTATAATTAAATTAAAATTAATATTAATAAAATATTAATAAAAAATAATATTAATAATATTAAATTAGATTTATTAAAAAGATATGAATGATTCATTTTTATTGTTTAAAATTATCTGATCATTTTTATCTGGTTTAAAATGTGTCCAATTGTTTGCTTTGAGCATGCTACTAAATAAGCATTATTTAGTAGCATGCTTAAAACTAGCATGCCTATTGGTGGCAAATGCTAACATTTGTCTGAGCATGCTAGTTTTAAACATGCTAATGAGCATGCTGGTAATGAACATGTTTGTCAATACCTTAAATCTGTAGGCCAAATACTGCTATCACCTCTAGACTACGAGTAGATATCGAGATCCATATTTGAATGCTCACAACACGTCCGGCCAACCAACACTACTTAGGCTCGAGTTCACCAACAGACGGTTATTTTTAAACAGCTGTTTAAAATTTAAACAGCCGTTTAATAATATTTTGTTGATCACCATCGCTAAACTGCGGGTTAAACGAACTAAACATCAAATTAATCATTATGTTAATCAGATGTTTAGGGCGTTTAACCCGCATTTTAGCGATTTTGAACAACAAAATATTATTAAACGGCTGTTTAAATTTTAAACAGCTGTTTAAAAATAACCGTCTGTTGGTCTCGAGCCTTAATATCTTACAAAAACATCGGTTCGGTTAGCACCCCCTTAGCATTTATTATCAAAAGTGTTTGATTCTATCCTAGTATAGATAAAAATTGAAATTTTAAAATCGAGTCATGATTTTACTGGCGCTTAAAACTCCGTCTGTTGGTCTCGAGCCTTAATATCTTACAAAAACATCGGTTCGGTTAGCACCCCCTTAGCATTTATTATCAAAAGTGTTTGATTCTATCCTAGTATAGATAAAAATTGAAATTTTAAAATCGAGTCATGATTTTACTGGCGCTTAAAACTCTGACCAAAAAATCTATTGTGGATTATAAATAGCATTTTATTGTTTCTGTGCGTAAAAAAATAATATCTTACAGCTATCCCCTTAGTACCTGTGTGAACCCCCAAAATTACTAACTTTTTACCCTACCCTACCTACATGCGTGTGAACTATCGAATTCGGACTACAGTAGGTACTATGACACAGTATGAAGGGAGTACAGTAGGTTATATAAGTATAACGATTAGATAAGAAATGCTTTCTAATATAAGCCTTTCGGTTTCATAAATATTATTAACTTTCGGTGCGAAATATTCTGTATTTTCTAATCCTAAATGTAATCCTGCATCATATATGCTAAGTACTCTTTTAATTTAAAATAAGAAAAAAAAAATACTATGCGCCACACCCTTATGAAGAATATATATATATATATACTTTTGACATGAATAGTGGCTATTGAATCTCTATATACGTATGTATAAGGACCATAATAAATCTAACGTTGTGATAAAATTTACAAATTTATCCTGATTAATTAAATGTTAATATTAAAAAGATTACTTTAGTACTATTTAATTAAGCTTTTACGACCTTTTGAAGAATACTAGGTCGCAACATTTTTATCATGTTTAAATTCGAAAATTTTGGGCATTAAGAGCCTCTTTCACCTACTACAAATAAAGTGTTGAATATTTACTTTTAGAAATAATTTTATGTTTTATTAAATTATGCACTCGGTTTACTGCATCCTTCGATAGGCGAATTTTTTATTATTATTTTCTTTTTAATGTTTGGGACTTACCGTACAAATAAAGGTAAGTATAATATCATCTCTATCATTCCCGGTTACCGGTTAGCCTACTTGATACATGGTGAACTTGACACAGGCCCTAACAGATCAAAAAGATAATTAGTTATCTAAATTATCGTTCTGAAAGATTCTTAGTAACACTAATTAAGATTTTTATAATATTGACGACACGTTTGGTTTAGTGGCTAGTAACCCTAGCTGTTAACCAAACGGTCGCGGGTTCGAATCCTCGCTAGGGGCGAATGTTTATGTGTTAACATTTTACCTTTGCACCTGAGTCATGGATGTTTTTGTATTTATAATATGTATGTATTTACAAAAAAATAAGTAATCTATGTAGTATATCAAACTGTCTGGTATCCATAATACAAGCATTAGTTGCTTACTGTGAAACTAGATGGTGCTGTGTGGAATGTGTGAAGATATTTATTTATAATGTGCACAGATGTCTTGTTTGATTACTGCAGTTCTGTCGATATGTGGTATAAGGGGTGCAACCAAAAATAGTGTAAGGCGATTAACCGCCCCGCGGCTCCTTTGGATCCAATACTAATGTAATAATCGGGGGTCGAAAGAAACGTTCTCACGATAACACACGAAGACACAGTCTATAAGGGCGATCTAAAAATAGTATGAAATAAGTTTTTTTGCCACAATAAATACTAATAAAGTTTATCTTTGAAAATTTTAAATTCACATTTTATATAATTTTGTATTAGAACATTATTGAAGCGATTATTATTATTATGTATAATGTGCAATAATTATAAAACGAATATATTATTTTTATAATAATTATTTCTCCTAGCGAAAAAAAGTTAAAAAAAGAAGGGACCGCACATACTACGCAATACCAAAATAAACATATTTCACGAAGTTTTTCTTCTGTGAGATGATGGTTACTGCCGCCAGACGGGCTTAATAAAACTATTACTATAAATAAAAATAAAACTATTTTAATTTCAAAAATTTAAATAATATTTATAGCCTAAACTAATCGAAAGAAACAGGGAAAAAGTACATTGTGCTAATTTATTTGGAATGATAAATATTTGATTCGAATCCTTGCGGTTTGTCGCAATGCTACGCCATTATGATGCTCTAGGGTCAATGTCACCTCGTTCTTTGTGCCTTTGTCTTTTTGTAAATGAGTCTGCAATGAAATACTCGCTCGTACTTGTATATGGGTCATTTGACGCAACTACCATCACTCCAGTATTGATGACTAATTATTAAGCAATATTCACGAAATTCCCATTAAACCATTTATTTTATTTTATATATGACACTAAGTAGCTGTTGCACGCGACCTCGCCCGCGTAACTTTATAAAATATAGCCACTGTTGACATAGCTTTCTATAAGGTGAATGAATTTTTAAAATCGGTCCAGTACTTTTTGAGTTTATTCATTACAAAAATACAAAAACACAAATCTTCTCTCTGTATAATATTGGTATATATACAGATTGAACAATACTGATTCTTTACTTTTTATACGAAATTTGCCGTTGAACGTTTAGATGATCGGCCCTGGTCTAAAAGTCCTTGAATTTAGATAATAAAACTCGGGATTATTTATTATCAATCCGGTTGTGAGCGAGCTAGAGCAACTTTTGAGTAGCAATAGTTCGGTTGATACCAATCACCGAACTTTTGAAACTCTCAAAGTTGCAGTAGTTCGCATAAAAATTTAAATGAAATTAAAGAATAATACAGGTAACTTATTTTTTCTGCAAAATTCTTTAACTACATGAGAATGTCAGTATCATCTTTTAATGACTTATTGAGCTTATGTAGAAATGAACTGACAAAACAAGATACAATATTAAGATAATCCATAATTCCAGAAGAAAAACTATTTAATAACAAATGAAAATTATGCCTATAGTACTAGTAATCATATACGTCTAAAATAGAGGAATCATCAGAAATGGTTGTGGGTGCAATAGGAGACTCGGCATAGTCTATGGATGGGTTTTCAGGTTGTCCTTCACGAGTGGAATATCCATGGCTACGGTAGTTCATGACTTGAAATCTATAAAAAAAGGAGCGCAACTAGTGTAATATTTCTATTTTAAACTCTAACAAAATGAGACAACAAAGCAGTAACGGTGACCGTTACAATAATTGCCGTCGAAGAATTTCGATCGAAGATTAACGAGTTATTACAAATAAAGATTAATAACGTTCGTGACCAACAAACGCTGTGTGAACTGAATGTTTGAACTTTAATGAGATTGAACAATAAATCGTCGATGAAGTTAAAATTAATGTTTTAAACTTAATCCGTTGGATTGATGGACAAAGGGCCTTAATTAAAATTAACAATAATTTACTCGGTTATAAATGAAATGATTTACAATAATTTCGTTTTTCACATTTTCGTATGTTGTATTGAAAATTTTAATTATACATTGTATTGTACAGTAATAAATATTTTTCTTCGTGCACGTTGATTTCATATAAAGTAGATAAGTACTTAAGTAAGTGTTTTATCAGCATATAAAATATTTATAGCATAGATAAGTCTGTATTATCTATTTAAAATACTCATTCCTTAGTCACTTTGTGAAATATTTGGTGGCATAAGCAAAACAAGGGTGATGTAACTTGGTTATTAAGTCAATAAAATAGTAAAAATCTTATGAAATATCAAATATTCATATCAAAATGTGTTTAATATCAAATATATGGTATTCTCACATTGAATAAAATATAAATTTTGAATAACTATAATTATTTGAAGAGCTTAAACTTAAATTAAATTTTGGAAACTTAAATTGACTTTTAAAGAGCTCTGGACCTTAAAACTAAAAAGCTTTCGAATAAATTAGTATAGCTACTAACTTATTCTAAGCAACTTTATCACTGAGAAACGAGTTGAAAGATAAGTGACCAGATTTAATAAGTTTTCCATCCATAAAGCTAAGTGAATAGACAATTGAAGCTTATGAGTAATTCACCAGAAGAATTATCTTTACCATTCTTCTAAAATCAAAACACTTTGTAGTAAACTTGTATATACAACCTTGTAATCACTCATCGAGTCATTAAACAATATTGCACTAGCCTAGGTCAGTGTTTGTTTTCTATGCACATGCACACGCATTTGAAACCCAAACAAACACCGCAGCGACCTCTATCGCCCTTTTCTCACATTACTAAGTCTATCTCTTTCCAACAAGATAGTCGATCATGCATAACTTTCTACGCTCACGCGCATCGAGCCATCTCACATTTACAAGTTCTATTTGCAACCTTATTCCCATACATTAAAGTTTACATACATCTTTGATACAGAGATAATTTTTATTTATGTCGTTCGTGACTCCTTGCTTCACATCCGATAGTTCTCGGTCTGCTGTGTTGAAAAGAGACGAAAGATATTTAGATATTAAGCGCTAGTGTTGCATTTAGTGATTTATTCCTTTTGTTTTAAGGTTCACATTGACTTATCGAGTTGTTTATCTGCAGAGCCAGTCGTGAGCATGCCCTAAGGGTGATATCACTGCTTCTCCGGACCTATTGTGCAACGCCACAGGGATTCAGTCCAGTATTGTTGCTCGGAGCCCGTTATAAACTGATTTCTTTTTGACATTGGCCAGTTTTATTAGATCTTCCACTCGTACACACAAAAATCTCGTTAAAATATGTAGACTTCGAGGCGTGTTGCGGGTCTTATTAAACTGGTTTTAGATATTGAACATTACGGTTATGGAATTCGCAGGCCAATCTCTTATAGGTCAAACGAATAAATCTAAAGGCGTTTGCTGACCTTTATGAAAGAAGATAACTTTAAGAAAAGGTCGGGCGAATGGCCGTTGTATTGTGATATTATAGCCCTGAATGAGTTACACTCTATTTACTTGGTAGATTTAGACTTACATGCAAGTAGGTTCATGAATTCGCCAAACTTACTTCTGCAACAGAATGGATCGATAAAATTATAGACAAAAGTTCTAATTTTGGATAGTAAATAATTATGCATTCATTATAGAAATATTTAAATATATTAGATACTACCTATCATTGAAATTTTCAAGTTCATTAATTTTAAAAAGTGTCACCTATTCAAAATAATTTTCGAGGTTATAATGAAACTTAAAAAGTAGAAATAGCATCTTTTTTGAAATACATCTCTCAAATTTACATAATTATTGTAAGTAAATAACAACCCATTATCTTATTATTATTATTATTATTATTTCAAATAAAACTTCAGTCTTATTCTTAATGTAAATAAATAAGTATATAAAATAAGAATTGTAACTACTGACAACCTGTAGATATATTTCTGATAATTTCTTATGATAATCTATATCTATCTGTCTATTACATTTATTAAATTAAGTTACCGTCCGCCTCCGTTCTTTGCTTACTTTTTCCGAACTGTACAGCGGATTTTGATACGATTTTTACCAATATTAAAAGTGATAAATGAGGAAGGTTTGTGTAATATGTAATTCGCTAATTAGCAAATTCTTGTTTGTTTTACTAATCTGAGGGATTAACTAAAGATTAAATTTTTCAAAATGTACTTTACTTAATATTTTTCTAAAGTGTAGGTACTTAAGTAAAAATATAACTTACTTTACAACTTACGTACATAACTCGCTTGATACTCGTGAATTATTTTTTAAACATCAACATTTATTTATCTTCATGTTACACTGACTTTCGTTTTTACAACTTAATTTTACCGCAATAAGGAAGTCCATATTTTTTGTTTACATTAGTAACCCGATAGCGGATATTTGGCACATTTGGTAGAATATGAGATGCTACCATTACAATATGGTAGCCAAGTGGCCATATGCTCTATTAGCACTTTGTTGTCGTCACAATAAGGTCCAAAGTGGATTGGGGAAAACTTTCTTATTATAAAATGAGGACATATTTTTTGTAATTAATATTTGTAACTTATTCAATGGTGAAATTACTCATTATCGTTATGTGTTAGCACTCAACTGGACTCGATCCAATTGAGTATCAATATCAATTAATTTTCATAGCTTCACATCGTATAGTATATATTTACTCTAAGTACGCCTAGTCCCTCAAAGTAATAGTATTTTTGTGTTTGAAGCAATTTTTGTACAGCTCGTCTAGCGCCTGTAATCATCACCATACAAAAGAACTTCATGAAAAATAACAGTATGGTGGGAACCGTCACCGGACATGGGGGGAGGCGCCCGGTCCTTATAGACAAATAGTAGGTACTTAAAAAGCCCTGTAGGGCCAATAGGGCCGGCTTGAACCACGGCAGCTACCAGTGGTCCCCGGGCCAGGAGGTCCCTCGCAGGCGCTGGTTCCAGGTCCCGCCTCATAGGTGAGAAGTGGCGCGGCGGTCGCTCTCTTCTTTCTCAATGGCGGGGCAGCTGTGCTTCGTGGTCAACACCAGAAAGCGCCGCGTTTGCTTCTGTGATGGGGTCGTCCCGGTCTAACAGGATGTGTCGAGGTGTTTTTCTGAAATGAGAGAGGGTGTATAAATTAGGGAACTGACCACTAGCGGATTGGGGTGGCGAGGAATTTTGTCATAGTACTTCAAGCCGAAGTCTTTGATGCACTTGAAAACGGAGGGAAAGTTTAGGGAAGGATGGAGATCGACATTGCGGATGTACCATGGGGCGCCCACGGCTCTTCCCTATCTCTTGCTCGTACTTATCCTTGATAGGGTATCAAGGTCAGAATCGCACTCGTATATAGTATGGCGTTATTGTATTAAACGGCGACCGTAGCCACCTACTATTTAGGGGACCGTCAGCCTGCCTGTCGGTATTAAAATATATTAAGTGTAGGTAATTATTATTATTATTATTATAAATAAACTTGAAATTACTTTATAGTTTCTAATCTACTTAATCTGTAAATAATTTTAAACTGTCTCAATTGAAAATACACCATTTTAAGATTTACATACTAGTGTATTTTATTCAAGAAATCCTCCGTATAACGCACCGCATGGAAATAATTAGAATATGCTTAAAAATATTTTTTTTTTATACTTCGAGAGATCTTTTTAATTCCCACGGAATAGAAAAAACAAGTTTATTTTGTTTGAAAAAAAAAAAAAAAAAAAAAAAAAATTCCTGTCCAGACAAATTAAAAAGGCGGACATCAGTCCTACTCTTCATTGCTGAAGGTCGTGTCCGCCTTGAAATGGCCGTGATCTGTCGCTTCGCATAATTTATTACTAGTTTTAAATTCTATCTAGCATACCTATAGTCTTAAAAAAAAAAAAAAAAAAATACTACCTATCTAAAGTGATTCTAGTTGAAGGAAATCTTCAGCGTCCCTTATCCATATAAGTACCTAGTACATTGTATACATCGTGTCAAGGGCACGAATTGGTTTCCCTACAGGGTTGGGTACGGCTTCAATATTTGTCGAGTCTGCGCGTGTTAGCATAAATATGGGTGACGTGCGTGTTGGAAATGTATTGAAATGAAGGTCCATATTTTAGGCAGATATGGACTGAATTACATTAGATTTTTGTACACAAAGTTGGCTGTCTGGTGGACTTGTTTCCGAGCAGTGGGTATTAATAGAAAATGCGTATTTTAAGTAGCCAATTTAGACATAAAATGTAATAGTAAATTTCTATTCGCAGGAAATGAAGGGCATGAATGATTTATAATGTCATAATGTGATGCTTAGATAATATTAAATATTTAATTCTTGACTTGTTTTCAGTAGTCGATTGTTATTAGTTCAATTTAAGAAAACACTAGATTAAAAATAATATAAATAATAGGTACACATAAATGGCGTCTTCATAAGATACATATTTATGTGGTGGTCAATACATAATTATCCTGTGGTCAATGTGTAAGATTTTTAAAACAAAGTTACTCCATAAAAAAATTTTTTAAGTGTAATCAAAACAAAACTCTGCTCGAAATATTAAATATTAGGTATATTGTAGAATAGCTGATTATTTAATTAAGCGTTTAAATGGTTATGTAAATGTTTAAAGAGCTCATATTAATTTCTGTATCCTATGGTTTGTGTATATCTATGTATTTACTAAAAAATATTATGATTAAATTGCGTAAATTATATATTTACAAATCACTTTATTGGAATATTGTACAGATAAGTTACAGACATGTTTATGTTCTGTTAAAGTTATGAAACATGATTATGTTTATGTAAAAATAACCACGAGCAAGATTACATAGTAAAACTAATTACCGAAGTATATGTAACAAATAATTTAGATAATAAATTAACAATAAGAAATTGATTTAGATTTTGTTACATATACGTATTGTGTAGAGTTGATTTTTAAGTACCCATAGGTATACTTTAAGTATAGGTATTTAAACTACTGGTATTGGGTATTTGTAATATAAAAAATGACACACCACTCTTTTTGTAACCTAAATAATAAATAATAATGAACCGATGACGTAGGTACTCGTAGTCCATGAGTTATTTCGATTTTTCTCATGTGTTGACACTGACTTGTGGAAACGAAGCAAAGTTAATACTAGCCTCTATGTGGTTTTAGGATATTTTATAAGAAATGTCATCCATACGACGACGTGCTTGCGCTTTGAAGTCATTGTTCTTTCTTAGAATTATGACTGTAGAGTGATCGTAAAAAATAAGTATTATAAATATTTACAAGTCTCATTTCTTACCCATTAATAATAATCAGCAATAATAATAATACCTATAAGAAACACATAATGAACTAGTAGTGAATTGTTTATGCCATGCTAACACTCTAGCCTAGCGAGTTACTATATATAGACTACTCTTACATGACAAGTAACTTTATAATAATAAGCTGCGCAATTGACGAAGGAACCTTCTTCTCAAAAACTGGATAAACTGCCTGATCCGTCACGAAATAACAAGCCTTACTAAGCCCTCTATTCTATAATATTATGGGCTTAGGGCCAAAAGCACTAAGATCTGTCTATTCCCATTATGGCCCTATTGTTGACAACAATAGTGCACCTGCTGTAGGTACATACATACTTCTCCTTTTTAAAAGCAATAATAATTGAACTGAGTCATAAGACTACTTACTAATAATGACTAATTAAAAAGTTGTAAAGTCAGGTATACAAGAGCGAAAAGAAATCGTTCTGTCGCATTGATTCAAGTGTAAAAACACTGTTGTTTATTGAGGTTAAGCCAATTAGGTCAAAGGAAAAACCGCATATTTGCACAAGCGGACTTCAATGTAACGTGCCTTTATGTCAGACTGTTATAAACATTATTCGAACTGTTTAGCTAACGATAGAAAACATAGTATTGCGTATATACACAAAGGTGAATTGGTTTTGTAGGAGTTGTCGTAACCCTAGCGCCTGACTCGTATTTTTTTAATTTTTTTTTTTAAAGATAGCAACTCAATGATTTAAAAATAAACATTATACACATGTAGAGGAATTTGTCTTATATATCTGGTTCTGGCGGCTAAAGGGTTAACGAATTAGTGGACCTTCAGCCTGTTTGCAGACCTTAGCATAGAAAACATAATATATAAACTCTATTTATTATTTACAGATTCGAAATGGTTAATTAAATATTTACTCGTAGTATGTAAGACTCTTTAGACCGTCTAGACTTCTAGACTGTTCCCAGGAATTACTCATAGTGATTTTAATGTAAACAGCTATTCATCAAACAATAAACAATAACAAAGTTCAAATGAGGACATATCGTGTATATACCGATATTATTAAACTTGCCTCTTGGACATTCCCAGTTCTTGATCAAAATAATTGGACTAATGATAATTAGACAATCGGACATTAACCACAAACTGTTTAAAAATGTATATTTAAAAAATAGTGTTTTGTGAATATTTTCTATTGTAAGTTAATAAGTTATAATATTATTTATAATAAATATAAGAAACTAAACAAAACATTTTTAATTTTTTACTAACGTCTCGACTCCAGCTTCGCACAGATGCATTTTTTTTTTCTGAAAATTAATTATAAAATTAAATTATTTTATTTTATTTTATTTATATTAGGGAAATATACAATATCTCGCTACACATTATAAATATACATACAAGAAAAACATAAATCAGCAAAGTTTCCACAAAATTACTAAAACATATTATAAATTACAAGTCACTACAGAATATTGTCTCTCACATATTATATAAATTATGTAACAATAATATAATAGGCATGTAACAGAAATCGAATAAACAATACTTACTGTAATGTAGCGAAAAGAAATGTAAATATTCATTAGCGCCCCCATATAACTAATCGCTCCAACCATGACCTATGGGGTTTTCACCAAAAAAAAATAAAATATATCCCCGACCTTTTGGCTGACAAATAATAATGGCGCTAGCGTGATTCTTGTAATATTTCACTTGCGGTAACATTTTCTTTGCTATTTTCCCAACATGTTAAGGTTAATGACAAACTTTTACAAAAAGAAAAAAAAAATCTTTTGTTAATTTTTTTTTTTAAATAATAATCCAATGTTAATAAAAGTCGGCAAGCAGGTTAACGGTCTACTGTCTTGATTGTAGGTGGCCACCATCACCTATTAACAGTAGTCAGTAAGATTGCAAGATTGGATTAAGAAAAGATCACAATTTCAATTGGTATTTTAATTTATACAATTAAGGTGATACTAAGAGCCGATGGCTTTGAGCGAGAGTAGGTGGAGCTAAGATTAGAGTTCGCGTGAAACTAGTCAAAGACTAAATGAAGTAGAGTGGTAACATTTGATATTGAACATATTATGCCTAACTTTACAAAGCATTTTTGATGTGCGTCAGCAAAAAAAAAAAAACTGATTAACTTTTATTTATAATACATTATATTTATTTTAATAATATATATATGGGGTGTAAATAGACAGCTAATATTTACTGAAACCAACTACTTAAGCAATATGACTTTGGATCAGTATCCCTTCTAATGTGTTTCCACTGACTAGGTAATATATTTTTTTAAGCGAGCTGTAAACGTATTCCTGAATGATTGGCAGCGTACCAGTCTGATTTTGCTTATGTTCTAAGGCGACGGTAGTCATTTACCATCAAATTGATCGTCACCCTGCCTGCCACCCTTCACAATATAAGTAAACAATATTCCCTTTTATTTTCTGCAAGGCAGACAACACCAAATTGTTTCGATATGAACGAATATAATATGTAGTTCTTTAAATTATTGCTTTTTGTATTTCCTTACAAAATATTAAATCATTAACTTGATTTTCGTATTAGCATACATGTATGGGTTATATGAGGGTTATATGAGGGTCATATCGTGACCAAAATTCACGGCCCGACAAACCTTGACATTGCTTGAGCCGTGCGTGTAAGGCTCGAGTTCACCAACAGACGGTTAGTTTTTAAACAGCTGTTTAAAATTTAAACTTAATGATTAATCTGATGTTTAGGGCATTTATCCCGCAGTTTAGCGATGGTGATCAACAAAATATTATTAAACGGCCGTTTAAATTTTAAACAGCTGTTAAAAGCTAACCGTCTGTTGGTGAACTCGAGCCTCAGTCATTTTGTTTTTATCCTTATTAATTTCCATGGAATCACTATACTCTGTGGAAGTTCTAGGATGTTTATTACATTTTATGTGTATCTAAAATTAGCAAGACAAAGTTCATAAACGCCTGCCTCTCTTTTACATTAATTATAAGAAAACTTTATTTACTGTAGTATATTTTCTCGTGTGTTATATTATTTATTTTTCAACGCAGACAAGAAAATACCCCAATTGGTGTGACTTATGCGACTTATCAACACGTTGTTAACACGCGACAACATATCTATCATATTTAGGCTCGAGTTCACCAACAGACGGTTATTTTTAAACAGCTGTTTAAAATTTAAACAGCCGTTTAATAATATTTTGTTGTTCAAAATCGCTAAAATGCGTGTTAAACGCCCTAAACATCTGATTAACTTAATGATTAACCCGCAGTTTAACGATGGTGATCAACAAAACAATTATTAAGCGGCTGTTTAAATTTTAATCAGCTGTTTAAAAATAACCGTCTGTTGGTGAACTCGAGCCTAAAAGTATTTATCGTGCCTCAAAAATGAATAGTTGAAAATGGAAAATACCTACATTAGTTTATTTATACGATAACAAAGTATTCAATTCAATTTTGTATTACATTATAGCCATACGATGAGGCGCCAGTCTTCACGGCGCCTTCCTGCAGTATTCGCATTCGCACTGAAATGTCGTCGAATAGCTCCAATGTGCACTTATTCTACTTTTTAAAGGGTCACAATACTTCTCGTCTTACTAACCAATGTATGGGTGCTGTATATTTATATCTGTATAGGTAAATAAAATGTGTTATTATGTTTTGTTTATAATACTGTTACAACCTTTTACGGCAATAACTCTAATAGATTTTTTTAAATAGAAGATTAATAAATAAGATATGATTTAGGGCCTCTTTCACCAACTTTTTATAGGCGAATTTTTTTTATTATTTTCTTTTTAATGTTTGGGACTTTTACCGTACAAACAAAGGTATATCATCTCCTTCATTCCCGGATACCGGTGAATGAGGCCCTAATAAATATTTGCTTACTATTTTAGTTAGATTTTTTTATTAATGTAAAGGCTTATAGTTAGCCCTTATAGTAAGAAATAAAGTGTAAGGGTTGGGAGGTTTACTAACCGAAACACAATGTCGTTATTTCACTGTGCTCTTCCCTAAGGGGATTATTACTGCGTAACGTAGTGTGCCTGACATTACTAACTACTACATCCTGACCAAAGCTACTTTGAAAAGTTCAATTCCAAAGTTAGTCCTGGCTCGAAACGAATCGATTCGCTACTCAACCAATGTACTATGTCGCTACTAATGGAAATAAATCACACATTCACGTTAAATAATGATTTTACCATCTACCTAAATGTAGATCACTCATAAAATTAGCTTGACTGGCAGAAATCACCCTCTATATAGAATATCACTGTTAAAAAGCACTGTGTTTCAGTGCTTTTTAACAATCTGTGTTTCAGTGAGTGATTAAGGAATACCAGAAACTATTTCCCTATCCCATCCCAATGCCTAATGATTAAATATAAGTATTTAATCCTTCCATAGTCAACAGCACACTTTAGGACCTTTGGCGTTGCTTGATGTTATAGACGACGGCCTACCATCAAGTGGACTATCAGGCTGTCTGTCGACAACAAAAATGAAAGGTTTACTTCGTACTTTATATTTGAAAACGGAAATGTTGTACGGGATTCGAAAAATACAGGAAATAAATAAGAAATATGACGCTCCAACTATCGCCGATGTATAAATCCTGGAGCAAGTGTCTCCGGCAGCTCGCGTCCGTTGGGACGCTTGTTATTGGCCCGATCGCTTCCAGAACATTCACTGTTTGTACTGTACGAGTATCTACGAGTAACTCGATTTGTGCTTCCCGAATGTGCTCGAGTAGTCGCGATATGGCTTACTCGAATTTCAACCAGCATAACAATTCTGCTTAAACTCCATTCTCATACAACGCATGCTTAGTTTTATAATACTCATGTAGACTACTAGGTTGTTTCCAACTGTGTTAGAGCGTAGGCGCTGTTCAAAAAATTTATTGATACTCGTATATATCTTCGATAAAGCGACTATTATCTAATTTGATAATTTCTACATTTAAGTAGTTCCTTACCTTGCGTAACAGGTAATCTTTGTAATAAAATTTGTAAGGGATTTTGATTTTTTAGAAACAATAGATTCTGCTATTACATTCTGACTTTTTATGCAATTACTTATGTGACTTGATTAATAAATATATTAAAAAATAAATTAAATAGAGCTAAGAATTAAATTAATTGAATAGTAATAAAATTATTTTATTAAGAGAAGGATAGGAAGACAGATATTGACAAAAAATCTCTGCAAAGGTATAAATTTATGGTACGAGCACTAGGTAAAGTATGCAACAATTCAAAACATTTTGAAGTAGGTAGGTACTTATATAGAATAGACGAGAATATGTTTGCCTACTGTACCTCTACGGTGGCTATATCTTAACATTATAACAGACCGCGATATATTTTGACATCCCCAATCGTATGATAGTATAAAAAGGGTCTCTTAAAACATCCTTCGTCGCAAATCCTTGGTGATATTGTGTTACATGTCGGGAACATGCGGCGCCCGGTCGCGACATGTCGTGACATGCTATGGCTTTATAATATATTATGTTCTATCCAACGATGTTTATAGATGGGCCTTTTCGAACAAAAAAAATCACTTCCTCAAAATCAATCTGATTCGCAAAATCAGATTGATTTTGAAGGTAAAAATCGGCCGTCATGTATGTAGGACTGGTTGGTTGGTCGTGTTGCTCGGCGGGATTAACGAAATTAGTATAGTGTCGGTTGTTTACTATAGTAATTTAATGCTTTTGGTTGCTACCTTCGAACAAAATGAAATCAATGTTCTCAAGTACCTACACATGTAATTTTGCGGATTGTTTTGCCAGTATTATTTGCTATGGAAAAGGCCCATCCATAAACATCGATGGTTCTATCTAATTTATCCTTATACTTAGTGAGTTGTTTGAATAATTTCTTGTTGTGCATCAAAGACTATTATATATATATATAGAATGATCTAAAAGGAGACCTATTTCGTGGACATCTTAATTTCGAAATAAAATTATCGTTAAATTATTCTATTTTCAATTTTACAAATAGAAAACACTAGCTAAAAGTTAATTAGAGATAATCTAGGTATTCATCCGAGCAAACTTGGATCCTAATTGTTTAGGTAAGTAATATTACCTACTTAAGTAAAGTGTTAGATTAACATATACATAGTTCAATGAAAATACCTAATATACCTATATAAAATTATGTAAGTGCCTAGTATGTAGGTTTAAATATTTTTTTTTAAATTATTAGAACGGCTTAACTTCAAAAAAGTGTCCATTCGATTCCAAAATATGTCATATATTTTTATTTTATCGATTTGATTCTCTCAACTGTGAGATTTTTCATAGTAGCGTCAGCAGATAAAAGTAGATTCTCGTGTTGAACCATTTACATTAAAATTAACATGTCAATAACAGAAACAAATTATTAATGTATGCAAATCGTTTAAAACTTTGATAGGCAGACCACCCACAACTCAACAAGTAACGGTTACCGATAAGCAAAAACAATCCATAACCTATGTCTTTTCGTTATGGTATTTCGATTAGACCGGGCGCGATCGTAAAACAACAAAGACATTCTCACAAAATTTATCTGTCACAAGCATCAAGTTATTCGGTTTACGACTAATAAAAACGAAAACGTGGTAAACGCATTCAAGTCATATTAAAATCAGTTTTAATTACGGGAGATATAATTTAATTAATTATGAAAGAGTAGCTCGTGGCCGATGTAGTTACAAAATTATGAGGTTATTAACGAGTGTACAGTCTACCGCAGTTTAAAACAGTTTTTCGTATAATCCGTTTAATACGTTATGGAAGAATGAATTCGTTTTATGTGTAATTAAAATTTTTGTAATTAATTTTGTTTTTGTTTTAATATTGGCGTTTCACTGTTTAATTTTCTTATTTTAAATTTTGTATTAAGCTGTATTATTATGTCTGCTACATTTACTATTAAGTACTAGCTGGTGACCACGACTTCGTCCGCGTTGAACGATGAAAGGTACCCTATGTCCTTTCTGGTGTCCCAGACAACGTGTACGTAATCAAACCTAATTCAGTTTTTTTTTTTGGACGAAGCCTTGAGCGGATCGATAGTAATCTATAAAAGAAAGTTGTGTTAGTTACACAATTTATAACACGAAAACGGCTGTATCGATTTTTTATGATATTGATTTATGATTTTTTTAATGACGCGAGCAAAACAGGCTATCCCTCAATTGGCGGTTTTTCGTGCGGACATCAAAGGGCTGGAAACGCGAGAGCGAGAGCGAGAATGTTTACATGCTGCTCTCTCGCTCACATGCTCTCGAACGCGCGAACGAATTGCACGCGAGCGGCCATTACAATAGCCATATGTAAACACTCATTGCCGTTGACGTTTCCACAGCAGTATTTAGGGAAATATATACGAAAACGCGAGCGGCCATGTCAATGGCCACATGTAAACGGGAATTATGAAAAGGGGTGACGAAGTCGCAGTGTACCTAATTGCAGAACACCGAGTTCTACAGTCTATAGTAATTGAAATAGGCTGTGAAAGTGTAGTTACAGACAGTAACCACGCTTTCACAGCAAACCTTAACAACCTTCACAGCAAACCTTATGTGTATAATTAGAGCCTATTAATATCTTACCCTTTAAATATAATATTGGGGCCGGTAGCTCACTTGTATTACCTCAGGGGTTGCTCGTGTTTCTAGGCAACGGTAGCCACTGTCAAGTCTACCTGATTCTAAATGACATTTACATAAAACTAGCGATCCGCTCCCGGCTTCGTACTGGTGCAATATAAAAACATTCCTCATTTAACTAGTGAAAAAAGCATTAAATCCGTTGCTTAGTTCAAATTAAAAGATCTCAACGTACATACAGAGGGACAGATAGACGGCAGGAAGCGACTTTATTTTATATAAAGATTAGAAATAAATTATTGCATGTTATAAGTTTATTCACTGTGCATCCTATTTATTTATGATTTTTTCATTTACAGGTAAGTAATTGCATATACATGGACGGCGTAACACTGGTAATCAAAAGTTTTTTTTTTAATATAAATTTAGAAAAAAAAATAACCTAGTAAAATATTGCGTTTCGTTAAAATAACGATTCCGTATAACTCTTCGAATATGAGGTCCGAAAACAAACGCGCATCTACACCCCGTGGGAAATAACGGTACATCTTTTTGTAACTTCTCAAGAGGTGGTTGTATAAGCGGTCCCTGTTCGTGTGGTACAAGTTAAAGAATTGTAGAGTTTTTTTTTAACCATTTTTACTTACAAATTTTTGGCATACAAAATTTTACAAATTTTCTTAAAACATGATTTTAGGTCAACCAGAATCGTTACGCCTCGATAATTTTCACAGAGCGTATTCGCGCATTTTACGTTTTAAAAGACAATGTTTTCGTTCCGATGCGATGATGCTCAAAAACGAACAAAATATTCTTATCGATAAAAAAAAAAAAAAATATTTACAAAATATTTATTAAATGATTGCAAATATTTGTATATTTATAAAATTTACATAAATATTTTTCCAATTTAGAAAATGGATATCCCCAAAATGGTAGGGGAAACTGCGGGGTTATGCCGGATTCGTACCGGCTAAAACCCAACGACTTTTTAGCGCGGTCGTTGTTGGGCGGGGTCTCGGGGACGTTATGACACGACATCGGTGCCCCGCCACGGCTATCTAGCGCCGGGGAGGGCTACGCTCCCTGTCAGAGCCTCGGCGTGCCCGGAAGTTGAGCTACGCCGGCCATCTCAGGGGACCTTAAGACCTAACCCAATTCTATCGCGTGCCTGAATAAAAAATGTGTCTTTCAATCGCTTCATCCTCTCGATTGTACCACATCCAATATTATTGTGTCGTGGCATGCCATTATGACGGACTGAGTCTGTGTCGAGCAGTGAATTATGCAATTTGCGGCCAATATTCATAAAGAGATATGCGGTTCGAAACCGTGAGAGGAACTGTGTTGTATGGCTGAACTCCATTTAAAGATATTCATATGAAAATTTAAAATGAATTGTATTTAAAAAAAAATATTCAATAACATCATTCATAAAAGCTATGTTGTGGTTATACTTATAAATGGGAAAAGCGTCTAAATATTCAACACTTTACCAGAATATATCAAGTCAAAGGTATAGAGAACTGGTGAAAGATTGATTAATAATAATAATTATTATTGTCTATATGTTTCAATAACACTATATAATTAATGAAATGTACTATATTAAAGATCAACATCTTTGTTTGTTTGAGGTGCATCCTCTGACCTATATTTTTCATTTTGAAGCAAAATTGATAAAATTAACGAAGTCATAACTAAAATACTTAATTTTATATACATATAAATAATTAAAAATGAATATTAAATTAATGGATTTTTCTATTCGATTGCTTACGTCTTTTTTTTTTCAATCGTTTAAATATCCTATTTAAGTATTCATAAGTTCAAATTAAGAAATAAAAAATAAACTACAAATGTTAGCTCAATTGCCCCTTAGCGGACTTTTAAACCTTTTTTTTTTTTTGTTTCACTTGCACCATAAAAGGTTCTTTGTTGTAACATCCCGCTTATTTCTTGTTGCTGTCCATTGAAATGGGATACTTTTTGTTGTGCCCCGTCTAATCAATCATTCGAGTGGAGTCCTTATGAACAGGGTGTTAAGGTTTATTATGGATATTAAGGGTATCTTGTCTATGAATGGTGTACCTGTTTAACGAATTCTTCCGTCTATTCATAGGCAGTCGACATTAAAGAGGCGTAACCCACATATTTAAGACTTTTTTTCAAAAGTTACATTCATTTTTTTGAACAAGTTCATACATGTTTGGTACTAACAGTAGCACAGTGTCATTTTCTACAGCATAATTGTTAAGTTTTTACTAAAACTAAATGAGATTATGAGATAAATTGTATAATATAGGTCATGTTATATAACCTAGGTCCTAGAGCGAGGAAAGCAGATGGAGGTTCGTCGAATCCCAGTCCATAGTTTTTTAATAACCATGAATTGTGATAAAGAAGGACTGCCCAAATGACTGCGAAATGCAGTCTGCTTTGACACTACTTGAATTGCGATAATTCCGTACTATTTATCCGTAGGTACCAATATTATAAATGCGAAAGTATGTTTGGATGTATGGATGTTTGTAACTCTTTCATGCAAAAACTACTGAACCGATCACCATGAAATTTTGCATACACGTTGTCTGCGACACCAGAAAGTACATAGGTTATTTTTCATCGTTCAACGTGGACGAAGTCGCGGGCACCAGCTAGTATATGATAATTGTCAGTAGACAACCTGAACATCCAATTATTGATTGTAGGTACCTACCGTGGCTTATGCAATTTGAAAAGCATGCAAGTTCTTGGATAGGGAAATAGGCTTATAGAGCTTTTGGAATCTCTTGCACATGAATCAAAAAAACAGCAACTAATTATGTAATAGGGCAGTTTTGGACTACTCGAACTGCTCATTTTATATACCTTGCCATTAATTATAAGGTAGGTTTTGTAACTCAAATAAAAAGTAAACTTTTTCAGTGCTCCCTTAAGGCTACGTGTTTTATTGCATAAATAAGAAAAAGTATGTTTCCAAGACAGTGTTGAAGTAAGTTTACACAAAGTATTTCAATGTTTTCAAATCGAATTCTCCTTTTCCATTTTACAGTACCTAGTCGCAAACTTGGTCGCGTTTGCGTTTCGTCCAATTTAACATTGCATTTGAAATTGTAACGTAACGTAAACTTGCAAGTGATAGGTGGTTCGTATACTTGAGCAAAGTTTACGTCTTCTGTCGACTCGCCTCTGTGTATTACTTTGTTACAGACGAGCACGAAGTGAAGTATCACATATTTACGATATTCTGTATTTGTTTCATTGTATTTCTCTGCTGTATCGTGACTTTCTAGTTGTTGGATATTCTTTTAAAAATGTATACCTACAGATGCTCTTGGTTGTTACTTGCAGTATAAAATATTATCGTCATTGCACATTTAAATTGACAAAAACTCCTATGGAAGCCAATAAAAAAAAATCTTAATATATTTTTTAAGATTTTAATTTCTCCTAAAAATATTTACCTACGACGATAGCATAAGTTAGAATAAATAATTTAATTAACTATTAAATAATATTAATTAAATGATGTCAATTTAATTAACATCGATTAGTAACATAAATTAAATATTAAATACGTAATGAAAATTTGTCTGACATTTTTCATGATGTTTGTTAAAGAGCTTATTACTCGAATGACTGTGTTAGGGGTCCCGGTTTCGAATCCCGGGAAGGCCAAGGGTTGTCTCTGTTTGATCTTGCAAATAGTGGTGCCCTAGCACATGGATGGTCCCTATGGACCTCACGCACCTATGGCCTCAAGGGCATTCTGTCTGGCGACAGAAACCACTCCCTCACAAAAGATCACCGTGAAATAACAGTAATGTACCTACTAATAATGTTGCAATTGTGTTTCTTTGAGTGAGTGCCAGGGATGCCACATCCCATTTCCCTATCTCTTCAAATATCTTTCAACGCAGACGTAGTCGTGCGCATTAATCAGTATGTATATATAAATCTAATTACAAGAAAATTTACCAGAAGCTTGCGCAATTGGAGCTATGGTGAATGCAGAACCTAGTCTTTATTAATTCCTATAAAACAAGTAGTTCTAGAATATTTTTATATACTTATAAAAAAAAACCCAATTCCTTTAAAAAGCGACTAAGTATTGAAGGAAATGATTGCGAGTCATTTCCGTACAGAGATGAGACTATGATTGCATGGAAGCCGGGAAATTGTATTCACATGCGTCGACATTACTCTACGTCACATTTCCCCGTCAAATATTTACTTTTAAGCGTATCGTAACTAAACCGTATACATAAAAAATATACTAAGGTGGTTTAAAAATGCAATATAGTATATACTAGATATATAATATAATTGAAATCTTTCAATGAAATATATACCATACAAAAATATATAAAAAGGTGTACTTGAAAACGTTACAGCGCGTTCACACGGAGACATAAATTTTTAAAATGGACCGATTTTTTGCAGGATACGGTTCAGTCACAATATAATTTAGATTAGTGGAACTTGACATAATAATATTTTCGAAGCTTACTAATCTTCTACGACAACATTTCATAGCGATTTTTCAGCAAGCGATCTACATTTTTATGTACACATATAATAGATATACTCACATACATATTATAGTTTCAAGCCTTTTATTTTTAATGCATTTCATACCGTGTGCCGTGTCGTCATCACAATTTATCACTAAGTGTGGACAGTATAGTTTATATTTGTTGACTTTCCCTAAAATTCCCAGCTTGACCCCATAACCAAAATATGTATCTCATTTGGTAACATTGGCAGCTGAAATATGTGTCTAATTATCTCATAGAATCTGCTGTTACACTGACATAATAATTAATAGATGTGACATAATGTGAAGAATAAATTTAATAGAAAACGTACTTACCTACATGATAAACTCTCTCCTTGACCTTAACAATCACATATTTGAGTTCAATCACATCACTTTGTGGGTTATCTCTTCATGACCTCGTATTGTTAGAATTGACGAAATACAATATTTACATAATGTAATCAACAATAATATAACCCTTTAGTGTCAGATGATATCTAGGTTTCTTAGTCCACTAGGTGCAACTGCGTCTTTCTTGTTGGATGAGTGGTTAGTGTGCATGCCTTATAACTGTTCCAGGGTACTCGGGCTCAATCCTGGCAGAGTCAACTTTGTAAATGAAATTTTCAAAGTTAGCTCCGGTCTTAATCAGGATATCAGTGGCATGCCACACTGCCTTTCGCCCTCATTTAGGCAGCCCGTTTGGTGGCAGTAACCACCTCGTTACATAAGACCACCGTGAAATAACAGCATGTGTGCTGTCGTGTTTCGGTGAGTGGGTAAAGGATGCTCTAACTAACCCTTCCTTATCCTCAACTTTACTATGGTCAGCGACTCACTTGCAGCACTTGTAGTGTTGCTTTTGTTATAGGTGATGGTAGCCACCTTAACATAAAAAAAAAACATTAAAATTAAATTAAAATACTTAATATTATATTATAAAAAAAAATTAAATACAACTTTAAAAATTTTCAACAACTCTTCTCCGCACTCATTTTGTACTACTGATATTCCCACAATAATTCGCTCTATCTCTTTTGCGATCTCTTTCAATTTTCCGATAAGTCTGCTCCAATAGTTACATTATATTAGATCAACGGTTATTCCTGTCCCCGCTTACAGTAGAATGTTGGCCACAAATTAGGAGATATGTCCAAGTAACATTGTCTTCGTGACTGCAATTACTGCGGGCCTCGGCTATTGCAACTCGAACCACTCCAGCTAATATAAACTTTAACCGAATGACAATAAGAATTAAAATAAAATTGTGGTTTTTAGTTATTTAACTTGTTTGGCTTTATTTTTGCATTGAACTGTAATAAATATACGAAAGAAGCAACACATATGCAGTGTTTGTGCAAATTTTTAAAATGGGTCCAGTATACGTTTTGAATTTATTCATTACAAACATCCAAAAGTACAAATTTTTCTCTCTTTATTATAATTATATACTAACATAGATAAGTATATAAGTAAAGATAAGATAGTGCACTAGAACTTGCTTAAAGCCTTTGTAAATATGTCATTTCACTAGACCGAATGTGTCATTTGACGACACGTTTGGTCTAGTGGCTAGTAACCCTAGCTGTTAACCAAACGGTCGCGGGTTCGAATCCCGCTAGGGGCGAATGTTTATGTGTTAACATTTTACGTTTATACCTGAGTCATGGATGTTTTATATTTATAATATGTATGTATTTACAAAAAAAGTAATCTATGTAGTATATCAAATGTCTGGTATTCATAATACAAGCATTAGTTGCTTACTGTGGAACTAAATGGTGCTGTGTGGAATGTGTGAAGATATTTATATTTATTTATTTATATAACTTATTATTTATATAACATCTAACTTCGAGTTGTAATTATAACCGTGTTCCAGTCTATGAATAATTTACAAGTTCGACCTAAAGGCAGAGCGCTGAGCGGCTCTGTGGCGAAACATTGCAACTTAAAATTTTTGGAACTTTTCCAAAATGGAAACTTATTAAAGTGGCAGCTGAAAAGTGCTATAACTTACACATTACCAACAGCACGACCATTACCAGTAGCCGAAGCTTCGAATTCGAAGCGGCCTTGTTTCTCTTATATACTTCGTGAGAGATAAGAAAAAATATTTATAATTTTAATAATCTCCTCGTTAAATGCTCAGTATTTAAGTCAGACAGTATATATAAACAAAGGTTAAATATATATAATAAAATATTAGAATTTATTTTTTCTATATTCATACTCGTATTATAGGAACATTAGCATTCGAAAATTTCTTTCACCCATCTCAATATTACATATTATATATATTCTAGAAATTTATATCAAAAATTCCCCTAAGAATCTCAAATTTTGATTTGTTGGTAAATTTTCCTGGACTATTTATTTGAAATATTATTTAAGTTTATTTTTTCTTGTTCAAGATGTATCTATTTTTTTTTAAACCATGTATCTTAATATTGCCTTGTATCAGCGAATTTAAACGTAGTTCTTTGTTATAACAAAGGCGTGAGCTAGCGGTTCAAAAAACTTACCATAAAAATGTTAAATTAGATATTTACAAAATATCATCAAAATCAAAGGAACTAACTATCGAATTCATAAAACGTCTAGCTTTTTAGATTTTTTTCCTGACTTAGCTTTTATTTCCGTCCCAATTCTGCTTACCACTCAATAGTCCAGTTTTAATTGAGTCAATACGAACAATCATTTGTAGACGAAAACGCCAATTATCCAGTGACCCAGATTGTGTTGGGCCACGGAACGAGCGGCAGAAACAGATAAATGGACCAATGGGGTTTCAACTCGGATTGAGTCAGTGGGCCGGAACACATTGAAACCTCCGAAATCACAACAAAGGATTATATCGTTTTCATACAATTTAAAGCTTGTCATCTGAGATTTATTTATTTATAAGTTAATTGCTTATACACTTGGAAAGAAATAAAGGAGTTTATCCTTTTTTTTTGTCAATTGTGACTGGCAGGCTGACGGTTCACTTGATAGTAGGTGTATAAAAGCAACTTAAATTGCCATGAATTTACTTAACTTATATTTATCGGAATAAACTTTAATACGATATATACTTAGTTTATATCAGTCAAATGAAAGATGTGGAATTTCTTAGTCATGCATAAGATAGACAATAACACTGCTATTTTCCGGTGAACTGTAAGAGGCAGAGTACTTTTGTTATTAATGCAGAACGTACTTATTTCTTACACTACAAAATATTACATAAATTAAATTATATACTAGTAAAAATCCATATAAAAATGACTCCTTTAACTTAAAGGTCCTTAAAGATAGTCACTCGGATTTAATGGCTCCAAAATTCAGTGAACAATTTGCGAACAAACTCATTCAATTCACAACGCAAACTAAAAACTGCGATTGAAATCCACATCCTTTCAATCGGTGCAGTTGATTGCACTTTTTTTTGGCGCTGAATTAGTTTTCTTTCATCTATTAATCCTTAAAAACCTTTATAGACCTTTATATGATTATACCAGATCTATGAAATATAGTGTATCGTCTAGGATACCTACTTATCGACTATGATTTTGTTGATTAACATGTAAATTAATATAGGATGTAATCACATTAAGGCTTGAGAAACTGCTATTATAAGTCGTTTTGGTCATTGTTAAACAATGTTATACTTCCCCACTTAATGTATCCATAACATTATATTATAGTAGCCGAGTGTAAAATATTTGAATATTCAGATTAGGAAACAAATGCATAGTTGTGAATAAGATCTTACCTCACTCATTATCTCCAAAAAAAATATTTTGTTTACCTATTTAAGGTCATAAATAGTGTCACACATCTCATATATTGACGAATACTATATGTATATAATATAAAAAAATTAGCGACTCGCTTCCGGCTTCGCACGGGTGCAATTTTTTTCTGTAAACTATATATAAAAACCTTCCTCGTTTAGCACTCTTTCCATTAATGAAAACCGCATGAAAATCAGTACACGAGTTTTTGAGATAATCGCGAACATACATACAAACGCGGCGGGGGATTTTGTTTTATAATACTCGTATGTAATAAGGATGTAAATATTGTGTATAAAATGTATACAAACAACAAAGAAACTTATCACAACCTAAATACAAAGCTTCGCACCCCATTTCACTCAGAGATATATGTAGTCCGTGTGGGGTAATAGTTTCAAATTAACACACACACAGCCTATACACAACGCAAACGGGAAGACATTAACCCCATCAACAGATCATACGCATTATAGTTTGCGAACCATTAAATACAATGTTATCTCCGAATGGACTCCATTTCCCTACGTCAATGTGACAATCCAAAGGAGCCGGCGTCTTACATAAATCAGGCCCTGCACCTCTGATCCCTTAAATAAGTAGGCCCTCGTGTGTAAAATATCGAGTACACTTTGGCGTTGCGTGCGTTAAGTTAGCGCTACCATTATGAAATCCGTACTAATATTATAAATACGAAAGTATGTTTGGATGTATAGATGTATGGATGTTTGTAACTCTTTCACGCAAAAACTACTGAACCGATCGCCATGAAATTTTGCATACACGTTGTCTGGGACACCAGAAAGGACATAGGGTACTTTTCATTGTTCAACGCGGACGAAGTCGCGGGCACCAGCTAGTAATAAATATAATCTTATTAAAAAATTAAAAAATATATTTTCTAATCTATTTAACTTAACATTTGGATAATATAATATGTTGCATTAAATAGAATCTGTATTCGAGATGTAAGTTCACCCTATGTACCTACTACGAAAATGACTTGAAATTTAAGTAAGTAAACTATTACAATAAATAAGTAAAACATAACTCTCTCAATCAATCAACTTTTAATCAAATTACACAAATGAGACGTCCTTACATGTCAACACGCTAAAAGTTATATCAAGCTAAGAATATGACTGGAATCAGTCGTACTTTCGTTGAACTAAATATGAAATATATTCATTGCAGTAGGTATTTATAGTAGATATTTTCGGGTGCCTGTATAAATGCACCCGAAAGTCGACAATATGAAACAGTACAATATTAAGTACTTTTAAACCAAATTGACATAAATTACATAATTTATTATCAGCTACGGTTTTTTTTTAAATTTTCACGTGGTCTTGCTGTTACAACGCACTCTATCATTTCCATTCAGAGCGCGAACTCAGCGAAGCGACACGTACGTCGCGCATCCTTCAGCTACTGTGACGTTCAGCACACAGACAGATGGCCGTTTTATTACTATCTCACTATATCTAGAACCGATGTTAATATGGCGTCTCGTTTCCACTGGAGATAATTTTGTCGGTTTATTTAAATTTTCTCCTCATTATGTTAAGGTGGGGGTGGCAACCCCATAATACTAAGTATAATATAGAATAATATTATTTAAAAATTTTATTATTATACAATACACACATCAACATAGTGAGAAAACCGATGACTATGTTATAACTACCAATCTTTGAATATAATGTAAAATATTGCGAATTCGGAGTTGGCTAATCGATAGTCATAAACTTCTTCGCATGGCGTATAGCTGCCACTATATTATGTCTATATGATAATCCATACTATTATTATTAATATTATAATTTGGGAAATAATTAACAGCTTGTCTGTCAATTTTCAGGACATAACTACTGATACATCGTGAAATTGTGCATACTTAACACTTTGTCAGGGATACAGAAAAGGTTTCACCCAAAAAAAAATAAAAATAATAATGTTCCAAATATAGAAATCCAACGCCTGGTAAAATGATAACAGCAATGAATAAGTCAGGCTTTATATATATTTTTTATTTTTTTCCACGCGGTCAAAGTCGCGAGCATAGGCTAGTATAAATAGTATAACAGTAGCAATACCAAAAAAAATCTAAATAATTTTCTTTATTTGTATAATCTGTCTCGTTTAGTTTATACCTATATCTTGGCATCCAGACGATTAGACAATTTCGTACTATAAATAACGTCCCCTGAAAAGGTTCCAAATGTCCTTAACCTTGCAGGTCGGGAGGACAATAAAGACTCGTAGGTCAAACTTATTAAACTTGAGCTTTAGTTTTGTTTCACTGGATTTGTCTTTATTGCTGAACTTTTCTCGCGTGAAACATGATTAATGTTCAAATTAGTTTGATTATTGCTGTTTCATTTCCTAGTCTTTTTTTTAACCCACGACGCAAACACGGGGTGTTATAAGTTTGACGTGTCTGTCTATGTATTGGTCAGTGGAATCGTAGCTTCGAAACGGATGGATCGACTTTGATATGGTTTTTTTTGTTTGATAGCTTACGTTATCGAGATGTCTTTGCTATAATTTATGAACAACTAGTAATCTATACTAATATTATAAAGAGGAAAGATTTGTTTGTTTGTTTGCATTGAATAGGCTCCGAAAATACTGGACCGATTTGAAAAATTCTTTCACTGTTGGGAAGCTACATTATCAGCGAGTAACATAGGCTATATTTTTTAAAAGTTACGCGGACGAAGTCGCGCGCAACATCTAGTATTTTTATATATTAATAGTTATTACTAGTTGTTCACCGCAACATCGAATGTTTTGTAATTCAACGAGCATAAAAACCATAAAGATGTAAAATATATTATGATGCCTACCCTCTATGATAAAAACCTTCTCCATGGAAAAGTACTAGAGCTACCTAAACATACATGGCGCTGTTCATGGTTTTGCCCAACGGTATTGAAGTTTAGCGACATATCGTTTTCTGATCTGCATTTAAAATGATCGTTTATATAATCCCGTGAAAAGGTATAAAAACAACTTTGAACATGCAAAGCGGACATTAGACAGGAGTAGCGCCGTTGACGTTAATTAATTACTGAAAAAAATAAGTTTTATTCATTTACAAAATAAGTTTATGACATTTTTTAAAGCATTGTACGTGTATTGTTGTTCGACATTAAAGGCATAGTCAATGATTAAATTATTATTATTTTTTATTGGCAAACTTCACGCGATCACAATTCGTTGTCAAAAGTTAGACATTCAAAAATTGCTTTAAATGAAGTCGTCTTGACTTTTTGAGTTTTTGTTTTGTATATTTTAATATTTTGCTATTTCCATCTACTCTTTATTACATCTATCAGGGTTAGCAGAACATCTGCAAGCCCTATTGCGTTGTTTGTATAGGCGACGGTAGCCACCTACCATCAAGTCGGCTGTCAGCCTGCCGCCACCTTTTCACGTAATTTTTTTTTTATTTTGTACCTAAAATATACCAATTGAACTCGCGACACTGTCATGTAATGTAATGTAATGTTTTTTGTGAAACTTAGTTTTCACTTCTGTCGTGCAGTCCAACGACTCACATGTTTTATTATTATTATTATTATTATCAGAAACGTATTAATAAACGCTGGTATATTATACATCTGTAAAACTATGTAGTCATAAAAAAGAACATACTTTGAAAAATATGTCTGAAAATGTAGTCAAAACGAACCAAAAGTTAAACATTTCAACAATTTGCAAAAATTTACGAAATTGGCTGAACGTAACCGAACGATTCCTAGTGCATCTATTGTTCTGTTAATATCCAAGAAATGATATTCGGATTGCGGATATGAAAAGAAAAAAAAAAGTGTAAATTATAGTGCGAGTATTTGGAACGTAATAAGACCTCTCGCTTCGCGGCGTTAGAAAACGTTGCACTTGGGGGAGACACAAGAGTAAAAAGGCAGTTTCATTCGCATGCTTGAAGTGAGCACGTAGTATTCCGACTGAATACACTGAAATATCGAGTGGTCTCAGCTCAATCGAATTGTCGCGATGTCCGCTTCACTCTTGTGCAACGCTCTCAGTGTTTCTGGTCACGCGCTCAGCGGTAAATTCAATTGGAATATTTTAATAAATTGCTCTCAACTTACATTTTTTAAAAGCATTATATTTTTAAAGGATGCATCCGTTTAGAGTCTAAACGGCACTAAGTAAGTTGCGGTACAGACTACGCAATACCTTTTGAATAAGAAGGTGTGCCTTGGTCTTAACTTCTTTGTTGGTCCAAGCGAGAGGTGTTATTTCAATGAGCAGGTGAGTTTAGCTAAAACCGCTAGAAGCCGCCTAACGTGGATTTTGGTTCAATGAAATTTGTTTTCGGCTTGAATGATTGGATGTAATAAACATAGTCGCGTAAAAAAGCAAGTCGTGGCAGTAGTAAAGCTTGCAGAAAGGAACAACAATGTCTTATGTATCGACACAAAGGAGTTTCCACGGCATTCTTCGTTTTGCACTGCTGTTTTGTCGTTTGTTTCCGAGAGTTATAAATTGCTAGTGTGTAAATTATGAGATAGCTAAGGGTACACTGCGCTCTGCAGCCGTAAATTGCTTGGCATTCGTAAGCATTTCTTTGCAAAAGACAACACTATCCGCTTTGTTGTGTTTCGATGAGGTAGTAGGGTTCCATAGCCCACTTAGGGAAATTAGTAATGGAAAAATAGAATTGTTACCCATTACATAGTTCCATTGATGGAACCGAAGCAAATATTTTTTGCCATTGGTTTAGGTCATCTTTATCTTCTTTTTTTTATTAAAGATGGGTTTGCTCTTGACCAACAACCAACTGTGTAGCAAGGATGAGGCCTAAGATGAAGCGAACTTCATTCTCAACCCAGAAGATGCCCATTCACTCCAACTTTGAAAAGATTTGGGTTATATGAGCTGAGGAGTTCCAAACGTTGGCAGTGCGCATTATAAAATATGTTTTAAAGCGCTTGGTCCGAAATAGAGGGATATCAACAAGATGAGGATAGTAACCATTTGTACGTCTGTATGTCCGATGGAAGAAAGGGGAAGGCGGTATGAGTTCATGCAGCTCCTGAGCACACTCTCCGAATTACAAAGCTCATCCTTTATAAAGCGCACTGCCAAGGTTTGGAACTCCCTGTCTGTGTTTCCGAGCTCATATAACACACATATTTTCAAAGTTCGAGTGAATAGACATGTTCTGGGTGGGCTACTCGCTACACGGCTTGATAGCAAGAGCAAACCCATCTCAACCAAGAGCAAGTTTTTATATTAATTTTTACTAATGAATGTAAAGACTGTGTCTTGCCTATCCGCAGTTGGATAGCGTGGTGGGATAATCATGTCCAAGACCGTAATCGTGTCTGAAATTTGTGAAATTACGTAGTAATTTAAAAGAACACGTTACGTCACATGTCAACCGTTGTCCTCACGATGACGCTTGAAACGGGCCCGTTTTGTATGCGTAATTAATTCCTATCATGTTACCCGTTCCCGACTATGGTGTACGGTTTAATTTCGCCTTTATTGCCTACACATAAGAGCTCGGACTTGAATAGATTGTTATTTACGATCGTACGCGCTACGTACAAGTTTGAGTTAGCGTTTATCGTTGTCACAAATCTATTTCGACAGTTCAAACGAATTACTTACAAGCAGAACACTAAATTATTTCCATATGCTTCTTTTTATGTTAAAGAGTGACAGGCAGACTACCAAAGGCTGTAAACGAAAGGGGGATTTAAATGAGGTTCCAGCCCTGATAGAAAAAGTGAAAATAAGGGACAAGTTAGGGATTGTGCAAGTTGTGATATCCCTTAAGAAGATTGTTAAGATGGCACACGGTGTGTGTCATCTTAACATATCTATCTTTATGTGAATGTGGCTCAAAAATTTCTAATCACAATAAAAATATTTTCACATAATAATGATAATTAATACACAATAAAACGATAAAACTACTATGGTATATAAATACCTACTGTGAAAATAAGTGAGGTTGTGTGGGCTGAAACGAAGAGCCATTAATAATGTGTTGTGAATTAAAAAATGTAATATTAATGTCATAATTCATTGTCCGCCGTGTCATTGACACAAATCTTTTAATTAAACATTAATAAGACGATTCTTCTATTAGAAGATGATTCGAGATGCGTGGGCGCGTAATTATTGTTAAGCAACTATAGTTCTTCGTCCGAAGGTCGTATTAGGTAATAGTTACGAGCGGCTTTCTCCATTCATCTAACTGTACAGTCGAGTACAATGCTGTCTTAGCCTGCATTTGTCAACGATTCGTCGGAACGCTCGGCTATTTTGTTGAATGCATGCAACGCCTACACGTTTCTCACTCAATCCATCATTTGGACGAATGTACACGAGTACAACGTTCCCGTAATGCACCGAATACATTGCTGTCACAAACAGAGTGCTGTACTCTACTTCAGATTTTGGCTGGTCGTTGGATCGCTAAGCAATCCAATCAGTCGGGTACAGTCGTGTTTAATGGTGAGAGTTTAGTATTGTGCGACTGCATGGAGGCCTGTTCGCGCTATCAGAACATTTTGATGTATCGCCGTTGTCGTCCAGTTGTGTTTGTGATTGTACCCGGTGAATCAGGAACGTTGTTTAATCAGTTAAAAGGTCGAAGGGTTTTCATCACTGTAACGAACTATGTACTCGGAAGATTAATTCCTTGGCCTCTTGTTTTTTTTTTAATCTTTTTTCTAGGGCTTGAACAAAGACTGAAAGTAGTTTTATCTAATCCCTTTCATAGTTAAACAAGTTTTTTTAAATATTTACATACGAAAACATTTCTGGTAGATGTTACAGATTATAATAATTGAAAATTCGAAACATCAATACAGTTGGATTGAAATAGCGTTTGTAAATCCTAGTATTTTAAAAATTAACCTAATATATTAAAACAGATAAAAATATAAATAAATAAATTTCTTATTTTTTTTTTTAAAATAAATATCCTATAATCCTGCATTTGTCAACGTCTAATATTCATTTCACTTCACTTAAGAATGCGTTTACCAGTTGGAAAGTTATTGATCGGTGGTGCAGTAACCTGGCGGCGGGTAACCACTCTGCGAAGAGTTCCTCCCGACAACTTCGTTGGTAACTCAATACGAGGTCACGACCCGTAAGCCCGTATACTCTAATCTGATTAAGAGAGAGGGCACTCCCCTCATAGACACAATGAGTCAAGTTGACCGTCCAATGAAGTAAACGCTTTTATTATACTAACAGGCAATAGGATCTTCGAGTGGTTATTCTTTTTTTTTGTGACGTTAATTTAAAATCGATTTAGGCATGCACATTTCAGATAGGTAAGATAGGTTGCTTCTTTTTGAATTTTCTTTTTGCTCGGCTCCTTATGGTTCCTAGCGTGCTATAATCTGTCTCCAGACAGATTCGTATTGAAATTAGCCGTCAATTCAAAATAGTTTCAGTAAAAAAACAGATTGTATTTACTCTGTGGCTCACAGTTTTCGGAACAATTCACGTACATAGTTACTAACCGAATAATTAACGGTATAACATAGTTTCTTCATTTCATACGGTGTGTACATACACAATATATTAAACATATTAAATAATAAACCTAAAGTTAATCCGACTAAGTATTACAACCTCGGTTTAGTGAGACTCGAATATTTTTAATTAAACGAATATTAATTTTGTAAACCGCCTCTTAACTGAGATTATACGTTTTTGTCATTGAATGTAATCTTTTAATTCTCAAAAGATATCTCGTTCGCATTTTACTAATCAATCTAGACTTTAAGCAGGCTTAAGACCGAATCTAAATGAATAAATGTATAGTAAATTATTTATATTATATTATTATACTTTTGCCAGGCGTTGGATTTCTATCTATGGGATGATCCCTTGGGAACATTACTTTTTCTGAATTAATAAAGTACCTACCCTATGTCCTTTTCTGTATGCCTAACAACGTATATGAAAATTTGACTAACAGTAACAGACAGACACACTTACTTTAGAAAATTTAAGTAATATAAGTAGACTTGACGTAAAAAGATTTTAAAAATGACAATAAACGTAAATTGTAAAGACATGTTCCACATTTTAACAAACACTATAGTTTTTCGTACAGTTTAGTGAATCAAATTGACACGGTTCAGCAGAAATGTATGAGAAAATAGGTCATCGCGTTGTACAATGCCTCTGAATGCAATTATGATGAACCAATTGGTGAAAACAGGATGAGTTAATTCAACTACACAGATGTACAGACCACCTACGGGCCAACGTTTAATAAGGATGTGAAGTGTTTTAATGTATAATGCATTGTCTTACGGTAAAAAGTGGATAATCATAAACAACTTCATACTTACTTCGTATATAACTGAGTTTATGGAGTATAATTTTTGATACAGACCACCTTTTTTTTTTAAAATCTTTATTTAATAAGGCTTTTCCCTTAGGGACATGTCGATACAGACTAGCTGTTGCACGCGACTCGCCCACGTAACTTTATAAAATATGGCCTACGTTACTCGCTGATAATGTATGTAGCTCTCAATAGGTAAAAGAATTTTCAAAATAGATTCAGTAGTTTTTGAGTTTATTCATTACAAACATACAAATCTTCTCTCTTTATAATATTAGTATAAAGAAGTATAGATGATTCTCATATAAGTTTTTTTTGGGATTAGGTCCTTCGAGAGCGAAAAATTTGTTAAAAATATTTCTATATAAATACCATTTTATTTTATATGTAGTTATATTTATGCATATATTTTTTGCGTGTTTTAACAATACAATAAAAGGTACAAAACAACGCTCACTTCAAAATTAGATCAACATTGATCACACAAAATGGCGGAGGCCAGAATTTGTTATTCAAGAAATGGCATTGTAAAAAACAATACTATTCAATGCCATTGTTTTTACAAGGCATAAATAAAAATAAAGCAAATGAGGTGAATGTTACGTTCAACTTACACAGGTCTATTATATAAATAAGGTAAGCTTTGAAGCGTGACGACAGTTACTTTATGGTGACCGCGACTTCGCTTTGAGCTTGAGCGTAAAAGAAAAAAAAAAAAACTATATATATACTATATATATATTTGTATAAACTATATATAAAACTATATATATTTGTATATATATATTAAAAAAAAACACCAAATATAACGCCTGACATCCTTAGGTATCCCTGTAACGAAGGTGGCGTCGCCACGGTTGACGACAGTGCACCCGATTTTTTTTACTTTAAGATCACTCGGGAACCAAACATTTTTTCAGGATAAAAAGTATCACATATTGTGTTAATGTTATCTATATATGTGCCAAATATTATAGACATCCGTTAAACCATTTTTTTCGTGCAAAAGTAACAAAATATCATTCACATCGTTATTTTAAAATAAAATAAAAACTGCACTATCTAATAATTAACAATATTGTTTGTGCAAAAATCGGAAATTTAAAACGAATGTTTTTATACAAAAACTGAATATTTACTAAGTATATAAAAGAAACCGAAATATGTGACGATTTTAAATGTTAATAATAATTGAAATAATTTGTGTTTGATTTTTTAGAGTACATTACCTACCTTCATATTAGCTTTTAAGTATTACACTTGAAGTAACTTTATCTTAAAGAGATCCGTCCACGTACAAAGTTAATGGGGAAAAGTAATGCCCTGCAGAGATAAGAATCTAATGCTAATTAAGTAGAATTAGTTAAAAGAAATAAGGTCCATAACACCGGAGACCATCACGGTATAGCAACGAACCAGTAACCGAACTGTGGGAGGTTAGTTACTGTTGAAAAAATATATGCATAAATAATACGTCTTATTAAAAACTAGCTGTCCCGCTCCCGGCTTCGCCTGGGGTGCATTTTTTTTTTTACATGTTATCACACCCCTACAGGGGCGATTACTGTACTACAAGTACAGATTCTGTATTTTGTTTAATTATTATGCTAATAATTAATTATTTATCATAATAAAATGCAAAAGTTTTTGAGGCTGGTTGTATGGATGTTTTTTTTTTTTTATACTTTCTTATTTCAGTTTATGAAATTAAAATTGTACACATAAATAATATTTACATACTATAAATTTTCGCGTAAGTATTGTATGGCCGCTAACTCATTCTAAAAGCTCGCAACGGATGTTGATGCGGTTTTCACTATCATTTAGGCAATATATTTTTTTTACGGATATTTTATAGTCTTTATGGTTGTTTTCTGCTAGATGGTGATTAGGTACCGCCAAAACACAGTCTATGTAGATTATGACTGCACGACGTAATGTATTTTATTGCTATATTGCTCTCAATATAGCAACAATTACTTAATAATTATTTATCATTGGTAACGACCTACATAGCACTTTCCGTTTCGTTTTTTTTGCATTAAGATTCCATTCTGTATTTAAATTATATTTATCTCAAGGACCGTAATAAAGATTTTCGTCAGATTAAATCCATTGGAGGAATACGCCAGGAATTAAGGAAATACGCAAGTGTCAGGCCAACACCGATACTAAAGATACGATAGGCACCGACTCGATCCGGTTACAATCCGATTAGAAGAGAATGTTGCGCAATTTCTTTCGATTTTCACATCAGGATTTTGATAAAAATAATTCATTTGCATCTTAAAAAATGTCGGGGTTGAAATGGACTTTGATTACATTGCAATAAAAGATAGATCGCCTTAAATTATAAAATTTAATCCATAATCCTATTTATTATAGTGAATAATTTGAATTTCGAATTAATACATTTGAGAAAGTTACACCCAATTAGTAAAGCCGAGGTACAAAAACCTACGTCAGTTTTCAAATTTATTCCTTTATCAAAATCTTAGTACCCTTTGAAACTAAAGTACTAAGCAGAAAACTGACAGACGACGTTTGAAATAAAATTGTGTCATGACTGACAATTGTCCTGGTGCAAGCAAATGTCAACTTAAAGGTGACGAACCTTTTCTTACCTCGACTGTACATAGGAGGCAATCAATTACTATTTTAAGCTCATTGTAGGTATCTTTTATGTGATGGTCGTCAGACAGGCTGACGCGCCATTTGATGGTAAGCGGCTACCTTTAATACAAGTAACGCGATAAGGGATTATACTTACGCCGAATGAAAACTGTAATCACTTACCACCAAGCGGACGTCTAGCCTTTGCTTTAAAACTTTACAAAAAAAGCGCTATAAGCTCAAAACTCGAGAACAGCTGGACTAACAGAGTGTGCTCAGGAGCTGCATGAGCTCATACCGCCTTACCTTTTATTCCATTGGACATTCAGTCGTACGGCAAGTTACTATCCTTATCTTGTCAAAACATTTTAACAATTCATTCATAATACGTACTGCCAAGGACTGGATCTCATTTCCAGCGTCTGTGTTTTCTATAAGCTCACCCAAATCTTTTTAAAATTCGAATGAATAGGCATTTTCTAGGTGAGCTCGCTCCATCGTCGGCCTCGTCTTAGCAGCACGGCTAGATGCTGGTCAAGAGCAAACTCATTATATAAAAAAAAACTGATTCTATTTTTTTTAAATACATATTAGCTGAAGTCCGTGGAAGTTTCTTATTTAGGAAGAGGAACATTAGAAAGAGTTTGTTTTTGTTTTAATCACACATCAGCTGACTCGTAGTCAGTACTGACAACGAAGTCTGTCAGTAATATATATATATATATAAATGTTGTGTTGGTTTGTGTATCTCTCAAAAAGTCGAAAAATTGCCGACGGATTGACTTGAAAATTTTACACAATATGCAATCCGCTTCATAGATTGATCTTATCTATATTTTGCGTAATAATATAATCTCCATCACGAGTAAATAGCTTTTTTACGGCGCCATCTGCCGAAAGCGAGGAGAACTAACTCGCCAACGGTAACCGCTGTCACATTTAAAGTGGCAGTTAGCCGTTGTCATGGCAGCCGCTGACCGTTGAACGTCAAAGAAAACCACAGCGAAGCGTGGTCGCGGGCTCAGCTAGTATATATATATATATAAAAAGCTAGCCAAAGTAAGAATATACCTTATTGTCAATACTCTGTTTGCCTTTGTTTATTGATATTAAAAACGTTGTTTAAATATCTTCGACATGTGTACATAGGAGGCTAGTTTGATTTAGTTTATGGGGGTCGCGACCCCCCGTCCGTATCGGCCACTATGAATTATTTATAAAGCGCCGAAATGTCACTTCAATTTACCCCAGCACTATATTACTCCGAGTGGATTAGTTAACTCAACGTTTGCTTAGTAAACTCCCTGTGGCTTTTATAAGGTTTTCCGCTTTTCGAACCATATTATGTTATGATATAGCCTGCAGTATAAATTCGTATTAAAATATTGACCCTTTTAGTATTTCTAATACAAAAAAATACAATACTTATAAAGTGCAACCAATAGGTTTTTCCTCCGCAAGAGCTTTTCATTTGAAAATCATGTGGAGGGAAAAATTGCTTGTTATTTAATACTAATCAATTGGTTTGTGTTTTTCTTGTTTTTCTAGAATCAACAGCTTTTATAAATATAATTAAAATATAAAATATACGCCTGCGGCTTCGCATGCGTGAAATCTATTTTGAAATTTTATTTTAACTATTGGTGAAATATTTTTTAAAATCAGATGATTAGTTTCGAAGATTACCTCCTACAAACAATATTAAAATTAATGATAACTACATATGTATAAACAAGCTTTATCAATTATATTAACCCTTATTTAAGGGAAGTATTGTATCCCTCGGATAATGGGAAATAGCCTATTATTATAAATCGCTTACGTTTGCCTACAACTCGAAAACAATAAAAATAGCGTGTGTTCTAGTCATCAAAAAAGAAGGTTTTAGTATTTGAGTGAGTTTGGAATACATAATATTAATGGCTTTTATTATGTTTTATGTTTGTTTATACTAGGTGATTGTCATAGTAGTATTCAAAAATTGTGGAATTAGAATTCTCAAAGAAATATATTTTTAATTTATACCTACAGATTACTATAATTTATTCATTTCTTGTCTCTCGTTTCGCAAATTTAAGTTTTATAATTGTTTGGTTTCATGGTTCATCAATCTTGCACTTTATAAGTAATAATGATTATTAGTAATAATAATTCAAAATCAATCTTGAACTTTATAATAATAATTATTAGTAGTAATAATTCAAAATCAATCTTGAACTTTATAATAATAATTATTAGTAGTAATAATTCAAAATCAATCTTAAACTTTATAATAATAATTATTAGTAATGATAATTCAAAATCAATCTTGAACTTTATAATAATAATTATTAGTAGTAATAATTAGTATCTAGTATTATTAGTGGCAGGGCATAATTCATTTTGCAGTCATAAATTGGTCTAACGGTAGTAACCACCTGAAATAATGGATGACAGCATCCATCCCTATGCTTTCCTGATCCCTATTAAGGTCGGCAACACACTTGCTGCACTTATGGTGTTGCTTGTATCAATAGGCAACGGTAGCCACATCTACCATCAGACCGTCAGCCTGATTGCCTATACATAAAAATTATATAATTACAATACACGGTAATTCGAAAGAGAGTTTCCGTCATGAAATTTTGCACACACGTAGTTAGGAATACAAAAAAGGACTTACTTAGCGTACCCTTCATGTCAAAAAAGTACTGTTTCCGAAGAACTTTAACGCCTGATAAAAGTATTAGAGCAATAAAGATTGAATAAATATTTTAACACCTAAGAAAAGAATAAGTATTGCGCAATTTTCAGGTACATTGTATTAGTGTCCTACAACACTCTGTCGAGATCTTTTATAAGGTATCTGGGATATAATAATATACAGATCACCAACAATCCAAGCTGCGTAAATCTTTAAAAATTTCTGCCATTCTCTGACGTCGAAAAGCGATTTTGTAAATCTTATTTCGAATAAAAATGTTTTGAATTTGAATTTGAAAAGCAAGTGTGTGTCTATCGTCATTCTAGTAATTTTTAGTAGGCGAGCCTTTTGTGATGGTCTCATCAAGCAAAGTGTAGATATTGTAATGTACAATTACCACCTCATAAAGTTGCCGGATTGTAAGTTTTTATTGGACGCCATTTTTATAAATTTAAATACGTACCTTCGTAGTTATTGCAGCAGTGAATTAACAATTCACATTCTGAGAATTTCGTGTGCAAAATGCAATAATGTAGTTACAACTCTCCATGTGCAATAACCATATAATATGATATACACAGGGCTCCTTACTTTCCGAGCGTTGAATGGACTACTCCGCCCTAGGGAACTATATTTCTAACTGACCGGGGAGTTGAACAAGCCCAACTTATTCGTTTTACTTTTTTTTTTTCTATGAAAACTTTCTTTACTGTTGCGATTGCTTTTTCGCTATTTTGAAAGTTTCTTATTTTTTAAATAAATACCAATCTTAAACTATGTTTTGCACTATTCCTGTCATAGATAGTAAATTCAGTAATATTTTATTTTATTCCCTCCCACTATACAGGAATGCCATCATAATAGGCAATGTACTGTGTTGGTCGTGTTTTTTTTTAAAAACTAAACACTATAATTGTACAATTTAAGCGCTATTTAGTGTTATAGGATAACCATGCAACGGACAGGTGGCAAAACCTCGCATACCCAAACCAGAGTAAACTTATATACAAAGTTGAAATCGAAACCAGGACACCTGAGTCCCGGTTTTAGGCTTGCATTGGGCTCGTCAAATGGTGAATGGGTCGTTTGTAGGCGAGGTGATGGTTAGCAATCCATTGAGTGGGTTATCAGCATGCCTGCCGATCTTTATATTTTATAAAAACATGGCATTTAAAAATCTATTGTTTTAGCACAGCACAGCATAATATAAAAAAAAAGTTTAAACCTTATAAATATTACAGTTGTCACCTGCAATTTGTATTCGCTTTTTGAAAAAAATCGAGCAAGGAATTAGTAAAATAATAAATTATTTTAGTCACAACTTAGCTCACCGATATCCAGCGACAACTATAGCTGGAGAAAATGCCGTAATTTTTCCGTCGTCGGCATTACGCTAACAAAAATACTTTTCTTTTCAACAAACACTGATAGCACTATCAGAAAAGATCCTATTCAACATATTACGTAGTTTATACAAAAAGGATTCGTAGGCAACCATTGCTCCCGAGAGATGTAACTGCGTCTATGTAACCAGTTGTAACTGGACACAGTATAACGAGGCGAACGGTATATAATAACTATAAAAGCGGAAGCATTAGGAGGAATGCTTACGATCACTGTGACATAGCAATGATAGAATAGCAAGTGTATATACAAATCATGTTTTTTTGTGATCCTAAATTCCTTTGGTACTTGTTATGCAAAGTTGCGTTATGCCAAATAAAATTCGTGAAATAGTTCAAATTATGGAGTTATATAAGATTGTTGAAATGAAAACTTCTTTAGGCGCGTTGGGCATTTTTGGGATGCGAAAAAACCATTGATCTCGCGACATGTTACCGTAACGTGTAACCATGTAACCAGATATTTTCAGATATTACGCCATCTACACAATACCACTGAAACTAGAATATGTTACGTAATAATACTTACTTGCAAAACTAATTGAATTGAAATAATACATCAATGCGAACAGAGAGAGAGAGAACTGATATTTTGAACTCTCGAACTGTTACCGTAACCGTAACCGACACCTGTGTATACTTTCCCGACGATTCAAAAAACACACGTAATTTTTCAAGTTTTCACTTCTGTTCCACGGTTTTTTTTTAATGACTCAGACCCAGGTTTATTCTAAAAAGATCATTTCTTAAATCAAAGAACAAACACACCTTAACAACTTAACAACGGGATATGTAAAATCTTCCACAATTTTTTTTATTTTTTCCTTGTTCTGTCTTCTGTTATTTATCTGTACTGAGCCTTGGGTTTGCTTTTTGAGATGTACGAATAAAACGCAATGGCGGTTGGCTCAGAACTGACTTTATTTCCTATAACATATATCGAATTACCTACATGGGGTAGGGTCTACCCACATACATTACATACATTCCTCCCCCGAAGATTATACAGGTTATAAACGTTATTTTTATATTTATACAAATCAAACAAGGTAACTTAAGAAGAGAAAAAAAAAAATAGTAACTAAAAACTAAACTCTTGCATACAAAGAATAAGAAATTCGTCTTATATTAATAACTATTGTATTAATTCTACTACACAACTACATATTATATTTATTCTAAACTAATTAATGTTCTATATATAAACTAAAAATAAGTATCGTTAATAAGCATGATGTATGACTGTATATATGTTAGAATATAATGTAGATAATGTAGAAAAATATAATGTAGAAAAATCTAATGTATAAGTTCTAATGTAATAATGTAATAATCTAAAGAAATAAAGTTTTTTTTTTTATTTTTTTTTTTTATTTTTTTTTTTGTATATATATATTTTTTAAAGCGAATTAGTATAATTAGCTAGTGTGTCACTCTTTATAAATCGGTCGGTTCTTTCGCGGCCGCAGATTAGGTAACCTAACCGGTGTCAGAGATGGCTCGTAAGTAGCATCGTTGACCTCGTCGACGCGCCCCGACCGCGGAGTGTCAGCTGGTGTGGAGGCACGGCTGGGGGGTGTTTCTGGCGATTTTGGTGTTGCTGCCGACGATGCTGATGGCTCGCTGTTCTCCACCGGAACACGTTCTGGGTTATGCCACGACTTCCGTACCTTGTTATTAGGTATTATTTGGTCAATGTGTCTACTGCTTGTTACGTTGTTGGCGGTGTCGACTCGATAGGTGACTGGACCGGTACGTTCTGCCACCACGCCTTCCAACCAGTTCTTTCCATGTTTCGAATAATTTTTAACCAGCACCGTGTCGCCGACGGCGACCTCGCGCGCTCTGCCTCCCGCGTTGTCGACCTGTTTGCTCTGTGCCCTTTGAACACAGTGGGCAGCGCTCGCCGGACGCAGCATGTCCAATCTTGAGCGTAAGCGCCGCCCCAACATGGCCACGGCGGGTTCTCGTTCAGTACTACAATGCGTACTATTGCGGTATTGAAGTAAGAATTTACTTAAGGCGCGATCGATATCTTCGCCTTCGATTACCGCTTTCTTAATAACTTTTTTTACAGTTTTTACTGCATTCTCCGCAGCACCATTACTCGATGGATGGTAAGGCGCGATAAGAATGTGATCTATTCCATTTTTCTTAAAAAATTGAGCTAGTTCAGCCGACGTAAATGGAGGCCCGCCATCTGTTACCATTTGCTTTGGTATTCCGAATCTCGCAAACAGTTCCCTCAATTTAGCAGCTACCGAGGAGGCAGACGTGCCAGTGGTCATGCGGAATACCTCGATCCACTTCGAGTGGGCGTCCAAGATTAAGAAATAGTATTTCCCATTGTGTTGTAGAAAATCGGCATGAAGACGTGTCCAAGGCTCGTTCGGCCAGACGTACGGCACTGGGGGAACCCGCGGTGGCGCGTCTCGCTGGTCGCGGCAGGCGGCGCACGTGCGAGCGCGCTCCTCTAGCTCCGCGTCGAGATGTGGCCACCAGACGTAGTTGCGCGCGATCTGCTTCATCCTGACTATCCCTACGTGCCCGCCATGTACCTCCTCGACGATTTGTCGCCGAAGGGTGCTCGGTATTACAATGCGGTAGCCCCATACTATACAACCATGATCTATGTGCAGCTCCTTCTGGCGATGGAAGTAGGGTTTCTCACCGTCTCTTTGTATCTCGGTCGGCCAACCGCTTATAATGTAGCTGAAAATTATTCGCAACACGTTGTCTCTGCTCGTTTCTCTGGCTACCTCTCTATGGCTAAGGGGAAAGCTGTCCTCCACGAAATGTATATATGCCGCGTCGTCCTCCTCGGTTCCGGCTTTACTCAGTGGTAGGCGGGAGAGGCAGTCGGCATTGCCGTTCTTGTCTGTTGACACGAACACGATATTAAAGTCGTAAGCCGCCAGACGAATCGCATACCTTTGTAATCGACTAGCGGCGGTCTGCGGTATGCCATGCTTAGGACCGAAGATGTGAGTCAGCGCCTTGTGATCGCTTCGCAGTGTAAATTTACGGCCAAATACATACTGATGGTGTCGGGTGACCCCATATACGATCGCCAGCGCCTCCTTGTCGATTTGACTGTAGCGACATTCCGCTTCGTTGAGGGTGCGCGACGCACAGCACACGATACGCTCGCTGCCATCTGGATAGGTATGCGCGAGTACAGCGCCCAGTCCATACGCGCTGCTGTCCACCGCCAACACCAGTGGCAGTTCCGGCGAGTAGTGCGCGAGAGCGGGTCCGCTGACCAATTTTTCTTTAATCACATTAAATGCACTATCGCATTCCTCACTCCATTTCCATTGTGTACCTTTTGCTAATAATCTATATAGCGGGTTCAGCACTGTACTGATATTCGGTATAAATCGTGAATAATAATTTATCAATCCTAAGGCCGCCCTAAGTTGAGACACGTTCTGAGGTACCGGCAAATTGGCGATAGCAGTGATTTTACTTTCGTCTGTATATACACCATGCTTATTTATGCGATAACCGAGATAACATATTTCGTTTTTAAAGAATTCACATTTTTCGAACTTTATACGTAACCCTGCTTCATTTAATCTGTTAAGAACTATTTTTAAATTTTGCATGTGGTCGCTTTTATTGCGGCCGCTCACACAGATGTCGTCTATAAAACATACAACATAATCTAATCCACATAGTGTTTCTTCTATTAGTTTTTGAAAAATTTCTGGTAAACATTTTAGTCCAAAAGGTGCACGACGATATACATAGATACCGACGTGGGTTGTGATCGCTGTGAGCGGCTGCGAAGCCTCATCCAAAATTAATTGCAGGTACGCATTTTTAAGGTCTAGTTTACTGAATTGTTCGCCCCCACTTAAGGCGGCGAATAACTGCTCGATTCGCGGCAATGGGTAATGAAAGTCTTTTAATAAAGGGTTTACAGTAATTTTATAATCGCCGCATATTCTTATTGTGCCGTCTCGTTTAATTATTGGGACGATAGGCGTTCCATAGTCTGATCTTTCTACTTTGTAAATGACGCCTTCTGATTGCAACCTTTGTAACTCGCGCTCCACGGGTAAGCGTAACGCTAATGGTAATGGACGGGCCTTGCAAAATATCGGCGATTCATCTTTTAAAAATAGTTTTATTGCTGTTTTGAATGTACCTATGCCCTCTCCAAATACTGTGGGAAATTCCTTTTCTAAATTTGATACTAAATTATTATTACATACGTCAATTTTGTTAATATTGATTTCATTTAATTTTAATTTACGAAGCCATATTCGTCCCAACAACGGAGGGCCACCGTTAAAGATAACAAACAAAGGCAACTCGACTATCTCGCTCGCGCCTCTCACTCGCACGGCGATGCGACCGTACGGTACGATCGCATCACCCGTGTACGACTGCAATTTAATATTATCTTTTATTATTGGTATGTGCGAGAAACAATTATTATAAAACTTTTTTGAAATCGCCGAGATTCTGCTTCCCGTATCAATTTCGAACATGATATCTATATTTTCTACATTTAATGTACAATGATAGGGACCATCTCTTATATTGCTATTTACAGATAAAATATGAAACAAACCGTCACTGTCAGAATCACTGTCCTCTATGTAATTTTGGTACCATTTCTTATTAACGTTAACACTTTTACTGTCTTTATTCGCGCACATATGGGCCAAATGCCCACAATCACCACACATATTACACACTAACGATTTACACCGACACTTATTCGGCGTGTGGCCCACCTTGCCACAACGCCAGCAAGCGGGTCGCCGCTTCGGAGTGGGCCTCGCGCCCACTCGATGCAGGCCGACCGCGCCCTGCCCGAGTCCTGAGCTGCTCGGCGCCCCGCCATCTCGCGCGCCGCCAGCGCCGCTGTCCAGCGCCCAGCCTGCGCGCGCGCCGCCGCCTGCTGCCTCCGCGTGCCGTTCTGCGGCTTCCAATGCAAGCGCCAGCTCCACCGCCCTTTTGTAGTCTAAAGTGGGTTCTGCGAAGAGACGAGAACGCATCTCTTCGTTCTGGAGACCCGACACGAATTGATCTCTGATATTCTCCTCCAGAGTTGCACCAAAATTGCAGTGTTTCGCCAAATGTTTTAAATTTTGCAAAAAGGCGCCGATCGTTTCGGTCTCATTTTGTCGTCTCTGTCGAAATATATGTCGTTCGGCAATTTCTGACCTTTTCGGTTCCAGATGATCACTTACGAGTTTTATCAATTCGTCGAACGTTTTGTTTTCGGGGTGGTACGGTGAACACAAATCGCACATAAGTTCGTAGGTAGGCGCTCCGACGTGTGTCACTAAGGTAGCTACTCGCAGTTCATCTTTTATTTCATTTAAGAAAATGAACTGTTTTACAAGTCGTACGTACGCGTCCCAATTATGACGATCATTTAAATCGAACTCGTGTAGTTTTCCAAAAGGCATGATTTTTTTTTTTATCGCAACGACTAATTTTAATAATATCCACTAAATACTCGTCGCCACTGAGATGTACGAATAAAACGCAATGGCGGTTGGCTCAGAACTGACTTTATTTCCTATAACATATATCGAATTACCTACATGGGGTAGGGTCTACCCACATACATTACACTTTTGTATCTCTACGAAATGGAACAAAGTACTCTATACTATGCGTGTTTTAGTTTACTCAATATAAGGTGACCTTTACAGAGTTTTCCTCCATGTTTTGTTTACTTGGTCAAGCCTAAATTTACGAAGCATGACGGTTTGAGAATTTCAGCTGTAGCATAAAGAACAAAACAAATTATTCTAATATGTATTTAAATTAATGACAGATAACTTTAGATACCTTTGTTCTTAGGTTTTAAAACATTTATTCAATATTTATTGCTCAATATTTTTGTCAGGTATTGAATTTTATTTATTATTACTTGTTGCACGTGACTTCGTCCGTGTAACTTTATAAAATATAGCCTATGTTACTCGCTTTCCAACAGTGAAAGAATTTTTCAAATCGGTCCAGTACTTTCGGAGCCTATTCAATGCAAACAAACAAACAAATCTTTCCTCTTTATAATATTAGTATAGACAAAATGCGGATAGTTTTATTTCATATATGTATTTTTGCTGGATAAAATTGGATGTCGTGTTTATCCTTGATTTAAACAGATATAGTCTAACGCCTTAGCACCTCTGTATTTATCACCGCATTGCAAGGCTCGTAATTCCCATTCGACAGTGCCTTATAAATATGTACTTATATTTTATTTACAACGATGAGAGGTTTTGCGTGTTACGTTACCGCAAATGTTACAAAAAACCACAAGTATATTTATTACCGTGTAATTCCTCTTAAGATAAGATAGTAATGCTAAATTTTAGTGGCGGTAAAATATTTTCGCTGATACATTATTTTGCACGCAACGCGTCCTCTATGCAGATTTATACAGGCATTATCAAAATTCATTGTCTCTGTTTCCGACCATAAAGAATTAATGGACGTGTCCAATTTTGTTACGTTGTTGTACTCTTTTCGAGTATATTAACGTCAGGTTTGGATTGCGAAATGTTTAGAACAGTTCTTTTTGTAGGTAGCTTTTTATTATTATTTAAAACTAGCTAACCAGACAGACGTTGTACTGTCAAAAGCTATCAAAAGCTAATGTGTAATTTTAACAAAAAAAAATAGTTCCAAGCAATTTTTCTCTTCATAAAAATCTTCCTCTTACTTCAACGATTTTTTTTAAAATATTTTGCGCTTAGTAACACATTTAGCGATTATTTTTTATTTATATAGATAAAAAATATAAATTGATAATTTAACTACACATAAAATAGAATGCCAAGAATTTACCATATAACATTTCAGTTCAACTTATAAATAGATAAATATAAGAGATATTTTGGTCTGACTTGCAACAAAAGCAGGTAACAGCATTTTTCAAGTGGTTAAGGTGATTAACCACTTGACGCTCTGACTCAAAGGTCCCAGATAAAATTCCCGGCTATGTCAACTTTGTAAATGAATTTTTCAAAGTTGACTTTGGTTTGGATTTTAGTCGTGTCGTATCAACGATGAATTATTATTCGCTCATAAATTTATCTAAACCGTGGCGTATTCATTACTGATTTAGAATTATCTAACTAAATAGTTATTTATTACATCAATATTTATTATCAAAATGGCAAGTCCTCAAAATATGATTGTGTTCAATGAAAACCTTTTAAAATTAAAAATTGTACAAAATCTTAACATTTTTTTTTAAATAATTCTCATTGGGAATTCAAAGGGAATGTAATTGGGTATATGGGTTAACGGGTGAGTGGTGGTGCGTGTAAGTGCTTCTTGTTAGTGGAGCTTAAAAAGCGCTTTACAACTCTTTGCACAGCCGTGGCGTTGTAAAGAATCAGACGGAAGTCAGAATTTTGTAATGTGATGTTGTCAGCCTCGAAAGTAGGAAAGACGTTAAATAACTTGAAAAAATTTAACAAATTAGTAGTATGCAATATAAATACTTAATCATTAGTATGACAATTATACTTGGTTGGTTTTGTATACTAAATAGAAACTTAGGTATTTCCACAATAAGCTAAAAGTTTTGTGATTTAGCTAAAAGACATTATCGAAGTATGTAATTAAAATTCATCTTAATGTAATTAGCATATGTAAATACAATTTGACATACATTTTTACTACTGGTGAAGTATCACTAACATAACACGTATATCCACAATTTCTTGTATTCTAATTATACTAATATACTCATACTAATATATAAGCAATATAATATATTTTTGATGCTAAAGGTCGCAAGTTCACACTCTGTATTTGCATAGAATTAAAAGCAGCAATAGGCAGAATGCAAGGCATATAATTATATGCCGATTATTAATAGATGTGAAAAAAGATAGGCAATGAGGACAATTAAAAACTTGCAGTTATATTACCACAGTCTTCTTTAAGTGGTTTTCCTAGTTTAAACCTGCAAGACTACTTACTTAATAAGTCTTGCATACTTATTGGTGATGAGAACATATGCTAGTATCTCCCAAGATTTAGTCCATATAACTGTATAGTACATAATCTCTTAAGCATCGAAAGTCATACTACTTTAGATGTTTGAGAGTTGGAGAGATTGTTGCCCACATAATAGAAATGTCCATACATTCGATGCGTAGGCGTATCTGCTCTGACGCAAACGACGCGAACTCGCATGAATAATTTAAACAATGTGCTGTCAGGCTGCATTGCTAATATCTTTTACATGTGACTCACCTTATCTCAGAATTGGTTACATGACAGACAGCCTGCTTGCTACATTACACATAATACAGCATCAGATGACTATTGCCAAGTTAAACAGATAATTTAACGCTCATAATGTATATACTGAATGAGTACAAAATTGTCGAGTACAATTAGTTTTCAATAAATTGACATCTCTTAGTATTAAATTATCTAATAAAAGTAAATATAACAGATCACAGTGTATAATGTCACCACATAATAAGTAAATATCTCAAAAGGCGCCCCGTGGCGTCACAGCGGGACGATGACCGTAAGCGAGTTCCGATCCCACAGGACTATTTACAAACGGTCGTTTGTATACGATTTAACCGCGATGTGTTTTCATCGTCTTATAGAAATATAGAGATTTTTATTAGCATTAAATATGTCTCAATGATGTTAATGGTCCAATAAAGTAAGTCTATTGTCTATCAATAAATCAATATAATATAACTGGTGCTCGCGACTTCGTCCGCGTTGAAAATTAAAAAAAAAAAAGCAATATAACGCTTGACCTCGTGTTGCTGTAACACTTTGGCCAGGCGTTAGTTTTTTATTTTTTATTGATCCCTCGGGAATAGTCCTATTTTTCTTGATGAAAGGTACCCTATGTCCTTTTTGGTGTCCCAGACAACGTGTATGCAAAATTTCATTGTGATCGGTTCAGTAGTTTTTGCGTGAAAGAGTTCAAACATCCATACATCCAAACATACATTCGCATTTATAATATTAAGTACGGATGTATGTATGTATATCATCAATATTCATGTGAAAGTTAAATTTAATTATTTAAATCAAGTTTTAAAAAATAAAATGGGACCCCTAATTTAGTTTGATTTGCTAAAAAGCTTTCTTTTTAACCCCCGACGCCATATGAAAAAACGTGGTGTTATAAGTTTGACGAGTATGTCTGTATGTATGTATCTATGTGTCTCTCTAGTCTATGGAATTATAGCTCTCAAACGGATGGACCGATTATAATCCGTTTTTTTTAAAGCCGACGTGATCGAGATGGTTCTTAGCTACAATTTACGAAGATCTGTTCAGGCATTTCCCATTTCCCATTTCATCAGCCCATTTCCCATTTCCCATTTCATCAGCCCATTTCCCATTTGACGAAGGGATTTCACTAATTTTCACAGGTTCGAATGATGATGTGAAAATTGGTATACTGTTACTTCGGTGGTTTTTTCATGACATAGTAACTTTGACCTGATGCTGCAGTATCGAGTGGTCGGCGGGATACCCAACTCCTCAGCATTTTAGGACAGCAGATATTATCATAGCGTGTTTGGTCTCAATGGAAAGTCTGGGGTTAGTTTATAATTTTAATTATACTCGTAGCTTGTTATCGTAAATCATAACCCTATATTTATTTTACAAAAATTACATGAGATTTACTTTGGCCGGAGCCTCCTTTTAAGCTTAAAAAGGCTGTGTCAAGTACATTTTGTACACAGGTTGTCTGTTTTAGGAAAGGAAATAGAATAACTTCAGTTACGCGCGGACTAAGTTGCGGGAAAAAGCTAGTATACTATAATTGTAATGTTAATTTAGTTATTAATCCTCTTTCGAAGCCGAGTTCTAAAGGTCGCATTATAAACATTCTTATATATGTATATATAAGAATGTTTTTCCATGAGATGTTTTTTCATGAGTGATTTGATTTGATTTTATGTTATTGATTGATTATAGTAATATGTAAGTTGTTCTAGATATTTTTAATCTCATTGACATTTGTAATTTAATATAATTTAATTAATCTCAAATAATGTTGTGCTTTCCTATAATTTAAATTCATACTTGTGATGTTCCTTTCTGTGAGTGTTGTATAATGTGATTAAGTATGTCTTTAGTTGGTAAGAGTTTTTAAATAAATAAATAATAAATAAATAAATAAATAAATAAATAAATAAGTAAATAATAAATAAATAAATAAATAAATAAATAAATAAATAAATAAATAAATAAATAAATAAATGAGTTACTTAGAATGATGTAAACTGAAGCTTGTTTATAATAACGAACTATTTAAGAATGTACGGCAGTATTACGCTACGGCGTAGCACCCACGTAGAATTGCTATAAATAGCATTAAATCGCTTGACAATTAAATAAGATTGACGCGTATTATGGTATCTATTATTAAAAGGTATACAGTTCAAAATAATGAAACTTACTAAGAAGAGGATAATAATTTGATCAATTAAATAGGTTTGGTAGAAAATTCCATTAATAACAGGCTACCAAGTATTTTTCAATTAAATTATTATAAGTTATCTTATAATTTTTTTCTCGACATTAATGTTGAAATGTTAATATTTTATACAGAATTTGGTGTGAGAAGAAATGAACGGATAGTATACTTCGTGCTCTAAGTATATTGATCTTTTAACTTAATATTAATTATTTGCAAATTTATGTATTTATTAAACAATAATAGAAAAGTAATAAAATTGATGTCATTTCATTGAAATTAAAAATAATAGTTATTTGTTCAACTACAGAGCAAAATTGTTTTTTCCTGCGAGTGCCTACTTTAAATCACGAACTAGCGAAGTAGTCTACACTGAGCGATAATCAATACATACATACAAATAATACAATGTAATATAATCAATACATACATACAAATAATACAACTTTTCACCTCAACAGCGAGAAAAGCGTTACTAGGTCATCTTTAGGTAAGAAAATCAATTAAAACAATTTTAAATATTATGTTTATTATAGCCAACATTCACATAGCCCCATAGTTACATAAATTATAAGTAAATTAACAAAAATATTTAAAGTTGAAAGTAAAATTACTACAATTTGTAAGATTAAAGGTTAACAGTTTTGTTCGGAACTGTGATGGTCGTATTATTTACTTGCGTGTTAGGTAAGGCTCCTGTCTCTATATTTGTACGAATTAAATAACTCGTACGAATGAAGATATTTTTCACGGGAATTTTCTGGAAGAAAGCTAAGTTCGGCATTTGAAACTTGTTCTTTTAATTCTTCTGGAGTTAAACCATCACCACTAGACGTACTCAATTTTTTTTTTAAATTTACCAAAACAGTACAAAACAAACCAAGACCTAATGCTGAACCAGTTTCTGAACGGCTGTGAAACTATCTTCACAGCTGGGCCAACTCTAGTCGGCTATGGGCGGTCGTCTAGTAGGCTATGGCCGGTCGTCTAGTAGGCTATGGCCGGTCGTCTAGTAGGCTATGGCCGGTCGTCTAGTAGGCTATGGCTGGACACACTAATAAAATCAAAATTTTATTCCTGTGACTTAAATCGCGTGTTCGAATTTCGAATCACGCTCGCATCAAAAATAGATTTTCCTGCGAGTTTTTAGGCACCAAAAGCACCCTTTTCGTTGTATATAACATCTACATTATATACCTTTCTTATTTATTTAGTACTATCATAATACACATAATACCTGATACCTGATCATATATAATACCTACTTAGATCAGGTATGTTTATGGTTAAATAGATAAAAAGACATGAAAAACTTAATTTACCAAAAAAATATTGGCTGTCCATTCATTTTTACTGTTAAAAATTGGATATTTGTATACTTAAGCAAAGGAGAGGGAAGTGCTTAAGAAGATAGACGGTAATTTGAATCTTAATACAACACAATTATTTATTTAAAGTGGAAAAAAATGCATGGCCTCTTCAAATGTAAATGATGCAATATATCTCTTTGAGCTTATTGAATTGTAAATGGAAAGCTGCTTAGGGGTGGGTTTTTCGGTCGTTGTATATTTTGACAGATACGTTTAATAAAACATCTTAAAGTATTAGCGACTTTGACAAGAACTTTTTCTATTTATATTAAACCTTTTTTTCGTTATGAGAAGGCATTTAATAGCCGTTCAGGCGGAATTTACTGTACGGAGAAGTCCACCGTGAAATAATAGGATGTTTTATTCTGTTGTGATTCTATCTTGTGAGGTATATCTCTATCCGTATGTGTGTATGTGTTTGCCTAGGAACACACAAAAAGATCAGCCTCCTTGAAGCTATTATCCAATAATAAATCACTCCCAATTTATCCAAACTTTCATATTTTATGTTAAGATCGTCAGACAGGCGGACGGTCCGCTTGATGGCAGATGGCTACCGTTGCCTATAACACAACCCAACGGTTAAGGAATTGGGAATAAATATGGAAGAAAGGGACATCCCTTATTCACTAACTGAAACACAACAGCACACATATTGTCATTTCAGTGTGGTCTTCTGTAATGGGATGGTTACTGCTGCAAAATGCAAAATGGGATGGGATGCGAAATGCAGTACATACTGATCTCGTCTCTACATAAGGTTAAGGTTTGTTTTCTTCTTGTCTCAGTTGTGGAGACCGGAGACGAGCCAGCAGCCTGCTATGGCCGAAGGACTCTGGTCATCGCCAATCATCAGAGCACAGCAGACGTGCCGATGCTGATGTCCACCTGGAACCCAAGACCCGGAGTGCTTTCAAACCTCATGTGGATCATGGATCGAGTTTTCAAATTCACCAACTTCGGAATCGTTAGCACGCTGCACGAAGACTTCTTTATACAAGCGGTAAGTGATTTGCAGACTTTAGACTATAGATTAACTATACCCCTTTCATATGTATTGACGACACGTTTGGTCTAGTGGCTAGTAACCCTAGCTGTTAACCAAACGGTCGCGGGTTCGAATCCCGCTAGGGGCGAATGTTTATGTGTTAACATTTTACCTTTGTACCTGAGTCATGGATGTTTTGGATTTATAATATGTATGTATTTACAAAAAAGTAATCTATGTTAAATCAACTGTCTGGTATCCATAATACAAGCGTTACATGCTTAGTGTGGAACGTGTGAAGATATTATTATTATTATTCAAGTATTTATTTTCCTTCTTAGATTTAAATTTTTTACAATATAAATAAAAATATTATTATTATTATGTAGCTTTGCTTATGTTTTATTAAATATGGGTTAATATATAAATGTTTGAGGTCTCTCATTATAAGCGTAAAATATGCCCACGTGTAAATTTATTTTTTTTTTACTGCAAGCATTTTAGTAGATCATTATAATGTAACTATATAATAGAATACCTCAAATATTTCTCAACTACCACTTTCGTTGGCTATTGACCGTAACATAAGGCGTTTCAAAAAATATTGTTACCATTAATCTCTTACGTAATGGCCGCGTCAAAACAATATTATGCGGTTCATCAATCACAGTTATACTCACTCCACAACTCCGTGATGTAACAACGTTTTTATATTTAATTCAAAGATTTGTATGAATCTCAAATTTATCTCTCAAAAATGTATGTCAGAAAAGTTTAATTTCTCATTCATTTTTATATAGTGAAAAGTTGAAACTACAAATTGTCGACGTCTACCCAACGAAAGTATTAAAAAATCAATCTTTTATTAATAAAACACACAATGCCGTGCTAAAGTAAAGCACCAAAGGAAATGACACGTCCGGGTTGCAACAAACTTACTTAATCATCCAACAATGCTTTTATTACATAGCAACAAAGTCTAAAATTAATTGTACTAGTTGTAGGAAATGAAGCTTGAACTTTGTTTTAAGGGGATAGTCCAATTCAAAAGTTAAAAGCGAAACAATTTTTAAGAAAAAAAAAAAATCTCGTTGCCCTTAGATTTTTTGACACAATTTATCTATGTCTAATAATATTTAAAAAAAAAATTGTCTTAAATCTTAATATCTTAAAAAAAAAGATGAGACAGTCGCAAAAGACAACGCCTGCTGTGTATGTATTCTTTAGTTCTAATTATTAAACCAGCATATTTTTGATTACCTCTTTATAATCCAAAAACCTTTATATGTCCACTCAGTTGTTATGTGTCGCGTGTGTACATCAAGTAGTAGGTTGATGAAGAACCTGGATTTCTTCGCATACAAGGCGACTCAATGTTGGTAAGAAATCCAACCTATTATACAGTCTACTTCTCCCGCACATTCTTAGACCGATTATTACCTCTGGTCATGTAAATAACAATTTTCTACATATTGTATGTATGGCAGGGTTAAAATAAATTAAAAATTAAGATTTTGTTTTAAAAACACAAAAATATTATAATTATCTATAAATGAATAAAGTTCATCGTCTGTTAGAGTTACGATTTGTGACAAATTTGAAATCGCTTCCGCTTGTGATTTAATCAACATAATGCAGTATTAAAAACTGTACTATACCCTCTCGGCACAAGCACGAGTTTACGGCCCGTGCCCCTTTTATAGACACAACTAATAAAGTTGAAATCGTTTTAGTACCCCGGGGCACTATGCATAAGTAATGATTCTACCCACCTGTATAATGAGTGACCAGAGCAGTTCCAACAAAGTAATCTTAATGCTATTTTCTATGAGCATGTTAATAGCACGAAGGTTTATTATAAATAATTGATATTGTTATGCTCATGGCATAAGCATCCGAGGATCTTATCGCACATTATCGAAGTTATAATAACTGGTTGATGTTAATAAATAAACATTTAAATGACTTCGTTAATTTTGATGTTAAAATATAAAAGTTTCTTAGAAGTTTTATTGATTTTTTTTTAACCATTCATGCTTCTTCTTACTTATAAATTTAATAATTATATTCAGTGCATGTGCATACATTAAGCATTCTGAGAATAATTAATTTGAGTGCAGTTATTGAAACAGTTTTTTACGCTAGTACGAGTATGGCTGCATTCCTGGATTTCGGTTGCCAGTAAGACTTACATTAACCAAAAGAAACAACAGTAAAATAGCAGTTGTTTAATTATATTTTTCATACATTTCTATTAATTTTATTTTCTATTTACTATTAATTTTCGGGACGTGAGAGATGATTGAGTCTAATTATTCTGTTGTCTTGCCTTTTGTATTTATTTCCTTCCTTAATATATAATATAATATAAATTATTCCTAATATAAAATAAATATCACAATTTAATGTCAAACCGACAGTGGTACATGCAATAAAGCTAAACAAAGACGAAATGGTCACAGCATCTGCGTTTATAATATCTAGATTTGAATTTCATTGAACTAGCTTTCATAGTACTTAAGCGATGCTAATTCTGCAGTATCAAAGTGTTCTTGGAGTTAGCGTACGATTACTATAGTGAAGTGATAATCACAACTTCATTAAATTTTCTACTTATATCTTCAGATAATGTCATTACCCACATCATAAGTAAATCACCTTAATAGAATAGAGAATAATACATTGAACCTTAATAGAAAGCAATCACATTTTCAAATGCCTCTTTATTAATCACCGTACATTTATCAGTTGGCAATAATAAAATTGTATTCGAGATAATATAATCGGAGTTTCTATTCTTGTACAGAGTTGAAATTGACTTTGCCATCACTAAGTGATAAGGACGACATTGTGACAGCAAGCATTAATACTAAACAAGCAATCTGTGCTCTAATTACGGAGGCTGTGCTTTTAACGGTGTCGGGCTGAAAGGTTGTTTGAGAAAACAATCAAGGATTATATCCCGAAATTGTATTAAGAGTAAAATCCTCTAGGAGCTTTTATCCGGACGATATCTGGATGTTTATTTTTACTGGTGCTGCTATAATTGAGTTTCCCCGGAACGCGATACTCGGTTAAGCAAAATTAAAAATCTGAATTATGTATGGTAATAAACTTTTGCATTAAAAGTTGTTTATGGAATTATTATCTTTATTGGTTATTGAAAAAATTGTTTTAGAGTTTAGTAATGCCAGAGTATACAAAGAGCTGAGCAGTTAGTAGCAGATCACTTCCAACTATAGGTTATGTTAAAACGTTTATTAAGTCTTTACTTTACTGGTTTTTTTTTACTAAATCCAATTATGCGAAAATACTATAATGTGTTCCTGGTAAATATAATAATATCTTACTTTATTATCACGTCATGCTTAAACTGGTAAACGTATTTGGATGACACTTGACACACAAGTAGTCTGTGTTTAAATTATGCATTTACTATGTTTAAATTAGGTTTAAATGCAGAATGCTGGTTATAAGTTCCCTTTGGTGTATAATATTATTGCACATTTTAGTTCTCAAAATAGATGGCGCACATCTGTTTGTTATCGATTTTTAAACCAGACGACGTACTGTTAGAATGGGATGTCTAAATGTGTTTAAATTTGAAATGAAATCCGTTCAACTTTTTACGCACGATTGAGTAACATACATGAATATATTTTTAAGTTGACATATTTATTAGGAGGGATTATAACTACTTATAATTATAAAGGGACCGGATTATGTATTAAAATTCGCCGCCACTGTAGTGTATTGTTCTCCGCATCGCAAGCGTTTATCTGGAATTACGCTTGTTTTCAGCCACGAAGCCTGTCTTGAGAATGGCCTAAATACAGAGCTTTCTGGAGCAAGAGTCGTGACAAGTAGACATTTAATAGGGTATTGTACTGTTTTTGCTTTGAAATTCAACCCAAAAACGCTAAAAGCTTCGGAGATTTCTTTAACATAATAAGTTTTTGAAAAACGTACAAGCTTTTTCAATCCTCTGATAATATTTTGCAAGTCAGTTTTGTTATTTTTTTTGGCCGGCTTAGTCACCTATGGCTTAGTCGCGAACCAATTTCAATTTTTGTATAGTAATAGTAGAAATTCTAGATATTTCTAGATAACTACTCTCGGATGCTATCTACATTTAGGCGTTTTGGTCAGCGAAAACACTTACCTCTTATTAACTAGCACGTAAAATACTTGCAGTGAATATATTTTACTCGTGAAGATAAATCCAATAACTTTTTCTAAAAGGTAAAATAAGACCTTGAAAATGATCCCTTCTAGCAAAGCTTTATATCGCAAAAGATATAAATTTTGTCGGTGTTATCGCCAAGGTTCAGGTGGGGACGTCTCTAATTTCCCAGCCACCCGATTTCAACGTAATTAAAGGTACGAGTTTTGACAAAATGAAAAAGGCAATAAGAGTTTTTTTCTTTAAATTATTCCCGTTGTAATATAAATTGCTTTTCCTGGATTTCTCAGGAAATTGTTGTTCTTAAGTCAGCCCTAAAATTTGTTGATACTGCAAATTGACTTCGAGAAATAAGAGTAAATAAGGGGAGTGAAATTTTATTTGATGTTTTATATACCTCGCGTAGTAAAATGTCTTTTAATATTTAAACTGAAATGTTAGGGAACAAATTGAAACTTAAAAAAAAGTTATTTTTAAAATTGAATATATCTTTAAAAACTAAATATATCTCAAAATAGAAGTATTAATTCAGATTGGTCTCAAAGGTTGGAAACGAAAGATTGATTCTAACCAAATTAAAGGCAGTTGACTAGCTATAAAAATATTTGACAATTTTATTGGTACATTAACTAAACTTTTGATCCTTCGAGCCGGAATAATTTACGTCGCGTTTGGTGCAGTTTAAATAGGCTATTTAAAGCGAGGTCTTTATTAATAACTCTGATAAACTCTACATACCGCAGTATGTTGACAATGTATTTGCAGAATGCCTGTCTGGCATACGGCTAATCAGGTCACTGTGTCAACATTGAACATTTAACAAACCAACTAAATTATGGAGTTTTAGTCATTATAATATTTTATGGTATAATCTATGTCGCAAAAAAATATGCCTGTAATACCTCACTTTCCAATATTTTGTTGGAGACAGTATATTTTCGAAAATATATTCAAGCTGGCACAAAAAACTCGAACTTCTAAGAAAAACGATTTAGTTACTCGTGCGTGAAGGATGTATTCACGCGCAAGTAAATTTCATTTCTACGTAGCGGCTTCTGCTCTATAAACCACAAGTTCTTCCGCATATGGAATACTGCTACCACCTATGATCTCCATAAATATCTAATCAACAATTTGATTTTTTACAATAACGAGGTGCATAGATTATCGGCGATACCAAGTATTCGGATTCATGCAAATATGTACCAAATTACGGTCTCCCTTTCTGTATTTATGCGCTCCTAAGAATGCATAAACATTATGCCTGCTCTAAAGTTCTGTTCCGAAACAATCCGTCATTGCAACGCAGTGCATCATCCATCACATTATAGACAAAGGATATCCATGGATTGCTCCATTTGATATTACGAATCTTGGAGTTTTTTTTAAATTCCTTCTCCGCTCTAATTTTCCTGCCACTAAAAGATATGAGTTTCCTTAGTGATAGGACGGAACCACTTTGTATGCATGGCTTCTGAACGTTTGATTATTCGTTTATTCGTCACCCTATGATATTAAAAAAAAAAGAAAAACAAATTCAATCAGAGAATGGGTATTAGGAATATATTTTATGGTATAACAATGATATCATCTACGTGTCTAGTATTTTATTATAAACGTTTTTATAACGTTATCGATTAGGGTAAAGAGGGCGGATGGGGTGTAGGAAATGTATTATTAAGTATCAAGGAAAAGTATGGGCACAGTAAATCAGTTCATTTGTATTTGCGTGGGACAACAATGAGGGGTATGCGGACAAGCGAGCGGCAAGGTGGGAGCAAGATCTCGTTAGTTCGTGTAGTCTAGTTTGTAGTGTATGCAACCTACAATAATTGTGATATTTAAAAGATATTTTCTATATTAACATGTTTATTCTGTATGTAACTGTTAATGTGGACTTGAGCATTGAGATTGAATACGCATCCAGATAACCCTACACTTCCAAGTTTACCAAATGCGTTATTAGTTCATATACTTTTCATTTTGAATTGCCAATTATGAGTCTACTCTATTAAAAAGAAGCAAATCTAATGTTTTTTTTGTTACTTATGTCGAAATGTCGTAAATCTTCTAGTTTGGCAAGCTGCCAGTAATGTACTCCGATTCAGTGGCAGGTTGAAACGCCCGCAGCTCCTTGAGTGTGTGATTCAAAGCCTTCTCAAGTAGAACTATAAGTGAATGACGAGAATTGGTCAAGAACCTCGTTAATGGTAATACTAGTGTTTGCTTGCGGATTTACTGGCGAATTTTAGTTGAAAGAAATGTTGTTGTATTTTCGCAATTAAAAAAATACGAGACTTTAAAAGATTAAAGATTAAATTTACATAGGGAAGTAACAGCACGTGTGCTGTTGTATCCTCGCCAAAGAAAAAGGAATATTTTTCCAGTTTATTGTTAACAATTCAGTTGAAATTCGGATGTGGTCCCTATTACGTGCTATAAATAATATGTTAATAAGATATGAGCACCGAACCTATTTCCTTCACGTAAATAGAAAAGTTTTGTACGGTCGGCGACCTTTTGCATGAATTACGGAAGGTGACTATTCCGTATATGAAATTCTTACTCAGCACATGTTTTATGTGATTAAAAGATTTGGGCATGATACAAATATTAACTTTATTTAAAAAATAAATAATAATTAACATAATATAAATATAAATATATAATAAACTTCTAAGACTTTTTCAAGCCCTCATCGAACATCGACTTATGAATTAAGTATAATGTACAACTCTGGCCATAAAATTATTTTACGGTGATCTTATGCACGAGGGTGGTTACTTTTATGACTGCGGAACGCATCTTATAACAAAATTAATTTAAAATACCTACATTAATTATTTTTTTCTAACGAATATTTTCGGTCGCTTCAATAGTTTTTCATGATTAATAACAGATAGACTTTGGTCAGACGTTTTCCGCCTGAAATTTTTGATTTCGTTTCTCATGCGATACAATATCTCCTAGGTTTGCAAAATGAGCCCCTCTTAAGATAAATCCTTTCCGTGGCTAATGACATTTTCACGATGTCCATCCGCTTCGCTCGAGTGCATACTTAATGTAAAACAGGGGTTCAATTACAGTTGTCAGGTAGAACTAAAATTTTGTCAAATAACGGCCACACTACAAAGGATCACGCTTAGTGCTATATACGGGATTTATACTGGCACAGAACGCCGTTGATCCGTTTCAGTGGGTATAGTAGAGCATATCTTGTTGCTTTTCGTGTGTGATACGTTCCTAGCAAGGTCATGGTATTGTACGGTTTAGTTCATCAAAATCCAGTGACCTACACACGTGGATGAATTTGAATTATATGAACGCTAAATGAAGTCCAAAAAGTAACTGGCAAGCATTTAGCCAATTTTATCAATGTTATTGCCGAGCTTGTAATTATCAAACGAGTCCATTCCATGCTCATAAGGATAGATAATAAATGTCACTTATTGTCGTTTAGGTGAGCCACGACATCGTCATTTGGCATCAGGTCACAACTGAGTGGTCTAACATTCAACCACGTGTTGCGAGATATTGCTGTGACCATTTATTTTACACTTGTCGGGATATTTTACATTGTAACCATCTTCTCATTTATTTGAAGGGTGATTTTCTTTAGAAATAAAATGCCACGTTTCCTTCATTTATTACAAATGCTAGCTTTTGCTCGCAACGCAAAAGTATATATGCATGTATCACTTCTCCAGCACCCATAGTACAAGTTCTGCTTATTTTGAGGATAGATGTCGCTGTGGGACATGTCTCCTAGGGCTAAAATAATAATAATTGCAAAAAGTTTCAATCCGTTTTAGAAAATAACTTTTTATGAACGTCAAAAAGCACTCACACAGTTCTCTTTAAGCTGTACTATTTTCCTACATCCTTTAGAGTTTTTTCGCTATGCAGCATTTTTTTTTCGCCCTATTCAGCAAAGAGGTTAAGAGATCTTGTTCACGTGTCTCACCGGTCGATAAATAATGCATGAGATTGTAAATGTCCTCAAAAAGCGTAGAGTGCATCGTCACCCCACGTTGTAAGCTACGCCATATAGTATTAATAATAGTATGTTAACTCATATTAAAAACTAATATTTTATTGTTTCCTACCTGAGTATACACTGGAAAATAAATTTTATTACATTCGTACAATAATTATGTTTTTTTTTTCTTAAATATGTATTAAAACATTATAGTCTCTAATTTATAAAAGTCATGATATTTAATTAATAATTTTCCTAAGCTTTATTGAAATTGATTTGAAACGATATGGCGAGATACGCTACTGTACCTATGTGAGGCTGTTGAAGCTTGCAGGTCGGGGATAGGTCAGGGCAAGTCATTAGGTGCATGTACCGACCGCTCAGGAGATTAATCTCTGCTCCTAATGGCGCATGTTACAATACGGAGTACGTAGAGAGAAGGAATTCTAGATCGTTCCGGAAAATTCTAGATCATTTACACTCAGATTTACACTATGCGATGTTGAGTAATTTTCAAATCTATTTGCTTTTTCTGCGTACACACATCACACAATTGTTGTTTAAAATTTAAATTAAATAGGTTTTTTTTTTCTTTTATATCACTTACAAATACTAAATGTATATAACTATTAAGATGTGTTAAAATGTATTAAGTGGTCCAATGTACTATGATTACGAGAAGGGATATAAATTTCCCAAAAGTATTGAATTTGGGTTTTTGAAAGCTCCTCACTGACTGCCCGTTGCGAGAGATCCATTTCCATGTCTCTTCATAATTTCTATCCTTAATCATACTACTGTCGACAGCGCCTGTGGCAGTGCTTGTATTATAGGTGGTGGCCACCTACCATCAAGTGGACTGTCTGTCGAGTTTAACATAAAAAATGTCTATAGATATGATTGTCAAAGTGGTCTCTGATAATTTGATGCAAATAAGTACACGTAACTACAAAAGAACCTACGACTGCAAGCGTTCTCAGAATTCAAGCTCACATTTCCGATATGTATAGAACATTTTACCAACTTTGCTGGCTCTGCGTTTGTATTTATTACGTTACAAACCAATTACTATAGAGTTCCAAAAAAACTCATGTTTTTGTGGATATAAACACAACCCAGATGTATCTCCTAAATGAAATTATTCTTTTTTCGCGGTTAAATATATACACGACATTTAATCACAAAATTGATTACCGATATTGCCCACACCCTGTAGAATTCTAAGCCTATTTTTAATCTTAATAAATGATCCGAATCCAAAACGAATCTAAACAATTTGAAGGGGTCTTTCTCTTGTATTATAATACCGATCACATAATGTAAAAGTAAGTACGGTACAAGATTTACTAGTACAATAATATCTTGAAAACACATAAGCTTTCATATCTGCTATTCAAGTCTCTGAAGCCATTCGACTGTTCTGAAGCTTCACAGATGATATAACTACGTATTGGAGGAAATCGTACGGAAATCCTTTGAACGGTCTTCGAGATATAACTAGTTATGGACGCGAATGCGGATCATATCGAGACATCTAATCTATAATGGGAAGACATTATCTGAAGCCTTGCGAACGTTAAGTGTGCTTTTCTATTATTGTAAGAATAAATTCTGTCATTTAGATGGGAATTCTTTGAGAGTTAAGCTATTAGATTTCCGCTAGACATGCTGGACAATCTAAATCTAAAAATCCCTAAATTAGGTCAACAGGATACATTTGAGTGAACTGTTTTGAATTTAAATATAGAAGTCGTAGAATGGGTTCACGCTGGCAACAATTTCTACGAGGGCTAGGTCATTAAAATTACTTAATTATTACTTATTTGAAATCAAAATCTTTATTATCATTATTATTACTTAAAATCAAAATTAATTTCCTAAACTGCTTGCATTTATAAATACGATCTTAGAGTTGCATTAGATGGTAGACCTGACAGCTAATATTTTTGAATCTGAATTGAATTCTCTAACGAGTAGGTAGGTATTTGCAAAATTACAAATAAAGGTCCCGTTGACTTTTCAAAACAGTTAAGTATCTTATAATAACAAATATCAACCAATTATTAAGTAATACAAGACTCTTCCGATCTTCAATAGAAAAGAATTCGACCTCTTTGTCGCAAAACGTAATGGAATATTCAGTCATGGCCGACTTTGGCACTGTCGCCTGAAGACGCCGCTTTCCTTTCCATAATACTTTAATAAGAAAGTTTGCACGCCACTAAAATGATACTACGTGGTTTAAGAGACTGGCTAATCTGCTTCAATTAATATTGATTAAAATATTTTAGAAAACTACTTGAACTGTAGTTTTGTAAGTTTATTCCCATTATATCCTACAAGAAATGTCCTATTTGGGTCTTTTTAGGAATTACAAAAAATACTTTTATTGTTCCCAAAATGTCCACTTTAATTATCATTGTGGACATAGTTTTTGATCGAGGTGACAAAAAACTTTTTGGAATTTTTTTTGCTTTTTTTTTGTCTGTTTGTCTGTGCGTTTGTGCACGATAAACTCAGAGTTTAACAGATGTATTATAGCCAGTTTTCTATAATACCAATCGGTTTACAAACAAAAAAAGTTGCGTGCTATTCTATAAACGTTTACGAAAACGCGGGCACAGTTAGTATCTAATCGTAATAAAGAAATAAATATTGTAACTATATTTTACGTTAACTCGTAAAAACCATAAACACCACTATAGATGTTTATAAGACTTTTCAGTCGAAAACAGTAACATTGTACAGATGATTGTTTTAAAAAGTAATTTGGCGACATTTTAGCTGCCCAATCTGCGGCAATAAGCCTTCCCGGGAGACTTCTCTAAACTGATTGAAATTCCATTATTATCGACCCCCTGTAATAGTAAACCCTTATAACTCGAAGGTTTTTCCTCTCCGTTGATTCGGAGGCTTTCGCCCTTTGTTGGTTCGGATTTAGTAAAGCTTTATGAGCGGTTCGTGTGAAAACTGGAGAACTTCTAACGATTGGTTAAATGAGGGTATTACCCAAAAATATAATTTATCTTCAGTCACATTACTTTTTTGGTTAATAGTTTATTTTCATTCTTTTAATCAAATCTTTGTTAATTGTGTTGTAAAATTGTATTTTATAGAAGTATTTCGTTTGAATTTTTTTTTGATATCGTTGACGTGTAAGTACATAAACGTAAATATATTTAAGTAAGTATATTTATTTTGAATTACATTTTGTATTCACATGCGTATTTTTTTAGTAAGGGATTTATTTAAAAAAAAAAAAAAGGATTTCGTCCGTGTTTTGTAAGTAAAAATGAGGACAATATTTTAAATTTAAAAGGACTCCGGGTAAGTTTAACAAAACTCATTCTGTTGAAAAATCTAAAGCCTTCTGCGCGAGGGGAGGATGGAGTACAGTTGTATTAGCACAGTGTATGCTAAGAACAGTAAATAAACTACTCTCTGAAACTATATACTTATGGGTTCTCGTTTATATACCCCAAAAGTAAAATAAATGTAATTATTATAACATATTATTATAATTTTTGTTGGAAACAAAACTACAATCTAAAATAACTTCCACTATATTTAGCTAATATTTAATTTATACCAGTAATTTTAATATTTCTACAAATTACTGTAATTTTATGAACACGAATTTTCTCTTATAATAATGAATCATACGGTGACATGATTATAGTGATATTAAGTTCCATTTTTAAAATTTTCTGAAAATCTGTATAATAAAATTGTACCCAGTAGATAAAGAAGCACTATCAATTGTAAGTAGTCTGCTTCAAATTATTCTACTCTTTTTCCCCGTAACTGTGGTACAGTTGAGTCGATGTTAAAGTACATTTTCCACGTTCGTGCTACTGTGGCATGCTCACTGGAAATCTGTTGTGATCTCCAATAGCTAAAAGGATATGAAATTGTACGTTCATGTGGTTTTCTATGCATATATTTGTAGCTATATATATCAGGAGGGATTATTTTTATTAATAATTTTTGGAGTTTACTCCTTAATAATCGATTTTCATATATATAAGCCCAGGGTATGAAAATTTATGGGAGTAAAATCAAATGTCACATGTCACACGTTACGCGTTACAGGCTACAATATTCTTCAATACATATTCATATAATTATTATAATACATTATAATATATTATATTAATATTATTTAATTATATTTATTAAATTTATTAATCATTTAAAATATCTATGTATTTTATAATCGTTCGTAAGGAGTAAACTCCAGTCGTGCGTCGGAGTCATCATCATCATCATCATCATCATCATCATCATCATAGTCAACAACAACAATCAACAGACCACAGCGCTTTATTTCTCGTACTTCTCACATGATTGACATTGTGCTAAAACTCACTCATTTTTCAAGCATTATCAGAGCAGGGATGTTGCGGATGCCGATTTTTTCACATCCGCGGATGTGAATGCGGATGCGGATTTTTGAAGGCTCACATCCGTGGATGCAGATGCGGATGCGGATGTTTAAGATCTAATATAAATATAGTATATGAATGAAGAATTAAAACTATGATAGAGAAATTATTAACATTTTTATTAATGAAAATTAGTATTAAGTTTTATTATTATTAAATATTTTTTTTTTCATTCATATTAATAAGTGAAGTTAAAAATAGGAGCATTATACTTAATAGTAAAGAGTAATATTGTCGCCTTTTCTGATTCAAGGCGGTTACGCAGAGGTTCGTAAATTAAACCCGCGCTACTAACTGGGTGGAGAGCGAACGGCACGCGCCATTTCTTTCTTGTCAATTTCTTTCGCATCCGCATGAATATCCGCATTGAATATCCGCAATAATCAATGCGGATATTCATGCGGATGCAGATGTCCAAATCTATGCGGAAGCTCCGCATTTGCGGATGCGGATGCGAATATTCGCAACATCCCTATATCAGAGACTTAAATTTTGCTACGGATTTTTCGTTACTTATTTCGCATCAGCAAAATCCCGACAATAGTTGAGTATTCGAGCATAGAATTATATATTTCTTTCCATAACACGCTAACCAACCACGAAACATTTCACCTGGGTCAATAGTTATTAGGAGCTATAAAAAAAATCAGTTAGCTGCTTGAATAGTTAAAATGTAGTCAACATTCTTTCCTAGCGTTCAAAGCACTGCTTAAAAACACAGACACAGGTTATAAATGTGTTGGTAGGCGCCATTTGCCTTCGAAATTATTTAGTATTCTCCGACGCGCAGGTTTTTACGATGTTTTCCTCCACCGTAATCCGCACATTGGAAATTCAAACCCACGTTGCTTATTACATCCGCTGTCCCAATTGAGCCATCGTTGTTTTGGAAATACCGATAAATATACAGAAAAATATTTAATGAAAAAATTTTCTGAGTATGTTTAGATGATTGTTACTTAATTACGCGTAAACGCTTAAAGAGATTTAGATTAAGACTTAGTCCATAGACAGATCATAAATAAAATCTTTTCATCATCAGCCCGTTTCTCTCTACTGCTGGATATACGAGTAGTCCTCTCCTAAAGTCCCCACCACGTTGGTACTGTCCTCTCCGCTTCGCATCCAGCCACTTCGTGCAATGCCTTCGAGGTCGTCTGACTTATCATCCGTACTATACTTACTAATATTATAAATGCGAAAGTATGTTTGGATGTATGGATGTTTGTAACTGTTTCACGCAAAAACTACTGAAAAATCACCATGAAATTTTGCATACACGTTGTCTGGGACACCAGAAAGGACATAGGGTACCTTTCATCGTTCAACGCGGACGAAGTCACCGGCACCAGCTAGTATTATGAATGCGAAAGTATGTTTGGATCTTTGGATGTATGGATGTTTGCAACTCTTTCACGCAAAAACTACTGAACGGATCACCATGAAATTTTGCATACACGTTGTCTGGGACACCAGAAAGGACATAGGATACCTTTCATCGTTCTACGCGGACGAAGTCGCGGGCACCAGCTAGTATATGATATATATACACTATAGTGTACTTTTATTACCGGGAATACGTTCGAATTGTATATTAGTTCTAATTTATTTCCGGTATCAATAAATGGATCCCATAATTCACAACAGTTTACATCTGATGTAATTAAAAAGATGTTTCAAACTGAGCCACGACCAAAATCCAATACTAAATTCGCATTGGAAAGGGTTTATAAAAAAAGGCAAATTTTCCATTACGCCCTTGTTCCACGTCTATACACTCGTTCACATTAATTTCCATTCATTCATTCATTCCATTCTTTACCATAAATACAATTACCTCTAATGAATCGATTTGTCTGCCAAATGCGTCGTAACAATGATTGGAGTTTTGCGAATATTTCGTTGCGAATTATTTTTATTATTGAACCGCTGATGAAATGAACCAAACTAAACTAAAATTTCGTTATTTTTAGAGACTCGATATTTAGGAAAACCATTTATGAATTTATAGTTTCTTTTTTTAGAGATTATAATTATTGTGACATATTTCATCATAACATTTAGAATTTTTGAGTTAGTTAACATATTCCAAGTGTAATCTGAAGTATTTGTAATAAGATGATAGATATTATTTTGTATGTATTTTACTTAGTTATTCTAATGAGAAATACTTTTTTCTTAAATCGTGTCGGTAATTAGTGGAGTAATTAGCATAAAACACGGTTTTACTTGAGCTGGACTCGCAACAGTCATAATGTCTCGAGGGCTTTTTATCCGAGTTGTGTGCAGTTGCGTGTTTTAATTATGTTCATTGAAAAGAACTACTGCAAATTTTAACTCGGCTTTTTATGCGGCTTTTTATGAATTAAAAATTTTATTCCACCGCGATGGAATTTAGGTTCAACATGATTTTCGTTTAAATTATGGATTTAATCTTATGACAGATTTTGACAGATACTAGGGCCTCTTTCACCAACTACAAGTAAAGTGTTGATTAGTAACTTTTAGAAATAATTTTATATTTTATTAAATTATGCACTCGGTTTACTGCATCCTTCGATAGGTGATTTTTTTTTATTATTTTCTTTTTAATGTTTGAGACTTTTACCGTATAAACAAAGGTATATCATCTCCTTCATTCCCGTTTACCGGTGACTTTAAATGGCGGTTAGCCTACTTGACACATGGTGAAAGAGACCCTAGACAAAGAAGTTGTAAGTTAAACTAATATATGTTAAAGTAAATATGATCAACTTATGTATTACTTACCTACGCGTGCATAAAAGCTAGTATTTATGAAGCCCATAGTTATTAAGTATACGCTGTTGTCTGTTTAGTTTTCACAACTAAAAAAAACTGTACATATTTTGATGAAATTTGGTACACAGATAGCATAAATGTTATGAAGGATGAGGGGTGATATTTTATGTTATGACATGGCCCAAACTTTGGGTTGGAATTAGGAGTGATTAAAAAATATCTTTTTAGATGATAATGTTTTTGTAAGATGGTATTTAGCTATTTTTATACTTAGCCTACATTTGTATTTTTGTGAAAATTTTGAATATAAAAAGGACAATAAATGAGGTTGTTGGTTTTCCTCTCCACCCTTGAACATTATCAAGACTCCCCTCCAACGTGAATGAACGCAATTCGGCATGATTTAAAACGCCCAAGTACCTTTGTTTCTTTTCATTTGTCGGATTTGGGCGGGTAAGGGTTTAGACGCATTTAATCATTTACTTCACTCGTGAATAAATTACTCAAACGGCAGAAGCTAGAATGATGTTAAAGAACAGACACGAAACCGCAGGCTACGGAGCATACGAGTGTACCATAGAAATTATCATTTTTTGTATCCACATATACACTTTGAAGAAGATATTAGTGTTTTTTTTTATATATATAAACGTCAGATAGAATGGCGGGACAATCTCGCAGGGACCACATAAGTGGAATATCTCCACATGATGGTAGGTAGTGCGATGCTGGCGACTTTAGCATTAAGGATATTAGATTTACCTAAGAAGGGATAGCGATGTTAGCTTTGGTATTCTACACTAACTCGCCGAAACACAACAGCACACATGCTGATATTTCAAAGTGGTCTTCTGTAAGGGGTTTGTAACTGCCTAAAGGCGGGCTGCCCAAATCCAACTCGCAGTTGAACAGGATATCCTATGGATAAGTGGTTCCGGGGATCATCTGAAACATAAAAAATATTGTGGCGGCGGCGCCACCGTCGGTACAGCGATAAAGATGTCGTGCGTTATATTATTACTCATCAATTTTCTTAGGTGTCATATTTTTCTTACATATTAAATTGTCTTTCAACTGATATTATTTCAACTTACTTCAATTGATTGTGAAAAGCATAGCAATCAATACAGCCACGTAGAAAGTTTTAAGCGTGTATTAAGGCAAGTTTAGTGTTGATATTAGGCGCCTCGCGAGGGGCAGAAAGGTGCGTAATTTGGGATCGATTTGAGATCTTGACGTCCCCCTTCTCATACATCAAGCGAGACCAAATTACATTTGCATCTACCTGAGCACATTTTCCGAGGGTTTTCAATCTTGCGACGGTCGCGGAATGCGAAATTCTGATTTCTGATCGGAGCGTTCTCCTTGCGAAGTGAAATGTCACTGGTCTTTGTTGGCAGGTGCGTAAAAAATGCGACGTTATTCCAGACGAGCGTTAGTGAAATGAGTTTTCGAAGAAGTGATTTTTCAGTATTAAAAAAATGTAGGCGGGTTTTGAATGTGACTTTTTGTTTGAACGTAAAATTTCTTTTATATATCACTAGCGACCAGCTCCCAGTTTCTCCTGGGGGTGCAATTTTATATATGAAAATCTTCTCCGTTTATCCCTCTTTCCATATGTGAAAACCGAATTAAAATCGGTCTACCCATTCTCGAGTTTTTCAAGCATATACAAATCAACATAACATTTTTTATATAAAGATTATTAGGTTTTATTTTCTCATTATCTTTTCTCTTCGGCTTCACTCGCTTGATGAGTTAAAAAAATACTAAGTATATGTCCTTCCCCAGTGTTTCATGTTCTTACGTTAACATTGCATTACGCCATCTAGTTCTTTAATGGAGAACTAAGTAGGTAGTACATTCCCGTGGAAGACTATCATTGTGTTTGACATAATATATAATTTGAGGTTTCCCCATTGGCAATATATTTCTGATTAAGTGTAAGCATCTCATTTATAATAATTATTTTACTTAATATAATCGCGAAAGTGAGGATAGATATATTATGGATGTTGTTAATCTTTCACACAATAACTACTGAACCGGTTTTCATAAAACTTTACAGTACTTAGTATAATTTATATATCACAAGAGCAATACTAACATTTTTAAATAAATCACACACACAAGGAATTATTTTTTAGAGAAAGTCCTGTAAATGAAAAGTTCTTTAACGAATATTTAGACAAACACAGTAGAATTAATATAAAAAACGTTTTTATAAACAAAAGATTAGTTAAGAATGAATAATTTTTAAATATTCACATAAAAAATGCGCTTGCGTACATTACTTAGATATTTAGATATTCTAATATAAATTGTTATTCGATATTTTACCAAAAGAGCGTCCAATTACCTATTTATTTTTTAAATTCCATTTTATAACCTTTGCAAACGTTTGTTCGAGATTTTCTCTTTTTCTCATAAAGATGAAAATCCCCTTGAAGAGGATCCGCGACGGGCCAATAACAATCGATCACTAAGTACAAAAAAGACAACAGACTTGAGATATATTCCCTAAACAACTTTCAATCCATTTCAATACTTATCACATTGAGTTAAAGTTTAATTCAGTAATGTTTAAATTGAAAAATTGTTTTCAATATGTGTACACGTCTGTAACGAATTTCTCAGGCTCTTCAATATTTAATGAGTCTGTTGTTCAGACTCTTTTCTGTTTCAATATAAATATAATGTATTAATTAGACATATGTGGTATATTTATATTATATTTTCAATTTTACATTTTCAGTAGGTATGTGTATCAGCTTCTATACAAGACTAGTTGGTGGCCTATTGGAATATTTAGTCTATGTCAATCCTGAAATACTATTCTAACTATTGGTGAAGGATTTTTTGAAGTACAGATGAGTAGTTTCGAACATGTAAATACAAACAAACAAACATACAATGTTTACCTTTTTATTATAGAATTATATATGTCATTATGGCCTCTCTTTTATGTGACCATGTAATTATAAAGTAAATGTACATATCTACTTAAAGAATATCATTTAAAATAGACAAAATCTCATTTGATTTTTAACCAATCAGTTAAGCACTTCGTTTTGTAATTAAATAAACAACTAAAAGGTGTCACCAAGAAGCGCCATTCGAATCAAATCGTCAAGACTAAAATATCATTATAAAGTCGTTAGAAATTTTAATAGCGTACTGTGCATCCACAATTGTCAGCAATGGTACGCAGTAAGAACTGGCAAGAGATTGTCACTCCATTTAATTTGCACGCGGTGTAATCCACCTAAATTGTTACGGTGTTGGCGACAACCGTAATTAATCCTGAAGCGGGGCACGTAATCGTCGGTTTCGCAAATCCAACGAGACGGTGCGTACGCTACGTACATACAGCCTTAAATTCAGATGCCCTGAGATAAATACGACTGTATACTTCGATAGCTCATCCTCTGCCGGTCGCTCTCTCTCTCTCTCTCTCTCTCTCTCTCTCTCTCTCTCTCTCTCTCTCTCTCTATATATATATATATCTCGCTCTCGCTCTCTCTCTCTTTTAAAGCCTTCATGTTTGACGGCATATTATTTCTATCTCTTAACAAGAATTTATTCCTTTTTATTAAAAGAATAACCGAAACTCTTATTTAGTCCATCTATAAATATGTAAGTATCTTAAAATCTTAGTCTCTTATAAATGAGGTCGTAACCGAACCCATGTTTTTTGAGTCGTATATATTATAAGTATAGAAATGTAAAATAACCAGTTTTATACCTATACTCATAAGTTGTTACATGATTTACAAAGACATTCTAAGAGACCTTCGTTTTTTATTTTGAGTTGCAGATATGCCGTGAATAGGTTTGTAACTTTATCAAAAAACTCCCTAACATGTGTGTTTGTTTTGTCCCTAACAATTTTGTTTTTAATCTGCCTTCATACGTTCAATAAGAGTTAAATAATGGGCACCTTCTCTTTTGGCTATTTCCCAAGTTGCGCGAAGTTGGTGGTTGCGGTTAAAAGAATATTTTCACAACGAGGTTTTGCACTACAAATTCTCTTGGCAACTGAATAGGCAACTTTCCTTGCAAAACACATGCAAAATCGACACCAGCTCTGAACTTCTAAAACTGTGCAAAACTTTGATAGCGAAACTTAAATCCGAGACCGTTTGAAAAGATGTTTTAAAATATATGATAAATGCTGATGGTAACTCAATTGGTAGTAAACGTGACTTGAGAGATAACTATGTTAGTAGAATCCTGTGAATGACATGTTACTTTGAATTTCTTTCGATATCATTTGTAGAGTATAAATGACTATAGCTTTTACCCGCGACTTAGTATGTGCCCTCAGGAACAGTACTTTTTTCTGGATAAAATGTACTCTCAAATGTCACTCTCAAATGCAAAATTTCAACATGTTCGGTTGAGTAGTCAAGGCGTGATAGCTTAACAAACAAACAAACTTATTTTTTGGATTTATAGTATTAGTTGGAATTTTGTAAATTTTTAATAATCAGGAATTAACTGAATATTAAAAATTTCACATATTATACTGTTAGATTAATAATATACACGTAAGTAACACAAATTTCTTTTAATAATTTATTCAATATCTAAATCCGGTAGTTTGTAATTTGTAACAATCTTTCAATATTTTTTTTACATATTCACATTTATTTAATATAATTTTGCAAGTAAGAATAGATGATTGGATATTTTGCTCCTACACTACAATAATGCTAGTCGTAATTTACATCAAATTGTGGTTTGAAAACACGAAAGTGTTCATAGACAAATGCTCTTTTCTCCCTCCTTTTAGATATTGTTTGCTTATTTATCCCCGAGTGTTATTTTTCACTCGGTCTCGGCGAGATCATTTCCATATTATTGTCTCTGGTCGCGACTGAATAATGTCACTCTTGTCTCTGCGCTAATGTAAATGGATTTTGGCTGTTTTTTTCTAAAAGGGAAAGATGAATCGTGGAATAAAACAACTTCTTAAATAAAGCTTTTGCTGCCTAACAGAAATGATGGCGTCTGACAAGTTTATGATGCGGAATTTTTTTAGATTAACCTTGACGAAACGGATGTAATTTGATCAAGAATTATATTTGAACTATACCGACGTGCCCCGGCTTTGTCTTCTGTTTCGAATAAATAGTGAAAATTGTTTTAATAAATTCGTTATTATAGTTTTTGTACCTAGTGGCAAGACACACTATATATGTTCATTTGTCAAACTGAGGAGTCCGTCTGGCGGCAGTGACCAACTCCTTATAGAAGACCACTATAAAATTTATTTGATATTATAATAAATAAGTGGCTCATAAAATTTTGTGTTTCGGTCTTTTTATTGTAAGCCTGTCTGTCGACTTTTACAAGAAAAAGTTATAAATGAGTCTTTACGTCACCCGTAACATAAACGCGATCAACATGAAATGTCCATTTGTAGTCACTATTTTTTTTATTTATCTCGCAGATTTCTTTATGCAATTTATATATAAAAATCTTCCTTCTTTAACGCTCTTTCCATTAGTGAAAACCTCATTAAAATCCATTGCACAGTTTAAAAGATCTAAGCGTAAATACAGAGGGGGACAGACAGCTTGAAGCGACTATATAAAGAAGTTGACTTTATTGAAGCTGAATTGCGGTATCTTTGCTTCCGTCCCAGGTTTTTGCTTATAGGCGACGGTAACCAAATACAATTCAATTGACCGTCAACTCGCCTGCTTCTCATATAAAATAACCGCTCATATAAATTAAAAATAAATTGAACATGTGATTTAAGAGAAATGATATATCTCTTAAATCACTATAAATACATCATAGAGCACACTGAATGAAATAATAAAGCTTCACAATATGCTCTGGTTTTCACTATCAATTAAATGTAGTGTAACAGATGGAATAATCGTATAAATGAAATTCATAGATCAACGTGAGATCAAATATTTATTGCTAAGTAAATTCACAGTACAAAAGAAACATAATTCACTGTTACTAACCTTAGTACACACTTCACGACCGATCGTTCTTAACCGCTCTCTAAAGCAGGGAAAATGGCCGACATGACGTATTGAAACAATGTCAATGTCACGTCAAGTTTGACATAAGATTTTACGTTCAGATATGTTACTACACCATAGATTATTAAATATTAATTATGATCCGTTACAGTAGGCAGACAGTGAAACCATGTCATACTCTGGTTTGCGGTAGGTTGCGTTACAGAAAAATACTCGTGCGTATTTAGCTATTTGTGCACATATAAATAACCGCACACGGTCGATGCGCGATTTCATAGCTTAGTAAATAAGAAACACAATGGACTTGCATATGCATGCAAGTCCATTGTGCATGGTATAACATTTTTTTTTCTCAGTAAAAATAGTTCTCCTACATTATAAATACATAGTTTAAATTGTATTTAAAATTTATAAAGCTAAAAATAGTTCAACATTTTTTTTTCTCCGATCTGTTAATGTTGTCTTTTGTTTACTGGCTTTTGGCGAGCTTGAGTGTTTCAATAAAAAAAAATAGAAATAGCTTTTTTTCCCCCAGATCAATGGGCGAACACTAGTAGGTTAATGCAGTGATAGCCTATCTATTGGGTCTTCGGCAGTCATTACAGCATGAGTAAGATCGAATCCTGGTTTTGCTTAGTTTTTTCGATTTCGTTTATATTTTTTTGGCAATGTTGCAAAAGTATACATAAAGTCATAGAAAAGTCATAGATTTTGTAAATCTGGTTGCCCCCTGGTATTAGTGTTTTATAGAACATATTACTCTTTGATATGCACAACGTTGCTTTGATCAAACACGAATAAGTAAATTAGGTTCTTGCGAAAATGTCAAAAATATTCGCTTTTTAATTTCTACCAAAGTGCCTGTCAGATGAGTCCAGCCAGACTGATGCTCAAAAGGCTTCGGACCCTTTTGACCCACTAGTTTTGACCCGCTGAATAAAAGTGCCCGTTGGACCCACATTTATATGCCCGTCTGACACACTATGGGTCAGAACAATATTTTATTAAGTTTATTTATTGATTTTTAGTGCCTTTCTGACCTGTTACTTTTAAACAATGGAAATCTATAAAATGTACACTCACCAGAGAAATGGGATGTATTGATATAAAAAAGCGTAAATAAATGTGGTAGGTACATAGTTTTCTATTTATTGAGAAAATGATTGAAGCATCGTTAACAAGGACATAATTTGATTAATTTTACCGTTCACAAACTTTCGTGTCTAATTGTTTTTGTATGTCCAACAAAATTTTGTACATTAAGGACTCGATCAAGGTTTATGAAGCTTTTGTTTGCTTACCGATTCGAGGGAGTTGTTCGACTAATATAAACAAGTTTTAATTAAAATGTGCTTTAACAACTTTTATTTGTTGTGGTAGGTAGCTTCGTAGGTATATTTGGATCGATGATTTTACAAACATTTTATATTACAGTAGTCTTGATAAATTACTAGACTTCGTCGCTTTAGATTAATATATTTAATTACACTTAAGAATGTATCGTATCTCTATTAGGGTAATAATATATCATTAGTATTTATAGCGTTAATTTCACCATACAAATCTGATAATTTTATAGGCATAAGTAGGTAGGTACAATTATATCGCTAATTTCCTTGTGCATTGCTGGTAATGTAACTCGGTAATGTACGAGTAACAAGGGATAATATTTTATTATATTAATAATGTTTACAATAAAAAAAAATATAATAATTTTAATATTATAAATACGAAAGTGAGTTTAAATTTTTTATTTGTTTGCTAAGTGTTCACGCCTTAATCGTAGTTATGAAATATTGCATACAATTTAATATAAGAGCTCCTGTGGTGTTATGTTCTAAAAAATTGGAATGTCACTTGAATCTGATCTTTTGTTGCTTGTGTTTGTTTATAAGAGACTATAACCACATGCCCAATAACTGGATTGTCAGCTTAGCCGCCAACTTTTATGATAAAAATGTTACAAAGTATATTTCCAAAGCAATAAGGTGTAAATTGGATTTGTCTGTTTATGTGCTGTCATTTAAACATACACGCGTTGTTGAAATAATTTGCTTTCGTCGAAAAAAAGGGGATAAAAGAAACAAAAGAGGCGCGGGACGTGTTCTGTCAAGCCATAATCAAACGTCACGTGACGCCCCCTTCAGTCCCATCTTCGGTGAGTCCACCCCGTTCCCCCCTCGTTCCCGCAAACATTCATTTTACCACCTACCGTTGGATTATGAGAAGTTAGTGCTCCATCCATTGCGATTTAGGGCTCGTCCACATCTATTTTTCTGGCATAATGGTAAAAAAATATCATGGTGTTTATTACTGGCTGAACTCGGCCACGATTCGCTGTTGGTAGGGGAGCCCACGATGCTCCATGTGGAGTCACTCGAGCGTCGTGGGGACCTATTGGTTTTTGAAGATTAGATGGTGGGAAGACAAAAAAGGTTATATGATGTTTTTCTTTTCAGCAGTGAGGTGAGCGTCTACAGGCGTTCAAAAATTTTTAGACGCTGTATTAAAAAAAATCCTCCATATAATCGTCAGATTAAGTATCAGCACGATCAGGAATTCAGGCTGAACCGTCTGTATGAAAATCTGACGCGCTTGAGTATTACAAAATGGCAATCGCCAAAAATCTTTTTTGCATTTTCAAAAAGCTGCCACGCGTTACATCCGAATCGTCTGTATTTTAAATGGGAGCTTAGTTTTGGTTGAATTAACATCCGCCCTGAAAATCGGACGCGCTCGAGTTGTATTTAAATTTTTACCCCCACCCCACCAACTAAACAGGCAGATTAATACATATCCGTTATCGGAGACACGTGGGGAATGTACATTGGAAATATCTGACGCGCTCGAGTAAATCCCAAAATCCCCTCTAGGGCTCCCCTACCATGTGGTGTGTCCGTGGGGCGCGTACTAGACACATCAGTTATTAAACATTTTTTTATTTTGTTTTTATAAAATTAAAGTAGCCCAAGTTACTCCTTATGACACCATTTCGTTCACTGCAGCTGCCTGCCAATGAAAGACCCGTCAAAATCGGACCAGGCGTTTCAGGGGAGATTAGCAGACAGACGGACGGACATTTTTAAAAATTGTGTTTTTGTTATACTTATAACTTATACATTTAATAGAAATAAAAAAACAGTCAGAAAGCCGTTCTGACAGAAACAACTTGATTTTTTTTTAAGTTTACAAAATTACAAATTATATACCCCGTTTTTGTGTCGGGCGTCGGGCGTTAAAAATAAAGCTTCCTTTACTTTTTGTAAAACGGACTTAGTTTGTTTCATGGTTTTAAAGTTAACAATCCCTGGTTTTTTTTTTTTTTTTTTTTTTTTTTTTCAGTAAAATTAAAGTAAAATATTCCTTTTTTGAGGGACAGTTTAAGGTTTTAAAGGTATAAACACGTAGGGTTTACAAGTTGTTAGAAGTTTATCAGTAGATGGGCGACTGGCGCGTTCATTCGGTAACCCCAGAGTTGGACTAGGTGTTTGTACAGCCTTAAACATTCTTTGTTCGCAATAATGAATAAGCTTCAACAAACCTTATCCCCGTGCGGGTATTAAGCGATGTTGACTCGCCCTTTGCTCTTTTTTAGGGGTCGGTATAAGTATTTTTTTATCCTTTTCGGATACAATAATTCGTTAAATCAATACTTGTTATTGAATGCCAATAATTATTAAATTATAATGAATTAAATAAAAAAAAAAAAAAATTTTTCAGCGATTTCGTTGCATAATTTTGTATTGTTTATAGTTACATAAAAACTTAATGAGGTTTTATTATAAATCTTCCGTGAAAAATTATTTTATCGTTAGTGAAAACCGCATCAAAATCCGATCCGTGGTTTAAGAGGAGTTAGCTTATATACAGACAGAAAAGTTATTGTAAGTACGTAATGGGTCTAACTTAACTGTAACGTCAGAATATTATTATATTCTGACGTTACAGTTAAAGTATAAAGTGTGTAACGTTGAGACAACTTTTTATCTTTTAAGTTCACGTGTCGGTTTGTTTGACTTCTATATTAGGTCGTGTTAGTACATAGTACCTAATGCACGATGGTTATGCTGGGCACGTCTCTCGCCTTATGTCCAACTTGGGAATCCCGCTTATTATACCTCGCCTGGCTCACCTTCGATGCTATTCTGTGTCCGGGGTTTAAGAAAAGATTGTTATTTAGATAATATAATGTTAAATTATGTTTATAATACCAATATTATATGACTTAATATAGTGTTAATAGATGCTAAGTCTCGTCTATATTATGTTTCATGTAACTCGTGACTTACCCAAAGTTCCAACTTCAGTTTTATTGTTGACTATAGCGATCCGCCTCTGGTTTTGCACAGATGCATTTTTTTTTGCATAAAGAGCTTTTAACGCTCTTTCCATTAGGGAAAGCCGCATGAAAATCCGTTCAGTAGTTTTTGAGATAAATGCGATTTTACAGACAGACATACGCGGGGAGGGAGTTTGTTTTATATTATATGTGAGGATAATCTTAAATTTTTATGAAAATCAAAATCAAATTCAAAATATTTATTTATCAATTAGGTTTTTCCAAGAAACTATTATGATCGTCATTATAAAATTTAAATTTAGCAGGGTTTCGGAAAAAAAGCCAAGGTGACGATTCTGATAAAAGACCCCGAAAGAAACTCAGGATACTATTCTTTTTGTCATCTTTAAAATACAAAATTACAACAATTACACTTTAATAAATGATTACAATTACAATTAATAAATGATTTATTTATATAAGCATAATAAAAATAAAAAATAAACAACTAATGCATTGTTTTACCCAATAAGTTTAAAATTCTAAAAATCACTTTCAAACGTAAAATGGTATCATTAAACCAATTGACACGCCAAAACTATATATACCTATATAAACTACACTTGGCGTGTCAATTTGTTTAATGATACATACATACATACATACATACATACATACATATACATATATATATATGTAGAAGGGGCGCCACTCTGCCATACTTGATACTCTCAACCGGTATGTTACAGCGATACACTGAACTTGGACATTGTAATAAATGACGGTAATTGGTCAGTCTGTCGCAGAGCGTTTCGTGCCGCGAGCGAACGGCTAAAATGCCCGGCATTTCTTACGGGACCCCTTTTAGGGTTCCAATTTGAGTTTTAATAGGTAATCAGCTCGTTCTAAAGTATTATGTTCCTTACCTGTACGGGAATGCTTGGTTTGAATGCAACAATAACTTATTTTATTAGGAATTTTAAAAAATGTTGAACCGAAATCTTTTTCTAAACCAAAAAGTAAGAAATAAATTGTTTTTGAAGTGAAAACTTGGGCACTTTATGCTTGAGGAAAAAGCGCTGAACTCGCGTCATGCTTTGATATATATTTATGTAAATGCGCGTTTTGTGTGCTTAGGCGTAAGGTTCTTACTTTTTTCCATCTGTGGAAAAAATAAGAAATGAATTCAGGTCACTTGGTTAAGAGATAATAGAGAAAATGGGGAAAATGTGATGATTAGAAGTTCTGCAAGTTTTCACATGCAGACCTACGACTCACAGTTTTCTTTAATAATAAAACACACAACTTTGGGTTAATATGGAGTAAGATGGTCTTATGTAAGGGGTTAACTGCCGTCATACCAAATTTAAGTTTCGAGAAAAACGCAATAAACTGTCAAATTGGAATTTCTTGAGTTTTTTTTTTTAACTTATCACAATTCCGTTTATATGGAAAATCAGACAAAATTTTTATATGTCATATTAATATTTCTTGAGTAATAATATTAATCATCTATAGTAATTTATCGCGAATTTTTACCTTTAGTTTAGACTTTAAATACTTTTTTGGAATTGAAATAAGATTTAAAAGGCCGTTAGGTATACCGTAGAGACCTTTTAGCTTAGACTTCTTAGTTAAATATATTTTATAATTATTGTACGTAAACGTTAAATGACTCAAATATACTTAATAAGTAATTCCTGCCGCTAGACGAGCTGCCCAAATGTCTGTGAAACGCAGTGTGCTATATTTCCAGACCCAGACCAGAGGCAACTGTGAAAAGTTCGTTTCAAAAGTTAGTCCTGTAGCTCAAGCAAGTATCTTAACCACTCGGGTCTCACCAAGGGGCTTGACAATCGTATATTATCTTGTGGTAGACATAAATGGATCCATGTTATAGACTATTATTAACTCTCAAAGGACGACGGTTGTTAGTAGTATCTCGGTAACGTCTGTTGCCTCAATAATGCATTAATCTCACGTTCCCAAAGTAATTATACATTTATTGTAACTTGTTGCTGTCCACAAAAATACCTACGGAGATGCTATTAACGTTTTACGAGGAACAAAATGGCGGAGGCATGCGGAAACACGACAATGCCTTCTTTGCGTTTGGCCAAGCAAAAATGTCTCTTATGTACGTCTGCATAAGATTCGAAGACACGTAGAAGTGTATACGCCTCTGTGAGTTTACGAGATTCGCCTAGGATTGCTTTTAATGTTCCACCCGGCTTTCCGCGCTGTCACCGGTACGAAAATTCAGTAATGAAATTTCTTAGCATTATGAAAACTGCTTCAATTTTGTTAGTATAAATAAAGTTATATAAGGCTTTTATTTAGATTGGTTAATTGTTTACTTTAGAGAAAATGTGTGTAACGTTTAATTTACAATTTCTAAATCAAATCATTAGATAAATAAATAATATAAACCAATAATAAAATCTAACACATATTGAATCTCAATTCATATACAGCAGTTACAGTCCTACAAAATAAATATTCTACCCAACAAGGCATTTGTAATTAATTTATTTAATTTATTATAACTTTTCTTATTTTCCAAATTACTTCTATATATGTTTTAATGGAATAAATGAATGTTATAATGTGTAAAATTATAAATTATAAAATTCTCTAGTCATAATAGCAATAGTCAAATAACCATTATGTCAAAGTTCTTATAAATTTAGGATCGTGCAATTCTTAATATAATATTTGGTAGTTTATTTTATGATTTAATTGCCAACAATATATTTATTTTATAATATATTATAACAAGATGAGTAAAAAGTACGAACCATTCCCATATGAAAAAATTTACTCCACCATAAGAATCGAAGCTGAGCTCGAACTGAGAATCGAAGCTATTTGAATAAACCTTTTTATTTATTTGAATAAACATTTTTTGTATTACTCAGTATAGCTACTGGTATTTTTGTACTGTGACTGCTACTTTACTCGTAACTTTTCTCGTAAAATGTAGTTTGTGGGCAGACATAGGCCGTTTTTCGCAAAACCTCCCTCACCTTATGACGTCACGCGGTTTTTAACAACCATAAAGTTTTCACGATTCTCAGGTAGAAGGATGATGCAATTTCTGAATAGAAACGCAATAAACGCATTAAATTTAAAAGTTGATAAAAAAAATTGTTTACATTATACCTACATGGTGTAAAATTGTGGGTAGTGACCGTTAATGATAATTTCCTACCCTTCATTTCCTATCAAGGTGTTTGGTGTTACTTGAAATTACGACGGTGGTCACCTACCATTAAGTGGATCACCGACCACCGAACTTACCACCGACCTTTACATAAAAAATTGGATTATTTTTTTTCATTCATCAAAATGTTGTTTTTCAAAATACATTTTTTTTAGTAAATGTTGATTGATTTATGAAATATTTTATATTTTTTGTTACAGGTAAGTCTTCTCATTATTACTTAGTTACACGGCCTTCGCATTATACGGTGGCCTTGGAGTCAGTTCACCTTAGAAGAACATCAGCTTTTAGGTAAGACATTTATCTCCATCGAGCAACAACTAGATACGTGTCCGAGAGCTTTCACGTGTTTTGTAACATTATATAGTTAATACGTTCACCACTAGTAAACTAAATCCTTACTTCCGTCCGTACTAATATTATAAATGCGAAAGTATGTTTGGATGTATGGATGTTTGTAACTCTTTCACGCAAAAACTACTGAACTGATCACCATGAAATTTTGCATACACGTTGTCAGGGACACCAGAAAGGACATAGGGTTCCTTTCATCCAGAAAAAAAGGACTATTCCCGTGGGATAAATAAAAAATAAAAAACTGAATTTCTGGTCAAAGTGTTATAGCAACACGAGGTCAAACGTTATGTTGCTTTTTTTTAATTTTCAACGCGGACGAAGTCGCTAGCACCAGCTAGTTCAAATATAAATACAAGAAAAGTTATACATGTTGATGGTGTATGTTATCTAAATCTAAATTCTAATTATTATAAATGTGAAAATAAATCTGCCTGTCTGTTAACCTTTTCACGCCTCAACTACTGAACCGATCATAATGAAATTTTGCATACACGTTGTCAGGGATACAGGGAAGTAGGTACATACCCTATGTATGCCTTCCATCCAGAAAAAAGTGCTATTACTGAGGGATCATCTAAAAATATCTTCGTTCGAAGTTCTTTAGCTTTTGAATTGCGGTTATCCATTAAAGGTGTCATAAATTAAATATAATTTAAGTAATTTTAATTTTATAAACGCTTGAGACGTCTGGATTTTTATAGCAAAACGAATTGTCTCTCTTGACATTTATTAAAAAGGCAAACTGAATTCCTAAGCTTCAACCTGCGGAGACACTTGAATATTACTCTAAATAAAATTATATTTATAACCTTTGTTATGTCTGGGACTCGGTAGAATTATATAATATTATAATTTAATTTATATGCATTAGTCAATTACTAAGAGGTATGAATGATAATCGTGTATATAAATAGGTACTTAATGTATATTTAAAAAGTAAATAAAATGTAGTTCGAAGGAGTTTTCAGAAGAAACATCACAATCCCACATTGTAAAAATTCTTAGCTGGTCTATAGATGCTTTTGAAAAATATTAATTAGTATTGTATTTTTTTTTTAAAGTAGGAAAACTATTCCTAACTAATATTATAAAATGCAAAAGTGAATTTGTTTGTTGCGTTTATTGAGTTTTCACGCCTTAACTATTCAACAGATCATAATGAAATTTTGCATACACGTTGTCCGCAGTATACAGTCGTTCTATCATAGGATACTTTTCATCCAGAAAAAAAGTACTACTCCCAAGACATCATATATAAACAAAAATAAAAAAAATAACGCCTCCAATTTGCTCATACAATTTTAGATTAATTAAATTAAATTTATTTATTTATTTATTTTATTTTAGGGAAACTTATAGGTATAATTACATGATAACTTACACCTAATAAAAAATTTCCACTTAACTAGTCTAATAATAACGATAACACTTCATTTGTGATTACAATTTATATTTAAGTTATGGTAAGCCATTGAAGAATTTATCGGCTATAATATTTTTAGTTTTATCTATGGAACTGTGGAACAGGTCGACATCTTTATCCTCTAGTAAAATTTCATTAAAAAGTCTACATGAGCGAGTCTACATGAATGTACTTCTCCTATAATTTATTCCTATAAACTGAAGTTGTGGGCAAAAACTAGTGAACAATTATGTTACTTGGAAGGGAAAGTAGGTACTATAAATGTCTTACAACACTTAGGAAAATAAATATTAACCAAGGAGATCAGGATGAATGAAATAACCTCTGGCGTGCCAATTGTTTTAAGCTAGCACACAGTATAACTTTTAATGAAATTATTACTGGTACACTTTAAAACTTTAAGATGAATCTATCTGCTAAATCTTAAATCGTAGGAAATATTTCAAACTTATGATTGCTTGTGCGCATTAATTTGCTTTAAACTCTTGGGAAGTTTTGAGAAATTTTGATCGTTTATTTGAGGCCCGCTCTGAAGACTTATCCCACTGAAGTTTTAACGTCCTTTTTTAAGTACACTTCTGCAACAAAATGTATAGCTTTTGTTTTGGAATTTTTTGTTTATGTTTATGTAACTTTCTTAAGATGAGGTTAAAATTCAATTTATAATTTAATTGATCAATTATTTATTTATTTTTTAAATTTAATAATTGAATTTGAATAAAATGGCACGTCTGCGGAGTTTACTTTGTTAAATTTTCAAGTAAGAAAAGAAAAAAAGGACATCGCAGGGATATTGCTAGTAAAACGTATGTCGATAGGGGGTTGTAACAGTGTTGAGCCACCCCCGAGTTCGTAAGTACACCACCGAATAAAAATGTAAGAGAATTTATCTTTTTTTTTTAATATTTGTACAATGTAGGTACTATTTTTACAATTTTCTTTATTACTTAGCTTCAATTCTTAGGAAGCATTGCTGCCTTACATCAAATAAAGTTGTATAGCAATAATTTACTGCAAAAATAATTTTATAATGAAAATAACCGGTCGGTCGGTAGCGGTTATTTTCATTATAAAATTGCTGGAATTATTTTATTTTGTTGAAAGTGGATACTCCAGGAATTGCACGTTACAGAAAGACTAGAGAGATGTTTCAGTGATCATTTTAAAAGTCAAAGTAATTTAAAAAAAATAACAAACTGTTAAGCTTCTTTTATAAAAACAAGGTTTACTAATTCCAATTAAAAAATATATCGTATAATTGGTGCGTAAAGCAAACCTAACCTAACCTTTTTTTATAGCAAAACTAACCTAGCATAAACTAAGTAGGTACTTACTGTTCTATCTACTGTGTAACCTTTGCGCTATCTCCAAAGAAACTTCAGGTGTCTAAGAATAGATGGAGGTTTTAAGATCGATCTTGAAGGAGATTAAATTTGCATTTAATCTCGTTTAAATATGTTCAAGTAGCTGCTTAAACTTCCTCTCTCGTTATTGCTTCCACTTAAAAATCTTTTTGTGTCCTATAACATTTCTCTCAATACATTCGTGGACGCATTCCGTGTGACCATAATAATTTTGATTTTACTCCCTATAAATTTTCATAAATTCATAATTCATAATTTCATTCGTAATTTTCATAAATTTTCTCCAAAAAATATATCTTCACCGTTAAAACGAGTAGTCATTATTTTTAATTTTTAATTGAAATACTCGAAGATTCAAGCCTTTCCGGGTCGCGGACCTGGGTGTATGTTATGTTATGAGGTTGTATTGCATCGATAAAAGTTAGGTAAACAAAAGCGCGGTCTGCAAGAGTGTGAGGCTTGTTTTTCGGGATCCGTCGGATTAAAAAGGGGGTCCCACTGCGTCTGGTTACAAGTGCAAATCCGTGAGAATATTTATGAAGCACGTAGCTTTAAAAATGTAAGCAAATGGAGATTTTGTCAGATTAAACGTATCGAGGGAAAAATAGGATAATTGTTTTGTTTTAGACTTTATTTTTAACTAAATGAGACAGCAGGCAGATATGAGATGCAGTCAGCTCAGAAATGGCTTAACTTAACCTTATGTATTGATGATTATATACCTATATGATACTTTTTATCCCGGAAAAACTTCAGGTTACGGCCACCAGGTAGTTTTTAACACATTCGTCAAATTAATTATGATTAATAATTAATTATTGCTATTTTAAATTAAAGTTTTTTAAATTCCAAATTTATCAGTCAGGCTCAGTCAACAATGTTCCATGGTGGCCATAACAACGGTCAACGTATGAAAGTTAAGTTTTTTTATATAAAAAAATCGATATCCGTTGGAATTTTGTAATGAAAAGTATCATCCTCTGTTTACCTAAATGCAAAGTTGTGTAAAAATTTCAAGTCAATCCGACGGCTAGTTTTTGAGTAATATACAAACCAACACAACATTTATATATAATTATATAATTATATATATATGGATTTAAAAGACTTACATTTTGAAACATTTATTTTAATTCGTCATTCCTTAATAACTATGGCGAAAGCAAAGCCACAAACGAGTATACTATGGCATTGTGTTTAAGGTTTGAAGCCCACCTATACCTACATCATTCCAAACGATTCCTGCTAATCGTATCGTACGATAAAAATAGATCCACCCAATGATGGTGAGTCTAGAACGAAAGTTTTAATTGTTTTGCGCTGTTTGCACATTCCGCCCCCCAATCGAGAGCCTGTAAATGAAGGGCTCTAGAATTCGTAACAATATTAGTTGTTTTCGTAGGTGCTTCACGCTCTCAGCTACTTGGAGTTTGCAAACAAATTGTAATTAAAACTTGAAGGATATGGAAACTTTTCCATTTTTGAATGGTTTTGAAGTTTTTAAAAATCTATACTTACTTACTATTATATAAAGCTGAAGAGTTTGTTTGATTGAACGCGCTAATCTCTGGTTCGAATTGAAAAAATCTTCGTGTTGGATAGTCCATTTATCGAGGAAGGCTTTAGGTTATCACGCTTATATATATATCTATAATTTTTAGTATAATTTCTATTTGCGTCAACTAGCGCCCTCTGTCAGTGAAAAGTGACATTAAATATAATACTGGCAGACTGCAGTGACAAAAAGTCTTATTTTCATCCCATCAGATGGCGCAAATAGCGACTGATTTTTAAAATTTGTTTTTGCGATATCTGATCGTATAATAATTTACAAATATATTTTCTTTTTCAACGAGGACGAAGTCGCGAGCACCAGCTCGTTATTAATATGCCTAGACTCTGCCCGCTCCTAATATTTATTTAATTAATTGTGTGTTACTTAATAAATTTAACTAACAGTAAACCGCAATTTTGCTTTTTTTTTAAATTTTGATAATATAATTTGTTATCATAATATTAAGTCCTTTAATGCAGGAATATTAAAAAGTTGGCTTTTCGCACATTTCGTACGAAATAAGATTGTGCGAGATGATTACTAAACCACATATTTAAAAAAAAAAATTTGTATTGTAAATGATTTTGATATATATATATATAAATGTTTTTTGTATAATGTATTAAAAATAAACTTAAAATATAATGAGTTTATTATGGTGTGATGATCGCAGAATTCTCTCAAATTTTTATGACATATTTTATAACTTGAAAATTAAAGGTTTTTGTATATTATTATTTTATGTATCACCTGAAATGATTTTTGGTAATTGTTTTTGTTACGTCCCACTGAGTAGAAAAACAAAGGCCAATCAGGTACAGGAAAAAACATTCAATTTCATGATTGTAGCAGTAGTATGCGTTGACTTAGTTTGTGCTTTGTGAATGTGCAGAGTACCGTGGAGCGTCGGTCTCCCGGGCGACCGCCGATCCCGGGCGCCTGGGGTGCAAGCAGCCCCTATCTACCCTCTCAACTCATCGGGGACCATTGAAAAATAAACTTTAAATCGACTACACATAAAGACCAATTTAGAATTCAAACCTATTCCTATTCCTTGAACGCAAGCGGTTTGACTGTTATGGCGTTCGCAATACGGTTTGGGTTTCGATCGCTAATTTTGTTGCAGCTACTAATCTTGCCAGTATTGAAATTTAAACTTTACCTGCTTAGTGTTAGAGTGTAATTTGGCCTGTAGAGGTAATGTGTGTGTGTGCACAGGTCCTTGTGGGTGGTGGTGGGGTGTATGCCTCATTCATAATCGCGGGTACGTCGAACGCTCAGGTGGCTTAGGTTTTAGATTTATCGCGGTAAGGCGCGATTGGCCTCTGCATTATAACCTGTATTGTTTATACTCCAACTTGTTATTATTTACAGCGCCGTTAATTTTTTTTTTATCTACAGTAATAAAAATTCCACCAAAGAAATTAAAGCTACAAATTTCAATAGAAATAAAAAAAAAACGAATCGCTAGAAAATAGGGCAGAAAAAACATTTGATTTTAAACCTGTTAAGAAAACACGAAATTGCGCTGCTGACTTAATAGGATTAAGGATAAGGGATTGAGATGGGGATAGGAAAATGGGATAGAAAATGTGAGTTTCGATGTGTGCGTAAGGGATGCCAGAGCCTATTTTCCTATCACATCCAAATCTGGATGTGACGCGGTGGATGTGGCGAGCTGGTGTTCACATTGGCCGCCAGGCGTTTGCGCGAGTTAAAGACGTGTTGTCAGAGGTTGGAAACATGGACGGCGATCTTTTATTTTTAATGATTCACCGATGAACACCTCTGTATTGAACAAAACACAATGAAAACGTGCCATCATTTCTAGCGACAAGTTCAAATTGGTTGAACTTATCTGACGTCGCGAGTGAATCGCTCGCTCCGCCGCTAGTTCGACGTGAACACACTCAAGCAACATTGTGTTGTGTCTAATGATTACTTAAATACAAAACTTGTACATTGTATTTGGCGAAATAAACAACAAATTATCCATTAAACATTGTAATTTAATAAAGTTTCATTATTGAACTTTACGTATTTTTAACTTCTACTTTTTTTTTTTCATTCTTTTTTTGAACGTGACCCACCACGTAACCACGCCCTACTGTTTGACCATAGGTTGTTTTGATCGTAACTTCAGCTTTTCCTGTCTCAAAGGGCGGCACGTATGGAATATCAACATCTAGTGTGAGGTTCTTCAAACTGTAGCTACCCTGAAACAATACATTTATATTAATGTTATGATTTTTTTTTTTAAATTATTCTCACCAAAGTTATTTTCTATTTTACAAGTGGTAAAATTTACCTTTAGATAAATGGCTTTTACACTTGCTTTATTTTGTAATTTTTTTTAATCTTATTAGTTTTATAGTTTTATTAGTTTATCTTATCAGTTCCCTCTGAAGTAGTATTAATAATATTTACTTATAATTTTATGCTGAACACCTCAATAAAATTATGCTACTAAGCAAATTATGCATGTGAAGGAAAATAAAAGAAATATTTGAATTATATTTATTAGTAGGTATACCTCAAATCATTAATACTCTTAGGGCCTCTTTCACCATGTGTCAAGTAGTCTAACCGCCATTTAAAGTCACCGGCACCGAGATGATATACCTTTGTTTGTACGGTAAAAGTCCGAAACATTAAAAAAAAATAATAAAAAAAAAATTCGCCTATCGAAGGATGCAGTAAAACGAGTGCATAATTTGATAAAACATAAAATTATTTCTAAATGTAACTAATCAACACTTTACTTGTAGTTGGTGAAATAGGCCCATAATCATTAATCTAATTATTAATCCAACTCAAAGAGATCCGGGTTTTAAATTATCAAGTGTGATCAGATCATTCATTCGAGCAATTAAATCAGTCTTACTAATGGCCACCTTATCATAATGTTAAATCTTCTCAATACTCGTATATAAAAGGCTATGTGTGTATGTATGTCCCCTATAGACTCCAAAACCGCTGAACCGATTTCGATGAAACTTTCATACAATTTTCAGATTAGTCCAGCGGATGTTCTTGTGAAGTTTGGTAGCGATCGGACGCGAACGAAGTCGCGGGCGTATGCAGTTTATCATAAAATAGATTAAAGGAGTCGGACCACGCGGTCTCAGGGGATTAATAATACGAGTATGGTGTAAAAATATGTTTAATTATAGAATAAAAAAATTCAATCAAAAAAGTAACTACCATCAGTCTAATAAGAAAATTAATATAAGATAATTACTGGCATAGTAGGACATTTCATGCCAGCCTTTGCTATTATTGTCCCAACGAGCATGTCTCTATCGATCATGTTACACCATTTAAAATGGAACTCAATGAAACTGCGCTTGAATTCGTTATGTAGATACTCGTATATGATTATATCGACCTGAAAATATAATAAACAGTTGTAATTATTGGAGATTTATTCATACATTAATCTCAATAGGAAATTGTAGGAGTTTTAATGTAATAAAACTTATATAATAAGGAAACATTCAAAGAAACGCATTTTCACGAGCTAACCGACCATTACACGTCGACCCTCGCCCTTCACATGTTGCATGTTATTTTACATATACAAAAAAAATATGAGACGAAGTAGGCATATTGGATCGGAACAAACCGGGAATAAATAATCAGAAAATATATTTCGGGACAAACGGGGCATACAAACTGGGACGTAGTGGGTTCTTTTTTGTGTGTGACACAACACAGTAGGACGAACCAGGCATAAACCCACCATTCTGATAATTTGCAGTGGAGTTTGACCACTTTCTTGTGATAGAAGTTCTAGTGGTCCTACTTACGTCCCACAACCAAATATGACAACAGAGTAGAATGTGTAAATTAATATTTATGTCATTAATTAATCTATACTATTATATAAAGTTGAAGAGTTTGTTTGGTTGTACGCGCTTATCTAAGGAACTACTGGTTCCAATTGTAAAATTCTTTTTGTGTTGGATAGTCCGTTCATCGAGGAAGGCTATAGGCTATATAACATTTTGAACGCTGATAAAGTCGCGGGCACCAGCTAGTTATTTATATTTACTTATCAAATTAAATAACATAACTCACGGTTATATTGTTAACCCAAACGTGTTTCAAAGTAAAGTCAAGGTTGCCGACGTAGTCACCACGTCTGCTGGAACGTTTTACTGTGCCTATGGCATTATTAACGAACTTTTCGTTCACGTACGTGATTTCCAAACGTTCTGGTGCTACCGAGAAACACTGTAAAAATATTGATAAAATTATTTGTAGGCAATAAATATTTTTCCATTAGGTATAAAAACAATTCCATAATAAATCACATACGATCATCGGGATGATTGTCAATATGTGAAATAAATTTGTTTTATATTTATTATAATAATCGTTTTGTCCTGATAACTGTATAACAAAATGATTGAAAACGATCATGAAAAAAACGTGAAATATGTAACTAGAAAAATTCATAAAGTTCCAAAAAAAAAAAAAAAAGCTATTATTATATGCAGTATTTAATCACTAACATTATTACTTGTATATACAGGTTGTATGTATTTAAAATATGTGGTTTCAGTAAAAGGTAGCTGTCACAGATTTTTGGTCAATTTTCGTAGCGCACCAATTTAGCTCCGCCCCTTTGAACATTTTATCATTAAATTTATAAACTGAACTGTTAAATATGTAACGAATAGTATTATTTTGATAACTGAACGAAATAAAATGTAACTACTGTACTGATGACAAAATAACAAATAAAAACAAGACACAACAATCTGGGGACGATAATCGATTTATTTGGCGACAGATCTACCACTCGGAGTACGAAGCTATTATATAAAGGAAAAACCTATTATTTTCAGAACAAAGTTTTATTCAAGGGATATACTACGATTTTATTGATCATTCATCTCTTATTTTAGATATAAATATTGACATTAATTTGGTAATTGATACCTGGCGACACTTTTTATTTATACGAGAATGAAAATATTTCGTCGCTATAGATCTATTAATTACATGAGACAATTTAAGTCGATGACAAATATAAACGTTGCTGACAAAAAATATAATTCCCAATAATAAATAAATAATAGGTTCGAAGCAAAACACTTGCAGGTAATTAATTAATTAATTGCAGGTATATTTATCGAAGCAATAAATATATGTATAAATAAGGTTTCACTTTTGAATGGCATTCTAAGAAAACGGTTTCAGGAAACCACGATTCGAATTTCGAACACATCCTAACAAAATCAATCCTGCAACTATAATATTAATCATTATAATGTGTAATTGGATCGTTACTTACATAAATAGCTCCTATTATTACTGGGATGTTGTATAACAAATATGATAGGTTTGTGTACATGTTGCTATTGAAATACTTTAATTTTCGCAAATCGTCCTATATTTATGCTCTTTAACGTATAGAATTATATTATTTTTTTTCGTTTAGATTATAGATAAGTAAATCGGTAGCTATCCATTCATTTTAATGGTTTACTTCCTGACATTGTATTGTATACAAAAAATATATCACACGATATTCTAGATAGATAATATTTAAAAATGCTCATTGAAGATTTGATTGGTTTGTTATGTCTTGACTTCTCAATTACCTAGTTCATGTTTGTTCGTTCGTGTTACCTTTTTGGTATTATTTTTCTATGACGCTTATCTAATCTATACATTATTTCATTTATAGCTAGGTCCAGGTACTTTAGAAGATATTGAAGATTTTCTAACCGACCCATTTTCTTTGCGGTCCAGTGTATTATAAAGCTGAAGAGTTTGTTTGTTTGTCTCAGGAACTACAGGGGCCCTAGCCAAGATGCAAACACTTCGTTGCGTACTTCGCAAACGCTTGTTTTTAAAGCTAAAAGCTAAATTGTTTTCTACCATATAAATTATGTTGATGTATGTAACTTATGTTGACTTTAAGTGACATAAGAACCTATTACCAAAAATTAACAAAATATCAATTTTAATACTAACTTGTGCGGTGTATTTTTTTTTTTGTATCACCCTACACGCTTTTCTCAAGACCGACAGTTGCACAAACTAATGTGAAGTGAATTGAAGATTTAGAAGGGTCTGGAATCATAGGGGATGGGGATGGTGGATAAAATTGCATTTTTGGTCCCGATGGGATTGCTCCAGTAAGTACGTAACGAAAAAATAAACGAATTTAGCAAACTCTTTAAAAATTTAAACTCTCTAGGTACCTACATTATATTACAATTGGGGAATCTTGGCCAAATTCAAGAAAGGACTCATGAACGCTACATTTTAAATCGAATATATGAAGATTATTAAGATTCATATAAAAATTAATTACCTTAATTATTGAATTTTGTTAATTAATTCATTTTATATATTGAAAATCATTTAATAATATATTTTTGTTGTTTCTCTGTGCCAAAACCGGTTTTCCTATAATTTTCATTTACCCTATCCCTATCCTATCATAAGTACTATCGTTGGCATCTGTGAAACACTGGTTGAAACACCTGTGGCGTTATTTGTGTTATAGGCTACGGTAGCCACCTAGCATCGAATAGACCGTCAGACTATATGACGACGTTTACACATTTAATTTATAAAATATTTTTTTTTAAAGAGAGCATCGGTCCCCAGTGGTTCCGAACTGCATGTCGTCAAGTTTGAGTGTTCAGCAAACACAAAAATGCAGAGAGAAAAGTCCGTCGCGGGAACTCTTTTGTGAATATTTTTAGCTGTGTAAAAATGCATGAAACAGCGTTCGCTGGTTCAACTCAGAATAGCGGATTTTGCGAAGTACTCATATATGTAAGTTTCAACCGCAAAGTTTGCTAACAGTAGCGTCTGATTTTGGAATTGACCACAAAATAAAATTATATTATTTCGCCATCAGCTGACAACTGTTCACTGTTGGAGATAGGCTTTTTTAAATGGGTGTCACCACAGTAGGTCTTCCGCCCTCCGCCTCAGCCGTTCTCTTGAATTCTAGGAAGTTTTGAACGGCTCAAAGCATTTTGTGACCGCGATCTCTATTCCAAAACACTGTATAACACAACTGGGTGTATAACACAACTGGGTTATACACCCAGTTCCCGCATATTATATTATTCCATCAACAATTTTACTAGTAATTAATATTAGTAATACTGTTTGTTAGTTACGTTTTAACGGCTTAACTACAGAACAGATTATGACACAAAAAAAATGACCAAAAAAGTAATTTATATTTATCATTTAATTTTTGCGAGGAGTGTTATGATTGTAAAGTAAGTTTTGAGAAATACATGTCTAAAATATTGGGAAATGAAAAACGTTCCAGGAAATTACAGAACTGTACTGTATTATCCAGGAGACTATATTATACTAGCCAGTCGCTATTTCAGTGATTTATGCAAATGTGTGATGAACATACAGACTGCCCATTCTATGGGACGTTACCTATAATTATAGATATTGTATGAATTTATATATATATGTAGGACGATACACGGAGCCGTGGTAGCTAAGTGATACAATGTTTGAAGCATACGTAGATACTATGAGTTCTTAATATTCGTCTGAACTGGTTTTCCGTTCTAAAAGCACTGGAAATATGTTAATTTGATTTTCATTAGTCTTTAGTGTGCGTTATAGGAAATCGCTACTGAAGCAGTTTTAAGGTGAAGTGGGTTAGAAAGAGCACTTCTGGGAGAAAACGAAAATTGCTTTGCATTCGGGTAGCTATGAAAAGTTCTCAAAATTACTTAAATTACTTAATTAAGTTTAAGTACCTTTTTTTTGGCTGTATTTTATTGCAATTTGTGTGTAACATAGCAATTCATTTCAGATTAGGGGTAAGCCGTGGCAAAAGTATAATTTTTTGTGTTATTATTATAATATACCCAATAATTTATTTAATTAGTTTATTAATTTTTTGCTGCTGCACAATTTGCCATCCTCTTACAGAAGACCACCGCGAAATAACAATATGACTTACTAAATGATAATAAATGATGATAAATGATGATAAATGATGTGGCTGTAGTTTATTTGCAGTTACATGCGAAAGTAATTCAGTATATTAATTTCTTAGCATTTTCACTGTTAAATCACTAAAACGTCTGTTATTAATATTGCTTTAATCCTAAAAAAATACGCCTCTTTTTAAAAATTAATTCAATATAATTATTTGAAATTAAAACAGAATACATTTTTGTTATTTATATATTAATATTTTTATATATTAATAGAAAAAATAATTATCATATTATATTTTTCGAATATACTTATATATATTATTTCAAAAGTAAAACATGAAAGTTGTAAAAAAACAATGATATAAAATATGGAATAACTTGATATTTAATATGAGAAATATGATACATAATCCCAAACGAAAAATAAAAATGAAATGTTTTAACATTTGCAAATAAAATGCATCAGAACGCACGCGTATTGCAACCGAGTTGATGCGTGCACAATGCCGCTTAATGAATGCATACCGAAGTCACATGTTGGGGGCGTATCCCCTCAGGGGTTAATGCCACTGAGACTACAATTCTATTTCACCGGTTTTCATATTGTGCATTACATTGATAAGCGAAAAATTTACAACATTTTTATTCGACATTAGCTGACGACTGTACAAGTACATTGGTTTTGATATTCTGATATTTATTTAACTTTAAATTGCCGAACGCGTACGCTAAAGCTTAGTCCATACATGCGGGATTCGCCGAATAGCGAGTAGTGTGGATGAGTGCTCGTCATTCGCAGAGCAACGATTGACAGTTCTCGTCTTGCTCTTTGAATTGTTGGTAAGTTTCTCCACTTTAATAATATTTACTTAATTCTAGTTTAATTCTAGGTTGTCCACGTTTAATAATATGTAGTAGATGACTCGTAGTTATTTTGCTAAAATGCTCGCAAGGTTAATCGCCTGGCGGTATTCGTTGTTCCCGAAAAACACTGTGTATTCGGACAAGGGCTGCATGTGTGCTCACATAGACATGCTCGCTATTTGGCGAATACCCAGCCGAATACATGGCACAAGGCGAATAATCGGCATTCGGCGAATCTCGCATGTCTGGACGCGGCTTAACGCTAAGTCGAAATGTTTAATTTAGATATTATCTAAAATTTATCATGTAATTTACGAATGCATCAGACATGACATTTTGCTATCATCCGAGTCAGACAGTTCGCCGGCTTCGGATATGCTAAACATACGTGTATAAGCTATGATGAGCATTAACGATGTACTTATACGACGGAATAATATCGGGCCATAGATTAATTATTGTAACAGACACGACATCTTCTTTTGAGGGGTTTCCGCCTAGCTACCCTAGGTGATGTTTCTGTTCCTTAGATGTCGTTAGTCACCTACCATCGAGTGCTTCGTCAGCCTACCTGCCTCTCTTTATAAATTATTTGAAAAATATATATTTCGTATTTCTTCGTGTTTTTAAGATGAGACAATATGACATTTATAAATCGCTTGACCTATATGCTCCGGGTACAATTGGGGGATTTAGTATAAATAATATACAGTCTATGTCCTTCTTGTATAATTTATCTTTCAATTAGTGATATATTTTTTAAATACTCTTATTCATATGTGGATTTATATGTGTATTTATATGTATAATATTATAAATTCTGCTTGGTAAAGCAGTGGTAATGTTTACTTGTGCAGTGCATCAATAAAATCACTCAATCTGATTATTTAAGAGATATTAGCCAATCTCTCTTTAACTATCAATGCTCATAATGTTCCTAGCCAATCGAACTGTTTCAAAAACGCAATGAGATGACGTAGTTCTATTTTTCATTTAAATTATTATATTTACAATATAAATAATGGTACATAAATAAGTACGCTGACGGGGAAAATTAATGCCTTTAGCGTTTTTTTTCCCCACAAATGTAACCTTATTCAGGCCCCCACGAATTACATAATGATTCTCATCTGCATAATTAGTTTACTCTTTGGCACGTCTCCGTTTTAATTAAGCTCCGAGGCCTCGGAAGCGGGAGTTGTTAATATGGCCATGTTATGAATGAGATTTTTCCTCGCTTTCATATTTTGTTTTTGTCGAAAAGATGTATGTTCGTATAATTGCGCGACGAAGTTTTGCTCAACAAACCGTGGCTTGGTTTCTTCATCTGTCGTCGACGCTTGTATTTTAATATGTCTTTAAAAGAAAAGCTCGTTTTAGTTTTATTAGACTGGCGTTTTATCAAACTGATGATAGATAGACTGATGCGTGTAATATATGATTAACTCTATAATGTTAACTTATTAAACTTTTTTGGAAAGAAAGAGGTCTTAAATTCACTTCCGAATCGGTTCTTCCGATGGCACAGAATAACTTATAAATATGTAATATAAATGTCGGAAGTGATTTTAAAAATTAAAACTAAATTAACTAGTGTGGTTCTTAGCTATTTGTGATAAACATCAAGCTAGCTAATTTGAAGATTATCAGGACTTTTCACTCATTGAATATGCGATAAGTACCTACTCTGTTTTTGATCTGTTGTTGATCTGATTCTATTCCTAGAATCGCATCAGATGCGTTGACTTCGAGGAGTCACTCTATTGCTTTCAAACTTTATCAATATTTAAGGTAGTTTATCTAAGAAACGCTAACACCGATAACTGTAATAAAAATAATAACAATGATTAAAACAATCGGCCCTTTCTCGGTTTATTTACTTAAGACGTCGCCGGGGGCTAGTCTACCGATATCTGATCTAAAAATGTTAATTAAACATCCATAATGGGACAATATCCAATCGTTCAAAAGTCTTTGGAGTAAAAAGAAAACTGTATAAGTACTTTTTTATTTGTTTTTCACATTGTTAATTGAAAATTAATATTAGCGATTATTAATATTATTAATTCCGATTCGGTAGTTATTTTAAAGAGTTATTGAAATTTTTTGATTGTGACTGAAACTTGCTCCTGCGTAGTATAGAAAAATTTGACATGCTATCATACGATTTAAAATCGTAGCAGTATACTGTTTTAAATATATATTACAATACACATTATATCTCTGTTACATTGTTTTGGAAATAAAAATGTTTGCTTTTTTGGCCTCAAATCCTGCTATACATTCGTGCAATTCCCTATTGGTGAATGGTGAAATTTTAGAAGCTAATAAATGATGTACATTGAAATATGCACTCGCGAGGAATCCCGATAATTTTAATTGTTAAATATTTATTAGGGAGTGCGGCACGAGAACAGTCCGTTTCTCTCGCACCCTTTAATAAACAAAGTTCATTATGAAGCAGACTCGTCGGCCATACGCAACTGACATCCGCAGACGCCTCGTTTATCACTCCACCTAGTCAAATTCGTATCTGACACACCCCACCGCCGATGCAATCTGGCTAAATAAATATCTGTTCGCATTTTGATATTTACAAATACCTAAACTAGTATTAGAACAACTTTTAATTTGTATACTTAAAAGTCCTAGTACAAACATTATACTAGATATTTACGTACTTTTTTCTATAGAATTTTTTAGAATATTTCTAAGATGTATCATTATGAAAATATTAACAAACTATGTGGAACGATTTTAAATTCAATATAGCAGAGGTACGAGTAGCCCAGTGGATCGTACACTAGGCCACCGTTATTGCTGACGCAGGTTCAAATCTTTGTAAATCTTGCACTTATGGGTGTTTTATCATTTATTATATATAATATTGGTTACTAGCCGATGGCCGCGACTTCTTTCGCGAATATAAAAAAAAAATGTTAAAGATTTAAACAATAAATTAAAAATATTTCTCAAGTAATAATAAATCATAATATTTGTTAAAGAAATATTCCACGTCGACGACCTCCCATCCGTCATGATTTCACTCAGATCCAAATTAATGAAATGTAATATTTAATTTTAGCTACCATTTTTGCTGTTATCAAAACACAAAAGACGGTAGGGTTGTACCATATCGATGAGTTAATTTCCAAGAGTTATTTGCATCGTGTCAAAGGCGAGCCGGTGACTTAATTCCTCAACGTTGACATCTGCATACAAATGGATGTAATTTCGCACTGTGACAGCCCTGAGGCGCGCGCTAGACAAATGTTTACGGCTAGGGCTGTGCAAGTTATTTCGTGAGATCACTAATAATGGTAGGGTTGAGTCTGATTTGTTTTATGTGTTAATGAAGGGGCTTCGCTGTTTATCAATGGGCAATATTAAATTTCTTCTTTACTTTACTGTTTGTTAAACAAAGATCCTGGTTTAATGTTTCCAAATTATACTGTTAATTGAAAAACAAAACTAATAAAGTAAAAGTTACAAACATATTGAAATAATGGTTTCTTAATAATATTATTCGAAAATATATTACCTACTTAACTTCTTTTTTAACCCGCCCGACGCAAAAGAGAGGTGTTAAAAGTTTGACTTGTGTGTCTGTGTATCTGTGTGTCTGATACACATAATATTTAATAGATAATATATAACATAATTAAATATTATATTTGTATTTAGACTCTTGTTTTTTGGAATTGTAATGATTTTACAATGTAATATCAAATTAGATTTCTTTTAAAATGGCCAACAGTTTTACGGATAAAGGAGGCAAACTCAGTAACTAATTTTACAACTGTTTTCATCGTGTTAATACTTTAGTCTTGTCACAAAGGCTAGAAATTCATTTAGTGCGACAAAGTGTCAACTTTGCTACGAATTCAGCTGAAATAGTACTTTGTCTAATAAATTTGCTTCGGTCATACAGTTTTGTAAGGGAATCCCGAAACGTATTTCCTATGCGGAAATAGCACGCTGTAGTTTATTGCCACACGGTCCTATTTCGTTTGGAATGCTTAAAGATTTACAACCTTGTCAACGTAATTGGATGAGTATGTTGTTATGTAGCTTCGGTGAAATTCTGAATGTGTTTCTGTAGAATAGAAGTGACTTTGATGTCGCAGGCTTATTCTTATTCTAATCTAGCTGGTGCCCGCGACTTCGTTTGCATTGAAAAAGAAAATAAGTATATGAGTAATAACGCCTGACATCGTTATCGCTGTGACGAGCGATGGCGCTGCCACGCGACAGTGGCGCCCAATTTTTTATATTTTTAGACGATCACTCGTGAACACTACTTTTTTTCTGGGTGAAAGGAACCCTATGTATTTTCTTGTATCCCTAACAACGTGTATGCAAAATTTCATGATGATCGGTTGAGTAATTAAGGCGTGAAAAGGTAGCAGACAGACAGAGTTACTTTCGCATTTATAATATTAGTACTGATTAGAAAAATGTATTAGGTACATCTCTGACTGGACACAGGTTTGTTGGGCCTTTTCAATTTCTTTAGTGGTTTAGGAATAATGATCACTTAGAAAACTAGCAGTTCTAGTAAGTGGTCGAAATCACGCACAGCTGTTAATAACAGTCGCAAGAATAAATGCAATGAATGCCCTCGATAAGATACACTTTTATTTTGTACTGATAGCTGGTGCCTGCAACTTCGTACGAGCCTCAATCCCACAGGAACCTAACATTTAAAAAAAGTATAAAAAAGTACCCTATAGTTTGATATACAGTTAATCATCAAAACATCAGTGAAAACCGCATTCAAATAGGTGAAGTCGTTTCTGAGATTAGCGTGCACAAACAGATACAGACAAAAAAAATTAAAATTATTTTGTAAACCTCGGTAAAGTTTTAAAAACTATTTTTTTTTTTCATCTTCCGTGAAAAATTATCTAACTCCACATCAAAACCCCTTGCAAGACCGACGCGAGCAGTGACTTAAATTTATACTATGTAAGGAAAACTAAAATATTTATTTCCTGGTCATATATTAAAATGAAAAATTAATCCAGGAAATACTTACTCGCTAATAAATAGTTGGCTCATTCTACATTCGTATACTACCCTATCTTTCTTAGAGCCTTTGAACACTAAGATAAATTTAACAACGTTGCAATAATGCGATGAATGCGCGGATAAAGGCGTCAACACAGCCGACTGGTATATGGCTTGAATAACTGAACGCTAATTAAAGCGCATACGTTGGATGTACGTGCCAATGATATGCTGATTTGTGGTGAATGAATATTCCCTTATCTATTTCTATTGTAATCCACACATAGTATAGTACTGCATGGGTGGTTTTAATAGTTCCACTCAAGTTATTTGATTATGTTTAAAGACACCTTTTAAAAAAATTTAAAATGTAACATAAGTATATATATATATAAGGGATAGTTCCACTTTCAACTCTGTTAAAAATGGGTGCCTCAATGTATATTCCGCCCTAGTATAATGCCGCAGGCACTAGTTATTAAAAAACTCCGCTGCGGCATATTATCCACTGTCCCAGAGCTCCCAAAGGCGATATTTTTTGGGTACCGGCGCCGACCGCGGAGGTACTTCCTTGTATTTTGGAATGACTATTTTTTTCACAAAGAATTTAGGGTTTTAAAACTGAAATTAAATCCACATATCTTAAATAATATTATAAATACGTAAGTGAGTTATATTAATGACGGGGATTATGAAATTTTGCTTACACGTTGTCAGGGACACAAGAAAGAACAATGGGGTAACTTTCAACTAAAAAAAAATCTGTTTCCGAGACATCATCCAAAAATATTAAGTCCTAAATAAAAATATTAAATCAACTCCTAACAAAAATATCAGTAACAACCGGGCCGCGGTGTAATTTGCGGGCAAAAGCTAGTTCCAAAGAAATACTTAAATAAATAGCAAGTATTGAATAGTACTCTGTTCTAAGGGCGGGTTTCATATTGTAATAATAACCTATGTAAAAAAAAATACACACCAACTTACGGACGCGTTAAAATAACTGAAATAAATTAAGTACTCTCCAGTCTGCTTTCGACGTAAATATTAGGTCAACATTAATTTAAAATCGCGTTTTATTGCGAAGCTAAAATTATAGTTTAATTTCGTGAACATTTCCCTATTCGACTGTACGTAATTACTCGGGTAAAAGCTTATTTTCCGCGATCCAAAACACTCGAGAATTTCAATGGACCCTTTTCAACGTGACGTTGTAATTTCAGCGACACACTTTTACGGGACCGACTGTAACGTGCTCGTGGAACTTCGCTTCTTCCACTGACAGAGCCCAGCGAGTGAATTTAACGCTCACTACACGGTTACACGTATTTGCGAATACTCAACAGATTTCGCTTTGACTGTTTCGTTTGTAAACACAATTTCACTTTTTGTGTTGACTGTACTTCTTACGGAACACGCTACCTATTTCGTTTGTTTCACTTGGAGAACGCCATCGCGTACATAATTTAAGTCATTTTCGCGGGATCGAATGTTCTTCGTCCCGCATATCCCGCGTATTTGCGGGACAGTGTAACGTGTACGTGTAGATTTCGTGAAACTTAAAAACTCAACTAGAATTCGCCCGCGACTTCGTCCGTGCCCCCTTTTTAAAACATTATTCAACCTTTAATGTTCATATGTTTTTGTCCTATTAAGAACTGAACTTTCCCTCGGGAACAGTACCTTTTTCTGTATCAAAGGTGTCCTATGTCATTTTCTCTATCACAGACAACGTTCTTTCACGCGGGATCCCGCAGTTTCCATATTTCTTCACCCAAATATAACATTCCCTACTTATATTTGCGAATTCTCAACAGATTTAAATTTAACTTTTATATTTGTAAAAAAAAACACAATCTCGATTTTTATGTTGACCGTTGCGTTGTTCTACTATAAAGTCGTACAACAAACTACGCAGTAGTGGCTGGGCACACTGCGTTTCGCGATCATATACTACTTCTGGTGTCAGTAACCACCTCCTCACAGAAGACAACCGAAAAATGTCAACATGTATGCTGTTTTATTTCGCTGAGAGAGTAATACCAGCCGTTAATACTCTCTCCATTTGTTTTCCCTTATACTTTATTCTATCAAAGTCCGCAGTGGTATTCTTTTTGCAGCCATAAAACAAGTTTTTAAAAAAAATATATTATATATTCTAGTACAAAGTTAAGCGAAGTCTGTAAAACAATAAATTTAGAAGTTGGGTCGTAGAAATGTTATGATTGTGGGAGGGCAGGCGTTATTCGGGTACCGCAAGGTCACCCCGGGCCGAGATTATGCAAATGATATGAAAATTTGGCCCATGTCGAGAGAGCAACTGGCACACAACAAGCCTGCGTCGCTTGTATACACGACAAAGTGCCAGATGTCTGGGATCCATTCCCACGCGACGCACCGACATCGCAAACTTGACAATTTAAGCGAATTTCGATCATGAAAAATGTTTTTACACATAACCCAAGTACACAAGTAATTTATTTTACAGGCCACTAATTTTATTGCTGTTATCTCAATAATTATTTATTATTTCAATAATGTTAAAAACTAATAATATACACGTATACATGTACTAATAACATTTAAAACTACTAAGTGCTATCGTGTCATACTTTTAAGTTTTTATTGCAATAGTATTTAAGTAATTAATATTTAATATTTTTAATGTTTTTTAAAGTTTAAGAATTAAGAATCCCAGATGATTTAATATGCGTATAACATCTAATTAATTAATTTTTCTATTCAACATCATCATTATCAACTGACTGTAAAAATTGCCTGATTTCTTAAAACCTTGTAGTGTAATAATATTCAGAAAATAATAATAAAGCCAGTTTTGTCTGTCACTGGTTTGATCCCAGCCTTTTCTTTTTTTAAAAAGGTAAGTTTTTATTTGCGCTTCATTCCACATTTTAGGTAAACACGTCGTAACACATTGCTTTGTTTTTTAATGGTGTCTTAAATATATATATACTCAAATAAGAAAACAAGTTATTTATAATGAATGACGTTGTCACTTATTTTATCTATCATTGGTTTAAGAGGGAGAATGTGCTGCCTCCGGCATCTAGACTCGTAATCTTCGTAATGACATGACACCCACACTTGAATTCTAAAAATATCAAGAATTTTTTTCTGTATAATTTCTTTTCTGTTGATGTAAATATCATTTTGGAGAGCCAAACTTATGTACAATTACTCGACGATGCTGCGCACCAAAGAGCAATACAAAATTTTTAGAACCTTAACATTGCTATATTGACAGATCACCCTCTTTAAGAATCTCATAATTCCATAAGATCTGTCCACATTAATATCCACATGTTTTTCATACGAGTATGTCATCTTTGAATAGTGAATAACATCAAGATCGTGAATCTCTTTTACACGTTTGAGCCTTTTCCCTTTTATAAAGAGTTGTAAGACTTTTAGCTTTACGAGTAAACGTTATATGATAGCATTTATTAAAATTAGTCCTTTGGCTGTATAAGTCCAATGCTCAAATGGGGAAGAAAATGAATTCTTCTATTTTTTTTTATATATATATTTTGTAGGTGTCAAATTTACCCAGAGTGAGAGGCTATTTAGACATAGCATTGAAATGCATTGCAAGTCAAAGTAATCGCTTAAAAGCTTACATTGAATACTTTCTACAAAAATAAGAAGCATGATTCATTCATTTTGAGTGAAAATTTTATGAAAATTGAATAAAAAAAGGCCAAAAGGAATTATTAGGAACCATATTTTTTCCGTAACAATAGGAACCTTAAGAAATTCGCTTAGGAATAGAAATTCTTACAGTAACTTAGGAATTAAAGGTACAGTTACTTACATTAAAGTATACTGAGTACTTGCTTAAACCAAAATGACACCAACAGACCCATTGTTAATTTAGACCCAAAATCTGTCAATGTTCCCCTGGAACCTAGTTTGACGGTATATAGACATTTAAAGAGTATCTAATCCTCAAATAATGACAGCCCAGATCGACTCTCAAAGGAACCCGCAGTAATTGTAAAATCAAATGTATTTCGCGACGGATTGATTGGAGAGACAAAGGGAATGAAAAATGAATTTCTATAACAAAGCTACAAAGGGATTCTGCATTTATTAGCAACACAAAAGTTGAGGTCTTCATAAAATATATTTTTATGTTTACCAAAGTTGAAGTTGAATATTGAATGAATATTGAAATTATTTTCGTTTATTTTTATTTCATTTTTTTGATTAATAAAAACTAACCTAAACTATCACATTGCTACACAAAATAAATAAACACAGAAACTCACTTCCACATTTATAACATTGTAACCATTATTGAAAGTTCTATTTATCATTACGGAAGTATTGTGATAGTTTAATGACACAAAATTCCCAAAGTCAAAAAAATTATGTAAAAATTAATCGCATGGTTAATCTCGCAAATTCTCAATAATGGCTATACCGATTATAATTCAGTTTTCACTCATGGAAACAGGGATAAACTGGTATATAAAAAATATATATAAAAAATGTATATAAAAATATATAAAAATGGCACCCTGGGCGAAGCCGGGAAAGAGTCACACTTTTCAATAGTAAAAAAGGATCCAAAAAATTACTAAAGACATCTTTCCGAATATAAAATGTTTCAAATTTTTGAACAATAACTTTTTACGTAATACTTCACGACATTTTAATTAATATTGGCATGGTATATTGGAAAAATCTTAAGAATGATCATTCCCTAATTATCGTCTAATTTATGAGGGACGTAAAAGCGAATTAATTATTAAACACCACAGTTTAGCGTAACTCAAAGAAACTTTGACATTCATAACATTTATCAAAAAGAAGGACAAGGGAAAATTCTCCAAAACTTTATTGTGTATTCATTTATTATTTAGAAATTCATTTAGGAAGATGGCAGTTCATGCCTTCTTACTTAAGGACGACGAGAAGATACGCAAGTATAGCTATCGTAGACAAGTAATAGACCCTATTATTTAATGCAAAAAGTTCAATTTACTTTAAAACCTACATTTTCCCAATATCGATTGAGACACTTCTATAAAAGTTTTGAAATTTGGAAATAATTAGATATTATATTCTATCAGTTATATATTGAATAAATATATTTTAAATTGTGTAAGTAATGTAATATGGCTATTTCTTAGAATATAATTTGATTACAAGACATAAAGTTATTTATTTTACTTGTTTAACAATTACAAAGATAGATTACTCGGATCGTATAGGTAATTTATTTGAATATATGTGTTGGGGGGACGAATATGAATAAGGTTTATTAGCAATTACAAATTGCGCAATCGAATTTGCAACGAAGATATAAAACACAGTATTACTTAATAAGCAGAAAGTGATCTCTGTACAGGCGTCAAAAAAATCTTAACTTCGTTTGGAACAACTTTGATATGTTGTTAAGTAATCTTTATTCTTTATTTCCTGTTATTATTATTAATAATAAATCTAAAGCGTTATGCTTTAAAATGAACATATTCTCACATATTAATGAAAAAAAAGTTTGTTTTTGACAAGGTCATAGTGTGTTAATATTGCATATGTAGATTATATACGCACCACACGTGTTATATGCTTAAGAAAAAGAAATTAACGTACATTCTTCTTTATCTCAGTATTCAATATGAAAGCAGTAATTATTGGAAAAAAAAAACATTAAAAATATCACAATCAGGTTCACAATTCTGCAGGATACGTAAATTTAATAATTGAACAAATGTTTATACATCCATTTATGTGTAGTAAGTGTACTAAAACGTTGACATTATAAATTCAAAAACAATTTTTAGGAAGTTTATTAGTTTATCTACTATGTACGTTTTGTAGTGTGCGCGTTTCTCTTAGCATAATATCGCATATCGCGGTATAAGTAATATTTATTGCGCGAACTACACGATGGTAATTATTTAGAGAACCTTCCCCCTTTCAGGGGGTTAGGGAGCTATTAGGAGGCACTGTCTGAGGATTAATAAACCTCATAAAACGAAAACAGCGCGAAACTCTAATGAAGTACATATATTTTGTTAATATTTTCACTTCGTGTCCGCTTATACGATTTTCCTTTAAGCTTCTTTTAGAATTTATTTTATCTGTTATTAGAAAATTAAGGGCGAGGCCTATGTCCAGCAATAGACGTCCTGTGGCTGAGATACTGATGATGACGGAAGCTGTATTTATTAAAAACCTTTACATTATATTAACTTTTGCACGCGACATCGTCCGCGTAACTATAAAATATAACCTATATTACTCGCTAATAATATACTATAGCTTCCTATAAGGTGTAAGAATTTTTAAAATCGGCCTAGCAGTTTTTGAGTTTAATCATTACAAATCTTTTCTCTTTATAATATTAGTATAGATACAGCTTCTATTTTGTAAACATAATTTTATATACATATAGACATAAATACATAGGTACCGTCAAGTAGACTGCTATCTTGCCTGCCCGCATTTAGCATTTTTTTTTTTTATTAAAATGAGATCTTTTCTTCATTCTCAATACCAAAAGTTTTAAAACATTCAACAAGGTTATTACTGAAAAGGCTTCTTTCATCACATTTTCGAGCGATAAATAGGTGCATTCAGAATTTCGTGGTGCACTCCAATAATGGGAACGAACACGTTGTGTTATCTACCGACACCAGCCGACCGGCAATATCCGACCTAACCGACCATCCGCTTAATTGATTCCGATGGTTTATTTACCAGAATATCAATTGGAACCGTTTGAATATTCAATTTTGATATGTAGTTTTTTCGGCGACAACGAATTGTTGGCGGCGTCCCCTTTATAAACATGCCCGTTGATGGCACACGTAGCAATTTTAAAATAAAAAAAAATATCTATCATGCAGTGAAGTAAGTAATTATAAATTTATTTTAAAAATTTCTAGTCCTCGCATGAATTTTGATAAATAAGTAAGTATTTAATTTTTTCCAATACACTAAACAATATTTTTAAAACTTACATTTGGATACTATATACATATTTATTGATAAATAATAAGACTTTTTTCTGGCTATATATTGCGTAACAAGTGGAATAATTAGAAGTACTTACAGTAGCAATTATGGTAATTCGCTTATATGTTTTACGTAGGAATTGTGAAAGTCCTTAGTAATTAATTTCGAAAATGTTAATACTTTTGATAAGAATACAATATACTAATGAATAGTATTACTTCTGATAATATTTACTTAATAATACATGACAGTATATCATTCATACATGACATAATTTCAAAACATTTAATAGTTATTAATCTCGATTTAATCTAATGCACATCATTTTTACCTCCCAATCTGCGGCTATTTCTCTGTCTCTATATTTGTAAACAGATCTGTATCTGTTTATCCGTCTGCTAAAATCATATAAACAAATGTGTATATAAAATCATGTTATTTTCTTTTAGACAATAGACAAAATAAAACGATATTAAAAAATAAACATGAAATACGAATATTTCATTCGATTTTATTATGTTTGCTGAGTATTAGCTGTATGTACATTTCCTGACTATACACCTAGCATGTCGGAACGAATCCGGAAGAACCGGAACGAGGCGAGTGTGTATCACAAAAAAATAAAAATAAAAAACTGCTATCTGAAAAAATCCGTAGACGAAATACATGCAAAGCAATATCGTAGCGGCCTCGGGCATTTTCGACTTGGACAAATGATTGCACCGACCAACTTACAAAAAAAATCACACATTCAATAAACAGCCTTATTTAGAACATAGTAAGGCTCATATCAATTGAAAATGTTCAGGGGATACGTGTCCAAATTACATATTTGGCTCACGTGCTTGAAAATAGTTCCTATATTCAATGGGCGAGGGGTCACGGGGAGTGTAAATTGGCAGCATGCAATCTGACCAGATAGGGGGCGCTTTGTTGACGCAATCAATGTTTGTCAGGCAGGTCACATAGCTTGATAGCGTGCTGAAATTTATTTGCAGCATCCATTTGTATGTAGGTGAGATGAATTTAATATATTTTATAAAATACTAACTCACCCGACGATCGTTGTCCTGTCAATCCAACCTCCTCCAATATTATAAATGTGAAAGTAACTCTGCCTGTCTGTCAGTTACCCTTTCACGTATTAACTACTCAAACGATTGTCATGATATTTTGCATACAATGTGTACACAGAAAAGGTCGCGCAGTAGGTTTCCGAGAGGTATTTAGGTAATTAGGTACCATATAAAAAAACAACATTCTATTTAATTAAAAGCTATTCCTAAATTGTTTCTTTCATGACCTGGGGCCCTAGCCAAGAGCAAACGTACAGTCGTAAACGCTACGCTCAGGCTAAGCTACGCTGAGAGAAAGCTTTGTGATTGGTCAAAATTTTATGCAGGCGTTACAACAACCAATTACCGGGCTTTATTTCTTTCGATTCGTAAGAACGCAACGAAACGTTTGCATTGGTTTGGTTCTTGGCTAGGGCTTAGCGCCAGCTACCGTAGCGCGTTCGTAGCATTAGTGCTACGAGTGCGTAGCACGATTGCTACGGCCGGCGTAGCGTGATACTCGTAGTACTCAACGTTGATAGAAACAATTGAAAATTTCCCACTATATTTTCCAACATGATTCCAGTCAAACTATATACTGCAAAATTTAGCTGAAATACAAATTAATCGTATATTGTTTACATTTTGAAAACATTTTTTAAAATTTTAAAAACACACATGTATTAATTAACCATTGTTTTTATAGCTCATATCTTTTGTCATTATATTTTTCATTTTTACGCGGACGAACTCGCGGGCAACGGCTAGTCATGAATAAAGGATAGAAAAAAAAATCCGAGTTTAACAAAACAATAACTTGTTTATCCCATAATGTATTTGTCCTTGTCAAAGCGTTACTTGAAGGACAATTATTTCAGAGGTTTGATGTTTTTGACAAGCGCTTTGTGCCCGCATTTCGGGCTTTATTTATTTTCTCTCCCCACTGAGTGTCACTCCCCTTGGATGATGGATTTTTTCCGTGAACGTGTTAGTTCGTGTCTGCAACATGCCGAGTGTTTGAAGGCTCCTCGAAAGGGTTTATTATTCGCTAGATTTCCTTTACGAATTTTCCTCTTCTGTGGTGGTTGTGTATTGATAAAATAGATTGTTTATGGGAGCCTATTGTTGCGTGTTTCTAGTTTTATTTGTTTTCTTCAACGTATAAATTAACCTGCTTAATTTAGAGCTCTTATATTTGTTTTCGTTAATAGTCCGGGTGAATTAGCATTTTTAACAATATTAAGTAAAAAGAAACTGCAGATATAATGTTTTTGGGGAAATTCTCCCAAATTATAAGACTCTGGAACTCAGTTGACTTGCACCTGCAAGACTTTTCGATTGAATTTTTAGACTAGAAGTTATTATCATTCGTCTCGACGATAAAGAGAAACATTGTGAGCAAATTTACGTGTGTGTAGGTCTATAAAAAAATGAATTTAAATTTTTTACACTCAGGAACTTCATTTGTACACATTGTAGAATACTCGTCGCGAAATAATGAAATTGTGGCTTGACAAAAAAAAAACAGAATATTTTCCACACACCGCACCTCTTCCGACAAAGGATTATTTTTTTTTCTATTTCATATGTGTAAAACGTAAATTTTTCCTATGCACGGACCAACACGACGACGACGGTGTGGAAATAAATGAAATTTTTGACGAATACTTGGCATCAAATTAGGTGGAATTAAGCAAGTGAGGTGACACGACTTCACTTCTTCACTTAATTATAAAGCTTTCACTTAATTTCACTTTCATTCAACTTAATGTATACTTTTTGCACTTAATTTGTGCTTTATTTGATTTAGCTTTAGGTAATATGCGTTTGTTTTTTGTATATATTTTTCAATGAAAACGCTAAAAGCAGTGTTACTAAAAATCAGCAATAGATAAAGTTAAATTATAAATTTCATTTTGATTTTGATAAAGATATTTAATTATTGTATTTTCGTTGAGAACGAGCTTGCAATACGGTACATTTAGCTTTAAAAATAGCTTTTTTTTAGGCAATGTGTCTGTGTTCTCTAAAGTATTCTAAGGCGGTATATAGTAGTTAGTTACACTGAAGTTACATTGATTTCTTTTATCCCAGTTATTGAATTAGTAATTTCAAATGAAATATCATCGTCAATCACCAAAAAATTTCAAATTCTTTTTAAGAGTCGCAATGAATTTTTTTTTTTATAAAAAGTACTAAGAATACATGTCTGCTAAGAGATTTTTTCAAAAAGCACGCAAAATTTAAAAAAATAAGACAATATATTGTACGATTCTATTTGATTCTGGTACTTAGATATTTTTTTACAAATTTTTAACTTCTACTTAACCATACAATGAAGGGTCCTTTTTGCATTCTAAACTTACTTATGAAACAAAATCATGTGTAATCGTGTGTAAGGCGCATAAATAAAAAAAAATCGTTGACCTATAAACGAGGTGAATTCAAAATCTATAATAATGAAAAAACAAAGCCCACATAAAAATTTACAACGTCGATTAGTAGTCGACCCGGCGACTGTAGTAAATGTCGCGTTTGTCAAATTTTATGGTCGACATCACAGAAACAAAGTTAAACAGTGTTCATAGTAACACATATCATAGCAATAGTAACAAAATATTTATAATATATGTTTAATATCACTAGAGAATAACTGATATTCGCCAGTGATTTTTAGTTCAAAATTTTTTAAGAATACTTTTTTACATGTATGTAAAAATAATTAATTATAATCAAGAATTAATTGTATCGATTGATGATATAAAAATATAACAGGGAAAATAAAATCATACATAAATATGGGGTTTAAAAAGTTTTCTATAAAACTTTTTTTAAAAGTCTCTTACGAGGGAAGGGAACTTTCCTTTAAATTGTTTGAAAGGAAAGTTCGTTCCTTTAAAGATCAGCTTAAGCTCCTTTCCTTTTACCTGTGATATCTGCGCTCCAAGTAAGTTATAAATGCGAAAGTTCTTAACGCTTTTACGCATTAACTACTCAATCGATCATCATGAAATTTTGCATACACGTTGTCAGGGATACAGAAAAGGTGGAAGGTTATCTTTCATGTAGAAAACTAGTATTGTTCCTGAGGTAAAATCTAAAAATAAAAATCATACTAGGTATAAAGATTTGAATATAATGTTTCATCACGCTGACGAAGTCATTGGAAAAAGTAATTTAATATTAATATACAATTATTCACTTTTTTTAAAATATTTATTCTTTCATTGGTTTTTGAAAACAACTGAAAAATATATAATATATTTTTACGTAAAAGGATAGCAGGCAGGTTAATAGTCCAGGTGTGCTGCAGGTATAGAATTTCCTTTTCATATTCCAACTTCGAGACGTTCCACAAACTCAAGTGTAATTAAATTATTATTATTTTTTAGGTTTTTAAATACTGTTAAAATTCTGATACTGTGTCATAGAAGGTAACCGGGTCAAAGCACTGATTCCACATTATTGATGGCCGGTAGATTACACGATACTAAACTCCTGACTGATTCCCTGTCGTTATAAGGTTCGACATCGGGATTACAATTAAGTCGTCTTGTTTTGGATTAGAGCCGATTCAGCGACATTCATCTTCTCTTGAAGTGTACTGATTATTTAAAATTAATTTTAAAACGATTTTAAATGCTTCTTAAGTAACTAACTTATTAAATAACTAACTCCATAAAAATATTTTTTATCATCTTATTTAATTATTTGTTTAGTAGAGAGATCCCGCATCTTATCAGTCGACAATCTGTCCTTCCTATCAAGTTCTCGAAAGGCAGCAGCTATAAATTGTATTAGCTTTGACTAAAGTTTTCTAAAACTTATAATAAACTAACGACCCGCCCCCGGTATCGTACGGGAATTTTTTTTTTGGAAATTAATACACAAATCTTCACTGTTTATCGCTCTTTTCATTAGTGAAAACCATATCAAAGTCCATTTAAGAGACTATATTTTATAATATACACAGATGAAGTTGAATAAGACTGGTTTGTATCAGTTTATTTGCAGAAAGAGCAGTCTACAAACTGATTTGCTCAGTTCTAGTTTGCCTTATTTTTTCGTATTGTAATTAAAAATAATCCACTCGTTTTCAATATTGGTCTAGCATGTGTATGCAAAATACAAATTTTCTAATATCAACTATAAAATCATGTTATTAAGGTTTTTAAGGCAACACAGCATGAAGTAAAACAATTGTTATTTACAATAAAGTGTCCATTTTGTTCGGCCGCAGAAAATTCTTCTCACTTTCCACAGTAAGGGGTAGCGATAATTTTGAAACGCCTCCGAAAGAATACCGCGCAAGGGCCCCGATAAATTACATTAACTGCCTAATTAATTAGATCCGAAAATCCGCCGTACCAAAGCCAACCTTTCATGCTAAATTTTAAATTAATAATTCGACTAAAATATTTGGAGAGTTTCGACCACAGCGTCCACTACCATAAGTTCAAGTAAGCTAAATTACTGTAACAGTTTCGTTCGCATATATGCGTCACATAAATATACTCAAATTCCGTTATATATATGTATACTAGCTGGTGCCCGCGACTTCGTCCGCATTGAAAATTATATACTAAAACCTTTTTCGAGAACCAATCTATCCATTAGTGAAAACGGTGGAGTAGTTTTTGAGTTTATCGCGAACAGACAGACAGACAGACGCGGCGGGGGACTTTGTTTTATAATATGTAAGGATAGACTTACATTTATGTGTACTTGTAAAAATCTGTATCTATTATATAACAGTTTTTATGTGAAAGGAGAGAGGCTAAGAGGCTAAAGGAGAGTTTTTTTAAAAAATATTAATTTTTTTTCATAAAAATATGAGCTGTACACCGTAATAATTTTCATTTCTTTATATTTATTCCCCGAGGAGTACTTGATCTACACTAATTTAATAAAGAGAGAAAGAGAGGGTGGACTTTCTATTTATATTTGTTTAAATATACAATATAATAATATTTTAGTTTATTTGGAAGGTAATCTCTGGAACATATGCATTAATTTTTTTAAAGATATATTATCCCGGAAGGACATAGAGTATATTTATGTATACTTATTCCCCCGATTGCTTTCGGGCGAATCAGTAATAAGGTATGCTTCTGGACTATAACAATCTTCGTTTCATATCAGCTGCGTGACCCTAAAGCAGAATGCTAGAACGATACCTAAATGTACTAATTCCTGTGCATTGTATGCCCAAGAAAATCTCAACACAGAAGACGTAGGTCATGTTATTAGTCAACAAGCAGACATGTTTGGTTTTGTGGACCTTTATCATTAGTAATCTATTTGTATTTGCTGTAGCTACTGAATACGTATGAATATTGAAAAGGTAAACAAATATCAAATTAATATTTGTTCAAGTAAATATTCAATTAATAACGTTAATCCTGCGTTAATCTATGTAAAACGCGTGAAGTCATGACAGCGTCATATGCTTACTCAATGAAAATATTTTAATGGGATGTTTTTAATTGGTGGATAGGAATTTTGAAGGGAGGCGACTCTAACTCAGGAAGTGATATATCCTTACGTATAAAGACCTATTTTATACGAAATGGTGAGGAAAAATATCATGTACAAGATTTTCCAAATATTCAGGAATCCAAGTCTTCAAAAGAAATCTTTGGAAAATGTTAGAAGTTCTGGCAATCCGCAGTTCGTCAACCCAAAGTCCCCAGTTGTATTTTATCGCATGAAAATAGACGATAGTTTTGTTTACACGTAAAACTTTAGGGGGAAATGGCGAAGAATAGTCGCAATAGCAAGAAACCGAAGTAAGTGAACACCCCATGAAGATCGCATAACTTCGCGTAACGGCCTACCCCGAAAACAAGGAAAAACGCGAATGGCGAAATTGTTAGCAGATATGAGCTCGGCCGGAGGTGGGCGGAAAATTTGATTTACGAGTTGGAAATTTTTCTGGAACTCATCGGCGGAACTTTTGTACGGATCAGTTTCGAATGCCGCTACCCGAGGTGCGCATTATCATATAAATGCGGAGTTGACGGGAAAATATGGCGTCATCGCACAATATACGGAATGTTCTGTCGTCGTACAAGTGCTAGACGGTGAGTCGACCCACAAATAATACAAATATTACATCCCACTATTGGGCATCTAGGCACCCCCTTTGTATCTATAATTATATAGTCCACTAAGGATTGCTAGGACATATAATTACGGTTTGCTTCGCCGTTTGAGCGTATATGAACATTACGTATACAGACATCAAATCGAAAAGACTCCATCAGTATTTGAATCAGTATTGAATCAGTATTTGAAGCTGCGTCATCAGTATTCAGTCTATAGCAGTAGTGTGATCAAGAGGGAAAAATCCATCAGATGTCGTCTCTCTTGATAAGCTAGTATATCCTTACATCTAACACTTATGTGTAAGTGTAACATCTATGTGTAAGTTAGTATATCATTACATCTAACATTTTGTTGTTAATGGCCGAGCGCGCATGCAACGCCAAGTCAACAAAAAAATTCAGGCTTGAAGATGCTTACATTTCTAAACAGCTTTCTATATCATTCTTAGCTACATTTTTCTTATAACGATAAAAGTTCCTTCAGGAGCAAATGATGTTAGTCTATATACAAGAAATGTCAAAATTAAAATTACTATCCTGCGACGTTATCGTACTACTCATATGTAAGTATTTAAAAACCATTCAAATTAATATATATATAGTGAGTGCTAAATTCTATAAAAATAAAGTTTAAACTAGACTGGTTGAAATTTAAAAAATGTGAAGCACGTCATAGTTCTTCAGAGTTTAGTTTCTGTTTTATCTTTACAGTGCCTGTAGGTACTTCCACCTGTAGTGAGTTGCGCATACGTGATCTAAATATCTTCATATTTAGGCCCTATGAGATGAGAAGGGTGGGAGGTGAGGATAATCGTGTTACAGGGCGCGAATGAATGTTTCATTACTTATTTGTGACGTGTTTGTGCGTGATTTAGGAGGTGTGATGTCATCAAAAGGTTATTCAGATTCGCAGTGGGTTATTCAAAGAGTTGAAGCTATTCAATGGTGTTTACAACCGCTTGTATAATATCTTTAAATAATATTAATATGTAATTATAATATGTAAGCTGTAAGCTCTATTAGTTATGTTCAAAGAGCAACCTTATAATTATTAATTAGCTTATTAATAGAAGTAACGATAATTTACTTTATGATTGATTAGATATTCATGTAGATATATGACATTTTTTACATTTCCATATTATTATCATAATATTGATATATATACAGTATAAATATTTTCACTAACTTCTGCTTTTATTGAACACAAATATTCTTTAGAAAAAATTGCGTAGCTATTATCGTTGTTCTCGAAAATTAAATATGTGAGTGGTGTGTTCAGTAAAAATAACCCCGAAAATTTTTTCCAAGAAAATTTTACAATAACATTTTATGTGACATGAACGAATGAGTGAACGATGGATATTTTCGGATCAATTGTTTCGTCGTACACGGATAATAAAAATATCTTTTACCTCCTGGAATTAATGGGGATAGTTGCGGGTTGGGGAAATTGCTGGGGCTACAGGTTCCCAACGGGATTCTGCACCCGTACGCAGTACGTTTTAGTTACAGTAATCAATCATGTTTAGTTATATTTTATATTTCTGTGAAATAATGGCATAACTATAATTTTACCTGCTAAAATTATTTTCTAAAAAACGTTATTCAACCAGCACATTATCGGAACTATTGTCTATTTATTAAAACATATTCGGGGCTAAAACATCTTTATAATTAATATAAAAGTATAATAACGTATACAATATTTCTTCGATCTCTACAATTTCATCTCATTTTGTTAATCTATATTTACTTATAAAATCTTTTGTCTTGGCTGACTATATTAACGTACAGCCAAAATTATTAAGTGTAGAAAGCTGAAATTTAGAATATAAGGTTATTTTATAACTTAAGCATTGGCAAAGAAAATTTTTAAAGGAAAAATTTTAGAAAATTTAAACCCCGCGCGAAGCCAGGTGCAGGGCGCTAGTTTTATATACTTCTTGCAAAGTACGCGTCATAGTGTTCATTTATTGTGTAACAGGTCATGCCAACCATTCGAGATGTCGAACTTCTAGACAATTCTAAACAATTAGTCACCTCGTCTTCGTACCATATCAAATCAACAAAAAAAAAAAGTATGCAACAAAAAATAACCAAAGTTCTTCATTTCCATCATCTAATATTTATTTAAGAAATGAAAAATCTATTACTATTTATTGAAATAAATTTTTATTTCAATTTTAAATGGGTAAGCTATTTATTGTGACGTCACGATTTATACTTTTTAAAATTTGTCTGCAACTAAAATAATTAAACTAAAGTTAGTATACTGTTATTCGTTTACACATTGTCGAGGGGTAGAAAGTAGAAAGAGGGTTTGTAATAGTATTTATAGTACCGGGACGCAGGATTAGCTCCTTACCTATATGTTCGAAGCAGGTTGTTAACTAAAATATATTGCTAGGTATATATATATATATTTGTATGTTTTAGCTTCAATAAAACTCTAGCTTAAAACGTGTTTCATTCACATTTTAAGACATGAAAAAATTACTACTATTCAAACAACTTATATGTTTGTAAAAAAAAAAAACTATATTTTAATAACAATTGGCTGTCAGAATTATCATTACTCTATGGAGACCAACTCACACCGATCACTAAGAGTCATTATAGAAACAAATAGTATGAAGTAGGTATTATCAAATAGTAATACTCGTTTGGTCTAGTGGCTAGTAAACCTAGCTGTTAACGAAACGGTCGCGGATTCGAATCCCGCTAGGGGCAAATGTTTATATGTTAACATTTTACCTTTGCACCTGAGTCATGGTTGTTTTGTATTTATAATATGTAAGTATTTACGAAAAAAATAATAATCTATGTAGTATATCAACTGTCTGGTATCCATAATACAAGCATTATTTGCTTAATGTGGAACTAGATGGTGCTGTGTGGAATGTGTAAAGATATTTATTTATTTATTTATTATTTATTTACTATAGAAAATTATTCAAGTGCGGTTCGCAGTAATTTTTTTTAGCAAATCGTCTGTCGGCAGTAACCACCCCTTACAGAAGACCACTGTGAATTGACAGCATGTGTGCTGATGTGTTTGGGTGAATGAGTAAGAGATGCTACACAGTCTATTTATCTCTTTCTAATACCTTATTCTTAATCCTACTGTAATAGAAAAAAAAACACAAATAAATATCTTCACACATTCCACACAGCACCATCTAGTTCCACATTAAGCAACTATACGCTTGTATTATGGATACCAGACAGTTTTTTTCGTAAATACATACGTATTAATCATATTATAGATACAAAAGTCCATGACTTAGGTACAAAGGTAAATGTTAACACATAAACATTTGCACCTAGAGGGATTCGAACCCGCGACCGTTTGGTTAACAGCTAGAGGGTTACTAACCACTAGACCAAACGTGTCGTCAAATTAAAAAACTAATGAATTTAAAATAGGTATTGCAAATTCGCATTATGTGAAGTCTTTATTTTGCAACATCTCTTTTTTTTTTAATTGCCTTTTAGTTCAATAAATTGCTAGTTCAATAAAGTGATTTTTCACGCGGATAACTTTTGAGGTATTAATTAATTTATCACATTTTTATATGATAAAAGCGGCGCACACATTGACGGTCCAAACCTTAGTATTTTGTCGCCTTTAAACACATTCAACCTAAATACTGATAATTATATTAAGATGCAATAATAAAGGAATGGATTTGTGATACATAATTATAAATACAAATTCTCAATATATATCAATCTAAATGCAAGACTAATTTTCATGAAACTGAAAGGTCTGCGGTCACGCCATATTAAAACTTACACGTTTCGGCCAAATGGAAAATGATTGGCCAATTTCGGAGGTCTCAAACGTAAAATTAAATTTGAGATTGTTACAACTAACGCTGTGTTCTATAAGCACTACGTGTGTGTAGAATTACACCCCAGAGATTAATTGCCTTTCTAATAGTTTTGTGAAAACAGTTGCCATTATTGTAAAGGAAGTCAGAAATATACCGTCCGTCACACATAAACAATATTAAAACAATGTTTGTTATTTAAAATTATAATAATACTAATATTCAATTAGCTCTTAGCAACATTTAATTTTATTCAAAATTTAGCAAGTGAATATTTTAACACACTACGCTTTTAACTTCTAATTTTTCTAAGCAACCTTATTTATTATTAACTAAAGATCCGCCAACGGCTTCGTACGCACAAATTTCCAAAATCATTCCTTGGAGTTCAACGAATATTTGAAAAAAAAAAAAAAAAATACCTCAATTGATACAACCAATTTCGAGTTTTGCGCTTAGCAATACATTTAAAAATTTATTTTTATTTATTTTAGATATAAAATATTTAAATCTATACATATTATAATAAAATCGTAAGCGAGCCGTGTCCGTACATGAAATATTTTTTTTAATAAAAAAGAACAATTTATATAACATAATTAAGGTCAAAAAAATTGTTTTTGAAATTTTTGACTGGTTGTCTATTTGTTTGTGCACGCTAATCTCAGAAACGGCTTAACCGATTTGATTGCGATTTTCACTAATGTATTGATGATTACCTCAATTAAACTATAGGATACTTATTATCCTAGAAAAATTTTAAGTTCCTGTTGGATTAAAAAAAACCAAACTACAGCGCGTACGAAGTTGCGGGAACCAGATAGTATAAAATGCGTCGGTACACACAAACTCTTAAAAATTGCATTGAAATAGACGGAAAAATTCATTAAAATTATAATGGCATGATCGTTTGCCGTTGCAAGACTGACACAATTCATAAAAATTTTCTGCTTTTTAGTACTTGAAAGAAAATGGCGACGAAATAGCGTCTGTAGTTTATGGAAATGTAGTTTGAAGTAGAATAATTTTACTACAATTTCAGGTATAGGACATTAGATAGTCACATATATCACAGTCATAATAGTGATGTTCCGCCATCACAACTAGGTCCTTATGACTATAAGTTAATGTATTATAGATTAGAATAAATGTATGTGACATTGCTTGTTTTTGATGTAAATTAATTATAATAACTCTATGCGTAAATCTTAGTTTTTCCTTTTAGTTTACCGAAACGACTTTATTATTACTATATTGAAGCATATTACTTGAAGCAATAAGCATGAATGAGAATAGTCCTGATGTTGTTCCTTAGGTCTATTATCTAACTATTTGGTACATACTCGTATGTACTCTGTATAAAATATGGGCTAACTTGGAGCCGTCGGCTTATTGAATTATCTCCTTATCTGCGCGCATTGTTGCAAGTTTTAATGAATGGCCTTTCAGAGGGTCCGCACGTGAGGGTCTGACGGTGCGCCTTTCCTAATTTATGGTTACATTAAAAATATACTAACCTAATTTATATGTTGGGAGAAAACGTCACACTTTGGTATACGCTTGAAGTTTTTGAGCTAATGATAATTGTAGTTCTTACTAAGTCATCAACTCAATCAACCCTCTTCACAAGCACGTTGGATTTCTGATAAATTTCTTGGCATAAACTGTAATTACCGAATAATTAGCGGTCTAAATGTGTAATATAAAGTCATTTGTCACAATATAACATCAAATGATTAATTGAGGTCATCAACGTCATGCCTGCAATTGTCATTAACAGTGTTAGATTAGAGCATAGTGCATGCGACATCTTGTGGCATCTTGGCGTTAATTGATTTGGCCATTTGCAATATTGTCATATATTTGCCTAAATTATTAGGTTTGATGGAAATATTTATTAAATACTCGTAAAGCGGCCCTGCTTCTCACGGGTGTCCACATTTTTTCATTTTTCTAACCATGAGATCCTTCCTTGGACTTCAACGAATATTGAAAAGAATTATAGCTGAATTGATTGATTCAGCCGTTCTCGAGTTTTGCGCTTAGCAACACATTTACTGATTCACTTTTATTTATATACCTAGATTCATCAAGATTTATATATTTAAAAAAATATATACAATACGCCCTTCTGCTGGACACAGGTCTTTCCTCTGTATGAGGAGGTATTTATATTGTCCTCAAAGATTCAAAGGTGGCAATACTGTGGAACGTCTAACTGAACTATTATTTAGGCTTATTACTTATCAATAAATATATCAAATATGTTGTTACCTACTATTCTTTCGTATTACCTGTTTACAATGACCACATTAATCGTTCATAACTAATCTAACTTTTGTAAAAGACAATTTCTATATAGCCTCCATTTGTAACCAAACGATTTGTCATCCTTTAACCATAGCTGTCTACTATTAACATTTTCTTGTTCCATTATTGTATCAAATTTCTATTATATTCGGGATACATTGCTCGCTGAATATAAACAACTTGAATCAACTCACTCGAAAGCTGTTTATTGATCGATCCCAAGTCGAAACTGTCGCTAAAGTTTTAGATGACTTGGTACGTGGAGGACGATGTCGTTATCGGTGAACAGCTGCACAATTTTCCGACCCAACGAATGATTAATTAAAGCAATCGTGGCCTTCAGGAATAAACACTTAACCAGTCGCATTGTGTTTTAAATTTCATTTACATCTTTTATAAGTGGACCTAGTGTGGTACCCTGTGGAACACTTGTTCTATTTTTACCGTAAAGCCAATTGATAACTTATTCAATGAGTTAAATTTAAATAATAAAGTTTGTATACCTACGCAATAATTAAACAATTAAATAAATTGTGTAATTAATTTTCTTTAACGAAGCGACTGAAAAGTATAAATTATTTAGAACGCATACATTAAAAATTATTTCTATTTATGGACTAATTATTTATTACCGCCATTTCTCGTATACTTATTGTATTGCTTCTAAAGTCAAGTTTTTATAGCTAAACGTACAAATTTTTATGTCTTTCTTGAAAAATTGTAACGATGGAGCTCTCAGCGTAGCACTTAAATGTATTTGAAACATTATTTCGTACCGACCGGTGAAATTCACTTGCATCAATCGGTTTAGACAGTACGCTGACTGGGCTGCTGGGCCATAGAATATACAATCTGTAGATAGAATGTAATCACAGTTGTTCAAGTTTATATTAATTTCATCAAATCTAATCAGATCCTCATTACAATTACCCCACTATTATCTCGGGGCAGGAGTCCGACATAACCCATTGGTCTGTCCCCAGGCCGATGGGTATCCATAATGGATACTTCTTGTAAAAAAAAAAGGTGCCTATACTAAAAGGAAGCACTACAAAATTTTTAATATTTTAATATCTTATTATTTAAGTGAAAATATTTATCACTTAAATAATAAGACGCCTAAGTTAACTGTCCAAATAATAACATAATATTTGAACTTATAGTGTTTGGCTCTCTGTAGTTTTTGTAGTCTATGTCAACACGAAAACAGAGGGGTGAGGGGGAGAGAGGGTAGACGTACCTGCGCGGGGTGCGCGGGGCAGAGTCGTCGTATTGATTATTTGGGGGCCTTCACTTTCGCCACTGTTTTAATGTGAGCTATGAAAATGTTTTTATTGGAGACTCGATGGACCCCGCACAAGTTGTATAAACAGTTAAATACGCGTTGAACGCGTTGTTAACGCTCTATTATACGTTTTTCAACTCCTCGATTTTTATACGAATCAATCACAGCGAATAAAACTTGCAATGGTTGTATTTTGTCTTTCGACTATTATCCATCTGATTTACAGATTGACGTTTGATTTATAATTATTATATGAGCATCTACAAGTAACAATGAGTAAGAAATCAATTTGTTTGTGTCCAAGGATCTACAGTTTGAGTTCTTTGATATATAGTTCTATACCTAAATTAAAGCAATTTAATTACCGTTTATTATAAAGGTATACTACTATATAATTATGTTATACCAAGAAAAAAGCTTTAATTTTATTTTCAGTTTTAGTTTTAGAGCTTAATTATTAGTACTGTCACTGCACACTGTGTTTCGCTATTTAGTACATTTTTTTAGTCTCTTAGTTTAGTAAGGATTGTGTACTAAATAGATACCCATCTATTTAGTACACAATCCTTTGGGCAGCTCGTCTGCCCACCCCCTTACAGAAGACCACCATAAAATAACAATAAGTGTGCTGTTGTGTTTCGGTGAGTGAGTAAGTGTTGCCAGAGCACATTTCCCTGTTCCTCCCTTATCCCTTGTCTTCAATCTCACTGTGGTCGGCAGGCCACTTGCAGAAGAACCTGTGGCGTTGCTTGTGTTATAGGCGACGGTAGCCACATATTATCAAGTGGACTGTCAGCCTGTCTGCTGACCGATGCATTAAAAAAGACTACCTATATTAAAGCCCATTTCTTAATATTCACTTACTTCCCTTTCCCATTTTTTTATACTTTATCAGGATTGGCAGAACAATTGTATTTTTTATGGTATCGCTTATATATTCACCTACAATCAAGATGACCACCATCTTGCCCGCTATTCTTACTTATAAAAAAATGATGAAGATTAAATAGGAATATTGAGATAGAAGATTAGGTATTTTACAAAAGACCTACCTTTTGATAAGTCTCTGTTTTTTTCTCTCGAGAAAGGCTTGAAACAGAACTAAAAGCGTAGTATAAATATTAATATTCAAAGAGACAGACAAAAATTTCTTAAGACCTTTACGGCCGGAAATCGCGAAGAATATAAAACACCGTTTGATGTGGTTACAAGATTTATTAGTTCAAGCGAATCCGTTTCAAAGGCAGATATGGTGGATGAAAAGGCGAATTAAACTTAAATAGAATCGCTAAGGAGTATTTGTGGATCTCAAATTTGTAAAGCCTACAGAAAGTTAGTAACTTCAATAATTTTAGTAGGCATTACAAATTTCAATACAAGAATAGATAGACGATTTAAAGTGTTTTCTTGTATAATCTATCTAATGAATAAAATTGAATTTAACTTATTTTTTCTATATGTTAATGTCGACAAACAGGCTGGCGGTCCACTTGATGGGAGGTGGTAAAACCGTCGCCTATAACACAAGCAACGCTACAGGTGCTGCAAGTGCGCTGTCGACCATAATAAAATTAAGTATAAGGCATAAGGGCCAGGATTAAATATAAGGCATTAGTTAATGGAAATACAACAGCACATTGCTGTTATTTCACGGATAGTTACTGCCGCCAGACGGGCTGCCCAAAACGCATTGTGCCCTGCCACTACTTTTCAAATCCAGATCAAAGCCAATTATTAACCTTAAAAACCCATCTACCGCCCTAGTTCTGTCTAGGATCCAGGTGGCGAGCGTACGCCAGCCGCCTGCGTCCAGTTCGTCGGCGACGGAGGGGATGAGACAGGACGTCGTCCTCTCGTTCTCTCTCCGCTGCCTCCTTCTGACATAGTAGTCCAACCGGGTTATTGATTATGTTGGTTGCGTTAGACTGTAGCCACCTACCATCAAGTGGACTGTCTGTCTGCCTGCCGTCCTTCCACATAAAATAATCCTGGCCAATGTGGGCAGTAACAGATGTCGTTCTTCGTTAAACAAGGTCGGTGGGCGTTCAGGCCGCGGAATCAGTGTATAAAATGAAGGTATGTATTATCAGTCAGATCACGTACACCTCGTTTTGACTGTCCCGCTCCGAGAACGATATTAGGACGTAAAGAGGGTGGTTTTTTAACTTATTATTGCCACGGAATCCCTTCTTGTCTTTTTTGGTAATAAAACCGGCATTTATGCCGAAGGAAATTATGTGGCGTTGAAAATACTTTTTCCTCTGTTTTACGTGTCTACGTGAGAATATAACATTCCAGCCCACAGCATATTTTATTACTGAAATTTTTAATATCGCTATTTTTTTTTTTAAATTAGGTTACAGCAGGTGGTTGTGTTCAATAATAAAATTAGGATGTATTCTATGTCAGCCTATATATTTTGTAGAATATATATAGTATAGTTCTATAGTGTTAGATCCGGTATTTGAAATCTGTATTTTAACTATGGCAAAGATTATTTATTAGATAATAATAATTAGTAGTTGATAAAATATATCAAATGGGTTGCCTAGATAAATCGCGCATCAATGCTGATAAATAATATAAATTGTAATGAATATTTTTGATCAAATTGACTGATTTGTTATTCTTAATAATGGATGAGAGTGTATATTTCTAATACGGGATCTTAGACAACTACTACTGGGCATAGGCCTTCTCCACAATGTGAGAAGGTATGAGCTGTAGTACAGATTAATGGATCTATTTACTTCCAGTCTTTTAGGACGAGCGTAAACCAGGACCCATTGGGCTAATTTGCGTTTACCATTGTATCAATTTATCTGATCTTAATCAAAGAAAGACTTATCATAGGAATCATAATAATGTTGTGAAATATTTATAAAGCCTATCGGTAAAATCTCAAAGCGAAATCTGTTCGTATATGCGATCTCGTTACATCTCCGGAAATTAACATTTCCCTCAGGATGGCTCGATGCCGTCACATATATGCAAATATATGTATGTGTCCTAAGTACATATTAAATATCCTTAAATATTATAAAACAAAGTCCGCGTCTGTATTATCTGTATATTCTTTCGCAATAATCTCAAAAACTTCTCGACAGATTTTCATGCAGTATTCATTAAAGGAAAGAGCGTTAAACGAGGCAGATTTTTATATTATATTTTGCAAAAAAATATTGCATCCGTGCGAAGCCTGGAGCGATTCGCTAGCATGATAATATTATGATAAAAGATCGATTATTTAACTCACTATGTGCAATTACGTCTTCTGTGCCTTGGAGACGTCATTAGCTAGTATCAGTCTTCTCCTTTAGTGATCTGTAACTGTCTTGTGTTCGACATTGACAGGTTAAATACAATATAATTACAAGAGAAGATTAAATGACGAATTGAAGAAAAAATTTCAAGATATGTTTTTTTAAGTTTTGTTCAGCAGTGGACGTCCTAAGGCTGCGATGATGCGGATGATGAAATAGTAGGTACTTCATCATGCGGATGATGAATATTCCAAATATGTGTGAAAATCTTGGAAGTTTAACCAACCAAAACCAATATAAACTAGTTATTAGCTTCAATAAAATTTGTTGAGGGCATTAAAATTGTACACTTAAATGTACTTACAATAATGTCCTCAACCATTTGGTAGGACCGATTTGGACCGTGCATTAGGCTTTTAATCTATACGAAAAATGAAATCAAATCACAATAAATGCGTACCAGACCCAAATTGATTACTTTCATCTCTCATTCTTATTAAAAAGGCAATACTCTAAGGTTTGAGGGTAGCTACTAAACCTTGAGTGCCGCGGCGAAATTAAATTCACCGGCGAAAGTTAGGGCATTTCAGATTATTTATTCCGGAGTTAAATTTACATCAAGGCATCACGCGTATAGACAACTTTATATTTACGTGGATAAAGTTCAATATCGCTTGGATGAGTTAAAATCGCGAACCTGTTGTACACCTGTCAGGGGTCAATTTTGTTCATGTAATGAATTCTGGGCCAGCATTTATTTCATTACATTCTTGTAACACCATGGCTGATTGCAATGATGGCTGAGCATATCGAGCCTACACGAGCGAGCCTTATTGACATGATGGAATTAACTTTTATTTTTTATATGTTGTATACACCTGTTCAAAGAGGTTAATGCTTTAAATATTTGATTCTATGGAACAAATTATTTTTTTTCTATTAATATTATTAAACAATTCTTCAAAGATTATGAAAATATGTGCTGACAAAATATGATGGTAAATTTTGGAATTAAAATCGCCTCCATAAATAAGGCAATTTTTGCTTTTTTGCCCGCGATTTCGTCCGCGCCTCCTTTTTTTAGGTGTTAAAACATTTATACAATCTTTATTATTTCAGGCCTTGATTTTTTATTTTGGATGATTACTCGGAAACAGCACTTTTTCCCTATATCATTTTCTGTATACTTGACAATGTGTATCCAAATTTCACGATGATCGGTTGAGTAGCTAAGGAGTGATAACTTTACAAAAAATAACCTTAATTTTGTATTCATAATATTAATTAGGTTACTCTATCATCAAGATCCAAGTATACACATTTATAAAATTTCACCGAATAAGTACTGGTAGAGTTCTTTCGAATTGTGTGAACGTACATAGTGACACGTGATTTTTATTTCAATATAATATACGAAACAGCTTACGTATGAGTATATCGGCAGTGTTTGTTACTACGAATATTATGACTTTATGACTAATAACAAAATCCAATTCTAATGAACAATTTTTACTCTTACACGCGCCAAACTTAGCGCCAAAACGACATAAGTCACGGAAGATAAAAAAGCAATTTGAGTTCTGTGGACAAATGGATTATACTGTATACTTAAGTAAAATTGAAATTTATAGCGTTAACTGGTTAGTGATCGTCACGATGACTGCTACAAAGATAATGACACTACCAATATTAATTCGTACAAGTCACTAGTACGTAATCTCGACGCTTACTCCCCTCCCGCTCGTTAAGTCGGCTATAATCCCATTAAAACGACTATTGAAGGATGAAATCGGTAGCTTATTGAATATTATTATGGCGTCGGTAGCTCGAGAGGCGTAATTGGAGCCCGCCTAGCACTTTGCAACCTCTCTAGTGTTTGGAAAGGACTGCCGTGCTTACTTTGGAATTGGGTAATTACATAATTTCATCTGTAACTGTTAAATTGTTATTTTGCAGTCTAATATATACTAGGCGTTGTCTGCGGCTCCGTTCGCCTTGTTTTGATCAGTTAAACATGAAGTGTTGTTAATTGACATTAGTTAAAGTATTATGCCACAGTAATGCTTCAAACATGGCGTAGCGTTAAATTTATATTCCATTTTTAACCTCCGACGCAAAATCGGAGTGTTATAAGTTTGACGTGTGTGTCTTTGTATATGTGTGTCTGTCTGTGAAGTCGTAGCCTTCAAACAGATGGACCGATTTTGATGAGGTTTTTTTTTGTTTGAAACCTGACGTGATCGGGATCGTTCTTAGCTATAACTAGCTGGTGCCTCTCTCTCTCGCTTTAGTAGGCATTAGTATACACATTTATATTTAGGTTTCATCTTAAGGTGCGACGAAATTAAATAACTTTTTATATAACTTTGTTGTATAACATTGCAATTACACATTAAAATAACAACGTAATTTAACAACGGTCGCATCATAAGTATTGTATACTTGTGATGACGTGACTCATGTGCAGATGTTACATAAGTTTGTTAAATCGTACACACATATAAAACATAATATATAACTATGTTGTATAACATAATTTGTAATACATTATTGAAATTTAGAAGGAGAGTCCAGTTAATTTTAATTACTTATTTAAAATTTTATGTACAATAGATTGTTAAGCTCTTCCATTCTTAGATTAATGTCTAATAACGAACTTTTCTTCATTTTAATATCAAAGTAATAATTTATAAAAGTTATACTTAAACAGTTCGTAATTTAAATTGCTCGTTTAATTTTTCTTCATAATTATTATTTTTTTTTTCAAAAGTAATATTACATGGTATATTAATTTATTTTCAATTTTTCACGTTTACGATCGAGCGGTATGTCGGCTATTCTATCGTGCAGTCCGCCTCGGTATTATTGGGAAGAAAATATTTAATAAAGACCCATTCCCTTTGAAACGGTGCACGTCTTATGGCGTTCTGCGAGTCATTGTTCGAGGGAGGAAACGGTGTAAACGGTTGGTTTACTTCACTTTTATTATTCATTTGAAGAAATAAAAATATACACTGGCATTGCCTCTAAAGTGCAGAGGCGTTTCTTGTTTTTTTTTTTTTTTTATACTTCTTTCGTCTCGTAATGTTCATATTTTAAATCTGTTGTTGCACATCGATAGAATCTTTTGTCATACTAATATTATAAATAAATTTGAAAGCAACTGTCTGTCTGTTTGTCTGTCTGTCAGTAATAATCTAATTAAATTTCTATCTTTATGTTTCAGGTACGTATGATGGAATACAAAAAAATACAAAAGCACAAGTTACAATTAGGGGTAAGTGCTTTAACGGCAGTCGGAGTACTCTTATAACATTTGTGAGGAACTTTTGCCACTAACTTAACTTATGTAAGGTATTATGTGAGTGAAATAAGTAACAGATGTAACGCATCACAACAATGTATGAACAACAGCAAAATATATAAATGTCAATTTCAGAACACATACAGTTGAAAATTACTAATAATAGCGCATTCTATTCCGAGTGCTAATTTATATATCGCCTACATCTTTGTGAACGCGTCTTTGTGATTTGTGGTACAAGTTATAAAAGTTTTATAACTTGTACCACTTTGTTCGATATAATACATAAAAATTGAAAAAAAAGTTACACAAAAAATAAGCAGTGGAAGGTTAGACTGCACAGAACACGCCGAAATAACAGCACATATGCTGTTGTACTTCTATGTATAAGCGACACTGAAGAAATTAATAACCATAACATAATCTAATCATCAATTAAAGTTAAGATATGCCAGAGCCCATTTTCCCAGTTTTCCTAATATAGCCACCTACCATCAAGTGACCGTCATCCTGTCTGACGAACATTACATTTTAAAAAATCTTGTCTCGTTTCATGCTGTCCCATAGTATCGGATATTTTGACCGTCTGCCATTCAGCCGCCATTCCTTATATTTCAAATAGAATTTTTATATTTCTAATATTCTTCAAATATGATTTATTTTCATTCAACTCTTTAATGAAATTTCCGCTAATCGCTCATAGTTTGGACTACAAATTAAGGACGAGTACACACAATAAGGAAAACGCCGAGAGGTGTCAGGGCCGCTCACGCCTCGGCGCGCGGGGTGGGCGGGGTGGGCGAATGAAAAGGGGTCCTTTGGTAATTTATTATTGAAACCTTGCCTTTATTCTTTCCTTTGTAAAATTGTCTCCACTCGTAGCTTATTTGTTTCGATTTAATTCGTTCGTTATGTTTTTACCGAGATATTATCCTTAACTACTGATTTCATTATTATATTTTTGTATAATTTTTTTTTTATATAAAATGTCACCAGTTTCTTAACTGTAGGTAGGTACCTACAACAATTTGTTTATAAAATTAATACATATATAACCTATATAATAAATAAATAACAAACATAAAAAGTCAAACTTTCTAGTTATATTTAAGCGAAAGTTTAGCGTGGGATATTCGACAATGTAGCTCGTTTGATAAATTGCTATATTGTTACAAAAGCTGCCTCCGTAATGTTGGGACCAACTGAACTAGAACTATGCACCTGTACATGTGCGTCCACAATTCGCGTTCAATTGAAGGTCTTCCATCGCTGGCACTCAGCGTGTGAGGGCTCTTTTCTTTGCAAACTGTTGTATTGAAGAGTGGAGTGATTGAACACAGGCAACACCTTGATTCGCGTCGAGATTCTTTTAAATATGATATCCAACTTGTACACTTAGTAGCAAAAAAAAGATTACTCGAAATATACCTACGTCAGCTGTTGCTACTTGCTACGAGCACACGATGAATGACATATAAAATTGTCGGGAAAGTTTTTTTTTTGGATGCAAATTCTAAGACTAATAATTAAGTGTACAATTAAATTTAAAAAAAATATTAAAAAATACAAACGTTTTACTTTTTAATTTTAATAATTTTAATTCAAAAAAGTTTTAAGTGAAAATGAATCTATTAATTGGCTGTGATATTTATATTACATATTAATTCTTTATAAAAAAAACCTGTTGATTCTACGAAGATAAATTTTAAAAGAACTGAGAACACATATTTATTTGGTTATTACAAAAAATAATTTATATTTTTGCATATTAAGTTGAATATAAATTATAACTTCACTCCTAGATGCCATTACAATTTATTTTAAACTTAACAATTTTCCATTTATTGTCATCAATATTTAATGATATTAATTATACCTAAAAAACAATTTTTTTATCAAATTAATTTTATTATTATGCATTTATTTATTTACTTTCTTAATTCTAAATTTTTTTATAATATAATTATACAAATATTATAAAAAAAATTAAAACTAGTAATCGCTGGGGCAAAGCCAAAGCTACCGGTAGTTAAGGCTGCAGAGTCAGGAGTAACCTCCTTACAATACGTGCCGTGTCAAGCAGTACTGACTTCTCTATCAGTCCTCTGACCCAGCCATCAAGTGAGAGCCTCTTGATTATTATTACTACACTTAGTAACTACCTCAGTGTTCTCAAAATAATTTAATCAACTTAAATTTTTCAACAACCATAAGCTTTATCCATTCGAATGTATTCAATTAAACTAATTGTATTGATGACACACGGAGTAACTTTCATTTGCAACGATGAATGCCCGGTAGAAATAACACGATTGTGATATTTCCACTGTGCAAGGATTATCTGGTTAATTTCAAAATGGACCGCGGTTAACATTTACAAATGATACGTACTGATATTCTCTGATGCGTTGATGTGTTTTCGTCAGGTACAGTTCGCAGAGAGATAAGCTTTTACAAATTATATGTTTTTGTAGATAACTCAAGCTGATGCCTGCGAATATGTCCGCGTTGAAAGTGCATTGCTAATACACTTTTGCTAGGTGTTAGTTTTTTTATTTATTTATACCACGGGTACATTTTTTTTTCTGGATGAAAGGTATCTTATGTCCTTTCTTGTGTCGCTGACAACGTGTATGCAAAATTTCATGATGATCGGTTGAGTAGTTAGAGCGTGAAAAGGTAACAGAGAGACAGAGTTACTTTCACATTTATAATATTAGTATGGTCTAGTATGGAAGTATGGATTTTGAAATATTTTTCCTCAAATTTTAAGTAATGTGGCTTATTTATCATCGTTTTGGTTATTTCCACTCTTTTCTTGATATATTTCTTCGCATAGAAATGTTTTAGTAATCATGTTTCACAGTATTTTATGCACTATGTAACATTTTTATTTTATTTTTATGGTTTGTATTGGATTAGATTTTTAAAATCTATAGAAGCTGTGAAAGGTACCTTTTAACACATACTTTAATACTTACTTTCAATCTCTATTGGGATGCCCTTGGGGGTGGATGTTTAAAACACAAAGTAGGCAATGATCTTCCGATTTGTAAATGTCCCTTAGAAGTTATTCAGAGTTGTAATAATAGGCTATACTTAGTAATAACTTAGAAGACATAGATTGGATTGAGTCAGTGAGCGCTTTCGGGGTTTTAAAAAAGCAATTTGCCTAATCGTATTGCGTTTAAGCAATTAGATTACATTTCTAACTCAAAAGGGATATTTTATTTAAATTATTATAGGTTTTTTTTTATGCTAACTGTACTCCGGCTTCGGTAATGTCACATAGCTGAAATACATCCCTTTGATTCAGTTAATGGCATTGCCAGGATATCATGCCGATACAGCAATAGAACATGAAAATTGTATACATTAGATTTACATACATACACGTATTTTTGTTAATACTTTTTTTAACTCACTTATCAAAAGAGCACACGCTGATGGTCTTCTGTAAGGAGATGGTTACAGCCGCCAGATGGAATGCGCAGTAGTTTTTATCTGTGTAACGCAGTGTGCCATGCTATGACAAAAACTACTACTCTGGCACAATCTGGAACCATATTATTCTTGTGATTCATATTTTATTTGTTAGCAATTTTGATTTGATTTTATTTTAAGATTAAGGATTAGGACTTCCTATCACATAATAAATTGCTAGTAAAATTAAAAATAAACCTACTGGATGTATATCAGATAAACAACGTTAAAAATGTTACACAATTAATCGGACCAGTTAAAACAATATGTATGCATAAATGTGAACAAGAGTGTTACGAGGCCTCGTTTTATCTTGATCTAAAATTAGCATAAACAAACGTTCGGAAGCCGTCGGTCATCTGACACTGAAGCCTTACATCTGTCGGACACAATTACCCGTTCACGTTCGTGCATCGTTTACTGCCATTTTAACTAATACACAAGAAGACGTGTCAGTTAAACTCCACTTTGGAGGCCTTTAACAATTACTAAGTTTAATAAGAATATTAACGAGACATTACAAAAACGTTCAGTAGTTTACTAAAACTTAATACCCCAAAATTGTAATGTCATATTTGCTTCACAATGATTATTGTAATATTTTATTGCTCATATATTTTCGAGTATTTTTCATATATTTTTCTTTTATTGAAACGGGATTTCGAGATTTGCCCTCGTGAACAATACTTTTTTTCTGATGAAACCATATTATGTTCGTTTCTGTATTCAATATGTATATAAAATAATATCATAATTTTTATTGGTTAACAAGTTGAGGCTTAAAAACGTAACAAACAAACGAGAAAACTTATTTCTCATTTATATTATTAGTTCTGGGGTTGTCTTCTTCTTCTTCTTTTTCTTCTTCTTCTTAGGTTTAAATGGCAATGCGGCTCATTTTAAAATGGCCATTGTCTGCCAGTGTCAAGTTAATGTCGATTGTCGCGTTATGATTTTGCCAGTGTCATTAGTAAAAATATCAATTTGAAATAGCTTTTTTTTAAAAAAAAAAGGCAAAATTGAAATTAAAATCAAAAGTAGCAGATCCAGACACTAGTTAGTCAAGTCAAGTCTATAATTTTTCTTAGTTTTCCAAAACAGGTCCGTCAAGTCTAAAGCAGTCAGGTCAAATCCGTGGGGTTGTCAACAGATATATTATTACCACGGATGTGATAAAATTTATTATTTTAATATCATAAATAAAATAAATATTATTAAATAAAATAAATATAATTTAATAACTTAACTTATTGTCCAGTGCAACTGCTAAAACCTAATTTTCTATGAAAAAAATTTTTTTTTAATATGCCTAACATTTTTTTTAAATAAATTCAGGTATATAATTATGTGGGGATGCATTCGTGTATTATGCCAATTGTCATTAAACTTGGCAATCTGCTATTCAAAGGGAAATTATATCGCGAGTAATTATTGGGACGGAAACCGCGAGGGTTGGATTCAATGATATTAAGAAACTGGAACAGACTAATATGTAGATAATCAATACTTGGACTTTAGACAGCCAATACGTAGAATTATGATTTTAAACTTATATTGTACCTAGCTTTACCACCACTGGTGGCAAATAGGAAAAATCTTCCCATTTGTCGACATTCGTGGGACATATCAAATCCCAAAATCACTTCAACGATCACACCCACCATTTGATAATCATTAAATTGTGCAAATACTTTGTTACATAAAAGGTAACAGTGTACCTTTCATCCATAAAAAGTATCTAAAATGTTGACGAGGCATTATCTAAAAATGAAAATTAAGAATTTAACACATTATTATATATATATGTATATACTAATATTAAAAAGAGAGAAGATTTGTATTTTTGTATGTTTGTAATGAATAAACTCAAAAACTAGTAGGCCGATTTTAAAAATTCTTTCACACATATAAAGCTATATTATCAGCGAGTAACATAGACTATATTTTATAAAGTTACGCGGACGTAGTCGCGTGCAACATCAGCTAGTAAGCAATAAAGATTGAATTAATGTTTTAACGCCTAAGAAAAAACTAAGTCGCGGACAAAATAATAAATAAATATTAATAAATGTTCTAATCTTAAAATAATTATCTCATCTAATCTAATCTTATCTTTCTCTGTCCTCTCTTCTTAGGTAAAAAATGAAACTAGCAGACAGCTCGAATACAAAATGTTCCAATAAAATGTAGGTATTAAGAATCACTTCCAAAATGTGTATATCGTGTATAGTTCATTGCACTCCGGCCTCCGCCTGACTCGAAACCGCCCAACACTCTGCGACTTCGATTGCTTATAAAGTCCTGCATTATTTTAATTGAAGTATCACAGTGGAGAGATTTACTTTAATTAATAATTTTGCGGTGAACCCTCGAGATTGATGTCCCTTTGGCTGTTTGTAAGGTGCCACAGGTGACGGAACTTAAAGTGATTTTTTTTTATACTAAGCCATAGGAGAATGATGAGGCAAGATTTTAAGGCCTTTATTCGTGTGATTAAAGGTTATTTTTATTGCCTTAGCTCACTGTCTTAGGGGTCCCGAGTAAGATTTCCGGCAATGCGAACTTTGCAAATGAAATTTTGAAATTTTTTGACTCTGCTCTGGGTTTTGCATAATATATTAATAGATTGAAATCATGTGTTTTTATGGTGTTTACGTGTGCGTATAGATATGTATGTGTGGTTGATGTGTATATGTGTGATTGAATAATTGAGTCAAACTTTTTGAAAACCTTCCTCTATATCTTAAGTACAATGTTACCTTGAGTATAAAAAAAATGAGAAGTTTTGAGATACTCAGAAACCGCCATTTTACACATAATCATGTAAAGTGTGCAACTTAACTTATAATTATTTATAGTTCCTAAAGTGGATAACTTTATTATAAAGTGACATATTATGACAGAAATTTTTAATAGTATATGAGAACTATCAAATCAATCAAACATTAAGTATTGCGTTTTAATAACAACAACTAACTTGTCGACCTAAATATCACTGTTACTAAGTTGATAGATAAAAATTAATATTTTACGCTAAAATAATAAAAGAATGTTTAATTGACGTTTCGAAAAATCATAAATAAGCCTAAGAAATCTCCTATTTTTTTTTAAATTTTATTTATATTAGGGAAACATACAATATCTCGCTACACATTATAAATATACGTACAAGAAAAACATAAATCAGCAAAGTTTCCACTAAATTACTAAAACATTTTATAAATTCATCCTTAGATTTCAATTTATTTCTATAACGATATTTCAATGGAAATTGTTTTACAGTGCAAAAGTAATATCTTATCAGATCATTTATAATGTGTGGATTTATATGATACTCGTAGGTACATGTATCAAAAGCCAGTGTGAAATAAGACAGGTACATTTCGATAAGGACAACAAAACACAGCCGAGCGGAGAAAAGAAATGTAATGACTAGCAAAAGTCCTTTTCATCTCCACAAAGCAGAAAGAGCTGTGTCACATTATAAAAGGCTAACAGTAGAGTAGTTAGTATACCTAAGCAAAGTTTTCATTTTTTACTTTTCATTAACTGTGTATACTTACTTCTTTTTAGAGGTTATCTAATAAACAGAAAAGCTAGACTTAAAGAATCCTTCACTTAGAAACTTTTATTTTATAACTTCATATTAGAAATTTACTTTCATTATTATTACGAAACAATATTCTCTGAGGACACTAGTAAATACATATATACATATATAAATATATATGTGTGTCGGTTTGTGTATCTCTCAAAAACTCAAAAACTAGACGACTGGTTGACTTGAAATTTTTACACAAATGCAATCCGCTTCATAGATTGATCTTATCTATATTTTGCGTAATAAATAATCTCTATCACGAGAAAAAAAAAACGCTTTTTTACGGCTTTTTTTTTCTGCCGAAAGCGAGGAGAACTAACTCATGTTACACTATCGACAAAATTCGAATGTTTGTCTAAACGGATAAATAATCACTCAATTGTGTTGGTAAAGTTATGTGTGTGCGTGCGTGTGGTTGTGTGTGGATGTGTGTGGGTGTGTCGGCACAGGAAGTAACTTTTGAAATTATGTATATTGTCTACTGTTTCTTCACATGACTCTGACGGAACTGTCTCGGAAGGCGCAACAGGAAATGAAGACCGCAACTCGGGTCCAATTTGTTGAAACGAAACGAAACTTTGGGCCAAGGAAATTAACTGGTGTACTTTTGCGTGATCATCACACAACTTGTCGGCCAGTGTTTGTGTATAGTAATTTACGTATAATAATATGACCCGAAAGAGAAAATAATGATAAAGAGTCCTCTTAATTTTACTGGTGATCTTATATTTTATGACCTCAGTTTATGAATTGTCTCGTGTAGTGATTGAGTAGCTGTTAAATATTCAAGTTAATCGCCCTAATTTTCACAACTATACTATAACGAGAGTGAACGTATTTGGTATATTTCTTTATATGTAGATGATATAATGATGAAATCTATGTACATATTTAACAAACTGTTTTACTATTTGAAAGATTAATTATATCAGATGGACATAGATGATATATTATACGTTATGTTTAAATGTTTAGTTTTTTTATTAAATTTACGAGGCTTTTTAAAGCTTTTACTGGGGTTTTGAAAGGCCCTAAAATTTTAAAAGTTCCAGGTTCGTATCCAGACAAAAAACTTGCGGAGTTTTTAGAATATAAAAATGTCCTTTTTTGGTTTGGATAATACATATACTGGTTTCGCCTTGTGTGTGTTCGTGATCCGTTGTGTGGTTCCTCATAGTACAGGCTTAGTACAGAGTATGGAGCGACACCAAGACAAATACAATAAGTATTTGCAAAGGATCTGTTGATCCTGAAAACGATATGCTCTGCTGCAAAGTCTGATGGAATTTAAGAGAGTAATCAAAACATAAAACCCTCACACATACACATATTACATACCGTACTTAATACACAACATATAATACTAAGATTATAAAAACATACTTAAAACACATTTGGGTTTATATTTTTTGTCAACATTATGAACGTAAAACGAGTGGCTCTAACGATCGTGTGAAGCCTATGTGGGTGTGATCCAATGTTAATACCTTTTGTTACATTTAAATGTAAAATTTATTTCTTCTTCTTTATTACTTTACTGTTATTTTTATTGTTTAACTTAATATTGTAAAAGGAATTAACTCGGTTAATAATTTTTGTATTCAGAATAGGGATTCACTCACAGCAGAGCTTTGTCTTTTACATGAAGTTTTGCAGTAATAATTGTGCAATTTGAACCCGGTTTTGCTTGTTATAAATAAATAATAAATCTTTATTTGCACAAACACAGTCAATTCTACAGGATTCTTCACTTAATTAATTTATATAGAACAGTTACAGTACAAAGTTTGTTTCTACCCGACAAGGGCACGCAAATGTTGTAAGTACCTACCTATTTAATTATTTTAATTAAATTTATTATAATTATATTTTTTTTATTTTTCTAGTTATTAATAATAATTTTTTAATGTAATTAATAAATGAATTAACGTGTTATATTATAAAATTATTTAAAGATGTTTTGTAACTACCATAATGTGGATCAGTCGTAATAAGCGGTCACTATGGGATTGGAGCGTGATAACCACGGTCTGTGGATGACGCTATTTTACATTGATTGCAGATAAGCTTAGGGTATTACACGAATGTGGCAACTCTGCGGTATGCTAGTCTATGTAATTTGCACGGTTCGTTTGCGCCGTTTGGTGACACTAGTAGGTCGATGTTCGCTTAAATAGATTTATGACAGTGACACGTTTGTTTCTATAACATAACTATAAGTCTATAACTGACCCCGCAAACGTTGTATTGCCAAAAAAAAATTTTTTTTTTTGAGTATTAAAATAGTTTACAACCTATTCTCAAACCTACCAAATATTTATTTATTTATTTATTTAATTAATTAATTAATAGCTAACCTTACAGCGTGTAACATTTCCGTTTCGGAGGAGTTTTGTTACAAACACTGTGACACGATAATTTTATATGTATAGATAAATGGTGTCAGACTCGCTGACAGCCCATTTTATATCAGGTAGTTATCTTCGCATTTAAAATAGTTAAACCAGAGAGATGTAGATCCTGATAGGGTAAGGTTTCGGAACACGATGAGCAATGAGGAATTATGCTTTACAGTAGTACAGTCTTGGAAGCAAGTATCCCTTATAGACGTATCGAAGCAAAATCACTGTTACTTTTGAATTGTATGTAAGGGTTAGGACAGTGACAGAAGTTTAGCTTAGGACGCGATCCATCCCCGGCTTTCCGCAGATGTAATTTTTTTCTGCAAATTATTAAAAGTAAGATTTAAACAAATCTTACTCTTTCCATTAGTGAAAACCGTATCAAAATCCGTTTTGTGGTTTAAAACAAATAAGCGGAAAAATAGACAGAGGCGAAGAGCGAATTTATTTTATAAGTAAAAATATGCTTAATTAAACGTAAAATATGCATTAATTTACGATGCCCCTCATACTAGAGGCATCCACAATTGATTCAAAATGTCACCACGCACCGAAGAGCACGCTTGTTATGGAAATTAACAAATAAAGTGCACATATTTAAAAGACTCGCAAATGGGTTCTGTACAAATCCAACTAATATTACAAATGAGAAAGTAGTGACAGATATATCTTTGATGTCTCTATCAAGAGCCAAGATTGATCGAAAAAACTCACGATGACAAGACTGGGAATTTACCTCTCTAAGTATAGCGATTCAGAGAGATAATGCACCCAGCATGTTGGATTCCTTGCCACCTGAACCCAATTTAAATTGCATTAAGTATTTTTTAATGAATTATAATGTAAATATTGTAATTTAATTGTTGTGGCCGTTTTTTGAATATAATTATAGAATAAGGTCGCTGTCGGCCTCAAAAAATATTTTATAAATTAATTTAAATCAAAAGTTTATGTTATGATATTTTGAATAAAATTAATCAAAAATAGATAATAGTGAAATTTGAGAGCCATTCACTACGGTACCCTAAACGTCACGGTGTAAAACACGTGCTCTCTGATGCGACTTTGATGTGTAAATGAGCAGTTTGCGGTTACGCACGGTGGGCGCCGGCGCGTGCGCAAATCAAATGTTAAATGTTAACAGACTTGCAATTAGGCATAATTACAATTAGGAATAAAAAATACCTCACTCTGCAATTATGCCGATGAACATTTTAAGTTCTTTCGAGCGGAATACGGAGCCGTAGGACCTAATTAGGAGGGTGTTTCCTTGGTAATTTAACTGAACAGTTGTTATATCCCCTACACAAGGAAGAATGCTCATAATGAAGAAATTTTACGCATCACATGATAATATCTATCACATTTGCATACAAAATGTTCCCTAGGTAGTTGATAATGATGAAGTACTTTGTCAATATCAAATAAAATGTTAATTATTGACTAGATGTTTTAGCTAACTAAAATATATTTAAAGTTATTGGCTTTATTAAAAGCTTTTTTTTTACGATTCACCGCTATCTTAGAAAAATATTGTTACTTTTGTATTTCAAGATCCCTTATCTATACCTAAAAAAAAGGGGCACTTGTACGCCATTAAATTTCTATTGGTTAATTCATGTTACCCATCATAAAAATGCCTAAATCGGACTTTTATATTTAGTAACAGAAACACCGATGGACAGACACTAAAACACATATTATTTATAATAATATTTTTATAGTTATATATTATATTTATATTAATATACATATATGACTTAAATTATGTCCAATCTGTATAGATATGGATTATTGTTGATCTATGAGCGGATACATGCGCGAACGCACAATACGCGAACACACGACTGGTGTCAAATGCACGTGCTACGCTACGGTTCCGGTCATTTATTTATAGGCCATCGGCCTCGATCAGATATCACCAACCGTTTAGTATGATTAAAATAATAAAATATAATAATTTGTTCTAATACTAAAATATTTTTTATTGATTATATTGACTATGTTAGTAACTCAGCAAAAAAGGTCCATATTTTGTAATTATGTTAAATATTAAAGTTTAATAACAAAAAGCTATAAGTTATAGTAGCAGCAGGTTCCTTACAGAAGACCTTACATTGTGAAACTCTAGTTAATCGATAAATTATTTCAAATTATTTTAAAAAATAATGTTTGGCAATTATTTATACATAGTTATTTGAATGATTTTTCATTCAAATAACTGTATAAATAATTGAAGAATTTTTATCAAAAATACGATGAACAGATTACCATTCTAGGTCCCAGTAAAGTAAGATATTTAGTGGTATACCATTAGCGAAACTTAATGTTGTGGAAGTGCAAAAAGACTGCTATGTATTTCACTGGGACGAAGGAGTATTTTCACCCCACAATTAAAGTAAAAATAAAAGAAAACTTGGCCACAGGTAATTAGGCTGGCTCTCCACGAGCCAGCACACGTTGCAACTTTTAACTGTACACTATGTTACAAAATAAATTTTAGTCATTTTAGTTTTCAGTTTTCGCACAAGAAGTTAAATTTTATTTCATTACATACATAGTTCTAGTTTCTAGATAAAAAGTTTCGGTAATGTGTTGGCATTTTTAAATTTTGAGTCGTTGCAATTTCATAAATGAAATCACTAACTTTTACTTTAATAATGCAGTCTTGTTGAAAGCCTGAATATCAGTTACTAGCTTGTTGGACGCGACTTCGTCCACGTAACTTTCTAAAATATAACTTATGTTAATTGTTGATAATGTAGCTTTCAATGGGTGAAAGAATATTTAAAATCGGTCCAGTAGTTTTTGAGTTTCCTTACAAACAAGAACACAAAAATACAAACATTTAAATTAATTAACATTTAAATTTAATTTAACATCAAATAAATGATTTATTTTCAAAGATGATTTACAATACCTTATCAGTTAAAGTTGAGCCAATTAGGACACTGATTGGTTCAATTAGCACACAAACACATGTTACATTGGTTAAATCCTTACATGTTAAACATATTATATATTAACAATAACAAAAACTAAGGTATCACATTATAATCAAACAATAAACAATAGCTAAAGTATTATTACTCGTACCATATCGTAAAAACAAAATATTAATTAGGCATTAGAGCCCACTTAAAAAACATTCTAGTATTAATATAATGATAATCATTTAGTAATGAATTTTTTTTTCTAGTATTAACAAATTTAACTGTCAGCATACGAGAGTTTCCCAACTCTCTCGTATTTTCTTTAAAACTCGCCAGCTTTCAAAAACAAACGAAGCCTTTTGCATGTTGAATTCTTTAAGTTACAAAACTTAACAACCTTATTATAGGTAAGTGAACAGATGAAGTTACCGACAAAACATTTCCTTTTGGCTAAATCTGGTGATCATTGCAGAGACTGGATTTTTGTATTTTTTTTTGCTAATTTGGTGATTCTTAGGGACTATTTGAAATGTTTAAATCGTGAGCAGAATGCGCTCAAAATAAATAACCCTGCAGTCCTTATAGGCGGAAGTTTTATCTAGGACATAACTAGGAAGACTAATAATCTGCCAAGTAATATTTTCTATGAGTAATGGGGTTTCCTGTGCTGTCTCGCCAAAAGAAAAGTATTATCTAGTAATTAATACCTGTTCCAGTCTATTGGCAAATATCCAAATTACATGTTGTATTTTGGCTGGAATCCAGTCTTTAGAGGGAACGACGTTGCAGAAATGATTTGATTGTCGGTCGTGTTAAACGATCGTTTCAGTTCTTGTCAATCATATCATTGGGCAAGTCCATGCTTGCCATATAGCAGTTTAAACATAAAAACTGAAAAAAAAAAAAAAACCCACATAGTTTCATTGCCGGATCCTATATTTACAAGAACTCTATAACAGAAAAGATTAACAGACTAGTGTTTTTATTATTACATACTTTGAATAAATTTATACATGACATTATTTTATTATTAGTTATTTAGAACATTAGAAGATTTTACATTTTTACGGGTAGGGCATTTTAACGGCTCTAATAATGTCCCTTTGACATGGGTTCACGAAAATAAAGATTTTTTTATTTTTTATTATCTGACCCGACAGATTCTGTCAAAAGCTATTGTGTTTAACGTCAATATATGATTGACAGCTGAGAACTCTGGATGGGAAACAGAAATAAAGGGGTTCTTACGTTTTCCGGGCTTTTCTAAAAAAAAAAATCCTAAAAAAACTCCTCGACCAACGAATATTTGACAAAAAAATATATAAAGCACTAAATCAGCGATCCATTTAGATAGAAGTTTTATTTATTTATATAAAATAATTAAATTAACACGTATTTACACACAAGATGATAACAATGTCTGTAAACCATTATTAGGTTTGTCTAGACATTTTATTTAACGCCAACGCAACAACATCTATACTAATCTATACTTCTATACTAATAATATTATAAATGCGAAAGTGTGTTTGGATGTCTATGTAGGTGTGTAACTCTTTCACGCAAAAACTAGTGAACCGATCACCATGAAATTTTACATACACGTTGTCTAAGACACTAGAAAGGACATAGGGTACCTTTCATCGTTCAACGCGGACGAAGTCGCGTGCACCAGCTAGTGTTCTATAAAACACTAATGCCAGGGGGCTATTATGTATGACTTTTACAAAATCTGTGACTTCTATGACTTTATGCTCTGCAAGAGCCAAAAGACATTGCCAAAAAATATAAACAAATAATTTACACTTGAAATCGAAAAAACTAAGCAAAACCAGGATTCGATCTTACTCATGCTGCATTAACCTACAAGTGCTCGCCCATTGATCGAATTTTACGAAGCTGGGAAAAAAAAGCTATTTATAATTTTTTTTTTTAATTGATAACATTCAAACTCGCCAAAAGCCAGTAAACAAAAGATAACATTAATAGATCGGAGAAAAAAAAAATGTTGAACTATTTTTAGATTTATAAATTTTAAATATATAGTATTAGTATATTAGTATTGGCCGGCAGTGTAACGGATTATGGTAAGATTTTTCTCTTATCCCCGCGTAGTAGCCCTAACGAGGCGAAAGTTCCCCGTGTGATACCCTTGTTAAACGGTCCGAGAGGTTCGGGACAGTTGTGCAAGTTTTTGTCAAAGATTATTTCGAATGATTTGCACGGTTTTAGTGGCTCCCACTGTAATGTTACTACAACGTATGTAACATATATAAACTTTTGTTTAGATGACTTACTATGAAAGGACTAGTGATTTTTTTGTGCTAATCGGTGACAGATAGGCTAATGATCTACATATTTGGTTGTATGTGCTTTTATATATAACAGTAGGATAATGGATAATGTACAAAAATAAGGGATAAGAATAAGTGATAGGGATTGGGATAGGAATAAGGATAAGGGCACTGGACTTTGGCATCCTTCACTCAATATTTTCAAGAAACGCGTTGTATAGAAATAATTCTAAGAGTAAAAAATATGTTTTGAGTTATAATCTATCCATTGCATGTATTTTATTCGTTGTTTAGTATTTGAACAATGTGCTTGAATGCAAATCAAGCTTTTTAACTGAACCGAAATGTAACATCGAGAATTTGACTTTCATCCGAACAGATACAAACGGTGCCTTTATTTCATCTTTTGACGAGGACGTAGATATTTTAAACTGGATGTGACTTTTTAAGATAAAATTAAAAATTAGTTATTACATTTTTTTGTACCTTTTTTGGCTCTTTTTTTAAAATTATTTTCTTATAAGAAAGTATACATTAATATTTTCCGAATTCAAGCTTTCAAGGCTCCGAATACAAGGCACTACAAGTTTTCAAAGAAATTTCTTAACAGCCCAACCTGAATAATATTATAGGGAATCCACAAAGATACGCGAGCGAAAGCCAGTAATCTATACCAATATTATAAAGAGAGAAGATTTGTATTTTTGTCTTAAATAAACTCAAAAACTATCGGGCCGATTTTAAAAATTCTATCATCTATCGAAGGTTACATAGGCTATCAACCAGTACATAGGCTATATTTTATAAAGTTACGCAGGCAAAGTCGCGTGCAACAGCTTTTTTTTTTATATAAAAGATGGGTTTGCTCTTGACCAACAACCAACTGTGTAGCAAGGATGAGGCCTAAGATGGAGCGAACCTCATTTTCAACCCAGAAGATGCCTATTCACTCGAACTTTGAAAAGATTTGGGTTATATGAGCTTCTTTTTTTATATATTAAAAAGGTAATCTAAAACTGGGTTTACTACTCAATAACACAATAGAGAAAGTTCACTTCCAGATCTTCGGGTATTTAGATCCGTGTCCCCCAATTATTGTTACTGGTGGAGTTTATAACAACGTAGGAACACATACTAACGAACTTGCCTTTCAGGTGCTTTTGTTCGTAACGTTTGTTCGAAAAGTTTTGTTCGGGAGTTATGTACAACATGACAATTGAACTGACGATCTAATTAGATACTTCACTGGTGTTTTCCTTTCATTCTTGATACCTTTCATGTCGTCCATAATAGACTTACGACGAGATTATAATTTTAATATGCGAATCGTAATATGTGTGTATTTCCACTTGTTACGTTGTGAGGTTAAGCCCCTCTTTTCGTTTACTCAATTCTATTTAAGGAGATATAGAGCTATATATAACCTTCCTTCCTTGGGACCACAAGTAAGAGATTTATTTCTGACTAACTTTCGATCGCGACTTTGTGCGTGTATCTAATAGGAAATGTTTTTATTTTATTTTATACTAACTGTTGCACGCGACTTCGTCCGCGTAACTTTATAAAATATATCCTATGTTAATCGCTGATAATATAGCTTCCCAACAGTGAAAGAATTTTTCAAATCGGTCCAGTAGTTTCGGAGCCTACTCAATGCAAACAAACAAACAAATCTTTCCTCTTTGTAATATTAGTAAGTATAGATAAAACGTACCTCATGGTGATAGGATAGGTTTCAGCATGTTGATAGGTTAGGCGTCGGCACATGCAACGTTAATTTATTTAAGCATTGTTATTTATATTGCCTACTAACGACTTGACTACTTTGATTAAATTCATGTAAACAAGTCCTTATTGAATTAACAAGATATCACTATATAGAATTTATGAATTTATATCAAATTTTTACACACATTGTTTATTAATATTATTATTATTATTATTATTACGAGTATTTATTAAAACTTAAATAACAATTACAGTTCGTAATACAGATTATATAAGGGAGAAATGGCGAGTAAACCTCATGATTGCTCTTTTCATAGTCAATTTGCTATACAAGTATACAAAAGACAAATAAAATCAGCCATCAGTCCCGAGCAACTCAATCAGTCAAATATCAATACGAGTTATTAGCATTGAGCTTCGTATAACTAATATTGATATAAGTATAAAAGATTTTTTGATTTTCCTCAAGTTAACTAACATTTGTCTATGAATCAAGTAAAAAGAAGAAGGTTGTACCTAAATTGACTATTGACCTTGTTTGTATCGACGATGAAGCACGTTTTTTCATGTAAAACTCAACAGACAGGCTGACGGTCCACTTGATGGTTAGTATGGCTACCGTCGCCCATAACACAAGAAACGCCACAGGTGCTGCAAGTACTCTGACGACTACACTAGGATTAGGGATAAAGGGATTGGGATGGGATAGGGAAATGGGTACTGGCATCCATTATACAACAACATTTCACATGCTGTTATTTCACCGTTGCCTTCTCTAAGGGGGGGTGGTTACTGCCACCGGACGGGCTGCCCAAATGACTGCGAAACGTTGAAAAGTTCATTACCAAAGTTTACCCTGTCGGGAATCGAACACGGGCACCCTGAAACAGAGTGTTAAGGCAAGTACTATAACTCTACTATTCTAAGGCTCGATTTCACCAACAGACGGTTATTTTTAAACAGCTGTTTAAAATTTAAACAGCCGTTTAATAATATTTTTTTGTTCAAAATCGCTAAAATGCGGGTTAAATGCCCTAAACTGATTAACTTAATGATTAATCTGATGTTTAGGGCGTGATGAACCAAATATTATTAAACGGCTGTTTAAATTTTAATCGGCTGTTTAAAATTTAAACAGCCGTTTAATAATATTTTGTTGTTCACCACCGCTAAAATGTGGGTTCAACGCCCTAAACATCTGATTAACTTAATGATTAATCTGATTTTTTAGGGCGTTTAACCCGCAGTTTAGCGATGGTGATCAACAAAATATTATTAAACGGCTGTTTAAATTTTAAACAGCTGTTTAAAAATAACCGTCTGTTGGTGAACTCGAGCCTCAAAGTATTAAAACACATTGCTAACGACAAAAAAAAGTATATAAAACATCACGTAACCGTTCTAAAGATATGTTCACATCGCGTTAACTTAAATATCCGACATTAATGCAAGCGAAGCGTGCACCGTGGCCACGCAGGGGGGCTAAGAGGGTGGTCTTAAAGCGCTATGTCATCTGGCTAAGCGACCACTGCGTCCATTAAGGAATCGATTTCTCCCGATAATGACTTCTAAATATTAATAGTTAACGTATTCTATCGACGACAGTACAGGCCGTTGCGGACGTGGCTTTGTGTGTGTTTGGTTGTAAGAATCTATATTTAAGACAATTGTAGATTGATATAACGTATTATTTACAATGTTTAATAGTGAGCAGTCCGTCTGTCGGCAGTAACCACCCTCCTTACATAAAACCACCGTGAAATAACAGTGTTTTGGTGAGTGAGTAAGGTTTGCCAGAGCCCATTATACCTATCCTTTATCCTTAATCCGTAGTCAGCAGATCACTTGCAGCACCTTAAGCGTTGTTTGTGTTATAGGCGACGGTAGCCACCTACCATCAAGTGGACTGTCAGCCTGTCTACCAAACTTTAAATTTTAAACAGGGAATTATTGCATAAGTTTTAACTGTTGCTTTTGTAATTGAAATCGAAATTAATGAATTAAAAAATTTATAATTTTATAATTAATTCATTATTTTAATTAGAAACAATTAATTGGAAAGTTGAAGAGCATTTTAATTTTAAAGAGTCAATAGAAAAATATTTTTCTTGAGTAATTATTGAATGTGTTTTCTTTTATATTTTCAATTAATATTTTATGATTTTATAATATCGGTATGAGTTATTATTCTCACGAGTACGTTGAACTGAGTGCGAGCTGATACTAGTCTGATACAAAGCAATGCAATCGAGTATCATAGCGAAGACTTTTCAAAACACTAACGACCGATGGTTTTTATGTTCTTTTCCACTGTACCCGATTAAGTAAAAAAAAAAACACGACTTTTATATTTTCATAAACACAGCTTCTAAACATATTTTTTCTAACGTATTTTAATAATAATAATAATAATATTATTTTGAACTTTTATTTACTATGAACATAGGCAAAGTAACATTTTTTAATTGGTTAATTAGGTTAATAAAAGTTAATTATTGTAATTGGTATCCATTGATTGCACTTGGTTTAACTTATACAAAAAATAGTAATAACTGAAACCATTTTTTTAATTTAAATTTCTGAACAAAATTATTATATTACCTTCACAGTCATTTAGGCATTTATTTTACTTACTACGTCTTAAAGATAATTTCTCATAGATACCTAGTATATGTTAGTGTTATCATATTTAATTTCACTTTATATGGAAGTTTATTTCGATCATTCAAATAGTACAAAATATATAATAAAGATTAAGATTTTTACTTAGGCCGCTTGAGGAGTGTCTGCATTTTCTCTTGGCTCCTACTAGCCGCGAGAAAGTATTTGGATAAGTTTAAAAATTAAAGAAGATTCTATATAGAGTAACTTTTTACACAACGTCGTCGCTGCAAGATATTACACACTAATCGTGAATATAATCATCAAAGTGATGTTATGTATTGTAAAATGTAATATTAAATATTTAGAGATTTTTTGCCAGTGTCGACACCAGTGGAAAGACGCACAAGTCGTGAGTGAGCTCACGGAAACATCGGTTAGTGGGTGGGTAATCGCACGGACGTCGAACCGTCCGGGAAGGAAATGCGAGTGCATTTAGCATTCTTAGCTACCATACAGACTTATCTTATTGAACTGTTATCCTGTTCTGCATAAGAGTATACCGATGTGATACTACTTATGCTAAAATTATTTTATACTTATTGCTTAAAAATCGATGGCTTACTTAAATTTTTATCTATACTAATATTATAAAGAGAATATTTGTATGTTTGTAATGAATAAACTTAAAAACTACTGGACCGATTTTGAAAATTCTTTCACCTATAGAAAGCTACATTATCAGCGAGTAACATAGGCAAGCATTTTATAAATTTACGCAAGCGAAGTCGCGTACAACAGTTAGTAATTTATACATCGTAAAACTTATTTGTGTTTGCGTTATATAAGTTTATCTTTACGTTCAAAACATAAATCTACTTAGAGTTTTACGAAAAAGTAATTTGTCATGTATGTATTATATATGTACATTAGCCTCAACTTTGAACGATTAATTAAAAATCAAATTTCTATTCATGACCTGACCAAACATGATTAATTTTTTAGGTTCTTTTTAACATTTTGAATTTGTCGATATTTCCTTATCATGTCAAAATATTAGAAGTCATATTAGAATAAAGACAAAAAACTTCACGATAAAAATTTTGGAGAAATATTTAGAGTAAATTAGTTCGTTTCGCCAGTTCAATTTGTAAGTTGTTTCAAAAAATATATATTTTTGTTACAGGGTCGACACACACGAGAGGCTTCACTGGAACAATTGAGAGAGCACATTCACAAATACTACAGCCCATTGAAAAGGCAGTTCGTTGTGTTGTTCCCTGAAGGTGGCTTTTTACATAAAAGGAAGGCTATTAGTCAAAAGTAAGTTCATATTTAAGTAATTCCTATATATTTTGCTTAAAACAAGGTGGGAGCTTAGACGGAGACTTGGTTTCGATACTTCTCTAGTTAGTTAATTCTTTAGGCATTTAATTGCTAAAAGCTAATATTTTTGCAACTAAATTTTATAATTGTTGTAAATATATTAAATTTTATAACAGTTCATAAGTTAAGTTCATAACCAATTAAGTAATTTAGAAATGGTCAAACCCTCTTAGTAATCTTTTTTAAATTTACACAAATTGTAAATTTTAAAAAATATTATGCGTATAATTTTGGTTTTGATTTTTAGATTTGCAGAGAAAAATAATTTGCCAAAGTTGGAATACGTGACGCTGCCAAGAGTTGGAGCTATGAAGGTTATCATGGAAGAATTGGGACCGCACAGGGACGAAGGGGCCAGCACTTCAAAAGATCACGCAAAGAAAGGTATGCAGAATAAATAAATCTCATTGTCTTGAGTACTAAATGTCTAAATAAATCTTTATTTGTAATTTTTTATTTATTGCACATGTATAAAAGATCTAAATTTATAAACAACAGTTACAGTACAAAGTATTTCCAACCATTTAATATATTATTAAATCCATTTATATTAATTTATTGTAAAATTATCTCATTAGTTAACATCACAGCTATATTTAGGTTAGTTATAGTTTAGGCTTACAAAAAATGTATTTATAATTATTTTAGAAGCTAATTTAAATAAATCAATAGATGAGGAATGATTGAACTCTTTCAGACAACAATTTCAACCAAAACAACGTGAATAAGTCTGATGCTAAAATTGCGGATTCCCTTGAATGGATTTTGGACGTCACTATAGCTTATCCCGACAGGATTCCTCTGCATCTTTACGATGTGGTTTGTGGGATACGACCAGCGTGTACTACCCACATTCATTATAGACTATATCCCAGTACTGAAGTAAGTGATATCACTATTTAATGTATTCAAAAATTTGACGAATATAGGGAATACAGAAATTATAAGAAATATAGAGAAATTTAGTACTTACAAGTAACCTTTTCAAATTATAAAGTAATAAAGTAGTTTAAAAAATATATTTTTTTACAACGACTAAACTAAATTTTTAATTTATACTATTATTATAAAGAGAGAAGATTTGTAGGTATGTTTGTAATGAATAAACTCAAAAACTTCTTTACCGATTTTAAAAATTCTTTCACTTATAGAAAACTACGTTACCGGCGAGTATAATGGGCTAAATTTTATATAGTTAAGCGGGCGAAGTCGCGTGCGACAGCTAGTTAATTATATATATATTAAAAAAAAATCAAGGGAATTATTAAAATTTGAAAAATTGAGTTTAATTTTTAATAATGTTCATGTCATGTCCAGGTTCCGCCGGACACTGAAGGCATGACTCAGTGGTTATACGACAGATTCGTTGAAAAGGATAAAATGCTTGAAGAATTTTATCGCACAGGACAATTTCCGTCAAAAGGAAACGGCCCTAATGTCACTAGGCAAGTAAGACAGGACAATCTCCGTTATATTATACTGCATACGTTCTTCGTCGCCTCCACATTTTTACAATACAAACTCATCTGCTTACTATTTACTTATATCTGGTAAGAAAACACAAATGTGATCGAATTGTATTTAATGAGACAGGATATATAGGTGATATTGCATTTATTGGTGTTCAAAATGAAAATTTTGAAGTACTCTTTATTTTTAAGGTTCTTATCAATGTAATGCTTTATTGCCTGTATTTAATGTAAGTTTTTTTTTTTTTTTTACAATTTACCTAATCAAAATTAACAATAAGTACGTGGTTTTGAAAAATTGTTTTAATTTTAACAAAATTTTCGGCACGTTTCTCTTCTTTTTTTAAGTCTTTCTAATAGCGTTAGTTTTCTCATTTCAAAACATTGATATTTAGATGTTGCAAACAAATCTTAATATTTGTAATTTGTTATGTCTGGTCACTTTTTTTTAATTTTTAGATTATAGTGTAGGTGATTTTCAATTAAAACCATATCGATTATTGACACAAACATTTTTTTAATAGATTTTCACTATCTATTTATGTTGTTAGTAGATACTCTTAACAATGGAATACCTAACGTTTAAGGGAGGCCTCACAGTGGATAATATCGCGCGAGCGATTGCTTTTGTACTGAGGCCGCACATTAGTTATCGCGCATGCAACGCGGTTCGTTATCGCGCATGCAACGCGGTTCGTTATCGCGCATGCAACGCGGTTCTTTATCGCGCATGCAACGCGGTTCGTTATCGCGCATGCAACGCGGTTCGGCTTTTGGTGCTTGTCACAACTTCGCAACTGCACAGAGATGCGTGTGCGATCGTACTTGTCGGTTCATCAAATGATTTTAAGAGGGAAATTGATCGCTCTAGCAATAGAATAGACGTTTATGCAACAGTTCTATAGTGTATGTCATGACAGTTTAACTACTATGTGCGGATGGTCGCGTCAGCAACCGAAAGTGAACTGTTATCGCCTCCCTTAAATATGTCAATAATTAAGAAAGAAACCTTTCGGTGCGTATCTAAAGTACTACCTACTGTAGGTAGATTATTTTAGTGCCTAAGTTTTTTTTTTGTTGTAATTTTGATTTGTACAATGTTACCTAGTGTTTATATATCGAGACACGTCTCGATAGGAGTGCCGCGGGCACTAAATAATTTTAATATTACAATTATAATACGATATTCGTAAAAGTATTACAATATAGACAGATCACAAGTCTACAATATTATTGTTGCATTTTTCTTTAGTTTTTAAGTGACACATAGCAGATGTTTCCGTATTAAAAATCCATCTCGCTTATAAAAAATAATTAAAATCGAATTTATTATTTGATTATTGAAATGTGAATTTGTCAGTTCTATAGAAAGGAAGTGGTAGCTCTCTACAGAATATTGTTTTATCATACTACTAAAAAAATCTAATGATCGATATCTACTTATGTGTCCAATCAATTCAATGCTTGTAGATAGTTAGTCTTGTGACTGTGATGTTTTCGTCAAATTTTCCGATCGTTCTAAATTGAAACACACAATTCATTGATTCGTTTTAACATCACACGAATATCTGGCTTTTTTTGCTTTGTTCTTTTAATAAAACATCCCTTATTTTTATGGGAGGGGTGTTGCTTAGCTTTAATTAAAGGTTGGCCTGGAAAGTAATGGCGGTGCACATTACGTTTCGCAGTAATTCGGGCAGCCGGACTGGCGGCAGTAACCACCCCCTTATAAAAAAGCACTGTAAAATAACAGCATATGTGAATTTGTGTTTCGGGATAGGAAAATGAGCTCTGACATCCCTAACATACTGTTATTTCACGGTGGTCTTATTTAAGGGTGTGGTTACTGCCGCCAAACGGGCTGCCCAAATGACTACTAGGGTAAATCTTTCATCTTTTATATTCTGTCTTTGTAGCGTCATATCAAACTAAAATATTCGTCCAACAGAACTCGATAACCAAGTACAAGTATATTTAAAAGAGTAATTTTGAATTTAAGAATGAAAAATATTAATTAAAAAAAATTAGTTTCGTTAAATTACATTTGCATTTTAAAAATTACAAAATACAAATACTTAGGTGTTAAGTATTTTGTATTTACATTTCAAATATAAATGTACTTACCTAAGTATTTCAAATAATTCACATATATATGTTCATAAGATAACTTTGTATGTACTTATCACTGCTTCCGAATATCTAACGAATCAATGAATACGAGTATGTTTGGCCCTCTTGCTAAATAAATTCAGACAGGTCGTGAATTTTGACAGTAACGTGTTGTAATATAATTTGTGTTAAAGTGTGCTGTGACATACAAGTCAACGTAAGTTAACTTAGCTTAAGAACTGTGCTTTGCGCTGAACCAAATTTCGAATCCTTGTGACAATAAAATCTATAGTCAACTTTTACTGTTGTTTGCTAGAGGACAAATGTTTTTAATACAATTAATATGCAAAGACTTTTAGAGTGTGTCAAGACGTTTGTTCTCTGGTAAGCGTTTTCATATTTTCTAACAGGTTTCACGTTCCATTTAGCCTTTCAATACATTTAAACTTTATATGAAGTATTTTAAATATTAGAACAAGCATTTGAAGAAACGGGGCTTAATTTTTTTTATTGTCATCACCCAAAATATGCTGATTATGTTTGTTCTACTTACTCATGAAGTTTTTAAGTAATATATGACAGCTATTGCACATAATTCATCTACAAATGTACAATACAGTGTCAATGTACACTGTATATTTTTTCTTAAGATAATAAAGTTTTCTTAATTTTTATATATTATATTAAATTAAATTAAATTATATTATATTATATTATATTATATTATATTATATTATATTATATTATATTATATTATATTATATTATATTATATTATATTATATTATATTATATTATATTATATTATATTATGTTATGTTATATTATATTATATTATATTATATTATATTATATTATATTATATTATATTATATTATATTATATTATATTATATTATATTATATTATATTATATTATATTATATTATATTATATTATATTATATTATATTATATTATATTATATTATATTATATTATATTATATTATATTATATTATATTATATTATATTATATTATATTATATTATATTTTATATTCCGATTAAATTGAGATAAAATTCAACAGTTTTAGTTTGCCGATTCTTAACTTTAACATCGGCAATGGTTTATTTGAATGCACTGTAGGTAGGCAAATTAACTTACTCTTTCTTAAATAATATTTATGTGAACATCACTTTAGTATATTTCTTAATACATTCACTACAATGGAATAGATTGAAACCACTGTAATCTTTGTGCCAATGATCTAAGCGAACCTGTTTGTTCAAATGTCCACTGTATGAAAAACACTAATGTCTAAATTAGATTAAGTCACCGTAGCTATTAAGATTTAACAATTGGATGTAAGCCTTTCGTTTTATCGTTGTTCCTTTGTAGTACCTAGGTTTTTTTTTGTTGTATGAAGCATAGACGAGTAAAGGTGGACTTTTCGTAGCGTTAAGTTAAAAAGTGAAGCAATAAAAATAAAACCGCAACGCTCTGATTACGTTTCCGAATTATAATAGACACCCAATTAGACAACATTGCGACTATTTTATTTTTATAAATAACTTGCTGTCCCGTTTCCGGCTTCGCCCGGGGTGCATTTCTTTTTAAAGTAAAATCCTTCCCTGATTATCCGTCTATACATTGGTGAAAACCGCATGAAAATCGGTGCAGTAGTTTTTGAGTTTATCGCGAATAGACAGACAGACAAACAGACGCGGCGGAGGACTTTGTTTTATAATATGTAAGGAAGGATATTAAGAGTAATATCAATAAAACAATAAATATCTATAATAATACTATTTCCGTGACCGTTACTTTTCAAACATTTCATTGGTACGCTACTAAAAAGTATTTCGCTGCCTCGGCACTCTTTGACATCTCGCGGCATGCCTCGGCACGTTGTGGCATGCTTCGGCATGACGTGGCATGCTTCAGCACGTCGTGGCATGCTTCGGCACGTCGAGGCATGCTTCGCACCCAGTGGCATGCTTCGGCACGGCGTGGCATGCTTCGGCACGTCGTGGCATGCTTCGGAATGTCGTGGCATGCTTAAGCACGTCGAAATACCTCACGAGAGAGGTCGTGCGGAAAAATATTCATGTGAGCATTGCGTTACTCCGAAGTCGACAATATATCATGTTAAAAATGATAGATTGGGATTTAGTGATATACCTAGAACATGTAGCTGAAGGCGACATCTCGTGGCACGACGCATAACCACAGATTAAATAAGAATGCTACGGCCTCTTGGTATTGAAACAAAGGATTGTGAGTGCTACAGTAATTGAAATAAGGTTAAAAATAAAATCCTTTGCCGTACCAGTCAGTTAGCGCCGGCCCTTGTGCGTATGAACACAACTGATCATAAATACTCGTAAGGTCGAAATGAATGCATGAAATGCAATCACGTGTTTATTCTACTAATGCTATCACTATCACTTTTCAACTTAATCAAGTAACGGAGTCCATCTTTTTTTACCTTACACGTGTATTTGAATTAAGAATTTATGTAACGCCCAAATATTCGCCGTAAGTGCCTAGGATTATGAACAAATCTAATGTGTGATTATAAATTGTAACGACTGTGTTACTGTTCGCGAATATGTATAATTTAATTAAAAAAATAATATGACACTATTACGAGTCCACGCTGAAAGGCGTTATGTTCCTTTAACGAGACATAATGTAAATAATTTTTAAATTTATTTTTAAAATTTAAATAATAAATTTATTGAAAAATAAATGATATCATCTAAATGTCAGATAAAAATGAGATTTTTTAAGATTGGATGGATTTTCTTAAGTAATAGTGGTTTAAGACATATCTCAAATATTAGAGTTTATGTGTCGTAAGCCTATTTTTAAAAAAAAAAAATTAGTTGTTTTATTAAAATCAGTGATGATGATATTGAAAGCGACAAAAAAAAATGATTTTCCTAAAAAAGTAATTAGTAACTATTTTGAATATTTAAACTCAATAGTTAATGAGCGATATATTTAAAAAAAAAAAAAACTTTGTGAAGGGTTAATTTAACCGAGTTGTTTTTCCAATGTCCAAAAGCGTGCCTTTATCGATAGAACTTTAAAAAAAAATCAACTTACCACTGAACGAAACTGTAGCTCAAATCGTATTTAATTTAAATATTTTCCACTCGACAATCCTAAAAATATTTTCGCTAAAACTAATGTACATAATAAAATATATAATAATTTAAAATAATTAGGTATTGTTAAGTGAAATGCAATTTTCATAAATTAACCATATCACTGTCGCATGTATATTGTAATATTAATCACATTCGTAATAACATAAGGTTCAAAATAATTAGCTTATCGTTATAATTGTTCTATTACGTAATAAAAAAAATATTTCGCCATATTACATCACGATTTGATATTTTTTTTTTTTGTGATTTTTTTAAATGGTAATTCAAGTGTCCTATTCATAAGTGTTCAATGTTCAATGAATTGAAATGCTTACTGGCACAGATTCACCTTAAGCTTTACTTCAAATGGCTAACGATATAAATATAAGATTCGTAATATTTAGGGATACCTATCAATTTTTTTATATAATAAACGGCCATGGTTACGCACTTTTTAAGTCGCGACCACCATGTTGTGAGTACATCAATGTGATTAGTTTTTATTTGTTTTTTACGTTAAGGTTCAAGTTATGTTTGTATTTTCATTAGATTAGAATAATAACAAATGTGATGCTTTTGTCTGTGTAAATAAATATGCGCCTAGTGGGATTTTAATTGCAGGCGATTTTGTGTAATAATTGTATGTACATAAATGTCTAATTTTATCAAACTAGTGTCTAAAAAAGTGAGAGTGAATTCTACAGATTTATGTCACAATTATTTAAAAAAAAAAACCTAATGGGTAATGAGTAAACAAAGCATTTGAAAATTTATTTTCCTACAGAGCGCGCGGTCTTGTATTATTTGTTTGTATATTGGATTTACACTCTAAATAAACATCTCAGTACAATAAAATTTATTAATAGGCATAAGGCAGTACTTACATGATGTTTTGTCAAACAGAAAATACTTCGATAGACGAAAATATATATATATCTTTTTCTGGCATATATTGCGCGCTTTACAGCTTGTGTTGCTCTAAGCCCTAGAGTCTAAGGTTATACTGTACAAAATGCTAATTTTATTAACTACTACTCAAACACTTTTATACGTCGTACACAAAACATTAAGAATAATGAAACATTTCTTTGTTAAAAAAATCGCTTGCAATCAACTTGTTGGTTATCATATCAATGTATCGACGCAACAAAATGTAATCCTACTAAATATTAAGCAAACATAATAAATATAATTTAGGAAGTATTTTGAAATAATTGGTGTTATGGAAATTAATCTCGAGTGAGATAGGATATAGATTCGCATGGCGACACTTTACATTACGGTGTCATATTTCTTTTTATCAAAAGTTGCATTAAGTACATAATATAAATTAATTAAAATTTTAAAGAAAACAGGCTGTGGTCAGCTTACAGACGAGTCTCGCTGTAGGACTGAAAAAAAAAAAAAAAACTTGCGGTGCGAACGCAATACTACCGTCATGTTTATTGACAATTTACCTTTAGTAGATGGCATTTAAAACGAAGAAGAAGACTACCTACACGTTTTTTTTTAATATATAAAACTGAGAATCGTATTAAAAAAATATATATTTCAAGTGAGTGTTTCAATACAATTTTAAATTATGTATACAATTATAAAACACTTTACTTAAACCGATTATTATCGATACATACGATGCATATATGACATATTTTTAAAGTTACAATGTTGGAAGTGATTTTAGTTTTCAACTTTTCATAGCGAAATGCTAATAAAATGAGGGTTTTAAAGGTATCGTAGCTGTAATTTAGATTTTTGTAAGGATTACGAGTTGTTTTCGAAATACAGGTTTGTAAAAATGTTTTGTTGACAAAAAAGCAACTTAAAGTGTTTACGTTGACCGGAATATTCAAAGCTCTTGTAAGATTGGATGATAAATGAAAAATATCCTTGGATTGCTGTGCACCTCAAGGAAAAAGTACTGGTTTTTTTTTTTGCCGTTGCTTTTTGGTCGAGACATTTTAGTTTTAATGAACAATGAGCATTTATTTAGTATTTGCTCGTCACTGTACATTACGGACAATGTTCCATATTTTGTTAATAAAGCACGTTTGTGGCACCCAATTTTGACTTTTATTTATTATTATTAATTGAGATATGGAACCGAGACCAACTCAGATTCAGATCATGAAGAGAAGAGAGAGCTAAATTAATGCGAGTATTTAACGTTTAGACAAATTCTAATACAGTAGCAGCACTAACCACCATCTTTCAGAAGGTATGGTTCCATAAAGTCAGAGTTTCAAAAGACGACCACCATGAAACAACAATATATGTGCTGGCGTGTTTCGGTGAGTGAGTAAGTTATACTCAGATACCAAAGGGAAATCACTATCTCTAATACTTCCTTATATTTTATCCTTAATCTTACTAAAATTGGCAGCGCACTTGCAAGACATGCACTGTGTGTTATGCAGAGTTAACTCTGCATCTCTCGTCGATGATGGCGTCATATTGACGCTCTAGTATAGTTTGCAAAAAAAAAAATACAAAATAGATACGACATTGTATATTTTAAAATAAATATACAAAAAACAATAAGTAATAGTAAATGCCATAATTTGAGAAGCTACAATATAATTTTACTAGCTGGTGCCCGCGACTTCGTCCGCATTGAACGATGACAGGTACCCTTTCCGGTGTGCCAGACAACGTGTATGCAAAATTTCATGGTGATCGGTTCAGTAGTTTTAGCGTGAAAGAGTTACAAACATCCATACATTACGAACCACGACAAAGTTTCGTAACTAGATATGAGGTGATAGTACCTACGTGTATGTACGGTAAATATTCTGGTTTAATATGCGTCCCATAAATCTCCCCGTCGCGCCGTTATGTCGCTTCCTAAATTGACAAAAATTAGGTTCTACGAGAGGCTTCAAGTGTAAGGAGACGGCTGAGTGAAAACATATTTGAGGATAACTTAAGAGGCCTCTTAAAGCTAAAGAAAACCACTATATTACAGTGGAATAGACATTTTAAAAAGGAACGCTTATATTTTTCACTTTAAAGGAATTTCAAGCCAATATTTCTTATTTTGACGAGCCCCTTAGTCGAGTGGTTAAGGTGATTGCTGTTATCGCTCTGTCTCAAGAGTCCCGGGTTCTCAAGAGCCAAATTTGGAAATTAACTTTTCATAGAGTGGTTTCTGGTCTTTATCTGGCAAGTAGTGACAGGGCACATTGCATTTTGCAGTCATTTTTAGCCCGTCTGGCGGCAGTAACCATCCACTCATTTGTGGACTCTTTTAAAGGGGATGCCAAGTTTTAAGTGTGTTTAAGTGAGCTCTTTTTACTGCTGCCAAACAGACTGTCCAGTTTATGACTGCGGAATGCAGTATGCCCAGCCTCTACAGAAAAATCTGTACTAATATTATAAAGAGGTAAAGTTTGTATATTTGTTTGTATGTAGGAGGTAGCTTTCGAAACTGCTCATCCGATTAAAAAAAAAATCTTTCCACAATAATAAATTGCCGCGTCGTAAAACCACAAGGGAACAATCTGAATCCCACGCGGGCGAAGCCGCGGGCAATGCTAATAATTAAAATTTATTTACATATGAAATGTCATTTATTCTTCTAGACGAGAGCGAGAAAGGAATAAATATATTGTATATTTGAATTGTTGAAGTAATCCTCCAACGCCGCTGCCTACATTCCGCGTCACGTATCAATGTTTGCTTACGATTTCATCAGACCAACACAGGAGTTTATGGGAAAATCTTACGAAATTCAATACAGAAGACAAAGCGGATTTACTGCATAAAGTTATTATTTATATACATTTAATTAATTAATAACCTTACCTAAAGGGACTCCTTTTAATAATATATTTTAGTATTATATTTTTTTAAGGTTTTTAGTTTTAGGTTACAATGTTTGATTGTAGATTTTAATTATTTTAGAAATTTGATTAATTAATATACTTGTATCATGCGCGGCGAGAAGTATAATCTGTTGCAGTTGATCAATCAGGGAAAAATACAAGGTACTTCCAGTGAAAAATACAAGGCAAGCCGGGCAGACGACGTAGTTCATGGGTCAAGAATCTCCGTGAATGGTATAGCATAGGATATAGCACTAAGAGAAGAATAAATAATAAATAAATAAATAAATATCTTCAAACATTCCACACAGCGCCATCTAGTTCCACAGTAAGCAACTAATGCTTGTATTATGGATACCAGAAAGTTGATATAATACATAGATTGCTTTTTTTTTGTAAATACATACATATTATAAATACAAAACATCCATGACTCAGGTACAAAGGTAAAATGTTAACACATAAACATTTGCCCCTTAGCGGGATTCGAACCCGCGACCGTTTGGTTAACAGCTAGGGTTACTAGCTACTAGACCAAACGTGTGTCAAGAAGCGCTTAATAATACGTTAATTTTTTTTTTAATTTTTTTTTATTGGAGATGGGTTTGCTCTTGGCCAGCATCCAGTCGTGTAGCGAAGATTTATTTATTTATTTATTTATTCAAAACAGCAACAGCTTAGCACACTTATCATTCTAACCCTACCGCTCAACATTTAGGTCCAATGTGCAAGCCAATTAGAGCTGAACGAATAATTCACTTACATGTTACATAAACTCCAACAAATTAATTTAAATTTGAAACAATAAAATAAAAAGAAAATAGAATCTAAACAAAATTAATTACAATTAATACAAACAAAAAAAATTTGAATTCTATGTCAAATTTAAAAAAAAATGTCAAAATTAAAAAAATAAATAAATCTAGTCAAAAAACAAAAATAAAAAAAAAGTCAAATTTTAAAAATGAACCTATGATGGAACGAGCTCATGGCCTATTCACTCGAACTTTGAAAAGATTTGGATTATATGAGCTCGGAAACACAGGCCTCGACAGGGAGTTCCAAACCTTGGTAGTATCTTCAATATCTTCAAACATTCCATAAGAAGAATAAATAATAAATAAATAAATAAATATCTTCACATATTCCACACAGCGACATCTAGTTCCACAGTAAGCAACTAATGCTTGTATTATGGATACCAGACAGTTGATATAATACATAGATTATTAATTTTTTTTCGTAAATACATACATATTATAAATACAAAACATCCATGACTCAGGTACAAAGGTAAAATGTTAACACATAAACATTTGCCCCTAGCGGGATTCGAACCCACGACCGTTTGATTAACAGCTAGGGTTACTAGCCACTAGACCAAACGTGTCGTCAATATCTTCACACTTTCCACACAGCACCATCTAGTTCCACATTAAGCAACTAATGCTTGTATTATGGATACCAGACAGTTTGATATACTACATAGATTACATCTTCGACGTTAACATTTAAAGAAAAAAAATAATATATACATATTGACGTGTCCTAAGCTCCTCAACACCATTGGACCAACGCCATAATGCTCCTACCCTCAAGTTAATCCGCGCCTTCACAATGACAAGGGTGCGTGTGGTTTTGGTAGATGGCAAAGACTATATAAATCTGAGCTTCCAATCCCTCCTCTCTCAACACCATTTATTACCAAACATCGGTCTTTAAGAGGCCGATTAGAGGTCTAGTTGTATTGGCTGCAGTATAATGTAGGTTCATTATTAGTGGCCCATGAATGATAATGGCCATACTGCCCGTTACATTTCACACGTAATGTACTTTACTGCTTACTGTTTTTCGGATTAATATAGGTGTGTTTATATGTATAGTATTTGTTGAACAGTCATAAGTAGGTATATTATATAAAACTAAGTTATAATTTATAAATATATCCTAGACAGAGCAATAAGCATTCGGAGGAGTTACGGAAGAGTGTTCGTAACTCCTCCGAAAAAAGGGTCCCCAAGTTTGTTCCCAATTGTTTTTTAAATAATAATTATATAATAAAAATATTTAATTAAGTTGTAGACGGTATTTTTTATATCTACCAAAGAATCTGCCCAAAGGACAAAAGTCTTGGAAAAAAATTAGAAATTAATAATTAGAAACAATGAAATTAGATCTCTTTGAGGTAGTTTTGTTTTAAATAAATTTCCTATTTTATTACTAAGTGAATAATAGCAAACCAGTAGAAGTTTTTTATGGCAACAATTTTTCAGTACGTAGCGACGAAAATCAAACACCTCTAAGTACCAATTGAGTTTATTATGAAAATTTTGCAAAATATATTTTGAAATTTTGATATGTTGAATATTTTGGTATTTTGAGAGCGAATGGTTTTAACAAATATGTATTTTTACAGCCGTGGGAAACATTACAACATTTACAACATACGATTGGCTTCTTCTGTTCACTCACAAATTGACACACCCAAAACCCCTGTATAGAATTTTTATTAATGATTAATTAGTATTAAATCTATTTTAATATTAGTGATAAAACAATAACAAAAAACCTATAGAACACATTATAGAAACGGACAAAGGCTTTATATTATAATATGTATAGAGTATGATATAGATATGGAATTATAATGTTATTACAATTTATATATATAGATAAGTTATTAGTCTGTTAATTATTTTGTTAATTACATACGAGTAAGTTGTTATAAATTAGAAATAAATAAATATATAGAATAAATAAACATGTTAAAGATATAAATAATGTTTTTCGTAATATAAAGAAGTCTTTGTACCGTTAGTCTAGGTTTAAATTGAGAATTTCAAAAGTTATTGGTTTCTTCTGGAAGAAAATTACTTTGTCTTTCCGGAAGCCTCACAAAATAAGCATCCAAGAATTATTAAAATGTCTCGAGTGTCTTCCCCTGAGCGCGCATAAAGTGTTGCCTACATCCACCATATTACTAAACATATTAAATGTCTAGCGATATTATATTATACACTGGCCGCAAAGAAAAAGGGTCGGTTAGAAAATCTTCAATATCTTCAAAACTACCTGACCTAGCTTTATGAAATAAAGACTAAATTAAAGAAAATTTTAATGTGCTTAAATAAAAATAAAATTTATTTAGTTTAAATTTAATTTAGTCCTTATTTTATAAAGCTAGGTCATGTACTTTTGAAGATATTGAAAATTTTCTAACAGATTTCTTTGCGGTAAAGTGTATTAGATACTCAGTCCATAACGTTATTTCCTTCACAGTCAAGAGTACTCGACACATTTTGCGGACCTTCGAACAAATATGAGCCGACTCAGATTCACAATTTCATTTATCTATATATATAATAATGTCGTGTTGGTTTGTTTATTACTCAAAAACTCGAAAACTAGTTGATGGATTTACTTGAAATTTTTACACAACATTGTATTTAAACAGAGGAATGATCTTATATACTATTTTTTTTTCAAAATACCAACGGATACCGATTTTTTTTTATAAAAAAAAAAAACCGTTGTTATGACAACCATGGAACGTTGTTGATTGAGCCACAGCGAAGCGTGGCCGGGTTCAACTAGTATTATTATATAACCTTAAATATCTAAATTATAGTATAGCCGTGGCGGGGCACCGATGTCGTGTCATAACGTCCCCGCGACCCAACTTAGCCGGTACAAATCCAACTTAACAACGCAGTGTCCCCTACACTGCCGGGTGGATAGAGGATTTCTCAACGGCGTCCAAAAATTAAATTCCTTTATAACCAAATCTATTATTATTACACACAATCCAATATTCCTCTGTATATAAAATTAATTATAATACATTTCACAAAAAATACAAACACAGTGCCAATATCCTGAAGGCGACAGTAAAAACTTGCCGGTAACTTGATGATTACCATTTACGGCTCTATAAAAATATACAAATAGATACCGTCTCCCTTTGTCGATACGGAATTGACTGCTCTCCGGAGTTGCTTCCCGCATAAAACGAAGCGGGAACACTTGTATAAAGAATCTGAATGAGAAAATAAAATATTATATGCACTGGCAACATATTATGCGTTCGTTTTTTGAAAATCCCACAGGAACCTAACATTTTTCCAGGATAAAAAGTTTCATATAGTTTAATCCAGGTAATCATCAGTGAAAACCGCATTCAAATCGATTAAGTAAACGTATCTGAGATTAGCGTGCGCAAATGAGACAATAAAAATTATTTTTTAACTTTGGTAACATAAGTACAACGTGTACAATTTTTTTTTTTTTTATATTTAGTGTAGAGAAAAAGCTCATTTATGATTTTATTTATTGTTTAGATAGATAGAAGAAGATAAAGAAATAGAAGAAGATAGATAGTTTTTACATATGACGTTAAGAAGTGTCTTTCTCGGTAACTTTAGATCCGTTGGAAAGAACCTTGAATAAGCGACATGTGTCTGTAAGGCCTTATATATATTTTTTATGGCGCACACCTAATGTTATTTACCTACAGGAAAAAGAACAATTTTCCGCTTGCCTCCGTATAAGCGACATTTGGGAAGCGTTTAAAATTTATATTGAATTCGTTTTTTTTTTTGAGTCTATAAATTTTCATTTTATCAGTCTAATACGAGTATATAATTGACATAACCAGACGGATTAGTAAGTTGAAGTGGCAGGACACATAGTACTGGGAGATTGCCGCCCGTCGTAAGGTCCTTCGAGATGGCCGGCGTACCTTCACTTCCGGGTACGCCGAGGTTCTGACAGGGTGCGTAACCCTCCCCGAGATGGATAGCCGCGGCAGGGCACCGATGTCGTGTCATAACATCCCCGCGACCCCGCTCATTTACGGCAGCGTTAGAAAGTCGTTGGATCGTTGAACCGATACGAATCTGGCATAACCCCGTAGTGTCGCAAAAATTAAATTTAGTAAAATTCGTCATCAGTAGGTATACAGCTGTAAATTTTTTAATAGTAACAAAAAAATAAGAAAAGACTGCAATATCATATTAGACTAAGCAAGGGGTCCGAAGTTCAACGTATTGGAAACTACGATACCACGTATCAGGAGTACGAGGGGGGTCATAGAAACCGGGGGAAGAATCGCCCTTAAACATATGGAGGTAGCGTGAATAATCGTGTTAAACAAGAAAAAAGGTACAGAATGTATTGCGACTACTGAGTTGGAAAACTGTTAAAAGTGGTTCCGTAATATATTTATTTTTTATTTAATTCTAAGTTATATATTTACATATTATACAGTATAAAGCTTCGGACCCCTACGCAGGGTCCCAAGCATGTTGGCTGCGTTGCCTCGTTGAATGGCAAATTATTACTAATTTGTGATATGATTGATTCTGTTACTAGCGAAATACGAATTAGTTAGTAGTACCTACTAAGCAAATTCTTATACTGAGAGGACACACTGTTATGCAGACATAAATTTTTCAGCCAGTCTGACAGTAGACCACCGTGACATAACATCTAGTGCGATGCTGGGTGAATATTCCCCGCGTATCTCTTATATTTTATCAATTTCGGTAGAACATCTTGTAACACCTATAGAGTTACTTGTGTTATTGGTAATTATAGCCATATAACATTAGTAAGTCGTCTGGTTGTATGGCTATTTTTACATTTAAAACATAATCAGTTTTTTGTTAAATTAAGTTATATTTTATACATAACCAGACTGTTGTGCCTTGGCTTCGCCTGAATCCAAATGTTAGTATACATAATATGTTTATAGCCAGTTTTAATAAAATACTTAATTACAATTTCTATGTTCGCTTTGCTTAAATTTAGATCTCTTGCTTTGATCTTGTTGCTTTGCTTCGAAATAACAAACAATCAAATATTGAAGAATAATGGTTTTAACACTATTTCTAATACAATGGCCATTTTAAGTAGACGGAACCCTAATTGCAAGTGCTAGCACCGTCACGCCCTACGGTTCGCGTCATCGGCATTCAATTAGTTACGGCGAACCGTGGCCAAAGGAACCCTAAACAGGGGTCTGCCTAAAGTGCAATATGCGTGTCACATCTCATTCCAGTCATTTTAATATTGTCTATTCGTGACAGCTCTAATTTAAATCCCGTGTTATATGAATCTTTCGTTCGTTTATTTGGGGCATGAGAAATATACGTACATTTTCCCTTTGACATTAATGCTATTTAATTTTGCTCCAAATATTTTGTAAATTTAAATCTCTAAGTACTAATATTATAAATGGTAAAACTTTTTAAACAGATTAACCATGTCCAGAATTTTTAATTTTTTAAGTATTCAGTTGCAAGATTTAAATCATATTTTCCACGCCTCAGTGATACGAACAACAGCTGGTTTATATTGAAACAGAAATGTCTAGAAAAGTTTTTCGACTTTTCTAAAATCGTGGTGGATATATTTAAAAAGTTTCAACTTAGATAACACTTTTAAAATTATCTAATAAATATGATATGTAATATTTACTAAAGTTGTGAGTACACTTACTTTCAAAATGATGATAAAAACCTAATATATGTTGGTCAACTATCAACTCTCGTCAAAGTTGCTGCTAAAATGTGATAAGCATGTATTGCCAGTTGGTAAGGGTCCTAGGGGAATAGGCATCTTTGACTGATAGGATTACGAGGTAAAAGCGATAGCATGCATCACTAATCATCACTAAACGGAAACAGGACAACGCTGTCTGTCCATGTAGGCTGTAACTATATTAGAAACCCTCTGTTCAATTAGGGTTGTCACATTTCTAATAGGATTTTTAGTAAAAAATAAATACTTGTACAGCTTATATGGGTCATTGTCAAATTTTGTGCATGTCAAAAAAATATATTAATTTCAGGTATACTGGTATTTCAATATATAGACAACTGGGACGGTAACAGAGTTGTACATTTTGCACACCGCTGGCTATAAAATATGGAATAATAATAAAAAAAGAGTAATACGTCAAGAGTAATACTGAAAAATGATGTCCAGAACTATGTCCAGCAGTGGACTTTCTGCGTCTTAAAATGTTACTACTATAATAGGTATGTTGCCAGTTTTTATTTATATATTAGGCAAAACACGCAAGAGGGCGCTATTTACTAAGGTCCGAAATAAATAATAATTATTATTAATAATAATATTAATAATAATTATTATTAATATAATAACATTTAGCTTGAGTATTTTTAGTATCCAGCCTTCCAATTTGCTAATATCCGGCTTAATCCGGATGTGTGACAACCCTTGGCGCAATCAATTCGCGTGTTCCGAAGTCACACAATTAGCTGAAGCCAGTTTATCTATTAGATTAAGTCCTAAGCAAACTGAAAGTCAACGCAATTGTTAACGTTTCAACTAGGTTTTTGTTTGGTTTAACCACTGTTTGGATTTAACTTATGTAGGCGGATTACGTTATATTCGGTAAAATATAAGGCCTTCGTACGCTATGAATTTGTGCAGCTATAACTCGCTAAAAGGACGCCAAATAGTTATTATATATAGCCATTTATCCCGGAGTGAAATCCTAATACAATCAAATTGAAATAAAAAAAAATGTGTCAGCTCCGACACACGACTGGAGTTTACTCCTTACGAACGATTATAAAATTTAAATTTTCACAATTCGAACACGCCGAAAGAACAATATTGTTCTTTTTTTAAATAATATTGTGTAGATGGCGCAATATCTCTGAAACTTCAGATATTCTAAAATATTCAAAAAATAGAACGTAACTAACTATAACGCATAACAAAACGCATTCCTGTGACAATTTTGATTTGATAAATTTTGATCCCATTAATTTTCATACCACGGGCTTATATACAACGTGTTTGGCACAACGATGTAAACTTTTCAGTGAGTCATTTACAACCATTATGACCAAAATTGTCCAAACAAAAATCTAAAGGTTTTTGAAGTATTTAAATTTTTTTATAATTTTTATTCCTCCCCAAAATTTACTATTAAGAATTAATAACTTTTTTGCTAATTAATGCTAACAGTCTAAAACGTGTTTTATTTCTGACTTAAATGTGTGTACTTGAAATAACAAACAATAACTAGATATTTGAATATCAATAAAAAAAAAATACAAAAAAAAATGATTAAAATAAAATGTGCAATTTTTACAGATGTAACGTAGCGTTACTTATTTTATTTATTTTATTAGTTATATTACCTTATTTGTTTATTTATTTATTTAAGTATTTAAAAACTTATTATTTTTTTTTAAATATATAGAATTGCATTGACGTTCAATATTCAAAATTTTCATTTCAGTAGAGCGTTTTTTGTTTCTCTGTCGCTCGCAGAGAGCGGTTTAGTTTTGTGCTGATAATAGCCTGTATTTGCCAGTTAATTTTCTTTTAAAATTTTATTATTCAGTTTAAAATATTTATGTAAAAAAAACCCCGGTTTATAAATGGGGTTTTTTGTTATGGTTTTTTGTTTTGGTTTTTTGTCATTCATGGATTTAATTAGAGATATATAATTATCATATAATGAATCCTGGGTTTTATCCGCATTTTACATTCTGATGAGCCTTCTTCATTTTTCCTTGGTGACACTGATGAGCAGCGTGTTTTATTTTGCCGAGAAGGAAAACTATTATTACATCCAGCCATTATTCACATCCAGCTAAGTTTTTAACTTTTATTAGCCGCATTTATTGAATCAAATATTAAATTTCATATATATATATATAATAACGTACGGGTTTCATTGGCGCCCAACGTGTTTTTTTTTTACAGATAACATATATTGTTGTTACTGTAAAGTACGTGAAATTGTATATATATATTATCTTATTTATTTTTAAATATTTGATTCACTAATTCTGTTGATTTAATTTTTTGTAAGTTATTAATTTCTTCAATTTCCTGTTTTTTTGTGCAGAATGACATTTTAATTAATTTGTTATTTCAGAATGATTATTTCTTAATTTTCATTTTTTCATGTTAATTTATTTTAATTATTTTAATAAATTATTAATATTTAAGATGTCATTCGCTATTTTGTTGTAACAGGCAAATAGGTTATTGATTTAATTTGTCACTATCGTCACAAATAAGATGTTGTTTTTTAAAAAAAAAAGGAATTAGTATTTTCATCTAATTTTATTTTTTTTATTTTTTTTATTTTTTCATATATATTTTTTTTTATATTTAAATTTTATTTATATTTTATATATTTTAAATTTATTTTAAATTTTTATTTTTTTTTTATTTTTTAAATTTTTTTTAAATATATATTTTAAATTTTAAATATATAAACATATATTTTAAATAATATATTTCATATATTCATTTCAAATATTTTCATCTAGGCTCCAGACCTTTCCAGATGATTTGTATAATAATTATTTAGGTATTATAATACATAATATTATAATTCTTGATTATGTACATATTTACTTAATATTATTAATTCCTTAGTTATTCATTTATTTAGTTATTATTTAATCATTTAACTAATTAGTTTTTATTATACCTACAGAGCGGATTACAACTCTTTAAACAAGCCCTAAAGTTCATAAACAGAGCGGATTACAACTCTTTAAACAAGCCCTAAAGTTCATAGACAGAGCGGATTACAACTCTTTAAACAAGCCCTAAAGTTCATAAGCAGAGCGGATTACAACTCTTTAAACAAGCCCTAAAGTTCATAAGCAGAGCGGATTACAACTCTTTAAACAAGCCTTAAAGTTCATAAGCAGGGCGGATTATTAAATAAAATAATTTAAGCCTTGAAGTTATCGTCTAGTTATTTGTCTGGGCGTTTGTTATTATTAACAATGTAGTTCCTTTTCTGTTTTTAAGGAATCTATTTTGTTTAAGTATTCTTTGGTTGAATGCTTAGTTGTCTGGGCGTTTTGTTCGCTTGGTGTTAATTGTTTCCACTAGTTAGGATTCAGTTATGTTAATAATTAATTATTTTTTAATTAATTTATTTATTTATTTTTTCTTTTTATACTCTTCCTCATTTATTCCTTAAACACTTCTGCTTTAAGGTCAGCAGTTTTATACTACTGCCCTATCTTATGCAAGTTACTTCTTCAAGAAAATATCTTGAAATAGTTTTTTTGAAAGGAAACATTTGAGTACCACAACACAGTTTTAATAACTAGTGCTGCAATTCTCACTGTTAATAGTATGGAAGGTTTTATTTTTTTGAACGTAGGATGAAAGTGGTAGCATTTGTGTATGGGCACTAAGAATTTTTTTTTATCCTATTAACGGGAAAAAAAAAAATTCTTCTGTAGGAAGAGGGGATATGTAACGTAGCGTTACTTATTTTATTTATTTTATTAGTTATATTACCTTATTTGTTTATTTATTTATTTAAGTATTTAAAAACTTATTATTTTTTTTTAAATATATAGAATTGCATTGACGTTCAATATTCAAAATTTTCATTTCAGTAGAGCGTTTTTTGTTTCTCTGTCGCTCGCAGAGAGCGGTTTAGTTTTGTGCTGATAATAGCCTGTATTTGCCAGTTAATTTTCTTTTAAAATTTTATTATTCAGTTTAAAATATTTATGTAAAAAAAACCCCGGTTTATAAATGGGGTTTTTTGTTATGGTTTTTTGTTTTGGTTTTTTGTCATTCATGGATTTAATTAGAGATATATAATTATCATATAATGAATCCTGGGTTTTATCCGCATTTTACATTCTGATGAGCCTTCTTCATTTTTCCTTGGTGACACTGATGAGCAGCGTGTTTTATTTTGCCGAGAAGGAAAACTATTATTACATCCAGCCATTATTCACATCCAGCTAAGTTTTTAACTTTTATTAGCCGCATTTATTGAATCAAATATTAAATTTCATATATATATATATATATAATAACGTACGGGCTTAAGGACCACCCCCTGTGTATTTTTTTTTGTTTTGTTTAAATATATTTTAAGTGCTAACATATGATTTTTTTCATTTTTTAGTTAGCTGGCGCCCAATTTTTTTAGTTAATTTCATAGCCGAAAACGTTATCTTAGTTCAATTATTTTCAACGTTTCACAGAGTCCGTAAACGTTTTTGCTAGACGAGTTGCTATTTAAAAAATCAATAAACGCTTTCAAAGTAACTAAAAATAGGTCAAAAAGGCTGACTTTTACGTTCTATTCGGCAACCTCTGAAGCTCTGAAGCAATTAAGGCACGAGCTGTCAGAGAAACATTTGAAAAAAAAAAAAAAAAACTTTAGACTACCTTCGTTGGTTGCGTCAAAGGGCGCACAGTTAAGTTTTATATTACTTATTTATTTACTAGCCACCCCCAATACAGAATTATACTTATACATAAACCTGTCTCGTTTATCGTTCTCTCTACAAATGAAAACTTTTTTATATGTTAAAACATTTACCTACTCCATTCTTAATGCTCATGTATATTTTTATTTTTAGGTAAAATTAACAGAAGTGTTTTCATGAAATTCATATTAAAAGAATTCACAATTACTTTTACAATTATAAAAAAGTTACATATTAAAACTTCCGAAAATACAATTCTTAATTATAATTTCCAATTTTAAAAATAACTAAGCGAATTTTCTTATATTTTTTGAGGTTTAATGAGTTTTACGTATTTTGTAGTTATAATAAAGTAAATATTTTGCTTAATAAAGCAACAAAATATGTTATCAAAGTGAAACGTCAAGTGTTAAATTTCAAACGTAAATACGAGTATGACTAACGAGAAGGTAAAACATGAATTCATGTCACGTCTCTCAATCTAGAAGGGACCTAATTTGTAAACAAGGTGTTTGCTGTCTTATATAAAAAATTAAGGTATTTCTAACGAAACCTTAGATGAAATGTTTTTTTCGAGGGACAAACTACGATTTTATTGATAACCTATTTCTTATTTTAGATAATATAAACATTAATTTGGTAATTCATTTTTTATTAATTTGGCAACACTTTTTATTTATCTGACAATAAAAACATTTCGTGATGATAGATCTATTAGTTAGATGACACAAATTGATGACAAAATATATAGTTCCCTTTTCTAACGTCTTTTCATTGTTTGCTGAATTTGTACAAGTTAAATTATATTATTTTATTTTTAGTATTTCATAAAACTAATATAACAATGTCCTTACAAAATAGGCATATTATTAAAGCATATGAATGTTACTTATATTACATTTAGGAATTTAGGAATTTATCAAAAGATGAATTTTCTCCTATACTATTTTATAAAAAGCAAAGAAAGAATGCTAGTTTTCTTATTAATATTAACGGATCAAAAGAATGTGAAAGCATCGATAGGCAATCACGCGTTTTCTTATAAAGCAGACATTGTGAGTAAGATTCGAACAATAATGAGCCTTAAGTCTAGTGCATAAGACCCACGCTGAGTGCATTACATAAATTTGTGTTCCACGACGTCGTTTAATGATGTCGTGGAAAGGATGCTTTGATCTCGTTTCAAAGATATGGTACAAGTTAAAAGAAATATGTCTTTTACAAAACACTTTTTATACTTACCTATAATAAATTCTAGTGTAGTTTTACTAGAAAAGAAGAAGTTTTATGTGAAGTCTGGCGGAGAAGCTGACAGTCCACTTAATGGTAAAAATAACAGAATTAGAAATTTTTCATTAAAATTTCTGTGGTAAAAATCTATCATCGCCTGTAAACACAAGTGACATAATAAAACCCATGATTAAAGAAGATCACATACATACAGCTACAATAAACTATGTATAATGTATAATATCCATAGTAAGTATATAAATTTGTATATACTTATTATGTAAAAATTTCATCAAAATCAGTTCCTTAATTTAGAATAAATAACGCGGACTGTATCTATACTTTTATACTTATATATTTAAAATATTATAAATGCGAAAGTATGTTTGGATGTATGGATGTTTGTAACTCTTTCACGCAAAAACTACTGAACCGATCACCATGAAATTTTGTATACACGTTGTCTGGGACACCAGAAAGGACATAGGCTACCTTTCATCCAGAAAAAAAGTACTATTCCCGAGGGATCAATAAAAAATAAAAAACTAACGCCTGACCAAAGTATTATAGCAACACGAGGTCAAGTTTTATATTGCTTTTTTTTAAATTTTCAACGCGGACGAAGTCGCGAGCACCAGCTAGTACACAATATATTCCTTACCGCAATGTAAAAGTGGCCTGTATCTGTATTAAATAATTTCGATATCTCTTGCTTCGTAATTATAAAAAAATATTATTAACATATGACAAATAATAATAAAGCTCCGCTAATACTCGTGCCTTGCACCAAACATTTTCAATGGCAAAACTTATCCCAAGCCAATAGTTGTGGGCTATATCAAAGGGAGCAACCCAACTTCGGTTTAGTTCGGTAACATTCGGAAAACTTTGTGAAACGAGCTCCGTTTTTAAGTCCGGTTTGTTTAATAAAAGTAAGGACTAATCAAATCTGCTCACTCTAATATCAATAAAATTTTCTAAACGATACTTTTTTAAAATCTTTGAGATAAGTAGGTACTTACTTTACATTGATTTGTTGGCTAATGGTGTCATTATCATCATCATAATACACTATCTTCTTTTTTCATGTAACCTTGATGGTAGTTTGATGATAGCTGACATCTTTATCGTTGTGACAATTTGGCGCCAGTGACGCTCATTTTTTTTAATTTTTAGATGATCCCTCAATATTTTGAGCATTCCTACAGATATCATTACAAGGGAAGTTGGTTTCTAAAGAGATAATAATCCCTAGATAGAATTGTTGTGGCTCCGTGTTGCAAGGGCCCCGTGCAATCTATATGCAAATATGCGTTCTACTCAATTAGAAATGAAACTTATTTTTATACACACTAAGTTTGAGAAACGCGACGATTCATATAGAACTTTGAAATATTTTCTTAAGACAACGACTAACCTCAAAATAAGCGCAACCTGAATTAACGTTCAATACTTCACAAAAAGTATAGAACTTAAATAATTAATAACTAAGCTTAAAACAGATGTAGTATAGTCACTAAAAATTCATATTACTGTGACGAGAAAGGTTTTTTTTTGTATAAATCTGCCCAATACAAACTTTTTGAATATGGTCTCATATGCACTGTATTTTTATGTAAGTTTTAATTGTACTCTAAAATTACAAAAAAAATACTTTTAATGCACTTTAGGCACGCAGCGAGGAATAAATCGAGTGTTCATATATTACATGTATATTTTTATATTTATTAAAAAAAATTATATTTCTATTATTTCGTACAACGTATTTGACACAAATCTTTGAAGATTTAATTCTGGCATACCATCAATTCTGGCCACAATATTATACATACTATTATATTTACGGTATGCTATCAAATGTTGCCGTCAAATAGGAATGATGGCATATTACTATGAACTAGTTTTTGCCCGCGACTTCTTCCGCGACCATTTTTGTTAGGTGTTAACGTTTACTCAATCTTTATTGCTCATATATATTTTACAGACGTTAATTTTTAATTTTTTAATTTTTTAATTAAATAACACATTATATAAAACACAATAGGTATGCTAATTATTCACAAAGAGTTGACTTTGCTGCCGTAGTGAGAATTAAATAAAACATGAACTAACTCCACTGGTAGACCACCAACTATTTACTTTTATTGGATGTTGAACCTGCCATTTGGCTATTACTTTGGGTAGCTGCTATCATATATTTGAAGACTACATTATCTATTTCATTCGTCAGCCTCAGGCGGTTTTCTTCGTTCAGCTTTTTCAATTTCTGTGCTAACAGTTGTCCGTACATATCACATTCGTCAAATACTTTATTATCATTTTGATCATCTCTCTTTTTCATCATTAACAATGCTTGGTCAATTTTTTTCTTTGCTGCCATGTATTCCTGCATTTCGTGTCTTCTTCGCTTAAGTCCATGTATACTTGAAAAAGATTCGTTAATACTGACATTAGACTCTGGCGTAATAGGCCTCTCTGTACTTTCACTATGAACAGATTGTTCTTCTAAACTGAGGTCATAGGAGAAGTTCCTCTGTATATTTATATCTACATGTTCCTGTAACAATGAAAAGTTTTAATTCGTTAAGTCATCATGATTAATTGGTGGAAATGGTTCAGAGAATTTCTTCATTGGTTGATCTCATTGCTCATCCCTATTGGTGTTAGGCGAAGGTAGCCATCTACTATTAAGTGGGCCGTCAACCTGCTTGCCACCTTGCCATTATTAAGAAGAAATGTTTATTTCATCAAATATAAAATAATATACCTAATAATTTACACAACATACATATACATAAAATCATAATCAAACTTATCTATTATGGGAATCGATAGAAGCCGTTAAATGAAATCAAAACTTAGTAAAATATCTCAAATACATGTTAAAAAACTTCTTAACAATAATAGCCGTGGTTTACGGATTCGCGGGAAAGAGATAGCGAGATGAGAGTTGAGTCGCGATAGACGAAGAGGGTCGCAGTATTCTTTCAGCTTCCATCTTGAATGTTTGGGGAAAAGTTTTAAGAACGTTTTACACATAAGTTTGCAAATAACATAATTGTTTGAATAACTTATGTAGGCCAATTTGAAATTTTTCAACATATAAAATACAAAATATTCATAATATTAAAAACGCACGATATACCCCTTCCTTTTTTTTATTGGTTGATTATTTAATTTTTGAGTTCAACCACAGAATAATAAGTTATAAATTTATCTTTGTCTTATATTTCTATGGCTATAGCCAGACATGTTATAAATTGAATCATCCAACGGATTTTTATCCGAAATAAATCAGAAATTATTTTTTATAAAAATTGCAGATTAAAAAATTGCACCCGCGCGAAGCCAGGGACGGGTCGCTAGTTTTTTTTTAAAATAATTACTTAATAAAACAAAAAAAATATTAAATTACAATATTTATTAAGTAAAGTCATAGATAAAATACTACTTACTGGTTAATACTACTTACTGGTATAGTAAACAAACTTACCATATCTTCCAATTTTGGTTGTTTATCATAAATATTGCGCATAAAACTGTGTATAGGTTCAAATGCAAACCAGCAAGGCTTATACATCTCGTTTTCATTTCCACTCGAGTTGTTACTCTTTCTTAAACAGTCTCTGTACTGTGTGAACATGGAATTCTTCTTTTTCTTTAGTTCTGCAACTGTTATTGGCACTGAGAACGCATCTTTAACACGATTCCACGCACGGTTAACTGTATCTCGATTTTGAAGTTTCGGATTATAAAGAAAAGGTTCTTCTTGAATTAATTCAATAAATTCCAAGGTTAATTCTCGTGTCCATTCCATTTTTTGTAGTCGCCACGCCACAGGAACAGCAATACACGTCTGCTCAGCGCAACGTGCGGACGCCAACTATCTGAGTAACTGTTTAAAACTGACGCTTTACAAATGTGTGCGTGAGCTAGTTCAAACATTTGCTGTTTGCAACCTTGGTCGTACGCTATAAAAGCGGTACAGCGCACAGTGATGGCAAATATTCATTGTTTGCCAACACGAATAATTTCTGACTCACATTATACTGGTCTATGTGTGTGGTATGTCTAATGCCGTTTTTATATTGGATCTACATTTCGGTCGATAGGAAATAGAAAGTTAAATGAAATCAATAATCAAATCAAATATAAAAACTACGTAAGTATAAAGACCTTTTAACTTTAGCTCAACTGATACCGAAATTAATAGCGATATAAAACCGAAATCTTTATGTTCAACACCTTACTTCATTAGTCATTTAAAAGAAAACTAGCGACTTGCCCTCGGGATCACACGACACTTCTCTTTCTCCAAAATGATAAAACTATATAACAAAATATGTACTAATGTTATTACTTAAACCCCAAAAAAATTTTAAATTTAGCACCCCCAAAGTAGAGGGTGCTAACATATATTTAAAAAAAAAACTCGGCGTTCCCAAAACTCAGTGGGTTATTAATTTTTTTTCTGTATCAAACCCGGCCACCCCTAGTCCCCACACGTTCCGATGGATTATTGCATTGTGATGACATTTGCATCTATTATTTAGTCTGTTTACGCGGAGATTTCTTATTAAACTATTCAAGGGGTCTGATAATTGGCTACTGGGAAATTCTTAATATTTCTATCAATTAAAGACAACAAATCTTGAGACATTTCTGTTGCTGTACGTCAATCATAAAATACAGAAATCCTTATTCACAATTTCATGAAAATATGGCCTTATATTTCATACTTGCTGCTGCACACTACTTTGTCCGCTTAACTTTACAAAATATAGCCTATGTTACTCGCTGATAATGTGGCTTTCTATAGGTGAAAGAATTTTTAAAATCGGTCCACTAGTTTTTGTACAAACAAGTACAAATCTCTTTATAATAATAGCGTCGTTTTGTATGAAAACGACACTAATATTAACTAACTGATTCTTTGAACTACCTCAACCACTGTTTTTCGGATCATATCCCCGAGAAATTCTTATTGTCTATTTCTCTCACTCTCTCTCAGGGCCGAGCCACACGGTGCGGTGCGGCGCCGCACCGCATTGATTACGCCGCATTGGCGGACACACTGTGGCGCATCAACCACAACAATGTCGCTACGGCGCCGCAATTCTCTCTAAGAACTACAACCGGTGTGCAGCGCGGTGCGGTGGCACTCCGGCGCACACCCTCCGCCCGCCTCGTCTCGCCTAGCGAGCGTACGGTGCGGCGCCGCACCGCACCGTATAGCATGCCACGAGTATCTGTATGTAGGATGCCGCACGGCACAGAAACGGCACCGCTGAGGCGCCGAAACGCTGTCGCACCGCACCGTGTGGCTCAGCCCTCAGTGCCTTTTCAATCCTAAAGAATAATTCAGACTGTCCTGAACTTGTTCTGTTAAGAGCCAGCTGGAACAGTTGCTTGACTGAGGCAATCCAGTCCACTGCACGATGTTTCGTAACCACGAATTTCTTCTTCGCGCCCAGCACGTCTCTTCCTTTCCACATTTCCAAGCACTTGTCTGTTGTGGCTAAGGCATTCAATCTAACGCTTCCATAATCATAGAAAAATATTTCTATATCATCTTTCGAGTTTAGCACAAAGAGAATAGACTGCGTAACACTGCAGCGTGCGTTCTACAGGAAACACTTTATTACAGAACTTTGAAATGTGAAAGGGTTCATATGGTATTTCTGGGGTGACTAAAAATTTAAGTCTTTTGAAAAATCCGCATAAGAGATAAAATTAATGACATGACACACATGTGCCGTGTAAAGCTTTGCGTTTTGTATATAAATAAATACGGTTGGAGTCGTTAGCGTACAGCGACTGTCGGAGATGGGGTTATGCATGAGCGAACAAAATGTATGTCACGATCTCGCCACTTAGCCTTAAAGCTGCACGCGGGATTGAAGCTAGATTTGTTTCGCCTGCTTCTAGACAACTGTTCTACAACTATGTAATTCTGTTTTAATAATCCATACTAATAAATGTGAATGTAACTCTGTCAGTCTGTCTGTTACTTTTCATGCCTTAACTGCTCAACCGATCATCATCATGATTTATGTCACAACAATAAAGATGTTATGGTGTATATGGCAAAAAATAAAATAAAATATATTAGTTATATTAATACACTATATAATTATAATATATTTTTTAATTTTTAACACGGACTAAGTCGCGGGCAAGTTCTCGTGAAATATTAAATTTATTTATTTAGTTATAAATAAATATATTCAATATTTCATATTTATAAATAAATTTATTCAATAAATAAATAAATAATTATTACCTATTGAAACTTAACAAGCTTAATTATATAAATTTATAAAAATGTAAAACTTTTACTGGGGTGGTCATAACATTGGATATTAGACATGAGTTTCGTTTTGTCCATATTCATCTTAAGGCCCACCCTTATAGAAACTCGGCTTATTAAAATCTTGATCGTATATATATATATATATATGTGTGTGTCTTAAACTACCATAAAAATAATATATATAATAAATATATAGTATATAAGTACAAAACTTTTGTAGGAAACTAAATAATTGCTGATTAGTCTTACATTTGAAAGATGAGTTTAGGTGTAACAGTCATTAATTAGACATTTAAAATCAATCTTTTCCCCGAAAAACGTCAATACTTGTTCTTACTTATTAAGAAATTCTTCTTTGTAACTCAAATCAAACTTTTAATTACTTCGAGTTTTAAATAACCCAAAGTCATCTTTATTTTGTTTTCGGAAAGTTACTTGTAAAGGGTTCTCTGAAGCATTTTACAACGGATAAATAAGTCTCAATAAAGGGTTTCAATCGTTTTAGTGGCCTTTTCATTTTGTATTATCTATATCCTATACTTTCTATCTATCTATATAATAAAATCGTAAGCGAGCCGTGTATGTTCATTAAATAGTCTCAGAAACGGCTTAACGGATTTGGATAAAATTTGGCACACTTATAGCTTATTACCTGGATTAACATATACTTTTTATCCTGAAAACATATTAGGTTCCTGTGTAGTGTAATCAATATAATTGTTTAACAATAGTTCCAAAGTTACAATGATTTCTACAGTAATAAAACTGTTTAAGTCACTGCTTAAACTGGATAGTGTTCCAACAAAGATCCAACCACAGCACATGTGTTGACTTTGTGTAGAGAAATTAAAGCCTTTCATCATTGTATTGCACTTAACATTAAATGAATTGTCAACCTGCGTACAACCACTTGTCAAAATGGGTTAATTAAATTATGATTATTTATGTCTATTTGTCGATACAAAATAAATTAATCACCTTAGTATAGGTAGGTATAAGGTAAGTAAAAAAATAAAAAAAAATCATAAGAGTTTCTTGGAGAAACCTAATTGATAAATAAATGTTTGATTTGGTTTTGATTTTGATTATAAGGTAGTTATAAATATTTATCATCACTGCTGGACATAGGCCTCGCCCATAATTTTTCCATTGGCACACTTGCAATAATTTATATACTAACAAAAGTATAAATATCCCTAAAACACTGAGCATGCAGTGCTGTGCACGGCAGCAGTGCATCTAGGAATTCAAAATGCAGTCTTGCACAATGCAATATAAGAACGGACTTTTCAATTCACAAAGGAAATGCAACCTTACACGTCCTCTTAACGCCAACAAACGTCTCCGAAGTGATTTCCAGTCATACTTCCCTCAAGAACGTAGCTAGGATATAAAAAAAAATGGAAAAGCTTCTTATATGTGCTTAATAATAAGACGTATTTAAATTATAAAATAATTATTACATTGAAATGTAGCAACGTATGATTTTTTTAATATTAAGGTCAACAGACAGGTTGAGGTTTTATTTGTTGCTAGGCTACCTACCTATAACATAAGCAATGCTACAGGTGCTGCAGTTGTCACGTATTTAGAGAATATATATACATATGATATCTAACAGGACACAGGACACAGGACACAAGACACAGGATGCAGGGCACAGGGCACGGGACACAGGACACGGGACACGGGACACGGGACACAGGACACGGGACACAGGACACGGGACACGGGACACGGGACACGGGACACGGGACACGGGACACGGGACACGGGACACAGGACACGGGACACAGGACACGGGACACAGGACACGGGACATAGGACATAGGATAACAAGACATAGGATTTTTCCAATTTCTAGCGTACTTTTCTTAAACTGTTATCTTCTTCTGTTAGCCTTTTCAAATCTTTATATTATCTGTGGTACGCTTTTGTTTCTAATCTCGGTTCGCCGTATTCGCAATTGGCCTCGTTCGTTCGTTTTCCGCTGAATTGTCATTGATTGCACGCCAATGAAGTTGAATTGACTAGTGACGTTCTCAACTTAAAAGCGATATTGAACTAACTCCGTTTTCAACCCTGCTATCGTTTACAATCGAAGCGGATGAGAATATCAATTTTTCGTGTATTTATATGAGGAATTCGTATTTGTATGAGGAATATGTCTCAAACGAATACCCTGATTCTAAAAATAGTTTAAAACGCTACAAACTATATACTAACAGTAACATAATTCTAAGGTCACTTATTTTAAGTATTTTAATAAACAAATGTAAATTTTGTAGAGCCAGCTATTTTACAGCATTTCCACATAAGTACACCATACTCCACTTAAACCAGTTTTTAATGCTGTATTAGGGCAGAATATACAATGTGACAGCTACAAGATTTTTTTCCGTGAATACGTCTTTAAAATTGTTTCCCTTATTCCCTTGTCAATTATTCGCTTGCCGTCCTACAACAGTGTTTATCTAGCAACCTTCGTCTAACTGTCAGTGCAGTAATGTTAAAATGAAATTAGTATTAACCGCCGCTTAATAAAACAAATAGCTACCTGCCGGCCCCCGCATACTTGTGTCTTTACAAACACGGCGTTAATAAACTTTCAGAAACTCGCGACTGTCATACAAGCGCGTAATATAATTAATAGGGAGTTTGTCTGCCTCCTTCAGGCTTCTCATCAACCGTACATAATATAAGCAGTAGGTAGGCTGTTAAATAAAACAAAAAATACAAACTATAGTTTTGTATTATTTTATTTATTATAGAGAATATCCTTTTTTAATTGGGTTTCTCTACAAAAAAAAAAATAGTCTATGAAGATATTTAAAAACTAGAAATATGTTTCAAAGGAATTTGTGTTTAGAAAGGCTCTAATATTGTGGTTTAGAAGAAAGTGTGCATTTTTACAATTGAAATAATAATAAAATAATAGATCCAGCAAACCTCTTGGCACAATTTGAAACGGTTTGCTTAGGTACACTGGCAAGTCAATCACTATTGGTGCAATCCGACTGATGACCCAATCGGAGCCAATCGCTGTTGGCGCAATTCGATTGATGAACCAATCAGAGCCAACCGCTGTTGGCGTAATTTGACTGATTAACCAATCGCGCGTAACTCCGAGCGACGTGCACCGGCCCCTTACTGGTCCCTGCACCCCATCATCAAAGAAACCTAAAATAGGCTTCTACGAGCTTCTACGCAGTTTACGTTTTGTACCAAGAAGTTTCCCATTATGATATACTTATATAGATTTATTGGCATGTATATAGTGACGTCACTAAGTACTCTCCAGCAAAAATAGATGATTAATCTATAGGGGAAATATGTTTTAATAGACCACTGAGCTCTACAACACACGAAAACATAGATAAATCGGCGTGTAAATGGTTTTTGCGTTCAAAAGTTAACCAATTTTAGTACACATACTGTGGGACAGTAAAGTATGCTAACGCTCTTCGCGACGGAGTTTGTTCCACTTACGGACAAATGTTTTGTTCTCATACCCGCAATATCACAATGAATCATATACAATGGCTACTTGCTGTAAGCAAGGCAATGTAGTGAATTTAATATTACATTTAAATAGGTTTTTACCACTATTAAAATACTTGCAAAAAATTGTAAAAAAAAAGGGATTTATTTACAGTTATTACAACAGCGATCAATAGTTCAATAATTAATGATTGGCCACGAAGGCATTGTCAAAATACAAAATATACAAAAATATTTGATTGCTTCGATATCAAATTTTTTAATACTTAAATTAATGCAAATTAATTCCAATTAATTAAGGTTATTCATGAAGCTCTAACTACACTGGTAGATGTGTTTTAAAAGGTCTGTGTACATTAAGGACAATCTATGTAGAGACAATTGGAATAGATCAACCCCACATGCGAAATGGCAAACTTCTTGAAGCGTCGTCAGCAAATATGTAGGTATTTACAGACTAAATTCATAAGTAAGGTTTTGAGATTAGTCACACGATTAGTTGCTTCATCGATCTAATTGTTATGAACACTTTCAACATGAACGTAAAACGACATAATTAATATTGATAGCGTACTTCGAATAGCAATCGTAACCGTATGAATATACGGCTCTATTTCAATTAGTAAAACGGCATATTTTAATTTATTCTATTTTAATTAAGATACTTTTAAGTAAAAAAATCAAGGAATTTTTCTCTTATATAAATAATATGTCATGATAACATTAGCTAATTTTGATAATTATATGAGGCAAAGAGATTGTAGGACCACTTGATGATACTCTCAAGCCTTGTCGACCCGGTGATAAGATCACTTGATGATAGGGCGTTAAGAAGACATAGGCTATAGAAGGCGTTAAGAAAAATCACTGGTTCACTCTTCGAAACAGCATAAGCACAAGTTATTTCATTGTAGTCTTCGTTAAGGGATCTTTTACTGCATCCATAGTTATTCCTATTCGTAAAATATTTGTGTCAAGTGTGAGAGCGGCTTAAAGTTACTTTTAAATATTGTGATTATTTTAGTATCAAGAGCATTTCTTGTAATTTGATAAAATAAAACTAGGTGATTATCATGAGCAATGAAGACAGAGTTTTATTAAACATTTTAAAACAGAAAAATATACATTAACATTTAACAAAGGGCGAACTCATTCCAAAGTTATGAGGTTTCACTATTCATTATCTCTACAACTTAAAATTAAAATCAGACTTCTTAATGCCACGATGCCTTTTTCCACCAAATTTAGCCTAAACAAAAATAAGTTCTAAATAGATATTCAAATAGTATAAAGGTGTGTTAATCCCCCCCAAATAACTTGTCGACAAAACCTCTCCCCTCCAACTAAGTTTCAATTAAACTCTCCCTTCGTACAAAGCGCTACGCTAAGCCTACGGGGCGCTACCGTGCTACGTCGTAGCCTGTTTACGTTTTAGACGTGTTTCTCAAAATAAAATAGATTAAGGGATTTGTCAGTAAATCTATATGATATGTTAAAGGCAAATACTATGTGTTAAATAATCTGTTTCAGCATATAATTTATATTACGATGTAACGTGATACATGTTCTGGTATACCGTATCCCACTGCTAGTCATACACCTGTCTCTACTACAAGTTATCTGACGATGTATATACATTTTTTTGTATTAAGATCGTCAGACAGGCAGACTTGAGTGCAGTCCATATGATGGCAAGTGTCTACCGTCGTGGATAGCCATAGCGCTATCCAAGATAACCTGCCCTGAATTCACAAAAAAAAGTCTTGACCAGTTGACAGACAGATCCAACAAAAGTGTATCAAAAACAATACTGGTTAAAAGAGTTCTCTTTATTATTTTGAGTCCTAGAACTCTATAAAGTTAAAAATTTTCGTCCAGATGGAAATTGGCCAGTTTTTCTTTTTAAAACACGGTTGAGTAATCAATCTCAATTTGGTGGACGCTGTGAACTTTAAAGAGTTTTTTCCATTAGCGAGATCGAATAAAAAAAACCTCTTAAGTGCTGGGTGTGTAAAATGGAGTTTCTAGTGGAGGCCAGCTATGTAATAAAGGCGAATTGAAAAAAACCTGTTTCCAAACTATGCACACTTTCACGTGTCGAGCGTCCTTTGAATCTAGTTCGATAAGCTGGAACTGTGGAGATTTTCAAAATTTCCCTCGCACACCGGAGATTAGGGCCCCCTTTTTGTGGGAAATCCTGTAAATGCTAGATTGAATGTAGCGGCTGGTTCCTATTGCGAGTTACGACAATGAAACGAGATGATATTAAATATTCTATCGAAATTACTTTTTGACTCACACGATACTAGAACAGCTTAGTTTGGGGGTCAAAGGTAACTTAAAACTTAAGTCTTTTGCATATGAACTGTGAAAAAATAAATAAACTTACAAACTTCACAGAAACCTTATTCATAAACGTTTTTGAAAAAAATATCATTACCAATTTGATAATCAATTAATTGCCCTCAAAAGTTATTCATCGAAAATTGCTGTATTTTATTCGCTGCCACTTGTTTCCAAAAGCAAGCAAAAAATATCTTGCGTCTAAATTAAAAGAAATATATCCTTACATATTATAAAACAAAGTTCTCCACCGCGTCTCTCTGTTTGTCTGATCGCGATAAACTCAAAAACTACTGCACCGATTTTCATGCTGTTTTCACCAATGGATAGAGTGGTTCTCGAAGAAGGTTTTAGTATATTTTCACGCGAGCGAAGTCGCGGGCACCAGCTAGTTTGAAAATAAGTGATTGACGATTTTTTAATAGATTTTTTTTTAATATTTCAAAAAAATATATTTACCCTATGTAACGGTCGGTTGATGGTAGGGGACTACCATCGTCGCCTATTAATAATTGCAATGTTATAGGTGCTGCAAATGCTAATGCCTACTAGTAGGATAAAAGAGAAAGGATTAAGAATTGATAGGGAAATAGGTACTGGCATCCATCTATTACTCACTCACCAAAACACAAAAGCACAAATGCTGTTATTGCTATGGTCTTCAGCCAGGAGGTGGTTGTTTTCATATAAACCATACAAGCATTTATTATGTTGTAGGTATCATGTAAACCTAAAATCCAAATAAATATTTCTTATATTTCCAAGTAACTTGTAATAAGTATAAGTTGGGAATATTTCTTTTTATCGTTTTAATATAATTTTTAGAATAACCCTCGGGGACAGAGGCCAGCCTGTAAACCCCTTTAATAGGATTTTGATATTGTGCCGCCGGACTCCGGCTCCTATTGAATTATACCTCGAGCGTTAGTAAGCTTTATATTTTGCTTTACTTCTCTGTTAAAGTTTATTTTCTTAATAGGCTTTAATAGGCGTGCTTTAATAGGCGAATATGAACATATTTTATTAGGCCCTTTTTATTATTTTCACAAATTTGTTAATCTTTTTAAGAAAACCATCAGTATTGATTTTTTTAAGAAAGAAAGAAAGTTCATGGTACTGAGATGCAAGAGGCTTTTAGGACAGATCCATAATTAATCATTAGCTGTTGTATTTAAATTGTTGATATGTACCTAGAGTAACATATTTTCTATATTTTCTACGAGGACGAAGCCGCATGCAAAAGCTAATATAAAATATATTTATAGATATAAAAAAGAAAAAAAGGAACCTCACAAGTACTAATAATTTGATCTATCTTGAGCATAATATTTGAAAAATATAAAGTAAAAAAAAAATGTCCATTAATGTGATTCCATTGTCTATGATTCGGCTATAAAAAATGTACGGCCCCAATATTCGTATACGACGTGGGAGAAATAATAAATTTTATATTACCAATATTGCGGAGAGGTAAAACCATTCAGCTGAGTAGCGTTATTGTTCATTGAGTTTTAAGCGGATTTTTTTTTACTGAGCCATAAAATACTATTACATTAGCCGAGGCCTATAGGGAGAATGCGGAAAAAGAAATTCAAAGTTAACCCCGTCGGAAACAATAGACATATTTTAACGATAGATTCCGTTTTTACATAATATCATAGATTAATGCAGTTATCATGCTAGGGACCAACTACACAGACTATCAAAATATATAAGTAAAAGATATTTATTTATTTATTTATTTTATTAAATAAATAACCTTACAGCGTGTAATATTTAAGAAATACATTTAAAAAAATTAAATTTTTATATAGCCTATTACAAGGTTAGATATATTAAAATTTATAAGTCCAAAAAAAATAATACGAGTAATTAAATATTATATACAATATATGTATATTGTATATATATATATATATATATATATGCACATTATATGCAGATACATACTTATAATCACAAATGCGTGCGGCGTGTGTGTGTGTGTGTGTGTGTGTGTGTGTGTGTGTGTGTGTGTGTGTGTGTGTGTGTGTGTGTGTTTGTGTTTGGGTGTGTTTGTGTTTGGGTGTGTTTGTGTGTAATTCTTTTAACATTTTTAACTTTTATTTGTAAGAAGTAACTAACTAACTACTGGATTAATGTAATGAAAACGACTGTCACGTTTTTCACTCTTATAAAATTTTACATAGATGTCGTTCGAAACTTGCTTTTCATTTTAAATAAATCACATATTTTACGATTCTTGTAAGGCAATCATTACCTATTTAAGTATCTATTACCTATTTTATTATTACCTATTGTTACCTATTTTTGTACGTAATTTTTTCAATAAATAAATAATTGTAATTTCATTACGCCGTAAGCTCAGCTTCAACCGTGTCCATACCTTTATATATAAAAGTTGTAATGACCGCTCTGTGAACGGTGATTCTAACTGTCCAACTCTAAATGAGAACATGTTCTGTTATGGTTACGAAGTAACTCTTATGGGAACACTAATCTCTTATTATATTGTGTACACTGCATTACTATTATTCGAATATATATTGTATCAATAAACTAAACAAAAAGATTTTCACTTACAAATGAGAATAAAGGCACTCAACTGTTTTTCCTTTACCTATTTATGTATAGACTTATTTCATTCAATGTTCCCAAACAAGTGGCAAACAATATAAATTAAATGTTTAATTTTAGAAAAGGAATAATTTTGTTTGAAATACAATATCTACATCGAATAGTCCCAATAGCTAAGGTTTCAATTCAATTTGCAAATAGAAATTCGTTATTGGATATCCTTCCTATTTGATTCTGTTTTTGAATTCTCACAGGACCTGTTACAAGTGCTTCTTTAGCATTTCTTTGTTACAAGTTGTTACAAGTGGTTCTTTGTTCGAATAGTATACATTACGATGAAACAATCGGAATGTTTATTAAAATACTGTATATTAAATAAATATGCACATGGAATAAATATTTTCATAGTTATACCATGATGAAATACAGGACTATTAAAAATAGGGAACTTCTCAAACATTGGGAGTACTTATAGTCAAGATAAAAGTATTGTGATGAAAATGATTTTTCTCTTTACATGGTTTTATAATCGATTTATATACTAACTAGCTGTTCACGCGACTTCATTTGTCTACAGTTTGGATTACCTTGGATTTGAAAAATTCAAAAAAGTTTCATTTCCCTTTCAAATTAGTATTTAGAAAACTTATTTTTAAATTGAAACTTCAATTACACGTTCTCATCTGACTTAATTTCAATATATCTAGCTTTAAGCATTGTTGAAGTTTTTGTGATCATAGATATAAAAAAAAACCATACATAGAGTATTGTGCTTTTAAATATTTATATAAAATAAAATCTTATTTTTTAAAAAACTAGCTTCTAAACTGTGAATTTAAAATGGAACAATTTATATGAAGAACAGAGCCCTTATTTGACTCCAATTTAGTCTCGCCGGCGAACAAGATAAATTCCATATAGATAGGCATAAATAAAACGAGACGGAACGAGATTGATGGTCTTCTGAGGAATTTATGAAGACAAATACTGTAGCTTATCTGAACGCATCCCGCGAGACGATTTATCAAGATACAGAAGGTATAGGTAATAATGAAATATGATGAATTGTTAGTTCGCACCTACAGTACAGTCGATTGCGAGTTAAAACAGAATAACATTTAGAGTTCTACTTTATGTTTTAAATATGGAATTCTTGTAACCTTTTTTTCAAATTTTATTTTTTAATCTTTAATATTTTATTAATTTGTCAGGTAGAACATACTTTGTACTTTAACTGCTGTGTATAAATTAAAATCCCGAAAACATGTGTTCGCGCATATAAAGATTTTATTTATTTACTAGCTGTTGAACGCGACATCGTCCGTGTAACTTTATAAAATATAGCCCATGTGTTTCGCTGATAATGTAGCTTTTTATAGGTGAAAGAATTTTTAAAATCGGTCAACTAGTTTTTGAGTTTTTTCACTACAAACATACAAATCTGTTCTCCTTATAATATTAGTATAGATATTCAAGCTGGATGATCACTTTATGACTGTTTTAAACTCTATGCACTGTCACTACATAATTTATTACTCATTCAATTTGCTACTAAAATATGTGCTTCTATATCTGTTGTGTTGTTTCTAAACAAAATGTGTCTAGTTCGTATTACAATGAATAATTACACGTATCTCAAAGTGTATCAGGCTCCAAAATTTCTGCGCCATCTTAAATTACGGAGAAGGGTCGTTTCGGCAATAAATAATTCGGTTGAACTCCACGCAAAGTCCAAGCATTATGTGGACATATTTATGAACCTTTCCTATGAATTTTGGCAACGAAATATATTATTATTACTACAGTTTGCTATGTATCAGCATTTAATTGTGAATTTGTGACATATCTGTACTACCATAAAATTAATTTAATTAACTAAATTAATTTAATGAAATTAATTTTATTTAATAATGTCGTTCGGTCAGCATAAATTAAATAAAATTTAATTTAATTGATTATAAGCTTTTCGCAGAGTATGCCTAATAACCATAGAACTGGGGATGTCCGCCAAAAAGACCTTCGTTAATTTTTGCTAATACCGCTAATGCTAATCTGGAAGCAGTAAGCACCCTCACAGAAGACCCTCACACAACAGCCAGTGTGCTGTTGTGTTTCAGTGAATGCGTAAGGGATGCTAGAGTTCATTTTCCTATACCTTCCAAATCCTACTATGGTCGGCAACTCAGTTGCAGTAACCTCAGTCTTGCAGACCTCAATAATCATCACCTACATAAATACTTAGGGTAACTTATCTATTTAAAAATTCCCAATGTAAAAATGTAAAATAAGGGGCAATTAATTAAAATATTGGAGCCTTGAACTGCATTTTTTTTATATTTATGTAGTATTAAAGAAACTGCTAAAATTGAGGTTTGAAAATATTTTCCATCTCGAAGAGTCAATCTATATTTAAACTAGGGCGTTTTCCTGCGAAAAAAAATCAATAATTAATCAGCGTGGGACGACGGAAGAAGGAAACATTATTGAAATTTAAATATTTTTAGAAAAAGCAATAAACGTTTACAACTTGCTCATATAGAGAAATAATTTACAAATTATATAGTCAGGGTTCTGAGGATGCTTTGCTATTGATAATTTGCGGGATAATGGCAGCTACAGGTTCACTAGTAAACGGCGTTGACACAACGTTTAAAAAATTTAAACGCGTTGTGATCCCACGAACCCAGAAATTTATAAAAATGTAATTAGTACGGATATTAAATAGGTATATAACGCCTGACATATATTATACTTTATACAAGCATTGGATCTTTTTTTAAATAGCTGGTTGGAATGTTTAGCCTATGTATTAATGGCACTATTGAGAATAAAAAGCCCAGTAGTACCAACAATGGTACTGCTCAGCTGTACTACTGGGAATGTAGGCTATGTCCACCCTTTTTTTTAACGTTGGAAAAAAAAGAGAAAAATATTATTTCCTATACACATTATTAAAAGACTCAACGTTTATGTCCGACCGGGATTCGAAGTTACGCCTGCTTTGGTTGTCAACAACCGACTGTTTTATTATTCATTTAAAATATGAATGACAAAAATGAGATATCATAAAAATTACACGAATTTCACGCGAGTATTTTAACAGTGGCCGTTAGCGACTGAAAACATTTTTTTTTTCCAGCATCACGTTTCTAGGTTAATACCCAGAGATATTCATCATTTCAGATAGGAGGCGTTGACCCGTTAAACGGGTCTTATGATGTATAGGGTAGAGAGTAACTTTTTTATAAGAGTTTTATGTAAACACTTCTCAGTCATATTTTATCGCGTTTAATTAGTTTTTTTTTTGGAACCTCCATTGAAATTTAATTGTACGTGAAAATTTCAATGCCATTAACATAATAAATGTGATGGAAAACTGGAAAACTCAGATAACAATAATTTCTCTCGATTCTATATAATTTATAATACTCTCCCAAAAAACTAAATTGATTGATTTGAATTTTGTTTTGTTGAACATTTTTTTCATGTTTACCAACAAATCATTGATTCCCCTTAATTCTGGTGTGGTTTAGGAATAAAATAGAATTAGGAAACCCCAAAGGAGCAGCTGAAAAAAATAGCGAGTGTTAATTTAGTATCGAACTTCCAATTTGGATTTTTTTAAAGTCGACATACAGGCTGACGGTCCACTTGATGGTAGGTGGTTACCGTCGCCTATTACAAAAGAAACGCCACAGGTGCAGAATGTGCGCTGCCGACTATAGTGGGATAGTGGGCCTTCTGTAAGGGGGTGGTTACTGCCACCATAGGGGCTACCCAAATGATAACGAAACGCAGTATGCCCTGCAACTACTTTCTTGATCCAGACCCTAGTCAACTTTGAGAAGTTTATTCATTCTAGAAAACGAACCCAGGACTTTTAATACAGACCGTTAATGCAATTTCCTTAACCATTTAGTAGGCTCGTCAGTACTTTTAGTAGATGACGTTTGTGACTTTGATTTATTACATTAAACCAATTGTCAAGTAAGCCGTCTTTATTAGCTGGCGTTTCTCTTAGCGATAATATCAGAAATATTACCGGGGAAAAATAGCTCACGGAAAATCACAATCACATCGGGCACGTTCAATTGTTCCCGCACCCTACGGAACACAAATTAATATCACTTCCGTCTGTAACATCTGACGTATCATAGGGTAAAACGACAATTTCAGTACGGTCCCATTGCTAAAAACCTTAATTACTTATTACTTAAACAATCCCGAGCTTTACGTTTGAAATAAAAAAAAAGCGATCCTTACGAATCGGTGTTGATCTTAAATTTGAAGTCAATTTTAAACAATGTTGTTAATGTATGCAGTTGTATATCCACAAATACAGAAATATCGGCACCGGCTACATATTCATTAGCTTCGGTGTCGAATATCCGTGGGGTCCCAATGCGCTTAATTTTTTTAACATCTTGTCAAAACGTTTGGTCTATATAACCGGCGATACTAGAGTGGCTATTACCTCGGTCAACAGATTAGCATTGCCATACAATGAGGTAAAGCAGCCAGCACGCTTGGAACCCTGCCTATGGGACCGAAGCTTTATATCATTATATTTATATAACTTAGAATTAAATGAAACATTATATTGATTTTATGTATTTAAAAATAATAAGTATACTATTATATATGAATGTTAATGAGTAGTGGCTGGGCACATTTTGTTTCTAAGTCATAAATTGAGCGACCCGTCTGGCGGCGGAAACCACCTCTTAACCCGGCGCCACACATAGCAACATTTTTTGAACACATATATAGCTGGCACGGGTATTTGCTATTTGTGCAAATGTTTGACCAAACATTTGCGCTTTGCCATGCGATGTCGGTTTTTCGAGCGCACATCAAAGCGTTTAAAGTTCAAATGGGTTCGTAGCCTGCCAAACTTGTATGCAAAGTTCATTTGTGTTTAACGCGGTTGTTTTCTCATTGCACACATTAATAATAAATTTATTCTTTTTTGAATACTTATCGCTAGCAATGTGAACGTACCCACATCGGATTCCGACTATTATCGTGTTTACCCCGCACTAAGTGTGTAATTTTGTAGAAAAAATATTTTGATTTACTAACCCCTTCCCTTAAATAAAGCTTTACTGGTCAAACAGGATAGTTAAATAAGTAAATTAAATTACATTTTATATTTAACTATATTTTAGAGAAAAGAAAATAATTTAAAATTACTTTGTAGTAATAGTACCTACTTTTATGTATCAAGAAAAGTACTAAAAGAATATTCTTTAGCCTAGTTGTCTATAGAAAAAATAATTATGATCAACTGTTTACAATTTTTTTACAGATTTATATCTGTGGTTCCTTAGGCCAGAGTTAAAAGCATGCTGGCTAGGTTAGAGTTAGTAAACTTTCTTAAAATTAAGATAAAGTTCCTTAAAGTCCTTAAGTTTATTTTCGTTAAGTTGTATGAACATATAGATGAGATTTGTATGAACTGTATAAGCTATGCGGACTTTGCCAAAGTTATATTCTGTAGAAGAATACAAATGCTGTAAAAGTTTATATTAATTTTAGTTAAAGTTTTCATTAACTATTTCATAAATTATATGCCTTTTAAAGAAAATACAAAAGTTATATAAAATTGTTAATATCTTTTGTCTTAGACCAAAGGCTAAACCGCTAATCTCTTTCGCTATACTTTCTAAAAATCTTCCTAATCTTTAACAGGAAAATATTTCAGATTCACGGTTCAAAAAAATGTCTGATGTAGATTTTTATTTATTCTCTCTGCTTCCGAGAAAAAATTAAATCGAGAATTGCTTGCCTTTTTTGAATAAGTTGAATTTTATATTATACTAAGAGATTACTGAATTACCTACTGTATATTATTTAATTATACTAAGAGATAACAATTCAGTAAGAGATTAGTAATTTGTTAGAATTTTATAATTGTCATATAATGAATGCACATAAAAAATTACTGCATTGTTTATTTCTTTGCAACATTGGAAATTAACTTTACTAAGTTAACTCTAGTCTGAATCTAGCAAGTGGTGGCAGGGCACACAGCGTTCTGGAGTCATTTGTGCAGCCCGTCTGGCAGCAGTAACCACCCGTTACAGAAGATCACAGTGAAATAACAGCATGTGTGCTATTGTGTTTCGGTGAATGAGTACTGCATGTCAAAACCCATGGTTTAATCCTTAAACTCCCCTTCATCCCTTGATTTTTATGTGAGACAAAGTGACCTTCCTGATGTCTTACAAAACATGTGGACGACTTATCATTTAATACGCTTTCTGCTTATTCACGAATATCTTATAAAATGATCCGTCTTATATGATATTCATAAATATTTATTTATTTTTGAGCCTAATTATTAGCACTACTGTAACCATTGTTAAAAAAAACACCAAATTCTCTACTACGATATTTAAAGCTGAAGAAAATTTCAAACTTGTCAGTATTACGCCAGTTGGCAAGGTTCGTACCAAACGTACATATTCTGAATATTTGATGACAAAAAAAAAATTACTCATAAAAAGTCATTATAAATGCAATCTGTGTATGAGGATAAAATGTAAATTGAAATACTTATTCTAAATTATAGTTATCATGATTGATAATGTTAAAGAAGTGGCCTTTCATAAAACCATGTTTTCAAGTATATAAAATGTAATTGTGAATTGTACGTTCATAAAGATATTGAAAACTAAAAAACTTGTACTTGTAAATATAAACTAATTGTAAATATATTAATTAATTTAAATTTCTTTTGAGCATCCATTTTAATATATGGTACCTGTTTATATTGAGCACTAAAATTCAATATGTCAGCGACACTGGCTTACATTATGTCACAGAATGTGACACTTTGTCACACTGTGAATTAGCTTGGTGAACTGCAATCTATATGTCCTCTCATTCTGGAGATGCTTGCGAACAACAGTGGTTCATGTTGAATGCAGACCGGTGGTCCTTTAAGATAACAGAATAGTACCGTGCAGCATCTGGCATACCGCCAACAACATCAACACACTGATCTTCAAGTTGTTGCGAACTTAGAGAGCACCTGCTAGAATAAGTCCCAACGAACACTGTCTGAATATTAAACCTTTCTTGTTTTGTTTGAAATTGTTACATTTCGAATGCCTCCAAAACTAATTCAGAATTTAATGAAAACTTTGAATAACAAATTAGTTAGGTATTGAAAAACTTTTCAGTAGCTACGTTCGCATTTTGAAATGTTTTAATTCAAAAGACAATTGGATTTTTATTTAAAGGTTATTTTCTCAAAAATAATTGCAAACACCGTTAAAAGATATTTACTTGTTAAAGTCAATTGAAAGTCTAAAGTTTGAATTGTTGAAATAATCATGAATTAAAAAAAAATCCCACAATTATGTGAGATACCAGTCACAGCCCTCGGCTTTGCACGGGTGCATTTTTTAATGTAAATTATACACAAACCGTAATCGTTTATCGCTCTTTCCGTTAGTGAAAATCGTATCAAAATCCATTGGATGGTTTAGAAGAAGTTGGCGGAGAAAAAGACAGAGACGAACAGCGACTTTTTTATGTATATAGATTATACATAAAAAAAAAAGATTATACATACATAAAAAAAAAATTATGGATATAAAAGATGATGTTATAAATATTTTTAAAACTTTACTAATTTATTCAGAAGTTATTTAGCCATTTTAAATTAAACAATTTAATAAAATCTTAATGGATATTAAAAGCTAAAATATTCTTATACTTATACCTCGCGAGGTATTTGAAGCAGCCGGTCCAACATTCTTGTCATCCATCGGGAGGAATGAGGGGAGGTGAAAAATTCTAAAACTTTTTGATTAATTACATTTCTCCCGCCTTGAAAATACCACTCAGAGAAAATATGGACAGGAATCACTACAATAATCTTGTTTCTGTTTTAATAAGATACGTTATAAAATGTACGAAGTACTTACTAACCTAAGTAAATAGGAACTTTATGTTAAAATGCACTTCCATACAATCCAACACTAAGTTTTACATGGGATAAGGATACCATTAAATAAATAAAAGACAAAACCCACCAATTATATAGCTCCTTAAAGTAAGTGTACTATGTATTAGGATTGTGTTATGCGATAACAATACATCCAGACCAGATTCAACTTTTAAAAGTTAATTTGCATAGCTGGCACAGTCGGGAATCGAACCCGGGTCCTCTGAGTTAGAGCGCTAAGGCAAGCACCATAACTTGTTGAGAGCACCAATACAAATTAATGTAAACGCCGTATAGTTACTATATGTATAAAATGTATGTCATGTCAAATCTCAATATGGAATACCTGCATGGCAAGTCGTATGATATAAATTATTTCAGTTTAATTTGTGATTGAGTACCACTTCATGACTATTAGCTATTTTTGAAAAACTTTTTTTAAATAGATTTTTTATAAAAGCCTTTGAACTGCTTACTGAACGTCCATATCCATATCCAGATGAACTTTTCAAAATTGGTCTTGGTCTGAGTTTAGAAAGTTGTTGCAGGATGCCAGCGCTTGTAGCAGTAAACCACCCCCTTACAAAAGATTACTGTTATATAACAGCATGTGTGCTATTGTGTTTAGGAGAGCGAATGAGGGATTCCTGAGTCAATTTTCCTATCCCTTCCAAATTCCTTATCTTACTATCGTCGATAGCACACTTGCAGCACCTGTGGCGTTGCTTGTGTTAAGTATAATAATAGGCAACAGTGGCCTACCATCGAGTGGACCGTCAGCCTGTTTTACGACCTTTACATTTAAAAAAAATCCCGGTTAATATGAGATAGTTTCGGGAAAAGAAAAAGGTAAAATGGCATGATCACTTTTGAACTAATAAGTCGCTTCTGTAATTAGATACTTAATCTATGATACTAACTAATCACATTAAGAGGGTAAGATTAAAAGCTGCTAATTTTGTAAGGGTTTAACGAACCCTACAGTGTATTGTTTTAATTACGTTACATTGTGTAACATTTCTTACCCGTAATCTTATGTTGTTTTTGCTCATAAACTTCGTATTCTTACATACATATAGGTACATATATTCTTACCTATAGATTATACACACGTGTAGATATTATATAGGTGAGTTAAATAAAGTTGGCACGTTCACAGTACTCACACCAATGCATTTTTGATATACAGTATGTTGTAAAAAATTGTTATATTTTAACTAATTTCTGTTGAATGGATATCTGAAATCTCTGTAAAAATTAAAACAAGTATATGCGCAATGTGTTAATGTGTTGCACATGCCAACTCCCGTTAACTTTCCTATAATGAAACCTTTTCTTAGTTTCCTTAATAATAATCCATAATATCTTTAAAATGGATATTATCCGCATCAAGTTGTCAATAAATAAAATAAATTTTCTTATCATTAAAATGTAATATCAATTTTGTAAATTATTTTATTTATCCTTCCTTACATATTATAAAACTATCCTCCACCTGGTCTGTCTGTCTGTCTGTTCGCGATAAACTCGAAAACTACTGCACCGATTTTCATACGGTTTTCACCAATGGATAGAGGGATAATCAGGGAAGGTTTTTACGGAAAAAATGTACGCCGGGCAAAGCCGGGAGCTGGACAGCTAGTTAAACAATAAAAATGAAAGTTTACCTATTTCCTGTACTGGTAATAAATACGAATTACCTACTTTATTTTGTAGTAACCACAGGTCCTGTCAACTGATTAATTTGATGATCAAACGGCCGGTCCAGTAGCTATTTGAACGGGGGTTGTGAACCCCCATTCGTCCCCTAAAATAAACACACGTAGGTATTGAATGCTATACACGCGAATATAATATGTTGTACGTCACTATATTAAAACAGTAAATATTACAAATGATGCGTAATTCTACAAGTAAATTAGTAAAATAATCTGCTGCCGATATGTTTGATGCAGGTACGGAATCTGGCATGCATCTGCACTCTTTTATTTTGTATAATAATAATTATATAATAACGAAAAACTCTCAGTCGTAGGAACGCAACGATAGAAGTGAAAACTTAGCTTCACAAATATATGCGTTTTTCTTATTGTTTCTTCACAAATAGCTCGCTTCATTGTCGGCCTCGTCTTTCCAGCATGGCTAGATGCTGGCCAAGAGCAAAATAAAAATAAGGAAATAAGGAAATAATATTTCCTTATTTTTTTTATAAATGAAATTGAATTTTTAAAATAAAATCAATAAAATAAAGTCAATATAAAATTGATCTAATGTCTAGATCATTAGATTTCAATTTCAATTGTTACATACCTCGTTACCATCATAAATTCGCAAACGCATGAAAAATATCCAATAATTTTAGAGAATACCCTACTTCTAAAAACATGTGATATAATGTGTGTTACAGGCAGGTTATAATATTATTAAATTACCCTAATTCGAATTCGGAAGTTGGATCAACGAATCAAACTGAAGTTATTTCAATTATATCACAATTAAAATCTAATTCGAGGCCGTTCAACTTTGTAATACGGATTTTAATGGAATTTCATGTCCCACTCGAAACGGGCAAGTTTGTACGAGGGGTTTTTAATGAAATTTAACAGATTAATTATTAATTATTTACTGAAACGTTAGCACAGGTCGGCGAGTGTATGGAATTTGGATTTTTAATAAGCAGTGTATGAATATAATTTATTCTTGGTTGAATTCAGTTAGTCTAGAAAACGAGCATTAAGTTTGAATGTTGTCATTTGATAAAATATGCTGGAGCATATTCAAAAATCAAAAAATGAAAATAAAAATATTTATTTATCAATTAGGTTTCTACAAGAAACTCTTATGATCGTCATTACAAATTTAAATTTACCAGGGTTTCGGAAAAAAAAAGCCAAGATGACGATCCTGAGAAGAAACCCCGAAAGAAACTCAAGATACTATTCTTTTTGTCATCTTTAAAATATAAAATAACAACTTAAAAATATTCTTTCAAGTAGTCCGATTTTGATAATTATTTTTTTATTTTAAAGGGTATTTTAAAGACCCCGAAGGAGGTCCCATATAAATTTGGAAAATAAAATTCCAACCCTAAGGGTAGGAAAACTGGGGATAATTGATTGTTCACTCACTGATTGTAATGTATGATCACGCATAATGATAATTCTTTTTTATTGGTTAGATAGGGCAGATAGGAACCTCGAAGTTGGTCCAATATAAATTTGGAAAAAAAATCCTACCCTAAGGGTGGAAAAATAGGGATGATTTTAATGCGGAGTTGTGTATTACAATTTTAAAAAAAAGTAATCAAAAATTAAGCATGTAGTAATTAGTAGATTATAGCCACAATAAATTATAAAATAAAAACTTTATAACAATAAATTAAAAAGCCGAAAAAACTGAAAAGCAAAAAAATAAACCTTTTTTATTTAACTTTAATAACTAAGTTCTTAAACTAATGTAAGTATACTTAAGTAATTTTGAGTCGGCCCCATACAATTAATTACCTAAAGCGTGATTTCCGGCGGCGGCTAAATTACTTAGGTATACTTACATTAGTTTAAGAACTTAGTTATTAAGGTTAAATAAAAAAAGGTTTATTTTTTTGCTTTTCAGTTTTATCGGCGGTTTAATTTTTTGTTAAAAAATCTTTTTTTCTATTCATGGTCAGCTGCAAAAGCTGTTCAAGCTGCACAAACATGTTCAAGCTGCACAAACATGTTCAAGCTGTTTGAAAAAAAAATCAGTGCGCCTTTTTTTGTCAACAGCTTGAACATTTTTTTATATACGAAGCCTTTGAAAACTGTTTTTAAACAAGTATCGCCCGCCTTTAAGTCTGAATTTCTCGACAGACTGATTCTTCTAATGCACGTTAAATGAGTTTGTACGAAAAAAATAAGTGAGCTAAAGCAAAGTTACCTTTTCCTTGAGAGATATAGTTTAATCCGGGCGCAGTGTTGTTAAATTGCCGACATCAATCCAACCAATTAGCTCCCTCCTTTATCTCAACAGAGCGTTTTTTTCCCTTGGTATGTGTACCATTAGACCGTTGACGCTCTAGCTATATTATTTTCATAGATTTTCGTGTATTAATTTATACAAAAATATTAAATGTCATTGCAGCCTCTGAGACATGATGTTGAACCTTTGATGTGATACGCTACTCAAAATTAAAATACTGTTTCCATGTAAATTCCCCGCTCTATATGTCATTTGTATGTATTAGTCTGGGCTTTGTATATGTATTCAACATATATATCAGTAAAAAATGTATATAAATCTATTTATGTTTAAATTGGAGCTAGTAACATGTCCAGGTAAACAAAAGAAAAGATACCTTTATATATGAACACATTCAGTAAGAAATGAAATCTCAAATAATATATAATAATAATGATATTAAAATAATAATAGAGCCCCATTTACTTAGTCTCTTATTAGGTACGGTCGACAGAGCATTTGCAGCACCTGTGGCGTTGCTTGTGTTACAGGCGACGGTAGCCACGTACCTACCATTAAGTGAAACGTCAGCATGTCTGACTACCTTAACATGAAAACATATATTACAATAGTAGGTACTCGTACATTATAATGATAATGTGTGTTTCGTTATATAAGTATAAAAATACTTTTACACAGAATAGAAATGGAATATAAAGACAAATAAACTTCCGCCACATTTAATTTACACCATATGATAAAGGTGAATGCGGCAGGTAAAATAAAAAAAAAATACTGGAAATAAGCAGATATACGGGGTTGTAAAACTTCTTCATTGCAAATAGGCCGTAAAGAGCGCCGGATGCTATGGAATGTCATAGAATAATTTGTGTAGATGTGGCGTGCAAAAATTCAAACAAATACCTACAGGAGTGGCGACATAAACTTTTGCATCTAAATTTTGCGAAAATTCTAAAAATCAATATAAAATTAGAACGATACTGATGTTTCCGTAATTATTAGCATTTATAGGCTATGAATAAGCCATTTTCAATTATAACTTGTTGTTGATTGTTAATAGAAGGGTCATCCGATTCAATTAACAATCATTATACATCTATAACTATATTCAATTCACACGAAATGCCAGCAGACATTTATATTTTAACGAAAATAATATATACCACTCTATCCATCTATAATTCTATACTAATATTATAAAGAGAGATGGTTATAAAGAGAGAGATCTCAATAGATATATTAATATTATAAAAATATTTGTTTAGTTGTGGCTTTGTGGAGACGTGCTTTCATTTCAAATTGACTTCTTTTGGAATATGACTAAGCTTACTTTTGGATGAAAGTCCGTCTCTTTTCTGTTTTCTGTCTTCTTTTTTTGTTTTGTTTTGTTCTATAATGTGTAAGCAACACTGTTTTGTTTGGACATGCTGTGTACACGTGTTTTGGGCCTCTGTCTAGTTCACTTCAATGTAATCATATCTATTCAATGTATTTAATGTCAGTGTCCTGTTTTGTGTATCTTATTAAATTAAAAAAAAAAAAATGATTTGTATGTTTGTAAAGAATAAACTCAAAAACTATTGGACCGATTTTAAAAAAAAATTCACCCATAGAAAGCTACGTTATCAGCGGGTAACATTAGGCTATATTTTATAAAGTTACGCGGGCGAAATCGCGTGCAACAGCTAGTCTGAATATAAAAGAATATGTCATATCATAAGAGACCCTGAAATTTAGGTGTCACTGTAAATTCTAGTACTGAGTAAATATATCGGGTCAAAATTTTATTGGGGCGTTACAACAACCAATCACCAAACTTTCTCTTAGCGTTCTCTATTCGTTTTCGAAGTACGCAACGAAGTGTTTGCATCTTGGCTAGATATGTAGATATGTTGAGTCTGTATTAAAATTATTAGTCTATGATAGATCCCCTCAGGCTCTAGGCTCTATCCCCTGGCACTACTCGAATAAGAGAGGGTAGTTTTACAACGCGCCAGGGAAAACTTTACGTGTAGGGGCTTTTCTTTACCCTTCATTTTGGGGTTGTTTTTATAAAGGCTACCGAAAGCAATGTAAAGGAATTTACTCTTTGTCTAAATACACGTGATTATTGTGGAATGAAAGCTTAATTGATTCCACTTTGTTTTATTTTTGAAATAATTTATAAAAGCTTTTCATTAAGATGAGGAAGGATTCAACCCTGAGTTTTTTTTTAATCGAAAGGGTTTTATAAGGTTAACGACCCAATTGACAGTAGTTAACATCACAAGAACCATTAGGAACATCTGAGGGATAAGAAAGAGTGCACTGATGATTCAAATAGCATACAACATAATTTTTCGGTAATTAAAAAAAAATATAATAAACAAAATAAACAACTTTTAACTCGAATCTTATTAAGTACATATTATAAATATAAGAAGAGCTCCACGAAGCAAAGAAAATATTTAAACATTTATATGCCTCTTTCATTGTAAATCGGAGTTCAAAAAAGTTATAGTTAAAAGTACAAATGCCTAACTTTTTTCCGTTTTTTCAAATTATAATTTTTCCAAATTTTTAAAACATAAAAATATTTAATGTGCTATAGGTAGGTACTCTGTTTAGAGGCGGCGCACGAATCCCGTATCTGCCGCAAAAAAAACCTATTTTTAGAATTAAATTAAAATTATAAATAATGGAGATAGAGATCCGACAGCTGGGAGATTTTTATCAGAAAATTCATTTTCTTTAAGAATTTTATTTCCGATTTTTGTTATCGCTTACAGTTCTTACATTATTTATTAGCGAAAAAACTAAATGCCTTTTTTTCTCATTTCAATTTGTTCAAAACTTTTACAATTTACGTTAGTCGTCTTTGAAAAATTATTTGTGACGTTTTCTATCCAAAATGAGTAACGGATTTAGGTTAAAGAAAAATTGTTGAGCCTCAAGTGACTGTTGCGATACGGAAGGGGTTGAGTGTAAAATGGATGAAGGCTTTTAGCTGAGGCAAAAAATATAGTGTCCTGAAAAATGGTCTCGACCTTTATAATAACCATTTCATGAGACTATTTCAGGTGCCCCATAAGCCGAACATATCATAAATGTAATATAGTTTGTACATAACTAAATTACATAACTAAATTAAAAAAAAAAAAAAAAAAAAAAAAAAAAACTAAATTACTTACAATACCATAGGTACATCATGCATAACCTAGAATCTAGAATGTGTTTTAGATATAAAGAAATTACCGGCAAAATACAAAGCAATGATTTTTACTGTGATACTCTAAAAACGTTTTAAATATAATATAAAATACTGAAACACTATTTGATTTTTAAAGTTATTAGGTAATTATTTAAAAGCATTTAATTTGGTTTCATTAATTAATTAATTTTATCTTTAATTTAAAAAATTTGGCTGTGCATATGTGGATATAATAAATTATTATCAAAGGACTATAGTCGAAGCTACCTACGCTTATAACCTAAATTTACGATTCAAAAAGTTTACTAATTTATTAATGTGACATTTTGTTGGTGTAGTGTATCAATTAATAACTAAATAAATAAGTTCAATTAAATAAATTAACACATCAAAATATCGTTGAATTATCGTTAATATATAGAATAATAATCAGTGATGGCCATGAGGTAAACAGTTAATGTATTTGAAAACATAATTCAAATTTAAGAGTTTCATAGTTCTAAAGATGTTTCAAAGTAATCTTACAGTAGTTAAAATTAGTCGAACATAAAAATATTGATACATTGTGAACTCTCAACAATGTCCAATTACTGAGCAACACGTAGCAACTGCAATTCATCGATGCAAAAGCTTGTTAGACGCTCTACTGTGAAGTTAAGTGGGGAAATCATTGCGTGCGATTTTGCAACTAAAAATCGACAACACTTCTTTCCCTGTCGATAGATAATAAATATCGAATAATAATTAATAAGTAAATGTGTTACAAAAAAAAACAAAGAATTGATTTGCGCAATCATACATTTTAATGACATATTCCCGGCTTTGTGATAATGAAGAGGCGGAAGATCCAGACAATCATAAAAAAGTGAAAAACATATAACTGTATTTATAAAAAAAAATCAATACAAACATATTCTTTCCTTATATTAAAACTAAACATATTAAAACTTCTTATAGTGATAAGTTACTTAGTTAGATTATAAGAAATTCATAACGAAACATTCATTTTGCAAGTTTACGTACAGGTTGTTTTTTATAGTTACATCTATAGATAAAAAATAACGATATTAATGTTATTGTCATTTAAATGTACATTCTTAATATTAATATTTAAGTTATAATATTAATTAACTTAATAATTTATGCAGTTGAAAAATAAATACATATATTCATATTTATATTTTAAATAATGTACCTATATAAATGAAGCCATTTAAAATTACCTAAATTATAATATAATACATTACATGAAGCTTCAGTTAAAAAGTTGCAAACATGAAGTATTAACTTGAGAAAATCTGGCATTTTTTAAAATTAGTTTGTTAAAATTTTTCACAATTAAAGCGTCAACGACTTCACGTCACCTGCGATTAATAGTCGGATTTAATGACGTCGCTACCTAAACGAGGGTACAAGGGTGGGGCGACCACCTGCGCGGAGGGAGGCCAGACGTCAGTTATCGATTATTCGAGAGCGAATACAGGACTCGTTCGAGACCCGGGAGTATTTCCTTCCCAACATCCGAAACTCATATCGACTCTAAACACATAATCATAAAGTTGATATTCCACCAACAATATCCCAAATCACCCTTGCTCATCCGCCCACCAAAGATACCGAAGAACCTGTAAATTTATGGTTTATAATATTCGTAATAAGCCTCAAAATACATTGAAGGCAATAAATCACAACGACAAAATCAATTTGGTTGGATGTGAAATTTTCAGTAGTATTTTACAGGTTTCAAAGAGAACTTTTGTGATATAATTATGTTGTGTTAGAAGCGATTTTTTTGGAAAATAGGTCCGACTCCGATTCTTTTTGAGAATATTTTATTAGTTTTTCGTAATTGTTAACAGATTAACGCGTCGTTCAATGCGTTTTCATAAACTGTTTCTTTGAATCATTATTAAAAAAATCGAATCAAAAATGAGCATAATTTAAAAAACTGAAGATTATAAAAAACTTAAAAAAAAAAATACTCTTAAGACTAAGTCTTAAGAAATAGTTTTATATTGGATACTCTTCTTCACTTAAATATTACGTTTATTTAAATTATTCCAATTATAATTTATATAATTGGTTGTGTAGACGAAAAACATATTATATAGCCTTTTATTAAATTTCATTATTTTAGTTACTATGCAGTTGCTAACTGATTATTCTTTACATAAGTAGTATAATTTAAAGTCGCTTTACGCGTCTGTCTGCATGGGTTCCTAAACCACGCAACGGATTTTGATGTGGTTTTCACCATCAGAATTTAAAAATTTAATTTAATTTTTTGAAAAAATTTTAAAATCGGTCCAGTAGTTTTTGAGTTTATTCATTACAAATATACAAATATTCTCTCTTTTATAATAAGTATGTGCAGGTTTTATCCTAGTCAAAATTATTAGATGGTCACAAAACTTCTTTGAATGTAATGACGAATATCTCAAGACAAATACAGTCCAAAGAAAACAACATACAACGCTAAGATGCTTAAGCCCGAACTGAATGAAGCCAGCCAGCTATTCCTGCAGGATTAAGTAGGATTACACTAATTTAACTGAGGGGTGTACTAAGGTATTCAGGAGTAGGTAACACAATACATTCGCAAATAAAAGTTTATTTTAACAAAACTTATTAATGTCGTGATGCATAAAAATGACGCGAATATTTGCCTCCAAATATATATTAATTGTCGGGCATTCAGAATATTTCATGTTTATCTTTAAATAAAAAAATAATCATTTTGTATTAATTTGTAGGCAAAACATAACATAACACTTGACTACTGTAGCCAATGATCACAAGCAACAAAATTGACAAGCACTTGACTACTGTAGCCAATGATTACAAACAACAAAATTGACAAGCACTTGACTACTGTAGCCAATGATCACAAGCAACAAAATTGACAAGCACTTGACTACTGTAGCCAATGATCACAACAAACAAAATTGACAAGCACTTGACTACTGTAGCCAATGATCACAAGCAACAAATTTGACAAGCACTTGACTACTGTAGCCAATGATCACAAGCAACAAAATTGACAAGCACTTGACTACTGTAGCCAATGATAACAAGCAACAAAATTGCCAATGCATTGACGACTGTTGAGATAAAGGGAAAGAGACAACGATTGGATAACTGGCTCTGGTATACACCATAAAAACCACAGCACCCGACCATTGGTTCACGGTGTTGTTTAGAACTTCAGACAGTCAATTAAATCCGCCCGACTAACTGCCCGGTTTTGTTCACAAAAGAAATTTAAACGGAAATGGATGAAATCTACAAAGTGTCGGCGAATAATTAAAAAAATGCGGCGCACTCATCTATCTTTATTGAAATTAATTGAGTACGATACTCCGGCAGATTGACGGAGAGCGACCAATTTTATTAATTGAAAGCTGGTCGGTTGTAAAATCGGAGATCGTGGAACCCTTTTTTTAATAAATTGACTTTGCCTCTGTGAGTACCTAATGTATATAATAAATAATTTATTACTCTTTCATGTGAATATTATGACCGACAGTCAAAAGACAACTTTAATGCTATGATGACCGTGGTGTAGTCACATTTTTTTTTTATATTTTTCGATATAAACTTATATTCTAACTAGCTGTTGCACGCGACCTCGCCCGCGTAACTTTATAAAATATAGCCTATGTTACTCGCTGATAATGTAGCTTTATATAGGTGAAGGAATTTTCAAAATCGGTCCAGTAGTTTTTGAGTTCATTCATTACAAACATACAAATCTTCTCTATTTATAATATTATAGTATAGCTAGCAGTACTTATCGGTTAAATAGTTAAGGCGTGAAAAGATAACAAACTAATTGAGTTATTTTTACTTTTATAGTAAGTGTAAGTATGGATTCTTTTACAGCCTTTGTTCGAGTTAAGGACTACTCGCCCGAATTTATCTCGCCCGAATTCATTATTTTTTAAAATCATCAGATCCTGAAAAGCGAAAAAATCAATATTTCTTTGATCGAGCACAGACATGTCAACAAATGTATTGTATTTAAAAAAATTAAGTAACTTAATCTTACACGAATGATTATTATGTTGATTAAAATTATTTTTCTTTTATGAAGGACTAATGTTACAAGAAATTTTATAGAAATTTTATACTTTAGTGAGTAATTGGTTTATTATTATTTTTTAAAAATAATCACATATCAGACCTAAATCGGATATAAAATAAACTAGCTACCCGCTTCCGGCTTTCCACGGGTACAATTTTTAACTCAATTCAGCCGATAAATTACTTACACCGCCATCTGTTAGAATCTTATGGAACTCGCTGATAATTATAACTCTTTCTCATATAATAAACAAATAATTTGCAATAAAAAAATATTGCGACTATAAATTGAAATAAAAACTATCCTATCTTTTAAGTTGGAACAAATTACACATAGTTCAGTAGTTTAGGAGTTCATTGGCGTCAAACAACGTGACACGGGATTTATATATGTATATAATATATATTTGTATGATGTTTTTCCTATTCAAAAACAATACACTCAAGGGTAAGCGCAAATATTGATCTCATGTACCTTTAAGATTCGTAGCCAAGATTGGGCACGAAACCAGTTACATGACGAATGGAAACCCAACAAACTATGCGGGATCTATTTCAGGTTTTTGATATATTACCTAATACAATGTCGGTACGTGTTGGACATTCTGTGATCGATAAAAAACTGGATAAATTTGAATGACTTTAATAGTCACTCAAATATTTGCATTTAAATTATAAAAGTACTGAAGGCCATGTAAATCTAAATCTATACTAATATTATAAAGAGAAGAAGATTGAATAAACTCATAAACTACTAGAACGATTTTGAAAATTATTTCACCTATAGAAAACTACATTATCAGCGAGTAATATAGGCTATATTTTATAAAGTTACACGGGCGAAGTCGCGTGCAACAGCTAGTCTTATATAAAATTTATCATCTCTACTGCTTGACGACCCCGTCATTTTCATTTGTATCCATTTTTCGAATCTAAAGATAAGCCAAATGAAATTTAAATTCCAATTTTTAGTCTTCACTGAAAAGATGAGCAACGAAACAGATTACAGGATTTCATTGGACAGGGAACGTCCGTCTGGAGGTCGTACATAGGACGCATTATCAGGGTCACAAAATCGTGTGTGTGTACTGGACATTTTTATATAATTTTTTTTGATTTCCTAACTAAATTATTAACAAATCTTAATCTATTTTTATATTAATGTTTTAATGTTAAGTGAGGCCGTTAGTACTATTATTTTATTCTGTGGTCAAATTTCAGTCCACTTAATGATAAGGTAGCTATAGCAATTGTCGTTTATAACACAAACAACGCCACAAGTGCTGCATGTGCGCTGCCGGTTAATGATAGGGAAAATGGTATCAGTCCCTCACTAATTCAGCTCTCATGGTGTTATTTCCGATGATGGTCTTCCGTAAGGGAGTGGTTACTGTCTCCAGACGGGCTGCCAAAATGACTGCGAAAGCACAGTGTGCCCTGCTAGATACTACTAACTGAGCTACTAATTGTGCACCTTCCGGACGACAATAGACATAAAAGTGAACAAATTCTCTTTATCATTTAGTGACATATTTCCAATCTCAATTTAGTGTTTTAACTTAGTTCTAAAACACTAAAGTTTTAGTTTAAACCCATCGCACTATCCGCTATTTTGTATATAATCCTACTAATTATTATAAATGCGAAAGTTTGTAAGGATGAATGGATGTATGGATGCTTCAAAAACTCGAGAATGGGAATATCGCTTTCAATTCGGTTTTCACTATGGTAAGAGAGATGAACAGGGAAGGTTTTCATATATAAAAATTGCACCCCTGGTGAGGCCGGGAGCGGGTCGCTAGTTATCTATAAAATCTCTTTAATATGACACCTAAAATAAATGACAAAATATAGAAGACAAGCCTTTATTGGTTTTGCATTTACAATTTTGTTTCCATCGCCATCTATTGTACATTGAGAGAACTGCAAAGATACAAGAACTGAAGTCATAATAGTTTAGATAAGAAACAATAGATGTCGCTAAACACGACAATTATTTTATATTATTTAGTAAGAAGAAAAAATATCCTTAGGTCCTTAGTAATATTATAAATGTGAAAGTAACTCCGTGGGACTGTCCGTCTGTCTGTTACCTGTGGTATTATATTATATAAGTATCTAACCTTCTTAGATATACCCAAACCTCTTTCTATGTTTTATGTTGTGGTTGGTTTGTGCTGTACGTGATTGTATAAATTAAAGATACGGATTACGACGGATTAAGAATTATATTTTACAAAGAAAGTTATTATAAGAACATGACAAATTGGTGACAAATTAATATATGTGACAACATACATATGACATAAAAATATATTAAAAAGTATTAAAAGTAAAACCAAAAAGTACCTATGTATAACGCAAATGAGTATTTACAACAAGTCGCTACATCAGCCCCCCCGGAGACCTTTAGGTCGATAAACGTTTGGGAAAACAAACACGACGACCCGATTTTGTTCTGCGTTCCGGAGCGGACTGTTGAGGTGTAACAACAGCACGTTCGCTAGAAGTTGTAGGTGCCAGACTGGGCTCCTCTAGTATATATGCTGGTTTCAAACGGTCAATGGAAACATTATTCGATTTTCCTTTGATATCGAGCTTAAAAAATTTATCTGCACGGTTTATTACACGATAGGGTCCGGAAAATGTCGGTTGTAACGGTTTTCGAACAGAATCATCCCTTAAGAAAACGTGAGAAGCTGTTTTCAAGTCTTTGTGAACGAAAACTTTTGGCATTCCGTGACGAACCGTTATCGTAGGTTGCAGTTTTTGCATTTGCAATTGCAGTCGGGACAAGAAATCCGTATAATCGATTACATTTTTACTTGAGCTCTCGAAGAAATCTCCAGGTAAACGCAATTGTTCGCCATACACTAGATCTGCGGTGGAAGCTGAAATGTCCTCTTTATAGGCCGTTCTTATACCTAAAAGTACAAAAGGCAAGGCTTCCAACCAATCTTCACTTTCATGACACTTGATGGCTGCTTTCATTTGCCTGTGGAATCGTTCCACTAAGCCATTGGCTGCAGGATGGTAAGCCGTTGTCATGAAATGTTCAGCTCCAATCATCTTCGCCAAACGTCGAAATGTGTCAGAAATAAATTGTCGTCCTCTGTCCGTCGTGATACGTTTTGGGCAACCAAATCTGGAAATCCATCCGAGAACAAATGCTTGAGTGATGGTCTCCGCTTTGATATCGGCGATTGGCATCACTTCAGGCCATCTCGTAAAACGATCCACTGCAGTCAAGCAATATCGATAACCACGACACAGCGGCAGGGGACCAACTATATCTATATGTACATGAGAAAAACGTTCGGATGGTGGAACAAATGTTTTTATCGGCGAATGTACATGCCTAGAAACTTTACTACGTTGGCATTGTAGACATGCTCTTGCCCATTCACGACCGTCTTTATTTATTCCGGGCCAGACATAACGTTGAGTAAGTAACTTCACTGTCGTCTTACCACCAGGATGACTCAGTCTATGAAGCGAGTCAAAAGCTTCACGACGAAACTCAGGCGTAAGATACGGACGAGTAGTTGAGCCGGACATGTCGCAGAATATTGCTGCTTCTTTGGGTAGACCAGGTATCACTACCTTTTTAAGTTGCAGCGACGACCCTGTCTTCAGCAATTGCTGTAGATCAGGATCGGTGTCCTGTGAATTAGCTAATGCGGCGAAATCTATAATACTAATTGTATCAACTGGTCGAGATAACGCATCAGCAACAACATTGTCCTCTCCAGATATGTGCTTTATGTCTGTTGAAAATTGACCTATGAAATCTAGATATCGGAATTGACGAGGCGAGCATTTGTCTAATGGCTTCTGAAATGCAAAAATAATTGGCTTATGATCTGTATGAATTTCGAAAGGTTTAAGTTCTAACATGTGACGAAAATATTTAACACCTTCGTATATTGCCAACAACTCTCTATCATAAGGGCTGTATTTACACTGAGTTGCTGTTAGTTTTCTTGAAAAGAATCCTAATGGTTCCCATACATCGTCTACACGCTGTTGGATAACTGCACCAATTGCTAAGTCTGACGCATCAGTAACCAGCGCGACTTTCGAGTTAGGATGAGGATGAGCAAGAAGTGTGGCGTCTGCTAGACTTGTTTTACAGATCAAAAATGCTCTATCTAAATTTTCTTTCCAAACTATTTTCGTCGAGTTTTTTAAATTTGGACCTGCTAACAAAGCATTCAGTGGTTTTTGCTTAAGCGCTGCTTGTGGCAGAAAACGTCGATAAAAGTTAATCATGCCCAAAAAACGACGAAGTTCTTTAATTGTCTTGGGGCGTGCAAAATTCTGTATGGCAGTTACCTTCTCTGGTAAAGGTTTTGTGCCATTGCTAGAAATGTTGTGTCCGAGAAAAGCTACCTCTGCCTTTCCAAAATTACATTTTGCTGTGTTGATTAAAACACCATGTTTCCGTAGTCGTTCAAAAACTTGTCTCAGATGACTTTCGTGCTCTGTCACGTTCACTGACGCTTTCAAAATGTCATCTAAATATGGAAAACAGAATTCTAGTTCGCAAAGAATTTCATCAATGAAACGTTGAAACGTCTGCGCAGCATTTTTAAAACCGAAACCCATAAAGTTAAATTCAAAAAGACCAAAAGGCGTCGTTATTGCTGTTTTTGGAATATCATCCGCAAATACTGGAATTTGGTTATAAGCGCGTACCAAATCCAGAGTGCTAAATACTGTACAGCCATAGAGATTGTAGGAGAAATCTGCTAAGTGTCTGACTGGATATCGGTCTGGTATAGTACGAGCATTAAGAGCATGGTAATCACCACAGGGCCTCCAACCTTGGTTCTTTTTGGGAACCAAATGTAAAGGTGAGGACCATGAGCTGTCAGATCGATGCGCGATACCTGTATTTACAAGTTGTTCAAACTCACGCTTAGCAATCTTGAGTCGTTCTGCATCTAATCTTCTTGGGCGAGAGTACACTGGTGGACCAGGAGTAGTGCGAATATAGTGAACCGTATTATGTTTCACCTTTGGTGCCGAAGTATCACCGGCTGGACGCGTAATCTCTGGGTACTCTTGTAGAATGTGATGAAAAATAGATGTACCTGTAACTGTTTTAACATGGCACACAGAACAAGATTTTGCGGATATACCACTAATAGAAAGCGTTGTAATATTGTCAACCAAACGTTTATGCCTAATGTCTACCAATAACCCATAAAATTTTAAAAAATCTGCGCCTAGGATAGGTTTTGTTACATCTGCTACAACAAATCGCCATGAAAAATCACGACGTAAGCCTAGGTCAAGCTTTAAAGAAATTGTACCATAAATAAAAATTGTCGATCCGTTTGCGGCGCATAATACGTATTTGTCCTTTTTAGGGCGTGAACTACGTATAAAACTAACGGGATAAACACATAAGTCTGAACCACTATCCACTAAAAACTTCACCTGTGTCTTTTTGTCGGTCACGAATAAACGGGCTGAAACATTTTGACAATCGCTGGCCGTCATCAACGACTGTCGTCGGCATTTCCCTCATTGAAACTGCAAGGCGCGTGACACTTACTCGCGCGTGGGCCAAACTTGCTGTGATACCAGCACATACCACGACGTTGTCTTCGATTGCTGCTCCGAGAACGTGAACGGCGCCGGCCTGGGTAGCGCCCTCTACTTGGAGCATGTGGCCGCGCTGTCATCTTTAATTCCGCAATGTCGCGACTAAGACCGTCGACACACCGCCGGAGTTCGATCATCTCGCTTGACGTCGACGGCGTGGACACTTGGTGTATCTGCGGTTGCACTATATCTATCACTGTATCAGCGAGCTTAGCTAAGTCTTCTAAACAGCTTTTAGACTGCGAGGCAATTATTAACTGGACGTGCGATGGCAGACGATTTGACCACAAAGTTTTTATAAAGTCATCAGGAACGTCTGGTCCAGCAAGGTTTAACAAATGACGCAGGAATTGCGAAGGCTTGCGATCGCCAATGTCCTCATTACTAATGAGCTGCCGAACTCGCTGCTCATTGGACGACGATAAACGTGAAATTAGCTCATCTCTTACCTTATCGTATTTTCCTGTATGGGGTGGGCTTTTTACAATGTCTTTGATTTCAGCGATAATTCTACAATCCAAATTTGCTATTACATGGTTGTATTTTGTCGAATCCGTAGTTATACCAGCTAAGGCGAATTGGCCTTCTAATTGGGCAAACCACAGTGCCGGATCTTCTGGCCAAAACGGTGGTACTTTAACACTCACACTATTTAAAATGTTCGGACGGCTATTTTGTTCCATCGTTATATTTATTAGTATGAAATATGCCAAATTATATTAAAATCACGTCAGATTATCACGTCGGGGTCACCAAATTTGTGGTTGGTTTGTGCTGTACGTGATTGTATAAATTAAAGATACGGATTACGACGGATTAAGAATTATATTTTACAAAGAAAGTTATTATAAGAACATGACAAATTGGTGACAAATTAATATATGTGACAACATACATATGACATAAAAATATATTAAAAAGTATTAAAAGTAAAACCAAAAAGTATGTATAACGCAAATGAGTATTTACAACAAGTCGCTACAATGTAAATTATAATGTCTTTCATATATCTGTCATAGTTATAAATATCTATATTTTTACTAGTTTCATATTTGATTATTAAAATCTAAATTCCAAGGTTTTGTCTTATTATTTCATTACCTTTCATCCAGAAATAAGTACTTTTCCCAAGAGATCATATAAAAATAAAAACGAAACGCCTGGCAATAATAGACATTGAATATATGTAAATTATTGCTCTATAGTTTGTCAGCCGGTATATATTATTTTTATTTTCAACCAGTTCGAAGTCGCGAATACCAACCTATCCTAATTGTAATATTTCAACAATTTAGAAAATCAAACATTATTTTATCTAATGTAATATACATTAGATAAAATAATTATACTCAAATTTAAAGTTGAAGAGTATCTCCCGTATGGTCTAGTGGCTAGGATACCTGGCTTTCACCCAGGAGGCTCGGGTTCGATTCCCGGTACGGGAAGCATATACCTTTTTTGCATTTTTAGATTTCTAAAACTTTATCTAACCGTTAACAATTTCTGTGATCTAAAATTACAGTAAGTCAGCTGTGTGGTTAAGACACCTATTTTTCCATTTTACAAATGCTTAATTTTTTAAATCACCATACATTTAATATTTTGTTATGTAATCTACATAGTTAATACTGTGTTAATAAGCTAATGCTTATTATTATTAGTAGTCAATATTAGCTTATTTTTATTAAATAATTCATTGTAATTACTATCAGATCAGACTATAGAAAATCAGATAAAAACATCTAATCTAAGGAGGATATAGGTAAGGAGAACCATCTCTGTGTATCTAAGTGTCCGTTGAAATGCGTTAAATAAGGGTGGCGCTAGTATAGCAAGAGTGTAAATTTTAAAGAAAGGTATTTTTTTGTTTATTTTTCATTTTGCGCCCGCTTGTACAATTTTTCACAGTACAAATTTTCACCATTATTATATTAAAAAGTTTTATAACAGTCAATACAAAAAATCTCACGAAAATAATACAAAAATCACGATAACAAAAACAATACAAAATAATTCTGCACGACAAAAATATGATTAATTTTTCAACTCAGCGCACTTCACTCCGTCAACAATAACTGCTACATTCATTTCATACACTCTTGCTATACTAGCGCCATTCTGGTCAATTTATGAACCACTATTTAATGCTTTTAGCTTGCCACTTTTTCATTTTAACACCCATGTAAGTTGGTCCTTCTTACCTCTATCTTCCTTAATCTAATAATAATTATAACATTTTTAAAATGACGTTTGCAATCATTTTTAAATTCAAAGTTCTTATGTCGTCGCCATCTGGTGTCTAAATGAGGTACTTTTGATTGTGACTTAGTAACAATTACGCGTTCTAGATGACGCTGCTAATACAGTTTTTATGGAATTCAACAGGCATCGCAATTATTATTTTTTGTTTTTACCTTTAGAACAATATACAAAAAAAACAATACAATTTTTTAAACTGACATTAAATTATTAATCGGTGCAGATTCATATGCGCACTGTTAGCCATTTTCGAAGTATAATACTATACTTTTCAATAAAAGTCAAATTCTTCTTGTGTTCTAATTTTTCTGTGGAGATTTTATTACTTTAACGAAAATTGTAAACAATAGAATTTGTTTTTCACATGTTTAAGTATAATATAGGTATATATATTTTTCAAAGCAATTGCGTTGTCTATTTCTTGTAAATTCTTCATTAAACAATGTATATTTTTAGTATTTAGCCTTCGTTGCCACCTTAATATTAATATTTGGTTTAGTAAATGCGACGTCACATAGAGTAATTTATTATCACTAAAATAGAACAGATTTACTCAGTGAAATACGAGTAAGTATATCGACCGATATAATTTATGAGAAACAAATTTTCCGCAATAAATTCGAATGTATGACAAAATTATGTAATGTCACTTGGTTAATAAAATGTAATCTTTAATGCTCGACCAATACTGATGAGTATTCATGAATAATAGTGATTCATTGTGAAAAACTGGAATCAATTCGAAAGCAGAAAATGAATTAGCATTACACGACAAGCGTTCGTTGAATATAAATCCAGGAAGAAATCTCTTCTATTGAGTCTTGTCTTTCTCAGAATATTTATTAAATCTTTTGATTTTGTCGCTGATTTGAGTAGTTAAAAAAAATTAAAAAAAAAACTTTTACATATAAAATAATACCTATTTATACACTCTTGAGGTGCTTATCCTTTTTTGTACTCCTTAACAACGTGTATGCAAAATTTCATGGTGATCATGGAGTGGTTAAGGCGTGAAAGCGTAACAAACAAAATATTCGGCTTTATATTTTATATATTTATAATATACATAAGCTATCTCTTCAATAGCCATAATCACACAACCCAAAAACAGGAAATCTACCCGCAAAACGGATATAACAATGCCATTAACATTTTAAAACAATGCGATTTTTTTGCACAGCGCCGGCACTTTCTCGTTTTTACAAATTGCTACTTACAATGGTGCACCTTAATTCACACGTAAATTAAGACTTGATCAGAATACAGATTACTAGTTTCCAAAGTACGTTGTTTTGTTACATTAGGATTTCTTTCATAAAACCATAAATTCTCTAAGTACACATTCTCTATAGGTTAATTAAAACAATTTTTGACTTTTATAAATAAAATTATACGAACAAAAAATTAAATATAAGATAATTATAATCCTAAGATTTTATATTTTATATATAAATATATATATATATTTTATAAATAAAATATAATTATCTTAGGGTTTGTATTTTATATCAAAACATGCGAAATTATTTTGATTGTCGTGAGGCTGATGTGGACATGATTTTTATACAAAAATCCCATAGAAAAAAGTCTTTGCAGACGTCTGAGGGGTGATGGCATTTTCCAGTCTTCCAAAATAGATGGAATTTTCGTAAATTTTACATGACGCTTCCCTTAGTTGTGAAAGTGAATGATAATAAGGATTTTTTATTTCACATATAAAATAAAAATTAATTAGCAATTTTAGTTGTATTTTTAGATATTATATGATTGCCTCTGATCGCAAATGACCGCTTTTTTCTATCATTTTTAGCTACTAAACAAAAGAAAATATTTGATTATGAAATTTTTTTTTTTTTTCTAAACAAGTATGAAGTTTCCAAAATTAAAAAAATAAATAAAAGCATTATAATTCAAGTGCTGTATCGAACTTTGATTCGTATGCATTATACAAGAAAATTTCAACTTCACTTTTACTTCAAAGTACTGTGCTCACTGCCATTTGAAAAGCTACCGTATCATCAACTGCATAAGGTTCCTACTTATTTATTAAATGTAAGCACAGGCGTACAGGCTCTTAGTAAGGTAAGAGTTTACCAACATTACGCTATAACCAACTGAGAAGAGCAGCCGTTGACTGATATTTTTTTTTTAAATCAATATTCGGGAATGAGTGTTATGTGACAGTGTTGTTATTTTTTTAGAATTTTATGTTCCGGTAATATATTTTTGTGAGTATATTTTTTATAAATCTATAATATTTTTAATAGTGAATCTATTGGAAGTACACATTTGTATGTATAGTACGTAATACCTGAAAAGGCTGTTATGTATGAATATAATTTGTTAACACGATTTTTTTGCTTCCCACTCAACAGATAGGAATTAATTCCCACTTGAACGCAATAAAATAATATGTGTGCGAGATGACTACTAAAAATATATTTATTATTTAAATTTAACATTTCGTGCGAAATAAAACGTGCAAGGTGACAACTAAATCGAAATAACCAACTATTTTCATATGGTTTTCACTTGTGGAAAAAGCGATAGGTTTTGTGCGAAGTCGGACGAGGCCTTTTTTTATAACGGATAAGAATTTTTTTTTTTTTTTTTTAATTAATTTTCACTCGAGTTAATACAAAATCAGAAATCTTTCCGTGGTGATACTTGTATTATAATGGATATTCAAAGAAAATTAAAAAGTATAGCCTTATATTTTTAATAGTAGTCTATTGGTTTATTGGTAAAAGTGAACCTTTAGAGCTGTGACTTATTATGTACATAGGCCGGCTGAGCGAGCTTTTAAAATGAACTTTTAAAATTGGTCTGGTCCTGGGGATCAGGACCAGGATGTGTTTCGCTCTCTCGTTGTATGGGTATCCATAAAACAAGTCTATAAGTTGCTTTCTTCTGTGCCCATACAATTGGTGTGTTCAGTCATTTGGGCAGCCCGTCTGGCGGCAGTAACCACCACCTTTTAGGAGACCACCGTGAAATAATAGCACGTGTGCTTTTGTGTTTCAGTGAGTAAGTAAGCCCATTCCCTATCCCTTCACTAGGTCGGCAGCACTTGTGGCGTTGCTTGTGTTATAGGCGACGATTGCCACCTACCATCAAGTGGACCTGTCTGCCTGTCTGTCGACATTCTATTTCGTAAAAACTAAATAAATTAATACACACAATATGTACCTACAATATTTATTTCACATTTACTTGTAGATTTTTATTTTTAGCTATATCTCTTGCACGCGACTTCGTTCGAGTATCTTTATAAAATATAGCCTACTAGCTGGTGCCCGCGACTTCGTCCGCGTTGAACGATGAAAGGTACCCTATGTCCTTTCTGGTGTCCCAGACAACGTGTATGCAAAATTTCATGGTAATCGGTTCAATAGTTTTTGCATGAAGGAGTTACAAACATCCATACATCCAAACATACTCGTACTTTCGCATTTATAATATTAGTACGGACTACTACGGATGTTACTCGTTCATAATGTAGCTTTCTACATGTGATTTTTTTTTAAATCGGACAAGTAGTTTTTAAGTTTATTCATTACATTTAAAAATACAAATTTTTCCCTTTATAATCTAATTTAGTATAAATTAAACTACGATTTATACTATTTAGTTTTTGGAGTACAGGATATTTTTAAAAACATTCCATTCCTAATCGGAAACTTATGGCTGGCTGGAATACAATACACCCCAAGCCGCTTGAGTGGCTTGCGTGCTTTAAATGAATTAAGCTAACAAATGGTATTTAACCTCCGGTGTCGTGTGGAAGAGACAATGTAAAGCAGGCCATTAAACTGTGTTGAGCGAGACAATCGCTGTCATTATGGTGATTAAAATGAGATGCACTCGACGAGCGTATCGCGTACATATACAGGTATATATATACCTTTACATGGATACTTGGAAGTTTGAGGATATGACCATTTTAGGTATAGTTCTAACTCGGTATCGAAATGCAAAGTAACCAGCAATAATTAAAAATTATAAACTAACCCCAACTTTCTATAGGATACAAACACGCTAAATTTGCTGTAAATTGCTGAAGAGTGGGTATCCCGTAGACTACTTGATGCTGCAGCATCAGGTCAAGGTTACCATGTCATGGAAATACCAACGAAGTAACAGTATACCAAATTTCAAATTCCAATTCAATCGATCCTATCACAGGATTTCACCCTAAAATATTTTTAAAATAAAAATTAATTATATGTCTTATATGTATACCATACAATAAACTAGCTTTTGTCCGCGACTTCGTCAGCGCCTCTTATTCTTAGATGTTAAAATATATTTAATTCTTATCGTTAGATAATCCCCCTTTAACTGTTATTTTTTCTGGGGGAAAAGTAATTTTTGTTTCCTGAACTTGTAACGCATTCTGATTTCTTATGTTTTCCCTAGGAGTAGGGCGATCGATTCAATTCAATCGCATTTAGTTAAAAATCTACAATCTAGACTAATTCCAGATACAATTCCTCACTCTTACTCTTTATGGTGATGGTCACTTATTTAAGGGTTGATTGTCTGACAGAATGATCTTTTTCATAAAAATATATACTTATAAAGTTAATATAATGTTAATTATTATTTGTGACAGTGAAATTGATGACCAATTTGGACAGTTAGTCTCGCAGATAAAAAAATTTAAAAAATCACTACACCTACAAATCTAAATTGGAACTAATGACTTAGAATGGAAATAGCTTTCATTCCACTATAATTATTGATAGTAAAGTTATCGCTTTTATTGTGTTGAAAAATTCTAATCAAATTATATAGTGTTTTCACATCATCAATTTATTAATGTGTTAGTTAAGAGTTTATGGATAATTGTAAGTTAATAGGAGAAAACGTTGCGATGGTGATGATAAATTATTTAATTTATTGTTTGTTTTACATTTATTGTATAATTTAAAAGAAAAATATAAATAAATAAAAAATTTAATTAACCATTTTATGTTATACAAGCTGCACTCCCCCGGCTGTCAACGGATGCATTTTTTTCTGCAAATTATACATCCGAATCTTTCTCGTTAGTTGCATTTTTCCATGTGTGATAATCGTATCGAAAATTCGTTGGGTGGTTAAAGAAGAAGTTAGCTGAGTAACAAAGACTTCGTTCCGTATAAGGCCGCCACTTCGTACGCGTTGTAGTTTGTTTTTCGAAAACCCTACAGAATCTAAAATTTTTCCTCATGGTCGGCAGTGACGTTCTGCAAGCACGTTATGTCTCGCAAGAAATCGGCGAAAAGGCAGCGGGTTAGAGGATCCCCTCTCCCAGTCGATCTGCCGGAAGAGGGTTGCGCACAACCCGATGTCCGCCATCTTTCCCCTTAAATAGGGTATCTTTTTTTTTCTCGTGGGAAAATCTGCGAACCAGATCCCCACCGACCATCTGGAGTTCGGTGGTGTATGTGGGACTTTTACCCACGAAAAAACCCACGGTGTTTCTTCGCGCCATCTATGGGCGAGGGTTAGAGGACGTTAAGACACGCTACCTTCTCCCCCTGCCAGACGAGGCCCGCACACTTGCTGGCTCCACCTCAATTAGGCGCGCCTCATGGCGCGGAGTATGACCTCTGCGCCATGAGGCGCGCCTAATTAAGGCCTAATTGGCGCCTAGAGACGTGCCGGATACAGCAGCACGTCTCCTCTCGTTGCCCGGTGTTGTGATGACGACGGACGATCCCATGTCCACCGCCTCCGGGACCTGGGCGGTACCTAGTCATAGACGAGACTACCGCCTGTTGTGAGGTTCCCCGAGATGTCTGGCGTACCTAGTACGCCGAAGTTCCGACAGGTAGGGTAGCCGTTATTGTGATAATTTAATCAAATATTTTTTCAATGTAAAAAATGTTTTCTAGGTTTTCCTTTGATTTAACCGTTCTTTTTTTGCTGATCATTTTACGATCTCCGTCATTAATTCAAAGGTATAGTGTGATTATAATAATAATTCTACATTGTTGTAGTCGTATTTTGTAACACAAAAACAATGGCCAATTTAAAGAAAAGTTAGAAAGTGAACCGTTGTTGCACTATCAATCCCTAACACAGCTGCACTTTTCTGTATATGTGTATATTCTAGATGCACAAAGCACACCTACCTATATGCATTGGCCTACTTTGTAACAAACTTTCTAGGGCACAATAGTTGCATTATTATTTAGTTACCTAAACCTAATTGCTATCTAACTATATGTACCTACTTAATTTACGAATAAATACTACTTATTAATCTAAATATAGGTATGTATTTCCAAATTGTAAATCATATCAAGCTTGGGTCCCTTAGGCAGGGTTCCAAGCACGCTGGCTGCATTACCTCGTTGTATTTCAAGGCTAATTTACTGATCGAGGTAATAGCCTTTTGTAAGATATTTTTAATTTTATTAAAATTAAGCGCTCTTTGACCCTTCTATTTGAGTATTTTGTACTTTTCGGCTGCGTCTGCAGCAACACCAGCTCTGGCAACTGTTCCATTAATATGGTACAAGTCCATGTTGATGGGGATGGTTTTTTCATGGAACCAGGGACATCCCATCAGCTCTTTATTGTTTGGTTCAAGCGCCGAAGGTACATTATTAATGGTTAAATACTGATGTATGAAGATTACTAAGAAGTAGTGGGTATTATGATAGTAGTAATTAGTATGCACTCTACATAGTTTCCGCAGTTTTATTAAGACAATGAAAATTGATACGTGCAATTACCATACTATCACTTGGAAGATCTATACGAGCGAATAAATGCAGGGTAGCAGCCGTTTTTGATAGCGATCAACAAAAAAAAATATTCACATTTTTTTTTTCATTTCTACAAATATTAGCGTGCCCTACTAACCATTGTAGGATTAAGGATAAGGTATAGGGATAGGGTTAGGGATAGGGAAAATATAGAGAAATGGGCTCTGGCATCCCTTACACACACAAAAAGGTGGTCTCCTGTTAGGGGATGGTGAAAAGTTGCCAAAAAGTCCTTTAAATCAGATCTGATTTAAAGGAGAAGTCTGAAGAACAGAGGAGATTTTTTCTTACGTTTAATCAGCCTACAATGCGGTTGTCTCTATCGCACACTATATATAGAGAGGGCATGACGAATAGCACGACAGTAAAAATACAATTCATTCCTAATCTCGTAATGTTTAGACCACCATGTGTAACCTAATAATACAAATACCTAACATTAATGTGTTTTCAATTTTTATGTGTAACAATAAATTTAACGATGATTGCTGTAAAGTTTCAATACATATCCATAAAAAAAGTAATTATGATTTTTATGCTCCCTTTAGCTTGGAGCTAAACTTTCGTTTTCTATGCTATTCGGTGCCACATGATGGCACACTAGATCACGAACTTCACGGGCAAAAACGCACGACTTTGAGATTATTTAGGTCGAAATATATTAATCGCGAAGAAACTTTGCGTCCGTGTTGCAGTTACAATTTAAAGATGGCATACTTTAAAAATGACTGGCTTTTATTAATTATGAATTAAGAATGAGTGTGGTCTTTTAAAGAATTTGAAAAGATTTATTCATTGAAACTGCAAATATTGGAGTTTTAATGACTTACGCTTTTCAAATACCCCATTTTCCTATTACTTCTCAATCTCTTATCCTTAATCAGAACCTATGGCGTGTTATAGGCGACGGTAGCCATCTGTCATCAAGTGGACCATAAGTCTGGGCATACGACCTTAACATTATCTTTTTTTGCTTTAAAGAATTTTTTTATAAACATAATTAAAGAAATAGCATGTCACATTTTGCTTTGACGTATTTGTATGTAGAAACATTTTAAGTAATTTTTACGAAGGCAACCGTTTTAAAACTAGATGTCCAAGCGAATACGTATACCATCCAAAACAAAAAAAAAGGTTATTATTCGTTTTGACCTTACTTAATTTAACAGACGTTTTACAAAAAGACTAATTCAATAACTGCTCGCGACAACGCGTTGTGATATTATAGGTAATCACGAAACGCAAGAGTTCATAAAGACATTGTTTTTGAATAATCTCCTTCATATCTATACAAAAATTGCTGCAGCTGTCCGCCTTTGTCTGTTTCTCCAACTTCTTCTAAACCAAAGAACAGTTTTCACTAATAAAAGGATCGATAAACGAGGAAATAATTAGGTCGCTATTAATATGTAAATTATACACTTGACGAACCCATTGAATAAGTGGTTGGGTCCCGGGTTCGATTCTAGGCAGGTTCAACTTTGGAAAAGAGCTTTTAAAAAGTTACTTGTTTTATAAGCGATGGTAGCCATAGCCAACCACCATGTAGTGGATTGTCAGCCTGTCTGTCAACTTTAACATTAAAAATAAACTTAAATATATTGAAAAGATTTTGTTATAAAAAAAACACAGACTCTGTGTAAAAAAAATTACATACACGTATCAAAATGTAAACAATGCACGAGAGATAATAATTGCATTCTCACGTTTGTTTATTACGAAAAAATTTGGTAGAAAGTGCAATTTTTACTCTCCATGGCGATTCGAGATCGCTTTTAAGTGCTTCTGTCGAAGCTGTATTTTTGAACAGACTGTTAGACTTCATATAAATTTAATAAAATTTGGGCCTCTTTCACCATGTGTCAAGTAGGCTAACCGCCATTTAATGTCACCGGTAACCGAGGGAACCTTTGCTTGTACGGTAAAAGTCCCAAACATTAAAAAGAAAATAATTAAAAAAACTTGCCTATCGAAGGTTGCAGTAAACCGAGTGAATAATTTAATAAAACTTAAAATTATTTCTAAAAGTAATTAATCAACACTTTACTTGTAGTTGGTGAACGAGGCCCTAAATGTCCTATTTTTTTGAATTTTTTACCTACTCAAAACTAATTTATGCACTTTTTCCATTCCAGCGAAACAACGAGTCGACGTCAAAGAAGAAAGCTGCTATGTTTATTTCGCGAAAGGAAATTACAAAAATTTCTTCCTTCGCATTGTCTCGGCTAACGTTCACGTACAAGCCTCTGATGTTGTAAACGAGGACCATTAAGATTTTCAAGATAAGCGTAACAAAGTTATACATAATGTCAAACAACAGAGAACACACAATGGTGACATATTTCAAGACGAAATTATTATGTGCCTTACACCTAGGTACATCGCTGAGAATGGATACAAATTTCTAAACCTTTGCTACTGAACATTTAGACTTTTACATAAAGCTTAATATTATTACACAAACAGTAATGATTTATACATATTTAATTGATAAACTTAATGTAGAAGAAATCGTCAATAATTCGCCTGATCAATGGAGCACTAATCAAGATATGCTACGTAACCGAAAGTGATTATCTTCCATGAATATTCCGTATTTGATCACGAACGTTACTCTATTAACATTATTATTCGCTAGTTACATGCGGTCGTTAAGGAAAGAAAAAGTCGTATTAACAAGCGATAAAGATCGGAATATATCATCCGATGAAGAACACATGTTATTTCGTGTTGAGGAAGTAATGAGAGTTCATGCTAACGACATATACATTGACTGTAGAGTTGATATTGCTATAACTGATGTTACGTTAGATGTTTTATGCAATACTGAAGATTTGGGCGTAACCTTTGAGTAAGTTAGAAATCCTATTCAAATGTTAATTGACATATAGAATTTTTAAGAGAGAGACTTTATGTGCAGTAATTGTTTGATACAAAAATAAATGTCATGAGATGAAATAGAAAGTGAATCACATTCGGTTTTAAGTAATAACAAGGTTAGAAATTGTGAAGATATTCTCTTAAATTGGAATTCAGTGAAGGCTGAAGACGAGCGGAATGAAAAATCCTGGTGAGTACCTAAATTTAAAGCAATCTTTATGAATTTGCACATGTCTTAATGCATATCTCTTCAAATGGACCTTTTAATGCTGAGGATCATAACTCAATGACCTTCACTAATAACTCAATGATGATCATTAATTATTTGAACTCTTTACATAGGGCATTTATATAATTTAACTTATAGTAATAAAAAAAAATGTTCATAAAAGTGCAATAAGCAATTAAACTAAATTCGGTTAACAAAAGGGTAGGAATAAAAGTTTTTATTTTTAAGGGCCTCTTTCACCAGTAATAATATAATAACAAGTAAAGTGTAGATTAGTTACTTTTAGAAATAATTTTATGTTTTATTAAATTATGCACTCGGTTTACTGCATCCTTCGATAGGCGAATTTTTTTTATTATTTTCTTTTTAATGTTTGGGACTTTTACCGTACAAACATAGGTATATCAGCTCCATCATTCCCGGTGACCGGTGACTTTAAATGGCGGTTAGCCTACTCGATACTTTAATCAGAGATGGTGAAAGAGGCCCAAATTAATTAAAATTAATTAGGTCTCGAGCACCGGCTAGATACTAATAAATGTTTTAAATTAATCTCTATAAATACAAATAAAAATATTTTATACACATTTCTTTTGAAATAATAATCAGTACTGATTAATTAATGATAAATAATATTAAACATTGAAGTTCGCTGACCCGCGAACTTCGTACCGTAACACGACTTTCTTTTATATATAAAAGACGCCCGCGACTTCGTCCGAGTTGAAAAAAAAAAAAAAACAATATAACGCTCATGTTGCTATAACACTATGGCCAGGCGTTAGTTTTTTTATTTTTTATTTATCCCTCGGGAATAGTCCTTTTTTGGATGGAAAGTACTCTATGTCCTTTCTGGTGTCCCAGACAACGTGTATGCAAAATTTCATGGTGATCGGTTCAGTAGTTTTTGCGTGAAAGAGTTACAAACATCCATACATCCAAACATACTTTCGCATTTATAATATTAGTATATAGATATATATAGATCTAGATATAGACTAGTATAGACTATTTATAATATTAGTATAGACTAGTATAGATATAGATAGATATAGAAGATTATAGTATAGATATATTTTATTAAATTACAATATGGCTACTGAACTAACGATAACAAAAATTATGATCATACCTAAATTCACAGTTATTAACTTATTGACAAAATGTCAATGTACCAACACTTGGAAATAAAAACATGAAATACACTTTTTATCGAGAGCCCTTTTTAAGAAGCTCGCGGAGCCATAATCAAACTTTTTGCTTACTTAGCCAACAAGAAAACGTAAACACCACTTTGAAAGTTGTATAACGCAGGTGAAAACGAAATATTTGTCTTACGAAACAATTACTTTTTGGTTTATCAGTTAACTGAATGTCATTAAAGTATTTTAATAGATCATTTATCTGTTCAGTTGATCAATCAAGGCCCTATTCGTTTATCTATTCAATTGATCGATGCGACGTTATTATGTAACTTACAAAACATTGTTATTAACTAATTGTGTGTCCCTGTTTCACTCGCCTCGCAATTTAAATTGACAAAGGCATGCTAATTTCGGTTCTTTAAGGTACTGCGCGTTTCACTAAATGAGACCATCCGTTTTTTTTTTAAATTTTGGAAATTCTCGTGGATACTTGGCAGCGTAAAGGATGTTGCGGGGTTGTGCCGTTACTATAACGGCTATACTCGTAAATGTTGCTAAAACCCAACGACTTTCTTTGCTATTATTTCGTTTTCAGTTCGTGTACTTTCTGACTTTTTTCTTTCTGATCGGCTTCTGGGTCATAACGTGACGCTTCCTCAGAAATGGGGCTATAAAATTCAAAAATAATGTTGTAAATCCGACTACTAGTTAATAGAGTTAAACGAGTTCAACAAACGAACTCTCTAGCTTTATTAAAAACATTAAAGTTTTGAAAAACATAGTTTTATAAAACTATTTTTCAGAGTTAAGCATTTTTAGTTTAGTTTAAATTAACATTAATAAGTAGATACTTAAATAAAAAGTGAAAAATATCATAAAATATTAGGTGTTCGAACTTATTTAACTTATTTTTGTTACATTTAATTTGGGATACAAACAGAAGTTATGTTATATTATAGAGAAGGTAAAATTTAAAAATAAAATAAAATAAGTATATTACAAAGGTGTATCCACAGATAAATACAGTTTAACTAAACTAACGAATTAATTATTTAATTTAAATTAATGTATAAAATTTAATTAACTCTACAGTTTGATCGAAAGTTGTTATCCGAATCATTTAACAAATTGAGCGCATAGTAAATATTTCCAAGCGTTACATAACATATTAGCTGTTGCACGCGGCTTCATCCGCGTAATTTTATAAAATATAGCCTACTTGCTGGTGCCCGCGACTTCGTCCGCGTTGAACAATGAAAGGTACCCTATGTCCTTTCTGGTGTCCCAGACAACGTGTATGCAAAATTTCATGGTGATCGGTTCAGTAGTTTTTGCGTAAAAGAGTTACAAACATCCATACATCCAAACATACTTTCGAATTTATAATATTAGTACGGATGTTACTCACTGATAATGTATCTTTCTATATGTGAATATATGTAGATTATTATTATATGTGAACATTATTTTATATCAATAATTTTGGTGTGAAAATAAATCACTAAAAATTACCAAGCTATAAATTACAATTGTGTAAATAGGCCTGCTCTTTGAACAGAGTGGTCTAAGTGCCACATTGCCACTAAAAATACAAATGAAAAAGAATGAATGAAATCTTAAAACTCACGTAAATTTGAAATGAAAATATTAAATGACACAATAGACAATAATGTAGCGTATAATTCGTAAAATCGGGCAATACTCGTAAAGTCTAATCTAATAAAACCGGTCCGACTGGAAAGTGTCCGATCGATTTAGTTCGCTTTCTTGTGAGGTTGTTGCGAATTATGGCATCTCGGTGGAAAACTTAACTTTTCACGACTTACTTAATTATTGTATTTATGTTCAAGTATCGCCAGTGCCTGAGGCTAGTAGTGCACATAAGCAAAAGGGCTCACAGTTCATTATATGCACGAAGAATGGAAATATGGAGTCGTTGAATAACTTAAAACTTAACAAGTATTGTTGGAGAGCAAACGTAATAATTGACATAATATTTTTGCGATAGAGGGCGGCGGACAGGCGTATTATACGCAATGTATAAACGACCGTCCCCAAGAACCTATGCTGTACACATATCGAGGATTGTGGTAGGATAAAGAAAATGACGGGATGATAGGGGAGGAGGGTAGGGAGCATTGAAACATTATTTCGTGTGATTTTACATCGGTCTTCTGGACCAGAATACCTTTGCTGTGAATTTATGCCTTTGAAATATGATATGTTCTGCCCTCAATAATTATGTGTCGTTAGAAGATATTATGTTGCAAATATTCAGATATCGATTGTCCATCCAGATCGTTCTCTTAATTAACTTAAGGGCTTCCTTTTAGAAATAATTTTATGTTTTATTAAATTATGCACTCGGTTTACATAGTGCATCTTTCGATAGGCGATTTTTTTTTATTATTTTCTTTTTAATGTTTTGGACTTTTACCGTACAAACAAAGGTATATCATCTCCTTCATTCCCGGTTACCGGTGACTTTAAATAGCGGTTAGCCTACTTGACACATGGTGAAAGAGGCCCTTAGTAGTCTTTTTTCGCCCGAATTTTTTGCAACGGTTTTCACGAGCATGAATATGGATTTGGATTTTTTTTTTGAGAAATCTTTCATAAATATATATTTTTTTTAATAAATATACATTCAACTTGAATTTCTATTTTTGTCATCAAGATAGTTTCATATGCTAAATGATAGTCAATACTACCTACATTAAATATATTTATGAAGTAATAAATTAAGAAACAAATTTGTTTAGCACCATGAAATAAATTTCAAACTTAAATATTTACAGACAATATAAGTAAGTTATAAAATAAATCAAATTTGTTCATTGTACAGGTAACTATATTTAGTTCGACTAGTAGTGACAACTAGTGAACAAAAATTGAACTATGAAATGAAAAAGTCCGCGCCACCTGTTGATTACACAGTGTAACTCTTTCTCTGTGTACATGAATAGATAATGTAGATCACTGTTGTAAGATGGCGGGATTACGTAGTAAATTTTTTTTTCCAATGTTTAAATAATTCATTTGAAATTACGAGTATTAATAATGAAACAAAAAATATTCGGTAGAATTTATAGAATCGACTTTAAATAGGTCTAGAAAAAATTTCCGTGACAGTATTTATTTATTTATTTAATAATACCTATGTCTATTCTCTAATAAAAAATGGGTATGGCTTTGTGTTTTATGTGATACGTAATATTTTCTTTGAGCAAAATATTACCAAAAAATTTTTTAGGTTCTTTAGCTATTCGATTGGTGTAACTAAATTTTTATCTAAAGGATAAGATATGAAGGTGTATTCCCAAATTTTTTTTTATCATCACTTCTGAATTGCCTCTTACTATGGAAGCAAATTTAAAGACGTACCTATCTATTCACGTAAAAAATATATGAAAAACATTCATATATGGTATATGGTATAAAAAATGCTTTGTAAGAAAATTGCGCGGACCCAAGAATGAGTTTGATACACTAACTTTATATGGAGAAGGAGTGGAGGAAGCTAATATATATTAGAAATACATTAAATTAATTAAAATAAACTTTATAAACACACTTCAATTTATTTGACACTACGTAAGTAGGTACCTCTGGGAGACCTCTAGTTTGTTTAATAATATAGTCACCAAAATGTTACATATTTTATCTCTACCTATATAATAGCTTATGCCAATTATGACGTAAAGTTTGTAAAATCAAGTCAACCCCTTGTTTTCATGTATTTTCTTGAACGTTGATAGCTCAATGAAGCATCATCAACAGCCATTTGAACCGGTCCCAATGGCGAAGTGGTACGATGTACCGTTGCCTGTCGTTGCTCCTCAGTGCATCGATATACGCGGTGGAATACGCGCGGTACGAACGGGTGTTGTGTTGTGGTTCCAGTTCGATTTCTAGGTGAGTTCATTCATATGTACATATTAAGTATAAATGGTGTTACTACGGTTTAGGGATCTTGATTGTACAAACATACTTTGTAATGATAAATTCTGAATTTACGTTAACCCCCAGGTTATTTAAAAATATTAATAACTAGCTGGTGCCCGCGACTTCTTTCGAGTTGAACGATGAAAGGTACCCTATGTCCTGGGTCTTGCGTGAAATAGTCCATAGATCCAAACATACTTTCGCATTTATAATAATAGTACGGATTTAATTGCTAGACAATTAAGCATAAAAAAGTCAGGTTCACAAATCAAAATAATTGTTTATCAACAAATTATTTAGACAGCTAAGTGATTTATGGGAAGGTTTAAATTAAGCGAAAAAATAAAAAAGTTAAATTTTATTATACTTGATTAGAGACTACAAAATAATTAAAAAAAAAAAAAAACAGAAATTCCAAATGCTTCAATGAAAAATTATTTACACCAATTTTTTTTAATTATTTTAGTTTTTTTTTTTAAATTTTGAAAGCTGAAAATCTTCAAAATATATGGGAAATTCTAAATATTAAAAAAAAAATATTTTTTTTGGTAAATTGTAATTTTCATCTTTCTTGAACAAAACAAAAGAGGAACGACGAGGTAAAATTTGTATTTGTCTATACGAGTCAATTTAACAATGGCCCAATCACTCATAACAAAATAGTGTCCACAGTTTTATTGCTGCTATCTTATAAAGAACTATACCGATTCTCCCCGACTTCACCTGGGTGTAATAGGGGAGCTTGTGTGCAAAACGTAACATCATCATATTAGCTGTAATACGTTCACTAAAAAACGTAGATATACCTTGGATCTGTACACGAAACGTATAGCCTATGGAAATCTAGAATAATGTACCTTTCAAAATGTAAAATAAATTTTCAAATAGGTGCCATCACCTGAGATTATCTATACAAAAAAAAAAAAAAATTCTCTTTATAGTATTTGAAATATGATTTCAACTGATTTTGGTCTCAGTCATACGTCACCTTGTATATATTCGTATTTAGTGTGTATTTATTTAAAAACCTTATAATTTCAAACATCCAGATCAGATCTGTGGAATATTTTACAAAGAAAACGGACCATATGTACGTGTAAAACTAAAGAAAACATTAGTTCCGTGATCGTTCAAAAATGTATTAAATACATCAATTTTTCCTCAAAGCTGAACACGCTAAGTACATTCTTTAACAGAGAGACGAATGTTGCGTTATTAATGAAAAAGAATGTGCTGTAAACGAGGCGAGATGCACAGATTTAAGGAAATAAAATATTTTCAAATCTCTATCTAAGGCGAAAGTTTTGTTAAAATATATATGACCAGATCGATAAATGTTTTATTACACAAAGTTACCTATGTTGTTATCTATACTAATATTTTAAAGAGGAAAGATTGGATTGTTTGCATTGAAAAGGCTCCGAAACTATTGGACCGATTTGAAAAAATATTTCAGTGTTGGGAAGCTATATTATCAGCAAGTAACATAAGCTATATTTTATAAAGTTACGCGGACGAAGTCGCGTGCAATAGCTAGTTTTTTTTATAAAATAACAACATAAATAACTGTGTTTATGAATGAACTAGCTGTTGCACGCGACTTCGTCCGCGTAACTTTATAAAATATGGTCTATGTTACTCGCTGATAATATAGCTTCCCAACAGTGAAAGAGTTTTTCAAATCGGTCAAGTTGTTTCGGAGCCTATTCAATGCAAACATACAAATCATTCCTCTTTATAAGATTAGTATAGAAGATTTGTATGATGTTTAATTTTTTAAGTATCAAGTATCAACTATAAACATTGAATTAAAATACTTACTAGTAATGTAAATACTTAACATAATACACGCAAATACTAGAAATGTAACAAATATTTATAGTAACAAACAATATTTGATTTACAGAAATTACCACTTTGACTTTCGTCGTATGTTTTCTTAATTTCCGAAAAGGAAAAGTCAAAATATAATTGAAACGCGAACGGATCTGTGCAGCAAGTAGGCCGCGATTGTCTGTGGTAGTATAAAGTTTCTTGATAGTTCGAGAAATTAAGGTTACTTTCGCTTTATGGAAACACACTCTGGAACGCCTTAAGGGCACTTTCATTTGAATTCACAACACAGCTTCAAAGCAAACTAACAAATGAAGATAATGCAGGTGGACCTGTTTACTTTATTTGCTTACATTTATTTAAGAATATATTTCCATTTAGGGTTTTATTAATAACTTGTTTAGTTTCGTTATAGCTCTTTGCATAATTGAAAACCGTATAAAAATTTGTTGGGTGACTTGAAGTTAGCGAAGAAACAGACAGAAGCGGTGATCGACTTTATTTTATAATATGTATAGATTATTTTTTATATTAAGGTCGACAGACAGGCTGACGATCCATTTCACCTATAACATAAGCAACGCAACAGCACAGGTGTTGAATGTGAGCTGTCGATCATAGTGAGAAATTTGCTCCGGAGGAAATGGAAGGAAATAGATATTTAGGTAGAACCAACGAAAGAACTTTGAATATTTTTTTGAACAAACAGACATAGCAATATCCATGATTTCAGAACGTGAATGAGCGTATCTTTATTTACTGCTATAAAATATTTTTATTCCTGCATTGTCTATCTCTCGATCAACACGAAAACTATGTCAAGCATGAACTAAATTTATTATACACTATTTGTTTCACTGTCAAAGTACCGTTCACCAATTTGAACGTCGTTATTGTTTGACGTACAACGTACGTCTTCAACTTGTCCATAATGTGTTTTGTTCTATAACCTAGTTATGCCTTAAAGGACATTTTGTTGTTTACATTTCAACTGGTTGGCACCATTATACTAAGTAAATATAGTGATGTTTCTTCTCGCTTTGTTATCTTCTTGGTATTAGTACTGAAAACTATTTTGAATTCAATATTCAAAAAAGCGATTGCGTACAATAAGGAGTACCGCTTACATTGTCCAACACCTTATCAACAGCCTACTTTCAGATCTAAGTAACAATATAACGATTAAAAATATTAAATTTAATTTAATGCAATATTTTTTAAATTGAAATTTAATAGTAGGTACTTATATAGTAAGATTTTAATAATAATTACAAATGATAACACGATTTTAAACCTCAGTGGTTTTTAGTGTTATAATTTTATATGTATTTTATTCTAGCCTTAAAATTGTTAAAATTATAAATTAATAATAAAAAAATAAACGGTCAGTCCTTTATTATTTATCTGTGGACATGCCTCTTTATTATTTTTTACTACAATGTTATTAAAGTTCTGTCAAAAATATCTATATAAAAAACTTCTCTAGGAGACTTGACCCGACTGCTTTAGACCTGTTTTGGAAAACTAAGAAAAATTATAGACTTGACTTGACTTGACTTGACTTGACTAACTAGTGTCTGGATCTGCTACTTTTGATTTTAATTTCAATTTTGCCTTTTCTTTTAAAAAAAAAAGTTATTACAAATTGATATTTTTACAAATGACACTGGCAAAATCATAACGCGACAATCGACATTAACTTGACACTGGCAGACAATGGCCTTTTTAAAATGAGCCGCATTGCCATTTAAACCTAAGAAGAAAAAGAAACTTCTCTAGTTAGGTTTGAATCCCAATTAATGTTGCTGGTGTATTTATTTGTACCTTCTATTGGCGATGACGATAGTCACCTACCATCAAATGGACCTGATAACCTTTATGCAAAAAAAAGGCCATTTCATACAAATTTTATAAGGGTCTCAAACATAAAGTTCAATAAATCAATCTTTTTGTTTATAGAAATGTTTGAAAGTAAATATTGCAGTTGTTTCATATTCCTAGTCGATATGTGTATTATTCGATCCAATAAATGGCAGTCTTCACGCCATTCGTATGTGACAAGGGCAATAATAAAGTTTGATTTGGTTTTCCGTAATAGAAATATCGCCTTTGAGCCATGACTTTAAGGAATATTTTCAAAGTGATGGCACGAAGCCTCGCATAAAGTGGAAAGTGTTTCCGCCTGCGATTAACTAACAGTATTGCGAGCAAATTGTCGTCTATTGTAGAATGCACCGCAGCATTAAGTGATACTTATGCACTGTTGGCTTTGAAATGTTTTATTGCGTACATTTTATGTCTAAGTTACGTCACTCAGTAATAAAATCATGCAACAGTTTGAAGGAAGTTGTAATTCCATTCATTTAAACGACTTCTTCAAATTTCATGTTATAGTATTTTTCAAATTCTTAAAAAAAAAAATTTAAAACAAATATAATCAAACATGCAAAATATATCAGTTGTGAACTTAATAACTTTTTTTAATGTTAAGGTAGTCAAAGAGGCTGACGGTCCACTTGATGGTAGGTGGCTACCATCAAGTACAGTGTTTAGGGTGGTAATACATTCCTGTAGTCAGGAAATTAGTCATTAACTGACAATAACAATCAATGTCAAGAAGTATCGCCTTAGGGAGAGCTTCTCGAAATGATGTAAAACAATAAATTTCCCGATAGTTGTTTTACATAAAAATTACACAATAACATTCAGTAAACTATTGACACATATTTGCAAAAATACGTCATTAAAGAAACTTTTTTGCATTCTTGCAACACCTGCATTTTTTTCTTCCTAATTCCGCAAAGGTTAATAAAATAATATATTGAATATTTATTTAAGTAATAGGTTAATTAGAAAACAGTAATAGATAGCTCCGAAGTAGAAATGGGAACGCATTCCGATGCGCGCTCGCTTGCCAGTTATATCATTAGCATAATAATCATGCGCAACTGTTGATCGAGTGACAAACGTGAGCGGTAGCGATAATGATTTACAGCTTTTTTTTTAATATGGACAATTAGTTGGCATAGTATAATTATCAACCTTAGCTACAGAACCTAATTACGAAGTAACTATTATCTAATCTTAGCTACATATTTTAGAATTTGTTCGAATAAGGTTTCGAGTTCATTAACTTAACTTAACGATTAATTTAATGATTAATCTGATGTTTAGGGCGTTTAACCCTCAGTTTAGCGATGGTGATCAACAAAATATTATTAAACGGCTGTTTAAATTTTAAACAGATGTTTAAAAATAACCGTCTGTTGGCAAACTCGAGCCTAAGTCACAATTAATGAAACCATATTTCAATTAGTTGTAAGATGAGTTCTTCCATCGCTGTTAAAAAAAAGTCTATTTTATATTTAGTATTTTATTTAATCTGAATTTTATTTTATTATATTTATTTAATATTAATTTTGAGTATATAGGTTTGCAAATATCAAACCAGTTCACATGTGAGCATTAGGTATTTTTAACTATCAATAATATGTTTTCAATAAAACCTAAGAGCTTTAATTTTTATGTAGGTACGTATAAGTTCTAATTGTTCAAAAATTAGTTTATTATATGAATTAAGAATATTTCACAAAGTATTTCTTCTTTAATATGTCTATCACTTGTACCGCTTGTAATAAGCCAAGTTTTTATTGTAGTTAAGTAATTCAATGTTATGGTCAAGTACTTTAGCTTAACTCGGTCCGTTAGTGAATTGAAATAAATTATTCCTTTGTTTTGGTTTAATTATGAAATTATTTTACTTGGTTATATCGTATTACAGAAATTATTATTTTGACGTCTGTATAAAAACATTTAATATTTTGATTGACGATTCAGACAAAACAACTCGGCTTTTCATTTAACATCATTTTAACCGCAAAACCATATACCGCAAAAATTAACCACAAAATTTAACAAAACATAAATTGTGTTTGTTATAAAAGAAAAATATTTCAACAATGACTAATAATATGATGTAGATAATGAAAAATTAAATATCTTTATCACGTATTTTATTTATTGAAGTAAGTATCTGCGGTTTTTTTCTTGCAAATTGCAAATGCAATGCAAATGCAAATTTTTCTTTGAATTCTTAAATTCAGACTGTTTTTTTTTGTGGCATATTAAATTATTTTTAATATTATGTGAACAAATTTTGCAAAATAAATTGTTATTTTATTGCAATTTTTGAAATAAAAATTAAATTGTCGCGATAAACTGTCTAGATAGAATCCCTAAAAGTCAACAGAGTTAATAAAAAAGTATTTTATTATAGAAATTATTCTTTTTCTCGTTAACGAAATTTCTATAGAATTAAAACACCATATGAGGCATTCAACTACACATTACGGTGCGAACAACCGTACAATTCCTCTAATGATCGACTTAGAATATTAGACTTGTATAGCATACGCCAGCAAATAGACAACAATTACATGCAACCTGTACATTGATGATGTAGTAATGAAAGCTTTGCGCTTTTTCCCAACCAGTTAATAGATGGACGGTGAGCTAAATGTTGTCGTCGGAAACCAGAATGAGGAAGGTGAACGACCGAGCGGCCATGACCGTCCAGCACTGTCCGTATTATTTATACACGGTATTACTGACCTCAATAACCGAAACAGGCTTTAAAGGCGTCTCGTTCCGTTAAGCTGACGTTAAGCAATTCGGCGAGGATGTGTTTCTGTATTATTTTTAACGATACTAATGGACAGTGTGAGCGTTTACTGGCGTGGCCTAGTTAATACTTGTGACATTAGGGTCATGAAAATTATAGCTTATAAGCCAATTTAATACTGTGGTCTAATAGAAATGCGATTGCAGGAAATGACAAATTGTTGGAGAGAACAAATCGGATTGTTTAAACGAATGCTTGATTAAGGGCCTCTTTAATCAACTACAAGTGAAGTGTTGATTAGTTAGTTTTAGAAATAATTTTATGTTTTATTAAATTATGCCCTCGGTTTACTGCATCCTTCGATAGGCGAATTTTTTTATTATTTTCTTTTTAATGTTTGGTACTTTTACCGTACAAACAAAGTTATATCATTACCGATGACCGGTGACTTTAAATGGCGGTTAGCCTACTTGACACTTTACTCAGAGATGGTGAAATAGGCCCAAAGATTAATAAAGATGTTTGAACTTGACAGCGGTACATAAAATATAAACAGATTTTTAAAACTATCGCTTTTGCAAAACTTGCAATGAAATTCTTAAAGGACCGAGGATACGTATAAATGGCATATAAAAATCTAGAGGTCTATTTGTATTATAAACGACGGTAGCCACTTACCATCAAGTGGACTGTAAACCTGTATAATCAAAGCGCAGTTTGGCTTAAATTTAATTAATCTTAAACATCTTCATCTCCTGCTATTCCCGCAGAAGATAAAACAAAAATTTCAATAATATATTATTATAATAGTCAGGTGTACCTATAGGTACACTTATAAGTCATTAGTAATTTCTTTTACAATTATGTAACGTTATCTTTTATCTTTGTTTTCACATAATAGGCAAAAGACTGGAGTTTCCCATCCAATGCATCCATTCAATATCTCATTTGCCTTATTTATCCTCTTATAACGGTAGTGCCTTGGGTTAATGATAAGTTAACGGATCAGCTTTTTCCCAACACCCAGTGGATTACCGGTTTTTCGGCTGATGTTCTGTTTTGTTTACTGACGCCTTTCACGTTATGTTGTTACGATAATGGCATTCTCAGATGACGCATGCGTTGCTTTTTCTTTGTTATCAAATCTTACTTAAAATCGAAAAGCAAACTAAGTAACGTTACTTGAATCGTGGAAATTATAATCGAATAAATTTATTATTCATTTACGAAGAAAACAAAGACTGATTTTTTTTAGGTTTTAGAATTATTTAGTTACAAAAAGGAGTACCAACAACCTGCAGCCATATTGTCGTAAAGTCGTTGAAATCGTTTGAATAGACTTGAATTTATAAATAAAAATAAAATAAATTATATTGGCAAGGCACACTTTGTTTTGTATTTATAAACAGGTCAGTATATCTGGCAACAGTAACCACCTCCTTGAAGAAGATCACCGTGAAATAACAGCATTTGTTTTGTTGTTTTTCGGTTAGTAAATAAAAGGATGTCAAAGCCCATGTCCATGTCAATTCCTACTCCCTTATACTTTATCCGGCAGCGCAAATGCAGCATATGGCATTGAGTAATGCGTTACGGATACAGTAGCCATCTACAATCAAGTGAACCCTCTATACATAAAAAAGTGTAATTTAAATATCCAATGTTTAATTTCCTTTTTTTTTTGGTTTCAGGTAGTAAACGTGGCGTTCAACATGACGCGGCGAAAAAGTGCGTGTTCAAAGTGGACTATAGTTTTATTAGTAGTGTTTTGTCAGTTTGTTTATTCGCGACCTCAAGACACTTCAACGTCAGCTGTAATCAGTGATTCAACAACTAGTAGTGTACAAACAGAAAAGACAACACAAATTTTTACCAGGTATATACGTAATTTAAGTAGTGTAAGATTAGATATACCCGTAGTATTAAGCAATGTAAATAGTTCTAGGAATATTCATAATGCAAACCAAAATAATTTAGGCACACTTTCAAATTTCATAAATAATTTTCATGTTAGAACAGTAAATGAAACGCAACCTTTGAGAAGACATGATAATTTAAAAAGAAGTAGTCGTTTAATATCCAATAGAGGTCTAATTAATAGTAAAAATAATATAAATTTAGGTAATACAGTTATCTATAAAAATAGTAATGAAAATGACCATAAATCTAATAGAAATAAATCTAATACACTACATAATAATAATATAAGTTTTGAAGCTCGCGCAAAAAGAAATCCAACAATTCGTAAAGTAATTACCAAATGGACAGATAGTACGAAAAATGAAGGTTTAGACTTTACTTATGAAACTTCAACCTCAGATGAAAATAAACAGAATAATAAAATTACGTATGGCAATTCTATGGAGCTAGACTATAGAAGTACAGAAAATAATAATTATATGTCAACTGAAATATCAAATAAATTATATCAGAATTCTCTTAATAGTTATCCGAATAAAGTAATCAATAAAAATCGTTACAAACCAAGACCTCAACATTCAGAAGAAACTCAAGTTTACTCGTCAAATGTCCATATAATTGATTCTTATCCTTTTCCTAGTGGTCAACCATATGTATTTAATACTCCAAAACCTACTCCAATAATAACTAATGTTGGAGATCCAACGCCGTGGTCTCGACCAAACTTTCTAACTGTAAACAGAAAACCAACCACACAAAATCCAGTTCAGACGAAACCGTTAAAAAATCCTTATAACTATCATGATTCTGCTTATAATCATTATCCGCAATATCCAGGTAACGATTTTGAAGTCACTACTTTCCAACCGTCAACTGCATACACAGAGAGAATTGTAATAAGACCTGAAGAATACAATGCATCATCAAATGATTGCCCGACCATATTTCTAACATTGAATAATACGTTTCAAGGACAAGCTAAAGAGGTTTGTCCAGATTTGAACATCGCAGTGAATACAAATGTTATTAACAAAAATGTTGTCATAGAGACTGAAGAGGATGACACAGAAAACATATTTCCAGATCCATTCGGGATTCCACTTGGAGAAAATTCAGAAAACTATGAAGAATCTGAAGAATTTGGTAATGATTATTTGGAATCAGAGGAAAATGAAGGAGAAAGTGCCTCAGTGGAAGGAGCACATATAACAAACTATAATGCAGCTAACACTATTGAACCAGATTCATCTCAAGCTGGAGGCTTAGTTTCTCCCAGTTCACCTCTTTCTTCCATAAGTTTGCCTGGTAGACCTGGTCGACCAAGTGGCGATGATGATGACGACTTTTTTGGGTTCACTTCATTATCACAATTCTTTAGGCCAGCATTTAATACTCTAGGCTGGTTCGCTGCAATGAATCCATTCAATGTAGGAATAGTATCATTATTGCTTGCCCCCTTAGCATTTTTATTCACAGGGACATCTGGTCTAGCTGCCTTATTTGCTCCATGGCTAACATCTTATGGAAGAGAGGCTCCAAAAGAAGTTTATGTTTATAGACCTCAGTGGTATTGGGATGACGACATAAAAACGTGGCAACTAAGAGATCATATCACAGATCAAGGCTACCAAGATAAGAGATGGATTACACGGTTTTCGAGGAGTCAAGAAGTCGATACAACAGAAAGTTCAGTAAAATCTACTTATTTCAATAAACTGAAGCGATGGATGATAGACGTTACAAGTAAATTAAGGGAAATGAATGCTAGAAAAATATTTCAACAAAATAGAAAAAATAAAAGAAAGAAAAGAGAAACGTGGACAATTCGAGTTAAATAATTATATCTATACATAAATAAATTGTCAAGGTACTCAAAGTAAGCACTTATAGGCTTGTGTTATGGGATAACCATACAACGGACAGGAACGAAAGCATGAACATCAAGACAACTTTGAAAAGTTTATTTTTAGAGATGACCTTAACCATTCGATCAATGGCAGTTAAGACATTCCTTAGCTATAATCAAGTTGAGCTTTTAGAAAATCATTTTACAAATTTTAATTAAATCATTAAAAATAAAATGAAACGATATTGAAAATAACATTAAAAAGAAGATAACTTAACTTATCCAAATCAAGATAATTTATATTACCAAAAAAATTTTTAGCTATGGGCACTTTTAGCGAATACACCTATTTTAAAAATGTCTTTCATCAGACATAAATATTTATTATTATCCTTAAGTATAATAGTATACACGATAACAATATGAAAAACCAGGAGCTACTTTGCTCTAGTTAGACTATACTTAACTATAGTTATCTATAGTTAACTATAGTTAATGTTCACTTTGTTAACGGTGTTGGCAGGACATGTAACTATTAAAAAATTACTGTACGTCTCGCATATCTGTCCTCATAATTATATTTTTATTCAACATTTTAGCACTTGCTTGATCCATACAATGAACACAAAAATATTTGTGTTTTTTGCTATTTCTATTCGGATTATTATAGTATTAAGTACAATAATAATTTAACAGGTCAAAAAAAAAGTATTCAGACACACATATATTATTTTAATATATCTTAACAAATATTTTAGTGATAATGATAATCATACTGAGATAATTGTCTAATTTTATTTGAAAGTCTTATTCATTTGTGGATTTTAACATTTTAAAATATTTAGTTTTAAAATAATTAAATAGATGAAAATTATTTTACTTATTAGGTTTTCACAGAGGATTTTAATAGGTAAAAAGATTTTGTCTACTCGACCAGTCACACATATTGATTTCAACTTGTTATATAGGTACTTAGATATATATTTTATATTGTTAGATAGATCTATATCTCCGCTAACTACACATCTTTGTAATATTATTTGAAAATATTTAAAATAAGTTATATATTATTATATGTATACTTATTATATTTTTTGTGTACTTAATATTTATTATATTATTTATTAACAATACAGACATTACTTTATAATGTGTTAAATTTAGTTTATCATATTATTTTAATAGATGCTGTGCAAGATAAGAAATGCAAAATAAATTATTTTAATTTTCAAATTTATTGTTTTATTTGAGGAGTTTGTTTTAAAAAGGAATGAGTGAATATTTTTTTTCTATAATATCGACAGGAATATCGATAGGTCCTATTGATATCACTAACATTTATTTACTATAATAAAAACACTGTACAAGACAAGACGCACTTGTATTTCGAATTTAAAGAAGAATGTGAACAAGTTATTTTAAAATTCACACAGATCCTTTGTGTGAATTTTAAAATATTACAAAGATGTACTTTATACTTGTGTTTATTTATATGTATTTTAATTTAATTTCTCTCACAGATAACAGATAACAGATTTTGACAGATAACAGATTATAGCGTCGATGATTATACATAAATAAAAAAATATACATAAGTAGTTAATATTCGCTTTTAAAAACAACTATACCTACAAGATTTAGGTAAATTTATATTCCTTTTAATAATGTTGGTCTTAAAGATTAATTTTTATTTTCTCTAAAAAAACACGTTGTTTAAGTTGAATTTATGTTCAATTTATTCCAATTGATATGTGTTTTTTTTTATTTTTAGCGAATAAAACAAGGCCTCATAAGCAGGTGAAAAAAAATGCAAAATTTTTAAATAGACCTCTTGAGAAAACTGCTGTTTGCTGTCTTTGTCTCATTTCAACATAGAAAATGTAAAAATGCTTTAAATTACAAGTAACAATTTTACATTCAATATTAATTAAAATTATCAATTCAAATTTTAAAAAAAAAGTGTGAATAGAAACATCGAATTTAAAGTATAAATTACATTATTTCATAATTTTTATTATCATTGTTCTTTTTTTATTTTACAGCAATACAACAGAAAAGTCACCAAACACTCCTGAAAAGACAGAAAAGCCATCGCAATTACCTACTACAGCCGATTCTTCAAGAAAATATGTCAAGAATAAGCCTCCAGTCATTGAATCTATCAAAATGGTTGCCAGTCAACTTTTGGAAAATCCATCCAATACATCAGTTGACGCTCCAATTGTTACTGATACTAGAATTCCGCCGAAACTTAAAAATCAAATATCAAAACATAAAATTAAGACAAGACATGAAGATCAAGATGTACACGTGGAAAATTCGCATGCTGGGATAGCTGTTCCAGTCACTATGGAAGAATTAGAAACGGAAAATAAAATTAGTGAATCGTCCACTACTAATGAAGGTATCTCAACTTGGATTTTACTAAGTAATCCATCGAATATAAACAATGCATCAGTGTCGACGGAGCCAACTAAAGTGGATGATGTTCCGAAAAAACAAAAGCCACTGGCTTCCAAAAACAAATCCAAAAGGCCACAGAATAATAAAGTTCCCATTGCTAAGCGTCCTATAATTGGCAGCACAAATAAATCAGACCTCGTGGCGGGTGGTTCCGCTATAAATGAGAATGTTTACAATAAAATTAAGGACACAGTACTCTCAAATGTAGAAAAAAATAAAAACTCTCAAACGCAACGTCCAACTACCATTAGTTCTACAACAACCACAACTGAATCTTCGACGACCAAAAAAGAAATAGCTACAAAGACAACTCTTTCATCTACACCAGTAGTAAAAGTCACGCCTAAACCAACTAAAAAGAAGAATAAAAACAAGCAAAAAGTTAGTAGCACTGTTTCACCTGTAAAAAATGAATCTGCTTTATTACCAATGGAGCCTAAAGAACAAGAAATTGAATTAGAAATAAGTACACCAGCAACCACAACTAAGAAACCCAAACGCAGTTCAACTAGAAAGAAGAATAAAACAAAAAAACGTAAAACTAAACCGAAAACCGATGAAACCAATGTAAGCGAAGTCAAAATTAGTAACAAAACAAAATCTAATAAGACTTCCAAAAAACCAAGCAATCTTACGGGTCCGATCACTACACAAATTTATAACTACCTGTCAAGAGAAGTTATGCCATCAGTAGGCGTGGGTGTTCTTGGTCTTGCTGGTTTGGTTGGTATAGCTAGTTACTTTCTTTATCCTTTCGCTACACCAGTAAGAAGGACTTTCGAAGTTGATAAGAAAGACGACATATATAGGCATAATGCTGAAGAGTACGCTAATGAAGGTAACGGCCAGGCTGAAGAAGAAATGCTTGGGACTGTTCTTGCTGGAATGCCAGCCCATTCCAAACAAAAACTAAATCCTTACGCTGGTCAAACCACCCATGTAAACAGATATCCTGTTAAGAAAGATCAAGATATTAGATACCGTCAAGTTGCAACAAAGTATGAGCCTAAATATAACGCTCGTTATCCACAACAAAAAACTGGTTTAGCTCATGCGGCTGTTTATCCGGAACCAGTAAATTACAGTCCTCAATACGAAACACGACATGTTTATACAACAGAAGGCAAATATTCTTATGAAAAAGCCAGTTCATATGCTCCTTATCCAGCTGTTGAACCCATATATGCGGCACCACATACAGGTTCGTCTGGAGTTACATCTTACGGAAATGACGTATCAAATTCTGTAGTTTATGGAATAAAGCCTTCTCCGGATACAGATTTCAAACCAGTATATCCATATGAAGCTCAATTCTACAGTGAAACTACTAACAACCCAATAACGTATCCTCCTACGTCAATGTATCTTGGTTCTAATGAAGATACAGTACAATCACAAGACAATAAGTATACAGAAAATGAGAATAGAAACAGCGGTGATGTTGACAATAAATTTGTGGTAGGTAATGTCCCAAAAGAACTAGCAGAAACAGCCACTCCTGTAGTAGTTCCAGAGCATGGCCCAAGAAAACTTACTAGGCGTAGAAGACAAGCGATTCTCCGGAAAAGAAGTATAACGAAATCTATCGAAGAAGTACTTAAAGCTGCTAAAGAAAATAATTCGGATATATTTATTAGCAACGAGATTGAAGAAGCTCTTGGTCTATCCACTAAAAATCTAGCACCCATTACAGATGCGATTCCGATTATTAATGATGTGACTAATCCACCTGCACAGACGGATATATTTCCAGTATATGCCGTATCTGTAGATCCAGAGAAAGAAGCGAAAACTGTATCCAACGATATTTCTACAACAAGTAAGAATGGTTTTATAGAAAGCGTCTCTACAATCCCAGTAGATAGCACTAGAGAACAAAAGACGACAACAGAATCTTATATGTCCAATGAACTAGATGTAACTACAAAATCTTTCAGAGTTTACGAAGTATTCTCTACACCAAGCCCCACGATTGTCACAGAGAAAAGCAGTCCAATTGTATCCAACGATGTACAGAAGTCTGAAACAACTACGGCTAAAAGTTTAATCACTGAGATGACCACAGAAAGAAAATCAGAAACAACACCTACACTGCCTCCTTTGTCTCCACTAACCGAAACTAAATCACCAGAAACATCAATAACAAGTACACCAAGACCTGGACCGACATTAAAACCAGACGTTATAACATATCCTCCATTAAATCAAGAGGGCGGAGGGTTTTTCACATTCTTGAAACGTTTAGTTGAATTTAAGTATAGACTTGGATTGAGTATTCTTCAGAGCACATCTGATTCCTTGAACAGATATCTTCGTAGTATGGAAGACAGCATGAAAAGAGTAGCAAAGGCGTCAGCAAAAGCGTAAATAACGTTATTATAACATACAAACCATAATTTAAATTTGTGTAATATAATCAGAAATGTAATGAATATTGACTGAACTATGAAGCCTGCTTATTTTTTTTAAAAACAAGGACGTTACTCTTAGTAATCTATAGTCGAAACGATAGGATATTTCGTTACATCTTACTTTTAAGTTTCCCATTTATAGATTTTTTAAAGGTATACGGATGTATTGATTTCTGTAAACATGCATTGTACAAGAATAAAAAAAAAACACAATAATTCTTTTTAGTTTTAAGTTCTATGGTTTACTTTGTAAAAAAAATATTTGTAAACAAGAGTAGGAATACACTAGGATTTTTAGTGACGATGTATTTATAAGTTTAAGGACGATTTTGTAAACAAACTTGATAGCTTCAAGTAAATTTTATTCTCGATGTGAAAATATATTTTCAGAATGTATTACTCGAACATTTTTATTAAGTAAATATTTTTCCGTGTTTGAGAAAAACCTGCTGAATTTATATTGTGATTGATGCTTTCATCATTTATAATAAGATATACTTAGTTACTTTTTTTTCTTTCTTTTGTATTCAACGATTTATTTAGCGTTATTAAAAAATACACTGAGAAGTCAGCTTTACAAACTTTCGCTTTTCAAATAGCGTAGAAGACATGTATTTTTTACTTTTATATTTTTGTAAATAAATAAAAATATTTTTGAGAAGTATCACCAACTTCTTTGATTTAACTTATACACAAAAAAATAATGCACAAAGTGCACAGACTTTTATTAACCTTTTCAGCTCAGAGTACTGGAATCATAGAGTCACTAGGAGCACTAAGTACCTACTATTTTATCTATGCTAGGAGTGACGACGCGTTGCCACCTGACGACCGCGTCGCTTTACGACTGGAACAATTTGAAGGATCGTATTACTGACACAATGAATACCTAGTCACTTTGTTTTGAAGGCACGAGTGTCATGTAAATATAATTAAAATTATATTGATGTAAATAAATAATGTGCAATAAATTGTAAAGTTGTAAAAAAAAAGTCAATCTATTTCTTTGAAAATTCTTGTATAAATTGATAATTGACACGCCTACTTATTGCCTTTTATTAACTTGAAGGTCCTTAGTTAATTGATTGATAGAAATTAATTTGATAGTAAGTGGTTACCATCATTGCCTATTAACACAACGTCATAGGAGCAAATGTCTTGACAGGATGAAGTGAAAAACATATTCCTTACACAACAGATCATATGTACTGTTAATTAAGTTACTTAGGGTCTCTTTCACCATGTGTCAAGTAGGCTAACAGCCATTTAAAGTCACCGGTAACCGGGAATGATGGAGATGATATACCTTTGTTAGTACGGTAAAAGTCCCAAACATTAAAAAGAAAATAATAAAAAAATTCGCCTATCGAAGCATGCAGTACACCGAGTGCATAATTTAATAAAACATAAAATTATTTCTGAAAGTAAATTTACTTGTAGTTGGTGAAAGAGGCCCTTAGTCTATAACTCGGGGAAAAAATTTTTAGTTATAATAATACACACAATACATTATGAATGTTATATTTATTGTAAATTCAAAACAATCGTTTTTTTTACATTTTCGATAATATAATATTACTAGCTGGTGCTCGCGACTTCGTCCGCGTTGAATTTAAAAAAAAAAGCAATATAACGCTTGACCTCGTGTTCCTATAACACTTTGGCCAGGCGTTAGCTTTTTATTTATCCCTCGGGAATAGTCCTTTTTTTTGATGAATGTCCTTTCTGGTGTAACAGGCAACGTGTATGCAAAATTTCATAGTGATCGGTTCATTAGTTTTTGCGTGAAAGAGTTACAAACATCCATACATCCAAACATACTTTCGCATTAGTAGGTATAGATATTAAATATATTATTGTTGGTAATAAAGTGCACGACAGTGATTTGTAGAATAAATATTGTGAACAACAAAGATATTTCTAGAATTTTTTTTTTTTAGAATTTAGCCAATCAGTAAAGTTCATAGCGTATAATATTGTTTATTAACATTTTGTATTTGGCGTTAATCTTTTATAATACTGCTGCCATCTAGCAGTTCCGTATTAAAATAAGATTATGTGGTGCGGTTTTCAAGTTGAGCTAGTACGGCTAATTCATAATAGATGGCGCTGCAACATATTACAAAGCGTTTTAGAATAAACATTTCATATTAATATTGTTAATAAAATAATAACATACCTACTAGCGGCCCACAACCAGCTTCACACGGATTTTTCTGCAAATTATGTATAATAATTTTTATACATAAATTTTATTAAAAAAGATCAATGTTAGAAAAGTGTACAAACTTCCCGGAGTTAATAATATATTAAAAGTTTGTAACTGATTTTGGTTTTTTCATAGATGTGTATATGTTACTGGCAATCTGTATAATGCGGTATTCTATACCATACCTAGGTAATACTCGTATATAGATTACTTAAAACGTGTAGGTAATGTATGAAGTATTATTTATTTTATACTTTGCCTAGGTATTCTATACAATGCCTAGGTATTGTATAGAATATTTGAATTATACAGATTGCCGGTAACATATATATAATAAACTAGTGACCCATTCCCGGTGTCGCCCGTGGTGAAACTTTTATATTTTAGAACCCGTGGCGATTGATCTTTTAGAATATATAAATAAAAAAGATTGGATACAGTTAATAGCATAGCATTGAACATGCTACATAGTAAGTAAGTATATTAAGTAGGTAGGTTCATCTGTACGAAAATACTACTTAACCAATAATATAATAATAATACTTTGGATATAAGGCTTCTACCTTATTTAACCACTATTTTAAACCATGTAACACGTTTTCTTAGTGTTTTCTTACTCTAAAAGGGTTAAGCCGCACTTTCCCTATAGACCTTACTGCACAGCATACTGAATTAAGTCCCCATTTTAACAATAGGCGAATAAATGATTAAAACCTATTTGATGTTAGGTAAACCGGCCTTGGTATTGAATTATCTGCTAACTACATCAATTCGGAGGTCCGTGACGTTTAATAACGGTTGGTTTGCGGCGAACCACAAACATGTGCTCACTGCGATATGGCTTGTTACCTGTATCCAAGCGTTGTTTCATTGTGGCAAATTGAGGAGAGTATGAGTATTGTATATTCATTTATATGTATTTAGAGATAGAAACAGTTATTTTTGTCGTTATATTTTTCCCTTTTTTTTAACGTTGGGAAATCCTCATGGATAGGCAGTGATAGGGAACGCTGCGAAGTTATGCCGGATTCTTGTCGGCTAAAACCCAACGACTTTCTAGTGGGCAGGATCGCGGGGACGTGTTGAGACGACATGTGCTCCGTCAAGGCTTTTCAGGGAGAGCTACTCTCCCTGTCGGAACCTTGGCGTACCCGAAAATGGGAGGTACGCCGACCATCTCGGGGCACCTCACGAGGTCTAGGACTACCGCCCAAGTCGTTCTGTTATTCCTACTGTTTCAACCTAAAAACTAGGTCACAAAATAAATATAAATACTCTTAAATTATAAATTATAAATTTCCTAATTAGATAAAATCCGTCTAAACGTTTATATATCTGAAACTTCGGAAGAAATTTTAAAAATAATTTCACTAATAAATAGATAAACTTTCTCTGGACTATAAATATTTCAATATTTACAAATGAATTCAGAAATTAATTTAAAAAATAAATTAATTAAATTATATTTAACCACATAAATAGTGTCCGCGTAATTTAATAACTTCGTATTTGATATGTATACAATTATAACTAAAGTTTACTCCAATAACTAGTTGAAACAAATAGCGTTAGTAATACGATCCCGTGCTTTCGTTTGGAAATGTAGCGGATAATCGTAGGTGCTATGCGAATAATTTTATTAATATAATTAAATTGAAATGGACGCATTTCAGCGTATTAACAAGCCGGACGAGTTTTAAAGCACAAAGGTAATTAATGAGCCGTGTTATGAATCTGTATTATAGTAGCTTTAAGCGCGATTTCACTATACTCTGTTAGTATTTAACATCGCTGTTAAGTCATTTAGCGGTGTCACTAACAGAGTAAAGTGTTTCAAACGTACACGGATTAAGGTAAGGCAAATATTTGAAGTATATATGACAACGAATACCAATTGATTTAAGTGTAGTGTGTCCAAAAATTGATAAAGAAAAATTTTGTCGATTATTTTGTCTAATTTTTAGCAAAAACATGTAAATATGAACTATTATAAATCGAGCCAAATGGTAGTAACCAAGTGGTGAAGGTTAGTTGGTCGCGATTTTATGCATTGACATAAATTTATCCACCTATCTATACCATATATTTAATAAGATCATCGTAAAGTCTCAACACAGTGGAATATTGTAATCTTTTTTAAATGATATAGTTCCCTTAGGATAACGATCTATAGTAAGTGACAACAGTCGTTTACAGACACATAGCAATTATACAAGTGCGTTTCAGTAAAAAAATGATAAGGCACACTGCGTTTTGCAGTCATTAAGGTAGTCAGATTGGCGACAGTAACCAACTCCTACCAGAAGACTACCATAAAATGCTATTGTGTTTCGATGAGTGAGTTGAGGATGCCAATCCCTTATCCTTAATCATACTAAGGTCGGCAGCACATTTGCGGGGCACCTATGGTGTTGCTTGTGTTAACAGGCGACCGTAGCCATCAAATGGATCACCAGTCTCTCTGATGACCTACACATAAAAATACAGAATGGGCTTAATATGTTTACTAACTCACGTACAGAAACGTAACAGTACTTGTAATATTTCACAATGATTTTCTGTAAAGGCTTCACATTTTTAAGTTCAAATTTGACAGTGTAATATTTAATAAAAATTCCGAATATCATTTCTAAATTCATTGTAGAAACATAATGAAAAAAATCCAATAGCTTCTATTAATAAGAAAGAAATAGTAAAACATATTGGAACAGACATAAAAGTATATTGAATATAGAATTTTACCCTTATTACAATTTTATGTAACTATATATTTAATCACGTAACACTATCCGAATAATTTGAGAGATTTGAATAGAAACCCCATTCAATTCAAAGTCCATAAAATCAAGGTATAAACTGACCCAAAACCATCCTCCTGACATAGATAGGTACAAAACAGTAGAAAATTAATCCCACGTATAAATTAAGGGCTATTGTTCAACGCACACAACTGGGGAGTGATTTGAACTAAATTTCAAATACAAAGGCCGCGTTGAAACGTGGCCGCCTCTAATATAACTAATTTTTGTATAGTACTGTTATATGAAATGCCAGATAGAAGTTTTTAATGTGACTGACGGCTTCACCATTATCAGACGACACGTTTGGTCTAGTGGCTAGTGAACCTAGCTGTTAACCAAAGAGATCGCGGGTTCGAATCCCGCTAGGGGCGAATGTTTATGTGTTAACATTTTACGTTTGTACCTGAGTCGTGGATGTTTTGTATTTATAATATGTATGTATTTACGAAAAAAGTAATCTATGTAGCTATGTAGTATATATATCAACTGTCTGGTATTCATAATAAAAGCATTAGTTGCTTAGTGTGGAACTATAGATGGTGCTGTGTGGAATGTGTGAAGATATTTCTTTATTTTAACAGGCATTGAAATTTTTATTTTTATTTTTGGCTGATCTCTCGGGAACAGTACTTTTTTCTGGATGAACATTGATTTTCTGTCAGAATATGCAAGATATAATTAAAATTTAAAACTAATCCCCAACTTTCTATTGAGCCTAAACACTCTACATCAGCTGTAAGTTGCTGAGCAGTTGGGTGTCACGCAGACTATTTGATGCTGCAGCATCAGGTCAAGGTTACCATGTCATGGAAATATCACCGAAGTAACAGTAGGTATAGCAACTTTCACATGAATCGAACATATTGTGTTCGGTAACTACATTCAACTCATCTTGGCACGCGTTTAGAATCATCTGGCTAGACATAGGCTTCCTCCGTAATTTTACAAAAGGTCCGATCAGAAGCAGCCTTTTTTTTCAAGAGGAATCTCATGGACAGCCACTGGCCTGGGGACAGACCGGTGTGTTATGTCGGACTCCCGCCCCGAGATGGTAGTGGAGTAGACCTACCGACTAAATCTCTTGGCGTCCTCCGCATCCGCTATAAGGCGAAGTTGCGAGGTCGGACAAACACTCTTCCGCAACTCCGCCGCGGATGTCCGTAACCGGACACTGCTCATTGAGACGACGCACTCAAACTGCCAAAGTGTGCCGTGCCCCTCAGGAGCCTGGATCCACTGTCGACCCGCAGCCCTTATCTGGTCGTCTGTCCATGCTCCGTCGTACGCTCTGCTTGCCGGTTGCGGGTCCACTCGAGAACTTTTTACGAACCAACTAGTTAGTAATCTGTGGCCCACCTGCCGTCTTTTCTCTATGGATCTCCTCATTCCTAATACGATTAGCACAGTCGTCGAGCATAGCCTTCTTTATAAGTCGTTAAGCGACGTTGAAACGTGGTCTCAGCGCCATATGTCATCACTGGCAACACACATTAGTCGAAAACTTTTGTTTCAAGGCACTGAAGAATTTTGGATATTAAGCTTCCGGAACTCTACTCAATGTCAATGTGTAATTATAGCACTTGTTATATTATTTGTACACTTGTAATGCGAGTAAGAGAAAGGGGCATCAAAGTTATTATGCAAAAAAAAAAACATTAAATGTTTTTACAAGGTGAGTAAAGTGACTCAACTCGTTAGATGTGACATTGCGATACGTAAAACGTTAGTATATATATTATATATTAAAGTAAGTCTATTTTGCTAAACAATAGAGGCTCATTCGTTAAGCTGCCCTTTATTCTAACCCCTGGGGTGATAGGGCGAAGATGCGGTCAGGCAATGTCACTGGAAAGGAGTCGAAAATCGCTGTTTTCCTTCCTTAAACTGTAGGCGCCTTTGTCTTACATTTCTCTTGTATTTAATAGCATGATTTGAATAATTAAGAACCGCAGATAAGACAAACCCGGTCCAACCACATTTATTTTATTCCGTTAATGGATTTCATTTTAGTTGTTTTATATAAAATCATAGCATGTATTAATTTTGATGAAGTTTGGTGGAAGTTGTTTAAACTTGTCTGTTTAAAATAACATAAAATGGTTGCTTCGACTTAGTAGCTGTTTTACTTCTATGGTAAAGGCGAAAAAAAGGGAACATTTCCAATAAAAGTGTTTATTATATCAAAGAATAATCTTTTATAAAAGAATTTATATCAATGCATTTTGAGTAATCATATTTATTTTTTTTAATATATTTTTTTAATACCAAGTGAACCACAAGCGTGACTGCCACTATTTAATATTAAAAAAGAAATCACATATCTGCCTTTTTTATTTTAACTTGGAATTTAGATTTTTTTTTCTAAAATAATATAAATATCGACGAGCTTTTTGGTCGTGTGATCGTGTGCTCGTTGGTCGAGCTCTTTGGTCGTGTGATCAAGTTAGCTCTGTGACTTAGGATTCCCGGGATTTCGACAAGATGAGAATCCTACCTATACCATATAATAAGTTCATCGTAAAGTCTCAATACAATTTCAATCAATTTTTAATGATACATAAGGCCAACCTTGGAAATAAACTTTTCAAAGTTTGCTTTAGTCTGGGTCTTAAAAGCAGGACCTTCTGGCCTGTCTGGCGATCTTTATATAAAAAATAAATATACTATTTTACCTGGAGGAGAAGTTGAGAGAATAATACCTAAATCATTTTATAAGCCAATTACAGGCTTATAACGTGCCTAGGGTGGCTTGTACTGTGAGGGGGTACCGCAACATCTCTTTTGAGGCGGCGTGTGTACTGGTTGGCATCCCTCCGTGGGAGCTGGATGTTGAAGTGTTGGCGGCGGTGAAGTCGATCGCGCGGCTTGGTTTTGTCATCGGAGTAGATCGTCAGGTTGAGAAGATACTCCCAGGCGATCCTCCTCTAAGATTGGAAGGAAAGGCTGGCGGAGCTCAGTGCGGGCCGCCCGACGATTGAGGCCATTCGTCCCTCCCTATAAGGAGCCGACGGAGAAATGCCACCATTGTGGCTGCGCGGTTGACACTAAACATTTCTGAGGTGAGAGGTGAGAAAAAAAATTCTCAAAGATTTTTAATTAATATTAATTTTTAATTTTTATTAAGCATTAAGTTAAATCGAGAACTTAGCAGAAAAACATTATTTTTGTAGCTTAATATGCCTTCTTAGAGTAAAATTAAAACTTAGATAAGAAAAAATTCATATTTTTATTACTACTTCATGACAAATTCTGTTTTTTTTTTTTACACTTTCAAAACTTAAATCGAATTCTTATGAAGCGTTTATACTAAAAAGTATTTACTCTTCACTACTTACCAACATTTTCTTCTTCCGTCTCTAATTTTTTTTAAGTCGTTAAAATCTTGCACTAGACATTCGCATATTATAAATTGTAAATGCTTCTGAGCGTTGCGAGTCCGAATTACAAAGTCATATCGCTTAAATAAAACATATTTACACTGAGTGTAAACGGTAAAGAAAATTTTGCATCGCAAATCATCCCAGATTCAAGTCTGACCCATTTCCTACTCCACAACATTTCGACACTAATGCCACAGTACCAACAAAGTGGTGAGTGAACAGACTATAAATTATGTAGATAATTGACAGTATGTAATTGTTGACGACACGTTTGGTCTAGTGGCTAGTAACCCAAGCTGCTAACCAAACGTTCGCGGGTTCGAATCCCGCTAGGGGCAAATGTTTATGTGTTAACATTTTACCTTTGTACCTGAGTCATGGATGTTTTGTATTTATAATATGTATGTATTTACAAAAAAAAAAAGTAATCTATGTATTATATCAACTGTCTGGTATCCATAATACAAGCATTAGTTGCTTACTGTGGAACTAGATGGTGCTGTGTGGAATGTGTGAATATATTTACAACAGTAAAATGTATTTAATATTAAAATATTATTATTTTAATATTAAATACATTAAAATGGACCTGACAGCCCATTTCCCTATCCCTTCCCTATCCCTAATCCCTTATCCTTGGCTAGACTATCGTGTTATAGACGACGGTAGCCACCTACCATCAAATGGACCGTCAGCCTGTCTGTTAACCTCGCGACATAAGATAATATTAATATTATTATAATATAGTTAAGCTGTTATTATATTTTAGTACTATAATTTAATTTTATACTTTTCAGGGCAAATAGCTTGTGATTTTTATATTTTAACATTATTTTTATACTATGTTTGTCTCGTGTCTCTGTATGCTAAAATATTTTTCTTTATTTCTTTCTTTTCTTAATCACGACTTTGCTCCAGCATCTCTATTAAGTATCAATAAATGAGGCAATCGAATGTAAGGGCACGGTAAGGTACCTATATTACCTTACAAAGTTATTTATGCCCTGTAATATCCGTACTAATATTATAAATGCGAAAGTATGTATGGATTTATGGATGTTTGTAATTCTTTCACGCAAAAACTACTGAACCGATCATCATGAAATTTTGCATACACGTTGTCTCGAACACCAGAAAGGACATAGAGTACCTTTCATCGTTCAACGCGGACGAAGTCGCGGACACCAGCTAGTGTGTTAATATATTATTTTTTGTTTTGATTTCAATATTGTAAATAAATAAATGAAAGGATTTTTATTAATACGAATTTTGATATTTTTTAATAAGGTTAATTACTGCTATGCCAATACTTTCTGTGCTATAGTTCATTAAATCAACAAATTATGTGTCAAAATCTCGCTCAAAAGGGCATGAAAGGGAGCGTCGGTGGATCGGAAACTGAGGGGTAGGGGTTTTAATAAAATAAAATGAGAATATTATCGAATGGTACCCGCCAGGGGTAATGTGCCGTACGAGGGGTGTGGAATAACAGACGTGTGGAGTAGAAAATAGTTTTATTCTTATTTTATTTCAATATGATGCAAATATGTGTCAGAAACTGGTTTCGTAGGAGGTCGTACGTAATTAGTTTCGTAGAAAGAAATAAAGCTTAATTATTTAGTAATGCCAATAAATTTGTAAACAACCAACAAACCAATCATATATTTTATTTAGGGCCTCTTTCACCATCTCTGAGTAAAGTGTCAAGTAGGCTAACCGCCATTTAAAGTCACCGGTCACCGGGAATACCTGTGTTTGTACAGTAAAAGTCCCAAACATTAAGAAGAAAATAATAAAAAAAAATCGCCTATCGAAGGATGCAGTAAACCGAGTGCATACTTTAATAAAACATAAAATTATTTCTAAAAGTAATTAATCAACACTTTACTTGTAGTTGGTGAAAGAGGCCCTAATTCTTGTTTTATTATTTTGTATTGTTAATTGTTAATTAATAAACGCAACATAGTTACATTTTTTTACTGTTTAAATTTTTTGATTTCTTTTTGATTGAAAATATTGACAAAATTTTATTAAACAAAATTTCATTTTCTGTATATATCAGCAATATTGATTGAATGAGCAATATATATATATAAATATAAAAAAAGAAAAATATTGTGTTTTTTATGTATTCTATATTGTGGAAATTACCGTTTCGCGATAAAATTATATTTTTATTTGGACGCAATCAACATTCCGATTATTTTTATATTCAAATACTGCATCCTATGATTCCTTCTACCTCTATGAATTGAGATTATTAATTTTCAAAACAAACAAAAATCACCGACTCCATAGTTTTGCTGTTTGCAACAACAATCGTAATGTTGCGTCTATAAATTCGTATTCAACGTCAATACCTACTCCATTTTCTGCTAACAATTTAGACTCGTGGCTGCGGTCACAACCGCGTGTATGGAGTGGCAAGTCGCAACAATAAGATTTATGAGGCGTGGTTGTTCAGATGACATGTTACTCTTAATTTATGTCCTTGTTTGTGATTTTTTTTTTGGTTGATTTATTATGACGTAGCGACGAACGGAGCTTTTATTATTGTGTTACTTTGTGATGTCAATAACCATACACGGTTTTCGTGGAATTTTACCTAGTCAAAAAATAACTTCATAATTGAGCAGTCTTATAATTTAGTGTTAAAATTTAATGCAAATTGCAAATATCTTTATGGAACAGCACAGTGTTCATCTTTCTTCCTCTTTTTATATCTGGAGCACTTAGGTCCACTCTTCTGTCTTACTTCTTACTAGATGTCAAGTCAATTCCATTTCAGTTGTTTGATTCTGTATTTTATATATCTATTATATAACCTTGGTAACTTTCCCTTACCACCTTAATTATCGCTTATGTATAAACAATAGACTAATCATTAAAAAAAATCTAGCCTTATAATGAACATGTCCTTTTTTTTAAATTAATAAATAAATGTAAAAATGTAATTTTTATGATTCTTTAGGCCTATTTGTATATAATATATATTTATGACTGTATGTAATCTAAATAAATATTTTTTTATAAAAAATTGTCATATTCTATACGCTGTTCAATCCTGAATATATAGTGGCTACTTCGCCTATTTATGGCTAAATGGCTATTTCGCCTTAATCATCAATTACGAGACAGCAATTTCGACAAGCCTCCAATAAAATATACTTTTTTAAAATTCTAATTCCATGAACAAGTATCCTTAATTCGAAAGGATCACAAAAAATGTTTCGCCCGCTGGTGATCACAACTCTTTTGGAACAATAAAATGTTGCTGCGAAGAACAATAAACGAGGTTTCGCTATTTAATCCACTCTCCAATAATCGGTCCATTGTTAGAGCAATATAAAATGAACGAGCGTTACGCAGCGCCATTGTACAATAATTTTCTCCACAGAATTATGTAAATCTAAATCGGAAAAATAAGGGAAAACGTTCGCCCTTTTCGTGGAATGTGCGGCGAAGATGGTTCAATTCAAAGCGCGAATTATCATTGCTTTAATGTAGCCTGTATTAGGATTTTAGAGATGATATGACAGATTGTTAGTAAACATTATTTGTACAAATGGATGCACTTTCTTATCTAAAGGTCGGCAGGTAGACTGACTTGATGGTAAGAGGCTACTGGTGCTGCTAGTGAGCTGCCAACCTTAGATAAAGAATCAACATCATCATCATATCAGCCACAGAGGTCATCCACTGCTGAACCGTCATTTTCCAATAGGACCAGTCAGAAGCAGTCTGGATCCACAGTCGACCCGCGGTCCTTATCTGTCCACCTTGTGGGTGATTTCAAATAAAGATTAGAAGAGCATAGATAAATGGGCTTTGCTATTCTTAACTCACTTAATGACAAGAGCATACATAGTGTTATTTCACTATGTTGTTTAAAGAAGCAGCTAGGTTATTGAAATCCTATTGTCTTCCCAATTTATGACTGATAAACTCAGTGTGTTCTGAAACTACTAAAAAACAATAGTGTCTTTTTTTAACCTCGTTAATTTTGTATGTTTCAAAACATTTATACTCGTATAAACGTATTAGCTTAATATCAACATACACTAACAAATTTTGGTTCGAATTCACTCAGGTAGTAGACACTGATTTTCTATTACGCTAGACCTGTTAAACAGTTGCTGATCCATTGAGTCTGACCACAGCTGACGCCCTTTAAACCTCAAGGAGGTGGAGTGCACTGAACCGATCCAATTTGGTTAATTCATAGAACGTTACTAAGAGACCTCGATCCAGACTTGGTAGCTTTTATTTATTGACTATCATATCTGTTTCTTGATTTTAGCCAGGTTTAATATTCCTAGATTATTAAATAATATATTGCATTCCAGTATAATTGCTAATTAACATTATTGATATACTTCAAAGGTTTGCTAGTCGTTTAATCAGTAAGTCAGTTATTAATACCCATTACAATAAAAGATCATAATTTTCTAAGAATGACTATGAGCATTTACCTTATCAGCAGCCGAATATCGCTTTTATTTTTGAATTTATTTAACTTAATCAGTACATTATGCAAAAAAATATAATGAACACCTCAAAGTGTCTAAGGAATACTAAAATAATTTGTTTAAATAACTAAGAAACGATGTCCCAGAAATGCTCAAAGGGAAATTTTTCTCCAATTCTAACGTTTCTCATTTTATAAATTTTGTTTTTAATGTATTTGTATTTTTATTTAGCGAGTTATCTATATATATATATTTTTTATGCTTAGATCGCCACACACTGGCGGTCCACAAGAAGGTAGGTTGCTAACGTGGCCTAACATAAGCAACGCCACAGGTGCTGCAAGTGTGCTGCCGAATATAGTAGGATCAAGTTAAGGATGAGGAATTGGGATGGGATAGGGCTATGGGCTCTAGCATCCCTTACTCACTCACCGAAATATAACAACACATGTGCTGTTATTTCACGGTGGTCAGAGTGGTCACAGGCCAAAGCGAGTACGTATATATATTACACCTGTACCTTTACCATGAGTTATAATGACCGCACTCGCTAGCGAGAGTGTAAAATATTTATATGGAACTAGCTGGTGCTCGCGACTTCGTCCGCGTTGAAAATTTAAAAAAAAAAGCAATATAACGCTTGACCTCGTGTTGCTATAACACTTTGGCCAGGCGTTAGTTTTTTATTTTTTATTTATCCCTCGGGAATAGTCCTTTTTTCTAGATGAAAGGTACCCTATGTCCTTTCTGGTGTCCCAGACAACGTGTATGCAAAATTTCATGGTGACCGGTTCAGTAGTTTTTGCGTGAAAGAGTTACAAACATCCATACATCCAAACATACTTTCGCAGTTATAATATTAGTATAGAAGATTGTCAATTTGACATTGACAGTTGACAGTTTTTCATATAAATGTTTTACGCTCTCGCTAGAGAGTGCGTCATTGTAAACTCATGGTAAAGTTACACATTTAGAATTTTAGAAATAATTATCATAACATTCAAAATTAATGGCTAACCATCAACCGCTTCAGCGATACATATATATACAAGAGGTCGATCTCAATAAAATAAGTAGAAAATGAGGTTGCATATAATGTACGATTTATTTTCGAGAATTGTTAGTAGAGACATCTGTCCAATACCACGTTTACGGGTCCGACCCTTATCTCAACTGACATGTACCAAGTAACCGGACCAATTGCCCTTTTGGGAGTTGACCAATCACCCTTTAGCATACCGAGGTTTCCAGATTTAACTAGGACTGATAAGGTCGCAAATATTAGGTGAAAATAATAAAAAATATTCTATAAAAATGTATTTTATACAATATTTTTTTTTTATAATTATACAATACAAGCGCATCAAGACACAAATTGCATTCTTTAAAGGATAGTCGATCTTATATTGACGCAGTTTTCTTATATAAAATAATACTCAAATAATCACATCGATTCTTCTTCACTTTTAGTTAGAATGTATTCACTTCAATTTATCAAAACTCAGAACAATATCAAGAGATACATTTCATATTCCCTACTGTAGAACTAATCATTCTAAAAATACCTTCTTTCATCGTTCTAAGTATCACTACAATAAGGTTCTCAATGATATTGACATATTTTCCAAAGATTTGAATTCTTACAAAAAGAAAATTGACGAATTACTTTTGAAAAATTTTATCACATAGAATATTATCTTCTTTTTCTTTTTTGGTCTTATAATAATATATTTTTTTTTAAATTAATAAATAAATGTAAAAATATATTTTTTATGATTCTTTAGGCCTATTTGTATATAATTTATAATATATATTTTTAAAAATTTATGGCTGCATGTAATCTAAATATATATATATATATATATGCTTTCGAAACATTTAATAATTTATCGCTCTCCGCCTCACTTGTTTAAATGATTATTATGTGGAAATACTTCATGTCAAGTAACCTTTCATGTATACTATACTACCTTTTGCCCGCGACTTTAGGCGTTAAAACACTTATACAATCTTCACCTATTGTTCATATTTATTTTTGTCTGGAGATAACTTTTTATATACTTTTTTTACTTTTTGACCTTTTAGACTTTTTGTTTTACTTTTAGATGATCTCATGGAAACAGTATGTACTTTTTTCTAGACGAAAGGTACCTTATGTTTTTTTCTGACAACATGTACGCAAAATTTCATGATGATGGTTTGACTAACCATAAGGCGTAACACAGCCTAAAGGACACTTTCGTATTTATAATTATCCTACGTAGTTAGGTTTAGTATTAATTTTAGTTCCCACAAATATATACATAATATCTTAAGTTTTTTTTTAATATTAAAATTTTACATATTTTAGATCACTTTTTGTTAAGTTACAAGAACTTTAACAAGGCTTGTAAAGCAACATAAAACAGCTTTCCTAAATTGAACACTGTAAAATGGTGGCTGTCAACGAGCGTATAATTAATTATAACTTGTCATTTGAAGAAAACTAGGACTGTAGACTTACTAAGCTGTTAATAATATAACTAGTGGATTTGATTTGAATGCTATTTGTTATGTCCGCTCATTTAAATACCAATATTTAAATTTGAATCTAAAAAATACTTTGCTACTAAGTAAAGTACTTATACTTGGTAGAAAGGTCTACGCACCTATTTTCAAATAAGTATTATATAATAAAATATGATCTTTCCCACAGCATGGTGAAGCCCTAAAAGACATTATGTGACCGCAATACTTATAAATCACTACACGCTTCGACAACTAGGGTTAGATCAGTTTGAAACAGCGGGTGGTTCTATAAAGAATGTGGTCGTTTCTCTAATTATCGTCCACATGGAATCTGAGTGGAACATTTTTTCCTACAATAAAAGAGAAAAATTTGAGTGCTGAGAGTTTCTTTTATTCAAAGAATAGTTGGTGCCAGCGACTTCGTCTGCGTTGAAAAAAAATAATGAGTATTATTAAAATAACGCCTGACATCGTTATCGCTGTGACGACGGTGGCGCCGCCATTCGACATGATGCCCAATTTTTCTCATTTTTACAACGTTTTCCATTGACACTCCGCTCCTATTGGTCGCAGCGTGATGTGATGTTATATAGCCTAAAGCCTTTTTCGAAAAAATTTTTTAACAAAAAATTAAAAAAAATTGAAAAAAAAAAAAACACAACCTTTTTTATTGAACCTTAATAACTAAGTTCTGCTTTTCAGTTTTTTCTGCGGTTTAATTTTTTGTTAAAAAGTTTTTATTTTATAATTTTTTGTGGCTAGGTATAATCTACTAATGACTACATTCTTAATTTTTGATAACTTTTTTTAATTGTAATAAACAACTCAGCATTAAAATCTGTAAGTGAACAATATTTTCCCACCCTTAGGGTAGGATTTCTTTTTCCAAATTTATATGGGACCAACTTCGAGGTATACTCTTTCCAATAAAAAAAGAATTATCATTATGAACATTACAATTTACAATAAGTGAGTGAACAATCAATCATCCCCTGTTTTTCTACCCTTAAAGTTGGATTTTTTTTTCCAAATCTATATGGAACCACCTTCTTGGTGTACCCTTTCCAATAAAAAAAAAGAATTATCAAAATCGGACTACTCTGTAAAAAGTTATGCGTGATCATACATAAAATATAAATATATATATGCGTCGAATTGAGAACCTACTTCGTTTTTTCGTTTTCGTCAGTTGATAAATGGACTATCCAACACAAAAAGAATTTTTCAATTCGAACCTATAGTTCCTGAGATTAACGCGTTCAGCCAAACAAACAAACTCTTCAGCTTTATAATATTAGTAAAGTAATATAGATTAAAAACAAAAAATAATAATAAAATAAAACATCACATAAACTTACTTCTGATAGTAATATTAAGTATTAAAATATGGTTTCAAAGGTTCGAACTTTAAAAATATGTTAATAACATATTTTTTACAAACAATTATTGTTGTAGTGGCTGACACTGCGTTCTGTAGTCTAAAACTGGGCAGCCAATATGGCGGTAGTAACCATCCTCTTTTTCAGCCAGAATATTTCAACTCTGACTAAATGTGTTAAAAGTAATTATAAATTATTTGCTAAACAAACAATCTAAAAATGAAGGTTAGGCATTTTTAGATTTTTTTTTGAAGGTCGAAGATTAGGCAATAAAATATATACTTAATTAAGTTAAAGGTTAACAAATCAAAATGGCCGCCAATTTAAGAGTGGAAAGGGCTACGGAAAAGCGATCGGAATTGCAAATACACAGTAAATTTACAAAGAATACTGGAAAATTATGCAGGCCCGGTCAGGGGAGGCCTTTTATTCTTGTGACATACGGAACCCTGTTAGTCGTGTTACGGGAAATTTTATGAATACAGAGGTTTTTAAAACAACCGTGTTAAATCTAAGTACTTGGTTTTTTCACTTAGGAAATTTCCTTTTCAACCAAAAATTATAATATTTACAGATTAAATTATGAATTTTCTACACATAATTATTATTAAATACTACCATAAACAAATAAAAATTAATAGCTAAATGTGTTGGCGCAAACATCGAAAACGTCTGGTCTAATTCGGCATTTTTTTTAGTTTATTAGTAATATTAGTTGTTTTAACTACTCTTCATATTGTGTCCTTTTGTGTGACCTAGTCTTTATAAGTTAATGCCTACGTATTATTCTGATGTATTAAAAACTACATTAGTGTAAGTTTCATTAAAATAAATTTTGTAGTTTTAGCGAGAAAAAGTAACATATAACTTTCGCATTTGTAATATTAATATGAAAAATTTAATAAATTAATATTTGTATAATTATTTCCTACTTTTCAGCTCGATAGCGAGTACTCCAATAATGTATACAAGAGCCTTCGCTATCAATATCCCATTAATTAAATTGAATTTTCAAAAGCTTTTAAGAGTTATTGTTCTGATAAATTCATTACTGTGTAACTTTATGGGAAAGTGGAAACAAGTTGACGATATCGATTTTATGTTATGGTTATTATAAATCATAATATTCGTATAGAAACATAAATACGAGTAAGACAAAACTCCAGAGTTCTCGTGCACTTGGACAGTTCTGATCGAATGAGATGTTTTTATAAAAAATATTACTATTGATATCATCAATAAATAGAAGTATTCATTGTATCACGTTATCTATCTAACTCTAGGTCCATTAGTTCATTATTTATGGCAACAAAAAGCATCATAAAGATGTAGGGGATTTACATTAGCGTACAAATTGACGCAGATTTCCACTATTCGTAATAGGTCGTACGGACACCCCTATCTTAAGCGGCCGAAGACAAATCGCCATCATTCATCTAGCTAGTGTTATCGTCTTCTTCTAAAATAAGCCACGTCTTGTAAACATGAATAGAGAGATATGTTTATGTATGTAACTATGACTATAACTATACTCATAACCTCAAAAATATATTGCCTGATTGTTTAGGTAATGTTAATTTAAAAAGTATTTCTTTTATAAGAAAAATAAATTAATAACTGATTAATTAAAATCAATTTTAACTGACATCAGCTTTTTGGTGAGCATCTTTTTTTTTTTTTTTTTCATTAAATAGGTCGCTACAGACGCCTATAAAACAAGTAATGTTACATATGCTTATAACACAACACTGTAAGGGGATGGTTACTGTCGCCAGACTAGTTGCCCAAAAGACTGCGAAAGGCATGAGTCATAGAAAATAAGCTATGTCATGTATTTATCTCGTTGTCTCATATTGGCTGATGATACACATGATGGTATGTGGCTAGTGACGTCCGTTGTGCTATTAATACCTGTTATTTCATAAGGTCTTCTATAAGGTGGTCGTTTTAACGGCCTGCACAGCTGTTTATGACTGCGAAATATAGTATTTCCTGCCAATATTATTTATCGATAAACTATAGTACTTTTTCATAAAAAGAAAAATACTATGATTTCTCAAAGACTTTTCATTTTATCTATAATTTTTTTTAAATTGTAAAATTTAACAAAACCGCAAATTCATTCCAGTTTTTTTGAAGATATCACAAATTCTGGCGCGACACCAATGCCCCCATAGCCATTGTTTGGTCTAAAAGTACTCGTTTGTCTTCTGTTCTTATCGTTCTACTTCAGAATGTTACAATCTTTCAGGACAAACTTAGTTTTGCAACTGAGAGAAACTTTTTTATGCACAAAATCTTGCTGCCACTAAAAGTCGAACCGCAAACGTAGCTTGTATGAAGAAAAACAAACACGTTTTAAAGTTGAACTGAGCCTTATCGTCAGTGGCAAGAATTGATTTTGGAGTAATTAGCTACATTTTAAGTTTGCCGACAGAAGTGCTTGACCGTTGACAGATGGCGACATTGGGAAGCTCTTTCTTGCCTTGTTTTCTGGACCCTTAACTCGATTTAGCTAAATGAAAGCTGTGACTCAAGTCAAGCGTTAACTTAGGGAGAGAGTGAGATGGGAATATTGTTGTAAGAGAGAAAGCAATATGATTGGTATCGGTATCAAGACATGGGAATTCAGGAAAATCAAATTATGTGCATTTACGATATACCTAATCTGCGTAAGGATATAAAATGCATAATAACTACAATGTGATCTTCTAGCATTTAAACCATTCATTATTAAATTACATAATTACATAAATATACTAAATATGTATTTTAAAGAATAATATTTAAAATTAACTATATAATATATTTTAAGGAAAGTACTTGGCCTTACGGCCTTACACAGAGGCCTTATCGCCATATTCATCATCTCAGCCACTCACCATCAAGTAAAACGTCATCAAGTAAACTAGTCTTCTGGGCAGCGTTTTAAATGTGTTTTAATTAAAATTAAAAAAAAAAAAAAATACTTCAATATTATTATTCATTTATCTAGTAAAAATAGTAAATTTATATATTTATTTATAATATTTAACAATTTTAAGACTAATATATAAAATAACATGTAAAATGATAACACTAGAAACCACTGAGGTTTAAATCTCGTGTTATCATTTGTAATTATTAATAAAATCTAACTATATACTATAAAAATACTAATTTTTAACTAAGAAAAAACAAACAAATAGAGACCGAAATACACTGAATTTTGAAAATAAAATCAGACCAAAAATAAAGTAAGACCATTGATAGCTAGGACTCCTTGTTTATGGCTCGTTCACAACATTACAACAGCATAAATCACTATATTTTTGTTCCGAGTGTTTATCGAAAAGTCACGCAAAGATCCCTTTATTTTTTCCCAGTTAGGTGTTGGTTTGAACGCAAGCTATGAAACGAAGCTGATATTTTGACTTTATTATTTAGTTCTATTATTTGAATTTATTGATTTTTTTTTATTTTATATATTATACATGCAATGAGTAACCTAATATTCGTATTTACATTTCGTTACATCAAAGCAACACTGAGATATTTTAATAAATTGACGATTTTGAGTTAACTCATCAAAATTATTCTAAAGCATATGTTCTATAAGAGAAACACTGAGTTATATTTGGATGTATGGATGTTTGTAACTCTTTCACGCAAAAACCACTGAACCGATCACCTTGAAATTATGCATACACGTTGTCTGGGACACCAGAAAGGACATAGGGTACCATTCATCGTTCAACGCGGACGAAGTCGCAGACACCAACTAGTATAACATAAAGCCAATAGTAAGACCTGAACCCTACATTAGTTTCAAAGTGGTGAATGGTAGAAACGGTAATAATTGATGTGGGAATGGTTGTTTTTCGCATTTTGTTTTTCTCTACTGTTAGTTACCATTTGGCACGACTAGGAAGAAGTAATGTTTTTTATAACAGTCACAATTGACACTTGACTTATAAGAACTTAAGTAGTGCTTGATTTTTTCTTTTATTTTTGTTTCAAGGACATTATTTTATTTTTTCTTTTATTTTTATTTTTTTATATGAAAGTCAACATATAGGCTGGCGATCTTCTGAATGGTAGTTGGCTACCGTCGCCTATAATACATGTAAATGCACAAGTAATTCACAACAACACACATGCTGTAATTTAATGTTGGTCTTCTGTAAGGAGGTGGTTACTGCCTTGCCAATAATAACATACAGAAAATAAACATTTTCTTTATAATCTACTAGCGACCTGATCCCGGCTTCGGCCGAGGTGCAATTTTTATATATATAAAAATCTTCCCCATTAATCCCTCTTTCCATATGTGAAAACCGAATTAAAACCGGTTCACCCATTCTTGAGTTTTTGAAGCATATACAAACCAACTTAACATTTTTATAGTATAAAAAAGTAGAAAATATGTCTGAATAACAGCAAATGACTAAAATGTACTATAGATCGTTTGTCGTCACACAGCTTTGGCGTATTCATCGGTAAATTGAATATATTTTCATATATTCGCATGGAAGCTTGCATCTTTTCTGGAGTGCAGGAGCGTTAAATTTAATTTCAGCATTGTGGGAAATTCAATTTCACGATGCAAGTATCTGTACTGAAATTCCTCAGTAAAGAGATCATAAATAACATTGTAAACTATTTCTTAAGGTATTTCTCAATACAAGCAGGTATATCATAATATTAGCTAGTTATATTAAAAGACAATATCACAGCATACACAAAATTTTATAAGGTAGTGTGTTTGTGTGATTTTCATCTGTATCTATATTTTTATATAAATATTATAAAGAGAGAAGATTTGTATGTTTATAATGAATAAACTCAAAAACTACTGGAACAATTTTGAAAATTATTTATTAATAGAAAACTACATTATCAGCTAGTAACATAGACTATATTTTATAACAAGTCGCGTGCAACAGCTAGTCATAAATAAATCAAAATAACCAGCAATATATTGTGTCAATATTTGCAGCGAATTGTGCTAAGTTACTTCTTCACAAAACATAATATATAATCCCACAGAAGTATTATATTCTGCTATAAGGAAAACCCATTAAATCTAAAATTATAAATTCAATGGGATAACATAAATAAACTTCCTACAAAAGGTCCATGGGAATATTTATGTTAGTAATTATTGACAAATTACCATTGACGTAATTTATTTATGAAAATGATTTCATGGTTTTCCTTTCAATTAAGTTACTATGTTTGTTAGAGAGTTTAGATCCTTATTATTGAATCTATTGACTGATTTTAAACAAGTACAGAGTGTATATTTTTTGAATTTTAAACGGATCTTTGAATCTCTACGGTTCTTTGACGCCCAAAAACCGGATGTTATAAGTTTGACGTGTGTATATTTGTATCTGTATGGATAGGCGTTATAATTTTACAATGCGGACGAAGTCGCGGGCACCAGCTAGTATTATATGTGAGTACATGCAGTGTTTGTACTGTGTAAATTTTAATGCAGTTTGTTCAAAACTTATGAAAATTTAAGACTCCAAAAAAAGATTTCCCTTTTTATGCTTCCAAAACTCGTAAAATTTAAAACGAATATAAAAATGATTCCTATCATATGATCGAAGTGAACGTTGAATCAGGATAAACTAATATAAAAAGGTATGGGGTGTCGCTATCATCCCCTACGTATTTGCTAACTTTGTATTTGCGGTGTTATAAAATATCTTAGGGGTTCTATTCTTAAATCCTTCTTATGTTTCTAAAACGTCTTTATAGTTATAGTTTTAATTAATAAAACGAATCTGCGCGTATCAGATGTTTTTAATTATCTCAATTCTTAGTTAGTTTAATTAGTTTTGAAAAAATATTTATAACAAAACTAAATTATTCAGTTTATAAGGAGGTTACACAATTTATTAAATAAAATAGAACAAAACGTATGTGATTTTTTTTTAATTTTGTTTAATAAACATTAACAAAGATCAATAAAAATATTCTGGAGACAGTTAATTTTTTGAAGTGAAAACTTCTTTGGGCATTTTTTGAGATGGGAAAAAACCATTGAACTCACGACCTGTTATGTAATGTAACCGTGTAACCGTTTAATGTAATCGACACCTCTGTTGACAATTATAAAAGAACACAGTAATTTCAAATAAAAATAGAAAACGGCCAGTGAAAATTATTTAGTTAAAATTTTTTATTTAGTGGCAAATAGGAATTTGCCACTACTTGTTTGTCGTATTTGCTTTTTAATTATATTAACTTAATTCATCGGCAGGCAGGCTGACAGTCCACCTAATTAAATATATGATAAAATATAAGGAACAATTTAGGTGACGAAAAACCTTTTCCCAGGTGATGAAAAAATCAAATCAAAATCTTTATTTATCAATTAAGTTTCTACGAGAAACTCAACAGTACTGCTATATTTGCTATTATTAAAATTCTTTTCATTGAGAGTTAGATATTAGAATGTTTTTCTAGAAGTAATTTAAAAAAATACTATAAATAAATAGTAATCTTAGAATATGTCCCCATATTGCATTCTCAATTTTTTTTTAGTACGTTCCCTAGCTGCAACACAGCCTGGAGCGTTGCAGAGAGATGAAACATGTTTGTAAGCGTAACTTAATGAAATGAAGTGCATGATATTAAAGCTGGAGTCAATGACGGCGATTTCACGAAGAAAAACTTATAGCTTTCCATGTTTGTTTTATCTAAAACTAGGTTTTGCCCACGACTTAATCCGCTTTCATTTTTCTTATCCGATTGCTACCAAACTTCATGGGGTCACCCGCTGGACTAATCTGAAGATTGTCTGAAAATTTCATCAAAATCGGTTCAGCGGTTCTGGAGTCCATAGGGAACATACATACACATATTGCCTTATAGATGCAATAACATACATACACATATTGAGATAGATGTGTATCATAAATGTCAATCTAAAAGATTCTTATGATTCAAAACTATTATGTAGATAGTATAGATATTATGTATTTTATACCTCTAGCACAGAATAGGTATAAAAAAAATATCTAACTGATGGTGTTTAGTGGATATACAGACAGACGCGAAAAGTGACTTCAATTTTAATATACTATTATTTTTTTTTAAATAATTTTTGGGGCACAAATAGAAATAAAAACAAAAATATAGAAAAAAAAGACAAAAATATTAACACATATTTCACAAACGTGACCACAGACAACTTACATATAATTAGAGAGTTAGAATATAAACCAAACAGCAAGACAAAAAATATTACAAAGTTAAGATTGAAAACAAACTATACAAAAATTAAAAACTAAAACAGAAATTTAAGAAAAAAAAAAAAAACTATCAATTTAGTAGAATAGAAAGATTATCAATTCAGATAAGTAAACTAGTGAATACAATTTTTTTTGCAAAAATTAAAATATATCATGGAGGAGCTATTTTATTAAAATAAAAAAAAAAACTGCTAATTTGACGAACTATGTTTTCTATTGAAATGTATAGTAAATCAAATCAGAAACTTCGTTTAATATTTACGTTGTCACCTTAGGGCCTCTTTCACCATGTGTCAAGTAGGCTAACCGCCATTTAAAGTCACCGGTAACCGGGAATGAAGGAGATGATATACCTTTGTTTGTACGGTAAAAGTCACAAATATTAAAAAGAAAATAATTAAAAAAAAAATCGCCTATCGAAGGATGCATTAAACCGAGTGCATAATTTAATAAAACATAAAATTATTTTTAAAAGTAACTAGTCAACACTTAACTTGTAGTTGGTGAAAGAGGCCCTAACACTATTAATTGGGTAATAATATTAAATTATATGAATCGCTTTAATGACATAGTTAATCAATAATACAAACCAGAGTCCTTTGAGGTGGCGAATTACAGATTCAATAGCTTGATTGAAGGGTTACTCGACTACGTCTTTTATGTATATAAATATGTTTTATAGTAGCCTAGTGACCCGCTTCCGGCTTCGCCCGGGGTGCAATTTTTATAGATACTTGTTTTTGCGAAACTAATGGACGGTGATTGATTTTTATATATAAAAAGATAACAAATTTTTATTAAGTAAGTATAGCATTTGCCGGCGACTTCGTCCGCGTCCGATCACTACCAAACTTCACAAGAATCTGGACTAATCTGAAGATTGTATGAAACTCTCATCAAAATCGGTTCAGCGGTTTTGGAGTCTGTAGGAGACATAGATACACACATCGCCTTTTATATATGTATATAGATTATAATTATTAATTTGTAATTTTCAACAAAATACGTCAAAAATAAGTAGAATAAGCTCTGACATATTGGTAAGTATAAAATCTTTTATTTGACTAAGCACTAAGCTTAGTGAGAAAAACCTTTATTTAGTAGAATGTGGAATATTAAGTATTTTTTTATATATTATCAGTTCAGTATATATTTAGTAGATTATTTCAGTAATATATTTCAGTTCCTCAATTTAATATAGATGTGCTACTCTATTTTATTATTAGAAGTGATGGTTCAGTGATCTAAATGGGATTCTTGCATTAACAAAAGTGCTACATGTGTCAGACACACGGTATATTGTGTGTCCAGTCCTCCATGTAAACGTTTAATGTATTTCACACTCCTCCGTCCGTGAAATTTTCTTAAAAAGGTATCCTAAGTTTTCGCTTTATGTATTGATTTAAAGATTTATATTTACTTACTGGTGTACAATTAATATTCTAAGTTTAGCCAGAGAAAACCTGTCCTGGGGACTTGAGCAGCAGGTGTTCCACTGTCTCTTGGACCCCAGGCCCAGACAGTCGAGACTAGACTTCTTTGTGAATCTATTTGAAGCCTCCATGTCAGCGTACATTATTCAAGACGTGTTAGGAAGAAAATAGACTTAAGAGTGTGGGACTAGAATTTAGACAGGATTTTTTTTATTATATGACACGCACATATTTTAATATCAACATAATATTTCGGGTCATCCATAATTTGACGTCAAATTTGTACAGACCAGAAGCCAACAGGGTTGCGTGGAATTTCAAGTAACTGCCACAGCAATGGCGCCAATCCTTGAAGTTCACACGCGAACTCAATTCTAGTATAATGTTAATCTAAGGAGACTTCGGAAAATTTACATGCAAATTGGGTTTTCGAACGGATTCAGTCGAACGCGCTGGTTAAAATCACAACTTAACTCATGCTCATTCGAAATTGATTGATATGCTCTATCTCGTTGGCACAAGACTTAAATTTAAACTGTCATATTTTAAGTGAGATGTTAAAGGAATTTGGTTTTCGAATTAGTTTCACAAGTTGGTAGGTGCGTTCGGAATAGTTTGACGAAGGCTCTAAGCGTGAAGTTTTAGGAGTCAAAATTGTCTGTGCGAAAGCTTAATTTGTTTTGTAAAATAATTAGTATTTCTACAAGTTTTAGCTTTTGGTATAAAGGACCTGCGACCTCGTATGTGACGCAGTGTTTGTTTTCCTCTAGTAGCAACAATACGAGCGAGTTAATATTCACAATTATATTGTATCTGAAAGTTTATATTTTGTTTTGCAAGTTATAATTTTAATTCATTAAAACAGAATTGCCACTATTAAAATGTTGGACCGATTTTGACGGGACTTTCACTAGCAGATAACTGATGTTATAAGGAGTAGGCAACTTAGACTACTTTTATTTTAGAAAATTGCCTATGGACTTCAAAACAGCTCAACCGATCACCGTGAAATTTTGAATGCAGATTGTCAGGGTTGTCAGATTTTTAGAAACGGACTTTCACTGCGGACTAAGACGCGGGCAAAATCTAGTACCAAGCAATAAATCAAGATAACTCACAGTTCGTAAATTTTAAAGATATATGGACGAAAACGCGGGCAAAGCTAATTCATCTGTAAATATAAAAAATAGATATATCCGACTGTTTTTTATCAAAGAAAAGACTGTACCAAATTTTACGATACTAACATTGGTATAATATGTGACTATATAAATTAATAAAGAATTTCATTTCAAGTGCATGAAATGCACAAATTGGAAATAAAAAATATATATTTTCTTTAACTAATTATTTGGCTAATCAGTCAAATATTGGTCAAACATTATTTGTTTAGGACATCAAAGAAGTTCAACTACTAAATATTTGTGTTTAATTTGACAAATATTTGTTCTGACAGTACCTCCATGTTTGAAGTACGGATATCGTCTCTCTGTTTATATACTGATGGCTTTATTGGAGGGGTCTTTAGATATTAAAAGTAGGTTCATTAGATTTTGAATCTTATCGCGAACAACATTTAGTTCATATGCTAAGTAGGCTTCACGAGCGAACTATTAAAGTGCATCTAAAGATCAAAGTACATTTTTAATTACGTTTATCTTTTATGAATTTGAAAAATATATATGTATTTTTTTATTTAAAACACTACAACAAAATAAATGAATTGTTTTATTAACAGACGACAAAATATAATAGAAACGAGAGCTACAGGCAGTAAATTATGTAACATTAACCAAACGGTTCAGAATTGTTTTAATTAAAAATTTACCAAAAAAAGTCATAAGATAACATGAGTTCTATGTTCTCAGACCACCTGTCCCTTATTCTTACTTACTAAGGTCGGCAACACACTGGCAGCACCTGTAGCGTTGCTTGTGTTATAAGTGACGGTTATCATCATCAATTAGATTGTAAGCTTGTCTAAAAACCTTTACATAAAAAAACATTTTGGCTCCCACAAAACGATTACTTAATTGTAGAAAACCGAAAATTGTTTTCTCGAACAAACTATTATATGTAAGGGATTTATATAATGTTCTAAATTATCATAGAAATACAGTAGACTCTTCAAACTAAAAGCACAAAATCAGCACAGTTTGATTTGCGGTTCGTTTGCGATCCTAAACAAACACTATGTTCCTATAACGGTGACAAGTTGTATTGGTTTTGCTTTCAAACAACAACATGGCGCTGATTTTTGGGACAGGATTACCGATGAAACATTTTATAGACATTTTTTTATTTGTATTCTTTGTACAGTGAACCTAGTTTTAAGGGTAAATTTAATTTAAATTTAATTTCTTTTTCAATGACTTAATTTTTTTTTAAATAATTGGTCTATTAGAACTTTTTTGACATTTCACATTCCTGTCGTTTATGTCCTGTTTTATGTAGTTGGCCTGGAAGGCGATCTCAATAGGACGGTTCAGAGTCAACGGATCAGCAATCGGTAGAAGGTTTAACACACTCAAACCCAGCATAGCAAAAGGCTTTTAATATTATGTTAATATGCTGAAATATAAATATATGTCATAGCAATCTATCATACACGGTGTAAGATGCTAAAAAAATATATTTTACCTTCACAACACAACGACTGTCCTACTAAGTTCACATTGCTATAATTCTGTGACTGACACAATAAAAATATAACTATAGTTGCGTAACTCAAATCCGTACTAATATTATAAATGCGAAAGTATGTTTGGATGTATGGATGTTTGTAACTCTTTCATGCAAAAACTATTGAACCGATCACCATGAAATTTTGCATACACGTTGTCTGGCACACCAGAAAGGACATGGGGTACCTTTCATCGTTGAACGCGGACGAAGTCGCGGGCATTTTATAGTATACTATAAAATAGTGACCTGCTCCCAACTTCGAACGGGGTTGTAATTTTTATATATTATATAAAATTTTATAAAAATCTCCGTTTCCATATGTGAAAAAGAACTCAAATCAATCTACCCTACCTATTCTAGAGTTTTTGAAGCGTATACAAACTAACTTAAAAAAATTATATATAAAGACTAACTGACCTGGCAAACGTTGTTTTGCCATACAAAAAATTTTTTGGGGTGGGCCACCCTTATCACTTAGGGGTATAAAAAATAGTTTACGACCTATTCTCAGATCTATCGAATATACTGGTACACAAAAAATTTTATAAAAATCGGTCAAGCCGTTTCGGAGGAGTTTTGTTACAAACACTGTGACACGAGAATTTTATATATAAGATTTATATTATACTCGTACACCCTTTTAACACATTTGTTTTATGACACTCGCAGATGGTTGCACTTCAAAAGGAAAAACTTAACCCTTACTTACTTCGAAGGCTGTTTTTCTATACAACTCGTTAAGAACTTATCTTAACAGCAGATGGAGATATCAATTTTTTTTTATTAAGATCTACGATCCCTAAGAATAGGTATTTCTAATTCTTATAGGTATATATCGTGAGGAGGACGGATCTTAACTTTCATGATTATCATATTACTAGAAGAACAAGATACTTACGTTCTGAAGTTTCTGAGTAATTTACGAGCACAGTTAACTTAGCAACAAATTTATCTTTATTTATAACTAGCTGTTGCTCGCGACTTCGTCCGCATAATTTTTATAATAAAAGTCTCTGTTACTAGCTGATAATGTAGCTTTCTATAGGAGAAAGAATTTTTAAAATCGGTCTCGTAATTTTTGAGTTTATTGATTAGAAACAAAAATGCAAAAATACAAATTAACAAATATTTTCTTTTTATATAAATATTAGTATAGACTACATTGACGCTCCCCGGCTTCGCCTATATGCAATTGGGGGATTATTCTATACATAATAATATCCAACCAGCAAAAATGTGCCTGTCTAATAGTTGAAAGAATAAACAAAACATACAAAATCAGCTCTCTATCTCTTTACACCTCATATTAGTATTCTAATATTAGTATCCGTACTAATATTATAAATGCGAAAGTATGTTTGGATGTATGGATGTTTGTAATTCTTTCATGCAAAAACTACTGAACCGATCACCATGAAATTTTGCATACACGTTGTCTGGGACACCAGAAAGGACATAGGGTACCTTTCATCGTACAACGCGGACGAAGTCGCGGGCATCAGCTAGTTAATTATATTTACTAGTTTTTGTTGTCAAGAAACAAGAATAAACAGTTGAAGTTTTAATATTAGAGCGTTTGCATATTCTCTTCGGGGAAAATATTATATAAATAAAACAAATAACATGTTAGAATAAAATGGGCACTAAAGAGTGTTGAGCGCATAAATAAAAAGAGGAATACGTGTTTACACTGGCCAGTTATAAACGTTTATGTTTTCCCAGTGCAACGGCATATGTATACGCGCCCCATTTGAACATTTCATTTTGTACAAGACTAAACTGTGGCAATTTTTAGTCTTTGAACGAAGGAAATCCTGCAGGCATATGTGGAGAACATGAAGCGGTGCGGAAAAATAATTTCCTTTCATCGGCTCTTAGGGTGCTTACACACACACTTTTTCATTTATCCGTTTTTCTGCAAAGCCCCTACTTTGCTTGATAAATAAGTATTGAAATAGTCGAGGTAACTGCCTATATATGAAGTGTTTTTTATGTTAAAAGGTGGCAGACAACTTGATGGTTAAAAGTTTAAAACGTGGCAGCGTTTTGAGTGTTAAACGGTGGTGACTGTATCTTGAAATAAGCAAATCAGAGGAGATTTAAGTGCTGACTGCTTGCTGCTGCTGACACCCATCCTAACTAATTGGTTTAAATTAGCAAGTGAGTGTTCGTTTGTTAGTTACGATTTTACGCCTTAACTAACCCAACCGTTCATCATGAAGTTTTGCATACACGTTTTCAGAGATATATTGCCTTTTATATAGATCAAACATATTCGCTAAGAATCATCTAAAATTCAATGCCTGACAAAAATATTAGAAGAATAAATAATTTAACACCTAAGAAACGGAGGCGCGGACGAAGTCGCGGACTAAAACTAGTGTTTGAGATATTTAAGAAACACGGAACTAATGCCTTCACATTAAAAGATGGTATTGACATTAAAGATGACGAAAGTCAAATGGCATCAAATTCGCTCTGAAACACTCAACATCAAGTACTAACTCACCTAACTGTACCTAACGTCATGTTTAAACTTATTAAGCTTAAGAATTATAAATTAAAGAGACTTATGCCCGTTTTCGCCAAGAGTCACCTAAAGTTAGGGAACATCTAACTATTATTTAAGCCAGCCATTGACGGCCTTGTCGTCCGAAGCTTCATGAAGGATTTTGAATGTGACTGCCGTGAATGACTTTACTTATGTGTTCCCTAATTCTAGAGTAACTGTTGGTGAAAACAGTCATTAGACATTTAATATAATAAATACTACAATATAAAATGATAAACTCACCGTAGTTAGCAGCAGTAACCAGAAAAGATTAGTTCGGCAGACGACCTTGTCAAACGGATTAACGAAATTTCGCTGTTAGCTCTAGTGTAATTAATTGTGAAATTACCTACCACAAAGCATAACAGAATTAAATTAAACGAATCATATTTAAATTCTTGATGATTTGATAAAAATATACATACATATATATATATGTATATAATTATATATATATAATTATATATATATATATATAATTTATTTATTTAGATTACATACAGCCATAAATTTAAAAAATATATATTATAGATTATATACAAATAGGGTTAAAGAATCATAAAAATTACATTAATATCATAAAATTAAATTACATTTTTCTTACAATATAATTTTTGAAGTAAAAACTTCTTTAGGCGCGTTGGGCATTTTTGAGATGGGAAATTTTGAGATAGGGCTAACTAAATGTCTGCAAAATCTGTGTGACCTATCTTATCAAGTTTTGTTAATTTAAGTGTACAAAATAAAACTGTATAAAAATATATTTTATTATACTTGTAACTGAAAGAAAACTTTTAAAAGAAAAGAAAATAAGTTTTTAAAAGATGAAAACTTTTAAAATAATAAGGACTATTTTAAAATATTATATAATATCAATAGTTAGTGTGAATACCTACTTCTAGAGAAATTCTTTTGGAGAAATGCTTCTTCATAATATTCATTGCATGCCCTATAAGAGGTTTCAATTATGTCTTGAGAACACGCTCCCATTCGGCAATAGTATATAAGTTTTTTTATCCCTATTTTAAGTTGTCTGCATTCTGTCGAGTAAGATTTTCAGCTCTAATACCCAATTTTGGGAAATCCCATAGGTGCTCAATCGCTTCGTCTGTGACATTTTATTCACTCATTTTGGAATAATGGCAAAAAAGGCAAACCCGCAACGGCTAGGCATTATGTATTAAGTAAGCTAATCCTAAGGTTTGTGACCTATTAAAAGCAATCAAGATTGCACTCTACTATCTTTTGCCCGCGACTCAGAGGGATGATATATAGCCTTCTATATGAATTGACTGCAAATGTCATATGCAAAATTTTTTTTTTAATCCGACTGGTAATTCCAGAATTTAACGCGTTTGGGCAAAATAAAACAAACAAACTCTTCAAATTTATTATATTATATCAGCACATAGTACATAAAATTACACTCAAATGTACAAACCATTTGACCTCGTAACTGATTTTTTTTTAATTTTATTTTTTTAATATGCAAATTTTCCGTTCCGATCTCTGTAAAGAAATTGGGCGACCATTGAAAAGGCTTAATCGCAACGCAAATTAAATCTCGTCCCCGAAAAGAAACGTATTCCAAAGACTTTTTTCAGTTCACGTAAATACGAAAATTAAGTGCTTCGAACATTGAAATCGGTGTACAGCCTTTTCATTTTATAGTTGGAACGTTTCGTAGCATTTATTTCTTTTGTTGTTGATTATTGCGGCGTGAAATATTTCAATGGATTTTAAGTTTTATTCTGGAGGAATTAACTGTTGGTAATGATGTTGATTTTTTTTTATGTTAATGCGTGACGAATATAATAATGTAAAGTACATTATTAAATAAGACGACGCCAGGCCCCTATTCAAGCTAAGCTGTAATATTGCGTGGATAATTTTAATTCTATGCTTACTCTATGCTAATTTATGCCAATTTTAAGCAAGAGCCCTTATAGATTATAAATATATATTATAATAATAAAGTCTGTGTTCACCTCTGTCTGTTTCTCCGCTAACTTCTTCTAAAACACACAAATTTTTATGTGGTTTTCACTAATTGAAAGAGAGTTAAAGGAGGAAGGTTTTTTATATATATAAAAAACCCTTTATAACCGTTTATATATAATATATAGAAACCGTTATTTTCGACACGTTTGGTCTAGTGGCTAATAACCCTAACTGTTAACCAAACGGTCGCAGGTTCGAATCCCGCTAGCATGTTTATGTGTTAACTTTTACCTTTGTAACTGAGTCATGGATGTTTGTTTTTATAATTGGTATGTATTTAAAAAAAAGTAATCTATGTATAATATCAACTGTCTGGTATCCATAATACAAGCTTACTGTGGAACTAGATGGTGCTGTATGGAATGTGTGAAGATATTATTTATATTATTTATTTATTTATATAATTAGCGAAAAAAGGGTGCAAAGCTGGGTGGCTGCTAGTATATTATACATATATTCGTACTCACATACTTTCGTATACATACGAAAGCATGTAAATCTTTCACAGAAAAACTACTGAACAAATATTAATAAAACTTTCATATACTTTTGATAAATATAATCGATTATCGAAATATTTCTAAAACTATCTAAATTTTATTTAAAAACTGTCCAATTGGTAAAGTTTTTGGCTGCAATATTACCTCGATTAAGTTTATTAATTTCTTTCCTCTATAACAATATAATGAAGTGTCTTATAGTTTGAACAGGCAGAAACCATTGATTGAAAAAACCACTTGACAGTCAGTTTAATAATTTCCCATCGCCCGCTTCGCTGCTATTGACGTAATCTCAGAATTTGTGGAAGTAATGCAAAATGTCAATCATAGTGGGGTGAATGGTTTCGTCTTAACTAACAGTTCCGGTCAAACTTGAACCGTGACTATTGGAAAATAGACGTTAAAACATTTACTATAAGAGAGTGTTCAGATTAAATTAGATTGGTTTATTCTTAAATTCATTCCCGACGGTATCGCTTGCAAAAATTACATTGAATGTAAATTTTTATTAAAAAAAAAATTGTGTGTGTGTGTGTGTCAGCTCCGACGCACGACTGGAGTTCACTCCTTACGAACGATTATAAAATACATAATAAAAATTATAAAAACATTTATCATAACGAATTAATATTAGCGCCATCTCTGTTCGAATGATTACCGGTGCCATCTAGTTTTCGCAAGGATGTATTATTACATAATAGTTTCAGAGATATTGTGTAGATGGCGCAATATCTCTGAAACTTCAGAGATGTTCGAAAATAGAACGTAACGCATACCGTGTGACAATTTTGATTTTACACCCATTAATTTTCATACTCCGGCCTTATATATGAAAATAGATTCTTAAGGAGTAAACTCTTAAAATTCTAAAGATATTAAGAGACAGTGTAGTGTATGAGGGGTTCCTCTTAATACATTGGCTCGGCAACTCACTAATGTGGCAACTAACACATCTGCTCCAGCCCGCAACCCACGCAATACTGACGTGTGTCCCACCATACGACGAGCACGAGACAATGTATATAACCATGATTTAGTTTAGTTATATATATACGCAAACACTACAGACAGTACAGGATAAAAGGCCTTTACTTTCAAAAGGACAGACTTTCAGATGGTCAGTTTTTGAAATCGTCAGACTTACAAAATAGTCAGAGTACAATCAAATAAAAATAAAAGTGTGTTTATTTTTTAAAAGACTAAACAACAACTAAAATAAAAAAACTTAAATATTAAATTCTGAAGATCTATGATCTAGGTGCTGTACCTGGGCTGTGTTCCAGCAATCCTTTGGATATATATTCCAATGTCAAAAATGTGAGTTTGACAGCAGTATTTTTACGCATTAAAAAGTAATTTATTATCAAAAGACGCATCATTTTACATGAAATCTGTTACATTTTACAGCTGGCCAAGATTTGTCCAGCTCAAAAGGTAGAAAAATTATGGTCAGGCAAACCATAATTAGCTCTGATAGGTCGCATAGCAAAATTACCCTTGAAATAATTTTTAAAATTGTTAAAATTTTCAGTGTCCACTTCAAAAATATTCGTTGCTAGTAATAACGGAATCTATCTACACAATCTAAAGATATTTTTACTTAATAAAATTACAGTTGTCATTTTAGTAGACTGTGCCAAACTGACCATTTGTAATTCTGTAGATTTGAAAAACTGGCCAACTGATAGTCGTCCTTTTGAAAGTAAAGGATAAAAGGCAACGATTTTTAAAATTATTTCAAGTCTTTGTAAGTAGTTAAAATTAGAAGACAACTCGATAAGGGCTGCGAAGCAGTGTAATTATATTTCGAATAAAAATTTGACCTGTCTGTGACCTTTTTATGTCACCGAAAGGGAATGAGGACACATGAATTTGGTTTCGGCGTCTACCCTCATTTCCGCTTTAATAAACGTCAATTTGACCCAATGGCATTTTGCGCTGACCACGTGAGGGTATATAAGATCACACAATAATAAGCAACCCATAAATATTGGATCGATGATCCGAACAGAAAGGTGAAGGGATTATATTTGTACAGAAACAATAATAATGTGTCAAGGATCAATATTAACATATAATTATTTTATTACTAACTAGTGACCCGGTTTCGGCCTTGCCCCTGGTTGCAATTTTTATATATACAAACGTTCTCCGTTTATCCCTCTTTTAATTAAATTAAGTGTAAAAAATATTAGATTATTTAATTTCTTCCTTTTTTTACAAACGTAATTTCTAATTTCAAAGTGTTCGATCTGAAATGTTCAATCTAAAATTTGCAGTGTTAAAAAAATTTCAACCGCACTTTGTAGGTTTAGTACTTTAGAACTGATTTTGTCTGTATACATTTTAATTATTATAAAGTTAACTCAAATAAAAGTCTTAATAAACTCCGCGTTTAAACCGCCATGAAAATTCAAAGGCGAAGCTAAAATTGAAGACGCCAATGAAAAGAAATTGAAATATATTTTTAAATTTCACTTGACCAATAAAAGTTCCTCTGAATCTTTATAATTTAAAAGGGAGGAAATTAAATTTAAAAATTACTTGTGAATAGGATGCCAGTTAAATGATATAACATTCCTGTTTTATTATCATTCAGTTATTCGGTACTAGCTGTAAAAAATATTATATTCTTAATTACTAACAGATACATAATCATTGCCTGTTTGTCTATAATATGTATGTAATAAAAACTACGCACGAGTAAATAACTTCAAGGGGTCTCGCAGCAATGCGACGCGACGACAGGACTCGCTTGATCGCCCGTGTTTAACAAACCGGTGTCCTGCTTAATTGCACTCGTGCGAAGGCGGGAGCGGGTCACTAGTAACATTAACCTAGGTTATCAAATCGTACAATAGACTATTCATCTTGAAGAGCATTTAGGATTAATTATTATAGGCAAAAATCAAAATTTTTCCTAGCTTTAACCACCACCTTTTGACAAACCTCATAATCTGTACTAATATTATAAATGCAAAAGTATGTTTGGATGTATGGATGTTTGTAACTCTTTCACGCAAAAACTATTAAACCGATCACCATGAAATTTTGCATACACGTTGTCTGGCACACCAGAAAGGACATAGGGTACCTTTCATCGTTCAACGCGGATGAAGTCGCAGGCACCAGCTAGTAAATTAAATGTTTAATAACTTTCAAATTAATAAATTTAAAAGACAGTAAAAGCCCTGTGAATGAACAACTGTAAAAATAATGGTTAAAAATATTTTATGCCTAGCATAAAAATGTAAATGAATTAGGCAACCACATTTTTCAAATCAATCTCAAATTCAAACCGTGTCAAAACATACTTCAAAACAAAATTCAAATGGTCGTATCCGAACGGGGTCAACACATACAGCGGTAGTGATTGCGAACTATCAGCACTGTTAAACATATGGGACAATATTACGAGCGTTTCATGCTGTCAAAATTAATTGATATTTTTTTATATTATAGATTTAGTCACCTACTATCAAGTGGAAAGTCAGCCTTTCTGACGACTATATACTTTTTAGTTTAGTAGCTATTGATGAGCCTGAATTATTTTTTATACGTACTGAATTATTGTACTTGCAAAAAGTTAATTTAATTTATTATAATTAAAGAAGACAACGAAGAATATTTAAATTTATCACTTACTACTAAACCTAATACATAACGGGATCGCAGCGCCACCATTTTGATGAAAAAATTCATTAAAATGGTCCGAGCCGTTTAAGAGGAGTTAATTATTGACATACACAGTACACAACTATAGAAGAACTTTATATATAAACTTTAAAGATAAATAGACGTGACTGTCAATAAGTAGTGCAAAAATACTGGGCAGCTGCTTTCTTATAGAGTACCTACATGTTTCAGACGAACCTTTAAGATTATTCAAACAACATAAGATTGAACGAAGAATTTGAATTGATTTGAAAATGAAACGCTACTGTTATGTACGAATATCTTCCCGTATAACAACGTAAAGCCCTCAGGCGTCTCAGTGTGCTCTTTCGTGTGCCATCGAGTGGAAAAATGAATTATTCTTCCAATTTATCGAATAGCTACCGCCTTGTGCGAGTAGGTTCGGAATGAGTGAAGCTCTATTTAGTTTAAGAAGAGACACTTTCATTGTCTCATTTGCATCTCTTTCTTAATGCTACGAAGTGATATACCTTTTTGTTTATTTCCTTAAATACTCTTATAATTACTACATATGAAAACTAATACTGACTAATATAGTTTTTATAGTATTTTTATCTGAAACTTTGGTGAGTAACTGTCAAAAGATGCGCAACTCATATTCACTAGCCTTTATTGACGAGTGCTGCCATCTTCACGTTGAAGACGGAAACTTTTTAGACCACCCGGGTACATAATAAGGTTGTAGAATTCTTAAATTTTGTTGTTTTTTTTTTTTTCAGAAAAAAGTTATCAAGCGGTGTCAAAAAACGTGGAAGAACTGCTGGGAAAAGGCCTTGTAAATTCAAAAGAAATCAAAATATTGTCAACCTTTGAATTACATAATAATAGCATACGAGACAACATATTATAGTTGTTTTTTTAAAACTTTGTATTGAGTTCTGACTCAATATAATAAGATTTATTATTTAATATTATATTACATATATATTTGCTAAATTAAATATCACAAATTTTGCACAAAAATCGAGCATGCGAAAGATTAAATCATATAAAATTATGAGCAATATGATATTGAAAATGCCATACTATGTACAAACTCATAGTTCATGTTCGCATAAGCCAGCTTATTTCAACATTCATTATGTCCTATAGAATGAATGAATATACTTCATAAACCCCAGGGCAGTAAGTATTGTTCTTGTTGAAATATGATATTCAATTATTTCGTTTATAGCTTAAAACATGTTAGATAATCAGTATTGATTACTTCTTCAATGCTGTCCGTAATACTGAATTAGGATTTGACCTAAATACAAGAATTGAAATCGTCTCAAACGACAATATTTGGGTTAAGTTGTTTCAGTCAATTTTCGTGTTTCCTTGAGTAAAGATGAATACTTGATTAAACTCAAATCATAGTTAAATTTTGAAGGCAGACACTTTTCAAAAGCGTGTTACGATTTATTGTTAACAGCAAACTCAGATTTCCCAAGTTGTGTTACCATCATAGAAAATGCACTTTTTACGTTTCGACATTAGACTGTTTCTCGAAGATACCACCGCTGAGACAAAGTAGACCAATATTTTTCAGTTTCGGAGATGTCACTCTTTGAATACTTACCAAAACTGACCATTTCCCTTAAAAAATTTTTTTTGCTCAACAATGAAGCTTCTTTCATGCGCTTTTTCTCGAATATGCAACCACTGAGAGCAGGTAAATCAATATAAATCAGATCATGGGAACCACTATACAACCTCTCAATTTTCCTGTCACCTTAGGGCCTCTTTCACCATGTGTCAAGTAGGCTAACCGCCATTTAAAGTCACCGGTAACCGAGAATGAAGGAGATGATATACCTATGTTTGTACGGTAAAAGTCCCAAACATTAAAAATAAAATAATAAAAAAAAAGGATGCAGTAAACCGAGTGCATAATTTAATAAAACATAAAATTATTTCTAAAAGTAACTAATCAACACTTTACTTGTAGTTGGTGAAAGAGGCTCTTAGACTAATAGTGATTCTCTGGTAGTTTGTGGTAATTACACCGAATAAAACAATATAAATTTTATTAAAATATATTTAATCTTCTTCTATAGATATGTGTATGTAAAATTCTCTTATCACAGTGTTTGTAACCAAACTCCTCCGAAACGGCTTGACCGATTTTTATGAAATTTTTTGTGTATATTCGGCAGGTCTGAGAATAGGTCGTAAACTATTTTTTATACCCCTAAGTGATAAGGGTGGTCCACCTCAATTTTTTTTGTCAAAATAATGTTTGCCGGGTCAGCTAGGATTTTTATAAAATCTGACTGTCTAGAAAATATTCCTATCGCATATTGAATACGCCAGTCATAAAATCAATAAAATGAAAAATGTTTGGATATTAACAAAAACTTAGGAATATTAAATTTATACCACTTCATATTTTCAATTATATGTAAACGAATTCTACTGGTTTTGATTCAAAGAAAATTTTAAATTAAATATTATAAGTTAATTTTCAATAACAACCAAAATAATTTGCTCTAATATCACAATGGACCAAACTTTCCCAACAACAAGTGAAACCAATTAAATACAGCTTATTAAACTTTTCCATTTATTTGTTCCTGCGGCGAATAAGTCTATAAGGGCAGCACTTACAAACCGCTTTCATTACAAAAAGTATTACAAGACGTCGATCAAAAGAACAATATCCAAAGTCAATTTAAGCAAAACCCTCTTTATTACTAATAAATCGCTCCAACTCTCGTCCGTCATAAATTCATTCGTCCCACGAACGACTCTTTTGTATTAATTCTGGAAACATTCTTTAACCGTCTCCTATTGAATTAATTTTATTCTGTTGATTATGAATTGAAAATGTTCCCGTTTTGAATTGCAAATAGCCACAGGACTATTCTACTATTCGATACCAATTACCTACTCTTTTGTTTTATTTAATTTTTTTTGTTTTTTTAGGTATGTGAAATTATGAAATTGCCGCAATCAACGACTTGAATCTTTGTTTAAACAAGATTTTAAATGAACGTTTTGTCTTTTAAAATTAAATGTTATTTTTTTATTTATTCTTCGTAGACAGAAGCAAGAAAAAGAAGATACTACTGAAGTGTGTCCGCGACTTCAGTCTTTGTTTAAACATCCTTTTTAAATAAACTTTTTGTCTTTTAAAATTAAATGTTTATTTTTTATTTATTTTATTTATTTTTCGTAGACAGAAGCAAGAAAAAGAAGATACAACTGAAGTGTGTCCGCGAAAAGCTCATGTATAGTATCCATTTCATTCATTCGACGTAGGCGTTGAATATCGCTAATTGGAGGAGCACCGAGCGTTACGAGTAGCTGTATAGGATTTAAAAAAAAATAAAAAAAAAAAATATATCGAATCTCCCGTTGTGGCGCGTAGGGTGTTTGCAAGACCTATTTAATATTCGGCGTATACAACATTGTTCGAGTATTCAACTTATTTATATGCGATGTGTATTACCTACAACTACTATATCGAATACCTACGTGTAACTATAGACAGAGATAAGCATATGTATTCAAACGGTAGCATGAAGTAGATAACCATATGAGTCGCCGCTACATCCACATCCAAATGTAAGCTCTATTGTTTGAGCTGAGCGACAGAATGAAATTGTGACCAATGGACTTAGTTTATAAGAACCACGCGCGGATAGGGAGTCATGTATCTGCCTTTTTTGCTTCTACCTACATTATTAGCTACGTATATTTACTATTTGACGACACGTTTGGTCTAGTGGCTAGTAACCCTAGCTGTTAACCATACGGTCGCGGGTTCTAATCCCGCTAGGGGTGTGTTAACATTACCTTTATGTGTTAAAATTTACCTTTGTACCGGGAACATGATTATGTGCTAATATTTACCTTATTACCTGAGTCATGGATGTTTATATTTAAAGTATTATAATGTAATATCAACTGTCCGGTATCCATAATACAAGCCTATTGCTTAATGTAGAATGAGATGGTGCTGTGTGGAATGTGTGAAGATATTTGTGAAGATATTTTATATTGTATTAATCCCAATCACGATCACAACTTAAATAGGTTTCGATTCTTTTCTTATTTTGCTTCTTTCCTTTTTGTTTATATTAACCTGACCTCGGTAAGAGGATTAAGGTTTACTTAGGAAGGTGGCTACCGTTGCTTATTGACACAAGTAATGCTATAGAAGCTGCAAGTGCCCTGCCTTGGTAGCATAATCTCTGGCATATATTACTTAACTCACCGGAAACACACAGTTCTTCTTTTGTGAAGTGGTTATGTCATTAAATGGACTGCCCACTATTGAAGTGAAAATCTCAGTGTGCCCTACTATTACTATCTAATGATTTATGATAATCCCTGAAAAATGAATATTCAAATTTAAGCTATTATATAACAATTCGTTTTAACTTTGTAATGGATAGTAACTTTAAAACTTTCAGTTATTATCGGTTTTACTTTTCTTAACTGAGTAGGTTGCAATACTTTGCAAGAAAAATATGTATCATTTAAAACTTTGGATGTTGCGAATAAATAATAGGTTTATAAGTAGATAATTTAAATGATTTTACATAGCTTCAGCGAGCGTTCAAATTCATTCTGGCATAGGCTGAGATCTGTTGCTTTAACTCAACGTAAGTACCCCTCCCTTATCTTTATTCAACGAAATGGAACCTTGTTAATTTAATGATTGTTTTGATTCAATTTTTTATTAATGTCTATTTTCTTTAGAAATGTAGAGTACAATTCATTTTACTTAATTTTATTTTTCTTGGGTATTTTCAAATATCCAATTCATTCTGACACGTGGAAAATGTAGTCTTCATTTCGAAATGCGATAGCCGATCCAGTTATTTAGATATAACATGAAATCTAGAATTTTCACTGCGTATGATAGAGTTCTTGGAAAACTATAATAAATATAAAAATGCATTTATTGTTTTGAAAACTGTTTAAAAACTTTAAAAACTGTTTACTGTTACTTAATGTATACTTAAATTATTCTTTTATTAAATAAAATAAATAATTAAACCTATTGATTTAAACAACCTTTTTGCAAAAATTCTAATTAAGTAATAACCTAATATTTTAAGGAATTAAAATTATTGCAATCGTTATTCTAATTATTATAATAAACAATTTTTTTTAAATGTAAATGTAAGTAGGCTGACTGACGGTCCACCTAATGGTATGTGGTTACCGTTGCCTATTGACATAAGCAACGTTACCGCGCTGCTCACCTTAATAGGATAAGGTGAAAATTATTTGAGCTGCCTAATGTATGATTTCAAAAAGCATATCGAAAATTTCCTATCATGTTATTTTAATATTTGTAAATGTAAATCCCAATCAATCAATATAATAAACAAGATAGTGTAATTTTTTGTTTATTACGCCTTCAATTCTCAATTGATCAACATTGAAATTTTGCATACATGTTGAACGGGGTACAAAAGAGGATTTAGGGTAGCTTTCATCCAGAAAAAGAGTACTGGTCCCGAGGGATACTTTTATTATTAATTTATACCTCATAAAATTCAACTTTTATTAATTTTTTAAACATTTCTAACCTTAAATTAAATATTATGATGGTTTTAGGCCAAAACACTACAACCAACTCTGTTTTTTATACACATAAGTGTTACGTTATGTAACACACTTTTTTAAATTCAAATTCTAACTTACTATCAATTGATTTCAAACAAAATATATGTTAATTCAAACTTATAGGTAGATATATTCCCTAACACGTCCCCAAAGCTTACCCTTTAACGTTTTGACGACAAACAGGACAAATAAATTAACAATTTAGCCACACAACTTGACAGTACAAGCTGTGTTTTACCACCAAACATCTACCACCTAACTACTTAACTGATTAAACATCAACACTAGAACAGTTTCCGTATTAATCGTCGTGTTTTCTTTGAGCTTGGCGGCCATTTGCAATTCAAATATCGGTCGGGAAGTCGGGAATCTCATGCGAACTTGTCTTCGTGACAAATTCATGGGAAGCAAATTGCAGATCATGGTATAGAGATCAACCGTATGGAATCTCAATTGGACACTGCTTCTCTACTAATGCAAGTTTTGTTTTACATCGGATTGTGACTTTTACGATTTTTTCTAACGAATCTATAATTGGCTAAGGCTGTAAAAATTATGATTAACTTGGAGCTTCGCGTCCCGGCTTCGGCTGGGTGCTATTTTGTCAGTTACTATACAAACGTAATATAAATATTATCTAATATATCTTTAAAATTATTTAAAAGCTATTTATCTAATATACCTTTAAAATAGTTAAGTTAATTTTAATAAGCTTCAGCATGCTACTCGTCCGCGTTAAATAATAATAATAATAATAATAATAATAATAAGAACACTGAGAAAATATATGAAGTATAAGTTAATGACATCTTTATTACAGAATTTGTATAAATTAAAAATATAACACACTAACGAAGTTTATGTGACACAGTTCTCACGTTACGTCTAAAAGCTTTATAAAAGCTTATAAGAATTCGCTTCGAAAGAAGAAAAGAAACAATTTAATAGACAAAGTTGCAATATGTTCACAAAGATCATTAAAGTGGGAACAATAAAATTATTTGTTATGGAAATTCCCAAAATGTCCCAAATGGGACCCAAATTATCATAGAATTTTTTTTGTGATAATTAAAAGCATCAGGTAAATTGGACTTCCACTTGATTTCGGTAGCCATAATTTCTTTGAAATAAGTAACGTTTAATTGGATGCTAGTATGCCGCAAACACTACATAGAATTCAAGCAATCATCAAAACAAATAACATCAAAATCGGTCCAGCGGTTTGGTTCAGATCCGGTGATAGTTTCAACCAACCAGTTCGTAGTAAACTATGAATCCATGACCTTCTGAGATTCAATCAGAATATGAGACCACTCTATTTCGGTTTACCTCAGCAATTTGACAGAATTAATTGAACCAGTCGGCAGAATAAATAATTAGGTACTTAAACATAAAGCGTTTACGGTGGCCTATGTGGTTGATGTTAATAATTGAATTTCAATAGGTGAATATCAAAGGAATATATCTCGTGTTTATAAGAATAAGTAATATAATATAATATTACACATTGTATAAGTACTTATAATATGTGTATACTGTGATAGGATCATTTGCGTCGCATGCCTATTGGTAAGCCTCGATTATTGTTTTCTGTCATAATTTATTGAGAGCTTGGAACTATTATTATGATATTTTATGTAATGGTTTCATAAATTATGTATTAGTTAGTTCAATAAGTATTATTAACTAAAATTATAATTGAATTTTAATTGCTACATAATCGTGAAAATTATGAGTGTTTAGTGTATCATTAAATTCTCAAGAATATTTGAAAATTTTGAATCGTTCTCTTGAAACATTTTATATTACATAGATTGTTTATAAGCATACTAGCGGACCGCCCCCGGCTTCGCACATATTTTTTCTGTGCAATTTATATACATATAAAAACCTCCCTCGTTTAACGCTCTTACCATTGCGTAGTTTAATAGGTAAATAAATTCTATAGTACGCTTAACGTACGTAACGCTTAACGTATTATAGAATTTATATATTCTTGTAGGTATGATCAATACTAATTCTGAGAATGTTTACATTATTTTGCTTCAAATTAATTAAAGAGGGGTAAATTTGTAACGGTTTCTCAGAATTTTTCGTGAATTGAAATGTTAAGAGGGGAAGAATTTCTGTTTATTACAACAACCTGGCATGTTTTAATATTAAAATACAGATAAGATATAATATGTTTGCTTAATATCGAATGGCTACCAACAAAAGACGAATGGGTTTGAATACAATTCAATTCCTGTCTTCAATTTCATGTGTTATATTCACTTGTTTTAATGTGCGTGTCCGAAAATACTAGCCGTTAGTAGCTCAGATAAAATAAGAACCAAAGATGTGACCCCTGTGGTCGCCAGAGCGAAGCCGGCAAAACTACGCCTTCGCTGTGTACATGTACGGTAATACGCACACAAATGTAGACGTCAATTTGCACTTTGCCTTATTAAAATATTTACTAGTGAAAATGCCGGGTTGCGCAGTAAAATTTTGTAAAAACCGGTCTTTAAAAAAAATAAAAAGCTGGATGTAATTACATTTCACACGTCAATAAACTTGAAAACCAATATTTTCAATAAAACGAAACAAAAATTGAGGTTATATAGCTTTGAACCCAAAATCTATTTATTTATTATATTATTTATATTTATTTATTTATTTATATTTATTATCTATAGTTCTTATTTAATAGACTAGCAGACAATAGACATACCATCCTTACCCAGAGTGCCAATGCCCAGCTGTGGGACCTTATAATATGTAATATACATTATAGGATAATGCAGAAGAAAATGGACATATCCGCGGACAAGCTACTGTTCAACAAGATGTATGAATGTCATATAAAACCTTACCGGTTACTGCAACAGTGGAGCATATTGATTGGTGAGTCAGCTAGGACAAGCATTTTCACCTTTCGCTACCGTGTGTTGTCAGACTTGAATAAATTCACCTGCAACATTCACTAAGGTGTCTTCACACTTATAATTGGGAATTTGTTTTAGACGCAGGCCTTGTAGTGTGTTATGTATTTGAAGATATTAAAATATTATAGCTAAGGCTCATGTGGAGAATAAATGCAGAACACTTTTAGGCAAAATATATACAAATATAACATACTATAGCTACGCCAGTGGTGTACCTTATTCGAGGTATGCGGATGAACTCCCAACCTATAGATTGAGGTACTGCAGTAATATTTATATAATAAAAAACCAAATATCCCCAAACTTATAACAAATGTGCTGTGAGGATAAAAGTAAAAAGGAGAGTTAAGAATTTTCACCTATTTCCCATACACCTAAATATAATAAATAGTTTTTTCTTATGTTAAGATCGTCTGACAGGCTGACGATACACTTGATAACAGTCACCTATATCCGTCGCCTATAACACAAGCAACGCCATAGATGTTAAGGATTAAGGGTAAGGGTAAGGATAAGGACTAAAGATTGGGAAGGTATAAGGAAATAAGGTCTGGTATTACTTACTCGCTCGCCGAAACAGCAGAAAACGTGCTGTTATATCACGGTATTGGATCGGTAATGAGGTAGTTATTGCCCGACACTGATGGCGATATTAATAAGAATCATGCCAGATAACTTATGCACGCGGTCTGAAGCTCCTCTAATACACTAAACATGTCCGTGGCAACGTTTGAAGAATGCAAAGCTTTACAAGACTTGAACACATTGTCTGTAATGTATAGTCAGCTTCGGTTTATTACTATTTATTTCACATAAAAAGTGGGACGTTTATATTAATATTATAAAGTGGTTGACAGGTAAAGTTGTTTATTTGTTTGTGTGTGCGTAAGAAGTAATCTTAGAAACTACTTATCAGATTTAAAATAAAATCTTTCACCAATAGAATAGAATAGAATAGAATTTCAATATAGACATAGGCAAAATATTTCAAATGGGCACCAGCTATCTAAAGATAATAATCCAACGCTTGACAAAAGTATAATATCAGACGTCAATGTATGTTAGGCGTTATATATTTTACTTTTAAACTATGAAATGTAAATGTATCGGCACGTAAATGTACTGTCGAATTTCAAGACATGCAAATCCTCGGGGCAAAATAAGTGTAACTGAATGATGAAGATGTAAGCAAGCAGCGGTTCCACTGTACCTCAAACGATGTAGTTATTTGCATATTGTTGAATGGTCGTCTTTGTTGGGGGTTTGAGCTGCAAACGTGTTTACTCCCAAATGTGAGTCACTCATTTACACTTTCATTGTGTCAAATGTACCTTATTCCGATTAAGGTACTGGTATAGATAGACACAGATTTTAAACGCTGACGGTTTTTTTAAAACTTTTATTAGAATGTTTTTCTCAAAAGGACATGTCGCCTATTGCGTTTTACGCAAACGGGCCTCCAGGGTCAGCTTATCCTTCATGGTTAAGGCGCTTCTATATAGTCGTCAATTACGTTGTTAGTCAGGGCATATATTTCGATGTTTTGAAAGAAAATGTTGATCAATTTAAATAAAATGCTATCTTGTGTTTAATGTATTTACAAAAATATTATTTATTTTTTAGTGTGTAAATATTTCCAATAGCCGTAACGGTTAAGAGCAGTAGTACTCGTATAGGGAATTAACCCAAAAGTTTAGTAAAAAAAAATTAATATTGATGTTTTGGTGATACGAAAAAGAAATGTACCAAATGTAGTCTACACTTTGATAATTAATTTTTTTTTCAAGCTTATCATTCTAGCCATAAGCTAGGTGTAGGCTTAAGAAAGTACACATTTGACGGCACTAAGCGCCTTAAATATGTTTTGTTTGTTTAATCTCTTTTAAGGCACATGTTTTAAGGTTTATTTTACTGCATAATCTTAATATACATATTATAAACAGATTTAAAAAATATATTAACTGAAGTTTGAAAAATATTCCATACAAGCGTAGAGATGAAATCCTCAGTCATGGGCGTATTAGGCGCCACATCACATAGTAAATATATTTATCTAAGAATTTATTTAAAAATAACTACGCACGTAAAGATTATCATTAAATTTAAATATTAACTAAATAATGGTCTTAAAATGTATGTGCTATAAGAATACACTTCCATTGTACAGCTTTTTTTCGTGACATGAAGCTCCCTTATTAAAACTTGGGGTGTATATTTGAGAAACACGTGTCTACATTGACGTTGAAGTTAATTGGTTTTGTTAGAAAAGAAAGTGCTTTTGAAAATAGTCAGTTATTTGGCTTATTCTCAGTTTAGGAGTCAAGGTGACAATATAATTTTAAGTTTTTTCGCCTACAGGATTATTTTGACGAGCCCCTTGGATGAGTGGTTAGAACGCTCTGTCCCAAGAGCCCCGGGTTCAATTCTAGGCAGGTTTAACTTTGGAAACAACCCAACTTTGACTCGAAACAGAGATTAAGATTACTTTAGAATCATAATTCAAAGAAGAAACATTTTTTCACGGCTTTCAGGCCTTTTTCTATAGTTTCTCATTTTCTGCTAATATCTAATATCTATATATATATATATTAAAAAGTCGCTGTCTGCTTCCGTCTGTTTCTTCTTCTTCTTCTAAACCCCCATACGGATTTTGATAGGTATTCCACTAATGAAAATAGCGATAAATTATTATAATAAAAAAATCTTTTCAAAGTTCGAGTGAATAGGCATCTTCTGGGTTGAAAACGAAGTTCGCTCCATCTTAGGCCTCATCCTTGCTACACAGTTGGTTGTTGGTCAAGAGCAAACCCATCTTTTATAAAAAAAAAAAAAAACTAGAAAGGTTGTGTATATAATTTGCAGAAAAAAAAATCCGTGCGAGGCCGGGGACAGGTCACCTTAAATTATACTATTTATTGTTAAATTTCATTTAATAGCTAATAAAACTTATCTCTCAAAACGCAAAGAATTTCATACAAATGGTGATTCGCCATTTAAGGACGCTTTTCGTAGCATACTCTTACACCGACTTAATACTGAAATACTGAAGGCTTACGGGCTCTCAGGGCTGTTTTTGTGGCCGAATATTACATAAAATTTGATGAATTTTAAAAAACACGAAGTCGTATCTTTTCACTCGAGAAATGAATAGGTACTCAGGAGCGATTGCCGGATCGCTGTGTTTTCTCTTTTCTTAATACGTTTTTTATTTGCTTTTCCAAACACAGTAGGTATTTATAAACCGCTATTTCATTTATATACTTTTTGTGTGCTCTACTTTTTAAGCCCTAGTCACAAACTCCTTGCTACAAACTAAGAGATTTCTTCGCACATATATAAATAAATAAATAAATAAATATCTTCACACATTCCACACAGCACCATCTAGTTCCACAGTAAGCAACTAATGCGTATTATGGATACAAGACAGTTGATATACTACATAGATTACTTATTTTTTTTTGTAAATACATACATATTATAAATACAAAACATCCATAACTCAGGTGCAAAGGTAAAATGTTAACACATAAAACATTTGCTCCTAGCGGGATTCGAACCCGCGACCGTTTGGTTAACAGCTAGGGTTACTAGCCACTAGAATCTAGATCAAACGTGTCGTTTTAAATAATAAAAATATTTTAAATAATTCCATATACACTTATACGTTGAGTTCATATTAATATGGAATATATTTACTAGTGAAAATGTCGAAACTGAAAAGTTGAAAAAACAGTCTTCATAAAATATTATAAAAAGCACTATAAAATCACATTTTCTTTTTCTTTCTTTAACTATTTTAAGACTTCAACAACAATAGCAAGATGCAATTGGAAATTAAAAATTGCAGCAAAGTTGTTTTATTTTTAACTAACACTTAAGCAAGTACAGCGTTCAGGAGAAAATTTATAACTAGACTAGACTAGCTTCAAGTTGTAAAAGCCAGTAAAATATGATTAAAAAAATCTTTTCAACATAATAATAATACATAAATCAATGTCCATTATTCATTAAAGCCTTCGTTCAAGGCTTCAACGATATCCATTTAATTAAAGAGACCTCGTTCAGGTTTCTTTAATTAAATGCAAGATATGAAAATAAAAAAAAATACCTAAGACAGATTAAATGGAAATTGTTTTTAAATGTCTATATTATTTTCTTCTATCCTACTAATATTTTAAATGCGAAATTTTGTGTATGGATGTATGTATGGATACATGTTTGTTACTCTTTACGAAAAAACGGCTCAACTGATTTGGATGAAATTTGACACACACATAGTTTATATAGTAGGTATACTTTTCATCTTATGAAAATTTTAGTTTCCCGAAGCATCGTTTAAAAATGTTTAAAAAAATAGGCGCCCAGAGAGAACGGACAGCGAATTTTTTTCTACTACACGTATACAGACCAAAAACCAATTCCAATTAGTATCATGACAAATTGTAAATAAAATAACGTTTACATTATACTTAATTACATCTACAAGACGCCTTTAAAATAAATAGAAATAGTCCTCAAGGGTGAAATTCCTGGTCGCCACTGGAGCCGTCTTAAGGAAAAAGCCTCCGTCCGTAACGACCTCTGTGTGGGCTTCATTAATTAATTCTTCGGCCAATCCTGATAAATAAGGGACGCTGTTTGAACTTGTGAAATAGGCCGCTTTGTTCTAAGTGGCTACCTTTATTTTTCATTGAAAGAGGTAAGACGTTTTGTTTAGACCTACACTGATCCGTGTAAATAAGATTCCATTTGTAAGTTACATAGGTACACTGCTTTGTTCGTGGATTTTCGTATTTATTTTCATAGTGATTAATAGATAGTTACTCGAAGTTCGATTCGCTTGCTAAAAAGAATCAATATTTATTTATTTATTTATTATCTAACACACAGAAGATGATAACAATGTCTGTAAACCGTTATTAGGTTTGTCTAGACATTTTATTTCACACCAACATAACGTTACACAATATATTATTATTATTAAAAACATTACAACTCATCAACATGCCATGCCTAATAAATGAATAGCATACAAGTTGCAACTCAGTTAGCAGCATTAAAAAAAATTAAAATGTATTACAAAATTGACAGCATTAAAATGCATTAGAAAGCACATTTAATTTTATTTGGGCATGGTTTAAAATAGACAAGCTATAATTAAGCTAATGAGCCAAACACGTTATATCTGTTGTAAATTGCTAAAGAGTTGGGTATCTCACAGACTTTTTAAATTCCCACAGAAAAAATTTAAATCAATTAGTGAGATCTCTTCGTCATCTAGGAAATAAGCTGATGTTATTAAATGTCTGAACTTTAGTTAATAATTTATTATAGCTAAGATTAATTAAAATAAATACATAGTGAATTAATTAACTAGGTAATGCCTCAAAATACTTTTATATTATTTTCTATACTAATATTATAAAGAGGAAAGATTTGTTTGTTTGCATTGAATAGGCTCAGAAACTACTGGACCAATTTGAAAAGTTCTTTCACTGTTGGGAAGCTATATTATCAGCGAGTAACATGGGTTATATTTTATAAAGTTACGTGGACGAAGCCGCGTGCAACAGCTAGTTATTAATAAGTTTTCAAAATATATTTAATTATTTCCACTAAGAATAAATACCAGATAACAGTTTTGTAATAAATACCAGATACTCATGAATTAATGACGAACGCAAGATCGTCTACATATTTACATAGTATAAAAGAAAGTCTCTTCCTGCCGTCTGTCCTTCTGTATGTATGCTGTAATGTGCTTGTAATGGAAAGAGCGTTAATCGGGGAAGTTTTTCATATAAAATTTGCATAAAAATTGCACCCGTATGAAGCCGGGAGCGGGTCGCAAGTATATTATAAAATAAAGTCCCTGACCACCGCTGTCTGTTAATATTGTACCTGAATTTTCGTACCTCTGATCGATTAATTACTCATTGAATCTTTAAATCACATATAAAATGATAAAAAAAGAACACATATAAAATTTACACCATTAATTGGTGTGCCTTTAATGGAATTTATTTTAAAAAAAAATCCTAAAAAGTACTGCTGCAACCATTCAAAAGCTCTAACCACTGCATGTTCGACGTCTAGCAGAACACTTAATCTTAAAGCAGCCAAATTTGTGTACACACGAGTCTCAGAGGGCGCCACCTCGGAAGCTCGGGAAGCTCCCAAGCTCCGTCGATACATTCAGATAAATATGGTGCCGTGTGTTTTCATTGCCGGCTTTCAGTCGTACAATAGGAGCGTTAGGGGATACTTGTCTCCCGGTCGCATTCGTCGCGAGTTTCGTAAACATGTTTCCGAGTATACTATTGTTTTGTGAGTGTCCCTTGTGATACGGTGGTTGTTGATTCGAGGTAAGTTTGCGTCTATTTATTAATTCTATATATTTTATATGTGCAAAAGTTATTAGTTAACATAAAAGTTAACTAATAGATAACTTATTGAAAATCATATTTCATTTTAAAAGTTATCAAAGACTTCCTTTGTTTTTTATCAAGCATTCTTTTGTTGTTTTGATTTGGTTTTAATAGGCTTCTGTTGCGTTTATTTTTTTCTGGTTTAGGTACTAAGCGTATTTGTTGATAATTTTACAAAAAACTAAGATAGATTTATTTATTTCAATTACACAGTAAGTCGTTTTCCAAAGATTTTTTGCATATTGAAGTTAAGGTAACTTCAATATGGAAAAGTTAATAATTAAGTTGATTATTAAAAAAAAAATTTTAACTTCAATTTCGTTACGTCATTCTCACACAGTAATAAATATAATTTACTTTGTTAATATATGTAGGTTAGAAAAGAAATATTATCCAATCCAATCTGAAGTCATGAAAGTTATTTTAGAAAATATGCAATAAAATATTTTATTGATTTTCTTTCTTTTTGTGTTTGAATTCGTAATTTTTAAACATTTAATAAGTACTTGAAAATGTACTTTTACTCGTAGATGTAAATGAATTGTAGAAATCGCCATTAACATACATATATGACTCTAATTATATTTATCATATACATAGGTATTATAAATATTGCTTTTGTCCGCGTGTGCGTCCGCGCTCCTTTTTCTTTGTTGTTAAACATTTATTCAATCTCTAATGCTCATATATATTGGTCAGGCGTTGAATTTTTTAAAGTACTCTTCTGGATGAAAGTCGCTGTTTATTTCAAAACTTTAACTTAACTTCAGTTAACTTCCTTTAACTTCTTTTAAAGCACGCAACAGATTTTGATACGGTTTTCACTAATAGAAACAGGGATAAGCGAGGAAAGTTTGTGCATTTGTTAAGTGTTAAGTATTAGGTATAAGTGTTAAAATATTAAAATATTTAATATTTAACTTTGTAGCTACAATTTCTTCAAAAGTTATTGAAATTTTATGTTACAACATAAGCGTGATGCTTGAATCCAACGAAATATCACAGAATTTATCTTTAGAATTATTATTAGTCGTCACTCAAGATCGGACCTAAACTATTTATAGGAGTGACATCTTACAAACGATGTCAATTAATCGTCCAAACTGCATTTGTCATACCAATCGGCCGTGGCCCCTTACAGAGCATCCCCCAAGAAAAACACCCCCTTAGAAAAATGGCACCAATACAATTTTCTCTCTGAGATTTCTTAACAATACACGGGGACATCGTCCTCTATTGACGACGTGTTGGTTGTTAACCACATAAAAGATTTCATATTAAATTATGTTTTGGATCAAAAAGTATATCTACATTAAAACTATTTATTTTCTGTATTTAGTCTTAATATTTGTATTTATTTATTTGTTTGGTTTTTCTTGCTATTTGTGGGTATTATGCTTTGTGCAATCAATACCTACCACGGGCACCAGGCTCTCATACAGTTGCGACCATTTCTTGTGTATGTAACAATTGAGTTAACAATGTCTGTATACTCTGTGGTTTTGTAATTGTGTGGAGCTAATAAATGCATTATTATTGTTATAGATTTTGAATTATAGTTTACTAATCCCTTGTCAATAGATGTATATTGTTTATGTTAAAGTCGGCAGACAGGCTGACGGTCCACTTGGTCGTAGACTACTGTCGCCTATAACATAGGTAACGCCACAGTTGCTGCAAGTGCACTGCCGACTACCAGTAGGATTAAGGATTGTGAAGGGATACCGAAACACAACAGCACACATGCTATTATTTCCCCTAATGGGGTGTGGTTAATACCGCCAGAAGGTACTGCCCAAATGACTGCGAAACGCAGTATGTCCTGCCACTTGCTACACAGCCGCTGACATAGTTTTCTGACATAGACATAGTGCAGCAACATAGTTTGCTACACTAACAGTAAGCCTCAGTACACCATTTTCTTTAATCAACTGACCTTAATTGTTATGAAATCAAATCAAAATAAATAAATTAAACAACAATTATTTAAAAATATTGTTTTTTACTATTTCAAAGTTGGCTATTCTTATTGTGCCATTGTAAAACGACAGAAAGAGCCCTGTTTATTTCATGGCTTAAATTTTAATAGAAGTGAAGTATTATCAGAAAAACAGCGCTATTAAATTTCTTCGTCTTGTTAAAGAAAACGCTATTCATCTTTAACAAGACCGAGTAAATCATTAATTGCCAAATTGCAAGTTAAAAATAACCAATAAAACTTTTACTCATACGCCATTACAGTTTTGAAGAAACAATAAAAATTTAATCGCACGGTAATAAAATGAGTATTTGAGTTGTGAAAGATTTCAGCAATGTTTCTCTCGTAAAAGCTCTAAAAATTAGACGATATCATAATAAAAATGTCTTGTGTAAGAGTGTAAAAAGGAAAGTATTCGACTTTATAAGTTCAAAAAAGCTTAGATTCCCCATTAATGGAGCTCGACAACCCTGCGTCTCCATCCTCACATAGTTCACTAGTTTATTGCCGTCATGAAAAGGGTCTGCAAGGTCAGCTGAACTCCCTTGAGTCAACTCCCTTGAGATCTCTACCTTGTGTCTTATGACCGCAACCTGAAAATACACTTTGACCATTGTTAGAATTTTTTCAATTATTATTATTTTTTTTTGTGAAAAAATTATTATAATTATACTGGCTTCAGCCAGCAACTTCGTCCGCGTATTTTTATAAGTGTAACCTTTTTTTTTCATTATGATATACATATAAAATATATGACTGTAAAATTTTATCAAAATACATTCGGCAGTTTTTGCTTCATAGATTCATACATACCTACATTTCTATAAAATTTCTCATCTAAAAGTAGGTTGATTTGATTTGAGGTTGATATATACAGGTACGTTTAAAGTATACATATGCAAGCTAGATAAATGAGGTAGGTTTGTATAAAATTTGCGAAAAAAAAATTGCATCCATGCGAAGTCTGGGGCGCATATTACATTAAAACAAATGCATTTCTTATTTCTCTCTAAAGCGATTTTCACGTAGCATAGCAATAATACCTTCAGACGTACTCTCAGTAGTTCTCTCAAGACGTCGACAACTAGCACTAATCTACCCTCAAAAAAGGAATCTCGAGGGTCCTTTTTTCCTAAATCCCTTTTATTTTATTAACAAGGAAGGTGGAGAGAAATGGGGGTGCTCTCATTATTCGCTTCGAACTCGATAAGCCGTCCCCTTCTAATGGCACTACAGTGAAAGGGATAGATGTACTGTATTTAACCTCAAGTGATTTGTATAGAGAGGAAAGGTTAAATGGCTTGTGTAGTGTGTACGCATGAATTGCTTTTCGCATATCCAAGTCCTTACCTAATCCTTTTAACTGTTAACTGAGGCCTTTAGTTTGAGCCGAAGATGAATCGACAGGCGTTTTCACTGTAATCAACCTGTTTTCATTATGTACTCGTAAATTCATTCCATTATATTAGTGACTAGCTGGTGCATGCGACTTCGTCCGCGTTGAACGATGAAAGGTATCCTATGTCCTTTCTGGTGTACCAGACAACGTGTATGCAAAATTTCATGGTGATCAGTTCAGTAGTTTTTGCATGAAAGAGTTACAAACATCCATACATCCAAACATACTTTCGCATTTATAATATTAGTACGGTTTTAACAGACGGCGCTTCCCGCCGTGTGTATTTTATACGATACGTATTTTATGTGTATGTAATATTTTATACTGTCTGTATTTTATAGGTACAATGCAAAGATATATACTAAATTTCTGCTGCATCCGTTAGTTGCCGGGAGCAAGTGGTTAGTTAAGTAATAAAATAAAATAAGCTCAAAGCAAAAACAGGAAAATAATATTTATTATTATTGTTGAATAATTAATTATTAGTTTTACCAAAATGAAAGGTTTATTTAAGGAAAAATAAATAAAAACATCTGCTTTGTAATTCATCAACAAAATACAAAATACTCTTGTGACTACTCGTATAATGGAAACATTTCCAATGAAATGAACTTTTAATTATTAATTTTCATTTTCTTGTACAGAAACATACAAATTTATATTCACATTTTTAAAATCTCACAGGAGCAATAAAATGTCCAAAAATACATTTAAATTCTACTGTCGACTTTCTACTGTCTACTTACTGTTTTAAATAATAATATACTGTAAGTAATGAATTAATATAATTTAACTTATTTAAATTTTTATATTTTTACACAACATTTCTTTTATTATGAGTATAAGTAGTTTTCATTTTTAAGTTCCCGCATAGACAGTTTTAGTTAGTAAAAATTATTCAAGTATAATACTTGAAAACTATTATAGTATACTCTAATCTAACTGAGACCTTTAGTTTGAGGCGAAGATGAATTGACAGGCGTTTTCACTGTAATCAACCTGTTTTCATTATGTACTCGTATATTAGTGACTAGCTAGTGCATGCGACTTCGTCCGCGTTGAACGATGAAAGGTACCCTATGTCCTTTCTGGTGTCCCAGACAACGTGTATGCAAAATTTCATGGTGATCGGTTCAGTAGTTTTTGCGTGAAAGAGTTACAAACATCCATACATCCAAACATACTTTCGCATTTATAATATTAGTAACGTATAATGCTGTCTAACTAAGCAACAACCCTGTACCTATATAACACTTTACAGATAATGTTAACTGCCTATAAGAATTAGAACATTGAATTTGAAGTTTGATAGTACATAACAAATCCCAATATAATTGGCTTAATTGGCAAGGAAATTACAAAATTGGTTTGTGTACCCAAGATGGAGGCCATTATTCGCAAGATACTTATCTATATACAAGCCGTTCTTGTAATTCGCTTTAATAATAAAACCAAATTGGACACAAAATAATACACAAAAAAAAATTGTACAGTATAAGATGTGATAATGCATGTTCTAGTTAAAAAAATTAATAAATCCTCTTAGTTAAGCCGCTTAGTTTAAACCACTTTATGGAACTTTGATATAAATATATATCGTATACATATAATTATATTCGTGCTACAAAAATTCAAATTAAAAATAAATAATATCTATTTTTATTATTTTACTAGCTGACCCGACGAACTTCGTACCGCTTCATAATCGATTCGTAAATATAAATGGACATAGTTTGTTACATACAGCACACTGTTGTGTTCACGAGGCGGGCGGTTACTGCCGCCAGGTGGGTTGCCCACATGACTACTAAACGTAGTGTGCCTGAAAATGCCTGAAAGAGAGACCTGAATTGTTTTATTAAAATGACACAAAACTTAACTTTGTTGAATAACAAAGTTTGGATGATAGCGGTTACAACAGGAAAAGGATGTATACTTTTTGTATGTAGATATATGTGTTGATATGTCTTCTTGTTGTTGTTGTTATTTTGTTTATTTATTTATTTATTTATTTATTTACTAAAAAATCCACAGCTCTCAACATAAAAATTTACGGACAAAAACATAAACATAACCAACAGCCAATTACGGATTTTACATTTATACAATGGGAATTATACAATTACTTAAGTCACATAGATACACATTATACATATATACACAAGAGTTTATCACATACCTACCACTCACATAGAATTATTAAAATTATGTTATTAATTATAAATAAATTCATTATGAAAGACGTTGCAATGCACATCCAAAACTGCTAAGCCTAGAACTTCATAAATGAAATATATTGAATAAGTATTTATAAATTATATATTCCAATTATGTATTATGTGTATGTGTAATGAAATACTTATGACATAAAATTTATTTATTTATTTATTTATTTATTATTTATTAGAACTGTTAATTTTTAGTTCCCTGTCTCACTAAACATACAAATTTTCAATATTACTTAGTCAATATATCGTCCACAATGGAGTCACAAACACAGTACCAATCTGGTTAAACGATTGTCCATACAGTTCAGTATATAACATTAGATGGCCACGACAAAGACTAACAGAATCTGAAATTGTCTATCAAGGGATAAATGATCTGCAGCGGACATAGTCCCCAATAAGCCATCCTCTCAATAGAGAATCATGAATCAATTTGGGCATAGGTATTTAGCTTTGAAAATCAAAGGTCGTCTGACATCTGCTGTTGTAGACATATTGCAGCCTTTCTGTGATCAATCCAGCTAAACGTTTTAATTTCCGATCCGTAATGTTTTATCTGATGTTGAATTGCTTTCATTTCTAACTAAACTTGTTCCTAAATTATTTTATACTAGCTGGTGCCCGCGACTTCGTCCGCATTGAACGATGAAAGGTACCCTATGTCCTTTCCGGTGTCCCAGACAACGTGTATGCAAAATTTCATGGTGATCGGTTCCAGTAGTTTTTGCGTTAAAGAGTTACAAACATCCATACATACTTTCGCATTTATAATATTAGTACGGACGGATTTTTTATGTTCTTATACGTTTTTAATATGCCGTAATTAAATTTAGTTTTTATTTTTAGATGTTGATTCTCACACTACAGTTTAAATGAGAATAATGAAATATTAATTAACAATATCATTGTATTGTAAAATTTATTAAGGTAAAATTTCATCAAAATATGTTGAGTAAATGTTTGCGTGAAAGTCACTTCTTCGCACAATTTTGTTTCGAACGAACGTAAAACCACTACTAAACCGAAAAAGTTAACAACCATCTTCAAAATTTTAAAATGTAGAAAAAAAAACAACCTTCAATTTATTCAATTCAATGTAGAAAATTGAAACCTTCAATTTTCAATAGCCTTTGCTTTTAGCATTTTAATAAACTTTAGCATGAGAAAATTTTCTTCCTCATATGTATGTTGCAATAATTAAAATTACAATTATTCGTAGTATTAGACTAGCGACCCACCCCCGGCTTCGCATGGACGTAACCTTATTCTACAAATTATATATACCTACAAACCTTCGGCGTTTATGAAAATCTTATTCTTATTCTCTTTATATACTTAAGTAAATATACTTAAGTAATCTACTTATCGTCACTACGAATTCATTTTTTCTTGTGCATTATTTGCTTTGATTGTTAGTATTTATTTTTCGAATGTCAATAGATGAACATGAAAAATAGCACTGTCTGGCTACAAAGAAGGTTAAAGTACTTTGAAATTTATTCTTACCATTCAACGACTGCATTTTCGAGTAGATGTTTTGCGTAAATGAATTCAAATGTCGCATAAGATCCTTAGGAAGTTGCTATTATTGGCTTTATGTTGCTATAAAGACCAGACAATTGTTAACATAAAACTACTCTGTCTGAGTATAATATTATTATTACTATTACATATTTTAATAAATAAAAATCACATTGAAATTTTGTGAATGTCCCCCGTGTTTTCGCATGGATGCAATTTATTTGAGCAAATTATATACACAATTCCTCGTTGATCGCTCCTTCCATCAGTGAAAACCAAACAAAATTCGGTTAACTGGTTTAGAAGAAGTAAACGGAGAAAAATACAGAGGCGGACAGCGATTTTATTTTATAACTAGCTGGTGACCACAACTTCGTCCGCGTTGAACAATGAAAGGTACCGTATGTCCTTTCTGGTGTCGCAGACAACGTGTATGCAAAATTTCATGGTGATCGGTTCAGTAGTTTTTGCGTGAAAGAGTTACAAACATCCATACATCCAAACATACTTTCGCATTTATAATATTAGTACGGATATGCGGTTCGGCCTCATACGTAACCGGAGCTTCGTAATCAGATATGTAGTACAGATGGCTGCCTAAAACTTTGAACATAGAATATTTTTTTTTAATATTCACGGACGAAATCCGTAGCTAACAAAATCTCTCTCATTAAGAGGATATATAGAAATATAGTCCACCACGGCCGATGTACAATTGTGATTGGTAGAACTCCAAATATTTTCGATAATAATTAATATTTCCGAATATAAATAACTGACATTTAGGTGAACATTCTTATAGAAAGTTTTCATTGTGAAAAAATAAAAAAATCTCAGATGTCCAAACTTCACCGGGTTTCGAACATGCGTCAGCCGACGCACTGCAATCACAGCTTTAATAAAACCATTCATTCGACTGTAACAGCTAGTTGAGTACGCGTGAGCAACTTCCCAAACCATCCGAGAGGACCCAGAAAAAATATCCCGCATACCAAAATGTATTCACCCGATGGCTTCCGGAGTGAAATGAGCACAAATTCAACACGCATTCCTGAATTCATACCCGATTACCCTTTCGAATCTTATGTGAGATCCGAGGGTAAAGGTCCATGTGCAATTATTTTAAGGCTCCTACTAAGTAGATATAACTACTATATATCTATACTAATATTATAAAGAGGAAAGATTTGTTTGTTTGCATTGAATAGGCTCCGAAACTATTGGACCGATTTGAAAAATTCTTTCACAGTTGGGAAGCTATATTATCAGCGAGTAACATAGATTATATTTTATAAAGTTACGCGGGCGAAGCCGCGTGCAGCAGCTAGTATTTCATATGTAGGGTTAGAAAAATCATAAGTTGAATTAATTTCTTATTGATTTAATGTGGTTTTATAAGTGCGCTTGCTTTGTTTTGTTTTCATATTATTATAATATTCATATATTATAAGCCCGCTATATTTTATAACAAAACAAAATATGTATAGTGTAATAATAAAATAATAATAATAATACTTATATTTTATATTAAAAAATTTATTTTTTTTAAAATTTAAGTTGAACAATAAGTCTTATTTTAAATATGTAATTGTATTTGTATACTAATGTCTCTATAAAACATCTATACTAGGATAACTAACGTTATTCTTGTTGGTACCTATAGACTTTATCGTTCTATAGTTACATACTGATACGAGTATACAACATAATGGTATGATGATAGTACTGGTACGATAATACTCAGTATTTCGATAATACTCAGTATTTCGATAATACTGAGCAGTATTTGGCTGCGTCACCTTAATTTATTTAAATAAGTATAATATAAAATTTCTTTCGAAATATTTTAATTTTATCAAACCGAGATTGAAAATGAAACTTGTTTTATTGAATTTAAAAGTTCAATTGATTCTTCTCTCATCTTGAGTCCTGATTGTGTGAAATATTTTTTTAAATATAATTACACAGACCTTTTGTAATATCAACACCATCGCGAACCGCTGTGCTTACGACAAGACCACCCTTCCGGCCACAAACCACGGAAACATTGAAAAGCCAAAACCGGAACCCCAAATTCTTTAAACAAAAGGCTAATTTGTCGGATTCAAATGAAAAAATCGGACTCGCTGACAGTAGAGGCTATTATTCAGCTGATTTTTTCACTGTGAAGGCATAAAGTGACAAATTTCTTCGCCTAGTAATTACTGCGGAGCATACGGCGCAAAAATAAAGCCTAATTTTAAATCGTACTGGACGATCTTTTCACGAGTCGCTGCACTGTAATTAGAAACCTTATGAAAGTCATCGCTTAATTAGCTAAACGATTAATGTGGAATACCGTTTAAGTCAACCTAAAATGTAAATTTTCGTTATCTTAAAACTCATGTCATTTTGGGATACAGGAGAGGAAAACCTTTTTTAGTGTCAAGGCCACATTGCCTTAAACTGACCAGCCAGTCTGGTGGCAGGCAAATGTATCTTCATAGACATAATAGCTCAAGAATGCACTTTACAGCGTTTTACAGACTCGTCTATTAGAACACAAAAAAAGACCTGTTCTACCCAAACACACAACATTCAAACTTTTCTGTCTGTCTGTTTAAACACTCAATTTTAACTTGAGCGATAACAACATTTTTTATCTATATTGAGTTACTTTTGTGTGTATTTATAAACAAACTAGCTGTGCAAGCGACTTCGTCCGCGTTGAAAATTAAAAAAAAAAGCAATATAACTCCTGACCTCGTGTTGCTATAACATTTTGGCCAGGCGTTATTTTTTTTTTATTGATCCGTCGGGAATAGTCCCTTTTTTCTGGATGAAAGGTATGTCCTTTCTGGTGTCCCAGACAACGTGTGTGCAAAATTTCATGGTGATCGGTTCAGTAGTTTTTGCGTGAAAGAGTTACAAACATCCATACATCCAAACATACTTTCGCATTTATAATATTAGTATAGAAAAACATTGGCCATTTTCGAGTCTGATCCGTTACAGATTTACTCTTCCTTAAGTAATTTTTAATATTATGTAGTATAAACAAGAAAAAAATAAATTATTTGTACTTTTTTTTGTTAGTTTTTTAAGTGGACTAAAAATTATGTAGTCGTGCAATAAAATATAGGAAAAAAATAAAATTACATAAGCTGTCACCCCGAACCGGTCAAAGCCGTCAATGTCACTCTTGCTTTCTTTCCTTCGCTACAATTGACACTAGTTTTAGTTGTAATGCTTGCTATATTTTTTGGCTTAAAATAATTTCGACTATACCAATAAATATAGGCAACTTAGAAATGCATAATAATATACTTAACTAGTTCGAACAGAGATAGATCAATGTTTAGCCTCGAACACAATCCTTTTGTAATGAGCAAGGGAAAATGTGATATATTTTTTTCAGATGAAAAACATCCACCATGTTTTTCCCTCGCGTTACCTACTTACCTGTTGTTTTTCCCTCACTCAGAGCACCATTACATTAAGTCACTAACAAATACGAGGTTCTGGGTACACCAAATAGGTTTTTCTCGCTCAGATAAGCCGTAGAACCAATTTCCTAGTAGCGCGTCTCAAATGTGTCTGAGGGCATGTTTAATAGAATCCCGCGACAGAATAAAGAGGATGTGATCCGATCGATTTTGTATTTACGCGAGACGCCATGTTGAATAATAATGCTACGCTGAATTAGATTTTGAATCCGATATTCTTTAGATGGGGGGGGGGGGGTGAGTATTTTGTGTATTTTAAAAACCGATGGTTTTAAAACTCTAATTAATTGTGAAATTTATGTTGGAATGACGATTGTTTGTATGTTAATTTTAGTTCGCTTTTGAGAATATTGTAATCCTGAATAAACTATTCTGTATTTTAATGTACATTCCAAAATTATATTTTGATATTTTTTTTCGTCTTAATAATACAAAAAATCTTTTAACAAATATTAGAGCGCAATGCCTCGGATTCACAGCAATGCAAATTATACACATAAAAACTTTTCTCGTTTATCAATTTTTCCATTAATAAAACCGTATCAAAATTCGTTGAGTGATTAGAAAAAGCAAGCGAACAAATAGAGAGAGGCGGATAGAGACTTTGTTATACTTGATATACTTGGTTTGAGTTGACTATATGTATGTAATGTTCCCTTACATACATATATACATGAAATATACATAAAATTTCATTTAATTTTCCCTTCAATTTTGATATTGATCTAATTACAAAACCATTTTAAGAGTGTGAAATTTTTTACCGACTCATTTTAATACATGAAGCTGCTCTTTACTGCTTTTTTGTAGGCGAGAAACATTTATAAAATACCCATATATGTCATTATGTCTCATCATTTTACAGATGTCAATATATCTCCGAACATGTCATCAAATTCGAATAAGCTTTGATAACGGAACCCATAGACTTTAGTTAATTAATAAATTTTTTAACAAAAAATGTTTTTAAATACCGATAACTTATAATCAATTGAAACTTATTTTAACTTACACAATGGACACGGTACAACTGTTATAATATGATTATTACTATGCTGTCTGATTATGTCTGATTATATGATTATGTCTGTCTGTAAATTTAAAGAATTTTGAAGCGATTTTAATTTGACAAATTTGACTTCATATTTATTTAATTCGACTAAGTTATTAATGCAAAGGGTGTTAACATAAAGTGATTCGTCTTCTAAGTAATAGAAACAGTTCGATCTTCGTTGTCCTTGTGTCGGACGTTTTAGTTAGGTACACTCAAAGAGCGTCGCAGTAGACGCTACAAGGAGAAAATTCAATTTAGTTATATTGCGGTGTAAAGGCTCCTTCAACATAACGGATTTAAGGGCTTCATATCTCCATAAGTCTTGAAAGAATTATTTCTATTATTTATATATATTATTGTATTGTTATATTTATTATTAGCATGCTAACTTTGATAAAACAAATATTTAGATTTTCATTTAATTTTATACTAGCATCAGCTCGCAACTTTCGTTTGTGACGTCATTAGGAAGTCATAGGGAAATGGGCTCTGACATGTCTTACTCACTCACCGAAAACGTTGTCACTGTGGTTACTGCCGCCAGACGGGTTGCCCATGTGACTGCGAAACGTGGTATGCCTTACCACTAGTAAATTAGTTTCGTAAATAAATCATAGTTTATTTAATTCCTTGTGACTGTTAAGATTTAATTCCCATAAGCAACTTCTTCTGTTCCCACTCAACTTACAGTATCACACATTCGTGCAAGAAAGAACTAGCGTGAACTTATAAGTCTGTCTCACATCTGAAACCAAATACATTAACCGTACACTTAAACAAAACTGAAGCCTGTAACTAATCTCTTAAAACTTCAGTGAGGTGGACATTTTGTAACTCTAGCTCAGACTCCACACCAGTCTCTGATTTAAGCTTCTCGTTAATTAAACAGAGCTAAGTAATATTGGAATGGTTCGGAAGGACTTGTAGATGAAAGGAGATTTTTAATCTGCCAAAGCTAATGCGATTTCAATCGCCAGGTCCACATTGCTAAACAGTTCGTATAAGAATCGCGGTGTGTAAAATTCCAGCTGTGCAGCTTCAAGCTAACACGAAATACATTACAGCGATGTGGATTCCTGTGCCAACATTTCGGTTATGTGGTTTGGCGGGACATTAATATTCGAATTATTAATGTTTTCAGCAAGACATTAAAGACAATAGCGTTGCATGCAACTTTTACAGTAAACAGAATTTATCCAGGTTAACTCTATATTTATATTACACTAGCGACGTCCCTCCGCTTTGCGTGGATGCAATTTTTTCTGCAAGTTCAGAACATCCTCGTTTATCTCTCTTTCTGATAGTCAAAATCGTATAAAAATTCATTAGGTGGTTTAGAAGAAGATATTCATTTCCACGATTGGAAAATTAATAAGTTTTGCAAGATTGTAACTTACCTAAAAACTAGAAAAATATTTAGATTGTTAGGCCTAGCCGGAATTCGAACTTGCGTCTACCTTATTAACATGCTACACATCTAACTGTTCGTCTCACTATAGCATAATTTTTTTAAAATAATATATTACACATGATGTAATTACCGTATTGAATATAATTTACACTTTGAAACTCTGAAAAACTGCTCAAATGTTCAAAGTTTTTAACTTTGCCGTCTTTATTACAGTTGTGAAAGTCTTCATTTATTTACTGAGTTAATTTATTTCGGGCTAGTGAATATATTAAAGGGCTAAAGAATAATGTTCCGAGTTTTAGAGTTATTGTTATTATTGTAGAAACAGGTAAGAAACTTTGTCCATCGGGGATCGGATTTAAAACAACGTTTGCGAGTTTTGAATACTCCATAATAATAATTATGGGTTTAAGTACAGAAGACCGTAAGTTAACAAGGCTCTGAGTGGATCTGATGTGGACTCGCTCATGTCGATGAACTAGCTACGTTTTGGTGACCTTATTGGGGAATCTGTCGGGCATATGCCACTTTCCTGGAGAGACATATTATTTTCGGTTGTGCTGATCTTTATAACGGCGAATTTTTGCACTGCCATGACCAAGTAGCCAGAATCATTCATCAGCAACTCGTCCTTCGATATGGTCTTATCGAGTCGGTGGTGCGGTACTACAAGTATGTGCCTATGTCCATTCTCGAAAATGGTCATGCTACGCTCTATTGGGACCACTCAGTAATCACAGACAAGACTATCGTGGTTATTGGCCGATCCCAGCGCCAGACGATACATGACGACATCGCTGTCCCGCATTACGAAAATCTCGTGAAAGCCGAAAAAGAAAATCTCACAAAGTACATAGACTTCGTACATAGGTGACCGGCATGTGGGATGTTGATTCGACAACCATCGTCCCGACAGTCGTTCTGGCGAACGGTCTGATGGCGAAGAGCCTAGACCAACACCTCAAGAGGCTCTCACTAGACGGCTGGATCAAGGGACAGATACAGAAGTCGGTACTTCTTGACACGGTACGAATTGTCAGGAGGTTCCTCACTCTGCAGCCCTAACCACCGGTAGCTTGGACCTAGCCTCGCTACCTGTGGAATTCTAGTTTTAAGTTTTTTTTATAATATTTATTGCTTTTATATATTTACTGTAAAAAACTTAAAATTAAGAAAGAAAATAAATAAATAAAATTTGTTCTTACGAATAAGCAATGTGACCGAATAATCAGTGACATTAATTTTTAGAATCGCTCGTAAAATGAATTTTATTTTTCTTGCGCAAAATGAGATTGGATTTAGCGGAAATATATGTCTTATTTCTATAGTCAAGAATGATGCAATTACTTACGAGAATACAAGAACTTTTTCTTTTTTCCTGCAAACATTAAATGACTTTTTGAAGTAAACTTTTTTTTAATATTAATTTACGAAAGCAGCTTGACAAAACAACTGAGAATAAACTGTTAGCAAATGAGACTTATTTAATATTAGCTTGTACTATTAAGTTTTCTGTGTTATTAGTAAAAAAATTTTTAAGAGTAGTCTATAGAAAAATATAATATAACCCGATCGTGGCGCCATCTACCGGGTCCAATTGTGAATCAAAACAATCCAGAGACCCTCTCATACAGACGCACACACAAAAAAAAACTATCAGTCGTAGGACTGCAAGTCAGAAATGAAAACTACTATCTGTTAACACCTTAACGTACTATTGACTAAGTTAAACTTATTATGAAACAAGAAATGCCTACTAATTCTGGTAGATGGCGCTTATTTCATACAGTTAAACGTCACTGAGGGTGTCGCTCATAGATTGTAGTGGCGCGAGTTCACTGTTTTTTCCTAATACTAAAAGTGGCTAACGCGCCTAAAAAAATGGTCAGTTCAATGTCATACAAACGTACAGAAAAATATATAATATATGTAAAGGTTGAAATGTAAGGTTTACGAATCATGTAAAGAAGAGAATCATGTCCTCTCACATGACCGCACAACCAAAACGTCTTATATATAATTATCTAAAACCTTAACCACCTTAACCACGTGCGTCTTCAAAATGACGCATGGGTCACATACTAAAGATTCCTTTAGGTCATTAGTACGGTCGCATGGGGTAACAATGGCATTGTGTTAAAGCGGAAATTCGAATTGCTCTATTAATTCTCAAACATTTTCGTCAATTTAATTTTGGCTTTTCTAATCACTAGATCATAAACGCGATACTCAATATATTAGTTATAGAATATCGTTGTATGGTCTAGTGGCTAGTAACCCTAGCTGTTAACCAAACGGTCGCGGGTTCGAATTCCGCTAGGGACACCTTAGATCCATAATACACATTAGATCCATAACTAGATGGTTTTGTGTGTAATGTGTGAAGATATTTATTTATTTATTTATATTTATATGTATAATATAGTTGACAGCAATATCAATCAAATCTTTTATATAAAAATTAATTAGTGGTTTTAGTGCATCATTCGCATATAAATTGTATCTATTATTATTTTTTTTTTTTTAATAATCTGTAAAATCCTTACAATATTTCCATGAAAATAATCATCATTTTAATTTAGGTAAATACTTTAAATTAAATAGAAGCAAATGATAATTACATTTAGTTTATTTAAATCATATTTAAATGAATTTATTTTCATTGAAAGCACGGTGAATTAAGATTTCGAAGCATTAAAGATATTTTCAAGCGATAACTAGCCTGAATAAATATTTATCGTAAAGTCGGAACGTACCTAAATGTGAAGTTACCGAATAGCTTTGTAGGCCCATCAAGCCCTTACCTCCATTATAATTTGGGGCAGGGATGTTACGGTCCACCGTTTAGGCTATTATTAATACAAATAAACTTCTCTAAATGAACTTATGAGTTCCTTAAATAAATGGGGGTCCGAAATTAGAAAATTGAGTCAAGCGTGAAACAAAATTCAAAGCAGTGGAGATATAAATGTAATTCCGTTTCCAAATAAATGAAATGCCACAGCCCATTTCCCTATCCCTTTCCTATCCCATATTGCAGCATATGTAGGGTTGCTTGTGTTATAGGCGACTGTATCCACTTAACATCAAGTGAACCGGCTGCCTGTCTGCCGACCTTAACATAAAAAAAAAGCTATTTTGTTATTTATTTTCGTTTCGTTGGTATAATTATCATTATAATGTTTAAATGCAGGACATCCATTCTAGAACATGCAAAAATATTCAGAGTTGAGCCTTCAGTAATGCAGAGGTTCAGAGTATAGTATATTAATGATTTGAAAAGATACTCATCATCTGACAGTCTAAGCTAAGATATAACAATTTAATAATATTTCCTCGTTTGTTTGTAAACCGATGTCCCTTAATTTAACGACATTAAGCTCGACAGACAGGCTGACGGATCACTCGACAGTAACACTCGACAGACGATACGGCTGGTTACCATTTTCATCTTGTCGATATCCCTCTATTTCGGACCAAGCGCTTTAAAACATCTTTTATAATGCGCACTGCCAAAATTTGGAACTCCCCCCTGCTTCTGTATTTTCGAGATCATATAACCGAAATCTTTTCCAAATTCGAGTGAATAGGTATCTTCAGGGTGAGCTCGCTACATTTTAGGCCTCATCCTTGCTACACAGTTGGTTGTTGGCCAAGAGCAAACCCATCTTTAATAAAAAAAAAAGTGGCTACTGACGCCTATCATAAGCAACGCCACACGCAAGATTAAGGATTGGAAAATGGGCTCTTACCCACAACAAACATTATACATAGTCATAGTCATAGTCGAATCGAACCAACGGCAAGAAAAAGTCCGCGTCGTCCGATCAGTTGGACGAAGCAGTCGGACCACGCGGTCTAAGTTATCAAAATAACTGTCAAAATAACAGTTATTTTGATTATGGTCGAACTTAGACCACTGGACGACCTAGTCATTATTATTATTATTCATTTAAACGATGAAATCAGCATTTTCCGAAGTAAACCAAAAATTTTGTAATATCAGAATCGAATTCCTGTTGGCTTCTAACCGGCCTAAAATTTAATGCCAACTTAATTGGTACGTGTTGGGTGGAACGCGATAAGCTAGACTCAATTACTTTGGGTCTTATTATACTTAACAAAAAGGTGCTCAAAGGCGCTTAATCTTCTACAATAATTCTTAATATCCCACTTTATAAGGAAATTAGTTTTTATTGACTATTTAACTTTATCGTACTCGAGTGCGTGGATTTTGTTTTGACGATTTCGCGTTTCTCTACGAGCAGAATTGTGCCGATTTTTTTAATAGGGTCATGTGTTACATCAGCAGAAAGAAAATGACGTTTCATTTCTTTCTGCTTATATAACAGATTTCAATGTGTGTTTTAGAATAGCAACCGCAAGATTCTCATTACGAATAAACCCTAATAAAGCAAAAGAATAACTAATGTTGCCACTAATAAAAAAAGTATTTCTTTACTAGTAATATCCTGTCATGTAGGCAGCGCAATTGCATCTAGAGATGGTTAGTACTCTGGTAAGTAAGGATAATTTGGTAGTACACTCATGTTTATTGACAACTTTAAGTCGCCTACGTACAATTGAGTTGTCAGTCCGTCTGCCACAATTTTTCCAAATAAGTAATTAAACCATCACAGTTAATAATAGTTAAGAAAGCAAATACACTGACTTTAACACTGCAGATATGAAACTACATGGGATAAATTGTATTTTATACAATTACAAATGATAGAGCGCCAAGAAAAATGAGATAGCATAACAGTCATAATCATTAGCCGCCGGAAGCTGAACGAATTGGAACCGTTTTGTTTTTCTTGTACACAAGACAAATATCTTGTTCGTACTCCCGCCGCCTGTTCAAAGAAATCTGTCCAATTGCTACTCTTGCAAAACCTACTTAATATGACATTTTCTTTTTATGAAATACTAGCTGGTGCCCGCGACTTCGTCCGTGTTGAACGATGAATGGTACCCTATGTCCTTTCTGGTGTCCCAGACAACGTGTATGCAAAATTTCATGGTGATCGGTTCAGTTGTTTTTGCGGTTCAGTCTCAAACATCCATATATCCAAACATACTTTCGGATTTATAATATTAGTACGGATTAATATTATGACGACACGTTTGGTCTAGTGGCTAGTAACCCTAGCTGTTAGACAAACGGTCGCGGGTTCGAATGCCGCTAGGGGCAAATGTTTATATTTCACGGTTGTGTTCTGTAAGTGGGTGGCTACTGCCGCCAGTTGGGCTGTCCAAATGACTGCGAAACGAAGTGTGTTTGTAGTGACAAAAAATTACACACCAGAAAATGTTAAGAGAAATTTGAATTGTTTTATTAAAATGACACTGAACCTAACTTTGTTGAATAACAAAGTTCGGATGATAGCGGTGACAACAGGAAATGTAGCTTACATAGAAAACATCTACATACTTTTTGAATGTAGATAATGTGTTGGATTTTGCATAAATGCAGGGTGCTTTTTTTAGTTGTGACCTCTACTTGTTCTGTTGTTGATGTTATTTAGTTATTAATATATTATAAATAATTCCATTATGAAAGACGTTTCTGTGCTTAATTTTTCTCCATTTTGTGATTCTATATCAGCCTGTATCTAAATTTATAAAATCGTTTGTCCTGAACGACTAGAAAGCTGAAATTTGGAACATAGCTTTATTTTATAACGTAAGCATCCCCCAAGCAAGGATTTTTGGAAATATCAACTCCGTGTGAAGCCGGGGGCGGGTTGCCAGTATAACAGAATATATTTCGTCTTACTGCTGATCATAGGAATTTTCATAGTCCAACAAAAAAAAATACTGTTTATAATTTAATGCTGCTTAATACATCTCATATTCTCAAAGATTGCTAAAATTATCTCAGACAAAAAACTGTTATGAATTCCATTCAAATTTTTATGATTTTTTTCTTATTATTTAAGTTACTCTGAAATTCTTCTTAGACATTCTCGAAAGATTCGTCGCTTTTACTTCGTAATGCATATCTTCTCTCTTACAGTGAAATATATGTTTTAACATTTTAAAAAGACGTCTAAGAAAAATTAAAGTTCCCCACAAAACTCGGCCATTGTTGTCAAAGCGACATCCTTTTCATTACTGTTCATGAGTTTCAAACGCATTTCAGAACTGTAAGTCTGCTTGTGCATTATACTGGTGCACTATTGCCATTTAGAAACTTGTATTCAAGACTTGTTTGTTGGTCTTTGATACAACTGTCAATAGTTGGAGCTTCAATACAATGTTTGCTTTGTTAAGACTTTGCAAGATTTTGTGAACAATGCTGTCTCACTTAAGTATTGTACTAGCAGTTCCTCTGGGACAAAATGCACTGCGAATGCAAATTGTGTTGAACCAACTCAATTTAGGTTATTGTAATTATCAAAGTTTGTAACACTAATGTCGACTTTAACATTAAAAAATTAATATCCTACTTATATTATAAATGCGAAAGTTTCTGAGGATAGATAATGAATGTATGTTTGTTACTCTTTCAAGTGTAAACTACTGAACGGATTGGATGATTTTTGGCACACAGACAGTTTTACCTGGATTAATATATAGCATACTTTTTAACCTGAAAAAAATGTTAGGGATCGTCAAAATATATGAAAAATGGCGCCACTGTCGCCGCGGTGGAGCCATCGTCGTCACAGCTATAAAGATGTCAGGCGTTATATTACTCACTAGCTGTTACACGCGACTTCGCCCGCATAACTTTATAAAATATAGCCTATGTTACTCGCTGATAATGTAGCTTCCTAAAAGTGAAAAAAATTTCAAAATTGATTGGAAAATTCAAAATTGGTCCAGTAGTTTTTGAATGTATTCATTACAAATATACAAACCTTCTCTCTTTATAATATTAGTATAGATATATTTTCTTTTTCAACTCGGAAGTAGTCGCGGACACCAGCTAGTATATTATAAATATCTATTTAACCGAATTGTTACAGCTGTCAGTTGGGCTATCTATTTTATAATCTATCCCTGATATAGTAAAACTGAAGAGTTTGTTTGTTTGATTATTTACCCTGGATTGAAAAAAAAAAATGCATTTTATAGCTCAATTATTGAGAAAGATTATAGGTTTAATTTAAACGGTGGGTGAAACCGTGGGACTCAGTCAATATTTAAATCAATATTTTTTTGGGCCATGTGGTTATTTTTTAACAATTAATAAGAACAAATCATATACATTTTATTTTTATATACGATTATAAAAATGACAAGCATATGATTTTGTACAAAAAAGGGGAAGTAGTATATATTTTTTTGCCATTCACCATTGGCGAATAGAGATTTCGGTTTTACATTTTAGAAACAAAGCCTCTGTTCAGTTTGAAATCTAACTTGAACGGATGAGTGAATGGACGAGAAAAATGCTTTCCGCCTGGGAAAGCATTGTGTTCCTGTCGATTTACATTCTCGTGAACGGTGGGACGTCAGTTTTCGACCTGCCACTACACAGTCTCTACTTTGCTTCCATTCAGGCCAATCAGAATGACTAATAAATTATTTAAACTTTATTCAATTCTCTTGTACACAGAACGCTTTATAGAAAGCTTTTTACTCTTTACGATTTCGTTAATAATAAATGACTACCTTTTCCCCGCAATTTGGTCTGCGCCCCTATTTCTTAAGTTTTAAAATATTTATTCAATCTATATTGCTTGTATATTTTTGTGTGGTGTTGAATTTTTAATTTTTCTTTTTAGATCATCCCTCGGGAACAGTAGGTAAGTTTTTCTCGGTGAAAGGTGTCCTATGTCATTTTCTGATAATGATCGGTCTAGTAGCTAAGGCGTGAAAGTGTAACCAACCAAAAAAACTCATTTTCCCATTTGTGATATCAGTTTTGATTTAATGGAAAAACCGAAGCGGAAAAGTATATGAACGCATAAAAAATTATAGAATTTGAGTTGGTTAATCCATAAAATTGCTATAACTTCGAAGAACTTCTGTGTCGAGCCTAATTAATTATTTATATATATATTTTATATTAAGGTCGACAGACAGGCTGACGATCCACTTGATGATAGGTCCTTTAACTTATCACGAAGGCAAAGTGGTAGGCGAAGACAATAATCAAAATGTTTTATTTTGCATTAGAATTAGACTAATGTTTCAGGCAGAACTAGGCAAAAACTATAGTGCCTAATAATTTCTTATACAATACCCAATAATATTTAATGCTTGTTTCTGAATATCAAATGTACAGTAACCAAGCAGACTTAGCAGACCAAGTAGTTAGTTTTCAAATATTCAAATTAAGAATAACAACCCTCAAGAAACTTCAACTTGTTTTTATTTATCTCAAATCACGAGTGCAGGCAGTTAGTTTTCAGATATTTATATTATATAGGAATAATATGGTAACAAAAGTCGTTAAAAAACTAATAAGAAAAGGAAGAAAAACCAAGAAACCAAGACCGCTGACCTGAATCCGTAGTTATGTTGCCTTCTTTAAGTTGAACAAAAACTAGTTTCTCGTCGGATTCCAATGCGGGACAGTCTTGTGCAAGTAATTTAAAGTTGAATGCGCTACGCGTGCTTCAGAATGGACTACTTTTGTATCCGTACTTCCATTTTCCACATACTTTCGAACACGGAGGAAATGTTAGCGTGGGTTTACTTAAACTTTTAATAAACGACCAATTTTTTCGCAGAATTCCCGATCGACTAGCGACTGTGCATATGTCAGTTTTATTCCATACTTTATACGTCTGAACTTATAAGTCTGAATAATGTTATTGTGTAATGCAGTAATGTTGCTGTATTTGAATTGTAATAAAAAAATAATTAAAAATAAAGGAAATTATAAATCAAAGATTTGAATGTTCCTTTGCCAGTACAAAGTTTTTCCTAAACGGAAAAGTCCTGTAAATGTGAAATAGCTAATCGCAACTATCATTACCCAAGCCATAGGACATCCACGGCTGAACTTTCGCCTCAATAACTTTCTAGTAGGACCGCTCAGAAGTAACCTGAATCCAGAATCGATGATTTTTATTGATTTAAATGTTTAAAATTTGAAATGATTTAAAATTGTTAAATAAATGTGTTTACTAAATATTTAATTTAATATAATTACTTTAAAAACTTTTTGTAACTTTTTAAAAACTTTTCGAACAAACTTTTTGTAAGTTTCATAATTTAATTTCAAGTTGTCCAAAATACTGTAAGTCATTTAGAATTAGATTTTAATAGATTTTGTTAAATTCTGCATAGATTTTTAAATTTTTTGTATTAACTAAATATGACAAACTTACAAATTTTTTGACAAATTTTTTGTATGACAAATATGACAAATTTTTTGTATTAACTAAATATGACTAAAATCTTATCGATATTTCCTTCCTTCGAATTTTCTATGATAAGGTGTTGTATTGAAAGACATTTTTTCAACACAACAGAAACAGTAAACTGCGATATTGTCTGTGGACAAAGATAGCAGTGAGACTGTCTGTTCCCCCTCCACTTCCGCTTCCTGAAGGAAATTCCCGTATTGTTACGAGCGATCCACGGAAGGGATTTCAGAATTTATCCACGCCTTTTTGCAGGGGATTTATATTGTTATAATAACTTTTGGCACGGAACATGAATTTTTGATAAATAACCCTATAAATCGATCGCATGTGACAAATTTTTTTTTATTTAATTGTAAATAATTGTAATAATACTGTAACAGAAAAAAAAAATTTTTTACGAAAAATATTTTCTGTGGATGTTCTTCACAGAGTCTATTAAATGTATGGTTTAAACACCACGGTATATTATGAAAAAGAACATTTCCTTTTTTCATATAAGGTCGGCAGACAGGCTGACGGTCAACTTGGTGGTAAATGTCTACGGTCGCCTATAACAAAGCAACGCCACAGGTGCTGCAAGTGCGCTGCCGATTACAGTAGGATTAAGGACACACTGCGTTTCGTAGCCATAAATTGGGTTACCCGTCTGGCGGCAGTAACCACCCCCTTACAGAAGAGCACCGTGAAATAACAGCATGTGTAATGTTGTGTTTTAGTGAATGAGTAATGGAGGCCAGAGCCCTTTTCTGTGACGTTGCGTATGTAGCCATTTACCATCGAGTGGACTGTAAGCCTATCTGACGACCTTTACATAAAAATAAATGTATCATTTGGTGTGGTAAACATTTATCTTTCCCAATAGAAGACACTTCCTTCAAATCGTTTATTAATTTTATTGTTTACTGTTTAAATACCATAAATCCTTCTTTAATTGCTAAAAAAGAATCTTTAAAAAACTCGAAGAAATCTCTCTATATGCTAATAAATGAATTTACTCTCGGGAATTGATCTGGTAAGAGTAAATATTTCCTCTCGCAAAATGCCGATCGAAAAGCAATTATTGGTGGCCTTTCCACCTTCAATAAACGTTGACTTTGCGAGCACCTTCCATATACGCTGAACAAAGAACTTCAACTTAGAAACGCAGAGAATGGAACATTAAATGAATATTTAAGCTGCTCTTAAACCTAACATCATTCTTTTACTCTCATTTAAAATGGCTATTACAGCCTTTACAATGGACTGATTTTAGTTTAACTGGGTAAAAATATATATCAGGCTATCATCATATCAGCTGTAGGACGTTCACTGCTGGACATAGGCTTCTCTCATAATTTTTCAAAAGAATCGGTCAGAAGCAGCCTGGATCCACAGTGGACTTGCGGCCATTATCATAACCCCTTGTGTGTAGACATTCGACGTTTCAGCGCCATGTGTCATAATATTACGTGTTACTTACCTTTAAACCTATCTGAAAACGATTTAATGTGTACTATAATCGTCAGAATTAATAGAACTTACCAGTTACGTAACACTAAATAATTTTCAGGTCCCAAAAATTTATATAGTTAAATATATAAATAAACATATTAATAAATAAATAAGAACAAAATCTGTACCTTTGAATTTCAAATTTCGTAACTTTATTGTTGGTCTTAATAAAACAAAACATAGACTATATAATTATTATATTGATTACACAATAACAGTTATGCCATTGTACTTATCTCCCTTCGCTTGTCGCTATCGCTTTTCGTTTTACACCAAGATAACTAATATCTAAATAATATATAATAATATATTAAAGACACACATAAATAAACCAAATAGGATACCTTTTTAATAGAAAAATCACAATGAAAGACTCAAGAAGTTTGCGGAAAACGTTTCTATAAAGGAACAGACGTAAATAGCAAAAGAAATAACAATTAATCAAAACAGTGGGAAAAATGACACAATTCCATCTAACCAGTATAAGTTGAACCGTTAGGTTTAACAGAATGTCGCAACTACAAACATGTTTTAGAACTTTAGTTTTATGTAGAAGTGTGTTTTACGTATCGGTTTGACAAGGTATATCTGTGAACGATTTAATAATTAAAAAAAAAAACTATTTTGTGCAGATTTGCAGAAAATGATAATGGTTCGTAGATAGAAGCAAAAAAGATCTACGAAAAATCTACTCTACATAAAAATTACTATTTTTTACATTTTACAGACCATGTGTAATTTTAAAAAGTTTGAATGCAGTTTTTCTTAATTCAAAAATCGAACCCTTAGTTCCTAAGAAATAATTTTCGTATCTCTTATGGTTTCAGATTTGCTCTCACTGACCTGTTTGGATCAATCTGTATATGACAAATCCCATAACCTATCCTCGTTAGATAGGGATAAAACTCTTATAAGGAGTTCTAGATTTAAGGTCATTAGACAGGCTGCCTGTCCACTTGACGGGAGGTGGCCGATAACGCCACAAGTGCTGCCGACCATAGCTCTGGCATCTCTTACTTATTAACCGAAATACAAAATCCGTACTAATATTATAAATGCGAAAGTATGTTTGGATATATGAATGTTTGTAACTCTTTCATGCAAAAACTAGTGAACCGATCACCATGAAATTTTGCATACACGTTGTCTGTGACACCAGAAAGGACATAGGGTACCTTTCATCGTTCAACGCGGACGAAGTCGCGGGCACCTGCTAGTCATATATATATACGCTATTATTTTACAGTGGTCTTTGGTAAGGGGCTGGTTACTGCCACCAGAATGAGTGTCCAATTGACTGCGAAAAGCAGTGTGCCCTTTTTCGTCGACTAAGGTTTTTGTTACTTAACCTTATAAGAATAATACGATTTTGAGGTTTTCTCTCATCAATGTAACGGATCAAAGAGGGCTCTTAATTCTACAACGAGGTCGAAATCTCACTGCAAAAACGGCGAAGGTGCTTAAGGAGATTTTCATTCAATGAGAGATCTTGTAGAGTATTTCTTAAAGAAAATTCCTCTCGCCGTTAGAAACGTTTACGACTCGCTAAGAACCGTTTGTGTTTAAGTCTTTGTTCGAGCAGATGCTCAGAAATTATTTTACAATAATAAGGAGATGTTTGCAGTTGCTTTTGTTAGGATTTCATATTGGAACACGGTTACTCTAAAGAACGCTTTGTTATTACTCTATATTAAAAAAAAAGACTAAACCAAACTGAAGCGGATAAATTAAAAATTGTACTGAACGAATCGAACTTTGATTTAGATCCTTGGACGCTAAAAGACGAGAGGTTGAGAGAAATTTCTTTATGTTCATTGATTTATATTTTATTCATAACTTATTTTAATTTTTTTTTTTAATTTAATTAAATTTTTCAATGTTGTATACAATTATCAATAAATATTAAAACCTCTTTGTATGAAAATATATTTTTAAATTATAAATAGGGTAAACTAAATATAGGGAAGAATTATTAATATAAGTACAAGTCTTGATGGTAGGTGGCTACCGTCACCTATAACATAAGCAACGCCATATTAGATGCTGCATGTGCTCTGCCGACCATAGAAGGTTTAAGCATAAGGTTTAAGGAAGGGATTAGGGAATGGGTGATGAGGTTTATACTTTGTTGTTGTCGTTGGTTTGTAACCTTGGTAACGTTTTTTTGTTGATTGTCAAATAGAAGCTAATTGTAATTGAATGGAGAAGATAAATGTTGTTGTGTACGAACAAGAAATATAATATTATTTTAAACGTTAATTAAAGAATATGGAGACTTCCACAAATGAAAATATTTAACAATGGCTCTGGCATCCCTCACTCACTGACCGAAACACAATAGCACATATGCTGTTATTTAATTATTGTATTCTGTGAGAGGGTGATCATAAATTGAAAAATAAACAAAATCGTAAACAAAAAAGAAACGAAAGCCACTTCGTACCGAAAGGGATTCTAATAAAAAATCACAAGGAAATAATTCAATGCGGCTTTACTTCAATCCGTTCCCGCAATTTCCATCTCGAATGATTCTATTTTGTGATATAGAAGTTTGAAAATGGCTCCATTTGAAAATTAAAGTTGGAATTTACATGAGAACTTTTTATATGTGAGCTTTAATGGGGGAACTATTATGGCCGCTTCATTAATGAGGATTCATATAAAAGGCTTAGCGTATACGCTTTTCCGTTTTTAAACGAAACTAATTTATCCGTTATTATTTTAATATTGGTGATATTTCTTTCGTTCTCTATGAAATTTTTATATACGTATTTGGTATTTTTATTTGTTTTGCTAGCTTTTGACCGCGACTTCGTCCGTGTTCCTTATTCTTCTAGAACATTCTAACATTCTTGGGTTCTAAAACATTTTAGAACAGAACATTATAGAAACATTGTGTTTTAATTACGTGTTTGACGTCAAAATTAAATTAAAATGTTTGAAATGTCAGTTGGTATCTTTGGATGAGAAAAAGGAAAAATTTAAATTTTAAGTTTTCCAAAACATATATCCAATTTTTCTCTTCATAAGAATGTTCCTCGGATTATATATAGATTACAATAATTACGGATTAGTTTATGAAAACTGACCTGAAATAATTATATAATTTTTATTTCAGAGTTCTATTATCAAAATGTCAATACCGTGGGTTTATTAGTGGGTAGAAGTACATACCCCATATACCCACATACCCCACCGATCACCCCACCGAAAATCTGGTTTGCAGATTTCCCACGCAGAAAAGAAGGTTATGCCCTCGGCAATGAAGTATGGAAATAATTCCAACAATTCTGATGCATTCATATACCAACACGTTAAAGTCCCAATACAGGTGAATTAAAATGACTGCACTACTAAATGTGAAAAAGATGAGAAGATTTTCCCGCAAATATTGTTTTTAGCTTACGAGTAGAGCACAGTATTCACATTCAAAAATGGAATTCGTATGAATAGTCAAATATTTTTTTAGCAATCAAAAAGCAAGAATTCCGTAAGACTATAATTAAAAATAATCCCCAGATGAAAGGTTTGCAAACCCTGCTGCGGGGTCAATGAATTTTATTGCCAATTAATATGGTGCGGACAACAGGGGATTTATTAATGAGGATTTGAATTTAGGTTTGAATTAATAATTTAGTTACTATTAAGCTATTAACAACAATCTATTATTCTAAGATCTAATCTGAGATATAACAAATCTCATTTACATCAATATTAATATAAAATTGCACCTCGCCGTCTGTCCATCTATATGTAGGCTTAGACCTTTACATTACGCTTAGATTTTAATGCGGTTTTCACTAATGGAAAAGGCGGTTAACAAGGAAGATTTATGTTTATGAAAAAAATTTCATCCCGGGCGATGCCGGGAGCGGTCGCTAGTATAGTATAGTATAAATTATATTATATATATTATTTATTATTATATTATATATTATTTAGTATTAGTATAGTATAACTGTTATGTTTGGACATGCTATGTACCTACACGTGTTTTGGGCCTCTGTCTATTTCACTTCAATGTAACTATATCTATTCAATGTATTTAATGTCAGTGTCCTGTTTTGTGTACCTTTTTAAATAAAAAATTTAAAAAAAATTGCGTGTCTATTAAAAAGTTAATTTCTTATTGTTAATCCTACTCTCTGATTGGCAACGCGTTGCTTGTATTATGGGCGACGGTAGCCATTAACCATCAATTGAACCGTAAGTCAGTCTGACGACTTTAACATAGATAAAGTTATAGTTTATTGTATAGTCGTATTATAGTTAAAACATTAGTTATTGTTTAAAAGTAACATTTGTACAAGACGGAAGCCAAGCGGACGTCTTCTGTATTCGGAAGAAAGAATTATTTCATGCAAATATTCCTTCTGGCACAGTTCATTAAGTTTGAATCATGCTTTACTCTACTTTTATACTAAACGAGTCTTCTTAACAAACAGCCTTTGATATAATGTGAATACAGAGGGGACAGTATAAATAAATAAATAAATAAAATAAGAACGAACGAACCTAGATGCTACCAGTACAAGTGAGTTCTTAGTTATGCATGTCAAAGAGAAAGTTCTTTTAAAACGCTCACATTGAGACCACATTGCTTTTACTCAGCATATTGAGAAAGCTTTCGATAGAAGCTTTCAATGGCACATTTGAAAGATAGGTCACATTCGTTTGACGCTGTCACATAATACATTAAATAGTAGTACAGATGAAAAAAAAAAAACGTTCTGACATAAATATCTAGAATATTTAAATTCAAGGACCACCTTAATTTGAACCATTTTATAATTATAATAATAATAATAATAATAATAATTTATTTGTTGATCATTTGTACATACTCGTAATAGGTATTTTAAATAATATTTTATCTATATGGTCTACCATTACTGGCATACAAAATCTTTATCTTAAATCTAATTTATCTAAGTCTTTCGACCAACACTGTCTTTAGATTATTTTAGAAAATATCCTATTTTATTGTTCCTTAATAAATAGTTTCCTTAACTCAACTTAATGGTTTTGCGTAAGTAATTTTAATTTTTATGTAAGCCCATCATCACCCCCTTACAGAAGACAACTGTGACATAACAGCGTGTGTGATATTGTCTTTCGGTGAGCAAGTAAGGGATGCCAGTGCTCATTTCCCATCCCTTCCTAATCCCTTATATCCTTATGCGTTACTTATTTTATAGATAGACGACGGTAGACCAGCATGTTTGTCAGCCTTATCATTAAAAAAAAAATAAGCGAATGAATTGAAGTTATATTTGCGTGTGTTGCTCAAGGGTGCGTGTGTGCGACTAATTGACAGGGGCAGAGTGTTAGACACGTATATTAGTTGGGGCAGAGTGTTAGACAACTAGCTGGTGCTCGCGACTTCTTCCGCGTTGAAAATTTAAAAAAAAAAAAGCAATATAACGCTTGACCTCGTGTTACTATAACACTTTGGCCAGGCATTAGTTTTTTATTTTCTATTGATCCCTCGGAAATGTCCTTTTTTATAGATAAAAGGTACCCTATGTCCTTTCTGGTGTCCCAGACAACGTGTATGCAAAATTTCATGGTGATCGGTTCAGTAGTTTTTGCGTGAAAGAGTTACAAACATCCATACATCCAAACATACTTTCGAATTTATAATAATTATTAGTACGGATAGAGATGGTTACATTTATCTCTAAGAATATATAAGTAGTGAAACAAGCAATACCAGTTTAGCAACTCTTAGTGCTTTGACAAACCTCATACACTGAAGTGTAAGTAAGCTCACTCAGGTTGTGTAACTTACTTAACAGTGGCAATCTTTCAGAGGGCGGTTACTGTCACCAAGTAGATAGACTGCCTCGTTTATTGTAATGCCACTACATATAGAAATTAAATTAAATGTATCACTTTGCTTAGCATGAAATGGATCACACGTAACTTGAAGTAATCAAAACTAATTTGTGTCACAACATTTTGCTTTGCAATGTTATACCTACCGAATTAATTCTAAAGTGGTTGTTTAAACGCAGACAAAATTCAACCTCCTTTGATCGCGTAATTGCATTAATTTTGGCGGGAAAATTACCATCTGATGTAAGTCGGATGGAACACTTTCGGGATAGTCTACCATCCATTAATAATGATTTATTGAGTTACCTATTCTGGGATAAATGCTATTTATAAATGTTAGATAAGGAAAGCCGTTCCAACGTAGCCACAGATAAGGTCAAATTTTCATAATTTAAGATTTATTTCCTAAAAAGATTCATTCATATATCATATTAGAATACATTATTATTTATATTATATATTATTTTTCCGCCAACTTGGATTTTTTTCTTTAAATATTCGTAGACTTCTGAAGAGATCATTATGAAGTGAAAAATAAGAAAAAAAAAATCCCGGTAAATTGCATCCGGGTCCATATTAGTAATAAATATTATTACAGCAGGTAATTTTTTATATATTTTCAAATTATTACAAAACAAAAATTTCAATCAACTCTGTTTAATATCTTCTACAGTATACGATGCACAATAATTTGTATGTATTATAAATTATATAATTATAATCAAGTTTAGAGATTGATTTTGAATATTCACAGGATGTAGGGTTAACTTGTAAACAGAATATTAGACGACACAGTGATGACGTACGTAGCTAATAGAGCAATCACGTAAGATATAATTAAATTCCAAGAATAATTTAATACTGGGACATATGAATAAAAGTGAATCAGTTAGAAAACTATTTAATTTAAATATAGAACATAATACTTTATATTATTTTCTATATTTAAATGACAGTATCATTGGCTTAGCACTTTAAAATAGATGTAGGTTCGATTCTCTTATCTGCAATTATGAATGTTTTTCGATTTAATGTGTGGAATAGATTAACCATCAAAAATGATACCTAAATTTTCATTTTAAAGCATCAATGCTATTTTTGAACGAGATTCGTTGAGGTTATTTTCTAAAAAAAATTCCATCAATTTCACCGTTCGTTAAATTAAAACGTCAATCACACAAACCAGACGCCGTCTAAACTTAATAAAGATATATATTTCCAACTTACACTTAGTCTGAAAATAAATTTTGTTGAAAATCTTACAGGAATCTAATATTTTTTCTAGAATTAAAAGTGTCCTATATGTTAATCCAGGTAATAAACTATATGTGTGCCAAATTTTATCCAAATACGTTCAGCCATTTTTGCCGTTTTTGCAGTTTTACTGAAAGGTCAATAAATATTACCTTAATAAATTACACTATGCACTTGTACAAAATACAAAATTAGTACAAATGTCGAACCTCAAATTTATTGTTTGACTTTATTTCAATACGTAATAAATATTTGAAACGAACGTTTCATAAAAACCTTGTCCGTTTAGCGAGAGTGATTTATATTTTTGTTTACGTAAACAAGTTCACTATGTAGAGTTCTCTTTGCTTTATAAATTTTCTTACAGAGGAAAAAAACCAAAGGCACGCAAATATATCTTTGTTTGGTCATATATTTTACAAATTACATAAACCACTCAACGTTGAATGTAACATCCATACTAATATATTATAAATGTTAAAATAACTGTCTGTCTGTTACCTTTCACGCATTAACTACTCAACCAATCATCAATGAATATGCAATTGAATTTTCCCGAGGGATCATCTAAAATTAAAAAATTTAAAAAAAAAACAAAAAACTTACGCCTGCCAAATATGTTATAGCAATAATGTGTCTGGCTTTATATTGCTTATATATTTTTTTCAATTTCAACGCGGACGAAGTCGCGAGCACCATCTAGTTTAAAAAAATATTTATATAGTGTCGTAAATAAATTATGGGTATTACTAGTAATCCTAAAGGAGCTTAAACAAATTTAATCACAGATGCTATACAAAAACAAAAAGTAAGTTGCCCAAAACAAGTATTTACAAAGTAAGCAACTGTATTGTTCACTTTTACAACTTCCTTGTAATATTCAAACGTTATCTTTAAGTAAACTTAATATAGCGTTTGTGCTTAAAAAGATCTTCGCTTTAAGAGTAAGTTGTAAATTTTAGTTTATTCGCCAGTTGGTGGTTAAGTTAGATATTATAAAAGAGGAAATTAAAAAAACAGCATCTGGTTTTCAGTAAAGCGATAGTTATGCACCGGAATCTGAAGATTGTATTGAATATATTGAAGCGAGAAATCTGAAGAATATTTTTATTTGTAAAACGATCTTTTGGTTTTTTCTTTTAAAGAGATGGGCTCTACAAAGTAGATCTATGCGATCTGGACTAATTATTGATACACTTGTTATATTAATTTATTTCAGCAAAAAATTAAAAAGTAATTAATTTGACTTATATTAATGTCCATTATACTCTTGCCAATAATTTTCATGAGTATATTTTTCTAAGTACTTTGTGTACATTAGATGTCCTAGGTAGTTATTATATATATATAATAGAATGATCAATCTATAAAACGTGATTTTGGTTTTGTACATACCAAATTATAATTATAATTTAATGTTTTTGTGCATACCTAATCCAAACCAACATACTTGGGCCTGTAGAGCATGCTAGGCTATCTTTCGTCGTCCTGTGTAGGTACCAATACTATTTAATTGTTTTGGAAAAAAAATAGCCAAGACTATATATATCGTAATTCCGAAAGAAACGCATGATACCATTATTTTTGTCATCATAAAATATTTATTGTTTGCAAAATATCCGTAGAGAGTTCGTCAACCTGTCTGCCGCCGTTTGTTATAAAACAACAAATTAATCACCACTTTCTATATTAAAAGTTAAATAATCATTTTACATTTAACTCGCATGAGTGCTCTATACAGCTACTAACTAAAGTAACAATTTTGAGTTTACCAACCTCAATTATAATGTTATATTAAGTGGAGAGAATTTCCATGATTTACAACACGCTTGGCTTTCGTATTATTAATTCAAACTATTTATTTACACTATTGAATTGTTCAAGCGTGGCGCTGTTTTGTCGTTACCAAAGTTATTATCGAACAATTCACTTATATGTTTTGAATTGGTTGTGATACGTTGCGTTGCTGTAATATTGAAGATAAGTGCGACGAACGAATACGTTTGTAGTTCACTTTTCAATATCTAATTGATGTAAAGAGTTATATATTATAAGAAGAAAAGTACTGAACTAACTTATTTTTGAAGGATTGTGGGCAAAAAATAGAAGATAACTTGTGAAATGTTGGTAAAACATACATATTTACAGAAATAAAGGCCTAGTCAAACTGTTACACACTCTATGATTGAGTGGGGAGAGTATCCTCACTGGATAAGTGTAAAAAAACCGTTTAACCTGAAGGGCCGAATATTTGATTACTACTGGCCAGTGGCCAGTATTATTCTTAAATACCAACTGTAAGTACTTACTTATTCATAAATTAATAGTTATTTTTCAATTATTCAAGTGGAATAAAAAAGTTGTTAGATATCTTCTACGACAGACGAGAATAAGACTAAATGTTTGTTAGAGAAATTTTATCCTGAATAATAATCCTATCGATTAGTATAATAAAATAGCGAGTGTTTGTTTTTTTAATTTTAGTTCGTTGTATTGATAGACGACTATAGAGCCATTGCCAATAAATGTAGGTCAGTTAGCCTGTCATCCCTATACATAAAATACGCTTTTGCATGCGACTTTGAATAAAATATAGCCTATAATGTTACTCGCTGATAATGTAGCTTTCTATAAGTAGGTGAAAGAATTTTTAAAATCAGTCTGGTAGTATTTGAGTTTATTCATTAGTAACGAAAATACAAATCTTCTTTTTTTATAATATTTGTATAGAAAATATGGCACTGACAAAAAAGTTTCAGCATAATCGGCAACAGTGCAAGCGTATTTCCCAAAGAAAGTCCTTTGTTTGCATTTCGAAGTAACAAGTTTAGCCATTTCAGTACTCCGTCCTTGAAGTCTGTGTGTATGAAATTCAAAATTAAGTTACCCACTTGACTCGTTCGTAGTACATTTAAACAAACGATAGTCGCTAGTGGAAGGCGTGTGCTTCGAATTAATAACGCGAATAGTTTGCGAGTTCGCCCGCTTTCGTGCACACTCCTAATTTAAATGAGTAAGGGCCAATTTCAACGTACACTTAATATTCGTAAAGACGTTAACTAAGATTAAGTAAAGTTCTAATAAAAAAAAAACAGTGGCACTCCGGGAGTGTCGACAGAAGAGAAAATATATGTACATACTTATATACAGAGGTGTCGGTTACGGTAACAGTGTCGCGAGTTCAATGGATTTTTACCATCTCAAAAATGCCCAACGCGCCTAAAGAAGTTTTCACTTCAAAGCCACGAGTGACACTCTGAAGTTGGCTCCCTACGAGCCACCCGGTGGAGATAGCTCCCGAAACAGCCGTGTCCCAAGAACACCTACACCAGGCGGAATGTGATAACTCCGTGTTTCCTCTGGAGCCACTCGTCCAACACTGGACGAATAGCCTCTACGGTACGGTGGCCGGTATTAGGCTCGGCCAATCTCTCACTCCATTTCAGGAGGAAGTTTTCACGTGCACGCGAACGGATTCGCGAAACAACTTATATGCGGAGGCTGAGCTCCCCGAGACCGTACATCTGCAATGCCCAGATATACGGACGCCTGCACCTCGGCCTAGAGGTCTTGGGACTTGACTAACTAGTGTCTGGATCTGCTACTTTTGATTTTAATTTCCATTTTGCCTTTTTTTAAAAAAAAGGGTATTACAAATTGATATTTTTACTAATGACACTGGCAAAATCATAACGCGACAATCGACATTAACTTGACACTGGCAGACAATGGCCATTTTAAAATGAGCCGCATTGCCATTTAAACCTAAGGAGAAGAAGAAGAAGAAATATTAACACAGAATTATTGTCTAAAGGAGAGTTTCCCTAAAACTCTTTTAAGAAATCTTTAATAAGAACTAAAGACAAATAAAGTAGAAGACATTTTCAGAACATTTTTCTGTTATGTAACTGTTCGAATGTGTTCTCCAGCAGTGTGTTTAACCCGCTCGAATGCTTCCCGCCTTTACGGAGATATCGAACACGTGTGATTTTGGAATCGTTCAAGTAATACGCCTCGTGATTTAAATTTATTGCGCGAATGTCGAACAAAGAAAATTCATCCGACGTTTTCAGAAAGCGATTTAACTATGGAACCGACGATATTTCATATTTAAGTTTTCGTCTATGAGCGACGTTATAAGAACTCTTATTATTAGAATCCTTTTAGTAGCATTTTTAGTACAGTAAGGGAATTTTGACGTTGCCCGACCATAGTAGGATAAGGATATGGTATTAGGGAAATGGGCTCTGGTATCCCTTATATTTACTTCACTTCCTCCTAACATCCTGTCTTTATGTCTAAGCCCAAATACCTGCATAAAAAACCATCCATTTCGAAAATATATTTGATACTTCTCATACTTGATCCGTTAATACACCAGTGTTATTTGGTGTATCGATAACATTACAACGAAAATGTTAATCCACGGCCTAGTTAGTCCCGTATTTGAGGTCGTGTGATTCCAACCGTATCTCATGTTTCATATCCGCTAATGTTTATGTGAGGAATAAGGAGGAAATACGTTATTTACTAAATAAGTGGTCAGCAGTTTGGTATGGCTTACTTGGTTTATTAGGTCTTGAAGTTTCATTATAAAGCTTTATGTTTTCAAAACCCCAAATACATCATAGATAATGAAAAATCGGCCAAAGTTTGACTGATAAAATACGTTGATGAGTATTTTAACTGCAATTATAGTCAAAAAAGCTATTAAATAAAGTAGAAAAGATATTTTAATTGCTCATTGATGGGAACTAGCGAAAAATTTTATAACAATATATTTAATTTTAAGGGTTTTTTTTAGTTAAAAAAGTACAATCTTTTAGGATTACATTCAAGTCGAATAATTGATGAACAATTTTAATTTAAGTAACTTAAAATTGTACGGATGCAATTTTTTATTTATTTTTTTTATTTTATTTTAGGACAACTTACAGGAATTATTACATGATAACAGTTTGAATAGATATCTTACACCTTATAAAAAATTTCCACTTACCTTATAACAACGATAATAATGCACGTGTGATTACCATTTATACTTAAGTTATGGTAGGCCATTGAAGAATTTATCGGCTATAATATTTTTAGTTTTAACTATGGAACTGTGGAACAGGTCGACATCTTTATCCTCTAGTAAAATTTCATTAAAAAGTCTACATGAGCGAGTCATGAATGTATTTCTCCTATAATTTGTCTTACCGAGAGCTACATGTAGCAAAGAGCGATTTCTCAAATTAGTATGAGGGACATTTAAATATAATTTGGATAATCAATTATACCCTTTGCAATTTTCATCAAATAGCAAACGTCACTGATGTTACGCCTATACTGAAGAGGTAGGAAATGGTACATTCACTTGCATCTGTGAATGTAATACTGCAACTTTCGATCTGCAAATTATATGTAACATAAACCTTACTTGTCTATCGCTCTTTACACAGTCCGTCGGGTGATTTAAAAGAAGTCAGCGGAGAAGGGCACGGCCCCGATTTTATCATCGGACTAAAAGGCTCAGTAGTCCGATCATTTAAAACATCGGACTACTGAGACAAAAGAAGCTCATCAGTCCGATGATCGGACTGAGTAATCGGACTACTGATACTAGGCCTTTTAGTTTTGGTCCATTTAACATCCCCTCTGAAAATCTGACGCGCTCGAGAAGTATTTTAATTTTTATCCCAACCCCCACGAACCCCACCATTCAAACCGGCGGATTAACACATATCCGTTATCGGAGACACGTTGGGAATATACATTGGCAATATCTGACGCGCTCGAGTAAATGCCAAAACCCCCTCTTGGGCTCCCCTACTAAGCGTATACAGAGAAATAAACGGCGGGAAGTGACTGTTTTATACTATGTAAAGAAGACATGTATAGAAATTGATACAGAAGATACAGTCCCTGGCTTTGTGGTATATCTGTGGTATAAACGTATACAACAAATCGCATTTGAATTCATATAAAACACATTATAAACGAATTATTTTCACATGTAAAATGTCCATTTAGATTATTGTAATTCTCTATGCAAAGCGTAAAATAATAATCCGGACCGCAGTGTGTGCTCATTTTATTTCGGCTTTGAATATTTATTATTGGCAGACATCACGATTCGTAACGCGCAATTAATTAGTGATCGCAACATTAATTATCATTAACTAGTACCTGCCTAATAATCAATGGGCGAAATAAATTATTCTAGCATTTGTTTATCGTAATCCTAACCAATATTATAAATGCGAGAGTTTGTTTGTTAGCTAACAACACACTTTCACGCCTTAACTACTCCACTGATCATAGTAAAATTTTTGAATAATGAAATTCGAGTCGGTCAAAAGCTAGCACAACACAAAACATGTGATTTCACTGTGGTCTTTTGTAAGGGAGTGGTTACTGGCGCCAAACGAGCTGCCCAATTTATGGGTGCTGAAAAAACTGTTTGCCCTGCCAAAAAACTTAGAGTCCAAGTACCTAACACCCACTTTAGTGGGTAAAAAGTGAGTTTTATAATATTTAGAATATACTTATGATGACTATGGCTTACTATTTCTTGTTACTTCCACGATATAATTGAAATTTATCATTTTTTTATGTATAATATTCTTTCCAGTCGCATTTTTTTATCAGTGTTCGTTGTAGTGCTGATGACGACCGTACACAGAGGATAATCCTATTATTTCTCCCTGGTGTGCATTGCCATTGCAGCGATGCTTCTCCACTTTTGGCGGTTGGTAGCCTCATTAGCGCACTGTACCACAGTGTAGATAGAGTATTAACTATAATTTATTATTTGTGTATACTAACTGGTGAGGCAGAAATATTGATGGTCAATTTAATGTATCCACCATTCCATCATCAAGTAAAGAAACAAAGCAACACCATATTGAAACAAATGTGCTTCACTAACTAAGCAAGGATAGACTTAAAACTCCTTTGTCTTTACGATAAAATAATGAATCTGATTCCACATTTACACTTTTATAATTTTATACGACCGTGGTAGCCATGCTCCACGTAGAATACAGAACTCCACGTAGAACTGCAGAAATACAGTCATAAACTGGACATCTAAGATCTCATATGTCAGCAGCAAACACAGAACGTTATGTCCTTTATCGAGTAAGATAAGCCAGAGCTTAAGGACCTTGAATATTTCGCTTTATACCGTCCTAGTGTCTATCTGCCTATCCGTCGCACATTTTCTTAAAAGATAATTACCCCAGTATTCCAATGTTCGATGTCTAATATTCAATTTTCACAAAGGCTCAATTGTCTACAGAATTTATACATTCACACAATATAGAGTTTCAATCATCAGTACACTTCTAAGAATAGACGTAATGGTTCCCTTTTTATCTTCTTATATTAGATTAAGTCAATTGAAGAAAAACGCGTTGGCAACAGACTAAGTACGTGTTTATTTCTCTTTTCAATTCAGCACACGCGAGGGAATTCGAAATAAATCAAGAATGTTTGCTAATGGAGGAGCAATCGATCAATTAACATTGTGGGCCTATTGGTGCCTCGAAGCTAAGTGAAATTAATTTAGTCTCGTGAAATATAAAGGAAATAATATCACGTGTTTTAGTATACTAGGCTGTAATTTATAAAGATTGGCGTAAATGATCGCGCGCAAAAGATAATCTTTACTTAACTATAACTTTAAATTTTCAATTATTATTGGTAAATTTAAGGAATTTGAAATTTCCAAACGTCGGTCTTTGTTTGCATCTGTTAACATTCGAGGCACCCATCTTGCCGACCCTCTTGTGAACCATAAAACGTCTGTTAAAATTGATAGAGCACTGCCAAAAGAAATGCGTAGGGTCTCTACTAAATATTTAATTGTAATTTTATTAATACCAATTTGTCTACATTTTCATCTGCGATGGAGTTAGAAGGTCGTCCAGAGTGAGGATCATCTTTACAAGTTGATGTGCCTTTCTTAAATTCAGCTACCCAATAAGTAACTGTGGAGTAAGGTAGAGCTTCAGTCCTTAAAGTTTGTGTATGTCACCAAAAATTTCTTGAGTAGCCATTTTTTCCAGGTTTGTTTAGAGCACGTATCTCACTATTACCATAGTGAAACGTTTTTACGAAATCGTTTTATACATGAATTAACAACGTCGAAACGAAAAGTATAAAACAATTGAGATTCAATGTAAAAAAGTGTCATAAGGACAGATTCAATTGGAAAGAAAACTGTGATAAGAAAGTTTAAAACACTGTGTAGTTATAAACACTTTTTGGGTCATCCTCGTATATTGTTAACATTTAATCAAGTATCTTAATATTGCGATTCAATCTAAGAATTTTCGAAAAAAAAAAGTCCTGGAGGATTTTGTTAAAATTCTGCTTGGAAAATATTCGAGGCTCTCTGCCTGTGTGGTACGCGGATTAAGCTATGAATCCTCTTCGTAACTTGAAGAGATTATGCTTTAAAAGCATTTTAGTGCGCTCCCGGGAGCGTGATTTTTTTAAAATTCTTGTCTGTCAAATGGAACTCAAACAATGACCCCTTATTATACCTGAAAAAATTTCTGTCAACAGCTTCGCTCGAGTCTTTAAAAATTTAAGCACGTTTGCTGTTTGTGTTTCGTTAAATTAGTGACCCACTATGCCGGACCGGCGGATTTACCGATCCGGTAAAATTGCCGGAATAATCAGTAGCTGTACAATTTATATGAAGCTGTTCACACTATGCCGGATCGTATGTGTAATGTGAGTAATGTAAACTGCTAATTTCAAACCGCTCCCCAGCGCTTTGAAATTAGCAGCATGAACTGAATCTGAACTAACCTAACCTAACCTAAGGCTTGCTAGACACCTCTATCTTTTATCCCACTAAAGTCTTTTATACCACAGCAATAGCACCTATGGCGTTGCTTGTGCAAATAGGCAACGGTAGCCACTTTCTAACAAATGGACCGGAAAAATAAAAAAACCTGCGTCTTAAATAAAATTCTTTTGGAGCCGTGACGTACTTAGACACATTATAGAACGTTCCAACATTATTTTTAGGTTTATTTTGTGGATTCATGACTGAATATTTATATTTGAATATTATTATATTGCCTATATCAAGAAAAACTATTTTTCAGATTTACCTGAATATTCATCTAACCTTTCAACAATTATTGTTATTTTTCTTAATAGTATGGTGCAAATATATAATTTTGTTAGAAATCTAACCTACATATTTAGAATTAGCTCGTAGTGTTGTATTGGTGGTACAACTTCATTCGCGTGGATTACATCTTAAAAATCAAATTAAAATTTAAGTTAAGATTTAAGTGCTTCACAAAGAAACGTTATAGAAGAACGTTCAACTCGAAATTTTGAAGGGTTCCCTAAAAAATTTGATATAACTCATTACCATGCGGACGAAGTCTCCTAAAAGTCTAGTCCAATATTAAAAGAAAATTATTATCCAGAAATTATTAAAAAAAAAAAAGATATGACTAGCATACAAATTTCAAAGGTAAATCAGTTTATTATTATTGAATTTAATTTACTTTTTTCCAATGGATTGAAAATCGTGCAATTATAAATGATGGGTAATAAATGTAAGATATAACTAATTTAAATATAAACATGTTAATGTAATTTTGTAAGTTAAGATTTTAAGTTAAATATTAAACAAGATCAAAAATAAATATTTAAAACATTGTATTATATTATTATAATACAAAAAATGGCTCCGGTTCAGAATGTCAAAAATGTCAGAATGACCATTGTTCCAAAATGACCAGTCTATCAAAATGTCTAGTCTCAGAACGTTCAGTATCTCAGAATGTCTAGTATCAAAATGTCTATCGCGAAATGTCCAGTTTCTCAAAATGGTCACTTTATTCTCTCCACTGAGACACTTCAGATTTGCAATCCTTTTTATTGGAAAGTAACTAACCTCTTAGTCCCTTTAATGTTAGGTTTTCTCTTGGGAAAACTTAATGCTCCCTTTAAGTGCCCTATAAACCACAGACAATTTACACTGTCAAAGAAGTTACGATATTATTTGTGTGGCCGGCTGTGTCCCCGGCCAATAGTTTCCAGCACATCCAGACCAGAACCAATTTTTAAATACACTATTAATTAAATAATTAAAAATATACGTTGACGTAAGATTACTATGGCCGGCGTACCTCCATTTTCGGGTACGCCGAGATTCTGGCAGGGAGCGTAGCCCTCCCAGCGCTAGATAGCCGTGGCGGGGCACCGATGTCGTGTCATAACGTCCCCGCGACTAGCTGGTACGAATCAGGCATAACCTCGCAGTGTCCCCTACACTGCCGGGTATCCAAGAGGATTTCCCAACGTTAAAAAAAAGTTTGAATTAGTAACAAAACGAGGTTCTTGAAACAAGGGAGTTGTTAAAGAATCCTTTCGGAGGCATTTTAAAAACGCTTTTAATTTACCTGAAGAGTGAAGTTGTAAGTAGGTTGGGAGACAACTTCCAAACAGCGATGGATGGCACTAAGTTTGACACTTTAAGTACAAGAGTTGGTGGATACTTAAAAGTGCTGGAAGTGCTACTTTAGATAATGTCAACAACGCTTCGACTGAGACGCGGTTTCCATATAACGATTTGACCTTTTAATATTTTTTTTTAGTAAATTGCGTTAAGGAAAATAAATTTGAAAGTCAATAAGTTTCTTCACACAACCTATTGGGAATTTCATTCAGGAATCATTCAATCTAATTAGAGTGTAGATATAAAAGCAACATTCACTCAATATATACGAGTATACTGTCACAGTGTTTGTAACAAAACTCCTCCGAAACGTATTTTTTGTGTATATTCGATAAGTCTGAGTAAACTATTTTTATATATAAAAAAAAAATATTTTTTTTTTTTGCAAAACGGCTATTAGAATTATATAAATGGAATAATTTAATAATTTTCACTTGATATATTATATGGAAGACAGCAAAGTCAACTTAATATTTGGTTCCTTATTTAAATTGCAACAGGGATTTAGTTTTTTTTTTTTTTTTCAAGAAAAAAAAAATCTGTATAAAATTACACGATATCGTGTTATAATGTGAGAATTCATTAACATTTTTCTTCATAAAAATATTCATTGTAATTCAATAAAATAACCATTGTCGCAACTGTATAACTATTTCTGTGTTAGTGGCTTCTAAAGAACACCTTAAACCAACTTTACTCTTTATCAAGGCAAAACCCGTTGTCTACCCCTGTGTGACTTATTAAAAGGGTTAAAAAAATCCACAAAGTTTTCACTTATCGAAATTTCGTCTCTGGAGACAAAAAGATAAGACCGTGACATCCCAAGATAAAATGTGAACAGAGTTTTTCTTTTAACTTGTCTAAAAACTGATTGCTGATAAGTTGGTTGGTAGCCAAATGTGCCTTAAAAGCAACCCATTTTCAAATTAAATAATGGGTCTTTTTAAAATCCTCTATAAATTTATTTAGAAAAGTAATGTGTAATTCTTTAAGAGAAAAGAATTTATTAAGAAATTTCTTTGTTCTATCTATTTTCTATCAAAGATTTTTGTAATATTTAGACATTTATAGCTTTAATATGTGGAAAAAATACTTGACATCTCTTGCCATATGGAAACTCTGAAAATCGCGTGGTGTTATAAAACACAGTAATAAAAATTAGCCTACTATGACTTTTTATTATAAAAGTAAAAATTAGGATTATTAAGTTTTAAGTATTGAATATTAATTTATTTCATTTATTTTTTATTACTATACATACATGTTAATTAAATTATTTATTTATTTATTTCATGTAATATTCTAGAATAATATAATTATAAGCTTCGATTACGTATATTAGAAATTTATTATTAATATGAGTATAAAGAATATAATTAACATTTAAACTAAGAATTTAAAACCTTTAAAAGCCTTTGAATTTGGCTGAGTTACAATATATACTTAAGTTATAAGGTTCGATAGTCCCATTCGCATAGAAGCATGTAATTTGGCATGCAGTTGAGGATTAGGAGAATATCTTGAAGGCTTTACTTGCCGGTACACCTACGCTGTGTGTGGTAACGTTTTTTAGCAAAATTAAGACAGTAAATCTTTTTATAAATAAAAATGTCAAATTGGTTTGTGTACGCTTCAAAACTCGAAAAGTTTTTAATTCGGTTTTTAATTATGGAAAGAGGGATAAACGGGGAAGATTTATACATATAAAAAATTGCACCCCGAGCGAAGCCGGGAGCGGGTTGCTAGTATATTTAGGACTAACTGATGCCCGCGACTTCGCCTGCTTTGATAAAATAAAAATAAAAACGAGCAATATAACGCCTGACATCTTTATTGCTACACTTTTGCCAGGCGTTAGTTTTCTTAATTTTAGATGTTCCTTTGGGAATAATACTTTTTTTCTGGATGAAAGTAGGTACCCTATGTCTTTTATGATATCCCTGATAACGTGACGATCGGTTGAGTGATTAAGGCGTAAAAAGGCAACAGACAGACATACAGTGTTACTTTCACATATGTAATATTAGAATGGACATGTATAAATGTTTACTCCTTTATCAGGAGTAATATAATATATAATATAATAAATTTAAATTTATTAGGAGATATTTACATTAATAATAAATTTCTGTTTTGATCTCGATTTAATCAAATAGCGATTTAAGTTTAACTAATACCCTTATGTAATACAAGCTTCAAATAGTACGCAATATTAACTAAAATAGGTCAAATTCCTTCACACAAGTCGCGTTATTATCTTGTAGAATACTTGGGACTAATTGTGTAGTTAATAAACTAGGAATTTAATATCGTGACATTTTTAATATTATAAACAATGATGAAAATTTAATATATATAATATTAACACAATAAAACGAGACGATGACATGAAAAGACTGTTCTTTAAATTATTTGGTTTAAAAACCTTAAATTGTTAAGTTCTTAATACAATATCGTCGTCTTTTCGTACGTCTGTCTTTCCAACTGTTAAACAATTATAGTTTAAAATTAAAAATTACTATAAATGTATACTATAAGTTGTACTATATATGTATAAGTTGAAATTAAAAATTACTATAAATGTATACTAGTCACTAAGTTGACACTAAGTTGGCGAAGTCTATACATTTAAGTGAAAACATTTCCCAAACGCTACTATCGTTGAAAAACACCAAGACACTGCTCCGAGACAGAAGCCTTTCATGTTCCTAAATACATAAATCAATGTTACTCGTACAGTCCTGGCGTGTGTAGCGTGTCTGTCTTCGAGGCACTTGCGTTCTGCCTACGGACCGAGTAATTCGTCATTCTGTACAATGTCTAACGACGTACTTGATTTACTTTTCTGGATTTCAAGTGGAAATCTTGTGTAATTAAAATTAGACTTACAGTCTAATCTGTAAGTCTACTTTCAATTATAATTATATAAATAAGCATAATTATATATAATATAAAATTATAATATTAAATATTTTTTATTGAATTAGGTTTAGTACCTATCAAATTCAAATTCAAAATAATTTATTTGCTGAATATAGTTACACATAAGTTGTTGTAAATTTTAATAGACAATGTCCATATGCAACCGACAAGCGTTGTGCAAATCTAAAAAGCATCTAAAAGTTAACAATAATTCTTCCAAGATAATTTAATAATATTTGTATTTATTTTGTGATCATATATTTATGTATTTAGCTTGCATTGCTGGCACTATATAGTTTCATCATTTAGAAATAATATATGAAATTATAAAATTTAATTTGTTTCTAAAAATAAAATTAGGAACTTTAGACAAAAATGTAACACACTCGAATTGGGCGAACTAATCAATATACGAGTATTAAATGGTATTCGTAGTAAAAAAACTAACTTTTTTTTAATGATAGCACTACTATCTAAACAAAGGAAAAACAAAAGAAAATAAACAAGTTAGAAAAAGGGATAAGAAGTATGTTATACATTCATATTATGTATATTATACAATTATACATATACACTCGGGGCTGCGGTACGACAGGTACGAGTATACATGGTATAAATATTACTAAGCTAATAAGCATAGCAGATTGGTTATTATTCCTCATTGAAGAACTTGGAATTCCCAGACGGACGCAGATATTCCTTTTTTTTTCATCTAAGCTGGAGAGATAAAATTTGCTTACGAATGAAGCCACTTCATATAGGAAAACATTGTTAGCTGCGAATAAATTTTCGCACAAAGTGCGAGAGTTTCGCACAGAAGAGACTATGTTAAATGTTACAAAATAAAATGCAGGAGTTACCTATGCATTGAGGAGCATAGAGGCATTTAGCGAGTTTAACAAATTTTAAAAGCTGCGAGCCGGTGAAACGTCCGTCGAGTTTAATGGTCACATTTTAATTCAAACTTTTAGATATGAGTGCGCTTAAAGCCGGCTGCACTCCGGAACCCTGTGCTATTAAATTATTTCATGCAGTTGTTAGTTGTGTAACGTTATATTTTAAATGGAGTCTTGACCCAGTACAAAATACACGGAAAAATCAAGGAGGTTTCAAGTTTCAAAACACTCTGAAAAATATTGTGTTACGCCCAACCTCTTTGGGTTCAGCATATCGTCAATTAAAGGAAATTGTTTGACGAGCTTTTTTTAAACGCGTGTAAAAAAAATAACACTGAATACAGAAGAGACATTGATTTGATGTTGCCTCAAAACCGTATTTTCAAAAGTCAAACGGAAAAGTCAAGGAGGTTTCAAGTTCTGACTGAGAGTATCAACGCACAAATTTTTTTGAAAATTTAACCTTCATACAATGCCGGGGGCGGGTCGCTAGTTAGGCATAATTTTTGAGGCATGCTCATTATGCTCATTATATGCTATGGCATGTCGTTTCCGATGCAAACGGATTCGATATATCGCAAATTGACCTTTATTTTATTAATTCTTTCCTGCGCTGAATCCTCGATAAATAAACTCTTTATGAAATTTACATACTCTTTTGAAATACCATCAACCTAATTGAATTAATAAATTATCAGAAGCGAAAAACTACGTTAATTCCGTTTATTATTTCTGTACATTTTTATTCATAATTAAGCGATCGTGTGTTTTTTCATTCCTTTTAATATTCTCCTGTGGAATTTTTCCCCGAACACGCTCCATTTTTGTGTTGACTTTACATACAATTACCCTAAAATGTTTTCCCATTCAACGAGAAAGTACAAAAAACACGGCAATTACCGCACGAGTGTACTTGCTGCTACTAAATTTAAAAAAAGCCTATTTCTACTTAAAATGGTGCCTCTTAAATAGCTTCTCTGTAAAAATATGTAGGTCATTCGGTGGAGCGGATTAGAAACAGTGTGTCAACTTGTTATGCTACAACTTGTCAACTTGTTTGTTATGCGCAAGAAAAAAATTGTACTTATAAAGACTTTTTTACTCACCTGTACTAAACTTGGTCAAGCGTGAGTCATAATATAAGCGTCATATAAGTTATTTATTATTTTGTATGAATAATCTTTTGGGCCTAAATGGTATTTGTATGTGTTTATTACTCAATCAGGCAAAAACGGCCGAATGTGTTTGGATGAAATTTGGCACACAGATAATTTGAATTACTAGACTACTCGCCCGAATTTATCTCGCTCCAACCGGCGAGTTATCATGTTTGATTTTTACCTGTTATTTCACTAGACAACTCCTAGCTAGCATAATGTACAGTCCCTTACATAAAGGTATTAAACTAATTTTTAAATTAGAATACAAATATTCTTATTTCTTACTTTAATATCTGGATTAATATAAGGGATACTTTTCATCTTGGATAAAATGTAAGGTGTGGGATTTTGTATATTATTATATGGCTCAGATAGTATAATATTATATATACTAGCAGACACTAATATTTGTGAATCATAGTAAAAATCATGGCCAATCTTACCAAAAACAATCGCTTTTTTTTTAAAAACGTTGATCACGCCTCGGTTTTCTGTGGCTACCTAACAAGAAGTAACTTTAGTTAACAAGTGTATCTGGCGTTCAAAATTCGCTCACGTAACAAAGAGTGAGCTCTACGGAGTAAAGTTAGTACTGAAGTTTTCATCGTAATACTCCCCAAATACCACGTTTAAACGGTGTTTGATGTCACAAAGTGTTGTCGAACCAAATTCAAATATACGGTACGTTGTTTTTTTAAAAACTATGTCTAGTGTTCAACTAAAAAAGATTGTATGTTGTGAAAAATTCTATTGAAAATAAATCCGGATAAAGTTATTTGGTTGTGTATCAGGTCTCATGCCGTTCTGATAAAGGTAAGTGTATGCTGCTATAACAAACAATATTTACCTTAATATTACACTTAACAATCGCAGTCATTTGGCAAGCCCGTCTGGCGGCAGTAACCATCACCTTACAGAATACCACCGTGAAATAACAGCATATACGTCCTGTTGTGTTTCGGTGAGTGAGTAAGGGATGCCAGAGCCCATTTCCCCTATCCCTTATCCTTAATCCTTCTATGGTCGGCAGCGCACTTATAGCACTTATGGCGTCGCTTGTGTTATAGGCGACGGTAGCCACCTACTATCAAGTGGACCGTCAGCCTGTCTGTCGACCTTAGCATAATTGAAGCTTCAGAAGTTCTTCCTGCGTATTTCACAGTCATAAAGACACTCCGTCTGGCGCCAGTAACCGCCCACATACAGAAAGACCACTGTAAAATAACAGCACGTGGTTCTGTTGTATTTTAATAAGTGATTATTACAATAAGTAATAATATTAATTATTGAATTTTACATTAAAAAATAATAAGTTCAAAAAATACATAAGCCGAAAATATCAGTCGAATCAGTAAGTAGAATTTGCTGGAAATATACGCGATACATTGAATGGGTGTTGGGGTAGTGAGTTTTCGAGTGGAAGCCAAAATCATGCTAAAATAATAGGTATAAATCTAAACTATTCAAAAATATACACGTACGTTATTCGCTTCTGTATATTTCTCAAGTATTACGTAGCTCGAACTTACCAAACAATTAAAAATAGTTTAGAACTCTGCCTAATGTCGTTTTGATTTGCGTGTGTTATAAAGTAATTTACAATAAACGCTAAATTTCAATGTATAACAAATAATATTTTCATTATTATAATGTTAGTACGGATTTCATGAATACTAAAAACGCAATCATATATCTTCATAGAGTTTAACATTAATATTTAAGTGGAAATAATCTTTATGTTCGATTTTGGAAATGTATATTTAGGCCTTGATGGTCGCACTGAATATGTCTACCGCCTTGGAAAATGTTTTAACTAAAACATAGAAATTCCTTTGCTGAGTGTTTTCCACTCTAAATTGCAAACTAAGCCCTAAAAATATTCTAACAAAACACCTTTTCATACCGAAACAACAATTCCTGAAAACATTAAAACTTTAAATCAACGCGTAGAACAGAATTCAATAAAAATATACTCAAAACTTCGGCTCCATTATCTCATTGTATTCACTGCTTACTTAGCGAACAAAACTTCCTTTTTTTTGTGAGCAGAGTCCCAAGATTTCTCCGCTCTAATAGTCGGAATAAATTTGATAAAACTCCGTCTCAGAGTAGGAACTAGTTTATTGGGGTGCTGGTGAAGACGTCCCGAGGAACTAATATATTTACTCGAACTGTGCTGGAACCCTTTAAAAGTTTTGAAGATGATTTAAAAGCAGCTTCAACTTGTTTGTCAACGAATTAAAACGTAATTTGTAAACTAATAAAACATGAAGGTCAAGTTGGTACTTTGTAAATTTAGGGAACAAATCCAAGAGTAGTTTGGGTGAATTTAAATGAAGCTAAAGTTCAAATAAGCTCTCGCGTTGAAACCCAAACAATAGCAGGTACTCTGAATATTTGATGTACGCAAAATTAATAAAAAACTAAAATTTATCAGCGATTTCGTCTGCGTATATTTATAAATCCATAATAATATTAGAAAGAGAAATGATTGGTATTTTTGTATTTTTGTTTGTAATGAATAAACTCAAAAACTACTGGACCGATTTTAACATTTCTTTTACCCATAGAAAGCTACATTATCAGCGAGTAAGATAGGCTATATTTTATAAAGTTACGCGGACGAAGTCGTGTGCAATAGCTAATATTTTATAGCCCAGCTCATATCTGATGTTTAAATTATGATACTGTAAATTTTAAATTCAATGTATATTTAAAGTGAAAAGCTATCGAAGAATTATCTGCCTGTTCCACGAATCCCTACCAAATGTGTCCCCACTAGTAGAGGGATAAATGGATGGATTTTTTGAATAATCAAAAATATTTACAATAAAAAGGTTATATTTTTATAATTGGTTGTCAAATAACCCGTTAATTAATTGTGTTTAAAAATTAAATCTGACAATAACATCTATTCGGAGACGATGCACAAAAACTCTATAGCAAATACGAAGGCGAAATGTATAGATTAGAAAATAAATTGGCTAATTAAAGAGACGCGATAAAATACAAATTAAACGATGCCACGATACGTGACATTACGAAACACACATAAATTTAAAGCCATATGTCCTTACAAGAGGGTAATTAAGGGATCTGACAATAAATTACACATACACAATCCAATTTACTTAGACGTGCCAGTTTTCCCGGCTCAATCTTTGTAATTGGAATTCGTATTTTGGAAAATGGAAAAATCCACTGAATGGAAATGAGTTTTGGATCCATGTTACGTTATGTGGTTAAACTATGGATTGTTACATACAAGCATACGTACGTATTTTTAGAGTGATCGTTTTATATATTTGTGTTTTTTTGATTGTAAGAATATTGGTACTAGTTATTTTTATTTTTCTGTGGCTACGCATGTAACTTCATTTGTTGTTGTTCAGCAAGTAAAGTATAGATATTTTAACTAACTTATTTTTAATGGTACTGGCGTACAGTCCAATGGTACTAGATCAACTACATCGTATTGAGTTGATTATAATTATTATAATTATATTTTTTTGATAGACCTAATCTATATTTAAAATTTACTGCTTTTTAAAATAAAAAAATTAAATAAAAAAATGTGTAGTACTTTTTATTAATAGACATATTATTTGCATTATCTTTGATTAAATTATCAACAAAATAAGATATCCTATTTATGAAACGCACAATACAGGCTTGCGTGCCTAGTGTGTGTTTTTCATAGCTATATATAAAACTCGATGTATAATAAAATTTGATATTTTTCTGTTAAATAAATATTTTTCATATAAATAATAAGTACAAAAAAAAAACTATTCAATTCTAGAGGTCTTAAATAACCCTGTAGATTTCTTTGATAATTTCTTTGATAAGCATATGAAAACACATTTAAATTCTGCGAGAGCCTTTAATCTTCTAATTGATATAATTGAATAATTTTATGAGTAAAGTCGGGGTACGAAAACCTTCGTCAATTTTCACATTAATTCCTATATCAAAATCATGAACTCTTAGTGCCTTTTGAAACTAAAGCACTAAGCAGACAACTGACAGAACGTTTGAAATGAAATTTTGGCATTGGCAATTGCCCTGATGCAAACACAGGTCAACTTAAAGGTGACGAACCTTTTCTTACCCCGACTGTACACCAATGAAATGAATTTTGCCTACAAAGTTTTGCTCTAAATAACTGCGGTTGAGTATATGTCACGGTACAAATTCTGTCCCAACTCTCGAAGTTTAGGTTTGATTTAATTCCACTGAAAATTTACGTTTCTCGTTTGGATTTTGATATTCATTTTAAATCTTTACTTACTTATTATTTGATTAAGATTAAATTCTTGAACTTACTTCTTGAGTAAAATTGGATTCTGCCTCTTATTTGTTTGTTTGTACAGTAATAATTTTCATAAGTTTGGTTTACATTGCCTTTCTCGATGTAATTTTGGACTAACTGTTGCCTGTGTCTCCGCTCACGCTGTCTACTTGTAAATCGCAAATATCTATGTTATTCTTTCCGAGGCTTTTCTTCGCGAAAGGTTGTGAGTACTACAACAAGTTTTGGTGATTTCGTTGGTTACTAAAAAGGTATCATTTGGATCTTTATCACTCGCTTCTAACCCCAGCGACCAATTCATGACCATTCATTCTATTCTTTCTACTGTCCTAGATTAAATTAATTAAATATTTCGATACATTCGATCGATTCGAAATACAGAATTACCGACAGATACATTGGATTAGTCGACACAATAGTACGTAGGCCTATTGTGTTTATAAGATTTGGCATCCAGATATTGTCAAGTAGATGCTGTCAGTCTGTCTGTCGACTATTATCATAAAAAAGACAAACATAACTGGTTTGAACTTTAGTACCGCAACGAATAAAGTCATTAAATATTTTCTTTCAGTTTTCTTCTCAAGGTTTGCTATTGGTGCGATCATAAACTTATATCAGACGAGTGATTCCCACGCGATCCAGTTGCAACCAGCATTTAGTAATACTGGATTATCTACACCAGAGCAATTCATATTTTGTTCAACACGTGCCGACATTCGTAATTCGAGGTATGAGTAACGTTTAGTACATATTCTTGACATAAGTAGAACATTGAAGAATGTTGTGCGTAGCATAGCCCAAAATACCTACTCAGATTTGAGATGATAATCATGACATTTTTTTTTATATTGAAGCGCATTTGGGTCATTTAAAAACAAAAGTATTTCTATGTGGGTATAACTCGAACTGAATTTTATTATCTGTATTTTTGTAGATCAAATATTCTTCATGGACACAACAAAGAAAAATAACTATTTTTGTATTATTTTATACAATTATGTATAGTGACATATACATAATTGTTTATAATGTTTATTAATGCAACATACTAATATATGTTGTATTAATATGTGCTGCGCGATAAATCATAAAACCAAGTATTTAATGAAACAAAAATAAAATTACCGATTTGTTTTTGAAAACAATACAGAACTTATAAATGGTCAATTTGCAAAATTAATCATTATGAGCATAAATTATGAATTTATCGATATTATCTTCTTATTTCTTCACAAGTTGATTATAAATAGTTTGAGGAACAAATAGTATCTAATAATTGGTTTTTCATTAACCACTCCATAAACTGTTAGCTAGGGAACCGAAGGCAACATTATTGAGTTAAAATACTGTCCACTTCTTGTACAGTGCTCTTACAGCAGCAAAATTTAATTCCGAAGCTTCTTGTGCTTAGTGTAAGCTCAAAGAGCATTTTACGGCGTTTGTATGAGCCACTTTATGTACAGTTGAAAGACAAAGTGGGTCAGTCCGCGATTGCACTGCAAATTGGTCGTAGAATAGGAAGACATGTAGAATCTTAAAATACGTACTCTTTTCATATTATAATAGTAATAAAGCCTTTAATTTCCTTAACCACTACAATATTGTACATAACATTTTTTTCTTTTTTTTTTAAATCTTATCAATAACTTTTGTCCTTTCTCTTATTTCGCTATGTCGCTTCTTGTCTATTAATAAACTAAAAACATCTTTATTGATTTTTTTATGTGAAAGTCGTCACACAGACGGTCCACTTGATGGCAAGTGGCTATAACTCAAGAAACGTCACAGGTGTTGCAAGGGATAAGAAAAGGATACGGAAATTGACTATGGGATCCATTACGAGTACTCACACACCGAAACATAACAGCAAAAATGCTGTTAATTCACGGTTGTCTTCTTATGTAAGGGTTAGCAGTTAGTTTTCATTCTTGGTTGGGATTTTTCCCTAACTGCGGTTTATAATAATAATAATAAAAATAATTGGATAAGTAAAAACCCAAGGGAGATAGTAATTTTGGTTAAAATTCCCATAGAGACAAACACCTATTTATTACAGATAAATTTCTTACAAAAAATATTATAAAAATAAGAATATGGGTGAAATTCATTTAAACTAAATACTTTTTCCGAGATAATAAATTAAACAAATATTTGAATTTTTTTAAAAAATCAACCAATGTGCGATAGGAGTAACAATAAAATAAGCAATATTAATTCAAACGAAGCCACGATAAACATCTAGTATTAATCAAAATATGACTGTCTATTTTTTATTAAAAAAATCTTCATTCCGCAGGTTGCTTTTTCAGCTCTCTAAACGCTAAAAAATGTTGAGAAGCTCGAAGTTCAAAATAAAAGCAAGCATTTTACAGCAAGCATTTCAGCTTTGCATTTCTCTTTACATTTACCTGGTGAAAGTATCGAACTGTTCTTAAAACATAGCACAGGTTTCTAGTTTAAAATTACACCCCTTTAAAAGTGGATAAAAGAACCCTATTTTCTAGTCTAGACTGACTTGGAAAATTTTTATAGTGAAATCTGGTTCCATCTAACCATTAATAGCTTTTTTGATTAGCTTCACCTTTTGTTGTTCTGGAACGAAATTTAAATACAAATTATTACTCAGACTCAAGGCACACTGCATTGCGCTGTCATAAACTGAGCAATACTACTGACTGGCGGCAGTAACTACTCTCTTACAAAAGACCACTTGTGATATTGGCGAATAAATTTTCAGAACCAGTACAGTTATTTCCAGTTACAATGTATTATAATATAATATATTTTTATTATATTGACGGCTTAAGTCCTCCGGCTTTACGCGGAACAATTCTTTCTCGACATAAGAACCTTCCTCGGACTTCAACGAAAGAAGAAAAAAAAAATTGGTCCAACCGTTCTTGAGTTTTGCGCTTAGTAATATATTTAGCGAATGATTTTTATTTATGTAGATTAGGTACATAAATAAATCTCTTAAATAAAGGTTTCTTAAATAAAAATATATAGGATAATCTCCTTAATCGCCGAGCCGATCTTAATGAAATTTTGTAAATGTGTACCATTACATTTGAATTTAAATATATGATTTAATTAAGTCATTTTTAAGGTTGCAGTTGCAGGTAGTCTATGAAATTAAACAAATTTAACCTTAATTTAAATTAACAAATTTTACCTTGTCGGAGCTATAGTTTGTGTACATATACTCAGTTAACCAGTCATAGTATTAGTTTAGTTAAATTATTTTTTCAAATTTCAAATACATTATAATCTGTTTCAATTTTAACAACATCATATATTTAAGTTATTTTTAAAGATAAGCGGACAAAGTCGCGAGTTGCAGGTAGTCTATGAAATTAAATTAATTTAACCTTAATTTAAATTAACAAATTTTACCTTGTCGGAGCTATAGTTTGTGTACATATACTCAGTTAACCAGTCATAGTATTAGTTTAGTTAAATTATTTTTTCAAATTTCAAATACATTATAATCTGTTTCAATTTTAACAACATCATATATTTAAGTTATTTTTAAAGATAAGCGGACAAAGTCGCGAGTTGCAGGTAGTCTATGAAATTAAATTAATTTAACCTTAATTTAAATTAACAAATTTTACCTTGTCGGAGCTATAGTTTGTGTACACATACTCAGTTAACCAGTCATAGTATTAGTTTAGTTAAATTATTTTTTCAAATTTCAAATACATTATAATCTGTTTCAATTTTAACAACATCCTTCCAATCAATTTGATGCAACCGTGATTGCGCTAGGGAAATTATAGCAGGCAGCAGCGCCGGCCGATATTACCTACTCCTATTTGCGAGAGCCTCTTTCCTTAAATGATGCTGAATACCGCGATGTGACCTTTCTTATTGCTGACATCATAATGAGTCACAAAGACCCTTACTGCTTTAAAATAGTGACTTATATTTTGTGTATGAAGAGCAGGTGGAGAGATATAATATGTTTTCTTTCTTTCAATAATTTCAATTCAAGAATTACTTATAATATCTAGGGCCTCTTTGATCAACTGCAAGTAAAGTGTTGATTAGTTAATTTTAGAAATAATTTTATGTTTTATTAAATTATGCACTCGGTTTACTGAATCTTTCGTTGGGCGAATTTTTTTTTATTATTTTCTTTTTAATGTTTGGGACTTTTATCGTACAAACAAAGGTATATCATCTCCTTCATTCTCGGTTACCGGTGACTTTAAATGGCGGTTAGCCTACTTGACACATGGTGAAAGAGGCCCTAAACAGATGATTATGGTTTTGTTACATAAGGTGTATTCATAGTTAGTTTTTTTTATTATTAATTATTATATTGTTGGTTAATAATAATAATAATAATAACTGCCGCGCCTCGTGGTAATGGCGATATATTTTTAAGCAATCTTGCCACAGTAATTTGTATTTATTTACTGAATGTATGTATTATGTATGTATTAACTTATTACAAAATAAAAGTGTATGTACTACTTAGTAAATCAAGTACAAGTATAAGTACTACCACATGAGGATGTTTTCTGCATATTATTTACAATCAATTCAGGATGTAGTCACAAGGACATCCTATTATTTAAAGGAAGCCTACACGTGCTATTATTTCACGGTTGTCTTGTGTAAAGGGGTGGTTACTTCCGTCAGTCCGGCTGCCTAATTTATGACTCCTAAAGTTATGCTATTTATGCTATTATTTAATAGTAATTGATTTTCTTTTAATTTCAGATCCACTGTAATAACGGGCTGAGTGTTTAACAGTAAGTTTCTTTTAAAAATTATACAACACTAGTTGTTGCACGCGACTTAGCCCGTGTAACTTTATAAAATATAGCCTGTTACTCGCTGATAATGTAGCTTTTTTTAAGTGAAAGAATTTTCAAAATCGGTCCAGTAGTTTTTGAGTTTATTCATTACAAACATACAAATCTTCTCAATTTATAATATTAAGTATAGAAGTAAGTATTCTTCTTATCAATAAAAAAAAAGAAATTATCAAAATGAAGAAGTAATCCCATTTACGAGGGTTTTTAGTTGTTAAAGCTTTACTCTGACAAATTAAGTTTATTTAGTTAATATGAGTGGCAAAAATATGGCTCGCCTCGAACTCCATCACGAAATGTGTGTAATTTAACAGAAGTTCATTAACACAGACTGGCAATTACGAATAGTAACATTTCTAATTAAAAAAAGCAGGCTATGTTTATCTGCTTTGTTCTGAACTTGCATAATACAATAACTTACAACACATTCATTTTGACCTTTATTCATATAGAATGGTTGAGAAGAGGTCGTTAACTATTTTTTATACCCCTAAGTGATAAGGGTGGCCAAACCCAAAAAAAATATATATTTTTTGGCAAAACAACGTTTGCCGGGTCAGCTAATGTACCTATAAACTTTATAAACAACTAGCGATGTTCCACAGCTTTGCACAGATGCATTTTATTTTTGTAATTGTAAGCCGGGAGCAGTTCGCTAGTATAAGTACTAGTTGGTTTTCGTCCGCGCATTTTTTTGTTTATAAACCGATTGGAATGAAACAAACACTAAATGTTACGAGAAGCTTGCTCCAATATATCAGTGAAAATCACACTCAAACACACAGACAACAACAATTTTATCATATAATATTATTATGATTAATATATATAATCTAATATAATATAATATAATATAATATAATATAATATAATATAATATAATATAATATAATATAATATAATATAATATAATATAATATAATATAATATAATATAATATAATATAATATAATATAATATAATATAATATAATATAATATAATATAATATAATGTAATGTAATGTAATATAATATAATATAATATAATACATAATTTATATCTACGTCTGTGCTGGGCTTTATCGTCCATGAAGCCTACAAAACGTGCAGATTACCGTTGTTCCCAACAAGATATTTGAGTCGCTGGTGTTATTATGAGGTAATGAAATGATTTAGCTGAGCCTCGAATAAATAACCATGTTGTATAATTTGAACAGGAAAGCGTTGTGACTGGAAACAAGAATTTAGGGATGTATCATTTTATCGATTAACCGAAACCATTTTATTATTACGATTTTGTAGTAATATAATTATGCTCAATGGTCGAAATTTGACCATTAAGTACTGAAAAATACATTCATTTGATGCTGAAAAAGAGGTTAACTGGAATGTTTTCTTGGAATTTAGAAAATTGGTGATTTTTTTGATTATATAGATTCCGATGCGCGTTTTTCAAATTTTTACGCCACTCTGGAAAATTTTAGCCCAAACTTCCAGGAATGTTTTTTTTATAAAACTACCAATTGCATGCTGAGGGATAGTAAAAATTTATTTACAAACCGATTAATCATTTCATCTGAATATTTATTTTATTCATATACTACATTTTACATACATTCAATTTTAAATAAATATAATAAAAAATCTTTATACAGGGCGTCCCAAGACTATGCAACATGAAGGGAAAGTAAGTACATTAAATATCGTAGGTAGGATATTTTGCTGAAAGAAAACTTTATGTTATTTTTAAAAGTTAGTAATACTGCATTCAAAGATTTTCTAAAAATTACTTGCTTCGTCTGGGAATCGTACCGACTTAAATGTGAAAAAAAATCAGCTGTATTTTTATGATGCCAATCGAAAGAATGGACAAAAAATAATAATTCTTCTTAAGTAACGACGAAGCAAGTAATTTTTAGAAAATCTTTGAATGCAATATTACTAACTTTTAAAAATAACATAAAGTCTTCTTTCAGCAAAATATCCTATCTATGATATTTAAGGTACTTTCCCTTCATGTCGCATAGTCTTAGGACGCCCTGTATACATTACCTATAGATTCGAATATCGATAACATTCGTCCCACAAAGTACATCCCTATACATTGAATATTGCACTTCAATTAAAATGAATTTATTTGTTCAGCAAACAACAACCAAATGGGGTTGTGGATATTTGTTCAAATATTTAGTTTTAAATTGATGTGAGGTAAAATTATTTATTAAGCAAATATATAACATTAAAATAACATTAAATACTATTTAAACCAATCCAGAATTAAATTTGAAATTATTACTAATTAAAAGTATCAAAATATTTGTTTTAGATGTATTTTTATTACATAGGTATTCTAGCTGATGTCCGCGACTACGTATGCGCTGTTAATTTTTTAAAAATCCCACAGGAACCTAACATTTTTTCAGTATAAAATCCTAAATGCTAATCCAGGCAACAAACTATCTGTGTGTCAAAGTTCGTCCAAATCCTTGTAGCCGTTTTTGAGATTAGGGTGCACAGACAAATAGAAGAATAGACTAAATTATTTAAAAAAAATTACCTCGGTAACATAAGTAAACTGTATTTTATAACGTGTATTTTTCTAAAATTTTTATAATTGTGATGTACGTTTGTTTGTACGGTAAAAGTCTCAAAAATTAAAAAGAAAATAATAAAAAAAAAAATCGAAAGATGCAGTAAACCGTGTGCATAATTTAATAAAACATAAAATTATTTCTAAAAGTAATTAATCAACACTTTACTTGCCTAGTTGGTGAAAGAGGCCCTTACTCTTAAATCTTACCTGACGGATAGTGTTAACCATAAACCATATAAAAGAATTCGCTTTTTCAAATCAAAATACATAGGTAACTTTATTCGAATAAACATTCAACAAAATATAAACCAAAAACAATTTCAACGACTACACGAAGAGGACAAAATAACAAAAGAATACAGGCCATATTATATCACGCTGATGTGTTTTGTGAAAGTTTCACCATATATCATCCGCACGAGCGCTTTATTCCTTCAGCCGCTATCACGGGATAACTTTACTGAGCTCGCGTAACATTACATTATGTGATTATGTTAATATTACGATTCCAACTGACGATGAACCCCTATACTTGCAATTCTAAATTGGTGACAGCGCAAAATAAAATAAAATATTTTAAATTATTAATTAATTATGTATATGGTTATGTATTTGCAGTAGACTCCCACGATACAAGCATAGCTTATTGTGGGGGTCAACGATAACTTGTGGCCATTTGTATTTTAATTGTTTGGAAATAAATTATTATTATTATTATTAAATGTTAATAAACTCTTGTTTTATCTATTACTCTTAAGATAAAGTGTGATTTTCATTAGAATGATTAAAATCGAAGTATTACTATATTTAGAAGTGACAGGGTAGACTGCATTTCGCAGCAGGTCATCTCAAGGTAGAGAACCACACTCTTACAGTAGAACATCGCTAACAACTTTCCTATGAACAGGAATGGCAGATTCCATTCTGTTATGACCTCTCAAAGTAATATCAAATGGTCAGAAAAGTTGAATTCATCTGGCATTGCTTGTGTAGACGTCGCTTAACCGTCGCTGTTTTTCTTCTCGACTAGCTAAAAATAGATTCAGCTTTGGTATTTTATGCAGACCAAAATAGCCATCAATCGCATTTGTGCGTAACCGGAGCGGTTCGCCTGTGTATCCCAAACTAAGTAGGCATTTGACTTGTGTTTCGCAAACCGCAGAATGTATTGATGCCGCAATCCAGTATATTCCACACACAATAAACTCTAAATATAAACCTTTCATTATTCCTCTAAATTTAGAGTTATAGTCACTAGTCATGTATTGTTCGAAATTAACTTACAATACTTAACTAATTAAAATGCAAAAATACCAATTCTAAATATAAAAACACCTAATGTTTTTATAGTTGTTGCCAGAAATCGAACCAGTTTTTCTTTAAGCTAGGGAATCCATTCACGACGTCATTAGAAATATTATAATCGACCCTTATTAAGTAATACTTAAAGTGTATGACATCGTATTTAAAGAGCCTATAAACATGAAATATGTTAACATGAAATATAATGAACAAAACAAATCTTCATCTAAAACTTCGTATCACAAGAAGGTAAGACAAAGTGCAAGACAAAACTCGCGAGAGATTCTTATTCATACATTTTAAGAGCTTAACACTTTTGTTATGAACCGTATGGAAACAAACTCAGCGACATGAGAAACTTTGATGAAATCCCTTCCTCAGCGCACTGGATAATGTCGAAGCATTTCATATAACTTGATGGATTATTTTATGAATATTTTGTTTGTTGGAACGAACTTTCTTGAGGATTTGGATATCGTAAAAGTTGATTTTGAAACGATAGGTGTTCCTTGTGACTTTGTTTGAGGAAATATAAGGGAATTACTTCCCACCTTTTCCGATTTGGATATTTTACTAACTTCCATACTTCTACTTTCGCAGGCTTTAAGACGAATTTTATGTGCATCGATTTTTTTTTGTGTTAAACTCGACAGACAGGCTGACGGATCTACCTAATGGTAAGTGGGTACCGTCAACTATAACACAAGCAACGCCACCATATTAGGATTAAGGATAGGAAGATGGGATAAAGAAATGGGTTCTGGCATCCCTTAATCACTTTATTAACGTTTATTTCATGGAGGTCTTCTGTAAAGGGGTGGCTACTGCCGCCAGACAGGCTGCCCAAATGACTGTGAAATACAGTGTTCCCTGCCACTACTTTCTAGATCCAGTTCTTATACTTCTCATACTTTCTAGATGAGTTGTAAAGGTTGCCAGATTCAATTTCCTCATATACTTATGCTTTATCCTATCAGGGTTCGCAGCTCACTTGCGATACCGAAGCCATGTACCATTAAGTTGATCGTCAGCCTGTCTGATGACCCTTACATAAAAAGATAGTATGAATTCCAAGCAAAGATCTGGCAGCTGCCCTAATAAAGACTGGTATGCTGTAACCGCTAAGTTGCTACTTCTATTGTGCTCTGTGCTCTCGATCAGTACCTATACGTGTTATTAAACGAAAGTTTAAAAAATGTTAACGAACTAACTTAATTTCAAAATGAATCTAACCTCGTCGCTACATTAAAAAAAACATCGACGGTCTATGTTAAAACGTTAAGCATAGAATGTTGAGAATTTTCATTTAAAAATCCTAAGTCTTGTGATAGCTTGCAAGATAAAATCGATTTTTTTTGTCAAGAATTTTTTAAAAGAGTCGCAATACGTTCTATATATTTTACACTAGCTGTTGCACGCGGCTTCGCCCGCGTAACTTTATAAAATATAGCCTACGTTATTCGCTGATAATATAGCTTCACAACAAGTTTTTTAAATCGGTCCAGTAGTTTCGGAGCCTATTCAATGCAAACAAACAAACAAATCTTTCCTCTTTATAATATTAGTATAGATAAGGTATCCCTTTTTGCTACAAAAAGAGTTTAAGTATGCATTTTTAACAAAATCAATATAATTAACAAACCTTAATATACAGGTGGATTGGTAATCACTATTAAAACTTAAATATTGTATGTAATATTAAAAATATGTATTTTTTTCTTTAAAAAATAATTATTTTTTGTTTTTTATGATCTATATCGAACTCTAAATGCGCGTATTGTGTGCACACACACTTCATCACTTTTTGATTGTATCTCATTAACTTAGTGATTAGTTTCGAAAATTACCTCCTACAATCAACAAACTTTTCCTCTTTATATAGTATATACATAAATATATAGATATATATTTTTATAAATTTGTGTACGGGTTTAAAGGAGACTTACTAATAAACTATACATTTCTTGTTATATCTTATTAAACTTTCTGTCTTAATTTGAAACATTTACAGTTTTGCTATTAAATACTTAAAGATGTTAAAAGACGATTCGGCACGTAAAGCCTGAACTGAATACGAGAAAAGCTAACAAATGCGGTGTCGTTTGTCGTGCCAACTGGAACAAGTGGCCGTTGGAGATCCAATCAGAGATATGGTCTGATACATTTATGCATTAAGCTCCGCCATTGGACTAGATAGATGAATTATTTTTTTTATAAAAGAGAACAGCTCACGAACTGATGAGCGATCGTACGAGGCCCCAATAATATCATGTCTAAGCTTTAAATCAATACTTATATTATTAATTTTATGTGAAAGTAACTCGGTTTGTCTGTTACCGTTTCACGCCTTAACTGTACAACCGATCATTATGAAATTTTTAATATAAACAATCATAAAATTCGCACGAATTAAATTTTATTTTTTCACCATATACATTTCATAAAACGTAATAATTTTTTATTAAACATAACTTATTCTTTAAATGTTGACATACAACTCATAGGTTAGTATTTAATAAATATTTGTACCACACTTTAGTGTAGGCTTCACCGGCTATGTAATAAAACGGATCGCTTATAACTCGCAAGCTGTGTATGCGGCTCAGGTGAGGTATAAATTGACAAAAGTAGCGATTTTGTTTATTATAATACTAAGTTTTGCCCACGAATTCGTACACGTATTTTTTCTTAAGTGATAAAATATTTTTTCAATCTGTATTGGTCATTCATTTTTGTATGGCGTTGAATTTTTTATTTTTAAATTTAGATGATCCCTAGAGTACAATACTTTTTCGAATGATAGGTACTCTATGCCCATTTCTGTATCCATGAAAACTTATAATTTGCAAAATTTCATGATGAACAGTTGAGTAGTCACTTCCACATTTATAATATTAAGGGCCTCTTTCACCATGTGTCAAGTAGGCTAACCGCCATTTAAAGTCACCGGTAACCGGGAATTAAGGAGATGATATGCCTTTGTTTGTACAGTAAAAGTCCCAAACATTAAAAAGAAAATAATAAAAAAATTCGCCTATCGAAGGATGCAGTAAACCGAGTGCATAATTTAATAAAACATAAAATTATTTCTATAAGTAACTAATCAACACTTTACTTGTAGTTGGTAAAAGAGGCCCTAATAATAACTATTGTTGTATTACAAGTAAAATAAAAAAAAAAGTTTACATTTTTAAAAGTTCAGAAGTGAAATTGACAAAGGCAAACTTTTCCTAACACAAGAAAAAGTTTCATTCGTGATTGTTAATTATATTTTCAACAATTTTAAACCTGCTGATTAACTTTAGCAGTTTTTATTCATTCATCAAATATTAGTAATAGGTGGAATTAAATACTAAATATAATTACGGTTTAGATAACTCAATAAAATGATTGCTCAGCTGATTTACTGGACTTTTAAAAGCTTTTCTATTCCATCAGTGTTTTTTATAAGAACGTGTCAATAAACGCGTAATTAGGTTCCGTAAAGAGCTGTGTGAACCTGGAACCAAACCAGTACATACCGAGTACAAACGTATACATTTAAAAAAAAATTGATTACTTCATGTCGGGTTCCAGGTTCACACAGCTTCCGTAAAGCTGTATGGCTTAATACTATAAAAATAAATTCTATTAAATGGATAATCTAACCTACCTTTAAACCGCGGGTTTACTAAGTACACAACCTAAAACATTAGTCTAACAACCCAGTTCGCGTTTAAGCCCGTAACACATTGCCTCTCGCCACTTAAATGCCTGGAATTGATGCTTAAAACTGCACTAATTTGGCTATTGTACTTGAATACCGGATGTATACGAAATATACGAGCGCGTGCACTGTAGAAAATTAGCGCTTTCATAGGATTTTTGTTTAATAAAACGATGTAAATACAATTTTGGTTACTGTTACCTTAGGAACCCATGTCAATTATGAGTTCTTAAAGTTATAATAAAAAGGCAAAGCCTGTGTGAAGTACTCTGTGAATAACAACATCCAAAACAACCGCATGGAATCATTTCATCAGCTAAGATCACATAAGATCTTGCACAACCTAAGAATAGTCCGCTTAAAGCCCGTCACACACGTAGCTATAATATATATATTAATATAAATTATAGCAAGGCATATTACGATATATTTTCTATAAAAATATTGGAGTGACCACACACGCAGCTATAATATATATTTCTATGACATACGTATACCGTAATATATATATTATAGCACGGTATATTAATATATAATTATAACTACGTTTGTGAAGGGGTTAACACATTTTTTAGACTATAAATAACTTTTAGTCTTATATAAAACTATCTTAGTTTAATGTATTTTAAAAAAGCACATAATTTTATTAGAGCTTTATACTACTTTTGAGAAAGCTTTAATTTTGTTAATTACATATTTACTACTAGCAACCCGCCTCCGGCTTAAAATAATACACACAACCATACTCATACCGTCGTTTTTAAATTATGATTTAAATTATGTTACATTTATTTCTTTAAATTTTGAAAAAATAAATAAAAAAAAAAGATAAGCACAGTACATACTTCATAAATTAGATTTAAGCCTCTGACTCACATAAATTTTATGTACGCTCAGTATAAATTATGTGACAAATATTATCAGAATTTATAACTTTGTCATACGTAATTTTGATAACACCGCCAGACAGGATGATAAGTTGAGATGCTTAAGTAACACACGCATTTCACGTCGGCGACGTGTTTATAATGAACAAATAAATATTGGTTTTTATTCAGATACACACTGCGTACTTGGCGAAAGTTTTGACAACACAATTTACTTGTCAAAGTTTTTGCAGGAACAAATAACTCATTTCACGTACAGATAAACAGTAAAGTAACCAAAGATTTAAATCAAGAGATACGCCCATACTGGCGAAACTGTATGACAAAGAGACATATATCATAATAGTTATACATTTTGCTACGAAGATACTGATGTCGCATTGTCCATTATTATTTGAACTCCGATAGCGCTCAAATCGTGTTTAAGAAGGCGCTTGAACCTTAGAAATTTCGTCAAAATATGTTTGCTACGAGCTACGATTATTAGAAATCCCTATGATTTAATACTTCACTGTAGTTCAACAAACATTAATTTTCTCCTAACAAAAGGCGGTCAGCGACCAGACACGAGACTGCTTTACTAGTAGACTTTAGAAGGCTTGTGGAGTTATTATTTTGAGTGGCAAGTTCGAAGTTTACGATCCATAGAGACGTAATCAGCGAACGAGGCTCTAAATTATGAAAATAAATTTATAATGGTCTTATATTTCGTACTGTAAGTTGCCAAAATTTAGAGTCTTATTTAATGAATTATAATCTATATAACACATTATAAAGAGAGGGGTGCGAATTTCTTGAATTTATCTTTCACTGTTTGAAAGGTTCAGATTCAGATGAATATAGGTTTTATCTCAGGTTTATAGACCATAGTAAATTAGCAAGAAACTTTCAACATTACTGTCAGTGCGATGATATATGTTTTAACTCTTGTAAAAGTTACACCAAGACCAAGACAGAGTGCTGGAAAAATGTTAGGTTCCTGTGAGATTTTCAAAAAACAAACTATACCGCGTACGAACACACATGCACAGCTAGTTAACAATAAATGGGTTTTCCCTACATGCTAATAAAGTTACAAATGCATATTTATAATGCAGGGATTATATTTATTTTTCACTTTTAGTGAGAATTTCACATTGTCATTCTTTTGACAGTTTTCACCAACTACAAGTTAAAAGGTTTAATTCCCAGCAGCCAGTACGAAATCCCGAGGTTGTCGATGTCAGAAATGCACTGATAATAACAATGCTTCGTTTAAACAAACGTCATGTCGTTTCGTTAAAAGTTTTTATATTATTTATTGCAGTGACAAGGCAAAATGTACATTGCAAAAATAAACTGAGGAGCCCTCATGACGCCAGCAACCACCGTCTTACAGAATACCACCATGAAAGAGCAGCACATGTGCTATTGCGTTTTGGTACGTGAGTAAGAGATAACCAGATACCATGTTGTTATCTCCGTTTCGTGCGTGAGATATTCCATGCTTTACTCTCAGTGTGAAATCTGGTGTTGCTTGTATCATCTATCTATACCATCGTAGTCTACCTGCTATTCCTTGCTTGCAAATATGGGTTTGCTCTTGGCCAACAACCAACTGTGTAGTAAGGATGAGGCCTAAGATGGAGCGAGATCACCCAGAAGATGCCTATTCACTCGAACTTTGAAAAGATTTGGGTTATATGAGCTCGGAATTACAGACGCCGGCAGGGAGTTCCAAACCTTGGCAGTGCGCATTATAAAAGATGTTTTAAAGCGCTTGGTCCGAAATAGAGGGATATCGACAAGATGAGGATGGACGTCTGTATATCCCCTTTCTTCCATTGTATACATCTTACGTTATATATACGTTTATGAATTAATTATGATGATGAGCAGAGCAGCAGCAGTTAGTATATCACTGGACTTTATGGCAGAAATAAGGGAGAGTACCTAAGTGTGCTGCCGTCTTAATTATCCTTATGGATAATACGCTGTAGTATCATTTATCCACATAGTGAGAAATAACAGAACACTTGATGTTATTTGGCTGTTTACTGTCATCAATCGTAAACTAAGTTACTTTATATAATATTACAAATATTTAATTCTAAACGAAGTAGTCCTCATATCAAATAACTAAATTGTAACAAAATATACATTAGGTGAGTCCTACACACGCACAAATTTGTTTATTAGCTTAATATATTTTAAGAACAGTAGAAATGTATACCATCTAGGGCTTTCATGTTCCTGATCCAATATTAATGCCCAATCTGTTCCGCAAGGTGGCACCGACTTCATTAACATAAATCATGTTTAAGAGAAGAGTGATGACTTCGTGCTTTTCATAATGCTTACTCCAACCCCGAACACTCGTTAAGCTTCGCACAGAGACATTTTTTTTAATAACAACATTTAAATATTCTAAAGAGTTTTACTACATGTATTTGGCAAATAAAGGTCCTATCTCGACATACGTTTGTAGGCATTTTTAAACTAAATTCAAACTATAAACTTGCTAAAAATATTACAAATATATCTCAATGATAATAAATGAATTATATTATACCAGTTTTTGTTCGCGTATTTGTGCTCGCGCCTTTTTAGGCTTAAATAATTATCTGCTCTTTAATGTTGCCATGACCGACATTTAAGAAACTATATTATACATTTTACATGTAATATATCATTATAATGATGGATAAATATTAAAAATTTATTGTGGTAAACATTTATTTACATTAAACGTAAATACAACATAGTATTTAGATTTAATCTACATACGAGTACATACGACGATAAATGTCCCATTTTAACCGTAGAGTTCAGAAATTTAATATTCAAATATTTTAAAGTGTAACAGAAAAATAAAGTAAAAAAAAATCGTAATGTTTACACAATATTCGCTTGTAATTTTCACTTGTGTCGTTTTACATCCCTTATTTAAAATTCAACGTATGTGCCGTAAATCATATAAGTCAGTCATGATCGGTACGTGAGTGCGAATAAGGAAGAGGGTACAATATGGGATAACATATTCTAAATCGTGGTTGACCTTATTAGGAAGGTTTACGGTTGCAATTTTATTTGTTTCAATGGCAAAATATTTCCATTTATTTTGATTTACTGTCAATTGAACTTGATACCCTGATATTGTATTGCTAACCTTAATATGATATTGGTTAAGGCTAGATAGATGGTTTGGCTGTGAATTTGCTGATACTTAACAGTAGTTTCATTTAAGAAAGAGGTTACTGTGATTAGACTGCTCATTTGTAAAATAGGGTATCAGAATTCATGTAGTATACTACTACATAATTAGAAGTTTGCTTCTATGATAGAAGCAGATTGCGACTAGAAAAGATTGTCTTCGGATATATAAAATATTACTAATCTGTAATGGTATATAGATACCGATCTATAATACCACTTCACACAGAGGCAAGGCCTATGTTCAGCTTTACATGTAATATTTAAATAATGGCAAGCATAAAAATAATGTTGGTAGCTCCATCCATTATAGAAAAGCAAATAGATTTGTGGCGAGTAATAGATAGTCTGCAGTTCCCAAAGTAGTGAAGGTAAGCAATCAGTTAGAAATCGCTTCTAAACAATCTACTACAGTAAAGTTAAGTGAAACTGGAAACACGGAGTAAAACTCAGGAGTACAGCGCTTCTAAAACTTTACGGCTAGAAAACCGCTGCGCTATCGTCAACTTTGTTAGCCGTCACATCGAAAACCACACATTTCCTTCCAAATGAGAATTGTTCCAACCGGTTTAACTTTAAATAGTGCGGCATAAAACACAAATTAGACAAACTTTATACGTGTAATTGCACCATTTTCGGTTACCCTTTACATTTAATTGCCGCACGAAATTGTGCCGTTAACGTGTTTTATTAAAATTGTGCAATAAATTGTTTTACGATGCACAAACGTTGTTTAGTTTATGGTTCGTATGTTTTCTATGTCACGGTTTCTCAAAACGGTTTCGTCTTTTGTCGAATTCATAGCCCTGCTATAAATTTGAAACTCATCTGTCTTTCTATTCATTAGCTCCCGCCACTAAACCAATTTGTGTGCATAGGATAGGTTGAATTATCTAGAATTTGTAGGCAACAGTTAGATTAGTGTTCTGTAACAAACTTTATGTTTTACAATTTTTCTAGTTTTTAAAATGGTGTTAGCTAACTTATTACAATAGTCCAAAAAAGCAGACGATGCTGTAGTATCACCTATACGGTTGAATAGAAATCGTACTCGTAAGTTCTGTAAATACTGTCTCTTTAATTAAAGATATTATAAGTTGTCCGAAATCAATGTAATTTCATAAGCTAAGTTTTTTGAATTAACATTATAATATAATAAACTGCTTTTGTGTTTTATTAATTTAAAAAAAAGGCTATAGACTTAACTTGACAGTCTACCAACATGATGATAAATTAACAATTTAGATGGGATATCTCGATATTTTTAAATACATGCCCTTCTAAGTTCTCCATGTCTCAGAAGGAAGGAAACAACTCAGAATATTTACTAATAATGATTAATTTGAATAATTTATTAAAATATCCTTCCTCATTGTACCTACTTAAAAGCGGAGGAACAGAATTAATTAATTAATTTATTCCATATCAGAAGAGAAGCTATATTTTTTCCGATCAGCCTTACCGTTAACTTTAAAATGGTTTAAGACCACAACTTTAATTAAAAAGTCCTTAAAATCTATGGGAACAGTTTAAACATAAAAAAGTTTGAATACCACTGCTTGACGAGTATAGTTTGTAGTTAGGTCTATGCCTCTGTAGATGAGTTGAGGATACATTTGTTTTTCTATCTCATAGAGTTTTTGAGGTTTCTCAAGAAGACATTGCATCTTGAGTATCGTTTGTGTCTTTCATATTATCTGCACTGAGTAAATAAGGAAATTCCTTTGAGTAAAGGACAGCAGAATGCACTGCAACAAGGATATAATGAAATATTAAGGGCTAATCTAAGGATGAAGGATTGACTCTGTTATCCCTTATTTTCTAGTAAGGTGTGCTATCTATCAACTATCAACGTCATAATGCCTTAATATTGTTTTCATAAAGACTTGGTGAACTTAGGAGATGTCTCTTCAGCCGAATAAGTGAAGCCGATTTGCTAAAATCTCACAATAAATGGTCAAAGCTGCGAAGAGTGCCAAATAGGTAAATGGTTCAGTAAGAAGCCTTTATCTAGTACACGGACGTGCGTCTATAAAAAAACTGGGTTTGTGTTATAAGTATGTTTTTTTTTACTACAAGATATACTCGTACATAGTTTTTTTTATACTGCTTTAAATTCACATTATTTTCTCAAGCATTGAAATTGATATTTCTTCACCGCTTACAGAAATAATATTTAAAAATTTACAATTTATGAGAGAAAATGTTAATAATTATTGGTAACACTTTTGACTTATTATTAGACATAAAATATGATTCTTACTGCCATCTATACTAATATTATAAAGAGAAAATAATTTGTATTTTTCTATTTTTGTTTGTAATGAATAAACTCAAAAACTACTGGACCTATTTAAAAAATTCTTTTACATATAGAAAGCTCAATTATTAACGAGTAACATAGGGTATATTTTATTAAGTTACGCGGACGAAGTCGCGGGCATCAGCTAGTATTTTATATAATCGACAGGCAGTCGTAAAAATACATACCTGGTCCACTTGATGGTGTGGCTACCGTCGCAAATGTGTCGTCGACCCTTCTTATTATTCTTTATTAAGAATAATGAATAATAAGATATAATGAGGGGATAGAGGAATTGGCTCTGACATCCCATACTAAGTCACATAAACATAAAGAAACACACGCGTTGTTATTTCATTGTTGTCTTATTATGTAACGCGGTGGCCACTGACGCCAAACGGGTTGCCCTTTTATGACTACGGAATTCTCTATCAGCATTCATCGTTCCAGAATTTCAATTCAAACATCTGTCAGTTGTTTTCTTAATGTTTCAGTTTCAATAAGTACTTACTAAGAGTACGACTTGATGAAGGAATTAATTTGAAAACTGACGAAAGTTTTCGTACCCCGACTGTACTTGAATTCAATATTTGAATGACATGTTAAAATTGTCATCTAGGAACTTGGGATGGGAAAAGAAAAATGTGGATATTACGTTTTTCCGGGTATTTTTTACAATTTTTTCTAGGGTTTCAATGAAAATTAGAAATAAATATCTGAATTGGTACAGCCGTTCTCGAGTTTTGCCACTATAAAAATAAAAGTGTTATTTGCTTTACATACGAGTACATTCAACCATAAATAAAATAAACAATAAAAATTCACACACAATTTCTGTGTATATATTCTATGTCTGTTTTAATATTGTACATTTAAATAAAAAAATAAAAAATAGAATTTACACGTACCTACATTTCACGCTGAATTCAACCGGCACTCAATCAATCATGGCCTATTGTTGAACTGGAACTGCTGTTAAGTTAATGTTTAATGTTAAGTTACCGTCAGACAATCAGTACTCCATCTGTTATTCAATCGAAGTATCATCATCATCATCATCATCTTCATCATCATCGTCGTCGTCGTCATCATCATCATTATCATCATCATCATCATCATCTCAGCAGTAGAACGTCCACTGCTGATCATAGGCCTCTCCCATAATTTTCCAAAAGGACTGTATCTGCTGTAAGTTTTTTATTTTATTAAAGATGGACTTGCTCTTGGCCAAATTTATCTTAAGATAATGACAGCTTTCCGTTTCCGTTTGAAAGCTACGATACCAACAGACAGACAGACAGATACACAGACACATATGTGAAGCTTATAACACCCCTCTTTTGCGTTGGTCGTCGGGGATTAAAACTTCATTTCCACCTCCATTACAGCCTCAAAATGTTCGAGATATTTCTAGTAAAGTTATCGCCGCGTATTGGACATGAAAATTAACTGTTCTAAATTCTGTTTCAAAATATATCCGAATGTTCTGTCTGTCGCAAACAGTGAAACGCATATGATGGAGCCGTTAGCATATTTGGCACACTATTGTATTTTTAACGGGGCGAGTGCTATTGTATTATTTTTCTCTTTGTTTTTGAAGAACATTGCCAAACTTTTATGTGACATTTGATCGAGGACAGTAGAGAACGCTGTGATGGTTGGCAACTTTGCCATACTTGGCCTGTTGTTACTTGTAAATTGATTGTCTCAATCCAAATCTTGTGTAAAGCCATTTATCATCAGCCTGCCTGTCGACATTTACATAATAAAAAATAAGGACACATTGCGTTTCAGTCGCAAATCGCCCCAGTTATCTACGAGTAGATGTACGATTTTTATATTTGAAAACATCTATTAATTTTTCATGATTGCAAGGTTCTGATTGACTAATTATCATTTGTCATTTTTAAGTTAAAGTCTACAGACAGGCTGACGTTCCACTTGACAGTAGGTGGATTCCGTCGCCTATAATACAAGCCACGTCACAAGTGCTGCATAGTAGGATTAAGGATAAGGCATTAGGAAGATATAGGGTAATGGGCTGTGGCATACTTACTCATCAAAACACAACAGCACACATGCTGTTATTTCGTGGAGGTCTTTTGTAAGGGGGTGTTTCCTCTCGCCAGACGGGCTGCCCAAATATGACTGCGAAATGCAGTGTGTCGTCCTGCCATTACTTGCCAAATCCAGACCAGAGCCATTTTCTATAAAGTTAATTTCCAAAGATGACCCTGCCGGGAAGACAAACACTCTAACCACTCACCCAAGGGGCTGGTCAATTCGTAGAACGATACTCATATAACCCAAATATTTTCAAAGTTCGAGTGAAAAGGCATCTTCTGGGTGAGCTCGCTCCATCTTAAGCCTCATCCTTGCTGCTACACATTTGGCTGTTGGTCAAGAGCAAACCCATCTTTTATATAAAAAAAAAAACTTAGTGGCCATACACGCTAGTGATACAATGTCGTACGTCACTATTGATACAAAAAAATCATACAAACAATGTTTTCTGATATATTTACTTATTTACAGGTTCACTTACGCCGCTACAATAAGACATTTATGGTAAGTAGGTAATTAAGTAAACGAGATAATACAATAATTAATATAGTTCATTTATAATTGAACACCACGTGCAATTTTAATTTATTTAAAAAATATATGTAGAAGTAGGATGCATACACATATACCTAGAAGTCGTATAAAACAAAATTAGTCCAAAGCCATTATATTTGAGAAAAAAAAATTAATTCTTCATAGTTGGTCGGAATGAAAAAAAAAATCTGAAATTTTTTGAAAAAATCCGCAAAAACGTTTTTTTTTTCCTTTTTAATTTTTATCTACAACAATTATTAGATAAAGACAGAACGATTCAGTATTTTTCTCACATATTTTTTTGTGAACCGATTTTCTTTTAATATGTATTGTTTAATACCTATTGACAAACTTAAAAGCGTCATGATCAATTAAAAATTTTTAAAACAATTATTTTGCAATGGTCTAAATTTAACCAGTAGGCAAACATTAGTATAGCTACAGTTATTTGAACTATGTGTTGTTTCCGTGTCCTAATTAGTTTGTTTTGTTGAAAGGGGAAATTCCTAATTAGAAATTAAGTTATAGAGGGATGAAGTGATCACGCTGTAACAAAATTCTTTAATGGCCTATAAACAGAGTCCTTTCGTCGGGTCCAATAAAGTTCCTTTGTAAACACTGCTTGTACAATGTTAAGGTTTTAACACAACAATAATTACCTACTTATATTATATAATTATTTTTTGCGGTATATAAATTTATGCGAATATAACTTAATGATTATTAGTGATCTACGAGAAAGGATATCCCATCTTTCTTGTATATAAAATCTTTGATTGAGATAGTGATACCCTGATTTCACTGATTACTATCTTATCCGTACCTTGACGACACGTTTGGTCTAGTGGCTAGTGACCCTAGCTGTTAACCAAACGGTCGCGGGTTCGAATCCCGCTAGGGGCAAATGTTTATTTGTTAACATTTTACCTTTGTACCTGTCATGGCTGTTTTGTATTTATAATATGTATGTATTTACAAAAAAAAGTTATCTATGTATTATATCAACTGTCTGGTATCCATAATACAAGCATTAGTTGCTTAGTGTGGAACTAGATGGTGCTGTGTGGAATGTGTGAATATATTTATTTATTTATTTATTATTTTTCGATCTCACATAACTTCAATATTAAGTTAAGTTAGTGTTAAGTACTTTTTGGATATTAAGTGGTTTTAAGTTTTGCGTACTTATTACTGCATAGTTCACATTCGCTAAACGCAACAAATATTTATTAATAATAATAATATTTTATTATTAGAGTTTTGCTTTTATAATTTTTATTACTGTTAATATTTTAAAAAAAATCCACTTGAAAAAGAGTATTTCAATATGGTGGTTACTGCAGCCAGACGTGCTGCCCAAATGACTGCGAAAGCAGTGTGCCCTGTCAGTACAAGAATTAAAATTTGAAAAATCAGGGGATAGAAAAAAACAGATATACAGTTTAGCATAAGTGTTCGCTAACAATAAATGTTTGTGTTGTAAATTTGCCACTGACAATGACAAACAGTTCTCGTACAGACTGGATAGCTAACTGTACATTCAAATAATTAATGATACATTGGATGTTGTTGAAATGATGTATCGAACACTGTTTTGGTGTTAATAGTAATTAATGGACACTGAAATTTGTGAACGCAACGCCTGTTTAGATATTTTATTTCCTTGAATTCTTGCTTTATGTGTTTCATTAAAATAAAAATATTTTTATAAAAAAAACAAAAACCAAGACCTACACGTATAACCTTAAACTAAAAAAATCGAAAATAATATTTCAATTACTTTAAATCAAACAGCATTAAAGAACAATCAACGAAATTATTTATACTTATATATCTATTTACAAATTATTAGCAGTTAATTTTGGAGTCGGTACCAGCCAGGGAAAGTGTATTTCCGCGGCTTCTCCGACTTATAAACCATCAAAAATGTTCTATTAAACAAAATAGAATCATCAAAATCAATTTTATTCATAATTGGCGGAGTAATTGCGTAACAAACATACAAAAAAAAATTGTTGCTTGCGCCAGTTGCGCGGGCACCTTCTATTAATATTATAATGGACATACTCTATTGAAGTTTTACAGGTTTCTAAATTTATTTTACGAATAAAAAAAGCTCCAGGACATTCGTTTCAAATTAACAATTTTTTTGTATTGAAATTAAAACACAATAATTAATTTAATGCCATATCCAGTAGACGGTTAGCTACAACGTCTCCCAGACCAAGTTTCAGTTTATGCTAATATACACGAGTAGGTCTAAAATGAACCTCGTACCTCGAGGCCCACAGTTAATTCGTAACCAAGTTTCTTAATAAAAACTTTCAAATTTATACAGTTAACACCGCGGAGACATGAATTTACAATTTTGAAAACGACAACTTGTGACATGAATATTATCAAAACGATTATTATTGTCAGTGAAATTTATTATTAAAATTTAATAAAATAATCATTTATAATATCTTTTTAACTTTGCAATGGATTTTAATGCGGTTTTCACTAATGTAAAGAGCGTTAAACGAAGTAGGTTCTTTTCTTCATCGAAAACTTGTTTAATATATATTATGATAATATATGATTATGATATTTTCCACTCAAGTTTTAACTAGTATTATAAATGCGAAAATGAGTTTATCGTTTGTTGTAACTACGTTTTCACGCCTTAACAACTCAACCGATCGTTATAAAATTTTGCACACGCATAGTCAGAGATACAGAAAAAATGTATTGTCCTCGAGGAATCATCTAAACATAAAAATAAAAATTCAACACCTGACAAAATATATGAACAATAAATAAAGAATATTTTAACATAACATAATAAATAAGATAAAGAAAATTTTAACATTTATACGAAAAAGAGGTACGGAAGAAGTCGCAGGTAGAATAGCTAGACACATAAGCTAGTCATGTAATAATAATTTGACAAATCACTACACAAATAAGAAAGTGATACAGAGTTCAAAATATATAGAAAACTTCATTTTGCTTAAGTAACTATCACGTTGCACCGTAACTAAACTGTCTCAATGTTTTACTTCCATTCTCAAGGATCTGAATGTGTTCTCACTCACTATTTTTGTTAAAAAAAATTCATGAATTAAGAACGAATTGCAATTTTAAGGTGGGAATGGAAACGGTAAGTGTCCGGCGCAAGATAAGTGGACTTTCGTGTTAAACGTCTTATCTATCCACTCAGACACTCTTGCATTAAAATTCTAAACGCCGCACAACTGTGTTAAGTAATAAAAAACAAATCTCTCTTTTCGTTAACATTATTATCTCGTGAAAAGTAATTGAACGTTGATATAGTCCAAAATATAAATAAATAAATATAAGCTCAACTAGTTTGTACTTTTGTCTTCATTTCAAAAATTCAAAAATTTTACTCACAGAATTCAGTATTTTACTTATTTTAAAACTAGCTTGTGCCCGCGACTTCGTTCGCGTTAAACGATGAAAGGTCCTTTCTGGTGTCCCAGACAACGTGTATGCAAATTTTCATGGTGATCGGTTCAGTAGTTTTTGCGTGAAAGAGTTACAAACATCCATACATCCAAACATACTTTCGCATTTATAATATTAGTACGGATGTTACCAATTCGGTTTGGTAATTTATATATGAAATCGTTACAGACAGGTTACTCTTTCAGAAGAAGTTTTTGCCTATGGCTTCGCCCAAGTTAATAGTTGTCTTTTAATGTGATCTATTTATGGTACTATTTATTTGGTACAAAATTCATGGTAACATAATTACATATGTTTGGATGTATGGATGTTTGTAACTCTTTCACGCAAAAACTACTGAACCGATCACCATGAAATTTTGCATACACATTGTCTGGGACACCAGAAATGACATAGGCTACCTTTCATCGTTCAACGCTTACGAAGTCGAGGGCATCAGCTAGTTATATAATATAACGAAAACAGAAAATATGAAAACATAGTAATAAACGTTAAGTAATAGTTTCAAGTATTTATAGGTGACGAAAAATTTATTTGAAACAAATTAACATTACCTATCTACAGATAGTAACTAGTTGTTTCCGACTTTTAAGAATATTTACATTTTTTAAACAACCCTTTAAAAATCGTGTACTTTTGTTAAACGTAAAAAATAATAATAATTAAAGTTTCACGTTTCGGGCCACTAATTTGCCGACTTGTACAGTGGCTCGATCAATCACCAGGACAAAGTGCGGACGTCTGCATCAACCCTGTCGCGTTTACCCGATTAGCCCGGTTGGTGGTGCGAATGCTTAAGTAGGCCTTGACGAATAGCTACACTTAAGGCGATGCGGTTCTTGATATACCTTCGTGTTAGAAGGCACTTGAGTCAAATTAAATTTTTATTAAATTACTAATAGCTATTGCTTGTGACTTCGTCCGCTCCCATTTTTTTATGTGCTATTATTCTTTGTCTGCCATTGAATATTTCATTTTAATTTTCAAATAGAAAAAAGATTTTGGAAAAAAGATTTTGGATTTAAATTTAAATTCATTCTTGTTTATGGTTAATTCATATTGTTTCCGATTAATTACATAAACATTTAAAAAAAGTTACATACAAACAAAACTTAAAATAGGTACCCGCTACTTTTTCCAAAACGGGGGAAGGAGTTTTTTAGTGTCCTTACAATTACAATATACTATAATTTGAACAAATTAATTAGTTTTTGAAATTTCGTAAAATACTATATATCAAAATACATATATTATGTACTAAAATATTGATATCATAAAATATCAATTAGTGGTCTCCTAAAATATTACTCAAGAGATACAGAAAAATACACAGTTTTCCTTTCATCCTGAAAAAGAGTACTGTTTCCAATGGACCGTCCTAAAATTTAAATTTAAATTTTACGCCTTACAAAAATATATGTGCAACAATAAGAAAATGGGAGCCGTAAGAAGTCGCGGGCAAAAGCAGGTTGTGTATACGAGTAAATTACGTCTTCTGTAAGAGCTTCATAAAAAAGCCATACTAACTTTCAGTGCGTACTTTCTAAGTATAAGGGAGCTTCCCCTTAACCCTTCTACTGACGAATAGCGAGAGTTAAGATTAAGACAACGGGTGCGAGGCTAAAATGCGTGACAAATTCGCCCCGGAAATATTCTCAAGTGTAATTAACGAAGGGCACTCAAATATGCCCAAGTCTTAGCTTAATTTAGGCGGTTGCCGGTGCGTATCAAGAAGGTTACAGAGGTTAGAGACTTTTTTTGGATTAACTTAGGAGTTCATGACAATTATAATTGATAAATGTGTATTATCAAGTTATTGTTTTTTTTTCTTAAATAATTAACTTAATTAAGCCGTAATTAATTAAACGTCAATGCTTACTTTTTAACAAAATTTAAGCAAACTTCCTCCTTTATGGGGTCTTATAAAAAATATATTATTCTTCTATTAACGTTATGAAGTACATACATTTTAATGGAGATGCCTCGCTCGCGTGTAAAGTTAAGAAGATGTTAATGAATAAATGTTGCATGTTCAATTGATATCCTATTTAAAATAAATGTATAAATAACTATACAGAAATTTGGTAACTTTATGTCGATATACACTCGTATGTTGTTTTAGGAATTTTTAGTAATTTCCTTAAATTTTTTTAGTATTTTTGAGTCACTATTAATCAGAAACTTAGTATTTTAACACATTTTCAGTCTTGGATGGGCACTGCCAGTAAAATTTCTCTATGGCTCTTGAATCTTTTCATCCATTAATATTTGGTATTATTAAGAATATAATGAAGAGATACAACTTATAATAATCATACATCCTTGTACTTATACTTATACATATATATACTTATTTACTTACTTACACTTACTATACTATACATACTTACTTTATACATACTTATACTTATACTTATACATCCTTTATAATGCGCACTGGCAAGGTTTGGAACTCTCTGCCGACATCTGTATTTCCAAGCTCATATAACCCAAATCTTTTCAAAGTTCGAGTGAATAGGCCATCTTTTGGGGAATAGGTTTCCCTAAAATAATATAAATAAAAAAAAAAAAAATAAAAAAAAATAAGAGCAAACCCATCTCTAATAAAAAAAAAAAAAAAATTATTAACCACTAAAAGCGAATAATGTCATTTAAACTAAGTAGCTACAAGTTTAAATAGAATACTATCCTAATATAAAAAAGTATTTTCCTTCAACCATGTCCTCATAATTATGCTCCTTTCATTAAAAAATGTTGCTACGTTTGAATGAATAAATTTTGTACTTATAGGAATTAATTAAATAAATTACGAGTGTACACTTTACCTACTTTTCTCGTAGTGAAATTATTCATTTAATAAAATAGCCTTTTATAGTGTGTTTTATGAAAATGGAAATTTCCAATCTTTATATTAGTGTTCGGTTCATGTCAATTATTGTCAGTTTGTCTGTCCTATTTTATCAAAAACTATTAAATAAGTTATTTAATTAAATTTTTTACAGAGTTAATTTGTATTTTTATTAAAATATTTGTAAGTTTAACAAAATATGTTTCTTTTGTGTTAAGTTCCACAGACAAGCTGACGGTCCACTTGCTGGTAGGTATCAACCGTCGTCTATAATGCAAGCAACAGCACAAGTGCTACAAATGCGCTACCTACCATAGTACAATTATAATAAGAATAAGCTATTGGCAAGAAATAGAGAAATGGGCTCCGGCATACTTTACTCTCTCAACGAAACACAAAAGCACACATGCTGCTGTTTCACGGTAGTCTTCTGTATGTAGGTGGCCAGAATGGGAAACGCAGTAAACAAATTCCTTTGAAAACTTTTGACAAGTTGAATAAACGCAGCCAATAAATTTACAGTGAAATACACCCTGAATTTTAACCACGAATTTTAACACATCAGTATATCTTGTACAGCATATTGTACTGAGCAAAAGAACTTCGCACTTTACTAACAGAATAACAATAGTATTCTATCTATGCCATTAGCTAACTAGTTTTCAGTGCTCAAGCTGGTGGGAGGAAGGGGAAAATCCGTACAAACTTTGTCCTGGGCGCCCAATAACCTTAATTGAGTTAGTAGATACTCTAACCAACCGGAATATGTATTTCGGAGTTTTTTCTCTCTTATTTTGTCTGTGGTAGTTGTTAGTGCATGTTGAAGCATGATATGGTACCCATATTAGTTTTATTATTTTTCAAATTCAATTATTTCGGTTCGGAATATTGAGTCACAACAAATAAACACTATATTTGTTTTTCAGGACAGGTTTTAATTTCAACCTTAATTAAACAAATATAAAATAGAAATTCTATTTAAATATAAATAAACTTGTTTGTTAGTTCATGTGCCACTGATGATATTGCTTATGGCCAATGATATTTTATTGATAACATTGTAAAACTGATCTACAAAATTACCATAATTCGACAATTGAGTTGTTTCATCCAGGGAATAGTTTTAAAAAGGAATATCCAGGTACTAGTTGTACCTACCTATGAAATAGTTAACAAAATCAAATACAAAGCTTGCATCGGCGAATGACCCATCGATGCAGTCAAATGGAAGGCTTTTCTGTTAGTTTGACTAATTTTTACAATATTTTATATTACTTTACCTTTTTTCTAGATAAGATTCTAAATTTTCTGTAAACCTGAAAATGTATTTGCAAAATTTCATTATTATCAATTGAACAGTTAAAGTGTAAAATCGAGGAACTAACTTTCGTTAATTACATTAGTTACATATTAATATAACATTATTAATTGTATGTAACGTTAGTTAAATTACAATATTAATATATAATAGGTATTCTCAGTAACATTCGTGATACATTTTATGTGTAATGAAAGAAGTTAATTAATTAATTAATTAATCAATATCCTTACATCGGAGTCACATTCATTTTCTTTTGTCAATAATGGAGAAATTACATCCAATTGTAGGATTTGCTACAAATATTCTAATGTTATCCAAGTTTTACATCTACTCCTAACAATAATACAATAATGGGATAATCAGGACATTATAACTGATAATATAGGTATTTGTAGTCGCCTAGTGTATGATCAAGTTGTAAATAAATCATCAGGATTCCTGTGATCTAGCAGCAACAATTTTTTAGTTATCTGGATATTTTTTGACACACATACACGTACAAGTAGTTTTTTCTGGTTTCTTTAATGAAATATTTGCACACTTGCACTACAGACCGTTTGTAACTTATATTTTGTTAACTTGTTTTGTGCCTAGAGTCTATGGTTGGCTCACAGGCTCATGACGGTACCCAAACCAATGTGGCGTCGTACTAATCACAGCTGATAGTTTTTTAACGGGTTTATATAAATAGACTGCATTTTATATTTATTTCTTCAAGAAATATATAAAAGAACTAACAATAACCACGTTTAGTGAGCTTCATAGACATGATTAAATAATTTGATATGGTTTCCAGATACCAGTCAAATAGTCAATTACACAGAACTGGTTAGCTGTAATTCGATAACAATAGTTAGAGCACATAAAGTACTCAACTTGACATTACGACCTAGTTTAGCATAAGTCTAAACTAACTAAGCATAAGTCTAGGATGATGAACAGTTCACAAAATACAATCCTGATAAGAAAGTTTAAAACAAACAGAAAAACTTTGCAGGAAAATTTATCCCCCTAGTCATTATTGCTTACACTACAAACTATGGCAGTACTGTATTTCTAAGTACGTGCGTAAAGATATCCATAAATTTGTCAGCGTTTACCTTCACCTATATGTTCATCCCATTATTTCTTCTCTTCAAAACCAAATAATACATTTCAGCATTATTATAGCTTTCTCAACGCATCAGGCCCAAACGACATAACCCATGATGGCATCATTACAGCATTATTTACATAATCGTTCCCTCTTTCCTATTTATAAAGCTTGGAAACTATTGTAGACCGTATTGCTATGTCAGTATGTTCCAAATTTCAACTTTCCCTTAAGAGAATCGCTGAGATATTGTTCGTTTTGAAACGGCTCCCGTTACTGAACGCCCTATATTAAGACACTTTAACATTCAGAATGATAGGTAATGATTGTATTTCGGGTTGCTTTTCGAATTGTTTGGCTGTGTTTAGGGAGGATTTCTTCAGTTTTATTCAAAGAGCAACAGGGTAAATGTCGAAGATTTTTTTTAACCTATTTTAATACCGGTAGAAGTCACGTTATTGTTCGTATTGTCAACGATCCATTGATCACACAGCAGCGGTTAGTTTTAGAAGAGAATACAGAATAGAGACTAATATTTCGGGTCGCTTTGGGAATTGTTTCTTGGTGTTTAGGGAGGATTTTTTTCAGTTTTAATTTAAAAAAACAATAAGAGTAAATATTGAAGATTTTTTTCGCAAACCATTTTTTGATAGGAGTCACGTTATTTTTCGTATTGGCAACGATCCACTGATCACATAGTAGCGGTTAGAAGGCCCTTAGTTTAAGAAGAGATACAGTCTGTAATTATTATTGTATTTTGGGCTGCTTTGGGCATTGATTGGCTGTTTAGGGAGGATTTCTTCAGTTTTTTTTTATAAAGCAACTTAGTAAATGTTGAAGATTTTCTAAACCTTTTTTTGATATAAGTCATGTCAATGTTCGTATTGTTAACTATATATTTATCACACAGTAGCGGTCAGAAGCCCCTTAGGTGAAGAAAAGATACACCCTCTCTTGTTATGTTCTTGCACTGTCTGAAAGATAATGAGATGCTCTGATGAGATGTTCCAATTAATGCCTAAACTGAGTTCATCTAATCGTGTTCTATCATGTAATAGCAATTTACTTGCATGTGGTGAATTCGGAACTATTCTAAACACATATTCAAGTAGCACTATAATCAATTTTGGAAACCCTATTTCAAAGTTGAAGCATTCGCTGAGGCAAACGAAACTTGCTTGTTTAACTGTTCACAGTTAATTCCTCCTCCTCATGCATTTGTGTTTCTTGTTTATGTAAATAATGTTTGAATGGATTCTAGGGAACAGTTTCTATGTATTAATCATAAGAATTTGCAACCGAAACGAGGGTAGTTTAGTCAGATGTTATCAACATTAATTCCAGTTTACTGTAATTTTAGTTGTAAGTAGCTACTGCTAATATACTCTACCTTAATATTGAGTAATCTGCAACCCAAAAAAACCTAATTTACATACTAATAAAAAGCTAATAATTTGGCAATTCTAGAGCCTCAGTCAACAAATTAGCTTGCCATACAACGAAGTAATGCAGCCAGCATGCTTGTGACCCTGCCTAAAGGACCGAAGCTTAATATTAAATTCATTTTGTAAATATATATTATATATAATTTAGTTTTAGATATAGATTAGTTGTTAATTTATTAATTAATAATTTTTGTTTTGTATATTAGTAAAAAAAACACTAAAAAACGTTCGCGATTACTTAGTGTTAGTGACGTCACTTCTGTCTGTTTATTATTTATTTATTTATCGTCGAATTTATAAGAGGTACGTAGATTACAGGTATTTAGACAATAAATTTATTAAAATATTTTATTTTATTAATATTTTTACTAAAATAAAATATTAAATTTATAATAACATTTTCAAACAGAATCTATAATTTTTAAACAATAAATATGTGATCGCTCGTGGTAATGTTACATGAAACGCCATAAAGGTCTTAAACGGATAAAAGACAATTTCATCGAAGTATTATTCTTTACTGAAGCATTGAAACGCAACGGCACATGTGCTTTTATTTCACGGTGGTCTTACTATAATATTAATTTAAAATATTTTTTATTTGTTGATAGGCAAAATTAATAACGAATAACTCATTACATATTTATAAAAGTATCAATGAATTGCTAATGATTTTGGTAAATACTACTTACGTCCCTGTAAACTTTGTATTACTCTGTGGTATGGATCAAAATATTTTGTATCGTTTCAGTATTTAACGATACAGCCAGTCACCGTGATTTCGAAGGACCAGACACAAAAACAAATTACACAAATTGCACAAGGAAGCCCCTGGGCGGGTTGAAAAGCTAATATATTAATACGACGTATCAATCATAGGGAATGATGAATCACCGCTCCGGCGCATCCGTGAATTAATATTGCTTACATGACGTGTTGTTTTAATTGTGTTTTTGTCCAGCGTGCCATTTTATTGACCACTGAGCCCAAATATAGGACATTGTGCCTTATTCGGAACACAAATTCGATTAATCTTCAGCGGTATCGACCAATAGCATCCTGAGTTTCTTTATAGAGATTTTTCTTTGGATTTTCTCACCTTAACTAGCCTTACGATTTAAAGTGAAACCTGTTTTATTTTGCTGTTTTATGTTTTAATTAAAAATTGAATATAGAGTTAAATATCTAAAATGAGCACATTTTATTTATTTAGCTTTATTTTTTTATTTTTTTAAATTAATACAATGAAACAGTATATTTATTTTTTTAATCAAGCTATTAAGGATTAAAAAAATCAGCGATCTTGATGTTTAAAGTTGAATTTAGAATGATTTATTTAATGCAATTCATACCAAAAGGTTTTTGAAAAGAAGTTAGAAGAAGATTTTGACCTAAATTGAGAAAAATATAGCACACATTTTTTTTTTTAATTTAGAGTTCTTACAGTATTGTGTCAGCTGCCATCAGTACATATATGTTTACATTAAAATTTTCAGTTTTATTTATAGACATCGACCACATTGAACCCTTATATATATTATTATATTTATATATGAATATTCTTAAAGACTTAAATATCACTTACAAACAGCTGATGGTAAAGTTACTTATTACGCCTTTTTAATATTTTGTAATATTTTTGCCTTTACTTTATTTCTTAATTGAAAATTACTGCTATGTTTTATTTAATTTATACCATCACCGACCTTAAATGCTTAGGTAAAATCAATTACACGTTAGCAAACAATTAATCTTCGTTAACGGGCACCTCGTTTTTATAAACTCTAATTAGTTTCGGAAAATATTTAAATATTCGTTGAGGATTTTTTTTTTTTTTTTGCTGAATACGTTTCCTTTATCTTGGGCTTGTTCCCGTAAACAAAATTTAGTACTCGATTTTTTAATGGAATTTGTGATTTTTGCTGGCTTTTGTGTATTTGAAATTATACACGTCCGTTCAGGAAAATTCTTTTCTACGAAATCTTTCGTTACCTACATCAAAATATACTTCGGTTAAAGTTTGCAAAAAAAAATTAACAGAGAAATTACTTTGACATTGTATCTATTTATTTGTTTTACATTATATTCTAAATAACCAGAAATAAAATGTAAAATATATTTATCGTTAATTTTTTCAAGGGAGCCGTAACAAATTCCTGAAGGGTCGACAGTGCACTTGGTATTGCTTATGTCCTTTAAGGCAACGGTGATCACCTACCACCAATGACCGCCAGCCTGTCTGCCACCCTTTATAATATAAAAAATATATATTTCATATTGATTATATATTTTTTTATATATAATTTTGTTTCTAACGGCCAAATAAATAATACCTACCTGTCTTATCGAAATGGACTTTCAATTTTACATTAAATAACGACCTTAAACAAAACAACATTTACATTGTCCGAAATTATTACCAAAACAAAGGAAATGGTTGTAAAACAAAGTGGTTTCATAGGATATTAATAAATCTGCAGTAGGGGAACTATTTAAAAGTAACCAATATGTAGGTATTTTAGTAGTTAAGGCGTGAAAGTTGAAGTGAAAACGAATACTAAATAAACTAAATATTTCACAATTTATTTTTTGTCAGGCAAAAAATAAATAAATATGACTGTTAACGGCATAAGGGTTCCAACTGCCTACCTTGCAAAGACATAGGTAGGCGTATTTGTGCTCTGTCTTATACACTCACCGACACACAGCAAAGTAAACTGCAGTTATTTTACTGTGATCTTCTGTAAGAGTTTGGTTACTGCCACCAAAGGCTGCCCAGTCCATTACTGGGAAACGCAGTCTCCTTAACAGAGTGCTAGATTTGAATATACGCAGTAAAGGCGCTATATCGTTTACTTATTTAGCTTGGTCGGTGACAAAGTAGTTGTGTTCGGCATAAAATAATTTTGTAGCCGAGATAAACTTAGCGTTTCCACTTTAGCTTTATTTCTTTTCATTGTCACAACCCTTTGTGTGGCAACGTCACTCCAACTCCTTTGTTACCTTTGTGCTGAGGGTTGACAAGCACATTTATGACGTGCGACTTTCGTCGCCCGGTGTCGCCTTTTGGTTGTATTAAATTATGCGGGAATAATGTTTTGTGTTCTATAGAGGTAAGATGGGGGCTATCTCTCGTCGAATGTCATTTTCACAATCTCATTTAATTCTCTATAATGACAGTTTAGTTGCAAGAAATGTGGCCTTTGAAGTACCTACACGGTTTGTTCTCTAACATACTCTCATCACTAGTATCCATTATGTAAATCTAAATCTTTGTGAAATGAATATAAAAATCTAAATTTTTGTTTTTTTTTTAAATTTTTAAGGCTTTTCCCTTAGGGACATGTCGCCTCATTGGGTAAGGTATTATATACATAGCTAAACTGTACTAGATACTACTATACTAAACTATTACTAAACACTAAATCTAGAATGAAATTTTTGTCTTAAGGAAAAGTTCTGGTTGACAGAGGAAACTAACAATTTTCATGGACACCAAATTTTCCTTACTCAATATAACAATAACAGTAATTAAATTCACATCTTATTGACAAACGTATTTCAGTGGTAATAACGTCTAAAGACAGTCGCAGACAGCGGCTGATTAAGTCCGGTACAGTCGTCGCCAGCGGTGATTAATGGAACAGAACGCGTCTGAGGGACAGATGTGTTAATTAGATCTACACGTCCGAGATTTCTCTGCTCGACTGTATACCTACTTATGTTAAACCTAATGAGTTTTTTCAGCGAGTTTTATCTTATTTTTTTGTTAAAAAATTTTTTTTTTTAAGATTAATTAAACAATATGTTGGTGATATTAAACTATTATAAGATAACACATGATATAAAGCGTCATTAAAACGTGGCAGTTGATTTTTAATTGGGAAACTTAGATAGGTAGGTACTTATATATTTTTAAAAAAAGCACAAAGCAACTATAGGTGAAAATAAAATCCGTACTAATATTATAAATGCGAAAGTATGAACGGATGTATGGATGTATGGATGTTTGTAACTCTTTCACGCAAAAACTACTGAACCGATCACCATGAAATTTTGCATACACGTTGTCTGGGACACCAGAAAGGACATAGGGTACCTTTCATCATTCAACGCGGACGAAGTCGCGGGCACCAGCTAGTAAAAATATAAATGGATTTCCAGTTACAAATTTATGAGAGACTCTGTTAGACCTTTAATAGGTATATATTCTGACTAAAGATGATTTATCTATGATAATTTTATTTATCATCTCAATTGCAGGGCGTCCACTGCTGCTGAAGATAGGCTTTCCCCATAAATTTAATAGGACTGGTCTGAAGACCGCCATATAATTTATTTTTAATATTTCTACTGTTCGAATCATTTATTTACCAATGTTAAAAAATAAACCAACGAGTTGTTTGGTTAATTTATTTTTAACGCGTTACTAGTGAGCGCTTTAACTAGTCAGTAGCTAGTTTAAATTTTATATGAAGAATACTTTCTCGGAAGCACTTAACGATACTGCTTTGTAGGTTAAGTCTTTCGTATATTTCCCTCAATTGCATGCTATTAATTTATGTTTTCTCTCTACCGGCAGAAAGCATGTCGTCAGAGATAACCATATTTTGCCTGTAACGCAAAATTTGTCATGCCCCTTAATCCGATTTACGAGATGTTTACTGGATTAAGCGAAAGAGAGGGCTATGCTTACTTATTCTTCTATGTTCAAAGCACATATATATGAGTATGAACTTTTTTTTTATATATTGATGAATGAAAATGTCTACTTGATATCTATTCCGGTCAATTAATTTTTATTTTATTTTTTATTATTAACTTCATCTCATGTAAAATTTTTAATTATATTTCCCTGTAGTTTATTTTTTATATCATACTAGCGACAAGAATTTCATTCAAATTAAAGTTAATAATTTTTTTTACTAACCATACCGTTATGTGCCAATATAGATAGCAATATTTTCTGAACGAGTGGCAAATAGAGTAAATAGATGCTTATGCTGACTATAATGATTTGTACATTTTAAAGTGAAAAAGAGTGTATTGATGTTTTCTGGTTTTGTAACCAGACCGAAAGACCTCAACAGTTAGCTATCCAAGTAATGTGATAGAATTGAGAATCTGTGGCGTCCAGTATTGTGGTAAAAACTAGACTTGTCAGAGCACTCACCATTGTACCTATAGAGCCTACAGATTTGATTGATCGCCGCTGTGAGTCGTGACGTGTAGAGTACTTTTCCGTTCCCAATTGTAGTTTGCTATTTTGTACCATCGAAATGGCAACGAAAACAAATAAATTTATTTTCACGGTGCGTCCATCAAAATCCGATATCTATAATATCCAAAAAAACATATTTATCAATATTAAACAAGGTCCGTGTGAAGGATTCACGCGTCCGCATTGATGACGCTAATCCTCGCAACTAAACAAGACAAATGATATCAATAAAATAACAAATGACAGTTTTATTGCTATCCCTATACAAAAGTGAGCCGTTAAGACACTCTAATAGCCTGTAATTCCTTTAACGGGTCGCACAAATAGGTGAGTTTGCGGTTTCAAGTCAATACCATTGTTGTTTTAAAGATAAACATATAAAAAAGCAATAAAAGCAATCTCATCGCTGCCATTAAGTGTTACGTGTTTCGTATACCAAATTTGAAATATTAATTATATTGCAGAATTCTATTCATCCGTACTAATATTATAAATGTTAAAGTATGTTTGGATGTTTGTAACTATTTCACGTAAAAACTACTGAACGGATCACCATGAAATTTTGCATACACGTTGTCTGGGACACCAGAAAGGACATAGGGTACCTTTTATCGTTCAACGCAAACGAAGCCGCGGGCACCAGCTAGTTCATGAATAAATTCTTGTTGACATTGACATAAATAATTATTTTATTAACGATAATTCAGAAGCTATAGACAATATATTCCACATGTTAGGTCAGGTTCTGCTGACTACCCCACACGGGGTCGAAGAGTCGGTATACGCCGCTGTGGATGTTCCAGTGGGTCGCCACAGGAGTAGAAAGCAGCCTGACTACAGGAGATTGGTCCGCGAGGTCATGGTGGTGCTTGTGGGGCCCGGGGATAAGGCCTCCCGGGTCTCATATTTGCCGCCGATGGTGTAACATGGGGGGGGGGGGGGGGTTTAGTGCGGTATTGCACGGTGATAGGTCACTTCGTCGGGTGAGTCCCACATACCCCTTGTCGCCGACTCCCCTCGTCGGCTAAGGACAATACGTAAAGTGTGATTTCCCCTCCAAAAAAAAAAGTTTCCTATTATACTGGACGGTGTTAGTAGCTGAAAATTTATATATTTTTTGCACCAACTCAAACATAGCTACACTAATATTTACTTAAAAAAACTACACCTTTCTATTTAAAGTACGGAACGCAATCCACTTGGTGGTAGGAGTTTACTGTCGTCTATTAACAAAATCAACGCTATAACGTTTGAAAATATGCTGCTGTTATAAAAGAAAGAAGGATATGCGACAGGGAATAGTATTCTGGCATTCATTACTCGTTTACTGAAACACAACAGCTGTTATTTGACGGCCACAACTTTATTGTTGCAATCCGGTGAAATTGTAGATTCAGAATAGTGGGAACATAGCCTTAATGCATTTAAGCTATGAATAATTCATAGGAATAAGCTCAATGTACATTGTATGTAACAATACAACGATACTAGAATTTGTTATATGTCTGAAAATTTACTCGTTCCGAATTGGAGTCTTAAATTACACGTCCTTCTAAACCGTACTTGGCTAGATATAATATATAATGCTTCTCACCAATAGGATGAAATCTGTGCTTAGCGATCGGACGCTATTTAGGCTTTTTAAAATCTGCCTGTCTTTTAGCCGCTTTGTAAAAAGGTTTTATATTGTAACTGAATCTTTTTGTGATTTTGGTAGATTAATATATTTTACTGCCACAAAAAGAATTATATGAGCATTTAAGATCTAATTTTTTGCCTCGAACTTGTTAAGCAATGCTTAGTTATGTAAACCTCGTTCGGCTTATAAATTTTTTGAAACCAGCCAATTAGTTTTATTTAAAACTTACAGTGAAAATATATTATAGTTTTCGTTTGAATTTATAGAAAAAGAGACAAATGTCACTTGAAATGTATTTATAATAGATACATAGATATTAAAATTAATTATTATTTTGTAAATTGTTTGACGGTTTAGACCTCTTAGCTCGAAGCTTTCGACATCCATACTAATCGTTAGACCCTAAATTAATTACTATAGTGACTGGAGTAAGGTTACCTTAGAATGGATTGGTGCTAAAATATATACCCAGAACAAGACTAATTTTCAAAACTTCCTGTCCGTAGTTAATCTTAACCTTAACCTTAGCTTTACCAACGAACTCCCCCAGATTAGTATATGAGACTTCATTGTGGTTATGAAACTGTAAGGTCCCTTGTTTTACACAGTTCGAATATTTAGAGAAAACGTTTTCGAGAATTAAACCCGATAATAAGAAGTATAAAAGAATTATTTGTTTGCTGTCCCAAACTGTCTCTCTGCTACTGATTTTTTTAGGTAATAGATATTCTCTTCTAGAGAGAAATTCCAGATGACCAAACTAATTTATACTTTCAAAGATAAAATAGAGAGATTTGTTGACCAACCTGTATGGTGATTTAAAATGAAAACTTGCAAATGGTAATATTAAAATTTTAAAAAGTTCAAAGCATTCTTCATCTTTTAATATTCGAAGTAATCTTTTTCCTGCTTCGCTCAACTTGCAAGCTGGTGATTTCAATGTAACACAGTCAACGGATACAGCATATTATGTGGATATATTTTTATTTTAGAATTTATCAAATGTCTTAAGAGTTATTTTTATCTAATAGATCTTTGCCTGATATTATTCCTTTATCACATATTTACTCGCTAATTTAGTTATGTATTGAGCACACTGAAAATTGATATCCAAGTCGAATTGCAAAAAAAAACCAGTTCTATATACAAAAACCACTTTCTCAGCATTCAGAAAAGCCTTGGATGCTATATATACCACTCTGATAATAACTTATTTACACGCTAGCGACCTGGTCTAGGTTTTGAACGGAGTTGGAGTTTTCAAAAATCAATTCTTAACGGATGCTTACGGTATAAAACAAAGCTAAAATTTATTTATTCATTTATGTATTTATTTATTTATTTGTTTATTATACAAGGCCGCCAACGAGGCAGGCATAAAAAAATTGCTAACTTTTACTAATTTTTTTTGCTAGTTAAAGGTGGCTATTTATAGACCCAGTATAAAACAACATAAATTATTTAGTAAAAAGATAAAACCAGTATAAAAATAGTACATCAACATATGGAATGCGCAATTTGAATTTTAAATTCAATTAAAAATTCTAATTGAATCCTTGTAATTTAAATAAAAGCCTTCCCCATTTATCCCACTTTCCATGTGTGAAAACTGAATTAAAATCGGTCTACCCATTCTCGAGTTTTTGAAGCACAGACAAACGAAGTTAACATTTATATAAAAAACATATTAGATTTTCAGAAAAATGTTAGTACTATGCCAGGGGCGGGCCGCTAGTCTATCTATTTATGGGTGAATATACAAAAATTGGGTAACTCAATGTCATCAGCCAATAGATACGAAGTATTATTATCTTTTATTGATATTACATTTTATTTTAAAACCATTAAAAGTCCTTTATTTGGCCACCCAATTTCAGCTCTTTATTTTAAATACAAGTTTAGTAAAAAACACAATAAATGCTTAAAACGTCAGTCCTTTGGCATGTCACAATCCCGAAAACCAGCAATCAAGTGACTGTATATTAAACATTATCATCGATTTAAGAAAACTTACTAATTCACTACAATCTGTGACGTACATAGTAATGTATACTACAACTTTCATAATATAATATTCTCCACTTTATTTTAAAAAAAATGAGAAACTTTGTGTTTAGTTTCAATCGTCAGTCCGTTGTGTGTTTTTTAAATTTGAAATTCGCGAAAAATATGCCCGACTCAAGGTCAAATCCTTGTTTAAATTTTAAAGTTGTTAATGAATTTAGCTGCGGACCGCACCATTTGATGGCCATCATTTGCTGTACCAGTGCTAGAGTTGTGTTTACCTTGTATACACGTGCTGATCCAGTCAAAATTTCAGTCTTTTGGTGAGTCGTTATTTTCTTGTTAACCTGAGGTTTATTTTCATTTATACATAGTTAACTATGATTTGTCAAAATGTAGTTTGTTGATATTCTAAATTACCAAAAGAAACATTAGTTTTAATTATATCTTAAAATTTACGTCTTTTTCGTCAGTCCGTTGGCGCCAGTCCTTTGTCAGGTATTGCACCAGAGGACTGACGTGTTTCCATGGTACTGATGTTTTTTTTGTTTTAGAGCATGTTTATCTTAATTGCTACCGTGTATAAGCATTTCTATTTTATATTTCAGTTTAAAACATCATGCGGCATGCTAAAAAAAATCGACCAGGGAAGAATATTAAAAAAAGAGAAGCTGAAATCGAGCCTCGATTGGCCAGAATTAAAAACGACCCCATTAAATTAGCGGAATACAAAGAAAAACAAAAAGTGCAGTACTTAAAGAAAAAAGAGAAAGGACAAAGAAAAAATGTTAAAGAAATGACACCACGGGACCAACGAATAACTAGAAAAACCTAGGAGACTTTATTGGTGGCAGTACGTTTTTAAAAACTAAGATGCAGAGCTTGGCACATAGATGTAAAATTGCCAGTCTATGTGTCTTTTATAAGATGTACTTCGGAGAGTGTGCTCAGGAGCTGCATGAACTCGTGCCGTCTTCCCCTTTCTTCCATCGGACATACAGACGTACAAATGGTTACCATCCTCATCTTGTCGATATCCCCCTATTTCGGACCAAGCGCTTTAAAACATCTTTTATAATGCGCACTGTCAACGTTTGGAACTCCTGAGCTCATATAACCCAAATCTTTTCAAAGTTCGAGTGAATAGGCATCTTCTGGGTTGAGAATGAGGTTCGCTCCATCTTAGACCTCATCCTTGCTACACAGTTGGTTGTTGTTCAAGAGCAAACCCATCTTTTATAAAAAAAAAAAACTAAACTAAATACTCAGCGTCAAAAATATAAACGAGTTAAAAAAGTAATAAAATCTGTTGACCAGAATTGAAGACATGAGTGAAGATATAACTAAAAAGAAAGAATTAGTCAAGAAGACCCTTTTTGGGGAAGTTATTAAAATTCACTTGGAAGAAAACTACACTAAACTAAAGACTCATGAAGAAAGAAACAAATTTTGAAGCATTATTTTTAGTTTTTTGTGGAGAAAAAGATCTCATTTTATTTTAATTATTACTATTTTTTGTTGATGTCTTTAAGGCAAAATTAATTATATTTATTTGGTTTATTAGAAAATACACACTGTCAAGTAAAATTACCTCAAAGTAATAAATATAACATTATAAAAATGTCAAAATGCTGTTATGAAGACTGGGATAAGTGATTTTCATAGTACATACTCGTATTACATTGAAATTGTTCTTAATTTCATGATGATCATAATTAGTACTTTTAAGGTAAATATTGTTAGATTTTTGTTTCTATTGTTTGTTGATTACTTAGAAAATGTATACTGTTAAGTAAAACTAACTCAAAGTAGTACAAGTTAAGTGAATAACCTTACGTTAATGTCAAAAGGCTGTTTTGAAGATTGAGATAGTATTTTCTCCCAGTATTACATATTAATAATTATTTTTGATTGTTAAGTGATTTTAATACTTAAAAGACATGTGCCATTATTAAAACCTAAGAGATTTTTACTAAGTTTTATTAAATTCCATTATAATTCTTATGCAATTGTGTATTTTATCAGTACTATGTTACCCTCGTCTGTCCCCTGGCAGTAAAATTCTGAAATTTTGAAATATCTCACAATCTACTTAAAAAAGTGACTGGCCCGATTTGGGACAATATATTCATTAGATTAGCTATCTTAAACACCCGAATTTGTAGAAATTTGACTTAATAACTACAGTAAACAAAATATCCTCAAGAGTTACCCAACTTTTGTATAATCACCCTTATCTATATATATAAAAAAGGCGATGTGTGTATCTATGTTTCCTATGGACTCCGAAACCGCTGAACCGACTTCTATGAAATTTTCACACCATCTTCAGATTAGTCCAGCGAGTGATCCTGTGAACTTTGGTAGCGATCGGATAAGAAAAATGGACGCGGACGAAGTCGCGGGCAAAATCTAGTAGACTATAAAAGATAGTCTTTTACGCATCACCTTGCGTCTACTAATAGATTTGGGACATTTTTTTACTTTTTTGGTATATAATTGAATGCCGAAATCGATTTGATATCGGCCTGTTTCAATGTTTTCCAATTAATTAGTAGAACATACAGAAAATTGGTAGTATTGTTTGAGATGACAAAATAGGAATCACTTAAAAGGGGGAACGCCACGAAAATAATACGAAATTGCAAGTTCAAACGAAGCAAAATTGAGACATATTTCAAGGAACGAAATTATTTAAGGCGGCGAAAGCGGAAATCCGTCGTACAGTAGAAGAACTCACAAAAGTATAATTAGATTTTCCAGGGTCGAGCTAAAATGGTTTTTCACTTTGAAATGAATAGTGGATAATTTCATCTCAAGTATTCTTATTTTAATTCATACTTGACTTAAAGCGTTCAAGATTTAAATAAAAAAAAAATTGACCAGTACTGATTAGTTCACACAATTATGCATTACGATTTTACTAACTATACTAGCTGAGCCTGCGACTTCGTATGCGTGGTATTCATAAGCGAAGTATATCAGTAATCGGTATATAACTTTTTTGTTTGTAAACCGACTGGAATGAAACAAATACTAACTTAACTTACTTAGTAACTAACTTACTAACTAACTAACTTACTAAATTAAACAAACACTAACTAATTAAAATACTAAACTTACTAAATTCTAAATGTTGATGTCTAATGTCTAATGTATTTGTTTTTGAGGGGATTGTCTCTGTTTTAAAGTTTTATTTATTTTACATTTAAACTTCTTATGACAATAAGTGACAGTTGAACTCTGAAAGACCCTAAAGATCCTATCAGAGTATCATATAAAGTTACGATAGTGGAAAAAGCTCAAGTGTGTTATTTAATTATCTTTACAATTATATATATATATATATATATATATATATATATATATAAAGATGTGAAATTGCCTTTCATAAGAGAAAAAAAAAAACTATTATTAATACGAATAGGTATAATATATAAATTCATATTTATATTCGGTACTCCCCTGAAACTATACACTAACAATTTCCCACCATAATTTCATAATCTTACGGCCATTTTCCCATTTTTTTTCTGTGAAGGCACTTTAACAGAAATATAGCCAGCGAAATAGAGATATGAAATGAAATAGCAGCTCATAAATAAAAACAAGTGTTTATACATCGCGCTCGTAATTATGTTTAGGGGCCTTTTTATTTCTGACAGTAGAATATTGTATAATTTATCCAGGAGATAAACTCCACTAGTATTTTCTATCTAAAATAGTTTAACATTCACATGACTATACATACCTACATACTATTTTAACTTACTACAGTTCAGATGACAATTTAGAAGTGGCAGGGCACTTCTGCAGTCATAAAATGACCATAAAATGGCCTTAATAAGACCAACCTGAATAGAATATGATTTATAACTACGTTTATAATTTAATAATATTTTTATAAACTAGTCCTAATTTAATGAAATCAGAAATTTAGTCTAAAATAATTAACTAGGCATTATTATACAACACTAATAAAGTAATTAATTAATAGATGAGATTGAAAATAAAATCATACTAGCCAAGTCAAATTCAATTTAATTTATCATCATTAAACGCTGAGTTCTTGGCATTTGTCAGATCTTTCTTGCAGATTCATGCATCTTTTTATACGCTTGCAAGTTTCAACTATCAAATTGACTCTTATAGGTGCTCATTATCTCCAATCTACAATCAATTATGTAATGTCAAAAATATTATTTTTTAAATATTAAAATATCCATAAAGAAGGCTATAAGCGAAAGCTATGAGAAAGGCTGAGGACAGGGTGGTATGGAAACAGCTGGTGGTCGATGCCACCAAGGCATTTCAGGCACTCTATCTATTAATTAAAACATATTTAAGTGTTAATTAAACGAAATCTATAAATAATTGTAAGTAAACACAATAAGAATAAAAATATGATTATACACTGTAGGTAATCCAATAAAATGTCATAGTGCTGAGCAACAATACGCTCTTTCATTTTAATATGGCCGTTCGAAATACGTTTCGTATAATAAATTCGTATCGTTTGTAGTGTAAATCTGTCTCGATTCGAATTCGGCCCCTGTCTGCATCGTCCTGTATTAATTACTTCCCTTTATCCCTTTATCAATTCAATTTTAAACAATTGATTGTGTAATTAATCCTTGTGTCGAATTTGAGTTAAGTTTCGTAGCTTTGTTTGGTCGGTTGTTAATTTGATCTACAGTACTCTTTTATTTTAGGTTTTTAACTTTATATATTAAAAAAAACATAGCCTACGTTACACGTATGTAGGCTATATGTGAAATAATTTTCAAATACGGTCTAGTAGGTATTTATGTATTCATTACATACATAAATAGAAACATTTTCTCTTTATAAATATTATAAGTGTAAATTGAGTTAACATGCCAATGTTTTAATATTTATATGCCATAAAGAAATAATTGAAATAAAAACTTATGTTGCGTTATGAATTGACAACATTTTTAAAATTAAACATATTTTTTTAAATTTTAAGTGTCATCTGGTAGTTAGTTTTGTGTAATATATTATCTATGCCTTGCCTTAAGCTGAAATTACCCTCACCAGATCTATGGCAGATACAAAATCCACTGCAATATAGGTACAGCATTTAACCCTTTTAGTAAAACTGTAGTACTATTTATTATTCTGTGTTAAAACTCTGTTTATGTTTATTTATCATCAACTATCTCAAGTCTCGACTTTTAAACCAAAATTTACAACATTCGTAATATAACACAAAGCCAAGGCTCACATTTTTGTGCTTGTGTACCCAAATCGCCCAAAGCTGAATATGAACTCATGACAGATGCCACACTCAATGACAAAAGCACAAAGTCTGGTTTATGCCACTAGAGTAAAATGGTATATTAAAATACCTTAGACTAAAATGGTGATTTCATATATAAAATTATATTTAGAGATTAAAATATAAGCTCAAATCAAATCTTAGTTTTAGAAGGAACGAAATTGCTCTTGTCATAAATAAAGAAATCATCGCTAAGTAACTTTTTGGACGAAGAAGGTTAGGTATACTCATCTAAATTTAATGTCCTAATTTAATGTTAGAGGACATTAAGTTTAGTTGAACCTAACTTCATCTTATGCTTTTATTTTATGTTTTTTTTTTTAATGAAAAATCTCTGTATAGCTCTGTATGGCATTAAAAAAAATAAAACGTTTAAAATAATAATTATTCCCGTCTAAACCTCGTATATAAATACTTAATATGCTTTTCTCCTATTAAGGCAGATAAAAAATAAAAGTATCAAGATAATTTAGTCCAATTTCCTTATTGCACTCTACAAATTTTTATTTCCGAATTTGCCACGAGATTCTAGTAGACCTCTGGTATTGTTTTTTAAATTCCAGAGGAAAATCTATTTGAAAAGAGAAAACGCGAAAAACAATAGATGCCTTTCACTTACAAAACACACACAAAGAGCATTCGATAGTTTCGTCCGATGCAATCGACACCGACTGCGATGGGATCCAAAAAAAAAATCCGACCGCTTTTTGCCCGTGACACTTTTTAATTTGAAGCCCTCGCCTCTATTTATTTTTGCCAAAAAAAGAATGAGTTATACGGTTTCCAATGTCATCTCGTGTCACGTAGTCACTAAATAAAACTAGGCTTCTATAAAATCCAATAAAATATACAGCGTGTTGCTTAAAAGCCAAAGTCGATCTGGTTTCTATTCTATAACGGATATAAAAACGAATTTCATTGCTTTAAAAATTATGACAAACAATTTATTTTATATATTTTTGAATCAAATGAAACTAGTGAAATTGTGTGTGTAATAATTATTATTACTTTTGTTAAATAATTATTATCAAAGTTGACTCTTAGCAGCAGCAGCTCTGCAGGGATTTGCCTCCAGTATAATTATCCATAACACAAGTCTATTAAGTGTTTACCAACAATTTAGTATTGGCGATAATATGAAACTAATTCTGGCGATTTATTTATTTTCTATTTTCCTGCAACGACTATCTTTTGCTGATAAATCCTTAACTGGTCAACTTCCCCAAGTTAGCTTTCAAAACCAGGCAGTACCTACATGATCAAAAGTATAAAAAATATATACAATTTTTGACGTAGGTATATTGGAAATAAAACTTTATTTCCCCATTGGCGATGAATTCCCATGCAGCATAAATTTAACAATAAAATTAACAATTCTCTTTCTGGGCTATGTTCCACGGGCAACATAGTTACTGTTTTTTTTTTTTCGAATCCCGTTGCATTTTGATGCTAGTTCGTTCGGTTTATTTTTGTTCAGAGAGAATAATGGGTAGGTATACGTGGGTTTCGCATCGTCGGCTGTTGCTTTATGCTCGGAAAATTGCTTTTTTTTTAGTATAAACTCTGAGAGAATGAGAACATCAAACAAAAAACGAATTTTCCCTGTCAACGATGTTTGTCGTATTGGCGATGAATTGAAATCAAATCCTGTCATTATAAATTATTATTTTTTTTTTAAATTTTATAACACTAATCAAATGATTTCATTTGCAATGAGTGTAATAACTTTTGATGATATATTTGCTATGATCCAATTTATTTAATAGGTAAACTGCTTTGCAGCAAGACAATAACTTTTAAAGCATTAAAATGAAAATTATAATTATTAGATCAAGTAGGTCTCAGGGAATTTGTTAGTTCTTTTTTTTTGTCTTAAAAACTTGTGAAATTATAATGTTACTAGCATTTGACAGCGACTCCGTTCACCCTCCTTTTTCTTGAACGCGGACGATTTAAAAAAAAAAATGAATAAAAGAAGTGAAAGAAGGAGCGATAAAAGAGCAATCGTCTTTATAATTTACAGTAAAAAAAATTGCATCTGTGTGAAGTCGTGGACGGGTTGATATTTGATTATATTTTGATACTTATTATACTTTTGCATTATTTTATTCTGATTATATCACACGTGAATTATTTAATAGAACGTCTTTCGATTTCTTTCTCCAGGCTCTTCATTTGAAATGGGCCGCAATAATAACTATGAGAATTAATTATGTATTTTTTTAGTAACTAAAGTATTTGATCTCGATGGTTATTTAAAAAAAAATGAAATTGATATAGCTTCGTATTTTTGTATTGAATAAAATGTCATATTATTTTGCTGACTGTACTTGACGGAAAACATATCATCCGATCAATCAAAATGCGCCGGTTGCGTACGACGTGCCGCTTAGTGATACAGGTAACAAATGAAAGTGTTAAGTACCGCCCGATTGGAATACGGGAAATATTTGAATTCTCAATTCTCGAACGCATTTTGAGGGTAGAGCGTGTCAAAAATGACGATTTTCACTCAATATTACAATGTATATTAATGAACAAAATATTTACAAAATTTACACTCTTGTAAAGTAAAATATTCGTTTCTTTATGTACAGGTTTATTTTTGAAAATTGAATTCCGTGCAAAGCTGGGAGCGGGCGAATAGTAACTTATAAGATATCATATAAAATATAGTTTTTGTCTCGCATTTTCTACTTATATATCCTACTACACTCGCATTAATCGCAATGAGTTTCCATTCAATTTAATCATCATGAAACGCACTTTCTGTAGGTATAACTTTGATAGTTGTAAGTTTAATACTTTTTGAGAAAATCTAATCAGAGTTCCAAAGTAGCGGGTGGCCCGGTTTATTTGCCGTCGAGTGTAGTTGACCCGACAGTCGTCTTTTTATCAAATGTGATTGCAATGTTTGAATAAAATTGTCAGCTAGGAACTTCACCTAGCCTCTCGGGCATTTTTTCTAATTTTTCCTTTCATAGGAACCTTTCTCGACTTGAAAAATTATTTGAAAGGAAATATAGCCGAGTCGGTTCAGCCGCCCTCAAGTTTTAGGAATAGCAACACGTTTAAGGATTCATAAATGTATATGTACACAGATTGATATATACATATTTATTCATTCATTTATATAATACACATTGATATTCAGTTTTCATCAAATATACGAAAAAAATTGTCGGCATTCTACGAGTATAATATATTAGTTCTATGTATAGTTCATAGGTAAAATGATAGCTACCTACCGGAAATTGAAAACCAAATCCTTAGGCCCTTCTGTTTCTGTGTTCTTATAAAAACATTTAGTTGTCGTGTTATATTATTCATGTTCACTTTATCTAATACAAATAAGAGGAAAAGGAAAACTAAGAGCAAATATGGAGCAAAAATAATATCCTTAATTGAAAAGGGCAATGATCCGTAACATTCCGGCATTACATCAAATGATGTAGACGTTTATGTCGCAGTAATTATTATATTTCTAACATTTGCTGCGAAATCGTCCGAGAATATTTATAAATGACTAACAACCCGCTCCCAGCTTCGCCTGGGATACAATTTTTATACACACAAACCTCCCCCAATTATCCCCTTTTTCTATAATTGAAAATCGATTGCTTTTTGAATTGTCTAGCAATAAATTAATATATAATATAAGATTTCCCATTCTCTTTCTGAGGGTCGACAAGAACTGCTTCAAGACTTTTTAACCTTTTATTGTAGCAAGTGTAAAATGTTAGTTAGATATTACTATAGATAAAAGGTGTGATGGGGAATTATTGTCACCAGACTAAAAAAAGCTGGTCTGACTGTACATTTTATAGTTTTCCAGTTTAACAGTAACGGGTCAGAAAGGCACTAAAAATCAATATATTAACTTATTAAAATATATTGATTAAATTCCCACAGTGATTCCAACGGGCATTTTTATTCAACGGATCAAAACTAGTTGGTCCAAAGGGTCCGAAGCCATTGTATCCTACAACATACTCAATATCACATTAGACGTCTCCTGAAATACAGATTCAAATATACTTCACAAATTTTGTGCGCACGCGGAATTCTTTACGTAAATATTACATCTAATTTAACATAGGTAAAACAATCGTATTAGGTATAATATGGCGACGTAAAACTTTTACGACACTCGTCTCTCCCGTATTTACGTATTGTTCCGTTCTCGACGGGAAATAATTTGATTGTTCGATGTAGGCGAGACGGAATATTATTTGTTTTCTTTTTTAGTAAGTACTTACCTACATGTCATGTTGTTGGCAAGTTTATGAATAGTCCGAAACTGAATTTATTTAGACATGGAGTGGTCACGCTTTGCGAACAGTATAGTGTTAGCGTATTTCAGTACCGTCCCAATATCATCCCTTTTAAAAAAAAAAAAATAGTTTTTTTTAATTACAAAAAAATGTTTATTTTATTTGAATCAGATCATTTAATGAATTAATTAAAAAGATATAATGCTCAAGTTCATAATTATTACTTAGATCACGAGGTTTTTAATATTTTTATTCAGGTAATTAATAACAATTCACTACTTTAAATCTATAACACAAACTAAAAATAAGCTCATTTTTGAAATAAAATCTAATTTTAATATATTTTATTTATCACATTATTTAAGTGAAAAACAATATTAATAAATCATTGGAATATTATATTCAATCGCTACATGCCATATTTAATCAAAACCTTAATTCCAAAAAATCCCATTTATGTACCTACACTACATAAACATAATTATGTAATTAATGAAAATTACTTTCGACTTCTCTATATGTTTTTTGTTTCGTGTATTTTTTTTTTTCATTAATTCAAAACGTTTTCTTATTTATTGTGTGTATTTCTTTTAATTAGTCCTATGATATATGTAAACCGAACCAAGTTAAAAAAATTATTTATAATTCTTTTAATTTTTTTTTTTTAATATTATTGTTGAAAATTTCATGCACACATGTCGTCAGTACTCTTATACTCGTAACAGTGTAATTGACTTCAATTTGAAAGCCAGTGCTTAAATTCTAATCGTTATTACTCAAAGTTTCAGGATACCACTAGTATGTTATATAAGTTGACTTTTGAGTTTGCTATAATATCCTGCAAGTATACATATACGATCGTAAGAGCCTTCAGGAACTTCAAATTGCTAGAGAGTGGAAGCAGGCTGTTTGTAATTGAAACGCATATGCGTTTTGCACTAACCACACGTATCTACTGAGTGACTAGCGATTTTGAATATACAATAACATAACCTTTGATGAAATAAAATTGTTTGTGATATCCGAATATTGTCAAAATATTTATTGTAGAGTTATGATGAGTTAGTTATTAAATAATTTTTATATAAATACAGCAATCGTGTGGCATAAGTTCTACTACAGACTGAAATCCAACTATCCACTGAAAACTTGAAAAAATTCCTTACAAAATTAATTTTACACAAAAACCTCATGATGCCCAAAACAAACGTGGCTACAATTATTGTAAGGTATTTACTTTTAAAATAAAATTGAAAATATTCAACTTGACAAATAAGTTTTATTAATTGTTAATCATAAACTTATATTAGGTATATTAATTTAAATAATTATAACATTATAAAGATACTTAAATATAAATTTTGCCTTTACAACACTACGAGTTTCCTACTAAGTTCTTTTATGCTATAGTATCCTTAAATATTATAAAACAAAGTCCTTCGCCGCGTCTGTCTATCTGTCTGTTCGCTATAAACTCAAAAACTACTGCATCGATTTTCATGTGGTTTTCACCAGTGGATAGAAGGATAACCAGAGACGGTATTTATGAAAAAGTCAATGTTTGACTTTTGTATATTTGTAAAAAATTTAAGGAAAATTTTAAACAAAAATCCATACGAAAATTATTACGGCAAAAATAATATATATGGATTTATTTAAAATTTACTTCACGTTAACAATTAACGACGTACGTGCATACGCCCTGGTATAATCATGGTGACCGTTTGCCGACAATTGTCATAAAAAAAATAACAAATTGACCAAATTAAAGAAGAACAAACTTAATGTTTCGCCGTGAATATTATGTGTCAAGTTTTAAATATCACTGAGAAAGATCAATGGGTTTGTTAACCCTAAACGGAGGCAGAAATGTCCAATTAATTTTTATATGTGCTTAGGACATTACACTGTACAAATAATTTTATTTATTGACTGCCGTCCCTACAATATTTATTTGTCACCGTAACGGAACCTGTGACTGTACATTGTTCTAAGTAATCAATATCATTTTATCTTACTAAGAACGAAAAATGGTTTTATGGTTTTTAAGATTTGACTTTTTTAATTTTTGATTTTTGTTTTTTGATTAGATTTTTTTTTTTTAACATTTGACATAGTATCCAAATTTTTTGTTTTTATTAATTGTAATTAATTTTGTTTAGATTCTATTTTCTTTTTATTTTATTGATTCGAATTTAAATTTATTTGTTGGAGTTTATGTACCAAAGTGTTATGTGTTCAGCTCTAATTGGCTTACACACTGGACCTAGATGTTGAGCGGTAGGGTTAGAATGATAAGTGTGCTAAACTGTTGCTGTTTTGAATAAATAAATAAATAAATAAATAAATAAATAAATAAATAAATAAATAAATAAATAAATAAATAAATAAATAAATAAATAAATAAATAAATAAATAAATAAATAAATATTTTTTTCTAACTTATTTATTGTAATCTATCGCATTGATTGGACATTTCACAGTATGATTGGCGAGTGTAGTGGACATGTTCAGGAGTGCGACATGTGTCGCATCCTCTTTTTAGAAGGGCAGATGACATTTACGCACTATCTCTCGTCGACGGGGACAGTCAACGACCATTTTTTACACCAAGCGTTAACAATAACAAAATCAACGCCCGACAAAAATATACGAGCAATAATTGAATCGTTTTTTATTGCTCATACATAAATATTTTTATCTAGCGTTGAATTTTGATTTTTACATTTGATGATCCCTCGAGAACAGTTTTTTTTTATGAAAGCTCCTCTATGTTCTTGTCTGTATTCCTGACAATGTGTATGCAATATTTTACGATGATCGGTTGAGTAATTAAGCCGTTGTTGTTGTAACAAATAAACTCTATTTCACATTTACAATAGTTATGATTTTCAGTGAAAGTAAACAGGACACACAGTACGGAGAGCCGACGGCCACTGGGGCCGGAAGGTTCTCGAGTGGAGGCAGCGGACTGGCAACCGTAGCGTAGGTTTTCCCCCCGCAAGGTGGACAAAAGGCTGCTGGTCGTTGATATATCCAAGCTGCTTCTGACCGCTTGTTTTAGAAAATTATGGGTGATGCCTATGTTTAGCAGTGGACGTTTTACGATTGAGATGAAGAAACAGGAACGGCACAAGACTTCAAAAAAATGTGTGTGTGTCAGCTCCGACGCACAACTCATTACGAACCATTATAAAATACATTTAAATTTTCACAATTCGAACACGCCGAAAGAATAAAATTGTTCTTTTTTAAAAAAATATTGTGTAGATGTCGCAATGTCTCTGAAACTTCAGATATTAAAAAATATTCAAAAATACAATTTGATTTTACCTACTCCCATAAATTTTCATACCACGGGCACATATATGACTCCAATATAAATAATGAATAGTTTAGTAATTTTCAGCTACATCCTTTGTATAAGTAGTTGTAATTTTCCACTATCCATATTAAAAAGTATAAACGGACATTTAACAATGTTACTGTAAAACGGTTGCATTGACGTTAACCTACATTAAAGCTCCAATAAAACTCCATTTAGAAGCCCAATAAATAAGGTAGGACAGTAAAAATAACTATTTGTAACAGCCGAAGGTAATTGTTGAAAGTAATACTGCAATTCGGCCATCAAAGTTTCACAATGGTTCGCCAATTACATCGTTTGAACGCGGTTCCAATCGCTCGGGATAAAGGCGCGTTTAGATCAAACCTTAATCAAACAGCATTTAGTTGCTAACAGAATTAACACAACATTTTATAGAGGACATTTTATTCACAACATTTTTATTCACAATTTTAGTTTTTATTGTATTTGTAACAGTTCTGAGATATAATAAACTAGCAGGATATTTCTATTTGATATCAAAAAAGATACATCCGTTCGTCTAAAGTTTAATTAGCATAAAGTGCTTTAGGAAAAATGGCAAAAAGATCTCTATATAAAAAAAAACTAGAACTAGAACTAAAATCCATTGCGTAGTTAAAAAAAATCTAAGGGTACATACAGAGGGACAGACGGTGGGAAGCAACTTTATCTTATGCTATGTAAAGATCTAACGAAGTAGAAACTAATATACATAGGTGTCATTAATTTTGTATCTCAGGGAGTGAACTCCTCCTACTTGTTTTAATTTCTATAGTGTTCCATATAATATAAAATCCTGAACAAATGACAAATCATTATCTCTTTTTTAATAAAAAAAGAAAACAGATAATCACTATTTGTATAGTGATTTGTATAGCCTTAACCACCACTAATTATTACGAATTTAATAAATAAAGAGCCAGATAACTATATAAAATGTAAGAGAGTGGATGGATCACAATAATTACTTCCATGGGATTTTTATTAGCTTAAAAAATTCCCCTTCGGCCGCCGACGAAACCAATGCTACATATCGTCATGCTACGTGGTTTCCTACAAAGAATGTTCTACGAAACTGGTTTCGTAGAAAGATGAATTTTTTCTTCAATAGGCTTCTATTGGCTGCGTTTATCGTGGATCCCGATGGAATAGCAAAATAAAAGTAGCCTTCAACTATCAGTATACTAAATTTTATCAAGATCTGTTGTTCAATGTTAAATACTCTTTTCTAACATGACTGGCTGATTTTAATATCTTTTATAAAAACGTAATTATCTAACACTTATGTACCTGTTGAAGTGTCAACTTAAACAAGTTCTTTTTATTAGACCATGATTTAAAGCGAAATTTAGGAAATTAAATTTTTTCACTTTTATATTCGTGACACGTTTCGTCCACTTGAGGACATGAGAGTTATTGCTGAATTTCAGACATATGACATTAGGTAGGAAATTAAATCGGCGTAGAAACTTAGTTATTTTCAGACCCCTAGCCAATAGCAATGCCTGTGTTAACGAAATACAAAAATGTGTTTTGTCCCTTTCCTACAAATGCAAAGATGTGTCAGAAACTGATTTCGTAACATTGGTTTCGTAGGCGGTCGTACGTAACTAGTTTCATAGAAAGAAAGAAAAAAGTCTTTGTACGTAACTGTTTTCGTAGCAAGAAAAATAACCCCTCACACGTAACCGGTTACGTAGCATTGGTTTCGTCGGCGGCCGAAGAGAAAAATCCACGGCATATTACGCTTTAAATCATTTTAATTCGATTCAACGATTGAATCCTACAATTCGACATTCAAGTTCGATACTCAGTCGAAAGTGTATCCGTCAAAGGTGATTCGGCGACTGGGTACTTCATGCAAGTTAAATTGTTCGTTTGAACGAGGCATCAAGAGTAGTTAGAGTTAGGTGAATGGATTGATACGTACTCTGCAATTTGACCACAATAGTTATCTACGGTGACTTTGTTCGTGCAGTTACAAAGAGAATTGGACAAAATGGTTTCTGCCTGGGCTATTTTCTACTAACTTACTACATTGTGGACAAGGTTTAAAGTTGCAATTAAAACAGTGCGGTTTTTTTTAAATAAGTTGTGCCCATAAATAACTTCGTGGTGATATTTCTTAGCTTTTTTGTGATTGTCACAAGTACATAAGTACGAATGTAGTAAGTTGAAAATGAAAATCTTTACAAAAAAATCGTAAAGAAATTAATAAATATAAGATTTTTCATATGATAGTAACACTTTACTTAAATTATTATATTTGATTGCTTAATAATAATCTATCTGTAAATAGGAGAAACAGAAAAGGCGTACAGCGAATTTGTTTATATTTATTCTTACATAAATTTCAATTTAATTTATTGTACTCCTGTAGTGATGTGTGTATATGAGTTGAAATAAATAAATTAATTAATCAAAAAAAAAAATCTACAATTTATACTTCTATATGCATAAATATTTTTCAGCTATTTGAAGTGTGGAAGTAAGATTTCTAGTAATTTCTTATCGAGATGTTCAAATAGCAAGACAGGATATTGCTCTTGAGCTCTTCGCTAAGGCAAATTGTCGATCTTAAAAGAGAATATGCGACTTTTTAATATTTGGTTAACGATTTCGTCTAATACATAGGTATGCGTACTGAGTTATGTATTCAAATTTATTTTCATACTTATTGTGGTGTCCACTCAATTAAATCACAATAAAACAGTAAGTAGGTACGCGGCCTCAGGGGACGTCGGCTCGCCACCGATCACAGAGCGTGTCTGCCTATGCGTCGCCTGCAGCCTGCGCACTCCGTTTTATTATAAGTATCTCACACTTATACCTTCCTTAAATTTTAAATAACTTCGACAGAATGTTTTTCTTAGACTGTTCCTATTAGGACTTTAAAAAATATATGGTATAACACATTAATACATTTATCTATTAAAATAGGAACATAGTTATTGCTTGAAACAATAACACATCCATCCAATACTTAATAATTATTATCATCAACTTGAAAGTAACTCTCTGTTATCTTTTCACGCCTTAACTACTTAACCGCAAAAGTTCCTTAAAAACTTTGGCGTTTATACTACATATTAGTTAGTAGTAGTTTTTAAGATAACGAAATGTCTTATGGCAAATAAAATAAATAAAGAAGATATATAATATCTCTTGATTGAATATAAAATGAAGCTTGTTTGAAATTTTCACATTATTGATTTGAATAATGCACGTAATCTTTTATTATCCGTAAAGGGACGAACCACTTCAAAGCTACCTTCACCTATATTATATGAACGCGCAATATTCGCATACAAAGGAAAGCCTTACAGGTTTTGTATTCATAAAATTTTATATGGAGTACATTTTGTTATACTTTAAGTTTTAATATTTAATATACATAGGTATTGTGAGTGCTAATCTTTTTATATATAACGTCCGCGTCAGATCGCTACTAAACTTCGCAGGATTACCCGCTGGACTAATCTGAAGGTTGTCTCAAAATGTCATCAAAATCGTTTCAGCGGTTTCGGAGTCCATAGGGAACATACATACATACACACATTGCCTTTTGTATATGTATATAGATGTTAAGTTGGTTTGTGTACGAGAATCTCGAGAATGGGTGAGATCGATTTTAATTTAGTTTCCACATATGAAAGTAGAGAAGAACGGAAAGATTTTTATATATAAAAACTCCACCCCGGGCAAAGCCGGGAGCGGGTCGCTAGTATTAAATAAAACATTACAGTGGAGGTAAATTTTACATTTAGGTATAAATTAATTTATTTTTATTTATCTTTAATTATTTTAACAGTTTGTAATATTAAAGTAAGAATGGTTATAAGTTACGAAAAACATTAATAATAAACATAAACTGGATTTCTAGTAAACTATCGTCTAACCAAAAACAACCATTCTACATATCGGATATATATGATTGTATGTTATGTAAAATTTACTTAATGAAATACACATTTTTCTAATTGATTAAGCATGATGAGAGTACAAGGGATAACCATTATTTCTTTATTAATTCTAGCGCTAGCGAGAGCGTAAAACATTTATATGAAAAACTGTCAACTGTCAATGTCAAATTGACAATATTCCATATAAATATTTTACACTCTCGCTAGCGAGTGAAAACTGAAAAACTGTCAACTGTCAATGTCAAATTGACAATATTCCATATAAATATTTTACACTCTCGTTAGCGAGTGCTGTCATTATAACTCACGGTAAAGGTACTGATCCAAATGTGGAATAGAACTACGGGGCAAGCTGTATCTCATGAATTGCGCAGCCAGTGTTGCCAGTCTCGGGGGAATTTTAATCAGCTTACAAGAGGCCACCGCAAATTGACAGTACTTTCATTGAGTCCCATTTGTTCTAATTTAACCCTGTTACCTCTCACCCCTATTGCCTATAGTCCTCGTTACCCGTCAAATGAATTATTTATATATTTATTACTTAATGGAAAAAATGTAGGCAAGTTAACCTAATTAAATAAAGATTTTATTTAAAATTTAAGTAATTTGTAAAATTACTTGGCAGTTTTTGTTACAAAATGTGCTCAATTAATGAATCCCATTGTTTTTGGATAACAAAGGAAATTTGTGAGAATTTTTAGTCGCAGTGCCTAATAAAATAATAACTTCACATTTTTTCACTCATTTCGACCTGTTACAACGGATTCGCTAGCGTTTTATGTTATACTTGATTTCACATGCAACTTCATCCGCATGTTTTTATAATTAACTAGCTGTCGCATACGACTTCGTCCTCGTAACTTTATAAAATATAGCCTACGTTACTATAGGTGAAAGAATTTTTAAAATCGGCCCAGTAGTTTTTGAGTTTATTCATTACAAACATACAAAAATACAAATCTTCTCTCTTTATAATCCGTACTAACATTATAATTGCGAAAGTATGGTGTTTTTGTATGGATGTTTGTAACTCTTTCACGCAAAAACTACTGAACGGATCACCATGAAATTTTGCATACACGTTGTCTAGGACACAAGAATGGACATAGGGTACCTTTCATCGTTCAACGCGGACGAAGTCGCGGGCACCAGCTAGTATTAGTATGATTGTTATTATGCTGATGTATAAACTATTTATAGTTCCATCCAAATCCATCCCTAAAAAATTAGCCATCCTAAAAAAAACTTCTTTTTTAAATGAAGATGAGGCCTATGATGGAGCGAGCTCACCCAGAAAAATCTTTTTGAGTTTATATTATTTGCAGAATAATTCAAATTTACGCGGTGGTCTTAAATTTTGATAGCATTAAAATATTTCACTTGAAAAAATAAATATGTTATTTATGTTCGTATCAACTTCGATGGTGATCGGCGAAGCAGTGTTGGGGTTAAGTGATATCATACCAACAAATAGGTATTTTGCATCCAAATGCATAGTTGTTTCAAAATTTAAAACAATCCGCTAAGAACTTCCGTAGCTTTAAATGTATCATCAAATTGGATTTCGCAAGAATATACTGCTACAGTTGCATGTATGGATTTCAATCAGCCGATCCACTCGGAGAACCTTCACACAACCAAATTCCCGACAATTCCACAACTCGGCAATTTCTTACAAATTTATTCATGAACAGATGCCAGTGGCGCCTGCACTCAAAGTGTCCTGATTTTGAATGTCGGAAGGCTCTACGTGACGGTTCCGTTCTGGGCGTATCCGCTTCACACCCTCCCAGTACAATCGCTATGACAGTGGACAAACTAGATAGTGTCAACTTACAAAATGATTTGAAAAGATAAACTTCATGTATGAGTTTTTTTTTGGTTTTTTATGTGAGGTCGACAGACAGGCTGACGGTCAACTTGATGGTAGGTGGCTACCGTCGCCTATAACACAAGCAAAGCCACAGGTCTTGCAAGTGCGATCCGAGTATATACATCAGGGATAAGGAATTTGGAAGGATTAGGAAAATGGGCTCTTTTATATGTTACTCACTCACCGAGACATATCTTACTAATATTATTAATGCGAAAGTATGTTTGGATATATGGATTATGGATGTATGGATGTTTGTAACTCTTTCACGCAAAAACTACTGAACCGATCACCATGAAATTTTGTATACACGTTATCTGGGACACCAGAAAGGACATAGGGTACCTTTCATCCAGAAAAAAGGACTATTCCCGAGGGATAAATAAAAAAATTAAAAACTAACGCCTGGCCAAAGTGTTATAACAGCACGAGGTCAAGCGTTATATTGTTTTTTTTTTTTTAATTTTCTACGCGGGCGAAGTCGCGAGCACCAGCTTGTAAGACATATAAGCTGTTGAAATTGGAATAATTTATTAAAAAAAATTTTTGTTCATTAAAAGTAAAAAAAATAACCAGTACGCATACCTACTTACTGTTTACTCTAACATCTTTGTGTTATGAAGCAATATATATATATAAATCTATAAATAATACTATTATAAAATAATACTATTGAAAGTTTGTGTGAGTGAATGTTTATTACACTTTCACATAATAACTGTAATCGGATTTTGATAAAACTTTCCTGTAATAGATTGCATAACATTATAGGCTGTAATATATAAATTATAGTGTTTTAATACGCGGTCGCTTATTAACCCCCCCCCCCCCCCCCCTTACCCTCAGCACCTCCCCACTCTTGAGGATTTTTAGTATGTTCATCTGGATACCATAAGGTATAATAATAGTAATAGCCTTTATTTTCTACTACAGTTTTAACTTACGAGAATTTTAACTTAACTTGCTACAATTTAACTTAAAATTTTTACCGTAAGGTATAAATTGTACCAATTTTCAAAAGTACACGATTTATTTCTCGTCGGGCTCGTCGAAGTGATAGAGTCGTCTTCTTGGTTGCTGATGGTCGTGCGAGCTCTGAAAAGTCTTAGTGATCAAAATTTTTATACAATTTATTATCGATGTTAAGTTTGATCACTTTTTCTTTGTACCACTTGTAAGTTTGGCGCGAATTAGAGACACTCATATTTCCCGTCTTGCAGAGCTCTTTCCGCGTTTGACTTCCTTGCGCCGTCTGCTACGAAACTTTGTGAATTAAAGCCGTCGTCACGACTTTTTCCTGAGGGTGTACTTGCTTGTGCACTTGGAGGTGTATTGTTCTCATATTTTCAAGGATTAAATTGACCGTGTATTTCTTGAACGCTTTAAAATTGCTCGCTTTGAAACGCGAGTAGCGAAACGAAAAAGTCGCAAAAAGTCGGAATAGTACACTTTAAAAGTATTCGCGAGTTTCATACGATAAGCGCGAATCCAAGTCATTTATCAATTCCTTTAATTCAAATTATAATTTAATTCAAATTTAATATAACAATATAAATGCTGCAAAAGTGTTTGTTTGTTTGTTTATTAAATTTTTATGCCCAATCATTATGAAATTTTGTATACGCGTTGTCAGGGATCTTTTATCTAGAAAAAAAGGACTCTTATTTATATAGCAATAAGAGGTTTAGCGTTATATTGTTTATATATTTTTAGTTATTTAAAATTATTATTATTATTATTTTCCAAATTCGAGGAAGGTTCTCAATAAGAGATTACTTAATTGGAAAAATTGGCCATCAATTCGAAAGCTGGGACAGTTCGCTAAAAAATTAAATAGTCTCTTTCTCTCTCTCTCTCTTTCTGCTAACTTCTTCTAAACCGGCCGACAGAATTTGATATTGTTTTCACTAACAGAAAGATTTATAAACGAGGTTTATATATTTATATAATTTGCAAAAAAAATATAGTTAAAAAAATTTACCGAGGAAGGGTAGCTAGTAATTCGATAAAAGGTTTTCATAGTTAAGCAAACGTGACAAAAATACAAGAAATACTGAATTTAATTTATAATTAATTTTGCTACACATTCCTGTCGTTGTCAAACTTTGCTACTGAACTTTCTGTTGCAAAGTGGAGTTGATAGGAAAGTTGTTGTGTACTGGAACACTTGTTGTGAAATTCGGAAAGCTTAAAACTATCGATGAACAGTGCACACAGCATACCTAGTAATTGGTTAAAACCTATATGCGCTAGTTGGAATTAGGTAATAATCCTTTCAGTGTTATTAAATCTGCTTGACTACTGACAACTGCAGACGCAGCAGGTTCAAATCCCAAGAGATATTTAAATATTTTTATCTTAATGTATAGACAGAAATGAATATCGCTTGCTCCAAGAATAAGGCATCGTCCAGAACAGTTAGAGTTCATATTATAAGAAGATGTCCATTATTGGCATATTATAATTGTTGTCTGACTGTTTAAATAAAAATAAAACTACGTAGAGTGTAATGCATTTATTGATCCATCAGAGAAACGGTTTACATCATCAACATGATGTCGAAATCGATGGTAATAACTGTATTGTTTAATATACATGGCTATATTTGAAACATAGGTGAATTTTAAGTGATTATTAATGATTTTTTATGTAATAAAATTTTATAAATAAATAAGCGCCATATTAATATATAAGTTATTAAATATAAATACACGTCACCAATCCTATCAGTTAGCAACCTCTTATCTCGAAAGTATATTGTTAAAACAATTTCTAGTACAATGTCTTTTTTTATTAATTTTAGTATTGAGTAATTCCAAAGAATTCATTTACGAGTATTTACCTATTTCCATACCTATACATTTTAAATACGTCAGAGGTTATAATTTAAAAGTTTTCATAAAGTTAAATAGAAATTCGTCCTGATCACCCTTTATATTTGTTCGTAAAAATGCTAGCGAGGAAGCTGGAGTTTGGAAAAATATCAATGTTTAAAAAATACGCAAACTCTGCCGTGATAAGCAACCTAAGTTACGGGAAAATTAAAATGGCACGGTATAACTTACTCGTAAAAATATCTAAGATATTTATTTCTTTCGACATGCCAAGTGTATGGTGTGTGTGTATATCGTTATCGAGCTTTGTTCAGAAAAAATATATAGCTAATGTAATGACGATTCTGAGAAGCAACGCCGAAAGGGATAAAACCGATACCTTTTTTTTTAAATTTCTATTTTTAAATTAAAATAAAATAGATTTTGTATATTGCTATATAACGGGATATATAATAATTCGTACAATATTATATTATACTAGATACACGCTCCCGGTTTCGCCCGGGTTCAAAATAAAAACTGTCCTATCTTTTAAGTTGGACCAAATTACACACAGTTACGAAGTTTTATCAAAATCGGTTCAGTAGTTTAGGAGTTCATTGGCGTCAAACAACGTGACACGTTATTTTTATATACACTCAGCGGCACGGAATCTTGCGATAACAGAGTTGTTAGTGTTTATAATAAATTTTTTGGTATGAGGGTGAGACGAAAAAATACTTCCGATTAGTTCAAGAGGGTAATTTATTATATTTGAGTGCAATTTGACATTTGTTTTAAGCTTTAGATGAATCGAGTCATTTGAGCGACTAAGTTGAATTTTTAAACTCCGTATTTTAATATTGTGTACTATTCAGTTACCAAACATCGGTCATTTTGTGCTTTTAATCCAATAAACGAAGGTGCTAAAAAACGAAAAAAAATGCCCTTAACACCAGCTCAGGTTGCACAAGCCGTGGCATTAGTCAACCAAGGGATGACACAACGCGAAGTGGCTACAACGCTAAACGTACCACGTTCTTCAATGCAATATGCATTGAAACGATACCAGGAGACTGGCGGCTACACCCGCAGACCAGGTAGTGGAGGTATAAGATGCACATCGGCCAGAGATGACCGCTTTATTAACCTTGAAATTCTGCGAAATCGCTTCCTCACTGTAGTTGAAATCCGCTCGCGACTACAAATCACGAGAGGTGTTAATGTTAGCGAGCGTACGGTGAGAAGACGTATGGAGGAAGTTAATTTGAAAGCCCGTAGACCAGCACGCGGCCCAGAGCTTCTCAGACAACATCGAATAGCAAGACTTCGTTTCGCTCAAGAACATGCCAACTGGACCCACGAGCAGTGGGCTAAGGTTTTGTTCACTGACGAGTGTAGGATAGCTTTACGTGCACCAGATGGTCGACAACGAGTGTGGAGGAAAAGAGGAGAACGATTTTTACCCATCACCACTACACAAACTGTGAGTTTTCATGGTGGCTCCATAATGGTGTGGGGAGGAATAAGTTCCGACGCTCGTACCGAGTTGGCTATCGTCGACAACCGGCTAACTGCTGCTCGATACATTGAAGAGATCCTTCAAGATCATGTTTTACCGTTTTCGGGGTTCATTGGCGAAGACCAATTTCTGCTAATGCACGATAATGCACGCCTACATGTCGCACATTGCGTCAATGAATACCTTCAAGAGGCCAGAATTCAAAAATTGGAGTGGCCAGCTCGTAGTCCTGATCTAAATCCCATAGAGCATGTCTGGGACATGCTTAAAAAAAGATAAAAAACAAATTCAATCCACCACGGACACTTGCTGAGCTCCGAAATGCTGCTTGGTCCGCATGGGATGACATACCGCAAGTTGAGGTCAAAAGCATTATCCAAAGCATGCCAGTTCGAATGCAGGCAGTTATCATGGCTAGAGGAGGAATTACCCGATATTAAGATGTGTAAAAAATAATGAAAAATTAGCAATCCCGCATTTCCTAGTGTTTTAAAGTTGAGCGCTGAAAGTTAAGATTTTCTGTGAAAACGTTTGGTTTTATTTAATCTTAATTATTAGGAAGGTAAACGGTTAATTGTCATTAAAAAAGGATTAAAAACCTAAAAGAGACACTTATTGAACACACCTGCTTTGTATTTATGAATGAAAAAGTATTAAAATGCAAACTATCGCAAGTTTCTGTGTTGGCCAAGTTTTCGTGCCGCTGAGTGTATATAGAGATATGAAAATCATTCTTTTTGTGCTCCATATAAACAGGTAATAATAAATGGGGTAGACTGTCTGACGAAATAACAGCATATATGCTGTTCTTGATGTGTGAGTTAAGTATGCCAGAGACCAGCCCAGAACATATTTATCTTAATTGAGTCGGCACCCCTTAAATTCTGCTTGTATTTAAAAATGACGGTAACTAACTACCGTCAAGTGACCGTCAGTTTGCCTGCCGCCCTTTCTCATAAAATATTTTTCAAAGAATGACTTCATGATGAACATAATGCTAAAAAAGCTAATTCAAAAGTTAATTTTTCTTCTAGAAGACAGGCATATAGTCTTCATTAACTATTTAGATTGAAATATCGACCAGTGAATTTAGAATTTATTCACAATTCCCATGGCATTAAGTTGTTGTCATACTTTAGTGGAACTTGAAGTAAGAAACATTATATGTAATAAAACTTGAATATCCACGCTTAAGCAACTGTTAGTATACTGTTTCGTGATATTGTGATCCGAATGCCCCTCTATACGGGCTAAAACATTGATGACGTCGAGCAAACAGCTTCTGTGTAAGCTTGTGTTTGTCGTGGACTTCGGGGTTTACGCTCAAGTATTACTTCCCTTTATACACCACCGGGGTACGATAGTATTCATATTATCTGAGATTATAACAAGAGAATAAAAGGAATTTTTAAAAAGTTTTAATTGTTTTTTAAAGATTTTTCAAAAGTGTTTTGCAAATTTTATATCTTTTCTTCGTATTTGAGATTGCCTTAATATGCCACTAGATTTATAATGCTAGACAGTCGAGATATCATTAAATAAGTGTAAGATATCATTAATCGACATAATGTAATAGACCGACACAAAAACTGGGCCGAAACTCAGTTCATCAACAAAAACACACATTATGAAGTTAGGAATCAAATTCGAAACAATTAAATATAACTACTCTGGTTAAAAAATAACCACTCAAAGAATGGGTTATACATTTGCCATAGACACATTTTTTTGTATTTAGTATACAATTTCGGATATACCCAGGTGTATTAAATGGTAAAATTTATAAATTAAATATTAGTCTTCAAACGTTCAACTAACATTTGAATAAGATTATTTACGAAATTATGTCCCCAATTAAAAACAAAACATATCTAGCAGTTTCATGTTACTATTGGAACTCTGGTTCCTGCCGTCTTGGCTAAACTATAAAAATGCAAGATATAACGCCGATATTTTATTGGTCCCGAGCGAAGCGACCGTTAGCTTCAAACTAACATGCGCATTTATTTCATGCTTAAACTGTTTAAGCTTATGAGATCCTGTTAGCCTTTAAAGGGAAATTTACTCTTATGCCAGCAGGTGTTTGCAATAACTTTCTGGTGAAACTGGTTATTCCTAAATATACAGATTCCTTATACAAAGACGAAAGTTATTACAAATTTTTAGATGTTTTTTAATTCGTCATGCATATAAAATACGTGTATAGTCTTTGATTTTGATTAGATATTACACGTAGAATAAGTGTATATTTTTTACGAATTAAAACACATACGAGTATTGATTATCCTATCAGAAATAGACACAATACTTTTAAAAATAAAGATGAAGTATCTTTGTTTATTCCACTTTCAGGTTGTGTGATGATTTTTTTCTGATTATGTAATATACCAGTCAACTGTAACGTTTACCCTCCATTGCTACCCAAGGTTAAGACAATACCTAAGAATCTCCTATAAGGAAAGTTCTATTACTTACGGAAAATTTCTGCTTGTTTTGTCTCGGAGAATCTCGAACAATTTGTGAATCTATCTTATGAATCTGCTTTTAGAATATCCAGTAAAATATTTTTTTATTGTAAAGACAGATCTGTGATGGTAGACTGCTGCCATCACTTATTAACACGAGCAACGCCACGGGGGTTTCAAGTGCGCTGTCGACCTTAATAGAACAAAGAATAAGGAATAGAGAGGAGAGTGGCTCTGGAATCTCTTATTCATTTACAGAATTTACAGAAGTTTTGACACGACATCTGTGCCCCGCCTTCGATTCGGCCTGCCACTATTTAATATTTAGTCTTTTTTGGTTAGTGCCACAAAACGAGTCTTATATACATTTTCTCTTTTACTTAAGAGTCGGTTGTGCACTTGATGTTTGACAGCGAGCTTGCCTGCTCATCAAAGAAATGTTATTTATCTATCATATTCAATTTAAATTTACATAGAAGGTCGGTAAATGAATAGGAAATAAGTCGGGGTAAAAATAAAATAGCTTACAGAGGACATAGTACCTAGTTCTTTACTTGGACGACTTCATTACTCCGTCGTGCTGGCTTCTTGTCGTGGCGAGACAATAACTCCCCGCTGTTGCAATCCGTAACAAAAGTCGTTTGTTCTAGATACCGCTGAGACGGTGACATGGTCATAATAGCGGCTGTAAATTTAACGCGCCGGCCTGTGTCATGACTAGGCGTGAAATAAGTAATAAGATTTTCGCGAGTGTCACTGCTTATTTCTATGATGAAAAATTATAAACACTATTTCTTAAACATGGCGTGACAAGCTATATTAAAGAATTAATTTGATTAATAAGTAATGTATATTACTATTGTCAGGAAAATGCCGGAAAAAAAATATCCAAGCTAATTGGCTGACTACATATTTTGATGTTTTTATTAAAAACAGGCATGTTACAGGCTCAAACAACTATATAGTTACTAATTCCTAATAATTATAAGGTTACCACAACAGACAATCATTAAGTTTGGAGGATACTTTCGGCTGCACAATTTCGGAGCTAAAAATAGGGGGGGGGGGGGAACTGTGTGTTCTTATGTTTAAAAAAAAAAAAAGATCACAAAAATTTCCAAGAAAAATCGAAGGGACAACTTATGGATTTGAACAAAAAATAAATAAAAACTGATTTTCACAATGATATTTTAAACGTATTCGGTTAGTTTAACTCCTGAGGAGTTATAAATGTTGCAATTTTTTTTTTAATTAATACCCAAGAAAAGTTTAAACAATGGTCGAAATTTTTCCTGTTCAATTAGCATCGAAAGTGCCCAAATTTGAAACACATCACGACCTTCCTGAGAACGTTACAAAAGTAGGTCACGACTGAAAGTAACTTTTGTACAAAGTTTCAATTCACCGGCCGCTAATCGCTCATCGGTTGAAAGGCTGGCAAGTGGCAACATTCATGCTCCGAAGCCGAAGTTTGTTGTTGACACATTGCCATTTAATAGGTCATTATTTAACGTTTCAATGTTCACGTTGTTTCATCTTTTCACGTAAACATTACATTTTAAACAAGTTAAAAAGGATTTTGTTGCACGACAATTTAGGTAAATCTTAACTCAATTTTTTATTCTGAGCGGTTGGTAATGTTTGATAAAGTATCTTAAAGAAAATATATACACACGCACATATATACCCTAACTCCTCACACATAGCCTCTCTCCCTATCATTAATAATTGATTTATGACCTAGAGTTAAATTAAATTGGTGCTTTTATTTATTTAATATCATTCCTACTGTATATATTTCTGACAACACCGTGTTAACAATAATTATAATAACAATGCCTGGTAAATATCACATTAATGGCCTAACTCCAAATTAATTACATTAAGTTTACACTAGGAAATGTAAACACAATTGTTTGGAAGCCTTAGCCTAAGATCTAGCTAGACTGCTTACTTAACTTATCAGGTCGGGAATGAAAAACACAACCGGTAAGTACGACCAACATGTTAACTGTTTTCATAAGAAACTTTATATATCATGTAAAACTTGGAGATTTAAAATGATATATATCTGAAATGTTCCCGAATAATGTACCTGCCGCGGCTCATGTTCTAATGAAAACATCTGTTAAGGCAAAAAGGTCACCGGTTCCGGGGTACAGTCAACTCCGGAAATTTAACGCTCACCCGTCGAATATTATACGAAATTGTTGGGAAAAATGTGTCCCCGTCATAAGTGATAATGTATTACGTAAAAAATGGCGGTCAAGACTCTGTGTAGGATATTGGGTTGACGGGAGTCACACGTGTACCTACTGCGATTTCGTTACAAATAATAATAAATAACATTGTAGCTATACCAATTGTATTTTAAACCTTATCGCCTTGTTGTTGAGGTTGGTTTTTGGTGAGTTCAGCTAAGACTTTACAATCAAAGCGCACATACAACCTTGTTCACGTTATTATATTTATTTCATCACGACAATATTATATTCCCGTTGTAAATGTTCACGGGTTTTACATAATAATAGTCTGTACCTATTTGCAGAAAAGTTGGCAATAAAGGTTTCGTGTTTGTATTTAGAAAATATGTATTTGGTTGTAGCAAAATTAACAAAGTACAAAAGTGTGTTTAAAACCGCTTTATTGTATATCAATAAAGAAGTTTTAAAAACAAAAAAATTCTTAAGGAACTACAGAAAGAGAAGGAAATTTTAAGAAAATTAAGGTAAGTAAGTAAGTAAGTAAATAAATATAATATAAATAAATAAATAAATATCATCACACATTCCACACAGCTCCATCTAGTTCCACAGTAAGCAACTAATGCTTGTATTATGGATACCAGACAAATGATATACTACATAGATTACTTTTTTTTTTTAATACATACATATTATAAATACAAAACATCAATGACTCAGGTACAAAGGTAAAATGTTAACATATAAACATTTGCCCCTAGCGGGATTCGAACCCGCGATCGTTTGGTTAACAGCTAGGGTTACTAGCCACTAGACCAAACGTGTCTCAAAATAATTATTTATTGTCTATTTTATATATTAAATATAATACCTAATTTATATATGTAGCCACGTATATCCACACAAAGATATTATATTCATTTACAAACATTTAAAATTTATGGTAAACGCAATTTAAAAATACCACAATACGAGTAATTATAATGAATTATGCTTAAAACGTCAACATCCACAGAAATTAATGTTGTTCGAAACACACCTCGAATGAAGATAACCGAATAAATAATGGACAGACGAACGGTCCATAAAATATCAAGCGAAAACACTGACCAACAGAAATTGAAATAAAAGCAGATCGCAGAAAAATAGTTGATTTAAAAATATTTATTGGACCACCGTGTGACATTTACCAAAATTTATTACGCAATTTGTATTCGGAAACTATAAGTCAGCATTGATAGCGTACAAAGATGTATTGGGATTGCAGCTGGGTGCATTTTCTTTGTGTGTAGAGCTTCGTTAAATTATTTACACCGTGATAATAGTATTTAAGGCGAATATAGTCATGCTAAACTGCAAAAGAGACGTATTTTTAAAGGCATAGATCTCCTAAACGAGTATTTCAGTAAATATGTTGTGTGTAATATAGTCAAGAAAAAAATCACTTTTCATTTATTGATATTATTTTTGTTAGAAAAGAAATCTAATGTAACCTATATTTTTTGCAAGAAATTCCTTCCACTATATACTTGAGAGTTCTACTTTTAATTATAGCTACTATGATGACTGTGATGATTCACATCCAAAAACAACCCGTGCTTGTCCAATATTTCGTCATTCGGTACATAAAAATATTAGTTGGAGTCAAATCAATTATAAAAATCATTTCAACGAACAATTTCCGAAAACTGTTTACAATTTTCAGTGTAGTGTCGCGCAGTGTGAAAACGTTAACGTATTCACGACAATAAAATATATTTTACCAAAACAATCCCGGGATGAAATTGGACATTTTCGTCATTTGTCCCCGTGTGTTCTGGAACTAACCGCTTTTCAACGGAACAAAGAATTATTTAAATTTTTCACTGGAAACGCTTCAGAACAGTAATTTCATTTCCAGTTCGTCACGCTGGGGATTCATCAAAGAGTTGATTTCAAAACTATTTTTGTAAAGAAACAACTTTGAAAACATTGATAGAACTGTTTCTACATCCTCAATATTTGTGTGAGCATTTGTCTAAAAAATATAAGAGTTTTTTTTGTTATAGTAATGTGCTAAAATTCAAGTTCTTATTTACAACTCTGTTTATATAAATGAATCTGGACTCTACCAATAAAGTATGTATTGTATGCAGTTGATCAACAGGTTAAAATTTTTATACCTCCTGCCTTTAAGTAGATATATAAATTTATATATGTATATTTACTATATATTTTTTTTATATAAAGCTACGATCAATACGCTTTTATATAGGCGCTTGTACCATATACAAATTTATTCGTTATTTGTTTAAAATTAAAATCAAAATATTTATTTATCAATTAGGTTTCTACAAGAAACTCTTATGATCGTCATTACAAATTTAAATTTACCAGGGTTTCGAAAAAAAAGCCATGATGACGATCCTGAGAAGAAACCACAAAAGAAACTCAGGATACTATTCTTTTGTCATGTGTACTTTAAAGTGTAAAATAACAACAATTACACTTATTTTTTTTTAGAAAAATATATCAAAGTATATACAATACTAAACATATAGTATGAGTTCCGAAACGCTTAAATCCAGGCTTCATTGTCGCTTAAATAATCAGTGATTTTATAATAGCCTTTCGAGAGGAGTTTGGTTTTAATTACAATTTTAAATTTATTTATAGATAAGGCTCTTATTATCTCAGGTAGTTTAATCCACGAGTACTGAAACAGACGATACTATCTATACAACTGATTTTGTTTACAGAAAAAGCGAGAGAACATTCTATTGGACTCATGATAGAGGCACAGAACACTCTCCCAACTATGTTCACCATTTAGGAAGACTGATTTTAAATCCAAATAATTATCTTTACAACTACCACTAACAATAAAAAAAAAATCTGTTAAAATTATTTGCGTTATACCACTTCCATAAAATGTTTATAATAGTGACCCATAAACTCAACGGCTCATAAAAACGAAATCAAAACTCACGATGCGGAATTGGAATTTGCTCTTTTTAATGAACTAGCTACGAAACGATACTCACTGACGATTTCGTTAATTGCTTAATAACATTATACGTTTTGCGCCTGCAATTTTCATGATATTAAACAATTGTTTTAATATGCCATTTCAGTTACAAATGATACGAGCTACGTGTAAATGACAATGTAATATCATACTATGACAAGATTATTGTACACTAGCTGTAGCACGTGGCTTCGCCCGCGTAACTTTATAAAATATAGCCTATGTTATTCGCTGATAATATAGCTTCACAAGTTTTTCAAATCGGTCCAGTAGTTTCGGAGCCTATTCAATGCAAACAAACAAACAAATCTTTCCTGTTTATAATATTAGTAAATAGATAAAAGTATCATTAGTGTTAGAAGAACTGATAAAGACAGTGTATAACAATTAGCAATTAAGTTCAATTTAATTTTTTAAACTTTTAGTTCTTTTGAATCTTTTATTCTTAATGTTTTAAAAATATAGTTAAATATATTTTTCAATTACTATCAATTTTTTCTTTCCGATGAAACCTCAGGGTATCAGCATGTTTACCTTAACTAGGACTTTGTATAATCTCAATATTTACACTATTTTACCACTAATGGTTAAAGAACAATATGTTTATTCGAAAGTTTATTACTTCTGCTGGGATTTTTGATGCAAAAATTATAAATGACAGGCAGGTTAACTGATGGTAGGTGGCAAACATCGCTGGGTTTGCAAATGGCCTTCATAGTATATAGGAAAAGAAATGTAGGGAGGGATTATAAGAGAATATGCCTTAGGTTCTCCTAAGGAACACTCACCGAAACACAACAGCATATCTGCTTTTATTTCATGGTAAAGTGTGTAAGTCTTCTGTAAAGGTATTCTCATTAAAGACTGACTGCCCAGATTTTTTTTTTCAATCAGTAGCAGTAGTCTTGCCATTACTGTTATTTAAGTTTGCAATATTTTTAAGAAAATTCTTTTAAAATATTTTGTAAAAATTTGTATTTGTATAATATTTTAAAGATAGTTCAAATGAACAAACATTTACACCAAAAGATCTAACTAATATTAAATTAAACCTCCAAAACAATTAGTGTGCATTAGAAATAAATTTATAATAAAATAAATTCAGTAAAGTATTTATGTGATAATATAATAATAATATACGCTTTTTCTTATAAGAACAATAAAAAAAGATTAGAATACAAACAAAAAGACTAACAAAGTATATCTGTTTAATAACAGAAATCCTTATGGTATCAAAATGATTTAATTTATTTTAAATAGGCACATAGACATTGAGTAAATTTATTCGAAGGAATTCCCACACATAAACGTCAACACAAAAATATGAATAGGTTAAACAAAACACTTTTACCGAATTGAAGTTTAAGGAGTTCGCGTATGTAAAGAAAATGCGGGTAACATGTACCCAACGTTATAACACGTGACATTCATACGCAAGAATATTACATCGAGAGAATAAAATTCTACTCGCTTTATTCGTGTGCCTCCGAGACGTAATGACAACTTTTAAATGAAACCGAGCTTAGATTACTTACTTGTGTTTTTATATAATTGAAAACATTTTTTTTTAATCTGTAACATTAATTAACACGTTAGTTTAAGATGAATTTTCTATAACAGTTTTTTCTTACTAACTGGTATTAGACACTTATAACGCATGACCTCTTATAAGTATAGAAGATATCTGCTTCTAAAACTTCAGCCAGGCGTTAATTTTTATAATTTACTTGGTGGTGCCCGCGACTTCGTCCGCGTTGAACGATGAAAGGTACCCTATGTCCTTTCTGGTGTCCCAGACAACGTGTATGCAAAATTTCTAGGTGATCGGTTCAGTAGTTTTTGCGCGAAAGAGTTACAAACATCCATACATCCAAACATACTTTTGCATTTATAATATTAGTAATGATTTTAGACGATCCCTCGGGAACAGTCCTTTTTCTGGATAAAAGATACTTACCCTATGTCCTCTCCTGTGTCCCTGAAAAAGTGTATGCAAAATTTCATGATAATCGGCTAAGTAGTTATTCGTGAATATACAATTAATTCGGTAATTAGTTAATTCAGTAACAGACAGACAGAATAACAGACAGTTACTTTCACATTTCTAATATTAGACTAGAATGGAGGTTTGGGCTAATTTTTAAAATGTTGTATAAATCGTTATAAAATACAAGACACAATACAAGACTTAACAGTCTTAGTAAGTATTAACATTAGTGAGTATTAATGTCACTTAGTAATTAGAACGCTACGCAAATTTTAAGCAGATATAGAAGACCATTGTGGAAAAGCAACACTCATGATACTATTTGAGATCCCAGAGACAATTCCTATATATTACTAGCTGACCCGGCAAACGTTGTATTGCCATATAAAATTTTTTGGGGTGGGCCACCCTTATCACTTAGGGGTTTGAAAAATAGATAGTAGCCGATTCTCAGACTTACTGAATATGCATAAAAAAATTCATAAGAATCGGTCAAGCCGTTTCGGAGGAGTATGGGAACGAACATCGTGACACGAGAATTTTATATATTAGATTAATGTTTTATTAAAAGTGCATACCTACTTGCATTCCTAATAATGTCGTTGCATACTTAGAAGACGGCGACCACCTATTACCAGGTAGATCACCAACCGTTACATTGCCATCATTAAGCCATTAGGTATTTTATCTCGAATGATAGCTATGTATATGTATTTTAAAGCCTATGTTACTGTCTAGCTATGTTCCTGTTAAAATGTAAATATTATGTATACAATAGTTACTGGCTTAATAAATAAAGTATATTATTATTATTATATTATTATAGCTCATTAAATAACTTAAGAATCATTCAGTTATGTTTATCATAAAATGTATTCTGCCTTTTATTCTATACAGAAATATTGGACTTTCCAACTCTTGGCAGACAATAAACAATGTATTTTATCAAAGAATTTTTCCTTCGAATAATTCCTTGTTCAGGTACTAATAGGACTGTTACTTTGCTTTTGCGGCAGTCAGAGTCGCTGTAATACCAGTTGAAACAAACGGAATTCACAACAATGCGTATATTCCGGTGCAGTTTTGACCTAAATAATTTTTTTTAAATAAAGTATCGTCTTTTTACAAAACTTTTGTAGGTTGACAAAGATTTCATTGTAGAAGATGAATAAACCTTAAATACATTTGAGACTATGGTCGATAGACTTATTATAACGTATTAATATGACGAAAAAGCGTAGGTAATTTAACGTGCCCCTAAGTTATAAGTGAATAAGGGCCTCTTTCACCATGTGTCAAGTAGGCTAACCGCCATTTAAAGTCACCGGTAACCGCGAATGAAGGAAGGTGATAATATAACTTTGTTTGAACGGTAAAAGTCCCAAACATTAAAAAGAAAATAATAAAAAAAAATCGTCTATCGAAGGATGCAGTAAACCGAGTGTATAATTTAATAAAACATAAAATTATTTCTAAAAGTAACTAATCAACACTTTACTTGTAGTTGGTGAAAGAGGCCCTACACTAAAACTAGAGACAAAAACATATGATTATTACATATTATATGTTTGCAAGGAATAAACTCAAAAACTATGTAATCAACCGATTTTAATTTATTGAAAGCTACACTATCATAACATAGGCTACTGTAACACAGGCCGTATTTTATTCCCCAAAAAATTAAAAATATCTATTATTATAATCGACTAACTGGTGCTCGCAACTTCGTCCGCGTTGAACGATGAAAGATACCCTATGTCCTTTCTGGTGTCCCAGACAACGTGTATGCAAAATTTCATGGTGATCGGTTCTGTAGTTTTTGCTTGAAAGAGTTACAAATATCCATACAACGAAGGCTTTATGTAACTTAACATAACCTACGTATAAATTTCAATTTAATTAAAAACACGCTTATGTAGTAATCATTGTATCTCACTGTTCGGTCTACCTCGTACACATTAATGCTACAGGCACACATAAATGTACCCATAAGTGATACTTGAAGCAGAAATGGTTCCTTTAACCTTTCACTATACACAATACTGTCTAGCGTTTTCATTCACGAAAACATTAAAGACAGAAGGCGCGTCTTTTGAAGAAAGCCTTCATGAGCCGTGCACCTTTGCCTTTTAATGGTTTGTTAGTTTTTTGCGAAAGCTTATCATTTTTTCGTTGTAAATTATTCATTTCTAGTTTTTTTTTTTGTATTTATTTGTGACCCAGACCTGATATGTGAACGATGAACGATATGTGTTATAACTTATAAAACAAAGTATTATATAACATTTGAGAGTCACGTCATTACGTGTATCTACTCGTGATGCTTATTAGATAACATGTCATGTTTTATGTAAGTTACAAAGTACATAAAAGTTATATAACATTTGTTATTTAATTTGAACGAACCCAATATTATTGAAGCTAACATTTTTTTCTATCAAAGGATTCTTCAAAACTGTCTTTTTCAATTTTTTGTCCTCAAATTTTTACTTTTATTTGTATAACTTTGGTGAAGATCCCATATTATAGGTTTGCAGGCCATGTCATGTTTACTTACTTTTAACAAGTGGTAACATTTTTTCGGACATGTTTGGACATGTTTATCACCGGAATAACCACTAATCTTTTCCAACTGACGAGGGTTGAGATGTTCGCGACTATGCATTAAGTGGTGCGCCACGGTGGATAAAGGCGGACATACATCACGACTGTTAACTGCCACTGACAGTTCCCAAATTGTTGTGACTTGTGAAACTGTTTCTAGGTAGGTTAGAGGCCATTAAGGTGCCTCTACATTAGCACAAACTTTATTTTTATGGCTTCACACACTCGTCAGAAACCCTTTGTTTGCTGTCTATCCGAATGTCAACACATGTTTTATATATACCTATCTGCCTTGTGAGCTAAAAGGACTGCTAAATTTTTTTTTGTAAAAGTCGGCAAAAAGGCTGACGGTCCACTTGATGATATCCAAGAAAACAGCTAACGTGCTATTATTTCACGGTGGTCTTCTGTAAGTATGGTTACTACCATTAAACGGGCTGTTCAATTTTTGACTTTAAAACGCAACCTGATATGATAATTTATCTCAAAAATTATAAACAAATAAGTAAATTTTAATGTAGACTCCATATTCACTTACTTAAAAGAGAATATTTGCATTTAGCTAGTAGCTGTCCGTTTTAATCTATTTCTCCGCCTGGTTTTTACTAATGGATATAGCGATAAACAAGGAAGGTCTTTTTATATAATTTGTAGAAAACATTGCATCCGTTCGAAGTCGGGGAATACTCCTAGTTTTATTATGAAATAAAGTCATTGTCCACTTCTTTTTTCCTCAGTCTTGTAGTAATAATTCTGTGCCTCTGCGCTAACTTCTTCTAACGGATTTTTCAATAATGAAAAGAGCGATAAATATACAGCATATTATAATTAGTTGAAAAAATTAATCAGAGTGAAGCTCCCGGCTAGGTCGCTAGTTAGTAAACAAATGTGATCAATCCAAATCAGAGATGCTAATTAAGATTTTGTCTTTGTTTCAGGTGGCATCGTACCAGTAAGTATCTCTAAATGTTTTAAATTTTCAAAAAATTATTATTTTCGGGTCCATAAAAGAGAGTAGGTATAAAAATATAAAATGCAGCACACGAAAGTGAGTTGGACAATATCACATTGGTAATATATTTTACAAAAAGGTTTCATCAAATGGATGCATCGGTGGTATCAACGATGGATATTAATTTCCTGCGTAGGTTGCAAATGTATCTAGGATTACAGGGCATGAAACGGTGAATTGTACTGGGTTGCGTTATGTTTTGAATTGATATTTATACAAAGTAATTGTTAAAATATTTTTTGTACAGTATTCATTCTGTTGCGTTTGCCACATTTAGAGATTTGCGCCACTATGTTTGTGAATCGATGCGCACCAATGATAAGATCACTTAGGGCCTTATCGCACTTGCTGGTGGCGGAGCGGGAATCCGCTGCGTGAGAAACCGCTAGTTCAGCGGATTCGCAGAACCAGCGGGAATCCGCTCCTCGAATTCCCAGTACGAAAATGGATGTTGAAATGGCCGCCGTCCTAGCGGGTGCGAACCGCAAGTGCGAACTGACAACGCGCGCCACCCGCGGACTCATTTCACCTGCCACAGGATCCGCCCCTCCGCCCGCAAGTACGATTCAAAACGTAGTTTTCATACAATACAATGAATTTCTGGCGGGATTCCGCTCCGCTGCCCAACGATATTCACCCTTTTTACAGTTTTTTTAGGATCATATCATATTCTATAATACATCATACCATGATTGTATTGTTAATTTTTGTGAGAGCCCTATCGACCCAACCCTAGATCACAACTTCCACTGTAACTGGAATACTGCGAACATATAACGGAATAATATTTTATTTATTAACGAATCTATAAACATATTCAAAATGTGATACATTGTTGGTTCCATTTTAAATAATATTTAATTATGTTGAGCACCAGCGTCTAAACTATTCCGAGCCTGTATCTTTTGAAAATTGGGTTTTGAAAATAAAACTAAAACCAAAGGAAAAGCTAATCTATTTAAAACCTTGACGACCATTATGTCGTTGCAAATGTTATTCCTCACATACATAATAATATGAGAAAAACATTTTCCATAACATATTTTATCACTGTGTTCAAACAATCAAGTTCGTACATTAAAAATAACAAGTCCCCGAGTAGTCTGTGCGAAAATGACAAACAGTGCCGGTAATTACTACGGTGCCGTACGAATGTCGCGCCAAAAAAATATAAATGTGTACCGCCCCGTGTGTCGCGCGTGTAGAGGGAGACGAGAGTGGAGAATCCGCGGACATTATTTATGTAAATCCGGGGGCACAATGAGAGGATTGTATAAAATTTATTTTACAAATTGTATGGTAAATCTAAAATACTGGCTGCTGCCCACATCTTCGCTTGCTCCATTCATTAATAAGTTAAGAAATGTTTTCAAAATAATACTGAGAGTTAAATAATTGTTTTTGCACGAAAAAGTGTCTTGTGTGTCTTGAGTTAGGTATGCGTGATTGAGTACACAAATTTCACATTAAAATTTTAATTTTTGTAATAATAACACATTTTTTACTTATAAAGTCATTCGAATGTGTCATTTATATTCATTCCCTTCGATGTCGAATCTTTGTCGATGTCGGTTCGATTCGTGGGGTGCCAACGCGCTTAATTTTTTTAACGTCTTATCAAAACGATTGGTCGACATGGCTAGAAAAGACAAGACAGAGCTGGCTATTACATCCGTCAACAGATTAGATCAACAGTTCAACAGATAGAACATACAACGAGGTATAGCACGATTGGGATCCTGCCTAGGGGATCGAAGCTTTATATAATAACTTTATAATTTATTAATATATAATATGTAAATATCTATTATACTTAGAATTATTAACTTAGAATTAAATGAAACGTTATATTGTATTGAAAAAAAAATATAATGTTTATAAAGTCCCTTCCCGCCGTTTGTATGTTTGTACGCTTAGATCTTTTAAATTAGGTAAGGGATTTAATGCGGTTTCCACTAGTGGAAAGAGCATTACACGAGGAAGGATTTTACAGAAAAAAAAATTACAAAAGAGTGTACAAAATAAAATACAAACAAATTTTTTAGTGGAGCAGATTTCATGTTCAAACATAAAATCACTCATAATATCACGAATATTATAAAAAATCTCTCTCTAACACTCTCTCTCTCTCTCTCCCTCTCTCTCAGTGTCTTTTTTAGTCCTGCACTTTTGGGACAGATCTCCGTGGCTCGAGATTCTTATCTTCTCGAAAATTCAGTTTACCTCGCCATGTTTTCATTCAAAGCATATATATAATTATTTTTATGATCTACGATAATAAACAAATATCCCATTAGTATATTTGTTTTTGTTTTAATAAATAAAATATTATAACGCGTTCAGTGTAAACCAACCTTAAACCCGTACTTTAGTGAGCTCATCGCGGCCTAACAAATGGGACCTTTAGACGTCACCAAGTGAACCACTCACTGCAAATGAGACTTCTTTCATACCTTTGTTGGCTTTTCAGCTTATTTACTTCTGTACGTTGTTATATGGTGGGACTCAATCACGTTCTTCCCAAAATTTTACCCATTTCACACTGGTACTAAAAGTTGAGATTTATAGACTTCTTATTAACTGTTTATGTTAACTGGGTGTGAATTGTTGTTGATTAGTTAATATATAAATATTAGGTAATTTAAGACAAAATATAATTTTTCAGAAAATTTGTGTCCATGTGTCGGTGAGAGAGTAAGGAATTTCTAGAGCCTATTTCCTTATATATATATTAATAATTATTATTATAATAGTTAAATATAATAAAATTAGTTTATTATAAAATAATTCTTATATTTTGTGTTCTTTTTTTTTCTCTATCTATCTAGATATTAACCGCTCGCTATATATTGATTGCTAAATAAGTTTCTGACACGCGTACTCTTAACACACACTGGTATTTTTTTTAGTTTAACAATTCCCAACTGTCATAAAACAATATCTTACTCGCACACCAATAAACAGTAGCACTCGTGCTGTTATAAAAAATCGAAATTATAATGTTCTGCATCTAATAACGATTTAAATTATACATAATTTTCTCTGTTCGCCGAAGTTCAATGGCAAATGTAAAATCCATTTCCTGTAAGCATCAATATCTGCACAAGACATTGCGTTCAGTGACGCGAGTCAGTGATTCAAAGAAAACCAAATACTTTGAACGAAATACGTCAATGAATATCAGCCAGATAGCACACGCTGTAATTTCCGCACCGTCAACTTCATGAGCCCATTCTCTGCAAAGTATATGCAATGTACAGTAGTTCAAGATGTTCAGAGAATAATTAAAGTTTAACTAGAGCTTTTGCCCGTGACTTCAGCCACGACTTCAATCAGATGATTTCGATTTAAATTGTTCATATTTTTGTTAGTAAAAAAAGAATAGCAATAAACATTTATTTATGTAATGTTTTTGGCTCATTTATTTTTCTAAAGCGTTTAATTTTATTTATAAAATTTTCTTAGTGATCCTTCGAGGACAGTAAGTGTTTGCAAAATTTAATAATGATCGGTTGAATGGTTATGTTAATCAAAGGCACTTTCGCATTTATAATACTAGCTGGTGCTCGCGACTTCGTCCGCGTTGAAAATTTAAAAAAAAAAGCAATATAACGCTTGACCTCGTGTTGCTATAACACTTTAGCCAGGCGTTAGTATTTCATTTTTTTATTGATCCCTCGGAAATAGTCCTTTTTCTGGATAAAAGGTACTCTATGTCCTTTATGGTGTCCCAGACAACGTGTATGCAAAATTTCATGGTGATTGGTTTTGCGTGAAAGAGTTACAAACATCCATACATTCAAACATACTTTCGCATTTATAATATAGATTGGTAAGGTGTATTTATTCTCGAAGTCGCGTGTTCGATTCCTTGTAATCACAACTATGCTTGGTAGTTGTATATTTTTATTTCGTGTTCATTTCATTTCATGTTTTCATTTTTTTCTCTTTTGTCTACGTTTCTTCTTTTTTATTTTTTATTGTATCCATTAATTTTTGATTAATTTTTTTAGCTCTAATCTTCTTAACCTTCTTTATACTCTTTTCGTTTTAGTTCTTACATCTAGATGAGCCCCTTTTCTCTGATATCTTATTTTTTTCTTTCATGTTGCTTGCTTGCTTTTGCTCAAAAAATGCAAAAATGCATTTTTTGAGGAAAGGCCATTATTGAAAACCTTATCAAAATCCGTTTGAGAAGAAGTTAACGAAGAAATAGATGCGGACAGCGTCTTTTTTTATAAATTATATATATAAAGATTTTTCAAGCTATAATCGACCTCAAAAACACTGTTAACATCACTTACTGCTATTCTACTTTGCTGTGTTGGAAACCGCTACAAAATACTACACGTTCACAATTTTAATCTCTACAACTCTCAACTTAAAGCTTGAATTCCTATGTACCAGTGCCTATGTGTAGAGCTGGAGGTAAATCAGCAGTCACATCCCACCTCGTTTATTATTATGGCGTTCGAAAGAGACGGGCGTATTGTACTATTCCAGTATAGTGTCGTGTGACATTGTCCAATTGAGCTCGGTGCGCGGCTGGATTTGTCACTGAATAAATTGTGTGGAACTGAACATTGCGTTTGATAGTCATCAATAAATAATATACACAGAGAGTGGAATAATGTTTAGACAGATTCCATAAATATTCCACCGTTAACCATTTATCAGCATCACTTAATTCTATAATGGTTTCCATTAACAAGGGAAAATATTTAGATCACTTATATAATTTAATTTTTAATCAACGAGCTATAAAGAGGGTTATATGCTCGGGGTTACACTGCGAGATCGAATCAGGTATGAGGTATATACTAGTCTAATTTTATAAATGCGAAAGTATGTTTGGATGTTTGTAACTCTTTCATGCAAAAACTACTGAACCGATCACCATAAAATTTTGCATATACGTTGTCTGGGACACCAGAAAGCACATACCTTTCATCCAGAAAAAAAAGACAATTCTTGAAGGATAAATAAAAATAAAAAAAACTTACGCCTGGTCAAAGTGTTATAGCAACACGAGGTCAAGCGTTATATTGCTTTTTTTTAAATTTCAATGCGAACTAAGTCGCGAGCACAAGCTAGTCTGCTAAAAGGTAAACAATATAAAAAATGTACTTAAATAAAGAAAAACCATAAAATTTAATAAAATATTCTTTTAACAAACACGTTTCTTTAGCGATAGTTTTTTCATATGATATGTTCGGGATATTTTATCTATTTACATAGAACTTTCGTTAAGCCACATGTGATTAAAATAAGTGAGAGTTTGGATCCAAAAAAAGTTAAACCAAAAATAGCTACAAGTTTTTCATGAGGTCTCTTTTATCATTCGTCCTCGCCGCACCTAACCCTCTTCTCACTTAGTGGAATGAAAATTTCATCGCGTCATACCGGGAATTTTTTTCCTATATTTACCTACTACTCGTAGGGTACAGAAAATATAGTCAATACAAAAAGCCTTTGACTAATTCAAGAATTTAGTTTCCATTTAAGAATATATCATTTATCATTTAAGACTGAAAAAATTAACTTCACTTTTTTGCTGAATTAAGAATTATATTTTTAGTTGACCTCTCGGGGAGCGAACATTTTTCCAGCATAAAAAGTATCCTATACGTTAATTCAGATAATAAACTGTCTGTGTGCCAAATTTCATCCAAATATCTGAGCAACAAACATCCATACATCCTCACAAACATTCGTATTTATAATATTAGTAGCATGGCCTCATTAATATGAGGCGAATTGATTTAAAAAACAAAATTTGTAAATAATATTATTAATTATTTAAGTGGAGTTTATAAACGAAAAGCTCTATATAATGGTATACCATAGACAAAATCGAGGGCAATAACTAAGGGTCAACGAGTAAGTAACCCCAATACGGCCTCGAGCAATTTTCCTTAATATCGTGTGATGTCTAAAGTTTTTGCCATGTTATCGCTGTGGGCATCGAAGCAAAAAAGATATACATACTTACCGTATTATTATTATTATTAGTATTTTTTCTTATACGTATAAACATGTTTGTGGGTGAACACAAGTTTTTTAGGCAAAGTTAGAAAAAAGTTTTTCCAAGTTACCCACAATTTCTAACTCACCTTACCCGCTTTTATTCCTTGTTTATCAAGCAATTCTTGTAAGGAAAATATTTTTTTATAATATATTATATTTTATTGTACATGAAACCACCATTAAATTACAACCCATGTGGTTTTTTATATTTCGATGTTTAGTGAGGAATGCCAACAGCCCAGATCCTGTTAAGGTCCTCTTTCTTATGTTCTTGTGTCACGATAAACTTATATCTACTATCAAGTATACCAACAGAGCTTCTCCTTTATTTTTATTAAGTAGGTAAGTACATACAATATTAACGAGGTGCAATAATCTAATAAAAATCTATCTAAAATTTATGATTATCAGTTGTTTGAACAATACTAAAATGATAATTGCATAGGTTGTATTGTTAAAGTTATACAATCTCTAACATAATCAAACAATAGATTTGAGCTCATATATCTTGATTATACAGCTGTCAACCAAACTAAAACTAAGGTAGCATAAATCTGATATTTTTACCTAACAAATGATACTAATTTAGAATTTGTAACGGGTCATCATATTGTGAGCCCTGCGATGGGCGGTGTCCTTTATTACGAAACCTTTTTAAAATATTAATATTTATAAACAGATTCTCAAATAAACTGTCACTCAATATTATCGGAGTGTGGAAATTGTTAGAGAAACCATAAACACCGCTCCAGACAGTTCAATACCCATGTCAAATATGATAATGTATTCCCAAACATATGAAGGTTACTTTCCAATATTCTCATGGCAAACATACTTGTTTTGTTTGTTTGATTAGTTATATTGTTATTGTACATTTTCTTATTTGTATGTGTTTTCAATATTGGGTTATGAATATATTGTTTCTCTCCACTCATGCCCTTGGGAATCTAAAAAAAACTCTATTGACTAAGGACGATACCTCGTTTGCTTCAAAGGTGGTATGTAATAATGTTTTAAATACAAAATAAACTTAGGTAAATAATGTTTACTTACATTTAATTTGTAGGCTGCATTTTTTCGTCTCCAAAAGCATTGAATAGATTATACATAGTAACATAACTATCTTAGTTATGTTTGTCACCGCACTTACAGTTATGGCATTGCTTGTGTTAATAGGCGACGGGCGACAGTAACCTACAATTTTCGAAAGTGACATCATGCGACGTGACATTTTGCGAAAGTGACATTGTGCGAGTGTGACATTGTGCGAAGGGTACCCACCAAATATCCGTACTAATATTATAAATGCGAAAGTATGTTTGGATGTATGGATATTTGTAACTCTTTCACGCAAAAACTACTAAACCAATCACCATAAAATTTTGCATACACGTTGTTTGGGACACCAGAAAGGACATAGGGTACCTTTCATTCAGAAAAAAAGGACTATTCCCGAGGGATCAATAAAAAATAAAAAACTAACGCCTGGCCAAAGTGTTATAGCAACACGACGTTATATTGCTTTTTATTAAATTTTCATAGCGGACGAAGTCGCGTGCACCAGCTAGTTATATTATATTCTTTGACTTCTAATTACAACTTTCCTCACGATCTCTGCATTCAGTATTCCATTACTCTTATAAATTTTATTAGAAGTGCTCTGAAAGCTACGTTTCGCATCTATTGAAGGTTTTATGTATTTATCTGTTGGACATACAAACTTAATATGTTCTACTTTCTACTCCTTAAAATAGGTAACGATGTGCTTGTTTATTTAGATCGTGTTATTGATTTGTACTGTTTCATTTTGTGTGAACATATATCAAATGTGACTGAAAAAGGAAAAATTAAAATAAATATCGACGAAGTAATTCAACAAGCAATTAGCAAAGAAAATTATTTGATATCTTTATATATTATAGTCTTGCGATCCTTTGAAGTAGTGAAGTCATGTCTAAATTTATCTACATATAAAGACACCTCAATATACTTTTTTTTTAGATTTTATATGTTTATAGTAAAGAATTCCGACTTCAGATGTAAATGAATAAGTCACAAAATTCCATCAAAAAGTTTATATGAAAAAGAAAAAAGATTTCATGTTATTTTTATTACACCGCCAAAAGAAGTTATTGTCCAATAAAAAACCAAGTGTGACGCGAACTATAAACAAATCAGTTATAACTTGGCATTTCTTTGGACGAAATACACTTGAACAATTTGTAGAAAATAGCATCTGAATGTGAGAAGGCTGTTATGCACCACACTTTCCACAATCTGCTAGAACAAACAGGGATCCTCACGATATTTATCTTGAGTGATACAGTAATTGATCACACATGTACTCGTAATCATGATCACCATGATGTGTTTCGATAAATGAGTAAGAGACAACATTCTTCTGGAAAACAGAATATTGCACAAGACATTGCGACATCCTTTCAAATGGGTTTACTTCCTGACTTTCCTTTCTTTTGTGTTCATTGTACATCAACACAAAAATGTATTTCTGATAGTTGCAACTACGCTTTTCGAAATCAATTACAAAAATTTTTAGTTCAATATTTTGTAACATATAAATTAATATAATTACATCCATTTTTATGCTTCTAAAATGATTTGGTACATTTTTTTACAAATTGATATCAATAATTGGATAATTTCTTAAGTATAAAGATTGTCTGCAACCAGTACCGAATAAGACACATTTTGAAAGACGAATGAATTACTACTGATGCTTAGATAAATACAAGTTCTCCAACAAAGCCATAATCTTCCACCTAAAATATTTTTCCCCCGGCGACAAATATTAAAGTTCGCGGCCGTGTCCGACCGAATATTGTCAAACGTGGCTTGGCAGCAATCCAAGGAGGTCCAAATTAGAACTGCTATATATCAACGAAGAATTCAGAAGGCACCGAGGTGAAATAATGATCGGAAATTAATGACTAGTCGCTAGTTGGGAAGGCGAATAGATTATTATTTATTAATCTGTATAATAGTAGAGACGATAGTAGCCTTAAACAATATGTAGTAGTGGAAGAGGACACTGATTTCCGAGTCTATTGGATGTATGAGTACCTAGTTAAGGTGCTTCCCTTTACGCTCTGTCTCATGGGCCGCGGATTCTTTTCCCGACAGCGCCAAATTTGAAAATGAACTTTCCCAAAAGCAGGGGACACTGCTTTTCTAAGTCATATGGACAGTTTTAGGCCTTCAGAGCACACATTCTTGTAGAAGAAGCTTATGAAAACAATCTTTTAATATTTATTGTACATCAAAACATTGAATCAATGCAATGACGGCGTTGGCGGAAATTGGGTTAATGCATGGAGGATTGTCACTGGTCTTTTGAAGAAATATTATGTTATAGGCGACAGTAACGTCCTTGGTTTAATTAAGCTATTCTATAAACCTATTCAAGTGTATTGAATAGCGTTAGGCTTCTCTTAACGTTATTATACGCAGGCTTCATTTTCCACCAGAGATGACATGATAATCACATGCATGATTCGATATCATGCAGATCTCCAAGTGGTTAGGCGACCGAACTGTATCGATTCATGTTGAGTGTTTCTTGAAGTGCTTTATAACATTATTAAGTTTTTTACTGTAGCACTATCGACATAAAAATCTGAAAAAAAAAACTACCAATTTCGTTGCATAAGTAGGTAAAAATTTATTGACGAAGCCAATTTCTTTACTGCTCACCAACGTACTACTCCGACCTCCCAGAAATTTTCATGACACTTCACTTAATCTGTCTGTCACACAATTGCATAAAAAATATTTATAGCTATGTATAACTTAATGACGAAATCGATAAGTTAATAACAAAACAGACACTGAAAATACATTTCTTACACTTTGCAAATCGTAACATCTTTTGCAATCAATTAGGTTTTTCTTAATGTTTTCTTTATCACATTGTAGATTTTCCTTATGTAAAACTACCTCGAGGCCGCATAAAGATATACACAATCATAGGAGTGTATGTAAATCCCATATAACTGAGTGTACCATTAAGTAGGTTGTCGGTTGAAATCCTTTAATCTCTCTGTATGCAATTCCCTTCGAAATAATTCCCTTAAAAGAGCGTCTCCTTAAGTTGGGTGACGGAGCGTAAAATCGCCTTAACGGTTCGCGAAGACTCAAACTAATCTAAACATAGATTGAAATAGTGTCTTCTGTAAATGTTCCGTAAGCAAACCTCTAAGATTTCTTACTCTCTTATCTCTAAGATTTCTTACCTCTAAGATGTTAATTATAAATTCCTACTGACATTTTATAATGCCCAAGTTTGTGAGGATGTATGTATGTATGGAAGCTTGTCACTCTTTTACGCAAAAACTACATAACGGATTTTGATGAAATTTTACAGTAATATAGTTTATATATCAGAATAACACATAGTAGGGCTATAATTTGTACAAAAATTGGACAACGGTGCAGGAAGAATCCAGTAAATTATCCAGTTAATTAGACGTTAAAAATTTTAAGTAGATTTTTATTTTATATAATATATTTGTTATATTTTCTGAGGACGTTATGCACTTTTGGTGTAAGATATGAGCAACGAAATAGCTTAATTCTTTATATAGGTAATCTGTGGCTAAAAGTTAATAAGGCAATATATACAATTTTGATGTCCAGTTTGTTTATGGTGACGAATATTTTTGTTTTGATTTGGCTATAAAAACTGATTTTCTTTTGTTTTTTGAGCTAATGTAACATTGTCAATTTTATTACTTAGTAAAGTTAATTGGGCCCCTCTCAACTTCTGCAAGGTATTGGTCACTGTCGTCAGATGGGCTGCTCAATTTATGACTGAAAAACAGAGTGTATTCTGCTACTACTAAGAGAAAAGAGTATATTGAGTCAAGGAATGCAGAGGCAATTATCCTATCATGATTGACAGAACACCTGCATGCCTCTGGTGATATTTGTGTTTTGTGGATGGTTAATGACCATTAAGTGGACCACCAGCCTGTCTGCCACCCTTTTTCTTTAAAAGATGTGCTAAAGTTTGTGTATTTATGGTTGTTATTTCATTATTATGCTTCATGCGTTTGAAAAAAAAGATGAATTCGGCTACAACAGAATATAGCATGTATTCGACCCAAATTTTCCGCAGCTAACCAGAAAAAGTAGGCAAAATATGACAAGAGGATGACAAACTGCTTTGTATCATTCTCGCGCGGATGGTTATAGTAACCTAGACTGTTTTTTTGCTGCTATACTTTTACTCTAATTCCTGTCTTGTGACGATACAAATTAAAACCAGATTGCAACGACCGATATTGTAGTGCTTAAAAAATTCTATTTCGTTTTTAATTTCGTAAAAAAGTAAACGTTAATTTCTTTTTGTTGGGGATTTTTTATTTTAAAATAAGTAGTTATTAAAAATGCTTCTTATATGAGTCGAAGTAAATGTAGAATTTATGTATAATGAATTGAAGATCAAATTGGCAAATTATTTAAAGTAAAAAAAGGAAATTATTTCGTGTGCTGTTTTAAGTTATATATTTTATATGTTTTTCAACCGAAAACTTGATAGCTTGACTGGCAACAGTAACCGCTAACCCACCAGTCTTCCGAAGACCAACATGAAATAACAGCATGTGGGTTATATATTTTTTCGATACGTGAGTGAGTATAGAATGTCAGAGCTCATATCCTTATCCCATTTCTTTCAACCCATCCTTACCTTATTTACTCTCCACTGCGCAAAAAAAAAAAAAAACTTCCAACCCGCTCCCGGTTTCGCCCGAGGTTATACGACGAAATACGAGAATTTGCAATTACGAGAGAGATCCTATTAACAGAGGTAGCACCAGAGGTTGATAAGGTCAGATTTGAAATTAGTCAGTAAGAGGATACACACGGTCGTAAAGTATCCTCATAAAACACAGTATCTCGGAACCATCTCGGTCGCACATTTTTCCACTAAAGCTCACATCCACCCCAATTGAGGTCGACAAAAAATATCGCTCTTGAGATAGCATCACACCACTTCCTACTATTTCAACAATTCTTAGGAGTTGTTTATACTTCACGGAAGATCATCTTTGTTATGTGTGTAGTTATTAAAAACCTTATGGCTTCGTTGTACTTATTAGTTCTAGCAGTGATTGCCCATTGGGTCAATCTTTGGCTACTGACACGGTAAACGCAGGTTCGAATCAAAATCGGGTCTTTTGGCAAGTTACAAATGGGTGGCTTTTTCATATAGACTTCAATTAAAATTTTGTATCTATTTAAATGGTCTAATAAACCCTTACGTAGGTTTAGGTACCCTGAAAAAAAAAAAAAAACTAAAATATTCGTCATTAATATTAAACATTTTTTTTAAGGTTTTGTATATTAAAAGCAACAATATTCTAATAGTGATTTAATCAGACATATAAATCGTTAAACAAATTTTTGTAGTCAAACAGATCTATCTTGAATTAACTCATAGGATACTTATTACCACTGTAATCCATAGTACTAGAGAAAATGGCTGATTTTGATTTTATTCCCACCATATCTATTACATTATAATAGCATGATCCGCATTTAAAATTTAATTATTACATCAAATAAATATTTTACAAAATATGAACCTTTTTTTTCCTTTTGCGTTTTACTAATTGGATACAACCCCCAGTGTAAAGTCGCCTTAATGTCTCCTCTACAGTTTTTACCAAGTAACACTTCACGCGTAACTCTCTCACCCAGTTTCTTGTCAACACAAGTGCTGTACAAAAGGGAAAACACGACAGGGGTTTCCGTAGCCAACTTACAACAATACGATATTTTTATAAGTCGTGGAAAGTTGTATAATACTTGTATTAATAATTGAAATAATTGAAGCGATCAGGAAGTTGGCCATTTTTCTCTTATGTAGGTACTAAAATTTATTACATTAGTTTTCAATAAGTTGTAATGATGACTTAGTCATTAAGACAATGTAATCCCAAAAAATTTTCAAGTCTTATCTATAAATAAAATTAATAAAAATCTTCACACATTCCACACACCAACATTTAGTTCCACACTAAGCAAATAATGCTTGTATTATGGATACCAGACAGTTGATATACTACATAGATTACTTTTATAAATTCATACATACATATTATAAATACAAAACATCCATGACTCAGGTACAAGGTAAAAATGTTAACACATAAACATTTGCTTCTAGCGGGATTCGAACCCGCGACCGTTTGGTTAACAGCTAGGGTTACAAGCCACTAGACCAAACGTTTCGTCGAATTATCTATATCTATACACATTATAAAAAAGTCTCTTTCGGCTACTGTCTGTTTCTACGCTAAGCCACCCAACAGATTTTGATACAGTTTTCACTAATGGAAAGAGCGATCAACGACAAAGGTTTGTGTATATAATTCACAGAAAATAACTGTATCCGTGCGAAGCCGGGGGCGGGCCGCTTTTAAAAACATAAATAAAACGGAGGTGAAATTTTTATTTTGTATAATTTATTAACTTTAAACTATTTGTAATATTTCGATTCTTTAAACGAACAATTCTTGTATATGTTTTCTGTATTTACTGTGATAATGATATATATATGTACTTTTTGTAATTATTATATCTGGTTACTTGAACAAAACTCTTAAGTAATCGATGGTTTCCCTGCGACCGCGTGCGATTGATCGGACGAAGCGGGCTTTTTTTTTTCCTGTTGCTCCGATTGATAGGACAACGAGGACTTAATGTGCAATGAATCATTTTGAGGATTCGCTTTATGCTTTTTTCGAAATAAAGCGAATCATTTGAGAATTTTCCAACAAATCCCCGGCCGTAACTAATCAGGCGTATTGACATCAAACGTCATCAATACAAAAATCGTATTCAGGCTATAGGGTTGTCTACAAAAGGTTCAGATAAACGAATTTCGTGAGTGCACGATCCCTGTAAGTTGCTATGGGGAAAATTATTGCCTACGTTAAAACATTAGAGCGAGCAGCCTTTGAGGATTACCTCTTGAAAGCAAGATTTATTTCAAACCAGACGTGAAGGTGGTTCAGCCAACGTCGATATAAGAATCAACTGTACGTGATACTCTTTATTGGTTCAAGTGTTATCAGCAGGAGTTTAATAAAATACGAAAATTTATTTTTATTAATTATAAAAAAAGCAAAGTTTTCAGAAGATTTTGTAAATTATAAAAGTTTGTCTGTTTTTAAAAATAAAAACATAATAGATTTAAAAGAAGTCAGTTCTAAAAAACGAGGATATATTATTTTTCTTTAGAATAAAATTTTGTTAAAAGATTTTTTTTTTTAAATAAACTTCAAATATTTTGTACTTGTTGACAAATACGTGTTATTTTTAAAATTTGAATTTAAATTATTATTACTTTAAAGTCTAATATTAATAAAAAAAATGTAGTAAAGAATCATAGATAGCAAGAGCCTTTCTCTGATTCTCTGCTCGATTATTGTCCAACAAGCATATAAAATTCTCGTGTCACAATGTTTGTAACCAAACTCCTCCGAAACGGCTTGACAGATTTTTATTATTTTTTTTGTGTATAATTCGGCAAGTCTGAGAATAGGTCGTAAACTATTTTTTATACCCCTAAGTGATAAGGGTGGCCCACCCCAAAAATTTTTTATATGGCAAAACAACGTTTGCCGGGTCAGCTAGTGTTTTCTATAAATATAAATATCTTCACACATTCCACACAGCACCATCTAGTTATTAAAATTATTAGTTATTAAAATTAGTACTTATTAAAAATTATTACATTTTTAATAAGTACATAAAAATAGAGAAATTGATAGACTGATGTTTTTATTAAAACACAATAATTATAAATAATTGCTAAAACAATTAATATTACGATAACTATTTTCTCTAAAATATGTATTATATAATTCTGCCTATTTTATTCGTTCGCTTTCAGGTATTCACAAATTTTCATTCTGTATCATTCATTAGTCAATGTATACAAGTAGTTTGTAGGAAGCATCTTTTGTGCAGACCTCTAATCGGTCTCTGACATAAGTGGAACGTGTTCTAGGATTCCGCAATAAATAGAAGGGTTTGAGAGGTTTCCTAACGAGGGTTCGCGTAACATGTAACTATTGTTATGTTTTAGCGTAAAATACACCTTTCGAGGTAGCCTTTAAGGACAATTAAAGGTCATTTCTATAACATAGTTCCTTTATGTAATTCGCTACTTTTGTATCAAACAAGCTGGTGCCCGCGACTTCGTCCGCGTTGAAGAAAATATATGAGTAATTATTATACGATGAGATATTGCAAAAACAAATTTAAAAAATCAGTTGCTATTTGCGCCATCTGATGAGATGAAAATAAGACTTATTGTCACTGCAGTCTGCCAGTATTATATTTAATGTCGCTATTCACTGATAGATGGCGCTAGAGTTGACGCAAATCGAAATTATACTAAAATTATAGATAATATAAGAGTGATGTTATATACCCTAAAGCCTTCCTCGATAAATGGACTATTCAACACAAAAATAATTTTTCAATTCGAACCGGTAGTTCATGAGATTAACGCGTTCAACCAAACAAACAAACTCTTCATCTTTATATATTGGTAAAGTAATATTTTTAATTTTCTCTGTTTAACAAATAAAAAAGGGAGATGGAAGGTTTGTATATAAAAAAATTCACCCTTCTAAATATTATTATTTCCAGCTTTGTTGCAGCCTGCAATCAAACAGTATTTACATAATAATTAGGACTGTGCAACTAAACTTAATCACTACAACACAATAACACGCAGTTTCTATGAAAAATTTAATAATTTTGTCACACCTAAATAAGTTTAATGACCAAAGACTTTTCAGAATCGATTTCAGTAGTCCAAAGAGTTTTGCAAGCTTAAACTAATCTGTCCGTATGGCGACAGTAACCACCGTCTTAGAGAAGACAACCGTGAAATATCAGCACGTGTAATGGCAACAAATGAGAAGCCGGGATCGGATCGCTTAGTTATGAAATAAAATAGGTTTGTTTGCATAAGTACAGATTCGCAAAAAGACAGAATCGCTAAAAGACAGATTTTCCAAAAGGCAGATTATTAAAAAGTACTTACACTTCTAAGTCCGTGTCGTATTAAAAATTTATTGAATGAACCCTCAAAAATGACTTCCGGAAAAAGAATATTTTTAAGACTTATTATAATATTTCATCCCACGTGTATAGCAATATCCTATATACACAGAGGATTTGTTCCTTTGTTATTTTACATGCTTACAACGATTTTATAAGCCATAACATTTTCGTTTGACTACTGCTACAAAGTGTCTTTCGATAACACGAATTTCTTATTCCTATAAGTTTAACGTAAATGTAAAGCCCTGATGTAAAAACTACTTATTAAAATAACACTACTCCCATTAACGTAACGTATCCGCAGTTACAACTTATCTGACTATTCCACAGTAGTTATAGAGTAACCTATTACTGCTGCAGGTACGAAGGCTTTATATTTTATAATTGCAATGTTTTTTAAGGTTTAATTATTTCGGTAAACCTACGGCAAAGGAAATCTGTACGCGTGTCGTGGAAAAAATTCGTAATGAAGTAAGAAATTAAATCATGCCAATTTAATTTGTTAAAACTAGCCCGAGGCGTGGACGTTTTTTATTGTATGTACTCCGGCCTCAAAACTCAATTTACTTATCTCATGGTTGTATGTATTTCATACTTTTTGTACAGAATAATTTAAAATATTATGACGAGTTGACAATTTACCTACGTATTGAATTTTTTTAGATAATGGTCGTCAGACAAGCTAATTCTATACTTGATTGTAGGTATAACTAAGACCATAAAAGCTATCGGCTATCACGTTGCTCGTATAAATTGACGACTGTAATCAAGTGTTTTGTCAACCTGCCTGCCGACATTTATATAAAACTAGCTGTCTCGCTGCCGGCTTCGCCAGGGGTGCATTTTTTTTTTCGTAAAAACCTTCCCTGATTATCCCTCTATCCATTGGTGTAAACCGCATGAAAATCGGTGCAGTAGTTTTTTAGGTTTATCGTGAACAGACAGACAAGACAGACAGAGGCGGCGGAGGATTTTGTTTTATAAATGTAAGGACAGTTACTTCTTAGTTACTAAAAAGTAAAAAAGTTAATTAAATGTAATATATTCGTACAATTTAATGTTGAAATGTCAACTTTTATGTCTTACTGCGATTTAGGGGTTTATTTTACCCATAAATAAAACGTAAAGGTTATAGTTCTGTTTATTACCACATTTCTCGCCTTTCAAAAGGAAATCGGGTCCGTCGCTGAGTTAGGTTCGAATCTCCAAATTTGTAATAATAATAATAATTCAAAGGCTGTGGTATTTGATTTGTAGTTCGTACATAAAAACCAAACATTTTCTTTATAAATAGTTGTTCGCCCACAATAGGTCCCTATAGAACCTTTTTTTAATTTAAATTATTGATTAGGACCGAATTGTGAATAACGATAGGATAAGGATTAAGTAAGGGATAAGAAAATGGGCTCTAAAATCCCTTATTCACTCACTGAAATACAACAGCACACCTGCTATTATTTCACGGTGGGGATGAGGGGATGGTTACTATAACTTACTGTTTCTTATACAACAAATAAACAAATATCACATTATATGAAGATATGTGAATGTTTTTGTAAAACATTAATCTTTGAGATGATTTGTAATTAAACATGTCTTGGATATTTTTATCTAAATAGTGCGTTCGGTAGGATATAGCTCAAATTTAATTCCATAATTTATTAATAGATGGCGCAATATTACTTGTCGCTCATGTAAAGATATAAAAAGTTGAATAAAAATAAATAGAGAAAAGGAAAAGATAATATGTGCGCATAGAACATCAGCTTCTTAGATATTTAGATTATGGTCTAACTTTTTCAAAACCATTTTTCTTTTTTTTTTCTTTTCTCTGCTTCATATTTCTCAGCTGATTTTTCTCAGCTTTCATATTCATGTCTGTCATACATATACATACCGCAAACTGACTTAAAAGATATTATATTTTACTGTTTGAAATCACAAAAGATCATTTACATTTTGGGATATAATAAATCCGTACTAATATTATAAATGCGAAAGTATGTTTGGATGTACAGATGTTTGTGACTCTTTCACGCAAAAATTACTGAAGCGATCACCATGAAATCTTGCATACACGTTGTCTGGTACACCAGAAATGACATAGGGTACCTTTCATCGTTCATCGCGAACGAAGTCGCGGGAACCAGCTAGTAAATTATAAAATCTAACGCCTGGCCGAAGTTTTAGAAGCAGATATATTCTATACTATAAGAGGTCATGCGTTATAAGAGTCTAGTACCAGCTAGCTAAGAAAAAACTGTTATAGAAAATCATCTTAAACTAACGTAATAATTAATGTTACAGATTTAAAAAATGTTTTCAATTGTATAAAAACACAAGTAAGTTAAGTAAGTAAGCGTTGAACGATGAACGTTCAACGCGAACGAAGTCGCGGGCACGAGTTAGTATACTATATTTCACAGTGAAAATCCATCTTTACATGAGAGAGTCAGACATAAATAATACCGTGACCAACTTGATTTCCCATATGACAGCTGCATGGGCTACTGAGGCTACACTATTGAAGAAATATTTCTATGAAGACTGTCGATTTTCAGCTCCACAATCCGCATTAAGTACCGGCAGTGTGTCACACGTATATACTTGGTATATCGTACGCTCAACTGAGCGATTACAACATTAAAATGCGACGAAGCGCGAGTGATTTACAGCTTTTACTTTCCCACTTACATGCTACGCTTTAATAACTTCGTATTTATGTGAATAGGCGTCATTTAAAACATTACAGAATAAGGTCACAATATAGTTTCTGAACTCCTTAACTTGTTCTAAACTGTTCTAAACTTCGTCATATACATATTGATCTAAAAGAAGTCGTAGTATTAATAAAAAAAACCATTTATGACTTGAGAACCGTCAGATCGAGTTACTGGATTACTCGCCCGAATTATCATGTTCAATTTTTACCTATTATTTCAATAAACAACTCGGTGGTAAACAACAGGTGATTCTGTACAGTTTAACATAAAAACTTAAAATATTAAAGTGGAAACTACATATGCTTTTAAATAAAACAAGTTGATAGAATAAATTACTATCGATTTTTTTATCCTTGATTGGTTTAATAACTAATAACTATTAAAACATCTGAAATTTTTACGAAAAAAATGTGAATAACATTCATTTTATCATACATTTTGTATTGGACGGTTTTTTATTCTGAAGTTCGCCGGAGTTAGTATTTATATAGAAGGTAAATAGCGATTCATAGAACTCTTTCCATTTGAAACAAAAATATGTTCAATATGACCCAATAAACCTGGGGGAATTAAATTTTTCAGTGTTTATTCTGCATACAATATACAAAAATATTTTTGTTTTTACATATTACTTTTATCCTACGATTCACCGTAAATAAAGCAGTGCTTTTTTAATTTACAATGTTTGTTGGTGTTAAGTTAAAAATATTATATGAGTTGAAAATTTAGCTGCACCAGTTTAAACCGGTGCTAAATACATAATATTTTCTTCTTGAAGATGTATAAAGATGCAAAAGAGATAGATAAAAAAAATGTTAGTTAAATCAAACCGTGTGTCAACCTTGGTAATGTTCTTACAAAAGTATTTAACAAGAACTCTTTAACATTTTCCGTAAGTAAACTTTATTCACCCACCTTTTTTAATTTCGGATATGGCGTAAAGAAATTACATGAAGGAAAAAAATTGTGAGGCATCGCAACTGCGCATCAAGATAAAGTATTCTCCAATCAAGCCTACCCCGGGGAACCTGCGTGGGGTAAGAATCCTGACGGGTTCATAAAACATGATCTTTATTATTGAGCTTTAAGAGGTAACATAAGGTGAAGAGTTCAGATTTAAAGTTTATGGAAATGACAACAAAAACGTACGGATAGAATTTATGCTAAATATGTTGTATATGCCTGAGCATAATGTAATTAGAAATGCATATTTTTTTTATTTCTATTTAATATTGAGGAAAAAGTTTATATACATTGTATTTCTAAATTCTATTCTAAGTTCTAATACTACTCGCTAGTCAAAATTTGACCATTATCATTCCAAAGTTATGGGAAAAAGAACTTTCCAGTTTATTTTATAGATGGCTAAATGTGAACTGTTTTATTTTTTGTGTATGCAATCACTATAAAAATAATATTAAAATGTTTCTCAACATTTGATAAACGCGAAGTACGCTCGCGAAACATTTCCAGTATCGGCTACCTCTGCGTTCAAGTAAAACATTTTTTTCTTTACAACATCGTATAGTAAATCCTCCGATCTCTTGGGATCTTTTAGGTGCGCTTATGATGGGGCGAACACGGGCCCCATTATTGTGAATTAGAATGTAAGCCGTGAATAAAAAATTTACAAGCACTCACTGATGATGATTTTTCCTTTTTCACCTACAAAGGGGAACACAGACCTCTTGAAACCTTGTCGCTTGTTCATTGTAAATGTTGCTACAAGTTTCGTTTCAACGAAGCTTTGATGATAGGCTGTTTTCACAGTTTATAAAGCCTTTTATTTGCTTTATAGTGTATTGTGTATCATTATTAGCACAAATGGCAATGACCATCTCCTTTTTAGAAGCACTGCTTGTCAATGAATATCTAAGTGGATCTAAAGTTTAGGATCTAAGTAAAGTGGATCAGAATGGATTAATCCTTTCAAAACTTTAATAAATGTCTGTTTATTAACATTTATTGTTTAATGTTATTAAAGATTTAATAACATGTCTGTTTCGAAACTTATAACGCACATGATTATGTAGATGATACAATCAGATGTTTTAATTTAATTTTATCTAATAAATGGTGACTACCAGTAAAAGGTATATTGCAGTGATTGCCTCCGTGCCCATTTTTTTTACCATGAATCCCGATCCAATATTATATTTTTGTAGAAAGTTGAAGCCCTTTATGTCCCTTATTTCCCTTATTTTAACTCTTGAAATCCCACAGATTAGACAAGGTTAATTTAGGTAAAGAAATATTAATAAATAATTTTGGTTTGATACTCATAGCTGTAGTATAACATCCAGAATCAAAAGCTTTAGTATCTAGACCAGAGACTAACTGTTATTTTAAAGTTGAACCCCAAGTTTATATTCAAAGAAGACCAAAAATAATTTTCAGAACGGGATGGTGTAATTAATAATTATTATAATTACGGTTGTTACATGAACCTAGAAAAAACAACGGACGGAGTGCTGTCACTGTACAAAGTGAAGCACCGTAATGGCGACGCGTTTTTATGTGTGAGTGTGCGTTTTTACATGTGGAAAGTGATTCCTTGTCCTTTTTTATCACGTAAAGGCTACAGGAACAACATTTCACGACGCAGGTGGCATAATTAAATAGTTATTTTAATTACTCATTACGTGTGCACTTAATCAACGCTTGCAGCGTAATGGCGGACGCCGAGCTTACTATGGTTTGTATGTGTGGGTGTTAACGTGTAAATACACGTTACCGAGCTTACTACGGTGCTTCATTTTATAAGTATATGGAATTCCGTCCGTTGTTTTTTCTAGGTTCATAAGTTGATAATTATTAATAAACTTTTTCTTGCTAGGCGGTCTGCAGCTCACTTGCAGCACCTTTGGTGTTGCTTGTACCGAGACGGTAGCACTATGGTAGCCTCTACCATCAAGTTGATCGTCAGCCTGTCTGTCGTCCTTAACATTAAAAAAAAAGTTTTTATTTAAACCTGACTACACAAGTATCTGCCGTTTAATTAATTTCACTCTATTATTTCAGATATTTTGAAGCAACGGGCTAAAAGCATAACATAGTAAGTACATTATTTTAACATTTTTAATTTATATATTTTACATAATGTTTATTTATAGTTATAGACTTAATATGAGTCATCGAATCTCTTTCGAACAGTTTCGATTTTACGTTTCTCCTGCTGGTATGATATACAACCTACCGGAACCTCCATAAGCCCTAATAAATAAACATGAATATAGTTACGTATTTGTGGAGACCAATAAAATATGATAAGTAAATTTATTCGCGAAAATTGTCCGTCGTCAGGAATTGTCATAAAAATGAGTGTCACGAAGGAAAAAAGGCGATCAAGCAGTATTGAGGTTGGATGGCTTCCAAATTCTTAAGTCCGAGCGTTCAGCCGAAACCAATTTTATATTAGATGTAGCGGACCATTAGAGTAATGGTTATAATCTATTGAACGTGATTCCCGTCGATATCGGGTTGGACCATTTTGCCCGACGGCTATCGGTTGTTTATGTCATTTTTATTCTGACAATTTGAAAAGTATAAATAAAATATGGGATCACAAGTTTTTTCTTTTTGGAGATATGACAACCTGAAATACACAACGAATTTTATTTCTAAAGATTTTTTTTTCTCTGCGAAAGGCAATACATAAATTTTCTTTGTTTTATATTGTGTTGCTATATTTTTTTCATGTATTTATTTACTTCTTAAGAATAAATGCATCTTGGTGAAACATAATTTATTGTTCTCAATGCATATCACCTCAGTTTTTTTTATAATAATTTTTATAATAATCCCTTTGATTAGAAGTCACCATTGGATCTAATGGAAGGTTTATTGGCGACATCTAGCGGCAGCAGTAATCTCCAAAAAGGGAAGAAATCTAGTACGATACAAGGATAAGGGAGCCATTATTTTATTAGGTAATAAAAATAGACATATACAATATTAGCAAAACATTATTATTATTTTACGTATTAATAATGTAAAAATAAAATCCAACCATACATTTTTCTTACGATATTTCGTTGTTTGTAACTCATACACATTTAAAATGCTGGATTTGATGAAACTTTATCCACAGATTTTCAGCATTTCAACGATTAACAATACAATATGTTATGAAGTTCACAAAAACAAGCTGTAAGTTTATTAATTAAATGTTTTTTAAGAAAACTATAGTGACAAAAAGACACTTGATAACAGAAGATTTAAAACGTATTCCCTTTACAATGCAAGAGATACAAATAAAGGCATGCGAGCATACCTTTCTCTTGGCAAGTTGAATGAATATCATTTTCAGGAGCAAACACTGGCCTTTATTGCTTGTGATCTCAGTGTCGAAATTTTAGGAGTACGAATGCAAATCTACTCGTGTGGATGTGGCAATCGTAAAATAACTTATGTCATAGGAAAACTCTATGGGACTATGGGAGAACTGAAGTTGACATTAACTAATATAATTATAAAATATATTACCTCATGCAGCACCAGATATTGAGTCAAAAGATTAAAGAGAGTTAAAGTTTATATCGAGTGGAAATTATATCATAGACATTAGATTTTAATAGATAAATAAAAAAACTACGAATTTTTCTCATGTCTCATGTGTCATTCTCATTTAACTAAGTATATTTAGTTAATTTAGTATATAAATCAGAAAATAAATAATAGCCAAGTGTATTATAATATATTTTCTGATTTTTTATGGATTATTTTTTTGGGCCGGACCTTTATATTGAGTTATCAATTTATAAGTATTATTTGTATTAAACTATAAATTTCAGTTAAACAAGAAATAAATACAACATGAAATCGATTTTTTTTATGTTAAGGTGGTCAAACAGATTAACGGTTTACTTGATGGTAGGTAGGTACTTACCGTGTGCCAACCTTACTAGGATTAAGGATAAAGATTCACTCTATGGAACACAACAGCACACATTTTCTATAAGAGGGCGGTTACTGCCGCCAGACGGCGTGCCTAACTTATGACTGCGAAACATCCAAAGCCAAAATGCCACATCCAGAGCGTTACACAATGAACGTCTTATTATGTTTCTTATTCATGACTCCCCGATGAGATGGGTCGGGATATTGAAAACTAATATCTGATAAAACTTTTCATTGTACTCCGAATGTAAATGTTGGATAATATTGCTTGAATACGGGCCGAGTTTTGCTTAAGATTTTCATTTATAAAAGAAATTCCATTTATTGTTGGCTTTTGTAAAGGGAATAAAAAATATATTATATTTCTAGATTTTCTAATATCTAAAGTGATTGTAATAAATTTTTTCGTGTTTCATTCGTGTTTTATAGTGGCAAACTTAAAAAAATTTATATTTTTTTGAAAATTCGCCATAATATAAAAAAAAATCGTATCACTATGTTTGTCGGCGGTAAACTTGAAAATTACTTAATCGATCTTAATGAAATTTTAAATGTTTATTATAAATTAAATGTTTTTATTAGAACAAAAAGGTTGTAAGTTCCATAAGTTTCTAACAGATGGCGGTATTGTTACAGGAAAACTATACTTCTGTACTGTGTATGTTGATTTGATCTCTAAAACCTCTAGACCGATTTTGATGGATTTTTTTTGTGTGTGTGGGAGTGGGTCCCTGGATGGTTTAGATTTACAGTTGGACCCTATAGATGGCGCTGCAAACGAGTTACAGATTTTACTTTCGGCTTCGGGCAGGACGTAGTATTATGTATTTGTAATAAGTCGCTAATTTTTGTTATTGTAAATCATATTACCTAATTCTAAAAGCATCACAAAGAACACAATTATTTATTTCAACTAAAAAAAAAACTACACGAAGTGTTAGGACAACGACTAATCTCAGATCAAACACATTTTTTTCCAAATATTAGCGCAACCTAATTACTTACTTATGAATTTAGGTACAATATTACACAACAAAATATTTGTAGCTTATCAGAGATAGCTGAACCGATTTATAATTTGTAGGTTTTTATTAAATATTGTGCAAAATATGAAAAAAGAAATGAAAGTAGCCTTTTAAAACTTTAGTACTCTTAGGGCCTCTTTCACCAACTACAAGTAAAGTGTTGATTAGTTACTTTTACAAATAATTTTATGTTTTATTAAATTATTCACTCGGTTTACTGCATCGTTCGATAGGCGATTTTTTTTTATTATTTTCTTTTTAATGTTTGGGACTTTTACCGTACAAACAAAGGTATATCATCTCAATCATTTCCGGTTACCGGTGACTTTAAATGGCGGTTAGCCTTCCTTTGCTAGACGTCGATTAACAACCTATCATCAAGTGGTCTGAGAGCCTGTCTGGTGAACTTTACATTATAAAATAAATCATACATTATCCATTGTGAAATTCCACTATTAATTTATTTTTATTTATTTATTTAGATTTAGATTACATACAGCCATAAATTTAAAAAAATATATATTATAGATTATATACAAGAATCATAAAAATTATATTTTTACATTTATTTATTAATTAAATAATAATAATAATAATAAGAAAAAGAAAAAGAAGAGAATATTCTATAAGTGATAAAATTAATTATTCAAAAGTAATTCGCCAATTTTCTTTTTATAAGAATTCAAATTGTTGGAAAATATGTCAATATTATTCAGAATCTTACTGTAGTGATACTTAGAACGATGAAAGAAGGAATTTTTACAATTATTACTTCTACAATCATTCTACAATTAAGAAGTATTCAAGTCAAAAATACAAACAAGTATAGTTTTTAACGAGCCTCATTGGGTTCAATTTATTTTAAATACGCTTTGATGTACGAAGGCAGTTAAATTTCGTTTTTGTATTGCTGCAATTAAGTAAAAATGTTCCTTTCGCGTGTCGAAAGTGCTTAAATTGCTGTTAAATATAACACTGTTTTAAAATACCTAATGCCTAGCTTTAAGAGTCGTTCATTTTTTATTAATAACAGCACTTATGTAGCATAACGACGGACACGTTTGGTCTAGTGGCTAGTGACCCTAGCTGTTAACCAAACGGCCGCGGGTTCGAATCCCGCTAGGGCGAATGTTTATGTGTTAAAATTTTACTTTTGCACCTGAGTCATGGATGTTTTGTATTTATAATATGTATGTATTTGCAAAAAAAAAGTAATCTATGTATTATATGAACTGTTTGGTATCCATAATACAAGCATTAGTTGCTTACTGTAGAACTAGATGGTGCTGTGTGGAATGTATGAAGATATTATTATTAAGTTCGACAATAAGCAATTTATTTACAATCTACTTATATCAACCTATAAAATTGTATTTGCTCAGAGGATTTTGATAAGGTTCTCACTAATTTAATGATCTATATATGTGTATTTTATTTTAATTTATTTATTAGCTTATTAATTCAATATAATGTTTCATTTAATTTAACATTGATGTACAACTATTAGACAAACTCATTAGAGTAAACAAACCTTCTGTTGACGTTCAAGTACACTTTCGACTCTTCAATTACTTTAAAATAATACCTTATTTATTATTGTCATATTCGGAATTGAAATATCCGTACTAAAATTATAAGTTCGTTTTATCTGACGAAGTATTAAAATTCGTTTAAACATTTTGAAAAGCATTTAGAAATGACTAGATAGATATCCATCTTTTATTTCCGACAGCAACTCAAAATGAACACGTACTAAATTTACTTGCACATAAATTCAGTCCCGAGAGGCAAGTTCTAGCAATATATCACAAATATTTGAAGAAAAAGAAACCGAACCGTCTGCATGCATAAGTAAGGTGTTTTTCAAATATCCTCGTATCTTCAAAAGACATAAAAACGCTTATCTTCATAACTCATATAAGTCCATCTTTTACAATATTCCTTAGATGATCGAAAACTATTTTTCCAATATAAGACGGAATTAATCGATTCCACTATTCACACTCTTAATTTATTACAAACTAGAAACCGACACTCGGCTTTGCACGGATGCATTTTTTTTAATATACACAAAACTTTCCCGTATACCTAAAACACTAAAAAGCGAAATAACACCATATAAGCTCCAGATAAATATAATTTTTAACAACAGTACATAAATATTTATAAACAAGCAATATTGTAGACTAGCTGGTGCCCGCAACTTCGTCCGCGTTGAACGATGAAAGGTACTCTATGTTTCTGGTGTACCAGACAACGTGTATGCAAAATTTCATGGTGATCGGTTCAGTAGTTTTTGCGTGAAAGAGTTACAAACATCCATACATCCAAACATACTTTCGCATTTATAATATTAGTACGAATTGGAAACAAACGTTGACGGACCTTATGAATAAATAAATATTAAAAATAATGACCACAGTCCACATTGGTTAATAAATGAAATTATTAGCGAAATGCAGCGTAAACACAAACGCGGTATTAACTGCTTTGCGTATTATCATAACTTGTATTTGTTATCATACATTATGAGTTTACATGAACGCTTTGCTTTAACACAGCTTTGCTTCGTAATTGAAGGTCTTTCATTTTAATGGATTTATAGAATGAAGGCCTTTTATAGCGATTACGTTACTGAGACTAAAATATTTATAAATTGAATTTAACATTATTAAATATACTAGCTGTTGCACGCGACTTTGCCCGCGTGACTTTATAAAATATAGCCTATGTTACTCGCTGATAAAGTAGCTTTGAATTTTTAAGGTGAAAGAATTTTTAAAATGGATGTAATATTTTTGCGTTTATTCATTACAAACATACAGCAAATCTTCCCTCTTTATAATTATAAAATATTATTTTTTGATCAAATTTAAGTTCTGTATAATTTTATTAATTTTTTTATGTATGAAATTCAGTTTCAGTTTTTCTGTTTCAGTTTTTTTTTTAACAATTTTACTAATCTGTTTTAAGTATATAAGTTTATAATGTCGTGTGGTGCCAAAATGTTTACTTATATGAATTTCAATAATATATATCTAGTTTTATTATTTATCTATAATATAATAAATAGGTAAAGACAAAAAAGTTTTATTTGTTTGTAAATCTATTTTCAAACTATTTTAGTGTTATTAATTAAAAAAAAGAGACTTTTTTCCGCATTCCAGATGATTACGGTTGAATTTGGACTAGTTTTACAAACACCAGTTATTTTAAATTGAAATGAACATTAAAGTATCAATAAAAAAATTCAGTAGGTACAATATATCTTTTACCGAGACTATTTCAGCTTCGCTTTCGGCATTAAAAGATCGCAGACTTGCAAAATTCAAGTTTATTTTTGTAGTTTCAGTTAACGTAACTTGATAATAAGCGCACTCAAAGTGCCACGGCTACTCCTTACAAAGTAACTTTCAACTAACAACTTAAAAATTGCTTCTCTCCCGTCCAACTTCGCCGTAATAAAAATTATGAGGATAATGTAGACAAATTTAATGATTAAGTATACAATAAACTTTACTTATCATTTATTCAAAGCAGTTGTGATAGCAAAGTTAGGAAACTTCACTTATTAGGACATTGAAGCCCCTCTTCAATGTCCTAAGTAGCGATTTTTCAGAATTCCATTTAAGCCAGATTTTTGATCTAACAGATTCCTTTTTCACGAGTACCTTAAGTTTTTCTATATATTGTTTTTCTGTGTAATTTTCAATTTATGTTTTAAAATTCAGTCATATCCATTCTTGTTTATCAATAGTATAGAAACTACTTACCCATTAGGTTCGTACTAATTTCAACATAATTTAATGATGAACTATTTCGCTTTTTTATGGTTTTTCGCTCGCCAAAGAGTTTGCAAATTTACTGTCGACTTTGATACTATAAAGGATAAAAAATTTGATAGAAGAATGATCTCTAGCAACTCCTTTTTTTTTTCGAAACACAACATCACACTCGCTATTATTTAGTGATGGCAGTTTTGAACATTGCGTTGTCAGTACTAAACTCTAAAATATATAATAAATAAATTTATATTTTTAGAAAAGAATTCTCTATCGAATAAGTGTTATTGTAAAATAAAATAGCTTCCTTTTCGTAACAAAATTCCAGCAAATAGTTTCAAAAACATGTCCTCGCTAAGCATATGGGAGACGGAGGTGGCATCAGCCGTCGCATTGGGCCCACCTGGGAGGCTATAACTAACACTAGAGAATTCAAACAGTACCGATCCTAGAGAGAAATTTTGAAACATATAACTTTCTTTACATGCACTGTACGTCTGTATTATTTTTCTATTTCTTATGGTTTTTTTATTATTTATTACTAGCGACATAGACTTCGTACGGATGCAATATTTTTCTGCAAATTATGTACACAAACTTTCCTGGTTTATCGCTCTTTCAATTATGTGGTTTAGAATAAGTTAGCGGAAAACCAGACAGAGGCGTACAGGAACTTTATTTTATAATATTTACTAACTATTGCACGCGAATTCGTCCGCGTAACTTTATAAAATATATCCTATCTATCAAGTCGGATCAAACTGCATACAGTGTGCAAAATTTTATTAAAATCTGTTCAGTAGTTTAAGAGTTCATCGCGGAAGAACGTGACATATATAGCTGGTTTTAATTATTGCTACTTATCTATATATATAGATAAGTACTAGCTGATATAAACCAGCTAGTTATATCATATATTACAGTAACCAAATCCGGAAACTGATTTAATGAGCTGTAGCTGTATTTTAGCTTATATTTTATTTTTCAATTTCATACCGAATCGCAACGCCGTGTACCCTGGACGCGTGTGAAGCATTGCATTTTGAACTTGGACCACAGCATTTTCACCCATTTTCCTTATAAGCTGTAAGAGGGGTGAAATGAAACTATTTCCTGCTGGCGTTACTTAACACTCGCTCGTAAACCCCTTAGACGAGGCCCGTGGGCGCGTCTCAATGTTTCATACGAGTTTTAGAACATACTCGTACTTTTCTTTATCGTATCGTGGACTGTCTCGTTTGTGTCGTTGCTGTCAAACTGTCTCCTGTGTAGTTGGTGAGTGTAATGTAAGGGGTTAAAGCTGTTAACAGGTGTGAATATGTTTTATTATATTAAAAATATACTCACTATTTTGTAGGGTAATAATAGTTAAAACAAAAGTCTTCAATTGCGCATGTTGCTAGTGATGACATATTGCGTTGAAACGTCGTCTCTAACTATGGGCCTTGTTAAGGAAAAATTATATTGTAAAAAGATCTATGGAGAGTACTATTTTCGGGGTTACTATTCAAGATGAAATCTATATACTAAAATTATCGACATAACTCTTGGTTGGAGTTGGATCTATTGAAAAATGCGTTTGAAAATTGAATATAGGCTTGTCCTATTGAAAAATTATGTTACAGGCCTATTTCCATCTGTGAACGTGTTTCACATAGATAAATAAGTAAGTAATAAAATGAAAACTTGTATTTAGGAAATTCACGGTATTTTATTATTTTCAAACTTAAATATCTGTGAAACCTCATTACCAAATGACACAATATTTTTCATTAAAATCTATAACTAGTACAAGTTTCAGCCGTTAAAACGAAAATGTCCTGATCCCATTCAAAACTGGTTAATCTTCTTCACAGTATTTACAAAAAATAATGGTAAAATGTAAAAGGAAGGATGTAAGTACATAAGCTTAAGTGTTACCAGTAACGACTACTGGAAACTGGTCTCTCAACAATATTCTACATGCAGACTTTTACCTAAGAACACACCGCAGCAAAACGAATATACATAGTAAAATTGCATGTTTAAGTGTTCTCTTTGGTACACGAAGAATGTATTTTATTTTTACTTGAATTTCTTCCACTTTGCTGTCAAGTAAACGTGAAGTAGAGACTGCTATTTTTCAACTATCGCCAATTTTTATTTTTCATTTATTTCATACTCTTACTTTGAGAGCTTTCTTTGTGCAACAATCAAAATTAAATGTTTTTATTTCGCTAGTTTGAGTAAGTTGTTATTAGTTTTTTTTAAAATGAAATATTGTTTTCATGGAATTATCAAAAGCTGTTGCGGAAGGCTTCACTCCCACAATAAATAGACAAGTTTAAATACTAAAGTTTACATAATATCAATAGATACAAGAAGATCTCTTTGACATTTGTGTACCAAGTTTACAAGTTACAAATTACAAAACACCTTTTATAATATTCGTATATTACAATATAAAACCACTCTACGAGTACGTTTTCCTATATACAAATAATTCTCGGGTTTCTAATTTTAAGTCAATATAATTGTAGGCTTAAAGTTAGAATACGCTCATATTGTGGGAGTCCTTGTGAGGAAAAACAGGGAAGTTGTAGTAGTTCTTTGTAAGAGCCACCCCCTAAGCCTAACTTATAAATGCAGCATTGTGCCCTCCCACTTAGTAGTGGAAATGCACCTTATGCCATGGACATGTAAAGTATCTCAAAACGGCTTTTAGACGCACGAAAAACCTGACTAGGCCAAGATTTTAGTTTCTCTATATATAATACTGGATTTTATGAACAAATTTGCTAACGTATACAAAACTGTCATCGATAACTGACCGTAACGTCGCTAATTGCCTATCTAGCTGGCATTTTCAAAGGCTATTGCTCCTGTATTGAATTTTGGTTCCGAGCCATTTGGTTTGGGTTATAAATAATAGCTCTCTCCGGTACTGACATTACAACGGCTGAGGTAACGAATTTATGTAGACGATACCATTGTTTTCTTTCCAAAAAGCAAATACACAGAAAAATACTAAGTTTTGAGGTTCTAAAATTAGATTATATTTTTGCTTTTGTTAGCAGATTTCGTGATTTCAGATTCCCTTACAGAAGATTACCTTGAAATAACAGCATATATACCTACTGCTGTGTTTCGGCCGGTAAGTAAGAGATGTCAGAGCTCATTCAGTAAAAAAAAATGTTGTTATAATATTTGAAGCTAATAATAACCTTAATACCAGCATATAATACAAAAAAAAATTCTTCACAAACTGTCACATTGATATAGCAGAGAGATTAGGCTGGAAGTGTTTCTAAATGATTTTCAATGTATTAGCACAATGAAAACGCCATATAAGGGGAATTTCCACTCAGAAAACACTGAACTCGATCAAAAGCGTAAACGTGTAGACAAACAATGTGATCCATATTTGAGTTTTATATTTTCCTTGAGTAGAGTATCTTTTGTGTTCCATATTTCCTGCTCCTGCAATACGGATAAAGGGAATTCGCTGTGTAAATCCATAAAGAATAATAAAAGAATCAACTGATATTCAAAAGTTTCCAACGTCTTATATTTGCAATTGAAATAAGACATCTGTTTGAGATGTAATATTTGCAAGGAACATTAATGCCGACGCTGACTTTAAAGTAATCTTGACTGTATATTTAAACAGCGGTAAGGTTTAAGTTGACTCTGTGAACAACTTATTCATTTCGAGATTGTGTGTTTATAAATATAATCATTTTCAAGATGCTGCTCTCTCTCTCTCTCTTTGAGTTAATCAGATATTATTCCATCATTTTATATCAAGATCACTGTGAAATAAAATCACGTTTTCAGTTATGTTTCGGTGAGTTATAAATGGCAGAGCACATTTCGCTATAAGTTAATATTATACTGTACAAAATATTCGCCCGTTTCGGTGTTTATTTATAAAACCGCATCGTTCGTAACTTTAGTCAATCCTATCTATGTCCATTACAAATGAGATTAGGAACAAATCCCTACTTATTCAAGCTTTCCGCGCCATTTATTTAATATAACCTTCATTGACAGTTTGCAAACGCTGTAAGGGATAATTCGATATCGTCCCCATTTAGGGTAGGTTACGAGTAAACGGAATACTGTGTTTATATTCAACGGGCGTCCACCGTATTCCCTCTAGGTTCGGGAGCGAAGCTTCATAAATATCTTAACACCTGTCAAAATTCAATAAGGGATAGGTGACCAATGATATAATGTTATGTGTTATTATATTAGATACAAGGCAAATTAAATTAAATTAATTTTTAAATTGTATTGTTATCTTGCGGGAGAATGTATTGCGCAACTAATTGCAATATAGTTTATTTCAAGCGAAAATAAAATTCAAGTTTATTCAAGCGAAATAAACTGTTTCACTTGGCTATTAAAAGAGACAGGTTCATAGAGTTCACACACGCAAACACACTCACTCACTCTCTCACACACACACACACACACACACACACACACACACACACACACACACACACACACACACACACACACACAAATACGCACACATAGAGAGAATACTTCCATTAAAAAAAAATTAAACACAAAATAAGGAAAAAATAAAACCAGTGTCATTATTAGATTAGATAGAAAAAAAAATTCAATATAGTTATACTATTACTAGTTTATACTACCGAATTCGTCCACGCCCCCTTTTAAAAGGCGTTTTGATACTTATATTCAATCTTTATTGCTCATTATTTTATTTTTTCTGGTAAAATGTGCCCCATGTCCTTCTCTGAACAACGGGCTATGCAAAATTTCATATTAATAATTTGAGTACATAGTTGAGTATACTTATTTTTGCATTTATAATATTAAATTAGTACCTACAGTCCAATTGGCATAATACGATTGGCTTGTATGGTTGTCATTTTGCATATCACAAGTGGTATGAGTATTATGCATTTTTCCATACTTTTAATTTTAATAGTATAAAGATATCCAGTGGAGCGTCTGTAGCTGTATGTTGAAAATACAAAAATAATTTATATTTTTTTTTAATTCATTCTTCATAACATTATTCCTTCTTCCATAATTTGTAATACCTGTTATTTTTATTTAAAATTTTGTAAATTACCCTCATATTCTTAAAATCAAAAATGTGTACTTATAAAGGTGTGTAAAATGCAATGGATTTTTGTCATAAGTGAAACTATTGTCACTGGAAGAAACTGGTGTCTAAGATACAGGCTCGGCCTAGTTTAGACGCTAGTACTCAATCTAACTGAATGAAATATATTGAATAAGTATTTATAAATTATATATTCCTATTGTATATTATGTGTATGTGTAATGAAATACTTATGAAATAAATTTATTATTATTATTATTATTATTATTATTGTATTAAAAAAAACTATTTTGAAATTATATAGTTAAAACCTATAAAACCTGTTAAAAATATTCGAAAATGGATTTGTTTTAGCTAAAGTGAGGGGGAAAGAGAGAAATGCTCCGGGCACATCGGGTGCCTGATTGAATTTCTGTTCCACATGATTTACTGAGTATGAATGTGGGATCCTTCACAGTATAAACACTACAGCCAGTACTAATTCTCATTATTATTATTTTATTAGTTTTTAAAAATTTCTCAGATGCTAAGATAAAAACTTGATACTTTTGTTACATGAAATTACATGTCATAAAGGCACAGTGTTTTCTTCTGCATTGATAATGAGAGAATTTTACAGTAATTAAGATTACTTTTTTTTTGTTTTACAACTTCAAGATTAAAACACTAACATTGTTTAGACGATTTTTTTATTATCATCAAATCCTAATTACACAGTAACAAGAAAAAGTAAAAATAAACATGTATTCAAATATTAAAAACCACACAAAGCACAAAGAAAGCACATGATTTCATTGCATTTTAAATACTAATAAGGTTGTTTTAATATTTTTAATTTATTTATTTATTTAGATTACATACAGCCATATATTCAAAAAATATATATTATAGATTATATACAAATAGGCCTAAAGAATCATAAAAATTATATTTTTACAATTATTTTTTAATTAAAAAAAATAAATAATAATAAGACCAAAAAAGAAAAAGAAGAGAATATTCTATAAGTGATAAAATTAATTTTTTAAAAGTAATTCGCCAATATTGAAACAAATGTGTTATCTGAAAAACAACTTCCAAGAATTCCTTAATATTAAATAATTATTGTTAAATTTCTTAAATTGTTAAAAAAAATTTCAACAAAAAAAAAATTAAAAAGAGTTTTAATTCATGTAATGTAAATAACTATACAATTTTAACTACATTGCCCTACATTGTTTTAATGTTTCGTATATTAATGGTTTTGAATTTGTGAAATGAGTACACATACTGTTTCCTGTCTATTCTGTGCGAATCCGTAGCCAGAGGACACGCGGCCCTTCGTGTGAGATGTTTTGATGAGTGTGAGGGTTCTGGAAAATTGAGGATTTGTGTGTGAAGAATCCGTTTTTGTTTTGCTGACACTACATGCATAAATAAGCTACGTTTTTTATAATACTTCTGAAGATTAGTTTTAGAAGATTTTAATTTAATAATCACTGTTAAAGATTTAATAGGTTGGAAGAGGGAAAAAGATTTGGAGAAAATATAAAGTATGTATTTACAATGCAAAAACTAAAACGATAATCAATAAATGACAAACCTAATTTATGTTTTATAAAAAAAAATTTAAAGAGAAAAACAGAAAAAGGCTAAACTTATGAAAACTCTAAAAAGGTCATTAACCCTTAACAATCATTAAAGTGTCGTCAACATATTAAATAACTTACAAATATCCTTTAGTCATATATTCATGATAGATTTGATATATTTCATGACAGATATATTAGATACTTAATGAATGCAAATTAATGTAAGGAAATATTTTGAGGGTAATTGCATACTAAATTACATTTTTTTTTTTTCATTTAGATAAATCTTAACTGGATGTCTCAGAGATTAGATGGAATAGACAGAGAAACAAAAAATTTAAAAAATATTTTTTTGTTTTAAGTACCGTTTTTTTGTTATACCTACTGTACAAACAGACACTTTACTTTTAAGTAGTATACTTAGATTAAAAATAAAAACAGGAAGAACTTCGTAATAAAATATGTATTTTACAACTCGCCTAAATCTAAATCGGTGTTTCCTCAAATTACAAAATATCTCATTGTAATATTTTACAATTTTTTTTTATCAATAGCTACGAATCGGAATTACTTCCTTGTTGCGTAATGAAATTTTCTATTACAATTTTGATGAAATATCCTGTCTGACGTGAATTGAGTTACGATGACTGCTTACAATAAATATTAAATTTGTGAGCCAAAGCCATGGTTAATAAGCAATAAATTATTGTTCTATTTATATTACTGTATCAAAATCCGTTGCCTTGTTTAGTTAACAGACAAACAAAAACTTTCCGCGGAAAATTATCTAACCTAACGCATTAAAATCCTTTGCCTGGTATAGGATGAGTTAGCGTTTACAGATACAGATAGACGCGTTCCAATTATACTATGTGAATATATTGTAATTTCTAATCAGAAATATAGTTTTTAAAATGAGGTGTCTCAGCGACTCAATTCTGTAATAAAACAACAGATATCCATAAATCACTGGAGAGGAGACAAGAGCTTCCTCCCTATAGTGCTATGTAAATGGCTAGATTTTCAAGTATGATTGCGCAGGACAAACGCCTCAAGCTTGGCACTGTGTAATGGGAGCATTGCCAGCAAAGTTTTCAGCGTCCGAAACCGTAACTTGATTTATTACTTGCTGGATGTACTGGAATTCAAGTTTATAAAGGCACCAATCAAATAATGTTTCTTATAATTGTTTACTTTTTGCCCATATTAATCTATACACAAAGAAAAAGGAAAATACAGCCTACTTAGTATTATTTAATAAATGCCAAAGTTTATGATGTTTGGTATTCTTTGAACGCAATAATCGCTTAACGGAATTTGATAAACCTTTACAGTTATGTAATATCTGTTCTGGACTAATATAAAAGGTTCATTAAAATTATTTCAATTCTTAATGGAATTATGAATTTATTATGTATCCTAAAATAAATATAAGTGGGCATATATATTGAAATATACTTAAATATAAATGTATATATAATATTACCTCAAAGTATATCTGGTGCATGCGACTTCGTCCGCGTTGAATAAAAAATATATATAACACCTGATAAAATATATGAGCAATAATTTTTATTGCTGTTATAGTTTTGCTAGACGTTGGATTTAATTTTTTTTGTAATCCCCGGGGACAATACCATTTTCTGGATGGAAGGTACCCGACAATGTGTTATGCAAAATTTCATTATGCATTTTGGTTGAGTAGTTAAAGCGTGAAAAGGTAACGAGACAGAGTTACTTAAACATTTATAACATTTAGTAAGTATGTATACAAAATGAATTACTGTTAACTGTTAAGGTTTAGTAAAACACCTTTAAGCGATTGGCTTTACTGCACTGCATTGCATACCTTCCGAAGCGACCGCTCGTGGGTAACAATGTAATAAATCACTCCCAACTGCACTTCATCTGCAATCACTAAGCCCTGTCTTAACCAACCGATGACGTATCCATGGCAACCGAACGTCCACGTGCGGTCGGTGATACATGACATTGGCACCGCTTGTTGAATCACTTGCCAAAAATCAGCTGGAAAAACAACATAACTTAAAATTTTGTAAAAATCAAAATTATGTGAAATTTAATTCAATAATTTCTATATATTGAATATAAACATATATAAAAAAAAACTTTTTTTATTTAACCTTAATAACTAAGTTGTCCGATCAATCGGACCACGGGGTCTCAGGGTTTTTTAAGAGAACCTGCGCTTTATATACGCTTACCTACACATTTTGGCGGAAACAAATTAAATGGGAATCTCACTATATATATATAAATTTCGTGTCACGTTGTTTGTCCGTCATGAACTCCTAAACTACTGAACCGATTTTGAAAATTCTTTCACCTATAGAAAACTATATTATCAGCTAAGTTATAACAGCTAGTTATAATATAAAAATCTATAATATGCCCAACTAGTATTTAAAACAAGAAAAATGTTACATAATTATCTACGATCTTAATATTTTAATATTATGATCGCAGATAGGCATAAATGCTGAGCAAAGTTGTAATTGATGTGAATACCTACTTAAAATTGTTTTATTGTATTTATTGTCGTTTTTAATTCAAAATAAAGGAACGCGCACTAAATTAACAAAGAGGATTTTAAAAAAAGAAATCCGCACATAAAATTCAGTGAACCATGAAACGATCTAATCAAGTTTGGCGTTTTTTACGTTTCAAAGTTGCCTTCGTTTGGCGCAGAGCCGGATGGACTCTGCCAGCAGTATCAACGTTTGTTACCCACAAAACGCTCTACAACAAATATTTATTAAGCCAATTCCTTTAAAAACCCACAAAAATGCAAGGGCACTTTTATAATTACTATAAAATTACCTTTTTATAACAACTATTATTATAAGGGGTTCTTTCACCAACTACAAGTAAAGTGTTGATTAGTTACTTTTAGAAATAATTTTATATTTTATTAAATTATGCACTCGGTTTACTGCATCCTTCGATAGGCGAATTTTTATTATTTTCTTTTTAATGTTTGGGACTTTTACCGTACAAACAAAGGTATATCATCTCCTTCATTCCCGGTTACCGGTGACTTTAAATGGCGGTTAGCCTACTTGACACATGGTGAAAGAGGCCCTAAGTATTATAACAAACTAAATTATGATAGTTTGTTACTCTGTCAGGTAAAAATGGCTCATTGGATTTGGATAAAATTTGGCACACATATATAGTTTACTACCTGGATTAGGGTATTTTTTATTCTGTAAAAATTTTAGGTTCTAGAGTGATAGTTTAAAGATATAAAAAATTGGGAACTACCGGAAAAAGATGCTTACGTTTTAAAATAAACATATTTTCCAAATTTCAGCTCTCTAAACTTAATACTTAGTTCTGGCTGTTACTTGATATTATCAGTTAGGATAAACGATTTACTTACAATACTTTTTTTACTTTTTTATGGTTTATATATATACATATATATTCTATCTCTACAATAAATAAGATATTGTATATTATATTTTGTAGACTCTTTGTTACCATTCTTCTGCTAAAGTATTAGAACAATGTATATTATAACAAAACATTTCGAAGCTTTTTCTGTGATCCAAAAAGCAAAATAAATTAACCTTTTAAAAATGCAAAATAACATGGAAAACGGATTCGCGTTAAACCTAAAACTGATATTTCGAATTGAAACCATTGTGATGGAATAATAAATTTCTAAAGGATTCCAAAAATAAATGTACGCCAATTCCGTAGGCATTGCGGTCGAGGGGAAAAATAAAGAAAGTTGTATTTATTACAAACAATATTTATCCATAAAATTGGATCTTAAAACTAATTACTTTGTTTTGGAACTTGTGTACGCGATCAATCAATACTTTCCCTCATCAACGTCAATTTTATTAGGAAAATATAATCCCGAAGGAGGAAGGATAACCCAATATAAATGAGAATAATAATGTAAAGGAGGTGGCATACGAAATTAATGGTTTTATTTGATCACTAAAATTCCAGATTTAAATTCTCATTTTATTTTTTTCCTCCAAAATGTATAGTTAAGCGTATATAAAGCGCAGGTTCTCTTAAAAAAAACCCTAAGACCGCGTGGTCCGATTGATCGGACAATTTAGTTATTAAGGTTAAATAAAAAAAAGGGTTTTTTTTTGTTATTACAAGTCGTATTATAAGTAGATTAGTAAAATATCCTTAAACTTATAATTTATTATTTTTAATGCATAATACTTACAAAGCCTTGTTTTAAATATTCGCACTATTAAATAGCTTATTGTTAAATAATGAGAAAATGTTGAAACAAATGCATTTTTTAAATTGGCTTGATGTTACCTTATACTTTGATTAAATTCACTAATAAGCAAATTAATATAAATAAATATATTTTTTCATTTATTAAACGCTGAGGCGGACAAGCTGAGGGAATTTGTTTACAGCACCCTTAAGGAATCTTTTATTATAGCGTAATAAAAATACCTCAGAAGCAGCGGAAATATTCACTAGACATTAATGCTTTATCGCGAGACTACTTTGGAATACATCTTGTTTGTACAAGTTTTTATTAAGTTATTATTCACTGAAAATTTATCAAAGATTTAATATGAAAGTGCCTTAAGCAGTATTAACGACTTTACCCCAAAGAGAAAAGTAATTAGAATGTGGACCGCTGCCGCAGATTTCACGGTGACAAGGAGTTATCTCGTACCCAAGCCAGTCCGATCTGATTGACGTTAGACCTTTTCCAATTTAAGACGTAATTAACGGCCTCGTATATTTACCTACTACGCTGTTATGTCATAGAAATATGTGAAGGAAAATATTGTTTTGAATGTGAAATTTTTAGATACGAAAAAGTGTTGTAAATTTTATATCAGAAGTATTTAGGTTCCATAACAGATAGATGATTGAGCTTAAGACATATTGTTAAGGTATTTTATGTGCTTAGAAAGCTTAAAGTAAGTTTTTTGAGAAGAGTTTTAAACATCCGGCCCTAAATAATCATAAATTTCTGGATTTCTGATTTTGATGATTCTGGAATTATGACCCTAAAATTTCTGATTCGATCTGCACACCTCTGACACGCTATTAATCTATCGCATATAGTCGAAGGGAAACCTCGCGTGGAAACTCTTAAGGCATTCCGGTTCCAAACTTTAAAGCTTCAAAATTATAATCTGTAAGCTTCGGTGGGTCAGGGTATAGGACTATAAGCCTTCCCTAATTGCCGGGCCACATACGTGTACATCCACAAAAAGGTCGCTCAAATAATATTCTAAAGCAGCCCTATTTAGTTATCATAAGCTCAAGTGTATGCTAATATCCTGAGTTAAGTCATTCATACTATGATCGTAGCGTTTCTTTCTACGGATATTTTTTGTCTTATTTTCCAATTTATCATTTTATTGTGCTTGTCGCTTTAGGCGTCATGACTGGAAAAAGATGACATACAACAATTGAACACCAAGCGCGAGTGTTATACATTTTATTAAATAAAGTCGCTCTCCATTTCTATCTTTTTCATTAAATTCAAATTCAAAATCAAATCATTTATTTACAAGTAACATGGGTCAATGTGAACCAGTACTTATTAATCGCAACACCGAACGGATTTTGATACGGTTTTACAAATGGAGAGAACGATAAACGAAGGAAGGTTTGTGTATATTCAGAAAAATATTGCCTCAATGCAAAGCCAGGGGCGAGTCACTAGTAATCTATAAAACAGATGAACCTAAGAGCAGACATGACAATACCAACATGTTGCCTGCCTTCTCGTCATCAGTCTAAATTAGCTTCGCATCAAAGGCAAAGTGTTGTCATCTCTATGTTCTAGATAGCTTTTTAAATATAACATTCGTTGCACTTGAGTTTGTTATGAATTAATTAAAATAGGAAACAATGTTGTTCAAAAATACACAATTATGTGTTAATTGAAATTCCATTAAACTAAGTTTAAGAGTTGTTTAACTTGTCGTCTGAGAGGTTCTAAGTTATAATGAGCTTCAGGCTTTAGACCTATTAATATCTTAAACTTACGTATTAGAAAAATATAGCTGGTTTCTATTTAATTAATGTACTTAATCGTAGTCATATACAATAATTTTTATTTATATTGAAAATGTTTTGAACTGACGGTTACCTGATAGTAGGTGGCTACTGTCGCCTATAACACAATAGACACCACAGGTGATGCAAATACGCTGTCGAATATATTAGAATTGGGATATGAAAGTGGGCTCTAGCATCCCTCACTCACTCACCGAAACACAACAGCACAAGTGCTGTCATTTCACGGTGGTTGTCTGTAAAAAGGTACTGCCGCCAAACGGGCTGCCAAAATGACTGCGAAACGCAATGTGCCTTGCCACTACTTTTTATTAACAGTTTTTTGATTTGTTAAAATTGTAATACATTTACTTTTTATATAGCCTTTATATAAGTTTTGTTCTTTGAACTTGTAAAATTAATTATTTTGTTAACTTATTATACTCGTACCTACTCACTAAACAGATAAAAAAAGCATTTATTGTGCAAATTACTTCACAACAATTCGTAGTCACAACAAACTATATTCTTTTGTGTAATTTTAAGAAGGCTAATTCACATTATGTAAGTCAGTGCATAATTTTAATAATAATAAAAATAATGAGAGATATTTTGTCATAAGTGTAAACCATTGGAGTACATCTAACCCCGAATTTACGTCGGCTGCTCGCTCTGAATAATAATGTGAGGGAGTTATCATTTTGTAAGAGTGCTTACCAAACGCAAACTAAGCATTTTCCGATAAAGACTCGCCGGTAATTCGAAATGAGTCTCGTCAAGTGTGGGAGTGGCTGGTCTCTGTCCCTAAGGTGATAGCGGAATTAAAGACTTTTCTTAATATGCATTCGTTTATTATACGTGTTATTCGCGTGGGGACGACCAGCGCACTGCGGCTACGCAGAGCTCGCCCTACGTGTCTGGCCCGTTGTAGCGTGCTGCGTCAGCACCGCTACAATATTCCCCTTCTTATTAAAAAAATTTTGACATTACACATTTGACAATTGAAAAAATTGAAAATAATTGAAATTTGACATTTTTGGAAAAGGATTACGTTATTATTCTAGCCTAATTCTATAAATTGAATACAATACAAAATTGTTATTTTAATTTCCTTAATACTATGTTAGTACTTACTTATAGTTATAGATGTTTACGTACGTTGTGCAAACACTACTTGCGGTTGAGGCTGGGGTTGAGGTTGCTGTACAGTGACCCTTGGTATTTCTGTGTTTACCATTTGTACTTGTCGTTGCATCCAACGTGCACTTCTTGTCTTGCATTTGGTAAATAGGAAATACAGGAACAATATGCTGCACATGATCAGTACGACCAACATGATGGATCCGTGAAGTTTAAGGTGTGTTTCTATGTCGCTTGTGCTCGCGCCGTTTGCACCATTTTGCGCGATAACTATTTCTTCTTGTTTACTGTAACTTTTACCCATTTGTTCGCGAGTATTATCCAAGTTTCGGTGAGAATATGGATCAGTAATGATCATACTCTTGCGATAAAAGATTTGAAATGATGAATTTAATTTACAATGTACTATTTATTAGAAAATTTTTGATTACTAGGGTGCAAACCTCACTGTTGGTTTCGAAACTCGGCCACTGCGCGTGGTGTAAGTTTTAGACTTTTCGTCGTTGCTTGATCTATCATGTTGATTGTCTACTTTTACATTTGTATACTGACTTAATAACTTATGTTTACTTTCTAGCAATCCTTGACTTTCTATTTGATTGTAGAACTCTAAAGTGTAAGCGGGCTTAAGTCTATCTATTGATACTGAGCTTTGTTTGCCGAAAATATCAATTATAAATGACTTTTCTCCCCTTTTGATAACTTTATATGGACCTTCATACGGTTGATAAAGAGAAGATTTTAGTACTTCTTTTCTTAAGAAAACATGCTCACAGTCTCGTAAGTCTTTATGTACGAATATTGATCTTGAGTCACGTTGTTTAACTGACCTCGGTTTTAAATTTGAAATAGTATTCTTAAGATTTTTTATGAACTCGTGTGAATCGATATCTCTGGCTTCGCTTGTGTCGTAAAAATCGCTCGGAAGTTTTAACTTGATACCGTACATGAGCTCGGCTGCGCTGACGCACGTATCAGTTCGTGGAACTGCACGTAGTCCTAACATTACTGCTGACAATTCAGTGTACCAGTTTAAATTATTGATTAGTCTTGCTCTTAATGCTGATTTAAGCGATCTATGCCACCTTTCGACCATACCATTACTTTGTGGATGGTACGCATTAGTACGGATTTTCTCTATACCTAAAAGTTTTGATAATTGAGTGAATAAATTACTCTCGAATTGTTTACCTTGATCTGTCGTTAGACGTCTTGGACAACCAAAACGGGAAATCCATGTTTCAAAAAATTTTTTAGCTATCAATTCTGCCGTAATTTCGCGCACAGGTATGGCTTCTGGCCAACCTGTTCCTCTATCTATCATTGTTAAAAGATATCTATAGCCTTCCGTTGTAGTAGGCAACGGCCCTACTATGTCTATATGTACATGCTCTAGACGTTCGCTTTGTGGAAATTGACCTAGTTCTGACATTGTATGACGTTGGATTTTTGACTTTTGACAGTTAATACAATTTTTACTCCAAAGTGATATATCTTTGTTCATAGACGGCCAATAGTAGCGATCTTTAATTAGTTTTTTTGTAGTTCTAATTCCTGGATGGCTAAGATTATGTAATGTATCGAAAGCGATCCTACGATATTTGTCCGTTAGATACGGTCTTGCCTTCTGAGTAGACATGTTACAGACTAAAGAATGTTCACAGTTCGGTAAATATATTTCCTTAAATTGTGATTTGTCTTTCTGTCTGTCAGTTCGATTTAATAAGTCTTTTAACTCGTCATCCGATGACTGTTCAATTGCTAAGTCTTCATAGTTAATGCTAGTAGGACACGTTATACTCTCTATTCGGGATAATGTATCTGCTACTATGTTACCTTTGCCTGTTACATGACGTATGTCCGTTGTAAATTCACTTATGTATGCTAATTGCCTAGTGCGTCTTGGTAATTCTTTGTCTGTGCTTTTTTTACTATATGCATAAGTTAAAGGTTTATGATCTGTATATATAATCAATTGACGTCCTTCATACATTTTACGAAAATATTGTACTGATAAGTAAATGGCTGTAAGTTCGCGATCATATGTTGAATATTTTTGTTGAGCGTCTGAAAACTTTTTTGAAAAATATCCTAGAGGTTCCCATTGATTATTAACCTTTTGTTGTAATACGGCGCCTGCGCATGTATTCGATGCGTCAGTCATGAGTGCTAGTGGGGTATCGGGTAACGGGTGCGATAACGTAACTGCATTCATAAGACTTGATTTACACTGTTCATATTGCTTTATCGCTTCGTTTGTCCAATTAATTTTTGTGCTATCATTACGTTTTGTATTATGTAAATAGGAATTTAATATAGACTGTATCTCCGCTGCATTGGGAATATGCGGTCTATAAAAGTTAACCATTCCTAAAAATCGTCTTAAATCTTTTACAGTTTCCGGTTTAGGGAAATTTAAAATAGCTTCGACTTTCTTTCCTAGTGGGCGTATGCCTTTACATGATACTTCGTGACCTAAAAATTCGATTACTTTTTGACCAAAACTACATTTAGATATATTAATTGTGATACCAAAACAATTAAATCTATTTAAAATAGCTTGCAAATGTTTTTTATGCATTTCTTCGTTATCACTAGCTATTATGACGTCATCTAAATATGCGAAATAAAAATCTGATTGTAATTCCGTATTTAATCCTGCTAATACACTTTGATCCATGAAACGTTGAAACGTTTGTGCTGCATTACAAAGACCAAAGGGCATTCGCACGAATTCGAAAAGACCGAAAGGTGTTATGATAGCAGTTTTTTTAATGTCTTCTTCATTTACTGGTATGCAATGATAAGCCCTATTAATATCTAAGCGAGAAAATATAGTTTTGTTACTTAGAATATATGTGAAATCGTGTAATCGTGGTACTGGATATCTATCAGGTTTAGTAATGTGGTTTAATCTCCTGTAGTCACCACAGGGACGTAATTGTCCATTCTTTTTTGGTACTATGTGTAGTGGACTTGCCCATTCACTTTTGGATGGTCGACATATACCTAATTCTTGCATATGAGTAAATTCTTCTTTGACTAATTTATAACGATCTGGTGGTAGTGGTCTTGCTTTAGCATATAAGGGTGGCCCTGTTGTATCTATATGATGCGTCACCGAGTGTGACGGTATGTCCTTGAAAGATATTGGTTTCATGACGTCTGGGAATGTTTTTAATAAATCGTAATAAGGATGGTCGTTACCTATGGTATTTATAGTTGAATGTTCGACATCAACTAGAGAGGCAAGGATATTTAAATTTGTTATTTGATCTACCAATTTCTTAGAACTTAAATCTACTAACAATTTATAGTACGTTAAAAAATCAGCACCTAGTATAGGTTGTGAAACATCTGCGATAATAAATGTCCATCTAAATTTACGTCTAAGCTTAAGATTAAGGATTAATGATTTTACACCGTAAGTTCTAATTTCACTACCGTTCGCGGCGAATAAGCGATAATGGGACAACTCACTATTATTTTTGTCTTTCCTTGTCGCTGGTAATACAGATACGTTTGCACCGGTGTCCACTAAAAATTTTAGATTGTTTGTCCAATCTGTTACACACAGGCGATGGTTGCTGTTGGGTACGTAGTTGCCTGTTCCCGTACGTACCTCACTTAGTTTTCCTCCTTGTTTTTCCTGTTCTGCCAGTTACAGGGTTGCTCACAGCGTCTTGCTTGTTCTCTGAATTTGAAGTGATATCTACATAACCAGTTGGGATTGTTTGTTCTGGATCTTGGTCTAGCGCGGGAGTTTGATCTCGATCGACAACCTCCAAATCCTCTTCCACGGCCTTGACCTCGGTAACGACTGCGTCCTCGGTTCACTTCGCTGCGTAAGGATGCTAGTTCTAATGTTAATTTATTTAATTGTGACATCATCTCTGTTAGTGGAGAGTATGCTGGGTTGATAGCGTTGCATTGTGCTACTTCTCCTACGTTGATGTGTTCCATGACGTTATCTGCAACGATGGCTAATTTTTCTAAGGTGGTCTCCTGCGTGACAGCTAGACTGGCTCTTACTGATGCTGGTAACCGACTTAACCATAAGTTCTTTAATATTTGCTCTGACACATTCATATTGCGACCCACTTCCGTCATTCTTCTTAAGAGTTGCGACGGTTTTTGACTACCAAGCTCAAGTTCACTAACTAATTTTTTAAATTGAGCGTTAATCGAGTCCTCATAAACTTGTAATAGCCGTTCCTTTAATACTTGATATTTATTGCTTAAATTTGTGTTATAAATTATATCGCTGACCTGTTGTAATGCATCCTGTGTCAGCTTTGATACAGCCACGTGGAATTTTACTTCTTCACTCGTCTTCTGTGGCAATAATGTATGTTCAAACTGTGCAAACCACAGTCTTGGCATGTGTGGCCAAAATTCAGGAAGTCTTGAATTTATACTTATTGCGGCCAGGTCGCCTGATAGACTCGTGCCAGCTGCTTCGATGTTAACGGCACTTGGTATCCCGCCACCTGAGTAGCCTGGATACGTCGCCTCATAATGATTACCTGCAGCTGCCGTTGTATATGCCGTTGCTTGGCCTGAGTCAGTAACTTGTACTCCTTCCATTATTTAGAATAAATTATCACCTCTGTACACGTGTTAATTAATTTGAATGTACCTCGTGCTTGTATGACGTCAACGTCGTGTGTGTGTTGCTATGCACTTGCCGTGCAATGACCGCTGTCCGGCGAGTAGATCACGCGTCAGCAATTTTTGCTTAACGCCTTATATTTGCACGCGTTCCGAACGCAATTATTTAACTCAATTGTTGCAAAGTTTTGTATTATTTTCACTGTTCCGTCACTATCACCTTCACCAAATTAAACGCGGGGTCACCAATGTGGGAGTGGCTGGTCTCTGTCCCTAAGGTGATAGCGGAATTAAAGACTTTTCTTAATATGCATTCGTTTATTATACGTGTTATTCGCGTGGGGACGACCAGCGCACTGCGGCTACGCAGAGCTCGCCCTACGTGTCTGGCCCGTTGTAGCGTGCTGCGTCAGCACCGCTACATCAAGTAATCGCGTCACGTTCGCGAGATAATACAGGGGGTAACCTTATCATTTTTCTGTTACTTATGTAATTTTGGGGATTTGTTTATATTGTGTTTCGTTATGAGATTATTTTCATGTTTATCCTTTTATTAGTGTTATTCTATTTGTATTAAACGTTTAATCCTACTTATTCGTTTATCCAGCTTTCTTATTGAATTTATGGGCATGGAAAACATATCTAATATCTAACATATTTAATAATAATTTAGAAAATTCTTGACTGTTCTCTAAATTTGTGATTTTTGTTATCTATACTTCCGTACTATCCGTACTAATATTATTAATGCATCCATACATACATCCATACATCGAAACATCGATGTATGGATGTATGGATGTTTGTAACTCTTTCACGCAAAAACTACTAGACCGATCACCATGAAATTTTGCATACACGTTGTCTGGGACACCAGAAAGGACATAGGGTACCTTTCATCGTTCAACGCGGACGAAGTCGCGGACACCAGCTAGTAATATTATAAAGGAGATTTGTATGTTTGTAATGAATAAACTCAAAAACTACTGGACCGATTTTAAAAATTCTTTTACCCATAGAAAGCTACATTATCACCGAGTAACATAGGCTATATTTTATAAAGTTACTCGGGCGAAGTCGCGTGCAAAAGCTAGTTATTTATAAAAGTTTTCATGTATTAATTTAAAATTAAATCATTGATCATAATTTTGTTTTATTAGTTCATCAATTCTAAATGTCTTTATGTCCAATTTTTAAAATGTCAACTTTATGAGTTATTTTTCAAAATATCACCGAATTTTATATTGTATGTAGCCCACTTAAATACATTTTCCTAAAGCATAAAATTTCTATGAAATATTTTAAAACGAGTATCAAACATTATGATAACTCTTGAAACAAACATGAGGGCTTAACATCATGGAAATTTTGTAAAGAGAAATTTAGATAAGCGAAATATTATAAAGCATGCGTCAGTTGATTTGAATATCAAAGCTGAACACGAACCAAGTTCACAAATGGACAAGCTGAAGTCAACTCTTTCTTCGACGGCCTACTGTTACACCATCGTCGGTTGATATTGTCAAATTGTTAGTAAAAAATTCAAATTTCTATGGCATTGCTAAAAAGTTATAATGTTATAAACAACCTAATGTTTATAAACAAAAGAACCAGATTGCAATGACAAAGTTTGTTTAAACTGTTAAAAATAAAGTGGTTTTGATTCCTTTTTATTTTGTCCGAAATATAAGACAAACCGCAACTAAGTCGAAATTACTTGTCGAAACCAAAAACTTTTCTTGTTTACTCAAAAGTAGCATTAATTGTTAAACGCAAACTATTTCTTTGTGTCCACGAGTAAGTCTTAAGTAAGTCTGGGCCTCTTTCACCATGTGTCAAGTAGGCTAACCGCCATTTAAAGTCACCGATCACCAGGAATGATGGAGCTGATATACCTTTGTTTGTACGGTAAAATTCCCAAACATTAAGTCTAAAAGTAATTAATCAACACTTGTAGTTGGTGAAAGAGGCCCTAAGTAGTGATAAACGTTAGATAGAAAATTTATTTTGTTAATGACACGCATGTAACGTAAAGGAATGTAAATTTATTGTGATTAATTCTAAGAATTTATTTGTAAGATATTTTTTTTAATGTGTCACTGTTTAAAATTTTTTTTATTTCATTTTTTTATTTAAGTTCGGCAGATAGGATAACGGTCTACCTATGAACACAAGCAACGCCAAAGGCGCTAAAAGTGCGCTGCCGACCTTAGTACGATCAGGATAAAGGTGTAATAGGAACACATCCAAAACACATAAATTAATGTTATGATGTTTAAATAAGGGTGGCTTACTGTGACAGGTGGTTACTGTCGCCAGAAGAGCCGCCAAATTTATGACTGCGAAATCTAGTGTGTCCTGGAAATTATTCTATGTTTACATATACTTCACATTGTAATCACGGGAAATAATCAATAATATCACACCTTTTAAAATATGTAACTAATAATATACTTTTTGAAAATAAAAAAATAAAAATTTGCATTTATTGGATAATTTACAACGGTGTGATAGAAATTCTTCAATGTGTACACTCATAAGTGTATATCTTTACCTCTCAAAGAGATTCTCTGCAATAAATCTCTAGTACCAAGAGAGGCCTTTGCGTTCGCTATTTATCAAGATCCCGGAAAACTATGCCAGGGATTTTGAAAACTATGTCGTGTTTTTGTCTCTCTTTTATCGGAGAGTCCCAGAGGAACATTTAGAGGGAGATAGCGTTTTGTTAGCTTTTATTGGTGCTATTACCCTGATTGATGAGACACTTGTGGAATCTGATTTCAGATTATCTTGATTATATTTTTGTTTTGTATGCAAACATTACAAGCAAAGACTACAATAGATTCTTTTTTGTTAGCATCTAAAATTACAATTTAAATACATAGAATTTTTAATGAAGAATGTTTGTAGAATGTTTCTTAGTTTGTTAATTTTAAAATAAAAATTTGATCTCGAAATACTATGCTATCTAGTATGTAAAAATGAATGCTATCACAAATCCTTTGAACGATTAATATGCAAACGCGTTTTGAATTATTCTCATAATGAAAACCGTCGATCAATATCTAAAAACCGAAACATTTACTAATAATCCCCTAAATGATTAGAATCCGCGTTTATATGTGGTTCCGTCAATTTCACAAAATAATTAATATCTCGTACAGATGGTGTGGTTTGAGAATTCACATAAATATTGTACAAATTCACATAATTACTATTGATGAACAAACCGCGACCGCCGAATTGCGTGCACTTTGTGACTATAAGATTATTATTAGAGCAACTGATATTATGTTTTCTCTTTCAATTTTCATTTATTTGTATTTTTCATAGTTTTTTTTTTTTGTTTTAGAATCTGAATGTGTTAACTAATATTGTCGATGGGAAAGTGAGTTTGTTTATTTGTTACGGTTCCACGTCTCAACAACTAAACCGATCGTCATGAAATTTTGCATATATTTACAGGGAGGAAAAATACAAAAAAAGACATATACAAAAAAGACTTATTAATATCCAGAAAAAAGTAGTTTTCCATTTCCAGTAATTTTCTAATTCTCAACGCTTAAGGCGCTTGGAGTCGTAAATGGCATTGACGTGGGCGGGGTGTAGCCCGTTATACCGCATACCGCATCAAACATAGCGTTTACGCTGAGACGCCCCGCAAAGTACATACTGTGTTCACGAGTAGGAATATGCGTTTTTCGCCCATCCCGCATCCGCTCCCGAAAAAGGGGTACGGAGGATGTCATGGACAAATGTTAGTATAAGAATATATTTTGTAAATTCAAAAAATAATCCCTAACAAAACTCTTGAAATTGTCACTTCTCAATCTGCGTTAGACCCGCTTGGCGTATTTCGGTTGTTAATTATTTGAGACTCATTTGGATTAAGGCTGTATGTTTGTGTTCATTACGAAATTACGTTTGGGTTCTGTGTAATGTGTAGTAATCAGTCAAACGGATTAAGGCACCGCGGCCCCTAAGTACCGCTTACGGCTCTATTAAACTCTCATACGATTAAAATTTAATAAACCTTACACTTATTACGGAATACAATATTGACATGTTAAACAAAATATTATTACAGCAATTAATGCTTGAAATATAACGGAAGGAAATTAAATGTATTCTAAACCACAGTAAGGTCTATGCTACTAGAAGATATCATATCAAGTATTATAAACTAGTTGTGTCCACGGTTTTGTATGCGCTGTTCGTTTTATGAAATTCCCACATTAACCTAAACATTTTCCAGGGTAAAAAGTATCTTATATGTTAATCCGACTATCTCTTTTCATAACACTCCAAACATCTCTAAATTTTATTCTATATGCTGTTAAATTTAGACTTCCAATAACCCAAAAGGCAATCTATTGACCTATCATTCGCAACACAGCTATTGTGCCGGGACTATTCTAGTCCCGGCACAATCTTATAAGACAGATTTTAGCTATATCTATAATAGCAATTACGACATCGAAGTTGGAATCTAAATACGAAAACTAACGAGAAATCGCGAAATAAAAAGTCCTACATCAAGTTTATGCGCCGGAAGGTTTTAAATTCAGGAAATGGATGTTCTTCCAAGTATATTTAACGGTAGGTCAAAACGTCATATTCACAATTTTTTCCGTTTATATCTAATGATATGAAAAATAGATCTAATACTTGATAAACTTATACTTTCAATATGAAATTAATATCTTACTATTTATGTTTCCTAGAAATGTTGTGAACAAACGTATCCTGCGTTAAATCGCGCATGTTTAGTTTCAGTCTGTTTGCCTTTGATGAGATTTTAATGGCGAATACGGTTTAAGATGAACATTGTGCGCTGCATTCTACTCTTGGGTTGCTACGATATTATCGGAGCAAAATTAGGAATACTTATAATGCAGAAACAGTTCTATAGTTAAGAAAAGGACATTTTACAGTAAGGTAATAATGATATACCCATTCAATTAATGCATGATTGAAAATTAGCGATTTTAACTCGCTATTAGCTTGCATCAGAAGATGTTGCCAAGGGACATAAATTCCCACTCGTCACTGGAGAGTGACGAGTGACAGTGGGAGTGACGAGGTAGAAACACCTAAAGAAAGTCTTATGTTACTTTAACCTAGTGGATTACAAGTATACAAGTAACAAGTAACTTGTAAGACGCTAAATCTAATGAGGTCCCACTGGAGTAAATTCAGTCAGCGACATTCGCTTGTAATCTGACCACACCCCTATTCTGTGGCCCCTTCTGAGCACTGACAAGAGTTAAGCCTAATGAACGGGGCGCTATTTAGAGTATGCGCTCACGAGTCACTTCGCAAATCTACTAGCAAAGGCCTTTGTGTTCAACTAAATGCAGCTTGAATTTTCCTCTAGGTAAAATATTTTTGATTAAGCTAAAGCAGAAGCTGAGAATAGTTTAATAATATTTAGGTGTTGAGATATTTTGGAAATTTCTTATTTTAAATATAAAAATTCAGTGCCATTAACATCCAGCCAATAAAGGGTTCAATTCTAATCGGCTCTTTATCTCTTATTCTTATTAAAATTTCTTATTTAAATTGATTTAAAAAGTCTTGATTATAAATGGTGATCACTTGCTTTTAACGGTACAGAAACTGACAAGCTTCCTACTTGACGTTTCCACAGATAGTCGTTAGATAGTACTCTGTGCTATCCGGAACCAATTCCCAATATGTATATTATTATGTTTGTTAATTGTATTAAGGTGGTACAGTAACGATCAATAAAAAATGTAGGTAAATCTATCCACAAAGGAGTAATTAATTTGTATTCACTAAACATTCTCATGAAAACATACCCACTCCAATAATGTTTCAAATATATCGTCAAATTGTTTTAAATTGTGCTGAATTCAACAATAATACTGAACAGAAATTTCTCTCACGCTCCAATACGCCTCCCTTGTTTTGAACCATATAATAATATTTGTCTAACGTCTAGTCTCTTTAATTTATTGACAAACTGGTTTCACTATGGAGCTTCATAATGAAACGGCGCTTGTACACGCCGCTAGTCGGTAAATAATAATTACTATGCGGTTAAATATAAAGCCTTGTATACACATTCTCTCAGAATTCCAATTTAATGAGATTCTGAAGTAACTAACTACTAAATGTATACAATAATTAAATTGAGTAATATTTTGTTTGTTGCAGATTGAAAAATGGAGCGGAGGATGGCCGGGGTTATGTATATACTGATCACTTTCGCATTGGTAAATGAGATGTCAATTAACGTCCAAGCGAGAGACAACAATAAGAGACGAAGCAAAGAGAAGACTGGCGGATTTCAAAAGAACATTTGCGATATTACCGACCGCGATTCTAAAGTGCATTGTTACTGCGAGAACACTAGAGAACCAAGGAATGCGACGAAAGCGGAATGTTGGGTATTTAATGGCGGGATACCGCGAGATGATCTCATCTGGCAGAGTTTTGCATCTCAACCGACTTTGCAGACTTTATCGTTCAACGTCCGTGTGGACGGAGCTTTAGGGTACGTGCCGACAAAAGCCTTGCACTACCTACAAAGGCTACGATCTATCAACATTAAATACGGAAACATTGTTGACGTGACCACCTATGCTTTTGCCAATTTGACCAATCTAAAAGAAGTGGGTCTCTCGCAGAACCAAATAGAAGTACTTCAGCGTTTCGCGTTCGCCCATCTACCAAACCTAACCACAATAAATCTCGAAGACAACATGATACTTGAAATTGGCACAGAAGTGTTTTACGATTTGTCGAAACTGCAGAAACTTAGTTTGACCAAAAATAACATTTCAGCGATAAGGGACGGTGCGTTTCAATATACATTCAACTTGCTGGAACTGGACTTGAACAAAAACAACTTGTACAATTTAAATCGTCACACTTTTGATGGATTGGCTAACTTGCGAAAATTGGACTTAAGAAAGAATCGGATTTACAACCTGACAGAATTTACATTTGCGGAACTATGGAATTTACAAGAATTGCTATTAGGCAAGAACGACCTGAAGTTTATCTCCGAAAGAGCTTTCGATGGTCTGTCTCAGTTACGCAAGTTGTCCCTCGATGATAATAAACTGGCAGCTCTCCCTTCGGGTTTGTTTGAGGGGGTGAGAGGGCTAAATTCCCTGGATTTGCGTTCCAACGAACTATACGCATTAACTTTCGACAATATCAAACCCATATTGGACAACTTGAAGCCACAGAACAGCAATTTGCTACTTGAAGGTAATAATGAATGTTTAATACGATCAAACGAGTTTCGCGAACTTAAAACATACGCTGAATGTTAAATGAGTTGAAACGGAGACGCCATATTTACTTTAATATGCTTAGAAAGTTTGTTCATTTATGATTCCGCAGGGAGTCTTTGGATGTCACCGGATCCGCGGCATTCAAGTGAAAAGCGTTGTAATTATTAATGTAGACATATGAGTTAAGTAGGTATAACTCAGATTTGTCGCAATAATTAATGTATTTAAAGACTCAGTATACTTAGTCGGAATTTTTCGTTAGAATACAATAACCATATTAGAGAATGAGGATGAGTAACTCAGAAAAGTTGATTCCCCTCTCACATACTTGTTATGTGAAGGTACGCAGGCAGTTTGACAACTGTCACTTGATGTAAGTGGCTAACTTCGCCAATTTACATAAGTAACGCCATAGTTAATGAAAGTGATCTGCTGACCTTAGTATGATAAAGGATTAGAAGGCATTAAGAAAGTCAAAATCAAAATCAAAATCAAAATATTTATTTATCAATTAGGTTTCTACAAGAAACTCTTATAATCGTCATTATAAATTTATATTTACCAGAGTTTCGGAAAAAAAACCAAGATGACGATCCTGAGAAGAAACCCCGAAAGAAACTCAGGACTCTAGCTTCCCTTACTCACTTACCTAAACACAATAACACACATGTTATTGTTCGATGGTCTTTTGTAAGGGGGTTCTGGAAAATTTACTGCAGTCAGACCGAGCTGCGCAATTTATGACTGCGAAACGCAGTGTGTTCTGCCACTACTAACATTGTTTTATGAAGATAATTAGGTAACCTTAACCTGTTAAGAATATAAACCTTATTAGCTTAGGTAGCGAACATACATCTTCATAACTTACATAGTACTCACATTTCGCAGTGTAGCGTTAGCCTGCCTATCGCTCTTTTACATAAAAATATCAGAAGAGCTTATTAAAAAATACAGTTTTAGAAGACGTCGATGCTCCATAAAAAACACCACATAAAAACCACAGACGGTGATATCTATATTTAATTATTTTATTAAAGACATTACCATGTTACAAATATCTTATGTGGAAAAAATATTTTGCAATAAACATAGGTAAAACAAACAACTAACATAAAATAAAAAATCGCGTTATTGTTATGTTTAAAATATTAATAAAAGTGTGACTATTTTAAATAATAATTTCGTTACACAATTATTAGTCTTAACTCGTAACCACCTTCACAAAATTCGTACAGTGTACAGATTTAATTAAAATCCTGTGCTAGGTGTTTGTGGTTACCTTATGAACAAATTTTTAACTAGAAAATATTGTTATTTGTTTTATTATTTCATAACTTTATCAGTACGAAGCTTTTGTAATAATTTTTTATGGGATTTAAAATTAATGTATAGGATACGTAATTCTTTTGTAGTTCGCTACTAACTGAACACATTTTAGCATTGAGATAGGATTTTCTGATGCTGAAGCACGCAAATATTTAATTTGTTTTTTAATTATTATAAATATTATTATTTTCATGAAATTTTTATTTTGAAACTTTATTAAGTACATACTTAATGTTACTTAATGTTTATTTTTATATTCAGATTTAACATTTTTTTTTTAAGTTTTTATTAAATTCTCTTTCATGTAAACTGTCTAATAAATTCAAGAAATAAATGTAGTTTCTATTTTTTTTTACTATGCTAAACACCTGTTTCATTAAATTTTCTCTGTATTTCAGAAAACAATTTCGTTTGCGACTGCAGATTGAAGTGGATGCATTTACTCCGCAACGATACAAAGAGCCCTAACACTAAGGAATCTCTCGACAGCGTCACCTGCAAAATGGACCCTCCCGTCGTAAGCTCGGCTTATAACAAGATGCCTGATGTTGAAAACAAAGTTGAATACAATCAAGACATCCTCCACGCTGGAGTCACCTTCGAAACAATAAACGCTAAAACTAATGTCACTGAAAAAAAACTTCCACAAGAATTAAATAAAGACAGTAACGAAATATCAGTAGCTAAGAAAGGTGTTAAAAGAAATGTGCTGAAGATCCCAGCTGAGAGCCTTCCTTGTCCCAGAGAAGAGGTCACGACTACAGAACCAACCCCTTTCATAGTCGACCCTGTAAAACCCATTCAAAATGAAATGAAAACTTATAGATTTCACGATATGAACTCTTCAAAATCATTGTCATCCATGAGCTTAGTCGTATTATGGAGTGCTTGCTTCGTGTTTTTCTTTACCTAGACATAATTTTAAGTCAATTCTGTGAATCTAGTCATTAAGTTAAGTGAGATACAGACTTTCAAGAGGTACAATACTTTAAGCATTTTTCTGCGAATTGACTGATCTAAAATTTTATTTAAACTCGTGAGTTATACGATTAATATTCCTATGATTACTGAAACACTTGATTATGTTGGATAGCCATGAAACTTTTTCATGGTGATATGTAAGTTTTTAATGGCGCTGAATCTATGCTAAACGCTATAGCTGAATAAGAAACATCTATTGAGGAACTTTATGACTCAGTATGTCTTCTTGATATTTATAATTGTCTGTATACACGCTACACAACTTTATTGCAGGGACATAATTTTTATGAGCACTTAAGATATTTATTAATAAGCAATGATGTGAATATTCACAATAATATTAAATGAATGTTGTAAATTAACAGAAATATGGTTAGATATTAGAAATAGGTATATAAAACTACGTTTGCACTCACATTCGTGGCACCATTTACTTATGAAAATGTGTAAAAATGAACAAACACACTCTTAGTGTAATCTCAAGTTCTATTTCTAGCAAGGCTTTTATCAGGATTACTGGGTTTCATACCCAGTCCTCTGTATGATTTCTATAACATATATCTTTCTATGTGTGATTTGACTTTTTCCGCAGTAATTAAATTGGGCCTCATGTAATAATAATGTGTAAATTGTTGGAAATGTAATTAACATTATTGAGAGAACAAATCCAAATAATATTAATAATTAAGTATTATTTATCAAAATTAATTCGATATAAATGTTTACTTAATTTTATTTTCCTGCAGTTACAAGCATGATTTAGAATATTATCAATATTTCTACCAACACGATGAGTTTTGTGAAAAAAAAATGATCTCACAAATAATATTTAGTGAATATGTTTTAATAACTACTACACACTATATTTTTTTTATTATTATATAGAAGTTTATTTTATTTACCGATCGATTTATATGTTTTCTAAATTTACTTTAGATAATTAATTTAACTAATTAATTATATGTAACCAATTAAAGTTTTATTTACATAAAATATTAAACTACAGTTATTTATATGAAGTCAATTCTAATTACTTTTTATAAACTTTTGTCATATTATTTTATAATTGTATTGAGAACCGTATTATTGAAGTGTAAATTCTATTATTAGTGAGTGATAAGTGAAACTTTTACATTGCAATCATAATAACTTTTATTATAGATAAATAAAGATTGTCTTGAAAGCTTATACGTTACTATGTTATAATTTACAATTAATCTTTTAAGTAGCAATGAGCTTTTAAAATGTATTATAACATTTGTGCTATTACTGAAATATCTCAATTGTAATGCAAAATGACAAAGTAAATTTTACTTAGTATAAGGGCCTCTTCACCATCTCTGAGTAAAGTGTCAAGTATGCTAACCGCCATTTAAAGTCACCGGTCACCGGGAATGATGGAGCTGATGATGTAAAAGTTCCAAAGAAAATAATAAAAAAAATTCCACTATCGAAGGATGCAATAAACCGAGTGCATAATTTAATAAAATATAAAATTATTTCTAAAAGTATCTAATCAACACTTTACTTGTAGTTGGTGAAAGAGGCCCTAAATGTTATAATAGTATTTTTAAAAACCGAAGACGTCAGTCAAACTTGGCATTTTTACACATTTTCAATGCTCTTCATCATATATTTATAAATGTATGTTCATTACGTATAACGTTGTATAAAGTGTTTGGACAAGGCGTTTTGTATGATAAAATAAAGATACAATGTTTTGTAAGGCGAAGTTTTATTGTAGAGGTATCCTCTCTTTTTGATGTTTCCTGATTATGTAGTGAAAACAGCGAACTAAAAAGCAAAGATATAAATTATTTTAAGAATTAAAATTATATGTGAATATTTCGAGTTTAAACTGGAGTTAATGCTCATGGGGTTAATTATGAGTTAACATCAGAATCCAACGTGTGAATGAGTAAAAAGGAAAGAAAAAGAATGCTTAGAAATTCATTGAAGCCGAGCTCAAGCCACTAAGAATGGATGAATTTCTAACAATTAATATTTATTTGTTATGTCAATACTCATCGATAAAAGAATTCAATTTATCTAGGAATAAAGGAGCGATAATTTTACGCAAGCGAAACTGCTGACGGGAAAACTAATTTGTATTAAGTTTCACAGCAAACCAGGGTTCAAAAGCTGACGTAACGTACGGCAAAGTTTGAGGACCTGTTTTTTATCCCGACTTACAGGATGATCATATAAAAATAGAATAATCGCAGATTATAATGTATTTAATTAATTATAATCGCAATGAATTCAATTTTAACCTTGAAATTTAACATCAGTTCCCCAACCCCATCAAACGAGCAAATTCGTCCAAATCTCATTTTAGAGCGAGCACCAAATTAAGCCGAGGTCATAAATTTTATTCGAGGCTCCAGAAGATTTTAGGGGATTTGTGAAATAACTGGTAGTAACTGAATGGGACGAGATAGTAGAATTGTTAGAAATTAATGAACTGTAAATGTCCGGAACACTAAGTGTGTACTGCGTACAGGGTTTTTATTAACTAAAGATGGTTTATTGATAGGATTAAATTCGTTGAGATTGTACAACTCTATTCAGATTCATGTTGGAATTCTCTTGTAAGCGAAGAGGAATTTTTTATTTTATTTATTTTCTTTTTATCTAAAGGTCAAACATTATCTTAACATTGTATGTTAAGTATTAGGTATACAAAACCTCACACATAGGTAACCGAATATAGGTAACATTAATAAGGTTACTATTAGTAATTATAAATAATCTTCGTAATAGTTGTATCTATAAAATTTCTAATAAAATAATGTCAAGGTGATGGTGAATAAATAAACTAAAGTTCTAATACTAATATAAACAAATAAATGTATTGCTTTTTTATATGATTAATTAAATTGAATATGTGCCTAAGAATCAATGAATATGATGCTGTGGTAGCCTGTAAGTGTGACTTGTGCAAGCTAAACTGTATTGTGCAATTTGTTTTGAATTTTATATACACATTGTTACGTTGGCTATCCATATTATATATATAAAAAAAAATGTTAAGGTCGTCACTGACTGATAGTTCACTTGATGGTAGGTGGCTATCGTCGCCTATAACCCAAGCATCACCACAGGTGCTGCAAGTGCACTGCCGACTACATTAGGATTAAGGACAGGGGATTAGGAAGGGAGCGAGCAAGGAGTGAGCACTCAATGAAACACAACGACTTATGTGCTATCATTTCAAGGTGGTAAATCTAACTAATATCAAACAGAAGCCAGTGATTGCAGTTTAAATGTGTTAACTTGTACAATGTCTTTTTTCGAGTGTTTCTTGGCAAACTTTAAAAATTTCATATGCGAAGTCGTTATATATTTTCATCGCGCCAAAGTTTATGAAAACTCCGACAACGGCCAAAGTTTGCGACCCATTGTTGAAATATACGACGGAGGCGAGGAGCGTTCCCATACTTTTGCAAATATTATGCTTGTCAAGTGAAATATGCTGGCGATATACATGCACTGCGGAGGTGACTTTAGGAAGTGTTTGAAAGAGTAAGTAGTGTAAATGAACAGACAGTGTGTCATTCACTCAAATAGAAGTTCTACAATAAGATAGTTACAGTTAAACGTACCTCATATTTTTATTAAAAGAGATGGCCTACTTCTAGGTCGCCAGGGACGCAAGCAACAACAGGGAGGTTGCAAGTTCTCAAATTTTACGTAACGGCATCCAGAAGTGTCACACTTATGTGTGTCATTCTTAAAAAAAAAGAATAGTCAATGATTTCGGAATTCCTGTAAATTATATATAGAAACCTTCCTCGTTTAACGCTCTTTCCATTAATGAAAACCCCATGAAAATCCGTTCTGTAGTTTTTATATGAAGGGAAATAAAAATGCCATAATTTTAAAAATTTTTATACTTATGCAAATGTTCATTACTGGCACCAAGTCCAACATTGGTGACACTACTTTATGTCTTCAAAAAAATATTGTAAGTATTTCATTTTGCAAAAGATTTTTAAAAAGTCGTTAGAAAGTCACAGGTCATGTTAAATGGTCCATTCGGATGTAGGGGGAATTCGATGTGCTCGATAAATATAAGGAATCTCCCCCTCAGTACGGTAGAGTTTTAAAGTAGGTATTCGTTTCAATTCAATTAATAGTGTGGATTAAGTAAAAGACAGATAAATGTTACTACTGGCGAATTTTATTCACGACGATTTGAGCAATTATCCTTCCAATTGAAGTCACTCCTCTAATTTAGTAAAAAAAAAAATAGTCTATTCATTCACGTCCTGTCTAGATTTTAGTGCACTTCGCTAGAATTATATTCGCTATGCGTCATGCCACGTGAAGTTTCCTGTCCGCTACTTCATTCGCAAAACATATACACAGATACACATGTTAAACTTATATATAAACCTAGTTGATTATTATAAAAACCAACTTAAAAATATAAACCCAATTTTTTTTTATATTTTTAGACGATCCCTCAGGAACTTAACATTTTTCTACGATAAAAAGTATCCAAGTAATAAACTATTTGTGTGTCAAATTTCATCCAAATCCGTTGAGTCGTTTATGCGTGAAGGAGTAACAAACATCCATACATTCATCCTCAAAAACTTTCGCTTATGGGACTATAGTAGGATTAGGAAGTATTCAAAATCAATCTCTTTTGATAAATTCTTTTCTCTTTTGATTATATACATTTTCTTTCGGGCATTCAGACAGAAGACCATCTGCATAACAATTATACCTACACAACTTTTTATACTATACCAAAAAAAGTTGATAATTAGTACATTAAACCAAAAGATTTTACATAAATCCCAACAATTAATTCGAACCAAATTATTTATGTAATTAAAGGATGAAAATATATCATTTTTATAGCCAATGGTGAGCCTGTTTCACCCAATTTTTCTTTATTCCTGTTCTTTTTTTAGGATAACAAGATAAATCATTTATAAAACAAGCAGGCTTAAGAAACTGATTTGTTTTTCTCGTTTTCCTAAAGGTTTACAACACCTGTCTCCTTAATTTATTTAAAATCACTATCACTTTTGCCTAAACAATATACTATAATGAGACTTTTAGTAATCCACTCTGTTCGCCACCCCTGGAATAAAATTTATGGGTTCGGCTTAATTAGATTTAGGGGTTGCAGGGGGACACAAAGTTATGTAACGTACTAGATTTAGAAAACGTGTTGAGCATATTGAAGTGCATACAGTTAACGAAAAATTTTAACTAAAGAATTTATTATTAGCTAAAACAATTGCTAAAGCGCTAATGGGGCAGCGGTAACTGAATCCCCCGGCTTCGCACGGATTTTCGAAAATTGTTTATTAGCTGATGCTTACGCTATGAAAAACCTATGTTCCGAATTTCCGCTTTCTAGACTTTTTATAAAAACAATTTTATAAGTGTAGAGAGATGACTGTGCTATTTTAAATCACTGGTTGAAGATAGCCTTAATATATTATCTTAAATAAATTAGGAGTATATTCTAAAATTAATAATAACAGTATATTAATTGAAAAGGTGTTGCAGACAAGATGACGGTTCATTTGAACAATAAATAAAATATTTTTCAGGTGTACGATGTACAAAGAATAGGCAAAGTTAGGATTCAAAATACAAAAAAAGACCCTACCAGAACGACGCGATTTTCGTTATTACACTGCGCAGTGTTAAACTGGGAGGGTAACGGCTGTAACCACCCCCTTATAGAATTTAAAAAAAACAGCACTTAAACTACTTAGCTCCATGCTTGATTGAGAGATACTAGAGCCTTGTTGTTTAATGTTTATCATTTGTCCTATAGATTTCGTCAGCGCATTCCATCTGGTAATTTGTCCCAGTGTCCCTGTGGTCGATTTATTGTCAGCCTGTCAGCAACCTGTTTTATTTAAAAATGAAAAAATAAACGGCTAAAAACTTTATTTAGGACTAGCTGTTGCACGCGATTTCGTCCGCGTAACTTTATAAAATTATAGCGAGGCCTATGTTACTCGCTGATAATATAGCTTTCCAACAGGGAAAGAATTTTTCAAATCGGTCAAGTAGTTTCGGAGCATATTCAATGCAAACAAACAAATAAATAAATATTTCCTTTTTATAATATTAGTATAGATAACAAAAGATAAAGAAAGAACATTATTTATTAACATTAACGTACTCGTACCTATGTACGAGTAAGTATTTAAATAAATCGGGATATATGTAAAATGCTGTTTTTAGAAGACCTTATCTTTCAAAACATTGAACATGACAAATCATATTAAAGTACACTTAAAAGAGCATAATGGAAATTTAATCAGAGAATGAAAATATCCAATATCATTGAGAGAGAGAGACCAAAGAAAGTACAGACCAATAATAATAGGGGCCTTTTTATGTAGGACCAATTCAATATCCGACCAGAAATCGCTCGAAGGAAGGTCCAGACCGCAATTGCACCAATTAAATTGACGTGACAAGAAAAAAAAAAGGAAAAGAGAGAAGCCGGGCTTTTATAGTGAAGTAATAGGAAAATGTCCGTCGCACAATTTTATATGGAAATGACCTATTTCATTTAAACAAATATATATTTTTTTCTGTTTGAAAATTGGATGAAATCTTTTTGCATTGTTCAAGATTTTTCTATATAATAACAACGTCGAAATTAACAGAACATTGTATGAATATTATAAACTAATTGTGCCTTTTAATTTATATTGACATAGGAAATTATTAGGCATGCACAATTTCGCCTATTCAATAACTATTTATGTAATAATCTTATAATAAATGTCACATTTGAAAAGATTGAAAGTCGCATTTGTGATCATAGCTGTCATTATTAGATACTAGCTGTCCCGATCCCTGATTATCCCTCTATTCATTGGTGAAAACAGCATGAAAATCGGTGCAGTAGTTTTTGAGTTTATCGCGAACAGACAGAGAGACAGACGCGGCGGAGGACTTGTAAGGATAAGGATGCATGATACCTAAAGTAATAATTACCTATTATGAAATAATTTAGAAACAAAAATAATAGTTAATTTGACATTTTTTTTTAATTTTTTTTTTATTAAGGTTCACAAAACTGGTATACAATTCCAAGTACTTACATTACATATGATTTAAACACATTCATAAATTACCACTACAAGATTATAAAGATTACGAACGATAGCATGACTTATGCTTTAATAATACGTAGTTGCGAAAAGTTCTAACAGATGTCGCTACTTAAAGTGAAAGTACTTATACCGAAACTCTGTTCCTTTATTAAATCTTTTTTTTTTACATAACCGATAAGAATACTCGCACAGTACTTACAGCGTCAATGATTTATTAGTAAAATAATTTAATATGACACAAAAAAAATCTATTCACTTCGAAACGGACGAAAAAAAATCTTTATCTAAGTATTTACTTTATTTGTAATTCAAATAATAATTTTACATCTGTCTTATATCTAGATAATATAAATTAAGATCACAAGTGAAGGAAAGCATGTCTATATGAGACGTCATCGGTGACAATGTGACAAAGTTGGGGTACGAGTATGCCAATTAGCAAAGTTTTGAGTTGCAACTCACGAAACAGATATTTATAAGTATAACTACTTTTTTATATATAATAAAGGGTGGCAGACAGGCTGACGGTCCACTTAATGGTAGGTGGTTACTGTCGTCTAAAGATGATTTATTACAGCTCAGTTGATGAAGCCCATATTGTAGCTAGGTGAACTTGAATCTCTGGAGAAATTTTGCAGCTATTTAAACATTTATTTGCTAAAGAAGCATCTTAATTGCATTTTGTAAGTCACACGTTTACTGCCAATATTACAAATCCGTACTTTAATATTATAAATGCAAAAGTATGTTTGGATGTATGGATGTTTGTGACTCTTTCACGCAAATCTACTGAACCGATCACAATGAAATTTTGCATACACGTTGTCAGGGACACCAGAAAAGACATAGGGTACCTTTCATCGTTCAACGCGGACGAATTCGCTGGCACCAGCTAGTAATCAAATAAGACAACCAATTAGACCAATCAAATTATCGGGCTAAATTATTATTTAGTAAGGCACATTATGAAGTGTTTTGATTGTTATTGAACAGAATGGTTTCGAATAGGAAAATTCATGTTACGGAATCTTGGAATTATTATCTTGGAATTATTATCAGAATCTTGAGATTTTACATTTTGGTTCTTATAAATCTGGAGTTAAAGGGCAGACTGCGTTACGCGATTATAAACTTGGGCAAAAGTCTCAACCTTTCCCCCAAGTATCAGTAACAACCCATATTCTCAAAAATTTAGCCTTTTTTTTTAATATTTGCAGTCCTCCTGTTGTTGCATTGGTCAATATGTGAAATCAATGAGGCTCTCAGTCCGACAATTACACGTAGCTTAAAAATGTTTTTGTATTATTTATTCTCCTATTCCATTTGTTTTTAATGTGAAAATATCTTGTGAAAATGTGAAAACAGATAAAACGTACTTATTATAAATTCTAAACTATTTATATGAATAGGAATGGTAATTATTCATCTCTTTGAGAAACTTGTATCAGAAGTAGTGGAAATGATATGCATTTAGCCGTTTGAGCACACAATCAAGATGAGCGAGAATCTGAATACGGGCGCAACTACAGTTCAGCGCTTCGATTCATAGTGATGTGGATGGCCAACATCGATAGTGTTTTAAAAAACGTTTTCTCGATTGCTATAAATACACAATTTTGCTAGTTTTTTTTTTATTATTTAAACTTTGCTAGTTTAAATTTAATTTTGCTAGTTTTTTATAAGTTAATTTTTTTTTTTTATTATTACTAACTAACTGGCGTCCGCCACTTCGTCCGCGTTGAAAAATGAAAAATATAACACCTGAGAAAATACTTATATATGAGTGACATAAAACGCCTGACATTTTTATTGTTGTAACGACGGTGGCGCCGCCACAATTTTTTTATAATATTCTTAGACGATCATTTTGATTATATTTGGCTCTGTACAATAAAGAATATTTCATATAACGGATCAGGGTAGGCCGAATCGGGGCGTTATCTTGGGCATCGGACATAGCGACGGGCTTCCAATCAATTAAAATCTCAATTTACAAATTGGCTTCGTGGAAACTGACAAGTCTCTTGGCGAGTGATGGAGATTCTTCTTCCTCTTAAAAAGTGTTAAAATGTGAATCCACCCTCCTTATCCCCGCCAAGGGCCATGTCCAAGCGAGCGGAACCAAAATCGCTTAACCAATCAACGCTGTCCAACCCTCGTTGAGTTTCCAGTTAACCAACATTACAATCTTAATCGACATCCAATCAGAAAGAGCATACGGTCATATTTAACAGATTGACCAACTTAAAAATTAAATTAAAATAAGAAAATGTTACTATTTTAAATTATAAGCGCAGTAGACACAGAACATAAAGAAAAACAATATTGCTAGATAGAAAACTGAATGTAGGACGATAACTGTAACGCGATGTCGCCACGCATAGACTACAATCAATCGTTGCGAACTGGTGGCGCCACCCTTACACTCCGACATATATATTTGTATAATAAAATAAAATAAAATAAAATATAACGACGACACGTTTGGTCTAGTGGCTAGTAACCCTATCTGTTAACCAAACGGTCGCGGGTTCGAATCCCGCTAGGGGCAAATGTTTATGTTAAACATTTTACCTTTGTACTTGAGTCATGGATGTTTGTATTTATAATATGTATTTATTTACAAAAAAAAGTAATATATGTAGTAAGTATATCAACTGTCTGGTATCCATAATACAAGCATTAATTGCTTAGTGTGGAACTAGATGGCGCTGTGTGGAATATGTGAAGATATTTATTTAAAAAAAAAGTATAAAACAATTACGAAAATATAAATATCGCCCTAAGGTATAATCTTTAACTTTATTTTATTCACAATTAAAACAGAGCTGCTTATTAACATCAATAATATAGCTCACACATGACTTGTCAAATTAGTGGCAACACATGTAACATATCTCGTAATAATGCTGAAGCATTATTACGAGATATGATCGAACTCAGCGTAAATAATAAACTTATCGAAGCCTCAACCGGATTCATAATATCGATATTTTGCGATAACAGCCCTACACCAAACGCTTATGAATACATCACACCACTGCACTTTGTTTAAGCTTTATTGCGTAGTGCACAAAGTATATATTTGTATATTTGTATGTGTGAAAGGTTCTTTCTCAATTTCTGCAGAGATACAAGTGCCTACATCTATTCTATATTGCTTAGCGTTTATGAGATATTATAATATATTATAATACGTTTTGTATTAATGTTTTTTTTTTATAATCAAAATCTAATGTTATGATTGTATGTATAATTATGAATTTATGTATTGTAATTTTATAATTATAATTATAATAAAGTTATATAAAATAGACAACTCTATATGATAATACTTATATGGAATTTTATTAAATTATAATATAAAGGCTGTTGGGGCCGGAAGGTTCTCGAGTGGAGATCAAGCAAGCGATCTATATATATATACTTACTCGTACTATGTAACATATAGGGACTGCGGGTCAACAGTGATCCAGGCCGCTACTGACCACTCCCATTTGAATATTATGATGGTGGCCTATGTACAGCAGTGTACGTCCTCTAGTTGAAATTGTTGACGATGATGATTTATTTATTCATTCTAAATTAGGTGTATATTCCCTGAGCTTTTAGGGACAGAATAATATCAGTATTGACGGGTCATCACTCATTGGAAATATCGGATGAGAATTGAGACAATCTGTTCATTTACAGTGGACATTTCTTCGTAAGTTAATCTTCAGTTCAGATGAAATTACTTATAGCAGAGGCTTCCCACGGCCAGCTGAAATGTGATGCAGAAGCAGAGATATGGTGTCATGTCTTATTATTTGTACTTTGTTCTAATGTAGTTCCAATTGGTTCAGTCCAGTCTTTGATGTTTGTAACGTCTGGGCTATACAGCATGTACAGGCAAACAAATGATTTGATTAGATTATTTTTTTGATATATTTCAACTCTCAACAATAATCTGGTTTTTTTTCGAAGGCTCATCATAATCGGGATCAGCTGGAGTCAATTCCTGCCAATGGCTCCAGGTTCACTTGTTTTGATGGAAGCAAGCGTGTCAGTACTTTAACTACCTGAGCAATGAGCATTGACAGGCATTTTAGTCCGCTTTCGGAATAAATACTTTGTATGTGCAATATACCTAATTTTGTTTCTTATTCAAATTATATATTCACTTATTGTCTTTCTCTTTAGACCAAGTGTTTGAGCTGAACTCTCAGTAATGAAAGATCCCTTCAAATCCTGTAACTATCAATGCTCTCAAAGACAGTGAATGGCCTTTGTGTGATTTCACCGTCACTGTTGCTTTTGCCAATAATATTTTAGATGGCTTCTGTAAAAAGTATTTAGGTGTGTTAAGAAATACCTTTTGCTTGTCGATCATCAAACTCCTGAAGAGATTTTCATATTATAGTCATCTTGATCACGACAGTTTAAAAAAAACGCATCAAAATTTTTAATATACATTTTGACATAATTGAACAGGTGCTCCGAAAAGGATAATAAATTGATTGTAACAAGAAAAAGGTTATTTATTGGCGCGATGATTTACAATCAATTTTGATAAAACGCTTGTTCAGTAATCGTAAAATGTACGGATATAAAATTGATTGGTTTTACCTTTTAGATAGAGAGAGATTAAAAAACATTAAAAACGCCATGAACGTTCCCAAATATATACAAACTCTATTTTATACAATTAATTTAAAGGATTTTAATACTATTAAAATATGTAGAAGTGACATTTTAAAAAAATACTTACTTTTTGCTAGTATTTACTTATACTTATTTACTAATTACTATATAATTACTATAAATGTGAAAGTAACTCTGTCTGTCTGTTACCTTTTCATGCCCTAACTACTCAACCGATCATCCTAAGTGATGTAAGAGAGCACATAGGGTACCTTTCATCCAGAAAAAAGTAGGCACTGCTCCCAAGGAATCATTTAAAATAAAATAATAAACTTACGCCTGGCCAAAGTGTTATAGCGACAAGTTTTCAAGGGTTATTATATTGCTTATATATAATTTTATATTTTAACGCGGACAAAGTCGCAGGCATCAGATAGTTCAATATAACTTATACAAACCCCTACAAATAAATGCACAGTAAAATAATGAATCTGTATATATTTTATGTTAACTGCAATTAGTGACTTACATCTCGTTATAAAATTATTTATTTACTTTGAGTCAATATTAATTAATAAAATATAAATTTCATTTTATTAATTACAAATAGGGTTTTCGTTCAACATATCAAATTACTTTTAATTAAAATATATTTAAATAATTACATTTTTTTTGAGATTGAGATGATTGAGATGAGAGATGAGGTTGAGATGAAGATGATGAGTCTCCATTTGAAGGCTTTCATATTTTGGTTCATTATTATTGTTTCTTTTAATATAATTAATTTCATTTTTGACTTCAGCCAAAAAAGGCTAATGAGATTTCACAGAAAATACTCATTTCGATTCGTCTGAATTAAATAAAATGAAATTGTATTTCTGTGTATAAAAGATTCCGCACAATCGAATCCAGAGGACTTAAATGCAAATGACAAATAGAATTACAAAATAAATGAATAAATAAAAAAACTTTATAAACGATAAAATCATAACTGAAATTATATTGAGTTTTACTTTAGTCATTGTATTCAATTTTCATTAAAAGCTCAAGTTTTGCTCAAATCAGAGTTCTGTATCTTTTTATTCTTTTACACAAAGATTTTTTTTAACCTCTGTAAGAGATTAAACGAAATCAACTAATTATACATCTTCCAAAATAAATTAATTTAATAATTTTTACAGCAAAGATTTCAAGCTCAGTCCATTGTATGGTCTTCATTACTAATGTTTTTCCAGTGTCTAATATTTTTTTTTTAATTTCTTTCTGTAATTTAGTTTCATTAGATTGCTTCTCGTTAAAGTAAACACCACTAATAAAATTTATAGCAAACAAGCAATACAAATATAAAACACTACACTGAATACAGAATACTCTATTAAGCCACAAATGTTCACCCATACAATCGTCATTGACTTTTATGTTACCTTATTATATTACCTTTGTTGGTAGTTTGGGAGTGGTCTCATTGCGAGCGAAAAGTAATTATTTTAAATATTATTATATACGTAGACACTTATTTAAAAATGTGATAGTGATAAGAAACATTTTAAGATTTAATAATTCATTATTACAATATAAACGGAATAAACAAAATTTTTTTTTTGAGCTCAAACTTTAAAAATTCACAAAATTATACAAATGAAAGCTAAGTGTAAATACATTTTTATAATAATAAAAAATAATTTAAATAATTAATAATAAAATAAAAAATTTAAAAAAAAATAAATAATAAAAAATTCATTAATAATAAAAAAATTAGTGAAATATATATTATATTGAGTTAGTTTCGGAGATTAGCGTGAACGAATATCGTGACATATGATTTTTATATACTTAGAGAAAAGCGAAAATAGATAAGGTCTTAACAGTGACTAATCACAAACTTAACCTTTAACGACTAATCTCTTTAAATTTTGTGTGGAAAAGATTAAGTGGATTTAATATATCATATATTAAAAAATAAGCCACTTTTTACTTAGAATGCGAGTAACAAACTTGTAACCAAAGATATATTACTTCGATGAACAGTAGACACATAGATTAAATGTCGTTTATTATATCATTTATTGTTGATCTCTATCTTTAAATATTATAAATTAGCTGTTGCACGCGACTTCGCCCGCGTATTTTGTCATACAATATAGCCTATGTTACTCGCTGATAATGTAGTTTTCTAAAATCGGTCCAGTAATTTATGAGTTTATTAATTACAAATATTCTCTCTTTATAATATTAATATAGATTAGTATATTAGTAAGTACTAGGTTTTGCCCGCGACTTCGACCGCGTCCATTTTTCTTATCCGATCGCTACCAAACTTCACAGGATGGGTGGTCCTAGACATGAAATTTCATGAAAATCGGTTCAACGGTTTTGGAGTCCATAGGAAACATACTGGAACATACATACACACATTTCCTTTTATATGTATATTAAAAAGATAAGTATATAGATTGAAGTCGCTGTTCGCGTCTGTCTTTTTCTACGCTAATTCCGTTTCAATCACTCAATGGATTTTCACTAGTGGAAATAACGGTCAACGAGGAAGGTTTGTGTATATAAATAATTTTCAAAGAAATATTGCATCCGTAAGAAGTAGGCCATTATGATCGTCATTATAAATTAAAATTTACTAGGGTTTCGGGAAAGCCAAGGTGATGACGATCCTGAGAAGAAGCCTCGAAAGAAAGTCAGTATAACAAAAAATAACTTCACCTTCTCTTTAAATATTCGTCACATTTTATTATAGTACATGAAAGCTCAAACACAGACGATTTTTTTTTATATAGTTATCAGTTGGTAAGACTTAACACAAGATTCCTTTGACAGAAATTTCTTGATCTACAAACCCTAATAAAATGCGGGCAATAAACAAAGAATATCCTTTAGGAGGCATAAACAAAACAGTGATACAGGATAAGCGAAAAAGTTTGCCCCGAAACATCTAAGGGAACCCTCATAAAACGAAGGAGTCCAATAATCTCTATTTATTAAACTATCCCGGCTGGAAGTTGACCATCAGTTTGTAGATTACTGACTAACGAGATAACTTTCTTACGAGCCGGACGTCTGATCTTCACTAATCTTCGGGTATGAGGACTGAGAAATGAGAAAAAGTGGAAGTGGTACTTGTTGAAGGGACCAAACAAGCGAAAATTTTTGAAAATAATTAGTAACAAAAAACATGTCATGTGTTGGACTGCATGTCAAGAAGTGAAAACTTAGCAAAAAAGAAAGTTGAGGTAGTTCGTTTTCCGATGACAGATGTCGCTGTGACGGCATGATATAACGCGCTATCGTTTCGTTCCTCAAAGCGAACTACACTTTTCATACAAGATTGCTATCTAGGCGAGATCCTCATGGAGCGTTTCGAATTGTCCCATGTAAGTCCAAATTTACTGCTCTACCTCCAAATAACCAAATTCTCCATATAAATAACTGACCAAGCCCGGATAAGAGGAAATTTCCCTTCAAAAAAATAATAGGATACCGCATCCAATCCTATTGACTCGTTTCGTTAATCCAAACTCGACATCAGCACATGAAGTTGAACGAAACATGTGTCGACCGCACTGTTTGCCGCGGCATAATTTCGTTTATCGATTCCCAGGCCTGGATACAAGTTAATTAGGAAATAAATGGTGAACGTGTGCGTTGGTAACTAGATTAGTGGTTCTGTCTTCGAGTTCTTTGTTTTGGGGTTTTATTGTGGCTATGTACTACAGTTTCCGCCTTGCTTAGTTGAATTAGGGGCAGCTCAGATGGGAATATTATATTCTTATTCTTTTACAGAAGAATTATCTCGTGAATAAATAAATGTAGATATTTAACGGGACTAACTCTAATCTGCGTTGAAAATGTTTTAAGCCAAATTAGTTTCGACTTACTTTTCCAATGTGATTAAGACAAGTTAAATATAACTCTACTTACACCTTTTAAAAAGGTATTTTTTTAAGGAGAACTAACATTTTCCATACATTATGCTAAAATGTTACTAAATGTTGTTGAAATAAGGGTCAATTTTTTAGTAGTTAAATGCACAATGGAGTTATTTGGCCTAAACCTTGGCCTAAGTACATCCTAAACCTTAAGGTTTGCAAAGCTCTGTAACGCTTGTGGCGTTGCTTGTGTTATAGACTGTAGTCACCTACCATCAAGTTGATCGTTGGTTATTATTAACAATAAGTTGACCAAATAAATAAATATCAAATATGAAACGCAGTAACCTCCAAGACTAGTTATTTAATTTAAGAAATTTTTTAGCCAACATGAACTTTCGAAATGAATAAGGGTGGACAAAAAATAGTGTTCAATATGAAGCAAATATAAAGGCTCAATAAATATAATGTCATCATAACACCATCAATATTCCAAGTAAATTGCAGCAATCTAGTAAACATTTTTCTTTTTTTACAAGAGTAATTACAGGCGCACATTAGTATAAGCCTTCGGGGAACTAGCGCTTTATAGGAACTTAACTTGGACAGACGTTCTTATATCCAGTAGCTTTTACAATACACGACTTAATATTTAAAGAGTGACAAGAAAAATAATTTTTTTTTTTATAATATCACAATTATATTAAAATGTCTCAATTTTTAGTGCTTCACAATTGAAGGTTTTGTTATTTGAAATAATCATTCCTAGCTAGCTTCATCTGTGTAATGTTTTTCAATTGTTACTTTTAAACTAAAATTTAAATATTAACTGTTAACTAAATTTTTTTTTAAATTTGTTTCACCATGCATAATATTGATATTGTTATCCTTAAATCATATGCTATACTTACTTGGAAATTTGTTATTTGGTATATGGTGTTTCCATTTAAGATATTATATACTGCATATAAGTAATAACTGCGTAAGCTTGTATATCTGGTTTGTTTTTCTATATTAAGTATTTTATGTGTAAATTAGGAACAATGACAATTGAATTTAAGGCAATTTGTCACGTTTCCGTGAAGAAAATTCCATTATACGAGTATTCAGCGGTTTCGGAAAATAAGTTTTACTAAACAAATCACGCAGGGAGGCGGTCAAACAATTTAATAGCGATTTTTCTATTTTATATGATTCAAGTTCAAATTATGTAAAATATTTGTAAATTTAAAAAATACTTATTTTATTTAGATCTTTAGTAATGTTACTCCGCCACACATACTAAACACACACTCACAAATACACAAATACCTCTCTGTTCTAATCAAGAGTTCTAAAGACAGCCTAGAGTTCTAGAGTTCTAGAACTGCAGTCATAGAGACAGCCATCTGGCGGCCATAAACAATACCTTTTAAGAAAACATCTTAAAATAACTACACGTGTTTAGATCCATAAGTAATAAGGCACGCCATAGTGTCTTGCTGTTTATTCTACTCTTCTAGAACTGTTTGTGATTCTAGATGATAGTATGTCTAATCTCAAGTCAGCCTGCCTGTAGACACGTATTATAAAAAAGGCCTTACATCCAATGTTATTCAAAGAAGATACGTTCATCTTACATAGTTTTAATAGGATGTCAAATAAAGTCGCATAGTGCAAAGTGATCGAGCACAGCTGCGGTTACACGCTGTAATACAATGAGCGTTATCAGAACGATAAGTGCGCTTCGTGAATCCGTATTGCTATGGCAATAATACTCAACTCAATTATTTGTGGAGTTTTATTTGCGAAAGAACAGTCGAGAACTTTATATTTATTTACTTGTATTGGAGTCAGATACAATATGTTATTTCGGTTATATAATAATAACATTATTTCAGTCATGTGTGAATAGCTTTTAAAAATTATAAACTATAATACAAGTATATGTTAAAATATACACACTTACATATTAAGTACACAAAAAAAAGTAAAATTAAAATTAACATAAACTGACGCTACTTATCACTTTTTATTATGATGTCTATGATATCTGACAGAAGTCAAATAATTATTTGTTCAACTAGGGAACAAAATTATTTTTTGCTGTGAGTGCCGACTTTAAATCACGAACTAGCTAAGTAGTCTAGAATTGAATCACGAGCGTAGCGAGTGATTCTAATATAGACTACTAAGCGAAGTGAGTGTAAAAAGGCACGAGACATAAAAAAATTGCTCTCGTGTTAAACATACAACATTCATAAAAACACCAAGACCTAATGCTAAACGGCTGTGAAACTATCTTCACGGCTGGGCCAACTCTAGTCGACTATGTTCGGCGGAATCTAGTCGGCTATGGTCGGCCGAATCTAGTCGGCTATGGTCGGCGGAATCTAGTCGGCTATGGTCGGCCGAATCTAGTCGGCTATGGTCGGCCGAATCTAGTCGGCTATGGTCGGCGGAATCTAGTCGGCTATGGTCGGCCGAATCTAGTCGGCTATGGCTGGCCGACTAATAAAATCTAAATTTTATTCCTGTGAGTTAAATCGCGTGTTCGAATTTCAAATCACGCTCGCATTAAGAATCGATTTTTCTGCGAGTTTTCAGGCACCAACAGCACCCTTTTCGTGCTGGAGAGGTGAAAATGTTATTGTAAGATTGCACTACAATCTTCATTATCATCATCATCATATCATCATCATCATCATCAGCCCGTGTTTCTCCACTGCTGGATGTAGGCCTCTTCCAAGGCTCGCCATCACTCACGGCCGATCCTCTGCGCTTCCCGACCATTAATTCATATTCTAAATTAGTTGAATAAAAAGATTCCAAAGTATGATACAATATCTAACTTGGATCCCTTAGGCAAGATCTGGCTGCATTATCTCTTTGTATAGAAGAGCTAATTTGCCACAATTAGAAATTATTTGTCAAATAATTAATTTTGTATGTATTAATTAGTACTGGCATTTGGACCGCAAATATATCTAACATCAAACGAATACAATATTAATTGAATATATTAAGTAATTATTTGTGAATTCCAATTTCATCTCAGATCATGGTATAAGGTTTTGTAGCAGTAATCCGAAATAATATCGCTCGAACTATGAAACTGAAATGCATGCCTTGTTGGAAAAACCTAACAAAAGGATAACCGTAAAACATACTGGCAGTAAATAAAGTTACTGAAACGCATGAAACTATCTAAATTATACGGTCGTTAAGTCGCGAAATAAAAGAAGATTCAGTGAAATATGGATGTTCTCGAAACGCCGACTTTTGTGTTCGCGAATGTGTTATTGCCATAAAACTCGTATAATATAATATTATGTACTGTGTGTACATAAATATAGGCTTTATGAATATATTTTTTTAGTGTAGAAGTTACTTAATAATAGCCCGAGATTGTATGTATATACTTTAGACTAATATTAGTAAAGGATAATCTATGTAAGACTATTGAGCTTAAGCGAGTGGTGGGTTTTGTTAATGAATCCGTCCCCCACCTCTTTCCCCTCTCCTCGTGTACACTCATGTATGTGCGACAGATGTCGCCTCTGTTTCGAAAACCGCTTAAGGCGCGCAAGTGGGTCGTCGACCGCATTTATTTATAGTTTAATTTAATTAACCTGCTTTTAATACCCAAGAAGAACTACTTTCATAAAACCTCACCTGTGCTATCTGAGTCCGCACTATGAATGAATGGGATTGTGCTAATTGTGAACTTGCCGCGTGTGATGATTGTCATCATCAGCTTCGGGAGACAATGGGAACTAAAGGCAGCTGAATGTGCACGATTCCCTTATCCCATTTACAGTTTTTGACCTTATCCATTAAGGTAACATTTCCCTGGAGGAGCCAAACCTCCAGGGTGGTCCTTCAACGCATCTTCGCATCCGCACCACCAGCGTGCTTAAGCGTAAGATAATGATTATTAACTAAGAATAATGTCCATTAACAGAATTATTATTGTCTCTATCAAGATATTTGGTCATTGTGTTCTTTTTTGGTAGCACTAACTTCACTACATATCATTAATTTGTCACTAAGTACAATAATTCAAAAGATTTTTTCCTTTTCAATCGTGTAACTATATTTGTAATATCTATAGAAAGTAATTCACATGATGATTAATTTATGAGCCTCTGTATATTTTCATGAGTCTCTGTATATTTTTTAATGACTCTAATCACGAGATACCATGAGATTTCAAGGTGTATTTACAATGTATCTTAGTACTTTATTCTGAAATCTTTAGCATTCTAAACCAAACCTTCTAAACATGAGTTTAAAAGGTTTGGCTCATGTTTTCATCTTAGAAGGTTGCTATGTTTGGTAGCTGTATCCCATATGTCTATACCGGCAGAAGTTTCTTAATAATGGCAACAATATTGAGTTTTTTAATTAAACAATTCCCGAACAATTATTAAGAACCCTCTGTAGAGTTACCATTCTTTCCGTTGATACTGTAGGCAAGAGGCAATTAATTGGATTTCTAACAAGTTACGGTCAACACCCACTACTTGCCGGCTTTATTTCTCCCAACGGCATTCGTATGAAAAAAAAGTAATGAGTTCACAAATAAGGTTCATTTTTGGAATTTTGTCGTATCTAAGAGAATATATTGAGTGATCGGAATCAGGAATGACAAGATGCATAGACAAACAAGTCACAGAACTAACCTGTCGGATTAGTAGTTCAACACATCAACGGCCGCTGGATGTACAATCACAATATGGACAGATAACCAAATAACAGTCAGGGGTCGACGCGGGACTCAGGCTGCTTTTGACAGGTTATATGAGCAAATTGTGGAAGAGGCCTTAGATCCATGGCTGTGCAATGATTGTCCATGGTGTATACATAATATATTATTGTATTCAATCCGTTAAAAAAAAAACTAAACACTGGAGAAGATAAGAAAATAAGAATACTTAATGTTAATAAGAATTTAAAAAAAAAACTAAAAAAAAAATTAAATCGATAATAATACTGAATTCTTAAAATCATTGAAAAATAAGTCAATATCACTTAGTACCCTAGAACGATGGAAGAAGAAATTGTATGTGTTGTTTGAAATAGGAGTGCACTATTTTTTGTATTAAAAAAATAATAATTTGGGAAATTTAAATTGATTACATCGATAATAGTAAAATGTAAAAGTCAGTTGAATATTTAACACAAACATTCAATATGAAATCAAATTCTAAGCAAAACGTTCGTTGAATTAATTTTCCTATAATTCGCGAGCCATATACTCGTAATGTAACGAGTGTTACTCCCAAAATAACTCGATAACACATGCAAAGTAATTAAAACGAAGCCTAAACAATCACGTAATATTCGACGTTATCGAAATACTCCAGGAAGGTGTTCAAACTCAATTGATTTTAATTAATTTGTGTACAATATTAAAGGAACAAAATCACCTTTATTACTTTGCGAAAACTTTTACCAGGTTAATTACTAGTCCGAAGAGGCTATGGCCGACTGCAGTAACAGTTAAACCGTATAGCCGAGTTAACTGGAAGTTATATTAGCGTTGCGACCTAAGTCAAGAGATGTGGGAACTTTATAGAAATATGTATTTAAAATTTTGAAATCATTGTTACATTTAAACAAAAATTGTACAAAATGTTCTTGAGGTGAGGACTTAGCAGAAAAGCGTTATATTTTCTTCTCTTACAATTTGATTTCTTAGAGTAAAATTAAAACCAAATCTTACATTAATTAAATTTAACATTAAAATTGAAGATTAACATATAAATTATAAAATTAAAATATAAATTTAATAGAAATTAATATATAGACTGTATTTTAAAAAGTTTGAATCTGTAATTTAATTCCGTAGAGACAGAATGTAATCGCTTAAGTCTATTAGTTACACCACTATGTTAACTGTTAGGTGAGACCAGCCATTAACTCTGTTATAGGGTGTGCAAGCGAACATTTTTTTTCTTATTTTCCACGCAGTTGTCGACATAATAGTGGTCTTTTTTTGCAAAACAGAAGCAGCCAATGCAGATATTTTGTTAATTAAACTAACATCATGCAAACACTCTTTATTGTGCTCAGATTAAAAATTATGCATTGTTAAAATTTGTAATTGATTAAAGATTTTATTCAATCATAAATTATGAGTATAGTTTACATGAAAACCGTTGGGTTGTTTAAAGGAATTTAGCAGAGAAAAGACAGAGGCGGACAGTGACTTTATTTTATAATTATGTATAGATAGGTATAATAAAATTGCTATAAAATAGGGTCTATAGGAAATTCTTTTGTTGAAGTCGTAGGTAGCTACTAGTATGAATAATAGCATCAAATTAGTTTCGAACGCTATCCGATTTCGTTCAGGCAGAATGAACCATGATTAACACGTACTGACGTGTTCCATCTCTACGCAAATCTAATTCGCTAAATACGAGCAAATGGGATTACATCAGATGCTATTTGTGTATAGAGAATGTAATACCTATTATATTTATCTGTCTAATTGTATAATATCTTACTAATATTATAAATGCGAAAGTTTGTGAGGATAGATGTATGGATGTTTGTTACTCTTATCACGCAAAAACGTGATTACTCGCCAGATTTAGATGAAATTCGACAAACATATAGTTTATTAGCTGGATACTTTTTATTCTGGAAAAATATTAGGTTCCCGAAAGATCGTTTGAAGAAATAAAAATTGGGCGCTACTGTGATATAATGACTTATACCTATATGGGAGAGTATATTGTCAATAGTCAATACCTTGTAGGTATTTGTGCAATATTATTTCAAAAAACCTCATATTTTTAGTAATTATTAATTAATTACGATCACCTAATTGTTTTTACCTAAAAATAAAAATCCGTTCATACGTTATATTTTAAGCTTATTTAAGTTTCCATATAAAACATTCGCCTGATTAAAACTTACCTATTCTAGATTTAAGTTTAACCCTTTCTAATCTAAGCTCAGACAAACAGACAGATAATAAATCCTTAAACTCAAGTTTCTCTTTTGAAACATGCAATTCAAGTATAATAACTTCTTAAAGGTACTCAAATCCGTATTCTATAATCCTGCATATGAGTACAATGTGCATGGGACGAATTGCTATACAAATATAATACTAATGGTCGTAGCTCCCTTATTTTTAGTTAAGACGAGGCACTTGGCAGAAAAGCCTTATTTTCGTGGCCTTATTTGAATTCTAAGAGTAAAAATAAAATTTATATAAAAACACCTACAGTGCAAAATAGATTATCTTTAGAAAAGTTTGAAGCAAAATACAAAAGTTATATTTAAAAAAAAAATTAGCAAATTACTGCCCAAAAAACCTTTCGTGTCATAATAATAAAAATCTTCAGCGGAAACTACATTTGTTTTGAAGCTTTTTAATGAACTTTAGCATGTAGACCGAACGTCTGAGGTTAGTCCTTGTCTTAATGTTAAACTGAACAATACTACTTCAGGAACAGACAAAAACGGGATTTTTATTCGCGTAAGGACTTCGTACATTTGCACCTGGCACGCTTTCTCGCTCACCTTTCTGGAATAGTAAAATCCTTATTTAAACTAAATAGGGTTACAGATATATACCCTTCAGAAAATAACAATTTTCGTTTATTTGTCACACGTAGGTGTAATACTTAAATGATGGCTGATCAATGGTGGCAGAGCGCAATCTAAGTAGTTCATTTTTGGCGACTGTACTAACTGCCTGTTGTGAGAATAATTCAATAATTAAAAAGCTTTATCACTTAAAACTTAAAATTATTAATATGTTGACTATTAAAAATCTTGTAAACTGTTATTCAGGAAGAATGAATAAAGTTGATCTTTAGGTTACATTACATATTGGGAGTAATTCGCAAAAAAAGATTATTTTTTTCATTTATAAAAATACCAATACAGTTTGTCTACTTAAACTACAAATACTTTAATTTGTTATATACCTATATAATTATACATTGTACAGTCGGGGTAAGAAAAGGTTTGTCACCGTTAAGTCGACATTTGCTTGCACCAGGACAATTGTCATTCATGCCAAAATTTCATTTCAAACGTCTGTCAGTTGTCTGCTTAGTGCTTTAGTTTCAAAAGGTACTAAGAGTATACAATTTTTATAAAGGAATGAATTTGAAAACTGACGAAGATTTTCGTACCCCGACTTTACTTGCAATAAACAACGCTATGTATAAGTTTGCAAAGAAAAAGGTAGTAAATACCTTTTTTATAATAATATTTGTGTCACTCATTACAGAAACAATGTAAGTATATAAAAGCGTCACACACAAGGAATTGTTTTTTTAAAAAAAATATTACATCTAAATTTAATTTGTACAAAGTTTCTCGTTCATGTATCATAGCGGCATCTACCTAAAGTTATAACTACTATACTTAATGTCAGTGCGTACATATAGATGTCGCTGTAAGTTAGTCATAACTTTGGTTTCTTCAGCATTTTTCATGGCGATCGTCACGCCCTCTTAAGCGTACAGAAAGGTTAATTTTAATTAAATAGTATAAAAGTAGGTAAATAATAATCGTTCATTAATAATGACAGTTTTTAGATTCAGAGCTAAAATTGTAATTTAACTTGTGTTTCGAAAATTACTATGGTTATTGTTAGGTATTATGCTTATGTGCGGACGGCAATAAAACGTTGTTCATGTTTAACGTATATTTAATGACTGACTTACAAACTATTTAGATACCCTAATATGTAAACATAATAATACTAAGTACCCTACATTACAGTTATTGTCCATTGTCCAACTATATTGTCTGTGATGATGTAAGTAGTTGCTCTAGTACCATTGTACCATTAAGAGCCTCTTTCACCAACTACAAGTAATGTGTTGATTAGTTACTTTTAGAAATAATATTTTTATGTTTTATTAAATTATGCACTCGGTTTACTGCATCCTTCGATAGGCGAATTTTTTTTTATTATTTTCTTTTTAATGTTTGAGACTTTTACCGTACAAACAAAGGTATATCATCTCCTTCATTCCCGGTTACCGGTGACTTTAAATGGCGGTTAGCCTACTTGACACATGGTGAAAGACGCCTTAATAGTATTAGTATTACTACTTGGTATCGCCAGTACCACTAATGGTACTAGTGATATTTTTTTATTAACAGTACGACGTAATTTTTAATTTTTTAATATTTTTTTTAATAAATTATGTATTGTTTTATATTATACTTGTACATTTTGAATTGAATATAGGATAATATAAAAGGAAAACAAAAATGTTTTTAAAAAAATCTCTTACTCGTATATGGAAAAACATTGGATGCCTAAGAAATCGACCTAGTGCTGTTTCAGATTCAGATACAAAACTACGATTGTGTGTGAAGGGTGGAATAGCAGTCATAATTATAACAATTGTAAACATGATTGTAAACATAAGTTTACGCACTTGAGTAAAAAATGTTAAAGTACCGCACCCTTGTCCGCATTTTGACACTTACTCTTTATCCTCTCTGGATCTGTAGCTTTCTATCCACCCTTGCTTGATGGATCTCTAAATATAATGTGGAAATGCTTAGTAAGTATAACTCAAAAAACGATAGTACAAATCCGGCCAGCAGAGCCACAAATCCCGGACAGGAAGTGGTGAAGATTTAGAAAAACAATCAGTTGGGTAAACGTGACACACGGCTCGCACAATCATTTAACAAATTTTCAAACAATTTAAAATTTTCCAATAATTTTAAAGTTTCACTAGCTGTTCCGCTCCCGGCTTCGCCCGGGGTGCAATTTTTATAATAATTATTTACTTAATCCAGCCGATAACTTACACCACCGTCTGTGTGAATCTCATGGAGCTCACAGTTGTTTTAAAACTTATTTTAAAAGTTATCTGTGAGTTCCATAAAATTCTCACAGATGGCGGTGTAAGGTAATTTATAACTCTCATAAAGTAAACAAATAATTTGCAATAAAAAAATACTATAAATTGAGATAAAAACTATCCTATCTTTTAAGTTGGACCAAATTACACATAGTTACGAAGTTTTATCAAAATCGCTCTTGTAGTTTAGGAGTTCATCGAGGACACACAACGTGACACGTAATTTTTATATATATAAAGATATCAGTTATTACAATTTTTATAATCGTCTAGAACCTAAATCATTTTTAAAACGAACAAAGTTAAATCTAAGCCCCTCCCGCCGTCTGTCCCTCTGTATGTACGCTTAGATCTTTTAAACTGCGCAACGGATTTTAATGCGGTTTTCACTCATAGAAGGAGCGTTAAACGAGGAAGGTTTTTATTTATAATTTGCAGAAGAAATCCGCGCGAAGCCGAGGTGCGGCCTGCTAGTGTAAAATAAAATATATTATAAAATAAAGTCGCTGTTCGAGTCTGTTTTCACTCACGGATTTCACTAATGGAAAGAGCGATGAAAGAGGAAGGTTTTCTGTGTATATGATTTGCAGAAAAAAAGAATCCTTGCGAAGTCGGGGGCGGGTTGCTAGTAGTAATATAAAATTACTGTAATAACTTACTATATGTACAAAATAAATAGTATCTACCCCATCCTAGCGTACTGCGGATTGGTATTTAAAGATGTCTAGATTTAGACATGCAGATTTCCTCAAATTTTTTCCTCTATCGTTAGCTAGTAATCTTTCTAATGAAAATAGAAAAGCAGTTCTATATTCAATGGGTGTAACTTTTTTTGTTATTGTTTTTTTTATTATTCTATATTAGTTCTACAACCTATTAGTCTGTGTGTATCGTTCTTAAAGAATTGAGATAAAATCTGTGAGGGGCGGTCAGCCGGAAATACGTAAATCTAGCAACGGTTCCTTAACTAAAACAGAAGGGGGGATTAAAGCCCGGCCCTTCTTTCACACGCTAATAAAACGAGGATAAAAATAAAAAATGTTTCCGCGAGATAAAAAGGTTTTCAGATTATATAAATTAAATATGAGATTTTTAAAGAATAAGCTGTTTAAGACTTCTCCTATAGGACAGGCAGAGCCTAGTGTGGGGGACAGAAAAATGTTAAAACTAAAGTTATTCTGAAAATAAGTTATTATTATTATTATATTCAAGTATTTATTTTCCTTCTTAGATTTAAATTTTTTACAATATAAATAAAAAAATAAATAATAAATATTATAAAAAATTTAAACCTAGAATGCCGCAAGTAGCGGGGTAAGGCCCAAGCTACCGGTAGTTAGGACTTCAGAGTGAGGAACTTCCTGACAATTGGTGCCGTGTCAAGAAGCACCGCCTTCTGTATCTGTCCCTTGACCCAGCCTTCTAGTGAGAGCCTCTTGAGGTGTTGGTCGAGGCTCTTCGCTATAAGACCGTTCGCCTACACGACCGACGGACGATGATGGTCGAATCGACATCCCACATGGCGGTCACCAGATAGTCTTTATAATCTGTGGCGGTCACCTCGTGAGCCAAGTCTATATACTTACTAAGTTTATCTTTTTCGGCTTACACGAGGTTTTCATCATGCGGAACAGTGATGTCAACAAGCATCGTCCGGCACTGAGATCGATCAATAACCACGATGTCAGGCTTATTGGCTACAATAGTCCTGTCCGTGATTATAGAGCGGTCCCAGTAGAGCGTAGCACAACTATTTTCGAGAACGGGCGTTATTATTATATATTTTGTATAAATTTATGCCTCCTTCATCCCTATATTTTGTCCCTCGTTTGTCCCATAATCTCCCATACTTTTGGGACCATAGTAATACTGGGTTGTCCCTGTTACTGGGTTTGTCCCAAAAGTACAGTTAACAAAAACAAAGCTACATCACAATTTATTAAACAACATAATATAGTGAATTTCATTTTTCAACGCGATCGAAGTCGCGGGCACCAGCTAATAAAATAAAAAAAGTGTTATAGGTGCTTAAAATGAAAAACAATAGATATTATTAAATTAGGAAATCAAAAAGAAATATTTTATTAAAGTGTTTTAGCCATTTAGACAAACATGGGGCACTATTGCATAATATTGGACCCTTCTTAACTGCCAGTAACTGAGTAAAAACATTAGCAAGTTAAACTTAATATTAACTTAGTTATTATGACAGTTGGGGAAGCCGTTTGTAACATTGAAATAACTAGACATGTTTGTGTAACGGAGATAAGAAGTTTATACTATTAAACTGCTGTGTCCGGTTATTGCGTAACGCAGAGCTAATATTAAAATGTTAGACTGGAATATCTATTATAACTGGAAAGAAACTATAGTTATTTGTTTGAAAAAAAAAAGTTACTTTTTCATTCCTTAGTTTCAACTCCGAACAAGCAAGTGATTTAAATTTAGAACCCAATGCGTAATCAGGAAAACTTATATTGATCTTTTAAGACGTATACAACTTTTCATTATACTAACGAGAAAATAAAGTATAATGAAATATCAGCACTTATGCTGTTATGATCCAATTCCGCTATCCTCACCTTCTCTCTTATTCTGATACCTCTTAGGTTCGATAGAACTCTTGCATACCTATTAATTATGTTAATCACTCACCGAAACACAACATTACATATGCTGTTATTTCGCAATGTCTTCGGTAAAGTGATGGTCACCGCCTCCAGACGGGCTGCCCACTACTTGTATACCTGTGTATTACTAGTATCTGTAGTATTATACTAATTTCTGTTAAAAATATCTGGTATCAGGCAATGGTAACCGCTTAACACCAAGTAAACCGTTTGCAATCCTCCCAACTATTGTTTGTACGCTACCGTCGGCCTCCCAGCAGGAATACAGTGGAAGCGGAAAGATGTTCTCTCTTGGAGACCAACGACCACGACAAAGTCTGTACGCGAATCATGGGGTTCGAACGCTTGGCTATCGGCCTATGACGACAGCGAAGGGTCCAGGAAAGAAGCAAAATTGCTTACCCTAGTTCTGGTCATCCGTCGCGTAGATAGTTCACGGCAGGGAAAATATATATAAAATATAGATAGGGAGACGGGAATACGGGTTAGGAAAGACCGTATCCTCCAGGCAACTCCAGGGTTCCCGATGCAAAACAACCTCGTAACAAAGGATGCTGATGCACTCTCACCACAAATTGTTTAGACTCAGGAAAGACAAGAAACACGCGGTTCAACGATGTCCTTTCCGATATATTTCTCACGTATTACTAAATTATTATCAAAATACCTACTTTCCTATTCGTGTCAACGAATAAACTCAAAACGTCTATACTAATTTACATAGCAACATTGCATCGGTTCTGAACATTGTCATTAAAAAGAAAAACAAATTTCAAGAAAACTATGAACAGAAAGTAGATTTTTTTTATAATACCTCGTATCAAAATTTTGGGAACAAACGAATTACGAACTACAATTACATTTGTATTTTTTAATGTTTCATTAGCCGAACTTTTTCAACGTTTTTACTCGTAAGAGGATTACATATGCCGGCTGATTACTGATGATTTTACCTTTACGTTTGTATTAAATATTTGTTAAATATCACAAAAAATCGTGGGTTTTCGTGGGGTTGTTAAAGTTGCGAGTGTAATATTGATTCTCTTTAGCCTGTTGTGCTAATATTATTTTGTATTAAAAACTATACAATATTTATTTTAAAGAAAAATATCATAATTATTCTATGATAAATGATCGCACCAAAACACATTTTCAATATCTATAATTAATATAACAAAGCATAGAGGGTAGATTAGATATCATACTTAAACTAAAGAGAGAGAGCGGATTTTGTATTTAAGTATATGTGGGGATAATCTCCGAAAATACTAAGGTACATAGTTCCAGATTGGGTATTTAAGTATATGTGGGGATAATCTCCGAAAATACTAAGGTACATAGTTTCAGATTGGGTATTTAAGTATATGTGGGGATAATCTCCGAAAATACTAAGGTACATAGTTCCAGATTGGGTATTTAAGTATATGTGGGGATAATCTCCGAAATTACTAAGGTACATAGTTCCAGCCATGTCGTCGAACCTGGGTACCGCTGGCATGTCTCACGTCGTCGAACGAAACCGGCGGTTGGGGCTGACCGTAGCCTTAAACAAGACTGAGGCCATGTGCTCAGTTACCTTAATTGCATTCGTCAATACGTCCAAACTATTTTTCATGATATATTATTATTTATAATTTATTTGCCATATCCATGAACAAAATTTTTGCTATTAAATCCACTTCCTACGTGAGATATAGCGCTACCCTCTGACCCCTAACTTTCGTATATTCACCCCCAAGTGTGTCCTAAGAGTAACATTGTGGTCAGCGAGCCGTGTCCCCTTAATGGTCCGCTTTATTTATTTATTTTTCTGTAATCTCTTTAATATAATGCTTTGCAAAATTGCAACTATAATCTTACTTTGTGTATTTTTAGAGCTTATTTATTCTCTACAAGCTAGCGCACGCAACTTTGTCCGCGTTAAAAAATAAGAAAATATTAATATAACGCCTGACATCCTTATAGCTGTTACGACGGTGGCGCCGCCACTCGATTTTTAAATATTTTGAGACGATCATACGGGAACCTTTTTCTGGGATAAAAAGTATCATCCAAATCCGTTCAGCCGAACATAACAAACATCCATCCTCACAAACTTTCGCATTTATACAGGTGTCCTGAAACTGAATGTCAGATATATATTAAGTAGGTACTTAAGATTAAATAACTATCGTTTTTAAACGTTGCTTCGTCAGTCCATTGAGTTTTATTGTAGAATTGCGGATCTTCACGATTTTAACAACATATTTTTTACTAATGTAACGTAGCGTTACTTATTTTATTTATTTTATTAGTTATATTACCTTATTTGTTTATTTATTTATTTAAGTATTTAAAAACTTATTATTTTTTTTAAATATATAGAATTGCATTGACGTTCAATATTCAAAATTTTCAGTCAGAGAGCGTTTTTTGTTTCTCTGTCGCTCGCAGAGAGCGGTTTAGTTTTGTGCTGATAATAGCCTGTATTTGCCAGTTCATTTTCTTTTAAAATTTTAATTATTCAGTTTAAAATATTTATGTAAAAAAACCCCGGTTTATAAATGGGTACGTATTTCATCTTATTTCTGATGATAGATTGTTGATTAATGTTTTTTTATTATAATTGTATTTTAGTTCATTTTAAATTTATTGTTAATTTACTCATTTAATTCTATTATCTTTTGCAGTTATTTTTAATCCTTATGCAATTGTATTTTTTTATTTTTCTCTTGTTTATTTTTGCCTGACCATTTATTGAATAAATTATTAACATTTAGGGATCTTATATCTAAATTTTAGATTCCCACGGTCAGGCACACATATTTTTTCTTTTAGATTTGTGTTTAATTATTTCTTTTTCATTTCAGGGTTTTTTTTTTGTTATGGTTTTTTGTTTTGGTTTTTTATCATTCATGGATTTAATTAGAGATATATAATTAATATATAATGAATCCTGGGTTTTATCCGCATTTTACATTCTGATGAGCCTTCTTCATTTTTCTTTGGTGACACTGATGAGCAGCGTGTTTTTATTTTGCCGAGAAGGAAAACTATATTATTACATCCAGCCATTTATTCACATCCAGCTAAGTTTTTAATTTTTATTAGCCGGATTTATTGAATCAAATTTTAAATTTCATATATATATATATATAATAACGTACGGGCTTAAGGACCACCCCCTGTGTATTTTTTTTTGTTTTGTTTAAATATATTTTAAGTGCTAACATATGATTTTTTTCATTTTTTTAGTTAGCTGGCGCCCAATTTTTTTAGTTAATTTCATAGCCGAAAACGTTATCTTAGTTCAATTATTTTCAACGTTTCACTAATAAACATATTAAATAGTATGAGAGAGAAATTTATAAATAACCTAGCTGACCCCGCAAACGTTGTTTTGTAAAAAAAATAATTTTTTATGGGGTATAAAAAATAGTTTACAACCTATTCTCAGACCTACCGAATATACACAAAAAAATTCATAAAAATCGGTCAAGTCGTTTCGGGGAAGTTTTTTTGCAAACACTGTGACACGAGAATTTTATCTCTATATATATAAAAATTATGTGTCACGTGTTTGTTCTCAAGTGAACCTATTTTTGATAAAACTTCGTAACTATGTGTAATTTGGTCCAACTTTAAATATAGGATAGTTTATTCTCAATTTTTTTTATTTAATTTTTAGGAAATTATATAATATTATTAACATAGCACCATCTGTTGGATACTTACTCAATCCAGCAATTATTTGTTATAATTATTTGTGAGTTCCATAAAAATCTAACAGATGGCGGTGTAATGTAATTTATCGGCTGGATTAATTAAAAAATTGCACCCGTGCGATGCCGGTAGCGGATCAGCTAGTATTATTATATAAGATTATCTATAAAATATCATTTAAAAAATTGTATTCACATAGCAATCCAAGTTAAATTTAAAAGGAAATCCCGAATGCCACACAACAAGTTTGCTAAAAACTCTATAAAAACCATTAATTTCTTACTTCTTAATTGAAGTAATCGTAAAGAAATCGTAAAGAGAACGCTTTACAAAAATCCAAATTCATATCGTATTTCAAAAACCGTTCCACGCTGCCAACTGACACGCCGCATTTTAGTGTTGCAATTGTTTTTGCACTCTGGCACTGAGTGGACTACTGATTTATATGTCGGTTTTCCAATTAGCTTTTGGGGTGCTCTTATTTATGGCCACTCTTTCTATTTACCGCACTTTTGGCTCTGATACCTAGTGTCGCTATTTACACTATACGATTACTTTAAATTATATTTCTCTTAAACTAATACGTCACTGATTAAAGTTGTTTATTACGCGAGAAATATTCTATTAGAGCTTGTCTATCTATCCACTAACTATTGGTGAAAGGATTTTTTAAATCGGTTAAGTTTCTAAGATTAATTCCTACATACCAACAAACGAACATACAACATTTACCCCTTTATAATATATATATATAAGTATAGATAAATAATAATCAGGTAGGTATCAAAATTAAATTATCTTACTAAAATTGGTGTGTTGTATTCTTACAAAATATACCTACATATATTTTGAATTTTTTATTATTAGCCAAACTATAGTATAAAAAGCCTTTCAAGTGGTAGGTATAAGTCAATATTGAAGATTGCAAATTTTTTTTTTATTGAATACGATTTTATAGTCGTGACGTCTACCATAAAAACGTTTTTAAATTCCGCAGTAAGTTAGGATAACTTATGTTACTTCTAATTCAAAACTATTTTTGTTTGTTGTTTATTTTTATACATTTTGTGATAACTGTAGAAATTGTATAACTTAATATCTAATACAAGTAATTATCATGAATTACTTTTGTAATTTATTACAACATTTACACAGAATTAAAACACAATAGATGAAAATAATTATTATTTATTATTGCGCACTTGCACCACCTGTGGTGATGCTAATGTAATAGGCGACGGTAGCCACGTGGACCGTCAGCCTGTCTGTCGACCATAACATCTACACTTCTATAATAACATTATAAATGCGAAAGTATGTTTGGATGTATGGATGTATGGATGTTTGTAACTCTTTCACGCAAAAACTACTGAACCGATCACCATGAAATTTTGCATACACGTTGTCTGGGACACCAGAAAGGACATAGGGTACCTTTCGTCGTTCAACGCGAACGAAGTCGCGGGCACCAGCTAGTAAACAATAAAATATTCTTGGATCCGACCGTGAAAGAAAACATCGCTAGGGTGTTCTAGAAAGACCTTAGAATACATCTGAAGATTTCCCTTTGTAAAAAGGACTTTCCGTGGCTGGCTATATAATATGACTTTAGCCCCAACCTTCTCAAGTTGAGCAACTGGGTATAGTTTAGTTTGAATAGGTTGGCTGTTTATGGAAACTGGCTGGTTAATGCCTACAAATATTATCAAATTTATGTAAATATATACAAAACAAACACTTGTCAGTTGTTGTAAAGAGTTGCTGTACCTAGCACAGCAACTCTAAGTATTGTCAGGTGAATATATTTTACTAATAATTCGCATCATTCCTTTCATTTTACACAAGTCCATTTCTCAACAGCTGTCTTGGAATAAAAGCTGATATAATTTTTTTGTGAAATAAATACCAACATTTTCAAAATATGTAAAACTTTTTTTTTTTTTTTAATTGTTCACCAAACAGATAAGCTTGAATAGAAGTTTCATATAATTTCGCTATTGTAAACACGATACAATTGTAAAACTGGAACAAGTATCATGGCGCTGTCTAGTTTCACAAAGCACCGAAACGAACCTTAACATACAAAGACGTTGTTACGCAAACGTACCGCAGTACAAGGTATAACAGTAATTTAATTCATAAAATGCTCTTGAAAAGTAAAGAGTACAGTTGAATTGATTCACAGAACCTTTCTATTTCTAATGTGATTCCAGCTTTCCACTTATATTCCAACCATAAAATACCTTTATCTCTTGTTTTTATTTATATAATACTAGCTACCCGCTTCCGGCTTCGCATGGGTGCAATTTTTTAGTTAATTCGCCGATAAATTACCTTCTGCCATCTGTTAGAATCTTATGGAACTCACGAATAACTTTTGACATAGCGACATCTATTGGATACTTAATCCAACCGATAAATTACCTTACACCGCCATCTCATAGGTAACTATAACTCTTTCTCATATATAATAAACAAATAATTTGCAATAAAAAAATATTGCGACTATAAATCGAAATAAAAACTATCCTATCTTTTAAGTTGGACCAAATACATATAGTTACGAAGTTTTATCAAAATCGGTTCAGTAGCTTAGGAGTTCATCGATGAAACACAACGTGACACATAATTTTTCTATATATAAATATATATATATAGAAATTTATACTTATGTTTTCTTTCCATAAAGAGCAAATAGCACCATTGCTACCGTGTAGCCCGCCTGACTACCATTAACACAAAAACATGCTACACTTTGTATCTTCAATACTATGTGATACATCTTACGCAGGACTCTCAATAGTACAGCAAGCAAAACAGACCCTTTGTGAGAGATATAATTTCGTATCGTTCAGTAAGGATGTGTGCGTTTGAGAGCTATTGACTTATCGCTAGTGACGTAACATTATTGTCGACAATAATACGTATCTAAATGTTCTCTTACATTTCATTGATTAATTTCTTGTGGTAAGATATTAAATTAATGATATTTTATGTAATAATGTTTGACGTTTGAGAAAATTTTAGTTTCCAAAATTAATATTTTCCAAAATGCGGTTAAAAATAAATAGCTATCGTCGACACTAAATTAGATAAAAGAGAGTAAAAGAAAAAGTGTTTTTAACAACTTTAGTCGTATTGTATTTAAACAAAAGACTTGACAAAAGTATTCAATTTTTCAATTTTGCGATAATTTTTATTTTAGGCAAAATTTATCGAAAAGGTTAAAGAAACATGTTACAACACTATTCTACTTAAAACTCGACGATGTAGTCCAGACGGAGAGGGCTTAAATAAAGCTCAGGAATAGTAAAGGTTAACTTTTCAATTTTGGGTTCTATTGTTGTACAAAATTCATATATTGACTTAAAAAGGATTAATGTAACATCACGTTTGTAATTATTCAACCATCTCTTTTAATTCTTTATAGTTTTACAATATAAAAAAAAATCGCTCGATAAAAAAATACAAATCTGTTTGTTTGCTTAGTTTTCTTTTTCTTAGCTCTTTTTACTTAGTTTAGAGTGTATCTTAGAAAAGTTAATTTGTAGAATAGTATCACAATAAAATAACATTATATTAATTAGAACATCGTTGTTTCTTTAAATTGTAAAAAATATTTTTGAACCCTTAACATTGCTAAAGAAAATAAGATATTAAATTTGCTTTTTTTGCATTTTTTGAATTAAAAATGAATCAAATTCACACTTTCCAAAAATATTGACGTTATTCAAAACTATGAGGCGTTCCTTCTAATATTATATGTAAAACGGATGAATGTAAATGTGATGAGTGGTCCCATCCGGTAATCCTCACTAAAATCGTTCACATGTTCATGCTAAAATTAACGTTATATTTAGTAGCATAAGGCAGAATATAAATTCAACGAGACTGTCTATTTATTTATACTTGTAAACTATTATTGGAAAACAAATGGATGGTTTCTATATTGAACTTTGAGAATATTGAGTTTGTTAAAAATTGTTTCGTATGAAAACCTTGAAATGTGATAAGTCAATTATTACTGCGGATATGTTCCGTTAGATAATTTACAATGTAGATGTCAGTAATTGTTTGCAGTTTAGATATGTACAGTTAGGGCAAGAACAGGTTCTATGATTTGTTGAATTTGTCTCCGCCTCGAATAGCATAATAACTAGGTATTAAAACAACGGAAATATTCAAGAAAAAAATTAACTCATTTTCTCATCCATTTTTTACGAAACGACGCAGTACGAAGTTCGCCGGGTCAGCTAGTAGGTAGGTATAAAATAATCCAAGCTAACAGGTGATATTCAACAAATATGCTTACCTATAGCAATTTGTATGTGTGTTGATATATAATTATGTATGTCTAATTACCAGGATAATATGTTTTTTTTTGTTATTACTTAACACATATAGGTTTTTTATTATATAACCTACCTAAACACAGGTTATGTTTATATGGCATATAATAAACTGCACGATTTCCGTTTTTTTTTTCAACTCCGGCAGCCAGGGATTAGCGCGGTGTAAATTAATAAAGCCTAAACAATGGGAATCGCCCACGGTCGTATATTAAGGGAACAATAGGATGGAATATGCAACGGGATAAAATAATACGAGTACGCCTCGTGTGTGTATTTTTTAATGAATTCATGAGAAATCGATTCCTTCCGCCCCCACACAATTGCTCGGGATAATGTTTTAACCCTCCGTTTGATCGTTATTTTATCCACATAAATTCTTTCTCTATACAAACGCTCGGGAAATGTACAAAATTAAATAAAAACAGGAAGTCGCATAAATGTTTTTTCACCAACGCATTTGTATGTTAAATATTTATTAAGTGTTTTAACGGTTTATAACAAAGTGCATCTGCACTAAATAATAATACAAAAATAAACTTTGTCTGTGTTTTGTGTTTTTTTTTAGCAGCCGTTCTCGAATTTTGCGCTTAGCAACACATTTGGCGATTATTTATTTTTTGGTATCATTACTCGTTATTTAAACTGTAACCCTTAACAAATTTGTATACCATCTCGCGAAAAAGTGGTAAAAGTGTATAAACGTTAAAAAGTTCGAAGGCTTATAAGAATTGATTATTGTCTTCTAAAGATGTCTGTACGCGTAAATATTCTTGGCACATAAATTTGGATTAAGTACTTTCTAACGACTAAAATTATCTACAAGTTGTGAAACACTTCTGGATTCAGGCTTTTGGCTACACGTAAAATTTATAATGTAATCAATTTCCACGTTGAATTTCAATCCCATTTTTAGTTAAAAGTTTAAGTTTGAAATGATTAAACCCAATTTTAGCCTCTTGTTTCAAAATATTGTATACAGTGTGTCTGGTCATGGACTACAAGTATCAACATTCTAGGTACATAACACAAATAAAACTCAAAATCTGCCGATCTAGTAAAAAGAAGCGGTCATAGTGATTGTTTTTGCAATAATTTACATTAATTGCAGTAATTTAATGGAGTTCAATATTTTTTGAAAAAATATCGGGCAATTAGATTGCTCACTTGACGATATATATTCGTCAGCTGGTCTGTGATTCTTTACACAAGAAATTCAACGCGAATTACAATCGACTGTAAGGGAAAAATAATCTCAAGCTTTAAATCTAATGCATGCTTTCATAGAAGAAAATTAAATTGAACTTTAAAAATACGTTTAATCTATCACCGTCACAAACACGCTTCTCACCCGTTCTAGGTAATTACTTTAAAGCTGTAAAGGCTATAAGGACTTTGTACTGGATCCGAAAAGAATCTAACCACAACCAACTTTAGATAATATTTAGTTCTTCAAAGAACGTTTAGATAATATTTAGTTTATGTTAAAATATATTCGTTATTTTTTGACAATTTTAGTTTTATTTTTCGATACCTTTAGAGGTGCACTTAAAGTATCGGGATTGTAATATTTCCATTGTTCCTGGCATAATAAAGTCTTTATAATCGAAAACTCCTTGGTTTTATTATGTAATCGAATACCATTTATTTATTTTTTTAAAAGAACGCGGTCTTGTCACAAGGTCTTGTCGAACTTGTAAAGTCAGTGTGAAAATGGAATTGACTCGAGAAAATTCAAGAGCAATGATTTATTATTATAAAAACAGTGTGTTGATCGGATGCTTTCTGCATTTGGTGATGAAGCCCCATCTAAAACCACAATTTTAGTAGCTAGCTGAATTTATTATTTCAACTGGGGTTTTGCCTTAACTGAGAAATACATTTTTACTTTACATTTCGTTCGTCAGACAAGCTGAGACGGTCCATTTGATGGTAGGTGGTTACCGTCGCCTATAACATAAGCAACGCCACAGGTGCTGCAATTGCGCTGTCGACCATCGTTGTAGGATTAAGGGATAGGGAAATGGAATGTACTGGCATTCTCTACTCACTCACCGAAACACAACAGCTAGGCAGTCCTAAACTGTGTTTCAGGCCTAACCTGTGGTTACCTGTGTTCTGTAAGGTGTGGTTACTACCGCTAGACTAGGAAACGCAGTGTGCCTTGCCACTATTATAAAATACTAGTTGTTGGAAGCGACTTTGTTCGCGTAACTTTATAAAATATAGCCTATGTTACTTGCTGATAATGTAGTTTTCTATAGGTGAAAGAATTTTTTAAATCGGTCCATTAGTTTTTGAGTTTATTTGTTACAAACAAAAATACAAATCTTTTCTTATTATAATATTAGTATAGGTGCGTAATTACTCCATCAATCATAATCAATCAATACTGTTTCGGAAATCTAGGAAGACAATACTCGCATAAAATAAACTCACCAAAATAGCTAAACTTAAATCCTATAATTAATACGAATTCAATGAATATTGATTAATGATGGCTAATTAAAATTCATCATTGTTTATTTCGTTTCATTAGAATTTTGGCCTATTCGTTCACATGTAATTAGGGTTAAGTGAACCAAGCCAATTTTTAAACAATCTCAATTTAGGTACTATTAATTTTAGAATAATTTTAGACAGGATGTCCACTGCCATAATTTTCCAATAAGACCTGTCAGAAGCTTCCTGGAATCACCGTTGAACGGAAGCACTTATCAGTTCGTCTGTCCACCTTGTGGATGGACGTCCTGCGCTGCACTTACGGTTACCGTGGCCTCCACTCGATTACACTGAGAGATCGAATCAAAATTGAGGTGATCCATAGATATACGAAACTTTCCGACATAAGCCGGCGGATCAGTGAGTTGAAGTGGCAATGAGCAGGAGCAGGAGCACATAGTACGGAGAGCCGACGGCCTCTGGGGCCGGAACACTGACCTGTAATTATTTTTATGCCCATTTGAAAAACGCCATTTCGTCGCTGTAGGCTATGGAGCGATTGTCCATGGAATAAAAATTTAGTGATTATACATATCTATACATATACATATATTAGGAATAAAAATACGCAAACGACATAATTAGATCTCGGGACAATCGAGGGCCGCGTTTCAAAATGGTACACGAAATTCGCTGTCATATGATTATCATCATGATCTTAGTCCTAAGGCTGAGATCATGATGATGTTGATTTATTCTTACTTTTATATTGTTACTTTATGTTTCTCTGCGTGATTAAGGTATTCCAGAAACAATTCTCACTTTGACAATTTTTTTATTAGAGATGGGTTTGCTCTTGGCCAACAACCAGCAGTGTAGCAAGGATGAGGCCTATGACGGAGCGAGCTCACCCAGAAGATGCCTATTACCTATCAGGATTAGCAGCTTGCATTGTCATTTTTATATTTTATGTATAGGTGATGGTAGCCACATACCATCAAGTGTACTGGCCGCCTGTCTGGCACTATTTCTCATAAAAAAGTAGTTTTATAGAATATTGTACGTTAACCTTCTATTTTAAATGTAAAATGTTTATTTTGTCACTTTAAGTTAAATATTAAAATTAGTAGGTATTATGTATACCATTGAACTTCGAATTAATAGTGAAACAGTTCAACCTCACTTGACCTTACCTATAAAATTCGTTTGTCTATTATTTTTATTCTGTTGCCACTGGCCGAGCAGTGACAGCGGGTCTTTGCTTTGTTTTTTTATTTCTTTCCTAAAATGGCTCCGTCTCCCCAAGAAACCGTAACGGGAAACCATGAACAACGACCAGCCTCCAAACCCTTAATCGGTCATGAAGTGGTTATAAGCGGTATATCTGGAATATTTCCAATGTCTGATAACGTTCCGCACTTTATGGAAAATCTGTATAATAAGGTAATTATTTATGTCTACTTAATACTCCTATTTTTAACCCCCGATCGACGCTTGACGCAAAAAGGGAGGTGTTATAAGTTTAACCTGTGTATCTGTCTATAGGTGAATCTGTGTGTGGCATTACTTCCCAAACGGGTTGCAACGGATATGATGCGGTTTTTTTTGTTTGCTGAAGGCTGACCTGATCGCGATAGTTCTTATTATTATTAGCTATAATTGATGAAGATCTGTTTCTTAGGTTCCGAAAGGATCTCACTAACTTCCACAGGTTCGATTGATTTGAAATTTGGTGTACGGTTACTTCGGTGGTATTCCATAACATGGTAACCTTGACCTGATGCTGCAGCATCAAGTAGTCTGCGGGATACCCGTTAACTACTTAGCAACTTACAACAGATATATATAGCGTTTTTGGTCCAATATAATGTCGATTATTTTATTTTTTGATTTGTCAAATAAAAAAGTTTTATTAACTAAAAAAAATTGTGTGAAAATTTCTGAAGATCATGTGTAAATCGTCGAACAGTTTTCAATAAAACGTGGTAAACAAATAGATCATCTCCTGTATTAACACATAATATGATTAACATGTATTGTTTGTATAGTATGGTGCGACCCAAGCGAAAACTAATATTTTAGTCCTAAAATATAAATTCCGTAAAGATGTTACGAGCGAAATATCCTTACATCAAGTTTTTTTTTTTACAATCCTAATTCATTAACAGGTGGACATGGTGTCAGCAGATGATTCGCGTTGGGTGTTCAACCACCCAGAAGTTCCTAAACATCTCGGGAAAGTGAGCAATATGGGTAAATTTGATGCCCAATTCTTTAGGGTTCACTACCGACAAGCCCGCACTATGGAACCTATGAGTAGAAAAATGCTGGAGCACGCTTACGGAGCCATTTATGATTCTGGTAAGAAAACCTTTACCTTGTGGTAAAGAAAAATACCCAATATATCTAATGCATTATAAGCTGGATCAATATATCAAACAAATTGCAGCAAGAATGATATAACATCTTTAGCTGCGAGTAAACTTCGTTCAGCGGCTACCAATAGCCAATTCATTTATTTAATAATGATACAATTTGTATGGCCCTAATTTTAGCTCTAGTAGAACTGACAGACCGACTGTGAAACTTGAATTATATCTGAAACATTATGTAGATGACCAAACATTCTATCTTTACAGTTCTTCTAATATTTGTGTCTTGTTATTTTTATTATCAAACTTATTCCCAATCAAGTTGGCACTTCCAACTTTCCTTTGAAATTCCAAATGAAATATTTAGTATGTACACAGATTTATGTAAAAAAATATCCATGTATTTTTAATCTGTAGGTATAAATCCACTCCAGCTTCAAGGAAAGAAAGTGGGCGTCTTTATTGGCTCAGCATTTTCGGAGTCTGAGAAAACTATGCTGTACGAGACAATACAGCGCGACGGCTTTGGCATTTCCGGGTAAGTTTTGTTTGTATATTTCAGTATAGGAATTCGTAATTCTATTACTTACTTAATGTCCTATTCCCGTGGATTTAGTTGTTTTGCCTAATGTGACATTTGCGTGGGTTGAATTCTTGTAATTACTGACTAATTTCTATAATCTACAGTTAAAAATGGCTTATAAAAATAGCTACTAACTATAAAAGTTTTTCTAAAATATTGGAGATTCTGACGTATGTTTTATTATTTTCGCGAGCTCAACAAATGGCGTAAATCTGTTGCGTCGCATTCTGATTTCGGTTATTCGCATTATAATTTATAGTACTTAAGTTGAGATAATAAATTCTCCCAAATACATGTTACTGACTTTACTCGCTCGTACAGCGTGATGAGGATTCATTATTGTGGAATCTAATTTTACACTTCATATTTGAAATGAAAGATCTGGTCTAATTTTGGCACGCATTATAATCATAAACCGCTTAAAAGTCTCGTCTGCTCTCTAATACTTTATTACACCAACGTTCTCAATATCAATAATGGAACTAAAACATCGAGTCGCGAGACCGAGTATAACTCAATTCGAAGTTTAATCGAATTGAGCGTAAATTATTTTCTAAAACGAAATTTCGAACGCAATTAGAGTCTGTTAACATTGTTAAGCCGACGCTCGCTGGGCCGACGGCGATGGTTGCTACGTAGAGCAAAGTACACGAGGTATCAATATTCGTAAAAATATTTTACATAAGTACATAATCCTTACATATTATAAAATAAAGTCCTCCGCGTCTGTCTGTCTGTTCGTGATAAACTCAAAAACTACAGCACCGATTTTCATGCTGTTTTCACCAATGGATAGAGTGGTTTTCGAGGAAGGTTTTAGTATATAATTTTCACGAAGGCGAAGTCGCGGGCACCAGCTAGTTTATTATAAAATAAACTCACTGTCCGGTCTGTTTGTTTCTCCGGTAACTTCTTCTAAACCATCCAACGGCAGTTGATACGTTTTTGATAACCGAAGAAGGTTTGTGTACATCATTTGAAGACAAAATGTATCCGTGCAAAGCCTGGGGCTTATAGTCGATTTAATTTTATATAACAATTGATGCCCAAGTTCTATTCTAGATTTCATGCAGTTTCAACTCTGATATATTTAATACTAGCTGACGTCCGCGTTGATAATTAAAAAAAAGCAATATAACGCTTGACCTCGTGTTGCTATAACACATCGGCCAGGCGTCGTTAGGCGAAAATATCTTGTAATTTGGTAATGGGGTTTCATAGATATTTAAGTTTGAAAGTTTTAAAAAAGTTTGAAAATATAAAAATAGGAAAGTATAATTTTTAATTTTTGAATATTATCCTCATTTATAAAATCTGAAATAATTACTGCAAATTAATGAAATTAAGAAATAATTTTATTACCAAATTCTCTAAAGTGTAAGTTAAAAAAAAAACAATAGCCTGCATTTGAAAGAGTAAAAATCCCATTTTAACTAATAATGTTCAATTCCAAATTTAAATAAATTCAATCAGATCATTCCACATTGACCAAAGTGGGAACGTGTTCACAATAAATCACGTGGCTTTTTATCGTCCACCTCCGATAATTAAGAGAACAGAAGCGAGGATGTAAGAAATGTTCAAGGTCAATATCACGACCTTTACCTCTACACGTTACGTACGACGTGGGCGGCGAAGATTTACGGTTCATCGTACAATATATTACGGTAGACGAGATATTTACGAAAAGTAACAGTGAAAAACTGTTTTCCAAATGAAATCAAAATCAAAATATTTATTTATTATATCATTTTTAAACCTAGATTTTTTATTAAATTGATTAAATTTTCATAAATATACTGACATGTAACAGTTAAAATCTTTATTTCTTTGAACCTTTCTCTGAAAGAAGACTGCGGATCTAGTTGATAGATGGCTCTAATGGCCCTTTTTTGTATAATGAAAATAGTATTTATGTCCGCAGCGTTACCCCAAAGAAGAATCCCATAACACATTATACTGTGGAAGTAACTAAAATAGACAATACGTTGACTTAGTTTCTCAATACTTAGTTTCTCAATACGTTGACCCCATTATAATTTAGAATCTACTGTAATACCTAAAAGTACTGTAGATTCCACGGGCTCCAATTTTTCACTACCCAAAATCACATTCGTTCCAACATTTTTAACATTCGGGGTACCGTACTGAATTTAACAAGTTTAGTTTTCGTGGCATTTAAAAGGAGATTATTAACACTAAACAAATCCAAAACGTTAGAAAGTGCATAATTTATCTCATTGTAGCACCCAAGTTGTCTTTTAATCTTAAATATCAATGATATGTCATCAGCAAACAATACAATATCGTGTTTACTTACAGAATGAGGTAAATCATTAATATAAACTAGGAACAAAAACGGACCGACAATCGAGCCTTGAGGGACGCCCATTTTAACTAAAGAACCCAAAAATTTCCTACCATTAACATTGCCCCTTTGAATTTTATGGCTCAGATAAGAAGTCAGAAGATCTGAGCCTTATTCTTAATTCCATAGTGGCACAATTTCCTCAATAAAGTGTCATGCTGGACACAGTCAAAGGCTTTGGACAAATCACAAAAAATACCAAGAGCATCCTGCGAGTTCTCCCATGCCTCAAATATATTTTTCAATAGTTCAACACCTGCATCCGTAGTAGAACGCCCCTTCGTGAAACCAACCTGTATACGCATACTACTATAGTCTGTTCCAATTCAATACACGACAGTTCAGTAACTCCCTCAACAGATAGATGCATAATATCATTCCTTTCCTTACATATAAACTGCTTCTTAGTAATAATCAAAGAAACTCCTCTCATCATATTTTTTCTATTAAAAGAGCTTACAACCTGGTGGTTACTGAAACTGTACATGTATTGATAATTATTTAGCCAATGCTCTGTAATACACAAAATATCAACATTATAATGATTCATAAACAAATCTACCTCAAGTGCTTTTCCTGTTAAGGCTTGTATATTTTGGTGAACTAAAGAAATACTGCAAGAGGGTTCCTCCATCAACAAAAGGTCAACCATTAAGGCGGACGAAGTCGCTAGCATCAGCTAGTTTTAGCATATAACAAACATTTCAAGTAATTAACACGGTGTGGTCTGTAGCTGCAGGCGGACTGTGATGACTACCCCAAATTAAATTTCACTAAATTCATTTAGCTTGTTTTGCTAACTCGCCCCTGGGTTCGTTTACTTGTGTCCTACGCATCCTGAACATACGACTAGGTATTAATAACTTTAATTTAAATATAAAATACAAATTTAATTTAAATTAAAAATAAACGTATTTTTTTACCCTTATTTTTTTACTCGCAGAATATATTGAATTGAAAAGTGTTTTTAATAGTAACCAATGACCCGCTCCCGGCTTCGCTCGGGTTGCATTTTTTTATATACACAAACGTTCCTCGTTTATCCCAAATTCCATTAGTGAAATCCGAATGAAAATCGGTTGAACAGTTTAGGAGTCCATAGAGGACGAACACACTTCATTCATTTTTATTTATATTGATTAAAAAAATACTAAAAGAAACTAAATTCTACGATCTACTATTATCTTAACAAGTGGAATCAAATGTATATATGACTAATATCAGTCATAAATAAACTAAAGTACCGTTCATAAAGGCTTTTTTTATTTTATTTTAAAAATAATTTCGAATTTAAATATGATCGTTCCAGCCGTTCAAAAGCTACTAGACTTTGAAATATATGACAAATTATGCAAATCAAATATAATTACTTAGATATGACAGTCCCTCTCTTCATATTATATACTTACTGATTTAGTATACTTTACTTAATAAAAATTAGTTATTGGTTTAAATAAATACTGATTTAGTAACATGCAAAATGTTTAAATCCTGTTCCGAAATGGGACCTTTCAAAGGTATTTATTCATCCTTTAAAAAATTCACACTCTGAATGATTTGGCTTAATACCCACTTAACATCAAATGGACTATAAACCTGCCAACAGGTAAATAACGACTACGAGTATAAAACTAGTTAAAATGATATATATGAAAAATATAAATCTTAAGGGAAAAAGAATGAAATGAGTATATTATGTATAATATTATTATTTATTAGTGCATATCATAAATATTTTATCAAAGATCAGCTGTTCAGACCACAACAATGGTTTGGTAGATGTTCAATATTAAATTTTTGAGACGTTTACAGACATGCACCACAGTACAATGTAAATGTAGTGGGAAAACTGACTTCATTTTCTTCATTCAACTAAAACAAAAAAAATTAAAAAAATTTTTTTGTGGACTAACTTAGAAATTGTTACATAGAAAAAAATTTGAAATATGTGTAAATCTAAGTGGAATTACAAACAACATAACATTAAATTTTATTAATAACATGAAAGTAATATTAAGAAGTAGCAACTGTCGAACTAAAACATTACTAGAGTAATGTTTTAGTTAGGAGTTAGAACTCTAACACCAAAGAATTCTTTTTTTACATTAACGTTGGCAGACAGGCTGACGGTCCACTGACGATTGACTTGATTGCGAATTTGCCAATTTAGGTTATAATTTTAAATTGAAGAGGCAAAATATAACCGAGGCGTATATATACGAGGCGTATATTCAAGTCAAAATAAACTGTGATCCATTCACACAATGTTCTTTACTGTTTTTTTAAATTATGCTATGCTTATGCCGGCCAAGCAGAAATATACCTCCGCAGAGACAACAGGCTGCCTTGGGAATTCAATAAGCACCCGAACGTAATGGTACTCGCGCAAATTTAATACCACTATTGTTGAACGGTTAGCAATAAATATTGTAAGATAAAAGCCCTTTATGTGCCTATGGATCGTTTTATTCGGCTTTGTTTGCTATTGAGAATTATGTGTTCATTGCTTAGGGTATTTCTGTATTTTTCTAAAAATATTAACTTAGCTTAAACCAACATTTTTAATTGGAATATTTTAGGTCAAAAGCACTTATTATCTGTGTGGTAAAATGTAGTTCGTGTTCTTAGCGATAGTTAGCCTACTATCGAGTGGAAATAAGCCAGGCCTAATATCATTATTTAAGTCCAATAGCATATTTAAGCTTAAATTAGCTGATGCACGCAATTTCGTATGCGCTGTTGTTCGTTTTTTGTAAATCCCACAGGTGATTGCTTCTTTATAATGCATTTGTATAATTTTTGATATGGCTTTAGAAATTTTGCACAAAAAAAAACACATAAATAAAGTTTCTCTTTTACATAAATATGATTAATTCTGGCTTATTCGTGAAATGCTATATGAATTTTTTGGAATTCATTTCGAAACACTTTAAATGTCCTAACGCCGTACTTACTTATTACATACCTACTTACCTATAAATTGACAGTATCCTCTTAACTAAAAATATTTTCTTCAAAGCCTTTGCTTATGGTTAAAGTTAAAAATCAAAGGCGTAATAATAGTTAAAAAAAACACCACTAATTAAGAATAATTATATAATGCTTGAACGTAATATTAATTACATAATATATGCATAGCTTTTTGTATTTTATTAAATCTGCTATTGACTCAATTGTTCTCTCATTTTTTAAGTATATTACAGAACCGAGGGTCTTATCTATTACTATGAATTATTATTTATTAAGTGTCTTATTTGTTCGGTTTTATTTGATTGATTAAAAAAAAAAAAAAACAAAAAAAGGCTAACATTTCGAAAATATACTAACAAAGATTAAAGTTATCGAAGAGAATATAAAAAGTGAAGTTCAATTTATTCAAGTACTAGCGACCTACACACAGATTTGTACAGATGTATTTTTTTCTGCAAATTATATGTATACAAACACTTTATCCCGTTTATCGCTCTTTTCATTGATGAAAACTGTATCAAAAATTTTTGCATGGTTTAGAAAAAGTTAGTTTGGTTAAAAACAGTAGCTAATATCGACGTTATATTAAAATAATAAAGATTTTTTAACATTTCCCGCTATACGCACAATACTTAGACCAAAAATGACATGTCAATAACAGGCGTGCCTCTACGCTGTTCATAAAGAGTAAGTCTATAATGTTAGGTACTTAGTACATGACAATGTTTATATAAAACGACTTAGCGATGAAAATGTTTTCCATCTTTCTATAAATACCTTCAACGACGTATAACCTTACGTAAAATTATACATTAAATTACGCATAACTTTTTAAAATGAAACAAAAAATGAAAAAAAAAAAAATCTAATGAATGTGATTTGATTCATATATTTATCAAACTAGCTGGTGCCCGCGACTTCGTCCGCATTCAAAATGTTATACAGCCTAAAGCCTTTCTCGATAAATGGACTATACAACACAAAAATATTTTTTCAATTCGAACCAGTAGTTCCTGAGATTAACAATTTCAATCGAACAAACTCTTCAGCTTTATAATATTAGTATATAGATATGGTGATATTAAAGTTCGTTTTGAAAATAAAAAGAAATAAAAGTAGCAAGGAAAGCAAGGAAATCAAGTAGTTTTTTGAGATCATCGCGATCGCGAGGGACTATGAGGGATTATAAGTTACAAACTTAGAGAAGACTCTAAGTTGAATGAGAAGTCTCTATTAACTTATTGGAGATACTTCTAAATTACGCACAGCCTAAAAAATTAATTGCCTACTAGAATGACATTAATTAATTGCCTACTAGAATATTAAATAAATTCCAACTTGCATAAATCTCATAAAAACACACGCTCAAGCTTACTCGATAAAATTAAAAAATAATAATGTTACATTTTTATAATATCGCAATATTTATATTCGTAGGGATTTTGTCGCTGATCCCTTTTTTCGCGCGTAACAATATAAAAAAGCCGTCGGTCGCAGGTGGTGCCCCCTTTACGGAACTAATAAGAAAATAATTACGAATAAAGGCCGACCCACTTAGCAATTTTGGTCGTTTATTAAAATGGCAGTTACGAAGCCATTACTCTTTAAATGTGCTACTGATTCAGCTTTTCGCCGTATTGTCCTTTTGGGGTGAACGCTCGAATTTTGTGTAAATTTATATAAAAATGATAATATTTATTATAATTATATTGTTCCTACGTTTGTCTGGGTCTTTGTTGGGCCTACACCTTTGTTCTTGTTACTAATTGTAAATATGTAAACAAATTGTCGCTTTTGTATAAGTATTCAAATTATAACTAATGATATTATGATAATTAATTAATGTTATGTTGATTACATGGACCAATAGGAATGCAGTGAAAATTTTTGTTACATACTCTTTGTTAAATACTATATATATAGAAGAAAAAGGCTTGGAAAACCAAACTGATCAACATAGCATAAAGAACCAATCATTTGAAGTAGGAATGGGTGGGACACGTCTATCTTTATGCGTTGAGGTAGACTTGTCTTTGGTGTCAGTAGATCAAATCGTCCCATAGACTAAACACTTGCTCGATGGACCGATTACCTCCAAGAAAGTGATTGGCTATAGAGTGTGAAAATGATAGCAATACACCAAAAGAATGGTGACATGTCATACCATTGGCAGGTATGTAATGCATAGATATTGTCATATATGCATACATGTCAATCTATAGATATTGTCAAAACCCAAAAATACCTCGGATTAACTATAGACGACAAATTTAACTGGAACCCTCATATCGAAATAATCTGCGATAAATTAAGGATCTTCCTTGCAAATATTACAATATTAAAAAATCGCATAGCATTCAAGGTGAAACTTATACTTTATTATGCACTGGCAGAATCCTATATACAGTATGGACTTGGTAGTTATGGTCGAACCTACAAAACATATCTAAACAAAATCTACAAACTACAAGTAAAAATTCTAAAAACATTAGTCTCATCTAAAATTAAAAATAAATACTACAACGATGAGAACGGTCTTTTTAAACACTGTAAGATTTTACCAATAAACCATCAGTTTTCGTTTTCACTACTGAAAGAAATTTTTTTTAACGAATCCTTAAAAAAATTGATAGAACATCCTATATGCACCAGAGCAATTTCAAAAAAACGGTTACGTACACAACGCTCCAATAATACGTACGGCGAAAGAACTACCGCTTACATTGTCCCACACCTTATCAATAATCTACCTTCAGATCTATGTAACAATATAACAATTAAAAATATTAAATTTAAGTTAAAGCAATATTTTTTAAACTGTAATTAATAGTATATATTTAGATTTTATTAATAATTACAAATGATAACACGAGATTAAACCTCAGTGGTTTTTAGTGTTATCATTTTACATGTTATTTTATATATTAGTATTAAAATTGTTAAATATTATAAATAATAAATAAATAAATAAATAAATAAATAGGTACAATTCTATTTTATTTCTATTTAAGGCTTTGAGTGCACTGATTTTCCTAATAAAGTGGTAACATACTAATTCCATTGAGTTACAGAGTGTTCTGTGACCCGACCACATACGAAACTCATTACATTAGTATAAGGGAAGCCAATTAAACTAACCGAACAACTTTTAATTAGATATGCAATGAGTAATGCACATGAATGGTACACGTATTTGGTAATTAAGTTGAGAACAGTGCAAGCACATAGTAATATTATGCACTCCTAGTATAAATACAGGAGCAGTGTAGATAATTATATAAAAATTTAATGAAGATACCAACATTTGTAACGACACACATATTATAATAACCACACAGCCCTTAGTTTCTTTCTTTGCATACTTAAGGTCGTTCTGTCTATTCACAACGTTTTAAATCGATCAATAGTAACAAATTTTATAGTTCTTGATTTATTTATATTTATATATTCATAATAACTACATCTTGAGTTGTCAAAATATTTTTATTTTCATGATCGATATATTAGTATTTTAGGAGCAAAATTTGTTTGAAATTCCACTTTATAGGTTACTTTAGGAATTAATTAAATCTTTTATAGGTATAGGTATAGGTTTTATAGGTATCTTTTACAATAGCAAATTATTACATACGTAAATACAAAATGTTTAAATCAACATTAATTAGACCCGATAATCTCACACTTTAAATGTGCTGTGTTCATCGAAGATAATTAATTATGAAATTACTAAATTTTTCTTATTGTACGACTCAGTTAACAAGTGTCAATAACTTTTAGAAACTATATAATAAATCGGACAGAAATCCCCTCCACTCATAAATAAAACAAAGCAAAACAAAATATCGCCGTAAAGAAATGAAGGAGAGTCGAATCCGCCCCGATAGGTGCCCATATCGGAGATTTATTGTTTTGCATCAAATATAAAAAGTTACTCTGCTAAGTCGACGTGCCGGGATGGCCTAGACAAATGGTCGCATCTATCAATATGACGGTGCCCACTAAAGGTTAAGGATATCACTCACAATGCAAAGAATTATGGTTTCGAAGCTTAAACGAAAATCTAAAAATACATTTTATTTTCAAAGTAATCTTCTGAAATTACAGCGGATTAAATTTAAAATAAATAATATATGCTTTGCGTTCTCTGAAACTCGTCTATCAGTCATCTTACCCAACATTTTTTTCAAAGTTAAGAAAATAAAACTCTTTAGTGAGACAATAGAATGACTGGGGCACGAAAAAAAAAAACATTTTTTTTTACATTTTACAAATTATTTAAGAAAATCCGTTCAGTTCGGTTATTTCCGAGAATTTACAAAAATTTGCTTTGCAATATTGCACCGGTATAGTAATAAGCTCATACAATATTAAGCTAATAGACTCAAAATACTCGGTGAAAAGTAGGCTTAATTCAATTACACATTCTGCTAATTATTATTATTATTAATATTATTATTTTATTTTTATTTATTTAGATTACATACAGCCATAAATTTAAAAAATATATATTATAGATTATATACAAATAGGCCTAATCAATCATAAAAATTATATTTTTACATTTATTTATTAATTTTAAAAAATTATAAATATTATAAGACCAAAAAAGAAAAAGAAGAGAATATTCTTTGTGAATTTTGTGAATAAAGTGCGATGCTATGTTCCTATGTATCAAACACTTTACTGCTGTCTCATTAAAGGCCTAATGGGCTTTCATAGTATGTGACTGATGTTGATGCGAAGCTGTTTTCATACCTGAAAGCGTGTTTCTGCTGACTCCAAAACTAGCACAAGCATAATACTCAAAAAATACCTAGCATAAGTTTTGGTTGTGACAGCGTGTAATTCCTTACTCAACTTCTATCTACTGTTCAATATACCGACACTGTAGAGCCGATATGAAGGATATTGACCTAATGGGCCCGTACAAGATAACCAGTAACGAGGTGACAGTTATATTCTTCAATAACAATACTCGTAGACACTTTTTTAAACGTGATAATATTTAAATTTCTGAGAAAATTTTATCAACCTGGTCGAAGATTCTAGAGGAGGGTCGACTTTATACGTCACATCATCTCTTCCGGTCACTGAAGTCAACGAATTTGGAGAAAAAGCATTCAAGTTCAACCACGAACATTTTAACGATGTCGTATTATTTGTTGGAGATAAATTGACTTTTCAGTTAAGGGAAAGTCGAGAGCTATGGGATATATTATCAATTTTTACTTTATTTATTTTATAGTAGGTGTTGGTAAGGTATATTCCATACCTAGCGTGTTTGTCCGCGTTTCAAAATGAAAAATATAACAACTGAAAAAATATCTGACATCTTCATCGCTGCGACGACGGTGGCGCCACCTCTGTTGACAACAGTGGTGTCTAATTTTGTTATATTTTGAAGTCGCGGATACCAGCTAGTATGATATATTATTTCGATGTTCCTATTAGACTACACTCATAGTTTTTTTTTACGTTAAGGCTGGCAGACAAGCTGACGATTCACTAAACTTGATGGTAACCACCTACCTACTGTCGCCTATAACACAAGCAACGCCACAGATGTTGCAAGTGCGCTGCCGACTACATTAGTATTAAGGGAAAGGGATACGGTAGGATTAGGGATAGGGAAAGTACATTGTCGACCTTAATAGGATTAAGGATAGAGGATTAAGAAAATGATAAGGGATAGGGAAATTTGACAACCCTTAGTCACTCAGAGAAAAACAAGAGCATACGTGCTTTTATTGGCCATTTTAACAACTCTGCAATACTCAGATGCTACACACATGTCTACCACAAGAGACATATGCTATGATAAGCTAGTGATAATGCTTATGATAAGCGTCTAAACTCTGTCAGACCGTCTGCGTACTGTCACAATTTATTATAAAATATAATTATTGCAAAAATACATTCACTATAAAAACTACGAGTGCGTTAAACCCTAAAACAAATGAGAGATAACTTGAAAACACTACAAAATTGAATATGAGTGTATGCGGGGAAACGATCAAAAATTTATTAAGCGCGAAACTGGTGAAACAAAAAGACTATCAGAGTCCAAATTGTATATTTCACGCAATTTGTCAACGTTGCGCTGAATGCAAACCGAACCGGATCAAACGGGATGAATATTCACGAATGAGCTCCGGATAAAGTTGTCCGTAATGCATGTTGGTATAAATAATTAAAACACTCTTATTTTGAGTAGCGACCGATCGCTTGAATAAATGAATTGGGAGATATAACGTTTTCACTGATCGTCTCAAGCTGTTATTCAACTAGTTGACGAAGTTCACAAAATACATTTCATTCTTTAGCGGGACTACATTCCCTTATAATGTAATGAATTTTTAAAATCGGTCCAGTTGTTTTTGAGTTTAAAACATTACAATAAAAAATACAAAAAAAAAAAATTATCTCATTATAATAAACGACACGTCTCCAGCTTTGCATGGATGCAATTTACAGGGCAATTTTTCACTTCAATTTTTTTTAAATTCAAGGTACTTAATAAAATAAAATAATAAAATTGTATTTAGTATTTGTTTACTATGTTTAATATTTTTATTATTATTTGGCTTTGTCTGAAAATGTTGTTTGTTTCAGATGCAACAAATCCATGTACGCAAATCGTATTTCTTACTGGATCGATGGTAAAGGCCCTTCATACGCTTTGGACGTTGCGTGCACCAGCTCAATGTCTTGTTTAGAACATGCCTATAAAAGCATTACGGAAGGCCTGTGTGAAGCCGCCATTGTCGGCGGATGTAACCTTTGCATGAATCCCATCATTTCTTTGAACACCAAGAGGTAAGGACTCAGTTAATAGAATAAATAAGTTAATTAAAAAAACATTAAATTTAATAAACAACAAGCTGTCCCAATGGCTAATCGAAAATTTTACAGCCTTATTTAATATTTCAGCGATAAATAAAAACCTAATTAATTAAATATTAAAACACAATATGTGTTGTGTTCTCATGAAATGACTATTTGTAGAAAATTAATATAAAATTAATATTAGTTTTATAAACCTGCATTCAGCAAATAAATATTTATTATTATTAATCATATTGTTTATGTCTATATTAATAGAGCCGGTTTCTTGTGCTTGGATGGAAAGACGAAATGTTTTGACAAAAACGGCGATGGGTATGTGAGGGCTGACGCGATCAATGTACTCTTCTTACAAAGAGCGAGGGATGCTATAAGGTAAGGAATTTATTTTAATATGATTAAAGTTTTTTTAATGTTAAGATCGGCGGACACACTGACGTTCCATTTGATGGTACGTGGCTACCGTTGCCTATAACACAAGCAACCCCACATGGGCAGCAAGTGTCGCCAGACTGGCTGCCCAAATGGTGTGCCCTATCACTACTAAATAAATACTCTATGGCATGTACGTAAATCCACAAACGTATCGCGTTAATATCATTGTGTCATGTTTCTAAATATCTACGTCTGTTAGGCCACATATTCCAATAACAGTGTTAAAGGTTGGACGTCATACAGACGTTTGAGTATAATTGGACATTGGACTAGTCTCAAATTGACTTGACCTGTCGCTGCAGATAAAAATAAGGGCTCGTGCACACGACTTTTTTTCAGGCGCCGTGGACGCGCGTTTCATGCAATTCGAAAAGAGGCGTTCATTCGTTCAGATTCATTCGGTGGTATGATATTAAAAGGGTATCAGTCAGTTGAACGAAAGCGTTCGCAAAGAGAGGTCGTCGTCGTATGTCCGCACATCTTATAGTTGGAATTGTAGTTCTGATATATCGGTCGGACGATAAAAGTATTTGGACTAAAAATAAAGTAGTTTAATTAATGTACCCGAAGTAGAAGGTGCTAACATTACTTTTAATTAAATTTTTAGTAATATCTAGATTATAAATTTATTCAATAAACTTCATAACATCCTAACTTTTTAACATTAAAGAAAGGAAATATTGTTAGAAAGTTATAATAATAATTAAATATAAATTATACATACTTAAATGTATTATAAATTAAATATTAACGGGAAAAGTTAAATTGAAAATACATTCATTTAATAAAGTAATTCATTTACAGAATTTACACAGAAGTTTACTATACTAAATCCTACTACGGAGTGGGACGTATAGAATCAGACATGTTCTTACCGGTCAGATATCCGAAAGAAACACAGAAATTCTTAGAAGACTTCTATGCCGATATCGATTTAGACCCTTCAGAAGTTGAATACATTGAAGCTAATGGCTGTGGTAAGAATGATTGACATAATAATAAAAAATAAACAACTTACTCTAACTTAAATTTTATTCCTTGACGTAGGGGTCATTTGGACACCATTTTCCACCGTATTTTTACAAAATCTGTTGCCAAATAGGACTAAAATGTTAGAAAGTTAGAAAAGTTTAGAACTAAACATTATCTACAATATCAGAAATCCACTTTCTGCATTTTTAGGCAAGAATGCCACTTTCTGTCATTGCAATACCAGAAAGATTCAATTGATTTGCAAACCTGTATAGAATAAACAGTAAACGCTAAGGTAGTAGGGTAGTCAAATAGGCTCTGATATTCCTTAACATAACAGCATGTCAGTGCATGAACACTGATATGCTGTTATAGTGGGTGCCAAACGGATGCCCAACTTATGATTGTAAAACTTATGCCTATATCGTAGAAATATTATTATTATTAATTAATAACCTAATTAAACGTACAGATAAGAAGTTAACTTGGCGTTCTTTTTTAAGTTCGTACATTTGAGGGAAGAAAAGTTCGTCGCCTTAAAGTCGAAATTTACTTCCACTAAGGAAACTATTATCAGTCATGCCAAAAATTTATTTCAAACCTCTTTGTCTGCTTTGTGCTTTAATTTCAAAGGTTACTGAGAGTCTATGACTTGATAAAAAACGAATTTTTAAACTGAAAAAGGTTTTCGTACCCCGACTGTTTTAAATAAAATACCATAAGTCGTACATTTGATAATGATAAATTTAATAGTGACACATCGTTTAACAGCACTTGCTGAGGCAGATGGTAATGAACTCGAAGCGATTGGCAATGTTTTCACAAAGAAGAGACCCATCAAAGTTGGTTGTGTAAAATCTAATATGGGTCACAGTGAACCTGCTTCAGGAGTGTGTGCTATTACTAAGGTAAATGTCAGTTGATGTTATGTAACAACCGATGAATTTCTAGTTATGTATGTTATCTTGAGTTTACAAATAAAAAGGTAGATCTTAAAGATCTCTACGCACTTCTATATCACACTAGCATTGCCCCGGGACTTCTTTTGCTTTACGATTGGACACCACTAAAATCTTCTTCTCTAAACGATCTCAAAATTTTAGATATAGTACGGTACAACCCGTAAAATTTTATGGCATGATTAAAATTTTATAGGTAGGATTAAACAAAGAGTAAATTATTTATTTATTGGCCACAGATGTGTTTAGCTTACCACAGAGGTGAACTCCCAGCCAACTTGCATTACAATGAGCCCCAGGATCACATAGATTCTGTGCGAGATGGAAAGATTCAAGTTTTGCAAGAAAACGAGCCGTTCAACCGAGGATTTGTTGGCTGCAATAGTTTCTCTTACGGTGGTTCTAATGTTCACGTGTTGCTGAAAGGTCATTACAAAGCTAAGGTATGTTTTTATTAATTGATATATTTATCTAAGTTAATTACTGCCATTTTTTATGTTAAGGCCGGCGGAACAGACGGTCCACTTGATGGTAGGTGGCTACCGTCGCCTATAACACAAGCAACGCCATACAAGTGCACTGCCGACCATAGGAGGATTAAGGATAAGGGATAGGGGAAATGGGCTCTGGCATCCCTTACTGACTCACCGAAACAAAACAGCAAATGTGATTTTATTTCATGATTGTCTTCTCTGAGGAGGTGGTTACTTCCGCCAGACGGACTGCGAAGTATCAATTGCGATACATCAACACTGCTGAATTATAGCAAGTTGGATATTTTAAAAATTGTGTACAGATCTAGCAAATCTTAGACTTAAAGTTTAACACAATATCAAATTATTTGTTTATATTCGATAAAGGCAACACTCTTTGATTTTGTTTTGGCAAAGACTGACTGTGTCTGACTAGTGGCAAAGTATACCAACTGCATTATTCCACAGTCATAAACTAGATACCACGTGAGGCAGCAGTAATCACCCCTTTACAGAAAACTACAGTCAAATGACAAATGTCTGCCAGTGCCCATTTCTTACCATGCTCCCCCTCCTTATCCTTTACATATTATTTATATTCTATCAAACTTAATAACACACCTTATGAAATAAACCTTCCAAGTGTAGTGAAAAACAAAATTGTTTTGTTGTTTAGAAGAACTATGAACATACACAGATATTAATTACCTATACATATTTTTTTATATAAAATTTTGTAACGTTCCTCAGGATCTTGAACGCTACAAGAGCAGCATTCCATATCTAGTCCTCGCATCAGGAAGACAAGAGTCTTGTGTCAGTAAGATCTTGAATTTGATTAAGTCTCAACCAATAGATCCTGAACAGATTAGACTTCTGCATAACATTCACGCTTACGAAATTCCTGGACATATGTGCAGAGGGTACACAATAATCGGTATGTAATATGTATTTGTTCATCTATGTTCAATAAATTCAATCAACAAATTATTTTCTTATCTATAAAGAGGTATAATTTTTAAGTTCGTTTGTTTGTATGTAGGAGGTAATCATCGAAACTAGTCATTCGATTTTTAAAAAAATCTTTCATCAACAGTTAGAACAGAATTTCAGGATGGGGATAAGCTAAATATTCCAAGTGGGCGAAGCCACGGGCACCAGCTATCTAAAAATAAACATCCAACGCTTGGCAAAAGTTTATAATTTCAGGCGACAATTTATGTCAGGCGTTATATCTTTTATTTTTCAACTCAGACGAAGTCGCAGGCACCAGCTACTCCGCTAAAGAGCTGTTAGTTTTTTTTTTTATGAAGAGCAGCTAAATCCAAGTGTCCACTCTACTTTTGAGCATTTTTATTTCATGGACATTTCTCATTATCCTCTCTGTATAAAATAAAATAAAATAAAATAAAATTTAATAAAAAAATTTAATCCACTGTTATTTCAAATCCAAACCAATGTGAGCATTCTATGAAACATGAAAAGTTTTTTGTCTTAGGTGGTTTGTAGACACCACTACCTAATTGAAAATTAGTTTTATTCCTAACTAGTTATGGACTATTATTCCTACTAGTTTATGTTTGTAATATAAAATTCTGATGTAAAAAAAAATCAACCATAGAACATTAATTTATTAGACGTCAACGAGGAGAAAGAAACTGTCTCCCTTGCTGAGAATATGGAGTATTGCCCCGGCAATGTTCGACCTATTTGGTTCGTCTACAGTGGTATGGGCTCTCAATGGGCTGGCATGGGTTCAGAGTTAATGAAAATACCAATTTTTGCTGCGGCTATTGAGAAGTAAGTAATAATTTATATATTACTAGTTATCCGCACCGGCTTCGCATGAATGCATTTTTTTCTGCAAATTATACACACAATCCTTCCTTTTGGAAGAACAGACGGAGGCGGACAACTTTGTAATCTATTCCTATACTAATATTATAAAGAGAAAAGATTTTGTATTTGTGTTTGTAATGAATAAACTCAAACACTACGGGACCGATTTTAAAAAATTTTCAACCCACACAAAGGTACATTATCAGCGAGTAACATTTATTTTATTTGGAAATAAAATAAGATAAGATATAGTTTTACAAATACACAGGAAATATAATTAATTCCTTTTGCTCATTAATTTATTAGTACTGAGGAAGTCAGTGCGCCCTGCATACTGAGGCAACATACATACATGTAAACATTTACACAAATTAATAAAAATAAATATATGCCAAATGGCATTTTTCATAGATTCACTTTACCTCAGAATCGATACGTCACAGATTGTGAAAAATTGTAATAATAAATTTTGGTCAAATACATCATATTTAATGTAAGTAAAAAATAATTTAAACAAACATTTCAGATGTCACAGGGTCCTTGCCTCAAAGGGAATTGATATCGTCAAAATTCTCACCGAACCAGATAAAACCATTTACGATAACATTCTAAACTCTTTCGTTGGCATCGCGGCTGTACAAATTGGTCTCACAGATATTCTCAGAGAGATGGGCATAGTTCCCGATAATATTATTGGTGAGTCGTAAAAAATTTTTTAACACTGTTTTACTCTCATGGTTTTACTTGACAATAAACAAGTATAGCAAGAAATTGTATATATATAAGTATTAGGTCGGGAATTTTTTTTCGTATTTTATATAGAAATTCAATACAAATATTTTTTATCACTGTTTATTTATGTTTGACAATAATATGTGTTATTTTGTTCCACAACTCGTTGCCATTTAAGTTAAGGTTGGCAGATAGGCTGACGATCTATTTGATAGTAGGGGACTGCCATCACCTATAACACAAGCAACGCCACAGGTGCTGCAAGTGCTCTGCCGACTACAGTAGTATTAACGATAAGGTATTGCGAAGGGATAGAGAAATGGGCTCTGGCATCCCTTACTCACTCACCAAAACACAACAGCACACATGCTGTTATTTCACGGTGGTCTTCTGTACTGGTGGGGGTGGTTACTGTCGCCAACAGGCTGCCCAAATGACTACGAAACGCAGTTTGCTCTACTTTTCAGATCAAACTTTGAAAAGTTCATTTCCAAAGTTAACCTAGCCTAGAATCGAACCCTGGAACAGAAAGTTAAGGCATGCACCCTAACCACTCATCCCACGGGCTCTCACCCAGTACAATAAGTTTAAATTTTCTTTTCTCATATTAAAATAAGTCTTCCATAAACAGGTCACAGTGTGGGTGAATTGGGATGCGCTTACGCCGATGGATGTTTCACCGCTGAGGAAATGATACTCTCTGCTTACAGTCGTGGGCTTGTGTCCGTTCAAACTCCTTTCATCCGAGGTTCTATGGCTGCTGTGGGACTTGGGTATAATGATGTAAGATCTATTATTATCTTTTGTACACTTTACTCATCTAGATTCTCAAGAGCAATAAAAATTAAAGCATGGATATGTCATCTTTACGAAAAATATATTGGAGTAGATATGACTTGTGGACTTGACCTTACGTTTGCGCGAATAAAAATAAAACTTGTTTTCCAGATACTTCCACTGTGTCCCTCTGAGATTGAAGTGGCTTGCCACAATAGTTCAGAATCGTCTACAATATCTGGACCTGCTGAAGTGATGAAAGAGTTTGTGGCCGAACTGACCGGGCGTGGTATTTTCGCCAAGGAGGTGCCATGTTCAAACATCGCTTATCACTCTAGATACATAAGCGATGCTGGTAAGAAATATTAGAAATATTAATAAAAAAAACTATATACAGTTCATGTAACACATCCATATTGTCAAAATAAATCTGGATCTGGAACCACAAATGCAATAAATAATTGATAAGTATTGATTGATGCCTGTAATAATAGTTAATATATTTTTCTATAGGACCGGGTCTTCTTAAATATCTCAGTGAAGTAATTCAAGATCCAAAACCACGTAGTGAGAAATGGGTATCCACATCTGTACCGGAGGAGAAATGGGGACAGCCAATTGCTGAATTATCTTCTGCGGAGTACCACACCAACAATTTGTTGGTAAGATACATATATTTTCGTGCTTGCCCTTTGGTTGTGTGCACCATGTTTAAAAAAAGGCATAAAATCTCTTAATTTTTAGCTTAACCTTAACTTTAATACCAAATAATATTATTAATGTCAGTATTGGATAGGTCAAAAAGCAAAAAAAAAGACTGTTACACTTTGAATTATTAAAAAAAATCACATCCATAGCTTACAATAACAATTATTTTGAAATTTGCTATCAAACGTTTTCAAACTTTTAAGTGCTTTTATATAGCTCAACCGGCACCGCTGACCGGCGCATAAGAAGATATGGGACTTAAGAAATCCTAACTATAAAGAATTATAGTTAGGATTTCTTGAATTGATTTAAAGTTTTAGAGTTCATATTCATCATTACGTCGCGTCGGTCAGTGTGCGCGCCATTTATAAAGTGGTCGGTCAAATAAAGTGACAAATGCGCCATTTATTAGGCTAGACGCAATTATAGGATGCATATAAACTGATGTATGTTTTGACTTCTTTCGCTTTTTATTATTAAAATACAATGCAGTTATCAGCAATAATTTCTTCCTTCTTTCGTCCATGACTTTACACGACCGCGCTGCCATAGCACGCAAACTATGAAAGCAAATTCAGACCGGCATGCGTGTGTTCAAACCGGCGCCGGTTGAGCTATGTAAAAGCACTTACAGTCTAGTCAAGAAGTGAGTTTTCTGCGAAAAATAGTTAGAAGTTTTCGAAAAATATGAGCGATAGCTCATTCGACGCGGAATGCAATTCCGCGTCGAATGGAATGGAATGGAATGAAAAAGGCGTTTTCAGGATTTTTTCTGCCAACAAAAATTGCAATTGTTATTAAGAAAAAACAAAAAAAGGCCATTTAGATTTTTGATGATAACTCAAAAACTATAAATGATAGCGAAAATCGCAAAAAAGTTTCTGAAATAGGAGGAAATAAACAACCATTTAAAAAAAAAAATCGCTCATTCGATGCGGCTTCTAACTATTTTTCGCAGAAAACACACTTTTTGACTAGACTATTAGGCTACGATACGTTGTTAAAAACTATTCCATCAATTATTAATTTTATCATATAGAATCCGGTGCTTTTCGAAGAAACATCCAAAGCGATACCCTCAAATGCAATCGTAATCGAAATAGCACCTCACGGTCTTCTTCAAGCTATTGTCAAGAGATCACTCCCAGACTGCACACATATACCTCTTACCAGGCGCGCTCATTCCGACCCTGTCAAATTCCTCCTGGAATCCATAGGAAAGTAAGTTATTTTTTTTATTGTTTACTACAAATACAAGCAATCTGAATTTTATGGCATTTTTTTTTTTATAAAAGATGGGTTTGCTCTTGACCAGCAACCAACTGTGTAGCAAGGATAAGACCTAAGATGGAGCGAGCTCACCCAGAAGATGCCTATTCACTCGAACTTTATATAAATAATTAATTATATGCTACATCATCGTCAATAAGATCGATAATCCGAGTAAAATGGAGTTTTAAAATTAATTAAGTAATTTTGTATGTTATTTTAGCGTCTCGAATACAATTAAGAGCATTCATCCGTCAGAATCACGCTGGTCAAAATTTATGATTTCCAACGGAAAATAAACAAATGATGTGTTTAGTTTGCAAATAAGATATTAACGTCATATTATTTGTGGTTTTATAATCTAGTACATGGCTGAAAAATATTTTAAAATATTGGGATAATTTAGATCAGTTTTTAAACATCCCATTTTTTAAACTAGCGGTCGACGGTCTACGCAGAAGCGAGATATTAGTCAAATTATATGAGACAAACTTATAAAAATATTGATTTTCAAAAATTCATATAATTTATTAGTACATGGCTGAAAAAAAACATACGATTTCCGTAAATTTTCATTCAAGAAAAGTATAATCAAAAGTGTCACTTAGTAATTTTTTGTGATATTAAATGTGTTATTTTAGGATTAAATTTGAGATATTTCTGTTTTTTCTTCTACCTAGGATGTGAAGTCATTTATGTTCTAAAACATGGTTTTATAATTTTTTTAATAACTTGTATATTTATCTGCGTAGGCCATCGGACGCTAGTTTAAAAAAAGGGCTGTATAAAAACTGTTCTAACTAGAATTAATTTTAAAATATTTTTCAGCCATTTACTAGATTATAAAATTACAAATAATAATCAGCCCTATTCTGTATCATTCAGTTTATGGATAACGCAACCGTTATAGACATATTAACCTTTAAAATCAAATATCGCATTTTGTATCCTACCTAACCTTTATTTTTTAACGTTATACTTTACATAAAGGACAGTGCATAACCACTGCTGTTAACTCGTATGTTGTATCATAACGTAACCTTTATTTTGACGTCTTACACTTTATATAAAGGCAATTATTACACTTTATCCAACATCACTGTAATAGCTCACGTTATAATTAAATCACGTTATATTTCTTAACAAAAATAATGGAGTTTGGGAATTTACTGGGTTTAGCGCTGTTAGAAGAACTCGCTGAACAAAATGAAAGGTACCTAAGTTGAGAAAAACGTTATATCTACTTACCTAGTCTTTTATTCTTTTATTTTTTCTTTAAATATTTCTATTGTAAATGTACTTGTTATTTTTTGCAGAAACCTTAATAAAATTCAGAAGCGAATTTTAAGGGATACATCTAACCCTTTTACTATGGCTGATATTGAATTTAAAAAATATTTCCGGTTAACTAAAGAAGTTACAAACATTTTAATTGATATTTTAAAACCTCATGTCTCAGATAGAAAAAGAAGTACAGGTATTCCTTATCAAATGAAAGTACTCACGGCTCTTAGTTTATGATTTAAGATAAAATAATTGAACTCTGAACGTATGTATGTACTGAAACTGAAACTGAGGTATCGAATACCAACCATAACCGTAACGTCAAACAACAAATGTCAAACATGTGAAACGTTAAACCATAGAGTTATTACACTTTATCGAGTGTCAACGGTAAGCATAGCGTAGATACGATACAACATCCCGAATTATAAAGTAAACGTTATCGCAACCTTTATTTTCTAGCGTTATTTAGCGTGTCCTTTATGTAAAGTGAATGATACAGAATAGGGCTGAATATGACGTTAACATCTTATCTGCAAACTAAAACATCTGAAACTATTGAAATCATAAATTTTGACTCCAGCGTGATTTTAATGGATGAATGCTCTTAAGCAATATTGGCGTTTGTTCATTGAATTATATTTTTGTGGGATAACAAAATCATATTTAAAATCTGTTGATTACATATTTATAAACCCTCTTACTGTTTAACAAAACTGTGCCTATGGTGTAGGTTATTTTATTGCCTTTTATCAAAATATTGAATATATTTTTTGATATGGACATAATAATCTGATTCTAGGCTGTATGAGAACGGACTGAACCCTAAAGTGCATACATTGTACCCAAAAATAGAATTTCCTGTATCAACTGGAACTCCTTTCTTGTCGCAATTCGTAGATTGGGAACACAGTGAGGATTGGTAAGTCTGAATTAAATCATTGCTAGTATTTTATAGGGGAAAAGTATAGCTGTGTGAACCCGGAACCCGACATAAAGTAATCATTTTTTTAAAATGCATACGTTTCTATTCAGTATGTACTGGTTTGTACCAATTTTTTTTCGTTTGTACCTCAATGGGTTCGGAGATACTAAATTTTCAAAATACTCAGAACCCGACTTGAAGGAATCGATTTTTTTTAAATGCATACGTTTGTACTCGGTATGTACTTGTTTGTACCAATTTTCTTTTTGTATGTACCTCAAGGGGTTCGAAAGTAGCGGCATTACAAAAAGTGCAAAAATGGTAAAGTGCAAAATACCCTTGAGGTACAAATGAATCTTTCAGTGGTTTTGATGGGTACAAAAGACTAGAAATATATCCCCGCTCGCAGATTTTGAATGCCTCGAAAAATGACAGATTTACCATAAACAAGGTATAAGGTACATACAAAAAGGTACATACATTGAAAATAAGGGTCGTCTTCAAGTCTTCAAGTCTTCAAGTCGGGTTCTAAGTATTTTGTAAATTTAGTATCTCCGAATCCATTGAGTTACAAACGAAAAAAAAGTTGGTACAAATCAATACATACTGAGTGCATTTAAAAAAAATTGATTACTTCATGTCGGGTTCCAGGTTCACACAGCTGAAAAGTATCAATTTGGCTTCGAAATTAATTTTATGAAAAATCTTAAAAGTACATACATTGTTTTGATTTTTATATTTTTAATGTTCCACATATTCATTGTTCTTTCTAGTTTTTTTTATAAAAAAAATTAATACCAGTACGACTCTATGTTTGTAATTCTTGTTGCCTTTTATGTTTAGGCCTCAGGCTGTATTTAAACATAAGGTGGACGTGATGGCTCCTATACGCAAATATGATATGTCCATCCATGATGACGACTGTAAATACTTTGAAGGACACATTAGAGAGGGTAATTTTAATTTTTATGTTTCTTCTTTATTATTTATGATGATTTATTATATTTATTATCTTTATTTTTGTGATTCTTTATTATATTTTAATTTTTATGTTTATCTTTATTATATATGTTCCTTAATAATTACTGTGTAATTATGAAGAACATATATAAACAGACCTGTGTAATATATACACAGTAATTTTCATAATTATAGCCCAATAAAACTAATAAAATCAGGGGAAATAATTCGTGTACTTTTGTAAATTGGTACCAAAAACAACAAAATGAGACTTGATAGACTTCTTGTTACGAAAATATCTTGGTTTCTAATTTTCTTTTTTCCTGGCTTGACAAGGACTATTTGTTGGTTGAGATAGAGCCATTAAAAGAAATACTAAATCCACATCTTCTTCAACAACGGCATCTTACATAACTTAACTCTCTGCTAACATACACAGCCTGTAGCTGAACTATTGATGGTAGAGTAAAAAATGAATATATCCAAATTTGTAGAAAATTTTATGGAGAAGCTTTTCTCAGAAGTAATCATAATGCTATTCGTATAGATATTCGCGATATGAGCAACATCCTGAAAAAAGGTCCCTTCAACAACACCTCCTCTTTTTCCTGCACCCTCATCACACCCCCTACCTTTGAGGACTTTTAGTATGTTCATCTGGATACTGCAAGGTATAACTGTACCAATTTACAAAACTGCACGATTTATTTCCCCTCATTTCCGATATTCGGCTTAATTTGATCTATCTAATATTTCATGTTAAGTTTTACTCATATTATTTTGGCATTTTTAATAAAAGCATCCAGAAACATTTCATTAATCACCCGTTTTATGAAGCCATTCCATTGTTCAGGTTCTTATGTATTTCCTGAATCTGCACTTCTGATTCTCGTTTGGGAGACACTTGGCATGACCATGGATATGAATTTCCGAGACATGTCAGTGACATTTCAAAATGTCATCTTCAACGGAGAAGTAATTATCAGAACAGAGTTTCTCCTCAGTATGCTTATTATGATTCACAGAGGGAACAACAAATTTGAGGTATATTGAGTACTGGGGGTACTTTTTACTGTTATATTATGTTAAAGTCATTTTTACCACCTTATGAAATTGAACAAGGTAATTCCAATGTGTTTAAACCTATTTTAATCATTATTACAATTATCAAATAATGTACCTACATCTAAAATATTCATCATTTAATTTAAAAAAATAATAATATTCATCATATCATACCCAGAGCTCGTATATTTCAGGTGACCTATGAAGGTTCTAGTATTGTGTCTGGTTATATTATGTGGGATAAGAAAAAACATGATATCCGCGAATTGAATTCTCCACAATCAGATGGGGAAGAAATTAAAATATCTGGCGAAGATATGTACAAAATAATGAATATCAAAGGGTATAATTACAGGTGGGCACAATGTGTAATTTATTACAGTTTTCCATTTCCTAAATTACATAGTGCGTTTAACCTTCGTTTATAATTATAATTAAACCTTCGTTTATTTAGGATATTTGCTATTTCCCCAACATGTTTTTCTTTACCGTAAAAATTAGTGTTAAATTTTTCTATTGCACTAACGATATAAATGTACTAAGTACTAGATTTTACGAACCGAACATACGTTACAAAGTACTGTACTGTCTCTATACTCTGTACGCGTTACTCTGTACACCTTACTTATAAACAATACGTGTAAACGCCGTAGAATACACGGTGCTTACAACCTTTTCATCGCGAGAGAATTATATCTTATCAGAGATATAGCGCAGCATCTTGTATCTTTTTTTTGATTAATCTTAATCTTGCGCTAAAACTAATACCTGTTACTAAAATAGGGCAAAACTTGTACTTAGGACAGCTTCTCTAGTACGTTAGTACATTATACATCATTTTATTCTACACTTCATCGATAAAACTCAAAAATATAGTTCTGATCTGAATTGGTACTTAGGTTTGCTATGGTGGTAGCTAAATGTTCATCCTCCTGGAAAAACCTGAGTATAGCTTCTTATTCATACATAATAATATGTATAACAAACAATTATACATTCCAGCGGAGAATTCAAATCGGTTCAGTCTCTAAATATTTCTCGTAATCAAGCGACCGTCAGGTGGTCGGATGAGTGGGTCACTTTCATAGACGGCTTAATTCAACTGAATACTTTTAATCGGGACTACGACGGAGTATCAGTGCCAAAAATCATTAAGAAACTTATTATTGATGTTGATGAACACAAAAATATCATGAACGATAAGGAAAACTCCAGTATATTTGATGCACAAATATACGATATTTATAAAGTAACGAAGTAAGTGTAACAGTGTTATATTATTAAGGTTTTAGAAATAACTAGTTTTTGCGTGCAACTTTGTTCATGAATGTTTATAAATTATAGTTTATATTTTCTTCTGATGTATAAACTATTACTCATCAAAATCCCTTTAATAATTCTTGCCTAAAGATGAAACATTCACACAAACTTTTGCCATTGTAATATAAATATGAGTAAGATTTTCTAAAATAAACAAATCAAATTGAAGGTAATATGGAGTTACATTTAAATTAAGACATAAATATAACCTGCTGCTAGAGCTTTATATATAGCTATGTCATTTTTGGTCGTCATTTTTGTCGATATATAATAATGTCTTATCATACGTATATTTAAAGGAGTGGAGGCGTTACGCTGGACAACATAATATTCTTTGACAAACCGCGAGTGGAACAGGAACCGGACATTTTGGAAACGCGCACATTCGTCCCTTACTTTCTCGTCGGAGAAATCGATGTAAGCCTTAAATGTTGTTGCCCTTTTAGAAAATAAGGATATGATTTTGTTCATCATTCAAGTCATGTCTCAAATATATTGGGAATAAACACGGAATGTAATAATTTACAGTGTAGTACGAAATGGAACTTAAAACTTAGTTTCACAAAAAAAATGTTTAAATAGTTTTCGACGGCAGAAAGTAACTTCTATATTCTGATTAACACGAACTACACTTTCATACAAATATGACGCTATTGGAAGAGTAACGGATAAAAATTTTTTTCAGGCCCAGACTGCTCTTATAATCAATATGCAGATTGTTTCTGATAACGTCGTGGACAATGAGGTTAAAGTAACGGAATTTCAAACTCCAACAGTTTCCGCTGTGTTGCCATCTGTCAACAGTGTTTCTGATAAAATATTGAACACGCAGTTTAATGTAAAAGTAGTTTCCGACAAATCTGATTATGAAAAAATCATCAATAAAAATCCAGTCATTGGTCGTTCCAATGTTTTCGTTGTCAATAATATACTGGGCGATGAAAAGGTAAGAAAAAAAAAATACCTAACTTTTTTCATTGAAAGTAAAACTGACATTGAATATAATTAGTTTGTTTATATAAACTACAAGCGACCCGACCCCAGCTTAGCACAGATGCAATTTTTTTCTCCAAATCGTATACACAAACATTTTTTGTTTATCGCTCTTAAGGTTAAACTAGTCGGCGACTCGACTCATAGGAGGGTGTGACTAAAATGCATCCTGTCTCACACAGCACAATGCGCGGGAAGAGCAGTCGAATGAAATGCACAATGATTCATAACCAAAGATGAGCATAGAAAAAACATAAACAGACCCTTGGGAAAATACTTTCTTTTGACAAAACTACTGCATGTATCTATTTCGTGTAAAGTTATTTGAACTCTTGAATAACTGATCAATGTCTGTGTTTAAAGTATTTTGGAGTTTTTATACACTAGAGTGACTTATTCACCCTCAAACTTGCTTTAAAATTTGTGTTGAAATATGGATTTTTGAAAAATCCTATCTTTTAAATTAATGCTTTTTTACTAGTAGTATTATATCGAACCTAGTTAACGACAAGATAAATCGATATCATGCTTACTTTTGTAAATTAAACGTAAAACAGCGGAGTAATAATCTTTCTACGTTTGTATGGAGGAAAAGCTGACTAGTGTGACCATAAGTGAAAGATTAGTGAAAACTATATCAAAATTCGTTTTTATGGACTGACAAGATTTTTACATAAATTTTTTTGTTTTATCAAAATTATACTTACGAAAATATATTATAAGGTAGGCATACAATAATCTTTAAATGTTAAGCACAACACATTTTTTTTAGAAAATGAAGAGCCTCCACGGAGTAATTGCAAGGAATAGTTTCGTTTTGACACTTGAAAACGACTCCACCGTCGTCCATCCAAAGTTTAAATTATTCAGCATCATCAGCGCTATGACCGTTCAAAAGCATATTCTAATTTTGCTTAAGAAAGCAGAGAATCGAGACGAGAACGTTACATATATTCCAATAAAACATGATAATAAATTTTCTTGGTTGCCACGAGTTTTGGCTGAATTGGATAAGACGAGGCGCGTGGTTTTGGTCTCCGAAAAACAACCTTATTGCGGCCTATTAGGTAATTGATATTTGTTTTTTTTTTTACTTCCCATACTGGAGTAAGAATTGTTTATACCTGGACCTATGTATATTGTCGCAATTATTTTATTTTATATTATTTCTTTTAAAGGTTTGGTGAGGAGTTTGAAAAAGCGTTATCCAAACAAAGTGGGTTTGGTTTCTGTAGAAGATTATCAAGCGCCATCTTTCAATGCCGAAAACGATGTCTACAGCGAACAAATACAAAAGAATTTAATTTATAACTTTTACAAAAAGGTGAAGCTTAGGACATATTTTTGGATGCAAAAATTAATGAATATTTTTCAAATTCATCAAAATAAAACCTTATTTGCCAACTAAATAATTATTAAGTTTAATTTAAATAGTAGGTATTTTTTCAATTAAAAAATCTACGATAATTAAAGCATTATGTATATTGTATTGTGTTGTATTTTCAGATTTTTTTAAATAACTGAATGCAAAAATATGTAAAAATTGCACAAAATTTGTGTTTTATCTTATTTTCATTTTAGTTCATTTAAATGACAATGACATTAATGTATACTTGTCTAGCGACCAAAACTTAATAATTTTTCCAACTATATCTTTGAATTATACATTGATGCCATTTTATTGTTTGATAGGGTCAATGGGGCAGTTATTATTACATACCAAACTCAATGTCTATAAATATCCGTAACTTGAGCTTAACGTACGGAATTGCGGGTGACATAGAAAGTCTCACTTGGACTGAATCTCCTGAAGTTAAATCTGCCAGCAACCTCGTACAGGTAAGGTTCAATTAAAAATTAAGTTCATCATATTATGATCATCACCATCTCAACTGCAGGATGTCCACTGCTGGACATAGGTCCAGCAGTGGACATCCTGCATTTGCGAGGAAATAAATCTGCGTCTCTAAGAAACTAGCAATCATCGAAGAAATATTTCCAATATTGCCCAATCCCAGTAGTATTTCTTATGTTCAGACCGCTTACGTGCTGTCCTTTTACGATTATAGAGCTGGCTATTACCTCGGGTAACAGATTAGCATTGCCATACAAAGAGGTAATGCAGCCAGCATGCTTGAAACCCTGCATAGGAGACTGAAGCTTTATACTGTATAATATGTAAATATATATATAACTTAGAATTAAGTTAAATATTATTTAGATTGTTAGTGAGGGGGAGGTACTATTCGCAGACGAGATGCCCAGACTACAAGGCGCAGTGTACATTGCCACTAATATTTGTTAACTTTGTTCTTTTAGGTGTTCTACGCTGGTCTATCGTATAAAGATGTCCTCAAGGTTACGGGAAAGGTTGATAATATCGACAAATCATTAGGGATGGACTTCAGCGGGATAGATTACAAGTGAGGAAGTATAATTTTATTATTATTATTATTATAATTTTGTATATTAGCATACAAAAAACAAACTCACTTTCGCTATTAGTTAGGATATAAAATTATATTATGCTTTCAAGACTGATCGACGAAATATCACGTGAAAAGCACATGAAGATAAACAGTCACCATTAATACAAAAAAATATTGCATTGCGTTATAGGGGTGAAAAAGTCATGGGACTGGTGTCTGGAGGTGCTCTAACGTCTACTGTCGTCGCAGACACAGACCTTCTTTGGCCGGTACCAGACCATTGGAGCCTTGAAGATGCAGCTACTGTGCCTTTGGCATACACTCTGGCTTATTATTGTTTAGTGAGTGTTTTGTTATCTAAATATTTACACATACACAATATATAAATACAATTATACACATAGTATACATAATATACACATAAATAAATATTCACACATACTTACACTACTGCCATCACGTTTTAAAGCTGTAACACACTTGGCGAAATACAAAATACCAAACTCTTCTCTTCTGGAAATGGGTATTCTACTCGCTGCTTAGCTTACCTACGTCGTAGATAATTATGTTATTCTAGTATTATATTAGAACAATTACCAGATGTGGTAATTGTTCTAATTTATAGTCCTTTAAGACAAGACTCTATAGAGTTATGGTTTTGATGAATGAAATACTAGTGAATGATATTATGGTTTTGATTGGACAAAGCTCTATAAAGTGTTATTTCTTACAGACAAAGCACACTGTGCTGAGACCCGATGGAACAGTGTTCGTGAACGGAGGTGCAGGTGCTCTAGGACAGGCCGTCATAGCTATTTGCTTAGCTACAAACTCTGAAGTCTATACAACCGTTAGCGATATCAACAAAAAGAATTTCTTGCTAAAGCTGTTTCCCAAACTCAAAGGTAATAAATAATAATAATAAATAATAATAAATATCTTCACACATTCCACACAGCACCATCTAGTTCCACATTAAGCAACTAATGCTTGTATTATGGATACCAGACAGTTGATATACTATATAGATTACTTTTTTTTTGTAAATACATACATATTATAAATACAAAACATCCATGACACAGGTACAAAGGTAAAATGTCAACACATAAACATTTGCCCCTAGCGGGATTCGAACCCGCGACCGTTTGGTTAACAGCTAGGGTTACTAGCCACTAGACCACACGTGTCGTCAAGGTATATTGAAACTCTTAATCTTTGAGTGTTTATTGTTCTCTTACCTATAGAAAGCCACATTATCAGCGAGTAACATAGACTATATTTTATAAATTTACGTGAAAGAAGTCGCGTGCAACAGCTAGTATTACATAAAATCCAATCTTCTTTTTGTATGTGTATTCCTCTTTGGTCTAAAATAAGGGGTCTAATTTTATTTATATTGTGTAGGTGGTCTATTTACTTAATTTTTTTTTGTCTTTTTATTAGAGAGTAACATCGGTAACTCCCGTGACCCGATGTTCTATAATATTATAATGAATAAACCTCTAACGAAACGATGTGACATCGTCATTAACTGCCAGAGTGGGGAGTTGAGGGAGGTAAATATTAAAACTTTTGTTACTCAACACAGATACAGACTAGTTGTGATAAATGTGATCTATGTGATAATTAAATAAAATCCTTACTGTTATTTACAGGCCGCAATGAAATGTGCTGGTTTCGCCGGCTACTTATTAGATTTGAGTGAAGGCGATATGTTAGATAACAATGATTTTGGAATGGTTTATCTTTGCTATGAGAGGAGTTACAGGGCAGTTAACTTATCATCAATATTTAAACCAGAAAATATTTCAGAACGAAAGGTGTGTAAATATTTTCATATCCATTAAATAATTAATTTTATTATTCATTTTAAGTACAATTTTAAGCACACTATTTTTGTTTTAAGTACAATTTTGCACTATTTATGCGTCAATCTGAAGGCATAAAATTAAAAATATAAAATAACAAAACAATTGCGGGCTGAAAAAATGTCATAATATTATTGCGCTGAAACGAGGTCTCTATGTACCTCGGGGCCTAGCCAAGAGCAAACGTACAGTCGTAAACACTACGCTCAGGCTACGCTACGCTGGGAGAAAGCTTTCTGATTGGTCAACATTTTATGTGGGCGTTACAACAACCAATCACCGGGCTTTAATTCTTTCGTTTCGTAAGAACGCAACGAAACGTTTGCATTGGTTTGGTTCTTGGCTAGGGCCCGTAAGATAACTCAACGTTGCTCAACGTCACTCAACGACTAAAGAGCTATAGCTATAGAGTTATAGCTATCACAAAACTATAGGAAAAATCATCTGTTTGTATTTATTTTCTAGGCAATCCATTTATCGATCAACATTAAAATGTTGAACATTTCTGTTTAGTAAACGTTAAACAGAAAATACGTCGGTACATAATAATAAAATTATATTGTTAATAGATCATAATATTACATGATTTACCTTTTAGGCAAGACTCAACTAATCATTGATAATAATAATATGTTTTATTTATTTTATTTACATACAAAAAAAAAAAAAAAAACAATTGGTGGTACACAGTTTAGGTGCACTATAAACTCAATTAAGTTTGTACCGTACACCTGAGTTGTCAACAATAATATAAATTTACAGAGTACAGAGTAAATGTATAGTAAAAGAGACTATATATTAACAGAATCACTAATATTTTGTTTAGTATCTACAATCCCTGATTGCTGAAGGGATCGCGACTGGAGTTGTAAGGCCTCTGACCCACGTAGTCTATTCGCCTTTCGACGTCACGAGAGCTTTCCGTCTATTGTCGTTGAGTCGTCACAGAGGCCGCGTTCTTATTGATATGAGGGACCCAGCAACGGTGCATCACGGAATACCTGTTGTGCCAAGGTATTTTTCCTTTAATAATTAAATTTATTTATTTATTTATTGAAGATACACCAACAGTACACAAGTTACTTATTCATAATAAAATGAATTACAGCCTATTTCAGCTGACACCCGTACCAATTACAGGCGTATATATAAAGAAAAAATAACAAGAAATCGTCTCATCTTCGAATCTCGGGCCTGCATTTCAAATAATATTTAATATTTTTTTTTAATAATAATTACTTCGTTTATGAAAGGCATACATAATACAAGTTTAAACTGTTACTCGTAGCACAAAGTTTGTACGAGGTTTTAGTTTTAAAACTAAAGCAAGTTGTCCGGTTCACGAAACAAAACTTCTTATTTATTTAATAATGTATGTACTATCGATTTATAAATATTGGTATACATTATTAATTCTCTGTTTCTTTTTTTGTGGTTTATATGTATATATGTAATTTTTTTTTTATCACGACGGTGAGTAAAAACTTTAAATCTCATGTGCGATAGTTTTTCAAATTTTTTTTTCTGTTTATTATGTTAATATTACTACTGCTGTCTGCAAACCTCTCTTTTGTATAAGGACGTATACGATCACGCGCTAAATCGATCTTTCCCTTACAGCAAATAACTCTTTATTTTCTGAGTCAGGCATAAAATCGAAATGGACTAGAAAACCCATCTACTGATCGGCTGCGAGTATTCGGTTCTTACCTCGAATAGTTGACAATTAAATAAAAATCACTAACTAGTGGCATTTTCATCATTTTAATAATATATTATTTTTTTAGAATGGCTTATTCTTCACGATCCACGTATGTGATTGCTGGTGATGAGAGCGCACTCGCCATTGAGCTGATCAACCATCTTGTGAGACGAGGCGCTAAAAAACTGATTATAAATATGAAGCCTAATAGCATTATAAACTACTTAAACATAAAACTTAGGTGAGTATATTAAAAAATCTTCGTAACATAGTTAAATAACTAATAGAGAATCCAACTCTATAAAAGCTTATTAGATTTTAATGTAACAGTGTAAGGTTTAGTTTGGTGAAGTGTCTTATACTTTACCATCTGTAACAATAAAATATAAGAGACCACATCTTATATAAGTTTAAAAACTTGTAAGTGCTAAGGCCACCTTAAAGTAACTGCTGTTTTGTTTCGGCGCGTGATCATGTAAAGAGCCAATTTCCCTATATCATTTTTCATCCCTTACCTTTAATCCTGTCAGTTTCAGCAGTACAATTGTTATCTTTCTGGTGTCCTAGGATCTCCATACTATGTGTCCAGTTTAACTTTACTGATCCGCCGGCTTATGTCGGTGACTTTCGTACGTCTACGAATCTCCTTATTTCTTATTCGATCTCGCTCGTTGGGTGACGTTGAGCTTTCTTACAGATTCATAGTTAGATACCACGTTTCAACGCCATATGTCATCACTGGCAACACACATTGATCGAAAACTTCTGTTTTGAGACACTGAGGATTTTTGGACGAGAAGATATCTCGGAGATTCCCGAACGCTACTCATCCGAGCTGAATTCTACGATTGACCTCATTCTCGAAGTTGGCTCTACCTATTGGGACTGTTTGTCTAATTTCTAGACCATCTCTCTGTATCGTTTTCTTTGTTATAAAAAAGTAATAAACGACTTTTGGTTTCCCACCTACCTTTCAAGTGGTCCGTCAGCCTGTTTAATATAACATTAACCTAAAACAGTGTTTAATTTGTAATTTTAGCTTAGCTGTTACTTGGTGTATTATTTTTAATAATTATTACAATTTGTAGTTGCAAAACAAAAGAAATAGAATGTTCTAAAAGTAATAATTGTGAAAATATTTTAGCTCATGGCGAAAACTTGGAGTATCAGTGAAACTTACAACGGAAAATCTCCAAACGGAAAAAGGATGCGTCAATTTGCTCAAAGAAGGTGCAAAATTAGGGTCCATTCAAGGCATTTTCATTGTTCAAGACACAGAGGGAGTTAACACTGGAAGTGAAGCGAAACATTTCGCAAGTAAATTCAACAAAACCGCGCTGATTACGGCCAACTTGGATCTCGCATCGAGAAATGTTTGTGCCGAACTGAGGTAAGCTTTGTTATTAGGGGCGTAAGGTTTAACTCTTTACTCGTGTGTATACCTTCGAAAGATGAACGCATTTCTTGGTATTTTATTTGTTTCTAATCAAATAAACCTTACCAATGCGGATTTAATGTATGTACCATAGATTCAGATGAAACATTTGACACCGTGTCACCATATGACGAAACAGTTTTAAAAATACTTGTAAAGGTAACGATATGTTATACTAATTTTAGTGCAATTGTTTTACTGAATTTAAAAACTATGTGATGGATAACACAACATGATATATCGTACCTAACATCAATATTATTTTGCCTACATTATAAACTGACTGACTTCTTACCACTTTTATCCATTCGAGTGTTGCGTATGTCCTTAGGCAAAAGTAACCACATACTATCAAATTGTCTAATAGTTGTTCTGTTTTTAGTCACTTTGTCGCAATAATTCCTTCATCATCGGGTCCCAGCGAGGAATACGCTGCTTCCGCAATGGAAAAGATTTGTGAAGGACGAAATAACAGTGGATTACCTGCTCTTGTCTACCATGTAGGATTTTTGGATAAAGTATGTCCTTATTACTATCTAATAACTAATATTACTCTAATATTACTTTAAAGAAATTGGTTACTTAAACTTAATAAGATACTTAAAAGGAATTGGTGTGAAAAAAATCTTTATTTACTTTACAGTCATAATTACTCTACTTTGTACTGACGACATTTTTTTTTTAAATATTGTTGATTGGATTTCAGCCTGACCCGAACTCTGAAGGTTTCCAATCGAAAGTGCAATCGCAAACATTATCGACAGTTTTTAATGCGCTAGAAACAAGTTTGAAACTTAAATACAACAACGTTATTTCGCTCAATTTGAAGAAACGAACAGATGAACAGTTCCTACACAAGATTGGAAACATTTTAAGTATGCATTTTTACATTATCTAAATAAAATAACAAAACTCTGAGTCAAAGTATAAATAAGTTTTACACTTCAAATTGTTTATGTTTAGAATTGGTTTTAATTATTACTTTAGCTAAACTAGCTTTGAAAAGGAAAACCAAGTGAAAAAAATTGTCGATTCTAATGTTATAATTTTGTTTCAAAGGATTAAACGATTTATCTGAAATACCCGAGGATTTGAAACTGGAGAAATTAAGATTGGACTTTGTAAATATAGAAGAAATTAGAACTCTCATCAAAAATGTTTACGATGTGGAATACCCGCATATGACTGTTAAACAAATGTCTATCGCCAGGTAACGTTTGGGTGATATATATTATGTTTGTTCATTTTCATTGTATGTTATTTTGAAAGCTATCAATAGAAAGATGACTAATGTCCGCTCCACATTGTCGTTTATTCTTAATGATTATCCACTTTTGTTAATGAGTTTGTAATTAATGAATAAAAATAAATGATTTTTACGGAATCTTTATTATTACAGCTTGAAAACCTTGGGTAAAGAATTGTTGCTTAAAAACACCAACTTCAACAGTGGTCTCGGAGCTTTTTATACATTTATTGAGGAAGACGAATGCTTAGCCACAGAGCCATTGATTGTTTTGCCTACTAAAGTCAGTAAAGTTACCGAGGTCAGCATAATTTTTTATATTTATATGCATGATGGTTTTTTAATTTTGTTCAAAAATTAAATAATGCTTGAAATTCAAAGTTCAAGTTCAAATTATAAATAAAATTATTTAAAAAATAAGTATGTGCACGTGTACATTGCTTCAATTATTGTAAGTATAATGTTATAATATATAAAATTTTTGTTGCAGCTTTCATTCAACATATTATATTTAAGTAATTCTCTCTCAATAAAACTTGTATAAGTTTAACTTATTTGAAATAATTCTTTTTTTTTTTTATTAAATTGTAACAACCACATTTGTGTAAAATCTCAAACATTTAATAAAATAAAAGACTGTAATGTTAAAAATCTAAGAAAAGAAATTATTCACTTTAATATGTTTCTTATTATTTATATTAAATACGAAAATATGTTTTTTTTTAATTTGTTTTATTATACAAATAATACAATCAGTATTTATTTATTTCTAGCATTAGTTTCTAGCGTTTCTTTGCTAAATACTTATATTTTTCTTTCAGAGCGAAGTCATTGATCCAAACGACACGTATCTGATGCTGATTCCTGGCTTCCAAGGTCACAGTAACGTGTTCACCTCCGTGTGCGAGAGAGTCAACACTCAAGCAGTCGTGTTCCAACTGGGACCAGACGTCAGAGAGGACATAAAACTTATGGCCCTCGATATTTACACGGTGAACATTTCTTTATGTGTTAGATTGGATTAATGTGTGTGGATAATATATTAAAATTAATTAATTTCACAGACCCACAAACGGATAGACAAACAGACATACTCGTAAATAATAATTATAACATTAAATTAATACTATAACCTCTTCAATATTGACTTTGTGTTATTGTATTTAGATATATCTCGCCGATTGTTTCCGCTTCCTTAAACAGGAGCATGTCGAGAGCCCTCGATTTATTTATTTAATTGAAAAGGTTTACCAACTAAAGACATACTTAATCACAATTAGGGCCTCTTTCACCAATTCATGTAGTGTTGATTAGTTACTTTTAGAAATAATTTTATGTTTTATTAAATTATGCAATCGGTTTACTGCATTCTTCGATAGGCGAATTTTTTTATTATTTTCTTTTTAATGATTGGAATTTTTACCGTACAAACAAAGTAAGGTAAATAAGGTATTCCCGGTGACCGATGAGTTTAAATGGCGGTCAGCCTACTTGAAACTTTACGCAGAGATGGTGAAAGAGGCCCTTAATAATTTAATTTGAAAGTTTTGTTGATTCTAATCAATTTTCTCTCTTACAGTTTATGAGGAAGAGGTTAGAGTTTAACTTCATACTAATTCTCGTCGATATTGACTTCGTGTTACTGTATTTAGTTATTTATGTATCTCGTCGATTGTTTCCGCTTCTGTAAACAGAAACAAGTCGAGAGCCCTCGATTTGAAAGTTTTGTTGATTCTAATTAATTTTCTCTCTCACAGTTTATGAAGAAGAGGTTCGAGCTTAAATCAAAATTCTATCTAATGGGGTACTCGTTCGGAGTCAATGTCGCTTTAGAGTTAGCGGCCCTTTTTGAAAAAGATGGTGAGTCGATATATTTTTTCTATAGACCATTAACCTAATTTAAGTTAATTAGGTTTAATTGATTGAACTCAAATAAAAATATCTGATAAATCCCAATCTTGAGCTGTAAAGTTATGCTGCTATAATAAAGTATCAGTGTAATAGAGTGTAGCTCTCATACCAAATTTATTTTAATAATATTATTATTTATGTTATTTAAATTCTTGTAATAAAAATATAATCTGTACCTTATCTTAAGTAAGGAGATGAACTCCGCATCTATGGCGCGCAGTACGTTAATAAACTCATCGGAGCTCTCACCATTATTACAGCCCGTAGAACACACAAAGAGAGGCTACATCTCTTCTTAAGCTAAGTGGTTCTAATCGCTCCTATGTGAGCATTAGATCGTCAATAATTGTAACAATTCAACGTTGCTAGGTGTCTTAGGTGGGAAATCTTCAAAAGATAAATATTACGGAATTCAGTTGCGATGGCGGCTGGAGGGACACAATTGACTTTAGGCTTAATGTTCGTATAACTTTTCTTGATTGCTTCAACTAATTAACGTCTTTTGTGAACTTTTCAGGTGGCACTGGAACCGTCTTTTGTTTGGACAGCAGCCCCGATGCATTACGTGTTCAACTCGACGCTTATCTTGGCAACTTGACAGACGCAGAGCTACAAGACACTGTAATAGAGCACATGTGCCGTCTAATGACTGGAAAATACAACGAAAAGCTGAGGGAAGACCTGAAGAAAGCTGATAACTGGGAGGAAAAATCAGAAATATGTTCGAACGGACTGAGAAGTTTGCGCAACAAATATTCGAATCAATACCAAAAGTCACTAGTTGACTCGGCCTACAAGAGAATACTGCTGGCAAAGAATTACAATCCAACGATTAAACTGAAGTCCAATCTAGTTCTTTTGAAAGGAATACCTCATCCAAACGCCAAGGAGCTCCCAGAAGACTATAATCTGTCCAAATATACAACAGAACCAGTACAGATTTATGACTTAAAACACGATCATGCCCTTGCAACTAAAGATTGCAGAGTTTCAAATATTATCAACAGATTCTATGAACCATATGTGAAGGAGGAGTTCAAGAAGAAGAACTTATGCGACAGGTACTTTGTTGATCCAGCGAAATATATATACAAATAGGTAGATTTTGATGTTATTTTTAATCACTAAGTTAGTTATAATTACGGCCACTAATTTCTTTTAGATTTTAATATACGTTTGTGTGTTTTTAATTGCGATTTTATTGAGCCCTGAAAAATATTTTCTCAGAGCTCTGATGCTCTCGTAAACTTTTGTCCGGTAAAAAACACAGCAAAGGCTGTGTACAGTGTTTTCTAATCCATCAAAATTAAGTGCTATCAAAACTTTTCAAGCTAGATATATCGAAACATCAATCATTATTTAAACTGAGATTAAATGAAATTTATATTACTGGCTTCCAAACTTTAGGATCATTAAAAAGACAAGTTAAGACGAAACTCTTTTAAGATACTTGTCTTTCAAAGAGAAGACAATGACAGCACCCCAGACTCAGAAGCCTCGGGTTCGATTCACGGCAGTGCCAACTTTAGAAAAAAACTGCTTTTCGCAGTCATTTGGCCAATCCGTTTGGTGGCAGTAACCATCCTTCTCAAAAATACTCCATTAAATAAAGAATGATTGCGTGCTGTTGTGTTGGGTTGGGTTTTGGTGAGTGAGTAAGGGATACGAGTATCAGAGCCCATTTCCTATCTCTTCCTTATCCTTAATCCTATTATCGGAGGCAGCGTATTTGCAGCACCTGTGGTGTCGACCACAGATTCTACCATGCTATAGATGACTTCTGTCTAGAGGCTATACTGCCTTCCTACTATCAAATGGATCGATAACTAGTCTATTTACACAAAATAAGAACCCTAATCATAATGTGTCTTAAAATTTAACATGATTTTTTACGAAGTCAACTGTTGATGATGTTCTCAATTTAAAATTTTATCTAGAAGGAAACAAAACTGAGATTATAAATTTATGAATTTATGATCTCACAGTTTGCTGTGATTAAAATATTTTTTTTTATAATTTTAATAAAAGCTTTGTCTATCACCATAAATTTTGTTGTAAAATTCAATTACCAACACGAATTATGAATGAAGCTGTAACTTGTTTGAAGAAAGTTGAACAGAATTTTAAAATTCAGACCGAACTCACATTTAAAATCAGTAGAGCAAGTAAAAAGAGACGGATGCAGCCGTCTATCACAGTATTAGGGAAATGGTTCGAGAGAAACGAGGCCACACAGAGATACCAACCTTCCCTGATTTAGGAATTGAACGCGCCACCTGCTTTCCTGTATGGGAGTTACGCATTACTGCTACAAATGGTGCAGTTCATGGGTGGAGTAAATAAAATAAAAACTTTCTTCACATTTTTAATATAGAAAAGCATCTTTCGCTTGTGTTTTTTATACATACATCAATTGGGTAGCCCATAAAAAAACATGTGTGCTTCTTGTATTTCGCTCGGTTCTCTGTGAAACTAGGGTTAATTATTGTACTTTTTTATATTAACGTCGACAAACAGGCTGACGATCCACTTGATGGTAGATGGTTACCGCCGTCTATAATACAAGCAACGCTACAGGTACTGCAAGTGCGCTGCCGACCATAGTAGGATTAAGGATAAGGGATAAGGAAGGGATATGTAATGGGCTCTGGCATCCCTTACTCGATCACCAAAATACAACATCACACATGCTTTTATTTCACGGTGGTCTCCTGTAAGGGGGTAATTATTAATAGTGCCCTGACACTATTAATAATTTCTCAATAAAAGCACGAATTTTATGCAAAAAAATATATATTATTATTAACTCAAAGTGGAATAGCATAAAAGTATTCCCAGATTCCTTTTGGGATATAACAAGAGTCGAACTGGTGGTACAAAACAATAGTACTAAGTAATTAAATCCAAATTAACACAAATTTGTTGAAATTTAAGCTCATCGTGAACTACCAGAGAACTTGCCAAATTGTGCAATTTCTATTGAATATTGAAATGTAATAATAGCCCGAGAGAGCTGTCGCGGTTGCAGACTCCCACTGTCAATTTGTGAAGGCTTATACTATATTTAGAAACCAACTACAATTTAGTCGTGAACTAGGGGCTTTTTATTTAATAAATTCTAACAGAAGACTGCCTTTATTTTCTGCTATATTTGCCCTTTATTTTCTGCTTATATATAAGCCTATTGATTTATTACATACATATAGACAAGCACGAAAGGAGATCAATCAGTTTAGTATGGAGATCGGGCTATCAGTTTATTTTCGTTTTAACGGTCGAAACTTGTACCATTAGGTAAGAAGGAATTATAGTTTTACTGGGAAAATACATATAAGATAAATTGGTAAAGCGGTTTCATAGATTTCATAGATAGTTTTAAACTATTAAAATACCGTGCATTTCCCAGATACTGTATCTGAGATACAAATCATCATTTTCATATTTATTCTGCTATTCGGAGAGGAGTCAAAATGAAGAAATCAAAGATCATAAAAATCCGCTCAACCGTTTTGGATAATTAAATGGTGTAACTAATACGACTTTCTTTTTTTATTATATTTTATATAGATAAACATAGAAAATTGCTGAATTTCAATCCCAAACTAGTAATTAATAAACTAGTTAATTAAAATAGTAATAGGAGATTAATCATCAAAAAAATTTAACAAGAACCAATTAAATATATCTATTGCTGTGGATAGAAAGTTGATATGGTTATACAATATAAACGTTCTGTCCAAGAACCACATCATTGTAGGTTCGGCACATTCCTACCAACACACTATGACGTGTTTTTTATTTTATATGCTTGAATGGAAAAGGACCAATGTTATAAAATGAAGATAAAACCAAAACTCAGTGCATGCATAGCATATATGCAAACGAGACCCAAATCCCAGTTCTAACCTTGATGTCGTATTACACAGGATCCTTAATTGGGTTCAGTAACCCGATGCAAATAGCATTCTCTCGGCAAATTGCGCGTGGAGCGTTTAAAATTTCCCTTGGGTTTTCTGCGCATAAAGAATAGAAACTAACCTATAGCATTTTTTTTAACAGACACGCTATAATTGAAAAAAGAAACTCTATCGAATATATTTGGGTTATTTTCTCCATATTAATTTTCTTTCAGCCCATTTAGACATTATAATATTTTTTTTTATATTACAAAAGGTGGAACGCATGCCAAGGCTACATTTGTTGGTAAGTGATTTTGCTATCGCCTTTGCCCCTCAAACATCAGGGTGGATTCAGGTGCGGTGCCGACCCAAAAATCTTTCTAAACTACCAGAATTTCTCTAACGATATTTGAATGAAAATAGGTGAAAGAATTTTCAAAATCGGTCCATTAGTTTTTGAGTTTATTCATTACAAACATACAAATCTTCACTCTTTATAATATTAGTATAGAATAAAACTCTTAATGCCTATAAATATGCCCAAATTTAATAATGAAAATTCTGGTTCTTTACAAAGTGGTTCTTATAATATTTAAACTAAATTCAAATACATTGGAAACAGCATCGATAAGTTTAAAATTTCAACGACACAACCTTGTCAGACCGTAAAAGTTGGATTCCATTTTCCGATCTAGATTTAAGAGGCCGTCCGGTTAGTAGATCGGTAAGCAAATGTTTCGTGTTCACGATGCAAGAAATATTGATGTGGCTTTAAATTTTAAGTTTTCTTCACTGTCAGTCAGACCAATTAAACACATACAAATATCGATTTAATCGAAGAGAAATCATTGAATGTTAAGAAAATTATTGAGACATAATAAAATTGTCTTAAGCTAAGCTCAGAAACCAAGCTAGAGCCTGTAAAGTGTACCAGTCAATGATATACATGAGAAAGTTCAGAATTGAATAGTAAGCCACAATCCTTATATATTATAAAACAAAGTCCTCCGCCGCGTCTGTCTGTCTGTCCGTTTGCGATAAACTCAAAAACTACTGCATCGGTTTTCATGCTGTTTTCACCAATGGATAGAGTGGTTCTTGAGGACGGTTTTAGTATATAATTTTCACGCAGGCGAAGTCTCGGGCACCAGCTAGTACAATATATTTTCTTCACCACACAGAGCTTCTACCAGCCTTTATTTGCTATAGTATATTCCCGCGACTTCGTCCGCGTCCGATCGTTACCAAACTTCACAGGAACACCCGCTGGACTAATCTGAAAGTTTCATCAAAATCGGTTCAGCGGTTTTGGAGTCTATAGTCTATGTCCCATACATACACTTTTATATATTAAGATATCCTATTTCTAAGCAAAGATCCTTTCTCCTTGGAATATTCCACTACGTTAGCCCATTTTGCATAGAATCTCGAATCTTAGATTTTACGTCCTATTTCAGTGTATTAGCATAGGACCTGCTCCCGGATTCGTACGGTTGCAATTTTTATATGCAATTTATATTTACAAACCCTCCACAGCAGTGGAATCTCTGATTTTTGTCTTTATCGTTTAAATTGGTTTAGAAAATATTAAAAACTATAAAGTGAAGATAGAATAAGTTAAGTAAGATATTAAAAAATATTGAAATAAAACTAAACAATAAAAAAAAAAGAAATAAATTATATATGTTTTTTCAGATATATATAATTTATTTCTTTAATGATTTTTTTTAAATGTCATAATGTGTATCAACTCTCAAGGACGGGCTTTATGGAATGGCGTTCTTTGCTTTTATGTTCTTTTTATTTTAACTGTACATATTAAGTATATAATAAATAAATAAAAAAGTAATATTTCCATAACCGAGACTAAATACACCATTTATATGTCTCCCAAAATAAACGCCCAAGTAACCATACATTAAATTGCTAGAAAAGACACTGAACACCCAGACCAGAGACAATATTTAAAAAAAAATTCTAGATTTGGTCAAGTCGGTATCGAACTCGGGACTCCTGAGTCAAAGAGCTAAGGCTCGTCAAAACCATATGAATTCAAAGAAACACCTTCAATATCGTTTTAATAAAATTATAGACATATAATGCCACATCCATTCTTAATTCTTTTTGAATGCTTGTATGGCATGATTCGGCTACGTGGACGAAACCGTACCGTGAGTCTTTATGTGCTTCAATTGAGTATTGATCAATAAGAAAACGTATTCCATTTCATGTGATCGTGTTTATTGAAAATTTTAGATTAATGTGTTATGAAAACTTTAAATTTGGATTAACATGAAACTTTAGATTAACGAAACGCTGTCGAAACGCGATCAGCGTTTGTTTTTTAAATTGATTTGGCTTCCTTTGGCTGCCAAAGCACGGGATGCCAGAGGGGAAATGACTCTAGCATTGATTACTCACTCACTGAAAAACCTGAATAAAACTCTTGTTAATTCGTAGAGGCCTTCTGTAAAGGAATGGTTACAACCGCCAGACGGGTTGCTCAGTTTTACCCCGCCGCTACACAGTAAATTTACTAAAGTACCTACCAAAGTATCGTTCTCAAAATTTTATTTTATTAATACACTAAGAGCAGTTTAGTCGTATTATTTTTGTAGCTTTTTTATCGGATCGTCAAATACTTTCACACCTGAGATCATCGAAATATTTTATGAATTAAAAAAATTGAGCACGAAGAGAAAACCTATAAACCCTTTTATTATTTTTTCATTCAACTTTATGATGGCAGTAAATAATTTTATTTAAAAAGACAATCGATATTCATTTACATAACGAAAATAAATATATATTTATTTTAAGTGAGCTCTACCAACTATGCTCTACCGTAGTAAGCACACCATTATATATGGTAAATTGTATTGTAAACTTAATATACATAACATACCTCAAAAGAAAAAAAACTCTTAATTTTATTTTTCCAGTATAAAAAGTATTCCAAATGTTAATCCAAGTAATAAACTATAAGTGTGCAAAATTTCACCCAAATCCGTGCAGTCGTTTTTGCTTGATTGAGTAATAAACAACTATACAAACTTTAGCATTAAATTTTATAATATTATTAGGCCTAGGATAAGCGTGGAAAATACATCCAGTCTGATAATTAAATAAGTCGTACTAAAACTGTGATAGCTTTTCGAATAATATTTATGTAAAAGCGCTGGGTTAAATTCAGTCGCACAAATAAAAAAAACCTTTGACAAAAACTCATTGCGTTAGTGAACTTGGTCTATATGAACACTCTACAGGTGTGTGTGTTTACAAGCTTTTGCACTTGTGTTTAAACTTTTACACTTCAAATGTTGTTATTCCCTTAAAAGCGTTTTAATCCTCTAAAGCTCTCGCTTTGACGCTCTCAGATATCCTGTCTGTACCACGTTCACTCATTAATCTAGTGTCGGGACATCCGCTGACGATTGCTATAGATGGATTAGTTGATCTACAGAAACTAGATGTGTCTTTTTTTTAATTTATTTATATATTTCCTCAAAATCCACAGCTCTCAACATATAAATTTTACAAACAAAAACAATAACATACCTAACAGCCAATTAAGGCTTTTACATTTGTACAAGATCTTATTTATTTATTTTTTCAGCAACAGCATAGCATATTTGACGCACCAGTAGGTATATTAAAAGGACCACCAATTCAAATGAAAAAAAAAAAAAAGAATCTCACATAATTAGGATAAGAACACAACAAGGTTAAATGTCAAAAAAATAATACCAAACGCAAACCAGAAAACAATTATTATTCTTTAAACCTGTCATAATTCTAATGGTATAAAAGTTTAGCTTTGTATTAATAACCAAGCAATGACTTACAAAAAAAAGGTATTCATATTAATTTGTCTCGTAGAATAACCACATCTAGTATTCATTAGTTCCGTGATACGTGACCGAACACGACCTAGTTTTTGAAATGCAGAAAGATTGATTTACTACTTGCTTTCAATAGCATTTCTATAGTCTTCATTTCTGTACGGCTTAATGTTTTCACTTATATTAATTATTTAATGTCTATAAAATATTCATTTTTAATATTTATATTTAAATTTAATTTTGAATGTATAAATAATAATTATGTGTTTCCTTCAACTTTTACGGTCTGACTTTTACGGTAGATATATGAATTTGTAGATTAAGAAAATAAAAATATATTGTAACCGTCTTTTTATGTGCATATTATATAAGTTTTGTAAATATTTGCTACTACCCAATATCCTAAATAATTGTCAAGAGAACAGTAAAGCCTATAAGTGAACTTGTTGAGCGAAAAATTAACGCAACGAGTGTAAACAATGAAGTAGACCTTTTATGTTACAAAGGGCTCAGTTCATTTGGACTCACAAATACTTACACGCGAATAGGACAACAAACATAGTAATGCCATTGAAGTGACACGACTGTAAGTTTAAGTACGTTTCAACTGTCGTCTCAACTGAAGTTGAAGTTTTTTGAAGTTGAGCATTCGTGCTCAACTTCAAAAAACGTAAGAGACACATGTTTGCGCGGAGTTTGAATATTTTTTGGTTATATAATGTATATTGGAGATTTCGAACATTTTATTAATTTTATGAATTCGCGGTTAAAGAATGGTAATAGGTTCGTTAAAAAAAAAATTTGAAATTTTTTTTACATTTTTTATAACATAACGAATCCCGCATGTTTTTGATATTTTTACAGATACTAATTTTTTATATCTTCAATTAATGATTCTCAGTTTTTTAAAACAATCGTAAGAAAATATTTATTGTTATTTAATAAAACGTTCGCTTCAACATAGGTCGGGATAGGGTTCACATGTTAAATATGTAAACTTTAATCGTTAATAATAATAAATTTAGTGCCGCAAGGACTATAAAAAAAAAATTCTACGTATAAAGGACACTTATAGCTATGTGTATTCAAAGTTTCGAAAGGATTGTAAGAAAACTGTTTTGCTTGGGAACGTCCTTAAGCATTTTTAAATTTAATACACCTGTACGAAACCGGACTTTAGTATTAAATACTGGACTGAACGTTACCCGGCTTCGCCTTAATGCAATGGGAGAATATTTCTTGAAATTGTGTCTAGCAAAATTTGTATATGTGAGAACAGGGTTACCGTTTCTGAAAGATAACAGAGCTTCTGAAAACTCAATGACATTTACATACCTTTGTTCCATAATATGCAATAAATAACTTGACGGAATCTCTACGATACAAGTGTTCTGTACAAGCGCACCCTTTATAGTAGCATAGTTTATAAAGTAAGTACCTAATTCAAGCGAGGCATATGTAAACTCGTTCGCTTATCTTGCTTATGGCATAAATGGGGAGTCATTCACTATAAGTTATTGCCCAGTTATTATGCAAATTTTGTGCACTTCGCGCTCTTATCGTGCACTAAAAGACGATGTCTGCTTATGCGAATCTGAAGTGACAAGTGTTTTGGCCTTCGTTGTTTATCTCATTTTTAAGTGCAAAATATAAAGCTTTGCTAGATTTATAATGTGAAGTTTTAAAACGAATGGACAAAAGACAGAATTAGTTTTCACTATTAAGCAGAGAAAAGTCGGCATATCAGAACACATGACAAGACATGACATGACAGGCTGCTTCATGTAGGAAGAAGAAGGTTGTCATGGCTGTGTAATGACTCGCGATGGACAAGGATATATTTAATAAGAAATTCACTGTCGACCTTCAATATTCTTAGAATCGTCTGAAACATTGGATACGTTGACCGAGGAAGCCATAAAATAGTTTTCCTAAATCGCGGTGGTTACTTTAAATTTGCATTGCATTGAGACAATAAGCAACTTATACAACAGAAGTCATGAAACAACACATATATAATATAATCGTTTAATAAATAAATAAAAAATGTCAATTAGTCTTATAATAATGATCAATAAGAAAAAAGACTCGTGTAGCCGTGCTATTTCCCTATTTCCGTAACTCATAAAAATTAAAAATTAAAATTGTGATTTTTTTTTAATTTTTCATCGTTATACCTAATATTCACCGTTAGTGAATAGGCATCTTCTGAGTGAGCTCGCTCCATCATAGGTCTCATCTTCTGGATGCTGGCCAAGAGCAAACCCATCTCTAATAAAAAAAGGCCGAATGATAACGTCTAGAAATTCATAAAATCCTACATCTAAAACCACATGATTTCTGAAGTTGATTTATATTTTTACATAATATATTTATAATAAGCAGGGAAATTACTTTAGACAAAACATGTCACAAAATAACATAAAGTTATAACACAGTTCCAAATATATTTGGCCTTCGTCATTGCGAAGCGACATTTTGCATGCCTAATTCTATTTCGTACACAAAACTCAATTGTTACTTGCAAATTTTTATTCGTTCCTAGTAATGTGAAATTACATTTCTATGTCATGTATTTTTTTTAAAAAATTTCCTTGTAATATCATTAATTACGTTCGAAATGAATGTTAATGCGAAGAAAACATTGTACCGAAATTTAAAAAAAGTGTTAATTTTGTGCCAGCGTTTTATCTCTACAATTATTCTAGATTCTACAAGTATAATAATGTTACATCCTTTATCTACTTAATGGCAAGTATTATAGATTTATACAAAGTATCATAGACTTATATGCAAATTAAATTTGTCGATATTAATATATCGATAAATGCACAACACCACTACTGTGTAAATAAAACTCAGTTGTTACTTAGCTTAGTATCGAAACACTAGCAACAAACGATACATTGTTATTATTTGTTGAATAATTTTGCTCCAAATTGAAGTTATGGTATTGCGAGCTTCGAACCGTTCCATTTTAATTGGAATGAATACCTTTTTCCTTTATTAGGGTATTTTTTTTTTTCATATTACGTTAGCTTTGTTATGTTTACTATGTTTGCCGGTAAATATCGGCTGCCGATAGACACAGGTTCGAATCTTACATGTGCCTGCGTCTAAGAGTTCAATTTTACATCCGTACTAATATTACGAGTATAAATGCGAAAGTATGTTTGGATGTATGGATGTATGTAACTCTTTCACGCAAAAACTACTGAACCGATCACCATGAAATTTTGCATACACGTTGTCTGGGACACCAGAAAGGGCATATGGTACCTTTCATCGTTCAACGCGGACGAAGTCGCGCGCACCTACTAGTGTAGCCAACATTATTGTAATGGAGGACCGCTTGCGTATCTATTAGAAAAGTTAAATGAATGAATCGCCAATAAGAAAATCCAATAATGAATCCAATTTTAAGAATCTATAACTCTTATATTAATTCAGAAGTTATTAGGCACAAGTGTCTATAACTTCTATATAACACTTTATTTCTATATGATCATCATCTCAGACGTAAGAGGTTCACTACTGGACATAATTTTTCAATAAGATTGTCTTCTTTTATTATTAAAATCTTCCTAAATCCATACAATTTTTTTTTATGTTTTTGTTTATTAAATATTAAAATAAAAATATATTATTTTTCTTCCTTCTGTTGTAAATAAACACAAATGATAACCTATTATTTTTAATGGCGTTAATGTACGGGAATGCCTCATAATAATTAAGGCCATATACCACATCGAATTTAAAAGGCTTAAAGTATATCTTCGTTCATTGTCTCCGTGTATATGCAAATGTTGAACGCAAAATGGCCTCAATAAATCACATGAGCACACGTTTGCCTTGAATAAAATATCACTTATGCGCATTATTGGGGGGTAAAGGACGTTGTTTGTTATACGATTGTTTGTATTTTTGTTTATGTTTTTAGCTACTTAGTTATGTTTAAAATGTATCACAATACAAAGAACCTCAGTAACTTTACATTTCATTCTCATCACTTAACTTCGATGAGTTTCGATTGCTATTAGCTTGGTCAACCCTTTCAATGTCAACCCTATATGTTAATGGACAACGGATGACATTCAAAAACCAGTAACTATTACTAGTTTTGTATGTGATTATTTTATTAAAATAATTACTGGGGGTGATTTTTGCCACCAGACAGGCTAACCAAATCACTGAAAAACGCAGGCACACTGCTAAATTAAAGATTTAAATAATATTATATAATAATAATATTGAATTAAATATTACAAAAGAAACTATAGCGATGCCACGAAGCATCACAATTTAGCAAAAGAGTAATTACAACCATTATTCAATGCCAAAGATTTATATGTATGTTTAGGTAGCATAAGCCACGATAATGTCTTCTTATGGCGTTCATTGATTATTATAATATAATATGGAATTTAAAACTAAAAATATTTTTGTAAGAAATTCTTCATTTATGAACTAAAATGTAGAGAGACCCATAAATATCAAATTAAGAATCTGGCTCAACATAGCGTTTCCTTGATAAAAATATATGTGAGAGCTATTCCAGCTTCCGATTTCTCAAACCTTTGAGTCAATAAGATGCTTTTTATTACTCCAATAATTCGAGTTTAAAGTGGTGTTCTTAGCTTCGAAACAATTTTATCTTTATTGGAGTACTTTATGAGAGCTTTCTTTACTTAAAATATGTTTAATCTATAAGTGTAGGTAACATTATTTTTTTTATATTTCAACAATAGTATTTATTTTTCTACGTTCAAGCAAACACACTCGACTTTTTTTTGATACCAAGTACTTCCATTTGATTTTTACCTTTATAAACTTGAATTCCAGTACATCCAGCCAGTAATAAATCCTCCATACATTCATCATCACAAACACGTATATGTGTGTCTTTTTGTGCGTGAATTTTTAATATTAAATAGTAGGCGTGCCCAACAGTCTTGAAAAGGAAAAGCAAGCAACACGAAATCGTTGCTGTAATTAACCAAAAACTATTCTATACCAAGGTATAGGGCAGTGAAATAAGTCCGCAGGGTCTCGTTGCCTATAAAATATAATTAGGAAACACCCCATATAAGGAGGGTCGGACTTTATGAAGTGACTTAATTTATTTAAGCAACTTATTTCGTGAAAGCTGCTCAGAAAATTTAGGAGTCGAAAGGGGTTGGATAATTCCAACTCTGCTCTCTATTAAAACTAAGTGTAATCTAATGTTATCTTTTTATTTCATTTATATTAAGTCAAAGTATTGTGGTCGGCAATAAAGTAATTTCGGTTTTTTAATGTAAAATAAAACTTTTATTCTATACAAAATATAACTTAAGTAAATTGTTGTGTGTGATACATATTTTAACTGTTTTTCATTCTCTCGTACAGTAATATGATGATTCAATTCAACTATGGCTTTCATTTTGTAATAATTAACTTCAGAATGTTGGTCATCTTTCACTGAAAAATCTTCAGAACGAAATTTTTAAACTGATTCTGACTCGTTTTTTAATACGTTCTGTTAAAAATTAACAGTGTAAACTTTAGATATCTCTTGATGATCTTCAGCCTTTTTCTTGCCTATATGAAAATAAAAAAAAAAATGTGTCGAAAATGCTTCCTTTGTACTCCAAGTTAAACTGTCCGTTAACTGTAGAGATTGCAACCCGGTATGTGATAGCGATGACACATTTAAAGTATTTTATGAAAATTTGCTATATACGAATGGAAAAAGACAATGATTCAAGGTTACGAATTAATATTTATTTCAAACTAGCAAATCAAGAATAATCACAATAATCAGTCTCACTCAAAGTTTCAAAATCACTTGTTTAATACAGAATTGATTATTTTTACTTATGGTACTTTACTTACGGAATAGTAACATTAGTATTACTAATTATTATTATTTTATAAGTTTAAACAAGCAGGTCTTTCTCTTTACTCCTTATAGTGTCTATTTGAAAAGATAGTATTAGAATTTAGAATAAAAAACTAATAACGCAACTTAAAGTACTACTAAAGTACTTGTCTTATCAACTTAGATTATATAGATAGATAAACTTTGGTAGCTTTGGTATAAACAAAACAAATTCTTATTTGCTAAAAGCAAAATATTGTGTTTTTTCTTAAACTTTAGCTATTAAGACTAGTGAGTGTTGCTATTACTAATTGAGCAAATAGCAAAATCTTATAACTACTGTAGGCTAGGCTGTACTGTAACTGACCAAACTTGCCTCCCGCAATCTCTAGTTAACTGACAGCTGTAAACTAAATTACAAGGAATTAATTTTCATAGTAGGTATGAGTACTTTTGCATTTATATTAAGCTAGTCATTTATTATAGCATCTTAATTATACAGCTCAAGGTAAGAATAGGCAAAATATATTTTTATTTGAGTTTATCGACTTTCTATCTTTTTCCAAAACTGCTGCTAACTCCAAAGCGGCGTTGACTCTAAACAAGTACCCCATTAGATAGAATTTTGATTTAAGCTCGAACCTCTTCTTCATAAACTGTGAGAGAGAAAATTAATTAGAATCAACAAAACTTTCAAATCGAGGGCTCTCGACTTGTTTCTGTTTACAGAAGCGGAAACAATCGACGAGATACATAAATAACTAAATACAGTAACACGAAGTCAATATTGAAGAGGAATTAGTATGAAGTTAACAATATAAATTTTCCCCGAATCAGATGAATAAATTAACTACAAAGCAATTTATAGAAATACTCAAGTCTTTCGCTTTGAATATATAAATATTTTTCATCGTTTCTCTAGGTAATGATCTATGCATTTAACGTAAATAATAAATAATGTTTTACAAGCACAATTTTCCAACAAAAATATTATTAATAGTAAAGCAATGCATATCTCAATTAAATGTACATAATTATCCTTCTTCGAAAACATCAAAATATTAAATAATTTTTATTCATATTTAACAACAATATTTTAATATCTAATAGTTACCAACTATAAAGGTTTTTCTAAAATATTGGGTTTCACGAGTTGTGGTGCATTCTGTCTTCGGTTATTCGCATTATAAGTAATTTGAGACAACAAATTCTCCCAAATACCCCTTACTGAGATCCCACGTTCGGAAAGCGCCATCTTAAGCTTGAAACTCCAAAAACTGATGAGCCTTGCTTCACAAAACTAGTAAAAGACCGAATTTCCTGAATATGTATAATAATAATTATGACACTTGTATTGACGGGAGAATAGTGCGATATTAATATTATAATTTAAATTTTGTATAAAATTGTGGTTAGTTGTGATTGCATAGTAAATACGAATCTACGTAAATGATATTTGATTATTAAAGAGAGATAAACAAAATTTTCCCAATAATTTGATATCATTAAAATGTAACAATATCAGATTTTTTTCCTGCAAAATTCCTGATTTTATTATCAATTTAATAACAGCTCGGCCTTAATAAACGTTTATTAGTAAAATTTGTTCCGTACTGGCAAAATTTATTTTATTACAGTCGCAGTATGTCCTCAGAAGTGAATTTAAATTTTAATGCTTGCGCATAGTAAAATATCACTTTGCTTTTATTGCTCGAAGCAAGAATACTGGTATCAAATGCGCATAACTATTAATTCTAATTAACTGTGTTGCGCCTTTATATCATTGTTTACAAATATTTTATGAATAACTAGCTGAACCCGACCACGCTTCGCTGTGGCTCAGTCTTATATCAACTCGGCTGCCATAACAAAGGCTAACTTCCACTTTAAATGTGACAGCGGTTCTCGTTGGCGAGTGAGTTCGGCAGATGGCGCCGTAAAAAAAAGCGAGATCGAGATTATTTTATTACCCAAAAAATAGATATGATCAATCCTTGAAGCGGAATTCATATTGTGTAAAAATTTCAAGTCAATCCGTCGGCTAGTTTTCGAGTTTTTGTGCAATACACAAACCAATACAACATTTTTATATAATATAAAGATTACAAATAATAGACGATTTTTTGTATTATTTTATGTTTTGCATCATAAAACATCAGATTTCAAAACATTACTAATCAATTTTATTCGATAGTTACTCCATCAATTTATACTATGTACTATGTAAGGAAGATAGAAGATAGGCGCATTTCTACTTTTTCTCGTAATAAATATAAACTGTTTGATTAATCAAAATTCAGAATGTTTAAATAGAAAATCAGACTCAACTAAAATCAAACTTAATTATTAAATGAAATGTAACAAGCCTTTTAAGGTCCTAATTGCAGACAAATTGAATTAAAGAAGTAAACATTTACTGAAAATGTACTACATTTCCAATTAAGTATGAAAGTTTTAACTAATAGCTGTTTTAACGACTTTTGTAAACGTTTAGGACTAAAGACACAGTATCACTCTATCGTATTAGACTTTTTCTATGATAATACTTTTTTCTATAATAACTTGACTTTTAGGAAACTTATTGATAGATACACATATACACATACACAGTTGATGATCCTTATAAGTAAGGACAAGGGACAAGGACAATTACCTTATAAAAATATTTCGTACATACATCGTACATGTTTAACTGAGTGTAATTATAGTTACACTTAAATACTCGTATATGTGTATTTCAAAATTGATTTTGATATTTATATAATATGAATTAATTTTTTAAAAAAACATTAACTTTAACTTAACTAATAGTATTTTATTTGTATTTTTATATAAAATAAAGGTCGGTGGGCAGGTTGTTTATATATATATATATAGATATTATATGTAGGTTATATATAGGCAAGCAGGTTATTCTTATATTTTAAGCTTAGGCAGAAGTGGAAGTATTTTATTAAAAAAAAACTAGCTAGCGCTTGCATATATTTTTTAAAAATTCGCTTTGAGATGGGCTTTGGGCAGGCGATAAATTGTTGGGACATTATTGCAAGTACTTAATTAAGTATATCCGGACACTACACTGCAAGTGGAGGACGTAATAACGTCGTAGAGTAACTTAATGAAGCAGAAAGTACACATAGCTGTTTTTTATTTGAGGCCAATTTGCAGTTAAAAAGTTCTGGTTCGTTGCTTTACTAAAATGTCTTTACAATGAGAAGAATAAAAGAAAAAAATAGTGGATTTTCGAAAGAAGTATAAAAACAAAACCGAATTAAGTTGTACAATTACAAAAATTTGATAAAAATATATTATGTAAAAAAAGTGCGGTGTGATTTAAACACTACATTCCAAATCTATCGCCTGTTCTCAGTTTTATGGATTTATTTCACTTTTTTTTTTAATATTTAACCTTAACCTACTCTTAAGAGGGATATTTTAAGAAAAAAGTTTTCGTGGCCTACAGAATCATCAGTACTAATATTTATAAATGCGAAAGTATGTTTGGATGTATGGATGTTTGTAACTCTCACGCAAAAACTACTGAACCGATCACCATGAAATTTTGCATACACGTTGTCTGGGACACCAGAAAGGACATAGGGTACCTTTCATCGTTCAACGCGTACGAAGTCGCGGGTACCAGCTAGTATAAGATATATAGGTAAGTATCGGCTTGCATTCGTGTTAAGAATTAAAAACAATTTTATTTAAATCTATAATGTATAAAAGTCGCTGTCCACCTCTGCCTGTTTCTTCACTTACTTTTTCTAAACAACCCAAACGGGTTTAATACGGTTTCAAAATTACAAATGGATTATAATCTTCTATGAGACATAGCACATTTAGGCACTAAGTAAACATTGTGATGTGTTTACTTAGTCTATCGCCATAAATTTAAGTGTAAGTTACGCACGGCAGTAACTTGCAAGTTGATGACAAGCTACCGGTTAGTTAAACGTTATTGTTATGTTAATGTGTAGGTTCCGTAATTTACATAATGATAATAAACATTTATTTCAGATATAACATCCATATTAACTATTAACAAAATAATAATAATAAAATTTTACATCCATGTATGTTGAATTTTATAATATATAATATTTACAAGGGAAACAAAGATATTTAAAATCTACAGGTGCTGCATAAATCACTTATTAATTTTGCTGTATGTGAGATTTAGTCCCATCCAAAATGTTTGTATGGGACAGTCTACCTTATCTATAAATGTTTTCAGAAGAACATAAGCGCAGTTCACTGAATAACTAAACGAATTAACAATACGAGTATTTACAAAATTAATTAGTGTATAAATTTTACATTTTTAAACTATTTAATATTTTTTGTATGAAACAAGTATGAGTAGTAATATTTTATAGTAGTAGCTTTTAATAACTTATTTTATGTATGAATGTTTTCTGAATTACTTAAATATAACACTTAACTAATCAACCGAATGCCGAAAACCGAATGAAATTTTGCATACACGTTTACAGGAATAGAGAAAAGGTTTCATCCAGAAAAAAGTACTGTTCCCGAGAGTTCTTCAAGAAAAAAAGATCATCGCCCGACATAAATATAATTATGTGCATTGAAGATTTAATGAATTATTGTAAATTTTTATTTTATGTTTAATTTTTTTTTTATGTTTCTACGCACGGACGAAGTCACGTGCAAACGCTAGTATAAACGTGACAAGAAGAGAGTAAGCCCTTTTAAATTTATTTTACATAAGTTTCGATGCTAAGGACAAGCCTCTCCTAAGTATAATATCTAAAATTGATCGATTTTCTTCATCCTAAGATCAAGTGAAAATTCTTTATTAGTCGCAGATGAATCTGGATTCGCCGTTTCTGGCTTAATCATATAAATTGCTATTACAGTCGAGTTTTCACTTTAACTTAATTTAATACGTTTAAAATTAATTCATTAACATACTGTAGGTAGGTACGTTTATTTAATACTAGCTGTTGCACGCGGCTTCGTCCGCGTAATTTATAAAATATAACCTACTAGCTGGTGCCAGCGACTTCGTCCGCGTTGAACGATGAAATTTACCCTATGTCCTTTCTGGTGTCCCAGACAATGTGATTTCATGGTGATCGGTTCAGTAGTTTTTGCGTGAAAGAGTTACAAACATTCATACATCAATACATCCATACATTCAAACATACTTTCGCATTTATAATATTAGTACGGACTAATACGGAAGTACGGATAATATATAAGTGCGGACTAGTACGGATGTTACACTCTGATAATATAGCTTCCCAACATTGAAAGAATTTTTCAAATCGCTATCGGAGCCTATTGCACTGCAAACAAATATTTCCTATTTATAATATTAGTATAGATTTACTCATAGATTAATGACACGTCAAAAACATTACGCCAGCGATATGCCAAAGAAACATTGTAATATACACGAGTAACCGTTACGATTATAATACTAGAGTTTACCCGCGACTTCGTTTGCGCGCCTTTTTAAACATTTATTCACTCTTCATTCTCATAATAATATAACATACTAGCTGGTGCTCGCGACTTCGTCCGCGTTGAAAATTTAAAAAAAAAAGGAATATAACGTTTGACCTTGTGTTGCTATACTTTGGCCGGGCGTTAGTTTTCAATTTTTTATTGATCCATCGGGAATAGTCCTTTTTTTCTCGATGAAAGGTACCCTATGTCCTTTCTGGTGTCCCAGACAAAGTGTATGCAAAATTTCATGGTGATCGGTTCAGTAGTTTTTGCGTGAAAAAGTTACAAACATCCATACATACTTTCGCATTTATAATATTAGTAATAGAAGATTTTTGTCTGCGGTTGAATTTTTTGTTTATATTTTTGATAATCCTTCGGGAATAGTACTATTTTCTTGGTGTAAGGTACGCTATGTCTTTTTTGTATCCATGTTAGGGGACAACGTGTAAGCGTGTGTATATAACGTGAGTGACGTATGTGTGTGTGTATTGTGTATAAAATTTTATGATGAAAGCACTAAAGTGTATAAAACTCACTTTTACAATTGTAGTTATTAGTTAAGCTATAAATATAATATAAAACAACACATATTGTTACATACAAAATATAATAGTTATTCTCTAGCGACGTTCCGTAGTTATAAAATGGCCACTTCTACTGACGGCAGTAACCATTTCCTTACAGAAGCACAACACTTGTGATTTTGTGTAAGCGTGTGAGCGACAAGAGACCAGTCGTCGCTATGCTGAAGTTTAACTGCAAATAACTCGGTTGCAAGGTTAAAATAAAGAGGGAACTGATTCTGTCTCATTATCCATTCATTCCAGCCGTATTAAAATATAAACAAAGCGTGTGTTTCTCATTACTTCATGTGAGTATTTCTATTATACCTCATGAATTGGTCATCTTTCCCACACGGCACGGTAAAATGCGTTAACGAACCCGTCATTATTCTCACATATTCTGAACTGTTAAATTTTATAAAGCTGTTGATCTACTGAGATTTTATTTGATTTCATTATATATATATTTTGATCTGAACATTGAAGCTGTATTCGCACGGCAATATTGAAAACCTTGAACGTATAATATGGTAACAATTGAAGCTATATTTCATTATAATATATCCTATATACTAGCTCCTTACAAGTTCTCTAGTTCTAGTAATTAAAAATTTTACATAATTTTGATCCTCTATTGTTTTAATAAATAACAAATATATTATTATTTTTATTTCCTTTAGAAACAGAAATAGACAACGACTTTATTTTATACTAGCTGGTTCCCGAAATTTCGTACGCGTTGAAAAATAAATAATTCATAAGCAACATAACGTTTGACCTCTTGTTTCTATAACACTTTGGCCAGGCGTTAGATGATGAAAGGTATCCTATCCTATGCCTTTCTTTTACCCATCACAACGCGTATGCAAATTCATTATGACTTTACATAACTTCTTCACGATTGGCCGAGTATTTGAGGCCTGAAAAGGTAACAGAAAGACAGACAGAGTAACTTTCACATTTATAATATCCCATTTTTTTGTTACATAAAGCACACTACATTGCTTTATTTGGGCCAAAGCAATGCAGTTCAGCATTTTGATATTAGCGTGTGCTCTGTGTACGTCGCACCGAATAGAGCACAATAGAAGCAATTACCGGTATCTGCCGCTTAGGTGTACACAACAAACAACGCGCACTCAGATAATTGCGCTTGAGATATGGTCTCGGTCGCTACCTACCCATTAATTAATTTACAACTACTAGTAAGTACAAACTAAACAGTCAAATTTACAAGTGCTATAATTTGTTAGTTAGGCTAACAGTTTTCGCTAAGTACCTCTATATCTTAGATCTGAATCTGGACATTTTATAAAATAAATACTTAGTCAGCTATGTCGTCTTCTTCAATAGCGAACAAAGGATTTTAATACAGTTTCCAGTGATGGAAACAGCGATGACGACACGCCTCGTCTTTTTCTTTTTTTAAGTTAAGATTGGCAGGCAGGTTGACGGCCAATTGATGGTATGCAACGCCAAAGGTGCTGTAAGTATGCTGCAGACTATAGTAGAAATAAGGACCAGGAGATTGGAAAGGAATAGGAATAGGAATCAACACACGTTATTTCACTGTGGTCTTCTGTTAGGGGGTGGCTACTGTCGCCAGACGGACTGCCCAAATAAATGCGAAACGTAGTGTGCCTTGCCACTATTAACACATAAGATTCGTCTATGCACAGAAGCTCTTTTTTCTGAAAATTATATATACAAAACTTCCTCGTTTATCGTTAAAATCTATTGGGTGGTTTAGAAAAAGATGAGTTACTATTTATTAATAAGATTAATAGTAGCACTTGCTTTTTAATCTAAAGAAAGGTCTATCTAAGTGGCAAATTTCATCCAAATTCATGCCAAATAGTAGACATGAGGTAAACTATCAAACTCTACAATATTATAATAAATTGACAAACCTAATTTTTAACATTAAAGAATAGCAATGATCATTTTGAAATGTGTACTACATTTTTGACTAATCTCATATAACTAACTTCCTAAGCCATTGAGAATCATTTCCAGATAATGTTGCTTATTTAAAATCATTTATATAATCAAATAGAATTTCTGTTATTTAAAACTAACATGACACATCCATTCTGAATAAGAATTCTTGAAAGTAACCTGTTTACTCTGATTCGTATAAATTAAGGAGAATTGAATTCGTGTTTTGTTAATTACCTATTCATGAATTTCAATGTTTGTTAATATACAAAGAACAATGTTTATAATTAACTGTTGTAAAACTTTTTTCCTTGATTTGATATTTTTACATAGTATAAAATAAAGTTGGCGTCCGTTTGTCCCTCTTTAAGTATGTACGCTTAGATCTTTTAAACTACCCAACGGATTTTAATGCGGTTTTCACTAATGAAAAGAGCGATAAAGAGACAAGTATTGCTCTATAGATGTTTCTATAGGTGAAAGAATTTTATAAATCGGTCCAGTAGTTTTGATTTTATTCATCACCAACGAATATACAAAAATATAAATCTCTCTTCATAATATTGGTATAGATATGACTTTAAAAAAAGAATGTAATATAAAATGTATAAATTAAAAACAAACCGGGGGATAATTCAGATGAAAGGTGAAGGTGAGGAACGTGAATTAATAATGTTACGGTATACACGAAAAATATTCTCGAAATTAAAATATCCGTCTGAAAAGTGAGAACGAAAATTAATAAATGTCATTTAAAAATACTAATTCGTAATATTTTTCAAGGGTATCTTCGTTTTGACATCACCAATGGTGGAAATTTTAAGAAAAGTTTAATTTCCAATCTAATTGTACATTTTTTCGTATTATTATCCATACTTAAAAAATCTTTTGATCGATTGATCGTTTTAGTGATTAGAAGTCTCACAAATATCCGGTTCGCAGATTTTCCTACTCAAAAAAAAATGGTCAGGCACCGAAACAAAGAAACACTCATTACTTTATTTCAAAAGTTTTATTTTTTTTAAATAACATACAAGTACATAATAATAATAGCATCTTTCTGGCATTAAATTCATAGGATTAACATTGCTACAAAGTTTTATTGTTATAATATTCATATAATATTCACAAACTGTACTTTGCACATAACTTATCACTGTGACAAAAAAAATCTGTCTATTTAATATCTGATAATATTCAAAAAAAGTCTGTCTAATTGTGTGCACTAATCTTCTAAAAAGGCTTAATCGATTTTGATGAAAATTTAAATTGGAGATAAAGAAATTAGGAATTATTTTAAAAAATATTAACTTTTGAAATATGTAAAATAATTTCAAGAATCACTCATTAATTTTTTTAACTCATTCTATTCCATTTTCATTCATTATTGTTTTCTATTTGTTACTGCCGCCAAACGCGCTACCAAACTTTATTTACTACCGTCTCTGTAAGCTCTGTCACAGATTATTACCAAAAAACTTATGTAATTAAAAAATATTTTTATTTCAGTCAATAAGTTTTTATTTAGTTTAGTTATCTGAAAGTTTTTTTTTAAGAAATATTTTCGGTACATTCACGTAGACATATGTATACATTCCGCTACGATATCTACTACACAACGTAACTAAATATACAAGGAAAAACGTTCCCTACTGGTTTTGCTAAATCGAAACGTTTACTGTACATATAAAAGTCGTTTAGAGAACTATTAACAATGTTAGCGATGTCCGAAGTTACATCTCTTCGACTAATGTCTTTAGTTCACTCACTAACTTGAATAAATCACGTTGATGCGTAGCCACTGGCCACGTACACAATTTGCTTCAGAGACATACATTTAAATTATAATTACTGGAGACTGAGACATGGCTTTGCACGGATGCTATTTTCTTCTGCGAATTATATAGGTATACAAACTTTCATCGTTTATCGCTCTTTCCATTAGTGAAAACCGTATCAAAATCCATTGAGTTGTTTAGGAGAAAATCGGGGAAAAAAGATAGAGACGGACAGGAATAATATTGTAATACCTGTGTATATAAATTTTATATACTTCCATGTACAGATATAGATATTGATTTCAGCTGCCCTATTCTCTATTTGTGGTTTTTAAAGCGTATAGACTCCAATGTCGACATTAAATTGGAAATACGAGTAATACTTTGTAAAAAGTAAAAACCACACAATAACCGGCCAATAGCTTCATCGACATAATATATAACCACAGTAAAAACACCATAGACATTTTGACAGGTGCTTAGTGAATACCAAAGTAGACAATTGTCGAGTCTATAACCGCATCGAGTCAATAACCACAGCAAAACCACAGATAGAGAATAGGCCCTGCTGAATAAATATCTTTTTTAAATTAAAGAGATTTTTCATAATAAAGAATTTTCTTCTTATATTTCATAAAAGAAAGTGGATGAGTAAGAATATGCCTCAGAATTCTGCACCTTATTTGGAACTTAAAACCTATATAATATGTCCAAGCCTCTATGTACAAAAATAAACAGTTACTTTGACATACTATTACGATCTTGAGTTAATGTTGGTTTGGATCATCATTACGATCCAAACCAACATTAACTCAAGATCAAAATATTATCATTATTACGAAATCAACAAATTAGTTATGTGACCATAATTAGTAGAGAAGTTAAACTGGAGACCCACTTTGCGAAATTTCCCATTATTAGCTAGACCAAATTGGTCTAACTAAGTGTTGAGTTTAGAATCTATTTAGTTACAGCATATTGTATGTTGGACAGTTAAAATGCATAGATGTTATGCAGTAATAACACAACGAGTTTATTAATGTGAATAAATTTCATATTGTCATTCACGAAAAGTGAAATAAGAAAAGACACTCTTATTGAGTTCATAATTATGTATAATTTAACATATATTCAGAAATGTAAAGGAACTCCTCCTAAAATGTGTTTTTGAAACCACTTTTTTACTTTATCAGTTTATTATAAAATTTAATCATCAAGTGCTTTGTTTCAGTAGGAATCTGTCCATAACAAACTTTGTGGACAAGTAAACATTTTTATAAATCAATTTTATAAAAATGTTTACTTGATTTTTTGTTAAAAGTTTGGATCACTTTTCATTCTGGCCGAAGTGATGAAGCCTCGCAGCCATTTTTGCTATCCGCCTTAATTATTGACACGAACTCACTGTGTTTGGGCGGAATTTTCAATAGTGTTAAATAATGCATCCTAGAATCAGGCAAAACCATACCGCTCTCGGGATGGAAATTATTTATTTAAAGTAAGCACGAATGGTATTGTCGAGGTTATTTTACTTTTATTCGTTGAAAGTTTCTTTTTACGTAGTTAACCTTTTTTTTACTGTTTTTACTGCTTCTGTATTTTAGAATTGATATTTTGTAGTGGAACTAATTATTTTAATAGCTTTATTAACACAAAATAATTAAATTTTGGATGAAAATTAAATGGGAAAACAATAATTGTACATAAAACAATTGGGTGCAGAGCATATATTATTTTGTTTAGGTGCGCAAGAAAATCTAGAGTACATTAAACTTTTTTTTGAATTTTTTTTTGACTTGAATTAATAAAACCAACGCCATTTTTGTTGCAATTACGTTGTTGATCTTAATAGGATTAAGGATAAGGAATGAGGTGGGTCGATATTGAAAAGTTTAACAACGTGACCTTAAGGACTTGCTATAATACGTGAAATAATTTTTGAAAAAATATTTATTATATGGATACGGTTAGTTTACGATTTTGTAATATGAATTAATGACGCTATTAATAAAATAAAGCAAAAAATAAAATAAAAATATGTTTTTTTTTTATAAAATAAATTCACACATAATTTGGTTCATTTTACTATGGCTGTTCAAATTTTATGAAGGGAATATTTTCAATTTCAACTTTTATGTAATAAATGTTGATGACTTCATGTAATAAAGTGATATAATTTAGATTGAAAATTTCAAGTAGATTATAAAATCCAAAATCGTTATCCTGTCAATCAGCAATTCAAGGTGAGCTACTGGTAAAATACTCTTAGACAAAATAATTTACTTTTAAAAATTTAGCTGTACTAAAAGGCTTATTTATACCCGGCTCCACCCTTGTCAAGAGAGTCGAGATAAGTAACCGAACTTCTTTACTCGCTTCTAACGTTATCAAGCAGGAGATCTCGTAAATTTTTCTAATCTTTACACGATTCGTTTTCTTTTGTCCGACTCGACTGTACCGAAGTTGGCTCCATAAAACGCAAGTTTGTTTCGGAATAGCCAGTTCGTTTTTGATAAGACCCTTGTCTGCTTGTAAATGTTTAATTTATTGCTGAATCTTTTGTACAAATACACCTCAAGCGCCAACTTCGATTTTCTCTTCTCTTAAAATGATGTAGTGCAGCCATTGCAACATTTACACAGATTTCTCTGATATGATGCTAAGTTTCAAGTAATATAACGCGCACTATCATAGTTTGGAACTCCCTGTCAGCGTCTGTGTTTCCGAGCTCATATAACCCAAATCTATTCAAAGTCGAGTGAATAGGCATCTTCTGGTGATCGCTCCATCATAGGCCTCATCATTATGTCCTTTTTTGTACCCTTGACAACGTGTATGCGAAATTTCATGATGACCGGTTGAATACTTAAAGCGAGAAAGCGCAACAAACAAACAAACTCACTTTCGCATTTATAATATTAGAAAAAAACAAAATTAAAATGTAATATCTAAATTAAAAAGTAAAAATCAGGTTCGAACATCTGAAGCTGGCCATTGTACCTGAAATAAAGTAAAAAGCAATTTAGTTTAGTTACTCATCTTAAAACTCGTAATGATATCTTTTCAGGCAACATTCCAAAGTTAAAAATAATAAGGCAAGTTTAAATTCAGGATTTGACACGGCATTAAAGATATTGGTTTGCGGTTGAGAAGTTTTAAATTAAAATATGGTTGTTTCGCGTTCAAAACTTTTATAACCGGAGCATGAAAAATGTTTCCAGGCTTTAGCTTCATTGTCTTTCTTGGTAATTTGTATTCTTTAAACATTTTTATCTTTATCAAATAGTTTACTTTAGTGTACGTACCTTATATTTTCAGCTATTATTCTATATCTATCTATACACTTATTTTAATATTATTTCATAATAAAATAATATGTGTGTAGAGATAGAACGCGTTTTCCATATCGTGGCCTCTATTTGATAATTCTTCTACCCTATCGGTTATCCGCTTTGCGACAGACCATTGCCACTGCAACATGCTACCAGGGCCACGAAACCTTAGTGCTTAGCTCGCATAGTGCTCACTTAGCACTGCAAGCGTCAGGCGTCAAGCTTCAAAATTTCGATGCAATTTGCAGCGCCGTGTTTGTGACCTCAAAACTTATGAATCAGTTCTACCATGAGATCCCACATTTCGTCACGATACGTCATCACTGGCATAATTAATGCATTGATTATAATTCGGTCTTCATGGCGACTGTACACATTCGCCGAGACATCCCGAGACAGGCCGAGAGCGAGTATGTACATGTTGCTCTCGTCTCGTCTCTGTCTCTTGTTCTCGTCTCAATGAATCTCGGTCGCTCTCGCGGGGAAAACCAGAGCGAGCATGTACACACTCATTCATTTAGTTGCCCGCTGACTGTGTTTGAGACAACTATGTGATCTAACGAGCGCGAATCCACCATTTTCTTTTTCTCCATGGCCTAAGAGATTTCATTTTGTGGTAAATATGTAAAAATTATAATAGCTCACGGCACAGAGGCAAACAGCAGCAGCAGTTCCTATGTTCATTGTCGCGGGAGTCTTCTGTTCAACTGTCAAAACGAGTGTGTACAGATATGCTCTCGACGAGAGGCTCTCGTCGAGTATGTACGGCCGCGGTCAGATATTACGGCAGTGATTATACGTGAACAGATGACGTGGCTTCCAGCAAGCTGCCCAACCCAGCCGAATTCTTTTGTCAAACTCTTGCTACAGTTGTTCCTACATAGCTGGATTTTATATTTTATATTTCGTTTATTATTATCGTTGTAAAAAAAAATAACAACAAAAAAATAACAAAAAATATAACAACCATTTTTATTTTACAAATATGCCATCAAAGTTTGTTAGTTACGAAGTCAGCATGTTTTCAGTTAGAAATAAGTAAATACTTCCAGTATAAGGACAAAGAGTCGGTCTACATTCAAACTACAGTGTCCTATTGTACAGAAAAAAAATTAAAAGTTAATTTGATATCCCATTGTCTCTCACAAAATGTAAAAAGATATTCAGTAAAAACTAAAAAATTATTACAGCGCACGTTTCGCTGTAGTCCCATGAAAGTGTAATCTTAAGCTCTCAAAGTAATTCCTCATATTGTATGGAAACATCTAGAGGTACGTGCACACTAATTCAATTTGCGCGCTCACACAAAACTTGAAGAGTGCAGTCGCGAAAAAAAGCGTCACACGTAAAAGTGGTAACTTGTGTTACAAAGGGGCAACGAGTCCATGTCGCGAAGCCGGATTAACATGGAAATTGAATCAGCTCGCACGACAAACTTGCACAGGACAAAGCTTTGCTCCTTCCAGTATGTATTTTTCGTTCTTTTTTACCGGGCGTGATCGCGACGCTATTGTGCACGCGCCTGTACTTTTTGTCGCTTTTTGACGACCCTGGCAATTTAATTGTCGGTCGCTTTTGTTCGCGATTGTATTACGGGGCGTCGCGAAGAAATCCAAACTGTTCTCAAATAAGTTTTTCATTTGCCAGACGAATGTTCCTTTTTGTCTATAATTTTTCGTTTAGTGAGTGCAGACTATATAATGTAGAAAAATGTATTATAAATCATAGTTATTTATATATAGCTTATATATAGTTATATAGCTTATTTTATATGAGTTTTATATCAAAGTTATATAAACTTAATTGCGCGTGATATTTATTATTATTAATTATGTTTTATGTTATATTGTTATACAAAAACGTTATATAACATGTTACTTAATTTGGTCATAAATTTTGAAATAAGAATTTTTTTTAACAAAGCACTGGATCAGTACGATCCACATTCGGACTCATTAGGAACTAAATAATGAGTTAATGATTGCCTACAAAATGAATGTTTCGTTAAAAATTGTATATAGGTGAGAGAGCACGTAAATCACAGTTGAGCGTTGATTACGTGGCGGTGACGCGGTGTGGTCTGAGTGTTAACGAGGTTGCCTCGATTAGCACACCTCGGTGCTAGTTAGTGCCTGATACAGTAGGTGTGACTGATAGGTGTTAGGTGTTAGCAAAAATTAGTTTGGTTTCATTTTTCGCTTATCTTGATTAAATTTGTGTTGATAAATTAAATTATCAAAAAACAATACCTAAGTACCTTGTGAAAACTGATGAAACTTTTAATAACCATCCTCATAATACCTAACATTTATAATTTATATTTATAATTTACAATAATAATAATATGTTATGTTTATAACAATTAATGCGAACGATTTTATGTTTGGATTTTTGGATGATTGTTTATCAATAACGCAAAAACAGCTGAACGGATTTGAATGAAATTTGACACACAGATATATTATTACCTGAATTACCATATAAGATATACTCTTTATCCCGAGGAATTTTCTAAAAATATAAATGATTCGGCGCCACTGTCGTCAATAGTATTTTTATAAGCAGCTAGTATTTTTTATTTATTAACAATCTCGTGTAATAATAGCATATTTGCTGATGTGTTTCGTTGTAAGTGAGTCAGGGATGCCAAAGCCCTTAATCCTACTATAGTCGGCAGAATATTTACTTGCAATACCTGTCGCGTTGCTTGTGTTAAAGGCGACCAAGTGGGCCGTTGCCAAAGATCAAAGAGAAATCATTCGCTTGTGGAGAAATATACTATTACGTACAGTGCAGGAGTGGATTCAGTAAACTTGTTTGCATAGTTTTGGCGTACATGAAGTGCATGACACTTACTATGTATGTACCGGTATCAATAGGTTGAAAACTCTAGAAAACAGCGACGTGATTGTTTTCTTCGAAACAATTTAGAATTCAATTTACCTTATACAGTTCAAGGAAACTGTTTTATTTTTTTTACAATACTTACTACAACAGTTTTCGATTATATTATGTAGCATAGTAAAACGTTTCATAATATAATCTGAAATAAATTAAATCAAATCGCTTATTTCTAAAATATGTCATATATTTTAGAAATAAGCGATTTGATTGATCACATTTTCGCACTTAGGCGAAAGTAGCCACGGCGTACCTCCATTTTCGGGTACGCCGAGTTTTTGACAGGGAGCACAGGCCTCCCTGCGCTGGATAGGCGTGGCGGGGCACCGAAGTCGTGTCATAACGTCCCCGCGACCCCGTTCATTATTAACGGCCGCGTTGATAGAAAGTCGTTGAGTTTTAGCCGGTAGGAATCCGGCATAACTCGGCAGTGTCCCCTACACAGCCGGGTATCCAAGAGGATTTCCCAACGTTAAAAAAAAAGGCGAAAGTAACCATCAAGTGGAACTTGTCAACAGCTTGTCCTCCAACCTTAATAATATATAAAAAAGTATAAATAATGTACAAAAAAAGTTTGTGTTTCCGAGCTCATATAACCCAACTCTTTTCAAAGTTCGAGTGAATAGGCCTCATCTTCGCTACACGGTTAGATGCTGGCCAAGAGCAAACCCATCTTTAATTATTTAAAAAAAAAAGTTTTATCAGACGGGAATTACTAAAGATTAATTCAAAAATTTAGGAAATGAGATGCATTACGAGTATGTAAGTGATAATGTAATAAAATAGATGCACAGTTTGAAGAAAAATATCAAAACTCTTCTCTTATGAAGGGACAAATGCACAGTAAAAAATGGCTTTCATTATTAATTACTATGGGAACCAAGCAAGGTGTTTCTATATGTACTTACAGAAGTAATTGCAGTTTTGTCCATTAAGTACAATATCTCAATGTCAAAATAATTTACAAACAAAGCAGCCCTGTAATTTTTCATTTCATTACTTTTGTCACAACATGTGTAATTTTACATGATTTTAAACGGAATATTAATGATTTGATGGCAATTTATTAGTAAGTTGGTAATAAATAAAAAACTTTGTACTCATATAGGTATATATACAAGGTCATCACATCACATAGGTAGTCATAAACTGTTGAAGCACGTATGATGATAGTAACCACCGTTTTACAGAAGATAATCCTGAAATAACTGAGTCTGCGCTGTTGTATCAAATTATGTTAATAATATTGCCACCTCTCGCTGGCCTGATTCCCACCTCATATTTGAATTTGAATTTTTATGGCATTTTCGTGGTATAAAAATGGAATTACAATATTAATTAAAATAATTTTATTTATTTATTTATTTCTCAAAAGGTACACCAACAGCACAAACAAAAAACTTACAATTTTAAGGCATACACAGATAAACTACGAACTAGAAATTGAAGGAAAGGAAATAAATCCTACTTATATGTTTGTTACTCTGTCACGCAAAAGCTACTGAAGGCACCTCGATGAAACCTTACAGTTATATAGTTAATAGATATTACATAATAGTCTGTACATCAAATATGTTATGTTACATATGTTATCGAGATAAAAAAAATGTTTTTAAATTTTTTTCATGTTTGTCTCAGATCTCAGAAAAGGATTTTGATGAAATTATGCACATACGAGTTGATAACTACCTAAATTAACATAAAAGTATACTTTGTATCCTGGAAAATATTGAGTTCCTGAGGGATCGTCTAAAAATATAAAAAAATTGAATGCCAATGTCGCCGTGGTGGCGCTACCGTCGTCGTCACTGCTTCAATTTGACATTGTCAACATTGTCCCTTATTATTTATATTTAATACTTATTTATTATTAAATGATATATGTTAATATTTATTTGAATAGAGCAACCACAGAAGATTCTTGCCGGTTTCTGCCTCGTAGCTTTCGAATCGGTATTATCTCAAATAAACTTTTATTATACGCAAATAAATAAATATCAAAATATTAAAAGTGACATAATTATATTAATACATTATATTTTAAATATTAATAAAATTTGGAAATGATGAAGTGTTTAAAAGTCGAAGGTATAGTGCTCTTTAATCAGTTGATGAATGATTAAAAATTTACTTAACCAGTAGTTAAAAAGACGTTAAATTACAAGGGACCGTTGTAACGAACATTTTACTAATTAAAAAACATATCAACTTTTTAGACTATTTGTTTGTTACAGAGATCAAAGTCTGTTAGTATTTGGACAATATGGACGCATTTGATATTGAATTTGTAAAACCATTGATACCTAGTTTAAATTACTTGCTCAATTTTAACATTTTTATTTTCGATCAGAATATTTCCTTTTTTAGGAGGAATGTTTTGCCTCCTTTGAAATGGTTATGCGTACTGTGCTATGATATAGGTTTGTTTAGTTATTTGATACATGCGAGGCAAATTTCAATTCCTGAATTTATGGAATTATTATCTGTCGCGATAATTGTAGCACAAGGTAATAAAATTAGATAAATAAGTGTCATATGTAATATATAAAAAATATATTTGTTTTAATTATTTTGGCTGGCTTCCTTGTGGAAAATTTCCTTAATGTTACCTTTGTCATTAGCACTCAAAACATCCAATTTCGTATGTAGATGTGTGCCAAATACATTTCAATCCATTTATATTAAAATTGTGTCCGCCAATCTTTTCGATTTAATGTTACTAATGAGATGGATTTGAGTTCAACTAATGAGTTCTACATTAGTTACTAAATAAATAAAAATATTGTTTATCGCATAAGACAAATGTTAGTCCGTTTATTCTTTTGCATTTTTACCAGTGCATAATTTTGTGAGGAAGAACTGGAAAGAAACCTCAAATTTACTATTTACAATAAATATTTAACAATTAATTTACCCCACCTGTCAACGATCCGATCTTTTCATTAAAAATAATCATAAACTATTATTAGGTATATGATAGTTTATGATCTTTATTATGTGAAGTACATTGTTTTAGGCATGCTTAAGGGGTTTTACATAATATTGAAGAAAAATGAATTAAGGGAGATAATTTTGGAACTCGGTTTGGCATGGACACCAACATTGACTGATAAGCAAGTGGAAATAAAAAATAGGATACAACCAGGACTATATCGTTTGATTAAAGGTTGACATTCTTTGCTATTGTAACTTCTAAAAGTAGAAATAGTGAGTCGAACCATCATAAGATTACAGCAGTATACTTTGTCCAAGATTAGTATATTTCTTGATTTTGATTACTATACTTAGTTATTAATTTTGTTACAGGGTTACACTGGTCATACATTATTATGTGCATCCAATACGTGTCTTCACCGTTACAAATAATGTTTTTCAAGACTTTTATACTTCAACAAGAATGTGAATTATTCTTGTCGACTTCTGTATATTTGGGCTTTGATTTCAAGTATAATTGGGCGGTATACATTTTGACATACATTTTCGTTTCATATAGTGGTAAGTAAAAAAAAAAAAAATGTTATTCCATAGTTACTTTGTCACCGCATCAATTTTGCGTTGCCTATATGCCATCAGTGGCTCTTACTGGCCCCTTAGGATTTACTAGAATAGTTTAGAGTGGTTAATAGACAATATCCTTGTGATGAAAATGTTCATACATCTTTTAGTCACGATAAAACAGTTTTTATAATACATTTTACTAATTTATAAAATGTACTAAACATTCTTCGTACTGTAGTTAACCTCAAATCGTTCTTCCCTTTTTTTCTTTGTATCACATTCGTTTTCTAAGTATTCTCAAATTTCATTTTAAGAATGTATATATATATATATATATATTTATTTTCAAGTATGTTCGTGACACAATACGCAAGTATTTATATATTTTTCTCCATCAGATTTAGCAGCGCTCATCATCGCCACCAACAGTCATGTGGGCCATCAAAACGCTTGAATATTGCTTTCTTTAGGAATTAAACTTGAGAAACTTAGTTTAATTGTGTATCTCGGGCAACAAGTTTCACAAAATCTCTTTTATCGATGTAAACAAATCAGTATTGTTTAAGTTAGACCCCTCTAAATATCAAGGAAGATAAACTCTTTAAGGGAAAAAAAATAATTATGCAAAACATGGCCGCAAATAAAACATCACTATTGAAACATTCGCATATTTAAACTTCCTTTTAACTCTACACTGTCACATTCTTCAATCAATACCAAATACTTACTGCCTGCTCCAATGTAATCATATGTACTCTTTACAGTTTTGTTAACAATATTCATATTTCATGGCCCTGATATGTTACTGATCACCTTGACTGGACACATCAGTACAGAATTCCTTTTACTTCAAGAAGATCTATTTCATACTAAATCCGGTGTCGAAGAAGATTCGCAAAATCACATAAAGAATATAATTAAACGACACCAAAAGTTGATATTGTAAGTAAAGATTTAAAAGTGGCTCTAAAGTGTAACAGTAGCGTATATCTATATGTAATGTGTGACAGCAGTAGCAGTTGTCTTTGTAGTGACTGCGTAGTCTTCGGGCACACTGCGTTTCGCAGTCATTTGGTCAGCCCGTCTGGCTGCAGTAACTACCCCCTTACAAAAGACCACCGTGAAGTAACAGCAGCAGTGCTGTTGTGTTTCGTTGATAAAGGGATGTCAGAACCAACTTACAGCAGTCAGCCTGTCTATCATCCTTAACATAAAAATATATTACGTCTCTTCCATTTGCTTGGAAATTGATTGATTACATAATTATATATAAAAAAAAAATTCTATGTAAAAAAAGAATTGTAAAAACCATACCGCTATAGAATATTACAGTTATTTGATTTTATTGAAAAATCTCCAGCTGTATTAAGTATATAAATAATTAAAAATTCTGTTTCAGAATATCGGAAAAACTCGATAATTTTTTCAACAAATTAATATTTGTTAATTTTATGTGCACGAATATAACATTGTGTTTTTTCGGCTTTCTCACTAAAGTAAGTAAACGCAGCGTTACCATAACACGCAATTTCATAATATGCACACACATACACACAAGTTGCCTTTTTATTACTTATTTGAGTTTAACTGAGTGGAAATTAACAAATAGTGATTTTCTTACAGGTATTACGAAGTCCGGCAGAATTTATAAAATGTACAATCGGTGTAATAGGAACTATGCAGCCGATTTTGGTTATATGTTATTTTGGAGAGCTTCTCGCACAAAGTGTAAGTAAGGCCATAGGTTAAAAGTTTTAATAATTTTACTTCCTTCATGTTTAACATGATTTACAGAGTTCACAAATTGCCGACAGCGCTTACAAAAGTGAATGGTACAATGACGATGGGAGACACAGAGAGATGATTATCTTCATCATTAAAAGGTGTGACTATTAAGAATTTCTTATTCTGAGTGAGGATATAATTCTGAGTGAGGAAATTCTAGAAATAGGTGAACGTATCCCCATCCCATTCCGGAAAATTTCGCAGTAACGGAGCTGCTGGGAATAAGCCCGACTGTTGGCCTTAATTTTGGCCTTAACTGTCGACTTGATGAAAAGGCACAATGTAATTCAGAGTGGTATGGAAACACACGCTTTACGTTTCCATGCGAAAACCACAAACCGCCGAAATAGCTCACAGATAGCTTAAAAAAATAAAGTGAGAGTGGCCAGATCCTTTAGCTCGTAATACGAGCTAGCTCTTTAACAAAGCTGAGATAAACTTAAGAAAAGTCATTTTTAAGGAAATAAAGAAACTACTAATTAATATCCCTATATTTCAGATCTCAAAAGCCGTGCTATTTGACATTTTTTGGATTGTCACCAGTCACTTTGAGGTCATTTTCAAAGGTAGGTTCCATTATTGTTTTTATGATAAATGAATTATGATGAAAAGAAAATGACTTACCTACTTATCGGTAAATGCCTAGGTCGCCTAGAAATACAACCAACACCAGAAGACTGCAATTGTGCTGTCCACTCTAATTGGTGTTGTTAATTTTGTTTAATTTCTACCACAATAATTACCTATTTTAGTTTACAATAATCACCTACATATAATAATAAATTAGTTTACAAACAAAAATGTAATATAGAATACTTAGGTTTAAAATAAAATTACATTAATTTTTTACAGATGTTGAGTACGACATGGTCCTATTTCTCCCTAGTATCAAAAGTTTACGAAGAACGAAGTAATAATTAAAAATGAAAAAATGTACTCTTAATCATTATCATCATGTCAATTGTAGGACGTCCACTGCTGGACATAATAATGTCGGTCCAGCGTTGAACCGCTGCCATTACTTATATAGTCGTCGGTCAATTTTGTAGTTGGATATGAAATATTATTACTATAGCTATAATAATGCGCTTTCCGGTTGGTTTTAATGGCCTTAACGTTATTTAATAAGTTTTTAAATGTGGTCTTTTTTTATTATTCCCCCTGGGGGGTCCTTTATGATCTACTGCACTTTTAATCCACAGATAAATTTAGACTTGTAGCTAGGCCGACCAGGATAAAAGACTACGTTCTCCACCAGCGAAACTATTTAGTTAACTGCAAAATATTACTTAATAATTATTTCCATGTTATGAGCACAACATGAAGTTACTACTTCCTTATTACGAGCGTTTACAACGAAAGTGCCAATAAATATCTACATGACACACAATGACAATTAAATAGAACATAATTATTTAACATGAACTTCATAATGACAGACCATTAAAAATGTTTGATGTTGATATGAAACTAGATTATTGGTCAGAGATGTATACCACATTGATGTATAGTAAGTTTACTTTGATATACAGTTGTCTGCTTATTGTTCTTTTTTAAAATTATTTTAAAGTAATATCAGCTACATCAATGGTTACATTACATTACATTACATTACATAACACTGTTACGAGTTCAATGATTTTATCCCATCTCAAAAATGCCTAATGTGCCTATAGAAGTTTTCACTTCAAAAGTTTTATTAGGCAGGCACAGCTTTATTTTCGTGGATCATGTGACTAATACAATATTGCACAGACACCAACATTGAGTTTTCAGTAATAAAATAATAGCACTTATGGATGAAGTTTTTATATTACTTAATAAAACATTAATTATTATGTGCTTGTTTCATTTTTATTCTTATTAAATTTTAATATAAAACTAAATTATCAAACAAATGTTTAATACGCTTCCTTAGTCACTTTTCTTAAGTTTTTCTTAGTTCGGTAGCGCATTAGCTGCGCTTCTGGGTTGCTGGTATTATCACTTATAAGTCCTACTAATATTTGCTCTAAATTCTAATATTTACTAACTAAACTATTTCACGCAAAAACGGCCGAACGAATTTGAATGAAATTTGGCACACAGTACCCTGATGAGTTAATATATAGGATACTTTTTATCTTGTAAAAATGTTATATGTTCCGGAGGGATCGTCTAAAAATATGAAAAATTAGGCGCCACTGTAGTCATACAACATTACTGCCACAAATAAATACTTACCCAAGGAAGAAATGTGACTGTAATTTCATTGAATACATTTTATGACTGTATTCACAATAATATGTGACATTATACTTACAAGCTTTGCATTCAAACGCAGTCGAATAATAAAGGATTTGCACACAATTATGTAATTATGCACTTGATATGATAAATTATAGGGAAATATTTCATAACAACGCAATTCCCTCGATTTTACAAACATTGCTTTGAGTAAACTGCAGAAACAAATTGAAAAATAGGAAAAATGGACGAGTTCGACGTTGAATTCACTAAACCGTTACTACCTAGCTTAAAGTTGCTATTTATTTGTAATATATTTATTTTTCACGAAGAAGCATCATTTTTTAAGAGGGTTATTGTGTCGCGTTTGAAATTGATATTTATCTTGTGTTATAGCATAAGTTTTTATGCGCGCTTATATTTGGAGAATGACATGCATTTTCTGGAATTCGTTGACACAATAGGTATAGCCATTTCAAGCACACAAGGTAATATATTTTTTTGTGGCTTCAGGTACATATCCGTTAGACAAAGAGAGAAAATTTTATTACAGTTAGTGGCAAGGGCACACTGCGTAGCGGTCAGGATATTGAGAGGAACCGCACCATCACGTTTGAGGCGGCGTCCCTCCGGGGTAGAATTACCGCCCGTTAATTGGGCAATGCGCAAGCGATTTAAACTCAAACATATATTGTTTCTTCGGTGCTATTTCTTTGACATGGTAACCTTGTTTTAATGTAGCAGCTTCAAGTAAAAATTCGGGGATTAGTTTATACTTAATTGTAATAATAGCTTGTTTTGTTTTACACCGGTGACCTTGATCGTTTTTACGAATTAGGTGTATTTCTGAACAAAAGTGCATTGCACTATAGCATTAGTGTATTTTTTACCTTTGTAGTAATATTTAAAGCAGTCGTCCTAATAACGAGAAAAAATGAATTGCGAGAAATTATTGAAGAACTTGCTATCATTTGGAGAACGAAATTAACTGATAAACAATTGAAACGAAGGAACAGTATTCAAGGATGGCTTAATACTTTCATTGCAGGTTTGTGTACTGGAAAGTAGTTATTAACGATAGAATAGATAGTTATTTTGAGATTTATTTTAAAGATTTTCACAGAGAATGCACTGCTAAACCGTTAAAAATAATATAGTCATGATAATTTTGTTTTGGGCAAAAAATCTTTTAAGACATTCATTCTATTTCATTGTTCTGTAAGCAAATATTCGCAAGATTTGTGCACATTGCACAAGCAAACATACTTGTTTGTTATAATATGTACAATGGTATTCGTGTATGATATTGCTTCATAATCGAAAAATTATATGAATGTCCTAATAATTCCAAACATAAATAGGGAATAATTTTGTTTTCAGTGTTATATTGGGCATATCTTATAATGGGCTTTTTAATAACATGTGAAGGGCCACTTGTAATCTTGATCAAAACTCTTATCCTGAAACAAGAATTGGAATTCTTCATTATCGTTCCCATATATTTTCCGTTGGATTACACAAATAACTGGGTGTTATATTCATTTGTATATATTTTCACATCGTACAATAGTAAGTAATTTACATTTTCATTGCAAGGATTTTAGGTAAAACTAAGCATGTTCGTTCATACCTTTTGATTTTTTTATTTAATTGACACATCATTGTTATTATATATATACTCTTGTCACAAAAAAAAATTGATCAAATAAACATTATTCAAATGAGTAATTTGACATTTGTAGTCGTATTGAAGCGTATATTTAAACCTGGAAAAAATACTTTTAAGTGCTTTATATTGTCACGAATCAATCAATCAATTATATTGCTTCAATCGTAATAAATTGTTGTAATGGACATAATGACTAACAATTAATCTAAATATATTATATTTTTTCAGTAATGTTGGCAACTTTTGTATTTATTGGCACTGATATGCTATTGGTTGTTTTGTGCACACATATCAGTACAGAGTTCATATTGCTTCAAGAGGATTTACTTCATACTAAATCTAATTTACCAGATGATTCGGAACACTCTATTAAAAATATAATCAAAAGATACCAGAAATTGTTAATGTAAGTTTACAAATTCATGAGCTCTTTAGTTGATTTGTTATTTATACTATTATTGAATTGAAAAAAAAAGTGTTTCTTTATTTAATTCATCATTGACTTCGGAATTAAAAAAAACTATATTCATTAATAAAAGCTTCTATAACCTAGGATTTTAACATTGTTATTTTCCTTTGTTTCAGAATATCAGAAAAAGTCGACATTTTTTTTAACAAGATAGTATTTGTTATTTTTGTAGGTACTAGTATAATTTTGTGTTTTTTTGGATTTCTCGTTCAAGTAAGTAATCCCATTTTCACTTTGTTAGTTATATAATATAATCAATAGTCCTTTACATTGTACTATAGATTTCCAAAAACAGAAACACATTTCTTATAGACAGTTCGTGATCCAACAGACATTATAAAATGCACACTCATTGTAGTAGGAATGTTGCTGCCGGTTTTTATGATCAGTTATTTCGGTGAACTTATTGCAGAGAGTGTGAGTATTCCAATTCCTACAAAAAAAATTATTAAAATGAAGATTTCAATTGTTGAGGACACAATAATTGCACATAACTAAAAAAAAGATAAAAATCAACCCAAACTTATTTTAGACAATTTTTAAGTGCCACAATTAATATTTTCTGATTTATTTAATACTGAATGTATTTTTATTTAATTACAAAGTATCAATGATTACAAATAATTTGTATGAGAAAAATATAACATACCCAGAAAAACTAGAGTTAACACTGTTGATATAAAAAAAAAATAATTTCTTTTTCCTCGGGAACATTACTTTTTTTCTGGATGAAAAGTAACCCTATGTAAAATTTCATTATGGTCGGTAGAGAAGTTAAGGCGTAAAAAGGCAACAGACAGACAAACAGACAGAGTTACTTTCACATTTATAATATTGGTATGGATTATTGAATTTAACTTTGTTTATGATATAACCTATTGAAAATAATGATTACTGTTTATTACTTCAAAGTTAGGACAGTTAACCGTTAGACTGCATGCTATCCTTTTTTAAAATATAGGATTTAATTCAAAGTGAAAATTATATTTCAGAGCGCACAAATTGCCGACAGCGCATATGGAAGTGAATGGTATTATGAGAATGCGAAACATAGAAAAATGATTATCTTTATTATTATCAGGTGAAACTTATAATTTGTGGGGTTTTCTTTTTGATAATAATTACTCATTTGGCTCGATTAAACTGCGTCTTTATTTAAAATTAAATTATACACGTAACACTTCTTTACACACGACTACATCATTCGCCATCTTTTTTTGACTCCCCCTCTACCTCATTCCTCCATTCATTTTCTATATGATACTTTCCGTTTAACAACAAAATCAATCTCATTAATCAGAATCGAAAAACGAATTCCTAACGAAAAAACGAACATAATAATGTGAAACGAATTTTCTGAAATGAACCAAATGCTGAATTCGTAAGAAAAACACGCCGAGTAACCTTATAGATGTTCTTCTAAATCTAAATTCTAAAAAAATCTTCTAAATTAGATAACAATTTGTAGTATAGAAAATTTTACACTAATTAATATCAAGACTTAGATTTTTTTTTTAAGAAAACATTTTACTCGTAGTTAACAGTAAATTTAAGTTATAGGTATTAGATAGTTTTTACTGGGAAATAGATTAATTTGCTAATGGGGTTTCATATATATATATACAGTCCTGTGGCCTGTATATATATGAAACCTTAAGCAATGTCGACTTTAAGGTGACAAACCTTTTCATACCGTGACTTTACTTGGTATACTGTTACTTTGGAGTTATTTCCATGACATGGTTACTTGGGCTGCCCTGGACTTGCCTTGGAAAGTAGTTTGCCCGATACCCAACTCCTCAGCAATTTACAGCAGATACACCACGATCGGGCTCATTTAGAATTGTCTAAATAGTATGTCGGGATTTATTTTATAATTTCTAATTATAATAAGTACAGACAATTTCAGTGTATATAACTTTCAAATATAATTTTTACATAAATACTTCCTTTTACAGATCTCAAAAGCCGTGTTACATTACCTCCTTGCAATTAACACCTATCTCTTTAAACTCGTTTTCAAAGGTTGGTTAATCTCATTAATTATTTATTATTTAAGGTATATACGAGATACTACGATTTTCTTGAGGTAAAATATTAATGTTAGCTAACTAATATACATTAATTTAGTAGCTAGCTAGTAATTTAGCCCCCTTACAGAAGACAACCGTGAAATATAAGCACGTATGCTGTTGTGTTTCAGTTAGCGAGTAAGGGATGCTAGAGCCCATTTTCTTATCCCTTATCCTTAATACTACTGGATTCGACAGCATCTCTAGCGTTGTTTGTGTTAAAGGCGACGGTATCCATCTCTACCATCAAGTGAACCGTCAGCCTGTCTGCCGACCTTAGCATATAAAAAAAACTATATTAATTAACTGCAAAATATTAAATGTTAACAATTATTTCCAGGTTATAAGCACAACATGGTCTCACATATCCCTTATTACGAGCATTTATGAAGACAATAACTAATAAATGTGTCCAAAATATTTTTAATCAAAAATAAATTGTTTTTATTAGCTTATTAATTATTTTATATCACTATAATGTTAAAAATTCAATATAAATAAAAAACAAATATAGATTATAATAATATGCACAGTTTTAATTTTTTTGATCACGTGATTAAATAGAATATTTTTTACAGACACCAACATCGAGTTTTCAGTAATGACTAGACCTCACTTTATATTACTTAATAAAATGTTAATTAAAATCTGTTTCTTTCTTTTTTTGTCCTAACTTTTTAATATTATAAAAGTAATTTTGTTTGTTTGTCACGCTTTCAAGACTCAACTACTCAACCGACCATCATGAAATTTTGTCGGAATGTATATATATATATACTCCCTGTACAATTAAATTTATTGTAATTTTATTTATTTTATTTTTAAAGAATATTAATTGCGTAATATTGACGTGAAATTTGGTATAGGTACTGTTATTTCGGTGGTATTTCCATGACATGGTACCCTTGAACTGATGCTGTAGCATCAAGTAGTCTGCGGGATACCCATTAAAATTCCCATAAATTCCTGGGATTGTCCGAATCTTCTCTCCGCAATTATGATCAAAATTAAATACAGATCACGTTCTCCTCACTCTGGTCCCTTTTCCATCGAAGTACATAAAAACAACACATCCTATTACAATCCCTTGGTTAGGATGTGTCGAAGTTATAATGATATGGTTATCGGGTGTGAGGTCGGTTTTGATATATTTGACGGCAGGTTTTCTAAATTCAAAAATAGTTTAAGACTAATATTTAAGTAGTTTGTGTTTTTTTTAAATTTATGTATATTAATTTGTTTTATTGATTTGTTTTTTATCTGTGATGTAGAAAAGAATTTGAAATGCACAAGTAGGTATACTTAATTCTGTCCAGTCAGTCAGTAATTTACGTTTAAACGCCTTATCTACTGAAATAATTTTCATGAGACTTGTTATGGAGATAATGACGGGCATTATTTTTGTTATGGAGAAGCACGGTTTTGTTAGCTTCTAAAGATATAAAAGGGAATTTTTTTTTTCTTTTGAGTAGATATAGTAAAAGAAATGTTAAGGTTTTTTTTAAAGGACCCTTATAATGATAAAGTATATAGGTTGCAACTTAGGGCGACAATTAGTTTCAACTTTGTATGTAGATGGTAATTTACTGTAAATGGTAATAACTATTTAAATGAATTTAAAAAAAAATCACAAATATTTTGAGTTAAACTTTAGGGTCGATACAGGCAACTTTATAGAGAATTATAATATTTATTAATTTTAAGTCAACTTACATTGTATTTTTCCATAATATATTATTTGTCTTACAAATACAATGAAATAAGTACTTAGTTAAGTTTCTATGAATTGTTAAGTGTTCACAGTATTTCGAATAGCATAAATTTTCAAGTATAATTATTATTCATTTGTTACTTTTGTTAGCAATCTAATCGACTCCAGATCGATTTAACTAATGAAGAAAGGCTACATATTGTAAACTAATTGGTGCCCGCGACTTCCAAATATGTAAAGTATTTTTTTATTTTATTATAAAGGGTGGCAGACAGGTTGACGTTTCACTTGATGATTGGTGGTTATCGCCGCCAATCATCAATTCTTTCCGATTCTTTTATTCCGACCGATTCTTTTATATATATATATATATATATATATATATATATATATATATATATATATATATAAAAGAATCAGTCAGTGGCACAGTCAGAAGTTTAGAAAAAACATGTCAATCGTCGGACGTCAGAAGTGAAAAATTAACATTAAAAAAAGTTAAATAGTTACTTTTTGACGACAGATTTCACTGCTTCGGAAGGTTATAACGCGCTATCGTTTCGTTCCTCAACGCGAACTATACTTTTATACAAAATTCCTATAAAAGCGTCACTGAGCGTCACTGAGTGTCACTTAGAGTCACTTAGCGTCACTTAGCGTCACTTAGCGTCACTTAGCGTCACTTAGCGTCACTTAGCGTCACTGAACGTCACTTAGAGTACTTCGAATTCACTGTTTTACCCCCCTACCAAATTCCCCATACTAACTGCCCAACTTCCTAAAGAAGTTTTCACTACAAAAATTTGGAAATTCTATTTGTAACGATATTCTATTTAATAAAGAATTTAGTACGTAATTCAGGATAGCCTGTTCACCGTAAACTATGCTTTTCTGTGATTAAAACAAGTCGAAGGCCAATTTGCTAGTTTCTTTAAATTGTAATTGTTTACTTACAATAAGCTTTCAATAAAATAATAAATAACAGGGTAATATTTTGCAACATTGTAATGAAAGTTATTTAAAGATCAACATTTTTGCAAAAATTGTAGAAAAATATTGAACATTAAGGAATATGGACGCGTTTGATGTTGCATTTGCAAAACCACTAATACCTGGTTTAAAGTATTTATTTTTTTGCAATATATTCGTTATGGACGAGAATGTATCGTTTTTTAGGAAAATTATTTTATCACCTTTGAAATGGTTTCCCGTTTTGAGCCATGTTATGAGTTTGTATCTTCATTTAATTTTGAATGATGCAATACATCAGTCATTTACCGAATTCATTGAAACAATATGTGCAACAATAATTATTTCTCAAGGTACCTAACAATTCTTTTTATTTAAAAAAAAATGTTATGTAAAAAATTATTTGATCTATATTGTTTGACTATAGACTTGTGCATTCTTAAAAATATAATCCTACAAAAATATAATATTATTTTCAAAATATTAAAAATCTAAGCCAATACTGACGTTTCTAAAACCAATATATTTATAACAAAACTCAGCGTTTCCTCATACAATCTAATACAAAAAAAAAATAAAAAAATGAAAAAAAAAAACACAAAATTCCTTTAGAGATTTTAGTTAGCACTAATAGTGCTAAAATCCTAAAAAAAAATTTATACTAGCTGTTGCACGCGGCTTCGCCCGCGGAACTTTATAAAATATAACCTATGTTACTCGCTGATAATATAGCTTCCCAAAAGTGAAAGAATTTTTCAAATCGGTCCAGTAGTTTCGGAGCCTATTCAATGCAAACAAACAAACAAATAAATCTTTCCTCTTTATAATATTAGTTTAAATAATATAATTATTATGTATACTGTTCGTGTAATTAAGTACAAATTAGTGATAATAATTTAATCTATAATTTTCTGCTGGAATTAATGGTCATTAATATTCTTTTTAGGAATATACAAAGGAGTTGTATTGCTTATGAAAACTGATGAATTACGAGAAATTATTACAGAACTTGGTTATATTTGGAGAACAAAATTGACTGAAAATCATGTGGAACGTAGAAATAGCATTCATAAATGGCTTAATCCTTTTATTACAGGTATGCACTGATAAGTGGATATAGTTTTTTTTTTTTTTTGAAAAGGTGGTTCTTTCACCTATAACACCAACATACAGGGGTTACAAAATATACCACTACAAAATGTCGTGTTCAATTCAAGTATACGTACATAATATACTAAAAACTGCTAATATTTATAATTTTATAATTTTCTATGGAAATTATTTGTTCTTAAATTTATAATTTACGCAAAAATTCCTCGTTTAAAATATCTCTTTCAATTAGTGAAAACCGTATCAACATCTGTTGCATGGAAATTGTCTGAGAAGCAGACAGAGGTTGAGAGCGACATTATTTTATAATTCGTATACTGTATAGTAAACTAACTTTTGCACGCGTTTTCATCTGCGTAACTTTATGAAATATAGCATATGTTACTCGCTGATAAAGTAGATATATGTGTATGTTTTGAGTAAAGTAACAAATGTAATCCGTCAATTTTACATGTTATTTTATATATTAGTCTTAAAATTGTTAAATATTATAAATAAATAAGTATTTTTTGAGTTTATTCATTACAAACAAAAATCCAAAATATTTTCTCTTTATAATATTAGCATAGATTTGTAATATTAGTATAATTCTGAATTAAAGTATATATTGGCTTCCTTAAGGATCCTGCAAGTTGCTTGTGTCCTTAGGCGCCGTGGCCTACCATCAACCGTTAGCCACCTACCATCAAGTGGACCGCCAGCCTGTTGCCATCCATAATAACCCATAAGGAAAAGAAAAGTATAATATTTTTTTAAGCATAAATAAATAAATAAATAAATAAATAAATAAATAAATAAATAAATAAATAAATAAATATCTTCACACATTCCACACAACACCATCTAGTTCCACATTAAGCAACTAATATTTGTATTATGGATACCAGACAGTTGATATACTACATAGAATACTTTTTTTTTTTGTAAATACATACATATACATACAAAGGTAAAATGTTAACACATAAACATTTGCCCCTAGCGGGATTCGAACCAGCGACCGTTTGGTTAACAGCTAGGTTTACTACCCACTAGACTAAACGTGTCGTCATATATTTTCTAAGCCTTATATTTTCTAAGTTTTGATAAAATTAATCAATTTTTGCAGTCTTATACTGGACTTATATAATAATGAGCATTCAATTTGTATGTACGCCGCTACAGATACAGTTGTTCAGAACAATTATCCTGCAACAAGAATTTGAGTTTTTAATGCCAACTGCTCTATATTTGCCTGTCGATTACACAAACATCTGGACAGTATATATAGTGATATACATTCTTGTTTCATACAGTAGTAAGTATGAAAATAAGGTAATTTATACAAGAGCCCAAAAATACTGTGTATGTTTTCGTAAATAAATTAAAAAAAATTAAAAAAGAAAATGTTATATCACTTCGATATAACTATTATTTCCAACAGATGCTATCCTAATATAATTTTTAAAAAATCAAAACAATTATTTTCAGAATAATATTTTTTATTTAATGTTATATTTTATTTAAATGAATTCAGTTCATAAATTAATACTATAACTAAATAGTTCTAAAATACATTTCCAGTCATATTAGCGACATTGGCGTTTATGGGCACAGATATGCTTTTGATTGCCTTGTGCGCACAAATAAGTACTGAGTTCCTATTACTTCAAGAAGATCTGCTTCATACTGCGAAATCCGACTTACAAGAAGATTCCGAAAAATATCTTAAAACTATAATCAAAAGACAGCAGAAGTTGATTTTGTAAGTGTTTGTGTATAATAGAATTTTGTATTTTTTGGTAGAAATATCCTTATTAGCTCATATTTCTTATACTATGAAATAGAAATTTTTAAAAATAAAATCTATAGAAATTATAAAAATTAACTGGGATAATTTTTAGACAGTTTCCTGAAACTGTTTTGCTGTTAATATCTTTATCATCTTTTATGGTGATCGTATTGGAAAAATCAGTCCGGTCCGATCAGACGAACAAACGACCGATCAGTCTCTGGAGTATTAAATTAAAAGAAGTTCCCAAACATATTTAGGTTTATTTATTTGCCCCTAGCGGGATTCGAACCCGCGACCGTTTGGTTAACAGCTAGGTTTACTAGCCACTAGACTAAACGTGTCAAATATATTTTATGTTTATTTATTTTGTTATGTTCTCTATTTCAGAATATCAGAAAAACTGGACGCTTTCTTCAACAAGATAATATTCGTCAGTTTTATATGCGTTAGTGTAACATTAGGTTTTTTTGGTTTTCTCGCTCAAGTAAGTTTTCGTGCTCCGTGCTTCCAAGGTTAAAAAATTCATACATTAATAAGAAATATCTTACAGGTTGTTCGTAGTCCAACAGTTATTATAAAATGCGTTATTGCTTTATCAGGCATTCTGTTATCAATTTTCATTATGAGTTATTTTGGTGAACTTCTCGCGAAAAGTGTAAGTACTACGTTGTCTGCAGGAATTTTAAATGCATATATAATATAATACATGATTTGTAGTTTGTGTGGTATAAAATTTAGTTTAATTACCATTATCAATAACCTATCCATTTAAATTTAATTAAGTCATCTATGATACCTAATTTTTCTTTGATGTAGAATAAAAATTACTTTGATTACCGTCGTCATTAAACAATCCATTAAGGCGAAAACAGTTTAGTGATTATTTTCATTTAGTTTTTAGTTAGTTATTAATTAAAGAAAGAAGGGTAGTACAAGCCTTCTTTTCAGCTTTTCTTTCGCTCTTTCTCTTAAAAATGGCGGAGCGGCGGCGGCGGCGTAAATAACGAGTACCCACAAAAAATGGCTCATTCTGCATTACCTAGTTCTGGCTCATTGTGTAATACTCGTATATAGGCAATATCGCATACATATTTAAATATTAACGGAAAAAAATATTGCGATCAAACTGGTTTATACTTGTAGTTATTGCTAAATATATAGTCGAAGCACTGCAGTATTCAGAAACAGTAATTTAGTAACTGTAAAACAATTAGAAATCGATAAGTACTTGAAAAAATACTAATTTTTTGGTGAAAAAAAATATCAATCGCTCCGTCACACGTCCGCCATCTACACTACGCGTCAGCCAATTAGCACGGTGGAGGCTCCCTAAACATGAATTATGCACAAACTGGTAACTTCACGTTTTTGAGATGCTTTAATGGCTCAAGTAGTACCATTGGCTCATTGTTGAATATTCGACCCTATATTAAAGATACAGAAAATTATATAGCTTTAAATTTTATCAATTGAATAATTGATATTCGAAAATAATATTGATGCTAAACAATTGATATAGGACATATATTTTCAGAGTTCACAAATGGCTGACAGCGCATACGAAAGTGAATGGTATAATGAAAATGTGGGACACAGAAAAATTATTCTCTTAATTATAATGAGGTAAATTTTTTGAATTTTGTTTAACAGAACATTGTATACGTCTAAAATTAAAATGTTACTGATTTTAATATGTTATATTTCTTATTGCAGATCACAGCAACCGTGTTACATTACTTCTTTAGGATTATCACCTATCACTTTGAGTTCATTTTCGAAGGTTAGTTCTTTATTCATACTTTATTCAGTTCCTGTACTTACAATTAGAGTATAACAGCTCCTCATCTGAACTACATCCTAATTATCCATATCCATCTGTTACCTTTTCACGCCTTAACTACTCAACCGAACATCATGAAATTTTGCATACAAGTTGTCAGGGATATAAGAAGGGTCATAGGGTACCTTTCATCCAGAAAAAAGCACTATTCCCAAGGGATCATCTAAAATAAGATAAAAAACTACGAAATAGGTAAAGTAGGTAAATCGAAAGATTAATAAATTTTAATTTTTTAATAAAGATATATACTTTTGATTGATTGTATGCGTTTACTTTATTAAAAATATACTATCAATATTCTCCATAGGTATCACTTTTGTATGGTACTGTACTTTTATTTTAGGTGGTTTTTTTTTTTAAGAAAAATATATTTATATGAGACTACTACTAAAAATATATTTAAATTTAAAGTTGGCTCTTCGCACAATTCGTACGAAACAATATTGTGCGAGACTACTACTAAACCGGTTCGGCCATGTTTCTTTTTTAAATATTCATTGAAGTCATAGAAGGTTTTTTTATGAAGAGAGAAATTGGAAAAATTTACTAGCTCGTCTGTCGGGCCAGCTAGTAATATTATATACGCCGAAATAAGTTTATTTCTTTGTTTGTTGGTTACGATTGCACCCCATAACTGTTCTACTGATCATGATAAAATTTTGCACAATCGTTTTAAGGGACTCAGAAAAGGAAATACAAAATCAATCAAGAACCTTTTATCAAGAAGAAAAGAACTGTCTCCTAGGGACGTGGACTAAAGTAAGCTAAGTATAGCAAAAGCTAGTACGTATATAATATTTCAATTATTATTTACAGGTAATGAGTACAACGTGGTCATACTTCTCGCTTATAAGCAGCGTTTATGATGACAATAACGTATAATAACTTATAACATTATAATATTATAACTTATAACATTCACACAAAAATATTTTTTTAGAAACTGTTGTAATTATATTCGTATTATAATGGCCGTGCAGGTAAGACGAAGCCGACGATAGATCGAGCTAACCCAGAAAATGCCTATTCACTCGAATTATTCTAAATAGTTATTGTAGCTTACTACGGTTGCCAGTTAAAATTTATTTTAAGGTAATAGCAATATAATATGTATTACCTATATGTTGCCAGCAAAACTAGAAAAGTATTTTATAGGAATGTATAGAGTAGTTTCACTTGCGCTATGACTTGTAGAAATCAAAGCATTGAGGTTCTGCATTAAAGGTTCTATATTATTATGTATATTAATTAGGAAATAGAAGGTAAAAAAATAGACGGTTTCTATAATTATAATTATAGAAATTATATTCAAGCATAAAAGTATAATATACAAATATATTATAAGGAAACACACTTGTTTAATTACTTTTATTAAATATTTGCTTTGTAACGAGAGTAGTTACTTAATATGTAATATTATAGCAATAAAGAACTTCAAAAATGCATTTTCTGATTTCATTTTATTTCTATAATAATTGTTTACTTTGCAGGTATGATTATTGAACATAATTTTTAATTATGCTTACAAACCCCCATTACTTTCGATATAAAATTAACAATCCAAATAAATTGTATTAAAATTAAAAAGGTTATACAGCATACTTAATTCCGTTTGAAATTCCGGTGGCAACAATTTTGAGAAATCGCTTTCTCACGGCTGTTGAAGTAAAGAATCATCATTTACGAGCTGGAGGAAACAATCTGAGTACGGATACAGTAAGGCGCCGTCTGGCTGAAGCAAATCTAAATCCATTAAGATCTGCGAATGGCCGAAAACTAAAAAGACACCACAGAAACTCAAGGTTGAGTTATGGTAGAGAACACGAGAATTGGACTCTGATTGACTGGTCAAGAGTTACGTTTTTAGACGAGTCTATATTCCGTTTATACAAGCACAACGGGAGGAAAAGAGTGTACAGAAGACCGGGTGAGCGCTATAACCAAGCCTGTATAGAAGAAAAAGTCCTGCGAAGGCTCTGTCCACGTGTGGGCTGGGATTTCTTCCGAAAGCTGCACTGAGCTAGTGGTGATAGAAAATGGAACTTTAACTGCAGAAGGATATGTCAATGAAATTCTGAATGACTGAGTTGGTCCATTTTTAGTTGACATTGGCGAGAATGCCGTTTTTATGCTAGACAATGTCCGCCCGCATCAGCTCAGATAGTTGTTTGTTTGATTGTATGTATGTATGTAAGAGATAATCTTCGAAACTATTTACCGTTTTAAAATATATATTTAAAAGCGGTTCGATGCAAAGAGAGAGCATGGTGGCGAACCTTGACAGAAGGCTATATTTTGAGACCTTGACCTTGACAGATGATGAATATTTTGAGTTAAGCTTCAGGGTCGATATAGGATACTTTTCAAGTCATAATTATTATAAAAATTATTGATTTTAAATATTAAAAAATATTTAAAAATTCATGCATTGCATTGCATTGCATTGCATTTGAATATGTAATTATTATTTGTGTTTGAAGTGGAAATATAATTAAATAATTATACAAGTTTCTATAAATTTTTAAGTATTCACACAGTATTACGAATATATAGTAGAAATTATCCAAGTATTTTTTATTATCCAAGCTCATTCGGTCCGAGAATCCAAGAATCCAAGAAAAATATTAGTTTCATTATCTAATCGACTGGAGATCGATCTAACCAATGAAAAGTCTCTACATTGTAAAATATCAGAAAGTATATTGATAGCATTACCTAAGCATTGTGAAATCATTAATACAAATTCAAATTATCAATTTAACCAGATCCAGTAATACTCCATTTTGATAATTCTTAGATTTTGGTTTAGGTAAGTAGATCAGAAATAATGAACACTTTCTTTAATGGTCAAAAAAAAAAACAGGGCGGTGAAACCTGCTCCTTAGTGAAGACTACAAAACCTGGTAATCATATCAAGAGTTATCAATCCGCATTGGTATTATTTGCCATCCCGATCTACTAGCCTTAACGGTTGCCACATTAATTGTTGAAAATGACATTTAGTGGCAGGATGCACTGTCTGCAGTAATAATAACAGTGTAACCACCACCGTAAAATAGCAGCATATGACTTTTGTGTTTATGTGATCCACTCCTTATCCTTTATCCTATCGAGATCGGCAGTATACCTTTTTTTTTCTTATGTTAAGCTCAACATATAGGCTGACGGTCCACTTGATGGTAGACTACCGTCGCCTATAACACAAGCAACGACACTGGTGCTGCAAGTGCGCTGCCGACCGTAGTAGAATTAAGGATAGAGGATTAGGGGCCTTAGCCAAAGTAACAATCACGTAGCTAAGCCAAGCCTTAGCTAAATCACGTGATACATTCCATACATTTTAATCTTTCGAACATCGTTATCGTTTTAAATTGTTACTTTGGCTAAGGCCCTAGAATGTATAGGTGAATGGGCTCTGGCATCCCCTACTCACTCATCGAATCAGAACACCACACACATATGCTATTATTCACTGTTATTATTAAGCAAGTGAATTACTATTTTATATAAATTGTAATTGTCTACATTCAATAAAGTAATAAATAATAAGGGAAATATTTTTTTTTTTACATTGTAATGGAGGTCGTATAAAAGAAGGCACCGGTTTTGCATAATTTGTAGAGAAATATTGATAATTGAAGAATATGGACGCATTTGATGATACATTCGCTAAACCACTATTACCAGGTTTAAAGTATTTATTTGTTTGTAATATATTCATTATGGACCAGAATGTATCGTTTTTAAGGAAGATAATTTTATTACCTTTAAAATGGTTCCCCCTATTGTGCTATATTATATGTGCGTACCTGCATTTAATTTGGGATGATGTAATACATCAGTCATTTATCGAACTAATTGAAGGAATATGTATAACAATAATTGTTACACAAGGTAATAAATATATTTTTTAAGGTAATAAGAACAGGGTTATTTGGTGAAAACTTATTTCTTTGTAATTCCCTTGTTCTTCAAGCATAAAGGCGTTAGTCCTTAAGAAGAGATAAGTTTTCATTTTATTAAAAGGTTTCAAATTTTTTGGAATTTGTATTTGTACTATAAGTTAAATTTAAATCTTAGGGAAACTTAGAGAAAGCCTTATTATATTTATGATAAGGCTATAGTATTATTATATGACAATTTAAAGATTTTCAATTTTTTTTATTTTTTATTAATTTTCGAATAAAAATTATTTATTTGAATAAAGAATTGATAGTAAAAAACTCCACGTGCTCTTTAAAAATAATGTTTCATTTATTTATTTTTAGTAGACATTTATTTTTTTCAGGCGGAGGTACTTGATTACAGAACGTAGGTGTCCATAATAAATTATTTTTTTCCATAGTGAAACGTTTTTACAAAAGATTAAAACGAAATATAACGAAAATATTAAAACAATTTAAATTCGTTGTAAAAAAGAGTCATAGTGCAAGATTAAAATTAGTGCAGTTCTAAAAACTTTTTGATTCGCCCTCTTACATACTTACCACCATTGAATTAGTGATATGAAATTATAGAAAATTTTCGTTTCAATTAAAATAAAATGGTAATTAAATATAATTTTTTTCAGGTGTATTCAAAGCAGTTGTAATGGTTAAGAAAATGAATGAATTGCGAGAAATTATTACACAACTTGGTAATATTTGGAGAACAAAATTAACTGAGAATCAAGTGAAACGTAAAAATAGCATTCAAAAATGGTTCAATCCTTTTATTTCAGGTGAGTTTACTCACCAGGGGATATCTAATATATATAAATTATATGTCACGTGTTTATCGAGGAAGGCTTTAAGCTATTGCGCTTATAATTTTATATAATTAATATAATTTTAGTATAATTTCGATTTTCGTCAACTAGCGCCATCTGTCAGTGAAAAAACAAAAAGCCTAATTTTCATCCCATCAGATGGCGCACATAGCAACTGATTTTTTAAATTTGTTTTTGCGATATCTCATCGTATAATAATTACTCATATATTTTCTTTTTCAACGCGGACGAAGTCGCGGGCACCAGCTTGTTATTGCTATAATTAATCACTTTTTGCAGTCTTGTACTTCGCTAATATATCACTGAGCATTCAATTTGTATGTACGCCGCTAGAGATAAATTTGTTCAAAACAATTATACTGAAACAAGAATTTGAATTTTTGCTGCCAACTCATATATACTTGCCTGTCGATTACACAAACAACTGGGCAATATATATAGTGACATACGTTTTTGTTTGTTACAGTTGTAAGTATGGAAATAAAAATATTTTTGTAAGGATAATAATGTGTATGTTCTCGTATTAAATACTGCACTGGTGTTCGCACTGTCGTGTAGGTACGATACTCACTGGCAAGCAAGTTATTGGAAAATTGTATTTGTTGCATTTTGTGTACGTTTTTGTATTTTCATTTCTTTTCTACTACCGTCGCTTGTTGCACAAGCAACGCCACAGGAGCTGCAATTGCGCTGCCGATCATAGTATTATAGGATTAAGGAATTGGAAAGGGACAGGGAAATGGGCTTTAGTATACCTTACTCACTCACCAAAACACCCCAAATTGTGTGCCCTGCCCTACAAAATGGTTTGTCAGTTGTACAAATATACAAATGGAATGACTTATTCACGAAACAGATGTCAGGCGGTGGTATTGGACGGTCATCGTTTAACAATTAGTACATTTTGACACTAGCTCGTTCTGACAAATTAACTATTTGACTAGTAAATAACAATCGTTCTTACAAACAATCGTATTATATATCTATTATGCATTTTGACACTCGTATTAGGTATTTAGCACATAGATAATTGAACAATTGTACTTTCTGTCATGTGAACAGCCATGTCCCGCCGCAACGGTTCTAATTATGTTAAAAGATAATCAGGCGTGCCGCAGGGATCTATTCTGAGTCCTTTACCCTACGCCTGTTAGCAGTACTATTATTTCAAAGTATTTTCGATGTGCTAAATTCTTAATGTATGCATACGACCTAAAATTACAAAAAAAAAAAACAATCGTGAACCTGTAATTTGTAAATTTAAAAGCTGTGGATTTTGAATAAATAAATAAATAATTAAATTGTTATTTCTAAACACAATTATTATTAAAACCATATTTTATTAGAGGTCTATTTAATGTTTAATTTATTTAAATAAAAGAATAATAATTAAGCTGAAAAATATTTTTTAAATTACACTTTATTACAATTTTTTCCAGTACTTTTAGCGGCATTTTCATTTATGGGCACAGATATGATTTTGATTGGCTTGTGTACACAAATAAGCACTGAATTCCTATTACTTCAAGAAGATCTGCTTCATACTAAATCCGATTTGCAAGAAGATTCCGTAAAACATATTAAAACTATAATCAGAAAACATCAGAAGTTGATTCTGTAAGTGTTTGTGTTGAATATTCACGATTTGGTGTTAGACTATATGTCCTAAGCTCATAATTTTTACATTAACTTTATTTGTGTTTTTAATGGACCCCATAAATACTCAATAAATATAACCATAAGATCGACGACATTAAAACATATAGTAAATATAATACATGAAGATAGGATAAATTTCTAAATGTCTAGATAGTTTCCTGACACTTTTGCTGTAAATGTAATTATGGTCTTCTTCTGATAATATGATTAATATTAAAACTAGTGTCGCAAATAAATAAATAAATAAATAAATATCTTCACACATTCCAACTAATGCTTGTATTATGGATATCAAACAGTTGATATACTACATAGATTATGTACTTTTTTTTGTAAATACATACATATTATAAATACAAAACATCCATGAATCAGGTGCAAAGGTAAAATGTTAACATATAAACATTTGCCCCTAGCGGGATTCGAATCCGCGACCGTTCGGTTAACAGCTAGGGTTATTAGCCACTAGGCCAAACGTGTCGTCAAATATATTTATGTTTATTTATTTTGTTATATTCTCTATTTCAGAATATCAGAAAAATTGGACGCTGTCTTTAACAAAATAATATTCGTTAATTTTATATGCATTAGTATAACATTAGGTTTTTTTGGTTTTCTCTCTCAAGTGAGTAAGTTTGCTTGTTTTGTTTCGGTATCACTTTGTTTCGAAGGTCAAAAATATTTACACAATAATAAAAAATTACAGATTGTTCGTAGTCCAACATATATTATAAAGTGCATGGTTGGTGTAATAGCAATGTTGATGTCAATTTTTCTTATCAGTTATTTTGCTGAACTTCTCGCGAAAAGTGTAAGTATTATGATATCCGTATCAAAATTAAATTAAAGTCAAATATTCTAAAATAAAATTGATGTAAAACAATTTAATTATCAGAGTTCACAAATTGCTGACAGCGCATACGAAAGTGAATGGTATAAAGACAATCTGGAACACAGAAAATTGATTCTCTTAATTATAATGAGGTAAGTTTAAAATTTTGTTTTTTATAACATCAACAGTATATCCACTTTAATACAATATACAACTACAATATTTACAGATTTTAATACATTATTGTAATATGTAATATTACAGATCACAGAAACCGTGTCACATAACTTCTTTAGGAATGTCACCTATCACTATTAATTCTTTTTCGAAGGTAAGTTATTTATAGATACTTCATACTTTATTCAGTTCTGTACTGACTAAGTAATATTTTATATTGTACTGACAATGTGGAGTATTACAGCTCCAAATCACTAAATGATTCTTAAGCAGTTGTTTTCTTTAAATTTTTTTCAAAAAATTTTTATAACATGCCCGGAAAAACAAAAAAATTCCATTTTCTATTTCCCATCCAAAGTTACTAGCTGACAATTCAAATGTTTAAACAATAGCTTTTGACAGAACGACGTCTGTAGGGTCAGCTAGTAAAATTATAAATGCTAAAATGGCGGCGGTACTTTAACGTGTAAAAGTCTGATTGTACAAGGGTTAAATTGCTTCAACTTCAAAATGTACTACATTCCTGTGTCAAAATGTTTTCACGGCCTTAATGATCATATGTCTGAATACTGTAACGCTAAAATGTACAATCGCCTTAAAGTGAAAGTGGCAATACATTCCACAGCTCGATTGTTCATTCTTTACCCTATAAAAAGAGTTAATTTCTTTGTTTGTTTGTTACGCTTTCATCCCTTAACTATTCAACCGATCATCATTAAATTTTGCACACACATTGTAAATGCTCATTCTAGTATATAATATTTTACTTATAAATTACAGGTAATGAGTACTACGTGGTCTTACATCTCGCTTATAAGGAGCTTTTACGATGAGAATAACGTATAATAACAGCTTATAACATTATAATATTTTTATTCACGCAATATTTTCTTAGACTCAATAGTAAAGGATATTCGCTTTCTAACGACATCACAGCTTGCATGCTAATTGTTTGACTGCGGTTGCCTGATATATATATATTATTGCCAGCAAATACCATATTGGGAAGGCAATAGACAGCAACAATAATAGATGTTTTTTATAATTGTAATTATAATTCATAGAGGGTAAGAATCATACTTAAGTACACGATAGTTGGACAACACATTTCAATTTGCACAACACTTTGGTGGGGCCGAGTAAAGGGCTACTTTGATATTCTTTTATACCCTTTCCTATGCTATAATTATAGAAATTTAAAGGTACAATAATTATATTCCAGCATAAAAATATAAAATCATAAAAGAATAAAGAATAAAATATATATAAAGAAACACACTTGTTTTAATATTTTATTAAAATTTTGCCTTGTAACGAGACTAGTTGCTTTGTTATATTAAGTAGGTATAGCAATAAAGAACTTGAAAAATGTTTTTCTGACTTTTCTTAATCTATACTAATATATTATAAAGCTGAAGAGTTTGTTTGTTTGGTTGAACGCTGTTGTTTGTTTGTTGCTTACAAACCTAGTGGGGATTGTAAGTGATCGTTACTTTAAAAAAATAATCAAGCTACTTACAGCTGTATTAGCATGAAAATACCTTTATTTCCAGTGAAACGGATGCCTCAAATAAATTCCGAATTCTGACCGCATAAATAAGCTTATCAGCAACGGAAAAGATAAAAATGTCAAACCAATTTAACGTATTATAGCAGGTGTCACCGATACAATGGAATATATAGGGCGTAAGTTAGTAAAGGTTATAAATCTCTAACCCTTTTCATGGTGGATGGAACCTTGTCGCACAGAGGAACGTGCTCGACATAAAACTGGATAGTACAAGATGCTTTATAGATAGCTTTTGAGAGGATTTTTGGGGCTCTGAACAATGTCACGTAGCTAAAAGCTCCTTTTTAGAATATTTAGATCAACGTATATATTTTACCTTTTCTTCAAAGATATTTAGCCATTAGTTATATTTTTAATTATTGATCAGGGCACAATGCTTTTCACAATCATAAACTAGATATGGGGGATTCCACAACGCGATGTGAACAGTCTAAGGGCCTTCATAATAAAAGCCTTTTCTCGGCATTAGGGCGTGTATAGAGTCTACTACCATACAGTATATTACAATCAAATTCCACTCTGTCGCTCTGTACACATAATTCAGTGGCAACATTGTTCGTTGTTCCAAATACCTAAACGCATAGCAACACTGCACCCAAATTAGTTCACTAAGCGACAGATCGTAGACAAGATAAGAAACAGTAGGTATAGTCACCAAAATAAAAACATTAGTAGACTTAAAAAATATTTCTAAAGTTCACAATAGTGAAGAAACTTATATTAAACTGGTCAAAATTATTTGTGGCCAGTTAATACGGGATCATAATTATATTGTTGGCATAGATCGTTGATCGACGTTGTTAGGTTAGTAACTATTTGACAATAATATACAAAGTGGAAAGTGCTGTCTGTTATAACAGAAAATTTTATTACTTTAGTTTTGATATTTAATTGCACAACAAAGTTATTTAGCTTTTAATATACAGTTTTTAGGTTCGGTTTAATTATTATTATTTTTTATAAAAATATAAATAAATAAATATAAAATTTACCTATGTTACAATAAATTGACCTTATAATGATAAGGTATTTAATAGACGATTACATATCTATTTTTTTCTTTGGTCTAGTTAAAATGGTAAGCTGATTAAGTTCGAAAATGTTCATTCTTCTTTAGTAAATAATAAGATAATAAATAATAAGATACGCTATATTTTGTAGTGACATAACATACTGTGATCAAACACGGATGAAATAATTATAATATCCTGCCTACAAATGGAAATAAATAAATACTATTTTAAAATTTTGATACATAAGATAATGGCGGATTAAAAAAAGTCTTATTGGACATTTGTGATCCAATCACGGGTATCAAAGGTTGAACGTTTTTAGATGAAACTTTTCATATAGCTAGATAGAACGTATCCGGATTTAACATAATCAGATCACACATTATGTTACATCCATAGTATTATTGTGTGGAATTCGATAACAGGAAGTAAAATATACAAATCCTACTTCCATACTAATATTATAAATGCGAAAGTAAAATTTTTATTTTATTTTATTGAAACATAGTCACACAGCACTCAATACAAGAATAATATAAGAATAAATGCATAATAAATACATAAAAATTTACATACACGTTGTCAGCGATACAGAAAAAGACATAGAGTACCTTTCATCATCCAGAAAAAGAGTACAATTCCTGAGGGATCATCTAACGCCTGACGTTAGAAAACTAACGCCTGGCAAAAGTGTTATAGCAATGAAAAAGTTAGGCGTTATATTGCTTATTTAATTTCGGACGAAGTCGGCGGGCGATAGCCTAGTATTTTATAATATAACTTTTTTTTAAAAATCAAGTATTGAACTTTTTTTTATATTTTGGTAGTCGTAATTATGTTCAACAATTATAGTCAAGCACATAACGAACAAACACACATATTTTGGGGTCCAAAATAAAGTTTCAGAAAATAAAACATTCAACACTTTTTTGAAGACGGTACTTTCGAGTCATAGTTCTATCCATTCGGTATTTCCGAGTTTAGTTGCAAATGAAAACAATTAATTGCTAGATCTAACTTCACTTCCCTGGATTAGTGGCTTAGTGTGCGGTGTCTAAAATTTCACGTACAAAATATTTCAAATATTCACTTATTAGAAAGTTTAATTGGGATTTGCAATTTCAAATTAAAATACAAAAAAACTTTGGTTTTTTTTATTAGGTTGTATAGATACCTACCTTCAACAATAAAACAAGCACCACAGGTGTTGTAAGTGCGTTGCCGACTACACTAGGATTGGAAAGCTTGCCGAAACACAATAGCACATGTGCTGTTATTTCACGGTGGCCTTCTGTAAGGTGGTGGTTACTGCCTCCAGATGGGATGTCCAAACGACTGAGAAACACAGTGTGCCCTGCCACTACTTTTCCAAATCCAGATCAGAGCCAACTTACAAAATTTCATTTCCAAAATTGACCCTGCCGGAAATGGAACGCCGGGACCCTTGAACAGAGTTGAGCCAAGCATCCTGACCACTCATCCAACGGGCCTGTTAAATTACATAATTAACGAATCCGTTGAATGATACTTACTTTATAACTGATGACGTGATTAAATTGAAAACAACATATCCAATTTTATTTTATTTTCAAGTTGTTCGAAGCGTAGAGTCGTGGTACACCGAAGAGCAATTTATTACTTTTAACTTGCTCGAACACAGTTCCAGATTAGATTCGACGACCACTCAAATAAATTACTCAACGAACTAATGGCTCGAGACCTATTTATGTCTATAATAAAAATTTATTTAATAAAACAGTAAAAGTTTTTTATTTTATTTAAGTATATTTCAAATGTAAAAGTTATAATCATCCTTTTTTTTAACATTTTAACCTATTAGAGTTGCCAGATAAATTGTTCGAATATTTTTCCGATGGCAGTATTAACTTCGCCAAAGGTCTTTATAAGATTTCATTCATTTGTGAATATAAAAAAAAGATCTTAATTCAAATATTATTAATGAAAGTTATAGTTCGATTGTCATTTAAACAATATGACAAGTGTCTGGACACACAGGGCTGCAGATGTTGAACGTAATAGAGCAATATCTCATAGAAGACATCGCAACACATGCGACCCAATGAATATGCACAGGGTACAATCATAGGGTAAAAAGTATAACCCTTGTTCCACGAATAATAACATACTTTGAATTCATACTAATATTACAAATGCGAAAGACTGTCTGTCACGTCTGTTAACCCTTTTAGCTGATCATCTTGAAATTTTTCATACAAATTGTCAGTGATACAGAAAGCGACATAGGATACTTTTCATCTAGGCAAAAATGAGGCGTTATATATATGTCGGAGTGTAAGGGTGGCGCCACCAGTTCGCAACGATTAATTGTAGTCTGCGTGGCGACATCGCGTTACAGTTATCGTCCTACATTCAGTTTTCTATCTAGCAATATTGTTTTTCTTTATGTTCTGTGTCTACTGCGCTTATAATTTAAAATGGTAACATTTTCTTATTTTAATTTAATCTTTAAGTTGGTCAATCTGTTAAATATGACCGTATACTCTTTCTGATTGGATGTCGATTAAGATTGTAATGTTGGTTAACTGGAAATTCAACGAGGGTTGGACAGCGTTGATTGGTTAAGCGATTTTGGTTCCGCTCGCTTGGACATGGCCCTTGGCGGGGATAAGGAAGGTGGATTCACATTTTAACACTTTTTAAGAGGAAGAAGAATCTCCATCACTCGCCAAGAGACTTGTCAGTTTCCACGAAGCCAATTTGTAAATTGAGATTTTAATTGATTGGAAGCCCGTCGCTATGTCCGATGCCCAAGATAACGCCCCGATTCGGCCTACCCTGATCCGTTATATATATTTTTATTTTTTAATGTGGGCAAAGTCGCGGGCACCAGCTAGTTTTTTTTAATTATTTTTAAATAATAATTACTACATCATTATAAAATAAAATCCGCCGCCGCCGTCCAATTCTGCATGTTTCTGCGCCAAAATTTTCTTTACCAGCCAACAGATTTTGATACACTAGTGGAAAGAGTGATAACCGAGAAAGATAATATAGAAAAAAAAATTCATCCGTGCGAAGCCCGGGTGGATCGCTAGTTTAAAACAAATTTGTTTGCTGTTGTTATTTTCTCACCCACAAAGCCAGGCTTTGCCATTGATAAATATTATTTTATTACCAAAAATACAATCAGTAACTCAACGGATTACAATAAAAGAAAGTCAAACGGAATTTTCTTATTGCACTTCTTACATTCGGTATTTATGAACAGTGGAACTCTTGACCTATATTATTATAAATACCTCTCGAACACTGGAATGAAGACAGCTGTGGTATTAGGAATTTAGAATTCACAATATTTATATACGTACTAATATTATAAACGCGAAAGTATGTTTGGATGTATGGATGTTTGTGACTCTTTCACGCAGAAACTACTGAACCGATCACCATGAAATTTTGCATACACGTTGTCTGGGACACCAGAAAGGACATAGAGTACCTTTCATCGTTAAAAGTGGACGAAGTCGCGGGCACCAGCTAGTTATAACATAAAAATGAACTCCTCAAAGAGGGATAAACGGGGAAGATTTATAAAAATTGCACCCCGATCGAAGCCGGGAGCGAGTCGCTAGTTAGATAATATCTAAATAATTTCTATACAAACTAAACTGTAGTTCAAATGACTGGGGTACATTTGATTTTTAATACAAAATCTTTTCTTATACCTATAAACATTTTTACAAAGTTTCTTATCTTAATTTATATATTAATTTTCTCGCTATCTGAAACATTTAAAGGTATTACTGGACTAATTATTCTTAGACAAAATATCGTTATATACTTTTATGTGTCTGTGATTTTTATTAAACTTTTAAAAGCTCCCAAATACTCGTTAGATGTAAACAAAAAAACCACTCCATATGTAGTTGTCCTCACTACGTGTCCCCGGAAATAAACAAAAAATCTTTGTCAAAGAGAGAACGACGTAATTACGCTGTCATTGTCTGCGGTACCGTTCGATTGTTCGATAGGAGTGATTAAAGAGAATTTGTCCTTTCCATTTACTGTTGCAAATGAAATTGAACCTTCTGCATTCACGATATTAAGTCTAGATTTGTTTGCACCAAAAACAAAAGATATACAAATAGTGACTCCCTCAGGAAGCAAATTCAACATCAGGGATGCAATTAATGCAATTGATTAAAGCCGTAAGTGGAAAAGGGCAATGATTGTAAGAGTTAACGCTTTTTAATTTGCGCCTTTATTTATGCAACAATTTACAAATGAATGAAAATTGTTCCAAGAGTGTTTCAGTGGTGTTCAATGCTTCATGTTGTTATAGAAAATAAAATTTATGCTATAATAATTTTGTTTATTATTTACACAAGGTCCATAGCAAAATTCATTGGTCATGACACACACTATTAATTAACTACTATTCATTGGTCACACTATTCATTGGTCATGGCACGGTACCTAATAGGTAAAAATATTTTATATTATACAATTTTGACCAGGTTGGATTCCTAGTTGCATTTGAGCGTAATTTGAAAAAGTTTGAATACAGTTGTTATTTTCTCAATAATCGAATCCTTAGTTCCAAAGAACTAATTTTTGTATCTCTTGTGGTTTGAGATTTGCCCTTACTGACCCATTTGGATTAGTCACCTGTACCTATATCACTACTTGTGTCCATTTGGAAGAGTAAAAAATTTAGCATTTATTAACGTTTCAGCGTTGAAGATAAAATGATAACGAAATCCAACAAATTTAATAATGAGCTTAAAGTGCAAGAAAAGAACGTATACGAAAATAGACTCTTGACTAAAACTGATTTGCCCCTGGTAATCCAAATACATTTAGAAATTTTTAACTGTAAAAAAAATTTCAAAAACAGTCGAAACACTAGGGGGCGACAAATGACTATCACGAAGCATAATTCGTTCGTTTCTTATTGCAATTTTCACTGTATAAAAATATTTCTTGGCATGGTTTTTAGTGCTGGAAGTAAACTAGCCAGTTTTATGAGACGCTGGACATTGACATAAAAAGTTATACTAGAAATCCTTTTCTCTTCTAACAAAAATATATTCAAAATAATAGTAAAATTTCACAGATATCTGTTGTCTTTTTTTCAACATGGTAATACCACATTGTATGTGATTTTATATTTCAAAATTCTAAGCAGATTATAATTAACTTTGAATTATTTTTTTTATAAAATTAACTATTAATAGGTAGTTTAAAAACTTGCCAGCGCATTTGCAACCCCGATGGACTTTGTGATTGTTCTCTCAAAATAATATATCTATATAACCAAATTTTATTTCTTATATTATGCACAACATTCCAGTAATGTATGTTATCTTTGGAAATGCACTAACAAGGTTGCAAGCCCAAGGTAATTGTATGAAAAACGATAGCCCTCACAGCGGGTTGCTTGCAACTTGCAACTTTAACCGCCATTTAATAAGAACTTAGTTGCTTTCCGTATACGTCTTAATAATTGTTCAGTTACGATAATGTCTGCGTTGATTTTTAGTCGAATTTTATTCTGCGATGATGATATTTTACAGAGAGCAATATTTTCGCTTCCTCATTGGGATACTCATAAGGTTGAGAGATAATAATAATAATAATAATAATAATAATAATAATAATAATTTTAATAATATAATTAAATAATAATTTAACACAGACATAACCAAGTAGCCAGGATAATACATCAGCAACTTGCTCTTCGATATGGTCTAATCGAATCTGAGATGCCGTACTACAAGTACGTGCCTACGCCCGTTCTCGAAAATAGTCATGCTACGCTCTACTGGGACCGATCTATAATCACGGACAGGACTATTGTTGCCAATAAGCCTGACATCGTGGTTATCGATCGATCTCAGCGCCGGACGATGCTTGTTGACATCACTATCCCGCATGACGAAAACCTCGTGAAAGCCGAAAAAGATAAACTTAGTAAGTATATAGACTTGGCTCACGAGGTGACCGCCATGTGGGATGTTGATTCGACCATCATCGTCCCGATAGTCGTATCTGCGAACGGTCTTATAGCGAAGAGCCTTGACCAACACCTCGAGAGGCTCTCACTAGATGGCTGGGTCAAGGGACAGATACAGAAGGCGGTGCTTCTTGACACGGCACGAATTGTCAGGAGGTTCCTCACTCTGCAGCCCTAACCGCCGGTAGCTTGGGCCTTACCCCGCTACTTGCGGCACTCTAGGTTTAAGTTTTTTATAATATTTATTGTTTTATATTTATATTGTAAAAAATTTAAATTTAAGATAAAAAAAATAAATATCTGAATAATAATAATAATATATATATATATATATATATTTAATTTCCTATCTTTCCATCGAATGTTATGTTGGAGCATGGTGCATCCAAGGTCGGGGGCTATGTTAAAGCATTAACCAAACGTCGCCGAGATTACCCGCCAAAAGCAACTAAAAATCAAAATTTCTATCTTCCACCGACACATTATTTTTTTCTCTTAATATACGATTATATACGTCGCAATGTCTTCTATACGATTTATCCCTTTTTCATAATGTAAATTTATAATATACGCAAGAAAACGATCAACGATTTTTATTTACATAAACGAATGAAGACATCCTCAACATTAACAGTCTATAAATTTTCTATTTATTTAATTTTGTCTATCTAATTTAATGTTATTACAGTATAAATCCTTAATGATAGTCCAATTAACAAACCCACAAACCCTAATCAAATATTATATTATCTGTAACGAAATTGCGGTCAGAATCCTCTTAGTTCAACAATTATTGTTCTATTGGATTGTGTTCTATTAAGTAGTTCCAATTAATGCCTCTCCAAGTTTTACCATTCTGCTGCCCACTACACATATACGGAATTCATCCACATACTTGGATAATAAGATGACGCTGCACATGATTCCTAAGTGTTCCCACCTAGCTACAATATTTGACGATTATTATTGACTAAATAGCTATTTGATGAGCCCGTTAGAAGAGAGGTTAGTTGCTTGCCTTAACGCTCTGTTTCAGGGTTGCCGAATTCGATTCCCGGCAGGGTCAACTTTGGATATGAACTTTTCAAAGTAGGTTCTGGTCTAGGTTTGGAAAGTAGGGGCAGGATACACTAAATTTTGGCTAGCATTTGGGCAACCTGTCTGGCGGCAGTAACCACCGCCTTACATGTATGCTGTGTAAGGGATACCAGATCCCATTTTCCTCTCCCTTCCCAAATCTTTGTCCTTAATCCTAGTGTAATCGGCAGCGCATTTACAGCACCTGTGGCATTGCTTGTGTTGTAGGCGACGGTAGTCACCTACCATCAAGTAGTCTGTCTGCTGTCCTTGACATAAAAAAATTATGGACTTCATCAAGCGAGCTGTAATTATATTTATGCGACATCGGCAGCGCAACTACACCCCCCTTTGTGTTACTTGTGTGATCAGGCGATCGTTGACCTACTGGCGACTCGACCCCGGCTTGCACGGATGCAATTTTTTTCTGCAAATTAAATACACAAGCCTTCCTCGATCGTCGCTCTTTCCATTAATGAAAACCGTATCAAAATCTGTTGGGTAGTTTAGAAGATTTAGCAGAGGAAACAGCTAGATACGGACAGCGAATTCAATTTATAGTTTGTAGACATAAATATAGAAGAAAGTCACTTATTCCACAAAAAAATCATGTTTTAGATATAGAAATAAAAAATAGCTATTAGGCGATGTTAATCAAAATAACTAATTTCTTTGAAATTTTATTTGACGTCAGTCTCTAAGGTCGTTGTAGAATATTTTTAATATAAATACTTATTTAATACTTGTTTGACGTTCAAAGTAAAATTACTTTTACGAGACTTTCAGCCATATTTCATACGATATAATTTCAAATTCAGAACGTTCTTATTGCGTTCAGAACGTTTATATTTGGAAATTTTGTACCTACATAGTTGTAGAAAATCGTTAATTGTTAACTTTTAGTAAGATTCATTTTGTAAGGATTTATAACTTATTATAGAAGCCCCTCTTTTTAAATATATTTCAACGTTTCACTGAAGACTCAATAGTGTTGGAGCTGATTTATTGTTGTCAAATAAAGTAACCGCTTGGGTAAAATATTATTATTACAGCATCAATGATTAATAGCTTGTGTAAATACAAAATGTTTAGCTTTTTAAAACAAATGTTTCTGAAAGAAAATTACAAAATGTTAATAAAATTATTTTATTTGCATTTATTAAGACTTGTGTTTTAAATACAACGAGATTCAATTTTGAATCAAAACCGTCGTCATCATACTAATTAAGATGTCAGGCGTTACATTATTCATTTTTTTTTTCAACGCAACGCAGGCACCAGCTAGTTTCTCATAGGAGATAAGTAACCAACATACAAAATTGTCTTTGATTTGAGCTTACTAAACTTAAATAGTCGTTGCATCCCCATGCATGCGACATTCATGCAAAACATGAACACTGGAGCCTACTGCTCAACACTGTCTTCTACTGGCAACATGTGTCAAGAGCCGTTATCTCGCCAATATACGTAATGCATCCGGTAGATATCACGTACTCAAGTTCGAAGTTATTACCCTATTACTGCACTAGACGCCTCAAGTGATTTGTTAGATTCAGAACAGAATCCTACGATATATCTTTCGGGGTACCGTGTGTATCTTTATTATGGTCCGTTTGGAGTAAGTTGACTTAAAATATTTACTTTGCTTCTGTAGTGAATAGTTTGAGTTTTACAGTAAAACTTTTCTGTCACAGTAAAATGAACTTTAAAATAAATTCTACTGCGGTATTCCAAAGGCATGCCACGTATGTCACCTTTGAGGTACTAGAACAAATAACCACCTGTGTTGATTAATTCGTTATAGTTTAGGAAAATTTCTTATACATCTTTATAGCTTAACAAATCAAAATTTTAGTCCTTCAGGTGTTTCTACCTCAGGTTTTTCCATCATAAATGGTAAGTTAGATTAGAAAAGTTTAAAAAAAAAATTTAAATAAATGTCGTAGATGATTTAATTTTACATAAAAATATTCATTTAACTTATTTTGCTAAAATAAAAATTAAAAGAATCAGTCAGGTTAGAAGGTAAGGGTTGATATTGTAAATTATAAAAAATATATTCGGCAAAATTTTTAAATCTTTATTTACTCTAAAATTATGTTTTTCTAGATATTTCTTTTTTCAAAAAATAAGACGATTGTATTTTTTCACTTAAAAATATTTAACAGGAGAAAAAAAGTTATATATTAAACGAATATGGGCACAAAAGATAGAAATAAAAGATTTTAATTAATACTAAGTATCTGAATTATCCCAATCTTAACAGATACAAAATAATATTTATTCATGAATAACTTAAAAAGTGTAAAATAATATAATATAATTAAACATTATACATGCGGATATAAAAAATATTGTAATTTCAATATCCTGAATTATTTCAATATATTTTAAACAGGAAAAGTCTACCATAATCGAATAGTATCACAAAGTGTAGAACATAGGGGATTTTCTGTGCTGGTCAACATTGACATCCTCTTCGCTTAACATGTCTCTAAACCTTCCTTTAAATTGACTATCTGAAAGACCGAATATATGGAGATCAATAAGGAATCTGTTATACTTTGCATGCTAACACTTAAAAGGCAAAAATAAAGTTGGAGAAAAGCTGCTTGTTCATCTGAAAAACATTATTGACATTATCCCATAGCCGGTCCCTTATATCCCTCGGGGCAATCTTCAAATTAAGTTGTAAGGTAATTTAGGCGACCCGCGTAATCCAAAAACTTACATCATACCGGTTTTATGATCAAACTTCTCTGCTCAGACTTTTATTTACTTTGAGAAGGAGTTTAACTCAAAACATTTCCAAGAGGCCTAATTTTATTACGCTACCTTATAAACGCAGTAATTGGTACTCACTACATAATTGCGTTCTGCTTTCATTTGGAGTGTTTGCTATATTACACTTTTAAGTTTTCTCAGAAGTTTCGCTTATGCTTTTGAATGTAGTAATGGGAGATAAGGAACGCCAATAATCCTGTTAACTTAATATCATTGTAATCTAATACCGATAGATCGGCTAATAGTCCACTTGATGGTAGGTGGCTACCGTCGCCTATAACACAAGCAGCGCCACATATGCCGCATATAAAAATATACGCAAATATTTAATATGACTAAACAGAGATATCTACTATGAGATAGTGCTTTATGAGTGTAGTGTTAGTAAATCGTCAATTAAGGTTATAAAATAAATACCTATAATACCAATAATTTCTACTAAAAATACAATCTCTTGAAAGGTCAAATCCCTATAGAGGTACGTTGCAACAATTTTGCGGCAATCATAGAACGTTGAGTAAGCCTATAAAGCAATAACTCATAACTGCAAAGGCTCCAGTTAGATCAAACCCAATCCGACTCGACTAGCCAGGATCACAGTATATAGAGTCAACAATAAGTAATATATATACAGAATTCATAATTAAAATCAACGGCGTGTAAAAAGGGCGGATGTGTGAAGGTATCTTCAAACAAATTTTTTTCTTTCAAAGTAAGTTTGTTCGCTACATACACACATCACACATTATATAATACAGATACACATATATCATACATATCGACATCACACATAATACACATTAACTTAATAGTAATTCTGCAGCATTTTTTTATTCAAATTCCCATTGTAAATGCCTAACACATTCTTTCTTGTAAGCCGTCATATTCATACCTCATCTCTTCCTTATCCCTTATCCTTAATCCTTCAATGGTTGGTAGCGCACTTGCAGCAACTATGGCGTTGCTTGTGTTATAGGCGACGGTAGCCACCTTCAAGTGGACCGTCAGCCTATCTGTCGACCTTGAGATAAAAAAAGTACTCTTCGCTACTTATAAATTGAAGTAGCTGTCTGCCTCTGTCTGGTGCACCGCTAACTTTTTCCAAACCAGTCAATGAATTTTCGATTCGGTTTTCACTAACATTAAGAGCGATGAACAAAGAAAGCTTGCACTAATTTTCCGCGACTTTTATTATAAGTAGGTAGATGTTTTGTTTAATTGATATCTCTATATATATATATATAAATTTCGTGATTGTCCGCGATGAACTCTTAAACTACTGAACCGATTTTAATAAAATTTTGCACACTGTGTACAGTTTGATCCAACTGGAGAGATAGGATATATTTTATAAAGTTACGTGGAGGAAGTCGCATGCAACAGCTAGTATATATATACTACTACTGGTTCTATATATATACGGCGACTTCTGGTTCGCAGTGATCAAAGAATTATTGCGGTATATCGAAAAAATGGCAATATGTGGTATAGGCTTAGATCTCGTGGTAAGGCTGGTATGGACGTATATTGGGATAAAGGACTGTGATGACCTTACCTACTTGGCTAATAATATAATGTACGAGTATAACTACTCGCAGCAATAATTGATTTTCCAAAGAAATTATATTCTCCACATTCTACACCAGAAATAAATTGTTCTGTGTTCAATCCTAGAACTCAAATCCTCCCATATTGCAATATATGGCGCCGTGAATTGTCATTTAATGTTGCAGGACTGCCTTCGAGGTGTATTTTTATTTAGTCACTTTAAAGGATGTATGGTAAAGATAAGGAACAATTTCATGGACTTCAGTTTCTTTAAATATAATATTACTAGAGCTCTTATTATAATAAAATGGAGGGATTTCTTGCTATTTTATATTAATATGTTTGAAATTAATAAGTACTTATTAAAAAGTGTTTGACATCTCACACGAGATCGAGATTATGATAGAACTAGCTGGTGCCCGCGACTTCGTCCGCGTTGAACGATGAAAGGTACCCTATGTCCTTTCTGGTGTCCCAGACAACGTGTATGCGAAATTTCATGGTGATCGGTTCAGTAGTTTTTGCGTGAAAGAGTTACAAACATCCATACATCCAAACATACTTTCGCATTTATAATATTAGTACGGATAAGTTGTTATTTATTCTCTTCTTTTATCAAAACTTTTGTTTTAAGGAATTGGGAGCTTCCCGAACAGTAAGATAATTATCACATTTAAATATAACACATATAATATAAATAACAGTAAAGATAATGAAATATTTAAATATTATATATTTCGTGTAACGATATATAATTAAGGTGTGTACATTAAATAATTAATACATACACTTGCGAACACATACCTAAATAAGAACGGTATTGTAAGATAATCTCCCAACAGATTTGTATAATTATCTTTAATAAGGCACAGCTGTAATTCCCAAGCAGCGCTTAATTTGGGGCAACTATATCACAATATTGGAAATCAGGACTTAGTTTGGTACATTAATTTGTCTTGATTTGTAATTTACGATATTGACACGCCAATATAATGATATATAAATTACATAAATATTCGAATATCCACAGTAGGTATTTGCCTTTTGGTGTAAGATCAAATATTTTATTACTAAGATTTCGTTCACATAAAATATTATCTTATTGAAGTCTTCATAATTTTTCAATATTAAAATATAAAAATAGTGAAATATTAAAATATGAAATTGCATTTTCTTTACACTAGCTAGCTCGCTGATTTTTGTAGCGAAATACTTAAAATTCTCTATTAGTTGCTGTATATAAAAGTTGTGAAATATTATTACGTCTATATGTATAAAAAAACTAACACACGTATATGACGTAAATAAAAAAACGATGATTGCCAGTATTAATAACAATATTTTAAAAAGAATTTATGCAATTAATATTACAAAAATAAAGCAGTCTCTTTGCTTTGTTAATGCTTTAAATTCTCTCAAATTGTGTCGCTTGACATTGCAGCCATGCACGGCTTTATGAAGGGATTTCAAGAACAACGTTGAGCCATGAAACTAAGATTACGGGGGCTGAAAATTCGTGAGAAAATGTGGCTCAGAATTGACTACCATCTGAACGAACATAGAATCATCTAAAGATGTTACTGATAAATAAGACAATTATTTTTAAAGGGAAATGTATTACAAAAGTGCGCATTAAACAAATTCAATACGAAACGTACAGTGTAGTTCATATGTAATGACGAAAAGTCCCGGGCCTAACAAAGTAAACACGGTTTTTTTTCGGCTTGAAGGCCGAAAAAAAACCGTGTAACCGTGTAACCGTGTAACGCTCCAATAACGCTAATTGGAGCGTTATTGGAACTATATATTCCTGTTGATGGCATTTCCCTTCTCAAGATAATCGATGAATATTACACCACGCACATCCCAAAATACCGAGGCTATAACCTTTCCAGCCGATTGTTGTGCTTTCGGGCGCTTTGGACGAGGTTCACCAGTTGCTGTCCACTCAGATGACGATCGTTTTGATTCCGGAGTGAAGTGATAGATCCATGTTTCATCCATTGTCACATATCGACGCAAAAATTCTGGTTAGTTACGTATAAGAACACTGCTCAAAATTATCAACACGTTCTTGTTTTTGGTCAACAGTGAGCAAACGCGGCACCCACATTGAACAGAGCTTTCTCATAGTCAAGTGCTCATGCAATATAAAGCCAACACGTTCTTTTGATATCTTTACGATGTCAGCTAACTCACGCAACTTCAATTTTCGATCATTCAAAACGATTTTGTGGATATTTTTGATGTTTCCTGGTGTTACCGCCTCATTTGGACGTCCACTGCGTTCTACATCATCGGTGTTTCTACGATCACATTTGAAGTCAGCAAACCAACGTTTCCAAGTTAACATCTTCTAAATCATACAACGGATTTTAATAAAGTTTTCCCGATGAAAAGAGCTATAAACGAAGAAAGATATTGTATTTTTTCAGCAATAATTTGCTGAAAAAGAATTTGCATCTGTGCGAAGTCGGGGGCGGGTCGTTAATTACCTATATTTTTATTGTTATCTAACATAAATCATGTAAAAACAAATATATATGAGAATGAATAATACAACTCGTCCGTAATGATGTGGTTTCTTAGCTCCACGTAGCCACATGCTTGTGGCTTAATAGTAGAGCATTTTGCATGTAAATGTGTGACGTCATGAAAGTAGTTTTGGCTGTGCACTAATGAAACGCTGTAAATACTTCCGTGTAACTTACTTATATAACGAAAATTTAGAAGACTTGCTTGATTTGTAGCATTGATAAATCCTAAAAATAATTCACAGTATATCAGTATATCAGTATCACAGTATATCACAGTAAGTAAAGGGATAATAAAAATTGAATATATGTAGTATTGAGGAAAGTTTTTATAACACTAAGTAACTTTTTGCGTGAAAGGGAATTCTATTCAATTCATTAAAAAAACCTCATAAACTGTCAAATATATAAAATTATTTGAAGTAAGTATACAGATTTTTTTATGATAACGTTGACAGACAGGCTGATGGTCAACTAGATGGTATGTGGCTACCGTCGCCTGTAACACAATCAACGCCATAGGTGCTACAAGTGCGCTGCGAACATAGAAGGATTAAGGATAAAGGATAAGGAAGGGAATGGATAATGGGTTCTGGCATCCCTTACTCATTCACCGAAACACAATAGCATAGAATTGACAATGGTATTGAAAACCATTTTAAAAAATCACTAATATTAATTTAAAGTATTTTAAAAGATAAAGAATGTCAAATGGAAATAGACAATACATATAATATGCATAGACTCATTGTTCGCTCCATTGTCGGTGCCAAACGACCAATGCCAAAGTGAGAGTTGCTTAGGCCAAGTATATAATCATGTAAGTTTATCCTAGACTCTCGAAAGGATAAATTAATACTATTTTATCGTCGTTATAATCATATTAATCCTATCATATATCATATAGTAATTATCATATATAGATTTTAGTAGGACTGGGAACACTTCATCGAAATAATATATCTTTGCAAGCAGAACACTTGGACTAGTGGTCAATATAATTGTACTTTTTTTTTTCAAAACATGTGTCAAAAATTAAGGACAGCTTGCATAATTTTTAAATTATTTTAGAAAGATAGAGAGAGATTTAACAGATTTTACAACACTCCTATGGTTTTTAATCACATGTGATTGTGCGAGTTAAAGAAGCAAAATTGTGTATAATATCAATTAAAACAATTAATGAACTATTTTAATTGATTATTGTATTAACAAAAAAGTATCAGATATGTCCTTTTTTTTCGTAGAAAAAGTAGATAATATATTCAATCATCTTCACACTACACAAGCGTCGAAAAGCGAAGGTCTGCGTAATAAACTTGTCAAGAAAATTTTGACGCATTAGTCTGACCTTTACCACGAAAATATTTAAATGAATAAACCCCCGTGACAAGGGTTCGGTACCTACATGTTTGCGCCTTTTCTCCAAATCACTATATGATTCAGAAATCTCGGTTTGGATATACCCAAGTATTTCTCAATTTAGGGTGAATTATTACTTGGGCATGTTACTTGGGCATGTTAGCTTTTAGTTCAGTTTTTGCCCTCGACAAAATTTCTACACAACTAACTTGAAAGTTGTGTAACTAGATAAACATGGTTCTAGTTGTCGGTGTCTGTAAGCAACAACAAAAGGAAAAGAAGGTTGGGAAGAACCGAGGGTTATTGATGGGTGCCTGACTTATTGTGACGACAGCAGACATTATTAAAATAATTTAAACATGTTAAGGAACAGTAATGAGGAAATCTATAGACGTACCAAAGTTACTGACATAATCCGTCGGATCAGTAAGTTGAAGTTTCAGTGGGCAGAACACATATGACAGACCGGAAGGATCTTGAGTAGAGGCCACGGACCAGCAAGCGTAGCGTAGGACGTCCACTAACAAGGTGAATATATGACCTGATAAGGTCCGAGGGTCGACGGTGAATCCAGGCTGCTTATGATCCGTCCTATTGGAATATTATGGGGGAAAGCCTATGTCCAGCAGTGTACTGCTGCTGGATATATAAACAGTATACTGCTGCAATATAAGTCCTTGGACTGAAAAAAATATATTAAATGACTAGGAATACATACAGAAACACCCAAATGGTTGTGATAAATCGGTTTTAAATAAGAAAAAATAACTATGAAATATTACACGGACGACCTATTTAATAATCTATTTATTAATCTATCTAACCTATTTAATAAGAATTTGTAAACACTTTTTTTATATATATCAAGTATTATTTTTGCAACCCCCTTGCTTGTGTATAGGCGATGGGAGTGAAAGTGACATTTTAATTAAAAAAAAATGCTCGTAGAATCCAACTTCGCACCAGCAAGGAAAGCATTTTCCCTGCGTTACACGAGATCGTTTGTTCCCTCGATGTCATTAGAGCTGAGGTGCCTAGTTAACTTCTACGGGTTTTCCAAGCATACAAACTATTTTTAGTTTGTGATAAGAGATTAAAGATTACATTAATTTTCTCCGGGAATTCAACATCTATTTTGATCAAATAAAGATAATCGAATAAATAAGATTAACATCAATACAATTCTAACGCCTTAACTACTCAAGCGATCACAATGAAATTTAGCATAAACAAAAGTTAGTATCGTCATCAAAACAAAAGGAAAATGGGAAATTAATTTCCCTGATTAGTACCAGGACTGTCCATGCTAACAAGTTAAGATTTTCCAAGAAATTGCCTTTTTTGACAATGAGACTAATTTAATAACCCCAAGTGTTGCCAAATTATCCGAAGACGAGGTGAGGGTGGGGAAAATAATTTTTTGGTTCAACAATTTCCCTCCGCCAGAAAATTATTATAAGAAGTACCACGCAAATGAGGCAGCAAAATAAATTGTAAATAGCCTAAAACGCCGTAAGCAATTAGTAGGGCCTATGATGTAAATAAAACTGGAAATGAAAATAACCTTGGTTTTTTATGTTATATCAAATTTTCTCTAGTTTTATTTATTATATAAATGTTTTTATTGTAAAATAAGTTGGCAAGGAGATACTATCAAAAAATTGATTGAGAATTCCTTTTTCCTTTAAAGCGGCGTGAGCAGCAAAGATACGAAGTGGCAAAGTAGAAATTCGGAAAGAACACATCTAAATCTATAAAATCTCAAATTTTCAAAACCCCCAGAAAACTTTCCACGTAACCTCTTTTTAATGACTGGTGCTATTTACAAAAAAAATACTGCAATCCATAATGTGTGTGTGTGTGTGTGTGTGTGTGTGTGTGTGTGTGTGTGTGTGTGTGTGTGTGTGTGTGTGTGCGTGGGTGGGTGTGTGGGTGCGTGGGTGTGTGTGTGAGTGCGTGAGAGAGAGAGAGAGAGAGAGAGAGAGAGAGAGAGAGTCTACATGTGTGTTTTAATGAGTGTATGAATGTTTTTTATTATTGTCCATCGTGATTTGTTTATCGGGACTTGTTTAATAAGAGATCTATGATTTCTTACTCTCAGTCATCACAAAGCTATCTTTAAGATTAGTGTTGTATATGTCAGATATTTTCTTATATTAGTTTTTAGAATAATTAGAATAGTTAGCTTCCCTATTTTCCTCCTGAATATTGGCAAGTTAATACAAAATCAAATTAACCGTTCCAGAAATATTTAATTCTTCAAACCACGCTCTGGTGCTTAGTAATTAGGGTACGCTAATTTTACGCATTATTTACCTACCTCGGTTTCTTTGGGGTCAGTTATTGTTTGCCTTTTTCACTGCAGAAACAAAAAAGAAGGGCACTCCATACAAACACCAACACATACATCCCTTAATGTGATGAAAGCATAAATTTATTTAGTATTGGACAAGTGTCATTAGTCAAAACAGTTAGTTTTCCGACTAATTTTTAATTATTTTAAAAATCCCCATCCTTCCTCCTACTATCCTTACTCTTATCCTTACACCTACTATGGTCGTCAGCACACATGCATCAACTGTGGCGTTGCTTGTTTTATAGGCGACGATAGCCACCTACCATCAAGTGGCTTGATATGGAAATAAAAATTTACGATTTTACCAAAAAATATAAAAATAATATAGTTTTACCGTAGTCTATAAGGGACCTTCTGTAAAGGACTTGTCAAGGTCGACAGACAAGCTGCTCAGTAAGGTCAGCGTGATATAAAACCCATTAGGTAATGAATATGGCCATCAAGAATCAAGCGGGTATTCAGCCTTTTAAAATAAAAAACTTATAAAGAAAGGGAAATTTGAATTTCAAATTCATGACATTTTTCTATTGATTCGATGGAAATTTAGTTAAATTTATACCTAAATTTTTACTTTGTTATAGTATAAAAACAAATACATTCAATAGAATTTGAAGTTTAATAGATTAATTAAAACAGCAATGCCTTTAGAGTATTAAGGCTCTTTAAGCTAAGTCTTTTTACAAAATCAAATATAAAAATAACTATTACCACATTACTGATAACTCTTTGATACCACATGCTTGAAGCATCACTTTAATTAGTTTTCACAATTTATCAAAAATATGAAAACATTTGACTAATGTATCCTAAACCGTACAATTTCACTGATATATTTAACCAAGACATTAATTAAAATATAAAACGTTGTTATGAGAGGTAACTATTTTGAAATGTTCTAATCCAACCTAATTATTTTTTAACTTGGTCGTGTTACTTTGGCAATGTATGTTATTTTTTTTTTTTTTTTTTTTTATTTTCCCCCGGGGGTTACACCACCCCCGTGGGCCGTATATTTACATCACATAAGGACATTATAAAGACAAATTAAATTACTAACATTATAATTGGGGGAAGTATACATTTACCCCTTGCATAGGCAAGGGACCTTATTTAACTAATTAATATTCATATTCATATTATTTATATTCATATTATTATATCAAATTCATATTATATCAAACATTAGAATTATATAAATTCACATTATTTAAATGTTTAAATTCTTATTAATTATCCAGTAATTTTTTTATTCAGTCCAATCGACACCGTTGCCACTTTGTGGCAGAAGTCTAAAAATTTTTTATAGACATATTTGTTTTTTAGAATTTTGTGCAGATTATCTGCACTCAGGTTTATATCAATGTCATTTTCCAGCACGAACCTTGCTCGCGCGAACCTGGGGCAGTCCACTAATAGATGCGGAACGGTTTCCGCTACCCCATGCCCGCACAAGCAGTCCGGGCTGGAAACCTTCTTGATTCTGTGCAGATAATCTGCAAACCCACCGTGTCCTGTAAACACCTGCACCAGAGTTGGTGACAGCTGCAGTTTACGTACCATCCTGTACGCAGCCTCAGCATCCGGTAAAAACAGTTTGGTACCCGCAGCAGTGGCGCCCTCTCTGTACATTTCTCCCCACAGGGCGACGGTCTCCCTCCTTAGGTGCCCCTTAATATAGGATAAGGGGCACCTGTCATAGCTTTTGGCGACCTTTAATTTGGTCGCCGCAAGCTTGGCAAGATAGTCGGCCCTCTCGTTCCCCTCGATCCCCACATGGGCGCGTACCCAGTAGAATCGGACTCCCCTTCCCTCTGATGCCATCACTCGCAGATTTTTCTTTATCGCGTGCACCAGAGGGTGGTATGGATTCCGGTCCCCCCTGAGTAGCTCCAGCGAAGACCGAGAGTCACTGAGTATGCCGACCTCCGCCTCTTTTCGATTTTTTGCTATTTCCATCGCCCTGAGGAGAGCATACAATTCTGCCTGGAACACCGTACAGAAGGACTCCAGCGCATACTTCTTTGCAAAGATCTCCGCACCGCCCCTCCAGCAGGAAAGCGCTGCCCCAACCCCGCCGTCGATCTTGCTCCCATCTGTGTAAATCGCAATGCCAATATTAGGCACCTGCGATTCACACTCGATGCTTTCAAAATCGACGGCGACGTCGGTTGCCGGATGAGGAGCTCTCAAGAAAGAGACCCTCTCCTCGACTTCCCTGCCTTTTAAATACCTCTGCGGTCTGCCCCTCTTTGCCTCATAGAGCTGCGCTGCTTCTGCAATACGCAACTCAAGAGGCAAGAGGCCCGACAATGTCAGAGAAGCATTTAGGGAGACGGTGCGATAGGCTTTGCAGATTTTCTGCGCGAATCCCCTCTGCACGGCGTGCAGCTGTTTTTGTACGCACCTCTTTTTGGCTGCGGGCGCCCAGACACTAGCCGCGTAAAGGACGATAGGCTCCACAACTGACACGTATATCGTTCTTATGACCTCCGGAGACAATCCCCATGTCACTTTCGCTGCGCGTGCGATTTGTTTATATAAATTAGTAGTTTTTTTACATATGTGTTGGACATGGGGATTGAAGGTAAGTTTTTTGTCTATAATTAGACCCAAGAGTTTAATTTGGTCTACAACCCGGATGGCTGTGCCGCCCATTTGCATAAGTGGTGCGTCAATTTTTAGCTTTCTTGTGATAACCATTGCATTGGTCTTCTTCGCTGAGAATTTCAGCTTATTTTTGACGCCCCACTCATGCACGCGGGCAATCACACTGTTGGCCCCAGGCTGTATGTCCTCCATTTTATGTCCGGAAAACACAAGAACGACATCGTCTGCAAACGCCTGACAATGAACATCCAGTTTGTCCAGTTCGCACAGCAGTGGATCCAGCAACAGGTTCCAAAAGGTTGGGCCTCCCACGGACCCCTGCACACATCCCTTTGTTGCCTTCCTTGTGGTTGACCGACCCGCATAGGTCACATTCACTGACCTGCCCGTGAGGTAATTTCCTACCAATCTTTGCAGGTTTTGTGGGCATCCTCTTTCGGCCAGCCGGCACATTATAGCCGGCCACCACGCATTGTCGAAGGCGCCCTCTATATCCAGGGAGACCATAACATTTATCTTCTTTTGTTCCAGATTCCTTTTAATATGTTCCACTAGATCATAGAGGGCGTCCTCCGTACAACGCTGTGGGACGAAGCCAAATTGCCCAAGATTAGCCTCAGGCAGAATGTGCCAGCTGATCCTCCTCACGAGCAGTTTTTCCAAAATTTTTCCCAGGACCGGCAGGAGTCCAATCGGTCTATAAGACCTGGGGTCCCCATAGTCATCCCTGGCCGGCTTGCGGAGGACAACTATCGCCGCGGTTTTCCAGATTGCGGGAAAGCAGGATAATTCCAGGCATTTGTTAATAATGCCCAGAAATATCCCCCCACTTGCCGTAATTGCCGCAGCGCAAATGTCCGCCGTGAAGCCGTCCATACCGGGTGCCTTTCTGGGGTTGAAACTGCGAACCACCTTCCCCAGCTCATGGCTTGTGAAAGGTGGATCTTGCCTCCCTTCGAGCACTCGGCTTTGCAGGTGTTCGACTAGGGCTCGAATTTCTGCGTGCACCGCCTCATCCGTGTTAGGATTGTCCTGTGGGAAAAAGGTCTCTGCCAGTAGACGGACGGAGTCTTCCGCCCCCAGCGACACGCCATCTTTGAAGAGAAGTTTGTCTTCTCTTTTCTTTGCCGTGCCCCTGATGACTCTGTAGACTCCGTCCCAGAGACTCTCTCGATCTTGTTTCCCACAAAACTCCTTCCAGCTAAGAATCTGAGCCTTTTTCACTGCCTCATCATACCTATGCTTAGCCTCGAGGTACGTGCCCACCACGTACTGGCGGCGTCGAGCCGCAGCACATGCTATGCGTCTCTTTTTTGTAACCATGTCCTTCTTCAGACCACTGAGCTCATCACTCCACCAGGGGACATTATGCTTGGGCGGCTTCTTTTTCCTGGGAGGAATGGCAGCCTTGCACGCATTATCAATACATTCCGTATATTTTTTTATCAGTTCCTCCAACTCCTCCCTTTCTTCTATCTGTGCTACCAGTCCTTCCTCTATACCGCCCTTGCACAACCCCTCCCGGAGTTGCGTGCGGAACAGCGACCAGTCCGCCTTGGAAGTATTGTATACCCTAGTGCTATTACTGGTCACTGCCCCGCCCGCCGCCTCCAGTCTAATTTTAAGAGTGATGGCATTGTGGTCCGAACTGGTCATGGTTTTGTCCACTCTCCATGAGTGGACTAGATGGAGCATAGCTGCGCTGCAAACTGTGACGTCTACACAGCTTTTAAATTCTTTGCCCCCACGTATCGTGTAAAAAGTGGGTTCCGTACCCTCGTTCAATACTTCCATGTCCAGTTCATTTATAATGCCAAGCATAGCTTCGCCCCGTAGGTCAGTGGACTCAGACCCCCACCAAGTGCTCCAGGCGTTGCAGTCCCCTCCCATAAGGACCCATGGGACCCCGATTGTTTCGCGTATGGTTTTGATGTGGTCCAGATACGGCTCTATGTCCAGGTGGCCTTCGAAGTAGTACGAGACTACTCCAATGGACCATCGGTCGGTTGTCAAGACGGCTACCGCTATGTTTTCGGTGGTAAGTGTGGGGAACTCCTTTACGTCCACTTTACCATCGAAAACCAGTATGGCCGCCTTGACCGGTCCCGCTCTACTTCCATCCCTCTGGACAGTACGAACCCCTGAGAAATGCTGCATTTCTCCCAGGGTTCCCACGTAAGGTTCCTGAACCACAGCAAAACGCACACCGGTCTTTTGAGACTCCATCACTAATTCCTGGGTAGCCAGCCTGGCCCTCTGCAGGTTGGCCTGCGCCACCTTCCAGTCAAGGACTGCGACAGGATTAACGTATGTTATTAAAGATACAAATTATATTTTAAAACTGAAATGTTTTCAAAAATACATAATATGATGCTTTTTTTTAAGTATAAGTTAACAAACTAAAAGAGAAAATTTATAAAAAAAAACCAACGTATTTATAGCTATGTTAAGGGATGATTAGTACCCTTAATTAAATTTAATTACAGAAGTGAAGAAGTGGTATAGCCTATTTATCAAATAGGCAACCGTATGTCTGGTGACAGCAACCACACCATTAAAAATGGCGAGTATTCTGTAGCGCATTTTATCCTATTTTATTTGTATTTTCTATATAAACACGTTTATCTCCTTTGGGTTTGCTCCAATGAGGAGATCTGGGAGCCATCACCTATTCGCGCATAAAATTTACAATATTAGCTGCCCGCCCCCGGTTTTGCACGGATTTTTTTCTACAAATTATATACAAGAACTTTCCTCGTTGATTCCTCTTTCCATTATTGAAAACCGTATCAAAATGCGTTGCTTGATTTAGGAGCAGTTAGCGGATAGATGGCGGATAGGTATAAAGACAGACAAACGTTTTAATATTCTTAAAATATTTCAATAAATTTAGAAAAAGAGAGATATGTAGTTAAGTTATATGAAATATTCTTACTAACTCTGAAATATATTTTATGTATTTATACGGTATCTATAATTTCTAGTTCGCCTCGTTTTTGTTTCATATAACTTGTAAAAAGTTGGAGTTCGGACATTGTAAAAGGCCCTTAAGTTAATTGTAAAATATATTCTCGAGGGGAAATTATATTATGCTAAAGACGATTTGTTGCTTTTACGGCATCTTTGTTGTTTATATTCTTTTCTTGTTATTAAGTATTCGTCGTGTTTAATGAAGTTTACTTTGAAAGTTGTTCGAGAGTTTTAATTGGTTATACACCTGGAGGAACTTTGTTGTTTGTTTTCAAATTATCTGTAATAAAAATTGATCTAATTAATACAGGATTAATATAATTTAACTTAGTAAGACGACTAGTTTATGTCTTTTTCACATTGTGTAAACAAAAATAAAACTATATAGACTAATTAATTATCTATATCATTCTTACGCCATCTAGACATTATTGTTGGGAGCTGAGTTAAGTTAGCAAACTTATGTTAGTTTAGTTTACATTACACAAATAAAAAAATTGTTGTAAAATAATAAGTACATTGTTTAGTTAGTTATACCTTTACCTATTTCAATTATGATTTATTTAAGTGTATGTTCACACATTACATTTTGCCCCTTTGAAACAACATTCACCTTGGCAAATAGCACAATATTAACAAAGTAAATTAACCCAAGCAATCTTACAGTAATTATATTAGAGTGCGGAAAATAATTGCTACATTATTCTCATGTACACTACAATCAAATGTTAATTAAATGTTTAATTTATATAGGAAATTAATTATACGGGATATGTATATGTATATATATACATATCTTTATCTTTTTTTATTAAGTTACACCAACAGTACACATGTTAAAATTATTTATGATACAATGATTCACAGATTATTTCAGCTGACACGAACACCAATTACAGGCGTATACAACATTAGCCACAAGAACGGTAACAAAAAACCAAAAACATATAATAAATATAATAAAATACAAAGACATAATTACTAGTACACATTACCTACACTGCATTACATGCAAGAGTTACATACAATGCAATTATGTAATTAGATATTAATCTAAGAGATCAGTAGGACACCTACTCTCAATAAAGAGACCTTACCGAGAAACAAAGAATATTTTCCGAAGCGGACGTAGTGTTTTGGGGATCATACGATAAGGCCTCGCTGTGGGTGTTTTAATGGGTATTTGGTATTCCCAGTAATAAGTCACATCACCGGGCGAGTAGTCGTCGTCATAGTCCCCCCCTCGTCGACAAGGGATAGTGTGTAAATGTCATCTTCCTTCCTATATAAAAAAAATGCTGGTCCATGATTGTAGGTGGCCAGCGTTACCTACTAAAACAAGCAAAGTTCTTGCATATTGGCATAGTTGTTGCATTTCACGAGCGCACGTGATGTTTGTATTGGGCAGTGTTGACGTATTTTCAACATGCGACATAATGTATAAGTAGACGACCTGACTGCTTTAGACATGACGGACCTGTTTTGGAAAACTAAGAAAAATTATAGACTTGACTTGACTAACTAGTGTCTGGATCTGCTACTTTTGATTTTAATTTCAATTTTGCCTTTTTTTTTAAAAAAAAAAGCTATTACAAATTGATATTTTTACTATTGACACTGGCAAAATCATAACGCGACAATCGACATTAACTTGACACTGGCAGACAATGGCCATTTTAAAATGAGCCGCATTGCCATTTAAACCTAAGAAGAAGAATAATGTATAAGTAGAAAAAATTATATTTGTTTCAAATGCATAAACTTTATTTAGTAATTATGTAAAAAGTTGCCTAATTTAGAATACAGTCAGACTGGATGTCTGTTTATCGACAATAGAAACGAGGGCACCAACAGAACAAATGTTTCCTCGTAGTCTGCACGAAACGAAACGAAACGAAACATTGAAAGTCGGGGCATTTGAAATTGTATAATTAAATTTATTGGATTCCACTCGGCTATGAGAGCACTCTAATTAAACGAACCGGGGTTTGTGCAAATAGAAAGTAAAAAAAAAAAAAAAAAACAAACAAACAATTAACTTTTTTACTTACCTTCTAATTACTAAAGATATTCTAGTAGTAGGGTCATAAATTTATTATAAGTGGAAACGATTATTATTTTGTAATAATTACGTACCACTTTTTTATAAAATTATTTTAAAAAAATAAAATAAAAAACTTTAAATCACACACAATAGAGATGTTGACTATTTTTGGGAAAGTTTTTAATTTAAAATCTAACATGTATTTAATATTTTTTTTAGTACTTTATGTATTTAAAATTAACTAATTTAAACTCGATACAATTTTATACAACTAATTTAATACAGACTAATTTAAATGTCGTTTATTTTAAATTTAGTTTCAAATTTCTCCCCAAAATGCTACACTTATCTATGTCGTTGTGACGTCACTTGCTCCGAACACTTGTAGACTGTGACAGCGGCCGAACGACGTTGTCTCACAGCGGTGATGGTTGCAAACAAGTGACGTCATTCACTTTGATTGGTGTTCGTTGTCACGTGACTTGACAGTGATTTAATTACATTTCGATTATTAAATAACATCTAATTTCATTAAGGGCCTCTTTCACCAACTACAAGTGTTGATTAGTTACTTTTAGAAATAATTTTATGTTCCCGGTTACCGGTGACTTTAAATGGCGGTTAGCCTACTTAACACATGGTGAGAGGCCCTAAAAATAATTTAAAAAAAAAATGTGTTCTTTTGCTATTCTATTATGAAAACTAGGGTTTCGCGGCAAAATGTATTGTGTGTACTATACCAATTACGAAATTACCAAATTGTGGAGACAACAAAAATTATTTCACCACAATATATTTTCCACGATCGGGACGAGTCAAATAAATTACTGAATAGCATATAAAACGTTAAGGTCCCTTTCAAAGTTTGATTGTTTAAACTAGTATTTTATTTTAGAACCACAGCACGTTTACAAGGTGTAAGGTGAAGACTTCTCCATTTCCTTCTCGACACATAATTTCCGCACACCTATTTCACGAACACAGAAATAAAACCATCAGTAAGAAATGTTTCGTTTAATTCTTTCTATAAACTGATTGCTATGCTAAGTGTGAACAGAAATTAATTGAAAAAATTTATTAATGTGTTAAGTAAAAAGAAATAGAGTCGCTTTTATACTTACACTAAAAAGTTTCAAAGTTTTAAGCACAACACAGACGCAGCTATAATATATAATATGACAAAATGTAAATATATATCTAGAAAAAAGTAAATATATGTTATTATAGAAATAATATCTTACATACTGTGTAATATGCTAATGTATATATTTTGCCTGTACAATGCTAACGAGTTAGTAGGTACAAAATTAACGTTTTAACTAAATATTTATAATACAAGTTAAAATTCATTAAAAAATGTTTTACATTTAATAAAATTCACACAGAATTGTAATAAAATTGTAGGGTAATAAATTGTAACACTTATAAAACTTAATATTAGGTAATAATCATTAATGTTTTTTAAAAAAGTTTTAAATAAAAGTTTGGTAGGTAATGTGTACAGCCGTTAAGTGTGTGAAAATTTTTATCGGTGCACAGTAACTTCAGCTATCATTGATTTTGTTGATTTCTCACTCCCTATTCATTCACATCTTCAAAAGCGCTCAATACAAGTGTGAAGTAAGACCATGTTCTACTTAAGACCTGCAAAAAATTTGAATAACAGTTACTGAACTCAGTTTATAATCTGAAACTTAATAGTATTCTAAAAGAGGATAGGATAATATAGACGGATGTGGCGAAAAGAAAGGGTTTCTGGCTTTCCTGAGTTACGTAGAGATTCAATAGACCGTTAAATTCACATATTCACACATGGTGGTCTTTGGTCGCATGCACATTTGGTGGTAAGTGGCTACCGTTGCTTATAACACTTGATGGCACAAGTGTTACAAGTGCGCTGCCGACTATAGTAGCATGAAGCATAAGGAAACGATAGGTATTATTATATTATTATTATTATTATTATTAAAATAATAAATAATATTAAAATATTAAAATAATATGTAACAAATGGGCTATGGCATCCCTTACTTACTTACAAAAACACAACAGCATCGTGCTGTTATTTTATGGTGGACTTCTGCAAGGGGACCGCCAGACAGTCTGCCCAAATTCGTTGGAAGGAATCTAAATCTTATGCACAAAAGTGTTTTTTGTCTGGCACCAGTCATTTATAATAAAATTCCGAACAATATTAAGCAGCTCAATATTAATATATTTAAGAAGAAAATTAAAGAATTACTAGTTGATAAATGTTACTATGATTCAAAAGATTATATGTCTGATAACTTAGTGGATGGTGGTGATTAAAAAATTATTTTGTTATGTAGTGTTCACAAAATATTTGCACACCCTAAAGTGTAGAATGTTGCAAGCCTTTTTCATTATAAAACCATTGTAATTACCTATATTCAGTAAATAAATTATTATTATCTTTATTATTATTAAAGTGACGAATAAAATTTATCAAAATCAACCTACCGCTGCAAACGATTGCAAAGTAATAGGCCATATTCCCATAGATGTTATGTAGCATGGATTTTGTGACCTGAAAATAAAAACTTTTTTTATCTTAAAGAGTTACAGGTACACTCGATTGTAGGTTGCTACTGTCGCTATAAGCACAAGTAATGCCAAGGGTTAAGAAATGGATTCTGGCATCCCTTTATAATGCTGCCACCAAAGGAGTAAGTAGTACAGTTTATGACAGTCGAATACATGGGTTCGCAGTCATTTGGGCACTTCGTCTGGCAGTGATCACCCCCTTACAGAGGACCACAGTAAAATAACAGCACGTGTGCCATTGTGTTTCGGTATTTCCTTATCCCTTCCCTCATCCCTACATGTGCCGTTGTGTTTCGGTGAGTGAGAAAAGGGATGCCAGAGCCCATTTCCCTATCCCTTCCTACATCCCTTATCATTAATCGGCAACGCACATGAAGCGCCTGTGGCGTTGCTTAATTGTGTTATAGGAGACGGTAGCCAAATATCATACAAAAAAAAACACATTAAGAAAAATCCAACTTAAAATATATATTGTTAATGATAGTTGATTGATTTCGGTTTAAATATTTATTTAGATTTTTTATTTTTATAAATTTTAGAAATATTTTTAGTAAAAATTTAATCAATTAAATATTCTTTCTTAGCATCTGGTTGGATTGAAATAATAACCAAACGGTCTGTGTTACGGAGGTTATTTTTATTTAACTGAAAATATTTTTTACCTGTAAATCATAAATAAAATCAATTTTCTGTGGCGTACATCAGCGTCATACCAATTAGTTCCATATGCACTTTCCGCTATTTTAGCACTCTATAAACAAAAAATTTGTATATACTTTACGCAGTGGAAGAAATAAATGGGAAAATACAATAACAATAAGTCACTTGAAGATCAGTAAGTAAGTATGATCATTACTCACATTATCTGCCAGTAACTGACCAAAATAACAGTAAGTTAAAGTTTGCTGCATAATTACTACGATTCCTATCAATCCTTCTATTATATGTGTAGGACTTCGTATAACCTGAAAAAGTTAATATCATTATTAGTTTAATTAGTACAACGAGGTCCCTTTAAAATTAATAAACACATTAAGTATTTGAAAATGTTCGATCAATAATTTAGTAAATAGAAACCGTATGACAGGAATTATTTTTTATTTTTTTTATATTTTGACGTAACCTCCTGTTAGATAGATAAACGTTTTTGTCAATTCCTTAACCCCAACAAAAAAAAGTATTTTATTGAGCAGAAGTTATTCTGCCCTAAGGAAGTAATGATATTGGATACTACAACTCCAATATTTCCAATTCCAATTTTCATACCACAATGTTTATGAAGCGAGCTCCTAAATTTATGAATGATGATAATTCCTAATTTCATAATTTTGTGAATGATCTTTCTGCTTTCTGAATCACCCTTAATGCGTAAGGTATTTTATCAATATCATCGTTGTTTCAAGAGCTATCAGTTCACAACGTATTGACATAACATATAAGAATAATAATTGAAGAATAATTGATGAATTTTTATTGCACATTATACAACATTCAAATATTTATTGAACTACATAATATTATTGAAATTAACTGACCTTAACAGAAAATCCGTAAAAACTTATCGATATTGTCGCACTGATTAGACAAGATAATGTTATCTTGTTGTATATTGTATCAAGTTTTTTCGATATCCTGTAATTGTAATTTTTTTTATTATCAATACAAAAATGTTATTTGGACTCTGTACAGCTATGCCTGACGTTCAGGTCATATTTTGTTCATGTTATGGCGGTAAAATTCATTCAAGTATTATTTTGTATGTTAAGGTCGGCTCTTGATGGTAGCCACCTCTTGATGGTAGCTGGCTACCTGAGATTAACGCGTTAAACCAAACAAACAAACTTTATATATTTGTAATAAGTATAGATTTACTCACGAAATCAATTTCTGATGCATGGTAATTAGGTTTCTAATACTCTCCGTGGAATCATCACTTGCCACTTGAGTTTTATGTTTCATGTGAATAATTTTTTCTTGTAATATCATGAACTCGATAATGAGAGAACCACATAAGGCGATGAATATTAAATCCATGCCAACAAACATATAAGCAAAATGTACTACTAAAAAAAAAAAAAAAACAGAAATATAGTTAGTGTATCATGCCAGAAATAAGTTTAATTTACAAATCGATATTTTTTGTGTAGTTTCAACATGTCTCTACTTACCGCCGTAAGACAAAAATGTATATGTTAAAATGTAAGTTAACCAATTTTGTTTATAATCGAAGGGGTAGTAAACAGGTACTGGCAACAACATAGGTGCTTCTTTTTGTAAAACAAATCTCTTGAACAACGTTTCTTCTAATGAAATAAATACAAATTGATAAGTCAATAGAACCAGGCACCAGTATAACGCTGAAAGAGTAAAAAGTCGATGCACATTTGTTTACGACCGAATTGTCTAGATGGCATTGTAGGTATCAGTTCAATCAAGTTCAATTTCAATTTAAATTATAAGGTATCTGTAAAAAATGTATATATCACACTTAGAGTATTATGGCAATTGGAACTTTCTAGTGTTGTTTGTGTTTGGTAGCTGCCTTACGTGGTGTTCTGGATCAATTATTTGAAGCCACTTAAAAAAACGTTATGACAAAGAAAAATCTAGAGATAAATCCATTTCTAAAAAACTACAAATGCAGAGGAATATGCATGACAGAAAATGTGATTGAAATCAAAAGCATTTTATATATAAAACTTGCAGGGTTACTTTGACTTCTAGGGGAACAGTGACAGATTTTGGGGCTAAATTGACAATGGGTTAGAACAGGTCTGTTGGTGTCTTTTTGGTTCAAGCAAGTACTCAGTGCTTTAATGTAAGTAACTGTACCTTTAATTGTTCATTATTACTGTAAGAATCTCTATTTTTAAGTTAATTTCTTAAGGTTCCTATTGTTACGAAAAAAATATGATTCCTAATAAAGAAAATGTTGATTATTTTGGACTTTTTTATTCAATTTTCATAAAATTCCTATTTTTGTAGAAAGCTTTCAATGTAAGCTTTTAAGCGATTATTTTGACTTGCAGTACATTTCAATGCTATGTCAAAATAGCCCCTCACTCTGGGTAACTTTGACACCTACAAAAATAAAATAAAAAATACAAGACTTTTTTTTCCCATTTGAGCATTGGACCGTATAGCCAAAGGACTAGTTGTACTGTAGAGATAAAAAAATATCAAATATCACAGAAACGCACCGTCGTAGGAACAAAAAAAACCTCAAAACCCTGTCAAATTAATCCCGTTTGACTGTACACAAAATATTCTTCACTTAACGCTCATTCCATGTATCAAAATTCTTTTGGTGTTTTAGAAGAAATTAGCGAAGATAAATAAAGATAAAGATTACATTTTCATGACAGCTATATAAATCTAGGGCTTTCACCAATAGATAATTCTATTCAAAATTCATTATAATACAAACCTTTAAGTCTTCGATACATAAAGTTCTCCATTTGTTCCTTCTTTTTTAATTGTTCATCAGTTAAGTCAGTAGTATCTCTCAACAATGAGAGTTCAGTAATCACTTCTTTCATAAGGTGTTTTTTTCTCAAAAACAGTATCCCTTTTATCTGTCCTGTAATAAATAATAAATAAATATCCACACATTCCACACAGCACCATCTAGTTCCACAGTAAGAAACTAATGGTTGTATTATGGATACCACAGTTGATATAATACATGGATTACTTTTTTTTTGTAAATACATACATAGGTGCAAAGGTAAAATGTTAACACATGAATATTCGCCCATAGAACCCGCGACCGTTTGGTTAACAGCTAGGGTTACTAGCCACTAGACCAAACTTGTCGTCGAATAAAACAAATATTTTTTAAATATTTTAAAAGAACCCAAATCCAACTATTAAACATAAAATTTAAAACAAACTTTTCCTACTTATTTTTTCTTATTTCGTTCTGAGTCTGTACTTTATCTAAATTAACTTAAATTTCCATAAACTTCATTCTCAATAACAAAATATTGAATTTTGACTTATGAGAGACAGAATCGTAATTTACCACTATAAATGACTTTTAGAGCCGATAAAACTGTCACTAAGTTATTTAACATAGCTACGTTACCTACATAACATAATACTCATATGTTTGGCGATTAACACTAGGTACTTACCTGGTATAGTAATAGCAGCTACTGATATTACTTCTGCTAATTTGAGAAACGACCGATTGTCTGGGTGAACCATATATCCGCACACAGACACAACCAAAGTAGTTATACATATCATTTTTAAAGCAAACACTATGTACTTTTTAATAAATGATACATTGTTGTCGAAAATAAAAATATTATTCATACTCAATACATCCAAGCACATAGTAATGACTTTCGGAATTACAAAATTATTATGTATGTCGACCATATTTGTCTGAAAAAAATTAAATTTGAAATTAATGTAGATTTTGTGGTTTTTGATCATATCAAATCAAAATCAGTCAATTATTAACGACAAAACGTCATTCAAATATTTAAAGTAGTAAAACAATTATTTGTAAAATTACTTCAGATTACAGATTACAATATATTACAAATTAGTTTCGTATTCTTACTGTTTGAAGCAGAAAACGAATCTTTTCTGCCAATTGTTTGAAATAAAGCATATTTATACCATGATAATTAACTATGATAATGGTAATGTGGAATAGGGTTCTGTGGCGCGATCTATTTTTATATTTTAAATCATTTCTCATAAGGTAATTTATATAATTAAGATAATATAATACTTTAAGGGCCTCTTTCACCATCTCTAAAGTGTCAAGTAGACTAACCGCCATTTAAAGTCACCGGTAACCGGGAATGATAGAGATGATATACCTTTTTTTGTACGGTAAAATTCCCAACCATTAGAAAGAAAATAATTTAAAAAAATCGCCTATCGAAGGATGCAGTAAACTGATAATTTAATTTAATAAAACATAAAATTATTTCTAAAATTAACTAATCAACACTTTACTTGTAGTTCGTGAAAGAGGTTCTAATTCTATTATTATGTAATTATAATATTCACATGTTCTTTTGATATTATAACTTCTTAAAGTAATTCTTATGTAATGTAAATATTACATAATACGCTAAAGACGTATTAAAATATGTAAGGAGGTTGATCTGCCAACTATAATAGTGTGATTGCCTGAAGTGAGAGTTAGCGTACCACTGGTCAGTTTCCTTACTCGTCAATTTTACTAATTCATCAGTTTACTCATTAGACAGTTTCGGTAGTTAGGCATTTTCCTAATTCTTCAGATTCCTCCTTCGCTAGTTTTGCTAGGATGTCAATTTCGTTAATTCACTAGTTTCCTTGTGCTTTACTTTTTCGTCAGTAGATAGGTAGGTAGGTTAGGTTGTCATCTGGACTAGCTTCCATATTGGTCTGTTTCACTGGTTGCCAGGATGTAAAGATGTCTGATTATGTATGTTCGCTTTGTGATTCTGCCACAAGAAGTACACAAGTTTAACATAAAATATTATGATATTTTTAGTTAATTTATGCTGTACATGTTGGTGGACCTACAGTATATTATGTAAGAATAGGTAGTAATTTTTTTTAATTCCCTTCTTTTATATGCAATATGGAAACATTCATATTTAATTTCTAAACATTTTTCTTTAAGATCCCTTGATATTTAAATAATTTATGAACTGATACAAATTAGCAATAAATGAAATTAACAATAGACATTATTATTACATACACAACACGAACAAATTAAGACTAGTCTATACTATTTAATATATAATAATATTATAAATAGAAAATATTTTGTTGTTTGTTTGTATGCATTGAATAGGGTCCGAAACTACTGGACCGATTTGAAAAATTCTTCCAGTAGTTTCGGTGCTGTTGGGAAGCTAAAGGAGTGTAACATAGGCTATATTTTTTAAAGTTAACAGTATAAGTCGCGTGCAACAGCTAGTCGTAAATAAATAAATGTGTTAAAGTTTTGGCAATTTAAAACTGAATTTTCATATAAAATCAACAAAGTACGGAACAATTTTTGGTTTAATATTTTTTTGTCATATATATTTTTAATTAACAGTTGGTTAAAATTTTTGTATTGTAACGTAAATTACAGTTCTATTAATTATCATTTACAACAATTATGGGTAATTAATGCAAATTGCAACGCAAATGATATCAAATTTCATTGTTCTATTGTCGGAAAGGAAACAGCTGTTCAGTGTCAATGTGTGCATTTCACATCAAAGAAATCTATTGAGTTATTTCCTATAATAAATGTAATCCATTCCCCAAATTATATTTATTATCCATACATACTCTCACTTTTGAACCTAGCGACAAAACACATATTATATACACACAGTTTACGCGATACGTCGGCACTGAGGACGCTAGGTAATCTTTATTTATATCTTTTGTTAAGAAATAAGATTAAACGTTAAACAATGACCACACTTAATACCATCTCACCTTTGACGAGCCCATTGGTTGAGTGGTAAGGGTACTTGCCTAACTTCTCAGGGGCCGCGGATTCGATTCTCGGCTTGGTCAACTTTGGAAATGAACTTTTCAAAGTTGATTCTGGTCTGGATTTGGAAAGTATAGTGGCACATTCATGGCAAGCAGTGGTTCGCTCCGTCCTCGAGATGTCGCACAGGTACTTTCGGAAGCATCCATGCCCTGAAAGCACCTGCACAAGCCGGAAGGAGAGCGAGCTGGCCCGCCTGCTTACCCACTCCTTCAGCACCGGTGCGATCGCAGATGTGGTGCGGTACCCCCACCCCGGCTTTATCAACTCGTCGCGCCATCTCTCGAGTGCCTCGTTCTGGGCCTCTCGTCTCCAGCGTACCACCTCTCTCGGGGGAGGATTCACGCCGCTGGCCCTTGCATCCGCGATCTGATAGTAGACCGTTGCAAGGACTTGGGCATCCAACCCCCAGGGAAGTGTCCCCGCAATTGCGCATGCCGCTCTCCACGAGGTGGTGCGATACGCTCTGATAACATTTTTGACGGAATATAAAACCTTATTTTATATTCCGTTAAAAATTCAAAAATAAAGCCAACCTTAGTGATAATCGTGGGTATGATGTCGATGTAAAATAAATCTCTAGTTAAATTACATTTCTACCAAGAAGAGAAAACAATTTTTGGTATTTATAATCATTTATTCATATTGGGAGATGTTGCTCATACCGATATTGCTTTTTTATGATGTTTTGTTGTCGAGTTCCGAGACGTAAACAGAAATCTTGGCACACTTATAACATAATAAATATAATATTATTTTATGTAGCACAATGAATATTCGTGTCATAGAAAAAAAAGAAAAGAAAATAATATTCTGTCATTAGTTGAAATAACATAACGTACAAAATGAACTCCATAACAATCTGAATATTGCAAATTACAAATATACATTGTATTATTTCATTTCGTTCAGCGTTATATCTAAGTGGTCCGTGTGACTTTTTTGTTTAAAATCATTTATGTGGCAGTGATCTAGATTATCCTATTATATTATATTGTCAAACGAGTAAACCGTAAAAATATAAAAAACCAATGGCAACAGTAGCGTCGCCACTGTCGTCACAGCGATAAAGATGGCAGGCGTTATAATTAACTTATATGCGAGTAATGTATTATATGAGTTAATGAGTTGTAGCCAACGTAATTATATTATATATGTTATAAAAATCATTTGCATATTACAGTTCAGTTTGTACAAATTACATTTTAAGGCTCTTAAATTTGGTCAATTTAAGAAACAGACAGAGGCGGACAGCGTCTTTATTTTTAAATATGTATAGAAGACATATTCAAAAACAATAGCTGCTACATTTTCTGTTTGTAAATGTCAGTTATTTTAGTTGTATTCTTTAATTAATTATAAGGCAACATAATGTACATATTGTGGCAATAGATGTTTTTTTTTTTTAATTTTTTTTTTATTAAGTATACAAGAACTGGTATACAATTCCATGTACAAGCAAATAAATAAACAATACAAATACATACAAATAGATGTACTGATTCTAACAGAGAGAATAAAATTAGATTTAGTTTTCATTAAGTTAATCCTCTTAAATATAACATCCAGTGTATGTAGACACTTTAACTTCCACAGAAAGTTGGGATTACACTTTAAAATTTTATATTAGCTGGATTAAGACAGGCCAAGTAAGACTAGATTTTATAGCGCAATATCCCATACGAAATAAAAACTTTGAATTTGGTGTAAGTGGTAGGAGATAGTGGTTTAAAAAAGTTTCTTTCAATGGGTTTTATCATTGCATTGCCTGTAAAATGTATTTCAGACAATATCTTTAAGAAAAACGCCTACCATTGCACTATCCATAGTTTGCTGACTTCCTATGCTTTAAGAAATTGTTAACAAAAATAGTTGTTTAATTAGGAATTCATAAATTTTCTCATAGTTCTTATATTCAATTAATAAATTAGTTATTATAATTTATTTCATACATTTCATAACAGCCTTTGAAGGCACTTGTTCTCTAACAAATTTCTTTGAAGAATATCTCAATAAATATGTTTGATTTGCTCTGTTTATTATATAATCGAGTGATTTGCAGAATCCACTCAAACCCGAATAATTAATCTATACAGAGTACACTAACTTATACGCTAGCTTACTTTCGCTATTATATGTCATCAATTATATGACGCAAAAAATCAGCCATTACTCGTGAAATGCTAAAAGTTCATAAATAAAAAAATTGTCACATATTTATTTAAAAATTTTAATTAATAACCCGTTATTATTTTTAAAAAGTATATGTGTCACTTGTTTATGTAGAAAAAAGTTATTTAATATATATTTTTAAAATAATATTTTTCTTGCGATCTGACGTTGAAATTTACTCTTACATAGTCAGTGTTTGAAGTATAAATTTATATTTCAAATCTCCTAAAAGCTACATATTTTATAGCTCTGTAAATTATAAATATAGGTTTTATTAAAAGCCAAAATTATTTAAAAAAATCGTTATATCCGTTATCTTATCTGTTCAGCCTGTTGGATCTATCAAAAGACTTCAAAGCCCTAGACAATCTAAGTCGCGTCAAGTTTCATTGAAAATAGTATGTTACTTTTTAAGAAAATTTGCAGGTTGTTTTTAATAAAAAATCTTGTTACTTGTACCAAGAATTGCAACTGCATTGTAACGGCATGTTCAAATGTCGCAAATCTGCGAGGAGAATGCATTTTATTACATATTTCAAGTGGTTTTTGCATATCTTTATTCGAAAGTGCAGCATTGTTTTGGACAAGAAATATATAAGATAGAATATAGGTCAAGTAAGTATTTAAATGTTTGTATTAGGAAAGACTTGTTTTTCGTGCAAATGGACTGATTATGTTATTAATTGTATGTCACCAATATTCGCATTGATTTGAGCAGCTCTTACTCGCTCATCGAAATACAACAGCATGTGTGCTGTTATAATATATGCCGATAGTCGACTCTAAGACGGTGGTTTCTGCCGCCAGACCGACTTTAAAAATGAATGCGAAACGCAGTGTGCCTTGCTAATACTTGCCAGATCCAATTATGAAAATTTCATTCCCAAAGTTGCACTGCCGGAAATCAAACGCGGTACTATTGAGACACAGCGTTAAAGCAAGCTTAACCACTCGAGGGGCTTCTCACTATTTGTAGCTTTATTCTAATTTATCTTAAAAAAATTCAACAAAAAACTTATAACCAAACTTGGACGCAAAACACAATAACAAGTACTCTTAAACTTTAATCGAGTTCGAGTAACACTTGAAAAGCATAACGTGCAATAATATATGAAACCACTCATAACGCCGTCGCCGAGTACGATATCAATAAATCACCAACGTCCTTTTGCAACACAAGTCAAGAAAAACGGGACAAAAAACCGTTTTTTGAACCATCTATCAAATACTCTTGAGTGTCTTTCGAAGGACAAATTCCGGTAATGATACTTGATAGAGTTTTGAGGGCTTAGTTAAGTTGTTCAGTATAGAACAAAGATAGCGAGGCAACTTTTGGGGCTTTTCTCTTCAAATTAATACAATTGTTAATTTTGTTAGAGTCTGAGAAAATTCTTAAATGTTTCTTATTCTTAAATCTCTTTAAAGCATTTCAGTATCTCAATCTACAATATTATCACATTTATCATTATACATAAAACAACATATAATAGATTTTCCTCGGATACAATCCTCGCACATTACGACATGTAATTCAAATATATCGAATCTAAATGTCTATATTAATCCATACAAACGCACGTAATCAACCACAAGTACCCACGTATATTAGGAGGGATCAATAGGTATATTAGTAAAGAAAATTAGATCGATAAACTAATTAAAATAAATGTTGCTAAAAAATCTTTTGACATTCTCTCAAGCGTTATTCAAAGTCAATAATATATTTGAGTTATAGACATTTTTATGGGTTTAATAGCAATTTAACTTTAATAGCAAAGTTACAATTCACTCTAATTATATAACTTCGAAAGTAATTCTGTCGCTCTGATTATAATGCATTTTTATAAAGTTTATTATTGAGATTTGCTTGAAATTTAATAAACAATATTTCTCCTTTTTAGTTTTAAAGCTAACAAAGGCGCGGGAAGTAGCTAGTTATATATCTATTCTACTGTATAATTAAATGCAAAAGTTTGTATGTTTACTCAAACACGCAAAAACGGCTGAACGGATTTGGATAAAATTTAGCACACATATAGTTTATTACATGGATTAACATATAGGATACTTTTGATGCTGAAAAATGTTAGGTTGTAGAGGGATTTACAAAAAAAACTATCTAAAGCGCGTACGAAGTCGCGGGCACAGCAAGTGTGCTAATAATAAGCACGCAACGTGTTAATTTAAAAACACGCACTCCGATAACGTATTCGTTGCTACGCCTACCGTAGCACCGCTACGAGAGTACGTAGCTCGTAGCTCCATTTGAGATAGTCGGAGACTGCGCGGCTAGCAGTGCTACGCGGGCTTTGTTCGGGGGCAGCCGCCGACGCGTATTTACGCACTGCCTTACTTTCGCGACCTAGTGAGCATTTTTTTTTTGTAATTATTGTGTGTCATACACACGTGTCAAGACACTGAGTGGAGTGATTTTTTTTTTCTTTCGAGTGCTTATTTAAAGTGAACCATGTTGAAAGTGTCAACGCCGTTGTGCATGGATTTGTTTCTGTTATTACTCGTTTTGTATGAAATTTACGTTTGAATAATAGAGCGGGAGGCCGTTAATTCAAATTGTCAAGTCATCGCATCGGAAGCATTAGGTAATGGGTTCTGTATTAATTATATTACAGTATAATATTAAAAAAAAAAAAAACAGTAAAAAATTAATAATTATTTAGAGTTAATTTTTAGATATTACGAAGATTTCTATTATAACTTAATTTTGTTTTATGTTTTTTTTTGTTTAATTTTGTATTATTTTTTGTTTGATGTCTATTTGTTGCGTTTCTTACTTGAGAGTCTGTTTGTTTTAATTATCTGTTTTCTAGCCGATTAATATGGGCTTATTAGTTATGTAGTAATTTTTATTAATTATGGTACATATTCATATCAGAAATTATTGATAATAAGTATAAATATAAATAAATAAATTCGTTTACAGTCATCAGTAAATTTATTTTTCTAAATAAATAACATAGTTCTCTATGTTCTCGCTGCGGTTTTGCCTACATAATTTAGATATGTAAAAACGTGCTTATATATGTATTACCTTCAAAATAAGTATTTATTGATTTTTTAACCAGCACTTACCTTTTTGCTATTTATAATTATTATTTGATATGAAACTCTGCAAAAATGTTAAAGTTTCGGTATATTCTAATTTTAAAATTAGTATCAACAATTGAACGCGCTTTTATTACTATTTTTAAAATAATTAGTGTTAGCGCCTCTTTCACCGTCTCTGAGTAAAGTGTCAAGTAGGCCATTTAAAGTCACCGGTCACAGGGAATGAAGGAGCTGATATACCTTTGTTTGTACTGTAAAAGTCCCATTAACATTCAAAAGAAAATAATAAAAAAATTCGCCTATCGAAGGATTATTTCTAAAAGTAACTAAACAACACTTTACTTGTAGTTGGTGAAAGAGGCCCTTAGTCTTTACAACGTTTACTGATTTTTGCAAAATCGGTAAAAAAAGATCTGCCAAAAAGTATTTTTGCTGAGCCGCCTTACATTTTTTGTTTAGCTTTTATTAGAAATTATTCCTAATAATCGGTTGCATACAAGGAAAACCATGAGCAACAGCGAAGCTATTTTTTTTTAAAATGTGTTAAGTAAGCTGACACGGCATCATTGAAAAAACAATAAGCCCATGACTTTATGTCCTCTAGTGGGAGTATTATATGTACTACCTATATATCTAACGAAATCTAATATACCATATTATACCAAAAAAATTCTACACCAAGTAATTAAAATTTGAATGTAAATGATAGATATGTAGATATAGCATCGAACTGTTATCGCAGATTTTGTTATAATACTTTTCTGAATTGTCTCAAACCATGGAATTTATATTTAAAGACGTATTCACTTCAAAATAAAATAATTTCCATATTTATAAGTGGCGAATTTTATATGTTTATATGAACGAATATAGGTACCACTGATAAATTTTATTCGTAGCACTCGTGCAAAGCAGGGAAAAGACGCTAGTTCAATATAGTCCAGCCTTCACTGACTTAATATTAAATGGAAAATGATTTTGATATCTAAAGTGTCGGTCCGTCGAAAGTTACACGAGCTTTTTTCCTGGGTGACGTTGAATGATGACTATTTCGATGCTCAGCCACGTAATTTTGGCGTAATGCCACGTATTGTCGGCTGTGACCTGCTTTTGTACCCTTTACGGTGTAGATATGTGTAAAAGTTTTAGTGGCGCGAGTTTTACACTCATCTCTTTACTGATTATACGGATAGTGCTACAGTAAAATACAGGATTTGTCGACATCTTAAACGAAATTTAAGACTTTATCTTTTAGCTTTTAGTATTGGTAGGAAATATAGTCATAATATGGACAGTCTGTCTGGCAACAATAACCACGCCTTTGTGTGTGTTGTGTTTCGGTGAGATAATGAGAGATCCCAGAGCCTATTTCCCTATCCTGTTAATCCTTTATCCTTTGATTAAGTAAAGTAGGCAGCGCATTTACAGCATCTATAGCGATGGTAAAAGGCTAATGCACGTTTTCACCAACCTAGAGTAAGGAAACCCCTAGCTACTATTTAAACTGGCCATTCTAGGTAGTCCGCCTTGCAGCCGGCAGCGCTTAAAGCAGGATTGTGAATATGACTGCCGTGAAAAGCTAGCTTAAGTAGCATATACGTGTACGCTAACTCTAGGTGACTATTGGTGAAGACATTTTTATCAAGTCTTCCTATCACACTTTGTGTTTAAAAAAATTAATTACAATAATGAAAACTCTCTAATCTTTCCAGTATGAAATGTAGCCCTAATTCAGACTTAAGCCCCTAATTGTGACAGGTTAAGTAGGCTTATCTGTAACTGAAGTCAAGAAAATACCGAAAGAAAAGTCGGCCTACTTTTAAAATAAAAAAAAAAACCACTAGTTCTCATAGTTCATTATTATACAATTTAATAAGTGTACAATAAATATTTAATAGTCCTAAATTACACATAGTATAATATTAATTAAATTTAATTTAAGATTCATTGCGTTGTTTGAAATTATACACGGCACTATTGTGTGCAATATTAAAGGCAAACCCCTACAGCCTTCGTTTCATATGACCAGTATTGCACGTTAGAAGCTAACGCAATTTTCCATAAGCAAACTGGAATTAACTAGTTCTCAATTGAATCTGGCATGTTTAACTGGATGGAGTAACTCAACTAGAGAAACTAGGTTTAAATAAAATCGTATTTTCTACTCAATAGTGGGCAAGCAAAGCCAATATAGTACACTATATTACGTACCATTGCTGGGCTACATACCATTATAGTTAGGTAAGGAAAAAATATGGCATAGACCATAATTTCAGACATATAATATATAATATAATATGTAATTTGTAATAGTACAACGTTAGAAAAATATTAATAAGTCTTGCATAACATCATGCAATTTTCCTATCATCAACACACGAAATATAAAAAGCTGAAATACAGGCTCAACCAAATTTTGAAACTGTGACTGCTTTAGGCAAAGATAAGAATTGGTGGCGTTGGGCTCTCCTAGTTCATGAGAGTTCTAATACTTCAAAAAAAGCCTCATGTATTCTAGATTCTCATTACACGCAACCAGAGATGTATTCTAGATTCTCATTCTGAGGTCACTCGGCCGTGACAAATGTCGAGTGCATTAGAAAATACATTCTCTTAGTACGGATTTTAGGTTCATTTTGTAATAGAAACGTCATAGTAGAAGCCTTACAATGACTGCGATTTCAATTACAACGTAGGTTTTGTACCTATAGCTAAATTACACGTTTCTACATATTTACTTAACATTGTATTATTATAAATAGCGTGCCCTCACGACGTTAGAGATATAGCATTCCTTGGTTGGTTATGCTTCGTGCTTTAAGTAATTGATAGTTTAATTAATTATAATTATAAATTAAATTGAAATGTGGGCAATGCTTAATAAAAGCTTTTTAATAATCTCGTGTGGTAATGTATACGTTATCAAAAAAACCAAACACAAAATGTTATTAAAATTATTATTTTTTGTAGGCCCGAAAAGGCGGATGTTACAGTTTTGAAGGCTTTGTATGCAGACACTCGTACCAAACTATATTGAATTGATTTCTCTTCACATGATAGGCAAAAATTATACTTTTTATCAATTTTCAACCGACGAAAACGAAAATACAAAAACGGAGGAGGCGTATTTTTTTTATCCATGACCACGCATAACTTTTTACAGAGTAGTCTGATTTTGATAATTCCTTTTTTATTGTAAAGGGTATACCCCGAAGGTGGTTCCATATAAATTTGGAAAAAAATTTGCAACCCTAATGGTAGGAAAACAGGGGATGATTGATTGTTACTCACTGGTTGAAATGTATGACCACGAATAATAATTTTTTTTTATTGGATAGGGTACCTCGAAGTTGGTCTCATATAAATTTGGAAAAAAAAATCCTAAGGGTGGGAAAATAGGGGTGATTTATTGTTCACTCACAGATTTTAATACTGAGTTGTGTATTACAATTTAAAAAAGTAATCAAAAATTAAGCATGTAGTCATTAGTAGATTATAGCCACAACAAATTATAAAATAAAAATTTTTTAACAAAAAATAAAACCGCCTAAAAAACTGAAAAGTAAAAAATAATTTTATTTAACCTTAATAACTAAGTTCTTAAACTAATGTATGTAAGTATACCTAAGTAATTTTTGAGTTAACGCCACACAAGAAAATTAATTAATTACATAAAGGTCACGCGCCGACTCAAAATTACATAGGTATACTTACATTAATTTAAGAACTTAGTTATTAAGGTTAAATAAAAAAAGGTTTATTATTTTTTCAGTTTCAATTGGATTAATATAAGTAATATTGTCTGTTTGTTTGTCAAGTATAGTCTGTTAATAAAACCGATTTTAATTGTTACTTCAAAACAATATATTTTAGATAACTGCAAGGCTTTCTATTCTGCATTGCAAGAAGCATCCGAAGTTTGATTTAAAATCAGCATTATCGACATGCAATCTCAGTATAATCTTGCTGGAACGGACATGCACTTTACCTGTGAACCATGTTCTGTTGGGGATATGAGATCTTCGGCAAACGCGATGCACTTCACATGCACTAGTTTGTTGTTTAATGGATCTTAGTAGTAATTTAATTTATTCAAATTGAAATCGAAATTATTAAAATCATACAAACATTATCAATACATACCCATATAATAAAATCGTAAAACAAAAAGATACTCTAATATATTATTTGTTTGGTATCTTCGTTGAATAACTCTGTTACCATTTTGTTCGTTTTCCAACATACATTGCTATTTCAGAAGCTTTATAAGGCTTGTATTTTTTTGAGATGATAGTAATCGTAATGGTAAAACCTACAGACATGCAATTATTTAATTAACGCCCTCTTGTGAAAAGTACGAGAAACAGGGTATAATGTGAACTGTGTCTATAGCCTATTTTCAAAGTTGTTCTGTATAGGGGGACCAAAGATATGTTATTTCGATGAGGGGGACATACAAGACATTATCTCTTACTTTTTTTTATTTTATTTTCCTTCTTTCTTATAATTTTACGTGACATATAATTTAATGCATTTTATATATCACACAAATATTATTAAAAATGAATAAGCAAAATAAGCTTGGGAGTTTGACGTTTGAAATTCAATTTATGAATTGAATAGTATTACTTAGAATTAAACATAACCTAAATAACCTTTGTATATATAAAATAAAAATGCCTATGTAAATAAAAATGTAGGTAAAATTTATTTATTTTAACATTCGTTGAATAAAAGAGAGGTAATCAATTCACTTGAGCCAGGACCCTATCGAATGTCTATCTATTGCTTCTGTCTATTCCAAGGGGAAACAAGGACGAGATGAAGTAGGGATTATCTACGGTTTTAATGGAGTTTCTTAGCATCGACTGCAATCATGGAGTGCTGAAGTTTGAACATTACTTAGAACTAAGTTACTCTCCTATCTGGTATAGAGATACATAACTTAAACCAACTACTGTGTTTAAGACTATCCGAAAATTAATAATCCTTAATTCGATAAGCTTGGAAGGCGGACCCCGAATATCATGGTTCGATTCCCGGAAAGTTTATTAATCAGCTTTGTGGTCAAAATACTTACATTTTCTTTACTTATTTATTTTCATTTAAAAGATCATTAAATTGCTGACAGGATAGTACCAATGCCTAATAACAAGAATAAACGACTAATAATAATGAATAAGAACATGGAATATATAGGCAATAGGATGGTGACTGCCGCCAAATGGGCTGCCCAAATAAACTCAAATAATTGATTTAAGGCCATACTATTAGAGTAAATTATCAAGCGATTATAATATTTTTCTTATTTTTCTAGGTTAAATAATTTAGGACTAGCCTTCATTTACGCAAGAGAATAAAAAATTATTTATTCTTTACAGTACAGTAGGTACACTAATATGAATAAATCTTTTATTTTTCGAAAGAGCTGTTTTTTAAAATAATATTCGCCCGCCTTGTTGGTTTAGGACAATTTCAAGTTATCCCTAACCGGATAGGTAAGTAATCTATGTTATTCTCGAAATTGTCTATTGAAACACGGTTTCGCTTTTACCATGAACCTTCTCTCGAGTGTCTACCGGCTTTAAACATAATCTGAACGAAACAGAAACGTTCGTGTCGCTATTGCTACAACTAAATATTGCTTCAGATAAAATCCGACTAAAATATCAATTCGCGATAAAAGTTTTTCAAAATTTAGATAAGGTTACAAAAAAAGTTGAGAGAATTTATGTGAATTTAATGTAATGATGAGATTATGTCTTAAATTCATATTTAGAAAGATCTGTTTGTTTGATTTTTTTTTGAAAATCATCTATTTTTTAAATTATTTATTTTCAGTTTTTTTTTTAATTTTCTAAACATTGGGAATCTCAGTGAGGTCAACTGAGTTAAAACAAAGGGTGAAAACGTTTTTTAATTTTAATTTTTTTATTAAGAAACAAATCTTATCTGATGATAAGATTTGTTTCTTAATCAGATAAGACCACTATGATACTAGAGAAAATTCTTTTATTCCTATATGTCATTTGTCCTTTGTTCTAGGTAGAGTTTCTACGATATTGCTCTCAAAACGATCATAAATATTTTAAAAAATCTTGAACGATTTAGCTTATTCGTGTTTCGTAAACATAATGGGTTGTTTAATAAAAATAAGTTTTACATAATATCTCGTAGAGCTTCTACGAGCCTCTACGGGCTACGGTCTGCTACGAGCTACGAATGGCCGCGACGAGTATAATATTTTAATGTGTCGCTAAATGAGATGGCATAAAAATACCGCATTGCGACTGAAAATTTAATAAACAACAGGTATTCCATACGTTCAGTTGAATGAGCGGCCGCGAATGAATTCTCATTGACCGACATTTAAATTGATGTATGTATATTTCCAAAGTATTTTAATTTCGTCAAATTGCACGTACATTTTTGATATCACTATTAAATATTTTCATGAAATATTTATATTAAAAGTTCAATTATGATTTATGAAATACTATTTAAATATCATTGCAAGTATAAAAGCATTTTCTACATAATTATTACTCGTCTTAAACAAAACAAGTCTTGTGTGAAGTTTGCGCGAAACTAGTAAATCTATTTCACTTCGGAGGGAACTTGCTAACATTATTGTTAACGGTTTTAATGAGAAGATAAACTATTTACATCCATACAACAGCCATACATCCACTTAATGTCTACTACACACGCTGTGGAAACTGTATCAAAGCGAACAATGAGTTTTGTATCTGCCAAATAATTAAATTGTTTAGAAAATTTACTATTCTATCAAAATAAATGTGTACTGTCTTGTAAAATAAATATTATTTAATTATTATTTTAGGTATTATAAATGCTGCAAAAAACTACTTCAAAATGTATGTGTACAACATTTTATTTACTAAAATCATAATATCTTCTATAAAAAACATTTTCAATATACAACAAAAACTATCTCTGTGACATTGTTTTTTTCAATTTTTTTCAATATTCTATTTTAAAAAATACTGAATTTGAAATTTTCCAAATCAAAGATAAATTTCACATCTACAACATGCATTGTACATTGGCTTTTCATGTCTAAAAAATATTAAGTTTTGAAGTAAACAAGTATTTTGATTTTAACTTCAAATAAAAGTTTAATGACTAAGTACGAGTAAATAACACTATGAAAGAAAGAAAGAAAGAAAGAAAGAAAGAAAAATGTTTATTTGGTGCGTTCTAAATACATACATTTATATATTGGTATAAAAAGTGTATCAAAATGGTCTCCACAAGATATATATAACCCTTACGATACTATAATATAGGTTATAATAATGCTTATGTTCCTATAACAATTCAGACAATGACAATTCGGAGGTGCAGTTTGGAATCATCATTATGCTGTTTATAGAATAGATAAAGTGTAAGGTAAAATCTTAAAATTATTGGCCTTTTTTAAAAGCAACACTTATTCGAATTATCCAAAAATACTAACTAGACGAGATATAGTTTTCTGGCCTGAATATTCTTGTTTAAGATTATTCATAACTCTTTAGGAGAAAAACTACTTTTTAAAGTTCCAGAATCTTTCTCATTATAGGCATATTTTTTGTAAACTAACATTGTTTTAAAATGTCCTCCAACCCTTTAAAATTTTTTGTTGCATTTAACATCATGTTTACTAAACTAGTAACATTTTTTTTAAACAACGTTTTCTAAATTACATGCGAAACGGTTTTATCTGACGCTCGAATGTTACAAAGGAAGGTTTTAACTTGTCTCTTTTTGCCCTCCAGAGAATAATAATATAAAGCAAGTTACACACTAAGGGCATTTACATTTACAATAAACAAAAAATATTATTAGCTTTATAATAAAAATTATTTTTTTTACTAATTTTCCATCACACTTATTTATACTATATACGAGTACATAAGAGTATTTGTTCGAAATAATATTTATTAATATAAACACAAAGTTACATTTTCTGTGGCTCAACATTAAACACCGTGCTTGTATTATGTATATGTCATGGGCTAAGTGTTTAAAAGGGCATTATACATAATGTCCAAAAATATGATAAATGCTAGACTTAGGATAAGTTAGGTTATGATTTGTGTTGTAATATTTCGAGCGCAGCCGAAACACTTATGAGGCTAAAATTTAGCCTCATGGAGGTCTCCTAACATATAGTAAAAAAAGTTTTCTACATACACTTCACCTATATTCGAAAAATTTTAGATTTCTCAATTATGCTTAATAACTTATTAATTTTTCCTTCATTATAGAGGCAAATGACAATTATTATTTCCTATTCATATATAATTCATATTAAAAATATGCAGAGGTTTTTTTCCGAACAGGTACAGAATCATAGATTTTTACAGATTATAGGTAATGGTTTAATAACAAAAAATACGTCATAAAATGTATACAGGGGTGGTAATTGGAGCCGGGTCGGTAAGGGTACCTACCTAAACCATATTTTTAATAGTTATTCCCATCGGCATTTTGGATTTTGGATAAGTAGTACAGTCAGCGAGAAAAAGGACAATTTTCACGTTTTGTTTTTATTTCGCCAATCGATTTTGTTAATAAGAAACAAAATAAATTGACCCTATGGGACCAACTGAGGTTAGAGCACTACGAGTAGAAACGTCAAAAATCTCAAAAAAACTATAATACTTCCATACATGTCTTACAGAATGAGATTGAAAAATAAGTTCAAATATTTTTTTAATTAAAAAAGAAGGCAATATTGAAGAGTAATATTATGTTTCAAAATGTTGACAGATAGGCCAGTTACGTAATATAATTGATTATTTATAGGAAGAGACACACAAACTTTTACGTCCAAGTCATCCTCCCATTGTGCCCCAAGCCTGTGCCAGATGCTGTCAAAACTTCGCAAATTGTTTACGCCCGCAGGCTGTTCTTAACTGTTACTCAACTGTAGTTTGCCTCTACAATGTTTCACAGAAAAAATTTAGTGTACCTCTAGCACATTGACAGCTTACTACATGTACTAATTATAATTAGTATTATCTTTTAATTCCCAGTCAGTCAGTTTACTGTATAAAACAAGCGTCTGGTGAATTCATAAAAAATATAATGAAAAAAAATAGTTTTCAGTAAATAGTTGTTTGTAAATATTAAATCGTTATGATCCAATATCGTGAACATCACCATTAAAGATATGTTTTTATGAATTACCTTTTTTAGCTTCCTAATGGGAATAAGCGAAAAAACCTACCCTGCCAAAAATATATATATAAAGTAGCATTGTAAGTTAAGATATATTTATGAATATGTCAGGTGTTTCAAAATTCATTAAAACTTATTAACCGGAATCAGACTAGAATGAAGTTTATTTATACTGTTAATTTGAGTATAAAGATATTGTGCAAAAAATACCTTAAAATGAACAACACGAGAAATTTCAAAACTATGCCAATGAACCTCTTTGTAGCAGGAATCGCTGTTATGGGTACTAAAAGGTACCTGGAACTAAAGTGCTTAAGAAAATAAAACAAATACATGTCATGTTTCCATCGCCTGGTTTCTTATTAAACCCTGATGTTAACCCTAAAGTTAGTACTATGGAAAAAATAATAGACTGTATCCCTAACAATACACATAGGCCAAAGATCAATGAAGCTATTTTTTCATATTCTTGCAACATCAATTCTCTCTCTTCAACAAGCTAATATTTTGCAGTTTACCTGCCCTTCTATCCTCATTTTGTACCTTATCTTTTAACCTCTTTCCTCTCGTTAGATGTTAAATTGATGCATTTCTTAATCTAAAAAGATATAATTAATGATGTACTATTCAGACTGGAAGGTAAAGTCAACTAGCATTTTAAAAAGACATAAATTTAATATAGTTTTAAAGCTCTAATTTAAATTAAAAATCTCAGCATGAGCATTGACATAAAACTAATTCAACTAAAGTAAATAAAAAAATTAAATAAAAACAAGAAAGGAAATTTTCAACAATTAATATTTTATTGATAAAGCTTATTTGAATTTAAAATTGTAACATTTATTCTAAAATTAGCTTTTGCCAACGACATCGGCCTCCCCCCCTTTTTTTAGGAGATAAAAAGTGGTCTTTTTACTTTTCGATATTACCTCAGATTTTTTTCTGAATTTAATTAATTAAATTAATTATGACGTCCTTTCCTGTACCACTGAAAACACGTATTAAAAGTTTCATGGTGATCGGTTGAGTGTTTAAGGCGCGATAGCGTAACAAACAAATAATCTCACATTCTTGTTGTAATAATAAATTAGGACATATGTATCGCCATGAAGTTCAAAGTGGATAAAACATTTTTCGAGAAACAAACGCTTTCTGAACTTCTCGAATTCCGCCAGAACAATAGTAGCCAACGAGCGGCATCTTGGAATTTTATATTCACCGAATACAATAAAACAAATGTAGGTAAAGAGTTTTAAGCAACGTTACTGCGCTTCTGGTTGTAAAATTTTACTGCTTATTATGTAGATATATAAACGCGCGAGTATGCCAAAGAGATTACAAAATGGATTTGGAAATTGCAAATGGCGTCACATCACCGTGAACGGGGATCTTTGCTCATGCTATTTATTTTAATTGAATTGTAATTTAATTCCCAATTTTTATACAATTTAGAATACATTTATTCGTTTTAAAGCCAGATTAAGTTGCAGTGGTAACCCAGTGTTCGAAACCTGGTTTATTTCATGTGAGTTTTAGAAAAATGATTGTCTAGAAGTCTTAGATAAACCAAAATTCTTGTTCGTTTTTAGTGAAGCAAATTCAAGATAAATTTTTTTAATCATCAGAAAAAATGGTTCTCCATTTCTTAATGTAAAAGTCATCATTTCTTGAATTCTATTTAAAGTGAAACTAAAATAAAGTAACAAACACATGTCATAATTGCTTCTAAAAACATTTTAACACCATTTTAGTGCTAATATACTTTTATATTTTTATAACTTCCTAAAATTTTATTGAAATTTATAAAAATATCACCTTATTAATGAATTTATACAGGAAAACATTTTCCTCCGCATCATTGAATACATTGAAGGCTTTTCGCAGTCGACGTATTATCGTACACGATCATATAAATGAATGTTCAACGTGAATTTGCGTAATATCCTATTAGCGGAATCCATTGTATTAATCTATGTCGCAGTTAATTGTGGAAAATTAATTGTTAAATAACTATCGGCTATGTTAGGTATCTGTACTAAATGTGCAAAAAATATGCACATGTTCTATGGAAAGTAATTATATTATGTACACACTTTAGAGTAATGGCAAGACACAATGGATTTCGCGGCCATAAATTGAGCTGCCTGTCTGGCGGCAGTAACCATCACGCCCTACATTGTCATAAAAGTACAGGGTATTATTTTTTCAGATTTTATTTTAGGTCGACAGATAGGCTGACGGCTCACTTGATGGTAGGTGGCTACCGTAGCCTAACACAAACAACGCCACCACAGGTGTTACAAGTCTCTACCGACCATTGTAGAATTAAGGATAAGGGATTGAGAACGATAGGGAAATGGGCTCTGGCCTCCCTTACTCACATAATGAAACATATGCTGTTATTTCAAGGAGTCTTCTGTAAAGGTATAACTGCCGCCAGACGGGCTGCCCAATTGACTGCGAAATGCAGTGTGCCCTTTTATTAATTTTGGGAAATCCCAAAGTTGGATAACCGATCTCCTACCGGCTAAATCCCAGCTACTTTTTAGCGCTGTTGCAGATAAGGGGTAGCGTTACCCACCACGGCTGTCCAGCGCGAGGAGTTCCACGCTCCCTGTCGGAACCTCGGCGTACCCGAAAGTGGAGGTACGCCGGCTATATCAAGGAATCACACGACGGGTTTTTGCCTCCCCTAAGACAAATGCAGTGTGCCCTGCTACTATTTTCCAATTTCAGAGCAGAGTCAACTATGAAATTTTCTAAATTGACCCTGCTGGTATAAAACCCGGGATCCCAGAGACAGCGTTAAGACAAACACCTTCTAATGGGGCAAGCGTCAATCTAATGGGTGTTGTTTGATTCCCGGGTGAGACAAGAGTTTTTTCAAAAATATTTGAATGTAGCTTTTTGTTTTTCATTTAACAAATAACGGAATAATTCCTTTAAGTAAAATTTGCTATGTCTAATAAATAGAATACTTTCCCTCCAGTTGCGGTTAAAAAAATCTAACCTGTATTCTACGTTTATTTAGGCTTATCTAAGTAGCTCAATATTAATAAATTTATCATAAACGTTACAATTATGTACTTAAAAGCTTTGATCAACATAAAATATAGAACTATTTTAATAGCAAACATAACATAATACACTTGATGGTCTATTCACGTAATATTTATAACCTTCGTCAAACGCCTTTTATGTTGATTGACGCTCCTACTCGTATTCAGTCACGATCGCAGTGGTCACATCCGAAAATATTATTTCCTGTACACACCACTCACTCACGGGTTTTGATACAAAGCTATGTATATGGTTTTGTTTTTTTTTTTTTTCGTTAAACTATTTGACGACACATTTATCGAATTGTTTAGGTGTGCTTTGACTCAGGAAATTAACTTTTCCTGAGGGTTTAAAAAATAGTTTATTACCCACATATTATTTTACTTTTGATCCCGTAAAAATCTTAGGTTTTCGAAGCATCGTTTAAAAATATAAAAAAATCGGCCACCGCCGTCGTCACAGCGATAAAGCGTTATTCGGGTGTTATATTTAACACTTTTCAACGCGGACGAAGTTCTCAGTATCAGCTAGTCTATTATAAATTTTAGTCGGACGACACATTTAGACGAAACTTGACTAAACAAACAAATGACAGCTAAACTTGTCGAAGAATAGAAATCAAATAGACACAACAACAGGGCAGTAAAATGTAGCCGTAAAACAGAGAAGTGTCGCGTCAACAACACTGTTGGGTCCCAGATAAAGTAATAACAAAGTTCATGATGAGTTATTGAATGAAACACCAAACAAACATTGTGAAAATGTGTATTATTAGTGGTGTTATAGCGATAATATAGTTATGAATGAACGGTGTGTTGTTCAACAGTATGCTTAGTGCAGTAGTTAACCTTTGAAAAATAATTGTTTTATAATAACTATAAAATTATTATCTTATTGTTGATTGATAATGCAATAATTGAACAAATAATATGTTTTTGTGTCTTAAATGAGCACTGTCAGATAATATGTGTCATAGAAATTTAAAGGCTAAGTTGTATGTTTATTTGTAATGGATAAACTCAAAAACTACTTAACTATAAAAAGCTACATACGAGTAATCGGCGATTATATCATAGGCACTAACTGGTGTCGCGGCTTCGTCCGCGTTGAAAATTTAAAAAAAAAAGCAATATAACGCTTGACCTCGTGTTGCTATAACACTTTGGCCAGACATTAGTTTTTTATTTTTTATTTATCCCTCGGGAATAGTCCTTTTTTCTGGATGAAAGGTACCCTATGTGCTTTCTGGTGTCCCAGACAACGTGTATGCAAAATTTCATGGTGATCGGTTCAGTAGTTTTTGCGTGAAAGAGTTACAAACATCCATACATCCATACACCCATACATCCATACATCCATACATCCATACATCCATACATCCATACATCCATACATCCATACATCCATACATCCATACATCCATACATCCATACATCCATACATCCATACATCCATACATCCATACATCCATACATCCATACATCCATACATCCACATATCCAAACATACCTTCGCATTTATAATATTATATTAGTACGGATTATTTCATTTTCAACTAAATGGTATCCTAACGAAGGTTGATTATATTACATATGTAAATTTCTCTTTAAATTTTTCGTTTTAAAGTTACGATGGGTATAAAAATGGTAAAAATAAAAAAAATGATGCAGTGTGAGCGAATAGCCTAATAGTTAGCTTTAGACTTTATTTTTTTGTTTTGTTAATTTTATAAAGACCGTTTCCGTTTATGAAATAATATATTTATATCTCAAGATGAAGTCCACGAGAACACACTCGTGTGCATCAGCTAGTGATATCATATTTTTTTTTTAATGTTAATGTTGGCAGGCTGACGGTACACTTGATGGTAGGTGGCTACCGTCGCCTATAACACAAGCAACACCACAGGTGCTGCAAGTGCGCTGCCGAACAACAGTAGTTTTAAGGATTAGGGATTGGGGAAGGAAAAATCTACCCCTTAATAATTAACAACATTTACTAGCAATATTATTAGTCTCCAGAAAACGAATACGAATCATAAATAAAATCAGACAAAAAAAATAAAAGTCTCTTCCGAGAGAAGAGAAACAACATTTTTATTTGGAAATATGGAGACGCGTGATACAAACGCAAATCAAAGACAGGAACGTGTTTCAAAAACAAAACAAGCTCACAGAGTCGGTTTGTGAAATGTCGCTTTAGATTTATCTTTCTTTCTTATATAATTTTTGTTATCTGTGTGTATTTCTAAACTTTTTATAACATTCAGTACTGACACAAATGTGATAAAAGACCAGTACCTTTACCATGAGTTTACAATCACCGCTTGTCAATGTCAGTGTCAAATTGACAGTTTTCAATATAAATGTTTTACCCTCTCGCTACTAGGTAAAGGTACAGGTGAAAAACCTTGCTTTCGAACTAGAAGTCGTTCGGGAATTTATATTTTCTTATTTGATGAACAATTTTATTAAAATATTAAGGTATTTCAAATTATTCAAATTCAAATTATCAAATTATTCAAATTATTTTAATAATTTCAAATGTAATGTAATCAAAGTATTTAAAATGTAATTTTATATGTTACGTTATGTTTATGTTTTATATTATGTAGTTATATATGTTTACTATAGCTGTTGCACGAGACTTGGTCCTCGTAACAATATAAAATATAGCCTATGTTATTTGCTGCTAAATTAATTTTAATTTTTTTAAATTAAGAAGTTTTAGATTTAAAAAAAGAAAAGATTTTTATTTTTGTGTGTAATGACGCATACGTAGGTATATAGCTGCATCTGTGGTCACTCAAAAACTTCTATAGAAAACATATCGTAAAATAAGTATATGTATTTCTATCATATAATATTATATATAACTACGTCTGTGCTGAACTTAAGAGTATTAGTAACGACAAATAAATTTAATAGGGAAAAAGTTGTCTTAAATAATTTGCAACTTTGTTATTCAGTATAAGATGTTTACATGCCTCTTTTCTCTTACCTTTAGTAAATCTAGTTTACGGGAATCGAACGGGCCATCGGGTTGATTACTCCTGACTGCCGCTATAAAGGCTTTGTCACTGCAAGATAATGAGAAGTGTCTTCCAAAATATCGACACAGATAACTCGGCCATGTAGCAACGGCTTTTGTTTAAAACAATGCCGTCTTTGTTCATGGTTTCAGCCGCGACATTTCAAGTTAAGTGGTTTTTCGGTGATACAATCAAATTAACACTTTTCTACAAATTAATCTCTACTTGTATATACATATACCAAAAATCACGTAAAAAAAAATACATATATCATGATCATCATCTCAGACGTAGGACGTCCACTGCTGGACATAGGCCTTTACCATAAGTGTCCAATAGGACCGGTCATAGGCCCTCTCTCCATAGCTCGTTGAGCGAAGTTGAGCTTTCTTACAAAGCTACGTTAGAGACTACGTTTCAGCGATATATGTCATCACTGGCGAAAAAAAAATTAAAAAAAAAGTACCAAAATTTTTTTTGCACATTAACACACACATTAGTCGAAAATTTTTGTTATGATACACTCAGGAACTTTTGACGAGAAGATGTCTCCGAGCTTCCTGAACGCTTCCCATTCGAGGTGGTTTGAATATAAGTTTCCATAGAAAATTATGTATTAATACTTAATTTTTAAGACTTTATTTTATTAAAAAAAAAGAGTACGTTATAACTGTAAACAAAAAATTAATGATAAACATAACATTTATAGAGCAATATAAATATTTATTTAAATAGAGTGATATGTTAAGATTGTTTATAAAATTATATGTATATTTACAGAAAAAGTATGTACTACTTTTTAGCTGTTTTCTAGAAACAACCCTGAAGTAAGAATTCAAATATTATTTGAAAAAATATTTACTTGCTTAAACCCAGCAAGGTTGAATACAATGTACTATAGAAAATATATTATATAAATTAATATGCATTGCTATAATACAACTTAATAAACCTAAAGCTAAAGCTACGTTTTTGCTGGGCTTTATTCATATTTAAGTTTATTATTAATATTATTTATTAAGCTGTTAGTATACTATATTTATTGCTTAATAAAATTTCGCAAACAATAATACATTCGTGCTAACAGTAAAGATACATGAAACAATAATAATGTCGGATTAATGAGATATGATCGGATGTTTCCAATAACGTTATTCCCTCAATTCTATTACAAAGACTTAAGTAAGATTTTGGGTAAGAAAGGAAGATTATTTCCGAGTTAATGAGTACATAACATGAGTACATTTGTTGGTACTATTTACTAAATATTTTCATTATTTTAGTAACAGTTATGTTGATACAGAATAAATATACGAGTAGCTATATAATTGATATGACCATGAGATTTTTGTGTAAGTATTACAGAATAATAAAATGACTGTAAGAAAACATTTATCTACTTATCGTATATCTTATCTTTATACATTATTATAAAATAACTGTCTAACAATATGTAAAGATAGCTTCTTCTAAACAATGCAACGGATTTTGATGCGGTTTTCACAAATGGAAAAAGCAATAAACGAGGAAGGTTTGTAAAAAAAAATCGTGGTTTTGCGAAGCTGGGGGTGTAGATAAAATCTATACTAATATTATAAAGAGGAAAGATTTGATTGTTTGTTTGTTTGCATTGAATAGGCTCCGAAACTACTGGACCGATTTGAAAAATTCTTTCACTGTTGGAAAGCTATTTTATCAGCGAGTAACATAGGCTATATTATATTTTCATAAAAATTAGGAATCCTTACTAAAACTCCAATAATGTAACCCAAGGTGTAAAAAAAATGACCTAAAATATACCTTACATCGCGTGTGCTGCTAAAACTATTGATGATAGAACAAAATAATGTACTACGACTTTGCAGAACACATCATTATCTACAAAAAGTGTCGCGACAACAAATGTTTAACTATTATAGTTATGCCACAATAAGTGTTTTTTTTTTTTTTTTTTTAATTTAATTGAAATGCCGCCACTATAAAAGGCTCTTTATTTGTATTTTCGTATTAATGCTTATCAAAATAAATTACTTCATATTCAAGACTGCTTCCAATACATCTATATAACTTTTTCAATTATTCAATTCGGATATTCCATTCGAAATTTATCACGAGTTTAAAAATGTAAGTATTAGAAAAAGTTACGTGGTCGCCGTGATATACAATGTAGACGTCACTGAGGCACGGGAGGGTCAATGTCAAGAAATAAAGTGCCGCGCGGCTCACTCGCACGGTCGGCTCCCTACGCAGCGGTCGTGTGCATAATCGAATATTTTTTGTTAAATACCTGTGCGAAGCCGGAGTGGGCCGCTAGTTATAAAATAAAGTCGATGTCCACCTCTATCTGTTTCTCCGCTAGCTTCTTCTAAACAACCAAATGGACTTTGATACGTTTTTTACTGATAAAAAGAGCGATAAACGAGGAAGGTTTTTGTTTATAATTTTTCAAAACCGTGGGCGCTCCCTGTACTACGATAAAGAAATAATTACCTATAGTTATACAATTCACATGCAAATTAAGATTGTAATGAAAAATCCGTAAACATATCAGCAAATATGAGAGAGTCTAAAAACTACTCAATAAAAAAATATGTTGGCGCTGTAGAAAGTTACAACAGAAAACGCTCCAGTCGTAGAAAAATGTAGCATAAAAATTTAACCTATTATCCTCTCGGCCATCACAATAGTTGTTGTGCCCTACATATTTCAGCGGTACGCAAAGTTTTCGTGTAATTTTGTAATAAACTAACGTGGATACAACTTTCCTACGAACTGCTCTGAAACAAGGACAATGTTATCTATTATTAATTCAAAAACAAAAACTACTAATTTGACATTTAACGCTAATCTACTAGAACTTTATAGTGAGAGCAGTAAAACACAATTTTCTACAGATATAGGTTTTAATAAATTATTTAGTTCTAATTTTCAAGGATGTAGGTTGTAATTTGATTTTAAGTATGTCTTCTTTTATTATGCGCATAGCGAATATTGGAATTCTTTCCCTTCTTCAGTTCTCCCTGAAACATACAAATTGGGACTCTTCAAGAACAGACGAACGAATAGCGAACTCCAAATTCAACCTCATATATCTTCACCTACCATCAAGTGAGATTGAGGACAATCGCTTTCCCGTATACAAATAAAAAATAAAAAAACAAGTTAAAGCTTCTCAAGACTTAATCCCATTTAATCTTCTATGAATTGTAATAAATAATTTCCGTTGAGTAAGACATTTTATTTTTAGCTAATTCATATAATAAACTCTCTTTATAAAATATATTCAAATGAATTAAGCCTTACTGTAGGTATATGGCTTTGGCCTTTTACCTTTTAAATCTGCTTTTACATAACGGAGTCCCTATAAACTAAGTGACAAAGGAAACCTTTCCTGAGCAGTTACGCGTGACGTCAACGCCTCGTAGCAACTACTGTATACACAATGACCACCTTAACATGTAAGTCATAAGAACTAAATTGAAAGGGTTTGATGCGTGTTTCCAACCGTATATACCCTTGCTAGCTTACATTGAACAAACATGATTCTACTCTCAGTGTGGTAATCACTTCGCTTATTTCACACGGACATCTATATGTTGCTGTTCAAGTTAAGTGAAGCGTTGGTTTAAGACGTACGCAGGACATTGAAACGCTCTGAGTATTTAATTAGAGATATACGTCTGTTGGTCTTCATATTTCTTATAAAACACGTAACGGATATTGATATGGTTTCCACTGTAACTAATAAAACCACTCCCAGTAAGTATATCTATATAAAAAAATATAAATTGCTAATAGAGTTGTTAACCGGATTTTTTTTTGTATTGGAAATTGAAAAAATTGTCAGAAAAATTGTAAATTGTTTCATCTTGAAAAAACAACTTCTGCTGGTTCATAATAATGCATGCATAACATATGTAATGTAAAAAAAAAAAATTTTGTTCTTTGAATAATATAAAAATAATACTAACGGGCATGGTAGCTCTTTATTATCTTATGATAATAGAAAAGCATAGTAAAGATAAAGAATAATATTGTTTTGTTGCATAAAAATTTAAAAAAAAATTACGTTTACAGTTATAACGTACTCATGACTTGAAATAAAAACGTGTGGGCTGTAGTGTTCCGATGAGCGAGTAGGGATGCCAGAGCTCATACACTATGTCCGCAAAATACCTTATTCTTAATTCTGTCAAGTTCGGCATTGCATTTGCAACTTCTATAGCGATACACAAGTGAACTATCTGTTATGTAATACATAATTATATGTGAGAGTATTTTGTTACTTGGACCAAAGGCTAAGGTGTCCTCGGCCCACAAAGGGTAGCTTTTGTTCACTTCATACATGCTTATATGATCCCCTTATATCTGCAATAAAAATAACTTTCCATAATACTTGTTGATATTATGCGGATCACTTGCTTCCTGCTGACATAAATAACAATAACTATTTTATACTCGAGTTCATACTAGATAGAGATTAACAGTGACGGTTAATAACTGTTCGCCAATATCTCGACAACAGAATAGCATCTCAACTAAAAGCACATGTTTTGATTAATTTTATAGAGGACTAGTATATTCCCGCGACTTCGTCCGCTTCCTATCGCTACCAAACTTCACAGGAACACCCGCTGGACTAATCTTAAGATTGTCTGAAAGTTTCATCAAAATCGGTTTTTATATATTAAGATTAAAGATACTCGTAGTTGCCATTTATCTACTATCAGGTGGGCCCACAGCCTGTCTTGATATAAAATAAATAAAAATATCTTAACTTATAATTAGCGTAAACTTTTTATCCATGTTCCATACTAATATTGTAAATGTAAAAGAGTCTGACTGTCTATTTGTCTGTCTGTTATTTCACGCTTTAACTACCCAACTGTTCATTATGAAATTACGCATACACCTAACATCACGTGGACCATCAGCCTGTCTGTCCAACTTAATAATAATTATAATAAAAGAGATCTTAAAAATACTTCAAAACTTTTTAAAGTTTTAATGATGTTTTAAATTAAAATGAATATGAGTTAGAATATGTCTAAACAATTCTTAATTAATGTGAAAAATACATTATTTTAAAACAGCTTACACAGCGTCTAAATTGATTTTGCATTATAGAAAATGCAGGATTTTTACCGTCTATATAAACATGTATTACTATTTTATTTTTACCCCTGCCAGCATCTACCGAACGAGCTAATTAGGAGAGACCCAATCAATATTCTGTACAAGCGTACATAATCTGAATATGACCTTGTTGTTAAATACTCAAGGTTATTCTCATAATTTCAATACCCATAACTGTTTGATGCGCACTATATAATACTAGCTACACGCTCCCGGCTTCGCACGGGTGGAAAATAAAAACTATCTTTTAAGTTGGACCAAATTACACATAGTTACGAAATTTTCTCAAAATATATTCAGTAGTTTAGGAGTTCATCGCGCACAAACACGTGACACGTAATTTATATATTTATTATTAGAAGATATCAAACATTTCCGACTTCGTACGTCGCTCTATTTAACCCACACATTCACATTCTTCCTGCTGTGCTATTCATAAAGTTATTTATTACTTTGATCTTTATTCTTTTATACCAAAGTTATCTTTCGTAGCTTCTATTGCATATACGTTTACTTTGTAAGACCGATAGTTTCGGCTAATTGAAAGAGTCCCTATGGCACGTTATGTCCCTAATTGTGACAGTTTGAGAAATAAGTTTGAAGAGAGTTTGAGAAAAGGTGATTGCCGAATATTAGTTACTTTACTTCTTAATATTCAGTAGTGGTAATTGACTTTCAATGAAGTACTATAACCATTAATAACTGATTTGTAATACTAAGTTTTGTAACTAATACTGCAAGTGCGCTTCCGAACTTACTTATCATAATAGGGGATTAGAATGGTGTAGGGAAATCAGCTCTACTTTTACCACTCTATTTACTCACTCACCAAAATATAACAGCACATATGCTGTTATTTTACGGTATTCTTCGGTAAAGATGTGATTATTCGTGATCAGATACAGAAGATTACTTTTTTTTTTTACAAGAGGAATCCATCGTGGATATCCACCGCCCTGGGGACAGACCGGTGGATTATGTCGGACTCCTGCCCCGAGATGGTAGTGGTGTAGACCTACCGACTAAACCACTTGGCGTCCTCCGCGTCCGCTATAAGCCGAAGTTACAGGTCGGACGAACACTCTTTCCGCAACTCCGCCGCGGGGGTCCGTAACCGGACACTGCTCATTGGGACGGCACACTCGAACTGCCAAAGTGCGCCGTGCTTCTCAGGATGAAGCGGGCTGTAGTGTCCCCATCTACCGCCCTAGTCCTGTCATACAGAAGATTACCTAAGTTAATCTTATTGTTAATAATTATTAATGAATGATGAATTCGATACTATTTTTGCTAAATCTTTGAGCTTTTCAACTATAGAATATAGAACTATAAATTATATCATAAGAGATAAATAAAGATTTTCCTTTTTAAATTCATGTCATAATTCATGTCACTTTCCTACTAAAGTAGAAAACTTACAAATTAGATTTGTTTTTCAATATTAAGTAAAAGTGTACGAACACTATCTGATGGGGTCTGCCCATAAGACTATGTCGTTTGTTGAAATAAAGCATAGAATAAAAATATACTTTAAGCAAACATTAATCAAGCCAATGCGACATTTGACATAAATTTTTTGGGTAACGACTTAACACAATCCTAAAATTAATCCGACGTTCACTCTTTCTTTCGCACCTTTATTATAATGTGCAGATATATTTCTGGCTTACAAGGAGAAAATTTACGTAATGTAGGAAAAGAATTATGAATGTGCCACAGGGAATTGTGTCGAGGTAAAGAAAGATAATATGTGATCTTGCATACTCTCGCGAGAGATCACGCGTCTGTTTTTTTGATGGATTACATTTGCTTTAAGATGTTCAGTTTTCTCTTTTATTTGTCGGTTTTAGTTTTATCATCAAAACACAAAAAATCAAGTATTTTCATTTTATTTATTACCTACAAGCAGTGGTTTCTCTCAATTATTCATAAGACAAATACATTGGTACATAAAAGTAGGTTACCAATAAAGGTAAAATTATATAACAAACAGTGGTCCCTTGGGTATAAATTCTGAGATGATACGATCTAAACAAACATTGCGGAGTCCTTGAAAGCCTCATTTCACATGTGGCTTCCTTTAATGTACGTACATATTTACTGCCTACTTAATGTATCCAGTTCAATTCGGTATGTACTACGTTGTATGTTCTTTCTCTACAATAATATTATGTTCGAAATGAACGAACGCACGATTTTCTTAAGTAAACATTTTGAAGAATCTAATTTTATTTTTTCCTTTGTTGCTTCTTTCTTATGTTCCTTTTTTTTTTTTGTTCAACGAACATAATAAATACTACGTAATCGGCACTCCCAACTGTCTCTTGTTCTTTTGAATTTGCTGACATTTCTTTGAATATAACAATTATGTTTATTTAAATCCAAACTTTCTGTAATTTTTGAGGAATTTTTATGCAAACACAGAAAAGTATTGTGGCTACTGTTCACTGGCATGAAAAGCATTTCATTTGATTTAAAAAATCTGATTATTTTAAAAGATACTGTCACTTTTTTATTTTGCTTAAATGCCATGTTGTTTTAATTTAAAAAAAGGACTTTAAAAATAGACCTCATTATTGATATACTAGTCAAGTTTTAGCCACGGCATGATAATCTTGAATTTTTTATATGTAACAACTAAGATTCGGCAGACTTAGTGACTAAAATATCAGACGTCTGACACAAGCCAAGACGGGTTTCGATGCCAGCCAAGATGAACCATAGAATTATTTATTCAACTGTTCAAAGGTGACCTTTCGATAGGCGCTTCTGTCCAGTAATATTGATGTTTTATACAAATTTGTTTATGTAAATACGAATAATGTGAAAATATCAAATATTACAAATAATACAAATATGTGAACGAAACATTATTTTATTTTTTGACTACGTGATGAAGTATCTTAGTCAATTTAGTTTATATCATTCACGTATATTGTGAAAAATAACTTAGTTGCATAGGTTATTTTCAGCGGACAATTCACTTTAAAACAACAATTGTCCAAAAGCTTTTTATTGTCTTAGTTTATATTCGAAAGCTGGGGAGTTTTAAATCTTTCTATATCTAATGTCAAAGCAATAAGCCATATACGAATTTCCATGCCAAATGTAACCAATAACGGAACGCTATAATGCGAAGTTGAAGTTAACTACGTTTGCTGCCAATATTCAAGTGGTGTGCTCGGTTGTAATAACTTGAGTTATGTCCAAGGAAATATTGGAGAACTGCTCGTAGTTTCAATAAAATTTAATATTATTGATAAATTAGAAAAATTAATCATAGGTCCTGTAAGCTCTACTGAACTTGGACACCTGACCCTCGTGATGTCACATGAGAGTGCGGTCGTATCCTAAATTAATATTATATATGCTAAAGTGGGTTTATAAGCCGGTGGTTCAGTAAGTTGAAGTGGTAGTGGGCAGTACGGAGAGCCAACGGCAGCTGGGGCCGGGAGGTTCTCGAGTAGTGGCCTCGGACGGGCAAGTAGCGTAGGAAGTCCACCCACAAGCTGGACAGCTGGATGTCGCGGGTCAACGGTGAATCCAGGCTGCTTCTGACCCAGTCCTATTGGAAAATTATGGCGGAGGTCTATAACAGTGGACGTCCTGCGGCTGAGATAATGTTAACAATGTCATTAATATTGAAATTAGTTTGTAGATAACGAATTAGTGTATTGATTTTCTTAATCAATAGAAAAATCGGACATTAAATGTACATAAAAAAATTATGGAGCTAAAGCGACCTTTATCCGGGAAGTGACAGGACGAAAAAGTTACGCTATATTCTGTGGTTTTGTTCTGGAAATTCAATTGCCAAAGTTTGGGAGTAGGCGCGAGGGTGCAGGGGTCTTTTTAACGGTCGCAGAGGTCCCAAAAGGATCGTTGCTCTCTTGACTCTGAGTAATGTTACGCCCGAGCTTTTACGGCGAATTATAAATAAAAACGTCTAGAGAAAAAAAAATGCCAATTACTCGTACGTGTAGATGGTGGCTTATGTTTTTAATTTCATCAGGCATCTGTAGCGAATTTTTAATTAATTTTAATTTTTTCATATATAGCAGGAGTAAGTATTGTTTACAGAAGACCAACGTAAAATCTATGAATCAGTTTTCCGTGACACACAGTTCCCACAAGTAGCTTTAAACATTATTATACATGCAGACTTAGTTATTAAACTATAAAATAAGCATTGCCAATATAAATTTGTAGTATGTTCTCTGTATATACCGAATTAACTTTAGAAATTTTCCTGAATTCCACTTTCCTCAGACTCTGTTTGTGTTTTTATTTATTTCAAAGCAGATCGATTGTTGTTCAAGGGTCTAAAAATACGATATTTTCTGTTACATTGGTCATTGTGTGAGAAAGGGATGCCTGAATCGACACTTTATCGTGTAAAAGAACTTAGTTGTTTTGTTAGGCAGATAACTTCACTCAAGAATTCGAATCAGATTTGGAGCGAAAATGTCTGTTTATATTCTGAAAAGAGATAAAATATTATGTATAAACTTAAAAGGTTGTTAATTTATATTAAAATTTATATATCGACAAGTTATGCCTGGAAATTAGTAAAAGGTTGAAAATTCAAGTCAACTCATTGTTAATGTTAGTGGAAATGTTGCTTCAGGGCATTCAAATATAGCGATGTTCTTAATTCGTGACAGGACTTGTAACGAGTGGCTCCTTTTGCTTTGCAGTACGATTTTACGTCTCTCTAATGTGGAATATTTTGTTAAATTCACATACTCTAGTGACAAATTTATGGATAATACACATATTTTTTTATGTTAAGGTTGGCGTATAAAAAATCCAGTCAGTTTAAATAAAAAAATATCTGAAGTAGAACTAAATATTAAGTTATTTCAATTGTAATATTTGAGATGATATGACAATTCTATTAAACGGATATCGATTTGTCCCAATGTGCGCATTATACGCTGAATTTCACGTAATTGCGGAACGATGGGATGAATAGAACCTCTGGAAAAAGAGGCTCTAGGGTAACAATGTATTTTTCGTAATCTATTATAACATATCGAATGATTGAAATGTCGATTTCGTCAAAAACCTTCCTCGTACTGAAATAGAAGTTATATGGAAGATTAAATCTACACCTACAGTTTTAATTTTTAATGCATTTACTTTTAAGTTTATTAAATAACTTACAGTTAGTTTATTGGATTATTAGCTGGTGCCTGCGACTTCGTCCAACTTTATCGCTGTGACCTCAGTAGCGCGATAAATAATAGTCTGATAATTCATTAATAATTATCTAACAATAAAAGTCTTGTATGAATTATTTTAATCGTTTTGAAGATTTCGCTGAACAAACGAACAGACAAATATAAATAAGTATAGGTAAGAAACGAGGCGAATTTCATTAATTAATTGATAAATTTAAATTCATAGACTAACATTTTAAATAATAATTATATTATGATGTCCGACTCTATCTAACTTTTTCTAAAGTATTCAACGGACTTTGATACGGTTTTACTAAAAGGAGAAGTCATAAATGGAGAAGGCTTGCAAATAATATGCATTCGTGTTACGCCGGGGAGGGTCGCTAGTGTGTTTATAACAGACAAATTAATATCGATATAGAAATAATCAAAATATTAATTAATAACTACACAGAGACCAAAAGGATAATTATAAAAATAACCGCTCCTGAGCTTAAAATTAATATTATTATATAAATATAATATATAGTTGTTTATGGAAGTTATTTGATTTCGAATGTAAATATTTGGGATTATGAAAAAAATATCATCAACCCTCAAGATGTAGGGCTTTCGACGCCCGAGGGATACTGTTTACCATGTCCTTGAAAAGGTAGCGAAAGTAAGCCCGGATTGAAAAGGCTTCCACTGTTTAATATTGGTTTAACAGCTGATTAAATCCCCGTTGAGAACGAAAGTGTATCTTATTATTTGGGATTACGTTTTAATATTCCATGACTGAGCCTCGTTGCAATATGTGTTATTTTGTTAGATCGTAAAAGGTGAATGTAGCTGAATATTTAATTTTTATGATTTTATAAATAATATCAACTTTACAGATCCATATTATTTAAAAAAAATGAGTCTGGCGGAAATAATAACCGCATGTGTGCTATTCATAATCCTATTATCCCTCATCCATAATCCAATTGCAGCACTTGTGGCGTTGCTTGTTTTATTGGCGACGGTATAAAACAAATAAAACAAGCACGGTTTTGTAGCCACCTACCACCGAATGGATCGTCAGTCTGTCTGTCGACCTTAACATAATAAAAGACTGTAAATTAATGTGTTAATAAATATATATGTTAAATAAAAGAAATAATTATGTAAATTTAAATTTTTTTCCCATTTTTATGCAAAGGATGTCAAACAGACTAGTGGTCCACTTTATGGTAGGTGGCTAACTCAAACGACACCAGAGGGTGTTACAAATGCTCTGCCGACTATATGGGATTGAGGATGAAATATAGGAATGAATCTATCCAGCTGCATAGATTAGCTTTAAAATAATCTAGGTTCATTCACGTGAAGTGATCACATCAATCAAACGTAAAAGCAATTAGCACTAGCTACCTCAAAAGCCAGCCAGCCAGCCTTCAGTGACGTGCAATACACGTTACACTTTGTCATTATCTAAGTTGTAATTAAATTTCTCCACAATTCCATACATTATGTATACATACATTGGGTGAAATGTGACAAATGTGGTCACCCCCCACCAAACTTTTAACCCTCATTATCCCAGGGTCTTTACGGCACCATATGTTTTGCTGTGTAGTAATTTACATTAAGTAGTATCCTTTATGTTTCATGGTTTCATTTGACCCTTTGATATTGTGTGGTTTTTAATGGCTTCGTCGGAATCATTTAGGATTTGTGCGGAAATCGGAATTGTTTTCAACATTTATATTCAGTTTATATTCGCTATGGACTGCCGAGAATATTAATTTTCGATGAAACCTTCAAAACCGTCGTGATACAAATGAATAAAATAAATGCTTAATGAAATTAACATAAACGAAACAATAGATTTAAATATCTTTAATCTAACTTTTTCTTACATTCATCAAAAAAATCTATAGAGATGTCTATTTTTTGAGTTTTGAGCCTAGAGTTGGTTACTGTAAGTAAGTACTTCGCTTAGTACTTCACCCTTTACTACTTTAAAGAACGAAAGATGAAAGAAAGTATTTTGAGAATTTTAAAATCGGACAAAATAAGCAACCAAATAGTAATTATAAAACTAAAATAACAGTAATAATGCAATAACCATATCTGAAACCTCAAAAACCACGATGGACCAAAAGGGTTACAAAATTCGTCCCGAAAGACAGTTAAAGATAAAATGGAGAGATATATTCACAAAAAAGATGTGAAACAGAGTCGAGCGACTTAGTAATCTCTACAAACATAATATATTGCAGCTTATTTTATTATTTTTTTCTGTTAGATTAAGTATGTAGGTTATTTTTGCATTAATTTGGAGTTAACTACAGAATCTCATCATCACAAAAACGAATGAAAAATAGAACCTTCTCGATTTACCACGTATTTGTTGTAATTTATGTATAAATTCTATAACTTAAATATACCTGTAACTTGTTAGAGAATAGAGAATTAATATTTTAAATATATTTTATTTTTAATATTTAGTTCAATATTTATGGCCTCTAGGTTGAAATTGTTAAAACAAAACAAAAATAATTTATGCAATTTACGAAAATTGATATAATTACTTGCTTAAATATTAATTTCTACTAAAACATAAAGTCCTAGATCGTTTCCTTTGTATTCAATCTGTCTATATATTGAATTCAAAAACTAAATTCAGTCATTACTTCAGCCATACAGTACTTGTAAACGCATAGATTCAATACTAAACATTGATATCAAATTCTCAAACTAATTGATCTATTGAAATCATTGATATTCATTGGCAATGCCCTGAAATGCTAAACGTATTTCATGCTTCATACGTATTGCTAAACGTACCTATTTAAGTATTGCATGCTTACTTGCATACGTTTGCTAAATAGGTCACACAATACTAAATCTGTTGAATAATATATCTGAAGCTTTTCTCTGCTAAACTACGTAATAAGTCAGTGCATTGTTACATTACAATTAATCTATGCCATGACACACATACACTGACGTAACTAAAATTACAGAAGTACCTAATTAAACTACTCGTTGTGCATATAGTATATCTAATTTGACATTTTACTGGAAACTTACAATTAGTTTAGTGCGCAGGCTACGTATGTACTCTGGCACCGCGTTATCACATTTCGTATAATTAATTCCATGTTAGCAGTTGTGTACAAAGTCATACTATGCATTTGCATGGTCTATTTCAAAGTGTTTCCCATTTAAATTATTCTAGTTAAGTAATTGTAATCAAGTCTAAAAATATTGTTCATGTAATTAAAGATCGGAAAGTACAGTACCTTTTTTCATTAGTTTTTGAACCGATTTTGTTAAATAATACTTAATAGTAGCTTTAAAGTTCAATAAAAAATAAAACATAAACTTTTTTAAATATCTATAAAATATATTGAAACAGTACCTTTCCTCACCTATGAAATTATTATAGCCGAATTTCGAACATTGAGGTATAAAATTTATTAATATAAATAATGACTGAATAAAAAATACATATATAAAAGAATACATATATATACAATATTCTATATTTCTTTTTTCATTACATCAAAGCACCATTAATCTTAGGAGGGATTTGAAAATCAAAAGGCAACAAATATTTCTTAATGGAATATTCTTAAAGAGGAAAATATATAGTATAATGTTATGACTCCGATTTTGTTATCGAATTTTCTTGAGTAGCAAGTAAGTATTCGGCTTTATTGTAACGCAGATTTATTTATTTATTGGAGATGTATCAAGAGCTTTTCTTCACAAGACGTTTTCGAGAGTCCATCGACTGATCGTCGACAAACCTGAAGAAAGTAATTGTGGTTCATCCAATTTGAATTATATAAATTGGTCTGAGCTCGGGAGTTTTTTCGGTATTTCAAAGAAAATCCTTGTTACATTCTAGAGAATCTTACAAGTATACTTTGAACTGGACATTCCATTTGTACTAATACTATAAGTGCGAGAATAACTAGGTCTGTCTGTTACATTTTTGAAGTTCAGCCGCATGTTTCTGTACTATTATTATAAAGAGAGAAGATTTGTATGTTTGTAATGAATAAACTTAAAAACTACTGGATTTTAAAAATTCTTTCATCTATAGAAAGCTACGTTATCAGCGAGTAACATAGGCTATATTTTATAAATTTACGCGGACGAAGTCGCGTGCAACAGCTAGTGTCATTTATAAAATGATTTATAAATTTATTAATATTTTTTGTATGTGCCTATACAATTGTTACGAAATAAAAAGAACTAAGAATATTATCCTTCCATTTGACTTAGTAGATATAAAACAACTAATTTTGGCTGGTCTAAACTTATTTCGAAGCACTTTAATGCTATACCTTTTTTAAAATAAAGTGCGACAGGCAGGTTAACGGGCCACTTGATACTAGGTAGCTTCGGTGCTTAGACAAGCCAGTAGTGGTAATGAGTTGCAGACCTTGGTTGGATATAGGACAAAGTAGGAAATTAGGAATAGGTGATTTTTTTTACTCAGGCATCGAAAGAAACTGTTTTCTTTCGATGAAAGCAGTAACGCACGAGATGTTAATTTCATAGTGGCAAGACTTGACTTGACTTGGGTGGTAACTTGAAGGTAACTTGAGGGTGGTGATTAGAAGAATGTCTTATTTATTTAAGCAATATTTGTTTTAGTTTTGCACCTTAGCATGATAAAAATTTTCCACCAATAATGCGTAGTTCAATTCCGGGTCAAAATGTTAGTAAATTGTAACACAATAATATAAAAACTCCTCTCGCAAAGAAGAATAAAAAAAGCACAGTGAAATAACTTTAAAAAATGTTGACACACAAAAAGGTTATAGGACGCTGGAGCGGTAAACAATTCATAGCTTTAAAATTGAACAATCCTACTACCAGTAATAACGAGTGCTATTTTTTACGTAAAGCTCTTAGTTTTTGTTTATTCAAAATCTACCAACAATTTGTTGCTGGTAAATTTTGAATAAACATTTTTATACATTTTTTGAACTGTATTTTTTTCTACCCCTTCTACAGGGTGGAATCAAAATTCAAAGAAAAGAAGAAAGGAGATGAATTCAATATTATGTAATATTTTTGGTAAAAATCGTCTAGACTTTTACCAAAAGTGAACCTAAGGGACTCAAATTTCGAATTTCGTTTAGTAAATTTTCCTGATTTTATTATTTCATTTAATTAGTCATAAAACTTTGAAAATAGGTACCGTACTCCCAACATGCCGTTATACTGAGAAAAACATTCTATTCAGCCTCAAATGAAAACAGTACTCAAGCATGTCAAGTAAAGAGGCCTTAAATGGGCTTTGTATAACAAGAGATGCAGTTTAAAGTGAGCTCGGAGGATGCAAGACTTTTGAGAGGTCAATGACTCTAAAAGATATCCTGCAATTTTACCTTTTTGAAATTACTATAAAGATCTTGATAAATATTTAGTCGGCTTTTAAAGTTGCATAGTTTTAATGTTTTTATATATATTTTAACGTACTTCATCTTCTGTACATTGTGTATAAGAGTAATAAAAAATCTGTTATTTTTTGTTCTTTTCTCCACTGATTTCTTCTAAGCCATCCAATGGGCTTCGATATGGTTTTCACTGATGGAAAGAGCTGAGGTGAAATAATAATATCACCAACTATCTTATAAAATAATATAACGATGCCCCGCGATTTCTATTGCTACAAATTCACCCTGAGGTCTTATAACCTAAATCTTTTCAAATTTCGAGTGAATAGGAATCTTCTGGGTGTGCTCGCTCCACAGTCAGCCTCGTCTTTGCTGCACGACTAGATACTAGACAAGAACAAACCAATATTTAATGAAAAGAAAAAAAATCCGTTGCAACAACAAAACGAGTTCCCCAAAAACATTCAAAAACAAAAGTTAGCTTCCTACATCAAAATGAAAGTAACCTATCGAAAAAGTCAAGGAGCGTCTAAACAGGTGAAATATAGGAAGTGCAAAATTGGTCCCTCAGGTCGAATAGCAACTTGACTGTTTCTTTTTGTTACCGCTGAAATAGAGCGGGAAACGCGAACCTTAATAACTCGCGGCTAAGATAAATGTGTTTCGAGTGTTTTATACACACGTTTTAAAAGTGAAACAGAAGGTTTATTATATTTTATTGTGACCTTCATCTAATTTAATTTAATCAGTAAATGATTCTCTATTAGGATGTCTCAATATAAAAAATATAGGTCAAAAATTTTATTAAAAAATAAAAGAAATATCTAAATAATAATATTTTTATATTCTAAATTAACATTAAATCTTCTTCTTCTTAAAATGCCTTAAAATTTTCTTCTTAAAATGCCTCTTCATTACTAGAAGTTAGCTGTCAGCGCTGAACTTTTACCTGTTCTGAACTAGACGGAACAAATGTTATGCACTTGAGTTCCGGTCCGTTTCCTGATGTTATATATTATCTTGCACATTCTATTTATGTTCTGTTTCTATTCTACTTCTAATCCTATTGAATTTTTAACAAAAGTTCTAACTTACGCTATTAAGTGATTGCTTATAAAAATATTTTTAACGAGGAAAGGTTCCCACTACTGATTATTCTACACACTGTGTTAGATGTACTAAGCCTATTACGTTAGCTGAAATATGGTTTTACATTACTGGTTACCGCCTACTTGACGAAGTTTCGTATTCTCTCTTTGAAATCTGAATATAAAATGCGAAGACTGGAATAAATTTGACGTGTATGTAATTTTGAAGTTGAACTTATCACGAAAGTAATTATGTATGTAATAAAATCACAAACAACAAGCAAGGGAAGAGAAATAAAGTTTTCCTATAATTAAAGAATTATTATGCGTAGGCGTCTCATTACGCAAAAGCTTAAATATAGAACGAACTGTATTTAACCTTTATTCTTATTTTCTAGGTAATCGGCAAAAAGCAGTAGCAAATAAGTTTTTTGATTATATATTTAAAATACAACACTTAGAGTCCATGTTTATATTAAGTCTCAAATATTATAAATGCGAAAGTATGTTTGGATGTATGTTAGTAACTCTTTCACTTAAAAACTACTGAACCGATCACAATGAAATTTTGTATACACGTTGTCTGGGACACCAGAAAGGACATAGAGTACCTTTCATCGTTCAACACGGACGAAGTCGCGGGCACCGGCTAGTAAAACTAAAATACTTCTGCCCTACAGTTTCGTCCATAGATCAATTCAAGTTACATTAATATGAATTATATCATTACATTAATATGAATTATAAGTTACATTAATGTGATAGCCTTGTTCGTGTATGGCAATAGCAGCCATACACGAACAAGGCTATCGTAATCGGCATGATTGTTTGGCTTGATGGTATATAATTTTTCATGACAGGTATACTTTGTTCTCAAACATGACCTTGAAACATGGTAAGAGCGCTTAACAGACATTTTATTTATCTTCACTGAAACCGTTTACCTAAATGAATAAACTGTAAGAGTATTAGGCGAGCTTTGCCCATATCAAATACTGAGCGTGTTCACGAAAGTGACATGATATCGATTGGGTATTATGGCCCAATATATCAATTACATTAATATTAGATTAGGCCTATTATCATAAAAATGGGATAGACATTTTTGCCTAGAAACAATCTTAAGAAAAAATTAATTTAATTATGCTTACCTTAGAACACTTAACAATACTATTAACAATATGTCAGGAGTTAAGAAAACTTTAACTATAACAATGTAAAAACAGGCAATCGTGCGTCAAACGCTTGGCTATGGAAATGGCAGGAGCGGGTTAAAAACTTGCGTGTACTCGTATTATATCGAAAAAACGTATTTTCGATATAATGTGTAGATTAAAAATAATGTTCACTTTATCCAACTGTGAAGGATTTTTTTGTTTATTTATTTACGTTTGCTTTGAATCCGCTGAGCGTTGTCCATGCATTAACTTTCTGACTTACCATGTTAATGAAATTTACAAAATTCGCAAATAACCAACCAATTAATTTGTAACTTATATACAATTAATAAATTATTATTAAGTTACCGCCGCCAAATCTATAGTTATTTTTTGAAATTAAATTAATATTATTTTTTATCTTATAATAAGTTTGAAACGTTAAAAGTTTTAACTTTTATTACCAACTCCATTATCTAACCCTTAAGCACTTACACGCAATATCTTAAGTGATCTAAGTACCCCGACTTAGCTAAGTAACCGCATCTGGCTCTGTCCTTAAGTGAGTTAATAATCATAAATAATCCTGTACGCACTTTTCCTTGGCATCTTCCCTCTCAAGCCTCAGGGATCGTTAGAGTACAATAGATGTAGGGCTGTCGGCGACGCAACTCACTAATGTATAAAGTGATTACTGAATATTAAAGGGCTAAATACTTTTGTTATCTTGTTCCTCGTACAAGCATGCACATATGAGTGCGTATTACATTGTCAATGGTGTGGATAACAATGTACCTACCTAGTACACAATGTACACACCAGCATTTTTTTTGTAAAAATGTTACTTACAGACGGATAATCTCAAAAAAATAGATTTCGCCACCCCAAGGGCAAAGTCGATGATGCAATAAAGCTAATGATCATACAGAAGACCACCGTGACAACAACATCTTCCTTATCCATTATTCTAACAAAGTCGATAGTGCATTTGCAACCCCCGTAGCATTTCTTGTGTTAAACACAACGTTAAGCCACTTACTATCACGTCGCCAGTCGAACTTTGCATAAAAAATAACATACACAGTTTGATTTATGAGACAAGCTCGTAAATAGATTAGCTGTACACTTCGTTCCAGGAGTCGAGCTCTCAAAGCAAATCACTTGGTGGTGCGGGTTGCGAAAGATACGTTGAAAAACCACCTTGGAGGCTTGGCTCCTCCAGGGAAATGTTACCTTAATGGATAAGGTCAAACTGTAAAATGGGATAAGGGAAACACTCATCTGCCTTTAGCTCCAGCTTCGAGAGGAAGCTGATGATGACAATCGGGGGGTAGGTCTCACACCCGGCAAGTTCACAGCAACACAATCCCATACATTCACAGTGCGGACTTCGATAGCACAGGTGCGGTTTATGATGATAGGAAACTTAACTATTGTTCTTGCGTTTTAAAGCGGGTTAGTTAATTAAAATAAATAAAAGCGGTCGACACCCACACGCGCCATAAGCAGTTTTCGAACACAGTAGCGACATCTGTCGCACATATATGAGTGTACAGGAGGAGAGGGGAAAGTGGTGGGGGATGGATTCAGTACAAAACCCACCATTACCCATGTACCCCATTGGCTAATGCCAAGCTCAATGCATTCGATAAGGCTAATTAGCCAATGGGGCGGAGCATGATATTGCCCAAATTATTACATGTCATGATCAATTTTTATATTAACCAATGACAGCTTATTAAACTTCAATTTACGAGTATTTTGTAGTTGCTCATGTAAGTACTCCATCGCGGAGTTACTTATCTACTATTTAACTAGATTGAGGTGATATGACTTCTTCTGACAAATAAAATTATAAATTTCTAAAACTTAATATTAAAACTTACATCTAAACCAAATAAAATAAAATAATTATCCACTGACAAAATAATAACCAAAGAAATGTATTAGGACGATAGCAACGCTCGAGATATTAGAAAACTTTGAAAGTATTTCGCAATCAACGAGCTCAAGACGTATTCAAGATGTGGCCGAGAATACCACGAAACCAAGAAACTCGATTAGGTCAGAGACACACTTAGTGGAACATTCTTTAACACTAACCTTCTAACCTTTTTAAGTATATTTTAGTGAAACTATGACAGCCTGTGTATAATTTCATTTCAAAATCAGAATTGACTTCAATCAATTTTTCGTTCTGATAATGCAAAGATTTATGGTATATTTTTAGATTGACGATACGTATGGTCTAGTGGCTAGTGACCCTAGCTGTCAACCAAACGTTCGCGGGTTCTAAACCCGCTAGGGGCAAATGTATGTGTTAACATTTTACCTTTGTACCTGAGTTATGGGTGTTTTGTATTTATAATATTTATGTATTTACCAAAAAAAAAGTTATCTATGTAATATTTATTAGTAGATTTTCATTTAATCATGGTAGCCACCAAACATCGTTTAGTTAGTCCGTCAGTGTATCTCCCACATTATCTTTAGGTATACATAAAAAATTTGCTTCCGTATGTCCGTACACAAGACTCAAAAACTAGGCGATAGATTGAGTTATAATTATTACACAATTCAATTTAAGAGAAAAGTGTTTCTATGTATATTTTATATTTCTAAGTTTTAAAGGTAACGCAAAAAAAACGAGCTAGAGCAAAGCGTTGCCGGGTTCAGCTAGTAGCATATAAAATATAATATGGACAGTGAACATTTTTATTAAAAAAAAAAATTATCCCTCGTTCCGTTGAGGAATTTTGCCGCATTCCGTTATATTAAAATTCTTGTTTTAATAAATAAAAAATAATTGAATAATTTGATTATAACATCCGTAAAATTAATTTAACTTATTTGACATATTTTAGGAATAGTATTGCTATGATTAATGGCGCTGATAATTACATGCACAAAGCTTATCGAATCGACTGCCCTAATGTTAGTAATTTTATTATTTAGTTACTCAAATATCCACTACATATTATGCTAAATTTATACAATCTTTAGTAAGCATTACTTATGTCTAAATTTGTTTATTATGTTATTATTAAGAAATATTCATTTATGGACTGACGACTTATAAGCGATCGAGACTGCTTCTGACTGGTCCTACTGAAAAATTATGGGGAAACCTAAGTCCAGCAGAAGAAGGCTGAGATAAATTTATTTAAATCAATTTTGGTGTATTGAGGACCTTAAAATCAAATTAACAAAACTAAGTAGGTACTCGTATCTACATAATTGGATAACAACTTGAAAATAAAATGCGAACCGCATAACTGATATTATAATTTCAATTTTTTTCGTTGTTGTTCTTAACAGTTACGTATAAATTTAATTAATTTCCTCATTTTGCTCAGTAGTAATATGCGATTTCGGTATTTCCCCGGGGCACTTCCAGCGACTCGTGTTATCTTAATAAATTATTTCCCTGTGTTTGTCCGTACACGTTTATTGAAGGTATTTAACCATACACGTTGGTAAGTAGTGACAGAGCAGTCTTTTTTTTTTATTACAGATGAGTTTTCTCTTGGCCAAAAACCATTTACCTACCCCATCTGTTCCCTATCCTTATCCTACTATAGTGCAGCGGACTTGCTGTACATGTGGCGTTGCTTGTGTTATAGGCAACTTTAGCCATCAAGTGAACCATCAACCTGTCTGTTGACCTTAACATAAAAAAACACAGCATGTGTGCTGTCTTTGATGACACGTTTGGTCTACTGGCTAGTAACCCTAGCTGTTAACCAAACGGTCGCAGGTTCGAATCCCGCTAGGAGCAAATGTTAATGTGGTAACATTTACCTTTGTACCTGAGTCTTGGTACTTATAATATGTATTTATAATATTTATGTATTTAAAAAAAAATTTGTATTATATCAACTGTCTGGTATCCATAATACAAGCATTAGTTACTTACTGTGGAACTAGATGGTGCTGTTTGGAATGTGTGAAGATATATTATTTCGATTAGTAATTAAGGGCAGTACCATCAATTGGACTGTCTTCCTCTCTGTCGACCTTAATATAAAAAAACAGCATGCTTACTTTTGTGATTCAATGAGTAAGTAAGGGATGCCAGAGCCCATCCTTATCCCTTATCCTTATCCTACTTGGTCGGCAGCGCATTTGCAGTATATGTGGCGTTGCTTGTGTTATAGGCGACGGTAGAGCTATCTACAATCAACTGGATGCTCGCCTGTCTGACGACTTCGTACACATAAATAAAAAAGATATTTAACGATATTGAAATTTCAATCAAAGAGACAGAAGATATTCATTTTCTCATTTTCATTTCTTTGTTACAAATCTGATATTTCATCCCTTGTTTTTTGACAAAAGCAACAGCATCAGGAAGCGGAGTGCAAAACCTTTTGTTTTCTAAAGGAAATATTCGCAGTCTTTCTCTCTCCCTATTATATTGTTCTCTTTTGACGCCGATTTCAAAGCGTACGTCGACCCCGCTTAAAACTCCGGTGAAATTGGATGCCTCAGTGTATAATACGTTATATTTTTCCTGCGAGTTTTGCAAGATGTGAGCTGTTATCAAAATGCGGGTGTAGGTATTAATTTATTTATAATTACTGTTCTAACAGTAATCAACCAACCAAACAAACAAGTATAATATTATACAATATTCATCCATTGTTTCATGCCTATATTTACCATCTGTTGAGTAGAATTTCACATATAGGGTTTTAATCCTTCCGTTCACTTCCGTTTGTTTATTTTTTTTGTTCAAAAGTTTTCATTTTGGTGTGTTTAAAAACCTAAAGTGTCTGCCGTATCGAGTACATTGCAAGCACGAATTGCAGGTACGAGGCCAATGACGAGTTGACCTGTTTCTTTTAAACAACCTTCTTTTTAATTTATTCCTTACTAACGAGAGACTGCTGACACATTTTTGCATCCGTTAATTTTAAAATCAAGATGGAATCTTTGTTAAGATTAACATTTAGCCATTGCATTAAATAGTGTTCAAAAGATTTCAATTTCATTTTACATTTGCCGAGTAAAAGTAATTTCGCTGGAGATTTGTAAGGAATGTATATTAAACTTTTCTGTTTTAATTAGAAATCTAGTCGTTTGGGATTGAAATGTAAGGATTAGTTGCTTTGATTGCTTTGCTTTCTTTGTTACGGAACTGATAAAAATAGAATAGAATAGAATATAATTTAATAACATTTTATTTGTAGTAAAGGACATTTAAGGACATATATAGGTAACATATAGAAAGACAAACACAAACGTCCCCCGCAACAAACAACAGAATGTTGTTTATCTATCCATTCAAGTCTCTTGGAAGCGGTCACTCAGCGCCAACGCACTTCCGCTCATCGCATCTTGATCTATTAATATTACCAAATTTATTTATTTATCACAAAATCCACAGCTCTCAACATAAAATTTACAGACAAAAACAAAAGTATACCTTACAGCCAATTACGGATTTTACATTAATTTATACAACGAGAAGAAAAATAAAATAAAATTTCAAAAAGAAACAAAATAATACAATTATCTACAAACTATACAAGTCACATATTACATGTACTAATAACATATATAGATACATACACATATACACATAAGTTTGTCACATACCACTCACATAGGACTGCTATGTACTTATTAGTTATTGCCCTTAAAATATTGACTGAATACTTATTGCATATTCTTTTCTTAGAATGGCGAAATTATGAAACTGTTGTTCAGATGTCCAGGTCCAGCTACAATAAAGTCGTTGCAAATAGGTTAATTAAAGCTACATAGATACATTAGAGAAACATTACAATTAAATAGGTTATGTTTTAAATACCCCGAATGGCATATTTCGCAGTCATTAGGGCTACTAACATTATAATGTCGTCTGTCAATCGTTCTTATACCATTATTTGAACAGTAGCATTTATGTTATCATTATTAAGTGTTATTATGACGCAACATAAAAATATAAATAAATTTTGAACATTTTTAAATACCTAAATGGTACAATGCATAAATATTTTTGCTCAATTCTAATCTCTTTATTAGAATAAAGGCTACATTTATGATTTTTAATCTCCCTAAGTGTGATCCCTAATTTTGTTATGAAATATATTCTACAATACCCTAGAAATACAACAGAGGCATTGCATAGATTGACTGACCGGCATTGGATAACCCCTATCTGTTCTGTTTCAGTATCAATGAATGATTGTTCGTATAAAAGGTATTTTAACGGGAATAGTAAATCTAAAAATCTGGAAAACTCGCTCCACTCCACATTTATTCTGTAAGCTGGTAAAACAAATGGAGCTCTTAGGAAAGAGGGGCGTTTTAGTAGGGCTACCCACTAAATTACTAAGGAAAATGTGGTAGCAATGTTGGGTCCCGGATATCGACTGGATGAACCTAAGCGAATCCTTGTCAACCGACGTCAATGTCACGTTGTCTTGTGGAACATCGTTCTTGACCATCCTTCGGGCGACCACTTTGTGAACCAGTGGGCAGTTGGTGACATCTCATTTACTCTCTTGTATTGGAAATTTGTATAAAGAACATTTATTTGATATCTCAGCGTTTAGAAATGGATTTTTCTTTCTTTTTAAGTCTTAAAGTTAAGTTGATAATGTTTGTTTCTATATTAATGAGCACAAGAGAACTCTGTGAGTATAGGAATAGCTTTTTATAGCTATTTAAGACATATTTTCTGTAAATATTTGTCATATTTAATCAAGAACGACACTGAAGTTACTGTCAAGAAAGTTCGCATATTACAAAAAAAAACTTTTCAGCTTTATTATATTAGTGAAAATAAATTTGTCTCTGAAACAAGATACTTATTTTTTTATACCTACTTATATTCGTTTACCTAAAACTATAGCTTTATTATAATGAAAAATTTGCAAATATACATAGTTAAATTTAAATAATAATGCAACAAACTTATCTTAAATTTAATAATTTTGTGGTTTTTGTTTATTAGATAAGTTACGTCCATTGGGACTTATCCTAAAGGATTGCCTTTATCCTTCTCCTCCCTTTATCCTTAATCCTACTGTAGTCGCCAGAGTACTTGCAGTACCTGTGACGGTGCTCGTGTTATAGGTGACGGTAGCCACCTACTATCAAGTGTACCGTCAGCCTGTCTGCCAACATTAACATTAAAAAAAGAAAAAAAAATACACTTTTCCAAAACTTGTTATTATTACATCAGCAGTCTAGTAAGTCTAGTAGTATTATGTAAAAAAAAATCGTTACTACTGCTAAGCTACAAACAATGTGATGTAATGGAATACAACTCGTTTCATTCGAGATATAGAGTTTAAAATTGATTGAATCACATTGGAAATAAGAATGCATAAATTATCGGCTTCTTTTTGTTCACGCACGTACGCACTTTACTGTACATTGACTTTGGAAGTTGTAATATCGCTATTCGCTCATTATGTGTAATTGTTTCAAAAGTTTGCCAATTTTTTATATCTGTTCTAAAGTAGTTTACTAGTTCGTGGATACCCTATGTCTTTTTCTGTACCCCTGGCATCGAGTATGCAGAATTTCATGATGTTCGGTTGAAGACTAAGTTAAGCAGTGACACTTAATAGTAAACAAACATAAAAACTTAATTTCTTATTTATAATATTAGTTGATAAATACAGTTAATCAGGTAAACATATTCTGCAATTTCCTGCCTATGCACGTTGACATGGTCAAGGCCATGTCATGGAAATACCGCCAAAGTAGCAGTTTCAAATCAATCGAACCGGTGGAAGTTAGTGAGATCACTTCATCAATTAGAAAATGAGCTGATGATCTTCAAACTCCTGAACAGATCTTTATTAATTATAAATAGGAAACATTTTGATCATGTCAGCTTTCAATAAAAAGAAAACCGATCAATATCTGTCTATCCGTTTGGGAGCCACGATGACACAGACAGACACAAAGACACACAAATCAAACAGATAACAGTCACTCCTCTTTTGTTTCGGGCGTCGGAGGTTATATATTATTATATAAATAATATTATTGTGTTCGTTTTTAATGCATGCTGAGATAGCCTATAAGTTTAGTATACAATACTTATTATAAAAGATTGTTTAAATATGAATAAGTGTATGGATTGTTTTATACTGTGTTGGCTTCCTAGTAAATAAAATAAATAAATAAATTACTACAGTTGACGCAATAAGAAATTGAACCTACTTGTGTGAATACAGCTACTCATCTAACGGGTTCGAAAATCTCTTAAGTGGTACATTTCCAAATCTACAGTAAAGCACATTCAAGTGATGTAGTACTAATTTAGTAGGTCACAATAATTAAGCCGACTCGTGCTCATGACGCAGGTGTAAAGTGTGGCTCGTGACTGCAAAGAGCATGACTGTGATGCAATCAGAATGTTTGAAATGAAACCTACTCGTACAAATCCACACGCTTTGTTCATTTTAATGATGTGTACGTAACTGGATGTGTGATTCGTAGAAATCCATAGGAATTCTAATGTGACAGAAACATCCATTCCGAATGTTATCATATTTGAAGTTTGCGCGTGTTTATCCGTTGAATAGATTCTCGGCGTGTTTGTTGATGTGTTTCGAATTACTCTACTGCTGTCAGTATCATAACTGGCTTAACGTATCAACTGTTTAAAACGTCATGGCATAATATGCGTTCTGGTTCAACAGTATTTATACAAGCATTTATACATTTATACCTTACTCAAGCATACCTTTAAATGCTTGCAGATATATTTCATTTTATATTATTTCGATACCTTTACATAAATGCAGGTAGTGATGTGACTTTATTTGTGTTTGTTTTGCTGATATAATATTATCGATAAATATTTCAAATATTCCCTTGATATTTAAAATACTTAATATGTTTTAATTTTTTTTTTTAATAATTTTAAATAATTTTAAATTTTTCCGTTGTGTATATTATTTGAAATATTTCTCTTGGTCGAGTACTTAAGGGGCTCTCGAAGTCAACTTTTCAAAGTTGACTCTGGTCTGGAGCTGGCAATTAGTCGCAGGGCACACTGACTTTCGCAGCCATTTAGGCATCTCGTCATCTGTCATCTGGCGGCAATAACCACCCCATTATAGAACACAACTGTTAAACTTAAATAACAGCGCCTGTTGTCAAGTGATATCCAGTTAAAATTTATTTTTATTTAATTCAAAAGAGCCTTTAAAAAACTTTATTTAAGCTAGTCACATAAATTGGTAAAATTGGGCAGTCTGTCTGCCGACATTAGGCACCATCTTACAGAAGACCATCGTAAAGTAACAGCATGTTTCATTGAGGGAGTGGGTAAGGGTTGCCTGAGTCTATTTCCCTATCTATTCCTTATCACTCATCCTCAATACTAATTAATTGTTATAATAGGCGACGGTATCCACCTATCATCAAGTGGGGCGCAGACATAAACAACATAAGGCGACGAGAGCCTTTTATGTTTACCAGTTACCATAAGTTCGAAATTTAGATGCTATATGGAAAAATCTAATAAAATAAACTTGAAAATTGCTTGAAACCTTGGATATTTGGATGAAGTTTTAATTAGAATAAATTCAATGTTATTTTTCATTCACTTTATGCCAGTGTAAAACAAAAAGATACTTACAACATAATTCCGTCAGGAATTACATGAACGTGAAATTCAGTGAATTCTTTTTACGAACGAAGGCTTTTTTAGTTAAATCAAAATTACATTCCTCGTGACTGGCTTTTATGTCAGCTGACGCACGAATACGGCTCGCGTCACTGAACAGTTTTGCTTAGACCGCATTTATCTGATACCGCTCTAATGCGCTGCGAGCCTTACCGCCGCGTCGAGAACGGAAACTGGTTGCACTGACGAGTGATTAATGGTTCTTCCGTGCTATTGAAATGTCATATCGAATGGATACTGGTCGGTGTTAGTATATGAACTTCAAAGACATCATCTGCCAGTATAGTGTCAATGAAAAATTACTTAATGAAACTTCATAAAATGTGTTTATTTTTATGTTTCTAGTTATATTTTCCCCACGTTTATGCGAGTCCCACTCAACACTCGCATAAACGTCATTTCCTATCCTAAAAAAAGGGAATGCTATTATTACTATGACAATAAGAAGTCCATAAAACATTCCAAGAGTGTGCAATAACAAATTTTCCCAAGGGAAAATAGGATATGATTCAATAGATAACTGACCATATGTTATTATATTACTTCATTATCTAATAACTAAAAAATAAATATTATTTTTTCTTTGTAACAGAATTTATGGTCACACTAGGCTTTTTAGCAATTGGTGGTTACACGAAGTGAGAGACAACCATCAACAATAAAGCAATTTAATATCACTTATTGGAAAGGTTTTTTCTTTTCTCAAATTTATTTTCCTTAAATCACTTCTGATCAAAGAGGTTTGTAACTAATAAAATTACCTCATAAATAAATTTTGCCTTTTATCAGCAAAACGTAAAACCGTTTCAGATGTTTCCTTGAGGGTACTTGTCCCTTTATGTATTGGAATAAAAATGAAAAGGATTATAAGTAGATTATCTGCCTTATCACGTTTTTACATTACTGGCGACCATTCCCGTAATTGTGTGGACGATATTGGTTTAACATTTTTTTATGTTAAAAGGTCGACAGGCCGAAGGCGGTCCTCTTTATGGTAGGTCAAAACCTTAACCTATAACACAAGCAACGCCCAATTGTTGCAAGTGCGCTGCAACACAGAATAAATAATAGTACTAAGCTGCCAACCCTACTCTTACAGTAAAACACAACAGCACACATGCTGTTATTTCATTCTACGGATTGTGTTGTTATTTCGTAGCAGCTCCTCTTTGAAAAAGTGATGATAATTAACTCCACGTCAATGGTGTGCAGTATGCTGGTAAAAACTTGTGGTAGACTAGATCTATTGGATCCAATAATCATAGTGATTCAGAAAATTTTTGACATAAAATATAAATTTTATTTCATTAAGTAAATTATTTTTAACCAAGGAAACGAAATAAACTTTAAAAAAATAATATTTAAAATATTCACTATAACAAATTCTACTTAAATTTTAATTCGTGCTCTTTTTGGTTACAACTTCAGAATATACACAAAGAGAAACGATGTCTATTGTGTAATGTTTCCAGTATAGAAACTTCCACCAGCTAAAATACATTTAAAAATGAATTGTTCAATCTTAAAACGCTTTCAACCGCTTTAAACCTCTTTATAAGACACAAGTTTATAACACTGACATCAAATTCTGGTTTTTATATTGCGTCGTTAAGGAAGACAAACGGATGGCCGTCTTCTATCATGAGCAAGGGAGCCTAATGGCGCGGTTTACCAAATCGTAAATTATTAAACCGCCATGATTTCCTCAGTAATATGAAACAAACAGTAATGCGACACGATAACACTAAAATTCAATTGTTTAGGAGTCATCATTATCATTATTAGTCCGTGTCTCTCGACTGCTGGATGTAGACCTCTCCCAAGGCTCGCCACCACGCCTCTGTTTTTCGCATCTAGCCGCTTCCTGGGAAGCCCTTTAGGTCGTCTGTCCATTTGAGCATAGTCACTACCAAATAAATACAAGTGAATTACAAAACGCATTCACTACGTGTAGAATTTGTGTCTGTCTTTAATACTTTTAAATAAAATCTGATCTAAAAATTAGAAATTAATAAGAAACATTTTATTCGAAACAGGACACAAATTGTGCTAATTTGTGTCTTGTTTCAACTCGGAATATTTTGTGTGCTACAAGGCACTGATTGATCTAATAAAAAAAGATCCAACGCTCGGCAAAAGTATAATATCAGGCGATATTTGTATATCTTTTATTTTTCATGGCGGACGAAGTCGCGGGCACCAACTAGTTTAATATAATCATACAAAAATACAATTTAATATGTAACAGATGTACAATTTCAAATTTTAAATTTTAACTCGGTAAATTGCAGATATAAAAGCTCAAACTTTTCCGTCCGAGTGATTTTACCAAAAACTACTTTCGAATAAGTTATGTAGTATTGTGTTGAGTTCTGCTGCGACTCGAAGCTGAAAAGTTGAAAATAACGAAATGATCTATGCAATTCAACTGTTCATAGAAATTATAGCTTTGGTAGTGCATTTCGCTACTTATTCTGTAAAATAGTTTCACAGATAGTGCTGTAAAACAGTTTAGACGATGGGTCTAATTTTCATTCAACAAATATTTAAGCAAAAATATTTTTAATATGTACATGTAGATGGGCATGCAGGCTGATGGTCCACTTGATGTTAAGTGGCTACCGAAGCCTATTAACACAAACAACGCCAGAGTTTGCAAACCTGGATAGAATAGAGGTTTTACCGTGTAGCAAGGATGAGGCCTATGATGGAGCGAGCTCACCCAGAAGATGCCTATTCACTCGAACTTTGAAAAGATTTGGGCTATATGCGCTCGGAAATACAGACGCCTGCAGGGAGTTCCAAACCTAGGATTATAAAAGATGTTTTAAAGCGCTTGATCCGAAAAAGAGGGATTTCGACAAGATGAAGATTGTAACCAGCCGTACGTCTGTATGTCCGATGGAAGAAAGGGGAAGCTCCTGAGCACACTCTCCGAAGTACATCTTATAAAAGACACATAGACTGGCAACTTTGCGTCTATGTGCAAAGCTCTGCATATTAGTTAAAAATGAGTAGGCAAATGGCATTTCTCACATTCACTCGCTGAAACACAACAACACACATGCTGTATTTAATTCAAAATTAGTCATTATTTTGATGTAAATTTTAATTAAAACATTGTATATCTACATCGCATCATACGTCATTTACACTCGGTTATGTGAAGGGGAAACAGGAAGTAAATGTTCATAGTTGCTCATTAGTTTACAAGTTTTCGGTTTGTAAAGATACCTACAATAAATTATACCAATAATTAAATTGATCAAAATCTATTTATTGGATCTAAATAATACGGTATTTATACCTAATAATCATTCACCTAGAAATCATATTAAAAAAACCATTAAAAATAGTAATAACGATATCACCAGGAAGTTAGTGTACTTACCTACACATTGATTCATAAACGACATTTTAATTTCGTGGTAAGGTATTATAATATGAAATTATTGCAGATTTTTTTTTTTCTTAAATACTTAGTAAACCTAAATATTCTATGTTAAATAGGCGTAAATATTTAATTTCAATTTCGATTTTCAGTACAGTAAATAATCGTGAAAGTTTATGAAGATTTGGTTGCTTGGCATACAGATAGACCTTGTCCTAAATTTACATATATAAAGACACTTTTATTCCAGTTAACTTAGTTAACTTTTAACTTTTTGTTGTGTAATTTTTTAATATATAAGGAGGGCGAAGCCTGTAGAAATAGCTAGTTAAAAATAAACACGTCGTCAATTTAAACACGAACCTAATATACATATTGCAATAACCTACTTGACGTATTATCAATAAAATAATAGATCAAATATAAAATCAGATGGCCTACTGTTTTAACGACTTAATATTACTGTGGAACAGAGGGTTCCCAAGTCAAATATTTGAACTTTAGGACATAAATTCAATTCAAGCTTCTACTTATTACTTATGGTGTTTTGATTGTGATGAATTGGATAATTGAAATTTTATTTTTTCTTCCTCAAATTTTTACATTGTTTATGTATTAAATTTAATCTATACTAATATAAAGAGAGAAGATTTGTATGTTTGTAATGAATAAACTCAAAAACTTCTGGGCCGACTTTCACCTATAAAAAGCTACATTATCTTAATCTGTAGGTACTGATACGGATTCTAAATCTGTAAACGGTCGTCCCGCAGGTATAAAATAACTATACAGTTTATCTTTCTTTCTTTCTTTCTTTCTTAGAGAGAAGAGAGTGACAACTTCATAATTCCGTAGGTAGTTGGGGTTTGGTTGCGAAGCGACAGACAAGCACAGCACACCAGAGCGGTTACAATGTGTGCAATTTTTTTCTGCAAATCTTTTGTATATAAAATGATTATATAAAGATTCCTTTATATTCTTTATATACCTATATAGAGAATGGGTAGACCGATTTTAATTAGGTTTTTACAATATGGAAAGAAGGATAAACTGGAAAGATTTTAATATATTATATAAAAATTGAAACTCGGGCGAAGCTGGGAGTGGGTCGCTAGTTATATACAGAAAACTTCCTCGTGTAACGCTTTTTCCGGTAGTGAAAGCCGCATGAAAACCCGTTCAGTAGTTTTTGAGGTCATTGTGAACATACAGTATAGAGACAGACGCGGCCAGGGACTTTTTTGTATAATTTGTAAGGATACTGAAGTATACTGAAGACTAATACTGATTTATATTAAGGCCTGTGTAAAAATATCCTTAATCAAATTGTTTTTTTTAATGGGACCATGGGGATAAATAAAATGGAAGCTCTGCCTCATTTTAATCCGCCTGACTTTAGGAAATTTTCAAGTATTTACGAGCGAAACTTTTAAAAACTCGCAATAAAAGCGAATCAACTCGCCAAATCGTAAAGAATTATCGTCCGGATATTTGTCGGTGCGTTCGTTTAATCGACAACACAATGAAACCTTTTGTTTTTACAAACAGACACACATCATAAACGTCCAATATTTTTCATCCGGGTAATAAATTTGGCACTTCACAACCGGCCGGCGTTTAATCATAACCGTGTCCGGGTAACCGGGCCGGCCGATAAATCTACCACCGCAACGCGACAGATCCGCGACATTTTGCGAATGTGTATTTATATAATATATTAATTTATGTAATGAATTGTATTACTATTCCCCATTAAATTTATTGTCACTTATTTCTTCTACTTGTTTTTAAGCTATTACAAGTAAAAGCGAACTTGACTCAAATAATTCCACTTCTAAACATAGTAGAAACCTTTCCATTTTAATTATGATAATTCCTTCTTTGCGCTTCCAAACAGTAGACAAAAAGGACAGAGTACTTTGTTTCCTTTTTGAAACTTAAACCTTATTTAACAATATAAGCTCCAATGTGTTCTAGAAGACAATTCCTCAAACTCATAAAGCTCTTAGTTGGAGCAAATAGGTATTGGTTTTCCGTCGGCTTTGAATTTAATACCTTCTCCTTCATTATAAACGGTTTACGGCGCGTTGGGGGCGTTGGAACACTAAATTAGATAACAACAAACCCTAGTCACTAGTATACAATGTTATTAAGTAAGTAAACTTTGAAGTGAGAAATAATGTGAGGACTTTTACATGTTATTTTGCAATTTGGTTCTTGACTAACAAAGTGAATGAGTAAAAAAGACGACGCTTTTATAGTCACTTTGTTTTAGGTGACCTTTTATTAGATCAGTTATTAATTTGTAATTTTTTTATTGAACAATCTCACACGTTAAATTCAAATAAATATTTTTAAATTTAAATTAAACATTTTTATTTAATTATTGAGAATCCACGCGTTTTACGGCTCTATGGTGAGATTTGTGTCCAGCGGTGGGCATAATATGAGCTGCTAATGATTATTTTATTTTATTATATTATATAACAAAGTTATATATTATACAAAAATTAATAAAAATATATGAACACAAAAATACCGAATAATTAATTCAATTGATTACTGATATCAATAATAAAATTAATTTAAATGAATAATAGACTGATTTTAACAACGTTTTTGAATTTAGAAAGGAATTCTCTAAACAAGTCATTATTTGAGAGATTATAATGTAATATTGAATGTATTTGAATTTGAATTATTTTGAATTTGAATTTGTAATGATAAAGAAGATTTAAATTAATTTTATTTTCAAGGCAATCCTTATTGTGTGCATTTAGTGGTTAACAGTTGAAATACTGTTTTCTCTTAGTACTGTGCTACGTGTTACCAAAATCCTTTACGCAATTTACGGTTCGTCTACCGCTTACATACGATAAATGCCACAGAACTGTTGATTCTACATGACTGCTCTGTTAGAATTGTGAATTACTAACTTTATTTATAATTATATCCGTTATTTAAAATATATAAAATCGTTTATTTGTATAATTAATTTTAATTGGCAAACAAACCTGGCAAATCAATTGATACATATATTTTTAAATACACAAACCTGGTAAGTAATCACCTTATGTATAAACTTTATGTAAGTTTGAAAATGTTACCAAATTTAATTTTGGTTCTTATGTAGTTGCATCTTACGAGTATGTGTAAGTACAGTTGGGCTACGAAAACTTATCAGTTTTCAAATTTATTATTTTATCAAATCATAGACTTTTAGTGCCTTTTGAAACTAAAGCACGAAGCAGATAACTGAAAGACGTTTGAAAATGTAATTTTGGCATGACTTATAATTGCCCTAGTGCAAACAAATGTCGACTTTAAGATGACTAAGCTTTTCTTGCCACGACGTTACAATTTATTTTACAAGTATATGACGGGTGTAACTGCAATGCCTCGCGGTTACACCCGTCGTATATTATTAACTATCTCTCTCCCGCGACTTCGTCCGTAGTTTTCAGGAACTCTTAATCACCTTTAATTCAATAATATTATTTCCTTACTCTGAATTTTATAAAAACAAAAGCGTAGTATTTATCTTTTTTTTTTCTCATCAAACTGAATATATTAACATTTTGAATATTTTTACTTTTTGTGAATATATTTTAACAATGATTCACAATGTTATCTGTGATTTGCGAAAGGGACTATAAGAAACCAACTCATCATATTTGGCTCTGACCCAGGTTCCCGACTTCACTCCAATAAAGAGTAAATGGAAATTCACAATTCGTTGTTTCATTTCCATAATGTAATTCTAATGCAACTAGAAACTAATTAGATGTAATTCTCTTGGAAATATCAGGCGTTTATATTCTTCTTCAACTAGGTAGGTACTTCTTTTTCGATAAATTCTATACTTCATACGAATAGATATGAATAGAATTACCTTATAGCAACCTGAAGTGGCAATGGCTAGTGGTGGTGGTGGTGGTGGTGGTGATGATGATGATGATGATGATGATGGTGATGATGATGATGATGATGATGATGATGATGATGATGATGATGATGATGATGATGATGATGATGATGATGATGATGATATTAATATTTGTTTTATTGGAGTGATATATATTAAATGATGTATTGTGGCTCCCATTCAAAGCTTTACATAAAATGCCCAAGTGTTATTGATTAAAATATAACACATCAAATTCATTCAAAGTTGCTAATAGAGCATGTACTTCCTCCAATCAACAAACTTCATTTGCACATCAGGGGTGAACTATTTAACTTTCTAATGGTCCGTTTATTAACTCTTCAACTATGTTCGTTAGTTTATAATCAAATGGGTGGATGTGGGCGGAAGGGTCCGATATAATATTTTCCTAAACCCTCCAGTACAAAAGACGGTCTTAAAAATAGTCTTTAATTTAATTTTAATTTACAACACATTTTTAAAACAAATATATTATCAAAAGAGGGTCGTAACGGTTATTTTCGTAACGCAATGGAATTTACTGAATTTTAATTTTAGCAAAAAAAATAATAATCATTTTTATGTAAAACTAAATTATCTACAATATTTATCTGATAATTTTGTATATTACAATATTTTTGTATAATTTGAAGAATTTTTTTCCACCCCTACAAATTGGATTCGAAATTTTCTTTCTCTCATCGATATTATATTATTCTAGAAACTTATATCAAAAATTCCCCGAAGGGATTTAAATTTTGATTTGGTAGTAAATTTTCCTGGACTAATAAATATATCGCATTGAGCTTATACATAAATATTTCATATAAATCATATAGTACTACGAATATTTTAACAAAGTATATTCTGATAATTTGTAACGAAGTCATAAATGTAAAATGTGTTACGTTTTGTACTTAATGTAGAGCGTGGCTCGCTTTGCTACTGCAAAACTACTTCTCGTTCGAAGCCACAAGAACAATCTGCCAGTAGAAGTTTCTGCGGTCTCAGCGGCACGTGGCCTCTTCGGCGGCTGCAAATTTTCGTTGTCCCAAATAAATGTTGCCAAGGAACGTTTTGTGTCAGCGATTTTGCCTCTGTACCCTGATTAAGAATACAAACGGCAATAAGGGTCTCACTGCGTATTAACTGCCACATAAGACCAAATTATTATACCACGAAATTCCCTTAAAAACGTACCGTAAAACCGAAATTTCTTCTTCATTGAACCCTTCACAAACGTAAATTGCAGAAAATCATTACGCGTTACGCGTAATTATGTTTCCATAACGGAATTTCTGTGAAAAATATTCACGCAATGTTTCTGTCATTTAATAAAGTTTTCTTTTCACGTCGAAATTCACCCATGTTTATAATTCTAAGTACTTTGCAGGTAAATTAAAACTTTTACTTTATACATTTTAATTAAAAAAGCCTTAAGAATCGCTCATTAAACCCGCTTCATTTATATAGAGTTGGAGTTTAAATTTTGTGTCTGTAATTGAAAATAAACAACAGGGTTTCCAATTCTGCTTTTGATGGTTCACATTTTTTCGGCCTTTTTACTTTTACAGATGAAATCGGGGCGCTATTTAATCCTGTTCATTAATAATAAGTACGTACGGTTCGGAATATTGATTTAAGAACCAATTATGGCCAACTGAGAACTGTTTTTTATTTGATTTAGAAAATTATATTAAAAAGTTAAGTGGATAACCTACCTATAGTCATTCTATAGCCGCTCTTTTCTAGAAATGTATGGGATTTCTGGTAAAGATTTTCAATTATATATCGTTTTTTTTAACATTTATAAAAGGTCGACGGACAGGCTGATGCTCCACTTGACGGTAGGTGGCTACCGTCTCCATTAACACAAATAAACGCTTTAAGAGTTTCAAATGCATTGCTGAATTGGATAATATAAAGGAAAAGATATAATACAACAAAAAACGCACGGCCTGGTATTCTGTAAATTCTTCAAATAATAAAATTTGCAATAGGTTTATAATTATAATTATATAAAAACCCAATCTTGTTATCAATGTTTGCATCAAGTACCAATCATTAAACCTAGTTTCGTTCTCTAACGAAATGAGAATCATATTCGTACTCGAGTACGAATATGATTATATTCGTATTCGGATATTCAAAAAGATTATGTATTCTATTTTTTTTAACATATATTATATTCAATCATACATATATTCAGTCATACATATATGTACCTTCATCTTCTTTTCATCTTAAAATTTTCATTATTAACTTTATTAAGTTTTTTTTTAATAAACGCAAACTTTACAAATATAAAACATCTAGAAAAAAAATACTTTCATTAATTATTTTGCAGTTTGCTGCAACATGACGGTCTTCATTACTATCATCATTATTTTCTTCCTGCTTCCCTTTTAACTACGACTAGACATAGACTCTTCGTAATTATGGGCGTAAAATTTTTATTCATATAGATGATGTACATTTTCAGAGTTTTCACAATACGCAAAAAATAGTTCCAAGTCTATTTTTTGCGTAAATTAAATTAAAAACAAAATCTTTACAATTTGCTCTTGGTTCTAAGAATGACTTTTAGTTCTAAGAATTTTGTAATTAATCTATAGTACTATCCGAATTTTGTTTGTATGTATATCTTTAGTTAAAAAAGTATATTCTTTGTTACAGGTAGAAGGTATGCGGGCTCAGAGGATACCCGCTACCTTGCTACTGTTGCTGTTCGCAATAGAAGCCTTACATGCCAATAGAAGGAAGCAAAAAGAAAAATACATACCACCGGCTACAAATATTTGCGATATCAGTGACAGAGACTCCAAAGTCCATTGTTACTGTGAGCACAGTCAAGAACTAAACGAGGCAGTGAAGGTTGAATGCTGGGTGTTTAATGGAGGAATCGAAAGAACTGATCCACTATGGACCAGCTTCACTTCACAATCGAATATAGAGACCCTGGCCTTCAACGTCAGAGCAGACGGAGGTTTGGACTTCGTGCCAACAAAGGTGCTGCGATATCTTCGAAAATTAAGGCATTTCAGCATTAAATACAGCTCAATAACGAAAATAGATACTAACACCTTTGTAAATATAACTACAATTAACGAAATGACGTTTACAAAGAATCAGATAGCAACATTAAGTAAATATTCATTTTACAATCTAGCCAATTTAACTGTGCTCACATTGGACGAGAATAAAATAACAGAACTAGTAACAGACACGTTCTACGAAATGCCAAAATTACAAAAACTATACTTAACTAGCAATAACATAACTGTTATACAAGATGGAGCTTTCCGACATCTAGTTAATCTACTAGACTTAGAACTGGATAGAAATAATATAAGTGAGTTGAGAAAGGAGTGTTTCGATGGACTAGCTAATTTAAAACGTCTAGATTTAAGAAGAAACAAATTAGCAGTACTTAACTCTTTTACTTTCACAGAGTTGTGGAATCTACAAGAATTGTTGTTAGATTATAATGAGATTTATATTTTGGCTCAAAGAACGTTTGACGGCTTATCATTATTGAAAAAACTAAGTATGAGTCATAATAACATAGTAACTTTAGTAGGAGGACTCTTTGAAGGAGTGAGAGGACTCTCCGCCTTAGATTTAAGGCACAACAAACTGCAGAGGTTTACTTTCGACAATTTAAAACCAATTTATGATAATCTCAAAAATCAGAACAGCTATATCTATTTAGAAGGTACGTATTTTAATTTTTATTTGAATTTTTAGTTCTTTCCCGTTCCTTCCCTTAAATGGCCGAAAATGACCTAAACTCTTCGGAGTGGACTTCGGAGATCTTACATCCCTTAACTCATTCAATGAAACACAAGCGCAAACATGCTTTTATTTAACGGTAGTCTTCTGTATTGGGGTGGTCACCGTCAGACGGGCTGCCCATTTTATGACAACGAAACATAGCGTAATCTGTCAATACTATATGTATGTATACTACTAGTATTAAAAGAGTATGTTTCATCGAAATATATTAGACTTTCAACGACAAGCATTTATGAATAAATTATCATGTGAATTTAAAAGACGCTCACCAATATAATTTTATATAAAGAAAATTCCTTTTGAACCTTATAATCCATTGCCTTTTCATTGATAAAACAAATTGAAATTGACTTTGTGTTTAAAGGAATCTGTGATTAGTATAATATGAGATTTAATTAAGCTTTCATTTGTTACAGGAAATAATTTTGATTGCGACTGTCACTTGGCATGGATGCATAGACTCCGGCACGAGGCTAAGAGCGTCAAAGTGCGCACGTCTCTTGAAAATTTCGTTTGCAAATTCAACGTTGATCCCGCTTTAAATTCACACTTCAGCTACTTCGAAAGGAGCGTGATCAATTCAAACAATTTGTACGAGATTGATGACAAAAGTCAAATAAAAGATTACTCGGATGACACTGATGAATTTTTCCACGAAGAAATAGATGATGCGTACGTCGACGAACCGAAGTTGGCAAAGAATGAAAATGAGAGAACATTACTTCAGATACCGGTTGAGTTGCTGCCATGCCCTCAAGAAGTGAAGAGCGTTACGGACCGAACTTACACTTATCCGTCTCAAAACGAAGCAAAAGATTATAGAAATTTAATTCAAACATCGAGAACAGATGTTACAGCGCGAATAAGCCATTTGATTCTTCTCTTACCTGTTTTCACGTGGGTATAATTGTTTTAATTCATTCAAAAGTTTTAGTGTAACAACTTAAGATCATGGACCAGTCATTGTTAAAAAAACACAGAATACTCAAACATTTATAATGAAACTCAGAAATTTATAATGAAATTAATTTTACAATGAACTTCGTACTGTTCTCGACTATCATTTTAATTTTAAAGTTTCAGAAACAATATTAAATTGTTTATTCTCTCACAAACATTCGTATTGTAAATATAATTAAAGATTTTATAAGAGATTGTGATATAATTATAAGTGAATATTATTATTAGTAGTGTATCGATAAAGTTGTTCTTTGAACAAATGTTTTATTGGATTTTTGTCTATAAGATTCACTTTGTAAAAGGATTTAAGAATAGTTTTTAACTTACTTTCTTGTTGCAAATCTATTGGAAAATTTATGTAAATATAAAAAAAGTCTTTGTAAAAATTGTAAATAGATTTGAAATTAGAATAATTGCCTCTTTCAGCAACTACAGGTAGTGTTGATTAGTTACTTTTAGAAATAATTTTATGTTTTATTAAATTATGCACTCGGTTTACTGCATCCTTCGATAGGCGATTTTTTTTTATTATCTTCTTTTTAATGTTTGAGACTTTTACCGTACAAACAAAGGTATATCATCTCCATCATTCCCGGTTACCGGTGACTTTAAATGGCGGTTAGCCTACTTGACACATGGTGAAAGAGGCCCTTAATAGTAGAAATCAATTGATTGGAATATTGATCTTACTCGTTCTATAATTAAAAGTTTCTAATGAAAGGACTTCTAATGAAATATATTAGTTTTTAGTTAAGGCGCTTGGAGTCGTCAATGGCGTTGGCCATCCATGCTGGAATTGGTACATCTCGATGTTTTGAATGAAAATGTTGATTGATTTACATATTATGCTAGGTTGTGTTTAAAGTACAACAAGTACAAACGCTTTTTGGTCTAGCCATTAACTTTGACGATACTAGTTACATGAATACAGTAAATGTATGAGTTAAAGAATTCATATTCCAATCAAGACCTCTATGTACAGTCTTGTTTCAAGATTCAGAATCTAAGTTTAATATTATAACTTTTAGATATTACTAAGATTGAGACTTAATTAGTTACCGTAATAATTATAAGAATTCTTTTGTTAATTATATTGTACAAAACACCTTCTCAATTCTTGCACTTTTTGAAGTTCTCCATTTCATTGTCTTCGTGTATTATAAATACTAATTTATGGTTATTATGAATTTTAACTGCATGATAAAAGTCTCCAGTTTGTATATTGTCTTTAAATTTAAGTAATTTTTATATTAGTTTCTGTAGAAATGTTTTTGTCGTTAACACAGCAACAATATTCCTTCTTGAACATTTATTTGAACATACCAGTCTTGACACGACAAGCAAAAATTAGCATTGACGAAAATTGCCAAATCGCTTTTTCCCTCACGTTGCAGTTTGATAGACTGCTCAAATTCTAGTTCAGTTTTATCTGCTCGTTTTATGACTATTGGCAATTTTGCTTATCTATTCCGACAGAATAAGTACCTCTGTCCGAGCGGAGTTGCACATTTTATATTTGTATTTGGTGTAGGTAGATTATTTTTATGTAATTTTACATTTGACCGTACTTATACGTACTCAAGTTGAATTGTTACTAAAACTATCGTACGAACTGTAGCGATAAAGATTCATTATCTGGTACCAGACTTCACTTATTTTGTTAAACCAAGATTAAAAGTAAACTAAAACAACTTAAAGATGTAATATCTTAAAGATGTATTAAGATACAGCTACGTATACATATAATTTATATTCTATGGGGAGTAAAGGTAAGGAGGAAAGATTTAATATCTATTTTAAACTGAAAAGGTGGCAAGATACAACCATTAAATAGCGGTTCATAATTGGCCAAAATGACGGTTGTGTATCGTTGCGGTTTGGTATGAAATTAACGATTTTAAACGAAGTGAATTTTTTTTTCATACTTATTTTTTAATAAAAATTTTGAAAAAATATCATATTACCTATTTATATTTATTTTCTTGTAAAAATTCAATAGAATAAAACAGTGCATTGGCATTGGAGCGAATATGTTTCTACTTTCTACTTTAATTTGTATCATATCACATTCCAATGCTATTACAGCGCATTGTATTTAATGGTGTCATGTATAGACAGGTGTCATGTTTTTTTTTTTTTTTTATCACAGATGGGTTTGCTCTTGACCAACAACTAACTGTGTAGCAAGGATGAGACCTAAGATGGAGCGAGCTCACCCAGAAGTTGCCTATTCAATCGAACTTTGAAAAGATTTGGGTTATATGAGCTCAGGAGTTCCAAACCTTGGCAATGCGCATTATAAAAGATGTTTTAAACCGCTTGGTCCGTTATGTGGTATATTTAATGACTTTTTTCATATACAGAGTCGGTCCCCCTTACTTCTACCCACCGTGGACACCCCCTTACATAAATACAACAGCGATAAGGCATCTGTGCTTTTGTATTTGGCTGCGTAAGAACAACAACAAAATCGGGGCAGTGCGCTTGTATATTTATCCCATACTACGGTTCTTTGTGTTTTGATATATTCTGCCTACCCTTTTTTTTTAATATAAAATCTTGTGTAATGTACAGGTATATTGTTCCCCGAAGCTACAATATTAATGAAATTGTGCGAAAATTCATAATATCCATTAAGCACTGCAGAGGAATAAAATTGTGTAAATCATATTCATTGTTAATATAAATTTAAACGTCATTTGCAACGTAAAACATAAATATTGATTGTAATTAATGTATTTGTATTCGAAAATACAACTCCGAGGTTGTGCAAAATTTATTGAATGAAGGAAGAGATTGCTCGAATGTAAATAACATTTGGTTAAATTAATACCTACAGAGTGTATTATATTAGTACGGATTTTTTTTATATATTATAATTGTATAAGGATCGTACGATCCCATCGTGCGATGTTGATTTCGTTTTACGCATACAATGATTACTCAACACAAAATGGCGGCGGACCGCGAATAGCAAACCAAGTGAGTGCGTATACTATATTTTTTAGAACTTGTCGACGATGTAAATTGTAAACAAACACAAAAAAGAAATCATCGTGCGATGGGCATCGTGTACCTATGCACAACTTCATGATGATCGGTTCAGTAGTTTTTGCGTGAACGAGTTACAAACATCCATACATCCAAACATACTTTCGCATTTAGAATATTAGTACGGATTGTAACCATCCCTAAATTGAGTATGTTAAAAATAGTTAAAAATCTACAGTGTTAATATAATAAATCATTGTGTAATTAAGGTTTATTTGCTATTCATAAATTATAAGGTACACCTAATAAACTTAATTTCAACCTATTATTTTATTCACATGCATACGAATTTAATTGTTAATATCAAAGAGGAAGTATCCAATACAATTTTATACTTACTTATTGTAAATAATATTTCTTTTATATTATATTTTGGATTGATTTGTTATATTGTTAAATTATAGTTATTTTGAAATTATAGAATCGTTTATAAAATAAACATACGACACACGAGAATGACAATTGCCACTAAGAATATCTATTTTATTTTTAAGTGATGGAATTGTATGTAAAATCTTAGTCAAAGAGAGATATATATTTAAATTAAATAAATTCTAATAGAAACACGTTAAATATAAGTCCTGCAAATTGCTAATGCGCCTGGCCGCCATTTTGGTGACGTAATCTCATTTTGGTGACACACTTAATTTTTTTACAGCTGTATTTTTAGTTTCAATTGACGTCAAGTAGATGTTAATAGGACAAAGATCCTTGTCATTAGCAATTTGCTGGATTTAATAGTCATCTTACAATCCCACACGTTACCTACGTTATCTATGAACCTCACATTCCTCAAACCGAAACGCCATGATTATGTTATTATTTCAAAATAGTACTCGTTGAGAGTTACTAGACTGCAGACCGCATTGTATATCCTGATATAACAATTAACAACACACTACTATGTGACGCATCTAGACCTGATAATAATCTAGACCTAATCAGAATAATATTAATCTAGAATAATCAATTATCTAGACCTAATCAGAATAATAGTAGATCGTGACAAACGAATACTATATTTACAAAAATCTTAGTAAGACATTTTTCCTTATTTAGTTCGTGCTCCATAACCCAATCCATTAGATTGGTTATTTCTTTTCTCCTAAATAAGAAACCGTAATCTGGGTCATGTCTATATCTTTCATATTACACGTATCTCATAACATATAATAGATTAAATATTAAAATACTGTTATTTCTAATAAAGTTGCGTCATTGAACAATACTCGTATGCCAGGTGTAATTAAAGCTTCTATCTAGAAACCAATTTGGCTGGTTTCATACAGTGACAGCGGATGTTATACTTCCGCACAAATAAAATCTGAGCAGTATTACAGGAACTTGTGTATACGCCCAATGCCCACTGGTCAAATTTATTGAACCATAATCATTTTCATTCATTAAATTAATTTAAAAAAATCGATTGAAAAACTAAAGAGAAAAATGTACACAATAGTTTTGTTTATGTCTATTATATATAGAGATTGTTATAGATTATAGTCATATTATTTGGTATTGGTACTAAATATATTTCTCTCTTTGATGATAATAATAAAAATTTAAGGTAAGATGTGAAGGTGTATTAATTTGTTTCATGATAAAATACCTTATAATGTACTTAATACCTTTACAAAAGTGTTACTTTAAAATTATTTCATTAAAGGTTGATGTTGAAAACTTGGGATTTTCTTATCAGGCACCTGTGAGGAGGGAATTATAATTAAATCCAACGGAATCCTTCAGGCGAAATTCTATTTAAGGCCATGCGCAAAACAAGTTCTTCATAGTCACTCGTCCGTGAATTTGTGCGGAATGAAATTACAAGTTTTGTATGGAATGGTGTCAAATAAATTCTGACATAATGTAAAATACGTGCCAACCAAAATTCTTAGCATGATTTCTGTAGAAGATACTGTTCTTTGACAATAAGTTTTGGCCAACAGTTAAAGTATTAAATCCCCTGAGACCGCGTGGTCCGACTGCTTCGTCTGATTGATCGGACGACATGGACTGCTTTTTCCTAATGGTTGGACTAAAGAATCAGACTGTGCTATATTATTTTTATTTAATAACAAATAAATAAACAAAACAACTTTTCTCTCGGGTTAGAAAATAGTTATAAAATAGATTTTTCCTAAACCGCTTAACCCATTTATCGATCAATGTGATAATGAACTAATTATTGTTCGAAAAGATACACTTAAAGTTGCGAAGGGCTCAGTAGTTTTGTGGAATCGTTGAACCAAATTGCTGAGACAAAAATACTCATTGATTCTGTCATCCGAACTAATGATCTAATACATCGCGGGTACACGTATAGTTCACATGATGTTAATAATAAACATAATAATATGTGAACAAAAAATACTAAATCAATAACAGGTAAAAGGCACTAAGTACATTTTTGTGTAATAGACCATTAAATGTGAAGTCTTCTGTCGGAAATTTTGATATCTGGAGAGTCATTGGCGAATTTCTATTGTCTCCAAACACGCTATATCTTCTGTAAGTTGCTGAAGAGTTAGGTGTGCCGCAGACTATTTGATGCTGCAGCGTCAGGTAAGGGTTACCATAGCATGGAAAAACTACCCTAAGTATATACAAAATTTTACGTATGTTAGTGAAATCCCTTCGTTAACTAGAAAGTGGATTGATGGTCTTCTAACACCCGAATAGATCTTCATAAATTATAAATAAAAACAATCCTGATCACGTCAGCTTTCAAACAAAAAACAACCGTATTAAAATCGATTTAACCGGTTAGGAGTTACGATGTCGCAGACGGATACACAGACACACATAAGTCACACTTTTATAACACCCCATTTTTGAGTCGGACGCCGAAGGTTAAGAAGGGGTATGAAATAAATATGTATGACTCAGCTAGTGCACTCGACTTCGTCTGCGTAACTTTATAAAATAAAACCTATGTTACACGCTGATAATGTGGCTTTCTATAGGTGAAAGAATTTTTAAAATCGTTACAGTACTTTTTGAATTTATTCATTTTTTTTTTAATTTATTTATTTACAGGAACATATATATTTAGTTTATTGGCTATGAAAACACACATTAAGCATGCAAGCTGGTATCGTGTGCTTCATGATATTAATTATAATAAATAAAAATTCAAACAATAACAATTTATAAATTATTAAATATACACTACATTAATAATAAGTAAAAAACACAATAAATTTAGAATATAAATCGAAATATGTGCTAGATATTACGTATGTATTTAAATCGATTTAAATAGTTTTTCTACATAGTCATATTTAAGACTTACAATACAATCAAAATTACAACCTTAATAATATTAATACTCGTAGGTATATATATGAATTTAAACTTTTAACCAATGACATTTGAGATTTTTGTCTCTAAGGAATCAAAGACATCAAATTTTGAAGAAATCAAATAAAAACAGAACACTAAGTTAAGACGACCGCAAAATTAGTATCTACTGGATTAGATAACTAGGATAACTAGGATTAGTATCTACTGAACACAGTGTGCCATGCTAAAGCAAAGTAGAGACAAGAAACTTCGCATTTTTTACAGAACTCGATCATGTAGAACTTTAGAAAACATTTAATAACAGAAACAAGAGTTTAACGATACCTCAGAGAAAACTAGTGTACTCAACTTATTTTTGTTACGAAGAAAAACTGAAAGCAACTTGTGAAACCGTTTAAAGTAAACATAGACTGAAAAGTTATCGAGTAAAAGTGTTGATTTCATTGTTATTTGTACGGTATCACTTGGGACTTTAGACTTAATTTTTTTTTTATTTCCTATGTTTATTAAAATTGTGTAAAATTATTTTAAATTTAATTTTTTTTTATTACATTTTTACTAAATGTCGACAATCTTCACTATAACTGTTTTACACCTCTAATAAATAATAAAATTCATATTTGAAAATTAACTTTATAAAATATAGCCTTTGTTACTCGCTACAATAACATAGCTTTCTATAGCTGAAAGAATTTTTAAAATCGGTCCAATAGTTTTTGATTTTATTAATTACAAGCATACAAAAATAGAAATCTTCACTCTTTGTAATGTTAGTATAGATAAATATATACTAGCGACTTGTTGGCGTTTTGTTTTTACATTAAAATTAATTGGCATACAGTTCTATTATTTTAATATTTATCGTCAGGTTTCTCTTAAACTTGTTACAGAAAGTTTTGGCAACATTCGGAATATTTGTTTAATATGTACAAACTAAATATAAGTGGATTAAGATGAACGTGAATTTGTAACACTTTTTTAAATAAATAAAATCTTTATTTTCGCAAACACAGTCATGTCTACAATGATTGAATTATACAATAAATGAATTATGTTCATTATAAAATTCTTTAAAATTCCGGCCCTCTTTGTGCCTATACAATTTTCAGATTTTTTTTTTAATCCGGGGCCAGGTCGCCCAGTCATTTATATTATAATGTCATATGAAGTAAAATAGTTTGAATGAAACTTTTAATAACTGCTAAATGAATTTACTTCTGAAACGATTAGTTCAATCAAATGAACATAAATATTTGCACTTTACGACGACTTAGTTATACGATATTGAAGTTATGAAAAGCAAATAATAATTTTAATTGAAATCCTTAAATATCAAAATCAATATTCATTTTAGACGACTAGCAACGACCTCGAATTCTTTGAAATAAGATCAAAAACTTGTGCAAAGAAAGCGGCCGGGCTCTTTAATGCAACGCAATAATTATAAATTTAATATTTGTTGAGTAAAACATACGAAAATGATTAAAGAAAAAACCTCTTTGATAGTTAATAGCACTATTTGAATATATTTTGTTTTAAATTATACTACTGAAGGTCTAGTTGCTAATTTTAACCGAGTCTCAGGGGTTTCGATTCCGGCTGGGCTTATTTGGATCTAGAACTTTTAATAATTGGATCTGCGTGACGAAGTCATTTGGGTAGCCCGTTTGGCAGCAGTAACCACTAACTTACAGAAAACCACAGTGAAATAACAGCATGTGAAATAACAGCATGTGGGCGTCGAACACACGTTGCCGGCTGCTTTGAAAGCAATGTTCGGTAGTGATCTTGTGTGTCATGTGCTCCTCCGAGCAGAAGATGTCCTCTCCCAGCCGATCAGATGGAAGAGGCTCGGGCATAGGCGGCTGGCCTATGTCCGCCACCCCTTAACTGTGACCTTGACTACCGTTCGTCGTAATTTCCTCCGAGTTGGCCGGCGTACCTTCGGGTACGCTTTCGGGTACGCCGAGGTTCCGAAATGGAGCGCAGTCCTACCCGCGCTTGACAGCCTTGGTGGGTTGAGGATGCCTTTGTCTGTTTCTCGGCTAACCGCCTAACGAGTTTTTGATACGGTTTTCACTTATGGAATGAGCGATAACGAGGATTTTCATAAAAAAAAGCTTTTATGCGTTGGTTTAACCCAACTTGGGTTGAGTTGCTAGTCTGTTACAATTTATATAGTTCAATATGTAAATTTGAAAAACAAATGTCATTGATTGAACAATCCTGCCAGTTGGAAATAAACAAAAATGTAAGATAACATAACTAAAATATACAGCATTAAATAGAGTAATACAATTTCGGAGTTTCAGACTCAATGAGGATTTCATTTTCTTAATAAAGATATTCATAAAAATAATACGCAACATATATATTTTGTTACCGCAAGTCATATCATTTTTATGCGCACTCGAAGATGACTGACTTAATGCCTGTACGCACAAGTGTTCTACCTTTGTTATGTATCGTAAAATTGTTAGAGGTAGTAACGGTTTGATGTTTTATTAAAGAAGTCGTCAGTTTAGGCTGTGCACAAGTGTATGGAGAATTTTGCCTACCATTTCTTTATCACCCTCTCACAGTTTAACGATTTATTTCCCTCTTACATATTGAAATTTTATTTGATTAACTTTATGTGCCGCGACTTCGTCCGTGGAAAATGAAATATACAACACCTGAATAACGCTTTATCTTATCTTGACATCTTTATCGCTGTGACAACGGTGGCGCCAATTTTTTTAATATTTTTAGACGATCCCTCGGAAATTTTACATTTTTCCGGGATAAAAAGTTTCGTATATTCTAATCCAGGTAATAAACTATCTGTGTGCCAAATGTAATTCAAATCCGTTCAGCTGTTTTTGCGTTATTGAGGAACAAACATCCAAAGATACAAACATGCATCAATAACACCAAAGGAATGAAAATGCGCTGCCAACTATGTTAAGATAAGACACAAGACAAGGGGAAAGGTGAATGGGATCTATCAACCTTAACATAAAAACAAAATACTAGCATAAATGAGCACAAGTGCTTTTATTAGTATATCCTGCCACTGCTGTAATTTAGTTATTAGATACTTACTTAAATAATAAAACACTCTTACTTAAAAACTTGATATACAGGGCGTCCCAAGACTATGCGACATGAAGGGAAAGTACCTTAAATATCGTAAGTTAGTAATACTGCATTCAAAGATTTTCTAAAAATTACTTGCTTCGTCGGCAATAAATAATATTCTTGAAATTTGAATCAAACATTTTATATTATTCCTTTCTTTTAAGATACTATGTTACTTAAGAAGAATTATTATTTTTTGTCCATTCTTTCGATTGGCATCATACAAAAACCGGGTGATTTTTTTTTTCACATTTCGGTTCGATTCCCGGACGAAGCAAGTAATTTTAAAAAAATCTTTCAATGCAGTATTACTAACTTTTAAAAATAACATAAAGTCTTCTCTCGGCAAAATATCCTATCTACGATATTTAAGGTACTTTTCCTTCATGTCGTATAGTCTTGGGACGCCCTGTATATTATATATATATTCTAATGCGAAAACATATTAATGGTGTTTATTTTTTTTAGTTAATTTTATTAATATTAAGAATTAGTGCAAGAAAAATTTACTTTACGAATTTGAAAAAATTGAAGTGAAGTTTTCAGAATACGCCATCAAAGTATTTTTTTGAGAGTTCCGATAAATAATTAAGCTACTTCATGATTTGTTCAAATATAAACAATCTTATTAAAATATCCTCTATGTTTAATGTTACTAGGCGTAGAGAGAGTATTCACCCTTACGTTGTGGACCTACCACCAGCAAAATATCCTATCTACGATATTTAAGGTACTTTCCCTTCATGTCGCATATTCTTGGGACGCCCTGTAAATAAAAAAAAATAACACAACCAAAAGACGTATTTACGAAATACAAAAACCTATAAAATGCATCCGTTAATTAACGGAGTTGGTATTTTAATGGCTGATTGATAATGGCTGGAAATATAAGTTTTTTTATACAATATTTATAATTCTTCTAACTTGAGTATCAAAAAATACTAACAGATACTAAGGAAGCTAAGCAAGCTTGAATGATAACACATTAAATCTCGCGAGGAAATTTCCTCCAAGTGTCGTTTGTCTCTGTCATTCACAATTATTATAAAAGAGACAAATTATTATTAAAAGGATATTATTTTTTCAAGATTAATTTCATAATATCCTGCCAGGAACTTAACTTATTCTATATTGATGGATTATCACTACATATTATATAACAAAGTGTTCCGCCGCGTCTGTCTGTCTGTCTGTTCGCGATAAACTCAAAAACTACTGCACCGATTTTTATCCTTTTTTCACCATTGGATAGAGTGGTTCTCGAGGAAGGTTTTAGTATATAATTTTCAACGCGGGCGATGTCGCGGGCTCCAGCTAGTTTTAAATAAAAATCATTTAAATAAATTTAGGATTTTTTTTTGTAGTATTAGCCCATCCGGCGACAGTAACCACCCTCTTACAAAAACCCAACGACTTTCTAGCGCGGTCGTAGATAGGTTGACACGACATCAGCGACCCGCAACGCACACTCGCACTACTGAAAAAAAAAAAAATTAAAAAAAAAATCGAATTCTAACAAAGCGCTGTGAGTAATACGTTAAAGAAATTAAACGGCCAAGAGATAAAGAAACGCCGCTTCAGTGTTCCAATTCAGCAGCACGCGATGTAATAAGAAAAATATTATCGCGATGAAAAGCAGAACGTAAAAGGCTTTCAACAAATCGCCTTTATGTCGACGTCTTAATGACAACAATAAAGGGCATTAGCACTTTCTTAACCCTCCACCGCTATTGTTGGCCACAAAAAAAAAAACACAATACGAATAACATAACACAATTTTCTTTGTCAAAAATATATTTCTGCTGTGCATATTACGTCATGCATTGGTATGTATATATATGTATATTTGCAAATGCCATTTGTCTAATATATTCGCCGTTCTTTTTAATAGTCTATTCCGTGTAGTTATACTAATTTTATTTTAGCGTAGAACGGAAATCATTTATAAATAGCTCTATATGAACTAACTAGCTGGTGTTCGCGACTTCGTCGGCGTTGAAAATTTAAAAAAAAAGCAATATAACGCTTGACCTCGTGTTGCTATAACATTTTGGCCAGGCGTTAGTTTTTTATTATTTATTTATCCCTCGGGAATAATCATTTTTCTGGATGAAAGGTACCCTATGTCCTTTCTGGTGTCCCAGACAACGTGTATGCAAAATTTTATGGTGATCGGTTCAGTAGTTTTTGCGTGAAAGAGTTACAAATATCCATACATCCAAACATACTTTCGCATTTATAATATTAGTATAGAAGTATAGATAATTTAAATACGAGTATATTTCATACAGTTCTATCTATTTCATTTTTCAACGCGGACTAAATTAACAATAAAATATGGCACCTTTTTACCTAGGACAGAAAAATGGAAAAACGGATATGTTTATAAAATTACCAGTGGCATTAAACGACTAAAAAGTTTATGGGAGATAAGCCGCGGGGCACAGCTAGTAAGTATAACATTAGTAAGGCCTAACAGTAGTAAAATTAGAAATAACTAGCTTTTGTTCGCATTTATCCTATCGTAAATAGTTTTTAGTTATTTATTTATTCATACAATAGGTGCCTACCCTTTATATAGATTTTTGACAGTCTTAGATCCGGTCTCGTCTTCGCCCGGGGTGCATTTTTAATATATACAAACCGTTATCCCTCTTTCCATATGTGAAATTCACAATAAAATCAGTCTACATATTCTCATGTTTTTGAAGCGTATACAAACGAACTTAACATTTTTAAGAAAGTGTTACAGATCAGAAAAAGGCGTGAAAAACTTTACATAAAAAACATACACCTTCTCTCAGGTTGCAATCTATCACCAAAATAAATTTCATAATAATCGATTCAGTAATACGATTCATGATAATACGTGACGATCTAACAGACAGACAGGTAGACTGAAGGAGATACATTTACTTTCAACATGGATAATAAACGAGCTACAAAATTGTTTATTAAAGGTCATATGATATAAAATGTCTTCGTAGAAACCAGTAATATCATTACTATTTTTGGCGATTTCTTAGTAAATTCCTATGAAATAATATTAGCAAGAAATCTATTTGTTACTAAGGCTAAATTAAATTAATTTATATCAAATCTGTACACCCAATCTAAAACAGTATAAAAGTCAAAGCTTCAAAGTTTATAAATAAATTTGAAATCGTCGTTTAGTAAATATTGTGTCAACATCAGAATCTATAAGGGTCTACATGTTTTCAACTTTAAATTCATATTTCCAACTTAACTACCAATAACTATTAAGTTTCTTATTGCACTCACAACAAATACAATATTAAGTTTACGCCTCGCCCTTAACATTTCGCAATAGCGTGTTTAAGTGTACAAATAATATTTGCACACGTCATAAAGGAAATGTGAAAACAGGTGGTAATAATGTATAGGAACAAAGCCACCAGCTTAAGTTTACCTTCCTCGGTCCCTTCAAAATTAACACCTCATAATAAAAGGTCAGGCGAGGTTGTGAAGGTTATGAGCTCAAATTGTACTGGTTGATATAAATTTACTTTAGGACAAGGAAATTACAAGGGGCCACCCGTAGAAGGTTGAAGACAAGGATTAGCTGACTACGGATTATTGGATTGTTTAACTTAACAGTCAGAATTAAACTCCTTAGCCGAGTAATGCTATTGTTGTTGTATAGCTTTATTAGAGTTTTATGTAAATTTCCGTAGCGAGTTTAATTCTAACGTATAATGTAACAGGAAATTGTGTATAAATGGATTTTTGGATATAGAAACTTCTTTTTTTTTTTGTAACACTGAATACACGAATGCATCAATGCCTTTATTCGCAAATTCGTATAAAAATATGAAACATTGTTAAATTTTGGTGAATAAGTTAAAATGACAGAGCCTATTCATTTATGCTTATCCTTAATAGAATATACAGTGGCCTTTGTTATTTTCTGCTTTTATCCAATTGAGCTTATCCATCTGGGGCTGTACTTGGTCTTAGGTCGTAGACTACTTATTTAGTAATGGTTAACTTTCCCCGTGCTGGATAGCCGTGGCAGGGCACCGATGTCATGTCATAACTTAGCCACGACTTCGCCAATCTAAGGCCGCGCTAGAAAGCCGTTGAATGTTTAGTCGGTAGGAGTGCAGCGTCCCGAGGTATCCATGAGGATACATGAGGGTATCCATGAGGATACATGAGGGTATCCATGGGGATACATGAGGGTATCCATGAGGATACATGAGGGTATCCATGAGGATACATGAGGATATCCATGAGGGATACATTGAGTCTACGGTTGTAAACTAGATATTAGTCTACAGTAACCACCCCCTTACAGAAGACCACAGTGAAATAACAGCATGTGTGCTGTTATGTTTCGATGAGTGAATAAGGGATGCCAGAGCCCATTTCCCTATCCCTTTTTAATCCCTCATACTTTGGTCGTCAGCGCACTTGCAGCACCTGTGGCGTTGCTCATGATATAGGCGACGGCAACCAAATGAAATCAAGTGGACCGTCAGACTGTTTGATGAATTTAATAGGTATATAAAAAAATCACCAAATATTCGAGAGATTTTAAAAGACAATCATTCCGATAGACAATGAACTTAAAAATAACTGCGATAAAGTATATTTTGGAAAACATAAAACATACTTTGTCATGTTTCATAAAAGACAGATTTATAAATTGAATTTTCTCACCTGCGTAGTACCCAGATGAGGTTCATAAAAACTTTCTTTATTCTTATGCTTGGGAAGTTTTATGGATTCAAAGCGAGTACGTTCATATATACATATAATGAATATATCTGAAGAATATCAAGTGTAATATACGTTACAGATTGACAGACATAAAAGGAAATTCCGAGAATGAATGTAGGTTTGTCTTTTCTATACTCGTAGAAGGGACGTAATTTCAACATAGCTGATGAGAATAATTCTTGAACTAGGTATTAGTTAGTTTGAATTGCATTTTAAATAGCTTTATGCTATGTTTGACTGCAGGAAAAGTTGATAGAATAGCAGAATTTGCTCGGAGTTCAGCTAATAATATTTTTCAATTAATATAATGACAAACTCATCATAAAATACAGTCTAATAAAAAAAGACTTGGTTTATTATCTAAATCTGATCCTCTCACAAAAGTTTATTTATTCAATTATTTATTTGAAATTTTTTGTCGGTCTTCAAACTCTATTCTTTACACGATTGAAGAAATAAAAAAACATATTTTTTTTGTCAATTATTTTATGTACTAAATCCATTTAGAAAAGGATTTAGTATTTTAAATAACAAAAAAGGATTAAGTACATAAATTAAGTAATAACGATGATGATTAAAATATTCTTGTGGTTCTTAAAGTTATAAAGAAGTATTATGTCAGAAAACAGATTAAAAATCAAATGAAAAAAAGGAGTAGTCCTAAAAATTATTAAAAAGTGAGATCTTTTTAATGAAAAATATTTAAAAAAATGTGTAATATATGTACAAGAAAACAAAATTACCACTAAAGAAACAAAAATATTAAATTAGATAAATAACAAATTTAAACGTTCATGTATTGCATCAAGTAGTTGACTAAATATTAACAATGTTTAACTATATAAATATAATATTCCCAAAACGCAAGGTGTAACAAGCATACTAACCCATAGTCAATAAAGATTATAATGGCATGCAAACAGGTGGTGTTATTGTATGCAAATTTTGAAGCAGAGGTTTGTTTAACGTACGGGAAATGTTGCTTTATATAAATTTACAACTCAAAATATTAGTTAGGAGCTCAGAGGTGCAAACGGAAATTGAAAACAATTTCGGTTGACATTAGAACTAATATGAGGAAAGTAAGGACGTAAAGAAAGGTTGTAAGGAGACGCGCGAAAGTTTTTTTAAGATTTTTTTAAATATAAATTCTCAGAAAAATTTTTTGATTCTCAGAAGTAAGCTTTTGATTATTATAGATATTAGTCTGCGTAACTGCTGTCATGAATATTCCACGATCTCAATGGCTTTGATGATTTTTATTTTTATGGAGGCTTTGGTACTTGTATCAATGTTATTTTTTACTGCTTACAATACGAAATATAAAGTACACATATTGTGTAATATTTATGGGTACACTAGTGTACGTATGAATTAATTTTACTGCCGAATATATTGCTTTTCCGGCAAAGCAATTCACTTGCCTTTATGATATCGTCCTGATTATGCAAAACCAGCTGCAGGAAATTGTGTATAGTGGAGCTGAAATTGGTCGCCATACTGTTGTTTTGATTTCAAATCATCTGTGCATAAAGAACCACTAAATTTCTTTTAAGTTTTTATGATGAAAATCTTCAGGAAAGTTGTAGCAGTAACCACACTCTAGGGAAGATTGCTGTGAAATAACAGCATGTTGCGTTTCGGTGAGTGAGTAAGGAATGCCTAATAGAGTAAGGTAGTAACAGATAAATCATGATTTAAAAAAAAAAACCCAAAAAAACTACAGAGTTTATATTATACTGAAATGTACCATGCCACTTTAGTACAGTGAAAAATTTAAGTTTTCGATAAAATTTTCACCTCCTTACTATTTCATTTTACTTTGTAAAGTTTGTATTAAAATCATATCGTACCTCGTGCAGTATAGTCTAAAATGTTAGTGCCCTAAGAAACTTCTTGAAATGATACAGTAAAACGACATTATACAGACGGGTGCACCGCGACATCTCTCGGAGCGAGTACAAATTGTTTTACAGGTCGTTTTGTTTGAAGAGCACTCGTGCATAGGTGTAATGAAAATAAGCAGTGAAGAAGCTTGGAATGTAATAAATATATTTCTTAAGAGAAGGGCAGCATTCAGAGGGTTAGTTCACTTAATATTAGATGGCTACAGTCGTCTAAAAAACACAAGAAACTTACAAAGGGGCAAAAGACAAGGATAGAGTATAAGCTAATAAAGCAGTGTTCAGAAAATCACACTAGTATGTCTACAACAAAGCACTATAATAGACTTTTGTTAAGGAAACCACATAACTGACTGGAAGTGAAACTTAATATATCCAGACATAGACCGGCTTAGAAAAAATCGTTTATATAGTTGAACTTTGCTGTAATTGAACCAACGACCCTTGAATTAGAGGCTTAACACTAAAAGCTTTATATTAATATGTCAATAAGCACACCTTTAGATAGTATAAAACAAAGTCCTTTAGATAGTATGTACGCTTAAATTATTAAACTATGCAAGGGATTTTTATGAGGTTTTCACTAATGAAAAGACCGATGAACAAGGTACGTATGTGTATATATAAATTGCAGAAAAAATGAATCTGTGCAAGGTGGCTAGTATAATATAATTTATAATTTTGATGTTTAATTCATAGTTATGTTAACTTTAGGAATACTAAAACTATAGTTTAACCATCTTAGTGAGACAATGGTGAAATATTTATAACTTATACCTTTTTAATTCATTAGTTAATTTTCTGATTGTTAATGTGAATTACTAGAATTTAAAAAATCTATAATATGCTAGACGGTACTGGTCTTATACCTTAAACAAAATCTATTATGTAATTCTACTATGTATCTATATAATTCTACTAGGATTGGTAGGATTTCATCATTTACACAATTAGATATGATTATAGCTTGGACATATTAATAGTATGTATGTGTTTAAAAAAAAAAGTAATCTATGTAGTCTGTCTGGATATCCATAATACAAGCATTAGTTGCTTACTGTGGAACTATAGATGGTGCTGTGTAGAATTTGTGAAGATATTTGTGAATAGATAGTAACAGTTGTAAGGCTTCTATTAACCTTCACAGATACAAATGATACCCGTATACTGTATACATAAAATGTAATTTTTAATCAGCATCAAATATATTCGTAAATAACATGACAAAAAAATATTGTAAACCACTTTTGTTAATAAAATTGTTGTGCGAGACATTGATCTTTATAATTTTCAGACCATTTGAGCTACATAGCAGAATGTTTTACCTCCGACTTGATTCGTCAGAAAATTCTGGGTAGGTGAAGCAGTCACGATAGATTGAAGGAAATGGTTTAACTTAGATGGATTAACTTAACTTATAAGACTTAGGGCCTCTTTCAACAACTACAAGTAAAGTGTTAGTGTTTGGTAATTTTACCGTAAGGTATACTAGCTCCATTTATCCCGGTGACAGGTGACTTTAAATGACGGTTAGCCTACTTGACAGATTGTGAAAGAGGCCCTTATAAAGAAGTATTAAACATGTATAAACCACTAGTGTGTACTTGTTTTATCTAGGTATGTAACTTATGTATTTTATTTAATGTAATAAAAATATATGTAACTTCACACAAATATTACTATAGCTAATTCACGTTAAGTTCAGTTACTGTGTATGGGAGATAATGTGTTTTTCTAGAAGTCTCTCTAGGAAAGACTGGTGTAGTGCACTTAGAAAAACAATAATAAAATAGAATATCTCAGAGTTCCTCCATGAGCATTTTCTTAAAATGATTCAATTTAATTTGCTTTTATGTGTAAGCCAAATCCACGATTATAGCAATAAAGTTTTGTGACATGGCTGTGATAACAACACACTTTATATTTATTTATTTATTTTTATTTATAATTTTAACAATTTTAAGACTAATATATAAAATAACATTTAAAATGATAACACTAAAAACCACTGAGGTTTAATCTCTTGTTATCATTTGTAATTATTAATATAATCTAACTACTATTAATTACAATTAAAAAAATATTGCTTAAATTTAAATTTAATATTTTTAATTGTTATATTGTTATATAGATCTGAAGGTAGGCTGTTGATAACGTATGGGACAATGTAAGCTATTCTTTCGAGTTGTGAACGTAACCGTTTTTTTTTAATTGTTCTAGTGCATACGGGGTGTTCCATCACTTTTAATAAGAATTCGTTAATTTTTTTTTTCAGTAGTGAAAAAGAAAACTGTTTATTGGTAAAATCTTACAGTGCTTAAAAAGACCGTTCTCATCATCGTAGTATTTATTATTAATTTTAGGTGAGACTAATGTTTTTAGAATTTTTACTTGTAGTTTGTAGATTTTGTTTAGATAAGTTTTGTAGGTTCGACCATAACTACTAAGTCCATACTGTATATAGGATTCTAACAGTGCATAATAAAGCATAAGTTTCACCTTGAATGCTATGCGATTTTTTAATATTGTAATATTTGCAAAGAAAATCCTTAATTTATCGCAAATTATTTCGATATGAGGGTTTCAGTTAAATTTGTCGTCTATATAGTTAATCAGAGGTATTTTTGGGTTTTGACCTTTTTGTTTATCATCTATCATTTAAAGAAAATGTGGCTTCATCAACACATTGGAGTTTAAAATCAATAATAGAACTTGATCTACCTTTTACTTAAAGGTAGTAACGACGCGCGAAAGGCAAGATTCCGCCAAACTTCGTTTCAGGCGTATTTTTTATGTGCTGCTTTGGCATTTGTGACGCAATATCCATAGTTGTAGATAAATGGAAATTGTGGCTAAAATTTTAAGTATTTTTGCTTATACTTACACACGTCGGGGCTTTGTAGCCCGGTAGATCCATTTGATACGGCTGATACAGCAGTAGCTACGCCCCTGTAAGTGAGGCCGAATTATATTACAGGACCTTGTAAAGCATTTCCGCAAAGACTCGTATTTTATCCAAAGTTCAAACTTCTTTAAGTATTCCTGTGATGTACCTACCTTGAATTCTTTTTTAAACTTTTATCCGTGGCTAATGGAAAGCGAGCGACCGTCGAACAGAGTAATCTCCTTTTAAAGTAGGTTGCTTATTAAATTCGATATCGTTCAGAAAAGTTTTTCTTTGAAATGTCAGCTGATACACAGTTTGTCGGATTTAGTTTGGGAAGAATGTTGCTTCGATTTTCTTACATTAAAATTAGAATCATTAATATTTTTTTAAATAGATATTTCTTCTTACTAATATCACTGTGTACATAATATTGTTTTTATATGTCTTATCAATATTTCAATATAATTATTGTAAAAATGAAATGTGCTGTGTTTTTGAGCATGTCATTGTGTAAACGATGCCTGAAACCATTTCCCTATATTCGCCTTTTTTCATATTTTATATCCTCCACATCTATCATGTAGTTTCAATTGGTCCTAGTGATGTTTTATTTAATATACAGTAAACAAGTAAGTCTACTTGGTGGTACGTAGTGCTGTAAGATCTAAAATCTGGATCTGCATCGTATCCAGATCCAGATCCGTATCCTTGTCTTTGCTGCACGGCTAGATTGCTGGTCAAGAGCAAACTAATATTTAATAAAAAAAAAAGTTGTCTACCACAATTTTTCATAAAAAGGTTAAATCGCATTTACTTTCTTTAATGTAACTCAAAATTTTCTTTCAACAATTATTAATAATTAACCTTCACTAGTACGTCTAACAACTGGTCCAGCTGTGCAACGATAATGTGAAGTTATTACCTCATAAGTTACCCTCTATTACTTCATGCATGAGTTGTGCAATCAAAATTTATTGTATCTGGAATTTAGTAACAACAATGCACCTGATGTATGTATGAAACATAATTACGTTACTGTTGGAAAATCATACCACTAATAAAATTAATATTACCTATATGCCTTAAAAACTAAATGAGAGAAACATACGTAACAATGTTATTTTCGACTTGCCTATTCCCTCAAAGTTATTACTTTGAAGTTATTACTATCCTCTTTGTCCCTTACCCTTTACCCTATCAGGGCGAGCAAGGTACTTATCCCTCTCTTGTGATAATTGTGTTTTTATATATGGTAGCCACCTATCATCCTTCGACATGAAAAAAATGGGGTGAGGCTTTTTAATCATTAAGTTAATGAGATGTTTAGGGCGTTTAACCTGCAGTTTAACGATGGTGATCAACAATATATTAAATTTTAAACAACTGTTTAAAAATAACCGTCTTTTGGTGAACTCGACCCTTAGTCTATTTGCGACATCCCATAGACTTGTTCAGTTTCAAGGATAAATCGGCACTTTGACGTTATTTAAAGATAGTGAAAGTGATAATAAAAAAATGTCTTTTCTTTTAAGGAATTGGCTCGCAATTCGCTTATTTAGTTTCCAAATGTAATTATCACCATCTGCGCGAATATTAATTAATGTTTGATGGCATTATTTAATTTTATGAATTTCTTGCGTTTCTAATCCCTGGATTTTTTTTTGTTGAAATGCAGTTGCAGTTGGATACAAATGTCAAAAATTTATTTTAAATATTACAACAAACAAACAATGCGGACTAATATCTGTATAGAGTCGGCCAAACGAGACGAATTCAACGGGTTGCTGTATAGAACCATTCATATCCGAACTGACATATTACGGTGGCCACAAATATGAAGAGTTTCGAATGTTTTAGATATGAAAATTGTCTAAACATTTTTTTTTTTAATAAACTTGAAGGTTTATTTAAAAAAAAAGTAAAAATTGTAAAGAACACTTTTTCTATCAATATAAATATAAATAAATATATTCACACATTCCACACAGCACCATCTAGTTCCACAGTAAGCAACTAATGCTTGTATTATGGATACCAGACAGTTGATATTATACATAGATTACTTTATATTTTTTTTGTAAATACATACATATTATAAATACAAAACATTCACGACTCAGGTACAAAAGTAAAATGTTAACACATAAACATTTGCCCCTAGCGGGATTCGAACCCGCGACCGTTTGGTTAACAGCCACTAGACCAAACGTGTCGTCAAAATGTCAAAATATATAATTATTATGTAGATACTTTTTGCACATAGTACATTTTGGTTTGACAAACGACGATATATTATTAAAGTGGCACACACTGGTCAGAATGGTCATAGTCATGCGTAGGATGTACCTACACGAAGGATGGTCGTTTTCGCTGTCTCTTCACTAAATTCGAGTTCGAATTTTTTTTTGAGATGGTCCGGATTTTCTCTATTGGAAGGCTGTAAAAAAAAAACTAGTAACATATTTTGTACCAAAAACATTGCATTTTCATGCCCCTAAGGTTATTTCAGACTAGACATAAAACTTGACCTACTTTCAATTCGCAAACACATCTGTGTAAGAGATTTAATAAACTTTACAAACCCTTAACGTTAGAAAAGTATATGCGATGTTGATTTGAATAAACAATTCGAACCTGACTGTCGGCCATTCTGTAGTCCCCTGTCTCTACAAGCGGTCGGTTTTATTAAAACTGCAGAATCGCCCGAGGCAAACGAGGGTTAAGAACGAAATGATGGCCGCTTATATCACGTTTGTTAAGTTTAGTTGAAAATTCACAATTATTAATATCAAAAAATAATATGTGAAGAGAAATATTTTAGATATCCTATAAATTATATTTTATAATTATAATTTTATAAATTTTAGACCTTTATCTGCGAACCGATTTTTTTTTTGTTTATTAGCGACCCATCATCGGCTTTGAAAAGTATTATATAATTTTTTTAGAAAATTTTCATCAATAGTTTTTAAAATCGGTCCAGTAGCTTTTGAGTTTGCTCATTATAAACAAAAATACAAACCTTTTCTCTTCATAACATTTGTATAGATTGGCTCGCCGATGTTTTGGTGGGCTTTGAAAGTTAGCTCTCAATACGACTATGCCCTTATCCTCACAATAGACGAAACAATTACCAGGGTATTCATTTTGCTTAGAAGCGAAATGTAATTGAAATTAATAGAACCAATTTGTGTTACCCTAATGTTGTTATTATGACAAATATTCCAATTTTCGGGAAATTTGTGTCAAGTTAACACACTTCATCATATAAACACCGCTGAATCGTGTACCCTATTTTTGGAGTTTACTCCCCAGGGTATGAAAATTTATGGGAGTAAAATCAAATGTCACATGTCACACGTTACGCGTTACAGGCTACAATATGCTTCAATACATATTAATATAATATAATACATATAATATATTATATTAACTAGCTACACGCTCCCGGCTTCCCACGGGTGCAAAAAAAAAGTTGGACCAAGTTACATATGGTTACGAAATTTCATCAAAATCGGTTCAGTAGTTTAGGAGTTCGTCGCGCACAAACACGTGACATGTAATTTATATAATTAGATATGTTTTAATTATATGTATTAAATAATTTATTTATTCGTTCGTTCGTATTTATTAAATTATTAAATTATTTATTTATCGTTCGTAAGGAGTAAACTCCAGTCGTGCGTCGGAGCTGACGACAGACACACTTTTTTTTTAAATAACTAACTGTCCCGCTCCCGGCTTCGCCCAGGGTGCATTTTTTATCCATTGGTGAAAACCGCATGAAAATCGGTGCAGTAGTTTTTGAGTTTATCGCAAACAGACAGACAGACAGACGCGGCGGAGAACTTTGTTTTATAATATGTAATAAGGATAAGGATAACGGATATAATATAATATTTGTTTTCAAAGGTACTCATATCTCGGGCAGTAATCAAAATATTGCAATTTTTTTTTTAAATGTTTGTTATCCAAAAACGCGTTAGATAGTCCAACAATTTTTCAGATATCTTTGCAATTTTGGTTAGAATTGTTATTTTTTTATAAGCAAAAATAAAAAACGGCCGAAAATCAGTATCTATTGTCAACCAACTTATTTATTTATTTTCAAATCACTTGTGTATGATGATACGAAGCTCCTCGATTTTTTCCACCCTGTGGACCTTCGTCGGGAAATTCTATTGAAGGACAAAGATTTTTCGATGATCGCATATTGTTGCTAAACTATATCTTGCAGATCTATAAATCTTGCACTCTTGGGTTTGATTCCTTTATATCATGTACGAGTTTCAAACCGATATGTTGATAAACACCCGATTGCGGTTACGTTAACCGCTTAATTAACAATGTTAGCATTTTTTTTTTCAGGACTTTTTTTACAAAGGACATTATGATGAACAAATTTTATTGGAAACTTTTTTCTATAGGACGCGTTCCAAAAAAATTTTTATTGCTAATACCTCGGAAATGTCCGAAAACTCAGGACTATATTCTTGTAGGTCCAAACAACCTATAAAAAAATTGGCCAAAGGTGACTGGACTATTAGAATTGCAGATGAAATATCTTTCGCCACTAAAATGCGTTTTTTTTTTAAAGAAAAAATATATACAAATGTATGAAGGCTGCTACTTTCACTTTAAATTGAAATAAATAAATAAATATAATTAAAATTAATTATATTATATTAATTATATTATATTAATATGTATTGAAGCATATTTTAGCCTGTAACGTGTGACATGTGACATTTGATTTTACTCCCATAAATTTTCATACCCCGGTCTTATAAAATATATGAAAATCGATTCTTAAGGAGTAAACAGCAAAATATTATACATATTCCTTTAATACCTCGTCACGCCCAGAGTCACGTCAAATTTCATAACGTGTTCTGCTTGTTATAAACTAAATACTTTGAAATATTAATTTCCTTTACACGTGAAATCGGAGCTAATCAAAATTACATACACAAAACGAAACGTGTATTACGGAAATCTCTTCAGTCAAGGCCACTCTTACTCTTTTGTGAGAAATACAAAACCTGGAAGGGCCTCGAATAAATTTTGCAAGCAAATATTTTTGCACAAGTGAAAATCTATTTCGGAAAGAAATATCAGTTTAGACGCTTGTCGAAATTGATATGTAGATATATAGTGAAGAAAACAGTCGAGGCAAATTGGGTAAATCGAGTTCTCAATCTTATTACTATACCCAAATGCGCAATATATTCCGATCCAAATTCACCGTTTTGTATTGCGCGAGAATCCATATTGAATAAAGTTCGAGCGTGAAATCGAAGGCCCGCCATTATTATTGAGATAATGGACGTTGAATTAGGACAAGGATTTTGAATTTTTTTTCCACGGGAGAAAATTTTAGGTGTACATACTGAATTTATTAGAATCCCTTTATAGGAACTCTCATATATTATTAAAAAGTATTTTTTATGGTTTAAAAAAAAAAACGGCAGTTTAACTGATGAATCGTTTGAGGGTCGGAATGGTTACAAAAATTTTGTTTGTATTAAAAACCTTTCAATACCTTTGAAATAACTGATAATGTTGTTCAAAATAACAAACTTAACCTGTTTACATAAAAAAACATAAAAAAGTCAATTTCTTATTTAAAATATTTTTAATTTTTTGTGATAATTGAATTTTATATTATACATGGAATAAACAATAAAACCATAAATTAAAACACAATTAAATATATGCTCCAAAGAGTTGTTTGAGAAAAATATCTTGCAAATACAGATCTTATTTGTCAAAAGAAGAAAATTCCTATTTTCCTACTAGGGGAAAATAAATTTGAAGAAAAGTAGCTTACCGATTAAAATTAATCCCAAAATTACAGAGCTTTTGTATTCTTAAGTTCATATTAAGTTTATATTGAACCCACCGATTTATTTTCCCTTATAAAACCATTACAATATTTTCCACAAAGAGAATAAATTGAAATTATAGCCGACGACAAAGAATTTTTAAATTTTATATTCGGTGATGCATTTGACAAGATTAAAAGATTTGTAAAGATTAGTAAATTGTTCGTTCGTCTATGTAGTTTGCAAATATTTGTCATCATTAAATTTATAAGACTATCAGCTTTTTTCTTATATATTAAAATATTTATTCAGTTTTTATTTGCGACATTTTTTGGTGAGGCGTTGAATTTTTGTTTTTATTTATACTAATTTTCAGATGATCTCTCTTGAACAGTATTTTTTTCTGAATAAAAGATACACCTATGTTCATTTCTGTATCACTGACGAGTATACAAAATTTCACGATGATTAGTTGAGTAGTTAAGGCGTGAAATCGTAACTAATAAACTCACTCTCGCATTTATAGTTATAAATGCTAATGTTTATAATATTTTATTATGTATAATACTATGTTATATAGGAAAGTACACAATTCCTTCAATATTGTTTGACAAACTCCACTCACACAGAAGGAAGTTAAACTTCATTAAGAACTTAAATTGAAATTAGTAAAGTTGGCATCAATATCAATTACAAACATTAACTTAAAGAAAACTTTAAGAAAATTCAATACGAGAGTCGTGAGGACATTTGAAAAACGCCGCGAAGTAGGAACTAGTGGAAAAATAAAGAGAAAAATTGTAAGAATTTAATTCTTATCGGTGCCTTGAGACCAGTCTGAATTAACGGTAAATACGTGACCTGGTGAACAATATGAGTATTATACACATTTCTTCCCCAAGTCTCCGCTTTTAGAAGTATTTTCAATCAAAAACATATCGAGGTTTCTGCTTTAATACCGATATTAAATCCTCCCTTTCAAACATTACAAACGTTATAAGAACGCAATAGCAAATATGTAATACGAATCCTATATATAATTTAAGAACGCTTGTTTCCCACGACTTCGCCTACGCCTTATATTCTATTGAATAAATTATGTTAAATTTGAATTATGTTAAATTTCTTTCGGAATTACCCATTATCGAAATTATTAGTGGTTAAAATATGAAATTGCCGTTTCGTACTGTAAATTAAAATAGTTTTTTTTTTTAAGATAAAATACTTAGTATATTTATTTAATCAAAGTATTTACCATTCGATCTCTATACGTTTCTGTCATCTAATCGAAGGACTCGTTAGACTTGGACTCCACAAACTATGTTAAGTCAATTGTGTACTGCTATAGGATTAATTTTTAAAAAAATTGTCCAAATAGCGGATAAAATTGTAGTCGATAAGGCAAGCTTCAAAGCGCTGCTCTCTGCAGATCAGTAAAATCATGAGACACCGATCTATCAAGTTTAAAATTTTAGCGATTTGCAGCAAATTAATGTGGATATGCTAACATCAAACCATGCAGTTAATTTCTTGGTATTTGGATACGAATCGGCTTCCACCGTCATCTTAATTTTTTCGTTATTTACCTTTGTGGCTGTGGTCTTCCTCATGGTTCATTCTTCAAGTCGAAATTTCCACTACGAAAGCGGTTAAATCGTCAGTTGTATCCTCTCCAAATATAGCAACGAGCAGTTTCTGCCACGTTAGTCCCACGTCGGAACTCGTATTCGGAAATTACTCAGACTTTCGAACTCCACGTTAAAAGCTGAATGTAAGTAAAACAATCAAACGTCATGTTTAAAAAAAAAACTAGAATTTTATAGTTTTCGTTCGAAAAAAGTTTTGCGTCAAAACGGCAGTTTAATACTTAAACACCTATTATAGTGTTAATCTGGAACATGATCTATCTAGCTTCTGAGTTTCATTCAAATTCGTTAAACGATTGAATAACATTGGATGTTCTAAGCATATTTTTTTATATAAACGACGATTCACTTGGTAAATGGCTTCCGTCGCTTATTAACACAAGCAATGACATAGGTGCTTTATTTGAGAAATGGGCTCTGTCATCCCTTGGTCACTTACAGTAACATGGTGTTATTTTGAATACAAGTTTAGTTATATATATACCTATATACGTATATAGATCTCATACAGCTCATTGCGTACCCACCATACCAATTTTTGGATCTCCAAAAAATATTTTTTTAATCGTGTGTATAATTATTTCATATTTCATAAAGTGCATGGCATAAACGAGTCGCTCAAATATACTTAAACCAAAGTCCATATAACTTTGATTGCAGCATAAAGTGACTTAAGGGTAACGAGTGCGCCGTACCATTGTCGACGACAATTACTCCTAAGAAGCTGATCCGAACTAACCTGAAGGTTAGTTGATATCATTAGTATTCAACCTGCGAACGAACTCATCCACACTATCAGCATATTAATTATAAAGTTCCACTACATTAAACCGAGAAGTAATTTTAGAAACTACCGAAATAATTCTTTTAATTTTTTTATTAGCATAATAATAATGCTAGTTGTCATCGTTTTAGAATGGATGAAAAATATTATAAATGTGAAAGTGACTCTGTCTGTCTGTTATATTTTCACGCCTTAACAACTCAACCGATCGTCATGAAATTTTGCATACAAAATTGGACATAATTATAGGGTATTATAATTGACCTTTCACGCAGAAGAAAGTTCTATTTCCTAGGGTCATCTAATATAAAATAAAAAACTAACACCTGGCCAAAATGTTATAGCAATTAGAGGTTAAGCATTATATTGCTTATACATCTGTTAACCAATAAATCTGCCTCTATTCTATACAACGTAAAACCAATTAAAAATCCCTAACATCGTAATTTAATACTGAAATAGATCTTTTGTATTTCTGTTTTAAAAATCTACAGTTTCGTTTCAAAATGTGAAATCTTTCACTGCCATTTTTGTTCGTACGAGTACAAATAGGGGGTGGCACGAGTATATCAAACAATGTCGACATGTAACAACCAATTAAAGGTAACGCCAATTAGCTTTCAAAGAATGAAGTCCAAAGTACAAAAACGAATCCATTTGGAAAACAAAGACAATATTGAATGGGGAAAATTTAGCTTTTTCCATAGCGAAGGTAAATTTCATTTGTAAGAAAATTATGGAAATTCGAATTAGAAATATTGTTTTGCGTTTGAATAGATTCATTGTGCATCTTTGGTTCAAAAATATTGTAGAGTTAGAACTTGAACTAAATTGATATATTGCCTGCAGCTTTGTTCACCTGTATAGCTTTTATTGCGTGTATAGCTACTTTGATTTCGTAGCTTTATTTAATGAATTTATTTATTTCATTTAATAAAATAACTCTTAAGTCAATTGCGATAATGTCTTGATTATTTTGTGTCAAATGTAAATAGAAACAAAAATATACTATGTATTACAATAAGGAGAATTCGAGAAAGGAAAAACGGGCGTCAATGCAGAATAAGCTAAACTACAATATAATAATCGGATTTAATTAAAACACCATCCCCTATATTGTGGTTGGCAAAGTGCCAGGAACTGGAGCGTTGTGTGGAGTCCGGGTGTTTTAGGATTATTGTTTTTACAGATATTTACGATCTTAAAACACTACGAACCCAGTTTTGGGAAAATGTAAGCGAAAATGGGAAAATATAATGTCGTCAGTGTAACTATATCGACTTGTTACATTTAAAGGTAACATTGCTACGAAATTTTAGTCAATCTTAGAAAAATATTTGTTTTAAACTATATAATTGTTTTTACAAATTTATATTGGTTTTTTGATGGTATTGTGTGACAGTCGTAGATTCCTCATTCCCAATTTTCGAAAGTATTATTATATTAGTCCCAATACTACGTTATTATAACTGTCCTCATTATTAATTTCTTAAAATTGAAATTTTCCTAATACTTATTCAATTTTCGTTCTTATAAATAAATAAATAAATAAATAAATAAATAAATAAATAAATAAATAAATAAATAAATACAAAGGTAAAATATTAATCACATAAATATTTGCCCCAAGCGGGATTCGAACCCGCGACTGTTTGGTTAACAGCTAGGGTTACTAACCACTAGACCAAACGTGTCATTTATACATTTTAAATTTTCCTAATAAGTACAGTAGGATACGATAATGGAAGTTAAACAGAAACCTACACAGTAGTTATAGACTTTAGGGGGATTCAAGTGTGTTGTCAACTTTGATGTGATGTGGGGTAAAGGTAAGGCGAGAGGATAGAACAGAAAAGTATACAGACTGGACGCCGATTTTATAACGTATTGCAGTGAGCCCTAAGACTACAAAAAATAAACACTAGACAGTATCCACCCTCTTACATAAGACCTAAGTAGGAGCTTGTGCGCTATTGTATTTCAGTAAATGAGTAAGAGATGACAGAGCTCCCTCCACTTGTGACCCTTATGGTATTATTTGTGCTAATAGGCAACGGTAGCAACCTACCTAGTCAAGAGGACCAAGTGAAGAGGACCAAGTCAAGAGGACCAAGTCAAGAGGACCCTGCTTACTGACATTTACTTTAAAAAAAAAACGCCTTTCCAACTAAATGTTAAAGAAATCGTTAGCGCATTTGAAATTTTGAGTAGGAGGAGCGAGTGGGCGAAGTGGTTTGTCGTGCGGACGCACTAATTTCGCGCCCGAGACCTGTTTTAGCTTGAAGCTGTATGTAAAGTGAATTCACGTTTCCTCAGCCGCCGGCATCTGCCCATCATCCTTTCAATTATTCAAAGCATCTTTCTCTTACATTTCAGGGTAATGAAATTTTAATCATCCCCTCTCTTAAGCCGGCACTTATCTCCTAAAGGATACAACACACGAGATCATTTTCTCTGATAAATAATCTTTGAAGATTTCTTACTCTTATCAGTAATTTTTGTGATACAATTTATGAATAAGGTGTCTAAATTGAAATTTAAGAATATAAAAATAGGGCAGATATATCTTTGCACACATCTATCAAACATTTGAGACATATAATGACCTTGTAATGCTAATATGTCCACAATATAATTATTAATTAAAAAAATAACTGTTTTTCAGTGTGGTATTTCTTCGGTTGCTTGTTCACTGCTAAATCACTGAACTGATTTTGACAAAATAGCCATTACTCAACTGGATGGATTAAAATATAACTGAATGTTTTAAGTATATAATTAAATTAAGAATTAGCAAGTTTAAAGATAACTAATAAAATATTGTATTTTAATAGACAATACTAGCGACTTCTTACGGATGCAATTTTTACTACGAATTATAGGTATACACAAAAAATTCTCTTTTATCGTTCTTTCCATTAGTGAAAACTGTATCAAAATACGTTTGGGTGGTTTAGGATAAATTAGTGCTTTAGCTGACAGCAACTTTATCAGATTTATTTTAAAATCATCTACATATTTGAATAAAGGTCATTTTTTTCGTAAAAGCATAACAGTTTATTACGGCAGTGAACAGTGCTCACACTCTTAAGTTCCATTCACATCTACAGACACGTAACGTATCAGACACGTATGAGCACAGACAAAAACGTTTTGTTTCATACATTGTCTATAGAAGTATTCACATCTACCGTATCGTAAGCGTAGCGTAACCGTACAGACACCGAACGACACCGACCGGCATTGTCGGCTAGAATGTTTTGTCTGGCTGGTGCGGGTCTGTCGTGTCGGTGCCGAACATTTTACTACATAAATAAGCGCGTGTACAGTACACCTTAATTTGCCTGACGGCGTCTGTGAACTAGTTGCTTGTACATGTGAATAGTTACGTCTGTGTCTTCCATGTTACGGTACGTGTCTGTAGATGTGAATGTAGCTTTAAAGTTCAGATACTTAGACGGGGTAGCTCGTCCGCCAGCAATAACCACCATGTTGAAATATTTTCGTTTTCCACCACCGTGAAATTCTGTTGTGGCTTGTATAAGAGATGATAGTAGAGCCCCATTTCTTATCGTAATAATGACGGTAGCGTCCTGGTAAAACCAGGTGTTGCATGTGCGTGACGATAGTCCTCTAACATCAAATGGATGCCAAAAAGAACTATTTTATTAAATAAGCTCTTGCCAGTTACTAAAACTGAAAATTGTAATTTCTAAGCTATTGACCTTATATTAAGGCATTCATTTCTAGAACATAAATCTAATCTTAGGATATTTTTCGAGCATTGTACCCCAAATAAAAAAGTTCATTTTAGCTTCCTTTGGCATTAGAAGTAATTGATGGGGTGATTTATAGGTTTTATGATGATAATTGCTATTCCATTCAATATTCAGATTCATAAGAAGAATAAAGTTTTAACTTTATTAGAAAGGAGCTAACTTACCAAAGAAAGACATCGTGTCGCCCTCTTAAAGGTATTTTTCCTCTTTCATAAAATTGGGTGTGTGAAAGGTTTTTAAGGCAAATACTTTTTACGTCGCGTCTTTCGACAGGTGGTATGAGAAATAAATAGCTTTCCAAATGAGCACTTAATTTTTTTCTCGTTACTTATAAATGGTTCGTAAAGGGCCTGAATTTTATAAATGGTTCAATTGAGGGTGTTTTAGAGCGTCTCGTGAAATTTGCTTTTATATTTAGATTCGATGTAATTGGATATTGAGCAGAACGAAAGAAATACAGTTTAATAAATTATAAAACTCAAATATAGAGAGTTTAACTTAATACGTAACTTATCTACAATAATGTTATAAAGAAGAAATATTGAATTTTGTTTGTATATTGTTGGTAATGGATATACTCAAAAAGTGCTCAAAAACTAATGCACCGATTATAAAAATTCTTTCACTAGAAAGCTACGTTATCAGCGATTAATATAGACTGTTTTTCTTTAAAATGAGATTATTACTAAAATTACAATAATATAACCCAATTTATCAAAAATTTGCATATAAATGTCATTATGTGACGCGCACTGCGAAAATTATTGATGACACATAAAATAAAATAAAAACCTACAAAAAAGTTCCCCAGTGATTTAAAAAAAAACAACTACAGCTCGTATGAAGTCGTGGGCACAGCTAGTTATAAAATGAAATCACTGTCCGCTTTTGTCTGTTTCTACACTAATTTCTTCTAAACCACCCAACGGATTTTGATAGAGTTTTTAGTAATGGAAAGAGCGATAAAAGAAGACGGTTCGTTTATATAAATTGCAGAATATTATTGCAGCCGTGTGAAGCCGGGGCCGGGTCGCTAGTGTTTAATAAAGCTATCGTAATCTTAAGGGTGAATGGGGCTCTTAAACATGACTTCATAAAATTAACGGCTATTGTTACGAATATATTAATATTCTATCTGGTGCCCGCGCGTAACTTCGTACGCGCTGTAGTTCCTTTTTTGAAAATCCCACAGGAACCCAACATTTTTCTAGCATAAAAAGTATTCTATAGTTTGATCCAGGTAATCATTAATACATATGTGAAAACAGCATTCAAATCGGTTGAGCCGTTTTTGAGATTAGGGTGCACAAACGCACAGAAAAACAGACAAAATTTCTAAAAACTATTTTTTACCTCTGTAAGATACACGTGTACAAATGGTTTTTTTTTTTAATATTTTAACATACACGACCATTTCGTACGAAATAAAATCGTGCGAGATGACAACTCAACCGACTTGTTTACGATTTTATTATAAGTGTACTAGCTGGTGTCCGCGACTTCGTCTGCGTTGAACGATGAAAGGTACCCTATGTCCTTTCTGGTGTCCTAGACAATGTGTATGCAAAATTTCATGGCGATCGGTTTAGTAGTTTTTGCGTGAAAGAGTTACAAACATCCATACATCCAAACATACTTTCATTTATAATATTAGTACGGACGGATATAGATTGAGGAGTTACTCGTATTTCGATCGAAAAGTACACTTCAAACAAAATGGTATGAAAACAAAATCTCCATTATTGGATATATAATTTTCATAGAATCACATGGATTTATTTCCTCTTCACGATAAAACCGGATTACTTCCAAATCCAGTTATGTGTACGCCACTCCGTTCCGCCCGGTTATGTTTTTTGTATTACGTGTGTCTACACAAATATTTTTCTGAGTTATTTGGCAAAAACCCAGATTACCTATACATGAATAAGTAAAAAAGTTAAATCTTTTTCTCATCTTAAAATTAAATAATAACATAAATCTGATAATTTACTTTCAACCCAAAGAAATGTCGGTTAGTAGGCATTTAAATACAAACAGGTGAAATGGTACAAAGGTATAGTGACTGCCTTAATTTTTATTTAAATAAATTTTGTCCCAATCGTCACCATCAATTTTAGGATCGCAGTAAAGTTGACGGTCTAATTGATGATAGACGGAGAATATTGGAGAAAATAAAGTTAGCTGCTGACCCTAATAGAATAAAATGTAAGAAACGAGGACTTCACATAGCACCCTCTGCTTCAGCATCCAAATAAAACATCATGCGTGCTGTTATTTTGCTGTGGTCTTCTCAAAGACTGCCGCCAGATAAATCTCCAGTTTATATGTAAGGAGAGAAAGAACGCAATGTATCCTGACAATATCTAATATATATTTAATAGATAAAACTGTAATTAGATTTTTTAATATAACATAACTAGCTGGTGCCCGAGACTTCGTCCGCGTTTAAAATGAAAAACAAACAAGCAAAACATCGCTTTGTGGATTGACCCTTACACTTTGACGAGGCGTTAGTTTTTTATCTTATTGTAGATGATCCCTCGGGAACAGTCCTTTTTTCTACATGAATGGTACCCTATATCCCTGACGAATCATGATAATTAATGAGTAGTTAAGGCATGAAAAGGTAACAGACAGACAGACAGAGTTACTTTCACATTTATAACATTAGTAGTATGGCAGTATGGTTTAGTATGGATATTCAACATTATATAAATGTAAAATCGCATAGCGAACTAAAAGGATCCCCTCGTTGTTACGAATTAAGAACATGGCTGTATTTAAAAGCCCCGAAGCAACATTTTCATCGACTAACATTAACAATGGGCCGACTTGAAACTTCGACCTTCTAGCCATTTACAGGTATTAATTGTTGAGAATTAAATTTTAATATTACCAATCAAAAACCTTCATAACAATAATAATAATATTTTTATAAGTTCTAATTAGTATTTATCTGGAAAATGCTTCACCGATCCTAATCTTTTACATCAATTGTTCGTGTTCCAAATTTTATCCAATTCTTTTCAATTGTTTCTTCTGCTCTCTCTCTCTCTATCAAACCTTATTTTATTAATTACTAGCTGTTGCACGCGACTTCGTCTGCGTAACCTTATAAAATATAGCCTATGTTACTCGCTGATAATGAAGCTTTCTATAGGTAAAGAATTTTTAAAATCGGTCCAGTAGTTTTTAAGTTTATTCATTACAAATATACAAAAATACAAATATTTTCTGTTTATTATTATTAAGTGTAAACTAAATAATATTGTGATGCAAAATTTTGAGAACTTATTTTAGTGGATGTTACTCAATCATGCGTATAAACGAATTCACATATATTTTGGCACAGATATGACCCAATTTCTGAATAAAACCACAGGATCAGTTAATAAAATTCTATCGGGTAATTTTTCACACTTTTTAAAAAATATTACCATGAAGCTGTATTTAGCACATATGTGATTCGTTTGAGTGTCAAATGTGAAATAAATAATGCAAACTAGATTCGTAGCGTGCGAAGCCGTAGAATCATCTACATAGTTTATAATGTTTAAAAAATAAAGAGGTTGTACGAAATGAGAAAGGTTGCAGAAGTTGTATCGGACTCTACAGATTTTGAATAGTTAGTTAAGGCAAGCTTGAAATTAAGTCAAAGATAAAGGAGAGGGACAGATAGACGTTTGCTTAGCAAATTTGCTATAAATACTCGGCGAAGTCAATTTATCGCCACTCAATAAAGATTACAAAGGGCCTCTTAAGTGTTGATAATGTTGCTGTCTTTGTCTCTCTTAGGAAACATCAGATGTGTTACGAAAACGAAGATTATGATTTCATGGATATGCTAATGGAATTTTATTGTAGTTTCATGTATATAAGTAAACTTAGTCTTAATTGCAAATAGTGTAGTTTTAGTTACCCTTTGTTTTAGACAAAAGGATTTATATATTTTTAATTAAAATTCAATGATATACTTTGACAGAGTTAAAACATGGTGTTGATAATTATTTATGATATACTATTTAGCGCTAAGTGTGAGTATCATCGCAGCCATCTTGAGCAATAAGCATAATAAGTTAACTTTATTACTGAAAATGACTTAATAAACAAATAGGTGTTACTTTATAGCCAGCAAAATTAAAATGTAAAAGTTTAGATAGTAAACATAAAGAATATTTATAATGGGGTTAATTAAATCTCAGATTAGTGAGAATTGTTATGTTACTTGTTAATTTCTATTTGGTCATTGGATTTTTAAATAATAAAATTTCATTTTGTATTTGTTTTATATTAGGAAAGTAGTAAGAAAGGATGCATATTATTGTTTTAGTTTTATGTTTAATACTCAAACGTCGACAGGAGGCTGCTGCTTACAGTTCATTTGCTGGTAAGTGTTCATCGTCTATTAAAACACCTAAGGTGTTACAACTACTCTTCGTACTTTAATAAAACAAAAGTTAATTGATTAAAAGGGCATAGGAAAATGGTCTCTGGCATCTCTCACTCACTGAAACAGAAAAGCACATACGTCCTGCCATTGCAAACAATATTGCAAATATCATGTAATATTAAGCCTATTAGTTCACTCTTTTATGTTGTAACTGACTTAGTTAACCCTAATTCTATGTTGTGATATATAAGAATTATATACTAAAATTCCTGTAATATTGCCGTTTCCAGTAAAAAATATGAGCAATGTAAAGTTGCCAGTAATCGACATTCTGTGTTTCTCACGCATAAATATTGTATGAGCCTGTACCAGATAAGATGTGGCTAGTTGGAGAATATTCTATTTTATTTAAAGACTAAGGGTCTAGACCAGACTCTGTCTTGTACTGAGCTCCATACATAAGGTACACATTATAGCCAACGTTGTGTATTGAACTTCATATTTTGTGAAGCCTTTTATGTACTTGGAGATATTTTAGGGAGGCTACTTAGATAATAACGAACATGCCAAACTATAAAGAATTTTGTAAAATGTAAGAGCTGTTTTCGAGAAACCTTAGTTTAATATTTTGTAGACATTTATTTTCGTTATACCTAGGGATAAAAATATTCTTGTGTCCCGCCCAAAATTTGCAATTTGGCGAATTAATATTATTATTGACTAAAGCAGAATTTTAATCCACATAACATGCCCAGGTAATCAAAGTTTAACCAACATTAAGCTCGTAAATATCATTTGAGCCACATATGCATACATTACAGCATAAATCACGAGCCTGAAAATCGTCATGTTGGATGACTTGATTAACAAACATCGGTTTCTCTCTAATAATAAAATCGTGTGTTCATATGAAAACAAATTTAGCGATATCGACATTTATTTTTTGAGTAGGTCATTTATTGGGCGAGTGCTTGATAGTCTGCACCTTATTGCGAAATGACCTGGTCCGCTCCACTCAACAGTACCATATACCTACACAACACAAGCACGAGATGTTCTAGTATTTTAACATAAGTATTTTATGAAACTCTTTTATATGATGGTTACAGCGCTACCGAGCAGTTAGGAATGTAAAAATGACCAATATGATTGATACATTGATGTAACAGAATAATCAGCTTGTATCTTTACCAAAAGAAATGAATCTTAGAATGTTTGAACCTCAAATTTGGTAAAATCCGTAATCACACAATTGCTAAAATGATTTTGTCTCATATTTTAATGCGTCATATCGATTAATACTATAAAATAAAGTTCGCCTTGCCCGCCTAACGGAATGGCGGATGTTCATTTCAGATTTCGTTAGTCTATATTGTGGTTTTGGGATAAAATTTTAAATGTATTTTTATTATAGACTCTTCTAAAGTTTAAAGGCTTTCATAGATGTACTGGTGAAATGACAGCTTTCTTATTCGTTGTGCTGCACGAAATATATGTCTCTTAAACATTGCTTAAATGAAATCTCTACTATAGCCCACTTATCATGAGAAGTATGTTCCATAAAATGTTATTACCATTATTTTACCTAAATAACGCTGCGTACAGTCGTAAGCACATCAAGTGTAATAGTGCATTTCAATCCTTCTTGTTGCGCCTTCTCAGCCAGGACTAACCTGAATTTCTCCACGTGCCGCCAGCTGTACAAACTTTATTGCACACTAAAATTTTATACTACCCGCAACTTGGATCTTAATGTTACCTACACGAGCATGTAATACACGTCGGAATAATTTCGCTATTATATCTGATGCCATAAGAAAACAAGGCTGTGTGTATGCTTCAGTAACGACACGTTACCATGGTAACTCGCCTAAATCTCACGAAGTATCACCACATAATTGCGATATATTGGGGAAAATCCATGTACTTAATATATTCAAGTTTTAATTATACATTAAAATTTAAAAATAAGATCGTTTTCAATTTTACTAGACTAATGATATTTATTAATGCTAAACGAGTTCGTTTCAAATAGCATAATATTTGCATTTGGAATGAAACATTTTTCACTGTCATTGAACTACTATGCTTTGTGATAAATTGTTTTTGTAACTAGCATTAGATTTCATTTCTATTTGAGTTAAGAATTTAGTAAAAAAACCTAATTAAGTCGTGTTCAGACCAAAATAGAACCATAGTATTTGATATAACATGTTTCTCTTAACTGCTTCTTTAGTGCCATAGACGGTCATAAATGTTTCCATAAAATACACATAATATAGAGCAATAATTCCGGACAGCATTTTTTTTTATTATAATATAATATTTATTATTTTTATATAATTATATTCTAAAAAAAATCAAATTTAGAAAGGAAATATGAGAATCTATACTAATACTATAAAGCTGAAAAGTTTGTTTGGTTGAACGCGCTAATCTCAGGAATTATTGGTTCCAATTAAAAATTCTTTTTGTGTTGGTTAGTCCATTTATCGAGAAAGGCTTTAGGCTATATAACGTATTGAACGCGGACGAAGTCGCGGACACCAGCTAGTTATAAATAATCACTTATTGTTTCGAAACGTGGCCTCTCATCGCAGCAGATCTGGTCCACAAGTCCACGAGCGGGCTATGCTCGGAGTTTCTTTAGTGGATAGAATCAGCTGAAATAGCTGAATGATGATGATGATGATCATGATTATGTAATTTGTCAAATGAATATGTTTTATTTTATCAAATTAATTTACTTGATGAAATTATATTTTATTTTAGACGGATTTTATTAGACATTCTGCAAATTGTCATATTCGTTCATTTTCATACGAACGTGTAAACTATGGTAGGTCTACATAATGATGTATAATACATGTACGCAGGTGTTACAAGGAAGTCATTTTCAACAACAATTTTTGACGAAATTTCCTTTAGGGAAGTTTCAAGTTAACTGGAAACGGTTGTATGGGAGAGTTTTTGGGAGATTTTCTCTTTTTACCCTCCTCATATGTATATCTAATTTAACTTAAAGTTGTTAACTTGATTAATACAGATATCGCATAGTCAAAATGTTAGCTTAATATTTAAAAGGAACAAAATGTTGCTAACTTATCATTTCGATTACTTTCAAGGGGACGTAGGCCTTGTATTATAATTTAGAACTTAATTATATTTGATTATTTTTTCTTTGAATATACTTTAAATGATATTGTGTGGCTTTGAAATTTAAGAAACTTCTTTAAATTATGTTAAGAATTTAAGAAATATTTTCATCGGTTTCTTAACACCAACTTGGTTACTGAGTTATGGTAAACTATATCTATATCTATGATAAGTGCATTAGCTGTTAAAACAAACTTCTTCTATGATAAGTGCATTAGCTGTTAAAACAAACTTCTTCTTGCAGGTTATAAAATTTCTTATGTCTAAAAATTGGTTTATTTTATTCATAAAATTAAATTTTACCTTACAGCTAGATACATATTAAATTAGATTAACATAAAATGAGGAAAATAAATTCATATTTGTGTGTTTGTCTATCAAATATTACATAATTATTTTGATAGTTTTAATCGTGCCACTCTTTTGACACAGGCCTCAAAATTACAACGGCTATAAGGAAATCTGTGGACAGGATAGAGTGGAAAAAGCTGGTGGTTGATGTCAAAAAGGCATTACAGAGAGAGCGCGACCTTCACCAGTGAATAAAGTAACTTTTGATGAATTTACGACAAAATTAACTTCATGAAACTGCCGCGCTTATACGATGTTCGCTTATTCGTTAATCTCTCAGATAAACTTCCAAATTTAGCAGTAGATATTGCGTAATGTGGTTCATTACCACGTCTGATATACCCACAAAACTATACTCGTCATCCGTTCTCCGTGCAATCCTAATAAAATCCACCGCTAATTAATACCATAACATAATATAACAGGAAACGGTTGCAGATCTACTTTGTGATTATTACAGAAGTTTTTCATACGTCTCTATCTTAAATCATATAAATTTAAAACATAAAAAATATTTAAAAAGATGTTACTACACATTTATTACTTACTTATTTATAAACAAATGGTTACATTACAATCAAATGGAGGATAATGTGGTTTTTTTTATTTATTTTTTTATTTTTAGGGACTTTGCCTTACAAAGGCATGTCAGCCCCATAGGTAACGTCTAAATCCCTATATAGAGTTGTGTAGACAATGAGTTATCGTATATAGTGTCAGGTAAAGATATAAAAATATATACAACTTATAAATGTTATATGAACACAAATATAATTTTTATAATGCGAGTAACAAAATGTAAAGTTATTTTATGTAATATTATTATTAATGTTCAACTACCTTTTAATACGCACCAAGATTTTTTTTATTAATAATGGGTTGTCTCTTGGCCAGCATCTAGTCGTGCAGAAAATGCCCAGAAAATGCCAATTCACTCTAAATTTCGCCATGAAACAATCTTGGATATATTAATACATACGGCAATTTTATTTAAAATGATTAATTAATGTATTATTTGCACTCAATTTAAATTAACCGATTTCCAGCCTGTCCGTCACACGCCATTCACAATGAACCCTTGTAAAAAGTTGCAGGGAGAAAATATCTCCCTACACATAAGCCTTAATTAGGGAAAAGGGTTTCAGTAGGATATTTCACTGTGGTTTAAGGAGTGGAATCCTAAGCCAGCAACTTTATTGGGTTTGGTTGAAAACTCCAGTTTGTCTACTGTATTTCCTTGTGTTGTGTTTCATGTAGTCGTGAGTTGACATAACACAACACACGCCTCATTACGTTGACACAAACATTTCGTGCTAAATAACTATAAAACTGTTATGTCACTAACCTGTATTATTTATTTATTTCAGATGGGCGTCAACCATTGTAGTTGATATCAAGCTGATATTTTATGAAATCATGTTAGAATAAAATGTTATTATTTCCTATTCGGTTACTCGGTTTAAAAATATACAAGATTCTAATTTTTAGTAATACTTTTTTCTCCGATTACATATTCCGATCCGATTACACATTTTGTTTGGCAACATAGTATAAGTTTTATAAAAAAGATTCTCTTTTATTTTAAAAATTAATTACATTTTTTCATTTATTTTTGTTTTCCATTAAAAATTTAGAAAAATATGTTCAATTGTTATCTTTATTGTCTTTATATATATAAAAATTACGTGTCTCATTGTGTGTCCTCTATGAACTCATAAACTACTGAACCAATTTTGATAAAACTTCGTAATTATGTGTAATTTGATCCAACTTAAAAGATAGGATAGTTTTTATCTTAAATTATAGTATTTTTTTATTGAAAATTATTTATTTATTATATGAGAGAGTTATAAATTACCTTACACCGCCATCTGTGAGAATTTTATGGAACTCACAGATAACTTTTAAAATGATTTTTAAAACAACTGTGAGTTCCATGAGATTCTCACAGATGGCGGTGTAAGGTAATTTATCGGCTGGATTAGGTAAATATTTATTATAAAAATTGCACCCCGGGCGAAGCCGGGAGCGGGACAGCTAGTTTAAATATAAAAACTATATTTGTAAACTCACTTTAAAATTATCTAAAATGGTCTTGTTAACAATAATTTCTACAAAAATTTAAAGTAACAAAATAATATAGCATTAAAGATCCTATATTTTGAATGTAAAAATACAATTCAGAATATTTTATATTTTATTCAAGAATGAAGTCAATTCTTGAGTTGTGATCCTATTTTTAAACAATAAAAACAAGTTACTGGTAGCCAATGCAGGAAACTACGAAATATTCCCATTGAAAAAGACTTAAATATGGAACGACTAAGATTTAATATTTAGCAAATGGATTAACCATTAAAATGAATTAAAAACAAATTAGAAAATAAAATAAGCTAAATACAAAATGGGGGTAGCCAGCGATGCAAAAGTAATATTATTTTGAACAAACTAACTCTTGACTGTAAACTAAGATAGCCTGCAACTGAAAGTTGGAAATTTTGGACGAGTCAATGCTTTTGTTGGCTCGCCACGAGCTATCGGAAAAGCCATTTTACAAATTCAAATTTTGCTATTACTTAGTACCTAACAAAATTTGAGTTATTTCTGAGATGTTCTATAAACCTAAAATAAATCTAAAAACAACTGTTTGACATTATCTCAGTCAGCAAAGCCTTGCTATACACTATACCAAGAGGTAGGTTTAGCCTGCCTAAGTGCTCCAAGCTAATACCTATATCTATATCTATATCTATATCTATATCTATATCTATATCTATATCTATATCTATATCTATATCTATATCTATATCTATATCTATATCTATATCTATATCTATATCTATATCTATATCTATATCTATATCTATATCTATATCTATATCTATATCTATATCTATATCTATATCTATATCTATATCTATATCTATATCTATATCTATATCTATATCTATATCTATATCTATATCTATATCTATATCTATATCTATATCTATATCTATACCTATATCTATACCTATATCTATATCTATATCTATATCTATATCTATATCTATATCTATATCTATATCTATATCTATATCTATATCTATATCTATATCTATATCTATATCTATATCTATATCTATATCTATATCTATATCTATATCTATATCTATATCTATATCTATATCTATATCTATATCTATATCTATTTACTTTAATATTGTGCATATTTTAAGAGTATTAATTTGCTTTATTACTCTTAAATTATAAATGTATTTATATTATGAATATAATATATATATAAATACTATAAAGCTGAAGAGTTTGTTTGTTTGTTTGGTTGAACGCATTAATCCATTTATCGAGAAAGGCTTTAGGCTATATAACATTTTGAACGCGGACGAAGTCGCGGACACCAGCTAGTCACAGGAACTATTGGTTCGAGTTGAAAAATTCCTTTTGTGTTGGATAGTTATCAATAAGTATAATTTCTTGTACAGTACACAGCCTTGACTTTCGGTACCACATAACTTCTACCAACTAATATTGCCTACTCGACGCAAAGCTTTGAGCAGTTTCGGCTTTTACCGCTTGTCATACACTAATGGGGCCATGTGCCATCGAAAATAAGACCGCACGTCTGTCTTACACTAATGGATGCTCTGACTTTGCAATCTATCGGCTTTGGACTATATTTTTATCCACTAATATATACTTCCCATCATTCCCGAATGGATCGCATGTGATCCAGGTACGTATGCTATATATCATTTTCTAATGAACCTTCCTCATTACCTAATGGACTGCACTTGTTATCTAGGAACGGACATGTTAACTCGTAATGTCTTCCACGAATGAACCAAATATCTTTGAAGATTTGATGTGGGTAAGTACATAGTCAAACTGTCGTGTGTATTAACAGCCACTCGAGAGTATGTACTACTAGCGGCAATCACGGTGTTTACGAGAAATTCTCATATGCCGAAACGTTAGCAATGTGTTGCAAATGTTTCTAGCATGATAAGAAGCTAGTACTGAAATTCTGAACCCTGAAGACTTGCAAGTTTATAGTTGTAAGATCTCTCTGGAATTTCAACTTTGATTCCCATCCTTTAACTTCATCGCTTCGTATTTTATGTTCGCGTATGTATACATATGTCGACATTCTTCTATAATCAATTCGCTTAAGCTTGTAATAGATAGTAAACAAAGTCCATTTGTTTGTGAACCTAAAGTATGAACTTTTTTGACTTTACCAATTTATATACATTATTCATGATATTTGTAACTTGACATGTATTTGGACTTATGTATTTGTTTTAAAACCCATACATCTACTGAAATAGAATGCACTCATTACTATTACCAAGGTCAATAACTGCAATCTTAATTGACATAGGCATGGAATACCAATCGATATTAATATTCTAAATGAGAATGTGATTCTGTTTATGTTACATTTAGTAGCTATACTACTAAACCGATTTACTGGAATTTGATATGGAAAAAGCACTTGAAAAGGTTTTCTTTTTTTTTTTTCAACAACCCCTAAGTGCTATTATTGGGGATGAATACATTCGTGGAAATTTATTGACAAAATTTCTTAACAAAATTGAAGTTTTTTTATGTAAATAAATTGTTTTCCACGTACATGTCCCCTCAAAAGGTTTTTTTTATTCCTTCAAATCTTATTTTATTTTTATGTAGGTTTAGCCCGCGACTTCGTCCGCATCCAATCGCTACCAAACTTCACAGGATCACCCGCTGGACTAATGTGAAGATTGTTTGAAAATTTCATCAAAATCTGTTCAGCGGTTTTGGAATTCATATGGAACATACTGGAACATATACACACATTGAATTTTATTATATTAAGAAATCATTTAGCAAAAGATGGAATTACATAAACTCTAAAATACACCCTAATATCTTAACAAAATGTTTAATCCGCAGACAGAAACCAAATATCATACATGTCTCCAAGTTTCCCCAGAGGAAATTTCGTTAGAAAATACCTGATGTCAGAAATTGTTTCTACCACTCCATTACGATATGACATCGCAATATTCAGCTTTTACTGAAATTGACAAGTTTTCAGGTAAAAGCAAAAAATTGAACCATAATACTCTTGGAAATATCGTTTAAATAATGTAATGAAAAACTTTCAAATATAATCTCGAACCGAAACGCTTATTGTATATAACAAATTAAATGCTAATACAATAGAACCGTTAATTATATGAACTGGTTTTTTTTTATTAATTTGGTCTGCTCTTCCAAACTTAGTGAGATATAGTAAAATTTGTTGAGACCTTACTTTTTTATTCTCGACAAGAATGTTTTTAATAGATAGCCATGGGAATTTTCTAGCGAAGCAAAAAAATGTAATATTTTTTTTATTATCACCTGTATATTGTATACTAGATTTCGCGTGCTGCCGCGGGCTGCAAGCAGCCCGCGGGGGCGCGGTTGTGAGTTGGGTGCTGTTATTTGCCCTAGTTGTGAGTTGGGTGAGTTTGGTTTTGGCTCTTTGTTTTGTAAATCGTGAAGATTTATTAAATCAATATAAAGATATAAGGGGGTAAGTAAGTGGGGGCGGAGGGGGGAGTTGGGTGGTGGCAATAGATCACCCTCGTTGAGACCTTTCAAATGATACCCAACACGGGGGGTCTACCTGTTGCCGTTGACCATGGTCTACCGAGTAGACCGGAATTGTCAAATTTTGAAATTTGGTCTACTCTAAAAAATTTGTCTTCCCGAGACGTCTCCTATGAGCCCAAACACGACCCGGCTGCGTCAAGTCGTTTCCGAGTTACGGCCGAGGGGGTTGAAGGGGGGTTCAAAATTTTTATCTCGAGGAGACGTCTCATATGAGCCCAAACACGACCCCGCTGCGTCAAGTCGTTTCCGAGTTACGGCCGAGGGGGTTGAAGGGGGGTTCAAAATTTTTATCTCGGGGAGACGACTCATATGAGCCCAAACACGACCCGGCTGCGTCAAGTCGTTTCCGAGTTACGGCCGAGGGGGTTGGAGGGGGGTTCAAATTTTTTATCTCGGGAAGTCCTCTTCTACGAGCCCAAACACGACCCGGCTGCGTTGCGCCGTTTCAGAGTTACGGCCGAGGGGGTTGAAGGGGGGTTCAAATTTTTTATCTCGCAGAGACATCTCCTATGAGCCCAAACACGACCCGGTTGTGACGCACCGTTTCCGAGTTACGGCCGAGGGGGTTGAAGGGGTGTTCAAATTTTTTATCTCGGGGGGACGTCTCCAATGAGCCCAAACACGACCCGGTTGCGACGCACCGTTTCCGAGTTACGGCCGAGGGGGTTGGAGGGGGGTTCAAATATTTTATCTCGGGGAGACGTCTCCGATGACCCCAAACACGACCCGGCTGCGTCGAGCCGTTTCCGAGTTACAGCCGGGAGGGTTGGAGGGAGAAGGGGAGGTGGGGGGAAGGTGACGGTCCCGGGGAGTGGACCTCGTAGAGAAACGGCCATCACCCGAAGAGACCGCCCTTCAATCCCCGGTGGTTTCGGAGATATCTCACTTTGATGATTCCAAAAAAATTGTATGGAGTTAAAAAAATGTATGAACGGGATGGGGATGACTCGTTCTGTGGCAACTACCGATGACCCCCTATGACATTCCGCAAATGCCATCCTTCTGTCCCTCATAGTTTCCGAGGACCTCTCACCATCTTTGTACCAGGTCGGTGGACCGAGGGTGGCAAAAGCGCCTGGAGCTCGGGACGTCACCTTCTATCCGATGGGATGGGACAGTTCGCCCCGCGTTGCCCCGTTCCAGGTGAAAAGGTTGCTTTTCCCACAAATAAAAAAATTGTATGGAGGCGGGATGAAGGGATGGAAATCCCGAAAACCGGGATGGTCCCCTGGAAGCATCCCACCGAGGGATGAAAACGCGCCATGGCCACTACTGAAGTAGCTCCTATCCTTCAACGGATATCCCCATCCCTTTCGCCGAAAAGGCCACTTTAGTACGGGGACGGGATAAAGAGGGCGGGATAGGAGGATCAAGTTTATCCGAGAAGTTGGACCACCACTATAGATGGTCATCCCCCAAAGACACCACCCCCCTATCCCCGGTGGTTTCGGAGATATCCCACTTTGATGAGTTCAAAAAAGTTGCATGGAGTTTAAAAAAATGTATGAAAGGGGTGGCCGACTTTCGCGGCTCTCCGGTCACGGTTGCCGCCGCTGCGGCCCTCGAGTCCGGGGACGCGAATTCCTCGGAGGGGGGCCGGGGGGGCGGGTCGCGCTGCGCGCTCCCCTATCCCCCCCTATCCCCCCTCCTCGTCTTTCGCCCCCCCGGCCTCGAGACCCTCCGCGGCGGGTCGACCGCCCTCGTTTAAAGGTGCAAAATCGCAAAGACACCGTCCCTCTATCCCCGGTGGTTTAGGAGGTATTCCACTTTGATGAGTACAAAAAAGTTGTATGGAGTTTAAATGAAAAAAATGTATGAAAGGGGTGCGAATGACTCGCTCTGTGGCAACTACCGATGACCCTCTATGACTATCCGCAAACGCCACCCTTCTATCCCTCATAGTCTCCGAGGACCTCTCACCGACTTTTTACCAGGTCGGTGGACGGAGATCGGGATGGTCCCCTGGAAGCGTCCCACCGAGGGATGAAAATTCGCCATAGCAGTCACCCACCTATCCCGCACGGTTTTGGAGATAATCCCATCCCTTTGGGCGAAAATGCCATTTTTGTATGGGGACGGGATGAAGAGGGCGGGATGGGAGGATAAAGTTTATCCGAGTAGTTGGACCACGACGATAGATGGTTATCCCTCAAAGACATCGCCCACCTATTTTCGGTGGTTTCAAAGATATCCCACTTTTAGTAGTCCAAAAAAGTTGTATGGAGTTTAAAAAAAATGTATGAAAGGGATGGGGATGACTCGTGATTTGGTAACTGCCGATGACCCTCTATGACTATCCGCAAACGCCACCCTTCTATCCCTCATAGTCTCCGAGGACCTCTCACCGACTTTGTACCAGGTTGGTGGACGGAGAGCGGGATGGCCCCCCTGGAAGCATCCCACCGAGGGATGAAAACGCGCCATTGCCACCGACCACCTATCCCGCACGGTTTTGGAGATATTTCCATCCTTCAAAAAAAATGGCCACTTTAGTACGGAGACGGGATGAAGGGGGCGGGATGGGAGGATAAAGTTTATCCGAGCAGTTGGACCACAAGGATAGATGGTTATCCCTCAAAGACACCGTCCACCTATTCCCGGTGGTTTCGGAGATATCCCACTTCGAATAGTCCAAAAAAGTTGTATGGAGTTTAAAAAAAATGTATGAACGGGATGGGGATGACTCGTGATTTGGTAACTGCCGATGACCCTCTATGACATTCCGCAAACGCCACCCTTCTATCCCTCATAGTCTCCGGGGACCGTTCACCAACTTTTTACCAGGTCGGTGGACGAAGATCGGGATGGCCCCCCTGGAAGCATCCCACCGAGGGATGAAAACGCGCTATTACCACCGACCACCTATCCCGCATGGGTTTGGAGATATTTTCATCCCTTTCGCCGAAAAGAGCATTCATGTATGGAGCCGGGATAGACGGGGCGGGATAGGGGGATAAAGTTTATCCGAGAAGTTGGACCGCGACGATAGTTGATCGCTCCCGAAGAAACCACCCCGCTATCCCCTATACTTTCGGAGTTATCCCACTTTGAAAATTTCAAAAAAAGTTGTATGGAGTTTAAAAAAAATGTATGAACGGGATGGGGATAGGTTTCGATTTGGTAACTACCGATCATACCCTATGACATTCCGCAAACGCCATCCCTCTATCCCTAATACTTTCCGAGGACCTCTCACCATCTTTGTACCAGGTCGGTGGACCGAGGGTGGCAAAAGCGCCTGGAGCTCGGGACGTCACCCTCTATCCGATGGGATGGGATAGACCGCCCAAAATTGTCCCGTTCCAGGTGAAAAAGTTGCTTTTCCGAAAAACCAAAAATTTGTATGGAGACGGGATGAAGGGATGGAAATCCCGCAAATCGGGATAGCCCCTAAGAAGCATCCCACCGAGGGATGGAAACGCGCCATGGCCACTACTGAAGTAGCTCCTATCCTTCAACGGATATCCCCATCCCTTTCGCCGAAAGGGCCACTTTTGTACGGGGACGGGATGAAGGGGGCGGGATAGGGGGATAAAGTTTATCCCAGCGGTTGGACCACCGCGATAGACGGTCGTCCCCCAAAGACACCGTTCCTCTATCTCCGATACTTTCGGGGCTATCCCACTTTGAAAAGTTGAAAAAAGTTGTATGGAGTTTAAAAAAAATGTATGAAAGGGGTGGGGATGAGTGGTTCTGTGGTAACTACCGATCATACCCTATGACTATCCGCAAACGCCACTTTTCTATCCCGCACACTTTTCGAGATCCCGTCGCCGACTTTTTACCAGGTCGGTTTACCGAAGGTCCTGATTTAATTTGTCGACGATTTTTGTTCTTCTTTACGATGAACTCCCCCCACCGCTCCCCCCACCCCTCCTTCCCGGAGAACTTTGTCAATAGTTGATCGGTCAGTGGTATTTCGGCTTTATTAGTGTTAATCGGCTGTATTAGTGTTAACTAGATTTCGCGTGCTGCCGCGGGCTGCAAGCAGCCCGCGGGGGCGCGGTTGTGAGTTGGGTGCTGTTATTTACCATGTCTAATTGTTCTGGTTAGGTATTGGGTCTTTTGTTTTGTAAATCGTGAAGATTTAACAAATATAAAGCCAATATTATAAGGGGGTAAGGGGGTAAGGGGGGGAGGGGGGAGTCGGGTGGTGGCAATAGATCACCCTCGTTGAGACCTTTCAAATGATACCCAACACGGGGGGTTTATCTTTAACCGTTAACATGGTCTACTGAGTAGACCGGAATTGTCAAATTTTGAAATTTGGTCTACTCTAAAAAATTTGTCTTACCGAGACGTCTGCTATGAGCCCAAACACGACCCCGCTGCGTCAAGTAGTTTCCGAGTTACGGCCGAGAGGGTTGAAGGGGGGTTCAAAATTTTTATCTCGGGGAGACGTCTCATATGAGCCCAAACACGACCCGGCTGCGTCAAGTCGTTTCCGAGTTACAACCGGGGGGGTTGAAGAGGGGTTCAAAATTTTTATCTCGGGGAGACGTCTCCTACGAGCCGAAACACGACCCGGCTGCGTCAAGTCGTTTCCGAGTTACGGCCGAGGGGGTTGAAGGGGGGTTCAAAATTTTTATCTCGGGGAGACGTCTCATATGAGCCCAAACACGACCCGGCTGCGTCAACTCGTTTCCGAGTTACAACCGGGGGGGTTGAAGAGGGGTTCAAATTTTTTATCTCGCGGAGACGTCTCCTATGAGCCCAAACACGAACCGGTTGTGACGCGCCGTTTCCGAGATACGGCCGAGGGGGTTGGAGGGGGGTTCAAATTTTTTATCTCGCGGAGACGTCTCCTATGACCCCAAACACGACCCGGCTGCGTAGAGCCGTTTACGAGTTACGGCCGGGGGGGTTTGGAGGGAGGAGGGGAGGTGACGGTCCCGGGGGGTGGACCTCGTAGAGAAACGGCCATCACCCGAATAGACCGCCCTTCAATCCCCGGTGGTTTCGGAGATATCCCACTTTGATGACTCCAAAAAAGTTGTATGGAGTTTAAAAAAATGTATGAACGGGATGGGGATGACTCGTTCTGTGGCAATTACCGATGACCCTCTATGACTATCCGCAAACGCCACCCTTCTATCCCTCATAGTCTCCGAGGACCTTTCACCCACTTTTTACCAGGTCGGTGGACGGAGATCAGGATGGCTCCCCTGGAAGCATCGAACCTTGAGATGGGAACTCGCCATGGCCACCGACCACCTATCCCGCATGGTTTTGGAGATATTCCCATCCCTTTCACCCAAAAATGCCACATTTGTACGGAGGCGGGATGAAGGGGGCGGGATGGGAGGATAAAGTTTGTCCGAGAAGTAGGATCATCACTATAGATGGTCATCCCCCAAAAACGCCACCCCTCTATTCCCGGTGGTTTCAGAGATATCCCAGTTGGATGAGACCAAAAAAGTTGTATGGAGTTTAAAAAAAATGTATGAAAGGGGAGGGAATGACTCGCTCTGTGGCAACTACCGATGACTCTTTATGACTATCCGCAAACGCCACCCTTCTATCCCTCATAGTCTCCGAGGACCTCTCACCGACTTTGTACCAGGTCGGTGGACGGAGATCGGGATGGCTCCCCTGGAAACATCCCACCGAGGGATGAAAACGCGCCATGGCCGCCGACCACCTATCCCGGATTGTTTTTGAGATATTCCCATCCATTTCGCCGAAAATGCCACTTTTGTATGGGGACGGGATGAAGAGGGCGGGATGGGAGGATAAAGTTTATCCGAGCAGTTGGACCACGACGATAGATGGTTATCCCCCAAAGACACCACCCCCCTATCCCCGGTGGTTTCGGAGATATCCCACTTTGATGAGTCCAAAAAAGTTGTATGGAGTTTAAAAAAAATGTATGAAAGGGGTGGCCGAAGGGAATGGACTTTCGCGGCTCTCCGGTCACGGTTGCCGCCGCTGTGGCCCTCGAGTCCGGGGACGCGAATTCCTCGGAGGGGGGCCGGGGGGGCGGGTCGCGCTGCGCGCTCCCCTATCCCCCCCTATCCCCCCTCCTCGTCTTTCGCCCCCCCGGCCTCGAGACCCTCCGCGGCGGGTCGACCGCCCTCGTTTAAAGGTGCAAAATCGCAAAGACACCGTCCCTCTATCCCCGGTGGTTTCGGAGATATTCCACTTTGATGAGTCCAAAAAAGTTGTATGGAGTTTAAAAAAATGTATGAAAGGGGAGGGAATGACTCGCTCTGTGGCAACTACCGATGACCCTTTATGACTATCCGCAAACGCCACCCTTCTATCCCTCATAGTCTCCGAGGACCTCTCACCGACTTTGTACCAGGTCGGTGGACGGAGATCGGGATGGCTCCCCTGGAAGCATCGAACCTAGAGATGGGAACGCGCCATTGCCACCGACCACCTATCCCGCACGGTTTAGGAGATATTCCCATCCCTTTCGGCGAAAATGCCACTTTTGTATGGGGACGGGATGAAGGGGGCGGGATGGGAGGATAAAGTTTATCCGAGAAGTTGGACCATCACTATAGATGGTTATCCCTCAAAGACACCGTCCACTTATTTCCGATGGTTTCGGAGATATCCCACTTCGAATAGTCCAAAAAAGTTGTATGGAGTTTAAAAAAATGTATGAACGGGATGGGGATGGGTCTCGATTTGGTAACTGCCGATGACCCTCTATGACTATCCGCAAACGCCATCCCTCTATCCCTCGTAGTCTCCGAGGACCTCTCACCATCTTTGTACCAGGTCGGTGGACGGAGATCGGGATGGCCCCCCTGGAAGCATCCCACCGAGGGATGAAAACGCGCTATTATCACCGACCATCTATCCCGCATGGGTTTGGAGATATTTCCATCCTTCAAAATAAATGGCCACTTTAGTACGGAGACGGGATGAAGGGGGCGGGATGGGAGGATAAAGTTTATCCGAGCAGTTGGACCTCGACGATAGATGGTTATCCCTCAAAGACACCGCCCACCCATTTCCGGTGGTTTCGGAGATATCCCACTTCGAATAGTCCAAAAAAGTTGTATGGAGTTTAAAAAAAATGTATGAACGGGATGGGGATAGGTTTCGTTTTGGTAACTGCCGATGACCCTCTATGACTATCCGCAAACGCCACCCTTCTATCCCTCATAGTCTCCGAGGACCGTTCACCAACTTTTTACCAGGTCGGTGGACGAAGATCGGGATGGCCCCCCTGGAAGCATCCCACCGAGGGATGAAAACGCGCCATAGCGACCACGTCCCTGTCCCCTACGGTTTTGACGATATTTCCATCCCTTTCGCCGAAAAGAGCATTCATGTATGGAGCCGGGATAGACGGGGCGGGATAGGGGGATAAAGTTTATCCGAGAAGTTGGACCGCGACGATAGTTGATCGCTCCCGAAGAAACCACCCCGCTATCCCCTATACTTTCGGAGTTATCCCACTTTGAAAATTTCAAAAAAAGTTGTATGGAGTTTAAAAAAAATGTATGAACGGGATGGGGATAGGTTTCGATTTGGTAACTACCGGTCATACCCTATGACATTCCGCAAACGCCATCCCTCTATCCCTAATACTTTCCGAGGACCTCTCACCATCTTTGTACCAGGTCGGTGGACCGAGGGTGGCAAAAGCGCCTGGAGATCTTGAGGTCACCCTCTATCCGACGGGATAGGATAGGCCGCCCAAAATCGCCCCGTTCCAGGTGAAAAAGTTGCTTTTCCAAAAAACCAAAAATTTGTATGGAGACGGGATGAAGGGATGGAAATCCCGCAAATCGGGATAGCCCCTAAGAAGCATCCCACCGAGGGATGGAAACGCACCATGGCCACTACTGAAGTAGCTCCTATCCTTCAACGGATATCCCCATCCCTTTCGCCGAAAAGGCCACTTTTGTACGGGGACGGGATGAAGGGGGCGGGATGGGAGGATAAAGTTTATCCCAGCAGTTGGACCATCACTATAGATGGCTATCTCTCAAAGACACCGTTCCTCTATCTCCGATACTTTCGGGGCTATCCCACTTTGAAAAGTTCAAAAAAGTTGTATGGAGTTTAAAAAAAATGTATGAAAGGGGTGGGGATGAGTGGTTCTGTGGTAACTGCCGATGACCCTCCATGACTTTCCGCAAACGCCACTTTTCTATCCCGCACACTTTTCGAGATCCCGTCGCCGACTTTTTACCAGGTCGGTTTACCGAAGGTCCTGATTTAATTTCTCGACAACTTTTCTTCTTCTTCACGATGAACTCCCCCCACCCCTCCCCCCACCACTCCTTCCCGGAGAACTTTGTCACTATATCGGTCAGTGGGTGTTCGGCTTTATTAGTGTTAACTAGATTTCGCGTGCTGCCGCGGGCTGCAAGCAGCCCGCGGGGGCGCGGTTGTGAGTTGGGTGCTGTTATTTGCCCTAGTTGTGAGTTGGGTGAGTTTGGTTTTGGCTCTTTGTTTTGTAAATCGTGAAAATTTTAATTTAACAAATATAAAGCCAATATTATAAGGGGGTAAGTAGGGGGGGGGGGGAAGTCGGGTGGTGTCAATAGATCACCCTCGTTGAGACCTTTCAAATGATACCCAATACGGGGGGTTTATCTTTAACCGTTAACATGGTCTACTGAGTAGACCGGAATTGTCAAATTTTTAAATTTGGTCTACTCTAAAAAATTTGTCTTCCCGAGACGTCTGCTATGAGTCCAAACACGACCCGGCTGCGTCAAGTCGTTTCCGAGTTACGACCGGGGGGGTTGAAGGGGGGTTCAAATTTTTTATCTCGGGGAGACGTCTCCTATGAGCCCAAACACGACCCGGCTGCGTCAAGTCGTTTCCGAGTTACGGCCGAGGGGGCTGAAGGGGGGTTCAAAATTTTTATCTCGGGGAGACGTCTCATATGAGCCCAAGCACGACCCGGCTGCGTCAAGTCGTTTCCGAGTTACGGCCGAGGGGGCTGAAGGGGGGTTCAAAATTTTTATCTCGGGGAGACGTCTCATATGAGCCCAAGCACGACCCGGCTGCGTCAAGTCGTTTCCGAGTTACGGCCGAGGGGGTTGGAGGGGTGTTCAAATTTTTTATCTCGGGGGGACGTCTCCAATGAGCCCAAACACGACCCGGTTGTGACGCACCGTTTCCGAGTTACGGCTTAGGGGGTTGGAGGGGGGTTCAAATATTTTATCTCGGGGAGACGTCTCCGATGACCCCAAGCACGACCCGGCTGCGTCGAGCCGTTTCCGAGTTACGGCCGGGGGGGGGGGTTGGAGGGAGGAGGGGAGGTGACGGTCCCGGGGGGTGGACCTCGTAAAGAAACTGCCATCACCCGAAGAGACCGCCCTTCAATCCCCGGTGGTTTCGGGGATATCCCACTTTGATGAGTCCAAAAAAGTTGTATGGAGTTTAAATAAAAAAATGTATGAACGGGATGGGGATGACTCGTTCTGTGGCAATTACCGATAACCCTTTATGACTATCCGCAAACGCCACCCTTCTATCCCTCATAGTCTCCGAGGACCTTTCACCCACTTTTTACCACGTCGGTGGACGGAGATCGGGATGGCTCCCCTGGAAGCATCGAACCTAGAGATGGGAACTCGCCATGGCCACCGACCACCTATCCCGCATGGTTTTGGAGATATTCCCATCCCTTTCACCCAAAAATGCCACATTTGTACGGAGGCGGGATGAAGGGGGCGGGATGGGAGGATAAAGTTTATCCGAGAAGTAGGATCACCACTATAGATGGTCATCCCCCAAAGACACCACCCCTCTATCCCCGGTGGTTTCGGAGATATCCCACTTTGATGAGTCCAAAAAAGTTGTATGGAGTTTAAAAAAAATGTATGAAAGGGGTGGCCGAAGGGAATGGACTTTCGCGGCTCTCCGGTCACGGTTGCCGCCGCTGCGGCCCTCGAGTCCGGGGACGCGAATTCCTCGGAGGGGGGCCGGGGGGGCGGGTCGCGCTGCGCGCTCCCCTATCCCCCCCTATCCCCCCTCCTCGTCTTTCGCCCCCCCGGCCTCGAGACCCTCCGCGGCGGGTCGACCGCCCTCGTTTAAAGGTGCAAAATCGCAGACACCGTCCCTCTATCCCCGGGGTTTCGGAGATATTCCACTTTGATGAGTCCAAAAAAATTGTATGGAGTTTGAAAAAAAAAATGTATGAAAGGGGTGGGAATGACTCGCTCTGTGGCAACTACCGATGACCCTCTATGACTTTCCGCAAACGCCACCCTTCTATCCCTCATGGTTTCCGAGGACCTCCCACCGACTTTTTACCAGGTCGGTGGACGGAGATCGGGATGGTCCCCTGGAAGCGTCCCACCGAGGGATGAAAATTCGCCATAGCAGTCACCCACCTATCCCGCACGGTTTTGGAGATAATCCCATCCCTTTGGGCGAAAATGCCATTTTTGTATGGGGACGGGATGAAGGGGCCGGGATGGGAGGATAAAGTTTATCCGAGAAGTAGGGCCACCACGATAGTTGATCGCTCCCGAAGAAACCACCCCTCTATCTCCGGTGGTTTCGGAGATATCCCACTTTGAAAATTTCAAAAAAGTTGTATGGAGTTTAAAAAAAATGTATGAACGGGATGGGGATGGTAACTGCGATTTGGTAACTGCCGATGACCATCTATGACATTCCGCAAACGTCATCCCTCTATCCCTCGTGGTTTCCGAGGACCTCTCACCATCTCTGTACCAGGTCGGTGGACCGAGGGTGGCAAAAGTGTCTGGAGCTCGAGACGTCACTCTCTATCCGTTGGGATAGGATAGACGGCCCCGCATTGCCCCGTTCCAGGTGAAAAGTTTGCTTTTCCGACAAAATAAAAATTTGTATGGAGACGGGATGAAGGGATGGAAATCCCGAAAACCGGGATGGTCCCCTAAAAGCATCCCACCTAGAGATGAAAACGCGCCATGACCACCGACCACCTATCTCGCATGGGTTTGGAGATATTTCCATCCCTTTCGCCGAAAAGAGCATTCATGTATGGAGCCGGGATAGACGGGATGGGATAGGGGGATAAAGTTTATCCGAGAACTTGGACCACGACGATAATTGATCGCTCCCGAAGAAACCACCCCTCTATCCCCGGCGGTTTCGGAGATATCCCACTTTGAAAATTTCAGAAAAAGTTGTATGGAGTTTAAAAAAAATGTATGAACGGGATGGGGATAGGTTTTGATTTGGTAACTGCCGATGACCCTCTATGACTATCCGCAAACGCCACCCTTCTATCCCTCGTAGTCTCCGAGGACCGTTCACCAACTTTTTACCAGGTCGGTGGACGGAGATCGGGATGGCCCCCCTGGAAGCATCCCACCGAGGGATGAAAACGCGCCATAGCGACCACGTCCCTGTCCCCTACGGTTTTGACGATATTTCCATCCCTTTCGCCAAAAAGAGCATTCATGTATGGAGCCGGGATAGACGGGGTGGGATAGGGGGATAAAGTTTATCCGAGAAGTTGGACCACGACGATAATTGATCGCTCCCGAAGAAACCACCCCTCTATCCCCTATACTTTCGGAGATATCCCACTTTGAAAATTTCAAAAAAGTTGTATGGAGTTTAAAAAAAATGTATGACCGGGATGGGGATAGGTTTTGATTTGGTAACTGCCGATGACCCTCTATGACTATCCGCAAACGCCACCCTTCTATCCCTCATAGTCTCCGAGGACCGTTCACCAACTTTTTACCAGGTCGGTGGACGAAGATCGGGATGGCCCCCCTGGAAGCATCCCACCGAGGGATGAAAACGCCCCATAGCGACCACGTCCCTGTCCCCTACGGTTTTGACGATATTTCCATCCCTTTTGCCGAAAAGAGCATTCATGTATGGAGCCGGGATAGACGGGGCGGGATAGGGGGATAAAGTTTATCCGCGAAGTTGGACCACCACGATAGCTGATCGCTCCCGAAGAAACCACTCCTCTATCCCCTATACTTTCGGAGTTATCCCACTTTGAAAATTTCAAAAAAAGTTGTATGGAGTTTAAAAAAAATGTATGAACGGGATGGGGATAGGTTTCGATTTGGTAACTACCGATCATACCCTATGACATTCCGCAAACGCCATCCCTCTATCCCTCATAGTCTCCGAGAACCTCTCACCAACTTTGTACCAGGTCGGTGGACCGAGGGTGGCAAAAGTGCCTGGAGATCTTGAGGTCACCCTCTATCCGACGGGATGGGATAGACCGCCCAAAATTGCCCCGTTCCAGGTGAAAATGTGGCTTTTCCGAAAAACCAAAAATTTGTATGGAGGCGGGATGAAGGGATGGAAATCCCTCAAATCGGGATAGCCCCTAAGAGGGATCCCACCGAGGGATGGAAACGCGCCATGGCCGCCGACCATCTATCCCGCACGGTCTTGGAGATATCTCCATTCTTCAAAAAAAATGGCCACTTTTGTAGGGGGACGGGATGAAGGGGGCGGGATAGGGGGATAAAGTTTATCCCAGCGGTTGGACCACCGCGATAGACGGTCGTCCCCCGAAGACACCGTCCCTCTATCTCCGGTGGTTTAGGAGGTATACCACTTGGAAAAGTTCAAAAAAGTTGTATGGAGTTTAAAAAAAATGTATGAAAGGGGTGGGGATGAGTGATTCTGTGGTAACTGCCGATGACCCTCTATGACTTTCCGCAAACGCCATCCCGCTATCCCTTACAGTTGCCGAGATCCCGTCGCCATATTTTTACCACCTCGGTGGATCGACTTTTCCGTATTTTTCCCATTCCTCATTTTCGACCCTATATACGATTGGGTAAAAAAATTCTACCCCCCCACCCTCCTTCCCGGATGGTTATATGAGTATATCGGTGAGTGGGTGTTCGGCTTTATTATTGTTAATTTCGCGTGCTGCCGCGGGCTGCAAGCAGCCCGCGGGGGCGCGGTTGTGAGTTGGGTGCTGTTATTTGCCCTAGTTGTGAGTTGGGTGAGTTTGGTTTTGGCTCTTTGTTTTGTAAATCGTGAGGAATTACAGTGATAGATGATAATTATAAGAGGTGGGTAAAAATAGAGGGGGGAGGGGGGAGTCGGGTGGTGGCAATAGATCACCCTCGTTGAGACCTTTCAAATGATACCCAACACGGGGGGTTTATCTTTAACCGTTAACATGGTCTACTGAGTAGACCGGAATTGTCAAATTTTTAAATTTGGTCTACTCTAAAAAATTTGTCTTACCGAGACGTCTGCTATGAGTCCAAACACGACCCGGCTGCGTCAAGTCGTTTCCGAGTTACAACCGGGGGGGTTGAAGAGGGGTTCAAATTTTTTATCTCGCGGAGACGTCTCCTATGAGCCCAAACACGACCCAGCTGCGTCAAGTCGTTTCCGAGTTACGACCGAGGGGGTTGGAGGGGGGTTCAAATTTTTTATCTCGCGGAGACGTCTCCTATGAGCCCAAACACGACCCGGCTGCGTCAAGTCGTTTCCGAGTTACTACCGGGGGGGTTGGAGGGGGGGTTCAATTTTTTTATCTCGGTGAGACGTCTCCTATGAGTCCAAACACGACCCGGCTGCGTCAAGTCGTTTCCGAGTTACAACCGGGGGGGTTGAAAGGGGTTTCAAATTTTTTATCTCGGGGAGACGTCTCCAATGACCCCAAACACGACCCGGCTGCGTCGAGCCGTTTCCGAGTTACGGCCGGGGGGGTTTGGAGGGAGGAGGGGAGGTGACGGTCCCGGGGGGTGGACCTCGTAGAGAAACGGCCATCACCCGAAGAGACCGCCCTTCAATCCTCGGTGGTTTCGGAGATATCCCACTTTGATGAGTCCAAAAAAGTTGTATGGAGTTAAAAAAAATGTATGAACGGGATGGGGATGACTCGCTCTGTGGCAATTACCGATAACCCTTTATGACTATCCGCAAACGCCACCCTTCTATCCCTCATAGTCTCCGAGGACCTTTCACCCACTTTTTACCAGGTCGGTGGACGGAGATCAGGATGGCTCCCCTGGAAGCATCGAACCTAGAGATGGGAACTCGCCATGGCCACCGACCACCTATCCCGCATGGTTTTGGAGATATTCCCATCCCTTTCACCCAAAAATGCCACATTTGTACGGAGGCGGGATGAAGGGGGCGGGATGGGAGGATAAAGTTTATCCGAGAAATTGGACCACCACTATAGATGGTCATCCCCCAAAGACACCACCCCCCTATCCCCGGTGGTTTCGGAGATATCCCACTTTGATGAGTCCAAAAAAGTTGTATGGAGTTTAAAAAAATGTATGAAAGGGGTGGCTGAAGGGAATGGACTTTCGCGGCTCTCCGGTCACGGTTGCCGCCGCTGCGGCCCTCGAGTCCGGGGACGCGAATTCCTCGGAAGGGGGCCGGGGGGGCGGGTCGCGCTGCGCGCTCCCCTATCCCCCCCTATCCCCCCTCCTCGTCTTTCGCCCCCCCGGCCTCGAGACCCTCCGCGGCGGGTCGACCGCCCTCGTTTGAAGGTGCAAAATCGCAAAGACACCGTCCCTCTATCCCCGGTGGTTTAGGAGGTATCCCATTTCGAATAATCCAAAAAAGTTGTATGGAGTTTGAAAAAAATATATGAAAGGGGTGGGAATGACTCGCTCTGTGGCAACTACCGATGACCCCCTATGACTATCCGTAAACGCCACCCTTCTATCCCTCTTAGTCTCCGAGGACCTCTCACCGACTTTGTACCAGGTCGGTGGACGGAGATCGGGATGGTCCCCTAAAAGCATCCCACCGAGGGATGAAAACGCGCCATGGCCGCCGACCACCTATCCCGCACGGTTTTGGATATATTCCCATCCCTTTCTCCGAAAATGCCACTTTTGTATGGGGACGGGATGAAGAGGGCGGGATGGGAGGATAAAGTTTATCCGAGCAGTTGGACCACGACGATAGATGGTTATCCCTCAAAGACATCGCCCACCTATTTTCGGTGGTTTCGGAGATATCCCACTTTTAGTAGTCCAAAAAAGTTGTATGGAGTTTGAAAAAAATGTATGAAAGGGGTGGGAATGACTCTCTCTGTGGCAACTACCGATGACCCTCTATGACTATCCGCAAACGCCACCCTTCTATCCCTCATAGTCTCCGAGGACCGTTCACCAACTTTTTACCAGGTCGGTGGACGGAGATCGGGATGGCCCCCTGGAAGCATCCCACCGAGGGATGAAAACGCGCCATGGCCGCCGACCACCTATCCCGCACGGTTTTGGATATATTCCCATCCCTTTCGTCGAAAATGCCACTTTTGTATGGGGACGGGATGAAGGGGGCGGGATGGGAGGATAAAGTTTATCCGAGCAGTTGGACCACGACGATAGATGGTTATCCCTCAAAAACACCGCCCATTTATTCCCAGTGGTTTCGGAGATATCCCACTTCGAATAGTCCAAAAAGTTGTATGGAGTTTAAAAAAAATGTATGAACGGGATGGGGATGGGTCTCGATTTGGTAACTGCCGATGACCCTCTAAGACTATCCGCAAACGCCACCCTTCTATCCCTCATAGTCTCCGAGGACCGTTCACCAACTTTTTACCAGGTCGGTGGACGAAGATCGGGATGGCCCCCCTGGAAGCATCCCACCGCGGGATGAAAACGCGCCATTACCACCGACCACCTATCCCCGACGGTTTTGACGATATTTCCATCCCTTTCGCCGAAAAGAGCATTCATGTATGGAGCCGGGATAGACGGGGCGGGATAGGGAGATAAAGTTTATCCGAGAAGTTGTACCACGACGATAATTGATCGCTCCCGAAGAAACCACCCTTCTATCCCCGACGCTTTCGGAGATATCCCACTTTGAAAATTTCAAAAAAAGTTGTATGGAGTTTAAAAAAAATGTATGAACGGGATGGGGATAGGTTTTGATTTGGTAACTGCCGATGACCCTCTATGACATTCCGCAAACGCCATCCCTCTATCCCTCGTAGTCTCCGAGGACCGTTCACCAACTTTTTACCAGGTCGGTGGACGAAGATCGGGATGGCCCCCCTGGAAGCATCCCACCGAGGGATGAAAACGCGCTATTATCACCGACCACCTATCCCGCATGGGTTTGGAGATATTTCCATCCATTTCGCCGAAAAGAGCATTCATGTATGGAGCCGGGATAGACGGGGCGGGATAGGGGGATAAAGTTTATCCGCGAAGTTGGACCACTACGATAGTTGATCGCTCCCGAAGAAACCACCCCTCTATCCCCTATACTTTCGGAGTTATCCCACTTTGAAAATTTCAAAAAAAGTTGTATGGAGTTTAAAAAAAATGTATGAACGGGATGGGGATAGGTTTCGATTTGGTAACTACCGGTCATACCCTATGACATTCCGTAAACGCCATCCCTCTATCCCTAATACTTTCCGAGGACCTCTCACCATCTTTGTACCAGGTCGGTGGACCGAGGGTGGCTAAAGCGCCTGGAGATCTTGAGGTCACCCTCTATCTGACGGGATGGGATGGACCGCCCAAAATTGCCCCGTTCCAGGTGAAAAAGTTGCTTTTCCGAAAAACCAAAAATTTGTATGGAGACGTGATGAAGGGATGGAAATCCCGCAAATCGGGATAGCCCCTAAGAAGCATCCCACCGAGGAATGGAAACGCGCCATGGCCGCCGACCACCTATCCCGCACGGTCTTGGAGATATTTCCATCCTAAAAAAAAAATGGCCACTTTAGTACGGGGACGGGATGAAGGGGGCGGGATGGGAGGATAAAGTTTATCCGAGCGGTTGGACCGCCGCGATAGACGGTCGTCCCCCAAAGACACCGTCCCTCTATCCCCGGTGGTTTAGGAGGTATACCACTTTGAAAAGTTCAAAAAAGTTGTATGGAGTTTAAAAAAAATGTATGAAAGGGGTGGGGATGAGTGGTTCTGTGGCGACTACCGATCATACCCTATGACTTTCCGCAAACGCCACTTTTCTATCCCGCACACTTTCCGAGATCCCGTCGCCATATTTTTACCACCTCGGTGGATCGACTTTTCCGTATTTTTCCCATTCCTCATTTTCGACCCTCCATACGATTGGGTAAAAAAATTCTACCCCCCCACCCTCCTTCCCGGATGGTTATGTCAATAGTTGATCGGTGAGTGGTATTTCGGCTTTATTAGTGTTAACTAGTAGGTTGCTCGATTCCGCGGGCTTTCAGCCCGCGGGGGGGTGGTTGTAGGCCTGTTTTGTGTTTTTTTGCCATGTTTAATTGTTTTGGTTAGGTTTTGGGTCTTTGTTTTGTAAATCGTGACGAATTACGATGATTGACGGTAATTATATGGGGTAAGTAAGAATAGAGGGGGGAGGGGGGAAGGGGAGTTGGTGACAATAGATCACCCTCGTTGAGACCTTTCAATTGATACCCAACACGAGGGGTCTACCTGTAACCGTTGACCATGGTATACCGAGTAGATCGGAATTGCCAAATTTTTAAATTTGGTCTACTCTAAAAAATTTGTCTTCCGGAGACGTCTCCTATGAGCCCAAACACGACCCGGTTGTAATCCGCCGTTTCCGAGTTACGATCGGGGGGGTTGGAGGGGGAGTTCAAATTTTTTATCTCGGCGAGACGTCTCCTATGAGTCCAAACACGACCCGGTTGTGACGCTCCGTTTCTGAGTTACGACCTGGGGGGTCGGAGGGGGGGTCCAAATTTTTTATCTCGGGGAGACGTCTCCTATGACCCCAAACACGACCCGGCTGCGTCGAGCCGTTTCCGAGTTAGGGCCGGGGGGGTTTGGAGGGAGGAGGGGAGGTAACGGTCCCGGGGGGTGGACCTCGTAGAGAAACGGCCATCACCCAAAGAGACCGCCCTTCAATCCCCGGTGGTTTCGGAGATATCTCACTTTGATGAGTCCAAAAAAATTGTATGGAGTTAAAAAAATGTATGAACGGGATGGGGATGATTCGTTCTGTGGCAACTACCGATGACCCTTTATGACTATCCGCAAACGCCACCCTTCTATCCCTCATAGTCTCCGAGGACCTTTCACCCACTTTTTACCAGGTCGGTGTACGGGATCGGGATGGCTCCCCTGGAAGCATCGAACCTAGAGATGGGAACTCGCCATGGCCACCGACCACCTATCCCGCATGGTTTTGGAGATATTCCCATCCCTTTCACCCAAAAATGCCACATTTGTACGGAGGCGGGATGAAGGGGGCGGGATGGGAGGATAAAGTTTATCCGAGAAGTAGGATCACCACTATAGATAGTCATCCCCCAAAAACGCCACCCCTCTATCCCCGGTGGTTTCGGAGATATCCCACTTTGATGAGTCCAAAAAAGTTGTATGGAGTTTAAAAAAAATGTATGAAAGGGATGGCCGAAGGGAATGGACTTTCGCGGCTCTCCGGTCACGGTTGCCGCCGCTGCGGCCCTCGAGTCCGGGGACGCGAATTCCTCGGAGGGGGGCCGGGGGGGCGGGTCGCGCTGCGCGCTCCCCTATCCCCCCCTATCCCCCCTCCTCGTCTTTCGCCCCCCCGGCCTCGAGACCCTCCGCGGCGGGTCGACCGCCCTCGTTTGAAGGTGCAAAATCGCAGAGACCGCTCCTCTATCCCCGGTGGTTTCGGAGATATTCCACTTTGATGAGTCCAAAAAAGTTGTATGAAGTTTGAAAAAAATGTATGAAAGGGGTGGGAATGACTCGCTCTGTGGCAACTACCGATGACCCTCTATGACTATCCGCAAACGCCACCCTTCTATCCCTCATGGTTTCCGAGGACCTCCCACCGACTTTTTACCAGGTCGGTGGACGGAGATCGGGATGGCCCCCTGGAAGCATCCCACCGAGGGATGAAAACGCGCCATGGCCACTACTGAAGTAGCTCCTATCATTCAACGGATATCCCCATCCCTTTCTCCGAAAATGCCACTTTTGTATGGGGACGGGATGAAGAGGGCGGGATGGGAGGATAAAGTTTATCCGAGTAGTTGGACCACGACGATAGATGGTTATCCCTCAAAGACATCGCCCACCTATTTTCGGTGGTTTCGGAGATATCCCACTTTTAGTAGTCCAAAAAAGTTGTATGGAGTTTAAAAAAAATGTATGAAAGGGATGGGGATGACTCGTGATTTGGTAACTGCCGATGACCCTCTATGACTATCCGCAAACGCCACCCTTCTATCCCTCATAGTCTCCGAGGACCTCCCACCGACTTTTTACCAGGTCGGTGGACGGAGATCGGGATGGTCCCCTAAAAGCATCCCATCGAGGGATGAAAACGCGCCATTGCCACCGACCACCTATCCCGCACGATTTTGGAGATATTCCCATCCCTTTGGGCGACAATGCCATTTTTGTATGGGGACGGGATGAAGGGGGCGGGATGGGAGGATAAAGTTTATCCGAGCAGTTGGACCACCACGATAGATGGTTATCCCTCAAAGACACCGTCCACCTATTCCCGGTGGTTTCGGAGATATCCCACTTTTAGGAGTCCAAAAAAGTTGTATGGAGTTTAAAAAAAATGTATGAACGGGATGGGGATGACTCGTGATTTGGTAACTGCCGATGACCCTCTATGACTATCCGCAAACGCCACCCTTCTATCCCTCATAGTCTTCGAGGACCGTTCACCAACTTTTTACCAGGTCGGTGGACGAAGATCGGGATGGCCCCCCTGGAAGCATCCCGCCGAGGGATGAAAACGCGCTCTGACCACCGACCACCTATCCCGCATGGGTTTGGAGATATTTCCATCCCTTTCGCCAAAAAGAGCATTCATGTATGGAGCCGGGATAGACGGGGCGGGATAGGGGGATAAAGTTTATCCCAGCAGTTGGACCACTACGATAGTTGATCGCTCCCGAAGAAACCACCCCCCTATCCCCGATGGTTTCGGAGATATCCCACTTTGAAAATTTCAAAAAAAGTTGTATGGAGTTTAAAAAAAATGTATGAACGGGATGGGGATAGGTTTCGATTTGGTAACTACCGATCATACCCTATGACATTCCGCAAACGCCATCCCTCTATCCCTCGTAGTCTCCGAGGACCTCTCACCATCTTTGTACCAGGTCGGTGGACCGAGGGTGGCAAAAGCGCCTGGAGCTCGGGACGTCACCCTCTATCCGACGGGATAGGATAGACCGCCCAAAATTGCCCCGTTCCAGGTGAAAATGTGGCATTTCCGAAAAACCAAAAATTTGTATGGAGGCGGGATGAAGGGATGGAAATCCCTCAAATCGGGATAGCCCCTAAGAGGGATCCCACCGAGGGATGGAAACGCGCCATGGCCGCCGACCACCTATCCCGCACGGTCTTGGAGATATTTCCATCCTAAAAAAAAAATGGCCACTTTTGTACGGGGACGGGACGAAGGGGGCGGGATGGGAGGATAAAGTTTATCCGAGCGGTTGGACCACCCCGATAGACGGTCGTCCCCCAAAGACACCGTTCCTCTATCTCCGATACTTTCGGGGCTATCCCACTTTGAAAAGTTCAAAAAAGTTGTATGGAGTTTAAAAAAAATGTATGAAAGGGGTGGGGATGAGTGGTTCTGTGGCGACTACCGATCATACCCTATGACTTTCCGCAAACGCCACTTTTCTATCCCGCACACTTTCCGAGATCCCGTCGCCATATTTTTACCACCTCGGTGGATCGACTTTTCCGTATTTTTCCCATTCCTCATTTTCGACCCCCTATACGATTGGGTAAAAAAATTTGCCCCCCCCACCCCCCTTCCCGGATGGTTATATGAGTAGATAGGTGAGTCTGTCAGTGGGTGTTCGGCTTTATTATTGTTAACTAGATTTCGCGTGCTGCCGCGGGCTGCAAGCAGCCCGCGGGGGCGCGGTTGTGAGTTGGGTGCTGTTATTTGCCCTAGTTGTGAGTTGGGTGAGTTTGGTTTTGGCTCTTTGTTTTGTAAATCGTGAAAATTTTAACAAATATAAAGATAGTAAATATAGGGGGGAGGAGGGAGGGGGAGGGGGAGTCGGGTGTTGGCAATAGATCACCCTCGTTGAGACCTTTCAAATGATACCCAACACGGGGGGTCTACCTGTTGCCGTTGACCATGGTCTACTGAGTAGACCGGAATTGTCAAATTTTTAAATTTGGTCTACTCTAAAAAATTTGTCTCACCGAGACGTCTGCTATGAGTCCAAACACGACCCGGCTGCGTCAAGTCGTTTCCGAGTTACAACCGGGGGGGTTGAAGAGGGGTTCAAATTTTTTATCTCGCGGAGACGTCTCCTATGAGCCCAAACACGACCCGGCTGCGTCAAGTCGTTTCAGAGTTACAACCGGGGGGGGTTGGAGGGGGGTTCAATTTTTTTGTCTCGGTGAGACGACTCCTATGAGCCCAAACACGACCCGGTTGTGACTCGCCGTTTCCGAGTTACGACCGAGGGGGTTGGAGAGGGGTTCAAATTTTTTATCTCGAGGAGACGTCTCCGATGACCCCAAACACGACCCGGCTGCGTCTCATCGTTTCCGAGTTACGGCCGAGGGGGTTGGAGGGGGGTTCAAATATTTTATCTCGGGAAGAGGTCTCCAATGACCCCAAACACGACCCGGTTGCGTCGAGCCGTTTCCGAGTTACGGCCGGGGGGGTTGGAGGGGGGTTCAAATTTTTTATCTCGAGGAGACGTCTCCAATGACCCCAAACACGACCCGGTTGCGTAGAGCCGTTTCCGAGTTACGGCCGGGGGGGTTGGAGGGGGGTTCAAATTTTTTATCTCGAGGAGACGTCTCCAATGACCCCAAACACGACCCGGTTGCGTAGAGCCGTTTCCGAGTTACGGCCGGGGGGGTTGGAGGGGGGGGTCAAATTTTTTATCTCGGTGATACTTCTCCTATGAGTCCAAACACGACCCGGCTGCGTCAAGTCGTTTCCGAGTTACAACTGAGGGGGGTTGAGGGGGGGGTCAAATTATTTATCTCGGGGAGACGTCTCCTATGAGCCCAAACACGACCCGGTTGTGACGCGCCGTTTCCAAGTTACGGCCGGGGGAGTTTGGAGGGAGGAGGGGAGGTAACGGTCCCGGGGGGTGGACCTCGTAGAGAAAAGGCCATCACCCGAAGAGACCGCCCTTCAATCCCTGGTGGTTTCGGAGATATCCCACTTTGATGAGTCCAAAAAAGTTGTATGGAGTTTAAAAAAATGTATGAACGGGATGGGAATGACTCGTTCTGTGGCAATTACCGATAACCCTTTATGACTATCCGCAAACGCCACCCTTCTATCCCTCATAGTCTCCGAGGACCTTTCACCCACTTTTTACCAGGTCGGTGGACGGAGATCAGGATGGCTCCCCTGGAAGCATCGAACCTAGAGATGGCAACTCGCCATGGCCACCGACCACCTATCCCGCATGGTTTTGGAGATATTCCCATCCCTTTCACCTAAAAATGCCACATTTGTACGGAGGCGGGATGAAGGGGGCGGGATGGGAGGATAAAGTTTATCCGAGAAGTAGGATCACCACTATAGATGGTCATCCCCCAAAGACGCCACCATTCTATTCCCGGTGGTTTCAGAGATATCCCAGTTGGATGAGTCCAAAAAAGTTAGTTGTATGGAGTTTAAAAAAAATGTATGAAAGGGGTAGCCGAAGGGAATGGACTTTCGCGGCTCTCCGGTCACGGTTGCCGCCGCTGCGGCCCTCGAGTCCTGGGACGCGAATTCCTCGGAAGGGGGCCGGGGGGGCGGGTCGCGCTGCGCGCTCCCCTATCCCCCCCTATCCCCCCTCCTCGTCTTTCGCACCCTCCGCGGCGGGTCGACCGCCCTCGTTTAAAGGTGCAAAATCGCAGACACCGCCCCTCTATCCCCGGTCGTTTCGGAGATATTCCACTTTGATGAGTCCAAAAAAGTTGTATGGAGTTTGAAAAAAAATGTATGAAAGGGGTGGGAATGACTCGCTCTGTGGCAACTACCGATGACCCTCTATGACTATCCGCAAACGCCACCCTTCTATCCCTCATAGTCTCCGAGGACCTCTCACCGACTTTGTACCAGGTCGGTGGACAGAGATCGGGATGGCTCCCCTGGAAACATCCCACCGAGGGATGAAAACGCGCCATGGCCGCCGACCACCTATCCCGCACGGTTTTGGGTATATTCCCATCCCTTTCACCCAAAAATGCCACATTTGTACGAAGGCGGGATGAAGGGGGCGGGATGGGAGGATAAAGTTTATCCGAGAAGTTGGACCATCACTATAGATGGTTATCCCTCAAAGACACCGTCCACCTATTCCCGGTGGTTTCGGAGATATCCCACTTCGAATAGTCCAAAAAAGTTGTATGGAGTTTAAAAAAAATGTATGAACGGGATGGGGATGGGTCTCGATTTGGTAACTGCCGATGACCCTCTATGACTATCCGCAAACGCCACCTTTCTATCCCTCATAGTCTCCGAGGACCGTTCACCAACTTTTTACCAGCTCGGTGGACGGAGATCGGGATGGCCTCCCTGGAAGCATCCCATCGAGGGATGAAAACGCGCCATGACCACCGACCACCTATCCCGCATGGGTTTGGAGATATTTCCATCCTTCAAAAAAAATGGCCACTTTAGTACGGAGACGGGATGAAGGGGGCGGGATGGGAGGATAAAGTTTATCCGAGCAGTTGGACCATCACTATAGATGGTTATCCCTCAAAGACACCGTACACCTATTTCCGCTGGTTTCGGAGATATCCCACTTTGAAAATTTCAAAAAAAGTTGTATGGAGTTTAAAAAAAATGTATGAACGGGATGGGGATGGGTCTCGATTTGGTAACTGCCGATGACCGTCTATGACATTCCGCAAACGCCACCCTTCTATCCCTCATAGGCTCCGAGGACCTCTCACCATCTTTGTACCAGGTCGGTGGACGGAGATCGGGATGGCCCCCCTGGAAGCATCCCACCGAGGGATGAAAACGCGCTATTACCACCGACCACCTATCCCGCATGGGTTTGGAGATATTTCCATCCCTTTCGCCGAAAAGAGCATTCATGTATGGAGCCGGGATAGACGGGGCGGGATAGGGGGATAAAGTTTATCCGCGAAGTTGGACCACCACGATAGCTGATCGCTCCCGAAGAAACCACCCCTCTATCCCCTATACTTTCGGAGTTATCCCACTTTGAAAATTTCAAAAAAAGTTGTATGGAGTTTAAAAAAAATGTATGAACGGGATGGGGATAGGTTTCGATTTGGTAACTACCGGTCATACCCTATGACATTTCGCAAACGCCATCCCTCTATCCCTAATACTTTCCGAGGACCTCTCACCATTTTTGTACCAGGTCGGTGGACCGAGGGTGGCGAAAGTGCCTGGAGCTCGGGACGTCACCCTCTATCCGACGGGATGGGATAGGCCGCCCAAAATCGCCCCGTTCCAGGTGAAAAAGTTGCTTTTCCGAAAAACCAAAAATTTGTATGGAGACGGGATGAAGGGATGGAAATCCCGCAAATCGGGATAGCCCCTAAGAAGCATCCCACCGAGGGATGGAAACGCGCCATGGCCACTACTGAAGTAGCTCCTATCCTTCAACGGATATCCCCATCCCTTTCGCCGAAAGGGCCACTTTTGTACGGGGACGGGATGAAGGGGGCGGGATAGGGGGATAAAGTTTATCCGAGCGGTTGGACCACCGCGATAGACGGTCGTCCCCCAAAGACACCGTTCCTCTATCTCCGATACTTTCGGGGCTATCCCACTTTGAAAAGTTCAAAAAAGTTGTATGGAGTTTAAAAAAAATTATTATTGTTAACTAGATTTCGCGTGCTGCCGCGGGCTGCAAGCAGCCCGCGGGGGCGCGGTTGTGAGTTGGGTGCTGTTATTTGCCCTAGTTGTGAGTTGGGTGAGTTTGGTTTTGGCTCTTTGTTTTGTAAATCGTGAAAATTTTAACAAATATAAAGATAGTAAATATAGAGGGGAGGAGGGAGGGGGAGGGGGAGTCGGGTGTTGGCAATAGATCACCCTCGTTGAGACCTTTCAAATGATACCCAACACGGGGGGTCTACCTGTTGCCGTTGACCATGGTCTACTGAGTAGACCGGAATTGTCAAATTTTTAAATTTGGTCTACTCTAAAAAATTTGTCTTACCGAGACGTCTGCTATGAGTCCAAACACGACCCGACTGCGTCAAGTCGTTTCCGAGTTACAACCGGGGGGGTTGAAGAGGGGTTCAAATTTTTTATCTCGCGGAGACGTCTCCTATGAGCCCAAACACGACCCGGCTGCGTCAAGTCGTTTCCGAGTTACAACCGGGGGGGTTGGAGAGGGGTTCAAATTTTTTATCTCGAGGAGACGTCTCCGATGACCCCAAACACGACCCGGCTGCGTCTCATCGTTTCCGAGTTACGGCCGAGGGGGTTGGAGGGGGGTTCAAATATTTTATCTCGCAGAGACATCTCCTTTGAGCCCAAACACTACCCAGCTGCGTCAAGTCGTTTCCGAGTTACAACCGGGGGGGTGGAGGGGGGTTCAAATTTTTTATCTCGGGGAGACGTCTCCTATGAGCCCAAACACGACCCGGTTGTGACTCGCCGTTTCCGAGTTACGACCGAGGGGGTTGGAGAGGGGTTCAAATTTTTTATCTCGAGGAGACGTCTCCGATGACCCCAAACACGACCCGGCTGCGTCTCATCGTTTCCGAGTTACGGCCGAGGGGGTTGGAGGGGGGTTCAAATATTTTATCTCGCAGAGACATCTCCTTTGAGCCCAAACACGACACGGCTGCGTCAAGTCGTTTCCGAGTTACGGCCGAGGGGGTTGAAGAGGGGTTCAAATTTTTTATCTCGGCAAGACGTCTCCTATGAGCCCAAACACGACCCGGCTGCGTCAAGTCGTTTCCGAATTACGACCGGGGGGGTTGAAGGGGGGTTCAAATTTTTTATCTCGGGGAGACGTCTCCTATGAGCCCAAATACGACCCGGCTGCGTCAAGTCGTTTCCGAGTTACGGCCGAGGGGGTTGAAGGGGGGTTCAAATTTTTTATCTCGTGGAGACGTCTCCTATGACCCCAAACATGACCCGGCTGCGTCGAGCCGTTTCCGAGTTACGGCCGGGGGGGTTTGGAGGGAGGAGGGGAGGTGACGGTCCCGGGGGGTGGACCTCGTAGAGAAACGGCTATCACCCGAAGAGATCGCCCTTCCATCCCCGGTGGTTTCGGAGATATCTCACTTTGATGAGTCCAAAAAAATTGTATGGAGTTAAAAAAAATGTATGAACGGGATGGGGATGACTCGTTCTGTGGCAACTACCGATGACCCTTTATGACTATCCGCAAACGCCACCCTTCTATCCCTCATAGTCTCCGAGGACCTTTCACCCACTTTTTACCAGGTCGGTGGACGGAGATCGGGATGGCTCCCCTGGAAGCATCGAACCTAGAGATGGGAACTCGCCATGGCCACCGACCACCTATCCCGCATGGTTTTGGAAATATTCCCATCCCTTTCACCCAAAAATGCCACATTTGTACGGAGGCGGGATGAAGGGGGCGGGATGGGAGGATAAAGTTTATCCGAGAAGTAGGATCACCACTATAGATGGTCATCCCCCAAAGACGCCACACCTCTATTCCCGGTGGTTTCAGAGATATCCCAGTTGGATGAGACCAAAAAAGTTGTATGGATTTTAAAAAAAATGTATGAAAGGGTTGGCCGAAGGGAATGGACTTTCGCGGCTCTCCGGTCATGGTTGCCGCCGCTGCGGCCCTCGAGTCCGGGGACGCGAATTCCTCGGAGGGGGGCCGGGGGGGCGGGTCGCGCTGCGCGCTCCCCTATCCCCCCCTATCCCCCCTCCTCGTCTTTCGCCCCCCCGGCCTCGAGACCCTCCGCGGCGGGTCGACCGCCCTCGTTTAAAGGTGCAAAATCGCAGACACCGTCGCTCTATCCCCGGTGGTTTAGGAGGTATCCCATTTCGAATAGTGCAAAAAAATTGTATGGAGTTTAAAAAAAATGTATGAACGGGATGGGGATGGGTCTCGATTTGGTAACTGCCAATGACCCTCTATGACTATCCGCAAACGCCAACCTTCTATCCCTCATAGTCTCCGAGGACCTCTCACCGACTTTGTACCAGGTCGGTGGACGGAGATCGGGATGGCCCCCCTGGAAGCATCCCATCTAAGGATGGAAAGGCGCCATGGCCGCCGACCACCTATCCCGCACGGTTTTGGAGATAATCCCATCCCTTTGGGCGAAAATGCCATTTTTGTATGGGGACGGGATGAAGGGAGCGGGATGGGAGGATAAAGTTTATCCGAGCAGTTGGACCACCACGATAGATGGTTATCCCTCACAGACACCGCTCACCTATTTCCGATGGTTTCGGAGATATCCCACTTCGAATAGTCCAAAAAAGTTGTATGGAGTTAAAAAAAAATGTATGAACGGGATGGGGATGACTCGTGATTTGGTAACTGCCGATGACCCTCTATGACATTCCGCAAACGCCACCCTTCTATCCCTCATAGTCTCCGGGGACCGTTCACCAACTTTTTACCAGGTCGGTGGACGAAGATCGGGATGGCCCCCCTGGAAGCATCCCACCGAGGGATGAAAACGCGCCATTGCCACCGACCACCTATCCCGCATGGGTTTGGAGATATTTCCATCCCTTTCGCCGAAAAGAGCATTCATGTATGGAGCCGGGATAGACGGGGCGGGATAGGGGGATAAAGTTTATCCGAGAAGTTGGACCACGACGATAGTCGATCGCTCCCGAAGAAACCACCCCTCTATCCCCTATACTTTCGGAGATATCCCACTTTGAAAATTTCAAAAAAAGTTGTATGGAGTTTAAAAAAAATGTATGAACGGGATGGGGATGGGTCTCGTTTTGGTAACTACCGATCATACCCTATGACATTCCGCAAACGCCATCCCTCTATCCCTAATACTTTCCGAGGACCTCTCACCATCTTTGTACCAGGTCGGTGGACCGAGGGTGGCAAGAGTGCCTGGAGATCTTGAGGTCACCCTCTATCCGACGGGATAGGATAGGCCGCCCAAAATCGCCCCGTTCCAGGTGAAAAAGTTGCTTTTCCGAAAAACCAAAAATTTGTATGGAGACGGGATGAAGGGATGGAAATTCCTCAAATCGGGATAGCCCCTAAGAAGGATCCCACCGAGGGATGGAAACGCGCCATGGCCGCCGACCACCTATCCCGCACGGTCTTGGAGATATTTCCATCCTAAAAAAAAAATGGCCACTTTTGTACGGGGACGGGATGAAGGGGGCGGGATGGGAGGATAAAGTTTATCCCGGCAGTTGGACCATCACTATCGATGGCTATCCCTCAAAGACACCGTCCCTCTATCCCCGGTGGTTTAGGAGGTATACCACTTTGAAAAGTTCAAAAAAGTTGTATGGAGTTTAAAAAAAATGTATGAAAGGGGTGGGGATGAGTGGTTCTGTGGTAACTGCCGATGACCCCCTATGACTATCCGCAAACGCCACCTTTCTATCCCGCACACTTTTCGAGATCCCGTCGCCGACTTTTTACCAGGTCGGTTTACCGAAGGTCCTGATTTAATTTCTCGACAACTTTTGTTCTTCTTCACGATGAACTCCCCCCACCTCTCCCCCCACCACTCCTTCCCGGAGAACTTTGTCACTATATCGGTCAGTGGGTGTTCGGCTTTATTAGTGTTAACTAGATTTCGCGTGCTGCCGCGGGCTGCAAGCAGCCCGCGGGGGCGCGGTTGTGAGTTGGGTGCTGTTATTTGCCCTAGTTGTGAGTTGGGTGAGTTTGGTTTTGGCTCTTTGTTTTGTAAATCGTGAAGATTTATTAAATTAAAACAATATATATATAAAGATATAAGGGTGTAAGCAAGGGTGGAGGGGGAGGGGGAGTCGGGTGGTGGCAATAGATCACCCTCGTTGAGACCTTTCAAAGGATACCCAACACGGGGGGTCTACCTGTTGCCGTTGACCATGGTCTACCGAGTAGACCGGAATTGTCAAATTTTTAAATTTGGTCTACTCTAAAAAATTTGTCTTCCCGAGACGTCTCCTATGAGCCCAAACACGACCCGGCTGCGTCAAGTCGTTTCCGAATTACGACCGGGGGGGTTGAAGGGGGGTTCAAAATTTTTATCTCGGGGAGACGTCTACTATGAGCCCAAACACGACCCGGCTGCGTCAAGTCGTTTCCGAGTTACGGCCGAGGGGGTTGAAGGGGGGTTCAAAATTTTTATCTCGGGGAGACGTCTCATATGAGCCCAAACACGACCCGGCTGCGTCAAGTCCTTTCCGAGTTACGGCCGAGGGGGTTGAAGAGGGGTTCAAATTTTTTATCTCGGCAAGACGTCTCCTATGAGCCCAAACACGACCCGGCTGCGTCAAGTCGTTTTCGAATTACGACCGGGGGGGTTGAAGGGGGGTTCAAAATTTTTATCTCGGGGAGACGTCTCCTATGAGCCCAAACACGACCCGGTTGCGTCAAGTCGTTTCCGAGTTACAACCGGGGGGGTTGGAGGGGGGTTCAAATTTTTTATCTCGCAGAGACGTCTCCAATGACCCCAAACACGACCCGGCTGCGTCGAGCCGTTTCCGAGTTAGGGCCGGGGGGGTTTGGAGGGAGGAGGGGAGGTAACGGTCCCGGGGGGTGGACCTCGTAGAGAAACGGCCATCACCCAAAGAGACCGCCCTTCAATCCCCGGTGGTTTCGGAGATATCTCACTTTGATGAGTCCAAAAAAATTGTATGGAGTTAAAAAAATGTATGAACGGGATGGGGATGATTCGTTCTGTGGCAACTACCGATGACCCTTTATGACTATCCGCAAACGCCACCCTTCTATCCCTCATAGTCTCCGAGGACCTTTCACCCACTTTTTACCAGGTCGGTGTACGGGATCGGGATGGCTCCCCTGGAAGCATCGAACCTAGAGATGGGAACTCGCCATGGCCACCGACCACCTATCCCGCATGGTTTTGGAGATATTCCCATCCCTTTCACCCAAAAATGCCACATTTGTACGGAGGCGGGATGAAGGGGGCGGGATGGGAGGATAAAGTTTATCCGAGAAGTAGGATCACCACTATAGATAGTCATCCCCCAAAAACGCCACCCCTCTATCCCCGGTGGTTTCGGAGATATCCCACTTTGATGAGTCCAAAAAAGTTGTATGGAGTTTAAAAAAAATGTATGAAAGGGATGGCCGAAGGGAATGGACTTTCGCGGCTCTCCGGTCACGGTTGCCGCCGCTGCGGCCCTCGAGTCCGGGGACGCGAATTCCTCGGAGGGGGGCCGGGGGGGCGGGTCGCGCTGCGCGCTCCCCTATCCCCCCCTATCCCCCCTCCTCGTCTTTCGCCCCCCCGGCCTCGAGACCCTCCGCGGCGGGTCGACCGCCCTCGTTTGAAGGTGCAAAATCGCAGAGACCGCTCCTCTATCCCCGGTGGTTTCGGAGATATTCCACTTTGATGAGTCCAAAAAAGTTGTATGAAGTTTGAAAAAAATGTATGAAAGGGGTGGGAATGACTCGCTCTGTGGCAACTACCGATGACCCTCTATGACTATCCGCAAACGCCACCCTTCTATCCCTCATGGTTTCCGAGGACCTCCCACCGACTTTTTACCAGGTCGGTGGACGGAGATCGGGATGGCCCCCTGGAAGCATCCCACCGAGGGATGAAAACGCGCCATGGCCACTACTGAAGTAGCTCCTATCATTCAACGGATATCCCCATCCCTTTCTCCGAAAATGCCACTTTTGTATGGGGACGGGATGAAGAGGGCGGGATGGGAGGATAAAGTTTATCCGAGTAGTTGGACCACGACGATAGATGGTTATCCCTCAAAGACATCGCCCACCTATTTTCGGTGGTTTCGGAGATATCCCACTTTTAGTAGTCCAAAAAAGTTGTATGGAGTTTAAAAAAAATGTATGAAAGGGATGGGGATGACTCGTGATTTGGTAACTGCCGATGACCCTCTATGACTATCCGCAAACGCCACCCTTCTATCCCTCATAGTCTCCGAGGACCTCCCACCGACTTTTTACCAGGTCGGTGGACGGAGATCGGGATGGTCCCCTAAAAGCATCCCATCGAGGGATGAAAACGCGCCATTGCCACCGACCACCTATCCCGCACGATTTTGGAGATATTCCCATCCCTTTGGGCGACAATGCCATTTTTGTATGGGGACGGGATGAAGGGGGCGGGATGGGAGGATAAAGTTTATCCGAGAAGTTGGACCATCACTATAGATGGTTATCCCTCAAAGACACCGCCCACCTATTTCCGGTGGGTTCGGAGATATCCCACTTCGAATAGTCCAAAAAAGTTGTATGGAGTTTAAAAAAAATGTATGAACGGGATGGGGATGGGTCTCGATTTGGTAACTGCCGATGACCCTCTATGACTATCCGCAAACGCCACCCTTCTATCCCTCCTAGTCTCCGAGGACCATTCACCAACTTTTTACCAGGTCGGTGGACGAAGATCGGGATGGCCCCCCTGGAAGCATCCCACCGAGGGATGAAAACGCGCCATAGCGACCACGTCCCTGTCCCCTACGGTTTTCACGATATTTCCATCCCTTTCGCCAAAAAGAGCATTCATGTATGGAGCCGGGATAGACGGGGCGGGATAGGGGGATAAAGTTTATCCCAGCAGTTAGACCACTACGATAGTTGATCGCTCCCGAAGAAACCACCCCTCTATCCCCTATACTTTCGGAGTTATCCCACTTTGAAAATTTCAAAAAAAGTTGTATGGAGTTTAAAAAAAATGTATGAACGGGATGGGGATAGGTTTCGATTTGGTAACTACCGATCATACCCTATGACATTCCGCAAACGCCATCCCTCTATCCCTTTTACTTTCCGAGGACCTCTCACCATCTTTGTACCAGGTCGGTGGACCGAGGGTGGCAAAAGTGCCTGAAGATCTTGAGGTCACCCTCTATCCGACGGGATGGGATAGGCCGTCCAAAATTGCCCCGTTCCAGGTGAAAATGTGGCTTTTCCGAAAAACCAAAAATTTGTATGGAGGCGGGATGAAGGGATGGAAATTCCTCAAATCGGGATAGCCCCTAAGAGGGATCCCACCGAGGGATGGAAGCGCGCCATGGCCGCCGACCACCTATCCCGCACGGTCTTGGAGATATTTCCATCCTTCAAAAAAAATGGCCACTTTTGTACGGGGACGGGACGAAGGGGGCGGGATGGGAGGATAAAGTTTATCCGAGCGGTTGGACCACCCCGATAGACGGTCGTCCCCCAAAGACACCGTTCCTCTATCTCCGATACTTTCGGGGCTATCCCACTTTGAAAAGTTCAAAAAAGTTGTATGGAGTTTAAAAAAAATGTATGAAAGGGGTGGGGATGAGTGGTTCTGTGGCGACTACCGATCATACCCTATGACTTTCCGCAAACGCCATCCCTCTATCCCTTTTACTTTCCGAGGACCTCTCACCATCTTTTTACCAGGTCGGTTTACCGAAGGTCCTGATTTAATTTCTCGACAACTTTTTTTCCTCTTCACGATGAACTCCCCCCACCGCTCCCCCCACCCCTCCTTCCCGGAGAACTTTGTCAATGATCGGTCAGTGGGTGTTCGGCTTTATTAGTGTTAACTAGATTTCGCGTGCTGCCGCGGGCTGCAAGCAGCCCGCGGGGGCGCGGTTGTGAGTTGGGTGCTGTTATTTGCCCTAGTTGTGAGTTGGGTGAGTTTGGTTTTGGCTCTTTGTTTTGTAATTCGTGAGGAATTACAATGATAGATGTGTGATTATTATAAGAGGTGGGTAAAAATAGAGGGGGGAGGGGGGAGTCGGGTGGTGGCAATAGATCACCCTCGTTGAGACCTTTCAAATGACACCCAACACGAGGGGTCTACTTGTAACCGTTAACATGGTCTACTGAGTAGACCTGAATTGTCAAATTTTGAAATTTAGTCTACTCTAAAAAATTTGTCTTCCCGAGACGTCTGCTATGAGTCCAAACACGACCCGGTTGCGTCAATTCGTTTCCGAATTACGGCCGAGGGGGTCGAAGGGGGGTTCAAAATTTTTATCTCGGGGAGACGTCTCATATGAGCCCAAACACGACTCGGCTGCGTCAAGTCGTTTCCGAGTTACGGCCGAGGGGGTTGGAGGGGGGTTCAAAATTTTTATCTCGGGGAGACGTCTCATATGAGCCCAAACACGACCCGGCTGCGTCAAGTCGTTTCCGAGTTACGGCCGAGGGGGTTGAAGGGGGGTTCAAAATTTTTATCTCGGGGAGACGACTCATATGAGCCCAAACACGACCCGGCTGCGTCAAGTCGTTTCCGAGTTACAACCGGGGGGGGGTTGAAGAGGGGTTCAAATTTTTTATCTCTCGGAGACGTCTCCTATGAGCCCAAACAGGAACCGGTTGTGACGCGCCGTTTCCGAGATACGGCCGAGGGGGTTGGAGGGGGGGTTCAAATTTTTTATCTCGCGGAGACGTCTCCTATGAGCCCAAACACGACCCGGTTGTGACTCGCCGTTTCCGAGTTACGACCGAGGGGGTTGGAGGGGGGTTCAAATTTTTTATCTCGAGGAGACGTCTCCGATGACCCCAAACACGACCCGGCTGCGTCTCATCGTTTCCGAGTTACGGCCGAGGGGGTTGGAGGGGGGGTTCAAATATTTTATCTCGAGGAGACGTCTCCTATGAGCCCAAACACGACCCGGTTGTGACTCGCCGTTTCCGAGTTACGACCAAGGGGGTTGGAGGGGGGTTCAAATATTTTATCTCGGGGAGAGGTCTCCAATGACCCCAAACACGACCCGGTTGCGTAGAGCCGTTTCCGAGTTACGGCCGGGGGGGTTTGGAGGGAGGAGGGGAGGTGACGGTCCCGGGGGGTGGACCTCGTAGAGAAACGGCCATCACCCGAAGAGACCGCCCTTCAATCCCCGGTGGTTTCGGAGATATCCCACTTTGATGAGTCCAAAAAAGTTGTATGAAGTTAAAAAAAATGTATGAACGGGATGGGGATGACTCGTTCTGTGGCAATTACCGATAACCCTTTATGACTATCCGCAAACGCCACCCTTCTATCCCTCATAGTCTCCGAGGACCTCTCACCGACTTTGTACCAGGTCGGTGGACAGAGATCGGGATGGCTCCCCTGGAAACATCCCACCGAGGGATGAAAACGCGCCATGGCCGCCGACCACCTATCCCGCATGGTTTTGGAGATATTCCCATCCCTTTCACCCAAAAATGCCACATTTGTACGGAGGCGGGATGAAGGGGGCGGGATGGGAGGATAAAGTTTATCCGAGAAGTAGGATCACCACTATAGATGGTCATCCCCCAAAGACGCCACCCCTCTATTCCCGGTGGTTTCAGATATATCCCAGTTGGATGAGACCAAAAAAGTTGTATGGAGTTTAAAAAAAATGTATGAAAGGGATGGCCGAAGGGAATGGACTTTCGCGGCTCTCCGGTCACGGTTGCCGCCGCTGCGGCCCTCGAGTCCGGGGACGCGAATTCCTCGGAGGGGGGCCGGGGGGGCGGGTCGCGCTGCGCGCTCCCCTATCCCCCCCTATCCCCCCTCCTCGTCTTTCGCCCCCCCGGCCTCGAGACCCTCCGCGGCGGGTCGACTGCCCTCGTTTGAAGGTGCAAAATCGCAGACACCGTCCCTCTATCCCCGGTGGTTTAGGAGGTATTCCACTTTGATGAGTCCAAAAAAGTTGTATGGAGTTTAAAAAAAATGTATGAACGGGATAGGGATGGGTTTCGATTTGGTAACTGCCGATGACCCTCTATGATATTCCGCAAACGCCATCCCTCTATCCCTCGTAGTCTCCGAGGACCTCTCACCATCTTTGTACCAGGTCGGTGGACGGAGATCGGGATGGCCCCCCTGGAAGTATCCCACCTAGGTATGGAAAGGCACCATGAAGACCACCCACCTATCCCGCACGGTTTTGGGTATATTCCCATCCCTTTCACCCAAAAATGCCACATTTGTACGAAGGCGGGATGAAGGGGGCGGGATGGGAGGATAAAGTTTATCCGAGAAGTTGGACCATCACTATAGATGGTTATCCCTCAAAGACACCGTCCACCTATTCCCGGTGGTTTCGGAGATATCCCACTTCGAATAGTCCAAAAAAGTTGTATTGAGTTTAAAAAAAATGTATGAACGGGATGGGGGTGGGTCTCGATTTGGTAACTGCCTATGACCCTCTATGACTATCCGCAAACGCCACCTTTCTATCCCTCATAGTCTCCGAGGATCGTTCACCAACTTTTTACCAGCTCGGTGGACGGAGATCGGGATGGCCTCCCTGAAAGCATCCCATCGAGGGATGAAAACGCGCCATGACCACCGACCACCTATCCCGCATGGGTTTGGAGATATTTCCATCCTTCAAAAAAAATGGCCACTTTTGTATGGGGACGGGATGAAGGGGGCGGGATGGGAGGATAAAGTTTATCCGAGAAGTTGGACCATCACTATAGATGGTTATCCCTCAAAGACACCGTTCACCTATTCCCGGTGGTTTCGGAGATATCCCACTTCGAATAGTCCAAAAAAGTTGTATGGAGTTTAAAAAAAATGTATGAACGGGATAGGGATAGGTTTTGATTTGGTAACTGCCGATGACCCTCTATGACTATCCGCAAACGCCACCCTTCTATCCCTCATAGTCTCCGAGGACCGTTCACCAACTTTTTACCAGATCGGTGGACGAAGATCGGGATGGCCCCCCTGGAAGCATCCCACCGAGGGATGAAAACGCGCTATTATCACCGACCACCTATCCCGCATGGGTTTGGAGATATTTCCATCCCTTTCGCCGAAAAGAGCATTCATGTATGGAGCCGGGATAGACGGGGCGGGATAGGGGGATAAAGTTTATCCGCGAAGTTGAACCACCACGATAGCTGATCGCTCCCGAAGAAACCACCCCTCTATCCCCTATACTTTCGGAGTTATCCCACTTTGAAAATTTCAAAAAAAGTTGTATGGAGTTTAAAAAAAATGTATGAACGGGATGGGGATAGGTTTCGATTTAGTAACTACCGATCATACCCTATGACATTCCGCAAACGCCATCCCTCTATCCCTAATACTTTCCGAGGACCTCTCACCATCTTTGTACCAGGTCGGTGGACCGAGGGTATCAAAAGCGCCTGGAGCTCGGGACGTCACCCTCTATCCGACGGGATGGGATAGACCGCCCAAAATCGCCCCGTTCCAGGTGAAAAAGTTGCTTTTCCGAAAAACCAAAAATTTGTATGGAGACGGGATGAAGGGATGGAAATCCCTCAAATCGGGATAGCCCCTAAGAAGCATCCCACCGAGGGATGGAAACGCGCCACGGCCGCCGACCACTTATCCCGCACGGTTTTGGAGATATTTCCATCCTAAAAAAAAAAATGGCCACTTTTGTACGGGGACGGGACGAAGGGGGCGGGATAGGGGGATAAAGTTTATCCGAGCGGTTGGACCACCGCGATAGACGGTCGTCCCCCAAAGACACCATTCCTCTATCTCCGATACTTTCGGGGCTATCCCACTTTGAAAAGTTCAAAAAAGTTGTATGGAGTTTAAAAAAAATGTATGAAAGGGGTGGGGATGAGTGGTTCTGTGGTAACCGCCGATGACCCTCTATGACTTTCCGCAAACGCCATCCCGCTATCCCTTACACTTTCCGAGATCCCGTCGCCATATTTTTACCACCTCGGTGGATCGACTTTTCCGTATTTTTCCCATTCCTCATTTTCGACCCCCTATACGATTGGGTAAAAAAATTTGCCCCCCCCACCCCCCTTCCCGGATGGTTATATGAGTAGATAGGTGAGTCTGTCAGTGGGTGTTCGGCTTTATTATTGTTAACTAGATTTCGCGTGCTGCCGCGGGCTGCAAGCAGCCCGCGGGGGCGCGGTTGTGAGTTGGGTGCTGTTATTTGCCCTAGTTGTGAGTTGGGTGAGTTTGGTTTTGGCTCTTTGTTTTGTAATTCGTGAGGAATTACAATGATAGATGTGTGATTATTATAAGAGGTGGGTAAAAATAGAGGGGGGAGGGGGGAGTCGGGTGGTGGCAATAGATCACCCTCGTTGAGACCTTTCAAATGACACCCAACACGAGGGGTCTACTTGTAACCGTTAACATGGTCTACTGAGTAGACCTGAATTGTCAAATTTTGAAATTTAGTCTACTCTAAAAAATTTGTCTTCCCGAGACGTCTGCTATGAGCCCAAACACGACCCCGCTGCGTCAAGTCGTTTCCGAGTTACGGCCAAGGGGGTTGAAGGGGGGTTCAAAATTTTTATCTCGGGGAGACGTCTCATATGAGCCCAAACACGACCCGGCTGCGTTGCGCCGTTTCCGAGTTACGGCCGAGGGGGTTGAAGAGGGGTTCAAAATTTTTATCTCGGGGAGACGTCTCATATGAGCCCAAACACGACCCGGCTGCGTCAAGTCGTTTCCGAGTTACGGCCGAGGGGGTTGAAGAGGGGTTCAAAATTTTTATCTCGGGGAGACGTCTCATATGAGCCCAAACACGACCCGGCTGCGTCAAGTCGTTTCCGAGTTACGGCCGAGGGGGTTGGAAGGGGGTTCAAATATTTTATCTCGGGGACACGTCTCCGATGACCCCAAACACGACCCGGCTGCGTCTCATCGTTTCCGAGTTACGGCCGGGGGGGTTGGAGGGGGTTCAAATTTTTTATCTCGGGGAGGGGAGGTGACGGTCCCGGGGGGTGGAACTCGTAGAGAAACGACCATCACCCGAAGAGACCGCCCTTCAATCCCCGATGGTTTCGGAGATATGCCACTTTGTTAAGTCCAAAAAAGTTGTATGGAGTTTGAAAAAATGTATGAACGGGATGGGGATGACTCGTTCTGTGGCAATTACCGATGACCCTCTATGACTATCCGCAAACGTCACCCTTCTATCCCTCATAGTCTCCGAGGACCTTTCACCCACCCAAAAATGCCACATTTGTACGGAGGCGGGATGAAGAGGGCGGGATGGGAGGATAAAGTTTATCCGAGAAGTAGGATCACCACTATAAATGGTCATCCCCCAAAGACGCCACCCCTCTATTCCCGGTGGTTTCGGAGATATCCCAGTTGGATGAGACCAAAAAAGTTGTATGGAGTTTAAAAAATTTATGAATCGGATGGAGATGACTCGTTCTGTGGTAACTACCGATGACTCCCTATGACATTCCGCAAATGCCATCCTTCTATTCCTCATAGTTTCCGAGGACCTCTCACCATCTTTGTACCAGGTCGGTGGACCGAGGGTGGCAAGAGCGCCTAGAGCTCGGGACGTCACCCTCTATCCGATGGGATGGGACAGTTCGCCCCGCGTTGCCCCGTTCCAGGTGAAAAAGTTGCTGTTCCCACAAATAAAAAATTTGTTTGGAGGCGGGATGAAGGGATGGAAATCCCGAAAATTGGGATGGTCCCCTGGAAGCATCCCACTGAGGGATGAAAACGCGCCATGGCCACTACTGAAGTAGCTCCTATCCTTCAACGGATATCCCCATCCCTTTCGCCGAAAAGGCCACTTTAGTACGGGGACGGGATAAAGAGGACGGGATAGGAGGATCAAGTTTATCCGAGAAGTTGGACCACCACTATACATGGTCATCCCCCAAAGACAACACCCCCCTATCCCCGGTGATTTCGGAGATATCCCACTTTGATGAGTCCAAAAAAGTTGTATGGAGTTTAAAAAAAATGTATGAAAGGGATGGCCGAAGGGAATGGACTTTCGCGGCTCTCCGGTCACGGTTGCCGCCCTCGTTTAAAGGTGCAAAATTGCAAAGACACCGTCGCTCTATCCCCGGTGGTTTAGGAGGTATCCCATTTCGAATAGTGCAAAAAAGTTGTATGGTGTTTGAAAAAAATGTATGAAAGGGGTGGGAATGACTCGCTCTGTGGCAACTACCGATGACCCTCTATGACTATCCGCAAACGCCACCCTTCTATCCCTCATAGTCTCCGAGGACCTCTCACCGACTTTGTACCAGGTCGGTGGACGGAGATCGGGATGGTCCCCTGGAAGCGTCCCACCGAGGGATGAAAATTCGCCATAGCAGTCACCCACCTATCCCGCACGGTTTTGGATATATTCCCATCCCTTTCGTCGAAAATGCCACTTTTGTAAGGGGACGGGATGAAGGGGGCGGGATGGGAGGATAAAGTTTATCCGAGCAGTTGGACCACCACGATAGATGGTTATCCCTCAAACACACCCTCCACCTATTTCCGCTGGTTTCGGAGATATCCCACTTCGAATAGTCCAAAAAGTTGTATGGAGTTTAAAAAAAATGTATGAACGGGATGGGGATGGGTCTCGATTTGGTAACTGCCGATGACCCTCTATGACTATCCGCAAACGCCACCCTTCTATCCCTCATAGTCTCCGAGGACCGTTCACCAACTTTTTACCAGGTCGGTGGACGGAGATCGGGATGGCCCCCCTGGAAGCATCCCACCGAGGGATGAAAACGCGCCATAGCGACCACGTCCCTGTCCCCTACGGTTTTGACGATATTTCCATCCCTTTCGCCAAAAAGAGCATTCATGTATGGAGCCGGGATAGACGGGATGGGATAGGGGGATAAAGTTTATCCGAGAAGTTGTACCACGACGATAATTGATCGCTCCCGAAGAAACCACCCCTCTATCCCCAGCGCTTTCGGAGATATCCCACTTTGAAAATTTCAAAAAAAGTTGTATGGAGTTTAAAAAAAATGTATGAACGGGATGGGGATAGGTTTTGATTTGGTAACTGCCGATGACCCTCTATGACTATCCGCAAACGCCACCCTTCTATCCCTCATAGTCTCCGAGAACCGTTCACCAACTTTTTACCAAGTCGGTGGACGAAGATCGGGATGGCCCCCCTGGAAGCATCCCACCGAGGGATGAAAACGCCCCATAGCGACCACGTCCCTGTCCCCTACGGTTTTGACGATATTTCCATCCCTTTCGCCGAAAACCGCATTCATGTATGGAGCCGGGATAGACGGGATGGGATACCGGGATAAAGTTTATCCCAGAAGTTGGACCGCGACGATAATTGATCGCTCCCGAAGAAACCACCCCTCTATCCCCTATACTTTCGGAGTTATCCCACTTTGAAAATTTCAAAAAAAGTTGTATGGAGTTTAAAAAAAATGTATGAACGGGATGGGGATAGGTTTCGATTTGGTAACTACCGATCATACCCTATGACATTCCGCAAACGCCATCCCTCTATCCCTAATACTTTCCGAGGACCTCTCACCATCTTTGTACCAGGTCGGTGGACCGAGGGTGGCAAAAGCGCCTGGAGCTCGGGACGTCACCCTCTATCCGACGGGATAGGATAGGCCGCCCAAAATCGCCCCGTTCCAGGTGAAAAAGTTGCTTTTCCGAAAAACCAAAAATTTGTATGGAGACGGGATGAAGGGATGGAAATCCCGCAAATCGGGATAGCCCCTAAGAAGCATCCCACCGAGGGATGGAAACGCGCCATGGCCGCCGACCACCTATCCCGCACGGTCTTGGAGATATTTCCATCCTAAAAAAAAAAATGGCCACTTTTGTACGGGGACGGGATGAAGGGGGCGGGATGGGAGGATAAAGTTTATCCCAGCAGTTGGACCACCGCGATAGATGGTCGTCGCCCAAAGACACCGTCCCTCTATCTCCGATACTCAAAGAGCTATCCCACTTTGAAAAGTTTAAAAAAGTTGTATGGAGTTTAAAAAAAATGTATGAAAGGGGTGGGGATGAGTGGTTCTGTGGCGACTACCGATCATACCCTATGACTTTCCGCAAACGCCACTTTTCTATCCCGCACACTTTCCGAGATCCGGTCGCCATATTTTTACCACCTCGGTGGATCGACTTTTCCGTATTTTTCCCATTCCTCATTTTCGACCCTCTATACGATTGGGTAAAAAAATTCTACCCCCCCACCCTCCTTCCCGGATGGTTATATGAGTAGATAGGTGAGTCTGTCAGTGGGTGTTCGGCTTTATTATTGTTAACTAGATTTCGCGTGCTGCCGCGGGCTGCAAGCAGCCCGCGGGGGCGCGGTTGTGAGTTGGGTGCTGTTATTTGCCCTAGTTGTGAGTTGGGTGAGTTTGGTTTTGGCTCTTTGTTTTGTAATTCGTGAGGAATTACAATGATAGATGTGTGATTATTATAAGAGGTGGGTAAAAATAGAGGGGGGAGGGGGGAGTCGGGTGGTGGCAATAGATCACCCTCGTTGAGACCTTTCAAATGACACCCAACACGAGGGGTCTACTTGTAACCGTTAACATGGTCTACTGAGTAGACCTGAATTGTCAAATTTTGAAATTTAGTCTACTCTAAAAAATTTGTCTTCCCGAGACGTCTGCTATGAGTCCAAACACGACCCGGTTGCGTCAATTCGTTTCCGAATTACGGCCGAGGGGGTCGAAGGGGGGTTCAAAATTTTTATCTCGGGGAGACGTCTCATATGAGCCCAAACACGACTCGGCTGCGTCAAGTCGTTTCCGAGTTACGGCCGAGGGGGTTGGAGGGGGGTTCAAAATTTTTATCTCGGGGAGACGTCTCATATGAGCCCAAACACGACCCGGCTGCGTCAAGTCGTTTCCGAGTTACGGCCGAGGGGGTTGAAGGGGGGTTCAAAATTTTTATCTCGGGGAGACGTCTCATATGAGCCCAAACACGACTCGGCTGCGTCAAGTCGTTTCCGAGTTACGGCCGAGGGGGTTGGAGGGGGGTTCAAAATTTTTATCTCGGGGAGACGTCTCCGATGACCCCAAACACGACCCGGCTGCGTCAAGTCGTTTCCGAGTTACGGCCGAGGGGGTTGAAGGGGGGTTCAAAATTTTTATCTCGGGGAGACGACTCATATGAGCCCAAACACGACCCGGCTGCGTCAAGTCGTTTCCGAGTTACAACCGGGGGGGGGGTTGAAGAGGGGTTCAAATTTTTTATCTCTCGGAGACGTCTCCTATGAGCCCAAACAGGAACCGGTTGTGACGCGCCGTTTCCGAGATACGGCCGAGGGGGTTGGAGGGGGGGTTCAAATTTTTTATCTCGCGGAGACGTCTCCGATGACCCCAAACACGACCCGGCTGCGTCTCATCGTTTCCGAGTTACGGCCGAGGGGGTTGGAGGGGGGGTTCAAATATTTTATCTCGAGGAGACGTCTCCTATGAGCCCAAACACGACCCGGTTGTGACTCGCCGTTTCCGAGTTACGACCAAGGGGGTTGGAGGGGGGTTCAAATATTTTATCTCGGGGAGAGGTCTCCAATGACCCCAAACACGACCCGGTTGCGTAGAGCCGTTTCCGAGTTACGGCCGGGGGGGTTTGGAGGGAGGAGGGGAGGTGACGGTCCCGGGGGGTGGACCTCGTAGAGAAACGGCCATCACCCGAAGAGACCGCCCTTCAATCCCCGGTGGTTTCGGAGATATCCCACTTTGATGAGTCCAAAAAAGTTGTATGAAGTTAAAAAAAATGTATGAACGGGATGGGGATGACTCGTTCTGTGGCAATTACCGATAACCCTTTATGACTATCCGCAAACGCCACCCTTCTATCCCTCATAGTCTCCGAGGACCTCTCACCGACTTTGTACCAGGTCGGTGGACAGAGATCGGGATGGCTCCCCTGGAAACATCCCACCGAGGGATGAAAACGCGCCATGGCCGCCGACCACCTATCCCGCATGGTTTTGGAGATATTCCCATCCCTTTCACCCAAAAATGCCACATTTGTACGGAGGCGGGATGAAGGGGGCGGGATGGGAGGATAAAGTTTATCCGAGAAGTAGGATCACCACTATAGATGGTCATCCCCCAAAGACGCCACCCCTCTATTCCCGGTGGTTTCAGATATATCCCAGTTGGATGAGACCAAAAAAGTTGTATGGAGTTTAAAAAAAATGTATGAAAGGGGTGGCCGAAGGGAATGGACTTTCGCGGCTCTCCGGTCACGGTTGCCGCCGCTGCGGCCCTCGAGTCCGGGGACGCGAATTCCTCGGAGGGGGGCCGGGGGGGCGGGTCGCGCTGCGCGCTCCCCTATCCCCCCCTATCCCCCCTCCTCGTCTTTCGCCCCCCCGGCCTCGAGACCCTCCGCGGCGGGTCGACCGCCCTCGTTTGAAGGTGCAAAATCGCAGACACCGTCCCTCTATCCCCGGTGGTTTAGGAGGTATTCCACTTTGATGAGTCCAAAAAAGTTGTATGGAGTTTAAAAAAAATGTATGAACGGGATAGGGATGGGTTTCGATTTGGTAACTGCCGATGACCCTCTATGATATTCCGCAAACGCCATCCCTCTATCCCTCGTAGTCTCCGAGGACCTCTCACCATCTTTGTACCAGGTCGGTGGACGGAGATCGGGATGGCCCCCCTGGAAGTATCCCACCTAGGTATGGAAAGGCACCATGAAGACCACCCACCTATCCCGCACGGTTTTGGGTATATTCCCATCCCTTTCACCCAAAAATGCCACATTTGTACGAAGGCGGGATGAAGGGGGCGGGATGGGAGGATAAAGTTTATCCGAGAAGTTGGACCATCACTATAGATGGTTATCCCTCAAAGACACCGTCCACCTATTCCCGGTGGTTTCGGAGATATCCCACTTCGAATAGTCCAAAAAAGTTGTATGGAGTTTAAAAAAAATGTATGAACGGGATGGGGATGGGTCTCGATTTGGTAACTGCCGATGACCCTCTATGACTATCCGCAAACGCCACCTTTCTATCCCTCATAGTCTCCGAGGACCGTTCACCAACTTTTTACCAGCTCGGTGGACGGAGATCGGGATGGCCTCCCTGGAAGCATCCCATCGAGGGATGAAAACGCGCCATGACCACCGACCACCTATCCCGCATGGGTTTGGAGATATTTCCATCCTTCAAAAAAAATGGCCACTTTAGTACGGAGACGGGATGAAGGGGGCGGGATGGGAGGATAAAGTTTATCCGAGCAGTTGGACCATCACTATAGATGGTTATCCCTCAAAGACACCGTACACCTATTTCCGCTGGTTTCGGAGATATCCCACTTTGAAAATTTCAAAAAAAGTTGTATGGAGTTTAAAAAAAATGTATGAACGGGATGGGGATGGGTCTCGATTTGGTAACTGCCGATGACCGTCTATGACATTCCGCAAACGCCACCCTTCTATCCCTCATAGGCTCCGAGGATCGTTCACCAACTTTTTACCAGCTCGGTGGACGGAGATCGGGATGGCCTCCCTGAAAGCATCCCATCGAGGGATGAAAACGCGCCATGACCACCGACCACCTATCCCGCATGGGTTTGGAGATATTTCCATCCTTCAAAAAAAATGGCCACTTTTGTATGGGGACGGGATGAAGGGGGCGGGATGGGAGGATAAAGTTTATCCGAGAAGTTGGACCATCACTATAGATGGTTATCCCTCAAAGACACCGTTCACCTATTCCCGGTGGTTTCGGAGATATCCCACTTCGAATAGTCCAAAAAAGTTGTATGTAGTTTAAAAAAATGTATGAACGGGATGGGGATGGGTCTCGATTTGGTAACTGCCGATGACCCTCTATGACTATCCGCAAACGCCACCTTTCTATCCCTCATAGTCTCCGAGGACCGTTCACCAACTTTTTACCAGCTCGGTGGACGGAGATCGGGATGGCCTCCCTGGAAGCATCCCATCGAGGGATGAAAACGCGCCATGACCACCGACCACCTATCCCGCATGGGTTTGGAGATATTTCCATCCTTCAAAAAAAATGGCCACTTTAGTACGGAGACGGGATGAAGGGGGCGAGATGGGAGGATAAAGTTTATCCGAGAAGTTGGACCATCACTATAGATGGTTATCCCTCAAAGACACCGTCCACCTATTCCCGGTGGTTTCGGAGATATCCCACTTCGAATAGTCCAAAAAAGTTGTATGGAGTTTAAAAAAAATGTATGAACGGGATGGGGGTGGGTCTCGATTTGGTAACTGCCTATGACCCTCTATGACTATCCGCAAACGCCACCTTTCTATCCCTCATAGTCTCCGAGGATCGTTCACCAACTTTTTACCAGCTCGGTGGACGGAGATCGGGATGGCCTCCCTGAAAGCATCCCATCGAGGGATGAAAACGCGCCATGACCACCGACCACCTATCCCGCATGGGTTTGGAGATATTTCCATCCTTCAAAAAAAATGGCCACTTTTGTATGGGGACGGGATGAAGGGGGCGGGATGGGAGGATAAAGTTTATCCGAGAAGTTGGACCATCACTATAGATGGTTATCCCTCAAAGACACCGTTCACCTATTCCCGGTGGTTTCGGAGATATCCCACTTCGAATAGTCCAAAAAAGTTGTATGTAGTTTAAAAAAATGTATGAACGGGATGGGGATGGGTCTCGATTTGGTAACTGCCGATGACCCTCTATGACTATCCGCAAACGCCACCTTTCTATCCCTCATAGTCTCCGAGGACCGTTCACCAACTTTTTACCAGCTCGGTGGACGGAGATCGGGATGGCCTCCCTGGAAGCATCCCATCGAGGGATGAAAACGCGCCATGACCACCGACCACCTATCCCGCATGGGTTTGGAGATATTTCCATCCTTCAAAAAAAATGGCCACTTTAGTACGGAGACGGGATGAAGGGGGCGGGATGGGAGGATAGAGTTTATCCGAGAAGTTGGACCATCACTATAGATGGTTATCCCTCAAAGACACCGTCCACCTATTCCCGGTGGTTTCGGAGATATCCCACTTCGAATAGTCCAAAAAAGTTGTATGTAGTTTAAAAAAATGTATGAACGGGATGGGGATGGGTCTCGATTTGGTAACTGCCGATGACCCTCTATGACTATCCGCAAACGCCACCCTTCTATCCCTCATAGTCTCCGAGGACCGTTCATCAACTTTTTACCAGGTCGGTGGACGAAGATCGGGATGGCCCCCCTGGAAGCATCCCACCGAGGGATGAAAACGCGCTATTATCACCGACCACCTATCCCGCATGGGTTTGGAGATATTTCCATCCCTTTCGCCGAAAAGAGCATTCATGTATGGAGCCGGGATAGACGGGGCGGGATAGGGGGATAAAGTTTATCCGCGAAGTTGAACCACCACGATAGCTGATCGCTCCCGAAGAAACCACCCCTCTATCCCCTATACTTTCGGAGTTATCCCACTTTGAAAATTTCAAAAAAAGTTGTATGGAGTTTAAAAAAAATGTATGAACGGGATGGGGATAGGTTTCGATTTAGTAACTACCGATCATACCCTATGACATTCCGCAAACGCCATCCCTCTATCCCTAATACTTTCCGAGGACCTCTCACCATCTTTGTACCAGGTCGGTGGACCGAGGGTATCAAAAGCGCCTGGAGCTCGGGACGTCACCCTCTATCCGACGGGATGGGATAGACCGCCCAAAATCGCCCCGTTCCAGGTGAAAAAGTTGCTTTTCCGAAAAACCAAAAATTTGTATGGAGACGGGATGAAGGGATGGAAATCCCTCAAATCGGGATAGCCCCTAAGAAGCATCCCACCGAGGGATGGAAACGCGCCACGGCCGCCGACCACTTATCCCGCACGGTTTTGGAGATATTTCCATCCTAAAAAAAAAATGGCCACTTTTGTACGGGGACGGGATGAAGGGGGCGGGATAGGGGGATAAAGTTTATCCGAGCGGTTGGACCACCGCGATAGACGGTCGTCCCCCAAAGACACCGTCCCTCTATCCCCAGTGGTTTAGGAGGTATACCACTTGGAAAAGTTCAAAAAAGTTGTATGAAGTTTAAAAAAAATGTATGAAAGGGGTGGGGATGAGTGGTTCTGTGGCGACTACCGATCATACCCTATGACTTTCCGCAAACGCCACTTTTCTATCCCGCACACTTTCCGAGATCCCGTCGCCATATTTTTACCACCTCGGTGGATCGACTTTTCCGTATTTTTCCCATTCCTCATTTTCGACCCCCTATACGATTGGGTAAAAAAATTCTACCCCCCCACCCTCCTTCCCGGATGGTTATATGAGTAGATAGGTGAGTCTGTCAGTGGGTGTTCGGCTTTATTATTGTTAATGTTCGGCTTTATTAGTGTTAATTCTTCAAAAGTTATCTTGAGATTTTCAATTATGTTCCTTAAGTTTAAATGAGATTTGATGGGATTTCACTGAAACAATTCCCCAATTTTGAGCTCACATGGTTAATGGATTCGGCATCCATTATTTTAATTACTTCAAGATTATTTTGGACGTCAACCTGACCTACTGCGGTTGGGCAGGACTAATATAATATAATTAATTAATATAACACAATACTCTAAACAATAGGCATAATACTCTTATTAATAATACTTCTTGATATATATTTCCATTATATGCCTTTAATAATAACATTTCTTAATACTCTAAAATACATTTATTAATCTTATATTATATTCATAAATCACAAAGATCCAGATATGTAGGCTTGGTCGCATTGCTAGGTACTAATAGGTTGAGATTTGCCATTCCAGCTCTAAAAAATATTATGCAGTTACCTGCATGGTGAGATGTATAAACTCTCCGATGAACTCATAACTTTTTGTCGCATTACCATTATCCACCATCCTCATATCCTGATAATCGCGTTGCCTACTATCCTTGATGCCATTAGCGTCGTTACGTTATCACGTTTTTGTTCCCTCTTACGTTCTTTGGATTAATGTTGAGAACATTATCAATTATCTGAACATGTTTTATATAAAATAAATTATATTCATTTTAACGAAAAGTAATCAATACCTGTTTAATATTAGTCTAAGAGCCAAATTTCAAAATCACATTAGTTCTTTTAGTCGACTGAGTTTTGCGAGTAACGTGTGTGTATCTACTTTAATGTATACTTACTGAATACATCCTTCTGCAGTTTATTGAATGAATACGTCGCCTTAATAAGGTGCTAAAATCTACACTAAAGTTATAAACAATTAATCACGATATAATAATTTTCGCATTTTTGCTGTAAACACTGTTTAGGATATACTCAGGGGACAAGAATTCATAATAAAGAGAACATCAATAATTTTAATAATGGTTTATAATTGATTATTTTGATTAAGAGAGTAGATTTTGGTTTTTTTTTTGCAACAAATATCGAAAGTTTTAAAGTTCCAGTATTTTTAAAGTTTTTTGGCTGTAAAACCTTATAAACATGAATATTTAATAAATATAGGTGCTGTACTTACAAACTTTGAGAACTTTCCAGTAATAATTGTATTGGTATCGCTTGATATCGCTTGACAATCGCAGTGAATGTTTGATGCACTGCTTGTACAAACAAACCAATTTCCACATTTATAATTCTCAAGAGCAAGGGCGTTCGACACGCTAAATGGGCGCTAAGTGATGTCCCCAACTATGTCAGGCAAACGTGAAATTTCAATTCGAAATGTCGATTCGTCGACGTTCAGAAGGATATAGTGAAAGCTATATCCAAACTCGTTAGATGGTTTAAAAGACTTTATTTTAAACTAGCTGTGCACGCGACTTCGTCCGTGTGTCTTTTATAAAATATAGCCTATGTTACCCGCTGACAATGTAGCTTTCTATAGGTGAAAGAATTTTTAGAATCGGTCCAGCTGTTTTTGAGTTAATTCATTACAAACAAAAACATATAAAATTTCAAAGAATATTTGAATTTTGATTTAACGAGCCGCCAAAAAAATATGACTTCCACAATGAATTCTCCGAAAAAATGTTCTATTATTACAATGTTCATTACAGCTCTCGGTATATACTCACTAATATTTTTAAAAATAATACTCCTGACCCATTTAAAATTAAATTTGGTTGTCCAACAAAACAGTTGGTTTAAGTACCTATATTAATCGTTCGAACGGGTTTCATATTCGTAATAAGCCTCTTATATATCTATCTCTTTCTCCCATCGAACAGCTAGAAATGATGGATGAACTGTACCTACGGTGTTTCAGAGCAGGGGCTCGCCACTTGCGAATAACGCGGGTGTGTGCAGTTCATACATTGTCGTTTAACGGACGTGCAAAGGTATGTTAACATATTTAAATTTGAAATTCTTAGAAATACAGCCAAATATTCAAATAGTCATTTAAAATAGGTCTTCATTAACACAGAATTATTGATAAATCGAGAATTTAGTTATTGTTTTTGTTATAATTGAAAAGAGAAAAAAACAGGATAATAAATACATCAAAGATTAGTTTTGTTATTAATTTTCGTTACATATAGGCTTATTATTTAGAAGAAACATTTTGTTGAAAACGATCGCCAAGATCTATACTTTTTACTTAATTTTATTATTAGAATTTATTGTTTTATTGTAGAGGGCAATTATTTTTCAAATTCTTGTTTTTGACATTACAATAATTATATGTAATCAGTGATTTATATGGAACTAGCGACGTGCAGCCAGTTTCATCGGGGATGTAATTTTTTATATACACACCTTTCTCGTTTTTTTTTTTAAATAACGCAACCGTTTTGATGCAGTTTCCACTTTTGTTTAGTATACTATAATTATCTTCATACAAATGCACAAATTAATTTTAGTCATAAAGAATCCTATTACGTGTTTACAAATGACAGAACAACTACTTATAAATCAATTTAAAAAAATTCAAAAGAAATTTCCCAGTATAACGCTTAAAATTACTTGTGCAAACTAACCTTATAAATCGCAATAAACTCTCTCAAAGAGTAAATCAAAAAGTTTCGCCTATAAAAAACTGAAGTCCATTGCTCAGTGAAATGTTACCAGTGAGGAAAATTCTAGATTAAACCCAAACTGAAAACTAAAATCGTGTGCACTCAATTGTATAATGGCTATTCAAAGCCATTCAACATTTACAAATGAAATTGTCGGTGAAATTTAATTCCGGTATGGATGTGTGTGGGTACTTTTAAAATGTAATTCAATTAAGACTCAAGTGGGGTAGTATTAAAATTTGGTGTATATATGTTTTGTAGGTATCCGTCAGAAGCAGAGTCTAATTAAAATAGTTAACGCTTTGATTTGATATTCAATTATTATATTTAAATTACCTTATCATAAAAAACCTCGTGTAAATTCATCACCTCAGCCGTAGGACTTCCACTGCTGGACATCAACATCATCTCAGCAGCAGGACATCCACTGCTGAAATAGACCTCCCCCATTGTTATCCAATAAGAGCGGTCAGAAGCAGCCAGGATCCACCGTCGATCCGCAGCTCTTATCAGGTCTAAATGGCCTCCATTTGATAACCTTCCGATCCCAGCGGCCATTTGCTATCCGTACTATGTGCCCTACCCACTGCAACTTCATCATACTGATTCGCCGGGCTATATCGGTAACTTTCGTTCGTCTACAGATCTCCTCATCCCTAATTCAATTTCGCAGTGAACTCCGAGCATAGCTATTTCCATTATCTCGTTGAGTGATATTGAGCTTTCTTATAAGGCCCATAGTTAGAGACCACATATCAACGCCATATATCATCACCGGCAACACACATGGGTTGGAAAATTTTGTTTTGAAGCACTGATGAATTTTGGACGAAAATGTCTCGGAGCTTCCTAAACGCTGCCCATCCGAGCTGGACTAGCTCCATCGAGCAAATTATTTAGAAGATATCTGCGAGTTTGTAATGTTTTTCTGACATTCAAACACATGCCGTTTATTCTGTAAACGTTGGTAGAAAACACAATTTAGCGAAAGTTTTGAACTCACTGTATAACATTAATTATGAAAGAAAATAATATGAAAATTAGCATCTCCCACGGTTTTACATTGGTGTAAAGTTAAAAGTTAAAACTCTTTCAGTAGTTTCAAATTAACTCAGACAGAGTTACTTCTCTGTTATAATACAAATATACCTGAATTTTTTATATATATTAACAGACATAAAGTGATGTGTTATGAGTTTTTTAAAAGTCTGGGTGTTATAAGTTTGACGTGTGTGTCTGTGCATCTGTATGTATGTCTACGATTTCACAGAATCGTAGCTCTCCAACGAATAGACCGGTTTTTTATTGAAATGTGATCGGGATGCTTTTTAGCTATAACTTATGAAGATTTAAAGACCATCAGATCATTTATTAGTTGACAATAGAATTTTATTAACTTTTCCACAGTGTCGATTGATATGAAATTTGGTATTTCCATGACATGGTAACATTGACCTGATGCTACAGCATCAAGTAGTTGCTTGATACCCAACTCCTTAGCAACTTACAGCAGATATAGCGTGTTTGGGGTCAATAGAGATTCAGGGGTTAGTTTATCATTTTTAATTATAAACCAACCCCTGAATTAATGAATCTATGATCACAACTAGTTATTTATGTATGTATGTTTGTATTTTAGATATAAAAGATACATTAAGTATTATAATATATATATATAATTATATGACTTTTTTTCTTTTACAGGAATAATTATTCAAGATGGTATTGAAATTTGCTTCTTTGAGGTATACGCCTCTTTTGGTGTTTCAAATAATTTTAATGGTTTTATTCTTCGTGTTCGCGCGGTATGGGGACAAGGATTCCGATGTTCGAGGTATGTACACACATGTTTGGTATTACCGTCATAGACCTAATTAGTTTATAAGCTTTTGAAACCTGAAACAAAAAATGGATAAAATTCAATATAATGTTAGAATTTGTAATTTAATAGTAGAAACTGTACCTATATTATTTTGTTGAGTGTAAGCCTACCGCAAGATTTGTCAATATAATTTATGGGGTAGCAACACGGACGATTCTTAATAATTGAGAAAAGATGAGGTGGGTAGGTTTTTGTCGAGAGCGATAACGGAGCCGCATGGCATTCATTCGATTATTCATACTTACGCTAGACTTGGAAGAGACAACACGCCTTGTTGCTACCCACTCATTGTTTGCTTGGACCACCTGATATTTAATATCAGAAGTGGGATTTACAAAATCGTAAAATGGGTAACGATGACGACGAGGGATCGAATATACGTAAATCACGTTCACGTTATCGCAAACGACACCGGCGGCGTAGTACTAGCGCGAGTGCCGCGAGTTCCACATCGAGTTACCGTTCAAGAACAAAGCGGCGCAATGAGAGTACCCGACACCGCAAACGGCGTGCAACGAAGAAATCTCCAAGAACAAAGAGGCGCAATGGGAGTACCCGGCGCCACAAACAGCGTGCAGCGACGGAATCGAGATCTAGACACGTCGCGTCTAGTAACCTGTCGCCGCATCGGCGCCAAGCAATGGTGCACAAGACTCAACTGAACGGATCTTTGGACATAAATCAGGGAATTGATGAACGGGGCAGTACAACTCCCCAACTGCAGTCGGTGCCGGCGCCAGTAGCGTCGCAGATTTCAATCGCATCGGTGCCCGCAGCGAATGTGGCAGATCACCAAGTATATGACAGCGGGCTGCCAGCGCAACGCGATATGGGTGATAATCGAAACTTACCATCTGATGTTTCATCAACAATGTTAGTTAATACCAACGATTTTACCACATTGTTACAAACCTTGATACGGCCAAACATGCACGTGCCATTCGATAAAAACATTATACCTCTGTTCGATCCATCACAAAAGAATCAAAGAATTAAACGTTGGATTGCTAAAGTCAATGAATGCGCTAAAATATACAAATGGACTGACGAACAGACGAGACACTTTGCTTTACCAAAATTGGATGGTCATGCTAGGAAGTGGTATGAAGGTCTTCAGACCATACTCTTAACATGGAGTGAGTGGCAGGAGCGTTTAATTAGGGCCTTTCCGTCGGAGAGCAACTATGGTGCACTCCTAACGGAAATGTTAGACCGCCGAATGAAAATGGGCGAATCCGTAGATGATTATTATTATAATAAGATGATGTTACTAAATTCATGCGATATCACGGGTAAAAAGGCAGTAGATTGTCTTATCCACGGCATAGACGATCGAATGGCTAGGGCAGGTGCATCTTCAGCTAGGCTGAGTGACCCTGAAGAATTGCTTACATTTTTGAAGGACTTATGTAGGGAATCCAATAACAAGGCACCCAAGCAACGTTCAGGTGCAAGCACTTCCAACGAAATAATTTGCTTTAGATGTAACAAACCGGGGCATCGTAGTAATCAATGTCGTGGTAGAAATGAGATAACTTGTTTTAACTGTAAAGAAAAAGGGCATACCTCTAACAAATGCAGTAAACCCTTGATCAAATGCGATAAATGTAATCGAATTGGACATAAAACAATTGAATGCAAATTACTACAAGTACCTGAGAAGAAAGTAATGTTCACTATGGTTACGGAATCAGATTCTAAATATTATAAACCTGCGGTTATTAACGGAACAATTAATGTGAAGTCTTATGTTGATTTTGGAAGTGTTTGCACCCTCATTGCGAAGGATATTGTAGAAAGCAACTCATTACAGACGTGTGTAGAAGATTTACCTACCATACGCGGTTTTGGGAACAATCCGTATACCCCTCTGGGGAAAACCAATATTACATTAACAGTAGGCGAAGTTTCGGCGAATATTGATGCATACATAGTTGAGTCATCTATGTTGACTGAACAAATACTGATTGGACAGGATTTTACTGAAAAACCAGATATTGTAATAGTAAAAACTAGTGACCGATTAGAAATACTCAAGAGAAACCCTTTTGGAGATCTGTCAGACTTGCCAGTCAACGATAGCGACGATAAAGTGGTACTAAGAATTGTGTCTGATACCACCGTGGGTCAATTAGATTTTGTAAATTGTGAGTCAGATAAACCGATTACATGCGATCTATATGTCGAGAATAGCATTCGCACTTTACCACATGCAGAATATGCTGTGCTAGGTGGCGTCTACAGCTTGCTAAATGGCAACTGTGACATTGCGGTAGACAATTTGTCATGTTCATCACTTTCACTAATGGAGGGGAAAATATTTGTTCGAGCAAAGAAAATAACCGCATCGGAGTCGGAAAGTGATTCATCTCTCGCATGTCGAAAAATATCGAGTTCGTCAATTCTTTCACCTATAACTAGAAACGAAGTGACTATAAATTCAAATCTCCCAGAAGAACAAATAGAATCAGTTATTGCACTTATTAATAAATATCGAAATTGCTTTGCCCAAAGTCTCTCCGAGTTAGGATGCACTAACATTGCCGAAATGAACATTGAGCTCATAGACAAAAATCCGGTAGTGCATAGACCATATCGTTTGAGTTATGTCGAAAGAGGAACTGTCAGGCAAATGGTGAAAGAGTTGATGGATAACGATATAGTAGAGGAGTCAAATTCTTCTTATGCCAGCCCTATAATACTGGTCACCAAGAAAACTGGAGGACAACGATTATGCGTAGATTTTAGAGCATTAAATCGCAAGACTATTAAGGATCATTTTCCGATGCCAAGAATTGATGATCAATTAGATATGCTTAGCGGAAATAAATATTTTTCTAGTTTAGATCTCGCGAGCGGATATTATCAGATACCAATTAGTGCTGGCTCCAAACACTTAACCGCTTTTATTACTCCCGATGGATTATATCAGTTCAAGAAAATGCCCTTTGGCTTAGCTAACTCGCCTGCAGTATTTCAACGGACCATAAATAAAGTGTCAGGTAATAACCGGTTTAAGTCTGCTCTCGCTTATATGGATGACATCCTTATTCCTGCAAAGGATTTTAGCGAGGCATTCGAGAGATTAGAAGAATGTTTTAAATTATTTCAAAAAGCTGGATTAACGCTAAATTTAGCCAAATGCAATTTTTTTCAAGAAAAACTAGAATATTTAGGTTACGAGATAAGCGAGAGAGGAATTAGACCGGGAAAAGCTAAGATTTCAGCTGTTGAACAGTTTCCCACTCCATGCAACGTTCACGAAGTAAGACAATTCATTGGCTTATCGAGTTACTTTAGAAAATTTATTAAGAACTTTGCAATTATTGCTAGGTCACTTACAGATCTGACTAAAAAGAACTATGCATGGACATGGGGAGCGGATCAAATGGCATCGTTTGAAAAATTAAAGCAAGCATTAATAGAGAGACCGCTACTAGCTATTTATAACCCTTCTTATGAGACCTACCTACACACTGATGCGAGTAAATATGGCTTGGCCGGGATACTGATGCAAAAGGCGAACAGTTCGAGTAATATTCAACCAATTGCGTATTTTAGCAGAAAAACCACTGCAGATGAACAAAATTATCATGCATATGAACTTGAAACTTTAGCTGTGATAGCTTCATTGCAACGCTTTCGTGTATATTTGCTTGGAATCGAGTTCACGTTAGTAACTGATTGTAGCGCTTTAAGAGCAACCTTGACTAAGAGGGATCTCATACCACGTATCGCACGTTGGTGGATCATTCTACAAGAATATAGTTTTAAAATACAATACAGGCCCGGTCACGCTATGACACATGTAGATGCTTTAAGCAGAAATGCTATATCCTGTGAATCCGATGCCAATGTTGAGTGGCTACCTTCTATACTAAGAATCACACAAGAAGACTGGCTCTTAAGTTTACAAATGAACGATTCAGAAATCCAACGGATAAAGAAAATGTTGGAAGACAAAGATTATTCAGATATCCATAAAAATTATACGGTAAAAGACAACAGAGTATATAAAATTAAAGACGATCAACTAAAATGGGTCGTTCCTAAAAATGCTCGGTTTCAACTTTGTAAATTAAACCACGATGATGTTGGTCATTTCAGCCTGGAAAAAACATACAACAAAATTAGCAAAGATTTTTGGTTCCCAAAAATGAAACGTTTCTTAAAAAAATATGTCAATTCTTGTATAGAGTGTGCTTATAGTAAAGAACCAGGAGGCCCAAAAGAGGGACTGTTGCATCCGATTTACAAGGTTAACAAACCATTTGATACGGTACATATCGATCATCTGGGGCCCTTTGTGAAGAGTGCTAAAGGTAATTCTTATCTTCTCGTGTTGGTCGACGGCTTTACGAAATTCACACTATTAAAACCATTAAGAAATTTAAAATCTGGCCCTAGTATTCGTGCACTCGAGGATATATTCACAACATTTGGGTACCCAAATCGATTGATATCCGACCAAGGGACCTCTTTCACTTGCAATGAGTTATAAAAGTTTTGTGACACATCAAAAATACGTCATATATTAAACGCGGTTGCTTCCCCTCGGGCCAATGGTCAGGTGGAGAGATATAACCGGACAATACTCGACGGATTAACGGCGTATACAGATAAATTAGGAGAAAAATACTGGGATAACGTGATAGGGAAGGTGCAGTGGGGACTTAATAACACCCTTAACAAAGGTATTGGTAAAGCGCCATCAGAAGCGCTGTTTGGCATTCAATTAACAAATAAAGGAGAAAATATATTCGACAAAATTTTTATTGAGACGCGGCCACCTAGGAAACTAAATGATATCAGAAGCGAAATAAGTACTCATATTGAAAAAGACCAGAAACTACAAAAGGTTAGATATGATAAAAATAAAATTAAAGCTAGGGTATATACTGAGGGAGATTTAGTGAAGATATTGAAACCGGTAGGTACCAACGACGGCAAAAGTAAGAAGCTCCTTCCAAAATATACAGGCCCCTTTAGGATATCAAAAGTACTCGATAACGATAGGTACGAAGTTTCAAGTATAACCGGGTCCAACATTACTCAGAAACCCTATTGCAATATATGGGCTGCGGATCGTATAAAACCATGGATCTCCATGTATACTGAGAATGAAAGTGATAGTTATTGTAGTAATAGTGATGGCATCTAAGTATATATATTGATTTGAAAGTGAGCATATCGAACATGGTATATGTGTGTTATAGTTTTAATAGTTGTTAAGTCTAATAAGGTTGATGTAAGCATCGGATGACGTAAGTTGAGAATTTGGCAGAGTGTTGATAGATCCACTCATTAATTTAGTACTGAGTCAATGTTGATAGATCCATTGACGTATGATGGAGTGTTGATAGATCCACTCAATAGTGCCGAGTCAATGTTGATAGATCCATTGACGTATGATGGAGTGTTGATAGATCCACTCAATAGTGCCGAGTCAATGTTGATAGATCCATTGACGTATAATGGAGTGTTGATAGATCCACTCAATAGTACCGAGTCAATGTTGATAGATCCATTGACGTATGATGGAGTGTTGATAGATCCACTCAATAGTACCGAGTCAATGTTGATAGATCCATTGACGTATGATGGAGTGTTGATAGATCCACTCAATAGTACCGAGTCAATGTTGATAGATCCATTGACGTATGATGGAGTGTTGATAGATCCACTCAATAGTACCGAGTCAATGTTGAAAGGTCCATTGACGTATGATGGAGTGTTGATAGATCCACTCAACATTATAGAATCAAATCAATGTCAAGATATCCTTTGCTAACGTAATTTGGTATTAACAGAATCATGTATTGTCCAATAGAGATTGTTTATATATTATAATGGTAAAATAAAGTACCTAGTATTTCGCGAGATATATTATTATTATTACTATCATGTAATAGATAATTAATTGAATCATCATATTAATATAAGGTGTTCTATTAAGGTTAAATTCATTAAAACTGGTTTAAAGGTACCTGAAGTGTACAAATTGATTCAGTTAACCTTTTAGATCGATAAATAGAATTATATAATTTCTTTAGATTAATTAAATTAGTGTAAGGTTTGAGATGTTATTTAGTTGTTGATGTAATATGTGACTTGAAGCTTGGGGACAAACTTATTGTCAGGAAGGGCCGAATGTTAGAATTTGTAATTTAATAGTAGAAACTGTACCTATATTATTTTGTTGAGTGTAAGCCTACCGCAAGATTTGTCAATATAATTTATGGGGTAGCAACACGGACGATTCTTAATAATTGAGAAAAGATGAGGTGGGTAGGTTTTTGTCGAGAGCGATAACGGAGCCGCATGGCATTCATTCGATTATTCATACTTACGCTAGACTTGGAAGAGACAACACGCCTTGTTGCTACCCACTCATTGTTTGCTTGGACCACCTGATATTTAATAATAATAATATAATAATTATATATATAATTATATTAATAAAGCAGACACAATTATAGTAGATGGGTGAGCGCGCTCCATCTTAGGCCTCATCCTTGCTACTCAGTTAGTTGTTGGTCAAGAGCAAACCCATTTTTTATATAAAAAAAAGGAACAGTCATTCCAGGATTTAATAAAATATAAACGAATTTTTTTTTGCCATTTTGAAGTTTCAAGCAGGATTTGTATAAGTCTTAAATGGCAGTAGACAGGCTATAACCGCAGAACATAGCAGGCAATAAAATGGCCAAAAACGATTAGTTGCATTTGCTAGGAATGATTGGATGCATTTAGCTAAAAACAAAGAGAAATGGCTAAAGGAGGCTTTCACCCGAAAGGGGTCCATAGTTTGAAAAATAAACTTGTACAAATATCTATTGTTAATTTAGTAGTAGGTTATTTAAATAAAAATCTTTATCATTATTATTTAAACACAAGATAAAATGTTAAAATAAAAACGTGTTAACTATTTAAAATACATACACAATCATTTATGAAAAACAAATAGACTAACTAGACTAACAAAGAAATACAATTGTATTCGTATGGCTTCTAATGAACACGCAGGGGTTACTATTTCTATTATTCTTTTATCAAGGCACAACATATTAATATTATGTTAAATATGCGGCTTATTTAAATTTAATATTTATTTATGGTATTGTCCACTTGATGATAGGTTGCTAGCGTCGCCTATTTATACAAGTAATGTCAGGGTTAGGTTAGGGAATGCCTTACTCACTGAAACACATCAGCAGGCATACTATTATTTGTCGGTGGTCTTCTGTAAGGGGGTGGTTACTGCCGCCAGACGGGACTGCGAGACGTAGTGCGCCCTCTCACTTTTTCGTATCTGTTTCTCTGCACCTATTTGTATCTCCTATGGAACTCGTTGTATTACTAGACGAATGTCATCAAATCTGTCAACTTGCCTACTACCTTCTTTCATAAAAAATGATTATTTGACTGCATCTTTCATAAACGCATCAACACAATAAATTATGGTCAAAACTATGTTCAGAATTTTAAGAAAATTCTCACTACTCTAAATTCACCTTATAGTCTCTATATACATATTTAATCTTAATAATCCTAAATAGTTAGTTTGTTTGTATGTTTATTTTATTCACTTAATATCCTGAGTCCGGTAGTTATTTAGGACAATGGAAACACCAATTTCGTATAGAGGGCATTGTGGCGATTAATTTACTTGAATGTATTTATTAACAGGACTGGAGGTCATTTCAGTAGTACCGTATTATTTATAGGACAGTTAATTACAAAAAATGGCTTAAATATTATGACGATACAAATGAACAATAAGAGACATGTTTTCATTCTTTTTTATAGTCATTAACTTTAGACAAATATAATTTTTTTCTGCTACAGGCTGACGGTCCATTCGATGTAGGTTGCTACCGGTGCCTATAACCATAGAGTAAATAGTACTTAACCAGACTATTTACTCTATGCTATAACACAAGTAGCAGGAGTAAGGATAAGTAACCGATACTGAACTGAGCAAACTAAATATATTTTCCCACGCACTAAATACCAAAACAAGTATGCAATTTAATTTATCATCGTTGTAATCTCCCAGCGTGTTATCAAATATTAAATGGTTAGCCACTTGTTACAATTAGCAACAATTAGCGTATTTATTTGGCTTAGGATCATCACGTTACGAGTATGGCGCCAGACAGGTAAACAAACTTTTAAATGTTAGATTACGATACTCGTATCTATGTATATCTTGTGATGTAATATATATATATTTTTTGTAATAATATGTATAATGTTATATCAAATTATTATGTATATTACTTCAAAAATGTGACTAAATATATGTATGTATAAGTGATTTTTCGCTGGTGATGTGAAATTCACATGTTTTATAACAAAATAATGGGTTGACGAAAAAATTCCTGCCATTAGCATTTTCAGAGTGCTGTCTGTGTCTATGGTGTATTTATAAAAATTATAAGTCAGTATACTCATTTTATAAATGAAAAAGTATACCTTTAACCATAATAAAGAAATAATTTCTATAACGAATAACAAATACTAGTAAATTTAACAGTAATTGAAATTATATAACATAAAAATAATCTGAATTTGCCAAAAAGTTACGCGTCGTCACGTGATCACGTTACGACCGCATTGCTTTTTGAAATTTTCACGTGACAAAAAACCGTATAAAAATGGGGTGTTTTACTTGAATACGTGTACAAGTACGTGTACGTTACAAGTAATGTTTTCTTTGAGCGTATTATATGTATATATCCAAAGAATTCGAATATACCTACTACCAAAAATTCTTTGATCCTTTTTTTGATAGATATGTAGTTACAGCCAATCAAACAGTATACCCCGATTTTGTTATCATCAGTATTCTGAATTGCCTCCCACTATGGAAGCAAAAAAGACGTAGATATTCATGTCACAAATTATTTATACACATGAGCCGCCTTACTTTACACGGTAATCGTACAATATGAGGAATAGAGGATTTGATGACACGTTTGGTCTAGTGGCTAGTAACACTAGCTGTTAACCAAACGGTCGAGGGTTCGAATCCCGCTAGAAGCAAATGTTTATGTGTTAACATTTTATCTTTGTACCTGAGTCATGGATGTTTTTTATTTATAATATGTATGTATTTACCAAAAAAAAGTAATCTATGTAGTATATCAACTGTCTGGTATATTCATAATACAAGCATTAGTTGCTTAGTGTGGAACTTAAATAGTTCTGTGTGGAATGTGTGAAGATATTTATCCACGCTTTGGAATTTCAAAACTTTATAGGTATACTAAGTCTTAGATCGGAGTCTAATTTTAAATTAAATGATGAGTATCTATACCGACACAGTGGGGACTATAACTTGCTGTCATTCTCACGACTCACGGCCAATCTAATCGCGTCGGTCCTAACCAATTGACGCCGAAGTTAATCTTCGTTGTTTAGAGTAATGTAGTTGTTTAGGCGGAGCGGATAACGATATTATTTAGAAGCTCCTCAATGTGTTTTTGGTATCAAAGATTTAATATTGTAAGAGTGTGAACTATAAAATATTTTATAATTTCAAAGCACAGCAAAAACTGATTTTTATTCTGATTTTTATAAAATCTGTTCAGTCATACTAATATTATAAATGTGAAAGTATGTCTGTCTGTCTGTGTCTATCTGTCTGTCTCTCTGTTACCGTTAACTAATCAACCGATCATCACAAAATTTTGCATACACGTTGTCAGGGATACGAGAAGAAAAAGTGTATCTTCCATCTAGAAAAACCGTACTATTCCCATCTGATCATCAATCAATACTAATAATATATCTGTAAGGGTTGTTCATGGAGTAAGTTACTTTGTTTTCAGAGATATCGTGTTTGTAGGCTCTATACATGATACTGAAACTAAATTGACGATTTTTAGAATTTTTTTCTGTATGTATGTATGAATGTATGTTCCTCAATAACTCTTAAACGAATTAACTGATTTCATAAAACTTGGTAGATAAACATTTAGACGTACAGGAAACAGGATAGGCTACAAAAATTGCACCCCGGGCGAAGCCGGGAGCGGGTCGCTAGTCTAAAATAAAATAAAAAACTAATACCTGGCCAAAGTGTCATAGCAACAAGAGGTCAAGAGTTATATTGCTTATTTATTTTTTAATTTCGGACAAAGTCGCGGACACCATGTAGTAGTATATAAAACAAGCTTTTTCTAGCGGCTTTGTCCGAGTATCTTTTTAAATTATATTCTTTCTCTCAAAGTGTCGTAGACGTTGTTAATATTTTTATTTAAAATCATGACGATTGCGAAGATTAGTATCTAGAACAACATCGTGACATGTGATTTTTACATATTAACATAGCAACGTCTAATAATTTGATCTAACAAGGGTGAATTGATGTGACATCACTGGCTCAAATAAATTGTTCTAAAACCTTAGAGATATCATATATCTCACAAGCACAGATCATGTAATCCAAGACGAACATTCTATCAATTTAGTAAGTTGTTAACAATAAATGTTAATAAATTCGCTCGCGTATGCCATAAATCTCTACCCTAATACAAGGTGCAAATAATCTTGTAGTTTAATTGAAATGCATCAAGAGAGTACGAGACCAGTAGATGTGGAGATTAATCTCTAAGTTTATCAGTCCTTTGTACTATAAATTATTATTTATGTACTGGGTTATTATTAAATCAAAAAGTTCTTAGAAACGCATATAATGTAATATTATTATTAAAAAGTTTGAAATTTATTTAAAAAGTGTCAATCATACAATATTTTTGTAGAGTTTCACTTGATTTCATTAAACAGACGAACAGACAAAAAATTTAAAACTATTTTTTGACCTCGGCCACATATTAAGTACACCGATTAGAAATTGTTTTTTGAAAAAAAAAATGTAGACACGGCTCGTTTACGATTTTATTTATAGACATATTTTATTTATGATCATTATTTTACTCCTCGTAAGGATCAAAAGATAAATTAAGTTAGTGGAGCGACTTAGTTTTGATGCTTACTTCATGTGCACCATCAATTTTTCTTATCTTCTACAAGCTTAATAATCATATCTAACTTAAGCTTTACTTACTGTTTGTAACATATATCCAATTACTGCGTCTGCAGGGTATCTAACTGCAATTAGTACGATCTAATATACCGAGTGGCGCAACTTGACGTAATGGAAACTATTGATCATGCTACTTACATTTTGGGTCACATTCGGTAGAGTCGAAACGCGTATCAAGAAACTTAAATTGGAACTTGAATTGAAGCTATTTTAAAAAAAATTGTGTGTGTCAGTTCCGACACACGACTGGAGTTTACTCCTTACGAACGATTATAAAATTTAAATTTTCACAATTCAAACATGCTGAAAGTACATTGTTCTTTTTTTTTAAATTGTGTAGATGGCGCAATATCTCTGAAACTTCAGATATTTTAAAATATACAAAAAATAGAACGTAACTATAACGCATAAAATAACGCATTCGTCATCGCATTCGTGTGATAATTTTGATTTTACTCCGATAAATTTTCATACCACGTCTTAAATGTCTTAATGTCACTTGCTTCGTCTGGGAATCGAACCGACTTAAATGTAAAAAAAAATCACCCATATTTATAAAAAAAATCGAAAGAATGGACAAAAAATAATAATTCTTCTTAAGTAACATAGTATCTTAAAAGAAAGGAATAACGTAAAATGTTTGATTCAAATTTCAAGAATATATTTTTATTGCCGACGAAGCTAGTAATTTTTAAAAAATTTTTGAATGCAGTATTACTAACTTTTAAAAATACCTAACATAAAGTCTTAGGTACTTTCCCTTCGTGTCGCATAGTCTTGGGACGACCTGTATATGTAAATCGATTCATAAGGAGTAAACTCCAATAAAGTAATCTCATATTAATTATCATTTTTTTTATTTAAATAAACTCCATATTTTTGACATGTCTACAATACAATACCGGACCCCGGCAAATTATATTCACAAACCTCAAAATCCATTGGGTGGTTCAAATGAAGTTAGCGGAGAAACAGACAGAAGCGGACAGCGACTTTATTATTATACCTATACATATACGAGTACGTACCCCTCAAATTTGGCTGGGAAAGGAGTGTTTAATATCTTCTATAGATACATTCACTTTACACTAATCAAACCTTGAAAGGTATGTAGGTAAAAGCCTTAATATCTTTATTTATATTTAAGCTACCAAACGAGCTCAGTTTGGCACTATCACACGATGAGAACCATATGCAACATTTGGCAGGCTGTTTAATTACCCTAATGTGGGGAGATATGGTACATCCCTTGTTTTACAAAAAAGCAGCTATTGAACAAACACTGATTATTGCTGAACCCCGTTGGATAAGTGGTTAGGGTGCTTGTCTTAATGGTCTATTCCTGGGTTCCCGGGTTTGATTCCCGGCAGGGTCAAACTTTTCCGGCTGGGTCAAACTTTTCCGACGGGGTCAAGAAATGAACTTTTTCAAAGTTGGCTCTAGTCTGGATCTCGAAAGTAGTGACAGGGCACACTGTCGCAGTCATTTCGGCAGCCCGTCTGGCGGCAGTAACCACCTTAGTAGTATTAAGGGTAAGGGGATTAGGAAGGGATAGGAAAATTGGTTTTGGTATCTCTTACTCACTTACCAAAACACAAGAGCAAATATTCTGTTATTTCACGGCAGCCTGTAAGGGGATAAGAAGATGGTTACTGCCGCCACATGGGCTGCCCAAACGACTGCAAAACGCATTGCATAAAAATATGTTTTTTTTTTATAATATATAATATTGTATTTTCATTATAATGCGTTTGGTACATTTGATTATGTTCACAAAACATTTACGGCCTTATTACTTCCAAAGTTTCGTCCCATTTTTAGCGATTCGATGAAAGCCTCGGAACAATCATGCCTTATTACTGAAATGTATCTCTTTTGATCCTTGCGAGGAGTAATTTCATCAGTTCAGACGTTATTAAGGAAGGAATAATAAATGATCGAAGGCTCGGAGCCCTATTCCGCTATCGTATCGATTTTTACTTTGTTGTCCGACAAGGTATTTGTGGCGATCATTATTCATCTTGCAAAACTTGGCATCTAATCTTTTCCGGTTTACTTAAGAATTTGCTTAAGAAATACTTATTTTGTAAGCTTGAATTTAAATAAAATTAAACCAGTATTAACTTGCTTTTACATTATAGGCGTTTATTTCGTGGACATACACACAGCAGTGTGAAACCACAGTTGCATTTTTATTTCATTTACACACAAAAAAAAATACAATTGGTGGTACACAGTTTAGGTATATAAACTTAATTAAGTTTCTAACAATTAATAAGTTAAGTTTTTAACAGAAAAGATGATGATCCTGAAACGACCTGAAGTAAAAATAAGAAAGTTAAGACTAAACCATTTAAAAATAGTTTCAAAAGCCTGGATTGCAGTTACAAATCAACTGTAATCAAATTTATGTGATAATAATCAACGAGGCCTTGCAATAAGGTAATGCAGATAACTAGCTTGGAACCGTCATACAGGGTTCATACATATTACTGAACCCCAAAGAGTGAAACACAAAAATCACCATTATTTTATTCATCTCTGGTCATAATGTTAGATTTGATTAACTTTATATTTTAAAATGCTATAATATTAATGCTAAAAATAACGCACACGGAAAATAGTATATCATTTTGTTAAATTTCGTGATTTCGTGCCTTATTTCAATCGTATTGTTAGAGCTCGTTATTGCGATACTTCCTCTCATATGCGGCATTTGATGTCTCTCCCATCGCTCGTGTAATCCCTGTCATAATAATTGTTGGGTACCAAATGAAAATGCCAAATGGAATTACAGCATTCGCTGTTTCCCGCATATAATGGTCGTTCTGAGGGCAATCTAAATGGAGTGAATGGGAATGGTTTGACGAAAAAATGTGTGGAAACATGTAATGTGTTTCTTTGGCAGGTTTCATTGCTCCACGTTTGTCTTTTTTTAATCCTTTAATATTTGACTTTGTGTCAGCTTATGTCACATAAGATACTTTCCACCGGTAGGCGCAGGACTCTCTTCTGTGCAATGTGACTATATCTACCACGCTAGCCTTCACATGTCGAGATTTCTAGTCTTCTCGCACAATTAGGAGACCTTCATCGTTAGAAAAATTAATCATAATCTGGTATTTCAAATTGCGTATAAGGGTTTCAATTGCATTGTTTTTATTATGATTTTTATTATATATTATGAATATTTATATGTTGTTTTCAGGTTATGAAGACACGCACGTTATGATCTTCGTGGGCTTTGGTTTTCTGATGACATTTCTCAAGAAGTATTGCTACAGTGCCTTAGGCTTCACTTGGTTCCTTGGCGCTTTGGTCATACAATGGGCTCTACTGTGTCAAAACTTCTTCAGCATGACAGACAACAAAATTTTTCTTACGAAGAAGTCACTGCTTGGTAATAGTTATAACATAGTAATAAAGTAGACATGTAAAAACACTTAATATTTTAAACTTTTGCGTAGGCTTTTTATGTGTTTAAAATTTGCTTTTTACATTTTATGATCGACTCTTAGTTCATAAATATAAGTTTTAACTCCTGTCTGTGAAAAATTAAAGCAATATTTACATAATTGTATTTCTATTGGAGGTACTCTTGAATGTTTTCTGCTAAAAATTAGTTGTTACATACGAAACTATTGGTTAATGAAATTAAAGGCTTTAATTTTAAACATCAAAGGAATTGTTAATGAAATTTCTCAGAGCGTGTTGAAAGATATAGGCTGACTTTAAAAAGTTGACTCATAGTGTACACTTGGCGAGGATTTGAACCTGGGGCCTTTGAGTAACGACATCTTAACAACCTGATCAATAATCTTGTTTTCTTGTTTTAATTTGCTTGTCGAAGACCTATTCCTAATATAATATTCTTTTCACGTATCATAAAGAAGAAACTGCTCTCATCCGAAATATCTTTGTGACCACTTGCTGTTTGTTCATTCATAGACAATAATCTACATAGATACTAATATGTGCAATGATATCAAATTCGCAGAGGCAGATATAATGTCGGCGACAGTTCTCATAACTTTTGGAGCGCTACTGGGTGTTGCGAGCGGTTTGCAATTACTTTTCATCGCAATAGTTGAAACAGTCGTGGCTTGTGTCAATTTGTGGCTTGTGACAGATATATTTAAGGTACAAATTCAACTGTAACTATATTTTAGATATTGTCCTTTCAACAATTCATAACTGTGCCTTATTTGAGTAATTTGAGCAATTAAACAATCTAAATTCAAACAGACATCTAAACCACAAAATAAATTAGGAAGCACTAAGAGTATTTCCTATATTCGTTTTAATACTATTTTATTAGTACTATTTAGTATTTAGTATTAATCATTTTTGTACTATTTAGTATGTGTATAGCAGACACCTTCTAAGTTTCATAACGAAATTTTCATATATGTTACAAAGAAACTAGTTTCAAAAATCAAATTAAGAAGACCTTTTAAAATCAAATTCTAGGCAGCAGATGTTGGGGGCTCAATAGCTATTCATACATTTGGCGCATATTTTGGACTTGGAGTCAGTCTAGCCCTAAAATCAAAGAAAACAGAGACCGACGTAACAACCAACGGACAAGCCGTACCAGCAGTAGATCTAAATGGACCAAGTTATACATCAGACGTGACTGCAATGATAGGTATTTAAATTAAAATAGACTAAAACTAAATCCTCTCTAAATTTATCACAATTAAAATTACTTTTGCTTTCAATGTTTCTTAAAATACTGTTCAGTTTAATTTCTGTAATTTAATTTACAGGTTCAATATTCTTATGGATCTACTGGCCATCTTTCAACTCGGGCTTAACTAAATCAGACGCTGAGTATCAAAGAGCTGTCATTAATACATACCTCTCGTTGGCTGCTGCTACGGTACGGTAACTTTATTTGAAAACTTTATTCACAGCTCTCACATTAACTTTCTCATCATAATAAGCTTAATGGACATAAGCCTCTGTCAAGGCACTAAGCTTTAATTAATATATCTGTTACTATTTTACTAACTTACCCATTACCCCTTACCCCATCCCTTCCTTATCCCTTACCCTTAATCCTTCTATGGTTGCCAGCGCACTTGCAGCTTCTATGGCGTTGCTTGGTAACCACCTATCATCAAGTGGACAGTCAGCCTGTCTGTCGACTTTAACATAATAAAACTTTAATGTAATATCCATAGTAAGTAGAAAATTGTAGGCGTGGGGTATAGCGTAATATTTTCAGTTTTGTTTATACGAAAACTTCACTGAAATTTATTTATTATTTATTTATTTAAATTATAAAATAAATTTACAAAGTTGTTTGAAAGGGATGGACATTAATTAATTAATGTCCATCCCTTTCAACAGTTAAATTGTACATAATATGTAATAAACCTTTCGCTGGTCGGCATCAAGGTTTGACCGGAGAGCAGCGTTAATGCACCTACCTCTCATTTACGATGCATCTCACGACATAAATACTGATATTTAATTTTTATTAACTAAGAGCTTGCCTTGGTTTCCTTCGTATGAATTACGAACATAGGTCATTTATAATAATAAATAAAATTGAACTGTCTGTTTGTAATGTCAAAATAATTGCTTTTTACTAACATAGTATAACTTTATACATTCCCTTTTATATACTCTAGATATTTGTGTGTAAATATTGTAAAATTCTTTTTGTCATTAAAATTAAAACAATTTTTTTTTTTATAAAACAATTAGAAATACTAAGTTTTTATTACAACTTTCTCGATTTAAGTAAGAATTAAAAGATTATAGATATTCTATTATAGAGTTTAATTTTATATTATAGTAGGTATACTCCATCAGTGATAGTAAGAGTTTGTTGAAAACTTTTTGATAGGTTTAAATCTGAAAGTTTTCTATACGTCACATTAAATAAAAAGTTATGAGAAAATCTGTCCCTGTCTATGACTACTGAGCGTCTTCTATGACAAAGTCTGAGCTCTTGTTCATTACGTAAAAGACAATGAAATTTCTTAACGACGCAAACTAAGTACGGTACCATCCGATCAAACGAAGTTTTAGGGCGTATCTTCCCATTAATTCTAATGCCTAGATATTTAATAATAAGGATAAAGGAGAAAATATTCCTGCTAATATATGTTTGTAGAAATAATAAAAAGTAATAGGTAATATTACTTTTATTTATGGAATTCCATAAATAAACGTTGTTTTGTTCGACAGTAACAATAACTTAACTTCCAGCAGAATTATAGGAAAAACCGATGGGGCCAAAATTATACTAAAATTAGAACCTGACCTTCATTCGCAATATCACAGCATTAAAAGGTCCTAGTTACAAACAAAATGCATTTATCATCATTCACAATATCAGCCCACAATTCTAAACAATTCTAAAAACGAAGTCATCAAAAAGTTGGATACTTTGATAAATTGCTCCTAAAATTTGATTGTTCCAAAGCAATAGATTGGAAATTTGAACGGCACTTACATTGTCAGCGGTCAATACAGTGTTCAGTCGTTATGATCGCACAGTACTTTATAAGCAGTAATGCTTCTTGCACTTAAGATATAAATTTATATACGTAAAAGAAACAAAGCTATCTTCCACAACTGCGATGACTATTTACAGTAATATTCTACATTTCTTAATAGTTCATATTTAGAATTAAACTCTAATGAACGAAATAGAGAACTATGGAACTATTGTTAACGTAATAATCCTAGTTTCGAGCGTTCTGATGAAATTTCCGGAAAGCCATAAACGGAAGTTTCAGTGCAAATTTGTATAACAAACCTACTGTTAGCTTGCTACTCTGCGTGCGAACTTTGAGGGATTAATTGCCCTCCGAGGACATCTTCTAATCAAGATAAAAGCCTCGACTGAAGTGATTAATCAACGTTGCTATTTCCATGAGATTAATTTTTGGCGCATTCCTGGATCTCAAATGTTTTTTTGTTACTTCGTAGTCGTATTGACAATCTTCTAATTAGACGTCCAATGTTTTCTTTATATATTTTTCTTTTCATTGAGGGCTTCAGTTTATAAATACGTCGTACAGTCATAATTTCTCTCTAGATCTCGTCTGAGAACTGTAATCAACATCGTGAAAAAAGGAATAAACAGCAAATTACACTTTGACAGTAGCATGTCTATTAGTATAAGGTATCAAATTCCATCTTCCTCATATTTCATTTAAATCTTTTATTACGTTATCGAAAACACCACGGCAATGCTGCAACGCAAATGGTAATTCACAGTAGGTAGGTATTTAAAAAAAAAATACACCGAAAAAGTCATTTTTTCAGAAAATAAGAGAACCTAATAAGTGAATATCTCCGTCAGTCACTATGTTTTTATGAATAAATAAATAATACTTAACATAACATAAGGAATAAACATACAATTTGTATCACCCCCCAAATAAAGCAATTGTAGGCTTGTGTAACGCATACAACGGAGAGTGGGCGAGACCCTGCACATACGAACTTTGAATAGTCCAAAGTTGGCCCTGCCGAGAATAGAACCCAGTCCACTAGGTCAAAGCGTAGGGCAAGCACCTTAACCACTCGTCTTGTATGATATAATACATCGTAAGTACAACTTGTATTTTGTCCCATATGTGATATATATACCCATATTAATATTTTGTTTTGGTATTTAATATACATCACACGGTATATTGGTAGCCTAATTCTTGGTAATTCTAGGTAGCCTAAACCTTTCTCAAGATATAGACTATCACAATCAGACTGGTAGTTCCAAAAGTTAGCGCGTTCAACCAATCAAATAAACAGAATATTATTACTTATTTCAAATGTTTTAATATTTCTTAAAAGCTTCCATTCATTTATTAAATTGTATGCTAAGCTTTGGCTACTGTGTTTCATATTATTTTTAAATTAATTAATTAATTAATCTACAGAATAATTTAGATCAATCTCGTTTAATATATCGTGACAGCATCATATCAAACATAAACCTTTTCTTATATCGGAGTAAAACTAGAGCGAGCTATACAATAACACTAGTTAAAACAATTCATGCTGACGACGACTGTACAATGAGGCTATTATTTGTGTTTATTAGAATAATTTTTTTGCTTGTAATTTATTATTATAATAACATTTCATTCAGTGCTTATCTGTTAAAATATTAGTTACGGTATTATGTAGTTTTGGAATAGATCTAACACCTAAACGTGTTGCTGAGTATACCTAAACGGTAATACCTTCGTGGCACGTCGAGCAATTTCCACAAATTCGGTGTATTGAATTGTCAGCACACCCGGCCGAGTATGTTCCGCCTTCGTATGCCGACCCAATGATAAAGGTGATATTCTGATTCCATATTTCAATTTACACTTGTGTTCGACTTCGACAACCGAATCAAAGAAGGCTTTTAGTTTCAGCTTTATTTGACAAAAATTCTTTATTTTATTTAAACGTATTTGTCACAGTACTATATTATTTTCTTCTTCGTAATGATTTTTCAAGTCAACAAGTAAAAACAATATATATTTTTATCTGATCATTGTCTGTAATTTTATGTATTGTTTACAGATAACAACTTTCGTTCTCTCATCAGCTGTGAGCAAGCACCATGGGAGACTAGATATGGTACACGTACAAAATTCGACTCTCGCTGGGGGTGTGGCTGTGGGATCAATTTGCAACATGTTCATTGGCCCTGGTGGGGCGATTGCTGTTGGTATCGGCGCTGGTGTACTTAGCGTTTTGGGATATAGGTTTTTGACGGTAGGTTGCATTTAGATCCGTACTATCCGTACTAACATTATAAATGCGAAAGTATGTTTGGATGTATGGATGTTTGTAACTCTTTCACGCAAAAACTACTGGACCGATCACCATGAAATTTTGCATACACGTTGTCTGGGACACCAGAAAGGACATATGGTACTTTTCATCGTCCGCTATGTTTTTTTAACAAAACAATTGGTATTAATTACTTGGATATTTTAATAATTAATTAAAAGAATAAAAAAATTAAGGCATAAAATTCACTTTTCATAAACTGTTGAAGTAAATTCAAAAGTAATTCTCTCACGAAACATTTCAATTCCTTCCTTAAGAATTATATTAATCATTGTGACATTGTAATGTAAATTTTAGAGAAAATTTGAGATAAATATGAGAATGACGAAACTCAGCCAAGAACAAAATGGCAAACAATATAACCACCGAACAATTTTCAAAGAATTCTTTTGACAATGACGCCATTGCAAAGTTGTTAGCAAAATTTATTACTGAAAGTTGCCTTCAAAAGAGCTACAATTGTTCGTGATTGAGGTCACTTCACGAAAAATTGATTTCACATTCTTTCAGGTGAACTTTCACTTCTGTGGCATAAATATTTATAAATTTTTTATTTATATAAAAAAAAAATTTTGTTTGTTGAGTATGTTTTTTTTAATCTTTATTTAAGGCTTTTCCCTTAGGGACATGTCGCCTCTGAAATGTAGGGTTCAAAGATCGAAATCGTTCAGTGAACGAATTTCCATTTGTGATCTTTTTGCATTTCACGATATGGATGGACCTTTTCCGATGTGCGTTTCTGGTCTTTAGCGTTTAACACACATTTGCCTACCAATTCTCAAGTTTTTAAAGATTAATAAAAAAATATAAATATTTTGTTTGAACATACGGGCAAACCGGGATTTGAACCTGCATTCTGATATGCAGGTTTCTTTAGGATCATGATTCTGCTGTTCTTTCACCGTTACGAAAGACTTGTCGTTCTTTACCGTTAGTATATAAATAATGATTACCGTGGAATTTGAATCGCGGGGTTACTTTGATAAAAACTTTATTTTGTTTTTAAATGAAATTTTTTAGATATCTGAACGCAGGTCCAAGTTTTTTTTATAGTTAGCATCACTGATTATCATTCTCTGTCTTTGAACGAAGCTAAGAATGTGTCAGTGTGATGAAAAAATCGACAAATGTGTAAGTATTATTTTCACTGATTTTGTAAGCCTGAATAACTTTCAATGTACCAATATGGTTGTTACAGTATTTTTTTGGAATACACCATAATAATTTTGTTTACTGTACCATTGTAATGTACCATAATAATAACCTAATGGGAGTTACTATAGATTTTCGTTAAAAAAAAGTAGGGCTATCAAAGTAACCCCGATCGCTGTTTAACTTTAATCACGCTTTTCGTTTAATTTTTTGACCTTATTTTTGAATATATTAAAACCATATTTAGACGATAGAAAGACAAACAGAAGTTGAGTTATTGCTTTTTTAAAATTTCTATTTTTCGCCAATATTTAAAGAAGTAGAGCTATTTTAATTTCAAAATTGATCAATCCACCGGTACCTAATCGTTATTTGTAATCTACATACAAAATCGAAAAGTTTTGGAAGCACAGGCCGACCCGAATTCGAATCTGCATAAGCCAAACGAATTGTCTCGCTTGAGAACAACTGGTTTCACTCTTAACCTATTTGTTAACATTTGAATTTTTTCGCCATATTACCTCTGTTTACCTACTCAATTGAAATCCGTCCGAATTAACCACACGTTTGAACTTTGGTTTTAAAATTATTACCGAAATTAACAACGTACATGCAATTAGTGCTTTATGGGGTAATATCATTCGTTATATATACCGTTGTGTTTCAAATACATCACCAAACCTAACCACAAAACATGGAACAACTGAAATTATTAAACGGGTGATATATTACAACAATTGGAAAATGTGTGATCAAATTCTAATTAAATATCACGATAGTGTAACATTATTAGGGACATTTGTAGTGTGATATATGTTAATATTTTGGTTTATGAATATTGTAGTAGTGGTATGTTACCAAGGCCGGATAGATAATCGTCTCAGGGCCCCTTAACCGTTTCCTAACTTCATTAAGTAGACTTAACCACCACAATACAACACTTACTATAACGATTTTCTTACTAAACTACATAAGCATGCTTTATCCTTTAAAAAAAAAGTAAGTTTCTTATTCGATTCGGGGTTTTTAAGCACGATGTATTAAAAAATATGACGAAGTAGTGTTAAAAAACAGGTCAATAATATAATCAATAAGGTTTTGTTATGTAAAAATCTTGGACGACAGTTATACTAATTTAACTAATTCAAAATGTCCTACTTTTGAACTAGTCCATACTTACTTACATTTTTCTCTTCTAGAACGCCATTTTGTTTCTGAAACGGTTAAAAAAAGTGATCTTGTTATCCTATTTCTGAGAAAAAAAACTATTTTATTTTAAAACAATGAAAAATACTTTTGAATTGAATCATGAATGTACAGGTATGTAAACAAACATGTTATTAGACAGGTACAGCCTTAGATATAATTCCTAGTAAAGATTACATATAGCACAAATAATGAAAATACAGAATAAAATACTGTAACACCAAATAAAACATTAGAAATTAAAAAAAAATTACATTATAATATTTACTATATTTTATACCACGAAACTTGACCAATTATCTCGGGATTAGAGTTAAGAGTCCTCTACTGTATTATCAGGGGAATAAACTTAGGATGATGAAAAAGGAAACACTTTGTCTCTTGAAAAACATCAAATTTGGTATTTAACTTAGAACTTTGTATAAATAATTTAATTTCAATTTTTTCACAGCCGAAGCTGACCAAAATTGGGATCCTGGATACTTGTGGGGTTAACAATCTTCATGGAATGCCTGGAATCTATTCTGGTCTGCTGTCTGTTTTATTCGCAGCGCTAATCACCAAAGCTGATTACGGAACAGACATCAGTGGAGTATTCGCAGCAATGAGTGATGTATGTTTTTTGGGTTTCCATAATATTTTTTTAATACAAAATAATATTCTGTTTCTTTCCTAGTAATGTTTGCCTTTGGCAACGAACACTGCGTTTTTAATCAGAACTGGGTAGCCCGTCTGGCGGCAGTAACCATCTTTTAGTTCTGGCAGAAGAGCACTCTGAATTAACAGTACGTGTGGACTGCAAATAAAAGTCACTTGTTTTAACGGTGAAGGAAATCATGGGCCCATTTCCCAATTCCTTGTCCGTAATCCTGCTGCTTGTATTATAGGCGACGGTAGCCACCTACCACCAAATGGACGGTCAGCCTGTCTGCCAACTTAACATAAAAAAAGAAACATAATCCAATCTGTCTTATAAGATTAGCAACATTAGAAAAACTGTAAAGGCCTGCCAATCTGCAGTAAGGTAAAGATTTTAGACAAAAATTTTACAAGAGGAATCCATAATGGATACCCACCGTCCTGGGGACAGAGTGGTGGGTTATGTCTGACTCCTGCGCCGAGATGGCAGTAGGCTAAACCTACCGACTAAACTTTCTGGCATCCTCCACGTCCGCTATAGGCAAAATTGCGAGGTCGAACGAACACTCTTCCGCAACTTCATCGCATTGAGGAGTGACCTAGCCCAGCAGTGGGACATATAAAGAGTTGAGAACAAATTATTTATGTAAAACCTTTTTCAACAGGGTGACACAGGCAGGACACCAAGTGGCCAAGCATTGTATCAATTAATCGCCCTGGCTGTAACTGTTGGATTGTCAATTGTGTCTGGACTATTGACTGGTAAGTTATTTTTACATTATTATTATGCCATTATAATACCTCACTTAATATGAACCACCATCACAGTGTAGGCTTTAAGCCACCACCATTCAAAATATAAAATATTGGATGATCCAATAAGATGGTGCAGTGGGCAGTATTCTGGTAAAAATATATCTAAGACTTAGATTTAAGAAAACTGCATTCATATCAATGAATGCATTTTTAATCGGCTTCAACTCAACAATTTTCCCAAAAATGTCTGAAAATAAAATTTAATAATACGTTTTTTTATTTATTTATTTAAGTAAAATTAAAAATATTTTTGTAAAACAACTAGCTGTTGCACGCGACTTCGTCCGCGTAACTTTATAAAACTAGCCTATGTTACTAGCTGATAATTTTAGCTTTCTATAGGTGAAAGAATTTTTTAAATCGGTCCAGTAGTTTTTGAGTTTATTCATTACAAACAAAAATACAAACTTCTCTCTCGCGTGCAACAGCTAGTAAATCAATAATAATCAATCATGTCTATAATCAACAAATATTACTCTGTCTTTTAATGTAAATGTTAAAGTCTTTCTTTATTACTTAAGTATAGATGTTAATGAGGCATTATTTTTTAATTTAAGTTTTCGATGTTCACATGTAAATCTGATTATTTATGTTGGTAAATCGCAGATGTAGTATCACGAGTTGCCTAAATAAATGTGTACGAGCGCTTGTGTTGAGAGGATGAAATATTTATTTCGCGGGGAATTTTCAAGTGCTCCAATTCTGAACACATTTTCACACTCCCATTGCGTATATTATTAAAAGGACTTCTAAATTTTCTTCGTTACCATTTTTAATTTGGCATGATGCTTTTTAAATTAACCGACTTGGTTGAGTTAATTAGGTAACATTAATTAAGTGAGGCGATTTTGACGTTCTTCTTAACCCCATCCCCCTTGGAAAGACGACCTGATAAGGGACGCGGATCGACAGTTGCTTCTGGGCGGTCTTACTGGAAATCATAGCGGAGGCCTATGTCCAGCAGTAGATGCCCTGCGGCTGAGATTATGATTCCTAGGTCCACTACACCACCACATAATCTAGATCTATGTCGCATTTGTTGAAATTTGTTCAATGTTTTTAATTATTCTATTTACAGGCCTCTTAGCGAAACTGCCCGTTTTTGAACCCCTTAAAGAGGCGGAGAGGTACGACGACGAAATCAATTGGGAATTGCCTTAATCAATATGTAAATAGTAAAACCCTATTCTGAATAATGAGAAACACAACTCGAATAATCTTCCGATTAAAATCTTGTTTAAGTAAGGGTTGGAATTAATGCGCACTGTTTTCATTGTATCTAAAATAAAAGTGAGTTTTCTCAAGCCTTGCATGAAATACACGTAAATTTTAATATATGAAATTGTTTTTGTTTGGTAATATTTAATAAATTTGTACCAAATATTCGAAAAACACATTCGAGTAATATTCGAGATACTCTCATGAATTTTCTATAATAACATTTTGTTTATCGTCATTTTACTTCAATAACATAGTTTAATTTTAGTCTAGAGTATACGTCAAAGATTTTTAGCTAAAAGTAAAGTTAATTTAGCTAAAACCATTGTATATTATCGTAAAGGCATCATAACACGTAAGTTTAGAAATATATCTGTGAAGTATAGATTAGCGATTGTCAGAATTTGAGATTTATTTACTCGAATTTAACAATAAACTATGTAAAGCAATATGTAATTCTTGAGAGTAAGTCTAACGAAAATTGTATGACAAAGATGTTACAGTTTATCGTAGTAAACCCTATAGTAACATACATTATGGCCTAGTATCGTAATTCGATTACTTACTCCGATGATAGGACTGATGAGACTTTTTCCTCTCAGTAGTCAGATGATATAAAACATCGGACTGTCTGTTAAACAAATATCTTTACGTCTAAATTACGGAACTTCTTTCCATCTTTTACGCGATCATTCTACATTCGTCATAATAAAAGTTACATCATTGCGCGATAATACTACCGAAAAACATTGTAAGCGACAAAATTGTCGCGTCGTTTCAATCAACAATGGGAAGTAGATTAACAATACTAATATTCTATAGAGAAATTATTTTTCGTATTTTTGTTTCAAAAACTACTAAGTAGACTTGATTTTAAAAATTATTTCATCTATAAAAACTACATTATCAGGATGTAATATAGGCTATATTTCATAGTTAAGTGGACGAAGTCTCGTGCAACAGTTAGTTTCGGATAAAGGCCCTGTTTTTATATTCGTCATAGGCTGCAAGTGCAAGTGCAAGTGACCTTAGTAGGTGATTAAGCATTAAATGGGTTAAGAAGGGGTAGCGAAATGGGTTCTGGCATCCCTTATTCACTTGTGCTGGTACACATCTGTCATTTTCTTCTGTAAAGGGCTTGTTCAGCCGCCAGACGGGCTATCAAATTTAACTTGCAAAACGCAGTGTGTGCTATCCTACTTGCCAGACTCAGACCATAGCCAACTTTGAAAAGTTTATTGCCAAAGTTAACTAGAGTCAGAGTGTTAAGGCAAGCACTTTAACCACTAGCTAGACTAGCTAGTATGAGTTTATGAGCAGCCTGTATAAGTTTATTTACAGCAAATATTTTATACATATTCAATTGGATAACACTGTTTCAAAGTTGTTTTATATTCTCAAATCAATTATGTAATGACATTTTTGTCGCTTACCAATTCCTACCCTTAATAGATACGATGTGTTTTTGTCATATCGCATTGTGACGTGATGTAATATCATAAAAGAGACGCTTTCAGGATGATAGCGATAAATTATTGAATGGGTACGTTCACATTTTCTCTTCAAACGGAATAAATAAACCAGAAAGTGCCACAAAACGTCAACGTGTTATAGCTTATTGTTGAGTACTATCGACTTTGATCTTTAGTAATCTAAACTTCATTGACAATAGCGAAAATCACTTTTGGGAACTACATTCCAATATAAATTCCGACATGCAACTAGGTTAATATAACATTATTATATTAATTAACATAAAGATAATCTAGTTATTTTTTATAAAAATTATGTTGAGAGTTTAGTATTTAAATAACAATACAAATAAATCAGAAAATTAAAGTTGAAAATTACAAGCCAACTCGAATATTTTATAATGACACTTTATGTTTATATAATTAGCATATTTTTAATAAAAAAATTTATAAGAAATAATTTAAGAATGTATTTTGCTATTTTAACAAATAAAAATACAATTTAAGAAGTTTTTTTTTTTTTTTTTTTTCGTTTCTATCCTCAATTATTTTTTATTGTTTGTAACGTTTGGCAGGCAGGCTGACGATCTAACTATACTTATTGGTAGGAAGTTATTTTACATCGACGGCCGTTAAAAACGAAAGAGTTCGCTCTCTACCAAGAGATTTTTGTATTTTTAGCACGAGTGCTAAATTACCCGAAGCGGTAGAGGGTAGAGATGACTATAGAGACCGCCATGAAAGCCCGTCCAGTTCAGGACTGCTAAGAAGATTGGTTTACCGCCTTTTTACCGCCTTCCCAGTTAACAATACCTAACTCAAGACTAAAATCGGGCTTAGCAAATATACCTACATATTTGACTGTTATTGTTATGAAGACAAAACTGATCAATAATATCAATGTAATACGATGTACCTTGTACATTGTTATGCTAGCAAAGGAGACAAACTGTTTGAAATTCCGAATCGGTGTTGGAATATTCCAGAACAATTTTTGCTCGCGGGCACACCTGAGACAGGGACGATACTTTGCAGAGGCGATCCCATGTAAAGGTCCCTTCATACAACCGTATGAAGCTCTTATTCTGTGAATTTCATGTGATTCTGTGTTTCAGTGAGTCAATGTAGAATGCCTTAGCCCATTTTACTATGCCACCTTGTTCTTAAAATCTTGTGGTATCAGGCGACTGTAGCCACCTACAAAAAGGTGGTCCGGCAGTATTTTTTTGCCTAGTATTTTTTTTAATTGCATATTTTTACCTATAAAGTCGGTTCTTAATACGAAATAAAAACATGCAATGAGAAATTCTTAGGTATAAAATTTGAAACTATAACTTACAATTTCAGTCTGATTGAGTTTTATATTTATTGTAAAATAAAGATTGTAAAAATGTTTGGATGTTAGATATCAAACACGCAGAAAACATTTCATCGTTTTACATAAAACTGTGCCCACCGATAGACCGTTACTTAGAATACCTTTATAACTCGGTAATGCGTTACTAGAGATAAAATATTAATTCTTAAATAGAAGCCAAATGGAACAGCTAAAAATGAAATTGTTTTGTACAAACTGTCATATTGATTAACTAAGTATTTTACATAGACTAATTGAATCAAAAAGCATCACAATGGTCACGTGACTAGGCGCTTTTTGAATTGTAAGCGAATAATCACAGGATTTATATAGTTACTTATCTTTTTAAAGACTATATTTAGTTGAGAATCGCTATGCAGTATTTCATTTGTACAGCCTGAAAAATGTCTTTTAAATTATATTTTATAAATTGCAATAGAAGATATTATTTCAATATAAGTATGTGTATTTTTGTTACAATAATTCAAGTTATCGGTGTGAAATTCAAAACTATAATAGATTCAATAAACAAAAATTTGAACTCTCCGTGGGACTTCCAAAGCTTAAAAAGCTTTGAAAGCATGAATAACCTTTGCCAAAGACTTACAGGTCGTCGAAGCACGCAGGTTCAAATAAATTCAGTCAATAATTTATGTACTTATATCAAAAATTCTTTTCTCATGTGAGATATAGTAAATCATAATTATAAAATGTATTAGTAATTTTAAGATATCTTTTAAACAGACATAAATATATTTGGAGAAATTTTGCAAATTATCTATTACAAAATATCCAGACAAAACTTGACTATTGTAAAATTAGTCCTAATGGAAAATTATAGAAGAGGCCTATGCCCAACAGTGGACGTTCTATGGCTGAAAATGTTATTAACGTGATAAAAAAAAAATAATATTACACTTTACAATTCAATTACAAATACCTGTATAATCTGTCATATATACTTTGACCGAAAAATAGCATGCCTATAGATTTTCTATCGTCTGCACTATGGAGAGTGTGCGTCCATTCTATACGATCTGATCCAACCGGAACCGTTCCACTTGCGGACCACGAGAGTTTCATCCCTTCGTGGTTGATGTGCCTCGGTCACGCACGAAGCCTTACAGTTCCACCTTTCTTGTCCGAACCGCTAGGGAGTGGAACTCACTGTCTGCGTCTGTGTTCCCTCAAAATTACAACCTCGGGGTCTTCAAATCAAGGGTAAATGGGCACTTATGTAAGCACCTAGGTAAGCGTGCACCACCACTTACATCAAGTGAGATCGCGGCCAAGCGCTACCTTGACAATATATAAAAAAAAAAAACCACAGAACCAACAATTATTTTTATTTTTATTTTGACACAGTCATGAATTTAAGCAATAGCCACACTCCTTGGGGAGTCCAGTATTTTCATAACGCCGTCATTCACCTGTGTGGAGAGCGCTTTACCCAATAAAAGGTTGTTGGATGCGAGCATTCCTCACCAGCTGTCAACAGTGGCTGTAAGAAAATGCAAGACTTATGGCGAAATTTGTTCGTTGGCCGAGAACAAGAAGCAAGTTTCAATTGAAAAGTTTATATATTTAGTAAGACTAAACTTATCCATTTAATCAAGTCTTTACAGACAGATTTAATGTACAGTAACTGTTGCTAAAGGCTCACGACATCTTTAGATAAATTTAGGTATTTTTTAAGAACTGTATATGTGGCATTCGTACTAACTTAAGAGAACTAGTTTATTCTGCATTGAATTGTAGATGTAAATCTATTGGACTATATTCGTTTTGGCTAGTAAAAATCTAGTCATAATTTATTTTTTTGAACAATTGTTCAAAAAACAAGGTTGTGATTGTTGAGTTCAAAATCTAAATTTGTTACAGAAAATGTTCAATTGTTACAGAAAAATACTTGTTTCTTGTTGCATTAATTTACTTTTGATAGTTTATTGCACATTGAAATTATTTAGTTTCAATTATTATTTTTCACTAGTAACATAAAATAAAATACGATTGCAAAATTACCTATTACTTTTTTATTTTCTACTCCATCGATGGAACCTGTCGAAGTTAGTGAGACGCCTGAAAAGAACTTCATAAGTTCTGAAAACCATTCTAAGAACCATTCCGACGAGCTGACATGAGCTTTCAAACAAAAAAAATCTAAATTGATTTATCAGGTTTGAGAGCTACGATGCCACAACAGACACACAGACACACAGGTCAAACTTATAACATCCCTCTTTTGCGTCGAGCATCGGCGGTTAAAAACACTTTTAAGATTATTCATTATCTTGAAAGCGAGCAGTAACAATTATGACAACATAACGAGTCAATTTTTTTTTAGCTAAAATAATTCAATGTTTTTCTTTGCGAGTGAAAATTTTTGAGAGTCTTCGTCTTAGTTTAGAATAATGAAGTTCACCTTTGCATATTATGTTTCGATTAAAAAAAAGCGAATTTATTAAAACCACAATTCTTGTTTACTCTCACTAGCTCGATAAAAGGAACTTGGGCAAGTATTAAATTTTTAATAAATATGCCACTTTTATTAAAAACGCTATGACAATATTTAAAAAGCAAATAAAAATTGTATTACCTACGTTCTTCGTGTCACTGATGTAGGTTATGATCTTCAAGTTGGTAAATAACTTTTGAAGACCTCATTGGCCGACATAGTTTTCAATTTGATCAATAAATAAGTCATTCTGGGAGCCATTTGAAACCTCTTATTATACTTATGTTCTGATTCGTTTTTTTTTTTAATGTAAAAGTCGGCAGACAAGCTGACAGTTAACATGACGTTAGTAGATTAACGCCATAGGTGCTGCATCTGTACACATGCTGTTATTATTGTGTAAAAAGTGAACTTATATTTAAAAAAAAAAATTGTAGTTTTGCTAAGACGAGATTTATTTCCTTATCTGAGTTTTCTGTTGTTAGGTTTTCGGATAGCAGCAATGAGATCACCACAGATTCCGTAAGTAAAATAAAATCCTTATAAAGCCGCCACAAAAGTTTTAGATCTGTTGATTTATAATCCGCAAAACCGTATTTACCGAGTTTTTTGCGAGCTCTAGGAATAACAGATTAGCATTAGATTTAAAAAAAGTATTATCTGTGTAAGTTGAGACGGCCCGTGATAAAGAGGCCTTTTTGAGGGTGATCGCCAACGTCTGGGAAACCTGATAGGGCACTTGAAGATGAAGTTAGTTGAGATCCACAAGTAGTGTCTAAAATGTCATTTTTATGTTGAAAATATTGCAGGTACAAAAATTATTTTTAATAAATATTCAATTTTTTATCTGGACTGACTTTTAAACATTATGGTTTGGGTCTGAAAAGCGCTAACACTATTTTACTGCAGACGTTGATTGATTGTGATTAATTAGCTGTGGATTTCAAGGAGAAAAATGTTTTCATTTCCTTGTTGCAACACAATCTGTTGTATATTTGTGAATCCGTAAAACTATAAATCCTTTTTAAAATAATTAAAAAAAAAAAACAACCTTTTAGTAGAATCTTTTAGTCTAGGCAAACTGCATTTCGCAGTCATAAAACGGGCATACCTTGCGCTTCTTACTGCTGCTAGTCATACCTAGCAGCAGGTAGGCTATTCACTTTGTGGTAGGTGCTACCATTGTCTATAACTAAAGAGGATGTGGCATGTAATGACTCTACAGAAGCGGATAGGATAAAAGGTGTAATGAAATTGGCATCCCTCAAAATTAATCTAAAGAATGACAAAGAATTCTGAAACAAATGTGGAATATTCATTAACGAAAATACATAAAATCAGATAGCTGAACCCCTTGAAATATATTTCTGTAATTGCATTTTTAAAGCAAACACTATCATAAGGCTAGGTTCCCACTACTAGGCCCGGATTTACCGGGCCGGTAAAACTGCTTGAAAGTCCAGTGGCTGTACGTACAATTTATATGAACCTGTTCACACTATGCTGGATCCGGTAAGAACGCTAAGAACGTTTTTCTCACTGCGAAGCTCCGGCAGAAAGCTCAAACCGGAGTAATATGAAGGAGCTCACTCCCCTGGTACCTGTCACTCACCTCTTTGAAATTAGCAGCATGGCGTGAAGGATATTTAATACTGAAATCAAACTTCGATGATGCGAGGTCCGATTTAATATTTAACCTACGACCGGGCGCTAGGTCGGTCCGGCGTAGTGGGAACTTAGCCTAAGATCTTCGTGAAAGTAAAGTTTGCTTAAAAAGCAATAAACAAAAGGCAAATAATGAACACTGTGCAGCCGTGTATTTTAAAGTAAATAGCAATTTGTTCGCAATTAATATAAAAATCTTTCAGTACTTGAATTCAGACAAACAGAGCATGCCTCAGCGTAACTCAGAACCTCGGAACCTCAGCGTACCCGTAAGTAGAGGTACGAGAGACCTCACGACGGGCTTGTTTTTTTTTAATTGATTTTTCACTGAAGTGTTTTTGTAAGCTTAAGAAAAAGCTTTCGCTTAAAAATCACAGACACCTAAATTTATTTATATTATTTATTTATTTATGCTCTAAGTAAACTTCATTATAAAATCGCTGACACTAATAATTCGTGTAACTTCAACGACATAAGTCAAAGTGCCTTCGATCGGGGCAATTCAATTCAACTGTTTGCTAACACAACAATGGTATTAGGTATTCCATTTAGTGGCACGGCAGAGACAGGTCCCTAAACGCAAACGTCGCTAATAAATAATATCCCGTAATGACTGCGAACAAGCCACTAGATCAATACATTACATTGGACAAAGAAACGATGGAGGAATCCTTAGTGAATGGTGAATTTAAGATTTCGTTATCTTGCATCAAGTCCAAATAAATACATATGAATCATGTAAGTCTCCAACGTAAGTACTTTGTGGCTGAAACCTCTCAGATATTTTTATAATGATACTAGCTGACCCGGCAAACGTTGTTATGCCATATAAAAAATTTTTTGGGGTGGACACCCCTTATCACTTAGAGGTTTGAAAAATAGATAGTAGCCGATTCTCAGACTTACTGAATATGCATAAAAAATTTCATAAGAATCGGTCAAGCCGTTTCGGAGGAGTATGGGAACGAACATCGTGACACGAGAATTTTATATATTAGATGATTTTATCTTTAGCGAAGTGTTTATATTGAAGTGAATATTAGGAACATTAAATCAGTTATACTAAATATTACTAATATTATAAAGAGTAAAGGTTTTTTGTTTTTGTTTATTTGTTTGCATTGAATAGGCTCCGAAACTACTGGACCGTTTTGAAAATTCTTTCACTGTTGGGAAGCTATATTATCAACGAGTAACATGACTATATTTTATAAAGTTACGCGGACGAAGTTACGTGCAACAGCTAGTACTATATATATATTTAACGCCCGACACAAAAGAGGGGTGTTATAAGTTTGTCTGTGTATATGTGGCATCATTGCTTCAAAACGAATGGACCGATTTTTGTTTGAAAGGTGGATGTTTTAACAAGTTTTGTTGTTTGAAACAAGGCATTGGGTTTACAATGTCTTGCTGATTAAATAGGATAAATGAAAATATACAATTAATGAGCTCTAGCATCCCTTACTCACCTTATAAGGAGGTGGGTTACAAGACGGGTTGTTTAGTTTATGACTTCAATTCAGTACAAATTACAATGGTGGACATGAATATTGTACTCAGAAAGTCATGATGCAAGGCACATCCGACGGTGAAAAGTGTTACTCGCAGTTAAACTATCATAAGACACTATCTATTGAACCTTCAGGCTGTTTTGCGCTTCGTAACTATTTAATAAACCTATATTCTAACTATTTTATCTATATTCTAACTAGAAAGAAAACAGCTAAAACCAATGTCTAATAATTATGAACTGTCATTATCCTAATATCTGGGACTTGGACTTCTCATTCGCTCCCTCTATACAAATATCATCGTATACCCACTTTCGTTTGTTTGCTCTTCTCCTAAATATGACCCAGTTTCTGCGCCGATACCCTTTCAAGTGTCATGCTGATTCTCACAAGTAAATATGAGGCAAAATATTAAGAAAACTGTTTACTTATCAATGTCAAACCCTTGTCATGGGAAATATTATACTGAGCGTCTCTTGTATATTTCAATATATTTCGCTTTTAGCAACTAAATGGAGTATCTTGGAAATTATATAACATACTATGATTATCTATATATAATTATTAATTCAAGCCCTCGTTGATCACTGTTTCCATTAGTGAAAGGTTTGTGTAAATATAATTTGCAGGAAAAAAAAAGCATCCGTGCGAAGCCGGAGGCGGGCCGCTTGGTAATTAATTTTTTTAACTTATTTTGAAGTGAAAACAATATATCGCTATATTTATTATTTTTAATATTTAAAGTTGCAATTTTCTTTTTTTATATATAATTTATAGGTACATATTTGAATCTGTACTGATTCATCATTGTTTGTGAACAAATGGGCAGATTCTCATAAGCACATAAACTTCTTTGTCCCACGATTGGACTATAACATGATTAACAAATACCTACTTACTTAATATATGCTGGTTCCCGCCACTTCGTCCGCGTTGAAATACAGAAATTATCTGACAAAAAATATGTATATGAGCAATATAACGCCTGACATAATAATATTCATTGCTGTTATCCTTTAGCTAAGCGTTGAATTCTTATTTTTAGCTTATCCCTTGGGAACATTACATTTTTCTGGACGAAAGGTACCCCATGTTCTTTTCTGTATCCATGACAACGTATATGCAAAATTTCATGATGATCGGTTGATTTGTTAAGGCGTGAAAAGATAACAGACAGACAGACAGACAGAGTTACTTTCACATTAACAATATTATTATGGATTAAAAAAATTATAACTACCACTATCATTAAACTTGAAACTCTTTGATAAGATATTAAAATACATGTCATATTAGGATATTTTTAACTGTTAACTTCAGGAGTGCCTTCAGAAGATAAGACAAGGATAATACCATATTATTAAAAACAATAAGCACGCGATAGAATTGTTAACGAATTACGTAGGTAATTAAATAATTCTGAAGAGACAGAATATTGGATTGTTCAATAATAATTAAGGCACAAAAAGATCTTAGGGATAAATAATGAATTGATGAATTGACTGTTCGGAGAGTCGATGACGCGTAAAATTAACGTGTCAGTACCAAAAAGGAGGTAGGCTGACTGTGTTATATTTTCAGCATATTATTACACTTTGATTAATCTGTAAATTTTAAGAGATTTAGTAAAAATCTGTCTCATATTATTAATGTATTTGTTATCGGAAACTAAAAATAGGTTTGTCGGGATATATATTATTGTTGTTGGGATAATAAAATTCTTCTATAAGAATTGGTGAAAAAGCTTAATACTAGCTGGTGCCCTCCACAGCAATATAACGCTTGACCTCTTGTTGCTATACTTTTTTATTTTATTTTATTTTATAAAGCTTTTTCTTTTATTTTAGATGATCCTTGGGAACAGTACCTTTTTCAGGATAAAAAGTACCCTATGTCTTTTTTTGATCTATGACAATGTGTAAGCATAATTTCATGATGATCATTGATGATCAGTTGAGTAGTTAACGTGTGAAAAGGTAACAGATATACAGACAGAGTTACTTTCTTATTTATGATATTAAAGTATGGATTAGCATTATTACCTAGTAAAGAAGTGTTGACTAACAAACAAATGAATAAATCTGTCAATTAATACTAACATTAGAATAGAACTTTTTCTGTAACAAGCACACAAATTTACAATACAAGGTGAGTAGAAATATTTATGTCTCCAATTCTCTTGTACAAGAAGCAGAGGTCCGTTCAATAGGAATTTCATTATTAAATAAATATATAATAGGGCTCATCAATTATATTTCTTACATCAGCAAGGCGTTGTACTTGTATGCTCCAGGTTAAGTGAATGCGGATCCCGTTAATCTACAATGTGCATATTGACTTAGAAACTGAAACACTATGTTTATTGTACTCTCATGCGTTACTATCTCTAGTCGTACTAGCCACTAAAGCATTTAGTATGAGCAATGTGAACAGATCAGGTCTCATGTGCCAGTATCATATTTAAGAAAAAAAAATGCCATGACGGTAACGTCTTGTACCATAATTAAGTATAAATACCATTAGATAATTAATTAGTTAACATCTGTCTCATAAACCTTACTATTTGTTAGACTTTAATGCATAAAGATACTGAATATAAGAAAGCTACAATAAAAATACATAAAGATGGTGTCTCTCCATCAATTGCTAGTTAGCGAAAATCGAAACGAACAGAGAGCAAAGATGAAAAATTAATGAGGATATAAACGCACAACATCTGCGGCAGTGGTCGTGTAAAACCACCAAATCAACTTGGTCCCCAGAAGCGTCAAACTCTTGAAAAGTTACCGCAAATTTCGGATAACATTAGAGGTCTTCGGACCTGGCTGCTGGTAGACCCATCATGAAATATTCATTGTTAGAGCCCTCCCGGGAGCGGCGCGATCTCCTTTATTAGCATTTAAGACAAGTTTTGCGATGTAAGACGGGGGTTCTTTGACGTGGTAATGCTCGGTGTCTGACTGAGAACAGTGGCATTGACGATTTAACTACTTTTAGATGTTAGCTCTATAGAAACAGACTAATTTACAACATGGAAGACGTTTTATTCCACTTGGCACTATTTGTTATCTTAAAATTATGATTTTAAAAAAAAATTCAAAATGACAAGATGAATTTTACTTATAGTAAGAAATAAATAGAAAAATCATATTATTTTTGTGCTCTAGCAATCATCAAGTAGGTAGTAATAATTGATTTAAATGACTATCTCAATTACGTTAGCTTTCAAATCAAAAAACTAACACAAAATCGGTCCATTCGTTTGAGAGCTACGATGCCACAGACAGATACGAGTACACAGGTGCACAGGTCAAACTTATAACACTCCTTTTTTGCATCGGGCGTTAAAAATATATTTCTTATATGAGATGTGCTAAATCGCCACAATCGTTCAAGCGATGTGACAGAATGACAGTAGGCAAATTGAAAATTGATCCTTTCTTCAAGCGACTTGGCTTCCAAAATTATTGCCAACAAAAATTATGACATTCGTACATTCGAAATCTGCTTGAGCAAATGTGGATGTTAATTTATTATTTTAACAGTATTTCAATTCGATATAATATAATTAACTAGAGACCATTTTCAGACTTTGTACGGATGCAAATATTTCTGTAAATTATATACACAAACTGTCCTTGTTTCTTTTAGTGTAAACCTTATGAAAATCGATTGGTTGGCTTAGAAGAAGTTAGCAGAGAAGCAGACAAATGCGGACCTCGACTTTATTTTAGGTCGCATCTCATAATTGATATAGTGAATTATGAATAGTTATAAACAATAGAAAACATTAAATACAATATAACCTAGTAGTCTCAAAGTCTTGTTTAATTATTTATTTAATTCAAAAGCAAATCTATTTGAAAGCCAGTGGAAGAAACAAATGAAAAACAAACTTGTATTTCAATTGAAACGGATGTCGGTTCGTTAAGCCTTCCCTTTTGAAACATCAACTCGATGGTCATTTTCGTTATAGACCCTAAATTTGTTTCAATTCTTACCTTTTGTGAAAATTTGTTTAAAATTAGAAAATTATAACAATTTTCTTAATTAACAACAAAACTTTTGTCATTAATGAATCATTAAAACGTTTTCGACTTCGTACAATTGAAAGTTGAACATCGCCATTATGGGGTCATTCAAAAAATATTAGTTACTTAAGCCGATTTTCTTTTTCTTTAAATTTTCATTAGAAACGTTTGACTTCTCTTCAACCGCTAATTCGTGTCTGAAGCTTGTGGGTACACAGTCCTGACTAATTAAATTCCAGCCCGTAGACATTTTACTAGGCATTGTATAATCCAGTCCTTCCTATTTCTGGCTGTCCTATCCATTTTCAGTTAATACTATGTATTCTTAAAATTCTTTTATAATGAACTGATTATCAATATCTACTCGTATATATAAAAGTAATATAAGTTTTCATCTTCAACGAGTAAATAATCGCTTTCAATTTAATTTATTTCGGATATCAACGGAACGTATGACGGAGTTGTTGCCAAATGGTTCGTGCAGAGAAAGGCATCACAGAGGACGATAACTTTGTCGATTAGCTAGATCGATGCCATCAATTTAACGTCAAGCCTTTTTGGAAATCGAACGTAAAAATCGACCGATTAGTGATTAAAATTCATAGTCGCTTTATTATTTAGACAGATTACAATCAATAACAGATTTCCTTTGTAAAATTGAGGTAGGCGAAGCTGCGTAGTACAGCTAGTCCAATAGAGGAGCTGTTTGCTTTCCGTCGCATATAAAGCCAAAATGTAATATAATAATATTATATACTAGCTGGTGCCCGCGACTTAGTCCTCGTTGAAAAATTAATATATAGCACCTGAGAAAAATCTGACATCTTTATTGCTGTAACGACGGTAACCTAACTTTTTTTTTTTTTTCATGATAAAAAGTATCCTACATGTTAATCCATGTAATAAACTATTCGTAGGCTAAATTTCACCCAAATCTGTTAAGCCGTTATTGCGTGAAAGAGTAACAAACATCCATACATATTCATAAACTTTCCCATTTATATTATTAGTAGGATTAAAAAGCATTGTTGGTTTAAAAATGGTGCTTAATTATTTAAATATTCCACGGTTTCATGGACATTTTTATGGCTATTTGAAAGGTCTAATCCAATCGGACTTAACCCGAACGACCTCCAAAAGAGTCGGACCCGATTCCCAGGACGCTTTTGTTTGTTTTTTTATTGTTCAACTTTTTTGTACCCGCGTTTAAATGTCTGATTAGGCGTCCTATTAGCATAGTTAATTCTGTTTCAGTTACGATCAAAAGTTTTTTTTTAAAGTTGCGAACGACCCAAACGGAAAAGTATTATGAGCGACGACAGTCAAGTCGGCACAAATTAAAATAATGAATGTTTTTATATTTCGATTCGTTTCGTAAAACGCTTTTAACATTACTTGAAACTTATTGAATTAGTTGCGATGATGTTCCATTTATTTACTTTGCATGGCATCTTTTATGTTTAGGTCGTCAGACAGACTGACGGTCCACTTGATGGTAGGTGACTACCGTCGCTTATAGTACAAGCAACAGCACAGTTGCTGCATGTGCGCTGTAGACCAAAGCAGGATTAAGTATAAGAGATTAGGAAGAGTACTGGGGTACTGCCATCATTGGGAATTGAAAGACCATTGTAGCTAATTATGTACCATCAATTGGACCACTTTCTCGTTCCAACTCATATCTATCTATTTTTGTACACTGGCTGAACCCGACCACGCTTCGCTGTGGGTCAGTCTTATATTAATTCGGCTGCCATAACAAAAGCTAACTTCCACTTTAAATGTGACAGCGGTTCTCGTTGGCGAGTGAGTTTCTCCTCGCTTTCGGCAGATGGCGCCGTAAAAAAGCGCATATTGTGTAAAAATTTCAAGTCAAACCGTCGGCTAGTTTTCGAGTTTTTGAAGAATACACAAACCAACACAACATTTTTATATATATTATAAAATGATCAATACAGTTGTGTTATAAAAAAGTAGCTGTTTCTCCGCTAACTTCTTCTAAGCCTAAGGCATTTTAATACAGTTTTCACTAATACAAATGGCGATAAGCGAAGTATACCTACTTGTAATGATTAGCGAAAAAAAAAGGCAAAAAAGCAAAGCCGTGATGAGTCGTTAGTGTAGATGTGATAGGGTAACTCAATATGAATATTTCATGTACATTTTCCAGACCTTGATGTGTCTCGGAAATAATTTTAAACATTCCTTGAAGTACAGTAGTTATTTGTTCAACTAGAGAGCAAAATTATTATTTTTTTCTAAGAATGCCGATTTTAAATCACGAACTAGCGAAGTAGTCTAGAATTGAATCACGAGCGTAGCAAGTGATTCTAATATATAGACTACTGAGCGAAGTGAATGATTTAAAGGCACGAGTACATACATCTTTTCACCTCAACAGCGAGAAAAGCGTTACTAGGTCAATTAAGACAATTTTAAATATTATGTTTATTATAGCCAACATTTACATAGCCATAGTCACATAAATTATAACTAAATTAACAAAAATATTAAAAGTTTAAAGTAAAATTACAGCAATTTGTAAGATTAAAGATAATAGTTTTGTTCGGGTCCTGTTATCTTAACAGCTGGGCCAACTCTAGTCGGCTATGGTCGGCCGAATCTAGTCGGCTATGGCTGGACACACTAATAAAATATTCCTGTAAGTTAAATCGCGTGTTCGAATTTCGAATCACGCTCGCATCAAAAATCGATTTTGCTGCGAGTTTTTAGGCACCAAAAACACCTTTTTCGTGTCGGAGAGGTGAAAATGTAATTTACTATTTAACGTTGCTTACAAAGTCGACATGTTATTCCTTTGCCGTTAACTTTGACATAAGTGGGCCTGAGCCTCTAATATATGATTTTAATTAAATCCTAAATTTGGCCTTTGCTTGATATTCAAATCATAATTGAATATGTGCATATTAATTTGCCGGGCGGTTTGTAATGTTAGTATAGAGAATTTATGCATGATATGGCAAATAGCAAAGTTGAATGTGCGAATAGTGTATTTCTATATTGATATTCAAATACTTATACAGCGCGTTAGGGAGTGTTCACATGAAACATGTTGTGTTTTTTGTTTACAAAATTCTTACCGATACCATCATCATCATCAATGTCGTCAATACTTTATAAAACCGTAAACGAGACGTCTGTACATTAATTATTAAAAAAAACACAATTTTTACATGTTGTACCTACCTAGTTATGTTACCCACAGGTAAATAAAGGTTTAAACATTTGACCACTGGTTCTAATGATGATTTTTTTTTTATTTCTTCCGGGATTTACACCACCCCGTGGGCCGTTTATTGTCATTTTACCAAATATTGTTATCTAGTATTTAGTATTATATACAAATTATTTTTGTTTGTTAATCGATTGCAGTGAAACAAACATTAAATGTTAAGGGAATCTTGCTACAATAAATCAGTGAAAAGCACATAATACGCTGTTATTTCATGGTGGTCTTCTATAAGGGGGTGGTTACTGCCGCCAGACGGGCTGCCCAAATGACTGCGAAACGCATTTCCAGATCCATTGTCCAGATCTAAACCAAGGACAAATTTGAATAGTTCGCTTCCAAAGTTAACTCTGCCGGGATTCGAAGCCGAGAACCCTGGAATGAGTGGTTAGAGCGGCAAGCACCCTGACACTCATCCAACGGGCTCGTCAGTATTGTTGGCCTAAATTTGGTGAAACAAACGAAAACAATATTACATTATGTAACCCTTGAACCAAAATTGAGACACCACTAATTAGAGTTGAGACCAAAAATGAGACATTAACAAATTAGCGTTCCGAACCCCAGATGAAGGGTTATAGTGGCCTGGGCTCGCATTCACTGATTAAAACTTTGCATTTATTTCAATTAGCCTGAAAGGAGAGACCTGAAATTAGGGTCATTCTGTTTAATTAATGCTCGGAACACGCACAACCTGCAACTGAATACAGTAGGGTCACTTAATAAAATTGCAGATATTTTTTAAAAAATTAACGTAATACTAGGTATTATCATACATTGTATAATAAGAATGTAAGTAAGTATATTACCTTTTCTCTTGGGCTTATTTAAATTATGTAAATGTGAGTTATTTAAATGGAAATTCAGGTTATTAGAAACTAACGACTCGTCCCCCGTTTCATATGTATGCAGATATTTTTTTTTTTGAAAATCACAAACACAATCTATCATTGTTTATCACTCTTTTTATTGCATATGCATATACATATACATACACATATACATATACATTTACATATACATATACATATACATATACATATACATATACATATACATACACATATACATATACATATACATTTACATATACATATACATATACATATACATATACATATACATATACATATACATATACATATACATATACATATACATATACATATACATATACATATACATATACATATACATATACATATACATATACATATACATATACATATACATATACATATACATATACATATACATATACATATACATATACATATACATATACATATACATATACATATACATATACATATACATATACATATACATATACATATACATATACATATACATATACATATACATATACATATACATATACATATACATATACATATACATATACATATACATATACATATACATATACATATACACATACATATACATAAACATATACATATACATATAATTTCAGTGAAAGAGTAAAAGCTGCCAGAGCCCATTGCCTATCCCTTCCTAATCCCTTATAATTATTCCTTATAAGACGTTCCTGGTATTGCGGTACTTGTGGCTATGTTCGTGTTGTAGGCGACGGTAGGCACGTACCATCAATTCGACCGTCAACCGTAACATAAAAATAATTAAAAATAATTAAGAAAGTAGATATAATTATGACAGTGAGTTATTAGTTAGCTACTTTATGTTATTGTCAGTAACAAGTCGGAGGTCGGCCGTTTTTTCATTCTCCCCTCGGGTACTTGGGCCGCGAAAGATTTAAATTATAATTTTTCTCTCCCTCTCAGGTGTGAATTTTGTTTACGAAACCACCAAAAATATTTTGAGGTGCGAAAATTAAAGTTTATTTTTTTTCTGAGCAAAACTTTAAGTGAGCCTTCCCGTTTTTTTTTTTTTTGTTTTAGAATGTATAGACTTGCAATTTTATTTAAAATATCAATTTTTTTAATAACTAAGTTAACATTTCAAATGTGCATGTCTTGTGCAGCAATGTGATATCACATATTATATACTTTACTAAGTGTGTCCCTGGCTTCGACCACTTTAAAATATTACAAAATAAATACCTTCGGTTCTGAGTTCTAAGATTACATCTCAGAATTACATCAGACCACCTAAACGCATAAGTAAGGGTTGTTATACTAACGATTTCACTACCAAGATTTTGAACCCAAATATAACAGCACTCGTGCATTTATTTCTCTGTAAGAGAGTGGTAACTGCGGCCAGACTGGATGCCCACTTTGCTACTGTGAATCGCAGCTATGCCTCTACAACAAAAAGTATGTCCATCTTCTCTCACACAAATTGATTGCCATTAAGTAACTAAGACGCTTGACAAAAATCAATGAGGCGTCGAAATCCGCTTGCGTTTAAGACAGTACTCCTTTTATCGCGCATTAGCGACAAAGAAAGACTATTACGCCGGCTGTATCCGCATAACGACTCCCATAGTTCAGGCTCAATCGCTGGATTAAGCCGCTATTTGTATCAGTCGAGAACTGTCGCGTTTACCCTACTTAAAGTTGCGTAAAAGAAATGCCACTACTTAACATAACTAATATAATATACTAACCGTAATAACAAAGCCTTTTATTTCGTGCTATTTACAAATTAAATTATTTATAAATTTATGTTGCAGTAAGAAGTAATATAATATGGTAGTTGATTTATTTTGTGCACTAGTCGATTTATCTTTAGCAGAGCCAATCACTCTCCGTACTATGACATAGTACGGAGAGTGATCGTCTCCGTTGAAGTGGCAAGTGAACGTTGTACACAATGTGTCCTGCCCACTGCCACTTAAACCTACTTATCGGCCAGGTTAAGTCTGTAACTTTCATTTGTCTACGGATCTTCTCATTCCTGATTCGATCTCTTGGTGTAATCACGAGCATAGGTGTAACCCTCTCCATAATTCGCTGAGCGACGTTGAGCTTTCTTACGAGTAAAATTACATACCAGAAAGAAAAACGAGAATCTCTAAACTTTAAAGTGCTCAGATATCTATAAATAATGCAATTTTGTATTAGGTAAGTAATTAAAATCTTGTAAAATTAAGTAAAATTCTTGAAACATATTTGACGTCAGTTAGCTACCTGAGAAAAGTTTGTGAATTGAAAAATTGTAGCATCCGTAAGTTAGCGCACAATAGTTTCACGCCCAGACGAACTTCACCGAAGTGTTCGACCAAACTTTTGCATCAAATTCTTTTCCGCCATTGAAGCATTATTGAATAGAATGCATATCCGTATGCCAAGAGAACTCACATAGGAATAAAATGTTTCTGAAAATACATATATAATTTGCTGTTGTATTTTTAGAAGAGCACTTATTATTAGGTTATTTCGATTATTGAGCAGATTTTTAAACAACCAGATTCATACCAATGTTCCTGCAATAATTATTCAGATTTATACTATTTATAGTCGTTTAATACAAATGTATTAATTTGTATTTATCTACTATTTTTTGTTGATAAATTTTTGTCCAAAGAATAGATTGTTGTAAAATTTTAACATAAAAATTGAAACGCCTTTACGAATTAGACTATACGAAATCGTATAGATTAAGAATATAAATAGATATGAAATCTCGCTGAAAGAAAATTATAATAATCTATCCAACGAAGAGTTTCTGAAATTAGTTAAAAACGTAAAAACGTATTGGGATTTGAGTCATACAAACACTCCGTTATAAATTTTTATATACTTCATCATAAACAGTGAAACAGGGTGAAGGTGAACAACGTACATCGTGAAAATTAGAAACGCATATCTGTATTGCCACTTAAATAACTAATTTTAAGGGGCGGATCATAAAATTTAATTTATTCATAATTCCCCTTCCCGACGATTCGGTAGCCGACAGCCAATTTGGCAATATACCTTTAAATTTAATAGATTATGTAAAAATCCACACCTATACCCCCCGACGTGAAGGAAATTATATTGAAAAGTTGTTATATCGAAAATGATACCTACGTTTTTATTGAGAATATTGGCCTCACAAGCAAACTATCCACAATATTCGCGCAAAACTAAGTAGAATGAAATAATAAATTTAAGAATCTCTATCTTAGTTCGAGCTAAACTTTCAGACGATAAAGCTTTCGAGGTTTTTTTCGTTGAAACGTAGGCAAATTGAGATTGGTTTTAGAACTAACATAGAGTAGGTAATTAAAATGTACAATATATTGTTAATTAAAAACAAAATCAATATAGAAGTTATTTTGCATTGTATTTTTGTATAGTTCCATGGATGGAACTCAAGCAAATATTGTAGACTCCGAGGTTGTAGTTTTGAGGAAACACAGACGGAGACAATTAGTTCCACTCCTCAGCAGTTCGGACAAGGAAGGTGGAACTGTAACGCTTCACACGTGATCTAAGAACATCAACCACGAAGAGATGAAACCCACGCCTTCGTTAAATTTTTTTTAAACTATCCCTATTTAAATCCCTATTTAATTTAATTTTTTCATCTTTTTTGTAATATCGTTTTTAATTGCCATCCAACCGTTAGAGAATTTTGATGCTGGCAGTAAAGGTATAAGGTCTTAATTTCAAAACACTCTAAAAGCTATTTCAGTCAAAGCGAATATACCCACATAGTTTTACTATTCCATTTATTACCCACTGCTGGTAACTATCAAACCACACTACTAGTAAGACAATTTACATCTGTGGATCATATTAAATGCTCGCAAACAGTATAGATGTATTAAAAAAATGTTAGGTATTAAATAGGGATTAAAATTTTCTTTCTCCACTCTTTCTAATAGTGAAAACCTCATTAAAATCCGTTGCGTAGTTCAAAAGATCTAAGCATATATATGCAGAGCGAAGGACGGCGGAAAGCCACGTTATTTTATACTAGCTGTTTCACGCGACTTCGTCCGCGTAACTTTATAAAATATAGCATATGTTACTCGCTGACAATATCTTTCTATAGGTGAAAGAATTTTTAAAATCGTTTCAGTAGTTTTTGAATTTATTCATTACATACAAATCTTCTCTTTTACAATATTAGTATAGACCATCTAAAATCTAAAGACTAGGGACCAACCCACGGATTACATGTATGCATTTTTTTCTGAAAATTATATACACAAACCTTCCTCGTTATTTCGTTCTTTTCTTTAGTAAAAACTGTATTCAATTATATTCTGTGAAGAAGTTAGCAGAGAAACAGAAATCACTTTATTTTTAATTATTTCAACGAGTCATATTTAATGACTCGTTGCAATGTATATATAGAAGTAAGCTGCTAATTTCCAATTTACTTAAATATCTAGGTCTATAGGTCTGCAATACAAATAGATCTATAGATATACAATTTTAGATTTAAATTTCTTAATAAAAAAATAAATAAAACATCCGATGTAAAAGCTTTATATATTATTATAGATAATAATTGTACAAATAAATCCTTATTTTGCAAATAAGATGCTTGTTGTCGGTTACGATCTATAACAATTTGAAAATAATATCCCTTTAAATGCATATCACAGATGGTAAATGAAAAAAAATGTGCGATTTTCTTTTTATATTATCCACATTATGTTTGGGTTTATTAGTTTTTTACTTCACTGTACAAAGGCAATGTTTGTAACACCCTCTATATCAATATGGACTGTTATTTATTTATTTAATTTTCAATTCTCTTCAGGCTCTTCGGGTGGCGTGGTATTTTGATTTAAAACATTTTTGAATGAGTGTATAATCAATACATCATTGCATATTACTGCTGTAATAATGAGCAAAAAAAATCTATTTAGTTCAACTGAATTATATGAAAATTGAAAACGTCGAAATAATATAAAAATTTCATTATAACTACATTTTACTGTTGAGAGTAAAATTACTGTTTTTTCATTAAGAAAAATGAATATAAATCCATCCCCAATTTACCGAAACTAACTGTGGCACTCCTTTTTCTTAGAAAGAATTTATTCAGTCCTTATTGCTAATTAATTTTTGTCGGGCGTCGATTTATTTATTTTAAGTATTAGTTATAGAATTATAGGTGTTTGAAGTTAACAACAAGCAAAGACCTTTGTTAACCGTGGTACCATTAAATTGTTCCATTGATGGAACTGAAGTAAATATTTTTACATACATACTTATCAATGACATCGCAAACAAAGCGAACAAAACGGCCAGAACAAAGTGGGCAGTATGTTCACCAATTCGTACATAATAAATACAACCAACGACTCCGAGGACGGTATTGTACGAGGCCAGTAGAAGACACAGCCACAATGCTATTTCAAGAGCATATTGTTTTTCCTGTAATGTGAGAAGAAGAAATTAGAAGGTTGATGATTGGTCTCTGATGCAGAATCAAGGTCAGAGTAAGAACAGGCAGGTAGCGGCTTTTAAAAAACAAAGTGTGTCGCCTAAACCTTAAAATCTTAAAATGATTTCTTTGTGACCAGTACATATTTCTTAAGTTAAATTAAGACGGGGACGAAGTGGAATAAAAAAAAAATTTTTTTATTGCAGTCCCCTTGGTCCCCGCGAATTTGGGGACCCGGACCACCGACACTTTATATGCCAAGTTAGGCGTGTTCGTCCCTGCCGAGGACGATCTCGCGGGGACCAAGTGGAATAAACCATCAAAACGAAGCAACTCCACACGTGCTTTGGCATCCCTTACTCTAGTGTTTCAGCTAAACTAAAAAAAAAAGATTTTTAAAATATTTTGCTCTACATAGAGAAACAGAGAACACACATTACTTTAAGTTATTATTGTATAGAGAACAATATTTTGCTTTAGTAAATATTTTTCGCTTAATACAAAAAAAAAATCCTTGTCCCTAACAAGATTACTATACGAATTGCGAATAAATAAGGCACACGCTATCCACTAGATAGATGCGGTAATTACCGAGCCTCTCTCTGCCGTAATTGTTACCGCTTTGTGTGAAACTGGACGTTCCCAGTGTGTAGCTTTGAGAGGATATCACCACAAGCGAGTTTAAGAACCACTGGCTTTAGTTTAGCGTTTCCACTACAGTTAAACTTAAAGCTCCGAGTATGAGCTTTTTGCTAACGTTTCACAAGCAGATTTCAAATTTAATTAAACATCTACAATACCTTCGCCTATTACTTAGAGTAAAATATAGTCTTCCTGCTAAAACTATTAAGGAGTTGCTGTTTAATGAAAATGCTTTGAAGCTTCATCGTTTTAATAGAGTCTAGAATTTCGCAGTAACCTTTCTTATTATGTTACCTATTTTTTTATTGCGCTATCTATTCAATAATAATTGTGAGAAGAGAGAGATCGGAGTAGGTATGTACAGTGTGTCCGGTCTAGTTACATAAATTACAACTATTTTAGTACATACACAAATACAACTCAGAATCTGTAGATATAGTAAAAAAATAATATTACAGTAATTTTTTGGAGTTTTTTTTAAAAGTCAAACATTTTTTTTAATTTTAAAAATTTGAACCTGACAACAAAGTTCACAAGAACCCTGACAACATAGCGTACGCAAAAATTGCGTTTGTATACTTAACAAAATCCACATAGAATTCAATTTTAATAAGATAGAGAAAATACAGTTTTATCGTGTTTAGGTAAAAAGTATATTTTGATTATTTCGACTAATACAACAGCAAACGTGCAGTGGTTCCAAGATAATTTTCTGTAAGGGGATGGTAACTGATGCCAGCAGGACTCCCCATTTTATGATTATGAACTTTGCATCTATAAAGTAGAAACTATAAAAATAGTTTAGAAAATAAATATAAATTAAATAATATAATAATATATAAGTGTACCTGCGTATCTGTTTATAGCAAGATTTGTATTAATGATTTCATAAGCACATACAATTTTTTTTAAAATTAATGTTCCAATAATTCACTCTTTGGAGCTTTTCCGATAAGCAAGAGTGTTGCCAATACTACTATTTCTTCTTCTTGGATAAGATTTCTGCCAGCTTATCATATAATATTAGGTAATGGAACTAACCTCCAAAGCTCCAATAAACAACATCGTTCCATACAGGATTTGAGGTAGGACCACCATACCTATCATTACTTGTAATATTGTTGACACAGTTCCGGAACTACTATAATGGACTAAGCAACCCAAACACACGTAAAAGGTCACAGAAAGCTGAAAAAGAGTTTTAAAGTAATTATATTCAATAAATATTATTATTAATTATATATTATACTCAATAATATATTTAATTCATAGGAATGTGAAACATTTATTTATTATTTACTAGCGACGCGCTTCCGGCTTCGCAAGGGTGCAATTTTTTTTTTGAAAATTACTCGTATATATAAATAAGCTTCTTAGTTTAACAGTCTTTTCATTAGTGAAAACCGTATGAAAATCCGTTCAGTAATTTTTAGATTATCGCGAACATACAGATACACAGACAGATAGACGCGGCGAGGGATTTTGTTATATAACATATAAGGATTTACGTCAAACGGTCTTTACAGTCTGTACTAATTCATCTTACTCGGATAACTTTAATTATATTTAAACAATTATAATAAGATATAGTCGCTAATCGCTTCTGCTTCTCCGCTAACTTCTTCTAAACAACCCAACGGATTCAACGGAAAAGAGCGATAAACGAGAAAGGTTTGTGTATATACCTAATTTGCAGAAAATAAAATGTGCGAAACCAGAAACATGTAGCTAGTAATATTAAAGTTATTAATAGTTCTTTTCTTACTCATTCTTTAGTTTAACAAGTCTAAATTTACATTTAGTGCTTAACCTCGTAAGTATATATTGTTCACACGCCAGTTGAGTATCAAAACGAGAAGTAGGTATACTAATATATAAGTATAAAAGTAACTTTGTATATCTATCTGTTTTTTAAAAACAAAACTATTTTGATGATATTTGGTAAATAGATAATTTTAACATTGAAGGAAGAAAGAGATCTGCTATTGCTGAATATGTTGTTATCTTATAAAAAAAACAACAATATAATAGTGATATGATAGATACTTGCAAGTTTTAGCCACCCCATACAAATTACGGCGTCTCTTAATGCTATTCTTCTGAAATTTATTTCATCTGCATCCAACGGTCTCATTCCACCACAAAATAACATTTTTGACAGCATTAATGTGTTTTATTGAGTTCACTGAACATCAAATATGACTTAAGAATATAATATACAGAACAATAATATTTATAACCAATTTTCTTTGACATTTATTTATTGTCATTCAAAAAATTACCAACATTGAAGTAACATACATTTTTCTATGTAACATACAGTCAGTTTCCTTGTCTATAATGTGATTAGAAATCGATTTGTCTGTAACAGAGCCAACTTTGTTCCACAGTCATAAATTGGAAGCAACCATAGTGTTGCGTCCTCTGACTGAAGATTACCAAAAAACAGCGCGTAAGGTATGTGTTCCATTAAAGGGTGCCAGCGTCCATTTACCTATCTCAATTTTCGTTTGATGTTGCTTGTTAGTCTTTCCGACCCCTTTCTGATTAATAAAAATAACAATAAATTACACAGACATCAATTAGCTAAGATCATCCACAAGTACCTATCTGTCTTTCGATATAGTCTTATAAAATTTGAGGCGATGAACCACAATAGGATAGGACTAAGTATTGTCGAGAGGGAGGGGCGGACGAAATCGCAGGCAAGAGATACTGTGGCGGGGCACCGAAGTCGTGTCATAACATAACATCCCCGCGACCCCGGCCATCAACGGCCGCGTTACAAAGTCGTTAGGTTTTAGCCGGTACGAATCCGGCATAAGAGGATAATCCAAGAGAATTTCCCAACGTTGAAAAAAGGCAAGATACTGTATTATAAAGGAAAACAAAAACTATAAACGTTTGTCAAAAGTTAAAGGTTCTGAAATACTGCATTACTGAACAATAGTATAAACTGGAATGTCAAGCGTAATTGGCTAGTTGAATCAACTTTAATTAACAAAAGCTCGCCTGAATTCCCACTTTAGGTGAAAAGTTTTAAGCACCGTGCAAATCACTATCATTCAAAATAAATACAATTGCCTCTGGTTTTAAAATAGGAAAAGTAATTTTCTTTCACGACACTAAGTAAATTGTATCTATTTACTGAATTATTTAAATTTAATTAGTAAAAATCGTCGGAAATGTTAAAAAATTAAATAGGGAGGAAAGTTTGTTTCAAACAATTAATGTGCAATAATGGTGCTTTATTTTAAAATAGAGTGGCCGAAGCAAAGCTCCTACGTCCAGCTGACTGACATAATGACGTAACAACTGACTGATTGTGACTGTATAACTAACGTTATGTCTGTACAACTAAGGTAGGATTCTGAATAATGTGTTCTACACTCTAAACTTTGGATTGAATATACCTGGTTGTAAAATATTATAATTAACCATTGTTTAGACTTTAATAATTGATCTACTTCTATATATTATATATACAATTTCTTTTTATACTATAAAATAACTCCTCTGTATGTCACTGAACTCCTTCGAAACGAATGGACCTATTTTGATGATTTTTTTTTTGTTTAGATTCCCAATAGGACACGTAAAGTGGCGCTGCGATAAAGTTAAAAACCGAGGCCACTAATATTGTATATTTGTAATATAAAAATTAATTTTGTATTTGTTATATGGACATTACAAATTTTTAAAAATCATCTTATACTTTCATAGTTCAATTCACATAGCCTTCGATTTTACTCCGTAATAAACTCAATATTATTTTTATCGTACCATAAATATTTGGCCGATCCTTCATAGCACCAAAGAGCTCAATTAGATTTATAGCCCGCGGGGTTTGTAAACGTAAATAAATATTTAATATTTTAAGCTAATGAAAATTGCTTTTAAATATTGGCCTGGTAAGTTCGACGCCATAGCGAGCATTACCGAACAAAAATAACTTTTTTAATACGCCCATGATGGAAATTTATTTTTTCTTACTTCCATAAAAAATATGAACTCATTTCGAGGGTCCCTAATTATAACGCGTGTTTATATAATAAAAAAATACTGAGTACATTTTTCGTAATACAGGGTATCCATATCTATACTAATATTATAAAGAGAAGAGTTGGTTTGGTTGAACGCCTTAATCTCAGGAACTACTGGTTTGAATTGAAAAATCCTTTTTGTGTTGGATAGTCCATTTATCGAAAAAGACTTTAGGCTTTATAACATTTTGAACGCTGACGAAGTCGCGGGCACCAGCTAGTAATCTTATATAATCTATTATGGATACCCACCGGACTAGGGACCGAGTGATGGTTTATGTCGGACTCCTACCCCTTATATCCTGGTTTATGTGTGATGTAATGGGTAGACCTACCGACTAAACCCCATGGCGTTCTCCTCGTCCGCTATTGCACAGTAAATTTAAGCTAAAGCGTACAGTAAATACGTACAAAAGTTCAAAATTAACGAACGAAAGCAAGACTATTGGAATCCTTATATAACGGATCCTAAATGACTATCAGAACATAATCTAATTGAGGGAGTACCAACCTTTTTTTACCTCTAGACGGTTTGGGGTAAAACCTATATACCTCCTCTATTGTCGCCAGCTGCGCCTAGTCGGATACCTCACGGTTTCTGTAGGAGTAGCACCATTGTTTCGGAATATCTCAAGGGTTACAATTTTCCTCAGTTGCCTAACGATCTCCAAAAGACTTTCAGTATGCCGTCGTCGGAACCCCTTTTAGTCGCCTCGTACGACAAGCAGAGAATGCCATGTTAGTATTCTTAATTAACCCCAGATCACAAGGTACATACTGGACTTAAGCAGGTGTAAATAAATGACAAATTGATTCATTTTAAGGGAATGCAAAGGAACAGAAACATTACGACTTAAGAGTAATTAAGCGAAGAAGATTTAGCCTTGAGTCTTGCTAAGGTTGAAACTTAAGGGTGGTCGTCGCCTCGGATCGAGATAAGATGTAATCGTACGATTTTGCCTCAAGCCATCTGTTTCGTTCTCAACAATCAATAGTTCCATATTATGTGATACAAACCTAAAGCTACCACCACCTATACCTACCTACTATTTAATCTGATTGACAGGTAAATTTATTATCACTAATGGTGTTAGAAGATGTCATTATCGTAGGTAAAGTATTTTTTCTCGTTGATTCGGTTATAAAATCAACATTTTCAGAATATTTCTTTTGCGTGTTTTCATTTTATGTTAGCGCACTTAAAAAGGAACAAGCTTACATACAAGAAGTTTGTAACTCCTCAAGACCTTTGAGAATTACAACTTATAAAGACAGGAGCCGGGTTTTATTCGAAAGTACTTCATTCACATTTATCCTGAGATATTTTGCCGGGGGCTATTCGCGTTATATTTCAAGGAGGCTACGGTTCCTTCCAAAATTATGTAAACAGATAAAGATCAAAGAGGAAAGTTGGGAAGTGAAGTATATAACGTTGAGTTAATGGTCATTGCTCATGAAGCTAAGGGGTGAATACAAGCTTAGCGGATTGTTTTGGATTCAAGTACAAACTTATCAAATGCGGGACAAACTTAAAGAAAATCCTTGAAAATGATACACGAAATTCGCTCTCCGTCTCTGTATGTTTTTCCGCTCACTCCTGAAGCTAAATGTTTGATATGGTTTTGTGTATAATTTGCAGAAAAATTGTATCTATACAAAATTGATCGCCACGGACAGTCCGCTATTTATATCATACTAACAATTGCACGCGACTTCACCCGCGTTACTTTATAAAATAAGCCTATGTTACTCGCTGAATTTTCAAAATCGGGCCAGTAGTTTTTGAGTTTATTAATTACAAAAATACAAACATACAAAAATATAAATCTTCTCTCTTTATAATAATAAAGTTTATATCATATATATATAGGAAATTATTATAGATTAAAAAATTGGATTATTTTGTTATTTATGCATTTATAACTTACCCTTATATTTTAAAAGATAAACGCTAAAATAGAACTTTCCATTTAATAGTTTTACTTGTTACATAATCTACCGCTTCAGTAGGTTTTATACTACCAATTAAATATCAAAAAAAAATTATCTTTAATCTGTGAAGGTAACCCACTTGTTTAAAAAAACTATGAATCATTAGATTTCTTTTAAAAACCCTTCTAATGTACTAAACTGACTCAACTATACTGACAGTGTTTATTAGTAGCCGTTAAGCAACGTGGTCGTCGCGTGGCAACGCATCGTCAAGTGATCTACGTTAGTGGCAGATTCATTAATGAATTATAATGATTGGCAAAATTGTCTAACTTAGACAGTAACCGTGAAATAACGCACGTATGTTGTATAAGAATGTTTTTATTTTACATTTTAAAAAATTGTTAAAACTTAAAAAAAAAGCCTAAACAGATTTTCATAAATTTAATTATAGCTAGAAACCATCTCGATCACATCAGCTTTCAAAAATAAAAAAACGGATTAAAATCGGTCTATCCGTTTGAGAGCTACGATGCCACAGACATACACACATGTCAAATTTATAACACACCTCTTTTGCGTCGGGGGGTTAAAATAAGCCACACCAACAAACATACATATAATTGTAACAAAGACCTCTGAAAGGTGGTATTGTAAAAGACAGGTTATTAAGATAAAAATATCAACACATTTCTGTACGGCGGTTATAGCTTACTAGATTTGTACCGCAATAAAGTGCAGACGGTCCCGAGAGGGAATTTACGAGCACCGCAACGAGTTTAATCGAACCTTCTGAGGTAAAGAGGTGGGATCAAATCAAACACTAATCTACACTTTAAAAAATTTAATCTAAAATCTAAACTTTTAAGCTAGACTGAAAATTTGCTTAATAATAATGTGTTTCAATTCATCAATTAAAGTGTAGCCATTAAATAAATTGATGTACCTACTCAAGATATGGTCGATAAATTTTATAATTTCATTGTTTTTATTTTGTAATTTTATTTGTTATTTATTTATGTAAATGCATTTTATTAAAATACATTATGTAAATACGTTATCGCTTAAGCGATATAAGCTCGGAAATAGTATGTTAGTTGAAGCTACCATCCGAATACCTCTTAATACCTTATAATAAATAAATAAAAGTCAAACCTCTATCACTATGAAACCAAAATATAGCATAAATATACCTTAATAAATTTTCTGTAGTAACTTATAATTTATAATAATTATGTTTTAGTAATTAGTGGAAACATTGCTGATTTCTGTTTTTCTTGTATGTATCTGTATAATGTGTAGCGAGATATTGTATGTTTCCCTAATATAAATAAAATAAACAAAAACATAATTACAAATATAGATCTGACTAATCCTAACGGGTAACGGTCGCGATCTTAAATAAATTTCTGAATGAAAATCATTTACTTAGCGTATTTTTCATTTGATAAATGTATTTGAAATAACGTATTTAGTTGAAAAGGCGTCGATAGCAACAAGATCGATGGTGCATTCACTGCTTTCACTCGTAGCTCTAAACCAGTCTTGCAGAAATCGCATGGACGGAAATTTATACTTTGCAAATCAATGCTGAATTGTACCCTTTCTCCTTACAGAAGGAAACGTTGAACAAATTGAAAAATATACTGAAATTCAAATTTATTCGAGTTCAAAGGTTTTGCAATAAAACTAGCGGTGGAACTGAAAATCGGTTTGCATTTTTTATTCTAGTTCTGAATTAGAATAAACTTCTCATCTTTGCTCGCCTTTTCTTTTCTAATCGGTATGAAACCCTGAGTCTGTTTGAAACTTATACTAGCGACCCGCCCCCGGGCAGGCGCCAATGCATTTTTTTGTATAAATTATATTTACAATTCGAACAAAGAATTCGAACACTAGATTTGATTAACTTTAATATTAATTAATCTAATGGCGTGATACATATAATGTATCTCATTATTATTATTGAATATCTAATCTGGTTATCGTAGCGTCAGAGAGTTCTGCAACTTATAGTTACGCAATACTCCAACTCAATTTGAGTTTGAGTTGCAGTTGCAAATTGTGCCTACACTAAATGTAATCCCAGTGCTAAATTAAAAATTAGCATTCACCTAGAAGCAGGCTGGCTAATGGATGGTGGGCATACATGGCTACTTAATGGGATAATACATCAAGAGGAAAGTGGTTAGCTCAGGACAGTCACCAGAGACCGCTAGAACATACGTGCACAGACTTCACTAATTCATACGAATGGATATTAATAAGTTTAAGTGCGCAGAAGTGCGTTCAAACTAAGTTGCTCTTTGTAATAATTGTTCTAAATGTAAGCTACAAAAAGGGTGTTTAATGGTATAAACAAACTAAGTCTTATAGGAAACGATAGCGCCTCGATTGAAAATGTCGCAGATTCAATAAACATTATTTATATATTTTTTATTAATAATTTAAAACAGCTTTAACATTACATACGATAAAGTAACTTATAAATGAAAATAGATAATAACAAACTATTTAAATGATAAGTAGTTACAGCTGGTAACAAGAATATACTTAATGTGATTAGATTCTTGTGTCTAACTGTAAGGCATAAAAAGTATGTAATATCTAAGATAGCCTTATACATTAGAGACACACAGCAATATGCGTATTATCGATTAGATCTCATGAAATGCAGGCAGGCTTATACCCTGACCAATGATTGTACGAATGTGAAACGTCGGACGTGATTGAGTTCGGACCAATCAACGAGATTGTGAATCGCTGCGTTGAGGAACTATATGAAATAGAATCAAAACAAATGGATTTTGTCCTGTGGGAGTACGTTCTGGTTTTGATGAGAATATTTGTATTTTCTGGGTGCCTAAAAACACAGCAAATCCACTTCAGTAAAAACAACTACTTTCCAAGCCAGCTTTTTATTTTTATTATAAAATAAATTGAATCTTATATCATACAATATAAAGTCAAATTCTATCATTGAAAGGTTTTCCTTTCGTCAAAAAAAGGGTTGCTGAAGCGATGAAAAAAGTCGGAGATTAACAGGTACGTCATAAAAACGGAGTAAATTATTAACGAGTTTGGTCGGCAAATTATTATTCAATCCCTAGAGTCAGTTACGTTGTGATATCTTAATTAAACCAAAACCTGAAGGGTTTTCTTTACCAAAATAACCTTCATCATGAAAATTGCAATGTTGAAGGAAAATTTAATTCTGAACTTTTTTTAAAGAGACAATAAGAAATAGACATGTGCCGTTTAAACATTTATTCTTATTAACATACTTGACAAACAAAATACAAATAATTTTGTGTAGGTAAAAACTAAAAAAATAACAAGCCTTACAAAAGAAGAGTATCGAGCAACAATACGGGGTGCCACAAGTGTATATTCATTTTTTTTTTATTTGATCATGTTGTTTATGTATAACTAGCTGAACCCGGCCACCCGTCGTTGTAATTCCCTAATTCCCTTTATATAAAAAGTGTATAAAACACTTCTATTAAAATGCAACGTTATGTAAAAAAAAATCAAGTCAATCCATTGACTAGTTTTTGAGTTTTGCTCAACATACGAAAGCTGAATTTTTATATTGTATAAAAATAAATAAATATGAAGCTGCATTCATTTCCACAAGAGAAGAGTCCGTGAAAAAATTTAAAAATACCACATATTATATGCTTATATATATATATAACACATATACTTTGATAGGTTAATGACCTGCCACTCGAAATTCTGTTAGAACACGTAAGCAGAATTCAACATTCATTTAATTATAGTTAATTTCCGATACAATGACTGATATGTTCGACAGGGGCAAAGCGAAATGGCCACTCAACTGGAAAATGGAAATTAATCAAAATTACAGTTAAATGTTATAATAATTATCAACTGCAAAATAATTGAATACAGCAGTAGATATACTCGTAGTACTTATACATATAAAAGTCTTAGAGTGGACAAAAACGTTATCTATTATAAACCGTTATTAGGCATTTATTATTTACGCCTGTTAAAAAATAGCAAAGCCAATAGTTATTATTTTCAATAATAAGATGATAAGTGGCTACCGTCGTCTAAACACACAGCATTTCTATAGGTGTTGAAAGTGCTCTGCAATTTTGATAATATAGCCTATTGCCTATAGCCAGAGCCTATTACCAGGGCTCTGTCTTCCCACTTACTCAAACACACACACACACACACACACACACACACACACACACACACACAGAGAGAGAGAGAGAGAGAGAGAGAGAGAGAGAGAGAGAGACTAGCTTCACTGTTTACTCGTATGTCTACGGCTATTCGTATACCGTAATATTTTTACTTGTGGCATCCACAATCCCAGGCAGTAAACTCTTCTGGGGGCACTCGTTCGGCCTATAATCCATAACTACACGACCTGAAAAGAAAACCTGTTAGAAGGTATGGTAAGAATGGCACCATCTGCATTCTAATGGCATAAAATTCTTTATTATGAGTTCATTATTCATCCGCTTTGTATCTTCCCAACTAAGTGAAACTTTATTTAAAATTCGCCGAGGAATGCAAAACACTTCCTGCCCGTACAATTAACTGGAAACTTTATGAACCCCACCTGCTTTCAAACTTTAATTACTCTTTTGCTGTCTTGCGTGTTTTACTTTTCATCCAAAGTTCGAGTCAGCGAATGCAGAGATTCGATTTTCCGCTTAAAACTTGGCGCAGATGCTGTCCGTAGTAATGCTTCTTACTTTTTTTGTCCTAGCTGCATTTCTTACAGCAGATTTTGCATCGTTGCTACTAATCGTGCTTCCTTCAGCGCGTTGTTCGTACCTACTTTGACGTAACGATCAGGAAATAGCCCAGCGCCACTCCATTTTTATTTTTTCATTACAAATGAGATCGAGGTGGTCATCGTTATATATATATATTTATTGAAACACAGTCACACAGCACTCAATACGACAATAATATAAGAATAAATACATATGTACACTTAAAACCTACTGCCAATAACGGACTAAAAAATTTTCCATAAAAATAACTATGAACACAATACTAAATAAAGATAAAAATAAAAAACACTCAAAAAAACCAATAAGTAAACTACAAATATAATTTCAAAGGAAGAAACGCTTGTGTGCATGTATGTGTGCGTGTGCGTGAGGAACACTGCCTTTTTAAAGTAAAATAAGTCCAATGATGCATATATTTTATTGTAATTTTTGTACATTTACATTTAATTAGTCATGTATTACAATTTATTGTGGCCAATAATAATGTTACAATATTTTTTTCCTCACCTTTTTAAATAAGCCTCTAACAACAATGCGATAAAGCACCGATTCAATCACAAAATCCCACAATGCAATAATCTGTGACACGTTACAATAATTACTGTACGAGCCGCTGTTAACGACAACTTTGCATTCATTTCCCTGTTGGGATCCGAAGCCGCATAGCATCGACCTATTTGCATTTTTTGCAATTATCGCTTTTATTATAGATGCTGTCGATTCAATACATTTTTTTATCTCTTTCAATTTTTAGGTCACTATTGTTTCGGGAATATTTTTAATAATATTCAATACTTTTTCCACTTCAACGTCCCACCCAAAGATATTAAAAACTGCACTTTATTTAAAATTTGTCTATTAACACAAATAACACTACAGCAAGCAAGCGTGATGCCAACCTTTTAAGATTTGAAATGAATAGGGAAGAAATGGGTTCTACCATCCCGGACTCCCTCACCGAAACACAAAAGCACACGTACTGTTATTTCAACTCATGTGAGGGTGCTGTTACTAACGCTATACGGGATGCCCAATTTATGATGCAAAACGCAGTATGAAAATGGTTTACACAGTATGTAGACGCAATGTCCTTCAAAATATTTCTCATGTGAACTTTGGTAAAAGAAAAATGCTATCATCTTTCTTTCTCCAAAGTTCACATTTAAAGCTTCCGTCTGATCCGCCCAGGTGGTAACGACTTCTTATCAAAATAAATGTGGATGATAAGGATCCATAGAGTTTAATACAAAAACTGGGTGTGAGCAATGTATGAAATAAACAACTCATCATCAGTAAATCAGCAGGGAGGCATGTTAAGAACTAAATCCCTACTAAGATATAAAGTATAGTATTTTAGTTTAGTTATAATTTAGTAAAATAGTAATGTATATATGACCTTGCCCAATGAGGCGAAATGTCTTTCAAGGAAAAGCCTCTAAATAAAGATTTTTAAAAAATCTAGTAAGATATAAGTAAGTGTATATTTCCTATATAAAATTTATAGGCTTTTATGAGATATATAAATATATTTTCCTATATTACATTACCTGTACCTGAACAAACAATACCTAAAACTTGCCCCAAAACAATTCTGTAAGCTATTATTAACTTCGATTAAATATACTCAGGAAATTGAAGGCTAATTTGATTTTAACAGAACACAGCATTTTCCGCCATATTAATATTTCTTCAGCAAGCGTCGATAAATTATTTATCCGCTTATTACTATGTAAAAGATATTTAAAAGCGAAAATACATTGCTCTCAACTCGTTCTGCCGTTCGTGCAAAATGTAAAACAAGCATACAAAATGCAAAATAAATCCGAATGTAATCATTCAATTCGGATGACCGAATTGGTTTTGTAGTTCGCGAAATGCGCACAAAAGAGGGACGCGAGTGCGTGGCCTCCTGATTGACATAGTTAACAACGAACCATAAACAAATGGTTCCGACCGTAGTTTTTAAATTCTAATTTTCCACATTATTATTTTGGAATCATTTCTCAAATTAAAAGTTTTCCTAACAATCAATTTTCTTTTTTATATCTTTTAACAATTCAAAATTGTTCTAATTTTAGCCCGCTATGATTTACCTATCTACGCTTTTTTGAATTGTTAATCTACAGGTTATTTGTCACAAACAAGCGGACATTAGTAATAGTACTCAAAACTTTAGATTGGAATCTGCAGAATATCTATATTCGAATTAGAGGCAGTCCCTTACAACTGGGTTCCATATGTCCAAACCGGTTTTAGTATGCATTGATATAGCAACAGTTAATTTTCCAGCGACATTTGAGAGGATTAACATATACGATACTTTTTATCCTGGAAAAATGTTACGTTCCTGTGGGATTTCCTGTTGCGGGCACAGCTAGTATGCAATAAAAGTAGTTGCTGAAGAGTAAAGAATGATAATAACGATAATCTAATTGTTGATACTTACTATTTAATTTCGTGGATAGAAATAAAAACAAAGTTTTTTAACTTTTAATAAAAATTAGGCTTAGTATATTTTGGAAAAGAAATCACTGCTTGATATTTTATTTATGTTGTAAAATAATGAAAAACACTTTAATAAAAAATAGAAGAAGCGCTCGCTTTTTCGCAACTCAATGCAACTCGAACTCGTGTACACAATAACATTTTTCTTATAATGAAATTGAAACGTTAATGATGTCAGACGTTAATGACTGAAAACAATAATTAACAAGTCAGATAAAATATCTCTTAATAATTTAAATACAGAATTCCCTTATACTGTTCATAAATAGAATACTAACAATAAAGTTGACGCAAGCAGCATCCTAAACAAAGTTAACCTTTTAAAGTTGTCGGCGTTGTCGTGCATTGTTCGTCCAGTGTCGGTGGCGCGACATCTTCTCTTAAAGATAAGAAAGTTTTCTCATTATTTAGAGTAGAGTTACTCGTACTTGCAAAACGAAACAGCGTCAAAATGTCAGCAGTGCAAGACTTAAAGAATTCACATTAACTACTTTCAAAATCAACTAACTCGACGCATCGTTGAGGGTAGTTTGTGATTTCATCATAACTCTATTGAGGGATTTAACTCCTCATCTTGATTCAAATATTAAAGAATTCTCCTCAAATGACACTTAATACACATTTGTTTTTCATTTGCATTTGTAGACCAAATAGTTTGCATTTTTAAATGAGTTAAAACCTCCCTCGAATGAGGCACGAGTAAATGTACTAGTCTCGTCCATTTTGTGACAACTACCCAACTTGACGTGAACTAATGAGAACTGCGTCGGCCTTTTCACTTCCACCACTCTCATTCTAAATGTGTTTTCGCTTCACAATTTCCTTAAAAAAAACTTTTACAGTTTTCTTCTATATAAATGGATCAAGAGTCTCCTGAAAGGAATTTGTGTTTTTTTTTTAAACTTATGCAATTTTTTTAAACGTTTGCTCTGCATCAATTTTAATTTAAAGCTACAACTTGCTGATGTCCAGTTTGGAGATCTTTTAATTTGTATTATTTACTCGTTGAATCTCGGTTTAAAGAATTTTGACAACACTTCTTCAATTTTTTTTTTTTTTCGTATTAAAAGATGTATAAACACTCTTCTATTAAAGTGCAATGTTATGTTAAAAAATTATTAATATGTATTATATTAATAATATTACATATTACATTAATTAGTTTATATAATACTGTATTCTTTTAATTAATATTTTAATGTATATATGTAAGTAAGAACCAATTGCCACATGTATAACGGAGCATCACTTGAGAACGTCACGACCTTGGCTGTTTTTTTTTATTATAGTTTATAGATAGTAAAGGACATTTTTGGAAAATCCACTGGAATTTTTTTTTAAATGAAATCGACATGACATAACATGAATTAAAAGAAGATTGAAGAATCCCTCAAAGGAATGCCTTATAATATATATATGTATTACGTATATATACACATTATACTAACTGAATCATCATTAAACTAATTATTGATAATATAAATACAGCATAAATGTTTACGACTTTATTTCTATAACAAAATATGAAACAGTAGTTATTAGCAGTGTTTATTATTATCATTAAAATATATTTATTGTTATTATTAAATTTATTATTACTGTTGTTTTGGTAACAATTTGATTATTGAAAAGAGATTGGATCTCAAATTAAAAGGTAAAAAAAAAAATTATTATATAGCGATTCCTCCTTCACTGAATTGAATTTCAGGATTCAAATAAAAATTTGTGGTTTTCTAAAGAAAAAACTTATTATTTGTTATATTAGATTTTCATTATTAGCGGAAGGAAGAGGTAATTGTTAGTTAAACCTATTCAATAGTTGCAAAGTCCCTACTCCGCTTTCGACGATATCCCATGATTTATTTGAAAGATTAATTAATTAGTCCCGCTAACAGCGCTTTGTTCGTGCACAATATATTACCCTAACCGTAGCGAAATTCATTGTTTCAACTTAACTAAGTATAACATAATAAACACTTCTGTACATATAATAAAATCGTAAATTAGACGTGACTGTACATTAAATATTTTTGCTAAAATATATTTGTACACGTTGCTCTAATGTTGACAAAATAGTTTTTAGAATTTTTGAAATAAAAGCATGTTTGCTGTTGTGTTTCGAAGAGTAAGAGATGACAGAGCCCAGTTTCCCTAACCTTTCCCAATCCATAGGGATTGGGGATGCAAGGCTTGCAGCACTTGCAGCAGTTGTGGCGTTGCTTGTGTTATAGGCGACGGTAGTCACCTACCAACAAGTGGACAGTCAGCCTGTCTGCCGACGTTAACACATAAAAAGTCATAATAAATCAAAAAAAAATGGGAACGAAACAAGGCATATGTCGCGTAATGGAACGTCGAACAAATAAAATTCATCATTGAAAATTAAAATTTCCAATTAATTAAAACTCCTTTTTTTACTATGCATTCTATACAAAAAAAAAATATGGATTGTATAGGATGTAACGCATTGTAACGTATTGTTCACTACTTTTAATAAACTATTGGTGAAGCCTGAAACCATAAGTCTTCTTTCAAAGTAGTCACGAACAGTGACAGCATATTATACTAATTTATACCTTGTTTTCATTTTGTATTCAAACAGCCACTTTTTAAAGGCTTACATTAGATCTGCCAGTAAGTAAAGTTACCAACTTAATAAGCGAATAAATGTGCTTTCTTACTGTATGTACAATAATGTGAGACGTACCTCAAACCAATATATCAACAACAAGTTTCACCAAGTAACAGTTATGTCGTGAACAAAGTTGTAATAAAGCCGCAGCCAACTTGTAGTCAGAGTCAACGCGATAACTTAAAAATTTTCTCTATTAAAGCTAATAAGGTAACTTACAAGACTAACAAGTTGGTTTTACAACGGAACTCGATGTTATTTACTGAGCCGTTATTGGACTAAAGAATTTTAACATTAATAACATTTAAGTTGAGGAATTAAGCACTGCGAAAGATGAATAAGCGAAATAAATATTTTATAAGGGTGTCCCTTAAGTCCTATCCTAATAATATTATGAATGCGAAAGTTTGTATGTTGGGTGTTTGTTACTTAATCACGCAAAAACAGCTGAATAGATTTGGATGTAATTTGTCACAGAGATAGTTTATTACCCGGATTCACATATAGGATACTTGTTATCCTGAAAAATGTGAATTTCCAGTGGGATTTACTATAGCAAACCAACTATAGCAAATCGCGGGCGTTTTGCTATAGTTGGTTATCCTAATTACCTATTTCCATACTGAAAATATATACGCCTGCGCATATTTAATAGCAACATTTTTTACATCACGCTATTTTTGCCTATATATATTTTATGTCCTGTGTGTCAATATAATATTCAATTGTCATGATGTTTTAACAAAATTTTAAAATAGTTAAAAGGTCAAGTATTGCTTAACTTTATTTCCAGATTAAAAAAAAATGTTAAGATCGGCAGACAGGCTGACGGTACACTTGATGGTAGATGACTACCGTTGCCTATAACACAAGCAACGCAACAGGTTCTGTAAATGCGCTGCCGACTGTAGTAGGATTAAGGATAAGGGGATTGGGTGGTGTTAGGGAAATGGGCTCTGGTATCCCTTACTCGCTCACCGAAACACAACAGCACACATGCTGTTATTTCACGGTGTAAGGAGGTGGTTACTGCCGCCAAATGACTGCGAAACTTCTGTTTACTTTCCCCCCCAATTGCACCTTGACGAAGCCGTGTCGCGTCGGTCTAGTAACAACAGTAATTTATAACAGACTAGTATTATATTATATGTAAAATATAATAAAGAAAAAGAGTATGCATTGTCCATTTTAATTTAAGCTTTTTAAAAACTACAATTTGGAAAATTTTATTATGTAACTTACCAGCTGACCCGACCGACATACGTCTAAGGACTATGCAGCTGATGGGTAATTTAAACAAAAAAACTTTCCTGGCAATTTTTCCAATTTTCTCTTTACGAGATCATTCCTTGTACTTCAACAAATATTTTAAAAAATATAGTCTAATTTGTCCAGCCGTTCTTAAGTTTTGTCCTTAGAAACACATTTAGATATTAATTTTTATTTTTAACAATTATCTTTTACTATTAAATTCTATTTAAAATGATAATCAATTAAATAAATAGATATTTATTTATTTACTTAATTAATTAAGAAAATTAAGAAAATATGTTTGTTTCTGTCCGACGATGTGTCACTAATATCTCCTTTGTCACTTAATACCGGATGTATATCTAAGACAAAGTTAACAGAAGGTGAACCAGCTTCTCAAAGTCAAGACGTGTAGGTTAACAATATTGGTGTACTTGTTTGTTACACTACACCCTGGAAGCAGCTAATCTCGTCTCGTCCAATAAACTTACTTCACTTCGCTGAGAAGCCACAATTTCAAGACGAAAATTCACCAACATTTTTTATTGTGTTACTCTAACTAAACTTCAAGTCAAAATTGTTTTACAAAAATTTTAAAAAGATTCAATAACTATAATTTTTAAATTTTAAATCGTCCAATTTAACATATTCCTTGTATCTCAATTATAAAGCAAGTCTACGCTTAATTATAAACTAAGAATTGGATTAATTAAAATAATATACATTGAGATGGAATTTGTTAGTATCATATATGCATTTAATAACGATTCGTCGAAGTTTGCTTTTGCGTCGTACACACACACACACACATTGGAATCTTTTAAATTTTCGAAATTTCGAATTTATACTAAGGTCAATGTTAATTCTGTTAATAATTAGTAAAAGTAATCTATTAGTAAAAGACGTCTGTCTATTCCTAATTGGCTATCTTAATAACATTGTAATTAATATCAGTGATAGATATATAAACTTATTAATTAACTATATCTATATACATACTATAAAGTCGCTTTCCGTCTCTGTCTGCTTCTCCGCCTATTTCTTCTAAGCCTATTCAATAGATTTTTATACGGTTTTCACTAATGAAAAGACCGATACACCAGGAAGGTTTGTGTACATATAATTTTTGGAGAAAAATTACATCCGTCCTAAACCTAGAGCCTTTATTTCTCACTCTCAGTAAATTGACTGTCGCCAATTTGTGATATGCACTGCAGAAAAACCGGTGATAAAAGTTAATCATTATTTAGCCAATAAAGCATCGATTGGTTTGCAAAACACATGTGAATGTAACTCGGTTTGTGCGAGATTTATCGGGAGGCGAGCAGCCACGTCGTCGCGTGACCCGATTAACCTAATCGACCACGTCTCCAATCCTCAGAGAGGGGACTGTTCCGTAGGCATTAACCGATGAAACATGGCACCGTGAACGGAATAGGTAATGCGTAAGGCATCCCTACGATTCTCCACTATAATAGTATCTACTGCCATCAGAGTTAGGAACAGTTGCTGGTTTTTAGGGATGTGCATTTCAGAAGGTAAAACAGAAGGCTTGTAGTAGTTAGCCAGATCGTTCCTTATGATATTCATTTCAACACCGGAGTTAATACATTTTAGTCATCAATGTTTTTTAGCTAATTTATTTTTAAAGGCATTAAAAAGCAAAATGGGATAACTCTGGATTCTTTTACCATTGATGGAATAAATACACACATACATTCTTACACTACGTAATCGACAAATGGGCCACATAAAACTAAATATATGTAAATACTCTACCCCACTACTAAAATTTCAATATTGCTTTCTGTTGATACAATATTGCTTTGTACTCGTATTTATTTGATAACAAATTATTATATTTTAATATCTTACTAATGGTAAATAAACTCAAGTGCCTTGGTTTCTCCTCTTGAGTGATTTAGCAAAAAGTATAGCCACAGGAAGGTTTAAAAACTTTTTTTCTACAAAAACTATGTCAATATTTTAACATATCACATTGTATACAAGACAGTGTCCTTTGACCGACTGAATGACACTGTGTTCATTGGACTTAGTATATAAGGTCCATGCGCGGATATTGAATCACTGAGCCTTCCATTTTTCTATCTACGTTCTCTTAATGAATCTTTAAGGGGGTTAATTAATGCCTCTAGACAAACTAAGTACAAAACTCGGTGTGTCATGCAACTACTTAAATATTACCTACTTTTTAAGTTATAGGTACTTAGTCATGTTTCTTTAACCTTACTTACTTTATGGTTTTTACCGGCTTTTATTGTATGTATGTCTTATTCTTTTTGCTATATCCGCAGTGAAGAGTGCGCTTTGTCACAGTCGATTTTTGACGTTCCAATTAATGGAGATAGTTTGATATAATTACACTATACCAATCCAGACTATAACAGTAAGTACACTATAACTAGCCATTAATAAATTTGTGTATTTGGTTTTAATGTCTACAAAACCTTGCAAAGGAAATAACCAAACCAAATCGCGCTGATTAATTTATAATGATAGTATTCCACAGGAATGTAATTTGGTTAAATATGCCATTATCGCAGTAATTTAACAAATTAAGGCTATTATGACGGACGCGACATTTTAAGCATATTTCGTCACTATTCATAACCTAATAATCACAATATAAAAAGCAATTTACAATAAAAAAAGTTAGCTATCAAAAAAATACAATTATTTTTTGCTTCATTCAATATTACTTTCAGATATAGGTACAAATATTTTCAGTAATACAAAGAGAAAATACAATTATTTTCAGATACGAATCTTCAGAGTATTGTAAAACCTCTTAACAATACCTTAATCTACTTATCTATGGCAAAAATGGTCGTTTTAGTAAAACACGCCAGTTTTTCTCTTCTGCTATAAAGGTTTCATTCTAAAACCCGTGTTATGACTAGTAAAATGATGATAATACACTCAAATAGATACACGCGTTGGGGACCTCGACATCTTCTCTGATACGATTGGAGCGTTTAGAAATAAAATTTATAAAGCATTCAAGCTAATTAGGAATCACCAGGTTAGATAACATCGATGGTGTTCTGACATCCTGGACTAGCATTGCATTGTATGTGACTCTTGCATGTAATGCAGTGTAGGTTATATGTACCAGTAATTATGTCTTTGTATTATATTATATGTTTTTGTTCTTTGTTACCGTTCTTGTTGTATACGCCTGTAATTGGTGCTCGTGTCAGCTGAAATACTCTGTGAATCATTATGGCATAAATAATTTTAACATGTGTACTGTTGGTGTATCTTAATAAATAAAAAAATAAAAACAAATAAAAAATTTAAATAGATTAATAAGAGAATAATTGCGGATGTGATATCATAATCCCCACTCCCATCCCGACCAGTCGATTACAGCGATTTCGTAACATGTTACGCGACGTTGCGCCTTCCGCGAAGCGGTATTGACATTGGCCACTTTCACCTCACACGTTTAACTCGAACTGTGGTTCAGGTGCAGACGCTATACATTTAAATGTGTTTACATAACAAACTGTATGTCTTTATAGATATATCTGTATCTATAAATACAATAAAGTCGCTGTCCACCTAGGGTTTTCACTAATGGGAAGTGCGATAAACGAGGAAGGTTTGTGTGTATCATTTTTAGACTAGACAACCTTAGCCTACAGTTAGACGTGGATTGATTTATCCTACTTATGTAAGATATTACCAATCGCGTCATCTATATTTATAGCTTAGTTAAATAATTGGTATATAATCTACTTAAATATGTGGATTAGCTACCCTTTTAACATTTAAAGTGAGAAACCATCAGAACATTAAGATAATGGCAAATAAAATAACTATTTTAATACCTTACTCAATCAACACGAAACATAAATTACAAATAAAACAGAGAATGTGTTGTTCGTTATTTATAGAGATTCGAATCCAGATAAAACTCCAAATACTTATGAAGTATTTGCTTTGGGTATTTACGGGTCCAATTGAGAATTTGTAAAACTGAAGCTTAATTACTTACAAATAAAGATCAAATTGGTACAGGTAAAAATAAGTAAAGTTGATGCTGAACATGCCTGAAGTATTGCAAACGTTTTTACGATTTCGGCTCTCGAAACGTTGCAATTCAATTAATGGAAACAAATTAATCGGGAAAGGTAAATAGAAGTTGGCTTATTGGGTGGGTCAAGCTGAAACAAAAAACCATAGAGACGATTATAACTACAAAAGTGTAAATTTTTCGTATCTACCAAGAAGTATCTATTTTTCGGCACAGTATTTTATCTACTCAGTATCGCTTTTGTGTCTAAGTGACGGTGCCCTCCTGCACCAACAAGTAGACTGTCAGACTTTCTGTCACAATTTGTTATAAAAAAATATCTCGAAAAATATATACGAGTAAATGTCAGTTTGACTCTAATAGAGTTTAGACATTCATACAAACTTCAAACAAAACAAATCTGAACAAATTTTATTTGAATTTTTTTATCATTTCAAATTTTTATAACCTATTTGGTAACTCTTGGACATGGACATGGACAGATGCACAGTTCATGTCCATGTCCATGTTCATATAGGTGCTATCCTTGCCAAATCAAGCAACACCACTCTCTTGATATTTTTTTTATGGACAAAACTGGTAAAAACTTAGACTAACGTAAGCTTTGAGCTTCAAACTGTTGAGCAAATTTTTCATTAATTTTTTAAAATATTTTGTTAAGTGAGTTAGTTTCTCAAAAGTTTGGTGCATAAAATTTTGCTAAAGTTGAAAATTGTTGTACAGAGAATTGTTGAGTTTATGCTCATGGCTATCATGATTATTGATACTTCCTATCCTTTTTTTAACTTTAAACTCGACAGACAAGCTGACGGTCCACTTGATGGTGGCTACCGTCTCCTATAACACAAGCAACGCTATTGATGCTGCAAATGAGTTGATATAGTAGAATTCAGGATAGGGATTAAGAAGGGATAGGGAAATGGACCCTTATCCTTAATCTTACTAAAATCGGCAGCGCATTTGCAGTAATTTGGTGTTGCTTGTGTTATAGGCCACGTTATAGCTACCAACCAACAAGTAAACCTTTAAATATTAAAAATAACCGCTATTTAATTAATAAAAGCTATTTATTTATCATGAATTAATCAAATATGCTTTCAAGTTACATTTTTTATTCCCTAAAGAATTACTAGTAATTCTAGCAATTAAAACATCACTTTCAAAACCTGACAAAGATAAAACCTATTTTAAAAATAACTTAATTAAGCTACAGATCATTTGACAAGCACAGATCTAATTGTCTCCGTTAATGCACGCCAATTAAATTAGGTGCAAATTTCGTACGCGGTCACTAAGTAACATTAAATAATAATTGTTGGTAAAAGTGGTGGTAACTGGTAAGATAGTCGTCGCTGAAGCAGTCAGAAGGCCGTCAGCGGACAAGGCGAACTAGTCAGTTGTAGTGAAGTGCAGTTAGCGTGTCAACAACAAATTAATACACCAATACGATAGGTCAGTGTTTTATTTTTATTTAAGTAGCTATTATAAATTGGTGCTTATGGATTGTTTATAAACGTGAGTTACCTACTTTTTTAAATGTAGGTATTAAATTTATTTTTTTATCGGTTGACATTAGTCATTTACTTTTTGTTGAGGAATGGACTGTATGAAAATGAAATTATAATGAGTATTCAATAAAATATATTTAAATTACAATGTATAACGAACTAACAGGCAACTCTTTTTTTTTAAAACTACTGACAATATATTTACAAATTATTTTTATTATTTGTGGCCTAACTAACTAACCTACCAGTTGCCAAAACTTTTAATAAAAAAAGAATGAAAAAGTAAGCATTATAATTTTTATTCTGATTTTTATATTTATTTATATAATTATATTGAGTGATGAGTATATAATTATTTGTAATGCATGGAGGTTTAGCAAAAAAATTTAAAATCCCTATGAGGCGTTACAGTTCATGCAATTGGAAGGATATTTCAAAAGATCTGTCTTTGTATTGAATGAAATCTATAATCGGTGTGTTTACGAATAATAAAATAGACCTTCTCTTTTGAGCGTTTAGATTATTATTCTCTTGTCGCTTATTTAGGAATTATGAAGACAGTCTAGACAGTCGCAAATTTCTTTATTTTTCTTTTACGAAATATATTACATTTCAGCAGCTTACTGATACATTTAAGTAAAGTTATTTATTCATTAAATATGTTTCTAAACGTCAATATATTTTACTAGGGTTTCAGAAAAAAAAAATAGCCAAGGTCATTACTATCCTTAGAAGAAACCCCCAAAGAAACCTTTTTTGTCATATTTAAAATAAAGCGTATAACAATTACAATTCTTATAATTGGCCTTAAATTAACAATTCTGTAAAACTTATTGAGACAGAATAGACATAATACAAATTGGTATATTGAACTTTGAAACGAACTGAATTCAATCGTATTGTTAATTATTATTTTGATTGAAAATAACTACAACTTAATATGTTTTAATGTTTGTTAAAACTTATTTTAATTTTTTGTAATGAATACATAGGAATTGTAGGTATATAATATTTTATATACCTACTTACTTAAAAAATATATATACTTACTAAGATTGTATACACAATTTCGTCACGCTCGTTTGATTCCTGTAGCGTAGAACAAATTGCTCAACATAAAGTCATAAGGCCATCGCATAGCTTATGCAATAATTCTATGACAAGTTATGACCTTTGCCCAAAGAGCCTTTGCCATAAGAAACCGCAGATATTATGAATGAAATATGTTAAATATTTGATAATTTTGAGTAGGTAAGAGAAATAGCATTTTAATTACCTACTTGTCTGAGAATTTATTATTAATCCTTTGTAGGTTATGGATAAGGACATAGGTAAAAACCATGCCCTTGGTTTTTTTTTACTTACACTTTGGAGAATTTAGTAATAAAATTCTTTCTTAATTTCAGTAATTTCTTGATGTGAATATTTCAGATTTTGTAATTGGGTATAACATTCGAAAATTACAAAGAGATTTTTATACTTTCAAACTTAAATATCTATTAAACCCAATTACCAAACTAAACGATATTTTCCCAATAAAATCTATAAATTCCTGATATTTTTAAATGCTTATTTTATAATTATTTGTGAAGAAGATATAAATTGGATAGAAGTTTTTAAATATGACTATTTTGAACTTGGTAGCACATAATTATTTAAACAGTAAGGAATATTGACATTATGTTCCATGCCGTTTATTTCGTAATCGACACTTATTTCAAGTTATTTCTTTATTGACAGCTTCACAGCAAACCCTGCGAATAACATTGGTTTTTATTGTCTTTGATATTCTATTGAGGCCATTCATAATGAGCCCAAACACGCTATATCTATATTTAAGTTGCTGAGGAGTTGGATATCACTCATAATACTTGATGCTGCAGCATCAGTTCAAGGTTACCATGGACATGTCATGGAAATATTACCGAAGTAATATTAAACCAAAATTTCAAATCAATCGAACCTGTGGAACTATGAAATGAGCTGATGATCTTCAAACGGCTGAATAGATCTTCATAAATTATAGCTTATAACCATCCCGATCACGTCAGCTTTCTGACAAAATAAAAACTGTAGCTGTGATACTACAGTCAGATACACAGATACACACGTTAAACTTTATAACGCCCATCTTTTGCGGCGTATGTCGGGGTTTATAAATGAAGTAACTCCTGTGATCAAATGCTTCAATTTATACGCAACGATGAATGACATTATCGCGAAACATCAAGCACCCAACCTACTCATACTTAATTATCAAATAATCAAAATCACCTCTCTCAAAGGACATTTTTGGAGTTAGCTAATTTTATGTAATTACTTGGCGGATATTAAAAATGTCTTCTGAGCATTTCGCTTGACGAAGATTGAAATTTCATTTTGTAATAATACTCGTATTGCAACTCGGCTAGAATTGTCCGAACATTTGGACAAACATTAAATGAAATATCTGTGATAAACGTATCTAGTACTCACAGCAAAAAAAATGTAAGTTTAAAAAAAATTTTGACATATGAAATTTAAAAAATAATATTATGCATATATAGCATTTCAACAAGATATTTTGTGCTAACAGCACTTGTGCTTTGGTGTTTTGATAAGCAATTTACTCTGGTTGAAAGGTAAGTATGAATTTACCTCTCAACTGATTTTAAATTCCTTTTATTCAGCTTTATAATCTCGTATTTTGATCTCAAAATCAGGCTAATGTTATCTTTATTATGAAATAGGAACTCCAAAATGTCACTATAACCATCGATGAAATATTACTTTAAATTTAATTCGATAAAATATTACTTGTTAAGTAGTATGTATTCTATCGATGCTAAAACTAATATTATCATCGATTAAGTTACCAATTGGTATAAAATTATACAAAAAAAAAAAAACAATTTATGTACTGTAAAATAAACAAAAATTATTTATCTGTATTCACTAATAAGTATTATAAAAAGAAAAGATTTCTATTTTTATATTTTTGTTTGTTACTAAGTAAAAATTACTAAGTAACATTGGCTAAATTTTATAAAGTTAGGCGAACGAAGTCGCGAGCAACGACTAGATTATTAACATTTAAATGGATAAGGGTTACTCACTTTCAGATAATAATTAAAATTAAGCATTTATTATTAAGCAGTGCACAATTTCTTTTTTTTTTTAAAAAGTATTGATAATTCGTATAAAAATAACAGTTTACTTTGTTGACGCTACGAACTTATATTATCACGTCCTGACACCTCATTTCGTTATTTTTAACATAACGACTGAATCGATAGACGATAGGTTTCGTTAGGAATCGTTTCGTAAGACTTGTTTCAACAAATTGCAATAGGGTATAATGAAGAGTTACAAAATAGCATATACCTATGTAGGTAATGTTACCTACATACTCTTGTAAAATTAGACTCTAAGTTTTATAAGAGATTTTATGAGAATTCGCTTCTGTGCAACAGGTTTGTTACGGATACAGAATTTTCAACATTCGCACATGCGGATACGGATGCGGTTTCATGTTTTTTTTTTTTTAAATATTTAATGTATTAATTAATTTTAATTTGTCTACTTATTACAATATTTTTAACTATTTATAGTAGTGACGTTGCTTCCACAGTCAAAAATTGAGTAAATATTTCAATGTCTAATAAAATGGGGCGCAAACAAAGTCGCGGGCAAAAGCTAGTAGATCAATAAATTTGATTTAAATCGTTAACACGTATATAACTTTGTGTTAAACTGTTCGAAAGAATTTTAAAACCGCATCATAATCTGTTGCATAGTATAAAATAGCTTAGTATAAAAGTGGACAGACAGACAAACTGATTTAATGTATTTAGTGTTACTATACCGCTAGTGAAGATATCGTGAACATGTTATTTTATAGAAACCGGTTTGAAAGCGGGTTTATTATAGTCTAGAGTGGACTGTAAATAATACTTTTGTGAGCTTCAAATTGTGTAAAGGTTTAGTTTTAACTAGCCTCGGCCATGAGAAGCCGGGTTCGCACGGTTTTTTTTTTTCTGAAAATTATATATAAACACATTCCTCCTTTTTTTTAAACCATGTTATAGGTTCCTGGGGGCATTCGCAGAGTATTTGTGTGAGTTTAATTGTCGTGCGAGGACTGCCCTTCCAATGAACGCTCTTCCTTCATATTATTTTCCATACGTACTGGCGCCTGAAGTCTGTAGGGATTCGCCAAGACATATATACAGCAAGGCTGTTGGTGTATGCGTCTATGCGCTTCTTACAGCACTTTGCTCTGTGTTCTATCCTCCCTCTGAATTTTATTCATGTATAGTTCTGATATTTTTATGAACCATGGAGAATTTATTATTATTTTCAATATGTTATTTACCGTTGCAGTATTTCCACGTTCCTTCTTTAACGCTCTTTCGAATAGTGAAAACCGCATTTAAATCCGTCGTCTAGTTTAAAAGATCTGAGCATACATACAGAGGGACAGACGAGGGAAGCGACTTTGTTTTATACTATGTAAAAATGTATGTATGTATGTAGATATGCTGACGGTCGACTAAATGGTAGGTGGCTACCGTCGTCTATTAATATAAACTACCTTATAGTGGTTGCTGACCTTATTGAGATAAAGGACAAGGGATTAGCAGTAAACAAGTAAATGGGCTCTGGCATCCATTACTCCTTTACCGAAACACAACAGCACACATGCTGCTACTTATTGGTAGCAGGTGGCTTTCTGTAAGGAGATGGTTACTGCCACCAGATGTGCCAAATGACTGCGAAACGCAGTGTATCTTGCCACTAGTATATAATTAATTTAATTAATTTAACTAGGCCAAATTTTACATATATTTTATTTTTAAAAGTCAAAAACAAAATGAATAAATGAATACCCGTGCTCACCATAAATATGCAAAAATAACCATAATAGATACAATAAATGCGTAGTGTTGCAAAGACATAATATAAGTAGTTGAAGTCAAGTCAGCGGGAACGAAAGTGAAAGGCAGAAATCCATTCGCGTGAGAATGTTTTTTTTCATTAGCGGACAATACATCGGCGTTCATCGCTAGTTCGTTGACACGTCCTTCTAGCAGTCATAAGACAAAACCATCAATGCGTGATGCGCGAATCTTTAATTACTTAGAAGATTATCTTACAGTCGTTGGACGATTATAGTCCTCGCGTGATTAACCTCCAAATTGATGTTTAATTAGTTTTCTTAACTTAATAAGTAGTTATTAAAGTGTTATTAAAGTTATTAAAGTGAATGCCTCAATGTTTATTTTAAGAATATAACTAGGACTTTTTATATAAAAGATAACATAGTATATGGCAACACAATTTTGTTGCACATTTAGCCCAGCATAGCATACTTTAAATCCGGTTCAGCATAGCGATTAGCACACAGCTAGTCCAGCATAGCATACTTTTAATCCTGGTTCAGCATAGCGATTAGTACACAGCTAGTCCAGCATATCATACTCTTAATATTAGTCCAGCATAGCTATTAGCACACAGCTAGTCCAGCATAACATACTTTTAATCCTGGTCCAGCATAGCGATTAGTACACAGCTAGTCCAACATATCATACAATTAATATTGGTCCAGCATAGCGATTAGCACACAACAGCTAGTCCAGCATAGCATACTTTTAATCCTGGTCCAGCATAGCTATTAGCACACAGCTAGTCCAGCATATCATACTCTTAATATTGGTCCAACATAGCGATTAGCACACAGCTAATCCAGCATAGTATACTTTTAATCCTGGTCCAGCATAGAGACTAGCACACAGCTAGTCCAGCATATCATACTCTTAATATTGGTCCAACATAGCGATTAGCACACAGCTAGTCCAGCATAGCATACTTTTAATCCTTTTCCAGCAAAGCGATTTTTTTTTTTTTTTAGTAAGTTATACGTTAGTAAGTTATACGAAAGTTACCAACATAGCCCGGAGGATCAGTAGGTTGAAGTGGTAGTGGGCAGGATACTTATGTACGGAGAGTAATACGGAGAGCCAACTGCCGCTGTGGCCGGAAGATTCTCGAGTGGAGGATGTCCACCCATCCTCCACTCGAGGTAGACAGTCGACGGTGGATCCAGGCTGTTTCTGGTCCTATTAGAAAATTATGAAGGAAGCCTATGTCCTACGGCGGAGATAACGTTGATGACGATTTCCTAGAAAAATATGAAAACAAGAAATCGGTCCTTAATAACAAGATTTATTAAGGACCGATTGCTTATTCTTAATCCTTTCTTAATTTAGTAGATCTTAATCGGAATCGTAATGTAATTAAAATATGAAATATCACAATAACTTTTTCTCTCCTTAATACTGTTAATCTCTTAAATATTAATATTACTTTATATTTTTTAACATCCAGTCAAAACGTTTAGTCGATATAACCGGCGGTTATAGAGCTGGCTATTACATCGGTCAACAGATTAGCATTGCCATACAATGAGGTAATGCAGCCAGCATGCATGGGATTATTTTGTATAATATGTAAATATATATAACTTAGAATTAAATAAAGTAACAATTAAGTGTACAATAATTTACCTTTATATTTGAGATAGTTAAATAAGAATAAGTATCTCTTTTTATCATATTTTTCATGTGATAACTGATGATACGATTATCCTACCAACATTCCCTGAGTCTTCATTAATAATTCAAACTTGTTTCACGATTTACTAACACAGTAAATGCATACTCGTATGTTGTTGAAGTAACGTTTTCTCGTTTCGAGTCATTATTTCGTTCGGGCGCCCGGGTATTAGCAAAGCAACTGAGTAGAACATGTCCGGGCAATAAGTCAAGTGGGTTGTATTCCAAGATGTCCCTAGTGGTTAGAAGGCTTAAGCGGCGGATTACGACGCGAGCGTGTAAGCCAATCGAAGCCTTAGGAAGCTTTCGGATTATTCCACTCACTATCAAGGTTTTTTTCCAAAAACCCTCTGAAATATTCATTCAAAAATGGTGATAGGACAAAAGACTGATTGGTTGAGACACAGTACTGCCTCTAGCCTCAATAACTTGACTATTTCTTATTTAAAGTTAGGACTAGTATATGTCTCAATCTATGAAATGCCAAAAATAATTGATATATTTATTATCTTCTTCTTTTTATTCGTGTGAATCTGACTGAACTCCTCCCAAATTGCTGCACCGATATTGATAACATTTTTAATGTGTGTTTGAGTGGAACCGTGAATAGGACCCGATAGGACCCGACAGGTGGCGCTGTAATCGTATTATCGGTTTCGAACAGGACAACATCTTTTGGGATCGCTGGGACGTAGGTATATAAAATAAGACTAGCGGTCATATATATATATATATATATATCACTTAAGTATGGGACTATACGAACCTTAAATGTGTGTTTTTAAATACATTTATAAAAATGAATCCTTTATATTTGATCAAGAAAATCCACTTCACTTAGAAAGATAAAGAATGATTTATGCCCATTCACTCCATTCAATTACCCGTTCATTCATTCTTTCATTCAACATGGCGGTTAGTTTAAAATGTAGTGAAAAGTGTGCCGACCTGATATGAATAAGAACTAGGTAACTATTAGCATTCAAGTGCAGTGAGTAGGTTTTACGCGAAGCGGAAAGAATCTTTTTTTTATTTATTTTACACCTATTTTGCTTTTCATAGGGCAATGAATTACTGCTTGCTTTTTCTTGTAAATTGAATGCACCTTTTATTGCTATCATAAATATAGTGTTGGTTATTTCTCATTTTAATTTATAGATGCAATTATATTTATTATCTATCCTAGTAATATATTTTTTAATGTTAAACTTGACAGACAGGCCGACGGTCCACTAGGATTAAGGATAGGATAACATTAGGAAGGGATAGGGAAATAGGCTCTGGCATCCCTTACTCACTCACCGAAACACATCAGCACACATGCTAATATTTCCTGGTGGTCTTCTGTAAGGGAATTGTTACTGCCGCCAGACGGGCTGCTACTAATAATATTAATAAATGCGACAGTTTATGAGGATGGTTGGATGAATGTAAGGAGGATTTTTGTTACTCTTTTCACTCAAAAACGGCTGAATAGATTTGGTTGAAATTTGGCACACACATTATTTATTAACTGGATTGACATATAGGATATTTTTATCCTGGAAAAATTTTACATAGGTACATAATGTACATCCCGAGAGATCGTCTAAAAATATAAAAAACATTGGTCGCCACTCATGGCGATGCGACAGTATAAATGTCAAACGTCAAACACGGACGAAGTCGCGGACACCAGCTATTACATATAATAATAAATTATCTTCTCTTTGACGTACGAAGTTATTGATGTGGTTAATTAATGAATTTTATAATTTAGTTTAGAATAACTCATTAGATCGAGTCGAGACAGAAGTCGGTGCAACGAACTTGCCCTGAAGAAAGTGTGAGCAAGTGAAAATAACATGATTATTGAACCAATTATAGACCGTATATCAATGTGCATAAGAACCACATTTTCCTGTGCCTTTTAAAATGATCTATGCATACTTGTATGATATATGAATATCTCACAATACACAAACAAATCAAATTCTTACATTAAAATATATTTATTCCTCTATTAAACTAAGAGTGTTTGTGTTAAAATTGCTGAAATCTGTTTTTTTTTTCTACCAGAACATTTTTCTATAAAAAAGCTGGACGAGCAAAAGCTTTATTTCTGACTAAAATTGTATTGAATTTGTCTTCAAGTGTACAGGCAGATTAATATAAACACAATCAATCCAGACTTTCTCAATAATGATTGTTTGTCAATAACTATCGGGATCACAACATGATCCCGATAGTTAGATACAATTGTAGGTAATCAATATCAAAATCAAACATACCTTACTATCTGCGATTTGGTCAGGTCAATCGGATCTAATTAATTCCAAGTTATGTAAACTGTGCGGGTATTAATGTATGTTACAGAATAATTATTAGTGAGCACCGAATTTAACATTACACTGTGCTTATGGTACAATCCACACAGCTACCCTGAAACAACATTACAATATTTACTCACGAACATTTCATATAATTATGCAACCAACTCGCTCAAAGGAGGCTCAATAAATATTAATATTACACACTAGTGACCCGCTCCTGCTTCGCACGGGGTGCAATTTTTATATCTTATATATAAAATTCTCGTATCACAGTGTTTCTAACAAAACTCCTCCGAAACGGGTTGAACGATTTTTATGAAATTTTTTATGTATATTCGGTAGGTCTGAGACTTTGATGTCATCAAAGGTCTGAGAATAGGTTCCGGCGTACCTCCGCTTTCGGGTACGCCGAGGTTCTGACAGGGAGCACAGGCCTCCACTCTCTGGATATATAATAGCCGTGGTGGGGCACCGAAGTCGTGTCATAACGTCTCCACGACCCCGTCCATCAACGGCCGCGTTGATAGAAAGTCGTTGGGTTTTAGTCGGTAGGAATCCGGTATAACCCGGCAGTGTCCCCTACACTGTCGGGTATGCAAGAAGATTTCCCAACGTTAAAAAAAGGTCTAAGAATAGGTCTGTAAACTATTTTTATACCCCTAAGATATAAGGGTGGCCCACACCAAAAAAAAAATTTTTTTTTGGCAAAACAAAGTTTGCCGAATCAGCTAGTAAGTGTATACAATCCTTCCCTCTTTATCCCTCTTTCCATAACTAAAAACCGAGTTCAACAGACATATGTGTTTTAACATAACTCATTATCGCAGTAAAGGTACAGTAAAGCTCTCCCAAAAAACCGCACAAATGCGTGAAGCAGATGCAAGTAATGAGTATACCTACTAATTAAATTCCTTTGATTTAATAAACAATGGCTCTAAAGGTTAAGAATGAGGTAGCGTAAGAGACCAGCATTATATGTATGTATATCTAAGTACCAATTACTCATACTGTATATCAATGTTGAATAATCTGACAAAAAATTAAAATTAATAGTCCATTGAAAATATTATCAACAAATTTTGTCTTTGGTAAATCTTGCTTTTATTTCAAACAATTGCTGGTATATTTAAACGCATAATTTGTATGAAGCAGTGAAAATTTCACATGCTTCGGTTGCAAGTAAGGAAGGAAAGTAAGGAAGGAACATATGCCCGGAATGTGGTTGACTCATAACAACGAGGGGTGCGTCTTCTTGCGGAGAAATTTAAGGGAAATTTAAAACGTGCCTCAAAGACTTGGTAAACGCCATACTTTAACTACAAAGAAAATTCCTGACAGATTCCTCTAGCGTTAATTGTCGAATGAAAACCAAAACGACACGGCCACAGAAAGCTATTCATAGGCAGTTGGACAAAGCTCCGGCAATAGATTAGTGGATGCAAAACCAACCATTTTAGCCGATTTTTTTTTCTAATTTCTTCCTTACTCTGTCTTTATATGTATGAAAATTTATATATTTACATCTATCATTACATATATGTTAAGTACAAATTTATACATAGGTATATTATTTGAAAATTCCTAACTAATATTATAAATGCGAAAGTGAGTTTGTTTGGTAATTTGTTACGCTAAACCGATAGTCATGAAATTTTGCATAAAAGTTATTAGGGATACAGAAAAGGACATACAGTACCTAACTTTCTAACTTACTTAACATATTAGGTTTGTTATTGTTTTGAATTTCTATTATGAACCCAAGATATAAATATTAAAAGCTTCAAAAATTCCACGAAATTATTGCTAAAATACTGGTTAATGAAAATTCAAATATTTCCACGAATTACCTTATCCTTTATGGAAATTAGTACCGACAAACCTTAAATATTCCTTAAATTTTTTTAATGAAATACCAAAATCTAAAGACCAAAATGAAGTTTGAAACAATTGATTATCTTTACCTTATATAAAGTTGAAGTTATAAGTAACCACTTATTTACCATAAGTGGATAATATTGGAAAGCAACCCGGTCATCCGTACAAATCTGTACACAACGGAGAATTCGGGCGGACGGAATGCCTTGAAATCAAATAAACAAATGCTGTGTCTACATGGAATCCGGGAATGTTTATTCGCAGAGCAGTTATTTAATAAAACTAATAAAACAAATACCGAAGCGATTTGAGTGAACGCTTGAGCAGATTTGTGTTTTAAACAAAGGCTGGAATTGGTAAGGGATTCGTTCATGGGATTCATTGGTGATACCATGCTGTAATATACTTACAATGGAGAATAGTTAAAATATTTAAAGAGATCATCATCATAATATCAGCCTTAGGACGTCCACTGTTGAACATAGGCTTTCCCCATAATTTTCCAGAAAGACAAGTCAGAAGCAACCTGGATCCAAGGTCGTCCCGCAGGCCTTATCAGGTCGTCTGTTCACCTTGTCAGTGGACGTCCTACGCTGCGCTTGCAGGGCCATACCCTCCAGTCAAGAACCTTCCAGCCCTAACGGCCCAAGGCTCTCTGTACTTACTAATCTGGCTCCTGCCCACTGCCACTTCAACTTAATAATCCGCCGTGTTATGTCAATAACTTTCGTTCGTCTAACGATTTCCTGATTCCTGATTCGATCTTGCAGTGTAACCCCCAGCATAGCCCTCTCCATGGATCGCTAAACAACGTTGAGCTTTCTTACGAGGTCCATAGTTTGACACCACGTTTCAACGCCATATGTCATCACGAAACATCTGTATTGTTGAGAAATAAATTGTGAAAATATTCTTATTGCAACATCACAATAAATTGCCTCAAATTCCTTTCAGCAACCTGGTTTTCAATGATTTCACACATTGGTCGAAAACTTTTGTTTTGTGACACTGAGTAATTTTGGATGAGAAGATGTCTAGGAGCTTCCCGAATGCTAATATTACTGATACTATATAGTTATATTATTTATTCCTTATGTTAGTGGCTTGTGTACTCAAGTAATGTGCGTAATTATTATCTATCATTGATCTCTATAAATCACAAATAACCGCTTTAATATAATGTATTTCATTGTTTTCTTATGGTAATCACAGCTGAACCCCACAATAGTTCGGCAATGTAATAAAACAAATTTTGCCTATGTCATTGGTACATCTTTGTTTTGATGTATTTTATGGCGAGTCTCCCTTTTTTATGGATAATACTGCATTCCGTATATTTATTAGTTAATAAAATGCTTGAATCAAATTTAAAAATACAGATTGTTACATAAATAGAAATACCAACTTAATTTAGTATTATTTTGTATTGAATTACAAATATTAATACATAATTGAATAAATAATAGTTTAATACATTGAATAATTTTAAAGTGCAAAATAATTCAATGCGAAGAAGTCCACGAACGTAATATTTAACATTTTTCAACAGCCACTTGACATTTAAGAAACTTTTCGCATTTGTACTTTTTTTAGATCCCACGTAAGTAACTTATATGTTTGGAAAGAACTTGCTAAAAGTTTTAACATTATACGCCTTGGTTGTGTCAGTGGAAAGAAAAATACATTATTTAAACGCAGCTCATATGGTGAGTTGGTCGTCTACGACTCGTATGCTTGTATGAGTGTTGGTCTAGCAAAAGTTGTTGTTATATTCGACATTTATTCAATCTTTATTGCTTAGGTTTATATCTTCACCATGCGTTGATTTTTTTTTTAATTTTGAGATGATCCTTCGGCAACAGTACTTTTTGACTTGATAAAAAATGTATACTAAGTTTCATGATTATCGATAAACCACTTTAGGTTTTGAACAAATGAACTTAAAAATTTTATATATAATATATTGTAGATTGGAATGTCCATCGTTATTTATTATTCCGAGCCCGAAAATAAAGTACATAAAATTCTTTGCCCATTTTATTTATTCGCCATGTTTGTATTTGTTTGATACAAACCGCAACGTCAGAGCTATAAACAAGCCCTTTTGATGCTCATAAAAATTATTTGCTTTTACTATCCAAACAAAAAAACCGCCCACTGAAAACTATTCGCCGAGCTGATCTAATTGAAAGAAGATTATATTATAATGTTTTTGTTGATTGCATATGTTATGTCTATCTGTTTCATTTTGTACAGACTAGACTCATTAAGGCAGGTTTATGTAAAAGATAAACTCTAACAAAGTTTATTTGCAATTAAATTTAATTAAATCTAGTTTCTTAGCGAAATTGATGTCTTGATTACTGTGTAATCTCAATTATTAAGATTGTTATGAAATTGTGAAATGGCTGATTTCGTGAAATTTATCCCCCGTTCTAGGTTTCAAGAAATTTTAATAAATATGATTAATTTATCATTTATAAAAATAAAAGTGAATTACTGAATGTGTTGCTAAGCACAAAACTCGAGAACGGCTAGACCAGTTCACCTTTTTATTTTCTTCAAATATCCGTTGAAGGCCGAGGAATGATCCAATGAAGAGAAAAATTGGAAAAAAATTCTGGTAACACGTAAAACCATATTATTATTTTTCCCATCCAAAGTTCCTAGCTGACAATTCAGTTTTCTTACTTTGAAACTTTGAACTTGCTAAGGTCGACAGATCCTCTTCACTTACGGTCCACTTGATGGTAGGTGGCCGTCGTCGCCTTAACACAACCAATGTCACAAGTGCTACTGCCGACCAAGTAAGGTTAAGAAATAGTAATTAGGGCAATGGGTTTAACAACATAATACTTCATTAAAAACACTAGGGTATTATTGACTATTTTTGGGAAAGTGCTTAAAATCATGTATAAGTATAGGTACTTATACATGATTTTAAGCATATATTTAATATTACTTTTTTAATACAACTAATAATATTTTTAAAATTACGTTCCCAATTTCGCTTCAAGACGCCAACATAGAGTCAAAACGTGACCGTTGTGACGTCACTTGTTCCTAACACTTGAACTGTAAGTCAAGTCAAGTAGTCTTCGACAGCGGTGGTGTTTGCCAACAAGTGACGTCATGCACTTTGATTGGTGTTCGATGTCACGTGATTTGAGAGTGATTTCATTACATTTTGATTTGATTTGATTTTGATTATTAAATAAAAAATGAAATTCTTTAAAAATAATTGCGTTTTTTATGTATTCTATTATGGAAACTATCGTTTCGTGGCAAAATTATATTTTTATTTAAATATAGTCAACCACTTTTTACTGAGCATTACTTGTGAAATAACAACTTTCTGCCATGTGAGTAATAAGGTACGATTACAGCGTGTCTTACTATGACAACGTATGTTTTGTTCTTTAGAAGCGAAGAGAAACTTAAATACAATAGACCAATGACATTGAGAAAAGTTTGTTACGCTATACTATCACGTTAACAAAGTTGACTTTTAGCTACAAGTATCTTCACTGGGCAATACCGGAACTAACTAACATAGTTTCATTCATAGTAAATAATAATTTAAACGCGAAATAACTTTGTCTGTCTGCTATGTTTCTTTGAAGTAGTTTATTTATTTTTATTCATTTTAACAATAAAGGTAGAATATTGAGAGAAACTCGGCGTATCCCAAAGCAATATTGAACACATTGCTGAACTAGCCCATACTTCCACTCATTGATGAGGGGTCTTTGCTCAGCAGTGGGATTTAATATAAATTATGAACATGTATTAAATGATGAAATACAATTACAAACCTAATTACAAAAGAAGCTGAAAAGGGAAATATTATGCCTTAGATGCCCCAAAAGTAATGTTGTTACTGAAACCACAGACTAAAAGTATATAACTGTATATTCAAGTTCATAGACAATTTCATAAATTATAATTTGCATATTTTCAAATACTTGAATCGGGCATTCAAACTCCGGTACGAAGAACCAGTTAACTAAAGACAAACTTTTTACAATACCATCGTCACGTCTTGGAGAAACTTCATAAGCAACGCCTAAGTTTGGCTGTCGACTTAAGTTTACGATGTGATAGTTAAGAGTTAATTTAAACTATGCATTTTGCATGCGGAAATCTTCTATGGCCATAACCACATGCTTATAATCCTTATACGCTATTTAAAAGTTATTCTGACACTTTTCCCTTTCGAATCAATAGATATTTACAATGTGTTTTTATTGTTTCAGGAACAAAATGAAGCTGCTCCGGTGCTGTTTAATCGCAGCATTAGTAGCTTCAGCTTCGACAGCTGCAGTGGATGTAGAGAAGACCGTTCAACAAGTGCAAAATATTCTTCAAGCCAATTCTTTACTCCCAAGACTTACAAGGGAGGAAATCATTCAACTTTTAAATGACATTCGAGCCGAAGACGCTAAAAGCTCCAGTACTTCTACGTCCACCGAATTAAAAGAAATTGTAACAACAACACCATATAATGTTGAAGACAATGAAATAAGTCCTTCATTTAAACCATTAGAAATTGGACAGAATGAAAGTTCTAACGAAAATTTTAGTTCTATAACAACAACTCCTTCCACTAACAGTAAAGAAAGTACTACTAGAAGTCTTCCTACACTAACAGTGGTTTTACCATATACACCTCGAGATGGATCTACACTTCAAGAACTGTATACACGACCACCAAGGGTAGAAGTAGTACCGGTATCAAATGTTACTCCTAAAACTATTTCAGAAAAAGAAAAACTTAAGTCGACATTAACGAATAATGCAAAGTTTGCAGATAAACAAAAACAACATATCACTGAAGAATTGCAGGCATTTTTAGATGCTCATGGACTCAAAGCTAAGCCAGGTCAAGATCATTTTCTGTTACCTTTAGATGGATTCAAACCTCTGCCTCAACCTAAAGTAGTGGACGGTAATGTTCAGTTACCAGAAAACATACTTCTAACGTATGATTTAATATCACCTCATTCGGATTTAAAGACTTCTGCGAACAAGGCGTTGTCCCAAAATAACTTTTTGTACGAACCTCTGCGACCGGAGTATCCATTTGAACTTGACACAGCGTCGTCTGATTCAAGAGATTCAGTTATTCCTTTAGACTTGCCTACAAGACAACCAAAAATAGCGTCTACTCCCACACCAAATTTTGAACCAATTGACTACGATTCCATCAAAGTGATACCATTAAAACAAGGGCCTAACCCTCTAGAAGACGAGAGAGTTGTTTTGGAAAATGAATTAAATAAAAGACAAACTAATACCTCTTCAAACGGAAGTTCATTGACTGATACTACTACAAATACCGTTGACAATACGATGACCACTAACGAATCGAAAAGTGCAACGTCTGAAGCTCCAATTAGCAATGACTCGGTAGCATCTAACGCTGATGCAGGTGCATCTATTGCCGACTTAGAAGATTCTTTCGGAGGAGCAGCGCCAGAACAACCAGGAGATTCAGAATTGCCACCACCGAGAAAAAATGGTTTCTATTGGATGCTCGATTGGAACAGTTTTCTTGAAGTGGGTGATGGAGACACAAAAGTAAATATTCGTTTTGAACCCAAGTTAGGCGATCCGCAAATGTTCTTGCCAGTAAACGTGCCGTGATAGGTATTAGTGATTGTATGTAGAAAGAATTGAGTTCTAGTCTCGTAATATAGGTTCTCAAGAGACAAGGTTCTCTCAAGGTTTATTATATTAGTATATAGTTATAAGTACTATTAGTTCAGATAATAAATAATTAGTCAATATAATAATTAATGGGGTAAACGATATTGTGAAGTTTTGGTTTAATGTTGGTGTTGTGGACTAATTGTTTAGATCAGTCTAGCTTGTCTAATTGCAAATCGTTTAGTCCCGATTACGACATCGCCAATTAGAGCTGTGCTCTATCTTGAAGATTCACGGTGGAACGAATCAATGGAATGTGCAGAACAATTAGGTCGATTGTTTCCGGATCGCGGGGATGAAATATGGACGAAATTCGAAATTGAAGGCGAATTTTAAATGGTGTTAATTTGTTGATTTTTCTCTTTTAATGTGTTAATAACCCTTTCGTATAATAATTAACATTTAACAATTTTAACAATATGTTTTTGGAATCTGTCTTACAGTTTAGTACAACATTTATGATGTTTGTAACTTATATGTTAGAAAGATTTTCATTAAATTATAACTCAGAAAATAAATAAAGCATGAAAATTCGTAAAGTATTATTAAAAAGTATGCTATTAAAAGTTATACAAAAATATATTGCCATGTAAAAAGCAACTTTCTAATTTTACATAATCTTCTTGTAAATCACAGTTAACAACTTACATTGTCTTAGAGATACTGCTCTAAGTTACTAAGAGGTTATACTTAAATATTCATGACGGTTCTATAGTAAACTTATTTCAATCCAATATGCCACCTCCTAAGTTACAAAACATGTTCAGTAAGCAACTATAATAAGTCACTGCATAACTTATTGGGCACTCGTATTATTCGCAGCTGTTTCCGCGACCCCTCTACAAGTTACTTCGGATATATTTCACGGTAACAAATCTGCAGAGACAAATCACTATAAGATTCATATACTTGCCTATTTCTATATTTTCTGTCTTTCTTCAGTCGTAGACTCCTGACGAACCTTTCCATTACTTGGTCGCCAGAGCCTCGTTGGTTAATCAGCAGGGAGTACCACGGAAGTCTATTGTCTTCCGCCGCCATCCTGCGCGTGCAGGTGAGGTTGATATTTGGGATTTACTGTACGAGTACATTAATAAGAGTACGATAAAATTTATTCTGATATACCAAAAAGAATTATGAACCATCTTTCCAGTGTTCGTAATGAAGTATCGTATAGAAAACTATTCCTTTAATATACGATTTATAAGTATAAAATTTAAGACCTGGCTGAAGGATGACTGGGCATTATGACCCTTACTTACTGAAACATTTACTTTACAACTATGCATAGGCAGACCTTCCCTAAAATCCCTATAGTAGAGAATAATTATTTTCGCACCCAACCTTAATAGGATAATGGATAAGAATTAATAGGATACTTATGAGGGGATAGAGAAATGGGCTATGGTATTCCATACTCACTCAGCGGAATCACTTCTGTAAAAGTGTGGTTAGTGTCGTCAAATTATGTCTGCGAAGTGCAGCGTGTCCTGCCACTACTTTCGAAATCTAGACCAAAGCCAACTTTGAAAAATTCATTTCCAAAGCTGACCCACAGGGTGAGACAGAGCGTTAAAGCAACACCCTAATAAGCAGAGCGTTAAGGCTTGCATACAGTCAATTAACAATTAATCACGTTTAGGAATCAGTTTATTATGTAGCTACTTCGATTAAGCATTGATGTTTCTTCTTGTTTGCCTTTCACAACTCACTGGTTTAAATATTGACTATCCAGTACATTAATGTAACGTTATTTTAAAATAATACGCGAATCAAGAGAAAATAATATTTATTCTGATCCATCTTCATTTAAACAACTAATGGATCTTCGTTTATCTTTAGTCTGCAATACAATTTCATGGACTGAAACACGCTTTGTACATATTGATAGATGCCAATCTAATATTACTGCCATCAATACTCGCCCTTTCAGTTAACAAGTTTCATGGGCTATAAATCTACATGAGAATAATCTTAGACAAGGGCAACCCTTTGATTAATAACTTCGCGTAAAACCAAACATCATAGGTGCCACAAAATTGGAGAAATATGATGGTGTTCGTGGCATTTCGTTTTCTGCTTACTGGATTAGTGCGTTTTATGGTTCAATTATTAAAAGTCTAAGAAGTAATCGTAGAGCTAATAGTAGAACTGTTTGGAATAACCGACTTAGTTTGGAGCTAAATTTTATTTACCTACTTTATTTTTTGACACGTTTGACAAACTATAGCTAATCAAAAATCAAAAAAGTAACTAAATTGCAATAATATTAATAAAATGTATGTTCTCCAGAAGTCTAAATAATTTCCCTAAACAAAAAGGAATTTAAAGAGAAGTCAACACATTCTAGAATGACTGTGTCTTAGTCATTATTCCCTTTGCTATAAAGTTTCCTCTGAAGTATTCGTATTTGAACATTCGACTCAATTCGAGACAGAAAATTATGTTCATGCATAATTTTAATCATAAATCTCGTCAAAACAAGTTTGAGAACCGTGGTAAAGGTTGGAAACAACTTGTTACAAGCTAATCAGATATGGCGACGTCTCGTGAGTAGAATCAATCGGGAAGTTTGAGCATCCTCGCGTTGTAATCAAAGTTTGGGAACTGCTGGCGTGCCATCTTGCATCGTGACGGTACAACGCTCTAGTTTTCGATAAGCAATACTTCCTTTTACGTCATGTTATAATTATGGGATGAGATAGTCTAGATTATTCGATGCTGTACCTCGTAAACTTGGTGATAATTGTACTCAACCTAATAATTTCAAAGTAAGTAATACTACAAATGCAAAACTGTGAAATTATCCCGCAAAATGTGCAAAATTGTCACGCGCACGTTTATTTCCCAGGAAAGTTTCTCAAATAGATACTTGGCTTGTTTGGGCTCAATAGAAAGTCGAAGGTTAGTTTATATATTTTTTTCAAATATAGCTTGTAAGTAACCAATTAAGTAATATCATAATTATGTTATTTTAATCTTTTTGCAAACACGACTTTTAGTTTGACTCTCCTCAAGGAAAAAGAAGTAAAAAAACTTCAACATCGATACATATAAAATCTTTTAAAAGTCTGTTTACTGAAGTTTTACAGGATTTACCCGCTGGGAAAGCGTTATCCTTATGGTGAGAAAAGGGAAAGCTATCAAAGGTTGTAACAAAAAGAAAGACATTAACACCACAACGAGATCCATCATTTTCCTCGTACATGCCCCACGGAATAAACATAAAAAGGGAACATTGGGTCATAAAGAATAGTTACGATGTACGAAGTGTTGCTAACTATTAGGACATTTCCTCACGCGATACTATGACTCTGTTTTGATATACAAATCCAACTACTACACCCAACTAACAAAGTACTACAATGAAAACTCTACTGATAGTAAGGCACATCTACTAGCTTTTGCGGATGACTTCACTCTCTTTATATTATTAAATTTTCCTATATCTACTTACATAGTAAGACTCTGTTTCAATATACAAGTCAAAGTAAACTACACCGAAGTGACTACTACAATAAAAAAAAACCTTCCCCGTTTATCCCTCTTACTGTACTTTTTTCTGGATGAAAGGTACCATATGACCTTTCTTGTATCCCTGACAACGTGCATTCAAAATTTCATGATGATCGGTTTTGTAATTAAGGCGTGAAAAGGTAGCAGACAGACAGAGTTACTTTCGCATTTATAATATTATAGTATAGTATGGATTATATAGTATGGATACGGAATTAAAACAGAACCTACATTAATCTTAAAGCTCCTTGTAAAAGAGGTCCACTACTATTTTCTCGAAAAAGCTCATATACTGTAAATGGACTTAAAGATACACTTGGAGTTAGTGGGAGCGATCGAATTCTAGTTTCAAAGTCAATTGACCAACGCGCTACGGTCCGAGTTGAGCAATGTAAGAGACTCTCAACCTCCTTTACACTAGGCGTCGAATACTACCAAGGATTCTCGATATTTTAAAATAAAGACATTTTTTAATTTTAGAACTTTTCTTTAGTTAGCTCTGTGGCCATCGCCCTTTGGGTACATACTGCTGGACATTAATCCAGGACCTGACTGTAGGCGCGTGGGGAGGTTCGCGTATTGAGATTTTTTTCAGAAAAGTTTAGTAAGTATTTTAGCTTCCACTTGATATATTTTCCAGTAATGAAGTCATAGTATATGGCAATATATTATAGTTAATATTATAAAGAGAAGAGATTTGTTTTTTTGTGTGTAATGCGAATAATCTTAAAATCTACTAAACCGATTTCAAAAATGCTTTTACCTATAGAAAGCTACATTATCAGCTAATATTTTATAAAGTTTCGCGAATGGGGTCACGTGCAACAGCTAGTTGCAAGCGACAGAAAAAAAGGTGATTGCCTCCTCATTTGACGAAAATCTCTATCCTCCGAGCGTAATTTTTAGATGAGGGAATTTTTAAAGAAGTCACTTGGGGCTAGATCTGGTGAGTAAGGCGGATGGTCAAGCAGCTCAGACCGTAATTCGAGGATCCTTGCCATGGCAACCGTTGAGGTGTGAGACGGCGCGTTGTCTTGGTGAAATAGGATTTTCTTTTTCTGCAAATGTGGTCGTTTCTCCGCAATTCCTGCCTTCTGCTTGTCAAGTAATGAGGCGTAGTAATAACAACTGCGCGTCCAAAATGGCTGAAACTTTAGTAAGTAACTACATTCACTAGCCTTTATTGACGAAGTGCTGCCATCTTCACGTTGAGGTCGGAAACTTTTCAGACCACCCGGGCATGTGTTACTGAGGATTTAAATTAATTTACAATTTTTACACCCAAACATATAAATAAAAAAACAAAAATTTTCATTTAATAATGGTATTTCATTCGACAACATTTAGTAAGGGTGTAGGCCAGTCTATATTGATGTGCCGCCACTAAGATAAGGGTCCTCAGATAAGTGGAGCCCAAAAGTTAGCGACTTGAGACGCACGCACCAACTTCTTTCAAGATATATCCGATAACGTTTAACGTTACAGATTTTATCATTTTACGCAACAAATTCGTTGATCCTTTTTGGTAGAGGTTAAATCCTTTATTGCAATATTATCTTTTGGAGAATTAAAATTATACTACGGATACTGACTTTACAATTTTCGATGTCGATGGAATAAAGAAGAATATTGGAGTGAAAGACTTACAGTATCTTTGTTTCTGTATATTCTATATCTATTCTGTACATTTTAAAAAATAAAATCGCTGTCTGGTTTCGATAATTTTAATTTTCAATTTAACAAAAATTCAAACAAAAACACAAATTTTAAATTTACTTACTTAACGCAATCATAAACAGAAATCACCTATAATATTTTATATGTAATACATAATTATTATTACATTTAGTGACCACTCTGAATATTAAAGTATACTAATGAATCAATAATATTTTTTTTTCATCGTCACTATTCAGATAAAAAACTAGGGAAGAGGGAAGAACAATATTAATTTATCTATAAAACAAACCAAAACATACTTGTGAAAAACAGAAAATTAAAATTTTACAAAAATTAACCAAAGCGAACGATGAAAACCGAATAACAAGAATTTACAATTAAAACATTGAAAAGGCATTAGCCTTTTAAATGTAAATTCTTAATATTAATGATAGCCTGTTACCGCTAGATTTTTAATTCTTGTTTAAAAAGATACTTTCAATGGCATTTTAATCTGTTAAGGATTTTCAATATCGTGATATACTTAAGTCCATATGTACGATTGTACGTACGTCCTGGCAAGAAGAGGCCAGCAATTAAAAAACAAGCGCTGGTATTTAAACTGTATTTATGGACTTTATTAATAGCAAAAGTAATTTCGTCAAAATTATGACAAAAATTTGGAGCCAAAAATTTTCACTGCGGATACATTTGGCAGTCAAATGGAATAGAAAAATTTCTAAAACAAAGAAATAAAGAAGACTGACTTATCGATAGCGAAATTTCAAACAAACTTTATGTTTGCAAAAGTTTTGAAACCTAGCATTTTTGCAATATCTCGCCTGGGGATGAGCTAAATCTATTTGTTTGAATTGATATAACTTATGGGAGATATCCAGACGAACGCTTCTACCAGAGTCCATCTCGATAGATATCGATCTTGTATTTCAGTTTAGACGCCTATCGCGTAACTTGGTAACTTAGAATGTTTTACGAGCGACATTTTATGTTAATAAAAGAAAAAGGTTCTCGTGAATTTAATATTATAATAATACCCCTGAAACTGGATATTTGATGAGAGACGTTGACTTTATATTAAAGCCCAAAGTAATTTTCTTTGTACCTCTACTTACCAAGACTCTATTTTTTATTAAGTCTAGCGACCCGCTCCCGGCTTCGTCCAGAAAAAAACTTAATTAGGTTTTATTATAGTTATGTAATAATTCTATGAAAAATTATCTGACGGTGAAAACCGCATCAAAATCCATCGCGTGGTATAGGAGGAGTTAGCGGCCATACAGACAGTCGCGGAAAGCGAATTCAAATTGTACTATTTTATGGGTTTGCTCTTGTAAAAAAAACGTCTTTTTTGTAAAAAAAAAACCTTCTTCGTGTAACGCCCTTTCCATTAATGAAAACCGTATCAAAATCCCTTGCGTAGTTTAAAAGATCTAAACGTACATACATACAGAGGGACAGACGACGCCGACAGGAAGCGACTTGTTTTATTTATACTATTTAAAAATTATAAAGTGTAGCAGACAGGCTGACGGTTCACTTGTTGGTAAGTGGTTACAATCGCCTAAGGCCACAAATAACACTATGGGGTGGCAACCCTGCAAGAATTTGTTTATGGTTCGCTTGAAGAAGCCCATAATTATTGTAGCTAGATGGAGGCACCTCAAAAGAGAGATTGTTATTTACGTACACAAACTTTAACTAAAAACTGCTTATTTTTTATTAGTTCATTAACTACGCCGCAATTTCTAAAATTATTCGAAACGGAATATCGCTTGGCCATTTCAAAATATTTATTTTACAGGCTGCCTGAAATGGCCTGTATTTACATAAATAATGCTGACGGAATTGAATGAAGCAAAAATGATGAATAGGCGACCTATTTGTGACCCTTCGGGACCCGTATTATGGAAATAGTCAATGTAATATTATTCCTCACACAAAGTAAGATTTAGTGACGAAAATTGTACCTACAATAATTATCTTACAGTTTATCGTTTAAAGCGAATTAGCATTGATCGTTTATATACATGATTTTTTCAATACATTTGCTACATTTGTGTAATTCATTTGTTCAAGGAAACAACCGTTTCAAAAGTTAACTAAACCTATTGAACATCGCTGTAGAAAAGTCAATATGATGAATAAAAATTATTTTATATAGTTGTCGAGTTCAAACAAGTAGAACAGCTAAAGTGAGATAAAATATTTATGGTCCCAGCGAAAAATGAGTCAACACTACGCTAGATTGACACGAGGGCTATAGAGTTCACTACAGCTTATCTAGCAGCCTGAAAATGAATTTCGGAGAACAATAGATTTGGAGCAGTCCGGAATAAGCCCTGAAATCATCGGGGTGCCCAAACTGCCTAACTATGACTAAGTGTATTTTTTTTTTTTTTGTAACAATCTATGAATATTATAAAACAATATTTATAAAATAAAGCCACTATCACTTCTGTTTCTCCGCTAGCTTCTTGTAAAACCACCTAACGTAATTGTACTTATAAATTTGCAAAAAAATGCATCCTTGCGAAGCCGGGGGTGGGCCACTAGTTAAAAATAAAAAGATATCAACATTTTACGAGTTAAGCAATAAGAAAAGGGCAATGTGCTTTAGCGACTTTGTCGAATAATTGAGTACTTAAGATAAATCGTATTGATACTTCTAAGAAAATAAGTCACTCGAAAGCTCGAAATTTATGTAATATAATAATTTTAAAACACTAACTTTTCCACTCAAATACGAACCCTGGTGTATGATTAAATAAAGTTGAAATTAAATAAAACAAAATGACTTGAAATCATAATCATAATAGAAAGTTGAGTTGAATAGAGGTAAAGAGAAGTTAGCAACAAAACTAAATTTGGAAACAAGTCAATTCCGATTTGTGCTTATGACAAGTTACCTTAAATTTGATAAGGGGATAAAACAATAATTATTCTTGAAACAAAAGCAATTATTATTGCTGTTATTTAACTATCATTTCAGCCATCCCCCATAATGTTCCAGTAGGATCTGTCAGAAGCAGCCTGGATCCACCTTGTGCGTGGACATCCTACGCTGCGTTTGGCGGTAAGTGGCCTCCACTAGAGAACCTTCCGAGCCTTCCGGCCCCAGTGGCCTTCGTCGGCTCTCCGTACTATGTGTCCTACCCACTTCTACTTCAACTTACTGACCCACCGGCTATGTCGTAACTTACGGTCCTCATACCTGATTCGATCTCGCAGGGTAGTAACCCCGTAAGTACATAGCCCTCTCCATAGTACGTTGAGCGACATTGAGCTTTCTTACGAGACCCATAGTTAGAAACCATGATGGGGGAAAATCTTTGTTAAACTAATTTTTGAAGATCATATCACATTTTATGGGTCACTCGATTTTTTCAAAATAGTTCTTATTCTGACTAATAAATAAAGTAGGTACATATTTTAAATACATCATTTACTTAGCTGAAAATTGAAAATTTCCTGCATCCAAACACAGACTTAATACAATTTATGAAATCAAATAGGTATCTACGTTATAAATCGGTACTATATAAAACGCCTCAATTCCAATCGTCTCAAACATTTCCTTGGCTTTCGTCGCTGGCGCTGTCGCAACCACGCCCGGGAAATGCAGCCACGCCTACCACAGTCTGAGCAATCAATTTTGAAGAGATTTGGGATATACATCGCCTCCAAATAGAATTATTTAACATACTTTTAATAATTTAATAATTACTGTCGTAATAATTAATAGTCCTTTAATAATTACTGAATTAGACTAATAACCCTGAACCAGCCTACATCTATTCTATATATACCTAGTCTGATCATAAATTTTGTCACATGTTAATTGTGAAATAATTGAGACATGTTTGTTTCTATAGTAACCATTTATAAACCAAAAGGAACTTACTAAGACCTATATTCTTATACTAACTAATAAGCTTATTCGAATTGACCACTTTGCCATTTTGTATACAAACCTTAACCTGCATGGCCAGTCGTCTATAAATCAAAGAATTCAAGGATGCCTTGAGTGACTCCAAATCAGGATGAGGCTTTGAGCAGGCTGTTTCCTCTAAAAGTGTTGCTATATTTTATAATGTAGATTTAAGTCTAGACTGGAGGAAAAAATTACGGATGAGAAACAGGTTCCACAAGGTATTCTTGTATAACTGCATTTATCACAAAAATACACCTCAGTTAAGCCCGAATATGAGACTCCCAGCCAAACCATGAGTGACGATGGAAAATGGCCTCACTGAATGCTAAATTACATACAAATATTTATATAAATGTTTTTTAAAAAATTATGTGTTTAATGTTTTTTTTTTTCTATATAAAATCGATATTAATGTTTAGTATAGTTAAATTGAAGGCCCTGGTAAAAATGTAGGTTTCTTTTCTACTTTTTTTGCTAACAAAACTAAGTGAAATAAAATATTTATGCGGCATCTGTTATCTTTTTATCGTGTGTGCAATTTTTTTTTATTCCTAAACGAATGCAATTTCTATGCGAGACACGAAGCCCATATAAAAAGCCGATTTGTTTTGACACTCCCGGGTTTTTGATCAAAAACATTCGATTGGCTTTAGTGGTTGAAGTGTTGGTGCACGATTGATTGGTTTTTTATGCGTGGAAAAATTTTTTTTTTTAATACATTTTGATTATTTACAATATCAAAATTCAGTAACATTTCGTGTCTGCAACGAATTCTAACATTTTCTTTTTTTGGTATATTATACACTTTTTAAAATGTCAAAACCGGAGTCCATAGGGAACATAAATACATACCTACATACATACATTGGCTTTTATACAGGGCTTCCCAAGACTATGTGACATGAAAGGAAAGTCGTAAATATCGTAGATAGGATATTTTGCTGAAAGAAGACTTTATATTATTTTTAAAACTTAGTAATACTGCATTGAAAGTTTTTCTAATAATTACTTGCTTCGTCGGCAATAAATAATATTCTTGAAATTTGAATCAAACATTTTACGTTATTCCTTTTTTTAAGATACTATGTTACTTAAGAAGAATTATTATTTTTTGTCCATTCTTTCGATTGGCATTATAAAAATATGGGTGACTTTTTTTTTCACATTTAAGTCGCTTCGATTCCCAAATCTTTGAATGCAGTATTACTAACTTTTAAAAATAATATAAAGTCTTTTTCAGCAAAATATCCTATCTACGATATTTAAGGTATCCCTTCATGTCGCATAGTCTTGGGACGCCCTGTATAATAGATTAGCAAGAATTTTAATAGCTGTTGTGTTGTGGTTCACTTTTTAAAACTGTCTTTTTAATTTTTAAAATGTTTTCTTACATTTTTATCTATTCAGTTCTCAAAAGTAGGCTATAGGTAAAACTATTTCTAAAACGAATTCAATCTGCCTGTGCAATTTATTTTTAAAAGCCAGCAGTTGCGTACCTACCTACTGTACGCGTATCGTTTCAAATAAAAACGTACATCGAAACTAAAATATTATGCTATAAACTTATAAAACATTTAGAACCTAAAATAAAAGGTATGTACCAGACACTAGGTATGTGCATGCATGTCTCATATAAAGTTTTACGTTTATTAGCTATATTATGATTTCATCAAATATACATTAACGACAAATTTTCATGCATAGAAAGCAGCGAGAACAACAATCTCAGTTACAAAGGAATACCGCGACACTGTTGCTTTTACACCGCCAGTTTAACAAGACCTTCGACACAATCAAATTTTACCCCTCGGGGATAACTTGTCTCGGTGTCCTTGAGGGGAGGGGAAAATCATTTTGCACTGGCAGGAGTAGTCCCATTTCGGGAACAGTGGGTAGCCAATTAAACAAACTGTGCGAAGTTGTAATGAGTCTAGCGGAGAATTGAGCAGTCAAATAGTTCTAAAGACACATGAACATGGATAGTTTTAACCACAAATATGTCGGTACTCATGAAGAACTGTGTTGTAAGTTTGTACAAAACAAACTTAGGTATATGTGAAAGCCATTGTTGGAGGTATTTATCCAGGGAAATACTACTTAAAGTGTTCATACCAATATACAAAACTTAAATTTTATCAGTGTCTTTATTATTATAAAACTAGCTATCCACCCCGGCTTCCCACGGATTCTTTTTTTTCTGCAATAAATATACATATACAAATCTTATTCGTTTATCACTCTTTACAATAGTGAAAACTTTATCAAAATCCATCACATAAATAAAAATATATCAATTTTATTATTTATTGTTTTCAAAAAACCAATATATTTTACATGTTGTCTTTGTCAAAATGTGCTAATATTTTATAAAAAAAAAAACAGCTTTAAATTGAGACTGTGAAGATAAATTAAAATCATCACAAAAATTTATGGCTACGTCACTCGCGCCAAAGTGTCCGTACTGAAATAAAACCGCTTTTAATTTAAAAAGTAATAAACACGTAAAAAGGACATTCGGGAGGATATTACTCTTTTCCTTCCATTAGATAAAATGAAAACGCCACAGCGTCTTATTGTATACTGTGCGGGGAACCTAGTCTTTGTTTCAATGAAGTCACTTTTAAGCTCAACCCTTTCATCAAAAAAAATCAATAGGTGCGTAACATGTTTAATTAAGAGGAATTCAATTAAGAAAAATAACAATATATTTTGAAATATTTATTTAAAAAAGACGAAGAATCTGGATTCAGGACCAAAGTCTAAATTTTATTGCACATCAAAGTCTTTGTTTCTGGCTTAAATATTTCAATATTCTAAAGGTGTGTCACGTAGTGGTATAGAATAAAATGGCACGAAACTCGAAAAAGGCGATATAGGAAGCTCACTTTCTACAGAATTCATTACGGAACCTTCAATTAGGGGAACATCATCTGCAGCATTAATTCGTGGTCTCCAAAAGTACCCTAATGATGTTGAAGTGATATACAGAATGAGTCCAAACAGTAAACCAGTCCACCACCACGAAGATTTAGTTTTTACTTCAACGGTTAGTTTAGACCAATCGCTGCATTTGTATATTGAAGCGAGAGTTGATGTACACACTCTAACCATATACTTATTTGTTAATTCAGATTTTACAACTAAACTGGTAGTACTACCAGAAACGCACCAAGGCCGAGGTGTCAGAGTACCAATTTTACTTAATTTTATATTTGGTAATACTTCAAGTGTGTAAGATAGAACTATACCGTTAGTTCTTACAGGGGGCATCCATTTAACAGAAATGAAGCCGGATTTATCTGCACTAGTGTAGGTAATGACGGCAATGTCAGCGTTCGCTGACGCCAAAGTCCTAACCACACCTCTGGCAGATCGGCTACAATTAGTGTATGTACACGCTCTTAATCTAAACCTATAATCTCTATAGGGAGCTAAACCTCCGACTTGGAAGCTGGTTTTACCACCACTTATATTCAGTGAAAGAGTGCGAACGTAGTTCTCAAATGTTGAATTAGTGGGGGGATCTGCTTCTATATTACTGCAGCTACGGTCTATAGAATCCCAAATATTGAATTCTTCGTCAGCCAAAATGCCTTCAGGCAATGAAGACAGGACTCCACACATTGATTCACAACCTTTTTGGTATTCTACCGGAGGTACCAATACTACTGCGTGTCGATTCACATCAAACACTTTGTAGTCGTCTAAATCGTTTCTGCAATGATTTTCTTCTTTGGCAACAATTTCCACTACTGTCACATCCAATTCATAATAAGTTATAAACTGGTGATAGTCCTTATGATTCACCCAACGCAGAACCACAACATCAGACGAGTGGGCCACAAGTTCAATTATAAAAGGTGGTTCAGGTTTTCCAACTGGTGTAGTAAAGTTTATTATGTCGCTTCTAGCTAAATGTCTGTCTATGGGATTGTAAGATTCTATACAAAGGGCATAAGTAGACGCCGGACGTAAGGCTGTTAATTCAACAGTGTATTCATGACCGAATACTTTGGGTGCGTTCACTGCGAACCATTCAGACTCACTACAAGTCTCTGGAACTATTGTTGTGTGACTAGTCTCAGGTAATCTTACATAGAGAATAGAGTAATGCGCATTATAATCAATGACTGAAGAAAACGACACTATGGCCGATGTCTCATTCAAAACTCTCAACTGTAAACCGAGAGCTACTTCCTCACAAGTACCACTATATCCATTCAAACCTTGTGGTATATCTACGTCATTTGGCTCTATCGGGAAAAACTTTTTAAACTTATCTATCTGACTTTTACATAACATCGGATTTCGAAAAACTTTCATGGATCCACGTTTCACGACGAGATTATTTGTAACATTAGAAGAAAAAAGACTTTGGAGCGCCTGCATATCATAAATAACAAGGCTGTACTTATCATGATATAAATTAATGCCTTTTATCATTCGCAGAGATGAGAGGAAGTCCAATGTTGTGATTGTCAATGAACCATAGATGATGATAAAATCGGAAACTTCTTCAATTCGATTCAGATGTGATCTTAATGCATCCATGGCTTCTGGAACTGCTCTCACGTGAATCGTTAATGATCCGATAACGTAAACACATTGTTGGGCCATTTCAATCGCTGTCAATGAATTAATCGTTAAATTGTAGCAAGTCTGAAATGTCAGATATTTAATAATGAAATAATTACATATAAATGCCAAAGTGTTTAATTGCTTTCATGGCTTAACCACTCAACTGACCATAATGATACGCGTTCTCAGGGGTACAGAAAAAGCTTTTAATTAATAGGTTATGTTATGTTAATTATGTTTATGATTAATTAGTTTAGGGGATGATGGGGTAGACATACCTTTCTAAGGTGAAAGCACCAAAATACAAAAAGATAATAAAAAAAAGAAAGCTGCATTTTTTTTTGTTACTAGGACATTTAAGTTGTTATTAGTGGCACAACTCGATCTTGACTGAATAAAGAAATAGTACATTCGGCGGCATTTTTAAAATAATTCTTTGATATACACATAAAAACAAAACACGGCTTGTTCCCACTCCCTCCAAGAAAGGAAGAACAAAGATGGCAGTGACATTATTATTATTATTATTATTGTGGAATTGTGAAAGTACTCACCAACCTTTTGACAATTTGTGCATGGTTCACAAATGCTAGTATGCGAGTCATTTTTCTGTGTGAAGTCAAGTGGACAGTTGTACACACAAGTGTTGTTCCAAACGAATCTTCCCAATTTGCCGCATTCCTCCTTTGTAAGACAATAGTTTATCTCTGGAACCGCAACGCTGAAAAATTACAAGATAAATTATATTATGTAGGTCACTCCTGGAAACAAAAAGCCAACTCTAATGCAGCGAGCTTATCGTGGACTTTCATAAAACAAGTAATTTATGACATTCAAATTTGTTAAGGCTTAAAGGTCACATTATTTTTAAGAGTTGAATCCAGAATTCAAATAAACCTGAAAAATCTGATTCTTAACATTTTTATGCATATGTAACAGATTTTTTTATATTTTTAGATGATCCCTCGGAAACAGTACTTATTTTCTGGGTGAAAGGTATCTTATGCTATGTCCTTTCCTGTATCCCTGACAACGTGTATGCGAAATTTCATGAATAGTTAAGACGTGAAAATGTAACAGACCGAAGGTACAGGTACAGGATAAGTACCTAAAAATAAAAAGATAATAATAAAAAGAGAACTTAAATAAGATTTATATGTGTTCGCTACTCACGTATCTACTGGACAAGAAGACACACAAGCACCTCTATAAGTATAGTAGCGGCAGAGGGAGCACGCATCCGGGTCGGTTATCCGACAACCCAAGCATTGTTTATTGCAACTCTCAGCCTCCGGACCCTCCAGGTACCGCTGGCACTTCCTGACAAACAATTGTCTTAGCTATTGTTCAACCATCCCCTCATTACTCCGTAAAACGCGAATAATAATAATTTTAACAAATGTTTTACAACCAAACTACAAGTTACTCCCTAAAAATATGCGTGAATTTTTAAAATGGACCAGATGGAAAACTTGTTATAAATTTAATCACCAATCATTGGGCAGAACTGCTGGAAGTCATCTAGAAAGTTTAATCATATCATCGTCTAGAACTTTCTAATTCATTCCTACTCCAAATTTGCTAAAATTGAAATTATCTTACCTATTATTCCAACAATAGTTTCTAGCAGGATTTTTACTGCAAGAACAACGGGAGCTGCACTGAAGAAAAGAAAAGGGAGGGCTCAAAACGTGCCTGGATCCCGGAGCAATGGTATTCACGTCAATTGTATCCACGTAGCAAGTAAAAGGCTCTCCCCATATTATAACACCGCCTCTGTCAATCTTGACCAGGCTGTAGAGACCTACCTAAATTGAGTTTAAGAGAGGGAGCAATTAGCAAAAGAAATTATAAGACGATTTATCTTAATTCTGAGTCATTTTTAGAAGCGCAAAAGTTTGCAACACAAACACATTATTAACTATTAGTATAAATAGTTACAAATTCTTCCTTTGGTTTCGTACTTACTTCAGTCAAACTTGTATCGTGAATAATCAGAGCGTAGCTGTCAATGAGTTTAGTTCCTCGTATTCTCGTCAAATTAGGGAACATTGTACCCAAAGAATCCAAACCTCGTACTCGATACACCACCATGAAACCACTTACCTGTACAAAGAAATATAATTGAAATGGTTCGAGGAAAAAACCCTATTTGAATAAACATTTAAGAGGCTTTAGAGGCGATTGAGTCCCACATGCGTTTGATTTTTTTCTATTGAGCATCTCCTCAGTGTATAATGAACACATTGATATCTTTTTTCTTTTGACTTTTTCTACATGACATATTATGCCATATTTTCCTTCAATGTGAAGGACATCAACATATTTAAGTTTAATATTTAATTCAAACGAAAATGCTAAGCAACACAAAGCCGATATTTTGAGTATTTTTGAAGAAGCCTGAAGAAGCCTACATTGGTCCTGGTAGGAAACACCTCAGCCTTCTGAGGTTCTCCCTTGAGTTTGTTCCAAAATTTGCGGAATAAATTAGATAATTTACCCATCCAGACTAGCCCCAACGGGCAGCGCCATATCCGTAATTATAGGTAATATGATATTCAATTTTAATGGTGTTTTAGAAGAATTTAGCACGATACCTTAAAAGATACGGAAAATATAGATATAGAAGATTAAAAACAATAATCACCTCCCTCAATTTGGGAAATCTCATCACACTGAAGTCAATAACCTTCGCTTTATCTAAAAATACTATGTAAAGGTTTCCAAGAACAACTGTGCAGTTTTGAAGGCGTTGCAATGATGATGCGGAGTTACAATACATATCCTTACATACACCATACTTCTCAAAGGGCTCTGGGTTGAGTCTTTGAGCACTTATACAGCTGAGGTACAAGAAGATCAATCTGAAACATCGATAGTAAAAATCATTAACTCTTTGTTGGTTGAATTTTCATTTATACGGATTCCAAGCTGAGAGCACTCTAAGACTCCAAGGTATTTTTTTACAATTTTTTTTCTCAGCGACAACTACGAGTTGAACTAGAGGTGAATACTTACATAGAAACTTCTAGTCCAAAATAATTTAAAAAAGTAATGTTTTATTCTCTTCTAAGTATCATAAATACACTTGTAAACAGATTATGTTAAAAATGCCTAGCGATTGGGACTCCATTAGATTTTGAATGTATAGACCTGACCCATGTATGTAACACCAGTAGCGCCATCGATAACCCAAAAATCCCTTACCCGATGAAGGGTATCGGCGAGCCCGTTGGATGAGTGGTTAGGGTTCTTACCTTTAACGTTGTGTCCCAGGGTTCCCGTTACTATTCACAAAACAAATTCACAAAACAACAAACAACCCGGGAAGGGTTCGATTCCCGGCAGGGGTTACTTTGGAAATGAACTTTTTTTTAAATTTGGCTCTGGTCTGGATCTGGAAAGTAGTGGCAGCGCATCTGGCGGCAGTAACCACACCTTGCAATAGACCACCGTGCAATATTATTGCAGTACACAACGCGATTCATATTATATATTAACATGAATTAATATTAGCATACGATATGAACTAAGTCAATGTAAATAAATTATAAAATAATGCTAAAGAACTGGATGATTCGAGGTAGCTATTAAATAATAAGTTTTTTAAGGAATTTTCCTCATTATGTTAATAATGGAGGTCATGTGATATTTATTTCTTATCATTATGTATAAAATGAACACTTTAAAATATTATAAGCAATTAATAGTATATTTTATGAATTTTACATAAGAGTAAACTTAAGAACCTATTTTAAGATTATTTTAAATGGAGTAATTCATAGACAAATTAAGTTGTTATTTGTTGTTTAGTTATATTATAATAAAACTTTTTCAATGTGCTTTCAAAAAAACCTGAGTAATTAAATTTAACATAGACCATAATTATAACTTACCCTATAGTCGGAATCTTCGTCGCCATGACACTTTAATCTTTTTGCCGCCAAAATTTTTGTACTTTTTCTGTTTGCGCTTTTGAATGCGTTTCCTCAATACAAGTCGACTTAGTAACCGTAAATGCTTGTATTTTATGGGAAAACACATTGTGGCATAAAGAAATTTCCCATGACAATTAGGTGCCTGGCGTTTCTCAACTGAACTATATAACTTTAATTTAACAGTCTTTCTAATTACATATTTGCGTTACTATTTACAAAACAAATTCTCTTTTCGAAATTCTAAAAATAAAATTTCGATGAGAATCGTGGCAGTTTAATTCAAAAAGTAGTCGCTCTATCGATGACAAACTGCCAATTAAAATTAATAATCCCAATGAAACGCGGCCAAATCGAGAAGTACTCAAACTCAACAAACTGGAAACTGTTAAACAGCTTTTGAATTTATGAGGACAACTGCACACTTGTGAGCTTTGAGACGAACTGGCTGACTCCTGGCGATTGAAAACGATTTAATTAGATGTGTGAAGATTTCGATAGGCACTAATAATTTTAGTTCACGACCTCAATAAATAGAATGTTGTATTACAATACAGGTTGTTCATTTTGATATATTTATTTCTTGAACTTTTTCTACGTGTTTATTTGGCGATCCAGATCCGGGTTTATGTTTGTTATGAGACGGATTAACGTTCTAAGCGCTGCCCGCGAATTCGTTCGCGTGGACTTTCTTAAAGATATGAATTGTATATGTAATTTTATATCACAAAAAATTAAATATATAGGTTAAAATAATAGACTAAGCTTACGACTGTTCGCTCACAGCGTGGCACTTTTCATACTTTTTAATTTCAAAATAAAATACAGCATGTTACTCGTTAATAATGTAGCTTTCTTGAGTCCTCAAATGGGGATGCACCAAAGAGACACCAGAGATTAGCACAAACGAGCCTCGCGCTGGGTGAAACAAACTTCCGGCGTGGTGAAGCGAACTTCGTCTTTTATAGTCAAATTGAAGGCTATGATTTGGCCCAAAAAGGTCATTTTATAATTGCAATATAATCCAAAGAATTAGAAGAATTCTGCAGCGGCCTCAGCCAGGGACGAAAAACCATTTGCAACCATAAGACCTGAAATCTTTACTACCAAATTAATAAAAACACATAAAAAATATCTCACGGCGCATATTTAATAACCGGGTTGAAAAGATAAATAAAAAGTATATCTATACCGTAAAAAAGTTTCGCATTGGTGCAGACAGTTACGTGCTGAACTACACCTACATAAAATATGTATACCTACCTACCTACTTACCTATGTTTTATAATAATGTAGATAAGCGAACAAAGTCAAGGACAAAAGCGTTTCTCATAAATTTTCAATTTAACACTCAAGTTTCCGGACATAAGTGTTCATCTAGAAATAATAACAGCCTGTGCTCACAAGAGACCCGTGGGTCAAGTGGGTTTAACGAGGAATATTGCATTCTGTACAATCACGCCCATCAATGTTTCTTTGGTATATTTTCGAGATTGGTACGTTTATTATATACTAGTGGCCCGCCCCGTCTTCGCACGGGTATTTAACAAATTATTCGATTCCGCACACGAGCGCTGCGTAGGGAGCCGACCGCGCGAGTGAGCCGCGCGAGTAAGTAATTTCGTTCGGAGCCTATTCAATGCAAACAAACAATCAAATTTTTCCTCTTAATAATATCAGTAAATACAGATTAGTTAAATATGAATTTATCATTACTGGCAATACTTAATTTTATTTAATATAATTATTGGAAGCAACCATTCACTGAAAAATGATTATGTATTATACCTACAATTTATTTAAAGTAGATAAACTTAAAAGATGTAAACACGTTCACGTCGAAGTTCTGGAATGCTATTGCTGTTACAGGAATGTGAACCTTATGTTGTAACCGTAAGGAACAGTTTACTTTAACACTTACAAAAAGGGGTGTGGGACACCATCTATCTATCGTGAGGCGTGGGGAACGCGTGTGGAACTTTCCATTACGCTGAGGGCTTCGAGAATGTTCGATGTGTAGTCGTAACAATATATTATAGTAATACCTACGTACTTACCCACGACCCTACACTTTTTATTTTGTATAAACTATTCTAGCTATTAAGTTGTGAATTATTTTTTAATTGAAGACGTCATTCAGAAGGTGATGTCGCTCAATTCCAATTTTAAGTAAATCGAGGTTAAAGATTTACTTTTAATTTTTGAGATAAGTCACCACGGAACTGATTTTTATACTAAATTATGATGCAATGTTGTGTAAACAACCTAAAATATTAATGGTATGATAGCAATTAAACACTTGTATGTTAATTTAAAAAAAAGTGAACATAGCTCCTTCTTTCATTAACAAAAGTAATTTTTTCTGCACTTTTTGCTTTTTAAAATTAACTACATAACAACTTTTCAACTTTCTATTTTCCAAAATATGTCTTAAATCGACGATCTTAAAGTCTGTAATCATTTATATGGACATTGGACATATTACCTTCATCAACGCAAAAAACCAAAAAAAACCCGACATATCACATTCATCCACTCACGTTTTCAATTAGGATAATAGACATTTTGGTTCCTGATATAATCATAAAATAAAAATATACATTAAATGTTAGTTAAAAGAAATTCATACCTTAAAATAACAATAATACGAATGTTAAACCAATAAAACAAGATCAAAAATATTTTTACCGTAAAATATTATAACTATTTAAGTAAAAATGGTAAAACCGATATTAGTACAGCACTACGGAAAAAACGCTGGTAACATTATTTTAAAATTTGACATTAGAACCTGTCAAATTACTCCTTCAAATTAAAAAACGCAGTATAATAACATTGGAGTGTCTGAACAGTGAGAGTTCTACGAACAGACTAAAAATTACATGTACCAATCACAGCCGAACGCTTTTTCTCCCTATAAGCTCGTTTCCGTGAATAAGATATAGGTGGGAACACTTTGTGCTAAAAAGGCATGAATAAAAAGTTACCTACATTGCAACGGAGTATATAGTGTTCTGTGGATACAACATAAAAATCTAAATAAAAATGCGATTACTGTCATTGTCAGTGTCACTCTTTGACAGTCAGTGATTAAACTTAAACAAACAAATGTCAGCTGAAGTTATTGTTTGGTTAAGTATTTGTTTGTTGAATATTCAATCTCTATAAATATAAATACACAAAGTCGTGTTCAACTTCTGAAATTATGTATACTACATTTAACAAGTGAGTATCATTTAAACAATTTATTTATTTAAGAGATTTTATCCCAAAAATATGTTAAAAAATGATTTTATCTTGTAGCTGCGGTTTTATAGTGTTATTTTAAATGTAAATTGCATTGAGACGTATATATTTAAACATGTGAATGTATTCTTTATAATTATAAGCATGTGAAGCATCTATAAATCCTTTTCATAAAGTTTTATAAATTCTTTGGACAGGCACCTTGAATTTGTGATATCTATTTATTTTATGACTAAGTTAATAATAATTTGTGTGTTAACAATTTGATCCTTTTCATATAAATTACATAAATGATCCCTATCGAATCTTATGTTTAATCAATCAATTCTTTTTAATAGCAGAAAGAAAAAAAGAGAGAAGAAAGAGAGAGAAAAACGCATGAGGGGAATAGAGGAAGAAAATCGACCCACAAAAAATCGTTTTTGGAGACAAGCCTTTACAAAACCATCTACTGAAGACATTTCTGATTTATTAGATGATGATTTTCAAATCAACATTGGAGAAGCTAATTTTGCAGCTGCGTCGTAAGTATACTTGAATGAGAAATAGTGAGTGTCTCATATAACAATAACGAAAAAATCAGTCACAGGATTGCACATCAGAAGTGAAAGAGGATTAGTAGAAAATGAAAATGTCTTTATCTAATGTTTCTCTAATAGCAATTTGTTTATGAAATTATAGGACATCCAAAGAGAACAAAGTGGACAAAAATGAACCAATATTCCTTGATTTGAATACCCAGGAAAAGGTTAAACATGATGATGAGGTATCCAATAAGATTGAAAAAGGTAAATTTTTTCAATTTATATCAAGTATGTGATGAAATAAGTTGATTTAATGTACTTATGAACCTTTGACATAATAACAGAAGCAAATATGTACTTTGAGTAAAGTCACTAAATTCATTTTTCTAGGACATTGAACAATTTTAGCTCCTGGCTGTATATTACAACTAGGAAGCCGCTTTAGGCCTCTCTAGTAGTAGAATTTACTTTGTACCCTTAGCTCGAGTTTATGAGTTGATGAGTTTATATTCCCGGCAGGGTCAACTTTGGAAAAGAACTTTTTAAAGTTAGCTCTGGCCTGGATCTGGAAAGTAGCAGAGCACATTACGATTCACAGTCATTTGGGCAGCCGGTCTGGCGGCAGTAACCACCCTATTACACTGTGAAATTGTGTTTCAGTGTGCGAGTAATTGATGCCATAATCATAGTATAGTCGGCAGCGCACTTGCAGCACCTGTGACGTTGCTTATAGGCATTATAGGCGACGGTAGCCACGCACCATCAAGTGAAACGGCAGCCTGTCTGCCAACCATAACAAAAAAAAAAAAAAAAAATTTGTGCTCATAAAAATATGATGAGCTAATCAAATTATTAAACTTGTTTTACAGCCGATGTTGTTAAGAGTCTTGAAAAAGTTCAAGACACAATCGATGCTGGAAAAACACCTGAAGGTAATTTATTTGCATTTTAATCACAAAATAATTGATTGCTGTAAGGTAGTGGTTACTGAGAGAGATAGGCTACCCAGTTTATGCCTATGTCTGTGCCCTGTAACTTTTTAAACTGATAAACTGGCAAGTTACAACCATTAATTAAGTTATTCATAAATTGACTACATAGGTGTTTGGTATTAAATGATTTTTTGTATAGTTCATGAAATTACCCAAAAAAAAAAAAAATGCTACAGCAGCGCCACGTATTTAATGGTGGCCCAAAGAGACGTTCATGCTCAGAAGATATGATAGATAATAAATATGATGAAATGAAAAAATGTGATAGAGCTTACTTAGCTCTAATTATTGAAATTGTTTTACAGATGTTGTTAAGGGTTCTGAAGAAGTAAAAGACACAAGTGGTGTTGAAAAAATACCTAAAGGTACTCGATGCTGCTTATACATATTTTTTTATTTTTCTAAAATAAAAGTAGCTTATGTTACTCTCTATAACATCAGCTATTTTCCACTGTGTAAGTCCCGTCAGTATCGGTCCATCCATTTCAGAAATTAGAGGTAACAAACAAACAAAACTGATACTTTGATATGCATTTATTAAAAGGCAGTCATTTTGACATTAAAAATTGATATTTTTTTTTAAATATAATATTAAATGGGCGCTTACTGCTCAGAGGTGGACTGTCCAGTTTATGCTCTGTCACTTTAAAAACTTACTTGCTCTGAAGAAAACATTATTGAGAAGACTTTGAAAGCAGTCTTCGAAGACTGTCCTGTCGATCCTAAAAGGATTTATTTTGAAGACTAGTCTATATTTCCTAATTAATAGAAGAGTTACATAGCCAACAGCCAATAGATACAAAAAAAAAAAAAAAAAAACTATTTGCAACGTAATAATAGACGAAGGGTCGACATAGAAATCGGCTTAAAGGGGAAGAAAATCATAAAGACGTTTTATTTTTAGGGCAATCAATAAATGTACGTTTGTCTGAAAAACATCAGAACAGAGGACTGACGTCGAAATCTTTGCACACGGAAGGAAAACTGCCCAAAGTTGGTATGTTTTCATTTTTGTGTCTAATTTGTTTGATTTCAAATCAACCGCGAAAGAAAAGTAATTCAAAGTCCTGAAATCAGTATACAATTTAAATTTGTAAGGTTTTTTTTTTTTTGTTAGCTCCTAATTCCAAGTTAGTAACATAATATGTAAGTTCAAAACTTTCTAAATTCAGAATAGTAAAATTGAACTTTCTGATAAGTATACTAATATTATAATTGTTATAAGTACACTAACGACCCGCTCCATGCTTCGCTCAGAAAAAAAAAAACAGGTTTTATTATACATATATTATTATATAAAAAAAATATCTAACTGATGATGTTTGTTGCATCAAATTCCGTCAAAAAAACCAAAATGAAAAATACTCACTCACCGAAACACAATAGCAAACGTGCTGTTATTTCACTGCGGTCTTTGTCTAAGGGGGCGGTTACTGTCGTCAGACGGGCCACCCAAATGACTGCCACTACTTTCCAGATCCAACTTTGGAACGGAACTTTGGTCAGGAATCGAACCCGGGGCCTTACCCTTACCACACTCGGATGATCGTCAACATCATAATCATGTGACATGTGATAGTGATGGCTAATGAAATTATAAAAATTGTTTTACAGATGTTGTTAAGAGTTTTGAAATAGTTCAAGACAAAAACATTGTTGGAAAAATACCACTAGGTAATTTATTTGCATTTTTATTGCAAAACTAGCTAAACTAGGACTAGGACTACCTGCATGAAATTTACCACTCTCTAGGAAAGATAGGAATCGATTGTGGGGCCAATACCTATCTCTTTTCTGTACGTCTAAAGCATAGCCAAAGAGAAATTACCCTATGTCTATGGTCTAAAGGCGCGTAATAGTCAAAATGATTATAAATTGTTTTCAATTCAAAATATTTATAAATTGATTAGATATTAGATATCCTGATCAGATATACAAATAGGAGATATAAAATTAAAGCAAGTAATAATGCAATTTAGAGAATAAAAATTATTAACAAATCAATTTTAAATGTTTTAAATATAAATATTTAAAAAAAATCTTCCAAATAAATAAATATTTAAATATAATATATACTAATATTTAAAAGAGATAAAGATTTTATGTTTGTTTGTTTGTTTGTAAAAGGTAATCTGCGAAACTACTCACACTATTTAATCAGTGATTTTATAAAAGCCTTTCGAGAGGAGTTTAGTTTTAATTATACTATTAAATTTATTTATAGATAAGTCTCTGATTATCTCATTTAGTTTATTATAAAACCGTATAATAACTTATCTTGTGGAGTCGCTTTTTATGTAACGCTAAATCATTTTTAATATTTTGTACATCACAATATCTCTATGTCTATGACGTGGACCAATCAAAATTCTAGAAAAAGACAACTACTGGCCCCACGATCGCTTCGTCTCTCTCTCTCTCTCTCTCTCTCTCACACACACACACACACACTTTTCTGTCAGTTTCTACTTTACAACTGGACAAGAATGCTCTATGGCGTGGAGACAGACAGACAAAAAAAAAATAAGTTTTTCGTAATATACATTTAGTAAAAAGCAGTTATTTTTACACTACAGACATTTCTAATTTTTTTTTTATTACTATAATTTATAATTAGGTTACATAACCGTGATGGTACATAGAAATCGGCTTGAACAATGACCTAATAAAATCAGTGAAAGAACTTCACGAAGATGTATATATATATATATATTTTTAGGGAAATCAATAGTTGTCCGTGTGTCTGAAAAACACCAGAACAGACAACGAATGTCGACGCCTTTGCCCATGGGAGTAAATTTTCCCAAAATGGGTATGTATTTATTTTTGTGTTTAATTTGTCGATTTAAAACCAATTGCAAAAGAAAAATAAAATCATAAAATAAAATAATTAGAAATATCTAGGGAAAATGTTGATTACCCCTGAAACGACGCTTTGACGATGACAATGATTCGTTTACGTTTGTTTGATTTGGTATTTAATATGCGATTTATATTATATTTCTATCGGAGATGTTAGATTTTTAGTTTTCAAATTTAAATGTAAACATTTTCTATGTTATATTTTTGGATACTTAGTTTTTTTTTTGTATAGTTTTCTATATTAATGTTTCTTTTTGTTTAGCCGGAATTCCAAATACCTTTTTGATAAATCATGTGTTGCACGGTTCACCGTCTAGTGCACTCAGTAAGTATTGGTACTTTTATAAGACGAATACTTCAATAATACAGTTATTAAGTAACAAAAAAAATTTTAGCATTAAATCCTGTTCCGATGAGAAATATGCCAATGCCCATGCCAAATCAACAATCTATGCCTATGGCTAATCAACAAATGGGACAAGATTTCCCTATGAGTAATCCATCAATGAGACAAGAAATTTCTATGGGTAATCCATTTGGGGAATTACAAGTTAACCCTATGGGGATTCGGCCAATGGTACAGCCTAACTCTATGGGAGTGCCGTTACCAACAATGGGAAAACCGCCGGGACAAGATTATTTTTTCGGCAACACACCAATGTTAGGACAGCCTATGCCAATGGGTTACCCACCAACAGAACAAGCATTGCCAATGAGCAATCAACCAATGGGTTATCCATCAACGGAACAAGCATTGCCAATGAGCAATCAACCAATGGGTTATCCATCAACGGAACAAGCATTGCCAATGAGCAATCAACCAATGGGTTATCCATCAACGGAACAAGCATTGCCAATGAGCAATCAACCAATGGGTTATCCATCAACGGAACAAGCATTGCCAATGAGCAATCAACCAATTGGTTATCCATCAACGGAAAAAGCATTGCCAATGAGCAATCAACCAATGGGTTATCCATCAACGGAACAAGCATTGCCAATGAGCAATCAACCAATGGGTTATCCATCAACGGAACAAGCAATGTCAAAGAGTATTCCACCAACAAGACAATCAATGGGACGACAATCATCACCAAAGCGTTCAGAGCAAAATTCCATGTTCGATTCGCCAGTAGTACATAATAATGCTCCGTCTGGCCCCACTTGGCAGACCAACGATATAAATGAGTGTGACGAAGAAAGAGGCAACGTCGAAATGGATGGCGAGTTAACTGACGAACACGAAAGATATTCGCCGTCGGACGTCTATGATGATTTCAATAACACGAGGCACTCTAATGAAGGTAACACTTCATTTGCTTTCTCCATCTCTCTCTCTCTGTGTGTGTGTCTCTTCCTAGCTCTATGTCTCTATCTCTGTCTCTCTGTAATGTGGCTCCTAAGGTTGACCTGTTTTCAATTCTTTAAACGCCCATTAAATTTGCGGACAGGAAAATTCCTAAAACAACTTTATAGTTAACTAGCCGTTGCACGCTACTTCGTCCGCGTAACTTTATAGAATATAGCCCATGTTACTCGTTGATAATGTAGCTTTCTATAGATGAAAGAATTTTCAAAATCGGCCCAGTAGTTTTTGAGTTTATTCATTACAAACAAAAATACAAATCTCTCTTATATTAGTATCATGTTTTTATGATATTGTGTCGTTTTCAGAGCAACACGAAGGATCAGTATCACCAGATTTCAGTCAGAATGGTAAAAAGAGATTGAGTGCATTTCAAAGATTGGGACCTGTCACACAACCCAAAAAGCCTAAGCTAACTATTAATTTGTCTATAAACAAGGAGAAATCTGTCAGGTAATATGCTTATTACTTGAAAATAATACTGCTTCTTATACTGCTTCAAGTAATATGATTTTACTATGAATATATAAATATTTTATCTGCAGTTGAATAAAAATCTGAATTTATATGTATTTTTTTTTACAGGGAAGTGGTACACAAAAGTGAGCCCAAAGATAAATATAAGGACATTCCGACACACCTTAGACCTTATATCATGAACAGTAAGGACGAAACAGTTGTGAAGTATCGCGGATATTGGCCGTGGAAGAAACACATGCCTGTTACCAAAACTGTCACGAATAGAGCAATGAGAGTATTGTCATATTTTTTTATATCAATGTGTTTATCTATATATATATATATATTACGTGTCACGTGTTTGTTCTCGATGAACTCCGATATTACTGAATCGATTTTGATAAAGTTTCGTAACTATGTGTTATTTGGTCCAACTTAAAAGATAGGATAGTTATTATTTTGAATCCGTGCGAAGCCGGAAGCTGGCCAATAGTAATATCGCGTAGCGACATCTGATGTCATCGCATTGCATTACAAACTTGAGACTGACTAAAATAAACCCAATGACAATCAGTGAGCTTAACTATCGTTTGGTTTTTGCCAAAAAGTATTTAATTTGGTCAAACTTAAAAGATAGAATACATATACTGCACCCGGGCGAAGCCGGGAGCGGGTAGCTAGTATAATTATATATAATAATTTATGAATACAATTAAGGAACAGAGAAATAGGGGACTTTAAAAATAATCTAAAGACAGTGTTGGTCGAAAGGGTTTACTTTACTCTACACCATTTGACTTCTCTAATGACAGAATTAAGTGCTGTAATGATACTCGTATACTTAACATTGGACAAACAATTGATACTGACATTAAAAGTATTAAAACTTGATAACACTTAGATAAACAATTGATACTGACATTAAAAGTATTAAAACTTGATAACACTTAGATAAACAATTGATACTGACATTAAAAGTATTAAAACTTGATAACACTTAGATAAACAATTGATACTGACATTAAAAGTATTAAAACTTGATAACACTTAGATAAACAATTGATACTGACATTAAAAGTATTAAAACTTGATAACACTTAGATAAATTAGATTTAAATAAAGGTTTTCTATGCTAGTAATGGTAGGTCATATAGGTCATTATAGGTTTAACAAGTACATGTTGAAACTGCAGACGAAAGTTAGAATTTTTATGTTAAGCCTGGTAGACAGGCTGACGGTCCACTTGACGGTATGTGGCTACCGTCGCCCATAACACAAGCAACGCTATTAGTGCTGCTAGAGCGCTGTCGATCATAGTGTGATTAAAGGTTAAGGGGTTAAGAAAGGACATAGAGAAATGGGCTATGGCATCAATTACTCACTAACCGAATCACAAAAGCACAAATGCTGTTGTTTCACGATGGTCTTATGTAAATAATTGCACTAATTCTAGTAAAACATTATTATTATTATTATTTTCAGACAGTAATGCTAATGGAGCAAGAGCAAATGGACGAGTTGTATAAAAACGATAACAGATTCTTCCAAGTGAAAGTAAGCAACAGTCAAAAATTGATTTTAAAAATACTCTCACTTGTAACATAAGTCTCAATTTTATGGTATTTTATTGTACAAATCTGTATTATTTCAGGTAGAAGGTTATCCGTCCACTTGGACGAAAGAAGACGTTTTAGAGCAAGTATTGGACATAGTCAAAGATGAAGCATTTGTGCCTTGTTTCATTGAGGTAAGGTTCATTTTTGTGAGCTCTCAATTTTCGACTAATTGTAGTAATAATTAACTCCATACCTTCAAATTGTCCATTGACCATTGCAAATGAAAATTAAAAATGTATACAAATAAATAAAATTAAAGTGTCCACTTGTTATGTCAATATTAACTGCTCTCTACTTAAATGTATATCAATGTATATACGGTATACCTATAAACGTACATATAACAAAAGACAATTTTTAAAATGTTCGTCTGTCTGTTTGTTTGTTCCGGCTAATCTTCGAAATGGCTGTACCGATTTTGACGGGACTTTCGCTGGCAGATAACTGATGTAATAAGGAGTGCTTTAGGCCAATTTTATTTTTGTAAAAATGAAAAAATAATATTAAAATAGGTATACAGAATAATTGTTAGGTACCGTGCGCCCACAGGGCGTACGAGCCACAGCGTGGTCGTGTTCATATGGTTAAAAAAAAAAATAAAGTTTAGCATTTACTTTTCCGTTGTGAAGATTAATTTTATAGAAAAAAAATCAATTTATTTATTTATTTTATTGATTCATAAAAAAATGTTATCGCTTTTTAATAATCCATAAATATTGATATGTTACAAAAGATTGGTTTTCATTTGTTATATTTCAGCACACACCAGAAGTGTGCATGTTCTTAGTGCTCAAATGCAGAGAAGCCTTATTGCTAATACACAAGGCTCTGTTTCAAATAAAGATTGGGTCGATTGTGCTCACATTGACCATAACCGACACCAACCTGTCGACGAGGCAAATAGACTTTATACCGAAGATCATTTTGAGGAAGCGATTGTTACTCAAATACGATCAAGAAAGCGATTTAGATCTTCGAGCGTTCACTCTGGAACAAGGCGAGTGTTTTCAATTGTCTCTACGATCACTTAGGAATACAATAAGTTTAGTGAAATCATTTATACTTACTGTAACCTAACAATACATATGTGTAAATCTTATGTTTGCCCACAAAAATATTAGCACTATATAATTAGAAAAAGCTTGTTTAAGCATAAGCTACAATTGCATAAAACTCGTCTTCAAAAAATTGGCAACTCTTTTATGTCGCTTTTACAACAGGCTCCAGGTTAATATTTAAAATAAATTTAAAGTTTATATTAAGAAAAATCTTTAAAAAAAGAGATATTATAAAGTTTTGGATTAGATTATACCTAAATGATGAACATCCTTGGAATTGATTGTGGTATTAAAATGTTATATAGTCGTACTTAAATGGTTGTGTTTTGTTACAAATTATGTGATTGGTTATTTATGAAAAGAACAATTATTTATTTATTTATATTATTATGCAATTCAAAACGAATTGCATAATACAGCTTAGCTTGCACAAATCACATTTACAAGCTACCACAGCATGCATATTCATTAATTCATACTATTCAATCCAATCAGTCGTTTTTGTACATATTCAAATACAATTCAGTCAAATATAGTACATAGTTTATAATTTTGATGAAGATAAATGTTTTGTAAAAACTTACATCTAATAAATGATTAATACTTGATGCCATAGGGTTTCAAGTGCTGATCCACCGAAACACAACAAGCACAAATGCTTACTATCACCAAACGGGCTGTCCAAATTACTGCGAAATGTGGCGTTCTCTGGTCATTACTATTATTTATATTGCCTGTATTTGAATACTTATCTTCCCTCTATAACAATATACTACTTGTCGTTTTCGTAGAAGTTGTGTATTAACACTGAGTTTTTTTTTTATATATTTTTTTTACAGATATTAGCCACTTTTTACATTATCCACTGAAACGTTTACAAAATCAAAAGGAAATATGTTCAATAAACAGCGAAGTGGCTTGGTTCTACCTCACACACTTGAATCTTTCGCGCAATAAGCTGACGTGAGTTTTTTTTTTCTAAATTTATGTTATAGTCCATCCACTTTGTTGGTAGGTGGTTAGCGTTGCCTATATTGCCTATGTTGCAGAGGCTTTGTCAGACCTGATAGAGTTAATATTAAGAGGAAATAATAGTGGGCTCTAACATCTGCAGTTATTTCACGATGGTATTCTGTTGGACTATTCTCTCATTACGCAGTGTTGAACTTTTGGACGATATCATCCCATAAAGCATAACTAATTCATCTTATAGATCCCTTACGAAGAAATATCACTGTCCTAACTACAGATGGCTATTTTCTTATCTATTTTTACATGAGGTTTAAGTTAAAAGGTGAAAGAAAACGATTTATTCTTACAGACCTAGATTACTTCCAATATTACAAGACTTCTCCGATTAAAACGTTAAATTCGCCAAATTTCGCCACTGATTCCTTCAACGTGTAGGAAATATCTTGGCAAAAGCTCTCAAGTGTTGTTTTCGTCGCATACTATCGCACAACTGTGTCTCACGTGCGCACGCGCACGTCTTTACACTCGCACGAGAAACGGTCTGGACAGTCTTAGAAAATACTTGAAGTGCCAGCTATTCTATTTGCTCTAGAATGCTATTTTTGTTAATGGATGTTAGCCAAATGTCCGACAGTGGACGTTCTACGGTCAAAATAATGTGGTGTTCAAGTCCTGAAGTGTTTCGTATTCTTTTCAGCACTTTAAAAGGTTTCAACTTGAACACGGTCACGCCGAAATTGAAACATCTTGACCTGTCGCACAATTGCCTCGAGAAAATGACAGTTCTGTTGACATGTCGAGAACTGTCATTGCACTCGTTAAAATTGGAAGGCAATCCGCTCTGCACCAACTATACTGATCCGGACGACTATGTCAAAATCATTCGGAAGATTTATCCGACTCTGAAAGTTATTGTAAGTATTCGAATGTCAAGTTTCATCAAAGTAAATAGAATGGTTTTTCTAAATGCGATGTTTTTTCTTCTCCATAAAAACAGCTTTTCGTGTCGATGCTAGATTAATTTACTTATTTTATTGTTGTTTGTAAGCATCGAAGTACTATAAGTATGGAATTTGCATGACAAATGCCAAAGTGGCACGTAAAAAGTACGCCTAAAACGGTATCATGGCGGAGTCAATGGTAAAAGGTAGTAACGACCAAGTTCTACTATTCATTTTAAAACTTCAATGTGTCGACGTAAAGTCATATTTTCTTTAAATGACATATGACAGAGTTCATGTTCCATAAAGTTCCTAGTGTTTTGTATGGCGTGCGAAATCCATAGTTGTGGTACATTGATGTTTGTAAGTTGCAAGTGTATGTAGACAGGACACATATAGTAAGGAATTGTTGATGATTGTTGATTAGGACGACGTGCCAATTCGGTACAAAGGTGACATGATCAAGCCACATCAGTACTATTGCCCCGAATACGCCCGAAGTCTGGTGGATAAGTATGTGTCGATATACTTTCCTCTGTTGGACTTGGCGCCGTCCAATCGGTCTGCCCTCGAACAGATGTACCACAAAAAGGCCGTACTCTCTGTCTCGCACAACCGTAAACTGCGTAAGTATTTTGTGTGTTTGTGTCCAAAATGATATCCAAAAAAGAAACCCAAAATTCACCGTTGGCTATTTGAAAACGTCCTCAAAAAAAGAGCGCATTTTTCGAATTTGTTGATCCATTTTGTTCATTCTTACTTCACACGTGTAAATATTCGGACAGCAAAAATGCCGATGTTCGTTTTCAAGTACTGCAAAAATATCACATCAAGTCCAAAATTGTATTCACTAAATAAGAACTTGTCATCTTTAGAAATAATTTTTTGTTTTAAAATTGTTAAAAGGTTTAAAAAACCCTTTTTAACGTAAAAGTTAAAAGTAAAATAATCTTGGGTTTTTAAATATCATTCGTTGTGCCCATTGACTTTGCCTAATTTATTATCAAGCACAAATCATTCAATGTTTTTCCAAATTTTGTCAGGCCTATATTTAGCTGTGAACGTTTTACGGTTCAAGATTAAACTATATTTTTTTTTTTAATGTAAACAGAAAAAGCTTACTTTTTGTATTAAACTTTTAAATGAATGCAATGTTGTTGGCAAAAATCTTGTAATTTAAAAATGACGCATTATACAGAATAAGCTGAAGATGTTGAGGTGTTGTAGAGTTTGGAGCCTTATAAAATATGTATTGTTTAAATATTGGAAAAGGATACGGGCCGGTGTATCGTAGATTCCGATCTCTGCTCGCGAGCAGTCACTCGGACGAGCTCGATTGGGAGGACGTGAAGGGAGCAGAAGAAATCGTCGCACACATTTGCAAATGGCCCTCCACCGTTCACGACCCGCACACCTTCACAGTGGACGTCATGCATCACGATGCAAGTATTCCCTCTTTAAATCTGAATGCAAAACCATCTTTTCACGACACGTTTGGTCTAGTGGCTAGTAACCCTAGCTGTTAACCAAACGGTCGCTGGTTCGAATCCCGCTAGGGGCAAATGTTTACGTGTTAATATTTACATTTATACCTAAGTCACGGATGTTTGTATTTACAAAAAAAAATGTAATCTATGTATCATATCAACTGTCTGGTATCCATAATACAAGTATTAGTTGCTTACTGTGATATTAGATGGTGCTGTGTGGAATGTGTGAAGATATTTATTTATTTATTATCTTTTCTCTTCCTTGATAATCATCCTCTATCCCAATGGGAGGAATTTAGTCGAGATTTTTTGTGTTATTTTCGTACAGCTATGCAATGCAAGTTGCATTGGTCCGTTGCTCAATGAGCTATGGAGAGGGCTATGCTCGGGGTTATACACTGCAAGATCAAGTCAAAAATATGATCCATAGACGTACGAAAGTTACCCACATAGCCAGGCGGATCAGTAAGTTGAAGTGTTTGCGGGCAGGACACATAGTACGGAGGTTCTCAATTGAATTGAGATGGACAGACGAGCTGATAAGGGCCAAGAGTAGACTTGGCCTATTGAAAAGTTATGGGGGAGTGGACGTGGGCAGCTGAGATGATGATGAGTCGGGTTAGAATGGGTTTGCATCACTCAATTTTACCTAGGATTTTATTTTTAGGAATACTCGACCATTGTGAAAGTAGGGGGTATATCTAAGTTGACGACAGACAATCTGGCGGACGACGAACTGTTGCTGGCGTTCTCTAGAACTGTAGTGTTGGTCGCTCACACGAACGTCGAATACAAAATTCAACATGAATTGTTGTACTGGGACACTCCGGCGAAGGAATACGCCGATACAGCGTTCCAAGTTAATACGGTGAGTAGAGCATGTATTCATTATTTATGCCATAATGCCAGTTTTCACCAACAGTCACCTACAGTTAGGGAACACTTAACGCCGGCCATTCATATTCACTTGCATGAAGCGTCGTATTGCCGTGACGGGGTTAGGTTTTCCCTAAAACTAGGTATCTGTTTGTAACAATGGGCATAAATTTTTTTTTTTTTATGATACAGATGATTAACCACCCCCGTACAGAAGACCGAAGTGAATAGTTGCATATGTTATAGGCGACGGTAGCCACCTATCATAAAGTGGACCGGAAGCCGCTTTGACGTCTTCTCGGCAGTCTTCTGTAAGGGGGTGGTTACTGTCACCAAAAGGGCTGCTCGATTTATGACTGCAAAAGACAGTGTGTCCTGCCGCTACTAAATGGCTGAATGGAGTGTTCAGGCCTCCGTTAGGCGAATCAACTTCGCCCGGCCAATTGACTTTTTAGAGCTTTTGGAAAGCTGAGATTGACTTTTTAAAATCAGATCAGATCTATCATTTATGTCAATGATTACTTGTGGACTATACCACTATTAGGGGCACAGAAAACAAAGTAGCTTTGCTATCGAAATTTTGCCTTTAGGCAGTTAGAAACATTAAATTGTACCATAATTCCAATTTTTATTCCACTGTAATTTTGAATTTAAATTTAGTTAAAAAAATAATTATACATATTATCTACTTTTATTTGTCTTACATTTTGTAACTGATGGAAATTAAAATTGTTTAGCGATAATAATTATTGGATTGTAAGGCATCATGCAATTAAGAAAACTCTTAAGTTATTTAAAATAATATAATTATAACTCACCAAGTATTATGGATGCAGAAATAAAATATCAATCCTACTCTTAATATTAAATTATGTAATAAAATATTGTAATACAACCATGCAAAATATAATGTGAATGTATTTCAGTAACTCAAGGATAACAATTTAGCAAATGGTTTATATAATCAGAGACATCCAAACACACAATCGCCTCACAACTAGATATTTAAATTTAAAATTTCATCTATATTATCATTTCACGATATTTATTATTTTGTAGCAGATCTAACTGATATTGGCACTATTACATAGGTAACACACAAAAAGGGAAAAAAAAACCAATATCTAAATGTCCTTACAATTAATATTTGAACACTCAATAGTAACTAAACTGTATCCATTGATTCTTCATTTGTTGGTTCAGTCTCCATTTCCATGTCTTTCTCGTCGACTCCGGAATATTTCAATCTCAACTTTTCATAGTGCAATTGCTCCTTTGCTGACACTGATGGTTTACATTTAGTCAGTGCGACGGTGAAGTCGTCAAACGTTACGAATATGTCACCATCAAGCGTTCCATTTGCAATGTGATTTGTCAGAGCATTTGTGGCAGCTGCTCTCACTAGACCAGCTAAATCGGCACCCGAATAACCTTCTGTTAGACCAGAAATCACTTGCAAATCAACATCGGATCCCAAATGAGGCTCAGTACCGTTTTTAGTCAGTTTCTGAAGTATATCAATTCTCTCTTCCCGCGAAGGCATCCCCACATACATTATACGGTCTAAGCGACCCGGTCGCAGCACTGCCGGGTCGATTATATCGGGTCTGTTCGAAGCGGCTAGGACGAAAACACCTTCGCGTGACTCAATACCGTCCATCTCGGTTAACAACTGATTGACTACCCGAGCCGATCCGTTGTTGTCTTGTGGGCCTCTTCTTGGGCATAAAGCGTCGAATTCATCAAAAAATATAACGCAAGGTGCGGAATTTTTCGCACGCCTAAAGCATGTGCGGACAGCTCTTTCGCTCTCGCCAACGTACATATTGAGCAATTCCGGTCCTTTCACTGATATGAAATTAACTCCAGCCTCATTTGCTACCGCTTTGGCAAGAAGTGTTTTACCACAACCAGGTGGGCCACACAACAAAACACCGCTCGGCGAAGACAGACCCAGTTTCTTTAACTGTTCAGGATATTTAACTGGGGCCAACACAGCGAGTTGTAGATCTTTACGAACTTGATTTAATGATCCAACATCGTCCCATGTGACATCGGGGACGGTCACAATTCCCTCTCTTACTGCACAAGGTTTGGTAGTCTTCAATGCCTTCAAGAAGTCCTCTTGTCTAATGGCTAAACCTTCTAATTCTTCGGGTGAATAAGGCAGATTGTCATCAAGAATATCTAATATTTCCTCTAGTGGATTTGAAGGTTTCACATCACTTTCTTCTTTAGGTTGCTGGCTCACCTCTGCACTGGAGACTTCCCCATTTTTCACTTCTTGATCAGTAGATGCCTCGGAATCTTTTTGGGTTTCTGGTGCAGTTTCAGGTGGGTTTTCATTCTCATTTTGTGTTTGTTCCTCACTTTTCTTTTCGCCATTTGGTATTGCAGGCTTTTCCACTTTCTCTCTTTGCTTTGCTCTTTGCTCTTCCTCTTCGAGAGCTTTATCTCTATCCCGAATCTCTACGAAAATTCTCTTTACAGCATAGGTGCTAGCTTTATTTACAAGGGCTTGCAAGTCCGCTCCAACAAATCCCGGTGTTATCTGAGCGAGAACATTCATGTCTATATTATTATCTAATGTTAAATTCTTACAGAGAATTTCAATTATTTCCTTTCTCGACTTTAAAGTAGGTATACCTAGAGTAATTTCTTGTTCAAGGCGTCCAGCCCTTCTCAGAGCAGGATCTAAGGCATCGGGATTATTTGTAGCGGCCAGTACGAGGACAGGAACATTGTTTTCTGTTAAACTGTCTAAGCAGCTTAATAACTGTGCCACCATTCTCTTCTCCATGTCTTTCTGAGCGTGTATTCTATTGCCACATATGGCATCAATTTCATCAATGAATAGTATACTTGGAATGACTGAGGATGCTCGTTCGAATAACTCCCTTATGCGTTCCTCTGATTCTCCGGAAACACCACCAACTAATTCAGTTCCCGACACAGAAATTAGTGGTAACTGAAGCTTACCGGCTATGGCATGGGCTAAAAGAGTTTTTCCCGTCCCTGGTGGGCCATGTAACAAACCTCCCCTGGGTGCCTTAATGCCGAGCTCCGCATACACTTCGGGATGCTTCATGTGAAGAATAAGATCGGATATTTGCGTTATTATATCTGATAAACCGCCGAAATCTGAAAAATTCACTTTAACTTCCTTTGTAGTGAAAATGTCTGATTTTTTCTTTTGAATCGATTTCGTATCTAGTTTGCGCTTTTTATCGGCCACTTGAGGCGATTTTGTCGCTTCTGTTATGGTGCTGTTCATGTTGCGTATGGGTATGTGAGGTGTTATTGTAATTTGATCATTGATTTTTGGTAGTTTCGGCGCACTACCGTCCTCGTCGCTGCTTATTATGTCGATAGGTTCACCGGACTTTTCTGTGGCGCGACGGGAGGTCGCCGGTCTCTTTTTATCCTTCATATTGTACACGGAGAGGAGACGATCCTCTAACAACTCGAGATCGGATTCGTTCTCTGAACCGTCCGACGTAGAAGCGCCGTCGAGACCGTAGCTTTGCAACACCACTTTATAAGCGCTCTCTACCATCTGACAAAAAGCGTTATCACTTCTATTGCTGTATTCGCGATAGCGCTCTTTGAGAGAACGCGCCATTTGACTAACATCCACGAAAGTCTTGTCCACATTTTCGGCGAGATAGTTTTTCACGCGCGAAACGATTAGAGGATCGTTGATTTTTTGACGCGTCGGTTGTTTCTTCATTTTAACTGAACAATTCTAGGTTCTGTTTTAAAGTTTTTACGAAATGTGTTTCCTCTCTTTTAGTAGAGTAGATGTTTGACAAAATGTTTGATTGACTTGACAGACAACGGCGTCGTCAAATCAATGGCAAACGGGCATAGACCATAGAATAAGTCAATTAGGACATCCGCCGCATCGATTGTTATCTATGGTGGAAATGCGCACAGGATATATAAAATTATTAAATTTATAAAAAAAAGGAAATTAATTTACTTATTACAAAATACGAAACTATATTATAAATTAAAACAATTGAATTCAAATATTTGCATGTCTTCGGATAGAACATACTTTGTATAACAAGGTTGTTGCGCGTGCAGAATATTTAAGCTCAATGTCATTTTCAGATTTGATCATTTTAATTTTTTTATTAAGCTTTTAGCAGAAAATGTAGCAGTAAGCAAATAAACAATTTTTATTAAAAAACTGAAACAATTTCATCCTGCGGGAATCTCAAACTTAGGACTAGCTCCATATCCGCATTTATTATTGCGGATGCTAGTATCCGCAACAACCCTGCTTTGTACTGTAACTGCATTATTTACTTACCTATATTAATTAATATCCGTTGATATACATGTACATGTTTGTGCAAATAAAGATATTTATATTTTTATTGCAGGTAAAATCAACGAGAGCCAGTTTTACTGTAGAAAGACCATTAGATGATAAATTGAAAACTCAAGTTATTACATTTATTATGAAGCTTACTGAACTGGACGAAAAAACAAGTGAAAGGTCATTGTTAGGAATTATCATTTCTGTTTTATTTATGCGCATAGCAATGCTAGGTATTGTCACAACCCTATATGAGATCCACTTTTTATGAAAATTTGGATCATTAGACTTCTCGCTACCTGCTTCACAGAGAAAAAAAAATTGTGCACCCTTGAGCGCCTTTTTTAAAGTAAAGGTCGACAGTCACTTGATGGTAGGGGGTCGACCATAAAAGGATAGCACATATGCTGTTACTATGCGTTCGTAACGTGTCCACTATTGCTATGAAGATCTTAATAAACTGTAATCACCTTGAATTAGGAACTGCAGTGACTATACCCAATGTCTGAAATTTTCAGATTGTTGGATGTTAATGATTGGAACTACAAAAATGCTATCGAGCATTTTCTACAATTACATAAAGAAAACAAATTACAAGAATTCATATTGAGCAAGAAGAGCACAGAACCAGTTTCCTTGGAATAAATAACTTATTTCAGCATCCTCTATTTTATTTAAAGAAAATAAATGATTAAAAATATTCCTATTGTGTACTTTATTTAACCATCAATCTTAATTTAGCTATGGTTATTGTACTTTTTATGTTAGCAACAAATCTAAACGATCAACAGGTTTTCATTTCTATAGAGATTACAATGCAATAAAATCGGCTACATTGTTGTGATAAGTAAATATTTATTATTTTATTGATTACAAATTAGACAATCATCTCGAGATGTCTCGCATACTCTATGGTTTGTTCTGCTAATTCGGATGAAGGCAAAATTCCCGCTGCAGCTGAACAGGCCTCCTCAGCTGCATTGAACTGGTAGCTGTTATCTGGACCCAGGGTCCAATTACGCTGTACAAGCAAAACAAACATTAATAAAGCATATACATCCAATCACATTAAACAATAGTTCACAAAATCAGCATATTTTGTCTCAAACTTTGGTTACCAATCATCCATATATTTATTACCATTTCGTGCCCATTGACATGGACATTAGACATAAATTTCGTCTAGTGGAATATTTAGCCTACGTAAAATGTACATCCTGAAATTCCATTTTAACTATTTTTAATCAGATCAGTAGTACAAACATTGCCCCTTTATAATATTAGTATAGATAGATCACACAATGAAGTATACTTAAATCTAGCAAAATAATAAAAGGTACAACCTTCTTGCCGTATTCAAGGACTGATTCCTTTGAGGATAAATTCAACCTCCTTGCGGCTTCGGCTGCTGGTATTTTTTGATATGCCTTCTCAATGCAAGCTGCAATCTCTCCTCTCACAGTATCAAGAAGAGTGTCCATGAATAACGTGTAGCTCTCTGCTGGCACATTGCCCTAGGACAATATTATATTAAGATAAAAAAAAAAATGCCACATCATGCCTGAAAGAGCATCACTTGGGTGCAGCACGAACAATTTTGCAGTTTTTTTTTGTAGTTGTAATTATCAGGACAAGGTTTGTATGAAAGAAAACTTGTAAAATTCAAAAGAAGTTTAAAAGGGTGGTATTTTTATATGAATTTGACAGGGCAACGACTTTGGGGTTAACTAGTATGAAAATAAAATGTGGAAAAACAAACCTTAGCCAAGAAAATTTTGTTATAACTCCCTTCCATTAGGTATTGTTCTAACGCCAATGGATGTCGCACATACATGTCAGCTCGAATCACATCGACCGGAAGACGCTCCAGCTCTGTATGAAACTCTGCCACTCGATTTTGAGATAGCAGAAATAGTAAATTTAATCCAAGAAGTTGGTACATAAATGCAGATTCCGGTAGCTGTTGTCTGAAAACAAAAATAATAAAAAAAAAAGTAGAACCTATAACAATTGAACATAACAAAAAAAATAAAAATAAACATCTGTTCAAGAGAACTGTCAACATTTACATTTACAAAAATGTTTTGAACGAAGTACTAGCAAGTCTCCAGTTGAATTATAAGCATTCAATTTAACGCAACATTTATCTTCAAATATATAAGGTTCGAAGAGCAATTATTTCCGGAATACTGTAATATTGTTAAGAACATGTTTTATACGTACTTGTAGTCGTAATAATAACATTTCAACTGAGACATGTAACGCTCAAATGCCTTCACGTCTTTAACGGCGACTGCCCATTGTGTTCCAATTTCCAACACATCACGAGCCAGAATTAGTTCCTTTTGATTAGCTGCTGTGTTGTTACTTGGTAAAAACGTGAGTTGGGTTAATGCCACCTAAAAGTAAGTTCAATAAGATTAGTGTTTAGAACAATCGACTTTTCGTCAAGTCATCGCGTACCTTCTTACCTTTATTTTGTTTAAGAGTTCACCGCATTTGTCCAGTTTACGTGGCTTTTTTGCCCATTCTGTTTTAAGATTTTGATACAAAGAAGCAACATCCTTCACTGTAGCCATTTTTTTCAATAAATTTTAAATTTTTAACTAAATATTTATTCGAAAAATTATTATTTTTACAAGAGATCACTCACAACTTACTCATTCGCATAAAATATGACATTGATTGATATGATATGAAAACGAAATCTTATACTACACAGAGAAAAAAAATTAAGATAAAGAAAAAAAGTCACAGCTAGTATTCTGTGGTCACAGCTAACTAAGCTTACATCATGCTAAAGAGTAGATTATATTCATTGATGTGAAAGAAAGAGTATATAGATTCTCATATTCTTTGGTGTCGGTCGGTAAGTCGGGGGTCGGCTGGTCGGCTCATAGCCGTCGCTTTTCACTGAATGAGTGTGGGACGTATCTTAAATTTTTACTGAAAATGTATATTTTTATAACAATAAAGTTACATTTCCTTAGTAAAAATAAAGTATGTTTGCATTATAAGATGTAGAATATGATGCCGCACGATGAGTTCGCCATCAGCAGTGGCATGCCGTGAAGTATTTGATGAAAATAGTCAACCGTCTGCAGAAGGTTTGTAATTTGTATTTAATTAATGCTTATAATATAGATTACTCTTATATGACGGTGCGAATACTTCTCTAAATAATATATTAACCTAACTATCCTGCACCCTTTACCCTAAGTGGTCGTATTGTAATAACACATTAATTAATTGATAAATGTATTGATTTTAATATGCTCAAGAGAAATTTCATTTACATATTCAAATTAAAATAGTTCAATGCAAAATAGTTAATTTGAGACATTGTTTTTATCGACATATTATTTTCCTAATTAAATATTACTACCTTTATTCTACAATCAGACAGTTATTCATCTGTTATTGCTTTTAATTTTATGTAAATATTAAAATCAGATTGAATATATTGAAATATTATTATATGAAGCTATTTTAACTTTACTCAATGGTACAAAATATTTGTTAAGAGAATCATGTGTATACTGTATCTCCAGTATATTTTCTAAAAAAAAATAGGCTATACTTAAGTGTTTTAGCTGGAGTGTGCTTCTGTATTATAAGAATTCCTCTTACATTGTTTTTTCTTTGTAAATGTCTACAGGCTGAGGGTCCACTTGATGGTATATGTATACTGCCAGTCTGTCACCTATTAACACAAGCTACACCTTAGATGTTGCAATTATGCTGCAGATCTTTATAGACTAACAATAAAGGATAAGAAGGGGGCAGGGATAAGAACTCATTAGCACTATTCAGTCTGCTTTCTTGTTATAATTTATATTTTTGTATTGTTATTCTATAATTATTAAAGATATATTCTTTATCCAGAAATATCAGAATATGCGCAACAACTGGGAATTGACCCTGAAAGCGAGAGCCACCTTTTACCCCTGGCTAAGGATGGGCTTATGCAAGCTTTGCCTGCACCATGGAAAGCTTTGTAAGTGTCCATACCATACATTTTATTTGAATGACTGTATTTTGTATTTTAATTTTTTTTTTAGAAAAATAGTGGTAAGGCAGGTTGGCGGTAATTATAATCCCCACGAATTACTAATGTGTCTGGCCGCCATTTTGGTGACGTAATTTCGTTACACACACAGAACCATTAGCAAAACTGGCCGGCGAGGTTCTAGTTGCGGATGACGTCACATTGATGTTAATGTGACAAAGTTCCTACGCATTAGCAGTTTGCGGGAGATTCTGATTAATATCATGCTCTACTAACGATCACGTAGTGTTATAGCTGCAGTCGGGGTTTTCAAACTTCGTCAGTTTTCAAATTCATACCTTTATTAAGTCATAGACTCTTAGTACCTTTTGAAACCTAAGAATTAAGGAAACAAATGACAGAAGTTTAAATTGAAATTTCAGCATGACTGATAATTGCCCTAGTGCAAGCGAATGTAGACTTCAAGGTGACGAACCTTTTCTTACCCCAACTCTACATTCTACATATGAACTATGCTTGTTAATTTGTACTGCTTATTATATAAAGCAAAAAAATTAACGCAAATTTCGCGCTTTGCGCTAAGTTTTATTCCTCACCTTGATGTTATTTGATTAATAATTTAATAATAATACTTTATTTTGGTCCTTAGATGATAGCAATATTAATAAATTTCATCTAGTGTTGTTAAAGTTTCAAATAAATAAATTAATTTAAATTAAACACCTAAATGTAATAACTAGATGTGGTGCAGTATCTATCTAACGATGAGTGGAAATCACATCTGTCCATGAAAACATTTAGGATGCAGTATTTGATAATAAGAATATTTTTGGATTGTTTCAATCCTACATATCAAACAAATAATCATTTTTTTTTACATAGCTTTGATGAGAAACTTCAGTCCCATTATTATTACAATGAGGAGACAAAAAGAACCCAATGGGAACATCCACTGGATAATGTGTACAGGGAACTAGTGAAAAAAGCCCGCGATGCATCCATGCAAGATGACACCTGCGCTTCAGTACAGGTAATTATCTAAGTATACATATAATTGTTTTTTGTAAGTTTGTCTATATAGGGTATGTTGGTTTATTAGTTATTAGTATGTGCTGTTATAATTTAAGAAGATCTGTTTGGGCGTTTGAAGACCATCAGACCATTTCCGAATTGATAATGGGATTTCACTAACTTCCACATGTTCGATTAATGTGACTGTTACCTCAGTGGTATTTCCATGACATGGTAACCTTGATCTGATGCTGCATCATCAAGTGGTCTGCGGGACACCCAACTCCTGAGCAACTTACAGCAGATATAGAGTGTTTAGGCTCAATAGAAAGTCAGAGGCTAGTTTATAATTTAAATTATAGCCTGTTTCCTCAATATTGACAATTTTTTTCACATGTAGGAGTAAATATTATTTTTTGATTTTCCAAACAGTGTAAATATGTGGAAAAGTATTCCCTCTGGCGAGAATAAATGAAAAATAAAATCCTTTTATCTCTACCAGTGGGTATACTTTAGCCACTAATAATGTTATTGAAAGTTAATATTTAATTTTTTACTGTTCAATTTTATCATAAAACGAATATGAAACAAAAATGTCTTTAATTCATACATATAAGCTGAAGTAGAGATTGTATATGTGATAGAACTAACGAATAAATCTGCATATTATTAAATGAAATGTATTTAGTTTTTGACATTTTTTTACCTCAGGAACTTCTCACGTCTGAGGAAAATACAAAGAATCTCGAACGGGTTGAAACGAAAGTCGAGAGTGATGATGAGCTCTCGACCGATAGTGAAAACCATCCATCGGACGCAAAGGAGACGGCTTTGGCTCCGCGAAGGTTAGCACCCCTTGGACGACCTCCGCTAGCACCCTTGACAAGGATCGACAAGAAATTGGGTGAATTGCGAATATCACCCATGAGGCGAAGCGTCGACAGCCCACTTCCCCCCAGACAGGCTTTAACGAGAAACGCGTCCGACAAAGATGTGCCAAATCGACCGAAAACACTTTTCAAACAACAATCTGAAATCATAGACTTAAAAATGCACATTCTGAACAGTCCGGAAGATGAGAATTTCAGTACACTACTTGCATCGGCTAAAGTGGAGAAAGGATTGCCTTTGACCGGTGAGACGTTTTCTGTGATAAACTTTGATAGGCAGGCAGGCAATACACATGGCCTGTAAACACGAGCAAAGATATTGAACAAGATTAAGGATAAAAGACAAGAGATGGGATAGATGTATAGACACAATTTGAAAACAGTTTTGTAATTAATTCTAAAAAATAAGTGTGATTACTTGTTTGATTTGTTATTACGTCTAGACAAATGTGCAAAAGTTTCAAATCCACAGATAAATAATTGCAAAAGTTATAAACAATTAAAGATTTCGAAAATGGGGTTCAGTTTTTTAAAAATAATCCAAAAACTATTAATAAATATATATGAAGGCTAGAGTAACAAATAAATGCATAAAGGTCTTAGAAGATATTCGAAATTTTTGTAATTAAATTTTCAGGTTCTTTTTTAGATCGTGAATAGTGATGGCATTGATGATTTATTTTTTTGTTATATTCAATTTTTCACATGCTTTTAAAATATTTTAGGTAAAGGTAGCATGTTTCTAAAGCTGATGAAATCTGAATTACCAAGTCCGGAGACAGAGAAGTCTTTGCCGCTCGATTCTCTAACTAAAAGTGATCCACCGAAAGGCATTTTACGTGAGAAATTGTCGGATACGTTTCACAGGAAGACCGAGAGCCTGTTTGTTGGGAAGCCAAAGCATACCCACAGTTTGGACGAAGACAGAAAGATTGTAAGGTGGGTATTTAGAAGATTTTCAATAGTCTACTTATACCTACTGTTATTATAAAAGAGAAAGTGCCTACAATTTGTTTAGGTTTTATCGTCAATCTCTGAAACTACTGGCGGTTGGCAAGTGATAACACGTTAGGTGTATATATTTGTAATCTATGGTAATAAATAAAATTGAAGTGTCTGTTTGTAATTTTAAAATAACTGCTTTTTTTTGTTCGAGTTCTTATAGTACTTTTTTGTTTATAAAACAAGATGAAAAGAGACATTGTGGACTGAGTTTCACTGAGCTACTTTTTACGTTGAATTAATGAATATTGGATATATATAACCCGCGACTTCGTCCGCGTTCAAAATGTTATATAGCCTAAAGCCTTTCTCGATAAATGGACTATCCAACACAAAAAAGAATTTTTCAATTCGAACCAGTTGTTCCTGAGATTAACGCTTTCAACCAAACAAACAAACAAACTCATCAGCTTTGTAATATTAGTAAGGATTCCACGCGGACTAAGTCGCGTGCAAAATCTAGTTTACAATAAGTGCAATATTGTTTTGTTCCAATAACTAATACTAACTAATTTATCGTGTGATGTGATATAATTGCATTTACAGGTTCAAACTGGAGACTTTGCCTGACCCAACCATCAGTCCCGGATCGAACAGCTCATCCGAACAAAACGAGGGTCAAAGTTCAATAATATCAGCGACGCCTGTTGTAACAATCCCATCACCCCTCATCCCGTCATCCCCAGTGATTCCGTCTTCACCTATCATCCCATCATCACCCGTCACCCCAGTGCCTTCAATCCCTTCGGTGCTATCCCCTTTGACGTCTCGACCACCTTTGCCTCCGAGGCCTCAGTCAACGGAGAGCTTGAGAGAGAAAAATTCTTCAGAAAAAGATAGTATTGGTATGTAGATATCATTTAAGTTTACTTATTTGAATAATTTTTCAAAATATTTTTTAAAATTTTTTTACAATTTAATAATATTTTTTTTTTTTAAATTTTTCCCCTAAAGGTTACACCACCCTCAGGTGTAGTTTATTTTCTTTGTTTTTTTTTTTTACAATAATAACATTAATCTAATATCATTTAGTGTTTTTGTTAACAATTATTATCAGTATATTATCGACATTAATTTTTTTTTATATAATGAGGGTGGAGAGGGGAATGATCGGTACCCCCCTGACATAATCAAGAATCTTTTTTATTTATATTAAATTTAGTTCTTAAATAGGTTTACTTGATGATAGGTGGCTACCGTCGCGTATAACACAAACAACGGCACAGGTGCTGCAAGTGGTCTGCCTACCATACTAGGATTAAGGTTAAGGGATTAGAAAGATATAAGGCAATGGGTCTTCTGAAAGGATTGGTTACTGCCGCCAGACGGGCTGTCCAAACGAGTGCGAACCTACATGCCAGATTCAGATTTGGCCTCCCAAGAATTGAACCCAAGACCCCTGAGACAAAAAGCTTGCCGACATTTACATAAAGAGGGGAATCCCCAAACATGTATCTGCCCTTACGGGGAGCCGAGCGTTTGTACCACTAAGACATCGTCATCATCAGTCTGTTCCTCTCCATCCACTTGGACGCAGATCTTGGAGTGTAACCCCGAGCATAGCATAGCATAGCAGAGCCGAGCATAGCATGGCTCGATCGTCTTAAAAAATGTTTTTGAATATAGCAGACAGCGACAGTCGAGAGAGGACATTCGACGCGTCCCCTCGTCGCCGAGTGTTGCGTCCCCCAGCAGCCGACTACATTAAGCCGGATCTGTTTCAGAAGAATTTCCAAAAAATATCCGATTTAGTCCGTCCCGGGGATATCGAATCTGCGCCCGTCAACCTTGACGAACCAAAGCAGGATAGGGATGTCAGACCAAGGTATTAAATATTTTGCATACATTGAATCAAATTAATTAAACAGTATAAAATAACAGTTCCCAATGAATGTGTACTATATATATTTTCATTTCTACAAATTTAACTTCAAAACATTCAATACATTAGTCTTGATAAAAATCTAACTCCATCCACTCCATAAACTATAACTATAGGTAAATCTAACTCCATAAACTATAAGGGTTGTTACCAAAAGAAGAAAAAATATATACTATTCTTTCTTTTAGCACCATTTCTGAGAAAAGTAAGAAAAATAAAAAACCTCAACATGTGAGGTTAACAATTTTATTAACCAAGTTACTAAAATTATATCAAAGAGTTTTAAAAAATATCTAAAACACTTGATATTTAATCTCCCTTGCGTAACCTGATCGACCCTGAAAAGAACGGCATTAATAATCATTCAAATCTCAATTGAGTAATTATATTAATTAAAATTGTCATTTGGTTCCACAGATCTCCAATGATTCCTCTATCGAAAAACAAAATATCAATAAACCTAATGGAAAGCATAGAATCTGAAACGTCGATAGATTCTCCCGACAGAGAATTCGCCAATTTAGATTTAAACGATTTAGACGATTCCAATGAAAATAAAGATCTCATTCACGACGCAGACAATAAGATAGAATATGACAATAAACATGCAGAGGATAACTCGGAAAAGGCATCTGTACATTCTAAAATATCGCTCTCATTGAAATGTTCCAGCAATGTTTCTAAAGATTTCGACGACAGTTCCGAAAAACTGTCGACACATTCCAAAACATCTGTTTCTTTGAAATCACCAAACAACATTCCCAAAGATTCTGATGATAATTCCGATAAGGCTGCTGCAGCACATTCCAAAGTTACTTCTTATAAATCTCAATACAACATTCCACAAATACCTCAAATAAGAGTTCCTAAATTAGAACTTTTGAAAAAAGTCACTTCCGATCCGGAAGAATCTAGAAAAAATTCAATAGAAGAGTCTAAAAGTAATTCTAAGTCTGATAGCGTTGACATTGCAAAAGACAATATTCCGACACCTCAGTTGAAGGTGTCTCCGACTCCCAGCTCATCCTCTGAATTAAGATCACCCAGAGCTGATTTCGGTAGACCTTGGTCTACTTTATCTACTTTTAAATCCCCAAATCGAGCCATTATTGCACCTCTAAAATACTCAGATTCCGCCAACAGTTTACCTAAAGGCCTGACAAGTCCTAGACTAGATGGAGTAATTTTATCTCAAGGAAAATCTAGTTCGGACAATTTAGTAGTTGTCTACCAATTTGAGACCCAAGACGAAAACTTCCCTAAGCCTAAATCGCCTCTGATCCCTGACATGGGAACAAGGGACATGATAGAGAGACAGAAAGGAGACGAGAGGAGAAGATTAGAGTTGACACTCCAGAAAGAATTGGAGAGTATTAGGATTGAGTGGTCAGCCAGAGAGAAGAGAATGAGATCAGAACTACAGGAAGAGTTAAGAGAAGCAGAACAGAAATTTTTGTTGGAAAAAAGGGTTAGATTGGAAGAGCAAGCCGAAAGACATCAGCGTGAAATGGAAGACGTAAGTTTTATAATTTGCTTTTTAAACATATTACCTAATATATTTTTCTGGCGTAGTTTTTTTCAAGAATAAATTTTTTTGTTCGAAGTCTGCTATTATTTTGCGTTTGAAATCGTAAATCTATACCAATATTGTAAACAGAGAATATTTGTATGTTTATTTATTTATTTATTTATTTATATTAGGGAAACATACAATATCTCGCTACACATTATATATATACATACAAGAAAAACATAAATCAGCAAAGTTTCCACTAAATTACTAAAACATATTATAAATTACAAGTCACACAAGAATATTGGAGCTGGTAGAAAACATACAAAAAGGTAAGAATTACACAAAAAAAGAAAGAGAAAAACAAACAAATAAACCAGTTAACAAATAACATATAACATACAAAACAAACATAAACTGGCTGCAACAAAAAGGAGACTACAAAACTATATTTTCGAGAGCTTGTTTAAGGCTTCGTTTATAGACTCCTATAGGACAACTGAAAATATCCAGATCTAGCAAGTGTTCATTATAAAATTTACAGGAGCGATGCAAAAAGGTATTGCTTGTATAATTCCTTTTGCAGAACGGAATGTATAACGAACACTTACGGCGTGAATTTATTCGTGAATTTATTAAAGAATAAACTCAAAATCTACTTGACCGATTTTGAAAATTCTTTCACCTATAGAAAGCTGTAACATGGGCTTTATTTTATAAAGTTACGCCGGCGAAGTCGCGTGCAACAGCTATTTTTTTTATTTGATTTAATTTTAAAGGGCAGAAATGAATGAAATTGACTTTGAGATTGAAATCGATTGAAATTAATAAATTTTTAGTAGAAAATTTAGTAGAAATAAGTTTTAGTAGAAAATTTAAAACATTTAAATAAAAATAAAAAAACTGAAATATTCCATAGTTCAACTTGGAGAATTTTGCGAGATTCATATCCACATCCATAAAAGACGTCAAAATCGATGAGAAAGTTCCGCAGATGCGGATGCGAATATCCGCAACATCCCTGCTCTAATGTAATATTTTTTTGCCCACATAAAGACGTTATTAATCTAGTTATGTTTCCATCAAGGCGTTAAAATCAAACGAACATAAGCACATAGAACAGCTGAAAGCGTCTCAGCAAGAGTTCGAAGAAAGATACCGTCGCGATTGCGAAGAAGCCAGTAAACAGTTTGCTGAAAAAATGTCAACTTTACTTAAAGAGTATAAAGCGAGGCTGCTGGAGCAGCAAGAACAATTGGAAATAGGTAAATATGATCACACATATACAACTGTAATAATCATGAGCCGTATCATTTATCAATGTACTACAACTGTGGATTTCGCACGCCATACAAAACACTACAAACTTCTTCTTCTTCTTCTTCTTCTTCTTAGGTTTAAATGGCAATGCGGCTCATTTTAAAATGGCCATTGTCTGCCAGTGTCAAGTTAATGTCGATTGTCGCGTTATGATTTTGCCAGTGTCATTTGTAAAAATATCAATTTGTAATAGCTTTTTTTTTTAAAAGAAAAGGCAAAATTGAAATTAAAATCAAAAGTAGCAGATCCAGACACTAGTTAGTCAAGTCAAGTCAAGTCAAGTCTATAATTTTTCTTAGTTTTCCAAAACAGGTCCGTCAAGTCTAAAGCAGTCAGGTCAAGTCCCACTACAAACTTTAGGGAACATTTAAAAGTGACATATGCGTAGAGCGTGAACTCTGTCATCTGTCACTTAAAACCAACCAAACATCTGTCATTTAAAGAAAATGTGACTTTACGTCAACACATTGGAGTTTAAAATGAATAGTAGAACTTGGTCGTTACTACATTTTACCATTGACACGCGAAGGCAATATTCCGCCATGATTCCGTTTTAGGCGTACTTTTTATATGCTTATGCTTTGCTATTTGTGACGAAAATTCCATAGTTGTATATTAATACTTCGATGAGCCGTATATTAATAGGTCCTTTTAATTATTTTTTTTGAACAGAAAATGAACGCGCCCTATCGGATTTGAGTGAACAGCTTCAAGCGAGTCTTCACAGAGAGAGAACTAAAATGATAGAAGAGAACAGAATGACAATAGAAGTTTTACGAGAAGAGCATAACGCTAGAGTCACAGATTTGAGACACGATTACAGGGCTGAGGTGAGTTAATATATTATTTTAGTTTGAGTTCTTAGTAGGTACATACTTAAAGAAATAAATAAATAAATATTGGTTTGCACAAACACATGTATACAGTATCTAAATGAATATACAGCAAGGGCATGGCAAATGTTTGTGTTTAATTGTTTTAATTAATGTATTATAATATTTTCATATTTTTATAACTTCTATTGTATAATTTATTATAACCTCCTACGATGCCTGTGGAATTGTAGCTCAAAAAGAAAGCACCGATTTTGAATTGTTTTTTTTTTTGTTCGGGAGCTGACTTGATCAGAGTTGGTTTTTAGCTATAATTTATGAAGATTTCTTAAGGCGCCTGAAGACCATTAGCTAATTTGCTAGTTGACTTTAGGGTTCTCAATGACTTCCACGTGTTCAATTAATTTGAAATTTAGTATACTATTATGTAGATTACAAAAAGAATGGTATATTGAGTTTCATTCCTCTCAGGATAGTTATCATCTTGGCTATTTTTTAAACCCTCTTAAAAATATAATATCTACATAGTAACTTAATTTATAGATTTCAAAAATGTGTGATCTTTTTATCCAATTTTTGCGAAATACATAATTTGATTTGATTTGTTACTTTGGTGGTGTTTCAATGACACGTTAACCTTGACCCCTTAGTCGGGGCAAAATAAAATTTTGAACACATTATTTCGTATTGTTTGTTTTTCTTGTTTTGAATATAGTTTAGTTTCATTAGAAACCCGTGTTACACTTTATGCCCTCCCTCCCAACAGCTATTACGAGAAATAGGGGGTAAAATATTTAATTGCTATTATATTTTATTGTTAAATCGTACAGAGGAGATTTTTGTGTTTTCATTAAGCTTTGTATTTCATTACATTATATTTAAAAATTCCACATATTTTTTAATAGAAAGTTTTGGATACACAATACGTTAAAATGTTATTTTTAAAGAATATCTAATAAACTATCTAAAAAAGTCATAGACAAGGTGAATTTTTGATATTATGATCTCTAGATATATCCAGTAGCCACTATGAGTTTTCACCCCGGTGACTATAAAAATACAATTATAATGAAGTTATTTGTCTTTATTTTACTAATCAATTAATTGTAGAGAAGATATTTTATTAGAGTGTTAGTTTTCAATAATAGCCTGTTTTATGAGATGTAATTGATGGTATATGGGGGTGGGTGGCAGGTGGAGCACTTGAGGAGTCAGCACGCCTGCCACCTGGAGGAGCTGCGCGCTCGTCTGGCGGGGGAGAGGGCGGCGGGGAGGCACCACGACGACCGCGCGCTCGCCGACAAGTACCGCTGCCTCAAGGAGAAGTACGCCAGGCTCAAGCACGACGTCAAGGTGCCAACGTCACTTTTCAACTTAAAACTTGTTTAGCTAGGTGGGCTTGGGAAGTTTCTAAAGAGAATTCGGTATACTCTGTTTTTTTTTTTTTTTTTTTTTTTTAACAAACAACGATTACTCAGTGTGTCTCTCGCATATTTCCAATACTGGCAAGAGTGATATGAGTCATTGTTAGGGGCGGGACCTACACCTTAGGCGAGTTCTTATTGAATAAACGGATTTATGTTGATTACGTGGACCGATGCAGTTAAAAGTTTTTGGTACTCGTTCGTTAAAAAAAAAAAAAAAAAAAACAGAGATTAGAGGGGTAAAACACTATGTACAAAATAAACACAACCAGCACTAGAGGGTTTAAATGGGAAAAATAGTAATGTTATATGAATGAAAAGTGTAATTCGCGTTGAGGAACGAAACGATAGCGCGTTATTACCTGTCAGCGCAGTGACACCTGTCGTCGAAAAAATTAACTATGCGAAAATAGAAGTCTTAATAATCTTAAAAATAATATGAAAAGTGTAGTTCACGTTGAGGAATACGAAAACGATATTTTTTTTTTTAATTTTCAGATGTCAATAGAGCGACGCAATAAGAGGCGCGAAATGAGTATGACAACGGGATCGGAAACTGAAAAATCAAATTCCCACAAAGCAACACAATCGCTCGAAAGGTGAGAAAATTTGAATTTAAAAATCAAATTATATGATTTTATATGAAATTTAATCAGAATAGAAATAGTTTTTTTTTTTTGGTAATAAATCACAACATTAATGATTATAGGAGTGTCGCATTGAAAACGTAATTAAAAAACCTCTCACAATGAAACTTTTCTTTATGTTAAGGTCGACAGACAGGCAGACGGTAGGTGGCTACCGTCGCCTATAACACAAGCAAAGCCAAAGATGTTGCAAGTGCGCTGCCGACCACAAGGATAAGGAATAAGGACCATAATATTAAGGACGCCACGCTCCGCACACGTTTTAAGGTAGCAAAGCAATATAGAACTTATTTACTACACAAAAACGTACGCGGTTCAATAGATGCGTTTCACATTCATACATTTTGTAGCCCGTGTCTGGCGGCAGTAACCACCCTTTACAGAAGATCTCATAAAATATGAGTGAGCAAGGGACGCTAGAGCCCATATAACCCCATCCCTTCCTAAGGCCATGCGAATGATGTCGCGGGTATCAGCTAGTTTTCTAATAATGTACATACAGATAAAGTTAACTAGTGAAAAGTTTTGTCATTGTTCGTCAACAATGACGAACATTAGAAAGTGAAGTTTTCTAATGTTTCGTCAACAATGACGAACATTAGAAAGTGAAGTTTTCTAATGTTTCGTCAACAATGACGAACATTAGAAAGTGAAGTTTTCTAATGTTTCGTCAACAATGACGAACATTAGAAAGTGAAGTTTTCTAATGTTTCGTCAACAATGACGAACATTAGAAAGTGAAGATTTCTAATGTTTCGTCAACAATGACGAACATTAGAAAGTGAAGTTTTCTAATGTTTCGTCAACAATGACGAACATTAGAAAGTGAAGTTTTCTAATGTTTCGTCAACAATGACGAACATTAGAAAGTGAAGGTTTCTAATGGTTCGTCAACAATGACGAACATTAGAAAGTGAAGTTTTCTAATGTTTCGTCAACAATGACGAACATTAGAAAGTGAAGTTTTCTAATGTTTCGTCAACAATGACGAACATTAGAAAGTGAAGTTTTCTAATGTTTCGTCAACAATGACGAACATTAGAAAGTGAAGATTTCTAATGTTTCGTCAACAATGACGAACATTAGAAAGTGAAGTTTTCTAATGTTTCGTCAACAATGACGAACATTAGAAAGTGAAGTTTTCTAATGTTTCGTCAACAATGACGAACATTAGAAAGTGAAGGTTTCTAATGGTTCGTCAACAATGACGAACATTAGAAAGTGAAGTTTTCTAATGTTTCGTCAACAATGACGAACATTAGAAAGTGAAGTTTTCTAATGTTTCGTCAACAATGATGAAAATATTTTAATTTTGAACAGATGTAAGGAGTTAAACGAGACATCGGTGAGTGCGATGATAGAAACGGAACCAACCAAACTGAGGACAAACAACAACCCAACGATAAAGTACAACGACAACGAGACTTCGTTCTCTGGGAGCAACGCGCACAAATCATACGACAATAATAACGAAGACTGGAAGAGCAAAAAGGAGGTAATGTTTCTTGTTTATTTCACTTAACCATTAAAATATCACTTTGAACTAATTTGTCGCAAGTTTCGCACAAAAAAAAAATTGTTCATATAAATTATTTACCAACGACTTCAGTATGAAAAGTCTTATTACAAATTCAAAATAGACAAGTTTCTATTCTACTTCAAAGACCTCTATTTATAGGTCATCTTTTTCGCGCTTGTTGACAATGAATATTTCTATCTCGCGCTCGTTTACTTAAAGATACTTTCTGTTTGTGTGTGTGAATACTATTCAATGTGTTGTTTTCTGATTGATTTTTAAATGTCATCTTGTAGAGTAATACAATAGGAATGCCTTAGTTACAATAGAATTAAGTCATTTAAGATGGCTGAAGAATGCCTTAGTTACAATAGAATTAAGTCATTTAAGATGGCTGAAGAATGCCTTAGTTACAATAGAATTAAGTCATTTAAGATGGCTGAAGAATGCCTTAGTTACAATAGAATTAAGTCATTTAAGATGGCTGAAGAATGCCTTAGTTACAATAGAATTAAGTCATTTAAGATGGCTGAAGAATGCCTTAGTTACAATAGAATTAAGTCATTTAAGATGGCTGAAGAATGCCTTAGTTACAATAGAATTAAGTCATTTAAGATGGCTGAAGAATGCCTTAGTTACAATAGAATTAAGTCATTTAAGATGGCTGAAGAATGCCTTAGTTACAATAGAATTAAGTCATTTAAGATGGCTGAAGAATGCCTTAGTTACAATAGAATTAAGTCATTTAAGATGGCTGAAGAATGCCTTAGTTACAATAGAATTAAGTCATTTAAGATGGCTGAAGAATGCCTTAGTTACAATAGAATTAAGTCATTTAAGATGGCTGAAGAATGCCTTAGTTACAATAGAATTAAGTCATTTAAGATGGCTGAAGAATGCCTTAGTTACAATAGAATTAAGTCATTTAAGATGGCTGAAGAATGCCTTAGTTACAATAGAATTAAGTCATTTAAGATGGCTGAAGAATGCCTTAGTTACAATAGAATTAAGTCATTTAAGATGGCTGAAGAATGCCTTAGTTACAATAGAATTAAGTCATTTAAGATGGCTGAAGAATGCCTTGGTTACAATAGAATTAAGTCATTTAAGATGGCTTAAGCTCCCTTTTTTGTTGACATGTCTCTGATACTATATCTGTGAATGTATGCGCCAGGGTGGGCAGGTGTTGGAGACGCCTGCCACGAAGCCACGGCGACGCACCGCAGTAGCGTTTCGCGAGCCGCCCAGGCGACGTCGCGACAACGATAGGGATGCAGGTCTTACACCTATTCATTACATTTCTTACATATATTCAATATTGAATCCAGTGGTAACGGTACTTGCCCAACGTCACAGGGCCCCCCGGATTCGATTCCCGGCTTGGTCAACTTTGAGAATGAACTTTTCGTGATAATTGTAATATTAAATACAATCATCACTTAAAAATTATGTCTTAGCAACAACGGACTGTCAAGATTCCTCCGATGCGACAACAGCCGATGAGAAGCCCAAGGAAGCTGTCAATGGTGAATATGTACATATATTTTATTCTATTTTAAACTTAAAAGTCTTATTGAATCTACGATAAATTGGATCTTTCAATATTTTCCCTGAATAAAATTTCAATAACTTGAACTTGAATTCATCTGGCGGTGCTTTTGTTGCGGGCGACGTCTTCTGAAAAACCAATATTTTTTTAAAGTTAATCAAATCCAAAATCGAATAAAAGTGATATATCGCAAAATGGCCACGATTAATATGCTCCATGAGATTCTCCATAATTTACTATGTCAATATAGTGCGAAAAATATATTACAACATTTTCAGGTCACGGTCGTCGAAGATGCTTCACTCGTTTAAAATCTGCTTCTACGTCACGTCTTAACTATTCACCAAAGTATGCAATTTTATTATTAATTGTAAAACATTTTTTCAATATTTATTGCTCATTGAAATGAATCGTAGTTTTTTTTTAAATTAGAGTTAGATTTGCTCTTGACCAGCATCCATTCGTATAGCGAAGATGAGGTCTATGATGGAGCGAGTTCACCCAGAAGATGCCTATTCACTCCAACTTTAAGATTTGGGTTATATAAGCTCGGAAACCTTAAAGAAAAAAAAAAAAGAGGGATTTCTTGGTCCGAAAAAGAGGGATTTCGACAAGATGAGGAATGTCCGATGGAAGTAGGAAAAGACAGACAGACTGACGGTCCACTCGGTGGTAGATGGCCACCGTCGCCTATAAATAACACATGGTGCGCTTCGGACCATAGTATGATTAAAGATGCGGGGATATTTAGGAAGGGTTAGGGGAAATTTTAACATGAAGCATATCAACAACAGCTATCCTAAAATCATATATTTTTGAAGAAAAAAATTGCCGTGTTTCAGACGTGGCGAGGGCTGGTCAAGTCCACTGGAGTCGCTGAGGCAGCAGTTGAGGAAGCTGGATGACCTGGAGGAGCAGTTCCCGGACTTGGCCTGTCAGCCCTCTTACACTCTTCGCTATCCCTTCGCTGAACTAGGTAAGTGTTCGCTTTAAAATAATTGCCTTTAAGCTATCAAGTTTCTCTGCGACATCTTTTAACACTTTCACAGTGTCCATACAAAACGTTTTATCAACATGTTTATCGATGAATTTGGGAAGAATTATAAATTGTAACTTACAGTATTATACTCGAAAATCATATATCAGATTCGTGAATTATGAGTGGTTCGATGGTCATGAATGTTATTAATAGTATATTTAACGTAATGTAATTAAAATATAGATCAAAACTAATAAATGTCTGAAAAAAAAAAAATTGAAATCCATCAATAAATGAGAAATAGATTATATTTTAAATTCACCTATTTTAGTGAGGAACGACTCGCCTGTGACGTCATTTGACATAACATTTGACACTTGTTAGGTCAAGTGACGTCACACGCTGGATCGCCGCGTGTAATCAAGATATTCTTTAATTAAAGTCAACTTTTGTTATTATAATAACAATTATTAACACTTAATTATGTTTAATTAGTTTTTGCACACTAAAGCCAAAAGTATTATACAATTATAATGAATGATAATAATAATAATAATAATTTATTTGCTGAATATAGATAATTACAAATATTACAATGGTTTTATAATAGCTCGCTACATTCTACCCTTTGGGGTGTGCAAATATTTTGAGAACACTACATAACAAAGTAATTTTTTAATCACCACCATCCACTAAGTTTTTATCTTTTAAATAATCTAATATCTATAATCTTTTAAATCATAGTAATATTTATCAACTAGTAATTCTTTAATTTTCTTCTTAAATATATTAATATTGATCTGCTTAATATTGTTCAGGATTTTGTTATAATAGCTTTTGTGCATAAGAGCTGTGTGTGCTTTGCGAATACACAGCCAATTTCGATATCTTTGAGCTCTTTTACTGTGCTCTGAAAGTCGTCTAAATAAAAAGTATAAAAAGTGAAGGCAGTGTTAATATTTTATGAAGTAAATATTATAAATTGATTGCAGGAGTGGTGAGGCGCGCTGACTCGGCGGAGCTGGAGTTCGTGCGGCACCGCGCGGTGGTGGAGCGCGAGGGCATGAGGCGAGCGAGGGACGTGCTGCGCCGGCGCAGGGCAGCCTTGCGCGAGAACAGGGCCGCCCTGCAGCCTCACATCGAGCCCTCGGTAACGCATCCGCTAGCCTGCAGAGCCTCGCACTCGTGGTCACTTGTGATTGGTTGTTGCTATTTGTCCACGTGAATCTCGATAAAGGTTTATTAAGGTTCACATCCTTAAGCCGTATCAGTTGGCTACTACTATACACCCTTTTCGCCGTGTTAAACTAGAATGAATCCAACACTTTCTAAATTCAGACATGGCACATATTTTGCCTCTGACATTAAAAATCCATCTCATTTGCTTCGTTGTACACAATAGCGGTGTATATAAATGACTAGGTTTATGGTAATTGAGCTCTGGCAACGATTATTGAGACCTAAAGCATATTGTCTACTGTGAGTAAAATATTGCCGGGACCCATTTTATATTACTGTCACGACTTTGTTAATTTTGACTTCTCCATTGCAGCCTATCTATCCTATCAGAAACATTCGCGAAACACAATTTTTGGTAACAATATTGTACGGTTCAAGGGCCGTACAAAATCCACTCCCGCGCATATTTCCTCATTTTAGTTTAATTTCCATAAATTCCATAATGTCAGGCTGCGTTCGGCCTTACATGAGCTCATCAGCATATTACATGTACGGGACACTATGGTCCTTCGAGCCGGATCCGGAGATGAACCGAAGAATATACGTTTTATATGATATTTTTTTTATATTTGTTCATTGAACAGCTTCAAGTGTATATTTTCTTTAATTGTACGGCATCAGAATGGATGGTATGTGGTAGGAGGAGCGCGAAGCGACTGAGCTCGAGGTGGCGTTACACCGGGCGCGAGCTCTTCTCGGCGAGAAGGAGATTCGGCTGCGTCACATCGAGCGCGCCTTGCGCCATCTGCCGGAAGACCACGAACCCCTTCCAGTTCAGGTCCGACAGTTCTTCGATCCGTCTTCCGGTTTTCGTCGCATTTCTTTGCCTATTTTTGTTTCTTTGGTCATTTATGTCTTTCATTTATCAGCCAGTCATTGTTTTTGTATGCTATCGTCGTCGCTTATTCGAAATCAACTTTTATTTAAGTGAAAACTTCTTAAGGGGTTTACACGGCTCCACTTCGGATTATAAAATTGGAATATTAGAAGTTTTCACTTCTATCGTGTGGTCTTAAGCACTACGATTTTTTTTTTTTTTTTAATTTTAGCTCAAATAGTACACACACGTTATCTTTATCACAATTCGTATTTGCTTCTCCAAATCGTCGTTCTTTATTTTGCCTACTACACGTTTCATTGGTTATTCGTCTTTTTCAATTATCAGTCACGCATTGTTAAAAGTTTTTGACTCATCGTCGTCATTCATTTATTTATTTTTATTTTAACACTAATAGAAGACAATAAGCTAAGTGAAAGTCCAACCTTCATCATCTACTTCTTGCTTTATCTCCATAAAGTTTTTGCTTGTTGAAATCGTCGTCTTTTATTTGCCTATTTCATGTTTCTTCAGTGATTCGTCTTTTTCAGTTACCCATCATGCATTGCATTTTTACTATAAGGCTAATGTATACGACGTTGAATCGCTTTTATAAAATTAATTTAATTTTTAAATTGATAGAGTCCGTATGAAACAACTATTGACATCTTAAACGCGCGTTTGACTGTACTTGTGCGAACAAACGCCGGAATCAAGTTGAGAGATGGACTGATACGGCTCATTATGTGTTATATAGGAGGGCGCCACTGACTCGGCCTCATCGTGTAGCTCCGCGGAACGTGTTGAGGCGGCGGCGGGCGGAGCAGTACTGCGCTCGTTGAGAGCTTTGCACGCCGACGTGCGCGACATCTGGCGGGCGCTGGACCTCAAGCGGGCGCACACCGGTAATGTACCACAGAGTACTTCGCTGTGTCCACAGAGACACGCAGGTCGTCCACTGCACTGCAGGACAAGTCGACCCTTGGTCCTTATCGAGAGTGTGTAGTGCGCCACCTAGTGGCCACCTGGTGACACTTCTTCATACAAATTTACGTTTACGCGTTCGATGCTTTTGATCGAGTAAAACTCGCACTACACACTCGGGTCGTCCGAGTGTGTAGTGCGAGTTTTATCATTTCTGTTTCGTTATCTCAGTGTAACCCCGAGCTTATAGCTCGTTGAGCGACGTTGAGCTTTCTTACGAGGTTCCACATAGTTAGAGACCACGTTTCATTCAGCCCAATGTGTCGAAATCTATTGCTTTAAGACACTGAGGAATTAGGGACGAGAAGATATCACGAAGCTTTCCCACACGCTGCCCGTCTGATCTGGATTAGTCGAAGAAGGTTCTATAAAATATGGGGATATTAAATTGTTACTTGTGAAATAAACAATTTTTTTTTTCTGATATAGTAGTTAAGTTATATTTGCATTAAAACTTCAAGTGTTGTCCATAATTCCAGCATCGCCAGAAACAAGTTCGTGTAATGCGCCGAGCACATCACAGACACGCATGACTTTGTCCGCAGTGAGTTTCTAAACATCATTTTTTATTTATAAAAGTATAACTTTTAAAAAACTTTTAAAAATTTAAAATTATTATAATCGTGTTCAGGCGTACTTGAAATTCAGATTTTTATCTGGGCTGAAATTAATGTAGGAAAAAATGAGCCATGAGAAAACAAAATATTTTTAAAATCTTGTCATATTTTTAAAATCAAATCGTCAAACTTAAATTGAAATTTTATTTTTAGAAACTAAGGCTTACTATTTTCATCATTTTCCGTTTGATAAGAAAGCAAATTTTAATTTAATGGATGGAAAAATTATATATATATAGACAAAAATTTTATTAATATTAATTCATATTAATATCATCCTAGGTTTTTCGATAGCGTTGTCATTTTTTTTTTAAATATTCTTCAGTGCCTAGCTTACTAGTGTTTAAATCTATAGGTACAACAGTTTATAGTAGAGTTATTGCATTTCTATTTTTTTTTTTTTTTTATTTAAAATGTTTAATTTCATTTCAGCCGGAACCAGTCCAACAGGATAATTCGGATTGTTCAGTCAACGAAAAAGCAAGAGGACTTCGCGCTTGGTTACAGACTTAATAAGACACTGACGGTATTTGAATGGTATCGATATGGCAACACTAACATTGGATTCAAATTCTATATTATCCGATTCGATTTTAAAACGATGTGAGATTTATTTAAAATTTCACAAGATTTGGGAATACGAGAGTTGAAAATAGCATTTTTAAATAAATGTTTTTTCGACATCATTGCGTGTGAAGGAATGACTTGAAAATATAAATAAAATGACGGCTTGAGTTTTGAAAAAAAAAAAAAAAAAAAAAAAAAATAGAAAACAGTTAAAGCCCCTTTCATTGATATCGCACAAGTATTTTTTTTTTTTTTGGTTCATCAAAATATTCTCGAGTTGTTAATAATTGTTGGCCTATATGAAAATGTTACATTTTATTTATTTGTTAAATTTTACATTTCATATTAATTGTGTAAATAATAATGAAGTTTTTTTTTTTTCAAAACGATATTTATAATTCTCTATGTAGTTCATTCGAATCTAGTCTCATTCTAGTTATTATTTTATGAATAAAAATTATTTATTATTATTATTGTTTTAAATAATTTATATTATTTCGCAACACTTAAGTGAACTTTATTTGTGATTCTTGTATAGTTTCTTAAAATTTCAATTTTAGCCTTTTACGGTTGTTTATGTCTAGGATCATAATTGTGTGTCTTAAATTTAAACATTATTCATAAATATGTTATTTAATAAACATTTCGAGTCTGATATGGCACAGTGATCGTTGTGCAGCACAAAAACGTGACTTATTTGTATTAGGTTAAGGTCTAGTCAGCCGCATTTCGCAATAGGGTTTAAAAATATTTTTCGTCTTTAATATATACATAATTATATGTAAAAAATATATTTGAATATTGTAATGCCAACCTTTGCGGGATGTCGTTTTTTTTTTTATCTAAATTTATATTGAGTTTAAAAAAAAGACAACATTTCAAATAAAGGGAAACGCGGCGTTCATTCACATTACTTTAATTAATTAGGTAATTTATATATATATATAAAAAAATAAAAAAAAAATCTCCAAATTTTAAGTTGTGATAAAATTTATTAGAAAATTATTTATAAATTAGATATTCTTAATGTTTTATAAGCAAAATAAATTACTACTAAATGCACTAAATTTCATTAAAAAAGAAAAAGCCTCGAATATTAGTGAATTTTTCCGAACCTTATATCACTTTAGTATAGTATTTCTATTTGTGTGTGTTGAACAATATAATATAACAAAAACATGATTTATTCTAACACAGTAACATTATGTACTAAATCAATTATGGTTTCCAACGCCAATTAAAATTAAATAAAACGAATATAATATTGTAAACCAAATGGTATATTTAAACTCACAATGGTATAAAAAGAGTTGTAGACTTAACTAAAAAAAAAAGACAACAATATTTAAAGTAAAAAAAAAATCAATTTTGGCATAATCACTTTTTTGGTCACCTTACCAAGTTAATTTTTTATGTATTTTTCTATATGCAAACTATATAACTCTTTATATGTAACCTATAGGTTCAAAAATATCAGACGATAGAGAGATAATAATTAAATGTTTTTCAGTGATTCTTTACTCTTAAACTGACCTAGGTGGCCTCGTGTTGCCTAGATTTAATTATGGCCGTGTTTTAGACCCAATAGAAGGTTCTATAAGTGGATTTCTTACTTGCTATATCGTAGGTAAATAGCCTACCCAAAACCAGAGGGTTCGATGTCATAACAATTAATGTTTTAAGTCTATTTTTTGAGATAATTGCTCTATAAAGCAACTCAAATTGCCTCACAAATTAGGACAAATCCCCACTTTGCCTCACAAATGGTGGCAAGTCCTCAAATTGCCTCACAAATGAGGGCAAGTCCTTATTTTGCCTATCAAATGAGGGCAATTCCTCAAATTGCCTCACAAATGGTGGCAAGTCCTCATATTGTCCCACCTCTAATGAGGGTATCTCGTATTGCCTCACTTCAAATGAGGACAAGTCTTCATTTTGCCTCAAAAATAGTGGCATATCCTCATATTGCCTCACAAATGTTGGAAAGTCCTCATTTTTCCTCACTAATGGTAGCAGCTCCTCAAATTGCCTCAAATGAGGACAAATCCCCATTTTATCTCATAAATGGTGGCAACTCCTCATATTGTCTCACCTCTAATGAGGGTATCTCGTATTGCCTCACTTCAAATGAGGACAAGTCTTCATTTTGCCTCAAAAATAGTGGCAAGTCCGCATTTTGCCTCACCTCAAATGAGGGCACTTCCTCGTATTGCCTCACCTCAAACGAGGGCACCTCCTCGTATTGCCTCACCTCAAATGAGGGCACCTCGTCACCTCAAATCAGGGCATTACGTTATCTAGTCAAATATTAAATATTTATAGAGGAAGTTGGGAGTAGGCACAAAATGTGCTAGTTCTAGGACCACAACTATTATATATCCAACTATTCTTCAGTTCCTTTTTCCGTAGCTGAGACATATAAATAAATTATAATATATAATATTATGAATAAAACTATGAAATACTATATTTTTTCCTCCCGAGTGCCATTAATTCTATATTACGTTAAACAAAGATTAATTAAACAGTATATATACTAACTAAAATGTCATTTGTTAAAGTTAGTTTTTCTAGAAATGAAAACGTAAATAAAAATGATTATCCTCAAACGCCTTTTAAATGTACGTTGAATATTTACTTCTTTTATTGTAATATTCCTTTTGTTAAACGTAAGTTCTATGTGATTAGGAATAATTGTGTAGAAATTGCAATAAATTTAGACTTTTCTCTATAATAATTAATTAATAGACTGATCTGTCTAGGTTTGCGAGTACTTACAAATTTACTAAGCCTCAAAGGAGAAATCAATCTTCGCAACCTTCTAAAGCTAAAATCTATCATAAAATTATGATTGAAATCCTTAAAAAAAACTGATTTAAAAATGGAGTTCATATTATTTTAATATACACATTTTTTTCCTTTTATCTTTGCTTTTATTGAAGAATAATATTAACGTTGTTTGTTTTATTTTACCGCTAAAAACAATATTATTATGAATTTAATGAATCAGTAAAATTGTAAGTACAGAAGGAAAAGGTCGCTGTGATAATAACTACATAAGGAGTGTAAAAATTGACAGAATAATAAAAAAAAATAGTAGCTTAATAATAAGAATAAAAGAAATTAAAACTTGATAACATTTTAATAACTTTACCCTGTGACTATTTTACTGCCATCTATTGGTGTAAAAAAAGAAAACTTATCAGTAGGTAATGTTATTATACGTTTATAATTAGAATAATTAATTGTTCCTTATAAATCTCTAGTAGAAAATGAATTAGTGGTTCGGAGTTTTTGTCAATTAATTTAAACCTTGATTAAAAAACTTGTCACAAATTATTTCCGTTCGTTTTGATAGTGAAAAATATTACTTAAAAGTCATACACTACCTATGTTTTAAATTCATAGTTTCAATTTAAATATTTCGATTTAATAAAACATTTTTTATTTTTTTTCGTTTACTAAACGCGAATTTGTTACACAATTCTTTAATATTTTTAATTATTTCTCTAAAAAGTATACTCACTAAAACATTCAGAAACAATTTAATTTTCAATGTAATATATTAGTTTTATATTCTCTAGACATTTATCTAGACAAAGTTAATTACAAAAACATGAAATCGTACTGTTTTATAATCAAATTCGCGTTTTGTGAATCCGAAGACAATATTTAAGAAATACACTTATGATAAATTATTGCAATGGTTAATTTTATTAACTTTTTCTAACACAGATTACAAAAAAAAAAATTATTTACATTTATAGCGAAATTCGTCTCATATTAAGTTATATTAATAATATTCGCGCAAATGCAAACCTTATTTTAAGTGTAAAAGAGGTGTTATTTGTTTTTTTATTTAAAATATATCTTTTAAAGAAAACATAACCGTTAATATATATAATATAATATAACAGTAAGGTACAATATTATTTTAAACACATTTTCTCCAAGAGATTCTCGACTGTATGATACATATATGAAGTTCAATTATATATAATATAAATAAATAATAAAAAAATAAATAATCAGTGTGTAATAAAAACTCTCGAGTTACTTTCTTACAATTTATAATAACAATTGCTAAATAACTAAAAATTACTTTATTTAAAAAAAATTCTTAACAATCAATGGACATTAAATTGATAAAAAAATTAATACTTTTTTCAATAAATATGTTTAAAAAAATTGTGTTCTCCATCTTAATAATATTCGCTATAAACAATACCCATTTAACACTTAGGAAGCTTGATTTTTTTTTAAATATGTAGCTTATAATAGCCATGCTATTTTGGAACCAATAGATATATGTAATGGCTTAAGCTAAGCTATAAATTTTGGGAACTGCAATTTTCTGAACTATGCATAAAGATTTGCATCTGTCTTTGGTGTTTTTTTATTAAGGTGAACATAATTTATTTCATTAATTTGTAATTAGAAATTATTTCACAAAAATCCTTTTTTGCATTTCGTTTAAATTGACATATACCTAATTATTTAATCACTTAAGTTTTTGAATTATTTCTTGACTACTGTCCCTTTAATTTTTGTAATAACAGTACAATATTGGTTCAATTTTCGCATTTTACAAAAGTATTTAAAGTTTCTGCAGAGAATAGAGTAATTAACAGAATAAATACTCATAAACTTTTAAATGGTGATCACAGTTTTTATAACACACTGATTATTATAATAACAGACAAAAAGTACGTAACGTATATTATTAATATCATGTATAATTATACAAAGTGAGCCAAACCTTATTTATATGTGTTTAAAGTTGATATTCAAACAGAATTGTCATTATGGTAGCATGGCTATGTTAATTTAATTAAGCTTTGCCTGAAAACGAAACTAATTTTAATCTTTCAAGTGAGAGTTGTCCCTTTATTTGTACCTAGAAAAGTTATCTAAACGACACTTGCTCATCGTTATGAGATAGCCATGCTATGTCATCTAGTCTAGACTTAGATAAAAACAATAGTCGTTCACAACGATGTTCTGAAGAAATAAAAAAATAATGAGAAATAAAGTTTTTTGTTTTATTAAGTATCCAATGTCTTCTATTTATGCAATGCATGGTCACCGTAGCAGTGTATTCAGGGCGACCATGATTGCGATGAATGCGATGGATCCTGTGGAGGAGTTTAAAAAAAAATATATTTTTTTTTTCTTTAACAAGAATTAGGACATTGTTTTATAATGTTGTGTGACGAAAAGACATAGAATATGTGACCAGGTCCACTTGTTAGTACGTGGCTACCGTCGCCTACAATAGTAGGATTAAGGATAAGGGATAGGGCTCTGGCATCCCTTAATCGCTCACGAAAACAACAGCACAAGTGCTGTAATTTTACAGTAGTATTCTGTCTACGAATGACTACGAAACGCAGTGCTATTCCATTTCAAATTATACTTTTAATTGGCATTTTTAAAAGTCCTTCACACGTAACAATAAAGAAATACAATTGAAGAAGTTTTACCTAGCAATCTCATTTCTCCGTTGCCTGTCAAAGTAAGCTCTGCTTGTTCTCCTGTCGTTACGTGGTCTTCAAAGTTAACGAAAGGTGTGCAGACAACGGACAGGTTCTGTTCAGCTAAAAGCTCTGGAGATATCGATGACCACACGTCCCAGAGCTTAGAACGGCTGTTCCATACTTTCCCATTGAAGTCTTCTTTTACCTGCAAAAAGAAAGTTTATCATGACAGCAGCCTTACACTGTGAATTGTCATTGGTTTCGGGGCTAAATCCTCTATATTAATTAACTAGCTGTTGCAAGCGTATTCGCCCGCGTAACTTTATAAATTATAAAGTTACGCGTCGTTAATGTAGCTTTCTATGGTGAAAGAATTTTAAAAATCGGACCAGTAGTTTTTGAGTTTATTCATTACAAACATACAAATATCCTCATCCAAGTCAGCTATAAAAATTAAGTCGTGAATTATAAAAAAAAATATCTATATCTTTTACACTGTAGTAAAATAAATGATATATGTATGGGTTTGAATTGAATTGAATTATTTTTATTAATATAAGTTTGCTCTTGACTCAGCCATCTCTAACCGTGTGAGAAAAAGGAGGCCCACGATGGGGCAAGCTTTTTAAAAATACACTAAAAATTAAAAAAATCATTTAAGAGGATTTTTAAAGTACCTAACATTTAAAAATACTCTTAAATGTTTATATTTAACAATTACTAAACATGTTATACTAATTCATTAAGATTTAAGCTTACTCTCTGATCACCAACAGTCCATATGAAATTAGGTTCTGGAAGACCTGCAGTGCTGCAATTAACAACGGTCTGTGAAGGTTCGCGTTGCTCTAATACATTAATAACAGTGTTTTCTGGTGGTACTGAAACAAAAAAAAAATTTTTGTTAAATGGCACCTATACCCTTAGATACCTAATCTGATGTCTAATTATATTAACTAAGACTATAATTACTATATAAATGACTCACCAAAATTAAATCAAAAGAACATGAAAGAGAGCTTTTAAAAATATTATGTAGACTGGACTGAGACCTAGCGATCAATACAAAAATAATCAAATAAATGTGTCTTATTTTTCAAGATTATTTACATATTCAGCATTATTTTCTATCATTTAAAATGATAGAAAATAATGCTAGCAAATACATCAGGTACTTCGTATTTAGTTAAGGATATCTATGCAAGTCGTGTCGTGCGTTTCGTAGTCACTTGGGCAGCCCGTGTGGCGGCAGTAACCACCAGCATTAAAAATCTCTTTTAAATGACTCACCAAAAGTTGAGATAGTGTGATTTTTCGCTGATATTTGAAAAAACGGTCGTTCACCGGACACCTCGCATGTAAAAGTGAACTCGGTTGGTGGCGGACTGTAAGGCTCTATGACTATAAGACAAGTTCCCGAATCTACACTTCTCTTTACACAATCCACTTTTATCAATGTGTTCGGTGTTCTGAAGTGACCCCTGTCGGTGCCTTGCCTCTAAAACATATTGAAATTACATCATTAACATCTTAAAGTGAACGCCAGTGTGTTAGCTTCTAATACAAATTGAGTAATGTATCAATTAGGTACTTAAGAAATGTTACGGGGCTACTCAGCCCCCTTAGTCCTCGGAACTTATTAGCGCCGTGAAACTTAGTGGTTAAATAACAAATCCCCGACTTTCTGTTGAGCCCAAACACGCTATATCTGCTGTGAGTTGCTGAGGAGTTGAGTGCCCGCAGAATACTTGATCTTGAAGTATCAGGTCAAGGATACCATGTCAGGAAAATACCACCGAAAAGTTATATCAAATTTCACATCAATCGAATATGTGGAAGTTAGTGAAATCTCTTCGTCAACTGGGAAAAGGCTGATTATCTTTACACGCCTGAACAGATCTTTTCATAATATATAGCTAAGAATCGCCCGACATGATAGCTTACAAACAAAAAAAAACGAATCAAAATCGGACTATCGTTTGGAGATTCCGCAGAGACAAAATAATAACACCCGATAGGTAATAACTTATCTATTATTAAAAATGTATTTGTGAGAATTGTTAAAGTAGTCGTAGGTAGCTTTAAGAGTTGATTACCTCGGGTCTGTAAATCATGAACTGCTGGTCGTGATTGTACAATCTAACGGACTGCAGCTGATCTCCAATTGGCATTTTCCATTTGCAGGTCAGTGTCCACCCTAGTTCCTTTACACGTTCGGATGAGATGTCAACAAATATCGGACTCAACTGAGCGCTGGATACACCTGTAGATAAATCCAATAAAAAAACCAAGATGTCTTTTATGAACCATTCGTCTATCGTTTATGAAATGTTATAAATGCGAGTTTTTTTTTTTGTTTGTTTATTTTCTAATAAGAATCGATAGTTACACATAGTAAATTAGTAAATAATTATTTATTTAAAAATAATACATTAATTTGATCTCTACTCTACCAACTTATATTTTTTAAATATAGATATTATTAAGCAGAGTCACCTATACTTAAGCGTAAACAATAAATGGAAGTACATAATTCACATCCAAGTCAACAGATGTCGCCCTCCCGGCACGTTATATCGCGCTATCAATATTTGCCGTTAGCGATCGGGCTTCGGAGATGTTTAAAATTAGAATCATACTTACCTGGCGTAGGGGACACCGTGATCACGAAGGCGGTTCCCCCAGGGCGAGGCCTTTCCATTGCACTGCGGTTAGGTTGACCCTTGCGATTACCCCTAATGTGGGTAACTCGGACGCGTAATTTTTGGTAGTGGGGACTGCGTACGCGCTGTCCCCTAACATAGTGTTGTGAAAAAAAAATAGCAAGAAAAAAGGCACGAGGCACCCTAGCAAGTGTAGAAAGAAAGCACTGCTTGCTTTTTACAGTCGTTTACGCTAAGAGAAAGCCCGGCGATTGGCCGTTGCAACGTCAAAATTAACATTTGACGTTACAACAACCAATCACCGGGGCCTTCTCTTAGCGTTCTCTCTTTCGTTTCGGGAGTACGCAACGAAGCGTTTGCATCTTGGCTAGGCTCCCGGTTTCCTTCCACTTGCCAGTTGCCAGATGATCAGCCATTGGCATTGGCAGATTGGCCGTTTTGGGCTTTTGGCATGTTGAGTTTCGGGCATACTGAGTGTACTGACTCTTGATACTGACCGAGTTACTGTACTGACTGACATTGAAACCTGTATTATAAGGGCTCTTGGCTTGGTTACGTCCTTTTTTTAACCGGATAATTGTCCGTGTTAAATTTAAATTTATATATTACTGAAATTTGGATTCGCAGTATTATGTTAAGTATTACATACACCTACGTACGTACGTATGTTACGTACACACACACGCACCGGATACCGATCCGGTGACCAATTTTCACCTTCACTCGGCGTAACGGACGCCACCGGTTCAGCGTAAGAAACAAAGTGCGGTCAGCTCCACACTAGTGTGAGTGTGCTGACGTGTGTGACGCTACTGGATCTTTTGTCCGTTTTCTGTATATTGAGTGCCGGTATCTATATTTTTATACTTAAAATTAATAATGGATTACGTAGACATGGATTTTTTTTAATACCTTTGGTATAAAAATTGAGTTGCACTGGGGGACGACACCAATAATATAGGATGTACCCACAATACTTTTTCTTGTATGAACAGTATGCCAACAACAGTTTTTTCCTTAGGTACTATTCGACAACATCACAACTTAGCAACCAGTTTAAAACTGACCCAAATAAACGGCACTCGGAGCTCTTTATTAATGGGCCGTTTTCCGATGAAATAAACGAACGTTTACAGGAGCTCTAAATGTCGTCAGGAGGCAGGCAGGCTGATGACAGAGAGCCTGATTTGACGAGACGGTGACAGTGACGTGTACTCTGACGCTGATGGCTGACCGTCCTCTCCCTCCATTAATGGGACCAGGACGGTAAGGTCCATCTGGGATACTAAAAGTTGACGTAATTTATTGGTATTGAGCACTCCGAAGAAGGACAGGTAAAAACCTTTATACAAGGAGCAAAGCCGCTGTCAGTATAATTATATAATTTCATTTACAAATTAGTTAATAGCATTTACGTTTGACACATAAAACCACAACTTTGTACAGTTTAATCAGACAGTATTCGTTGGTAAGTCCCGCGTGACAAGCCTCTGTTAGAACGCTGTTCACCGCACATTTGCATAATTAATTGTTATATCTACTTGCACTGTTCACGCTTAATATCATAGTATTTACTTAGCCGAACCATTGTACCATTAGGCAAACACGAACTATACTCATCACCTATTAAACAATGGCTTTTATTAAATACTAGTTTTTCTACTAGCCCTCGACTTCGACCGCGCCCCATTTTCTTAGTTATTAAAACAATTTACACAGTCTTTATTGCTTATATATTTTTGTAAGGCATCGAAAATTTCATTTTTATTTTTAATTAGAAAAATCCAATTTTGTATTAATTTGAAGGGAAATACAAAAAAGAACTGTGTTTATCCGATCGCTACTAAACTTTACAGGATCACCCGCTGGGCTAGTCTGAAGGGTGCCTGAAAATTTCGGTGTCGAACCCTTTTGACCCACTAGTTTTGACCAGTAAAAGTGCCCTTTTGACCCACTGTGGGTCAAAACAATATTTTATCAAGAATAGTTAATAATTTTTAGTGCCTTTCTGACCCTACTATTCAATAAAGGTAAACTATAAAATGTACAGTCAGAAATTCGCCTAAATCGGTTGTGTTTTGGAGTTCATTTCATAGGGAACATAGATACATTTATATACATCGATTTTTATACGTAAACATTACTTTGAAAGATTAATGTACATGTGCCTAGTCGCTGTCAAGCTTTTGTAGACTCAAGAGCGAATAAAAGAGAGCATACATTGTATCGTCAAATCCGTACTATACTAATATTATAAATGCGAAAGTATGTTTGGATGTTTGTAACACTTTCACGCAAAAACTACTGAATCGATCACCATGAAATTTTGCATACACGTTGTCTGGAACACCAGAAAAGACATAGAGTACCTTTCATAGTTAAACGCGGACGAAGTCGCGGGCACCAGCTAGTAACAATATACTGTAGGAATTAAAGTAAGTCAGTGCGCAATGTTCACATCATACTAAGTCTACCGAATACTATTTACAGATATATAATTTTAATATTCAGCCACATGCTTATGTTATGCTATGTTCACCACTGTCATTGTTTAAATGCTGCGAGAAACTATCCATTATTATACAAAAATACAAAATAATATGATTGATTAGGGGATCATTGACTTCGCGATATACTCAATTTTAATTTTAAAATGAAATGAATAGAATGAAAAATAACCGAGTTACGTTAAATATATGTAACGTTTATTATACTTAAATCTATATTCTCCATAGAAGAGACACAACGGTGTTTTTCTTTCGTTCTTTTAATACTTATTTAAGGGTTTTGAGTTTATAACAAAAAAAAATGTTCATATAAAAAATATTATAATTATAAGCACTTCCTTTTCTTTGGTATTTTACCCTAATCAAATTAGGTACTGAAGTTTAAGTTTTCACTTTGAACATAGACATAAAATACAATAAAAATATCAAGAACCTTGAAAAAAAATCCTTGCAAGAGTTCGTTTTGATTGAGTGAGAATACTCGTAGTTTTAAAAATTTTGCAATTAATTTTCATAAATCTTTCTTAACACTGAAGCCTCATGATTTATGTTCGTTTTTATCTTTATGTTTTAGTATTTTCATTATTTAAATTAGACAAATAACCGAAGACGAGGGGAAGGCGCCATCATACTTCATTAAATTTCATTATAACTGGATCACTTCAATTCAGTCCTTAAATATTATTCGACGCGATACACTGTTTTTTTTTAGAGATTTTGTAGGTTACAAAAGTGAAGCCGGTACCCATATTGAATTAATAAAATACATTGCAAATACTAATCAGATAGTTATTTTTTCACATTACTCTTGTTCAGTTTTCCGTAAATATACGTTACGCTGGCCTGTATTTCTGTCACAATATCAAATAAATCACGAGTAAAATAATACTGTAAAAATTTGCTACTAATAAGGGAACAAAAAAATACAAGCGAAAAGTCACACGTTTAAAAAAAGGATTGTTTTGTTTTTTGCTATTGCTGCCTGATGACAGATGGCTACCGTCGCGTAGAAACACAAGAAATATCAAGAAGATGCAAGTAAGTACTCTGTGGACCACGAATATAGGTCAGAGACGCTCAGGATATGAGAATTGGCTCTGGCATAAAGGATCTTTCCAAGCATCGAAATCCAATAGCACTATTATTTTATAGTAGTCTTACATACGGTGATGGTTACTGCCACCAGACAGGTTGCCTACTTTGTGACTGTAGTCACATTGTGCTTTATTTATTGTCATAGAATAATTTTATTTTAGAGCACCCGACCAAATTGAAGTTGCCGTGTTATACGCAGTCCCGGCTTTCTTAAGACTAAAGAGACATCGCTTAATTCGCTCAATTGGCTAGTCGTGCGCGCTCTAATACTTTAATGTAGCATATTTAGGGCATCACTTGTGAAGATATTCGTGAATACGTTTTGTGTGAATGAGGAAATACACATTATTTCGGTTGGTTTAAATGCTTGATTTTGTGGGTAAGTTTTGGTAACAAAAAGCTCTGAAGTAAAGTGACCGATACTGTGAAAAACAGAATGTCATGTCACCTTCTATTTTATCAACCGACGAAAAAGAAAAAAACGAAGAAGGTTCTCAAGTCGACGCGTATATATTTTTTTTATGTATGATCACGCATAACTTTTTACAGAGTATGCCGATTTTGATTTTTGGAAGGAAGTTGGTCTCATATAAATTTGGGAAAAAAAATAATTATTATTTTTATTAATTGTCTTAACTTAAGTTGTCAATGGATTTTAAATCTAACATTAAAAAAATCAAACTATTTCCAGACCGCAGTCCATCATGGTTTACTTTTCATATATTTTTATTTTTGGCATTTGTTGGATTCATGTATTATTGTCAAATTAAATGTGTAGAGAGACAATTGCATATTATTTAATTTATGAAATTCATAATAAAGTATCTTACTAATTCAGAATAAACACGTCCGTTAATATGTCGTGCATGTTTTGTAACAAACTGCTTTCAAAGTCGGCCATCAAACAATTAAGTAGTCATGGTGTCCCTTTGAGAGACTGTTTATTAATAGTAATAGGTTTAAATTGATGGTTATTAAAACTGCTTGGAGTATGCATTTGTGTGAGAAAAAATGCAAGAAGCTGCGAATTGTACACCATTCATAGATGGTATATATCCATTATCTCAAATGTTAGTAGCATAAAATGTTTTGTTTTTATAAACGTGTACGTAGAATTTCTCATTTACTTAATCAAGCCTAAACAAACTTGAATGCCGTTATGTTTTGAGGAACTGTAGAGTAACGATATCAATTTGTGTGTTGAGACTTTCTATAAAACCATTAACAATATAATTATTAACAATATCCCGACCAAATATGTTGGAAATGAAAATCGTTTCCCAATCTGGTATTCTAGGGCGCTAATAAAAATTACCAAAGAAAAGTTAAAATACCATAAAAAATGGAAAAAGTATGGGAGAGTTGGTGATCGTGCTGCTTTTCAGCTTTTACGGGATCGGGAGAAACGCGTGCAGCGAGTGTGCTACGACAGTTTTATATCTAGAGCAGAAAGTAATATTAAACGAAGTAGCAAATACTTTTGGTCTTTTGTTAAGGCCAAAAAAGGCTGCTCTGACTTGCCCGCGACAATGACACTAAACAATATATCATCTGGCGATGCCGAGGAAATATGCGATTTATTCAATAAATGTTTTCACTCTGTCTTTGAACCTGACATTGATCCCAAACTTACTTTCAACACTTTCAGCGCACAACCAAACATTCTGCAATCTAATTCTACTCTCATCAATTCCATTAATATCTCTGTGGAGACCGTGAAAAACTATTTAAAAAATTTGGACACAAATAAAGGTTCTGGCCCGGACAACATACCACCAATTTTTCTTAGAAATTGTCATGAGCATCTTGCTGTACCCTTATTCATTCTATTTAATCTATCGCTGAGCACTGGTACGATGCCTAAAGTCTGGAAGCAATCCCATGTAATTCCTTTATATAAAAATGGTGACAGACACAACATTGCTAATTATAGACCTATATCGAAACTTAACACTATTGCCAAATTATTTGAAAAAATTATATATGATCAAATTTTTCCCCTATTAAGGCCTACAATTATCAACCAACAGCATGGATTTATAAATAAAAAATCCACTGAAAGTAATGTTTGTGAATTTGTGCATCAGGTTGCCTCTGCGATGGAAACTGGTTTCCAAATGGACGCTATTTATACCGATTACTCGAAGGCATTCGACAAAGTAAGGCACTCGGTACTGGTGCGTAAGCTACAAATAGCCGGTATACACGGGGATCTTTTACGATGGATAAAATCCTATCTTCGTGAACGAAGCCAAGCAGTGACAATTAAAGGGTTTTGCTCCTCCTTTCTTCCGGTCACATCTGGCTTGCCCCAGGGCTCGCATCTGGCTCCCCTATTTTTCAACTTATTCATTAATGACATTATTGATATTTTTGACCAGTCCAATTTTCTATTATACGCTGATGACATGAAGATTTTTAGAAAAATTAAAACAATATCTGATTGCATGGCCCTACAAAGGGACCTCGATAAATTTATGAGTTACTGTAAAAATAACTATTTGGACCTTAATATTAAGAAATGTAATGTAATTACTTTCTCTAGAAACCCTAAGCATATTAAATATGAATACAATTTTGACCATGTTAATTTAACGCGTGTTATAGTTACGAAAGACTTGGGTTTACTATTGGATAGTGGATTGACATTCAACGAGCATCTTGACTACATAATCTCCAAAGCCAACCGCATGCTCGGATTTGTTCTAAGAGTCAGCAAGGATTTCAAGGCCAGTTCAACCCTCTCTCTCTTATTCGACGCCTACGTCAGACCTCTACTCGAGTACGGGTCTATTGTTTGGAACCCGCAATATAAAACTCAAATTAAGAGGTTGGATAGAGTATTTAACTTGTATTTGAAACATCTTCAATACAGATTTAACAATATACCTACGTTCGCGTCCCTTGGTCATAGACGAGTTCAGAAAGACCAATTGTTTTTATACAAGATTATGAATAATTATATTGATTCACCATTATTATTAAGCAATATTGGATTGAGTTGCCCTCGAATAAATTCACGCCGTAAGTGTTCGTTATACATTCCGTTCTGCAAAAGGAATTATACAAGCAATACCTTTTTGCATCGCTCCTGTAAATTTTATAATGAACACTTGCTAGATCTGGATATTTTTGGTTGTCCTATAGGAGCCTATAAACGAAGCCTTAAACAAGCTCTCGAAAATATAGTTTTGTAGTCTCCTTTTTGTTGCAGCCAGTTTATGTTTGTTTTGTATGTTATATGTTATTTGTTAACTGGTTTATTTGTTTGTTTTTCTCTTTCTTTTTTTGTGTAATTCTTACCTTTTTGTATGTTTTCTACCAGCTCCAATATTCTTGTGTGACTTGTAATTTATAATATGTTTTAGTAATTTAGTGGAAACTTTGCTGATTTATGTTTTTCTTGTATGTATATATATAATGTGTAGCGAGATATTGTATGTTTCCCTAATATAAATAAATAAATAAATAAATAAATAATATAAGTAGGTATATACATATCTGTAGAATAATATATTATAGGGAATTTAAAATCTACAATTTATGTTTTGTTATGAGAGAATTTAAAAAGTTGAGCTCCCATGCTTTTTATTTATTTCTCAATAAGCTATGCTCTAAATAATACATAAAAAAAGCAGTCTCTGCATCCGTCTGCACTCTCCTAAAATACATACTAATATTATAAATGTGTAAGTAACTCTGTCTGTTACATTTTTACGCCTTAACTACTCAACCGATCATCATTAAATTTTGCATACACGCTGTCAGGGATACCGGAAAGGACATTGGGTACCTTTCATCCAGAAAAAGTATTGTTCCCGTCGGATCATCTAAAATTTAAAAAAAAACTTAAGGTTTGTCAAAAGTGTAATAGCAATGCACGTGTCAGACGTTATATTATTTAAGTATTTTTTATTTTTCAACGCGGATGAAGTTACGGGCACTAGCTAGTATGTACTTTTTAATGCGTAAAGTCACTACAAGTACTTACAAGTAGATATGTCACTATGAATTAGGTACTGTAATATTCCGAAAGGTTTATCTTAAATGCCACTGAAAGGTTAATACAGATATATTGAAGCTTTCTTTTGAGTAGGAAAACTTTCTCGTAGGAGTAGGAAAACAAATATTATAAAGAGAGAAGATTTCTATGTTTGTAATGAATAAACTCAAAATCTACTGGACCGATGTTGAAAATTCTTTCACCTATAGAAAGCTATATTATCAGCGAGTAACATAGGCTATATTTTATAAAGTTACGCGGGCGAAGTTGCGTGCAACAGCTAGTTATTTATAAGTATGTTAAGGAATCAGAAACACACTATTTTATATTGAGTCACAAATGACGCACCTCTAAATTTGTTAAAAAGTTGACAATTAAAAACTCACCTAACAATAAAAACCACATTAACGGTTTCCCACCCATTTTGCCTTCAACACAATTGTTCCACTGTGTAACAAAATCCCGCAGTACAATGAAACAGGTCCGAAATAAACAGTAGCGGCTTCTCAACTGTCCTTCCAAATCCTGCGCATGCGACGATTCTAAACTAAATGAGCGTGTAATATACGTTCGCTTAATTAATGTGCGCTGTTTTACATAATTCTATATTTAATTGTACTAAGTCTCGGTATTAGCACTTAAGCTATTCTAAGTCTATAGTATGAATATTGGCATTTCAAGGTCTTCTTGCAAGGCCTTCTCAAAACAAAAAGTCAAACAAAAATATATTTAGTTGATATTAATAGCGAACACAGACCTTAGTGTGTCGTTTCTTGGAGTCAAATAATTTATACAAATCTAAAAGCACACTGTGAGTATGAAAATCTAGATATAAGTAGCTACATCAACGTCCACTCCTTTCTACGGTAGAATTTAGAATTTTTCTCTTCAACTAAGTAATATTAAAAAACAAAAAAATAGTGAATTGGGCCAGCCATTCTCGAGTTTTACGCTATATAATAGCAACACAATTAGTGATTCATTATTTCTATTTATATAGATTAACAATATCTTAATAGATCACTGTTTTTAGCCAAATATAAAATAGGATCTTTAACATAGAATACTAATAGGATAACAGGCACTAAAATAAATATTAAATAAAAATAGTGTCGCTTAAATAATTAATGGCAAATCGGTTCACACTAATCGAGTGAGCGTTCAATAATAAAGTTGACTCGCGTATGTTGCTGCAGTTAAATGTTTTAGTAGTTTAACAAAATGGTTACTTATTGATTTATATCTATTCTTCATGTGGTGTTATGTTTGAGCTTTCTGTAATATAAATCATTTCCTGATTTCATTTTTTCCATAGGGCATAAATAACGCTTACAACATGTATGTATCCGTGAAAATGTATAAAAATAAAAATGGTAAAACTATAGATTAAATTATATTTCATGACACGTATCACTCACCTTCAAAACCACTGTCAAAATAACAAATTTTGTTAGAGCTTATATCATAAATTATACATTAATGTTTTCAAAGTTAGGAACATAATTATTTTTAGCGAAGTGTAAGTAAGTATATAATATTTTATTATTTTGAAATGTATTAAAAAATAATTGCTTAGAATAAGCTACAAGTATGTTTTTATTATTTACCTATTTTATTATTTTTCTAATAAATAAGTAAATAATAATCTATATTTATAATATTATAAATAAAGATTTGTATGTTTGTAATGAACTCAAAAACTAAAGGGCCGATTTTAAAAATTCTTTCAACTATAGAAAGCTACGTTATCAGTGAGTAACAGTCTAAATTTTATAAAGTTACGCGAGCGAAGTCGCGTGCAACAGCTACTAAAAAATAAAATTAAAATATTTTTTTAAACACATCGATTTTTAGAAGAAAAAAAATTTCTACTAATTTAAAGTTATTACGTAAACTTCGTTATAGGTTGGCTCCATCTGACTTTAAGTTGACATTAAAAAAATACGTCAGCTAAGTTTATAAAATTAGAGTAGTTCACGATGAGACCTTCGCTGAAATGTGTAGATGATTTTTTTTTTGTAACACAGCCTTGATGAAAATCTATACCTGTAATCCGTCGAAATATCGGTCGTCCTCGCCGTCGGCCGTGTCCGGGATAAACAGGATTAAAATTATAAACAGCTTTAAAATTGAAAACGCTACAGGCTCTCCCAATTCTGCGGAAGGACGGATTAGTTAAGGTTTACTGTTAACGGAATATTTAATACTTACCGACAAGGATATTCTGCAGCGTATGGATTGTAACGTGCATCTTGATGTGAAACTTATTTATTAGCTAGTATTTTATAAAGGTATATATTTTGAAATTTTACACAGAGTGTCACTTTCTATTTGGTAGGTTTTTTTTTAATAATAAACTAGCTGCTGCTTGCGACTACGTCCGCGATGAAAAAAAAAACTAAAATATCTTATAAATTAAAATATCTTTGGGACTACGATGACCATGGCGGCGTCACCATCTTTTTATATTTACATATGATCTCTCGGCAACAGTCATTTCTTTCTGAATGTCTTTTCCGGTATCCCTGACAACGTGTATAAAATTTCATGATGATTGATTGAGTAGTTAAGGCGTAAAAACGTAACAGAAAGACATAAAAAAAAGAAATATTTCGTTAAAAAAATCGACATTTAAAATTGTGATACGGCATGGGCTCGTTCGTATTGATGAATCAAAATTGCTAGAGAAAACTTTTCGACCGGTGAGTCCACACGTGCCTATGTTTCGCTACATAAAAGAGAAAAACCATATCGCAGCGGAATCCGGTTCAAAAGGGATTGAAGTTTTTTAAATTGAACTGATTAGCGAAGTGGAAAATTACAAAGACTGTTCGAGTGTCCGTCACACACAAACGGTGCCCGAGGCGATCAGTTTACTACGAGTATGGTACCCCCTGTTACACTCTTTGTGATATTTTTTAATGCTTAATTCTCTCACTTTCGGAATAGTATCTAATGTTAACAAAATCGGAAGATCAAGTTTAATGATGTAGCTACATATGAGTAAGTATATCTATCATGTTACTAGAATAGCGCGTATTATTTCAATTAATTTAACTTTGTGATCTTTTTCAATGTTGGCGTTGTCTATAGGTAAGTTTTTTTTAGTCTCTCACTTTAAGAATAGTAATGTTAACAAAATCAAAACAAAAAAATAATTTCTTATTGCATCTGCAATAAGAAATTATTTTTATAAAATATATCCAACACTAACTAAATCAATAATATCTAATGAAGAATAAGAATTATATTTACAAGTATAACACATTAAGTATTGTTAAGTTACAAATTTTTGAACTCTATGAACAATTATTTAGTTAAATAAAAACATGTCTAGATAAATATTTCTACACTTTTAATGTAGTTTTTGACGAAAAAGAAGTTGCTTGAATGTTTTCATGTCGTTATACTAAATACTGAAAAAAAAAACCCAATAGAATTTGGCTAGTAAAACAATTAGTTAGATACCTCTTCCAGAGCGAATTTGAAGATATTTTTTTGTAATTTTCATTCATAGTGTCTCGTTTATAAGCTTTTTTTTTAAAATTAAATTTACAAAACGACGCATGAAATCCTTTTACTAAAGTATAACGACACTATCAAAATCGAAAAGAGGCTAAAAATCTAAAAAAGCGGCCGCCAGATGATGTGGAAAATTACGCTTGTTAGGGCTACCGTTTACTTATGTACGAGTATACTCACTTTAAATCAAGAAATTTTAAAAGTTTTCACTTTAAATCAAGAAATTTTAAAAGTTTTCACTTTAAAAGAAGAAATTTTGTATATGTTTAGCACTAGTGCTTTCTTTATTACATATTTTTTATAATAAAAACTTAAAAACTATTAAAACTATTATTTTTTACTATAAAACTTTGTAATACTTATATCTAAACACAAATATAAAATTTATATGACTGTGTTTCTTCATAAGTACTTACGATCACAATGTAATTTTGTCAGGGTTAAGGGTCACGGGGTATATTGTAAAATACCTTTCATCCTGGACAAAGTACTGTTCCTGAGGTATTATAAAAAAATTAATATTTCAACTCCCCGTGAAAACGAATGAGCAATAAAGATGGAATACTTATATATTTCTACGCGTAAGAACCAAGGGGCGCGAATGAAGACACGAACAAAAACTAGTTTTTAATTAATACCCGCCCTTGGATTTGTCTCCCAATCGTTTTTCTTCATAAGAATCTTCCTCGGACTTTAAGGAATATTTAAAAAAAAAAATAGCCGAATCTAGCTGTTCTCGAGTTTTGCACTTAGCAACACAAGTAGCAATTAATTTTTATTCATACGGATATTATAATTTCATCAACTATTTTTTATAAGTTACTAGCTGACCCGGCGGTCTTCATACAAATTGTATGTGAAAATAATATTTCCGTTGTTTCAGTAGTTATTCTGCTATTTGGGACGGAGACAAATTCAATAAACTTAATATCATAAAAATCAGTCTAATCTTTCTCGAGTTATAAATGGTATAACTAACATGACCTTGTTTTATATTGATTTCAATTATATATAAGTTTTTATAGGACTTCAGACAATAATCCAAATATTAAAAAAAAATGGTGCAGTAAGTATGCGTTTCGCCTACATTCTTTGTGTCATACCCAGACTATCGGAGCTTAAACGTAGCACGGCTGAGTGGCCTTTGCGATCGAATAACCTTTTATCGGTGGATGTACTCTAACATTTTGTAACTACAATTATATATTTACATGTTGCTAAAATCACAACACAAAGAAACTGTTAATTTAAATAATAATTTATTTAAGAAATTATAATATTTAGAGTATAAAATATTAACATTCTCTTGAGACTATGCGAAATTATCGAACGACGCGAAATAAAATTTATTTCACCCATCGATGTAATATCGATAAATTAATTATATATCGATATATGTAATATATTATTATAATATTCTAGAAACTTATATAAAAAATTCCCCTAAGGGACTCAAATTTTAAAATATTATTAAGTTTTCTTGGACTATTAGTTAAAAGTCTTCCACATGAGCTATAAAATGTTTAGAAATTCTTGAAAGCGAATTATTAAAATCAAAATGGCCGTAAAACTTAATTCCAGCACTAATGGACCAAGAGGTGATTAATGTCGGCGTCGACATTACTTTAATGAGGATTAATTGAATCCTCCAGCGTCCCTGTAATAGCCTTCTTAATTATTCTTTTGGATGAGCTCTTAAGACTTTGCTGATCTGAGGCGAAAATGTTTCGGTGTCAAACTCGTGTTTTTCACTTTCTTAGCACAAATTTTGGATTAGACAAATTTAGACATAACTCTAAAAGATTTTCTCAAATAAAATTATTTTTTGCCTCTAAATTGATTCAAAAAAATGTCTCTAAATTGACACAGTTAGATTTTTATATGTTAATATGTTATTTTATTTTATTATACAAGCCCTCCAACGAGGCAGGCATCAAACAATATAGCAACGTTTAATAAGTAGCACACAAGTAATAAGGATGCTGCCGCAATTATAGGAAGCACAACCTGTAAGTTGTGTCATTGACCTGTCATCATCAACATTGGCCTATAAGCGTCATCATCCTGCTTAATAGGTATTATAAATGCGAAAGTTTGTGAGGATGTATGAATGTTTATTCCTCTATAACGCAAAAACAGTATATCTTTTATAAAATTACTATATATTATGTACATTGATATTATATTTAAGTATTTATTTATTTTAGCATATTTATCTATATTACAGCCGCGTATGTTCTGGGCTTTTGTTAATAAAAAAAGGCAGTATGCATCGCCACTCAGCAGTTCAATAATTCGTATACGTTCAGAAAATGCTAAAATTTAGAGAATCTTAACGAGTTGAAAAGCTTAAAGAGTTGAAATCTAGCATGTCCAAGAGATATCAATTAAATTGGTACCTATCCTATTAAAGGGGATCCGAAAAATTGTTCGCAAAAAATATAAGAAGAGCGAGCGAAATGGATCCGCTTGTAATCCCGAACATACTGTTCGTTAGGTTTAATGAACACGGATTTGCATAATCTTTCCGAACTGTTCGCTGCATGTCCGTTTTTTAAATGTTTTCCGGTGTGCTTTTTAGAGAAGCGAATCACATTCGATCTGTGATCAAGTAATTTTGGTTATATGTTTCTAGATGTATACACAGTAGCGACCCGTTCTGGTTTTGCACAGGTTTAAAATTTTCAAAAATCCTCTCATAGCGAATGATTAATAAACATTATGCTATGCATCCGTTTGCATGTGTGGGTGTTAACGTGTAAATACACGTTACCGAGCTTACTAAGGTGCTTCACTTTATTAGTATATGGAATTCCGTCCGTTGTTTTTTCTAGGTTCATGCCACAACATTTAACATTCTTCAATATAAAAGTCGGCAGGTAGGCTGACAAGGATCCGCCAAGGATTTGAACCTGTGTGTGCCATTTCGGCAACCGAGGATCACTCAACATGAATTGCGTCTTTACTTGTTCCTATTACGCTAAAGGACAATTTTGAATAAGTTACTGCTGTACGCTTGGAAACCCGGCCATTACCATTTCACGGCATTTAAAATGAAAGTGCCTACGCTATGAAGTGGGAGATATTCCATCCTTTTTTACTAACAGATTATTATGTTACTGAACCATATAACAATCAGTTTAATAATGTTAAGTAGATATATAACTAAAAGTATGTATTCATGTATAGACAGACTGACGGTCCATTGGTAGGTGGCAACAGTGGCTTATTAAGACAAGCACCCCCATAGGTGCTGGCGATCTTGTCAGTATTAAGGATAAGGGAATAAGAATAAGGGATATGAAAAATGGACTCTTGAATCCCTTAATCGTAAACCAAAACACAACAGTACATATTCTTTTTGTAAATATCTTAAAATTACCAATACAACGATATCGTAATCTGTGATTTTCATAAGTTTAAGTATTGATATCCTTCTTAATCTGGGATGTCTTAAAATGTATTAATCCTACAAATTCGAATCGCCATAAATACAATACAAATACAAATAGAATCGAATATATATAAATATAAATTGTATTCATAAATATTATTTACACAATATTTTAGTATTTTTTTTGTAATTTTTTTGTAATAGTAATAGTCCAATCATTCCTAAATTGAACTAGCGGGAATAGATAATTATTTTTAGTATGACTGCATCGCTTTAGATTACTAACGTTTCCATGAACGTTTAAAAAAAAACTCAATAGATTTTCAATATAAAAACATATTTTATGTGATAAAATATATTACATATTTCCTAAAGAAAATATATTCAATAGAAGGAAGTCATAAGTAATTGAAGAAGAGGTTTGCACCTAATAGCAAATCACAGTCTGCAATGCGCTGCGGTAAATGGTGGAATAGATTCTTGGCGTCACAAGTCCGTGGAAATCCGTCGGGCAATTGAAAACTCTTTGTGGGACGAAGTGGGAAATTATTTGAGATTTATAATATCTGGGATATTCACATAGATTTATTATGTGTTAGAAGTGTCTTCAAAGAGTGGAAGTGGCGTCTTTAAAACTGAAGTATAATTGGTCCTTAAATTCTTGAGACTTTGTCTGAAGACAAACGCATTTGATTTAAAAATTATATATAATATAATTTTTTTGACAAACAGACACAACAAACCTAAGCCTTATGAGTGTTTACAATATAAATATATTACACGAGTGATTGCTCCATTGATGGATTTTTTTTTACATTTTTTCTCCACCTAAGTCCATCATACGTGCACTTCTTTAATTTGTAATATTTTTACAAAAAAAAAAGACGAAAGAAGAAAAGACGTATTTATTTATTAATAAACTTATTTAGAAGTTTGACAAGACGAAGTTTTTATAATCTTTTATATAAAAATAGCAGACCTTTGATTCTTAAAACGTATTGGCCAGAAATATCGCTTTTTAAGTAAATTTTTATTCGACTCAAGATAAATTTTCAAACTTTCAAGGCACCGTGAAGAATCAAACTTTACTTATAAACTTAACCGAGATAAAGTCAGTTCTAAGTTGTTATCTGAACATGTAGCGCTTCCAGTAAAGGTATATCCCTTGAAGAGATTAGGGTTAGAGGTCTTTGGGGGCTTCAGTTATATCTAATCTTTTCCTACATTCAACTATTTGTATTTTATTCTATTCAAAGTTTGTTTTGAATTACCAATTCAAATTGATTTCATTTTTTTGTATAACTTCCTTTTGGGCTACATGTTTCTTTCAAAAACGCGTTGAATATTGTTCCATTCTATTACTTAGACGTATTGTAAGCTCTACATTCATTTATATTGTTAACAAATATTCAGTTATTAACTTGGCAACATTACGGAAGACCACAGTGAAATGATAACACTGGAAATGTTATGTTTTGTTATGTGAAGGGGTGAATAAGGCATGCCAAACCCAATGCTCTATCGCCATCGTGTTCTATAATAATATCCTTTATTCTATCAACGTCAGCAGCGCATTGAGATCCCAAGTTGGGTTTTTTTATGTTACAGGTTACAGGCGACGGTAATCTAAATAATTAACTATAATGTATCTGTATCATGGTAAAATTTAGGCAAAGCTTAAGCGAACGATCTCTATGATCGAGAACATAAGTATCGGCTATTTATTTATTATTAGCTTTTGCCCGTGACTTCGCCCGTTTTCTCAGGTGATGAAATATTTATTCAATCTTTATTTCTCAATTATTTTTGTCAGTCATTAAAGGTCAGGTATTTTATTTTTCAATTATATTTACCTCACAAACAGTACTTTTTCATGGATGAAAGGTTTACATACCGAAAATGTTACATACATGAAGGTTCGGTATGTAAAAAATAATGAAGAAGTTAAAGCCTAAAAAACAAAGAAACTACATCAACAAAGAACAAACTCCCATTTATAATGTTAGTTAGAATTATTTTGTTCTTGTATAAAGAAATCAGCAATCACTAGAATCAGATGAGATACATAATAATATATACAGACACAACTTATAAGTAACCAATAAGTATTGCTAAAAATTAAATATGATATTTTTTACTCAATTTTTTTTGACAAAAGTTCTATACGTTCGGATAAGTTTTATAAGGTTACACCTCGAATGAAAGTAACACGGATGTATAATACAAGAACTTGGGAATTATTTTTTGCTTGGTTACAAATACTGTTGGGCTACACTCATCGTAGTCATCGATAGTCATACCCATACATTCTAGTTTTACGCTAACCCATATATTCTGATCGTGTATGTGCTGTGGTACTAAACATTTTTGCAATGCAACAGGCAACACGTGTATTTCTTGTTTTCTGTCAGTTAGTTACAATTCCGAACAGGGGCGGCCATTGTTTTCGCTCACAAAGGAAAATGTTGGTTACCAACTGAATGCTTTCAACCTCTTTTTTTATGTATACAGCGTAAGCTCTATACAGCTGATTAATTCGTGTAATTTTACATTCATCGCTTGTGAAATGTTGTTTTTTTTGTTTCTAAAAAAATGGCACACATTTTTCTCTGTTTTATACGTTCATTAAAGCGAGTGTCGGGTATGTTCTTGAAACTGCATAACAACGAAATAATTTTAATTGGTTTTTTTAAACTTTTTGTAAAGACTAGGAATTTGTTTTAAAAGAGGTAATTAATCCGAATCCGAATAGCTAGAATCTTGATAATTAAATATTCCAGATACTTGGAGTCACTCTAACTAAGCTCACTCTATTTTTACTCAACATATGCGTGAATAATCAAGAAAGAAATGAAATTTTGCCCATAATTGATAAGCGTTACAATAAGTTATTATAAAGAAATAAGGGACACGCTTTGATAATTATGATTTAACGAAAACAACTGCTAAAAAAGGAAAAATTTACTTTAAGAAGTAAGAAACCTGTATTTAAATAATTACTTTTTATACAAGATGAATTTTTTTTTACCACACCTGGTAAATAAGATAGAAAATTTTACTAAAAATAAAATTCCTTTATTTTTTAATAGAAACTAAACCTCATTCAAAGATTTTTGAAAATATACTCGCCACACCCGGAAATTGAACCGGCATAATTCCAAAAAGTAACAGCCTATACTTTTATGACATCAATCGATAGTCAATCATAAGGATCAAATATCTCTAACAAACATGGTAAATTAAATGAAAGGAAATCTTCGGGTAAGAGATCCAGGAACTTCAATCTGATTTGAGTATAATTATTTTATAAATATTAAGATACTTGAACATTAATGTTATCTCGACTTTTACGTAATAGGAGAATAATCTTCCAGAATTATCTCATGTAAGTATCGTTATCTAAAATCGTTAGGTGCTAGCAAACAGATGTTCAATCAATCTTTAAACCTGTGTCCCGATTAACATTTTGAATTAATTCCGAAGCTGAGAGGCGCGGGCGGTCGGCTTCTAAAGGAAAATTTAAATTTCAAACTCGAATTCAAACATGGCGGTTCGCAATCTCCCTCGCATTCGATTGTCAAAGACTTACCCTGTAAGCTTCTTATACGAATAAGAAGATTTCGCCACAGTATCCCCCGTCCCCGTCCGGAAACCCCGAAACTCCACTTTGTAGCTTTAAAAAATTTAATCACAATTTAGTTGATGCTGACGTCACTGGGGCTGACCCCAAAGTAAACTTGTATCGGATTGGAAATACTACTCTTTGAGGTTGCATTTTCGGTTAAAAGATTAAAAAGATTATATAAACCTACTCTTACAAGCACAACATGTTACCCTATCAATGTATTCCTTATATGATCATGATAATTAAAATTACGTAGCTTATAATATCCTCATAAATAAGCGTATGTGCGCACTTAGCGGCCAGGTCGCGGCGGCTAATGAGATTAGTTTAGTTGGCCAATGAGAGAGGTTAGTTGCGTCGATGAATCCAAAGGGAGGCCAATCTGGCTTGGCCGCGGCGACCTGACCGCTAAGTATCGTACATGCGCGTACGATGATTGACTCGTGCTCCCACCGAACTGTTCTAAATCTATAATCAGAACCATTATGTTTCGCAACATGTAAATTTTTAAATTGAAACTATATTTAATTATTTTTTTCTTGATGAGCAAGAAATTTAATTATTTAAGAGCAATGAAATAAATGCAAGATGGCGTTAGTTAAACTGAAAGAAAGGTGGTTAGATGAATCAAAGGTGTAAATTACGTTACAGAAGGCTTACTCGAAAATAATGAAATCTCTAACGGCTCGGCAATCAAGAGGTTTTAGAAGGCAACGCAAGCCGGTTTACTGAAATGTCCAAAGCGAAGGGAAACCAAATTAAGTAATTCGCGCTTGTTGAATATTATTTGTTTGGGGTTTGCAAAAAAATATTTCAAGAGCAGCTTTTCAAAGAGCCTTCCTATAAAGTACAAATTTGCATCAGAAACAGTCCGAAGGGACTAAAAAAAAAATTACTCATTTGGCCTCACTTCATTCGTTACAATGGTCAATAATTTTGGTTAAAAATAAAAATGTATATCACGATTTTCTAAATTTTGTTTAAACCGTGACACTATCAAACATTAAAATAAAGATAAAATAGTGTAAAAAAAAAATTAAGCTACAAAAATTGTTGTAGAGTTGAAGGTAAAGAAATCTTAACATGTTCTTACGCAAAATACATTATGTAGGTACGTTTGCATTTTGTCGGTTGATAATGTGTCTAAAGAAGATTATTTCTTCTGTTTTAACATTAACTCTTAATAAAAAATATTAGCTCTTATAAGAGCTAAAAACTCTTATTAGTCAGAATCAGACTTCCTAAGAAACTGACTTTTTCCACTTAAAAACAAAAAAATATATCTGACAAACGCGTTCAAATATGAAATAAAGGTCAAAAATATTTCTTACTAAGTAATGAAGAGTGCTATAATTGCTTAAAAGTATAAATAAATACGCAGACTCATTTATTATAGTTAAGGCTAACTTACAATAGAACCTCATTATCAGTTCAATTATGTTGAATTTGGCCAAAATTGTTATTAATCAAATTTATAAAGTGTAAGTTAATAAAGCTGAATGAGCAATCTATGTTCGCTATATGATGATTGATAACGCAAATTAGTTTCTGGGCTTAAGGCGCCCGGATTTGTAATCGCAAACAAATTAGTACGCTTAATTTATTTGCCACGACAGAAATCTATGTTCTGTGAACGCGAGCATCATTAGCGTGCCGGCTCGCTGCGTCGAATTTATAAAATAAAACGAATAATAATTAATTGCTTTATCGGGAACTTTAAAATAAATCCTGTGAGTACCGTTATTAAAAAATGGGGTGTAACTGTGTCGTGGAAACGGTCATGTGTTTTACTTGAATACGTTACGAGTGATAATTTCTTTGAGAGTAATATAATGTGTATATATCCAACGAATTCGGATATGCCATATATAATGATATTTTTCTAGTGGTTATGATGACACAGTTGATTAAAACAGAATTGGGTTTCTCTGTAAGCAAAATTTGTATTTTGATAATTCATACATTTACAAAAAATAACATAAGTATAAAAATATCTATCTAGTAACTATACCTGTAAGCAAAGAAACGACATTAAATGTTTTTATTTACAATGTCGATTCCTAATCACTTATATTAACAATTCAGCTTTATATTTTCATTATTATATTTTCAACAAAGAATATATTTATTTTTATAAATTGACTTTTGAGTACATGACAAATCGTTATTTTATAATCAATGGTAGGTTAACAAAATAATTTTCAAGACATTAATAATAAAAAGAGTTTGAATATAAATTAAAGAAAATTAAGTACATATTTTTCTTTACACATATATAACAAAATAATATTTCATCTTTTTTTTTGACAAATCAATTAAACTTAATTTATAGACATAGTTTTGTCAATGAGTAAATGTCACTTCGCGGATAATTCGCATTTTCCAAGAAATACAGGAACACTGAATCAAAAAATACCTATAGGATTACACACTTTTAGCATTACAATAATGCTTTTAGTATGCTATTAGTAATGCTTTTAGTACTATGAGTAATGCTTCAGAAATATTTGTACAAGCGTACCAACGGGAACTTTGGACAGGCGGTATGGTAACGCTTACATTTGCATAAACATAGCTATTGCACACTGTATTAAATAATTGTTATTCTAAGAAACTTTTTAAAATTACTTAAAACAAATGAATTTCCAGACACAATTGTAAGCACCTTGCGTGCTGTATTGATTTCATATTAATTTTAGCATTTACAAATGACGCTTGTGGTTTAGATGTGAATGTAGCTAATAGCTGTATTATATATATTTGATTAATTTAATTAGAAATGTTCATTTATAGTACGAAAACATTAAAGTGCGGACTTAAAACGTCGAACAACAAAAGAAAGTATGAAATGAAAAGCATAGATTTAGTGATGTAGTTTAACGAAACTAGATTTAAGTTCGCTCACATTCAAATCGACAGTTGTCAACTGGTCAGATTTTTAAGTTGTAAGTATAATTAAAAATTAAAGTGTAATTAAGGTTCTGGGGTAATGTTACTTTGATACTTTGATAATATTAAATGTATGATTCTAGAGTTTCAGAAATAAATTTTGAGTTTTAAAACGTTTTTGGTATTAAGATGAATTAGTCATAGTTATTGAAAGATTGTATTTTATTTTGAAAATATATACAATTTTAAAATATAAAATATTAATAATTGAAAGACACATTTTGTATCAGCAGACATGTACAGTCACAGACACAGCTTTTGACAGGACGACGGGTCAACTAGTAAGTATTTGATAAACTTTTCTCCCAGCCATAATCATACATAATCTATATATCATTTTGTCAGACCGTAAAAAAGCGCAAAATTAAATATCTGGGACATGTATTACGTTACAACAGATATGAACTGCTCAATTGATAATGATGGGCAATAATATTGAGACGGTGCCCTGGAATCCTGGCTACGTAATGGACCGGCATCTCCAGTGTAGAACATCTGTTCTGTCTGGCCCCGGATGTACACAAACTTTCAGAGCTAACGGACAACTTTTTTGACATTTCACAACCGAGGGCGAAATTGATAACCCTTAGCTTGTAAGTTGTCATTTTCAGAAATTGTCTATTTTGGAAAAGACGTTTTAGGAAGTTGTCGTTTTCGGAAGTTGTCATTTTAGGAAGTTTCGTTGTCACCCTGAGAGACCTCTAATAGTAAACAGAACTTAAGAAGAAAAATTCACAAATAGATTTTTATTCCTTTCTCCATTAAAAAGTGACTAAAAAGTATTTTATTTAGAATAATTCATCATTTTCTTTCACGATTTAGTCTTCATCTTTTAGTGTGTATTATAAAATTCAATGTGCCTTATTTTTACTTTATGCTATTAATGAAGTGAAATATGGACAAATAAAAATGTAGAAGTAAATAAATAAGACATCAAATCCTAAATGGAGTTCAATTTATTAAAGGATAATTGTTCATTGGTCGAAAAGTCAAGATTTTTCGCCATCGAAGCGAATGCCGGTTTAATTTTCCGGTTAGGGGCTCCTAGGTCAGATGAAGAATGGATTTTGCCCCTTTCAAGCTTGCCCTCATTGGTACTTTTGCAATTTTTTTTATTTCCCTGAAGTCTTTTATACATACATTAAGGGGCTTTCAAATTGTGATTCGTTAGTGCAATGGTTTTAGGTTATATAATCAATACGTATTTAAAATCGCGAACATAGACTTGGTTAAAAAAAAACTGTCGTATTTAAATTTTATAAACAGGATTAAAATTAAATAAAACACATTTAATTGAGTACGGTTGCACGCGTTTGAGATATAGTGTTATAGAGATATGCAGGATTGGTAGGTGGGAAGAAAAAATAATGAACAGTTTTAAAAAATAGCTTGGGATAATAAAGACTATTTAGACTCTTGATGCGTCTTGATCCTAAAAACAGTTTTCTTTTGAATATTCTGTGAATTTCTTTTGAAGGGATAGGCAGAAGTAGAAGCCTGAAAAACTTGCGTTTTACATGTACTATCATGTAAAACTACGAAGACGTATTTATATATCTATTTTTATAGGAGGACTCATAGGAATGAGAAATTTAGAACGATAAACTCTGTTCTTGAATTTAAAGTGGCGATTATTCTACACACAAAAACAGAAAAACGTTAAAAGATAAAAGGAAATAAATAAGTATAGGGTTATAATGTTTATAAATATTGTTTTTTTTTATGTATAGGTTGTCAGACAGACGGACCACTTGATGGTAAACAATTTAAAAGTACCAACATCATAGGTGCTGCAAATGTGCTGCAATATAGGAATAAGGATAAGGGATTAGGAAGGAATAGGTAAATGGACTCTGCCATCCCTTACCTACTCACCGAAATACTACAGCATGTATATGGCTTTTGAAAGGGATTAGTTACTGTCGGCATACGTAGGATGTCCTACCACACTACTTTTCGCAGTCATTACTTATACTTAACGTATCTTATAACGTTGCTAGTGCTAATTGACGACGGTAACCACCTTCCATATAATGACTGTGCTTACCTCCAACCTTTACATTCAAATAAAGCTCACTTCTGTCGACATTATTCAATTCACTCGCTAAGTAATTCGTTTAGAGATAAAAGCTAATTGATACGAGTTGATACATTAACGTAATTGACCTTAATTTGACTCTATGATTTATTATACATAACATGCAAATGATTAGAAAATATTATCCAATGATTTGCATAATCCATTTGCATGTAAAGCCCGAAAGCGTGCATGTTTCGTGGGAAATTTATGCGTGTACCTCTTTATCCGAGAGCTCGGTGTTCAGGTGAAATACATGAAAACCTCGCTTGTTCCTGCTACGCCAATAAACATGTCGGTTTACTGCATGACTCCTCTTCTAAGTTGGGTTTGCAAGTGGTCAGACGCCCGACCGAGAAAAAGAAATGTTTTTAATGACATAATTTTTGTACAATGAATTCATTTTCATCATCATCATTATCGTTATGAGCCTTTGTCTTTCTGCTGGATGTAGGCTTCTCCCAAGGCTCGTCACCACGCTTCCCGCGAAGCCTTTCAGGTCTTCTGTGCATCTGGCCTCAGGGCGTCCCACGCTTTCTAATTCATGGCCTCCATTCGAGCACATTTCTACCCTATCGGGTATCCACTGCGTCGAATGTGACCTTCACATTGCCACTACAACTAACTAATTCTCTTGGCTAAGTCGACAATCTTGGTTCTTCGGCAAATTTCAGAATTTATAATCCTATCCAAGTATCCACCAAAGAAACTCCGAGCATAACTAGCTCCATAGCTCGCTGAGCGACCCTAAACTTGTGGTTCAGTCCTGCTGTGAGAGGCCAGGTGTCGGCAGTACTGTGGAGGCACTGATTTATAATTTGGTCTTCAGATATTGCGGTGACTCGTGCGATTAAAAAACGCACGTGTAATACATTCAAGTGATCACTGAATTCAAAGCAAGTCTTGTTGGGACGAATTAGGTAGGTTTGTCTTTTATTTTTTTATGAGGGAAAAATTGTTAGGATAATATTATGTGAATTTTATTTGTCTAGCCGTAACACCGAGGATTTGATACCGCTCACTCTTTGATAAACATGAATTTCTTATTTTATTTACATCGACATTATTCGTTTCTTAGATAAATAATTTTGTTTACCGAACGTCCGCTACTAAATCTGATAGGTTGTCGCAAGTTTTATATTATTTATTAGAACGATTGCTTAGTAAGCTTTTAATAAACACTTTTATTTACAATAACTTCAGTTTATAACGCATTTAGTAGTTTATAAAAGCGATGAAAAAAAAACTCAGATAAAATAAGGACCAAAGATAGACAGACCCCTGTGGATGTCAGAATGAATCCGGTAAAATTAATCCTCGCCGTGTATATTCACGGCTACACGGATACAAATGCATAAAATTTCATAAGGCGTGTAAAAATGAAAAAGAAGTTATCAAAGAACAGACAGAAGCTGCCTACTGTTTCTTCGATAACTTTCGATATAGGTATATTTATTTATTTGAAAAGTCTTACCAACTAAAGACATACTTAATCACAATATACAACCCTCACAGAAAGAAACATTACAAGTATGAATTTAAATTACATGTAGGAAAGCACAGCATTATTAAAAATTAGTTACCTAAATGAATGGATCGACAAACTTTAATGTCAATGAGATCAAACATATACAAATACCTAGAACAGTATAGTTCTATACTAATATTATGTAGTACATATTATATTCAACCGTATGATCGATATTATTATTACGATCTTCTAGTTTTGCATATGATACGCGACGTTCTATAAAAGTAATTTTCCGATTGTTTATCTCAATACAATATTATAAAAACGACATAAAATATGTTTAAGTTATAAATAAATAAATAAATACTATCATGTAAAACTATTAAACTACTAGTACACTACTATTTTAAACTTAGTGTTGGAGACTAATGTGAACCTAAACGTAGTCTTTAGTCACAATTAGTATTATATAAATGTTCTGTTAATTTGTAAATTGATAATAAATGTTACCTTATATTGCTGGTAAGTAAATAAAATAAAAAAAAGAGAACAATAAACTTTTCGGCTTAGCTTTTCGTGCCAATGAGGCATTAAGGGTTAACACTACATAACTTGCCTTATTTTACTCGGTAAGAACATTAAATGAAAACGTTATTTCGGACTCGGGGCGTGGATGTAATAAATTCGTTTAGCAGGTAACGTACATTCGGAGGCAGAAATGTTTGATGGCGACATTACATATTCATACGGGATTAGCTTCGGCTGATAGCGATTTGGTATTCTTCGAATGAAATCATAAAAATTATTTAGAGCATCCTAAATATATCTTGTATCATGTATATTTCTATGGTACTTAAAAGAATGTGGAGATATTTCTTTTTTATGAATTTGGTTGTTGCGGTTAAATGTTTTATCTCGACTTCAATTCGTGCATTAATTTATTGATAATTTGAATTTAATAATAATATTTCGGTCCAGTAGTTTTTGAATTTATTCATTACAAACAAAAATACAATTTTTTTCTGTGTATAATATAAGTATAGGTAGCCTATTTTTTGTTCTGATTTTTAAACTATTTTACTGAAAGAATAACAAAACAAACATCCTCAAATATATTTTCACAAATTAGCGCAAAAGCAGTTAGTACTATTTATACAGTTAGTACTGGACACACATTTCAGTTTCAGGCCAGTGTGAACCATGCTAGTATGGGGTGTGGTCCACCATGCTAGTCCACTACTAATTTGACTGGAGTATAGTAATCTGACTTTACTTTATATAATTTCGAAGATTATTAATCTTCTATGACACGGAGATTTTTATATTAAGGTCGGCAGACAGGCTGACGATCCACTGGATAGTAGGTGGCTACCGTCGCCTATAACACAAGCATATGTGGTGCAAGTGTGTTGCCGACCGTAGAAGGGTTAAGGATTAGGGATAAGGGATAAGGGTTTTTTTTAAATTTATTGTTTCCCCCTGTGGTTACACCACCCCCGTGGGCCATATATTTATTCAGTTTTACATATTTACATATGGCTTATTAATTGTATGTACATTGAGTGCGGGGAAAATCGCCGTTACCCCTTGTGTAAGGGATAAGGGATAAGGGATAAGGGACGGGGTAATGGGCTCTGGCATCCCTTACTCGCTCACCGAAACACAACAGCAGTAAGAACCTAACAAATTATTATGTTTGTGTTCGCGATAATACAAATTACCTCTTGTTTCCCACCAAGTAATTTCGCGTGCACACAGCGTCAATTATAACACTTTTCTTTGTGAACTTAATTGTGTATATGTGACAACGTATAATTACTCAAGTAAGTATGGTTTTTATTCATTATGATAATGTACTCATTGTCATTAGATTTAAATTGCTCCTTAGTCATAAGCACCTGTGAAGAGTCAATGCTAATAATCTTTATTAATATAGTAATCGACGTTTGTATGTATATATTCGTATGTAGTCACTAAACTCTAACATCTCTACACTTGTCTCTACACAGATAATGTACTTATTTGTAATAAATAAGGACTTAATTATTATTTGTAAATTTGTATTAATTTTAATCGTGATCGTAATAACCGTTATAATAATTATCATAATAACGATCATTATCATAATCATTATTATCTGAACCGTTTGACCTTTTATAAATGACAGAACCAATAATATTTTTTTTCATGGAGAAGGCTTTTATGGTGTAAAATTTTTAGACGAGCAAACCCGAGTTATATATTAGTTATACATATATTATTATTCTTAGTTATAAGTCATGCTACAGAAATTGTTCCTAAGGAGCAGTCGTGCTCAACTTCAAAAACATTCTCCCCATATAAATTATTCTTACGTTAGAGTCATAGAATACTCTGACGTATTCTTACGACTCTACTCTAATGTAAGAATACTCTAGTGTATTCTTACGTTAGACACATGTTTGCGAGGAGTTTGAATATTTTTTGCTTATAAATATATTTTATTTATATTGGACATTTCGAACAGTTTATTAATTACTAGCTGTTGCACGCGGCTTCGCCCGCGTAACTTTATAAAATATAGCCTAAACAAATCTTTCCTCTTTATAATATTAGTATAGATGAATTCGCGGTTAAAGAATGATAGGTTCGTTAAAAAAACTGGTGAAAACCTTTTTACATTTTTTATAATAAAGCGAATCCCGCTTGTTTTATGATATTTTTACAGAAACATATTTGTTATATCTTCAATTATTGATTCTCAGTTTTTTAAATCAATCGTAAGAAAATAACTATTATTGTTATTTAATAAAAGGTTCGCTTCAGCATAGGTCGAGATAGGGTTCACATGTTAAAAATGTAAACTTTAATCGTTAATATTTATAAATTTAGTGCCGCAAGAACTATAAAAAAATTGTACGTATAAAGGATATGTGTGTTCAAAGTTTCGAAAGTATTGTAAGAAAACTGATTTGCTTGGGAACGTCCTTAATTTAACATGTAATATTACTAAAAGGTTATTATGAAGCAGAAGCCACACAATACATTGTCTCATAAAAATTTGTTAATTTAAGGAAGACGTGTTATGCTATTACAGCATAAGTTCACGTTATTAAGATCCATTTAATTTACCGTTTAAAACCTGGCGACATTAACACATTATGTTAAATAGGTAGATTTAAATTGTGAAAAAGAAAAAAATTCATGATACGCATTTAAAATAAAAGTGGTGCCGCCTCGCGACACGGGCCGTACATTTAAAGCCTAATTTGAATTAAATTACATTACGCAGTTTATAATCCCCTCATGCTCGACGTAATTGCTCAGTGTAATCTTTTTATTTGCGCCCTCTCTCTCACAGGTTATCGCTACGCCGGTTACGATAATATAATTGGACTCATTCCGGGTATAGGGTTTTAAATATCGTCGCGAGCACACACAAGCGCATCGCTTATGCGTGTTAAGAGAGATAATTTTCAGGGCTGCCACTGCTAAGTTTTATATAAATTTTATATATTATTTAGGTGTCGATCAAGACAAATAAGCAATGCATAATTACAATGTAAAAGTAAACATTTACAAAAATGTCGAGAGTGAATGTGAATGTGTAAAAAATTGTCGAGATACTAAGAACGTTATGTAAAAAAAATTACAAAGAAATGTAGGTGGAGTTTTCATTATGAAATAAAGTGTCTGTTAGAATGTATTATGGCATGAACACCAAGATAAATACTACATCTGTTTTCACCTATTGCCCGGTCGTACGTATTATTTATTATAATAAGCACCAGCGTATTTATTTGTAATATAGTAGTAGTTACTTTTGGTAATTTTTAGATTATTTTTTTGGTTAATATGTAATTGTTATACTAGCACTAAATGTTACTAAAATAAGAATTCGTATTGTCTCAATAAATTATTATAAAGAGAGAAGATTTATATGTTTATAATGAATATCTTATTGAATTTCCTTTTACATATTTTCTTTTTCTTACAATTACATGAAAATCACTTTTCAATCCCTTTGACAAATTACTTGAAATACTGTTTCTTTCTTATACTGTGTACGTTCGGTAGAGATTTGTGCGTCCTAATCTCATTATGTTAAATTTAGGGTCAGTCCTTTTTATTCTTAATTAAGTGCTTTATCGCCATTGTTTGTACCTCAGAAAGTTGTTTTCAGACGCATTTGGCACGTAACGGGTGCTCGTGTGTGATTTGTTAATGCTTTAACATGGTTTGACTTCAGGAAAATTTCACGACGTATATATGTTCAGATGTTTTTTTCCTTTGTTTCACAACACAATACATTGGTCCAAATTCATTTCGAAGATAAAAAAATTATAAAGTTTCTAATTTCATTTTGTGAGACCCACCCGAGTTTAATTGGTATAATGAAATGCAAATTTTAAAAAATAATTTGTGTTACATAAGTTTTTTATGTATGTTCACAACCTGGGAGTCGCGACCTCTAGGAGTAGGTTCGCGTTTAGGATTATGGGAGTCGCAATGTTTAATAAACATGACCCTCATATGAAATATCCCATTTTTTTTAATCACAAACAAGTGTTAGAAAATTTAATATTACCGGATAATAACATACTGTAGTGAAGGGGGTCGCAAATTTTTTACTTAACTTTTTAGCTGTTTACTGGGTCGCTACACTAATAAGGTTAAGGCGTGAAAGTGGAACATACAAACAGACAGACAGAGGTATTTTTACATTTATAATATTAGTATGGAATCGGCCTTAGAAATAGAGCTTACTGAAAACTATTATGTGGCTGTCATAGTTGTTCCATTTTTTAAAATGGTCAAGTGTTTTATTAGGTACTGTAGAAAGCAACCACTTTATAATTACTTATTTATATGTAAATAAGTTGTTTAGTTCGTTGTTCAATCACTGAATAAACAGAGAAATTTTGCATACAAATAGTTCAGGTCTATCAGGGGCATTGCTAAACCTCTCCGCTACGTACGAACGAATACCTGTGGCTCTGAACGAGCTTCGTTTCTCCAATTTAAATATTATAATATTAATATTATAATATTACGATTTATACTTAAGTATAAATCGTGTATTAAGTATTTTTTAAATTAATTTCATTTTTTTAAACATTGAAAAATTAATAGTGTTAATTATATTATATACTAATATAATTAACAATATTATACTACTATACTATTATTATACTAATATAATAGTGTTAATATATTATATTTACATTATAAAGAGAAAATATTTATATATATTTTTTTGTAATGAATAACCATTGGACCGATTTTATTCTTTCACCTATAGAAAGCTACATTATCAGTGAGTAACATAGGCTATGTTTTATAAAGTTACACGGAAGAAGTCGGATGCAACAGCCAGTTAACAATGAAACAACTTAATAGTTAGTACGACTACGATTTTATTACTTGAGTTTGTGATCTACTCTTATGATATGATAAAGAAACTATCATAATGTAAACGTCTGGATTTTCAAAAATCGATCTACAGCGCGTACGAAGTTGCGGGCACAAGTTAGTTGAAAATAAAAATCTACAAAGTTATGCAGAACTTAATATTATTTTTATCTTTTAATTACTTCATTTAATTAGAATATTATTTTTAATTTTCACGTAAGTCTTCCAAGTCACCGAAATAGCTATTATTATAATTAAGCTTCCTTGGTATTCAATATTATAAAAAAAAAAAAATCTTGCGCCACCCACGCGATAATCAAAATTGTTAATCAATTTGCTTTTTAAGTTACTTAGAAATTGGATTTGTAATATTATATTTGATATTGAGATAAGTCTTATTACTTTTTAATAAAATATTCCTTTTTTTTTTTCATGTAAACGTCAGCATTCAGGTGGACTTGCCCCTTTTTTGACAATGTTACCATTACTAAAAGTGATGTGAGATTTTTACTCACTATGCGGTTTTATTTTTATAAATCACAAGTAAAGTTGGTCTGAAAAAAATTTTTTTTCGGAATCTTATTTCGGTTGTATTTGGATGAGTAAGGGGTTCCCATTCCCTTTCCTATTCCTTTTCCTAATCCCTATTTCTTCCTAATCCCTTATCCTTAATCATACTATGACCAGCAGCGCACTTGAAGCACTTATAGTGTTGCTTTTGTTTTAGGCGACGGTAGCCACCTACCGTCAAGTGGACCGAATTTTTCTTCGACAAGCTCCTACGAAATATACATTACAATATAACTTCACTTCACTTATATGAAAGATATAGCTTCAGCCTCAGACAAACATTACAGTCTGCATTCCTCATCCCTCTGGGAAATAGACTCGAAAATGAAACTAAGGCTCTTTGTTCCGTAATAGTATAATACTCTGCGCATTTCATACAGAGCGAGATACCTATGAACGCCCGTTTATTTTTAAAATTTATTTTTAAATGTTCTTGTTAGATTTTTAATACAGATAGACCGCCTGGTCAGTTAATGTAACAAGGCACTTAATTATGTTGTTATTTTAAAAATCTTATTCTTTTCATCCATTAGACATACACCCCCTTTTCAGGACCGGTCAGAAGCAACCTGGGTCCACCGTCAACTCGCGGCTCTTATCAGATCATATGTCCACCTTGTTCGTGGCCTCCACTCGAGAACCTTCCGGTCCCAGAGGCTGACGGCACTCCGTGCTGTGTGTCCTGTTCATTGTCACTTCAACTTACGGATCTCCTAATTCCTGATTAAATCTCGCTTATGAGATTTAGTTTTCTTACGAAGCCCATTTTTCTTTAGTTTTCATTGACATTAGTTTTCTTAGGGACCACGTTTTAGCTTCATTTATGTCATCACTGGCAACACACATTGACACCCAAATCTGCCCAATCGAGCTGGATTCGACGATTGACCTCCTTCTCGAAGTTGGTTCTACCTAAAAGGCCTATTTGTCCCAAGTAGATGTAAACATGGTGGAAATCACAATTTCGTGTATCACTTGTGACATGCATGCTCTAATTTTTAATGAAAATAAACAAATATACTCCCGTATAATGGAAACCTTTAAAAATGCAAGAGTCATTCATACATTGATACTTCAATAAAACCCAATAGTGGATTCACCCGAATCTCTAATAAAACATCGGTTTAAACCAGCGATTCCATTTCCTGAATAAAAAAAAACACAATACACAACGACATGCAATAAAGCAAATAAAAGAACCTTATTCAGTTCGAATTAAGGCTTAAATTAGAACGATACTTTAGTTAGACCAATCACACAACTTTATTTGCTAACAATTAAAACCATGAAATTATAACAATAGCCAGTACTCTATTGCATTAGTGAGTCGGCGAATTCCTTCCTATTTCCGTGCGTATATACGCGTTTTTGGTCCTTGCATTTTTTGACATAGAATTAAAGTTGTTTAGTGAAGTTACATTATAACTTAGTAAACTTCCGAATTCCCATCGATATGGGCTATTATTTATTAAAACCAATCGCCTATTACAGAGGAACTTATGAGTAAACTTTTGTCCAATATACACTTTGCTAAGTTAATTACTAGTTCCATTCACATCGCTAAGAATAGACAGAAAAAGAGTGATTAGGAGAATTTTATTTTTTACTATGTAGGTATAGATTTATTATATTTCTAATAAACATGGATGTAACTTATTAAGATATGCTAATACATAAGTAAAAAATATATCTTTAGTACCTAAACCTACTTAATTTAGTCGACAATCTTAATTCATATAAGATGATCACAATTTCTTTTTAGGGCAAATGCAAATAAAGAATTGAATGCGAAATAAATTTTAAATATATAAAATACTAGCTGCTGCCTGTGACCTCGTCCGTATTGGAGAATGAAAAATATAACATCTGAGAAAATATATATGAGTACTAATAACGCCCAACATCTTTAACCGGTGGCGCCCAATTTTCTATATTTATTGACGGTTTTTTTCCAGGATAAAGTTTCCTTTAGGTTAATCTTTGTGCCAATTTTAATTCAAACCCATTTAGCCGTCTTTGCGTGAAATAGTAATAAGCATCCATACATCCATACATTCTCACAAACTTTCTTATACAAAATTAGTAGGATACCAAGTACCTACCAAATATTAAGAATAAAATCACGAGAACCATCCAGTTGCTATTATATATCCGTAAACGGTAACTCTGTATTGAATGTAGTTAGCGTGTAAACCGCTGGTAATAGGCTGTCGGTACCATAATGTGAGACTGACACGACACTTTGCTTTTAAAGTCAGCTTTATAGGTGTGACTCATTGGCTGTATGATTTTAATTGAGCCTACATTATTCCTTTGTTAGTCATAAAAATTGAGTATAGATACAAAGCTGTTGTGTAGGTAATGGTTAATTTTTAAATACACTAATAGGCACAAGTCTTCTTATAGATTCCATATTATGTAAAAAGTTCGCTAACAGCTCCAGGTCTTGTTATATGTATTTCTGTCACAGACAGACTAATGGTATATTAACATTTATTGTATGTGACGTAAGAATTCAGTAATCTCTCATGCTTTATCAAACAACGTCTCGCCTCATTTGAACTGTTTTTTTTTTTTCTTTTTACTTTCTCAGGGTTTGTTACGTTGATAATTGAGTTACCAGGAAATAAAAGTACGAATAATAAGAGGCATTTCGACTTGTGGCCAATGATCTTGAGTTTTTTGGCATGAGGTTGTGCTCAAACCTCAACTTCGCACTTCTAATAAGTCCAAACAGTGGCCAAAAAGCTGGGGATCCTAAATAAAGTGAAGCAATAATAATCACACCTGGCTGGATAGCTCCTCTCTTATGTAAGGCGCAAGTCCGATCTTGCATGGAGTATTGCTCCCACCTTTGGGATGGCTCAGCCAAATAACTTGAAGAACTCGACTCGATAGATCGCAGAGCTAGAAGGCTCATTGGCGTATGCTTTAGAACTAGGCTGCAGAGCCTGGCACATAGACGCCTGTTTATCTGTCATTTATAAAATGTACTTAGGAGAGATTGTTCAGGAGCTGTATAAGCTCACACCGCCTGTCACTTTCTTCTGCCGGACATTCAGACGTCAGATATTAAGTACTTACAACTTTGCTGCACGGCTAGATACTCTTACCAAGAGCAAACACATAATTAATTAATAAAAAGTATTCCAAATTTGACGCGTATACTCACGTCTTTTCAGGGAATTATATGAACTGGCGTTAAACGAACTAATAGAAAAGTAAAACGGTCTCATTTCCCTGAAGTTGACCTTTCCATTCTGCAAGCGGTATATTGAAGTCTATAAACATTTTTCTTCGTCCTACAATATAAATGATGGTACAACCACATGCATACATTTTGATATATCTACATCAGCACTGACAAATGTTTGAAATAAATCAAAATGGCCGGCAACCCTCGGAAACGGTTCACGCAGCACGAAATGGCGTATTTCAAGTTTTTTTGATCGAGTCTGTAATTTTTTCATTACCTTGTAGTATATCACATGGAAAGGTTATTATGATATGTAAATTGTTATTTAGGGGAGATATTGTTTTTATATCACCAATCCAATTAAGTGATACGATATTCGAAATGTTTGAAATCCATGTTCTTTATGGGTCGCCATGTTTCTTTTGGGGTTTATGAATATAATGGGTTTTAGACTAAATGCAATGTCGGTATTGATAGCATAGTTCATAAGGAGGGGACAGGGAATGGGCACTGACGTCCTTTACTTGTTCAAAAAAATAGAAAAGCACATGTGCTTTTATTTCAGGGTAACAATCTCCTTTACCGAAGACCACAGTCTAATTATAGTTTTTGGAATTGTCCAAGTTATACCTTAGCTTATTTATCTCTATTCCCTCCTAAATCCTTATCCTTTATTCTAACAATGGACTTGATTTCCCTCTTGTACCACCGGTAGCCACCTTAATGTAAAAAAAAATCATTTACCATCATCAGGCTGTCTACTGACCAAAATTATAGCATTGGTATCTACTGTATATTTGTAATATTGAAGTTTGCTGCGTTCCTATTGGAATTCGATTTTTCGGTGTCAATTTCGCATCTACTACAATAACAGGTAATCCCAATTCTATTATTGCGCGTATTCACGGAATCACTCTTCAGGTTACGCGTAAAGACAATATTTCATCACTAAATTGGATATCAAATAAATTACATTTCTCTGAAGATAGACAGGAATGTGTTTCGTTTTTAGGTCGTGTACAAGCTTATGGAAGTTGTTTTAAATCGGACTCTATACCTTACCAGTTAGAGTCCAAAATGTAAGCACGATGTTATTTCACAGTAAATAAATTCTTATGATGTTATGTACAAAGCTATAGAAACAATCGGAGGTAAGTAAGTACAACCAAGACTAGTTCCTACCTCAGTGGGGGACTGTCGACAAATTTTCAATACCTTTTTTTGTATACTACGAGTAATTTTAATATTACCTAGTATTAGCTATAAACCAATGGTGTTACTTCTTCAAGACGACACTGTACACAAATAAACTTACTTACCATTTTAGGAAGTGTTCAGTAAATTATAATTTATGGCAAAATTAGAATTTTTAGTCATAACTTATCGTTAGTATAGCACAAAATAAGCATAGGCATTATGCAGTATATGTATATTGAAAAATAAATCAAACAAATTTCAAAACTGTATTTTTACTTACAGTATTTTTTAAATTACTGTTACCTTTTCACGCCTTAACTACTCAACCGATTATCATGAAATTTTACATACACGTTGTCAGGGAAACCGGAAAGGACACCCTTACCTTTCATCCAGAAAAAAATACTGTTCCCGAGGGATCATCTAAAATTAAGAAAACGAACGGCTGGCAAAAGTGTAATAGCAATATTTTCGTCATGAAAGATGAAAGAATGAAATTTAAAAATGTTATAAAAAAACATGTTATCTAAAAGTGTTTGTTTTTGTTTGCTCTGATTCTGTTATAAAGATATAGAATATTGATTGTGCAGCCAGGCGGGAAGGGAAGGTTTCAATATTGAGTTCGAAACTATAAAACTTCTTAAATTGCCAGTGGTACGAATCTATTAGCAGTTAGTATGGCCTGCGTATCGGGAAACAGTAGGTATAAAACGTTCTATTTAAAGAAAATAATATAACCAATTCAGCTTCAGGGGTGCCAGGGTTACAAGGTATATTGTATGTTACCTTGAAAGGTAACTTACAACTTAACTTAGGTACTTACTAAGGTACTTACTTAAGAAATCCATTCATACACCGTTGCTGTCATTTCACAATGGTTTTCTGTAAATAAACTTCATTTATTTACAAAAAAAAATATGTAAGAATATATTATACATATAGTTAGTAGCAAATTTCATTTTTGTATTAATAAACTAACCCCTTTTTAAAAAACTAGCGAGTTGTACTTATAGAATTAGTGTTTCAGTGAGTGATGTAGAACCTATTTTTTTATACTATTTTTCTCATCCTATTCTATTCCTATTCTTTATATTTATATCGGTAGCACATTTGCGGCATATATAGCGTCATCGACTGGGTAAGCCGGAACGTCAGCCTGTCTGACGACCTTTACAAGAAAAAATTACGAACGTCGAGTCGAGATTAGTTGAGGACAATGACTGGGCTCTCTATGGGACTACCCCTACTGCTACTAGTCTCGTATATTGTGCCAGTAGAGAGTACTATTTTACAAAAGGCTTCAGTGAAGAGGTATTCAAAGTGTCACGGTCCAGATAAGCGTTATTTAATGAAGATTTATCTCGCTTTATGCCAACTATATTTTCTTTGCAATGAATATTCTCTTCTGTCAAATAGATAAACTTGGATTCTATGTGGGTTTGGGGTGTATTTTTCTTTTTTTGCAAACCAAATTAGTTTTGAAAGATCGTTCCATTTCTTTTTGTTTCGCAATTCCGACGAAATCTTTTAAAGTAAATCTAAAATAGCTTCTATTTAAGTTATGAATACCTTAAAAATTTACCTACAAATGACGTCAAATATATTGTATTTTTTATTATTTAGAGGTCAAAATAGGTTAGTGTATTTAAGAGACTTGATAACAATGTTTTCGTGTCTGTTTGTTTACAGAAAATATATGTATGTTTATATAAAATTATAATAATTAGCGACCCACTCCCGGCTTCTCAGAGTGTGCAGTATTTTTCTGCAAATTATATACACAGATCCTCCTCGCTTATCGTTAGTGAAAACTGTAAAAAATCTGCGGGGTACTTTAGAAGTAGTTAGCGGAGAAACAAATATATATACCTCATACAGCGAATTGAATTAATTTTACATAGAATATTGACATAGATTATAAAGAGAGAGTATGGATTTTGTAAGCTTACTGCGCTTTTTAAAGATTTTTTGGAGTTTACTCCTTAAGAATCGACTTTCATATATAAGCCCGAGGTATGAAAATTTATGGGAGTAAAATCAAATGTCACATTTCACACTTTACGCGTTACAGGCTACAATATGCTTCAATACATGTTAATATAATAATAATACATATAATATATTTATATTAATATCCATTTATATTTATTTGTGAATTGAGAAAATTAACAAACTAATAAAGATAACAAAATGCATTCATTTACTAATCTATGTATTTTATAATCGTTCGTAAGGAGTTAACTCCAGTCGTGTGTCGGAGCTGACACACACACATTTTTTTTCTACCTATCATGATGGATCAAGATCTACCTACTATCAAGTGGACTGTCATCCTGTCTGTCGACCTTAACATAAAAAAAGAGAGAGAGCGTTAAGGCTAGCACTTTAACAACTCGACCAAAGATATAACTACCTTTAAGAAAATAATTACCACAATGATGACAATGATGGAAATATTTCAAATTAAATCTATCACGCTTCGTTATGACAAAATTTTAGTGATTATTTTTACACGAATAAATAATTCTAATAAATAGAAAACAAAACTTCATAATAATATTTGATATTGAGACTCAGTTCAAGACCTTTTAAATATGTATGATAAAAACGCGTATACACCCCTAAGGAAAGTCAAGGGGTGTCAAAAACTCGCGTTGTCCCATGTCGTATGTCAAATTAGAATGTGAGGGTTTTTGAAAAATGATTACAACGCTATTAGACCCTCCGACGCCATTAAGCACAATATCTGGTTGGTTTGCTGTATTTTTTTTAAAATTGAATCTCGATAAATAATATGTAAAATAAAATAATAAAATAAATAAAATGAAAATGAAAATAAAATAATGTTTAATAAAATAAAATAAATAATAATAAAATGTAAAAAAAAAATATGATAAATAAAATGTCAAATTTTTGATACCTTGGGTTACTTTATTTTAATTTTCATAGATATCTAATTTTGTTGAAAATAAAATACATACTATGTTACTCGCTGATAATTTGGCTTTCTATGAGTGAAAGAATTTTTAAAATCAGTTAAGTAGTGTTTGAGTTTATCCATTACAAACAAACATACTTGCATTTTTTTTTTTTCTTTTTATTATTATATTAGTTTATACGACAAAACTGTCGATTTACACGTTCATCTTACAATAACTCAATGGCCTCACAATGTCTCAAACAGTACTAACATGATAGTAATTTATTTATCTTTCGATTTACCTACTTTACCTATTTCATTGTCGTACATAACAGTACATACATTTTTTTCTTCTATAAAAACCAAAATGTGCGAGACTACTACTAAAAATATATTTAAATTTAAAGTTGGCTCTTCGCACAATTCGTACGAAACAAAATTGTGCAAGACGACTACTAAACCGAAAATTTGGGTACTAAAAAGATCTGCGGGTCGACCCTGGATCCAGGTAGCTTCTGACAGGTCCTATTTTAGCATTATTGGGGAGGCCTATCTCCAACAGTGGACGACCTATCTACAGCTGAGATGATAGACGGTCTCTAAATAATACATTCTCCCTTTTTTATGTAGTGTTTTACTATATTTATTCTTTCTTAAACTTCAAATGAGAAATATTAAATGAAAATAATATAATAATTAACTAAAACTTAAGTTAATCCAGATAAATTATTTATTTATCTAGGCTGATCACAATTTAGCGCGACACTGTCTATTTTCAATGTAGAACAATGGATCAATAATTTCATCGGATTAAAGTACGTTGTTCATTTGAGATCAGTTCTATTCTAATTCTATTTCGTTGATAGTGTGATGACTAGATTTTGATTAATTGAATTACAGATTATGATCAGTGTATTGCAAATTCTATGATTAATTAAACGGTGCCCGCTGATTCAGTATTGATAAGTTCCGAACTAAACACTGCATAAAATATCATATAAGGGTTGTCCCGATTTAGCCCCACTTCTTCCGTTGTGTGTTATAAGGTATTATAGAATAGTTATACATATATATTATACATGTTTTCAGTTTGCCTCAAATACCTACCCTAAAAATGTCTACCATCTTTCGGGCCAATATAACACATCCAAACAAAAGGCCAGGTCCATATAATTGTCCAATAAGATATCCAATAAGATTCCAATAAATAAATCAATCAAGACGAATGCAATGCAATCATGTTATGTTATTCATATGGGCCAATCAGAGCTCAATTTCACCGTAAGAATGAAATTCAAAAATCCATTTTCACGAGTTGGGATATAAAAGAGATAATTGGTGAAAAAAATCCCAGCCTCCGTATCAGCTTGTCTTTTTTCGCCTCCGTCGACGGAAGGTTCCAATAAATAAAGAGAATGGCGATGGGTGAATGCTATCACATGCACCTGTCGATTTTTCAACGGTACCCTAACGTCGATTCGCAAACAGTAACCAAAGTGTCGATTTCTTTGTTAAATGTTCTTGGTATTTGGCACCGAATTCGAGAATCTAATATTTTTCCAGGATATAAAGTATTATATATGTTAATCGAGGTATGCCTTTTTTTATGGTCGAATTTTAACCATTACTATAAATAGAATTACTTTCCTACTTACATATTATAAATGTAGATATGTTATTTTATTTATATATTATATTATTATTAAAAATAAAAGCTGTCTTCATGAAAATAAGCTTTAAAGAATAGCAAGGGTAATGTTACGATATCAGCAGAGTGTCAAATCAGGTTCCGGACGTTCCTACCCCAATGTACTGCCCCCTTGAAAAGAAAAGCCGCCACGGATATAACCACTTCAACTAGACCTCAAAAAGCGTAACAACACCCCTTAAAACTGTTATTGAGTTGTTAGAAATAGGGGAGGGAGGAAGGTCTATAAAAATTGGCAGCGCTCTTAGTACGGATCGAAGTTTTTGTCTGCAAATAGTGTATATTATTTCATGGTGAAAGGATTGTATGATCCAATCTTGTTTAATATTTAGGGCGAGGATAAGAAAACGGCACTTCACGACTATATCTCGTTACTATGGAAAAAGCGTTAAGGATTTCCAGGAAAAAAATAACATCCCGAGCGTGAGTTCCTATAAGAGAAGATTATGTTCGATATAAATGTATAAAACATTTTTACATATTATTTTATATAAAATATTCCTGCAATAAAATAGAAATTTAAATTCTAAAGTACATAATCCTCAACATGCAGCTGGATAGTTGTAATGATAATAAAGCCTTGTAAGTATTACCGAAGGTCTTTTGAGATTTATCTATACTAATATAATATTATAAACAGGAAAGATTTGTATTTTGTTTGTAATCAATAAACTCAAAAACTATGTTGTTAATTTTTTGTTTGGACGCACGAACTTTGGAACCATCTTCCTCCTGAGGTGTTCCATGGTAATAACTCTTCCCACCTAGTTACAATATGGGCTACTTCAAGCGAGCTGTAAATAAACTCTTACAGGGTAGACAGCGCACTAGTTCATCCCTTGGTGTTGCTTGTGTTGCTTGTGTAACCACCTATATAATATATATTATAGTAGCAATTAAGAAAAATAAGTATTAAGAAAAAACAGAAACATCAACAGTATTGAATTATATAACAACACTTATATTATTTTTCTTCAAGTTCTTTGTAGAAAAATCCTTTATGAAAATGTCGCCTGACGTTGTGATTCTAATTTGTGGAAAATAAACAGTAGTTTTCATAAATTGTTCATGTTTAAAAAAAATCTAAGCATAATGTAAAGAAAATATTGCTGGAGATGCTAGGAGGAGTATAAAAAAAAACACACTATTTCCACAACAATATCTGTCCTTCAATTTATAAGAAAACAGTTTGTCTGGCGCGCCTTCATTATTTCGAAACGGAACTAAGATAGCTTAATGTTCGCCATTCACGGACTAACAATATATATTTTTGTTTTATTCTATATCAATCTTTTAATAAACTATATCAATGTTCTTCTACTTATGTTTATCGTCGTCATTAGGAGCCGTTAGGAGTTAGGATGTCCATTGCTGAATATAGACCTGATAATTTTCCAGCAGAACCGATCAGAGGTGGTCGGGATCCGGTGTCAACAATAAAGCTTTTTTAAATAGTCATTATTGTGAATGGTCGTCCTATGCTGCGTGACCGACATAAAAATAGTACAGTTGATGTCGGCGAGTTTCGCTTGTTATTTCTGATTCTATCAGAACATCGAGCATAACCTCTCCATATGACGATGAGTAACGTTGAGCTTTATTGCAAGGCTCTTAGAGACTATTTTCAGCGCCATGTCATCTCTGACCAACACACACGTTTGTTTTGAGGCAGTGAGGAATTTTGGACAAGAATATGTCATAAACGCTGACCGAACAATAATATATGGCAATTTAATTTTACAATTTTGTGCTTGACAGTTACAATTAACTATCCAATGTTTTTCTAATAGTATAATATAATAGTATACTAATAGTATATATGTGAATTTTAAATCAATTTTACATTACTTAGCGTTGATTTTAGTTATCTAATATTCTAATCAGCAGAAATAACTAAGATGTTTAATATTTGTTTTACATTACTTATAATATTACATATGTGTGAATCCATAATGATTTATTATGGCCGATTGGCCAGAAAGATGTTCACAATTTCACATTCCTTGTATATTGAATATTGTGTTGAATATTAATATATATTGTATATTGTATTCCGTACATTGAATATTTAGGTGGTTTGATAGGCGGCGATTATTTTATAAAAAAAATATTAAGATGAAATCAACAAGAACGAGAAGAATCAGCTAGTCCTAATCCTAATATATAATGCTATAAATGCGAAATTTTGTATATTTGGATGTTTGTTACGCACTACAAACTGATCTGGCAAAAATGACTGAACGGATTTGGATGAATTTTGGCACTTATTACCTGGTTTAACTATCCTGGAAAAATGTTAAGTTAAGTTCCTGTGGGACTTTAAAAAAAGGAACTAATGCGCGCACAAAGTCGGGGTCAAAGATAGTCTAAGACTTAGAGACAGCTCTAAGTCCTGCTCAATATTCAAGAACACTACATGTTTCGCTTCTTTGAGATATTAGAAGTCAGCGGTTTAATAATTTGCTATTAAGTCTGCACAATATTGTCAGCGTTTTGAAACGTCTAAGTTATTAAGAGTGCTCTTAATTTGTAACTCAAGAGTTTCTGTGAGACCTAAAATCAGGACATTCTTCATTAATTATTTTTAATTTATAATATGAAAAATGAAAGCAGTAGATTTATTTTCATTGTCAGCGACTTGGTCTCACATTAAGTGTTTTAATTTATGTTAAGGTCCACAGACAGGCTGACGTTCCACTCGATGGTAGGTGGCTACCGTCGCCTATAATATAAGCAACGCCACAGGTGCTGCAAGTGCGCTGCCTACCATAATTGGTTAAGGGATTATAATATAGGAGGGGGTATTGAAAATGGGCTTTGGCATCCCTTACTCACTCACCGAAACACAACAGCGCACATGCTATTATTTCACGGTGGTCTTCTGTGATAGGGTGGTTACTGCCGCCAGAAAGGCTGCCCAAATGACTGAGAAACACAGTGTGCCTTGCCACTAATATGTCGTTCACCTGATAGTTCACTTTAACGTTAAAAGCCACAAATTTCTTACAATTAAGCCAGACCGTCTGGCTTAATTGTAAGAAATGCTATAATAACAATTATAGTTCAATGAAGTGATTGAAAATCTTAAGATTGTTGGATATTATAATTTTATAAGGATGGAGCTTGTTTTCTTTGATTTGAATTATTTAGAATATTATCAGTTGTAAAATGTAAAGTAGTAAGGACAGATTGAAGAAAAATTTTCACCTATCCCTACTGGTAGAAATAATTGAAAATAAATTCCACTTATACCTACCAGTGGGGATACCTTAGTAGTGACTAGGTTCTGGCGATAATGCGCGAAGGGCCGAATTGCTGTAACAAAAAAAAAATCCATTCTTCAGTTTAAAATATAGTAGAGTGAATAGATCGCTTTACCAACATTGTTGGTGCAAATGCAGCGCTGCACGTTTGCAATTCACGAAATAACCTAATACCTGGCTCAGTCGTGGGGTAGTTTCGAGTGAAGTTGCAGATTCCTGCTGCACAACTAGCAATGTGCTCTTTTAGCACGACTCTGAGAGAACAAGACACTCTTAAATTGTTTACCATTTTCACTGACTATTTTAGAGTTTGTCCGTACGACGCGTTAAGGCCTAAATCAACAAAATCTATGTGCTGGTACTAAATTGATCAGTTTTAACCACATTTCCGGAGCCTCATTTGGTCGAGTGTCACTTTGACATATGTTAATTGCAAACCAGAACTCCCACTTAAATTCATATGTATATAATTTAAATTTAAATGCATAATACGTATTGTACATTTTATTTTATAAGAGACTAGCGACCTACCCCTGGCTTCACGCGACTGCATTTTTTTTTTGCAAAATATGTACACAAAGCTTTACTACTACAGACATAATGTGTCCAGTGGAGTACTTGACATTGACATTTACTATACGTACAAAAGAAAATGTCTCTCGCGATTAGTAGTTTCTAATTCGTGAGTTTCGATTGTATAGTTGCTTACTGTGGAATTATATTATATTATATTATATTATATTATATTATATTATATTATATTATATTATATTATATTATATTATATTATATTATATTATATTATATTACATTATATTATATTATATTATATTATATTATATTATATTATATTATATTATATTATATTATATTATATTATATTATATTATATTATATTATATTATATTATATTATATTATATTATATTATATTATATTATATTATATTATATTATATTATATTATATTATATTATTATATTATTATAATATTAGTATAGATAGATAAATATATATAGGAATAATATTTTTCTTCTCATTAGACTTTTAACTGTTTTTCTTATATAAAATTGCATGAAAAGGATTACATTATTCTACTAACAACCTGAGCATTGCGATATTTTCTCTAATACCTTTTTTTTTATTACTAACAGTATTATCACAATACCTACTCAGTCCTAAGAGGCTTTGTTAGTTCAATATTCTGAAGGCATTAAAAATGTATTTATAAATGGACGCGTTTGCAGTTAATAGGATTACATTGTTATGTTTTGAATGGTATATAATTATTGTTGGTATTCTATGAAGGTTTCTGTTGATTAAAGTTCTTTTTGGTAAGATTTAAAAATTTAAAAATGAAATAAAAATATGATGGATTTTCTTGTTGTCTAATATGCCAAGGGAATATAATTCTAATCTCTCATAGTTTAAAGTTGCTTTTAAATTTAATTTATTTGCTTAGGCAGATGGTTTAAGACGCTTGGAATCGTCGATGACATCACCTGAAAATGTTGATTGATTTACATATAATATGCTATGTTGTATTTAAAGTACAACAGATTCATACTTTTTTAGCGTGAAAATATTTCCAATCGCCGTACCCGCTTAGGAGAAGAAGACTGTTTGGTCAACATTTTTGAAGTTAAAAACTTCTTTAGGCGCGATGGGCATTTTTGAGATGGGAAAAAGCCATTGAACTCGCGACCTGTTACAGTAACGTAACCGTGTAACCGACACCTCTGTATATTTTCAGATATTGCACCATCTACACAATACCGCTGAAACTAGAATATGTTACGTAAAAATACATCCTTGCGAAAACTAATTGAATTGAAATAATACATCAATGCGATAATCAAGAGATGACGCTGATTTTAATTTAAAAAAAGAACAATTTTTGAGATGGGAAAAAACCATTGAACTCGCGACCTGTAATCGTGTAACCGACGCCTCTGTGTGTCTGTATAAGTACGTACTTTCCTGACGATTCAAAAAATACACACAATTATTCCATTCAATACACAATACAATTCAAATACACAATGATTCAAGTTTTCACTTCTGTCGGCACTCTCGGAGTGCCACTGTTTTTTTTAAATATGTTTTGGTGATACGACAAGAAATGTACCAAATTTTCTAAACTTCGATAATAATAATATATGTATTTTTTTTTAAAGTTTTTTGGTCTAGTCATAAATGAGGACTAGTCTTAAGAAAATGCCCATTTGACGGCACTAAGCGCCTTAAGCAATAGTGTATGAATTTTTGGTACTTTTACGTAGTACTGTATCTATATAATTCTGAATTCCAAGTAGATATCGTCATACTCATATTATGTAAGTATATACAGGCCATAATGTGGCGGGAAGGATTAACGCGATGACTTTGAACAATAAGATACATGCTATCGACAAATGAAATTAATTTCACAGCGAGAGTACTCTGAGACTTGAATTATAATCTGATATAATGAGTTGTGCGGAAATGAATTTCATTGTAACAGATGTTTGAGGTAATCTTTAATTAAGTTGGTTATGAGCGCGTAGGTTTCGTCGTTAGCATTTCTTTCGAATAATTACTTAAAATACTTCAAGAGAAAGAAAAATGCTTGTTTAGCTACCTTTGCTTTTAGATAATATAAACTGAAATCTCATTTCACATATCAAGTAGGTAATACTAATTAATAGTGAACCAGGATCTGACTGTAGTCCTGTGGGGAAGTTCGCGTATAGATTTTTTTTTAGGAAAGTTTAGTAGGAGTCTTTGTATAATATAATAAGTATTTTAGATCCGCCATCTAGTAAAGTGAGCAATTCAATTGTTACAATTTCCAGTAATAATTTTTTACGTTATCAATTTTTTGTATGAAAAATCGAGTTGAGTATAAAATGAAAGGGATCCATGAGTTGATGCCACGTCATTAGGAAACAGCTGATTTTTTTCTAAATAAAAACATTATAAACAAAAATACAAAAAATCGAATCTCTTCTCTTCATAATGTTATGGTGTAGATAACCAAAGAGGATTGTTATAGGTATTCAGCCTCTAGCTAGCCCTTTTCCGTCGTGACACTAAAGTCACCCGAAGTCTGACAGTTGACAAGTAAAGTCACCTGTCTGAAAAGGTGAGAGCTTACATTTGTTAGTAAATTGAACTGTGATGACAATTTTTGTACACTGGTTTTAAGAAATAACAAATCTTTTAGAAACTCAATAACTCATATTATGTTACCTTTACATAGTACAATTTGACGTCACTTACCGCATCTTCCTAAACCACGCAACGGATTTTGATGTGGTTCTCACCACATCAAAATACATTATAGGTACTTATAAATGCTTTAAAATTATTCACAAGAGGTACGTACAAGTTTTACGTAATATACTATATTACGTAAAACGACTTGAAATGTAAATTTAAAAGAAAATCCACACTAACATTACAAATTATTTATACAATTATAATATTATAAAGACAGAGTTATTGAAAATAACTCTGCCGCCGCCAGACGAGCTGACCAAATGGCAAATCCAAAGTTGTCTCTCCCCTAATCTTCATAGTTATAGTTAATTATTATTTACTAAATTTTATTACACGTTGCAAAAATTATAATAGTAATCTCTATATTATGTAGATTTTTTGCAGATTTAGATTGATATTGAATTGTAGCTTTGAGAAAAGAAAACACAAAAAAGATACACAAAAATAAATAAATGTATTTTTAGAGATTTCCGTACAAACTTTTAATAAATTGAATTCATTCATTCTCAAGTTCTATTACTATAAATTGATCTCGACTTTCGCAGTTATATGATGGAGCTATACGTCATCCTGTCGTCGGGCCTTTTGTGCTATATTTCAATGTAGTTCAAGTCGATTGCGTGGCCACTTCACCAGTTTATATGGACACCTCGTATCCACATAATCGACACCTGATTCTATAAATGGAAATGAAAAAATATTCATCTTTTTTTGATACAGTGACACATTAAATGATTCTTATTTTTTCCAAGTGCTCAGAGCAACAGAGCTCAGCTCGAAGCCGCAGCAGTGTTGCAATCAACTTTGATGATACAAAAGCTACTTTTAATAAATGTCGGTGTCATCAAAGAATTAAACAATTAAAAATTTTATGCATAATCAATTTTATAATTATTGTGGTAAGGGCCTTCTCTGAGTAAAGTGTCAAGTAGGCTAACCGCCATTTAAAGGCACCGGTCACCGGGAATGATGGAGCTGATATACCTTTGTTGGTACGGCAAAAGTCTCGAAACATTAAAAAGAAAATAATTAAAAAAATCGCCTATTGAAGGATGCAGTAAACCGAATGCATAATTTAATAAAACATAAAATTATTTCTAAAAGTAACTAATCAACACTTTACTTGTAGTTGGTGAAAGAGGTCCTTAGTGTAGCAAGATGTGGCGATATTTATGAAGAAAATAATAATAATATTTTGCTGATAACTTCGTTTGATAACTCAAATGTGAGATATTTTGTTTGTGTTATTCATTACTCAAATATATTTTAAAATAATTTTGTAAATAATAATTTACTTACAGCTACAATTTTCAATATAATATTAACTAACAGCTTGAGTTCGGTGTAAAAATATTCCTAGGCGTACTTTTAATGAATACGGTGGACGGAAATCAAAGGGTTGATGTTTTATTAAATATTTATTGCCAGTGACAATTTCCAGTGAATGTGTCTATAAAATGAAAGAGGAAAATCTTTAAACGCTATTTCCGGAGCTAACGAATTCACCAAAATTGTAGCATATTCAAAGCCTTCCATACCTTGAAATATAATTTTAATGTATTACATAAAAAAGTTGGATATGTTGTTAAAAAAATCTTCAGTCTTCACTGTTTGGTATTTGTTAAAATAGTTTGATAATAAAAATATCATCGCAAAAACATTCTATAAAAAAAAGAGTTTTAGGTCAAATTATTTTGGCCTTAATGGTACTCAACATATCTCAGTCACACGTTAGAGGACAGCCAAGGATAAAAAAGTATTGAAGGTGCTTCTTAGAATTTAGTTACCTATAGATCTAGATGTATTTTTTTTGTGTAATATGTTTTCATAATATAATTGCTAAATTAAATATATGGTTCCATAAATAAGCTTGTCAACTGGCAGGGTTCACTCTAACTTGGTCACCCTATCCCGCACTCGTACGTGAGCCAATAATGTCTGTTTCGTTAGGGTGTCATTCTCCCATATTGCTCATACGTGCTCTATTAGCATTTTTTTCCTTGAAGAATTTCTTTTAAGCGGCGCTTATTTTTCAGGGCTGATTACCAAAGAAAATTCTATTACGGCGAGACATTGTGAGCATAAGGTATAATATATTTTTATTTTTTTCCAAAACATCTTTATTGCAAAAGATTTTATTCATCTTGCACTAATGCTTTTTACTATGTCTACAGAAGATATTTTTGTGAATATATATTTTTTAATTTGAAAACAAACGCATAAATGAATGGTATGCTAAATGGTATGCTATTGATGCTGTTGTGTTTCAGTAAGTGAGTGAGGAATTGGTCTTTGAGATAGGTGTACCTAATGCGCGGAGGCCTTTACGCGAGAGGAGTCCTTAACGACTTGAAATACCAATAAATAATATTAGTACATAATACTACAAAAACTGTTTCAATATTAATCAGTTAAGTTAATCGGACAAAATAGTTTTGACAGTAATAATAATAATAGTTATTAGACGAAATAGTTTAGTTTAAATAGTTTTGATATGAATATACTTATACATTTTACACTATATACTTTTTATACTGGTTGACTATGTGCACGTTATGAATAGGTAATATTTTATTTGAACGTGTTAATGTATATATCAAACGAATTCAAATATAACATACGAGTATATACCAAAATTACCTATTTTGGTATAACTTTGATCTTTTAACTATCGAGTCGTGTAATTCAATTTTTGATGTATCTACAGATACATCTACAGATAGAGATACAAGCTTTAACTCTATCCCCCGATTTTGTCAAGAATATATGATTTGTGATTATTACACACCACAGAAATATGGCGAAACACAAAATATACAGAATTATACTTACAGAAATGTGGTACAAATGTCAAAAAACCAAATGTATGTCAAGAGCTTTGAATGAATAAACATCTTTATATCTTTTTGATAATTATACTCATAGATCGGCAGTAACTTTTGACAGCTCATTAAACGACCGCAAAGCCTCTTATAATTCCAACAGTAAGTCAATAGAACACAGCTCAAAGCTTTGTCGGCGCCGTTGTACATGTAATGCAAATGTATTGGACATGCGACATGTATCTACTCCAGATTATAACTGAAGGATTATTACCTAACTACATTGCTAAGACAGGATTTCCATAGCAAACTTAAGCTGTGGATCCAAGTGGAAGGAGCCTTTCTTAACATGAAATATTTTATAAATTATCTTTTGCTTTATTGGCACGACAGGAGATTTAATTTATTATATTAATGATTCCAAATTATATTATTATAAACCGAAATTTAATGAATGTGAATGTGAAGGTTTCAGTTTAAATAATAGGATATAATTTATTAAGATACATTTCAATAATTTATTAGCGAAATCTATTGCAGCCACTAAATAATAATGATTTGTACTGCCACGAAAAATAAACTTTTATTCCATAGACAGCACTATTACTCGACTAAATTAAAATGTCACATTGCTACGTGATTTACAATTTGGTGTACATATGTTGGTTTTAAACTTTTTCGTAGTATTTTACGTAGGGGTTATTATAACTACGATCTACTTTGCGAGTTTTAGGCGCAATTTCACCATACTCTGTTAGTATTTGACAACGCTGTTAAGTCATTTAACCTACGTTTACAGTATGCGAGTGACAGCGCTAAATGACTTAACAGCAATGTTAAATACTAACAGAGTATGGTGAAATTGCGCCTTACTGTAACAAAATGTTAACATGATATACGACTTTGACTATTAAACATTAATAACAAGAAAACGTGTTTAGTGACACAAACAAAACAACCCATTATATTATGTAAAGTCGGAGTACGAAAACCTTCGTCAGTTTTATTTCTTTATCGAAATCATAGACTCATAGTATCCTTTGAAACTAAAGCACTAAGCAGACAACTAACAGACGTTTGAAATGAAATTTTGGCATGACTGACAATTGCCCTGGTACAAGCAAATTTCGACTTTAAGATGACGAACCTTTTCTTACCCCGACTGTACATAAATAATGACACATATTTATTTGAATTGAAAGCATTTCGTCGTATACTCTGATTTACTATTGAATGGGAAAATTATGTTTTGACGTATATAATTACCTACTGAAGAAAGTTGAAGCACCACAATGCTGTTGTTTCGGATGCCATACATTTCCCTATCCTTAAACCTACTATGGTCGGCGGCACACTTGCAACACATGTAGCGTTGCTTGTGTTATTAATTAATTAATTATTATTATTTTCTTATCTGTTTGCCCTTTGTCAAAGGCCTCCTCCAAATCTTTCATGTTTCTAATTTTCCTCTTCCACTCGTTTCCTGCTGTTTTTTTTTTTTTTTTCAAATCATTTGCCCATTTCGTACGTTGTCCTCCCGTGGTCCTCCTTTTTTTGCGTGGGAAAATCTGTGAACCAGATCCCTACCGACCATGGCGAGATCGGTGGGGTATGTGGGACTTCTACCCACACCACCTTATTCCCCCGCCAGACGTGGTCCTGTGGCCTTCTCTAGTGTACCAGTGAGTTATTAGTTTACTCCACTTGTATGGTGCTCTTACTAGGTGTCCTGTCCATCTCGATTTTAATTTCTTTTTTTTAACGTTACATCTTGCACCTTGGTTAAAGTTCACCTTGTATTATAGGCGACGGTAAATACCTATCATCAAGTATGTGTAGATAACAAGCCATTGAGAAGAAACATAACAACGTAACTTTACAATAAAAATAAAAACTTTTGTTGAAATAAACGAACAATGGACATAATGGGTAAATAAGTGGAATAAGTAATTAGACTCACTTTAAAGTCGGCATAGAAACAGTTCCAAACATTAATTCGTTAGATAATCGTGAAAGTTTCAGGTTATTTCAGTAACATTTAACAAACCTACTTGAAGAGTTGTTTTACTGTTTCACCAAGGTTATAAACGTGGATTATACTTTAATACTATGAGAAGATGTAAATAATAATAATAATAAAGTTCTTTAATCGGGTTACTTGGACCCAAAGTGACTATAGTTAGTACACATAAATATTACACATACATTTATACATTTATACATAAACATAAACTTAACTTTAATTAATTTAATTTATTATCACTTAAGACTTGCCTCTCTCCACATGCATCATCAATGGTTTATGTAAAGAGAGTCAAGCCTACCCGCTATCATAGACAAGACGCGATTGGGGCTGGCCCTCACCCTGCAGAGCAGAGATGCGTACCGCTTGCGTATGATGGTGAAAAAACAATCTAATTTTGCCTCCGCGAACATTCCCAAGCATTTCAAAGCATTTCACTTTGTTGCTCTTTAAAATTCAAAATCAGGAGTGATACTGAATATGATGATTTTTGTTTATTGAATTTTTATAGTATTTTTTTTAATATTAAAGATTGGTTTGCTCTTGACCAAAAACCAAGTGTGTAGCAAGGATGAGGCCTAAGATGGAGCGAGCTCACCCAGAAGATGCCTATTCACTCGAACTTTGAAAAGATTTGGGTTATATGAGCTCGGAAATACAGACGCCGGCAGTGCGCATTATAAAAGACGTTTTAAAGCGCTTGGTCCGAAATAGAGGGATACGACAATCGATATCGCAATTAACTTGATATGTACTTTGATTTTTCTTGCCAAAAATCGCTTTAGACTATTCTCCGATCGTATGTACGGGTAATAAACTATCTGTGTGCTAAATTTCATCCAAATCCGTTCAGCTGTAACATAACATAAATTCCAAGGCTTATCCAGTAGTGTTAATTCTTTGAATAAGTTTTCCGGCTGCAAAGGCTAGCAAAGCTCAGTCAGTGTCAACGGTAAGCTCGCGGTGTGCGGACGCATTAACGCGAGGCGGGAACTATCGCATACTTTATTACGTGTTTCACTCTATAGAATGTTATTTCTACCTGTTATTTTACGGTACGGTATTATTTTAAAATAATGTTAAATTTACAATTAATTATTTTCACACTAAGTTTCGTGATGTAGTTTTATTGGTGTTTTATTTCGAATGTTTTTAAATTTACTCGTTTTTGTGATTTTAATATTAAATTTATTTATATCGCTTATGTTTGTAGATTAGATCGGAAAAAAATATTTACGAATTTATATTTCTAAAGCGTCTTTCGTATTTTTAAATTTAGAGCGGATTCAAATTGTGCCGGTGTAGTAATTATTGTATTAAAAAAAATACTATCTATTAATTATATCAATATTTTTAAATAATAGTTTTAAAATTTTTTAAGCAAAAAAAAATATATATACCAGGTAAGTAAGTTATTAAAAATAATGTGATAAGTACACTGGTTACAAAATATCATTAATTACCACACTAGCAACTATATGTCCCAAAAATTTATAAGTATTGTAAGTAATGTATACATAATATTTAAATTTTAACAGGAACATAGCTAGGCAGTAACATAGGCTTTAAAATACATATACATATATCAATACGTTATTTAATTGAATAAGTAAATATCCACTTCAATATATTAATATTTCATAGTGCAAATTATATCATTACCTATATATACTTCTATACTAATATTATAAAGAGAGAAGATTTGTATGTTTGTAATGAATAAACTCAAAAACTACTGTACCGATTTAGAAAATTCTTTCACCTATAGAAAGCTACGTCATCAGCCAGTAAAATAGTCTGTATTTTATAAAGGTACTCGGGCGAAGTCGTGTGCAACAGCTAGTCTTAGATATATTAAAACGTATCCATGCTATTGAAAAAAATTCAGGGACATATTAATGACAGTTTACATGTATTACAAACGTTTTTAGAAACATATTTATGAAACGATTCTTTGGATACATATTTGTATACGTTTTACTCTTTCCCTCCCATTGCCTCTTCAGTCCTGAAGGTTTGTCGTCAACTCCTTGAACTTGTCTCTGTCAATAGTCAACAGGAACAGTTTTGTCGACTGGGGTTATTCCTGTCATGTTCCTACCCACTCCCGCATATTTCGGAACCAAGGCTTCCTCAATATCTACTTGTTGTTATTTATGTACAATAAAATCAAACAGGAATATTAAATTAATAATATGTCAATAGCGCATACACAATGTTTTTATTTCGTATACAATTAAAAATTACGTTCTATCATCACCACAATCTCTATTTGTCTAACTTCTAGGTTTCATAGGCTATCTAGGCAACTTTTGTTCTATAAAGTTTTTACTGAAAGTCAATACTTTTCAACTTATTGGATAGTTCGACTTATTAAAATTTATATATGTATATGTGAGCTTGAAATGAAAAGTGCATGTTTGTAATTTAACAAAAAATTGACTTTTTAAAAAATAACTCAAATACTAATAATGAAACCTAAAATTTTGTGAAACAAAAAATAGTAGGTTTAGTTTTTCTAAAAAATTCCGTTGTTTGATTTTTTCTGTAGGATAAAAATTGAGTAAGATATGGCCGTTTAAAGTTTGCATAATTATGTTCGTGAATAGTAAGTAACTATTCAAACCCTTTCAGCCTGTGAGGGTTTGCAGCGGCGAATAATACGTGTAAGAAAGATCCTTTGGCATTCTATATTTACGCAGCAAAATCGGCTCACTTGCTAAAAATTTCATATGCATATTTTTTTCTATTCTTTTAAAAGGTGTTGTGTGACGCGAACTATTGTTACGTCTGTCACAGATTATATAAGCTAAGGAACATCTAAATGAGTTCACTGAAAAGTACCATCTACCTACAGGCTGTTGTAAATTTTTAACTACACATTCTGCTCCTTATCACATTCTGCTTTCTTGAACAGAAACTAAATAACTCTTAAATCTTAAAAAGGTAGCTTGAATAATTTAGTGGTTCGCGAACAACTTTTAAAATAAATAATGTTGCGGTAAAGGCTTTCGCGGGTTCGTTGAAACTCACCTAAAGAAGGTTGGCACTTTATAAAATTTTAAATCTTCGCTCCATATTTTTCAGTTATTCTTTTAGGAATTCTTGTGAACGCTTTTAGGAATTTTCAAGAAAAATTCACGAACCTACACATAAAAAGGCTTTTATACGGCGCCTTCAACATTTCCTGGAATGGTACAAAATGATATTTAAACGAAATTTATAATAAAATATGATAAAGTATTCGAATTCCGCTAAATGAATACAGTCATATTGTAAAAAAGAATACAAAGTCGCTCTCCGCTTCTGTATGTTTCTCGGCTAACTTTTACTAAAGTAACTAATGGATCTTTATACGGTTTTCATTAATAGAAAAAGTGATAAACGAGAAAGGTTATATTATACTAATAAGGTTAAATAATAATATAACAATGTTATTTAATGTTGCACTGTTATTTAAATGTATACAGTCTTTATTTTATGCAGCAATGTTAAATAATGTGGTGAGGGATCGTTAAAAATATTAACGCCTGTCAAAATTATAATGAGCAATAAATATTGAATAAAGAAAAATTAGGCGTGGCCGAAGTGGCGGGAAAAAACTAGTTGTCATAGAAAATATTATTGGGTAATTATTAGCTAATTAAGCTTAAGATTGACCGCTATTTGTCATTGAAGGACATGTCGTCTACTCGTTATACAGAATATTTGCCAAAGCCAAATTTACGAAGGTACAGGTTACAATTAAAAAGATATATAATTTAACTTATAATTTCAACAAACCAAACTACAAATTCAAAGACAATAAATTATTAAAACGCTTTGTCTGTTCTGTGGAAAAGTAAACATTTATTTAACATATACATTAACAATGAGTTTTTGTGTGTGACCTTGGAAACGAGTGGACACAAATCGATATTTTGTGAACTTTGTGAACTGTTTGAACTCTTACTGATACCTGCAACAGAACTTTAGTTTACCTACCCATCTTTACAGTAGTAAATAATGTAAATTATTGTTTTATTAACTTGATTTATTTGTTCATAGGTCTTTTTAATTAAGCTTCAATACATTAGTGCCCTTTGCCCTCAGCAAAGGGCTTTCAAGGCTTTCAAGCAAAGGCATGATTCGTGTACCCAAACTCGCATCCTCTGCACAACTGATATTGACCATCGTGTCGGTCTGCCATTTTTTAAATTACTAATATATATATTTTTAATTATTTGACAAGCCAATATTGGTCGAATGGTTAAGGTCAGTTTCAAGGGTCCAGGGTTCGATTACGGGCAGTACCAACTTTGGAAAAGAACTTTCCAATGTTGGCCCTGGTATGAATGTGATATGACAAGTAGTGGCAGGATACACTTAGTTTTGTGGTCTTTCGGTTAGCCCCTGTGGAAGCATTAACCACCACTTTACATACGACCACCGTGAAATAACAGCACGTGTGCTGTTGTGTTTCGGTGAGTGAGTAAGGGATGCCAGAGCCCTCTTCCCTATCTTTCCGAATCCCTCATCCTTAATCCTACAAAGGTCGACAGAAAATCTCGCGTTGCTTGTGTTATAGGCGACGATAACTACCTACTGTTAAGTAGGTAAGTACTATTAAGTTGGACAAAGTAAATTAAAAGAAAGCAGCGTGTTCCCAATTACAGTTTTTTACAACTTACTTTACAATAAATGTCATTATAACTAAGACATTCTTTGTTACTTATCTACATAAGTAATTTACAAAGAAAGTTTATAATTATTGATTTATAAAGTGGCCTGCGTTTGTTTGGTATGTGTTTGTGCGTGTGTGTGCCTACGCATGTATTAAGAAAGCCATACCTATATTTTAATCGGCGTTAAATGTTTTTATGTTTGGTGTAACAGACAGGCAACCAATTGAAAATATTGTATCTTTTTTTTTTCTTGTAGATCTGGTAAATATATTATAATGCATATGATAAAATAAAGTCGCTTTTTGATATAAGTTTCTTGAAAATATGTAATATCGATCGGTGAAAGAAAAATTCAAATCCTACTTATACAGGGGGTGGAAAATTTATTTAACTGATGGTGAAAATGGCATCAAAATCCAAACAGATGCGGAATGCGACTTTGTTATATACTATATAGATGGTATTTTTTGCACAATGAACGGAATTACAAAAAAATAATGCCTATTCCGCACCCAACGATGTTTAATGAAGAGGTTCACCAACGCCGATCCTGTTGAATGCGTTATAAACGCTTATATGAAGCCGAGCTGACAATTTTTAAATCTGGCCACATTCGAGTGAAGCTTGCGAGCAAAGAGCTGATTCAAAGAATCTTTATTAGTTCAATTGTTCTCACTCAGCTTGCTCACGTATTATCAGGCGACGATCGTTCTATGCACTTTTTTCTTAATTAACCGCAACTTAGTGTTTAATGAATTCAAAATTCCGGTCCGGTCGAATAAATCGGACTTTTTGATATTGTAATAATTTTTTTACAATTTTAACTTTTTTTTTCGAGCATAATATTGTTTGTCGTAATATTTTTTTATGTAAAGACCGGCGCGGCGCAGGATCCTTTATACTATAAACTTCGACAACAGCTGTCGAAGTTTATAGGATAGACGATAAGGATTAGATAAGATCGGATGGGATTTATATTTCTTAAATATAATAAAATATAATAGAACCAAACTTTATCATAAAAATCAACATTGTTGTTTATTACAACAACATTGTTATTATAAATAGAACTTTTATTTACAAAGAACACAATCATAATAAAATGAAAGCAAAATTATTCAATTTAAACACAATAATACAATTCCCATTTGTAACGAACAAAGGCTTCGAATGGTCAATAAGTTAACGGTAATGTGGTTTACGAAACAAGTGTTTTCTGGCGTAAGTACCTCATACATTTATAATTTGAAAACACAAATTTAAAAAAATGTTTTTTTATATATATATTCTACTAGCGACACGCTCCCGGCTTCGCATAAAGGCAATAAAATTAATAACTAATAAAGATAGAAAACAAAAAATTTCATTTCGTCTTTTTAAAGTGTTTCTGCATTTTAGACATGTTTGCTCATAAAATTAATACAATTTAAGATTATATATAATTTGGGCATTTTTTTATATTGTGATTTATATAATTTAAGAATAAATAATTTAAAAAAACACATAAATAAAAAGAGTAATCTCTTCTTATTATTGTTTATGTTTAATTATATTTGTGTCCATTTTTCGTAGCTCAGTTTCTATACCTCAGGTAAGCTCGTCTTTAATTATGACCATAATTTATTTACACAGTTCAATTTACTAAATGGACATTGGCAATATAATGCTTTAGCTCACAATGAATCAATACACTCCCCTCGTAGAGTCAAATAGGGCCAGTTGTTCTTATAATTAAATGAACATATTACCTACCTATGAGCAGAACAAAAACGATGTTGGTCACGCATGCTGTCTGACTGAATCAAATGTTGATCCGTGCTCTTTTTGTACTAAGGGAAGTTATACTTCTATCCATATTTCAGTTATTTACGTAGAAATCGCGCCTGTATTGATGTCGGTGGCAAACAAATCGAACATGTAAGTAATTTAATGCGACCATGTTAATAATCTAATAAAAATATATAATGTTAATATTATTATACAATCTCTTTTGAACACATAAGTCAGAACTGTCGGCAATCGCAATTAATGAAATTTGGGTCTTATTTAGAAATAGTATCAATACTTTTTTTGTGTCTAATTTTTTTGTCCTAGAGTGTTAATACCATTTTGAATCACGGTTAGTTGTGTTCATTTTTCAAATAACTTGTCACAGTAATGTTGGTATGTTTTTCTTATATCACGATGAGTTAAAGTGTTTTTTTAGAGTAGTCTGAGTGCATGTCAATCGTTGAATTTTGGGACACATTGTCCAATATAGATTTGAAATAACCATTACAAGTAACAATATTTGCAAAAATGAATAAAGCAGTTAATCATTGTATAAATATCGATAAAACAAACAAAATAATAAATAAATAAATAAATAAATAATAAATAAATATCTTCACACATTCCACACAGCACCATCTAGTTCCAAATTAAGCAACTATAGGCTTGTATTATGGATACCCAGACAGTTGATATACTATATAGATTACTTTTTTTTCATAAAATTTTATTTTCAATAATACAAATACATTTTTATTTTCATATTTGAAATTTTCAAATAAATGTCTTCCCAAAAATTTATCATAGTGCGATAATACGCCTACAGAGACGTTTAAAATAGTCTACAATAGGTCCTAAAAAAACCTAGAGTGTCGTCTAATTACAAGGGAGTGTCGTTACGACAATGATACCAAGCGTTAAGGGTTGTCAGAAATGTTAAACAATGCGACAGCACTTATTTGTCTTATGTATCCTCCGTAACACCCCATGCCAAGCCATGTATTCAGACGGTCGACAACCCCATGTACTCTTGTAGGAAACGTCTGTTTGATATTCGGTGGAAAGACTACGCTTTTTTGTCATAAGTACTTACGAGTAGTAAGATTTTTTTTTTGAAATTTAATTTTGCAATTAGATACTTGTATTATGAGCTTGAATCTAGAAAAAAAATCATCAACGATTTGAGAATACTGACTTGGTACTTATGTTTATAAACGAATTATAGTTCATTGGGTAAAATAATACAGGTATCTCGATGGGCACTGTTTTTTGAATACATGTGTAGATTAAATAAAACAAGACTAAGAAAACTAAATAAAACAAACTAGTAAAAAAAAAAAATAGGTAAATAGAGACCCTTTTAAGTTAGGGGTACTGGGACCTAAGTCTATACTTCACTTAGGTTTTATTCTGTCTCCACATCAAATTACATAAAAAGGTTCAATGGTGCAACTGTAAAATGTAAAATGCATCATACAGACCAATTTTTTTCTGAAAATTATATATAAACCTTCCTTGTTTCACGCTCTTTCCATCAGTGAAAACCGTATCATTTTTTTTTTATTAGAGATGGGTTTGCTCTTGGCCAACAACCAGTTGTGTAGCAAGGATGAGGTCTATGATGGAGCCTCTCTGGGTCAAAATAGAAAAAAAATAGCAGGGAAACAGACAAAGACGGAGAGCGAATTTATTTTGTAATATGTATACATATAGAAGATACAATTTTTATCTACGGCTTCGCCTGATAGAAAGTTCAAAATTAGTCTAATTCTTTACTTAATTATTGAGCTATCACCACACCAAATTTCATAAAAAAAGGTTACCTAGTTTAGCCGTAAAAATAAAACGCGTCGGATGGAGTCACTATGTTTTTTGTCTGTAATATTGACTTTGACGTATTTAACTTATTAAATGAATACGTGCACTTATCGCGGCACCAATCAAACCTCACCTGCAGCGTGTGTTATTATTTTACCCAACGTGCATTTATATTAATTTAATGGATGGTAATCTATGTTAATTAAAAATGATAGTTTAGGGCTCGTGTGGGCATGTGAGGTAATAAAATTTAATTATACATAGTGAAAGCTTTTTGTTCGGTGTTCATTTGTGCTGTTAAATCTTTTGTTATTGAGCTGTGAAATTATTTTTGTTTTGATAAAAAAACAATATTATATTGATAACACAAACTCATGATGAGTAAGACTTTATTTTATACCTCATATTACGTAAAGGAGATGTAATGTATGTTATAATATACTAGCTGTAACTTTATAAAATATAGCCTATGTTATCGCTGATAAGTAGAGGTGCAAGAATGTTTAGTTAGTTTTTGAGTTTATTCATTATAAACAAGAATACAAATCTTCTCTCTTTATAATGTTAGTATAAGTATTGATATCTATATAGGTATTTGCCCAATAACTGTGTTCGATTATAAATGCTTTAATCCTAGTATGAATTCATGTTTTAATTAATTTGAGCCGGCTAAAGCTAGGAGAATTTCAAATGGAATTTTAACTTTCATGAAAAATTCGAGACCGTTTTCTCGTTGAACGAAAATCAAAGCTCGAGTGAATTACTTGAATAATAGATGAATGTAAATGTGGAAACATTACTTCGCGAAGGATAAGTCGAAATATAAATGTTGCAGTAATAAATCATGAGTTCGCGTACTAAGGTACTAAGGGCTCCATGTATTCACATGTCAAGCGGGAGTGACGTTTTTCTCCTGAAGCTAGATGTCAATGACATGAAAAGTGATGGGATTCAATATAATGCAGAACCTGACTGTAGTCCTGTAGGAAAGTTCGCGTATGGAGATTTTTTTTTTTAAGTTTAGTATGAGTCTTAGTAAAAATATTAGACTTTGGTGGATATTGGCCACCTGTTACATTTCCAGTTAGGTCATCAATTTAAAAAAAAAATGTAACGCCCCCTAACAAGTTGGATTTGTATGGAGAGCGTTGATCAAACCATCTTGTTTCTAGTAATACAAAACCAGTCTCAGAATTTCTAATTACAAACAATGGAATTTATTAGAATTTTCATTAATTAATTGTGAGTTAAAGAAATTATATATAAATCACGAGGAACATAGTTATTATTCACATTGGTAATAAATGAATTAATATAATAAGTTGGAGGGCGAATCTAATCAAAATATGTTTGAAATTTTCTCAAGAAATCTAGAAATTAATGATAAAGGCAAAGTGCTTGGCAAAAGTCAAAATGCGCTTAAGATTTGTGTAATTTTATAAATTGGACAACTATCCTGTGCGCGTTATCAGAACTATCGCAGTATCGTGAGTTTACTTACAACCATCCGAAAAATCGCTTATTAGGTGAATAATAAAAATTAACTAGGCCCCGTTCCCTCAATTATAACCATCCAATTTGATCTGGCCGCATACAAATTGAAATTCTGTGCGCGTTCACTAATGAAGCCATTGTCAAATCGTTTGCTCGAAACGGTTTTTACTGTGCAATTAACTCGAAATGTGGCGCGGATGCGGTCGAATTAATACCGAAATACTCTGCAACAGTGTAACTACAATCCAATAAGTAAGCTCTCTTTCGAAAGAGTTCCAACAAACATTTTTATTGGAGTTGGACTGATGCCTGTCTGACTTAATGGACTAAAGCCACTATTTAGCTATTAGTATAGCTAAACTATACTAGTTAACCAGTTGGACCAGATAGTTTGGAATCCCTGCTATATTATTAGTATTATCGACAGCCAACAATCACTGAGGACTAGCACGTCTTTTCAAGCAAGACGTAGCAAGACTTTTCAGATTATATTATTCCTAACATACAATTTTTTGTATTTAAAAATTAGAACACAATTCATAGACAACGCTATTTTGATAACTTCTAATTAATCTATACTAGCGACCCGCTCTATACTGCAATTTTTTTCTGCAAATTATCGCTCTTCCACGTTTATCGTTCTTTTTTTCATTAGTGAAAACCGTATGAAAATTTGTTCAGTAGTTTTTGAGATTATCGCGAACATACAGACGGACAGACAGACATATTCATAATATATAAAGATGTATGTGTACATGAGAAATAACAATACATTTTCCACTGTTATCCCGCTATACTATGCGATCACTACTAGGACAGTTTGACGCACTAGAATATGTCGACGTTCGCGAAACGACGAGTTCGAAACGACCCTTAATTAATTCGCATAACCTTTACATTGGGATCCAGTTTTTACATGATTCGTACCAACAACACTTATTGAATTACGAGTATATTCATGGAAAAACATTGGATTCCAAAAAATTATTTACTGTTTTATTTGTGAAAGTGTACAGATATAAAATTGCATTGGTATTATGAAAATTACAAATATTTTTTAATGAGAAATAGTTTTAATATGAGAGAAATTATTGCTTTATCTTGAAACTCCAATTTTACTTGGAGTGATTTATTAAATTAATGAGTATTTTTAAATGAACTCTGTACAATGTTCGTTTATGTTAAAATTAAACACATTTGAAATTATTACTTCAACTAACTGGTGCCCGCGATTTCGTCTGTTTGTAAATTTTTAACATAGAATTTAATTTTCTTTATGATTAAAGCCAATTACTTGTAAATTTCTCTTCGCCTACCATTGCCATTATGAAAAAAATATGTTACATACTTATTAATTGGTGTGCCCCAAGCCTTATCTGATCGCAAATAATTGCCAACTACGAATGAATATAATTACACAGCACAATACAGGTACTTGTTTATTATTAAATGTACCTTTTTTCGATTGAAAGCGTATTATAATCCAATTACGTCACTGTAATGTTGTAAAGAAAAGTGGAAAAAAAAGGAAAAAAAGGAATCGTTGAATATATTCCAACAATCATTGTCCTTAATTATTACAAATTGCTGTGTAATTTGTCGTCGATGTAGCGAATTACTTACTAAGTGCTTTTTTAAGTTTTCATACTTGAAACAAGTTGGAATAAGTGAGGCTTTCTTTTGAAAGGATCTAGTAAAAAAGGAAACGAAATATAACTTTGCATTTCCTTTTATTTTTAATACACTGTGTTTCGAAAAAAAAATATGTTCAATTGGTTGATTGGGCAAAACCGTAAGATTTTATTTTTATAGGCTACCTGACATTTTGACATGATAAGGAACAGAGTGAATATAGGGAAACGGGCTTTAGCATATTTATTTATTTATTTTCCAAAAGGTACATCAACAGCGCAAACAAAAAACTTATAATAGATATAGGTAACAAAAGGCAAATTTGAGGCATACACAGATAAACTACAAACTAGAAATTGAGACAACACACGTATGGCAAACTAAACTAAACTATACTAAACAATAAATAAGTGAAAGCAAGCAACAAAGATCAAAATCAAAGGCATATAAACTGATATAACTAAATACAAGACTAAAAATATAACAAGAATAAAAATCTAAATACAATAATAAATAACAAGAATAAGAATATTCAATATAAATATTACGTGGTATCATTTCACAGTGTTTTTCTGTAAAAAGATGGTTACTAAAGCCAGATGTCAGCCTAGTTTATGGGTACACAAAGAAAGTGTGTCCTGCTTATGCTGCTTCAGAAGAAGTTAGCGAAGGAACAGACCAGAAGTGGAAAGCGATCTTATTTCATTATAAGTATGTATTAGATAGATATACCTTCAGATAGATGTAAAAAAATATAGATTTTAAATTATATATTGAACTGATTTTGTATTTATTATTGCAAATAAACAAATTAATTTTAATTTAACAAACGAAATCTTTTTAAAAAAAATACTAAATTAGAATAGGCCGAATAGACGGGATAAATGTGTCTCGACTCTTAAAAGCCTCATATAGATATTTAAAACTATCTATCTCCGTGAATAGTATATTGACTGTTGTGGATAAATATCACAAGTCTTTATTCATGTTGGTCTAGTGGCTAGTAACCCTAGCTAGCTGTTAACCAAAAGGTCGCGGGTTCGAATCCCGCTAGGGGCGAATGTTTATGTGTTAACATTTTACCTTTGTACCTGAGTCATGGATGTTTTGTATTTATAATATGTATGTATTTACAAAAAAAAAGTAATCTATGTATTATATCAACTGTCTGGTAACCATAATACAAGCATTAGTTGCTTACTGTAGAACTAGATGGTGCTGTGTGGAATGTGTGAAAAAAAAGTAAAAAATATATATCTAAATATTTAAAAAAATTAAAAAAATATGTTTATTTTCATAAATATCTATTTTATGTTAGTTACAAAAACATTAACTGTAACATTTTATATGCTGTTTGATTTTCCCACAAAACGTAACTACATATAACAAAGCAGCAAAGTTTTGTAGCACAAGTTGGAATGGAAAACAAGCTAGTTAGCGTTAACTGGAGCTTCACTTTTTTAAAACGTGTCTGCAAACATTTTGTGAACCCACTAACAAAAGAATATTGTATTTGTGAAATACATTTTGAGGGATATTTATTAGAAAAATATAGTTAACTATTGGCGCTGTATGGGACTATAATTATACTCACTAAAATATATACGGCTTCTATATTATGGCAAATTAATTACTATTTTTTTTCTCCAAAAAGAAATAACATTTGAGTTATTATTTCACAAACTCAAATCTTATTTTATTTTCTTAATTAATTATTAATTGTTAAGTTAATTATTAGTTTTACGACTTGTCTAACATAAACCTTTATATTATTTTATTTGCCATTATAGTATAATATATTATAAAATTTAATGATATTATGTAATTACTATACACCCAATGTAAAGTTAAAGCTTGCCAAATTTAAATTTAATGAAGTGTCACACCCTTCATTTGCATAACATACATTTAATTTTAATATATTGATTACATATTCTTATAGTGGTTGATAAAAAAAAAATAACAATAAAAATGTAGGTTTTCCCTTCAAATTTTGATACGGTTTTCACTAATATAAATAGCAATGAACAAGGAAGGTCTGTGTAGAAAAATTGCATCCGTGCGAAGTCTGGGGCGAGTCGCTAAAATGCAAAATGTTGTATGTTTAGAGTTTGCATGTTTGGATATTTGGATGTCTGTTACTTAATCATGCAAAAACAGCTGAACGAATTTGGATGAAATTCGGCACACAGATAGTTTATTAGCTGTTTTAACATAATATATGATACTTTTTATCTTAAAAATATTTAAGGTTTCTGTGGGATTTTCAAAAAATTAACTACAACATGTACGAAGTCGCCGACACAGCTTGTAGATACGTATATAATCAAATATATACTATACATTTATTTAACTTTCTTGTCAATAATTAAATACTTAAGTAGTAATAACGTTTCAAACAAACTCACTTTGTACTTAAAATTAACTCACTTGTAGAGGTTTCTAAATTTTAATTCAACTATGAAGTTTTTGATTATAATAATATTGTGTTAATATCAAAACTCAAATACTACAGTAAAACACGTATTTTAACTTTTATAATTTACGACATTCAACTGGCGTCCAGTAAATGTAACAATGATATTAATATTTAGTCAGGTAAATATTACTTAGTCAGAAATGATACTCTAGCGTCCACACCCTTGAGCCGCATGCACACTGCACGGTTTGAATATCAACATACAAAGATATCAAGTTAGCTGGAAATGTTGACCTGCTTGTTAATTTTAACATGTAAGGATTCAAAGACAATACTTATTAATTTGTATTCTTTATATGTATATAAAATAGTAAGTTGGTTTGTGTACGCTTCAAAAACTCGAGATTGGGTAGACCGATTTTAATTCGCTTTTCACGTATAGAGAAGGTTTATATATAAATATTGCACACCGGGCGAAGCCGCGTTCGGGTCGCTAGTTATATCTATATATTTTTATTCTTATTAAAAACGCTATTTGTTTTATTATTAGTTTTTATTAAAAACGCGGTACTAATAGATAGTAAAGTAAATTTTACTAAGTAAATATTATAACACAACAGTCACATATTATTTAAAAATAATAAGAAAATAACACATGAATTTATATACAACTTTAAAAGAAACTCTTATTTTTTGTATAAGTACATACATAAAATAAGTCCCATATTCATGGGTCATGCTACTGTTAACTATCTTACATTATTTGTTATAAAAACTGTAACTTAGTTAAAGACTTAACTTCGTTTTCACCGAAGGCGCACTTAGATGATTCCCTAACTCTAGGTGTCTGTTGGTGAAAACGTGCATTACAATTTTAATAAATAACCTAATATATTATTACCTAATATATTATTTACCTAATATATTATTTACCTAATATATTGTTATAGCGTTTCCGCCGTGTCCAGTCATACTATTATAACGTTACAACGTTTCGTGTTAATTATCAGTGCGCACATAAATTTGTCGCCCCTACATTTGTGTCCAGCTAGTTACTCATAAAACCTCCTGGGTTCCGCCGGACACTACACTTTGTTAAGGTCATTAACCTAGATAATTAATATTTTATGTCACATGCTATTAACTTTTTTTTTTGAATGCATTATTAAGGATGTAAGTACACTAGTTGTATCATTATAGATTATAATTTTCTATAATTGCAATTGGAATTTAAATAATTTCACACATTTACACTAATATTACAAATGAAATAAAATATTTCTCAAATGTTTGTTTGTAATGGATAAACTCAAAAATTACATAAATGAATTTAAAAAATTTAAAAATACTTTCACATAATTATAAAAAGTTATATGGTATGGAAAGCGTGCGCTGCGAAAGCTATTTATACTAATATTATAAAGAGAGGAGATTTGTATGTTTGTATAATGAATAAACTCATAAACTACTGGACCGATTTTGAAATTTCTTTTACCTATAGAAAGCTATATTATCAGCGAGTAACATTTTATAAAGTTACGCAGGCGAAGTCGCGTGCAAGAGCTAGTTGATAATATAGTAGTAGATTGATAGTGATTACAGTGGGTACTCATGGATATTCATTGTGGTACCCACAAAAAAAGTTCACAAGACTAACTATTATAGTTAAGTTACAATAACTGTTTATTGTTCAAATTAGTTAATCAAAACGCTGTTAGAATCGAAAGGTTCCTATCATGTATCGAGAACACATTCCTATCATGATATATTATGAATCCTTATCCAACTAAATAGTTTCATATTGAATGTTGAATACATATATACAGTCGGGGCATGTATATTCCTGTTTATATTTGCCAAGGTTTGGAACTCCCTGCCGGTGTCTGTATTTCCGAGCTCATATATAAACCAAATCTTTTCAAGGTTCGAGTGAATAGGCATCTTCTGGGTGAGCTCGCTCCATCATAGGCCTCATCCTTGCTACACAGCTTGTTGTTGGCCAAGAGCAAACCCATATCTAATAAAAAACAATATATTATTCGAATCTGACCTTTTGTTAGACGTTACGAGTAGTATACTCGTAAAATGCTAAAATTAAAAAAAAAATGCCGTGGTGTGAACCTCACGCTTAATCAGTTACCTACACATTTAATTTTTTGCTTAGTTTATTATATTAGTTATCTTTATATATAAAAATGTTATGTTTGGTTGTTCAACCTACGCTTAAAAAACTCGATAGACGTATTTTAATTCGGTTTCCATATATGGAAAGACTTTTATTTGTAAAAATTTGACCCCGAATGTAGTATTTACAATTGGACTGAAATAACATTTTTGTATTCGCTTTATTAAAGCTTGTCTAAGTGGCATTTATGTATGTCTTAATGAAGCTTAATTGAACATAATATAGCAGGATGCCGGCGTGACTAAAGAATTAATACACTTTTTAAACTTTGAAGCCCCATTTTGTGTCAAGATCTTTATCAAGTGTACATTATAAACGAAGGGTTAATTATATTTTTAGTCAGTTGTGTCCTCGATACATCACTGTTATTTTGTGACTAAATGAAATAATTATTTTTTAATTGGTTTAACTTCTTTGTGCTTCTAAGAAAGCTTAAAATTAAGTAGTACTTTAATATTAATAGTCTTGTTACTGTAAATAATGACTGAATTCTGATATTTCACAATAAATTCATTTCGATTTTCTATTTTAAAACAACTTAAAAATCGTTAAAATGTATAGTTTAAGTGACTGCGTTTTACAGTCATTTTGGCAGTCCGTCTGGCAGCAGTAACCACCGCCTACAGATGACAACTGTCAAATAACAACATGTTTGCTGTTGTGTTTCGGCGAGTGAGTTCCTTAATGCTACGAAGGTCGGCAGCTTCTTGCAGCACCTTTGGTGTTCCTGCGTTACTATTTAAATTTAAAGAGTCAAACTCTTCAGACACTCTTGACTAATTAGTTTTATATAAAAATATGGCTTTGTATTCGGAATTTGTGTTTATTTTATAAAAAAAAAAAAATAGGAAAATACTTTAAAATTGCTGTAATTCTTCCTCAAAATTGTATATTTTCTATTAGAAATAGCTTTTATTAAATTTCATTTATTATAAGTTACTTTGCATATAAAATGCAAAGTAACAAGTTTAACAAGAAATATTTTAGTTACTAGTGCGGTTCGTGTTTATCTCATTCTTAAAAAAACTGAACTTACATATTATTGTTTACACTTCGAAAGTAAAAACAATTAACACTATTCCAAACATTTTTAAATTTTGTACCTGTCTACTTAATTAGTGAAAAGTCAATTGTATATCACTGCAATGGCGTCTTTAGCGTCAGACTTCAATACAATCTTATCAACAACTTCGCTAATGTACAAAACAACGAAGAAAGATAGGAGCGAGACAATAGGACGTCTTCACTAAAAGTCTTTTCTTTGTTACAGATAAAAATCGGTCCGATGTAAAAGGAAAAAAAGATGGACCTTAAATATCTGATCCTAATGATAGCGTTCGCGACAATCGAAATAAACGTGACTGAGAGTAGACAAAACGACAAAAGAAGATGGAAAAACGACAAAAGCTATTCACACTACGTCAACATCTGCGACATACAGGACCGAGTTTCCAAAGTGCACTGTTACTGCGAAAGTATAAAAATTAAAACAGCCACAAAAGCCGACTGCTGGGTATTCAACGGCGGTATAGCTGAGGACGATCCGTTTTGGTCAAATTTTTATTCGCAACCGAAAATTGAAAGGCTCACATTTAACGTGAGAGCCGACGGTGGACTCACATACATACCGGCAAAAGTAATAGTTAGACTCGACCGTCTGCAGTACCTGAACATACAGTATGCTAACATATTCAGTTTACCTTCGTTCGCGTTCACAAACTCGACAACACTGAGGGAAATTATCCTACAGAAGAACAAGATAACTAAATTGGAGAAGATGTCCTTTGCTCACCTGATAATGTTGTCGAACGTTAGCATCGTGGAGAATCAGATATCGGAATTGAAACGTGATGTTTTCTATGTCCTTCCCAATTTACAGAGGTTGCACATGTCCAAGAATATTATAAGCGTGATTCACGACGGAACGTTCAAGCACCTAAGCAACCTCATTAAGTTGGATCTTGACAGCAATTTGCTCACTGTTGTCATCAGAGAAAACTTCCAGGGATTGTCCAATTTGATTACACTAGATATGAGAAACAACAAATTGAGGATGATAGGCGACTTGGCGTTCGCCGAACTTTGGAGTCTTCAGGAACTTTACCTGGACGGAAATGAAATAGAATTTATATCGGAGCGGGGTTTCGGAGGATTGAGTCAACTGAGAAAACTTTCTTTGGCTGATAATAAGTTGGGAACATTAGACGACGGCGTGTTGGATGATATTCTAAAGTTAAACGTTTTGGATTTGAGGAATAATAACTTGGAGACTCTAAAGCAGGAGACAGTGCAAAATGTTTTGGAAAACATGAAGTCGAATTATGCCTTAATCTCACTCGACGGTAAGTTTTACTTTGAAATTGTCTTCTACGCCTGCACAGTTGATATTTCAGATTAAAATGTTATTTCACAATTTAATATTCAATGATCGTTACATTCAGCTCTATAGACTTCAAATCCATAGATATAATTATACCAGTAGTACCCCATAGCTTTGCCTGCATCAATTTAAACAGCATGAAACCTTAAGTATTAAAGCTTAAGTAATTTGTTAAGATATTTTGTTAACTTAACTCTGATAGGATACGATAAATAATAGCACAAGTGCTGTTAGAACTATATAAATATTTATTTATTTATTGTGAGATACCTACATATAATATGGAATTGGGCATATTTTTAATCATACAATATAGCATAAGTGGACATATAAGTGGTAACAGTTGTAAATTATTAAGCAAATAATATTAAATTATGTTAATAAAATATTAGGTTAAAATTCGTGAACTTATGATGAATTCGAACAATTTATGAATTCGAAACATAGTGTGTGTTGCCACAACTAGAAAGTTTTCATTTATATTAAAAAATAAATGAAATAATTTGTTGGTGTTACCAATGCCGAAAAATGAATACACAATGAGAATCTCTCCGACAAAAATACGTGGTTATTAAGGGTTGACGACAGAGCAACATTCGCTATAAATAAATGTAGATATTGTAACAATACAATGACTATAAATAATTAAATAAGCAAGTAAAGTTATTTCTGGGAAATATCTTCTACTCCAACTTTCAAATCGCCGACAGCGAAATCTGTAGGTTTCTATAAATACACATACAATTGATTAACAAGGCTGAGCTCTAGTAGACCGCTAATTAACTGATTCGGACATTTCACCTCTATGCCCACAAAAACAATAACACGGTTTTACGAACATTAATATAATTACCGCGAAACACCACAATATTAATGGACCATTATATTCTCTGTAATTCCGTTTACACAAGATGTCCTTTGCAGGGTTTAATGTCGAATAGATTGATTGATGATTTAAGTTTATAATTGTTTTTGATCAGCACAACTTTTGATTTCTCCTCCTATGTATAATTTAGATTTTATCAATTAAATTTTAAATAAACTAATCCGAAGAGTTTTTTTTTTTTTTTGTAATAGCACATAAATTTTTAATACATCTATACTAATATTATAAAGAGAGTAGATTTATATGTTTGTAATGAATTAACTCAAAAACTGCTGGACCGATTTTGAAAATTCTTTCACCTGTAGAAAGCTACATTATCAGCGAGTAACATTTTATAAAGGTTACGCGGGCGAAGTCGCGTGCAACAGCTATTAAATAATACAATGAATAATAAATACAAAAGTTAATTAAAAATACTCAAAAAAATACCCTAATAAAAATAAGCGTCAGACTCAGACGTGTGTGATCTAAACTGAATTACTGAAATGTTTTTCTTTGCTGTTTAGATTAAAATTACTCAAAATTAAATTAACTCTTTAAATTACTTAAATGATTTCATAACCGGTCATGAAATCATTCAAATTATAAAAACATATAATATTCTCATCGTGAGTTTGAAATATAGTGGTTTGCAGCGCTGTGACATTTTAATAGCAACTATATTTCGCGGCTGAGAGATGTTATATTTTGCCCAAAACTGGCCGACACTACACTCTCATTGTTATGTATGATTTAATGGGGTTCGTGGAGGGGTAGATTGGCTTTTGCGGTTTTGTTTGCTGTGATGACAATGTATTTCTTTACTTTTTTGTTTATGGTGTCGTGAATAATGATTAACTCGAAAAGTTTTTGTCTGAAAATAAAATTTCGTGTAAAAAGAAAGAAAGAAAAGAAGTCACTAACAGTTGTAATTTTTATGTTACTTGTCGATAATTCCATCTGATTCAAAGTCTTCCTGTGGATAAAGCTTAATTTACTAAATGAGAGGCAATTTTTTTTTTAATGAAATTGTACAATTCTTGTACTTACTTCGAATCTTTGAGCAGATTGTCAAATTCTCAAATATCCTAAAATGTCTACTTTAATTTTTTTAATTATTAAATATTTTTTTAAATTATTGTTTATTATCACAGGTAATTAAATATGTAAATTGTTCGTGTGAATTTAGCCCACTCATTTTAGCTTAATGGTAATGGATTTCATAAATTCCTCATATTTTTGTCCGCATATAAAAGACTTATCTGGTTCTATTGAAATTTAATCTAAGAATTCTTCAAAGACTTAATTATTTAAAAATAAATATCTACGTTGAACCTACTTGAATATACTTGTATAAAATAAAATTATACTTCGTCATTTAAAGCATTGAAGCCGTTTAAAAAAATCTAATAAAAATTATGAAGAATTAAAAAAGTTATAAGTATAAACTTTAATTTATTTTCTCAAGAAGAACCACAAATTGAAGTTGCCATAAAAGAAAACCGGAAACACGGTACCCCAACATCCTTCTTGGTGGAAACTTACTCTCGCCCATTTGCAACCAAACTTTCTTAGAAACTACTGCAGATTTAACAATAAAGTTGAATGTAGCATACTAATTTTATTATTTTTAGTCTTAACAAAAGCTACTCCCTATCTATTCGGTTGTAATAAAAACAACTTTACAATATTCATGATAATGTTATAAATGGAAAAAATAAGAAGTAAAATCTGTCTGCTGTTCCCGTTTTTAAGGATAAACCAATTGCGTTGCTTAAATAGACATTGTTGAACACTGGCTTATTTATTATTTCCTTTTATAATATTAGAAAAAAGAAACTTAGAATTATTTACTTAGAATATTAGAAGATAATATTAGAAAAAATTAAGAGAACAATATACAAAATCGTCTAAATATAATTTTTCTTTACAGGCAACAAGTTGACATGTGATTGTCGTTTATCATGGCTGCAAAATCTCCGCAACGAAACACGAAGCAAGCGTTTTAAAGCCTCACTCGATCGTCTCAATTGCGTCGTCGATACCAAAATAAAATCCAATTTGATTGATGCTAAATCTATTAAAATCAATGAAACACCAACTAAATCGATTGTTGCTAAAGATGCTGACAAGAATTATGAAGACGACGAAGAATTCGAAGAAGAAAAGCAATACGATGATACGATGCAAGATCAAGAGGGCTTGGAAAATAATAAAATAGAGTATAGAAGAAGATTATTAGAGATTCCAACAGAAATACTCCCATGTCCAAACAGACTTGTTGGTGTAGTTACTTACTCTCCACCAACTCAAGATGAAGTAAAATATTACAAAGCATCTTCTAGTGATAGGATCTTAGTAACAGCTAAGTTAATCATCACTTGTGTTCTTGTTAGAATATTGTAGCGTATGTAAGCAAACATGGTCGTGTATATAGTATAAAACAACAATAATATTAGCTATAGTTATGTAGCCGACTTATTTAACAGTGATGTCTTGTTTCTCTGTAGTTTGTGTTAGTTTGGGACCAGATTGATTGGACTGGATGTTGTTGGATTAATTATACCTAGGATACCTATATGGATTTATATTAATTTCAGCATTTATTTACACATACTAGCGTTGATCAAAAATATCCTGAATTTTGGAATTTCGAATTTAAATGTATATTTTTGTCTGTTGTTTTTACAGACTATTATTGTTATTTTGGATCCGTAATTATTTATTAGAATTTTAGATTTTAGAAATGTCTAGTTAGAAATGTCTAGTTTAGTTGAAAGCGGTGTTTGTAACAAGATTTTAACACCGATCATACCTTCACTTCAAAGTTCATTCCAAAATGTTTGTTCCAAAGAACGGGTCCACTAGGATTCCCAAAAGGGTTGCCGGGGGATCCTGGTGAACTCTGGTTCATCAGAATCCCCTTAGGCAATCGACTAAAAATGCTTCGACGATTGGAAAATATTGAAAGAAGTGAATAAATTTAGGATTTTTTAACACAAATTTCGGATATTTTTTTGATCAAGTTGTATTTGGAATCTCTGCTAATAGTTTTTCTGGAATTGACAACAGTCATTCGATACTTAGAGGACGAAAATCGGATATCTACAAAGTTATATTAGTTTAAGCTAGTTTTTAGTTTAAAATATATCACAGCTGAAATAATGTACACTTTACTTTGGTAATGGCAGGGCCCACTGCGTTTTGCAGTCATCAATTGGCCAGCTCGTCTGCGGCAATATGCACCGTAGCAGAAAACTACCTTGAAATAATAGGATGTGTGCTATTGAGTTTCAACCCATTTCCCTATCCCTTGCTGATCCGTTATCTTTAATCCTTCTGAGATCGGCAGTGCAATTAAGGCGACGGTAGCAATCTAACTTTAAATTGATCGTCAGCCTGTCTTTGTGTAAAAATGTATCAGGATTATTGAACGTAAGATAGAAAAAATATCACTACGTTTTTGCAGAAGTATATCATTATATATTTATTACTTTTTGTTGATAATTTTTTTTCGATTATAATTGGAAATTACGGAAAATACAAAGTGCCCTAAATTATAAAAAAAGAACTCATCACCTAAGCTATTTCTTTCAGGATATAAGACCCGGTAATCATAATTTTAAAATATTTTATTTTAAAAAATATACTTCAAATAACAAAGGTAATAAATTATGTTTTTTGTTTTTCATCGTGAAATATTGTAACTTGTACATTTTTGTATTATCGTTTGAATCATAAAAATTTGTGTGTGTCAGCTCCGACACACGACTGGAGTTTACTCCTTACGAACGATAATAAAATTTAAATTTTCACAATTCGAACACGCCGAAAGAACAACATTGTTCTTTTTTTAAAAATATTATTTAGATGGCGCAATATCTCTGAAACTTCAGATATTCTAAAAAATAAAAAAAAAATAAAAAATAGAAGGTAATTATAACGCGTAACATAACGCATTCGTGTAACAATTTTGATTTTACTCCCATAACTTTTCGTACTACGGGCTTATATATATGCAAATCGATTCTTAAGGAGTAAACTCCAAAAAAGTTGGGTAAAGTCTATTTTTGAAAATACCTTATAATCCCTTTGTTTCATAGAATGTCAAAAATTTTATAATATTTAATACAGAGGTGTTGGGGATATTTTTAGATGGCGTGACGTCAACGATAAGAGTATCGTCACCTCTTGATTTTTTTATTGCCACAAAATTAAATTTCAGATTAGAATTTCTACAGATTTATTATATGGGCGACATCTCAACTAAACATATAGAAACCAACTAACATGCAAAAATTTATATATTAGCAAAATACTTGAAAAATTGACAACAATTTTGCTAACTATTATGACGTTTATGTTTTATATAAGTACCTAGTATTTAATTTGTGACCTACGAGTATTTATTATTTCAGAAGACTGCTATTTTGTGAATAGAATTAAGGTTATTGTAATTTTGGTGTATTAGTTCTGTATAAATGGATTCTGAACCAACAGTGATTTACATACCAAAGATTATTTTCAAAACAACTTCTTATTCCATATTCTAGTTTCAAAGTTTACTTAAAAATTCATGCTTGACTTGAACAATGTAAATAGATCTTAACCTTAAGCAACTGCTATACTATTTGCTATCCTATTTTAAGGTGTGAAAATAAATTAATACTTTTCCATTATCTTTCTTTGATTTTGAGTCCTTAATCCAAATGTATCCAAATGGAACAATCTCCCTTCTGAGGTGTTCCCACCTAGCTACTCGTACAATATGGGATTCTTCAAGTGAGCTGTAAATAAATTCCTACAAGGTAGGCAGCATCCCCCCTGGTGTTGCTTGTGTCCTTAGGCGACGGTAACCACTTATCATCAAGTGGGGACAGTCAGCTGGTCTGTCACCCTTTATAATATAAAAATATAATAGCTTAATATGATGTCATAATTTTAATAATTTGAATTATTCTTAATTTGAATAACAGATTTTTTAAATTTCTTAACTTATCATTGCTTTCCGCGTCTGTCAATATATCCGCTAACTCATTATAAACCACGAAACGGACATTGATGCGGTTTTCACCAATAGAAAGAGCGATCAACGAGGAAATTTGTATATAATTTGCAGAAAAAAATTGCATTAGTATACAGTCGGGGGTGGGCCACTAGTCTATTCTAATAAAAAAAAATTAAGTACTGAATGTTTATTCAAGTATATAATGGTACTTATAACAAAAAACAATTATTAAAAAAATTGTCTGCAGGTCTGTTTGTATGTAACTCTGTTTGTTCTGGCTAATCTCCGAAACGGCTGGACCGATTTAGACGAAACACTCATTGGCAGATAACTGATGTTAATATGGAGTAACTTAGGCTACTTTTATTGTTGAAAAATAAAAATATTATTACTTACTATAAATATAAACTTGCCTGACTGCTTGCATGTCGACTTTTCCATAAAAAAAAAACACTTATTAAATAGCGAGGCATTCGTGTTTTACAAAAGTATAAAAAGAATTTCATTCCCATGGAATTACATTAAAAAAATCTGACTATTGGATTTTTAAAATCCACAAAGTTAATCCCAAGCTTATTAACTGTTGTTATTACAGTTTCCCTTTTAATAAAACAGTGTATTTTTACTCGTAGCATTAATTTTATGCGCTTTTTCCTTAATGCTGAGTAAAATTTTTCACCTCTGAATAAAAAGACGATTTTCGGCTCTGATTTCGGGAAGTATATTGAATTAAATTACATTTAAAAGTATTTAAATTTTAGGATTTCTTTTTAATATGGACAGCAGGCAGACAGACTGTCCGCTGACGGCAAGTGACTACCGTCTCCCATAAATTAACTGTAAAGACAAGCTAGGATAGGGGTATATAACTGCGCTTCCGATCGTGTTAGCATAAAAGATAACGTCCAAAACTCAGCAGCCCAGTGCTATTATTTCTCAGTGGATTTGAGTTGAAATGGAGTCATATTTGAGTTCATAATTTAAAGTATGGTATAATAAATAAAATTTAAATTAAAAAAAATCAACTTTTTTATTAACAAGGGAATACTTTACTGTTTACGTGAAACAGAACGGTTAGAATATAAATCAAATATTTGAAAATCAAATTTCATATTGGAAAAAAGTTTATGTAACAGTTCATACTTTATGTTCGATGATTTCAGTATAAAATGTACCTATAGGTTGTTTTCAAACTACCTAACGTAATTCATACAAAATTTAGTAAATATATTTTTGAAGCTACCCAACCTAATCTATACTAAAATTTATTATTATTTTTTTGTTTATAAGAAAACAGTCTACAATAAACTTACATACAGTCCACATCGTTTTTTAATTTACTAGACTCAAATCAATTTAGAACTTTTATACATCAACACAAATGGTCGCAATCGAGCCGGATAACCAGTGATAGTGCATAATTACAATATATACATACATTTTAATCGAAAGTGAAATACAATATGTCGAAAATAGATGAATTGTTAAATCTGTTGGAGGAGACTGGTAATCTTTTGAAGAAAACTCAAATTAACATTAAAAAGTGTTCTAAACAACGACTAACAAAATCATATGTGGAAGGCCGACTTAACTGTTTGAATGAATACTGGAGCACAATAAATAACACACATCAAGAGTTGATAAAATGTATTCCACGCGAACAAAAAGCACTATGTCCATATTTTGTCAACGAGGAATTTTACATTTATGAAGAATTATATTTATGTATGCAAGCAGACCTCAAAGATATGTTAAGCCCAGCAAGTCAATCAGACCAAAGTGATCCAGATGCATCAATGAACACAACTGTTAATATAAACAACCCTCTTGTGAGGTTACCACGGATTCAATTACCAGTATTCAACGGAAATTATGAAGAATGGCCTACGTTTCAAGATCTATTTATCTCACTGGTGCACAACAACATGTCTATTAGCAATGTACAGAAGTTGCATTATTTAAAAACAAGTATTAGTGGCGAAGCGGAACATTTATTAAAACATATACAAATCACAGACAGTAATTATCAACAAGCATGGGACACACTAAGACAGCGGTATGGAAATAAGCGTTTAATAATTCACTCTTTATTAAAAAGATTATTCACACAAAAGAAATGCATTGCTCAGTCTGCCAGTCAATTAAGAATTCTGTTAGACACAACAACAGAGTGTCTAAATAGTCTACAAAACTTAGAAATATCCATAGATTCATGGGACCCCATCATCATATTTCTAGTTGTGCAAAAATTGGATTCAGAATCGCATAAGAACTGGGAAGAGTATGCTTACAATGAAAGTACAGACAATTTACCTACTTGGAAAAATTTGAAACAATTTTTAGAATCGAAATTCCGTACTCTCGAATTGATTGCTCCGCCTTCATCTACACGAGAACGAATAATCAAAGAACGCTCATTTCATGTCGCAAGTATTCCAATGTCAGATAAACCATGCCCGTTTTGCAAAACCAGTCACAAGTTATGTCATTGCAAAGAGTTTACAAAGTTACAACCTAAAGCGAGAGGTCAATATGTAAAGAATAACAACTTGTGCTTCAATTGCCTAGCTTCAGGACATTCTGTAATAAAGTGCCGAGTGCCAGTATCATGTCGAATCTGTTCCAAGCGTCATCATTCTCTTCTGCATATACCTAAAAACGAAGATTCTATTGGTCATCAAGCAAGCAACACTTCAAGCAATATACAATCAATAGCATCCACTCAGTCCAGTGCAGAAAACGAAGACATAGAAGTAACCACTATGACAGCTTCGGAGAGGCTTCCTAGACAGGGGACCGCACTACTTGGAACGGCAATGGTTACAGTAAAAAGTATTCAAGGTCATACCACGGTGTTGAGAACCCTCATAGATCCCGGATCCGAGGTGTCATTGATAAGCGAGAAAGCAGCTCAATTACTAAGACTTAAAAGACAACCAGTGAATGGAAGCGTAATTGGAGCAGGATGTAAAAGAACCAGTATCAAGCAAGTAGTTCAGCTACAAATATCATCACAATGGGATTCCAATTTTAGTTTAGACCTACAGGCCTATGTGATGCCCAAGCAACTGACTACTAAAATACCTAAGAACAATATTACAGTCAAAACCTGGCAACATTTAGACGGACTCCACTTAGCCGACCCAACCTATTACATGCCAGGATCACCAGATTTGCTTCTAGGTATCAGAGAATATGGACAAATATTACAACAAGGTCTCATTATTGGTCCACCGGGTACACCACATGCACAGAGAACCAACCTGGGATGGATTTTATTTGGAGACATAAACGCAAGCAACCAAGATAATACATTCCATGTTATGCATCACTCAATAGACATGGAAGATTTGTTGAAAACAATCTGGGAAATAGACACAGATATCAAGAGAAAACTTACAAAGGAAGAACAACAATGTGAAGATATTTACAAGCAAAGTTACACTAGACAAGAAGACGGAAGATATGTAGTCAAATTACCATTTAAGACAGAAAATCCAAAAGCTGCTGAAGGTGACACACGACAAATAGCTTTAAACAGACTTTTACAATTGGAAAGAAGATTCCAAAGAATGCCGCAGTTGAAAAAGGAATACACAGAAGTTATGGAGGACTACCTAAACTCAAACCACATGGATGAAGTACCTCCAGAAGAAATGTATACAAAGGAATCTGTTTACTTACCACACCACGCCGTTTTGCGCGAAGATAAGGAGACTACGAAGACGCGAGTTGTATTTGATGCATCCTGCAAAGGCTCAAATGGCATTTCTCTAAACAACGAGCTCCTAATGGGACCAGTCTTGCAAGAAGATCTTCGTAACATAATAATGCGATGGAGAATGCATTCTGTTTGCTTTGCATCGGATATACAGAAAATGTACAGGATGATTCTAGTAACCAAAGAAGACAAAGACTTTCAAAGAATCCTTTGGAGAAGAGACAGCACCGAAGAAATCAAAGATTTTAGGCTTCTAACGGTTACATTTGGCACCACATCAGCTCCTTACTTGGCTGTAAAAACACTTATGCAACTTGCAGAAGATGAGCATAAAAAATATCCCACAGCAGCTAAGATTCTCAAAGAAGACTTTTACGTGGACGACCTTCTGTCAGGCTGCGATACCGTAGAAGATGCCATACACAATAGCCACCAATTAAAGGATCTACTAAGAAGTGGTGGATTCGAACTACGGAAGTGGTCTTCCAATAGCCCGGAGTTTATGAAATCTATTGATCCAAGTGAGAGATCATCGAAAGCAAATGTGGGTCCTAGTATGAACGGCATTATAAAGACACTGGGTATTTCATGGAACTTAAACACTGATCAGTTTCAATATGATATAAACCTACCTAAACAATCCATGATAACTAAAAGGACAATTTTATCTGATATACAGAAGCTTTATGATCCTCTTGGATGGATCGCACCCTCAATTATCATGGCGAAGATTTTGATACAAAAGTTGTGGCTAGATGGCGTAAATTGGGATGATAAACTCAGTCCCACACTAGAAGAAGAATGGTTAAGTCTTAGAACTGACTTCGAACACATTAACCATATACAAATAGATAGATGGCTTAACACACTCAACGCTGACAAGCAAAGTATACAGCTTCATGGCTTTAGCGACGCCTCCCTACGTGCTTATGCTGCAGTAGTATACTGCCGAGTGGTCACATCAGATGGTTCCATAACAACGAAACTCGTCGCATCTAGAACAAGGGTGGCTCCATTAAAGACAATAACCCTACCACGATTAGAACTTTGCGGAGCGGTACTACTGGCCAAGCTGTTAAAGCATGTCAGCACAGCAATGAGGATTCCTGCTTCACAGATATATGCATGGACAGACTCATCAATAGTTCTGTCATGGCTCTTCGGTCTACCAAACAGATGGAAGCAATTTGTTGCTAATAGAGTTGTCGAAATCCTTGAAAATGTCAGCAATAGTCATTGGCATCATGTCAGATCACAAGACAACCCCGCTGATATTGCGTCAAGAGGCATGTTTCTCACCGAGTTATCAAACTACAAACTATGGTGGAAAGGGCCAGAATGGCTGTCCACAGACAACATACTATTTACCAGACCAAACGTTCTACCTACTAATTTAGAAGCAAAAGAAAATGTTCAAGTTTCTCTAAGTATACAAGAAAACACAGAAGAAAGCATTTCTACACAATTCGACGATTTTGATTCGCTGAGTCAACTTCTAGCAACAATTACACAATGCAAAAGATTCTTAAACTACAGAAGAAGCCCCAAAATTGGTCCTATAACAACGCAAGAACTAGAAAACTCACTTGATGTTTGTATTAAATTAGTCCAAAAACAAGAATATGCAGAAGAAATAAAACTTTTAATGAAAGATAAACCAATCCAGAAGAATAGCAACTTGAAGAGTTTAAATCCCTACTTAGACGACCAAGGTATTCTCAGGGTGGGCGGAAGATTACGACATGCTAACCTAGATGAAAACACTAAACATCCTATAATTTTAGGTCACAAAAACAAGCTCATCCCCTTAATTGTAGCTGACGCACATAAGAAGACGTTGCACGGTGGCGTACAGCTTATGATGAATTTCATACGGTCTAAGTATTGGGTGTTGAGAGGCAAACCATCAGTCAAGAACTACATCCACAAATGCTTAATATGCGCCAAACAGAATGCAATTTCAAGAGCACAAATTATGGGAGACCTACCAAAGCAACGAGTAACTCCGACGAGAGCGTTTCTACACAGTGGCGTAGACTTTGCCGGACCTTTTCAAGTACTTATGTCTAAAGGCAGAGGAGCGAAAACAAACAAAGCTTACATAGCGCTGTTCGTATGTATGTCTACAAAAGCCATACACCTAGAACTCGTTGGAGATTTAACTTCTGAAGCATTCATAGGAGCCTTCAAAAGATTTGTTTCACGGCGAGGAAGGTGTACACATCTGTGGAGTGATCAGGGAAGGAACTTTGTTGGAGCAAATAAAGAACTAGCAATCGCATGGAAAGAAGCTAACCTAGAATTCACTGACCGAATCGTGGATACCCTAGCATCAGAAGGCACTCAGTGGCATTTTGTTCCAGCATACAGCCCAAACTTCGGTGGACTCTGGGAAGCAGGCGTCAAATCGACAAAATATCATTTGAAGCGCGTTCTAACAACCCATTTGACATTTGAGGAGATGTACACAGTTATTTGCCAAATCGAAGCTTGCCTAAATTCTCGGCCACTGTGTCCTATGGACGATTCAGATGTTGATAGTTTGAGGCCACTTACGCCTGGACATTTTTTAATTGGAGAAGCGCCAATCACCATTCCCTCGCCTAGTCTAAAGGAAGTAAAAGTTAACACCTTATCACGCTGGCAGTATACCCAACGTCTATTACAAGATTTTTGGTCAAGATGGCAGCAGGAGTACCTCACCAGATTACAACAGAGACCTAAATGGCTAAAGAGAGAAAAAGAATTCGCCATAGGAGAAATTGTTCTTCTAAAGACTGACAATCTGCCACCAGGAAAATGGGCACTTGGTCGAATTACCGATAAACATCCCGGATCCGACGGAGTCACAAGAGTTTATAGTGTGAAGAGTGGTGATAGTGTCACTAAACGAACAGTTACAAAATTGTGTGCATTACCTATAGAAACAAATTCAGAAAACTTTAGTAAAAATAGTGAACAATTAGTGAAAAATTTGGTGAATAATGTTGTGTTGTAAAGTATGGAATGGGTTGCTACATTAAATTAACACCTCCATTTAAATTTTGCATAATTTAGTTACTTTTTCATTTTTTATCTAGCGCAAACTACATCAGTAAAAGGCCATGCTGTCCTTTGGTGGGCGGTATGTTCGATGATTTCAGTATAAAATGTACCTATAGGTTGTTTTCAAACTACCTAACGTAATTCATACAAAATTTAGTAAATATATTTTTGAAGCTACCCAACCTAATCTATACTAAAATTTATTATTATTTTTTTGTTTATAAGAAAACAGTCTACAATAAACTTACATACAGTCCACATCGTTTTTTAATTTACTAGACTCAAATCAATTTAGAACTTTTATACATCAACACTTTATTAAAGCGTACCAGATTTCAAATCAATAATAAATTGTTTAATTATTTTTTTCGCAGACAACAGATAGACAAACAGACAATTTAAAAATAGGTTTTTTTTGTTATATGTAGGTACCGTACATTTAATATACATTTGGTAAAAAAACAGTTATTTTGACATTATAGACACTTCAATTTTATTAATTAGTATAGATAATAAAATACATTTTGTATTATACACTGCAATACAAATAATTATGAATGTAGTAGCGTTTGTCTGTAATTTCTAAGTAAATTGAGCTCGTAGTTTTGTATATCACGAAAATTGCTAAACTAATTTTGATGCAACTTTTTACGGTTGAATGACAACTTGTTAGAAAGAACTGTGGATTAAATTTTTTTATGTTTTACCTACATAATTTTTATTAGCACGCCAATACACTCGTATTTATCGTTCATACAATGCCTACAATATTTGAGCCGATGACGATCGTTTGTACATTTAATATTATACACAATTACTATAGAAAACACAAAAGGGATTAAAGCAACCGATTCGTGGCTCGTTAGGTAGAAAATTCTGTGCATATTTTTACAAATCCACAGGATTTCATTGTTCCTTTTTTCCGCGATAGTCGTATTGCGTATAATACGACAAACTTGTTATGTTATTTATTGATTCAATACCGAGGTAAGTGATTGTTTTTCACTGAAAATGCGAAATTGTTAACAAGCAATGGTAAATTAATTTATCTCGTTTGATTAATTAAACAGTATTTATAGTTATAATATTATGTATCTCTATTACATAATATAATGAAATCGTAAACAAGCCGTGTGAGTACATCAATTTTTTTTTTTCAAAAAACAATTTGTACACATTATTATAAGAAGAAGAAGATTAATAATACTTTATTTAAAAGAAGAATACTTTATTTGCTATAAAGGACAATATTAGAATACATTTACAACAAAAACACAAACGTCACAACTCAGCAACCATTTGATTTTATTTAATATTATAAATTTGACGAGCTCCTTGGACGAGTGGTAAGAGTGCTTGCCTTAACGCTTCATCTCAGGGGTCACGGGTTTGATTCCTGGCTGGGTCAACTTTGGAAATGAACTTTTCATAGTTGGCTCTGGTCTGGATTTGTAAAAGTAGTGGCAGGTCACACTGCAGCTCATGCAGCATGTGGGCAGCTTGTCTGGCGGCAGTAACCACCCACTTACGGAAGACGACAGTGAAATAACAATACGTGTGCTGTTGTGTTTCGGTGAGTGTTTAAGGGATGCCAAGGATCCTTAATATCCTTATCCTTAATAGTTGGAAACTCAATAGAGCGACCGAAGTTTAGGTTTGAATATAAGTCCGCACCAAGGAGCCTTTAATGGCAAAGGAAAACATTTTAAGAATACAAAAGATTGATTTATCACTGCAAATACTCATCGAAGTACGACATTATTCTGTACCGCAAAAATGCCAAATGTTAAATGTCACCTTTTAAATATTACAACGGAACATAATAACGAACAGGAATATTTTTAGTGACAAATTATAACAAGTACCCGAGCCTCCGTTGAAAACGGACGGTGATTTTAGCGACTTTCTAACTGTCACTAGCAGAACTGTTTGAAGCCATTTTTTTTTTACCTCGTCGACTGTCACTTTGATGCGGGAATATAATGTGTTTCCTTCATATTTTTTTTTTGACCTCCGCTGAATGTTCAATGTTTATTTTGTTTGCGGCTTTCAAATTTACATTACAATTTAGTTCTACATTAAAAACTACTGGAAAACAGAAATTAATTTAATATCTTAATTGTCTTACTTATCTGAATTCTTAAATCAGCTTTTTTCTTTTTTTAATGTTTTATACTTGTAATTTTTTTTTAATACTTAATACTATGTATATGTTTCCAATATAAGTTTAAGTGGGGCCCTGGACAAGGACTTGTCCTAATAAAGGACAAGCACAATTCTTATTTACAGATAAAGGTGCTATAATATTCATAAATATTATAACACAAAAGCTCAAAAGAGAGATAAATACGTATAATATAATGTAATGTATATAAGAGTATGTAAGGCAATCTGAAAGTAAATTTGTTATACGTAGGTGTATGCTTTTAGAAAAGTATAATGTTCAAAGTGTCTGAATTTAATATTTGTACTTATCTAATCAAGTGAATCATTACCAAGAATAAATTTCGGTAAATATTTAATTTTAACACATAACGTCTTTTGTTAAGAAACCGAATCTTAAGATTTATTTAAAACAATGTTTTAATATTAAGAATTTCGTAGTCGTAGTAATGATGGGTTGATTTGTGTAGTGTTTTTTGAAAAACATACCAGTCAATAACATGACTGTATAAAAACCATAAAAAGCAATTAAGAAACTCATTACTGCCATAGATCTGTTTTATTTACTAACAATTGTTCCAAAGACATTACTCGGAACGATCTTGGTTCTCAATTTAAAAAAAAAAAACATAAAATTGAAATACTAGTGGTAATATTTTTGCTAACTTGTATTCGGTCAGTTAGCGAACATTATAGATAAATAAATATAGATAAGATAACATTATAGATAAGTAATAAGTACCTGTTTATAAAAGAATGCACATTGGACATGAAAATGTCCTGTTTTAATAAAATTTTTAGCAAATCAAAACTTTTTGAGTATATGTTGTTTAGCCATAGCCTTCCTATTGGAAATAAAATTTAGTACTTCTTATCATTTATCTTTAATAAATAATAAAATAATATAATGCAGTTAAAAACAAAAATATTTGAGAGTAAAAATAATTATACACTCATAGAGTACGTAGGTGCAGCGCCTTGTTGCGAGCTCGTTTATAATTAGAAATCAAGGGCAGTTTAATTTATTGCTCACCTAAAACTTATGTTGTACTGGATGATATGCTATAAAATAATAATAATAATAAATATCTTCACACAATCCACACAGCACCATCTAGTTCCACACTAAGCAACTAATGCTTGTATTATGGATACCAGACAGTTGATATACTACATAGATTACTTTTTTTGTAAATACATACATATTATAAATAAAAAACATCCATGACTCAGGTACAAAGGTAAAATGTTATTACATAAACATTTGCACCTAGCGGGATTCGAACCCGCGACCGTTTGGTTCACAACTAGGGTTACTAGCCACTAGACCAAACGTGTCGTCAAAATGTAAAAGTATAAAATGTATAAAATGTGGAGTGGGAAATAACAGAACGGAAATAAGGAAAAAAATATTATTTCTACTCAGATAAAATACAGATTAAAGATATCTTTGTGGCGGCAGAGTGAAGCCGGTAAAACTACTCCTTTCCGTGTACATACACTGTTACACGCACACAAATGCAATCGAACTATGCATAGCTCATACACCGATATTCTGTAAGAGAGTGGTTACTGTCGCTACCGTCTAGCGATGACTGCCAAATGACCCAAATGACTGCCAAATGCATTGTGCCGTGCCACTACTTGTCAAATCCAGAATAGAGGCAACTTTAAAAAGTTCACTTCCAAAGTTGGCCCTGTCGGGAATCTTTGAGACAGAGCGCTAAAGCACCTTAACACTCTACCAATTGGGTGGTCAAAAATTTAGATTTTTTTTAAATATTGTTGACATTTATTCAGAAATACTCTATTTTATTATACTTAGATATAATTAAACATTAGGAGTCACTAAATTTTTTTGTCATTATTGTGATTCATATGCTGGAAATTAATAATAAAAAAATATATATATTATAATATAATCGCATGGTAGTGGTAAACATGCCCAAGTAAAACTATTCCCCTAAATAAAGGACAGTTAGGAAATATGTATTATAATATAAGACACTATTTCTTAGAGACGGGCTGCGAACGACGTGTAGCGAATATTGAAGCGAAACAAATTTAAGGCGAAGCTTTCAATGTTGCTACGAAAAAATCTATCCTTACATATTACAAAACAAAGTCCCTCTTGGCGTCTGTCTGTCTGTATGTTGGAGATAATCTCAAAAACTACTGACCGCATTTTTATGCGATTTTCAATAATGAAAAGTGTTCGGGACAGCCTATAGTTTATTGAAATAACAATGATAAAAAACAATGTTAGTTATAGAAAACAGTATTTTAAATATTTTTGTAGGCATAGTAGGGATATAAAATAGTGTTTGAAACGGTTTTTAGAAAAGTGATTTTTTTCATAAAAGAAAAATAATAATAATTTAATAGATTGACCCCGGCGACTTCGGTATATTTTGAAGTTAGTATCATTTGGTATAATAGGTGCGGAACATTTAGAAAGAGTCAGAAAATATTGTGCAATAGATGGACTCTTCTAACATAGGGCGATCGGCGGTCTACGCCCCGCCACCGGTTCGTCCTGTCCTGCCTGCGAACGCCTTAGTTTTAAATTTACCGAATTGCAGCTTCCCCTTAACAAAGGACATATTTAAAGCACAAAGAATGGCCTGCTTATTAGTCTCGCTCTATTATAGTCAACGAGGAGACGGTTGGGGGACGCCATATGGCAAAAACATTAACACTCATATTGCGACATATTGCGTGCGACATTAGATTTCTTTTTTAAGACTACTGATTTACATAATGTTTATATTTTAATCTTACAGATTTGTTCCCATTCGTTATACACTATTAAAGTAAAATGGTGTTTCTGGATGTCTAAAAGATAAAGTCTAGCATATATGTTGTAATATTCGTATGCTGTCATGTATTATGTCTAAGTATCTAGCATTTAAAAAACTGATTGTTTTAATTTAGTTGCGTAAAATATAGAGATATTAGAAGACTTTATTATGTACTGATTTGTACTCAGACTATTTAAAAATTAAACTGTATTTTAGATCTGTGTTTCCTAGCTCATATAAATCCAATCTTTGTAGTTAGTAATATAACTAACAAAAAAATGCTTGTTTTTTCGGAACATGAATCAAACATTATTATTTAGTCGGTATCCTTGAAAACGTTGTTCTGCGCCCAAAGGTATTGTACCTTTAAATATTTTATTACTTATTATTTTAAAAAATTCCTCAGTAGGTAATTACTAACTTCTAGTACGAGGGCTGCAATAAAAGTATCGGGATTGGAATATTTCCATTGTTCCTGGCATAATAAAGTCTATATATTCGAAAACGCCTTGGTTTTATTAATCGAATACCACTTATTTATTTTTTAAAAAGAACGCGGTCTTGTCACAAGGTCTTGTCGAACTTGTAAATCAATGATTTATTATGACTTTCGAAGTGGTTTAACACAAAAACAGCGTGTTGATCGGATGCTTTCTGCATTTGGTGATGAAGCCCCATCTAAAACCACAATTTATCGCTGGTTTACGGAATTTCAATGTGGACGTGTCAAGCTCTGTGACGGTCCTCGTCAAGGTCGCCCAAAAACTGCAGTCACCCAAGATAACGTTGATGCCGTGCGTAAGCTGATTGAGGAAGATCGATATGTGACATGTCGCAAAATTCAGGCAACTTTAGACATTGGCATGAGTAAAATACAAATAATCTTGCATGAACAATTAGGTGTAAAAAAGTTGTTTTCCCGATGGATCCCGGATTCGCTCTCTGAGGAGCAAAAAGCGGCTCGCGTTACTTGGTGCGTTAAAACTTTCGAGAGATTCCACGGAGGATCTTCAAATGTTGTATACAGCGTCCTATCAGGTGACCAATCTTGGATATACGCATACGAACCCGAAACAAAAAACCAGTCACGAGTTTGGGTGTTCAAAAATGAGTTGAAGCCAACAAAAGTTGTTGGTGCACGGAGCGTTGCAAAAAAAAAAATGGTGGCCACGTTTGTCTCTAAAATCAGCCATATTGAAACTATTCCTCTTGAGGGACAAAGAACGGTCAATGCAGAATGGTATGCTAGCAATTGTTTGCCGCAGGTCGGCTCCGAACTTCCGTAAAGAGAACTGCAACCGCCGCATCATCCTCCATCACGACAATGCCAGCTCTCATACCGCCCACAGAATACTTCGAAAAACAATAAATATCTTTTCCACTAATAATGTTATATCACTTCCTTGATTCCTGAAATTTTCAGTGCCGCCCTCTTAATGTCATAAAAATGGTAAAGGTGAAATAAATCTTAGATAGGAAATAATTAACTTGTTCCTTCATATTTCTTATTTTAGTTTTTCGATATAATCTTAAGGTGACGTATATCTTATCAGAGACAGGCTTATGTGGGAGGTTGACATTTCAATTTGCTAGAAACGTTATCTTTCCTTTTGAAATTAGCGGAAGGCATAAATAGAAAAACATAAATTAGTACAACGGAAAACCTTTATTGAAAGACAATCAGTTACAAACTGTGTACGTGTGCTACTAATTGCACAGAATAAAAATCTTCGTGTCATCAATATTTTAAAAGTTATGAGCACACCCAAAAAATCCGCTTATAGTCAGGAATTCGACTGATTGAAGAAGATTAAACTTAAACTAAAAAAAAAACTTTAAAAGTTATGTAACCGATTATGATAGTGAAATTTAAGGCTTAAAATTAATATAATTAAAATAGGTATATTAAACTAACCCCCCGGCTTTTTATTGAGCCTTATATTGTTATTATTATTATATTGTTTGTCATCATATTATTATTATATTTGTTATTGACAACATATTTCATGAATATATTAAAATACAGTTTTAAAATATTAATAATCGCCGGTTCCACTTATCCCTACTAAGTATCCCCACTGGGGGATAAGTGGTTTTTTTTTTTTTCATTTATGCCTACCAGTATGGTGTAAGGCAATTTAAGACTTCGTCAGTTCAGTAAATCGACGATGAAACGTCTACGACTACGGTCTATAATAAATATTAATATTTATTTTAAAATAAATTTTTTAGGGATTTTTTTTATGAAATTGGTAATTTCGTTCAGCTAATTTCATTGAATACTAACGTGAAATATGTTTGTAAGCGCTTTTTCCTTTGAATACCAATTGTGTGAGCACGGTCGTATATATTTGAAAACCTCATTGGCGGTGAACGATTCATGGTTATTCTCACTGCATGTTCTAAATTCAATTGTAACTATACTAATTTAAAACGGTTTCCTTGATTTCTATAGTGTTTTTATTAGAAACTAGCTAGTACCCGCGACACGTTTTAAGTCGCATAGGCAGAGTGTCTAGTATGATTATTTTATTTAACAATACAAATATTCTATATTAAATTAATTTTGATTGTTTTCATAACGAATTTATTTTTAAAAAAAATTGGAACAGTTACTTCTAAGCTACTCGAATAACCAAACTTAAACATCATAATAATTTTTAACCAAGATATAAAATGTAATATTTAATCCGATTATGTAATAATTGCAAAAATAAAGAGAGACAAATAAGCCGATAAAGATTCCATCGGCTTACGTTTCGTCTGGATATTGTTTATCCAGTCTTATCTAGATTATAGCCAATAAACTATCTTTTGTAAAGTGAATTCATAGATTTAAAATTTCATCAAAATTTAAAAATTTCGCTGATTTAACATTGAAGCCCCGAACGTTATGGAAATTCGAACCGGTGGGTATAAAAAACGAGTTGTCAAACAGATTGAGACCTTAGGCAATTTGCCTAAATACGCAATCGGTTTACCAGCTACAATTAATATGTCTAGACCGCTATCTCAACGAATAATTTACCTTAGGGACCTGGAAAGACACACCTGGGTATCGGAAAATTGAATTATACTTTAATGGCCCCCTATTAATTATCTTATTAGAAATATTAAGCAGAAAATTATTAGTAAATATTTTGTAGATGTAGTAGCATTTGCCAATAAGTATTCAATTGTATACTACAATTTATCCATGGTTTCACTCGTACCATGTATTAACTATTTTATAACTGATTTTAAACCTTTATACTATGTTTAAAATATTACAAACGAGCGATTGATGTTTGTCAGTGATGACAATGAGTTTGTCATCACTGACACATTAGTCGAAAACTTTTGTTTTAACTAAACATATTACAATTATAAAAGTAACAAAACATACACAACAGCATATGTGCTGTTGTGTTTCAGTGAGTGAGTAAGGGATGCCAGAGATCTTTCTGTGGTTGGCAGCGCACTTGCAGCACCTATGGCGTTGCTTGTGTTATTGGCGACGGTAGCCACCTAACATCAAGTGGACCGTCAGCCTTTCTGTCGACCTTAACATAAAAAGTTACGAGAGGTCGAAAAACCGAAAATAAAAATTAAGTTACGATTATGTTTTTATGAATTGGTTTTGATAATATACTAAGTTGGTTTCTTTGTACAATAGCTTTCTAATAAGTTTAATGATTTTTTGCGTGAATTTACTTAGTTAAAATAGAGAATGTGGATTTAGAATAGGGACATGAGTAAAAGCGAACTACGAGAAGTCCACAAATCCAGTTCAAGTCGGATTTAAACGGCTTTAACTTGATATGTGTGAGGTTAAATTACGCAAAGCAATTTAACTTGAGGTCTGACAGTTAGATAACAATACTCTCATTAATACTAACAGCCGTGTTTCGGTGCATGAGAATCTTTTAACCGCATTGAAGGAATGGACATGACATATACTGTCATTATTCAAACTTTTTTAAATTTAACATTTAAGACAACAAAAAAAGTTAGGAGAAACATTCAATTTTTCCAATGGATTACCATTTTTAATTGTATTAAAATATCAATCGTATTATTAAGAAATAATTTTAAAAAAATTGTGTGATATTATCATAACATTAAAAATATATAGGTAGGTACTTAATTTTACTACTTTTTTTTGTCAGAAAGGGTGTCTGGCAGACCGAAGGTTCACCAACACCAAACGGTTACAGGTGTCGTCAACCCAGCAAGTGTGTTTATTCTAATTATTTTCTCTAAAATATCATATTCGATAAATAAAATAGGAAAAGGTATGCTAAGTGTTCTCCAATGCTACAATTTTTTTATATTATACAAGAAACACCCCAGCAGCAAGATTCAAAATTTTGCGAGTCCGTGGGATCTACCGATCCGGACTATAAACAGAGGCACCTTATCCAAGTATGGCGTTTAACTCTGCATTTTTGGTGAACAGAGCAGTGGTAAAAAGTCGGAGTAAGTATTCATTGGAACAATATTCATCAATAAACACACAAAGTGAGGTTACATCTTTTTTTAACCAAAGGCTGTTGTCCCACCACCGGCGAGGAATCGACTAACTATCGATTATTTTCTCGCTCAAGAAACGTACAATAAGATATACATTCCGTATGAACAAAAGAGATGCATATATTAATAGTTGATGGTTGACTGTTTACACTGGCGACAAGGACTCGCTGCACTAGTTCGTCGCTGAGCGACAAGATTTGTCTGACAGCGATTCTCGCTGGACACTCGCTTATAGCCGAGCGACAAAACTATCGAAATTACACACTCGCTTCTCGCTGCTCGCCAACTCGTTTCTAGTTTCTAGCTCTAATCGCTTCTTGTTCATCGTCGACGGTGGGACAACTGCCAAAGGGTAAGCCCTGTTGTGTCAGCAAGTCCATTCATTTCATATTAATTGCTACTCCTAGTTTAAATGCTAGTAGGCATAACGCTACAAGTTTGTGAACGACATACGTGATTTGATGTACAAATTCTTATTCGTACGTGGGGTCCGATATCAATGTTATTATCTTCAGCTTAAAATGTTCAATATAGTAATATTATTATCTAAAACAAATATTTCATCATATACATCGTCAAATATATCGTCCACGATTTCTTGAGCCTTGTTTTAACAAATAAATATCCGAACAAAAGTATGTATAATAATAATAATAATAGAGGGTATAAAATTCCCTTTTAGGTATTACATTTCGAAGTCATTTGGGCAGCCCGTCTGGCAGCAGTAAGCAGCTACTTACAGAAGACCACAGGAAATAACAGCACACATTTCTGTCATTTACAGCATTGTTAGGGATGCTAGACAGGGATGTTTGCTCCTAATCCATGGATTACGGATTACCATTCTTACCAACGTCTACTTTACGAGCAGTATTTTCTTTGAGCGTATTATTTATGTATAATGAATTCGAATATACCATATTACCAAAAAAATATTTGATCCTTTAGCTATCGAGTGGTGTAAGTGTAATGGTTAAATTTTGAATGTAGATGATAGATATTAGCCACAGCATCAAACTGTATACCTAGATTTTGCCTATCATCAGTTTTCTCAATGGCCTCCCACCATGCAAGTATATTTAAAAACCTATTCACATAAAAAAAATCCCATTACAGTACTTTGAGAACTTAATGTTGAATCATGTTGAACCTTTTTAAAACAGATTTCCTACCGCTGGCTAGACGGTAGGGGTATGTGGGGGTCGCCCAGCGGCTGGTCATAGCGGCACTGGGAATACCCACTAAAACTCCCCGGTGTCTCTTTGCCCTTTGAGCGGGATGGACCCGGCTCTGTCGAGGCAACAATTCCGATCCACCCCAGGGCAGCCTAGCCATTGCTGTCTAGACTAACTCAAATGGGGGATTGCCAGGCGGCGGTGACCTTATGCAGGCCCACACAGCTAACCAACCATGTGCGCAGGTCCCCTAGGACATTTAAAGACGGGCTTGATATGCCCGCCTTCTCCTGCCTAACCGCCTGCGTCTGAGGGAAGCGAGACTCGCTCCCTCTCAGCTGCCTCAGCAATTTATTTATGAATCATGTTGAACCTAATGAATATGTCACTATTTCTGAATACACGAAAAATGTTTTACTATTATTTCATACGTCCTATTTTTTTCTCCTCATAATTTATTTATTCAACAAAACATTTGAAACTTGATATTCGGTACGCTTTTTATGTGATAACTATCGTAGTTAGATTCGAAATGGGTAACACTAAAAAATATCGAATATCACTTATTTGAGGCCGAAAATAACATACATTAGTTAGAGGGAGTTATAAAATAAATAATTTGTTTTGTTTTTTTTTTTTCCACTATCCGACGTTTCACGTGTGACACGAGTTACAAACAGCATGCGGGTTCACACGCTAACCCGCAATTAGCCGTCACTTGCTAAATCGCATTGAAAAACACTTAAATACCAACTTTATAATGCAAGAACCGTAATAAGGCTACATTTTGACTGCACGCAATACCTGGAGATTGACATAACATAAATGTACGAAGCCAACGGGTGTTAAATGTGGCCTTACGTGTGTGAAATTCCGCTACATTCGGAATTAAAAACTCTATATGAAAGAATTAAATTTGGATTTCAGTTAATTTTATTTGGATATTATGGATTTTAATTGCATTTCTGCAAATTAATGAGCTGTATGGAAACAGACTGACGTTTCTAAAGGCAACCTTTGTTTCGTTTATCAATGCGTTTTACGTTACATACTTTATGAACCTAAACCAAATTGATCAATATACATATAAATTGTGTTAAATATTATTCTAATTTGTTTATAAAATATAAATTTCTACAAGATCAGTAGAGTTCTTTCGTCCCCTAAAATTGTAATTAATATTAGGTAGGTATACATGCGGAAGTGAGTTTGTTTGTTTCGTTTTTACGCCTTTACTATTGAACTGATTCTAATGAAAATTTGCATACACGTTACGAAAGTACTGTGGCCGAAGTATCATCTTTAAATAAAAAAAAAAGCCTCAGAATAATATATGAGCAATAATTATTAAATAATTAAAAGGGGGCGGATAAAGCTAGTACATATATTCAGTATATTCAGTAGCTAGTAGGTATATTAAAGATAATACGATACCATTAATTGGCACTATGTAGTTGTATCCAAGTGAAGTAGAGTTTAAGGCTATCTTGTGCTGCGTTCTTTAAAATTATCCCTTAACCTTTCTAATATCGTTACTTCGATGGTTATCTGATTCAGTTCGCGTTTACTTTAATTTACTGCAACTATTGGGGCTGCGACTCGTATCATGAGATAAGAGCTGAAAAAGGAATAGGGCGGTTTTTAACTTTAACTTACTTTTTTTTGTTGAAAACCTTATTTTGTATGTGTATAAAAAATGTGGTTCGATAGATGGTGCAAATCATTTTTAGTAATTAGAAAAATAAACTACGGTAAACGAAATGGTTCAAAATAATTGCAAATTTCTGTGGCATAGCAATGTTATAGGCGACGGTTGCCAGCCTCTACTATCTGTGTGCTGGCCTTAACAAATAAAAAAATATTTAAACTACGATGATTCTTGCAAGAGTCATGACTTAATGACCTTGGAAGAAAGATACACAGGCTCCGATATGTAATTTTTCCTCGACATCTGTATAATTATGTCAATTATTTCTTATGACGTTTATTTTAGTTGCTGAATATAATGGTTTTATAGTTAACTAGCTGTTGCACGCGATTTCGCCCGCATAACTTTATAAAATATATAAATATAGAAGAATTTTTAAAATCGGTCCAGTTGTTTTTGAGGTTATTCATTACAAACATACAAATCTTCTCTCTTTATTATATTAAGTATAGATAGAAGTATAGATAAGGGTCGCTACATTCTACCTTTTGGGGTGTGCAAATACTTAGAAAATAATACATAACAATACTAATTAATGACTACTACCCAATAAGTTATCAGACATATAATCTTTTAAATTATAGTAACATTTATCAATTAGTAATTCTTTAATTTTCTTTCGTTGAATTCCCAAAGAAATTGAAGTTGTTAATTAGTCTGTGAATTTTACTGTAATCTATATAAAGGACAAAATAAGTTCTTACGTAATAAATAATTAACACCCTGAAGGTACTTAATTATAGAGTATATACACTGTACGGTGAGACACGCGGCACGTTTTCGATGTGTCACATTGATAATTACACTCCGCGTTCACACATACGTGTTATATATTATGTGTTTATAACACATATTTTGTACCTATACATATATAGTTGTAATTTGTACTAGCACAGTTGGGGTAAGAAAAGTTTCGGCACCCTAAAGTCTACATTTGCTTGCACCGGGGCAATTATCAGTCACGCCAAAATTTCATTTCAGACGTATGTCAGTTATCTGCTTAGAGCTTTAATTTTATAAGGTACTAAGAGTTGAAGACTTGATAAAGGAATGATTAAAAACCGACGAAGGTTTTCGTACCCCGATTGTACATATATGGGAAAGATTCACCAAGATATTACTTAGGTTAGTCAAGTAACCAATTTTTAAGGTAGATGCCATAACTGTTGTAAGGAGGAAGGTGATCAAAGAATAGGAAGAGATAGGGAAATGGGCTCTGGCATCTCTTACTCACTCACTCACTAATAAACATATGCTGTTATTTCTGTAACTTCTGAGAGCACACTTCGTTACGTAGCCATTTGGCGGCTGTAACCACCTCCTTACTGCCGCCAAATGGCTGCGTAACGAAGTGTGCTCTCGTAGTAATATTTTAAAGTTATGTAGGTCGTAGACAAGTTATTCACAGTGTTGGCTACGCCAGTCGTAGCAGCGTAGCGCATCAAATTGTACAAGAAAAAAAGTGTGCGTGTCAGCTCTGACGCACGACTGGAGTTTACTAATTACGAATGATTATAAAATACATAATAAAAATTATAAAAACATTTATCATATCGGATTAATATCAGCGCCATCTCTGTTCGAATGATTCCCGGTGCCATCTAGTTTTCGCAAGGATGTATTAATACGTAACATATTCTAGTAGGTATCAGAGATATTCTAAAATTAAAACTAACGCGTAACGCATACCGTGTGACAATTTTGATTTTACTCCCATAAATTTTCATACCCCTGGCTTATATATGAAGTTTGTTATAAAAATGAAGCTTAAACTTTCGCGTATCGAATGAAATTATAATATTAGTTTATTACAGCACGCCCTATGCCTGCTTTAAAATTGGTATACATAATCATAAGGCAATTTGTAAGCAAATATTTCTCATAAATTATTCCAATAGTGGCAATAAATTCTTTTATATTTTTTACGAGTGGAAATCATTTAATTGTGCTCTAGTAGTTGTTAATACAATAAAAGGTAGCGTGTTGGTGTTTAATTGTATTGCATTAGCGGAACATAAAAAAAAGGAAAGAGTATGCCAACATTATTTTACTGGTTATTACTATAATTAATGAAAAGAATTCGAATGCATGTGCACGAAGTCACGCGACGTGTTTCTTGGTACTTGAAAAAGTCACCGATGAATTACTGTAACTAATAAAAATGGGCGCCACCTTTGATATGTATGTAGTTTGACCCTTTATACGATTATTCGCTTACGGTCTAGTTTCATTACGTTTAGCTGTTTTAAGCTGCTTGAAATTTATTTTCTAGAAGCTATTAGGTGAGAAGTCTAATAAAGGGTCACTCTAATATCACTTGTTATTAAATAATAATAAAGTTAGCCATACACAGAATAAGTCTTTCAAAAATCAGTAAATCTCGAAAATAAATATTTATTTGTTTGATGAATTCAGAAGATGAAATTTTCTTGGAATTTATAAATCACAAATTAACATTATACTAAAATTTAAATAAAAAAATGTAGAGTAGAACATGTTAATAATATATATTTTTTGTATGTAACAGACAACGTTACAATCCACTTCATGGTGGCAAAACTAAAATAGAATCCTAAACTAAAATAGAATCCTGTAGTCTCATAGACAAGAGTACCATGTTTTAATTTAACGAACTTGTGAATCTTCTTCTTCTCAAAGTACCTCTCTAATATTGTAAGTAGGCCGTCAGTTCTGAAAACTTGTGGCTCTCGTAAGCCAGACGAACAGATGCTCTGTATTGGATATGCCGGTCCAATTCTAGATGTTACATAGCCAGGATTTCATTCGCCTTCTAGGATGCCGTCTCCCTTCTATTCTGCCCATGGCTTATCTTGTAAAATTATCATTTCACACTTGAGTTCGAAAAGATTAGATATAACTCGACCGCGATTCGAACCTTCTACCACATTAGCAACCAAGATTATTGGTAGACCCAATGGAATATTACTGCGTTAACAAATTATTAGTCCCCAAAGCGACTTTAATATATACTGCAGAAGATAAGATTTGGAAACTAAGTTGTATGTGAACTAAATTGTAAGTTGGTGCAATGTGAACTTACTTACCTAAAATAAATTTTATGGAAGTATTAAGGCTAAATTTTAAATTTGAACTTTTCAAATTAAGTAAATAATGTCAATATAAGCATAATACACAACTTTTCATTAATGCAAACTGGTTGTCTAATAATAAATTAAAAACAAAGTAATAAGGTTGGGTGTGTGGAATCAGGTTAGTGAAATTTGACTTTACGTTTAAGTAATGTTCCTGTTAACTTCGCAAATCCAGTTCCAAATCCAGACCAGAGCCAACTTTGAGAAGTTAATTTCAAAAAACCTTATACCTTTTAAAAGAATTACTTATTTCGTGAAGCCTAGAATTAAGAACAAAGTAAATATCATTAGTTATTACGTATTGTGGAAGTTGTTATTTTTCTTAAATTTGATAATATTGAATGTCTAATATACGTTAAATTAAGTTTTCATAAATGTTAGAGTAAACAATTTTGTTATAAAAAAAATTGTAATTATCAAAATGAGAACTGAGATATATATCTTTAATAAGTAAGTAACTTAGGTTCAGGTAAATCATTTCACAGGATTGGCTTTTACTTAATACTTTTGAATATTTAGTCTAAATTTATATAAGAGTCGTATCTACTAGTTATTAATTTCTGCAGACTCATATAAATAAATAATGGTTTAGCGACCGCATAAGTGAACAGTTCTATTTCCAATCCAATGGTCGGGTGCGGTTTAGGACAATTTTGTTTTTTGAATAAATAATATTACGAGGGTTTACCCGATGGACGAATGAGTGACATAAATGAATAATTTATCAAAACAAAAATCAACTTAGAAACTAAATTCCTAATACACATCAAACGATAACTTAGATTGACAGTAGATAAAGGAAAATAAATTTATATAAATGCTATGAAAAGTTAATGATGAATGTGTCTGACCTCTGTAAATTTTTATTTGTTAAATAGATAGATAGAATAAAATTAAATAACTATATAACAATATTTTAAATAGACATTATAAGCAACTATCTAAATCTATGTATTTTATTGTATAAAATGTATATTATAATGTGGCATCTCTCTGCAGTCAACAAATTTTATTGATAAAAGTTTAAACGATCAATATTAAATGTTTTATTCATGCAAGTTAAAACTTTAAGCGGGACAATAAAAAGAATCAATCGTGATTTATTGCATCCGAGCTTTTTATGGTGTCGCTTCGAATGGGCTTATGGTAATAAGATTCGTTTTTCAAATTGCACTAACAAAGTTTGCATTTGACGACTAATCTACATTTCAGACATTTACCTACATCTCATATTTGTCTTCTGTGAGAGTGGTTACTGCCGTCAGGCGGGCTGCCTATTTTACTTATGCGGAATGCAGTGTCCCCTGGTACTGACAAATTAAATTATTTAAATTTTATCATTTTAATTGGTTTTTAGATATTTTAATTCGAGTTTTTAAATTTTAGTAAAAGCGTCGGAGATAAAAACTGTGCACTGTTAAGATAAGTTTGTCGTTCAATGTCTTTTTTTTTTCTTTTCAAACAACTTCCAGCCAGGTTGTGATATTTACAGTGTTATTTAACACTTTCAAGTCAGCGGTTTTAAAATTCAGTGTTCTAATATAGGGCAGTTTAGAGAAAGTAAGACTTCATTCTTAGCGCCAGCGCCATTCGTAACGCGACGCGACTCAACGCAACGCGACGCGACGCGACGTATTGCTTGAAGAGGTCAGTTGTTTCGTGCTGCACATCGCGAAGCCGGGAGGCGCATCGTGAAGATATGTAAAGTATGTCTCGTCACGCTGAGATGCCTCGCTGCTTCACAGGAAGCCGCGCTGCGCCCTAAGGCAAAGGCAAAACGCTCACTGCTTAAGTCGAACGGCGTCGAGGCAGAGGCACGTCAACGCTGCCGCGCCTACGCCTCGCCTTTGCGTCTTATGATTACTTAGAAAATATAGCCTACTAGCTGTTGCCCGCGACTTCGTCCGCGTGAATGTCGGTAATCGCGGTTGGATAAAAAGTATTATTATTATTAACCTTCCTTGAGGTTCAAGCTTATTCTATACTAAATTTTGTTAAAATCAATTCAGTAGTTTTGTATGGAGCCAACCACGCGTCTGAGCCGCGCGGCATAGTACCTCGCAGAGCAACCGGCGTCCGTCCAGCGAGCGTGAATTGAACCGACACGAACGTTATCATACCTATTTTATTGCGGAGTTATTTTAACATTATGAAATCAAGGGCAATTTTGTTCACAATTAAATACTTGTGATGAACGTATTTATTTGGATAAGGATTTAATATGTTGATAAACACCTTCGAAAATAATGCATTAATTTCAATCATATTTGATTACCATAAAAAAGGTTATAGTGAATAAATCTTAAAAGATAGACATATGCTGTCGCGTACTTTTTTTAGAACTTTTTAGAACAAACTCTTCAGCTTTATAATATTAGTAAGTAAGTAATATAGATTAGCCTCGACTCTCCTGCAGTCCAGTAGCGGGACGTCGCGAGATGTATCGCAATGCAGCGTGAAGCCGAAGACCCTTTCGCTACTCATTGAACTATGTACTTTTTTGTTCAGTAAATAGTGAGTCTAGTTTTGGTGTGCCTTGACCCTTATTCTGTCTTATAACGAAAGCCTTACCTATGTCAGCTCTCTGATCTCTGTCATTCGTGTTGTCTCAAAGGTATTTCTGTGTTATTTTAAAATTTACATATTTATGCTTTGTTAGTCTTTAAACATATGGTACATTTTATAATTTCAACACAAAGAAAGTGTGTTTTATAAAAGTTTCAAACAAGCGCTGTACTGCATATCAGAGGTTCTATGGCGAGTTTTCTCATCCTTTTTCTTTTAAACTAGGTACTGTGTTGAACAACGTAGTGAAAACGCTATGTTTTAGGTAAATAAGTTTTATGTTATTGATACGGGGCGTTATTGATATTAAAACATTACATATTTATTCTGCATACATTACATAACAATAATAACGCAACTTTGAACTACAAAATAGGTTTATCGCAAGCAGACTACAGTATTGTAAATAGAAAAATCGAGTGCACTTCGGTCCAAAGTTAAAAGTGTTTTTCATATTTACATTCTGCGTATCGTACGAAAGGATTTACAAACAGATTCAAATATCAATAGCCTGTTGGCAACGAGAATGTTATATTTTTAGCACTTTTATTTGTCGTGATAAATAATGGAGATTCAGTTTATTATTTACCAACCAAAATCTAAAGTACCGAACGTGCAAAGTAAAGTGAATGACACAAAACCCGGCAAGATAGAAACATCCTTACTAAAGAAACTCAGATAATGGTTCACTCTTAATAATCGATCTCATTTCAAAGCTGCTGCTTCAAAAGTAATATCAGAAATTACAACTTAAAGTGTAGAATAATTATTGATTTGCTTACAGTGTTTCGTAAATATATGCAGATTGGAAATATATTTTACAAATAAACCTTACCAAGTAAATTAACCGAACAACTCCTTGTTAACAGTGTGCTGTGAAGTAAGAAATTGAATTAGTTACGAACGAGGGAGCGGATATTTTTCCGACTTACCTACGTTTCGAAGGTAAACGATCAAACTTCACCGCAAAGTAAATAATAAGCATATTTTCTTTAAGATCGGTTGGCACAATTATGTTTCATATTAAACTTAAGTAAATTTTTGTCTGCAAACGTTAAACGCCCATTGTTAAAATACATTTTGACGACCCGTTGGATGAGTGGATAGGGTTCTTGCCTTAACGCTCTGTCTCAGGGGTCTCGGGCTCGATTCCTGGCCGGTTTGGTTAGTCTGGATTCAGAAAGTAGTGGCAGGGCATTTCGCAATAACTTACGCAGCCGGTTTGGCGTCAGTAATGTCTATATCTCCATATGTAAATAAGTACTTCTATTGATTACAAAGCCACTTAATAAATCTTGTGGCGAAACTGAAGTTTTACGCGATCATCTAGCCTTGACTCATTCTAATATATTGCTTGCAATTCCCACGGCGAAGTTTCTCGGTACTGGCGAACATTTGCATATATTATAGTTCAGGAGTTGTTCTACATATTGTTTAAATGAATTACCCAATTAGGGCACGAGCTTACTGGGTAGTTATTGAAGTTATATATTTCCGGTCGGCCTTCACACTCATTAGAAGCACTTACGGTGAACACAGTAGGGTATTAGGTAGAAATACTGTTCTAATTTTGAGACGAAAAATTTACACAATAGAAAGACTCTAGAAAGCAACGTTTTGTCAACAGACAACGACAAACGAAATTGTGTTTATATTTGAGTATACTTGATTTTTCAATTGAATTTGTCAGTATTTACACATATTTTATTTATTATTGTAATGGATTTGGGCTTATTTAACTTACTTGTAAAAATTAAACCAAAATTAATAGTGCTCTTTTAGAGTGAAATAAAAACCGAGCACTGTGTTTAAAATTTCTATTAGTTACTAATAGACCCGCTCCCGGCATCACACGGGTGCAATTTTTTAACGCTCTTTCCATTAGTGAAAACCGCATTAAAATCCTTTGCGTAAGGTTGCGCAGTTCAAAAGATCTAGGCGTACATACAGAAGGACAGACGGCGGGAAGCGACTTTATTTTGAGATCGCTTCTAACAAAGAGTAGTAACTCTACCGAATGACATTGATAAAATAGACTGTTTAGTAATATTATTGAAATTCAGTTATCTCTGATAAGACCTTTATATTACCTAATAATGGCAATTACAGTCATTATTTTATTTATATATTGGTTTAAATATACTCCCTTGTCAGGATGTGTCGACAATACAACGATCTCCTGCTTAAGCATAGCGGTAAAGTAGACATATTCCAAAATAGTTTAACTAAATTAAAAAAAAATATCACGGCCATTGTGACTGCGAGCATCATTAAATAAAGTCTTAATAGATAATATTTTATTGCATTTATATATTATTGTTATTAAAATATTTGTTTAGTTGTAGCTTTGTGGAGACGTGCTTTCATCTCAAATTGACTTTTTTTTGGAATATGACTAAGCTTGCTTTTGGATGAAAGTGCGTCTCTTTTCTGTTTTCTGTCTTCTTCTTTTGTTTTGTTCTGTAATGTGTAAGCAACACTGTTTTGTTTGGTCATGCTGTGTACACGTGTTTTGGGCCTCTGTCTAGTTCACTTCAATGTAATCATATCTATTCAATGTATTTAATGTCAGTGTCCTGTTTTGTGTACCTTATTAAATAAAAAAATAAAAAAAATAGTTAAAATGATTTCACAACTAGCTACCTACCGGTTTCTCAACGTATTCTGAACCCGCTCTCAGTAAATTTGGTCCGTCGAGCGAACATTGAAAAAGGTCGGGAGATTTTTCTCGCCATACGTGCGTGAACTGTGATCCGACGACGCAGTTTCTGATTTCAACGTGTCCTCCCCTTACAATGTAAAATAACATTGAACTTTTTACTTTAACCGAAAAATTGGCATTTTTATTATATCTCAAGCTAAGCAAACAACAATTAAATAACACCAGTCATATTATTTTAAGTTAAAGCGTGAACACAGACTTGTCTGTCCGCTTTGTCTGCCATTTGAAAATAAAAACAAAGCGGAATATGAGAATAAATTTTTTAGCATTTATTTGTCAATTACCGAAACCGGGTATTGGTCGTAGTCCACCTACTTTGTTCACCTGGGTGGACCACGGGCAATTATTTTTGCCCGTAGTCCACCTATGCCAATCACTATTCTGTAAGAAGGCTGTGCTTTCTTACTTCTTACAGAATAGTGTGTGTTACATTGTGCCCTATTTATTTAACGTTGGAAAATCCTCATGGATACCCGGCAGTAGAGGTACGCCAGCCATCTCTCGACCTACCACCAAGTGAACAGTTACCCTGTTTGTCGCCCTTAACATAAGACATAAAAAATAAAACGATGCCCCATTCGGTGTGACAACTTTTTCTCTTTACGCTTATACCCTTTCTGAGAATTGTGCCTGTCATGACTTTTGTGCCACTATATTAACATTAACACTTTTATTTATATAAAAAGCTGTATTTTTATTGACAAATATTAAACCACTTATAAACTTAAAATAATCTATTTCCCATTTCCTATCCCCTTATCCTTAATTCTACTACAGTTCGTAGCGCACATACAGCACCTGCGTTGCTTGTGTTAATCGGTGACGGTATGACTACCGTTCAAGTGGACCGTCAGACTATCTGCCGATCTTATCATAAAAAAATAGTTCTTAACGAAAACTAAAGATAATGCCGGCAATACACATTTAGATGACCCCTCGGGCACAGTATCTTTTTCTAGATGGAAGGTACTCATCGTCCTTTCCGGGTATCCCTGACAACGTTTATGCAAAATTTCATGACGATCGGGTGAGTAGTTAAAGGCGTGAAAAGATAACAGACAGGCAGACAGAGTTACTTATACATATTAGTATGGAGTATGAATTTACTTTTCAACGCGGACGAAGTTGCAAGCACCAGCTAATCACTCACCTTAAAATATGACTTTGATAATAAATAGTATAAGACATTATTTAGTGTCATTTAAAGTTACGTAATATTCATTTGATAAAGTTATTTAATACAATATTGGGTTTTAGTTGTTTTAGCTATTCCAATCAGACTTTTGGCAGTAAAGTAAAACTTCTGATTAATGTGTAAAACTTTTTTCATAACGCACAACTCTATCAGAGTAACTGCTTTGTAGTATCGAACTGAATAAACATGTCATAAATGTAGTTTCATTGCGAGTAGATTATATTTTATTACAACTTTTCACTTATTTATGACAATATAGTTTATTATATAACTTATACATGGTGTACCTAAATTTTTATTGATTAACTAGTTGACCCTGCGAACTTCGCAGCGCCTCAGTATAAAAACCCGTTCCATACAAAATGTATGAGAAAATGAATTCTATTCACATTTTTTTTTTGTGAATATTTCAGACGTTATAATAGTTACACAATATCTACCAGATAATACGTTTTAATAGTTTTACTCTTTCAAATAAAGGGCCTATTAGTTACTTCCCGGTGAGTATAACTCGGCAAGTAAAGTTTCGAGTAACAACTCTGCGTTTAACTACTTAGATGATGAAATAAGTCATTTGTTCAATATTCTCCGTATCTACTTACTTCGTTTTTAATACATTTTCACAGCTGTCAGTATATAAACATCAAATCAATTTGCGTTCGGTTAAGTTTTGCGTTCGCATATAAAATATATTTAGATGGAAAACAGTATAAGAGAAATAAATGAGAATTTCTCTGTAAAAGAACGTGACCTATTAAATATCAATGGAACAAAAATATGGAAACTTCTAATAAAATAAGCAAATTGATTCTTCACGTGGAAGGAAAAGAATCAGCTAGTAGCGTTTTTCTGTTTTTATTGATAACTAATGTTACATATTATTATTTTGGTAACGTATAAATACACTATATTGAACACAACTATATACTATATTTGTTTTAAATGTACAAAATGGAAGTCGATTAAAGCAGACAATTCAATAAAATCAATGAAAGAGTTGCTTTCACATCTACGTCTATTCTATACTTATCTAGTATCTAAATAGTATAATAAAAAATAAAATTCTTAATATATTAAAAGGCGATGTGTGTATGTATGTCTCCTATCCGCTGAACCGATTTTGATGAAACTTTCAGACAATCTTTAGATTTGTCCAGATGGTGTTCCTGTGAAGTTTGGTAGCGATCGGATGCGGACGAAGTCGCGGGCATATACTAGTTAAAAATATATAAACAATATAATTGCATTGCTATTACACTTTTGCCATGCGTTAATTTTTTATTTTTATCTTAGATGATGTCTCGGTACAGTACCTACTTTTTTCTGGATGTAATTTATTCTCTGTCCTTTCCAGTATCTCTGACAACGTGTATGCAAAATTTCATGAGTAGTATAATATGTATTTTCTTTTAATGGAGTTTAGGATGACAATATAACATTTATGAATATATAGACAATTTATGAAGTTAATCGAGTTTAATAAGTGTGAAAACTTGTGGACCCTCCCACGTACTCATATTTTTATTTTATTAAGAGAAAAGTTTTTTTGTGCATTTATCATTTATTTGTTATTAAATAAAAATAATATGGGGCAGTCTAATTATTTAATCGAACCATCAGGAAAAATCAGTCCGCGTTGTCCGATCATTATAGACTGATTCTTTAATCGGAGCAGCAGGAAAAAATTCCACGTCGTCTTTAGAATTTTTGTCTGTTTGTCTGTCCTTAACTGATTGAATGTGGTTTCTGAAGTATAGATTACCTGGATAAAGCTGAAAAAAATGTTAGGTTCCTTTGGGATTTGGAAAAACGAACTACAGCGTGTACAATACCAGTTAGTTCATAATATTAGATGTGCCTATAATTACAAATTTCCTGAAAATTACATACATTATATATTTTTATTAAACTGATAAAGTTTGATTATTTCATTACGGCCAAATTAATAGTAAATGTTAATACTTCAGTTATATCGTTTTAAGCCGCCAAAGTAAACCTCAATAAGTATTAAGTTTCATCATTTCATTACTTCCATGTTAACGTCGAAATCCGAAATTTTGCGTCATCAATTTATGTTTACGTGTAGGTACGGTATATGAATTTAATTAGTCAAATTGACTTCGGTTGCTGCTAAAGTGCTTCCGAGTAGTTCCGAGGTATATTATGCTAATTAAATTATGTGTTATTTACTGTATTAAATGCGGTAAGTAATCCGGAAGAGAACTTAGAAGTAAGAAAGCGAACGAATTATTTATGTGTTTATACACATCTACGATAATTTATAATCATCATCAACAGTAGGAAGTCCAATGCTGTTGACAAGCCCGTTGGATGAGTGATTAGGGTGGCCTTAACGCTCTGTTCAAAGGGTCCTGGGTTCGATTCCTGGCAGGGTCAACTTTGGAAATGAACTTTTCAGTTAACTCTGATCTGAATCTGAAAAGTAGGGGCAGGGTTCTAAATCCCTTTCCTTTAAACTGCAAGTTGTTTAGCGCACTCGCAGGACCTGTGTGGCGTTGCTTGTGTTATAGGCGACGGCAGCAATCTCCTATCAAGTGAAAAGTCAGCCTGTCTGTCGAGCTTAAAATATTAAAAAAAAGTGTTTATGTCCATAATCATTAAATTTTGTGGTTAGAGGAAAATTTTGTACAATTTCATGAAATTTATTTCTACGACGTAATAGCTATTACCAATTTCCAATTTAGCTTCCTCAAAACTGTCTATCTCGCTGCTTTGTTTAATTATTTTCGGTAGAGATTTATGTACCGTTAAGTGTCAACGTCAATACGGCCCGCGACGGAGCGGAAAATAACTTGCAATTTATATAACAGGAAACTAGCGGCCCTATTCTGTCATCCGGTGAGTTTAATATTCGTTAAGAGAACAGAATAGGCGTTTCTTGATCGGATCCTTGATTCGACCCCCTCTCGGCTTCGCCCGAGATTCAATTTTTTATATATATAAACCTTCCTCGTTTATCCCTCTTTCAATGAGTGAAAACCGATTTTTTTTTTTTTACGAAGTCAAGGTAGCGCTTGGCCGCGATCTCACTTGATGTAAGGTGCAGATGCGGCCGAAGGTGGACCACGCTTACCTAGTAGGTGCCCATTTACCCTTGACTTGAAGACCCCGAGGTTGTAATTTTGTGGGAACACAGACGCGGGCAGTGAGTTCCACTCCCTAGCGGTTCGGACAAGAAAGGTGGACCTGTAACGATTCGTGCGTGTCCGAGGAACATCAACCACGAAGGGATGAAATCCCTGTCCGCGCCTCGTGGTCCGCAAGTGGAACGGTTCCGGTTGGATCAGATCGTATAGAATGGACGCACACTCTCCATAGTGCAGACGATAGAAAATCGATAGGCATGCTACTTTTCGGCGATGCTGCAGGCTTTGGAGTTGAGACTCCACAAGGGTGTCGTTGCCAATAATTTTCTTAGCTCGCCTTTCAATCGAGTCCAGTGCAGCCAATTGATAACTGGCAGACCCATCCCAGAGGTGGCAGCAGTACTCCATGCAAGATCGGACTTGTGCTCTGTATAGGTCAAGGAGCTGTCTCGCAGTGAAGTACCGCCTAACCTTGGAAAGGATGCCCAATTTTCTGGCAGCCGTTTTGGCAATGGACTCAATATGCCTACCGAAGTTCATATCGGCAGTAAGGTCTACACCGAGGAGTTGCAGGTGGTCTGTGATTGGAACGGTCACTCCCCGGAATGACGGGTTCAGGTCAAATGGACTCCGTTTCGCCGAAAAAAGACACGCTTGAGTCTTTGATTCATTAAATCTGACCAAGTTAGCGTCACCCCAGTCAGAGACAATTTTCAGGGCCTGGTCCAATCTGCAGACCATGTCTTCCCTCTGAGAGCGGATCTCATGAGCACTGGCTCGTGCGTTGGACATATACCTCTCAACCACTGTGCTGTCGTCGGCATATCCAAATGTTCCAGGCAATGCCATCAGGTCATTTATATGCAGCAAAAAAAGAGTGGCTGAGAGTACGGATCCCTGGGGGACACCGGCATTGACACCCAAAAGGTCAGACGAGCATCCGTCAATAACTACTCGTATTGATCTTTCCCCCAGGAAATCCGATATCCAATTGCAAAGGCCAGAAGGGATACCGTAGGAAGGAAGCTTGCCTACAAGTCCTTCGTGCCAAACCCTGTCGAAGGCCTTCGAGATGTCGAGAGACACAGCAAGTGCTTCACCGTGCCTCTCAATGGCCTCACTCCATAGATGCGTGGCGTATATGAGGAGATCACCAGTAGACCTTCTCTGGCGGAATCCGAACTGGCGATCATTCAGGAGGTCATTATCCTCAAGATACGCAAGGAGTCGTTTATTCAAAACACGCTCCATAGTTTTACAGATTATGGAGGTGATTGCAATAGGGCGGTAGTTATTAGGGTCAGCACGACTTCCTTTTTTGGGAACAGGTTGCACGTTGGCAATTTTCCAAGATTTAGGCACAGTACCCTCCCTCAGAGACAAGCGAAAGAGGTGCGTAAGGATTGGGGACAGTTCAGGTGCACATGTCCGCAGCACTATTGCCGGAATTCCGTCAGGGCCACTAGCCTTGTTCACATCCAGAGATCTTAAGGTCCTAAGTACCTCGGACTGGCGAATAGATATCCCCGGCATTGTGTAATCTCAACGAGGTAAAGATGGAGGGGTATGACCGGAAGAATCTAGACGCGAGTTACTCGCAAACAGGGAGGCAAAAAGATCAGCCTTCTCCTTGGCGGAATGAGCGAATGACCCATCTGGCTTTAGCAGGGGCGGAAACGACGGACGACAGAAGTTCGCTTCCACGGTCTTGGCAAGTGTCCAAAAAGATTTGCTTCCCGGAGGATAAGAAGCCAATTTGGCACCAATACGGCCGATGTGGTTGAAGCGAGCCCTGCGCAATACTTTTTTACTGAACTTGGCAGCTTTATTAAAGGCTTTCTTTAGGATTTTTGTCTCCGGAGATTTGCGAGATCGGGCGTCAGCCCAATCGGTATAAGCGAGTATCAATCTTATATATATATATATATAAATTACGGCTCACGTTGTGTGTCCTCGATGAACTTCTAAACTACTGAACCTTGGTAAATGTATAATTTGGTCCAACTTAAAAGATTTTAAATCCGTGCGAAGCCGGGAGCTGGCCAATAGTAATATCGCGTAGCGACATCTGATGTCATCGCATTGCATTACAAGTACAAACTTGAGACTGACTAAAATAAACGCAGTCTGCAATAAGTTCAGCTTTCCACTGTCAGATGGCGACAGCCAGTAAGCTAAAATCGCGTTATCAGTGAGCTTAACGCTTTTTTGCCAAAAAGTATTTAATTTGGTCTAACTTAAAAAATAGGATATATAAATTGCACCCCGGGCGAAGCCGGGACTGGGTAGCTAGTCTAATATATAAAATTGACCCTCCTGAACTCTTTTACTATATTAAAAGAATCGGTTAATTGTGTCGATATTAATTAATTCTTAATCTCATTCTAAATCTAAGTCTTATTTTAAATATCAACTTGTTCCATTATCAAGCTAAAATATAAAAATAAAAAATAAAAACCTAAAATAAAAATACGTTCATATTCATATTTTTAGCTTGATAATGGAAACAAGTAAAAAATACATTTTAATTTTAACAATAGTTCACACTTTTAAGCTGTCGTGAAAACTACCTATCTATAAATATGAAGTGATTTATATATGAGTATCGAATACCAGTTATAAATAGGCTGTATATAATATGTTGTACTGCTAATTTATTAATTAATTAGTGAGATATGTGTTAAAATAACTGCGTTAGGTCGATTCCAATATTCAACGTATAATTATCCTATAATTCTTCGCGTGTGTTATTTATGGTGAAGTTGTGACCATTATAATATCAACATAAATATACTGTTAGCGTCTGCTATTTATGTCGACTGAAGTTGATTCAAAAGTGCTCTGTGACGTTTCAAAAAGAGGTGTTCATTGGTTCAGATTCATTCGGTGGTATGATATCAAAAGGGTATCAGTCAGTTGATAGAACGCGTTCGCGAAGAGAGGTCGTCTTATGTCCGCACATATTATAGTTGGAATTGTAGTTATGATATATCTATCGGATGATAAAAGTATTTTTACTAAACCTAAAGGGGTTTAATTAATGTACCCGAAGTAGAGGGTGCTAACAATACATATATTACAATTTAAAAGCAACCCAGATACGATACCTCCATCCTTATTCATTCCTCATCTTGGACTACCATATCATATCATATCATATCATATCATAGATGCAGAGAGTAACAAATGTTGAAGTTTTGCGTCGAATGAAAAAAGCATCGGTGGAAAATGGAGGTGCTGACACAGCTGCAGTATTTTGGGCTGGTGATGAGGGGCGAAAGACGGTTACCGTAATTTTCAGAAAGAAATTCTAAATAATTCAGAAGAGTATTCTTCAGACAGAAGAAAAGACATCCTGGTTGAAGAATTTAAGAGAGTGGTTCATTTTAAGCGCTCGCTCTCTCTTTCGGGCAGCAGCTTCCAAAGTCAAGATAGCCATGATGGTAGCCAACCTTCGTGGCGATAAAATATATAAAAAAAAACATAGAAAAAAAAATCTACATAAAATTTAATAATAAAATGAGCCGAAATGAGTTCGATCGGATCTAAACTACGAAGAAGCAACATCCCTCAAACTTTCCGTAATTTCAAACTATAAACTGTACTTAAACGGTCGATTTAACGAGAGGTTTTAGCGAGCTCCTCAAGAACTGGCGCAGGATTCGGGAACTTTTAAAATAAGATGATTATTTCGCCGCAATTTATAAACTTTTCTTCCATCGTTGATATTCTTAAATTAATCTTTTTTAATCTTCCCCTGTTTAATTTTACCTATATAGCGTATATTAATAAGGTTCAATGAGTTCACTTTAGTAAAATGCAAACTATAACCAGAAGATAAAAAATAAGTGAGAATAACTTAACTAATAAGTTAAATTTTTAGACATAACTTGAAGATGATGATTTTTCTTAACATACTGGAATGGGGAAAATACTTGGAAGGGTCCAAGAAAGGGCTTTAAATAATTTACCACACGACACCTCCTATTATAAACGGAATTAAGTACATGTTAAAAGTGTCTGCGCAAGTATCCACGGATTAAACTTACTCTATTAACCAACGAATTCGACCCCAATTTTAAGCACCTTTAGCCATTGAACGCATTTTGAACGACAAAGTTCCAACGCTAACAGCCCACGTGATTAATTAAACGCTTTGTTAACACGTGGAACGTTGTCGCTACAATAGAAGCTACAATCTATCGATTTGTTAACTGTCGAAAAGGCCGTTTTTTTTCTGTATCGAAATGAGGCCAATGATTGGTTAAAAAACGACCTGGCGCATACATTGATTGTTAACTGTGGTGATTTGTTTGTGGTATTATGGATGGCATGGATTGGAGCCAATATTGAAATTTTGTACTGAAATTTATACTTTGTTTTAAATAGAGAAGTGTACTGCTCAATAGCTAAGCACGGGGTTTTTGGTCCCTTCTAGGGACTACGAGAGGGACCACAAGCCAAATTAACGCCTATTAATGATAAATATAATGATGGTTTGTAATGATAGATGGGCAAATATGTGTTGTGGGGCAATATAGATACTGTTCTAGTACAAAATTCATTAGACCTAATCTCAAAGAATGTGCTTTATACAAAGTACGCGTCGAGTCTATCGTAAAAGTCAAACCATGTAGCGTGCAAGGGCGCTGTAGTGCTTTTTCACTTAAAGCAAACATTTTCAGATTAAACACAATTTTTCTGGTCGCACTAGACACTGTTTTTCTTTTTATTGACATGCTAAAGAACTAAATTTAATGAAATTATTGACTTTGACAACTCAAATAGGGCCTCGGTTCACATCGTAAAAGGAGGTTTGATTCACAATTAGGCCGCGTTAGTTGACTTTTGCAACATACTTTTGTGTTTTAACCAATCATTACCTGTACCTATCGTCTATATCAAATTTAAATTATATTTTAGAAAAAGTAGACATTGGCGTTAGAGTAAATTTCCTTTAGTTAATGGTCAACTGGCAGGCTTAATGGTAAATTACTATCGTCGGTCATTTACGATTATATTATATGTATGTATAGATAAATTGGCTCTAGGTAGTTTTGTATAGGCATATAATTTGCAGAAATAATTGCAACCGTGCGAAGCCGGAAGAGGGTCGCTAGTTTTGAATACATTTTTAAAATACACCGTGAAAAAGCTTTGAAATTGATACTATTTATACTAGCAAAACTTTAACTGCCATTTACCATTTTTAGTAAAAATGTTTTATTCGATTCTCATAAAAACTAAAACCTAGGTACAATATTTTCCTATGCATTTTTCAAACAGTGAACTTAATAATAATTGCCTCTGAGAAATTTAGAAAGAATAAAATGTCCTTGTAATTCTTTATTGTCCTCATTTCCTTAATCCAGGATTGAGGAAAAAATTGTAACAAATTACGTGCCAATTAAACAAGGAAGTAATGTTGGTCTTAGGTGAATGAGGGCTTTTCGTGGAAATAAAAATTCAAGAAATTATTACACATAAAATTAATGTTTTTGTTCACATTTTCACAGAGAAAATATGTTATTAACATACTAATTGTTAAAGGAGTAATGAAATCTTTTATTATTAATAATTCTGAATTTATGGGTGCCTTACGATAAGAATACACCTACACTTTTCTGATCACCTTATATATTTTAATTTATAGTTTCCTGAGAAAAACAATTTAAATCCCAAATCTATGGGGTTTACTTAGAAAGGCCTTTCAAAAAAAATTCAAAATACAAAGATTAATTACAGTAATTATCATAAGTAGGACATAAAGATACACATGTATATACACTATATAATATTATACACAATGTATAGAATCTATAAAAATAGATATAGATATGTATTGATGTATGGATGTATGGATGTTTGTAACTTTTTCACGCAAAAACTACTGTACCGATCAGCATGAAATTTTGCATACACGTTGTCTGGGATACCAGAAAAGACATAGGGTACCTTTCATCCAGAAAAAAAGGACTATTCCCGAAGGATAAATAAAAAATAAAAACAAACGCCTGGCCAAAGTTTTATAGCAACACAAGGTCAAGCGTTATATTGAGCACCAGCTATTAATATAATAGATTGGGCGTGTTCATTTTTTCATTAATGATTCCAATCATTTCGACAGCTTTGGTTATTATCCATAAATACGGAGTGAAAGGCGTTTACTAAACTTGCGGCTATTTTGAAGTTTGTAAACAAATGCGTGAGAGCTCTGTTGAAATAAGTTTGTCTTGATAACTTGAAGCATTGTTTTTTATTTATTTATTTATAAATTTATTTATTTATTGTTAGTAAGATTTGTTAGACGACACGTTTGGTCTAGTGGCTAGAAACCCTAGCTGTAACCAAACGGTCGCTGGTTCGAATCCCGCTAGGGGCAAATGTTTATGTGTTAACATTTACATTTGTACCTGAGTCATGGATGTTAGTATTTATAATATGTATGTATTTACAAAAAAAAAAGTAATCAATGTATTATATCAACTGTCTGGTATCTATAATACAAGCATTAGTTGCTTACTGTGGATCTAGATGGTGCTGTGTGGAATATGTGAAGATATCAAAATTTGAGTCATTTTAAAACTTAAATAGTTTAAAAAAGTGTTTGTGATTTATGTAAACCGAAAAATACAACCGGTTAAATAAACTTATTTTTTTATAACTTCTTAAGTCTCCGGTACTTTAGAGCCCAAAAACAGCCCAAAAGCTCCCCATCATCCTTTATTCCATTATTTCTTCTAAGTGACATAATCTATATTCATATATCTGAAATTATCTATATCTATATCTATATCTATATCTATATCTATATCTATATCTATATCTATATCTATATCTATATCTATATCTATATCTATATCTATATCTATATCTATATCTATATCTATATCTATATCTATATCTATATCTATATCTATATCTATATCTATATCTATATCTATATCTATATCTATATCTATATCTATATCTATATCTATATCTATATCTATATCTATATCTATATCTATATCTATATCTATATCTATATCTATATCTATATCTATTTATAGAGTCGTCTTTTTGTTATAATTCTTTTTCATTCTAGTAAAAACTAGAAAACAGTAATATCGATGGAACAAGAAAGTCCTGTCTATACAATTTATATTATGCACGACTAACTTACGTTAATAATTTACCTACCTAATCTAATTTGCCTTTATAATTACAGTGCAATGTGATATGTAAAGGATATGCTTAAATAATTAATGAAACATAATTTCAGTTAAAATGCTTAATTAATAGGCCACAGACATTGATGTATCTATGTCTGTGTAATAGACACATGAAAAGGTGAATAATTATGTTTTGTTTCATTTTCACAAATAAGAAATAATATTATTGTTATAATGATAAAAGATTGACTAATTCCTTGTAAATTGAAATTGTTTTCGACAAGGTTTGACCATGATTAGACAAGGTTGATAAAATCTATATTAGTATCGTAGGGAAAATTGTATGTATGTGTGTGTGTGTGTGTTTTGGTGAGTGAGTAAAGAATGCCAGAGCTCATTCCCCTATCATTATAACCAGGGCTTTTCTGCGGGGGCACGTGGAGGCACGCAGTGCCTACAAATATTGTTTTATATTGTTACTCACCTAAATATAAGTTCAAGTTTTATTTCCAAAGATATTATGTTTTTAAATAAAAAATAATAGTTTACAGAATTTACTTGTATTTTTTTTTTTCAAAACACAGCATCAAAGAATGGGGACAAAAAATTATGGTCTTACAAATTTCGAAAATTAGCGTGCCCCCAAAAAAGAAGTCAAAAAAAAAAGGGCCTGATTATAACTAATAACTAGTTACCGCCAAGTGATCAACAGTTTGTCGTCTTATACAAATTAAAAAAATAACACAATATAAGTCACAAAAAGTTTATATATTTTTTATAATTATGTACATAGAAATTGTTTAGAAATTGTTATGTAATAGCTAAGTTGGTTTTATCAGATTTCACTTCATTATAAGTATACCATAATATTCAAAAGGGTATTTTTATCGTAACGAATCGATAAATCCTACCCTGGAATAATGCACTCGGGCTTATCGAACTAAACTGTTGTTTCGAGGTAATTTTAAACTTAGCTTCTATTTCGCGACACAATCTTTGTGTCGGCTAATGGTTTTAAATTACAAAGCCTACATAATTTATTACTCTAAGAAATGGATTATTTTAACGTCAAAAAACTTTTTCTTCCCTTACTTCTCAACTACTTCTAAGTAGCGATTCTGTTTCTGCTTAATTATATTTATGAAAATAATAGAAATTAATAATTTAAATTCTTAATTTTACAGGACGTCCACTATTGGACATAGGTCAAAAGCAGGCTGGATACACCGTCGACTGTAAGGAGTTTCTGCAACGAGGTGGTTACTGTCGCCAAACGGGCTTGCAAAATTTATGGTTGCGAACACAATGAGATTATCTATTGCTCTTTAGAATAACTGTCTTTTTAATTATTAAATCTTTAGACAAATGGAAAATTAGAACGTATTAGTGAGGATGAGGGCAGAGTTTTAATAAGCAATGGCTGAACGAATATTGGGTGTTGTTTTGAATTCCGAACGTGTGTTACAAAGTTATCTTATTATTTATTCGTAGGTTGAATCCCAATACACTATACATGTTTCTGTACTTCTACAATTATTATTATTTCAGTATATAGATATCGTCATGGTTACACACACATAACTGACCGCCACTGACTGCCATGAATGCTTCACAGTCTATGAACTAAATAATTCAGAAATAGTCTTATTTTCAATTGGTTCAAAATGAATAGGAATTTGAGATACTTAATGAATTTTATAATCTTAAATTCAAGCCTATAATAGTAAATTAATTTTAAATAAGGAAACAAAATATAATATATAGGTAGGTAGGTACATCTAAGAATACACAACCCTTGACTGAAATCCAACACCTATTAAGTTAGTCTGTGCGGAAGTCGGCCAAGTGGTAAGAAATAATTTACTTGTAGTAAACAATGCTGTAATAAAATTTTCGCTTACCCTTATTGGCTCCTCAGACCCTTTACAAACGTGGCCGGTTATTCGAGAACCATTCTAATTTGATACCCGTCATATGTGACTTTATTATCTGGGTGACAATGGTTTCGTAAAGAAAGATGATAATATATTCGTACAGGATACATTTCATACATGCTCTGAATAATAATTAATTTGAGAAAATACTCATCATTTCGTTTTAATAATAATTTTACTCAAGAACCCATTTGTGATGTTTAATATTTTGATATTTATGGATACTTCCAACAGATATTACATCAATATTATTAGTTTAGTCACACACACACACCCAGACACACACTAACAAGCACATTTCTTAAAATATTTTTAGACTATCCCACAGGAACTGCAATGAAAGGTACCCTATGTCCTTATATAATTCCTGACAACATGTATACAAAATTACCTAATAATCGGTTAAGTAAGTAGTTAAGCCGTGAAAACGTAACCAACAAACAAAAAAATACTTTCGCATTTATAATATTAGTGAGAATTCATGGACATCCTATATAACATAAAACCTATGGAGTTAATGATGCACTCGTAAAACCTTCATGATTTCAAACCTATATTAGTGAATAGATTATGGCTTCTGGTTTCTCCCTTTCTTATTGGTACAAACTGCAGTATAATTGACAAAATATATTCTATACTTAATTATTAAATGTAAGCTTTGCTAACTGTTTACGAATGTTTTGAAATCAAATCAAATCAAATTATTTATTTGCATCTACATGGGTGTAAAACCAGATGTCATAGATAAAGCAACATCCCAGCATGAACTACTACATTTGGTGTGCAAAATATAATATCACAGTCATGTCAATTTGGTGAAGCCAAACAAAGTCAAATCATTACATAAAATTATTACATATTATTACATTAAATCAAAATCAAATTTACAATTTAAAATGCATCAGAAAACTATTCTAGAACGTGTCCTTTAAAAATTCACCCAGAGCATAATAAGTTTTCCGTACCAAAAACTCTTTTTATAACAATGTTTAACAATTAAACGTAATTTTCTGACTAATGTCTGACTGTTTGTTTCGTTTCTGATGGCTAAAGCAATTTAATGGCATTTAGTATACAGATAGTACGAGTATGCACTATAGAGTAGGACGTTCATACTAGCTGGTGCCCGCGACTTCGTCCGCGTTAAAAATTAAAAAAATATGCAAGCAATCAAACTCTACTGCTATAACACTTTGACCAGGCGTTAGGTTTTTACTTTAATTTAAAAGATCCCTCGGGAACAGTACTTTTTTCTGGATGAAAAGTATCCTATGTCCTTTCCTGTATCCCTGACAACGTGTATGCATAATTTCATGATGATCGGTTGAGTAGTTAAGCTGTGAAAAGGTAACAGACAGACAGCCGGACAGAGTTACTTTCACATTATTAATATTAGTAAGGAGTAAGGATATTAAGGAATAGTAAGGATTATATCCTCACATCTTTATTTTGTTATATATTTTTGTTGAAAAATAAGGTCCTGGTGTGATTTTAGTCTCACGCTTGATTATAAATCTGTCCACAATTAATAGGCGTTAAAAAGAAATTGACTACATCTTTTTTAATTAGTACCGAAATAGAGGTAGGGCTTATATTTAGACACAAATTTCCATATTATTCGTATCTGTCTGCTGTACTTAGCCATGTAATATAGTCGTATCTTAGGGTGCTTAAGATTAACGAAGCTTATATAATTTCGAATTAATAATAAGATAACATTCACGTTTAATTTAAACACATGTGAACAGGTAGAGCATCCTAAATAAACAAACCACTGATATTGCTAACAATACCTCTTCGACAGGATTATTAAAATTCTCAAACATGGATATTTAAACTTTATGTCGCTATGCACTGCGGCTTCGCCCGCCTTTTTACATAGTATAAAATAAAATCGCTTCCCGTGGTCTGTCCCTCTGTATGTACGCTTAGATCTTTTAAAATAAACAACGGATTTTTATGCAATTTTCACAATTGGAAAGATTTAACGCTCTTTATATACGAGGAACGTTTTATATATTATAATTTACAGAAAAACTTTGCACCTGTGTGAAGCCGGGACTAGTAATAAAAAAAAATGGTATAGCAGTGTAAAATATGTATAGCAATTTTAATAGTGAATGGCGTTTCATGCCAGCCATAAATGATCAGGCCAATCATCCAATTGGCATGATACGATTGACTTAATCAAACTAATTTGACGGTGTATGAGTGTATTTTTGCATGACAAATATGGCTGTCATTTCGCTACCCCTTCCTAATCCCTTATCCATAATCTTACTATGGCCAGTAGCACATTTGCAGCACATTTGTAGCCACCTACCATCAAGAGGACAGTCAGCCTGTCTGACGCCTTTAACATAAAAAAAAGAACAAAGAAAATAGAATGACGCGAAGAAGACGAAGGGTATCATGATTTCATGATATCCCATACTCATTAACCCTAACAAAAACCCATTACAGGTTAGATGCCTAATCAGAATCTATACACTTAATGGTTGAACACGTTAAGTTGCTTTGAAACACATTACAAAATAAAGTTTTCCCTTTAAAATGTCTAGATAAAAATAAACTTTTTTTCTGTGAAATATTAGCAAGCTAGGCTCGAGCGAAGTGTGACATTACCGCTTTGGGGCGGTTCCGAGCTGTTACAACGTTAAGTGCACGCGTACTAAACACGCCAGCTTGGATCCAGTCACTGCAATTAGTCGTATAATTTATACCTACATGCATTTTTAAACATTTTAACGCATTTTAAGTTTTACTTTAACTATTCGCCTAGTATTTTGTTGAGAACAAAATTTTATTCACTGGATCAAAATAAAGCATAATACCAACTTACAAGAAGATGCGTTTTCTATTTGAAATTGAGACAGATATTTATGGCGAGAACTTAGCAGAAAAGCGTTATTTTCGTCCCCTAATTTGTTCTCTTAGAGAAAATATAACATATCAAAATACAATGCATAATAGACCATATTTAAAAAGTTTGAATATAGCAGATTTACACAAAAAGTACCCGAGGGGCGGGTCTAGTTATAAAATAAAGTCACTATCAGCTACATACTGTATTTTTCTCTGCTAAGGACTTATTGAACCCCCTGGTAACTGCTTTGAAACCACCCAACGGGTAGTTCAGAATAAAAACCTTTCACTGACGGTATTTTTTAGTGATTTTAAAAATCTAAATTAAAGAACACATCTTCCTTAAAGTAAGTCAAATGCTAAGGTTATAAGTTGCTAAATTGGATGAAATAAAAACACAATTAAATTTGCAGTCTCCATAAACGGTATTTATTGCTTTCACAATCAATTTTGAAACAGTCCTTTTGAGGCAATCGAGATTGTAGTAGTGGGTCCCATAAGTCAACCGTTGACCACTACAATAGATTTGGGGCTCTCTGAGCCACTGCGGGTTTGCGGTGAGGCGGGATTCATCCCCGTTTCAGAAAGAGGCAACTGTTAGACTTTTTAACTCATCCAAAATATTATTAGTTTCAAGAAGTTTATAATAAATATTTCATGATTAAGCAGTAGCAAGCTGGCTGATGATCCATTTAATGGCGAGTAGCTACCACTTCAAATTCGCTATGCTTCCTTGACTAAGTACGTATTTATAGGCAACAATGTGAGGCATTAATTGAATTTTTTTTTACGAAATTCCTTTGGGAACCTAACATTTGTCCATGTTATAACGGATAATGATGACTTTAGGTATACTGATGGTTTATTACCTGGATTAACATATAGGTTACTTTTTACTCGTAACCTGAAAAAATGTGCGGTTCCCGAGGGATCGTCTAAAATTTACAAAAGATGGCAACGCTGTCACCGTGGTGACGCCACCGTCGTCACAGCGATAAAGATGTTAGGCGTTATTTTACTTAGAGAACGTAGCGGTGTGTGGGGATCCGAGGATAAGGCGTCGCTGTGATTTCGGATCCACACATCACCGCTGATGGTGGAATCCGGGGGTTTTTAGTGGGTATTCCTGGCGATAAATCACTTAACACTCCCCCTTGGTAGGTAGCATAAGGTCACATGACACACCCTGGAGGTATACTCGGCTCGGCAGGCATAATATAGTATCAATTTTATCGAAAAATCACCCCTCATTTGTCATTTTTCTCCAACCGTAATGAATTGACAGTTACTTTAATATGTTACTCGCACAAAGAAAGTAAATGCCTTATTTGATAGCTAAAACGTTGGCAATAAATTAGTGTAAACTAACTTACGTAAATGTTTTAATAAAATACCACAAAAAATTATGAAATAAAAATCTAAATATTTAAATAGTTTTTTAGCTTTGACAAAAATGTAGCCCATCTAAACGTAACTATGTCTTCTTTAACTTTTCGTAGATAGTACGGGATATTTTCAAGTCTAATACTTGGAGAGATATAATACATAGTTTGAATGTGACCCTTTTAATAGCGTGTTGTTCGATGCCAACACCAATTGCTGTCCAGACATATTTTATATTTAATTCAGGGTATATTTATAAACTATAAAAGGTTTATCCTAGGACTGTGGTCAAAGCTAATTGACAGTTAACCTAATTGACATGCAAACTGCCTTAGTTTAAGTCAGAAAGGTCTCTCACGGGCTCCTACCAGCACATCTTATTCCCACCAGAGAAAATAACTGCTTGGATCATGTCTTCATTAAAACCAAATTCAGGTTTACTACTTTGGTTCTTCGATCTCATTTTACTGATCATATGCCATTATTGGTCTCTCTTGAAGTGAGAAGTTGTGCATTGGATGCACAAAACAAGGTTTCCCGAATTAATTTGAAACAAATTGTCAATGAAATAAACGAAACTGACTTTTCTCAAATTTTGAGTAAAAATGATCCTAACCTTGCTACAAATGAATTTGTGGAAGTGCTGTCTTCAATTATCTCCAAACACACACAATTAACTACATTATCTAGAAGAAAGAGGAACTTGAAGCCTTGGATTACGCCTGGCCTTCTTAGATGTATCCGTAACCGAGACCGACTTCATTTAAAATCCAAATTAACATCTAGTACCCCTATTGACATCATTACATATACTCGGTATCGAAATTTTTGCAACAATTTACTTCGAAAATTAAAGAGACAATATGAAAAGAACGAACTACTGAAAGCTAAAGGTAATTCTAGAGCAACATGGAATGTTATAAAAAACATAATTAATTTCAATAAACCTAAAGCTCCTCCCACTGAATTACTTAAATTTCACAATGATCCAAAAACCTCTCTTAATGCAGTTAATGAGTATTTTGTGGGGATTGGAAGGAAGTTAGTGTCCACCATTACACCTTGCCAAGAACGGCTGTTTACTAATTTTAGTAAACTAAGTAGTTCGGCAAATTCTTTGGGTCTTTTGGAGGTGGAGGTCAGAGAAGTTGAAACTATTATTATGCATATGAGATCTGATTGTGCTGTGGGCTGGGATGGTGTATCGGGTAGCGTGCTAAAGTCATGTCGTCAGAAGCTAAGTCCTGTCATTAGCCATATTTGTAATAGGTCTATCCAAACTGGAATCTTTCCTCGGGCTATGAAAAAAGCTATCGTCCATCCTATTCACAAGGGAGGGGATAGGGAGAATGTCAGTAATTATCGGCCTATCTCCGTTCTGCCACACATTTCCAAAATTCTAGAGAGGGTGTTGAATAATTCCTTGACCACCTTTTTGAACCAATATGATCTCCTCTCTAAGAATCAATACGGGTTTAGAGCGGGTTCGTCTACAGAAGATTCTGTCGCGGACCTTGTTGAGTCGGCAGTTCGGAAGTTGGATAGAGGGGAGAAATGTCTAGCTATATTTCTCGATTTATCTAAGGCCTTCGATACTGTCCATATTCCCACCCTCATCTCAAAGTTACAATTTATAGGCGTCAGGGGTATTGCTTTAGATATTTTTAAAAGTTACCTGTCTGAAAGATGCCAGAGCGTAAAAATAAATAACGTGCTAAGTGATAGTGAAATCATATCTTACGGTGTTCCACAAGGATCCATACTTGGCCCGACATTGTTCCTCATTTATATTAATGAATTATGCACTTTGAACATCCCTTTCTGTGAAATTTTTACCTATGCAGACGATACGGCACTTTTGGTGCATGGATCTAGTTGGGATATTGCGAAGGTTAATGCTGAGAGGGCAATGGAAATAGTCAGAAGTTGGCTCTCTGCAAACCTCTTGAGTATAAATGTGGATAAGACAAAATTCATTCCTCTGAGTATTAGATCCACTACGAAGCCACAGTCTGATTACACCATCAACACTCACATCGGTGACACAACCATAAATACAGATGGATCTCCGTTGCAGTCCTTGACAAGAGCTTCTAGCTTACGATATTTGGGAATCATTATAGACGAACACCTAAATTGGCATTCCCAAATAGAAGCTCTTACTTCTCGTGTCAGACGCCTTGTCTTCATTTTTAAGACTCTTCGTGGTTCTGCAGACATTTGTACTCTGAAAATGGTTTACACTTCACTTTGTCAGTCTGTGGTGACGTATTGTATACCCATTTGGGGTGGGGCAGACAGGACATCGCTTCTGAAGTTGGAGAGGGCTCAGAGGGCTGTATTAAAGGTCATGCTTCGCAAATCTATCAGATTCCCAACTAGCGAATTATACAATGTTGTGCAGCTTCTAGCCGTCAGACAGCTTTTTGTACTGCGTTCCATATTACGTAAACACCCAACTGTTTTACCTATTAATATACCAGAGAGTTCCAGACGAACAAAAGCAATCTGCACGAAGGTGGCCTGCAAGACCTTCTTTGCCTCCCGACATCACAATGCCCTCAGCTCCAAGCTTTACAATTATGTTGACAAGATTTTAAAAATTAATAATCTTAACAAATATGATTTAAAGGTTAAGGTTACGAATTGGCTGCTAACCCTGAGTTATGATGATACAGAGCAATTGATAAATGATAAATGTATGTATTAATTGTGTTATGAAATTAAATTAAAATAAATTACATTTATGTATTTATTTATATATTGTGTATGTATGTGTGTGTATGTATGTGTATGTGTATATTTATTTATATATTGTATATATATTTATTTATATTGAATATTTATTTACATTACATATTTATATATTTATTTATTTCAAATAGGTACTTTTAATATTGATTATACTTTCGGTTCATATATAGTTGTGATTGTAAGCGCCACGGTTGTATGCACTAACTCCCGAGATACAGGTGTCCAACCTAGTTCGGGAGTTAGAGAATTATATACCTATCACAAAATTGCACTCACTCAGCGAATATGTGTAACTATGACATGTGTTTTTGTGAAAATAAAAGATTATTATTATTATTATTGTCTTTTCAAGTGTGTTTGAACTTGTTTCAATCCTTCGATTGAAACAAACCTTCAAACCAACCATCTTAAAGGTGTAAACCAATCATCCAATCGTTACTCACTGGGCCATCACTGATATTTAATTTATTATTATGACTTCTAAACTTCACTAGGGAGTCACTTCGTATATCAGTGGGTCACATCACTAGATACCATGAAGCCAGTGTGTGCTTTATCTCAACAATTCACTAGCGTAATGCATTGCCGTGCAATGCATGTTTGTCTGCGCGTCTATAAGATTGATGGACGTTCCCCCTTTCTCCTCCCCAATAACCAGTAATTGAAGTGACGAGCAGCCGCAGTAATTTCATAAATCAATCAAAACATTGTCTTTGCTTACGCTCTATATATTTTATCGATGAGTTATAGTAGTATGAGTTCTGTTTATGGCCATGGCATATTATTAGCTTTATTATGAATGTTTTTTTTTTTAAGTAATACGAAGTAAGATTCTTTCATATACATTAAAAAACAAGTTCAACTTTATATATTGTTTATATTGGTTGTTATTTTGTATAATTTTGTATAATTAATGTGTGGTTTTTTATGATGTCGCTTATTTAATTATATTATTAAATTAAAAGTTAAAACAATAGTTGTACTGAAACATTTTTACACACTTTTGTTCCCTTTAAACGAGGAAAAAACTTAAGACACACAAGAAAATCCTCTGAGGTCGAGGAATAAAAGTTCATCAAGGTATTTTATTGCACAATCGCAGAATTCATATCTTCACATATCTTCAAAGATTACTAGTCTGTTTCATTGATTCACTTTTACTGTTAAAGCAAGAAACCTTAAGAGAAAACATCTAGCGGTAATCTGCATATCATAGAAGATAGTTATAATCGATGATACTCAAATATTCATAGGTCTAAGTTTGATTGGCATTCGAACAGTCAACTGACGATGGCATACATTACGTTCTTGCTTTCCACCCAATACTCACGTACTTGTGAGTTGTGAGTAATAAAATTACTTAGTAAAATACAGAGAGCCAATATTTTCCCAGGAGAATCTGATTTGTATTACACAGATCTTTTTTATTTAATCTTACCTTAAATAAATGTTATTTGATCTTTAAATAAATGTTATTTCTAATCTATGCTTTTATTTAATATTATATAATAAAATGTTACATTAAGTCCGTATATTTATATAAGTCCGTTGATTATTGTGAGAAATCTTCCTAAACCCGAACCTAACCCTTTCGAAACACGGTAACAATTTCAAATATCTTGTACCACCTGACCGCGGTGTAAGGCTCCAGAATTACCCGATACCCCTTCAATCCCTTGACTCACAGTACAAATTTGAAAGCAGTAGGATAACTTTTATTTCACCTAAATTTAAATGCAGTAAACATTGTTACAATACTGATGGATGGGAATATTCATAATTGATCCCTACAGGGAGCGTGGGACGAAATGCGACCAGGTGGACAGACGATTTTAAAGGCTTTGCGGGATGCGGCTGGATGATAAGGATAAACGTCCGAAGCCGTCCGAGGCGAGCCTTGGGAAAGAAATACCTGCATCCAGCAGTGGGTAGATGATCAAAATTTCTATGAATGAATTTATTTCAGGCATTGTATCGCAAGCAATTATAAATCCCAGACAAAAAAGTAAATAACAAAAAGATCGCATAACAAAACACAAGAATCATAATATAATATTTTATTCGGCCGAGTATTATTACTGATTTTCGTGATCATTGGACCCCAATTCCACGTCTACTGTTCAGAAGTTTCCGATAAAACCTTTGGAAAACGGGCACTTAATTTTATCGGAACAAGCCTAACAATTAGCTGGTGATTTTGCGCCTCGAGCGAAGGTGTTTTATTGCACACACGCCCCGAAAGTTTTCATTGCGAAATTGCTTTGTGCTGTTTTGCTTAGTCTGTATAAATTCAGTAAAACGTGTCGAATTAACACTACACACCTGTGTACCTACAGACCTGTCTAGTTTCCTTTGAACAATGTTAGTAGCTGCTTAATACAGATACTAGATTACATTCAACTTTATATAGACGAAAGTAATTTAGCTGGAAGGCTATTAAAAGAATTAGTTTTTTCAGCTGAGAAAATATCTTAACATTACTAAAATTGTGCTCGTTGGAAGGAACACGCTAATAAAAAAAAATGTAATTACCTTATATTATAAGTTATATTTTGAACTTGTATATATCTTTAGATAAATTATATACTAGCGTTAATCCTTTAACGCTCTTTTCTCTAGTGAAAACCGCATCAAAATCCGTTGCGTAGTTTCAAATATAATTAGTTTTAAATCCTGTATATATGTATATATTTCTATAACTGTATAATAAAGTTGACAATGAATCTTGTTACCATTTTTTTTTTAATTACAAATAACAGAACTAATAAATACTAACATTGTAACTATATATTTTTGATCATTTATTTTTATTTTTATTAAATATCGGTTTCCAAGCCATGTTTACTCCAATATTGTATTTTTACATAATATGCTTTGATAGAAGTTTGTTGATGTTGTTCACTGCCATGTCAGATTTAAAGTTGGGAATTACAAAACTTAAACGTAAGTTAGTAAAGCTTAAGAATGGTAATAAGTTGAAGTTGTAGGCAGCTATTAGGAAATGTTTCCGCTAATTACATCGCTTATATCCGTCACTGGCAGGTTGTACAACTCGAAAAAAGTTTTCATGTTGCTACAAGACGTACGGGAAAACTATTTGGATAACATTAAATTAATGGACATACTTTTGAAACATAAACGATATCTTTTTTGTATCCTTGTATCTTTTTCTTTTTTTTTATATAGTTCTTTTGCGCACTTGTAGATGTAGGTACATCCTTGTGTCCTAAGGCGACGCTATCTATCTACCATGAAGTAAATCGTGAGCTTCTGCCTACCATCCTTTATATTATAAAATAAAATTTTCTTTATTAGCGTCGTTTTGTTTCTTTTTAATGTATAATATTTTTTTTTAAATTATCTCATAATGTTGAAATAATCTTGTAATAAATTTTTATAGAGAAAATAAGATAAAGCAAACAGATAAAAATTGGTTCTAATTATATTTTCTAATTCTAATTGGTTTAAGTTTATTAGACCTTCTAGCTTAATAGTTTAAACTTCTTTTTTTTTTTAATTTTTGAAATTCATCCAAAAACATCACATATAAACTAAAACAATACTTTCTACAATTAACTACAGATAAATATAATTAATAACAACAGTACATTTATTCGTAAACAAGCAAAATTAACTTATTATCTTAGACCTATGTTTGAATTCTAAAATTTTAAAGTAATTATTGAAGAATCCAAAGTATGCTTGAGCGTCAACAAAAGGTTTAATCAAGCGTAATAGGAATGATTAAGTATTTGTATATATTTATATTATCTGTTTGTATTTTGATAATATCTATCTGTATATATTTATCTGTACATATCTGAATGTATATATTCTTAATATGAGCATGGTGTGTGGTAAAACTCTAATGAGTTTATGTTTACACCATTGTAAAACTAAACTTAACATTATGCTGTATATATAATAAATAAATAAATAAAAAAATATATGTATTTTATGCACATATCTACTATTTTTATACTGCTTACAATAAACTAGGGGGCGAAAGACAGGTCGTTCAGAAACTTTGACGTTTCGCAGCCGCAGGTTCACGCCAACCAATCAACGGGCCGATAAACGGAGTTTTATTTTCTCGATTACTTACAAGGATCATTTATATGTATGTCTTCCATTGATATTCGCTATAATTTAATTGCTAGGGTGAATAGTCGATTCAAGGAAAACTTTTGTCGTTTCAATTAAACGACAAAAGCTTTCCTTAAGCTTCAAAGGTTACTTGACACCGATGCGGTAGAAAATACCACATAGGTGTCATGTATAATGTGGTGCCATTACAAACGGCGTTTACAAACTGATACAGCTCGTCTGATGGCAGTCACCAACAGAAGACAACAGTGAAATTAAAGACACGTGTGTTGTTGTGTTTCGTTTAGTGAGTGAGTTATGCCACAGCCCACTTCCCCTTATCAAAGGTTACCTTTTAAACTAAGGTCGGTAGCACACTTGCAGACAAAATGACGTTGAAATAATTTTATTAAAAAGAAATAAAAGTACGAAAAATAAAACAAACGTGTGATTGGAGTATATTATTAATCCATAAAAAAATTACAAAAAAGTTATGTTGATATTGAAATAAAGCTTTGCTTAGTAAAGTTTATGAGAGGTGTTTACTCCGACTAAGTTCTTTATTATAGAACTAGCTTCGCCTCTACTTTGTCCGCGTATCTTTATATAATAAAATATTATTATAGCCTATGTTACTCGCTGATAATGTAGCTTTCAAAATATAGGTGAAAGAATTTTCAAAATATGTCCAGTAGTTTTTGAGTTAGTTTATTACAAACATACATATCTTCTCTCTTTATAATATTAGTATATATAGATAGATAAGTTACAACATTTTTATATTTTGATCCTTCAACCGCAGAACAGGGTAACGAAAAATTCATTGATGTGTTCAAGGTTTTGTGTTAAACAAATTAATTTTTCGGTCACTTGAACGGCTGGCCCCTTTTCTATAAATTATTTATAAAAAAACTGGAGTTTCTAATTTTTAATATTCTAATACATAAAATAAACTAGCTGGTTTTCGTTTTCGTATACGTTTGGTATTCCCGTATTCGGTATGACTTTTTTGTTTGTAAACTGATTGGAATGAAATTAATACAAAATGTTACAATACATCAGTGAAAACCGCATTAAGCCGTTTGTGAGATTACCGTCCACAGACAAACAGACAAATTTTCTAAAAATCCAATTTTATGATTTACGATCCATTCTTCAAATTCACTTAATAAATATAAATTCGTTTACTTTATTGGCACATTCTAAAGAGTAGATGGAAACTTCCTGAATGAAGGATCTATATTTAAATAAAGCTATTTGAGTACATACTCGTATTTAATACATTCAGCAAAAAACTGTTTTGATTTGATTTGACATTGAACGTCTTGGTGTAAGGAACCCGCTGCAAAACATTTCGAATTCTCGTATAAATTCATAAATCGTCTCGTTTGCATTGTGACGTTTTTCCACTGAATTCGCTTATGATAAATGTATTGCGACGAGAGGACAATGGCCCATTGCTTTGTCCCTTTGATTAATGACAGTTTTAAAAACCCAAATCGGCCACCCTTTCACGACAATGAAAAAATGTGTCGTTAAAGATTTCTCCCTCGCCCAGAGGGCCATTGATTGAGCCAATAACCTTTTGACCCAAAAAACTGACGTGAAAACGAAATGAGAACGTAATGAAAGTGTTAATATTTATATTTTATTAAAATATATATATAATATAGTTTGGTTATACAAAAAAAAATGGAAATGCTAGTGGAACGTCTTTCTTTTATATATAGTACAGTCATTTAGTGCCAAAAAAGAGGTTACTTGTAAAGTTTTCTGGGAGTTTTGAAGTTGGTGATTTTACAGATATTAGATAGATAGATTTAGCGATGTGCTCTTTCTGAATTTTTACTTTGCCACCTCGTATCTTTGCCGCTTGCGCCTCCTTATTGTAAAAATGACGTTTTTTTGGGCAATAAAATTTTACATAAAAACAGTTATAAAATATAATAAATTAAACTAGAGATCATTTCCTATACCCAATTTATGCAATTATCTTTTTTTGTAAAATTTATAGTTTCAGCGTACGAGCTTTGCAAATTCTATACAAACGGTCCACTCGATGGTGGGTGGCTACTGTCGCCTATAACACAAGACACTAGGTGTTTTAAGTGCGCTGCCAATCATAGTAGGATTAAGGATAAGAGGTTAGGAAGTCTTAACTAAATAAAATAAAATATAAAATACAGCCTATGTTATTCTCAGATAATGTATTTTTCTATAGATGAAAGAATTTCCAAAATCGGTTCAGTGGTTTTTGAGTTTATTCATTACAAACATACAAAAATACAAATATTTTCTCTTTATAATATTAACATAGACTAGTATAGAAGTAGAGAATATATATTATTATTTACTTAATAAACAAATTGTCCTTATTTCTACTCATTTTCCTTATTTAGTGCCTTTTAGCTACATCAATCATATTATTTGCACAATATGACCCAAATTCCCTTTATTGGATATATAAATTTTAAGTTAATTATTGTTTCCTCATCTAAAATTGTTTATCAAATATAAAATGATTTACTTACGGCCTTTGATTAAAATATTCCGATGCTCATAAATAAAATCTTTATTAAAATATTTGTGTACATAGCGAGTAACGGACATTGTATAAGATAATAAAGGGCTTTGAGATAGAATTGATCAATGCTTTAAGGCGCTTGGAATCGTCAATGGCGTTGTTGGCAGTCTTGGCAGGACATACCGGGATTAGTATATATCTCGATGTATTGAATGAAAATGTTGATTTATATGTTGTTATGCTATGTTATGTTTAAAGTACAACACGTCTTAATTTTGTACGCGTAAATATTTGAAGTCTGCAAGTCAATCCATTGGTTAATTTTCTAGTTTTGTAGACATAAACATACGGAAGTTAACTATATATAAAGATATTCGAGGATTATCTCGAAGGACTACTTAAAATACTATAAAGAATATAAATGAATAGCAATTCTCATGCACTGTTCGGCTTCTAACTAATTAATATGTAGTAGCGAATTTCCAGATTATATAAAACAATTAGTCAGATAAAATATTTGACTCATTTTTTAAATTTATAATTTTCAACTTTTACAATGTGGAATTGGAATTAGAACAAAATATAATAACCAGGTAAAAATTGAAAACATATTTATCCAGTATCCAATTAAATGTTATATTGGTAAACCGACACAGCTCGACCTGGTTTTAAAAATCTTTTCATAAAAATATAACCGTCAATAACTCTTGATAGATATCGCTAGTTTAAAGCTTAGGTATGGAAAAGGTAGGCACAAATATCCATCTTTCAGTTACTCCATTACACAATATCATAAATAAATAGTAATTCAGCTCTCCACTTTTTTGTTTTATATAAAACATATTCGTGAATCTAATGAGGTAGTTTATTTATATGGTTACTATAAATAAGAGATTCGATCTTGTTGTACGACCGTTTTTACTTTATGTGAAAGATTATTTACATTTCGTGGATAGTTTCAGGTGAGTTGGAGTATACTCTAGAGTCAGAGTATAAAAAAACCAAAGCTGCAGCACAGACTGCATAGCATTCGAACCGAAGAGGCATAATTTTATTGTTTAAAGAAAAAATATATTTTACTTACTGTTTTATTTATATTATGTTTAATCACGTCAGTTCTCATTAATTGTTGAAACTTAATCACTTTTCGCTTTTAAGTCATTTAGATTTCCATTCTATTTAGATTAATTTCCAGCTAATATTGCTGCCAATCCATTTCACATATCTTATAAAATTCTATATATATAAAATTATCTTGTCACAGTGTTTGTAGCCAAACTCCTCCGAAATTGAATTTTTTGTGTATATTCTGTAAGTCTGAGAATAGGTCGTAAACTATTTTTATACCCCTAAGTTTTTGGGGTGGCCCGCCACCAAAACCAACCCAATTTTTTTGCCAAAATTTAGTAATTATTATAAAACGCAAAATTTTAATAAGAATAAAATTAACTCCTAAAGGGTTATTTATCAATTAAGGCCAGGTGAGAAATCTTACCACTGTTTTCTTTATAATGGCTGTGCAGTACAAATGAAGTTCCCCGTGAACATAAATAAATCAGTTGGCGTGCGAGGAATCACGTCCCATCTAACGCAGCTTGTTAACGCGGGTAAACTTGTTCCGTTGGCTTAGTTCCTATAACTCGTTCTAAAGAATAGAGTGCGGGATTAGCTTGCCAAATGGGTACCAAGACTTGTGTGAGATGGGAATAAAATCTTGTATATCCGTACTTTACTAATATTATAAATGCGAATGTATGTTTGGATGTATGGATGTTTGTAACTCTTTCACACAAAAACTACTGAACCGATCACCATGAAATTTTGCATACACGTTGTCTGGGACACCAGAAAGGACATAGGGTACTTTTCATCGTTCAACGCGGACGAAGTCGCGGGCACCAGCTAGTTTTATATTTCAGGAATAGAAACATAATATATTTTACATTTTCTTATTATAATCAAAATTTCAATATAATTTCTAATAAGTAGGTTACAGTGGTTTTACAATTCTACCATTTGAATGGTAGAAACTCGCTACGTTCTCCTTTAGTTGACTCCCAACAGCATATCAGTTGTAAAACTGACTTCAGTAACTATTGTTACAGTGGCTACCCAGTTCATGACTGCGGATAACTGTGTGCGAAACATACTGAATGATTATCTGAGAATTATATATTATATACTAGCTGGTGCCCGCGACTTCGTCCGCGTTGAACGATGAAAGGTACCCTATGTCCTTTCTGGTGTCCCAACCAACGTATATGCGAAATTTCATGGTGATAGGTTCAGTAGTTTTTGCGTGAAAGAGTTACAAACATCCATACATCTATACATCCAAACATACTTTCGCTTTTATAATATTAGTACGGATTGTATCATATTCATATGTATTATATGTATTATATATTGTATCATAATCATATAATTCTAGTTTCGTTTTGTCTTTATAGTTTTTGAGTTTGTGTTTTGTAATTTCGTTCTTTTATTCATTAAGTAATTTATAAAAGCAAGTAAGATCAAGTTAAGAATTATGATTAAATTAAGTTAAGAAGTAAATTTACAATAAATACCTGCCTATATAATGTGTTGACAAATTTTCTCAATTCATCAATGTCGTCCTAATAGAAAATAATAGATTGAAAAATGACCCGCGCAGAATAGATGCGAGTTAGTAAACACAGATTAATATGGAGATCTTTAGAAGAAACCTTTGTGGAAAGATAATCTGTTTATAAAAGTTTGTACTTAATACAAAAATTTAACACAAAATCCAATGTGTACTTATTTATTTGTTAGAAAACAGTAATGTAAGAAATTAGTAGCCTTCAGCCAACAGACTATAACCTTTGTCTTATTACTTCAATAGCCTGCATAACTACATCTAATATTTTAGATATACATATATATTTGTAAAATTATATAATATACATATAAAATATACCTAATAATATTTATTAGATGTTAAACAGCAAATAAAAAGATGCACATGTATTTAATAAGTAAGTAATACCTAATAAAACTACATTATAATAGGTAAACTCTATTTATTTTGCGATTGCGTTTAGATTAGTGACTGTCTTAGCGATAAAATGGAAAAGACAGATTCGTAAACGTTACTTACAATGTTACTATATTATAATTATTTTATTTTACGAATTATGAAATGAAAGCGGCCGTTTTTGATTATTTTATTTGTTACAATTATATAAACAGCTATAGAAAGTAAACCAAACATTTACATTAGTATATTTCAAATTATGCAGCAATTGTTCTTATTTAAATATTTATTTAGTCAAAATAGTCCATAATATATTGTATAATATAGGTAATAAAATTATAAAGTTCAAGTGATCGCCGCTACTTCTAAAAAGACAAGACTTTTATTAAATTACTAGCTGTGCCTGCAGCTTCGTACACGCTGTAGTTCGTTTTGTGTGTTCGTCCGACCTCGCAACTTCGCCTATAAAGCGGACGCGGAGGACGCCAAGAGGTTTAATCGGTAGGTCTACCCCACTACCATCTCGGGGGCTGGAGTCCGGTATCCATGATGATTCCTCTTATAAAAAAGTAGGTTTCGTATATCCAGGTAATAAACTATATGTGTGCCAAATGTCATCCAAATCCGTAACACAGACAAAAATTCTTAACACAATTTTTTTAACCTCTGTACAACATGTATAAATTGTTTATTTGCAAAAATATTTAATGTACAGACGAAGCCGGTAACGGATCTCTAGTTTTAAATAAATATTTACAATTAAATTTTAGGTATAGTGCATAAATATTTTAATCGCTCCAAATATTGAGCCGAAGTAATTTGCTATTTTTTATATTTACCAAAAAAATAAACAACTTCACAAATACAAATATGTAGCGTGTGGTGCTTTACTGTAAGCAAAGGCAAATACAGTAAAACTAGAACGAACTTTGTAAATGTATAACGGTGATAACGCGCAACGTAACGTACAAAGTTAGAGGAATGAAAATTATACAGGAACATTTTTACTGGCTGCTTTTAAATGAAACATTGTACAAACAAGTCCACGTTTCTAAATATGTAGTTACTTTACTCATAGCGCTCATGTGTTTAATAAAAAAAAATCATGTTCCTAATTTCTTGTCCTTAATCCCACTATGGTCTGCAGCGCACTTTCACCATCTGTGACGTTGGTTGTGTTATAGGCGACAGTAACCACCTTCCATCTCTTGGACTGTCAATTTATCTGACGAGTGTAGAAGCTGGGTATACAATGCATTTCGCAATCATAAACAAGGCAGCGTTTGTCTGTGGTAACCCAAAGTTTAAAAATACAGTTAAAAGTCTTTAGTGGTAACCACTGGCTTATAGAAGTCAAAAGTGAAAATGAAAGCACACAAAAGTATTCATTAGGTATATATCATAGATATCATAAAGATATTATTTATTTATTTATATTATAAATATACATACAAGAAAAACATAAATCAGCAAAGTTTCCACTAAATTACTAAAACATATTATAAATTAAATTATAAATATCATATTCACCGCAGCTATATACTATATCGCATAAAATTATGACATTTATAAAGTTTTTAGGTTATAAGTTAAACAATTTAATAAACTATTAATTTAACACAACTTAAATAAAGCAAAAATAGTGTATTGACCTAATAAACTATTCGTATGCTAAATTTCATCCGAATCTGTTAAGCCGTTTTTGCGTGAGAGAGCAACTAATATACATATATCTTCACAAACCTTCGCATTTATAAATACCTTTTAGTAGGATTTACTAATCCGGCACAAAATGTACTACAATTTTAAAACTTGAATGCAAACTTTACATTTTTACACATATCTCTTATATAGACATGAAATAACTTTGACTATGAAAACTGTGTACGAATGTTTGGCAATGAGGGGTAAGCTTAAGGCCCCATATCGATCTTTAGGCGACCTAACATAAAAAAATATTAATATTAATCGAAAAATTCGTTATCATTAACCAAATTCACTAATTAACGAGACTCTTTGCGTTTTTAAACAAGAAAAAAAAAAGCGACAAAAGAGGTGTGGCGGAAGGAATTTTAATTATACCGCTGCAATGATAAATCATGATCCATACTAAATAGGCCTATTTACATGTTACCTGTCTTAATGGCTTCACACACGCCAACATTTCAACTATGACACGTTTATTCAAATTTATGCCTCGACTGTACGACGACGTTATGTATGAATTTAATATTCAACTATTTTTAAACGTTCATGTTTATGTAAAATAATCTATAGTGCTACCTATAGTTATACTATTATGCAGAAGAAGTGATAGGTATCCTAGTATAACGAACGCTTGATCTGCAACGTCAAACGAATAGCATCGGTTATCGCCTGTGAGACTGTAATTATGAGACTTTCCTTAAAGTATATATTTATTATGTTACAATATATCTTTATTATGTTAATATCGACAGACAAGCTGACTGTCCACTTGATGGTAGGTGGCTGCCGTCGCCTATAACACAAGCAATGCCATAGGTGCTGCAAGTGCGGTACCGACTATAGAAGGATTAAGGATAAGGGATAAGGGCTCTGGCATCCCTTACTCACTCACCGAAACACAACAGCACATAAATGCTGTAAGCAGGTGGTTACTGCCGCCAGATGGGCTGCCCAAATGACTGCTAAACGCAGTGTGCCCTGCCACTATTTTCCAAATCCAGACCAGAGCCAACTTTTTCCAAAGTTGACCCCGCTTATCTTCTTTCTTTATACTTTGCTTTGCGATTTTAGCCGACTTGAAATTCGACAGTTTAAAATCATTGTCAATGAAAAGACAATTAAACGAATCACTGTAACTGGTTAAACTGTGTAGGAGATCGAGCAAATAACAATAATATAGAGTATAAAAAAGAGTATAGTGTACTGTTTTCATCCAGAGAAAAAGCGTATTCTTCCCGAGAGACATCTATAGAGTATATATTAGAGAATTCAACTTAAAAAAAAAGTATTCTATAAAGTATTCAACTTAAAGTCAAAGTATACCTCTAAATGTATACTTTGACTTTAAGTTGAATACTTTTGGATTCATGGTCAAGAAAATCGTAAAAATAACATATACATACATACATCGAGAACAAAGTGAGGTAAATAAATCATAAATCGTAGAATTCACTGTGGTTCTTATAATAAAAAGAGGTAAAACATGAACAGAAATTGAGAAATGTAAGGCATAAAGCACCGTTTGACGATATCATATCAAAAAGGAAGACGATACGCGACTAAATTTCTACAGAAATGAAGTGAGACCGCAAAACATTCTCAACTCGTATCATTGATCAAAGTTTACGCTTAGGTTGGCAACGTAAATTTTAATTTAAAGGGCATAAAGAATAGTTAATGCTCGCAAACGGTCGTAATCCCTCGAGTACAATATATTCGTCGCGATATTCCTGTAACGGTACTGCTGTAAGTTAAACACTTGTACGACAAACGGAATTAATATTAATGTTAAATTTACGACACACGGTACGATTTTATTCAGTTATTAAAGTGTGAAAATCTCGCTGTACAAACTCAATAACTGGAATTCAGTTGCAATTTTGCAATCGAGCGCCTCTGGCTTCAATTAAACACGATTAAACTGCGCGTTTATGTGTAATTTTCTCTTTTATTAATACGTACTGCAAGTTCCTACCTAACTATAGTTTTTATAGCTACATTATGTAGGTACTCGCTGTACGAAGCAACTTCGTACACGCGGTTCTCGTATGCTTGCTATTTCGGTATACGGTATAACCGGAAACCGGTTACCGGAAGTTTTCTACAATACATCAGTGAAAACCGCATACAAATCGGTGACGGCGTTTCTGAGATTAACGAACAAAAACGCACAGAAAAGTCGTCAATAAAATTGCAACAATCTAATGAGCAAAAGTTACTGTTAAAAAAGTTAGACAATGCACTGAACTGTCTCAATGATTTAAATCTACACTAAAAATTCCTTGGTTATAAGAAGTTAGCAGAGAAACAGATAGATATTATTTATAATATAATATTATAATATCTATATCTATACTAATATTATAAAAAGAGGTTTGTATGATTGTAATAAATACCTAAACACAAAAACTAGTAGACCGATTTTGAAAATTCTTTCACCTATAGAAAGCAACGTTATCAGCGAGTAACATATGGGCTATATTTTATAAATTTAAGCGGGCGAAGTCTCGTGCAACAGCTAGTTTATAATATGTATGGATATTATTTTTATATTAAATGACATAAATGAAATATAACATTTAGAATGGATTGTTTTGCTCAATACCAGAGCATCAGGAAGTTTGTAGTCATTACGTTAAAACTTCAGTTACTCGACGACTTTATCAATATAACATTAATACTGAATGCGTATTGTATTGTATTAAATGTACAGAATGTAAAAGGTTTTTTTATTTTTTATTTAATGGAACACGTGTATTGGTCAATATGTATCCAAGAACATAAATATTGTGATGAGATTTAAAATGGAAATTTCTCGCCACATTTAAAATGTATTTATGAAAATACTTTTAAGCTTTTGTGTTCGATATTCGAAAGATAAATTCGGAATGCGTTTGGTGATAATTTTTACATTTTTATAAGTACCCACTGCTAAATTTCAATTCAGCCAGCGTTTATTTTAAGTGGGGAGTTCGCACTTGACCGCGTTTTTACCCGACTTTCATTTTAGTTCGCACTTTACAGCGGACAGTGAGTCGACAACTTTTTGGAGCACATTTCAACGCCGGAAACAATTCATTATGTCGAACTATGTCACCGTAATAAAGGGACACGCACACCAAAATATTCTAACACAAAAAATAGTCGAATGGGGTAGTTATAATTCAACCTTTAAAAACTGTATGATCTTTCGTACATTATATTAATAGAAAAAAGCCGTGATAAAAAGTATGTTAGCTTATTAAGCAGAAGTAACGTACAGACATATAGAAGTGTTTCTCTGACTTTAACCAGGTTAATAAGAAACCGGGTTATAAATAAATGCATTGTTATAATAAAATGCACGATTGCAATAAGAAAATAAGTAGTACGTATATAAGGAAATTTATGTAGAAAATATTTAGTGTTTACATAACAGTCAAGTTGACTATAGCTAACGATAGTTGGTAATCTTCTTAGACGAGTATCAAGTTAAACCTTGATACTCGGGATCACTCAATTCAAAGTTTAATTGCTGCAAGTCGTGTTAATTATAAGTGTCATTAGTAAAATTATATCCAAGAAGAAATTGGTTTAATTTGCATCCCTAGTGCACTTGCCGTTAGAAACGATTAACAAGTGGAAGTAGTCAATTAGACAAACTTTTATGTAACGGACTTACAGCCCCTTACATATTTTGGTAATTCGATCCGGATGTGTAAGGATTTACGACCCTTTCATATTTTGGTCCTTCGGAGCCTTAAGGATTTCGCGTAATTAGGGAATCGCCGCGCGCCGAGGTCCGAGATTGCAATCAGTAACCAAATTTAACAAATTCGCCTGTGAACAACCTTGAACATGAGTACTTCGAGAAGAGACATCGATGGCAAGATCCAAAGCGAAGTGCAGCATCAGCACATCATCAAAGGAAGAGTTCCTGTGTACTTAAAGTAAGAACTTTCCTTCTTTCAAAAAACTGGAGAATTTATTAAAACAAGCATTTTTCAATGACATAATAAGGAACCTGACAACCCCTTACAAAAACTTATTTTACTAGTTACGGCAGTAGATCCAGTTACCAGATCAAAGATTACACCTTTTTGGTATTTTTGGTATTTGGTATGATTAACGCAAAAACGGATTTGGATGAGGATAGTTTATTACTTGGATTAATATATAGAATACTTTTTATCCTAAAACTATGTTAGGATCCCGAGGGATCATTTAAAAAATAAAAAAAATTCTTCACTACTGTCCATAACAGTGGCAGCGCCACCGTCATCACAGCCATAAAGATCTCAGGTATTATAATTCATAATATATTTTCATTTTCTAACGCATACGAAGTCGTTGGCATAAGTTTGTAGTACATAATTTCTATAACTACTCGTGGTCTATAATACATCTATAACTACATCGTCAAAGACCTGGTCTGTGGAAATAATTCCAAATTTACTTTAAGGATTTCTTTTGACACTTTTTTTAGGTATTATCCATACTGAAGTAGTTTAAATGTTTTCTAATCAAATATAACTGCTTCCGATCTTTTACTTTCTAATAAGTGCAATATATACATTATTACCTATGTTTTGTCATAACATATAGGTATAAATGAACGCACGTAAAAAGAGCTCCAAGCACCAGTGGTGGGGATTTGTTTGCGCATGGTGCGCTCACTGCGCATCGTCGTCGCCCAGAGCTCTTTTTATGTGCGTTCATTTACTTATACCTATTTTAAACATCAAATTATCAATAAAAGTAGGAAATAAAACAACATAAGCATAAAATGTAAGTACATATTAAAAATCACAATATTAATTCAATATCCCTGGTTGTAATCAGTGATGAAAATTTGCATCAACATGTCGAAACTTGTTAAAATAATTGACGGCCACTTTTAACTGATGCGGAATTCATTCGAAATTTATTTAATTAAAATGTTCAATAGATAATGTTATATAATATACACATTTATTATAATTGATTAATTTTGTAAATGATTATTCATTATAATATATAAATATTTTTAGTTCTGTTGCAAGGCAGGACCAAATTTGTTAGAGAACAAATTGAGCACACGACAAATGCTCTGTATGCGCAGTATGTATGTAAGTGCATACTAAGTCTTAGAAATATATATATTTTTCTTTTTTCTGAAAAGAAAAAACTTCTGTAAGTATACGATTTTCCTTAAAATAACACTGAAACATGTCCTTAAAACACGTCACATGTAAAATTTTCTAGGCCACATTACTATGCCGCACATGCATTTATTTACGTCACGCATTGTTTTATGAATATTTTAAAACATATTAATTCCTTACATTACGAGATGTTATTTAATGAATAGTGCTTTAAAATGAAGTGTTTATTAAAATTATTTTAAAGAAAATTCTATTAGTAAAAAAAAATATTCAAAGAAAAGAATGATACAAGAAGTTTTATTTTCATTTTCCATAGCTTTTAATATGTTAATTATATCAATATTAAATTCTTAACATATAGCACCATCATCAGTTTTGCTTGTGCTTATACTAAGTAATAGTAAATAACCTATCAATCAAATTGATGCCATATTAAACTTAAGCATCATCAATCATTTATCATCAATTACATAGAACATAAGTACTCAAAAGGTGTGTATATAAAAAAAACTGGTAATCCTTCAATGATTTTGACAGTCAAAATATATTCTTTTAAAACATTCTTCCAATTTTTATATACGCTTCTGAGGGGAAGTCCTTTAAAGCTGTACTGGGAAAGTGTACTAAATTTCCGTCATTAAAACTGATTTGAAACTGTTATGGGTTTACACACACCTTGAATACTAATTACTGAGAACGAAAAAGGATCCAAGCAATTTGCTTTCGGGTATAATTTATGGGAAAAACGCCCGCACATAGAATAATATCTGAATCTTGCACGATTTACATTTAAAAAATACTTTTTCAGGTATTCTTTTGTTATGACAGTTATTTTAATTTAATAAAATGTCTGTTTATAATATTTTTTAACATAATGAACAAAAATATTATAAAATGTAAAGTTAAGTTAAATTTTAATTAAATTGTCTAGATTTTGTTAAAATTTAAGATATTTTTTTTCAATTACACTGTACAGTGTTGTTTTAAACTATGCTATTACGAGTATATCATTATAATTATTTTAAAATTGTTTCAGTTGTAAAAGTCTTCAAGCCAAGGTATAAAAATATTTTTTTAAAAATATCTCGCAAGCATTTACTACATATAATTTATTTATTTATTTAATAATTTATCACAAAATCCACAGCTCTAAACATAAAATTTACAGACAAAACATGTTTATACCTTATAACCAATTACGGATTTTACATTTATACAATGAGAAGAAAAATAAAATAAATTATACCGGAATTAAATTGGATTGTACTTCATTTGGTATGATATTACTCTTGATCTACTTATATATTAGATTTCCATATACAGTGCCCGTTAAAGTAACATATTACTTAACATATTTGTAACATATCTGTATTATATACCTACTATTATTGTAATAATGGTGTCTTTACGTAGCACAAACAGTTTGGAGATTACACTGCGGTTTGTGGTGATGACTGTCTTTGATACACACCGAACTTCTAACAAGTTTTGATACCGCTGCACATGACTAAGGTTAAATAATTAAACAAATTAAATTTATTTATTAAGATATTTCTTTATGTGTAGGTCGTCAGACAGGCTGATGGTCCACTTGATGGTAGGTGATGGCTACCGTAGCCTATACCTAACACAAACAAAGGCACAGGTGCTACAAGTGCAACTGCAAGTGTTGCAAGTTAACAAGTGCACAAGTGAAGGATTAAGGATAGATAGGATTTTATTTTATTAATAATAGGTTTGCTCTTGGCCAGCAATTAATAATAGGTTCGCCCGGCGAAGTGACTTATCGCCGGGAATATCCAATAAAACCCCTCCATGTTCCACCATCGGCGGCAAATATGGGCCTCTGGGTCACAGTGTCTGCAGACTTTTACATAAAAACCACATCTAAACATTCTATTAGTTAAGAGTATTGTATAACAAGGAAAGCATAAGACTTCGGCTTTTTGTAACACAAGCAATCTCCTGAACAAAATCAACCAAATTGGTTCACTCCAAACGAATGCAACGTTGCATCGATCACTCTCACGTAGTGTTGGAACAAGTATAGAAAACCTTTTGTCGAATAATATTTTTTAAAGCAATTTTAAGAAAAATGTGTTTACAAGAATTTGCTACAAAAATTAACATCCCAAAAAATAATAGACTCTCCGTTTGAATAGGAATTTAATCCCAATTATATGTATACAAGCTGTTGCACGCGACTTCGGTCGCATAGGAATCGCATGGCATTTTATAAAATTATCGTCGCAAGTCCGTGCAAATTCTTGCATATAAAAAAATAACTTAATAGTACTAGGCACCCCTGAGGTCTTATGAGCTATACAAAAAGCCTTTTAAGTTTATTTAACACTGTAACGATATTATAAATTTTATACCAAGTCACTTATTATGTTCGGTTCACTAACACTAGGATTTGAAATACGATTTATTTATCGATACTTATTTTTCGCTACATCTTGCATCGCACTTAAACCCAGTCGTCGCCGTTGCATAACAAACTCATACGCTATTGTTTTAAGGTCGACAATAAAATAAATCAGACTGCACTAAATTTTGGTTCAAATTTTAGCTTTGCAGGCGTAGTTTGAATTTTGAGATATTTTATGGCTTTACATGGAATAGTGCAATTTAGAGTAGGTATACAGTAACTTTGGCGCTGTTTTTGATGAATTATGTAAAGAACACAGTGTTGACTCAGTTGGGAAACTGCTGACTAGTTTAATTTTTTTTTCATGTTAAGGACGGTAGACAGGTTGACGGTTCACTTGACACCCTAACACAAGCAACCCTACAGGTGCTGCAAGTGCTTTGCAGACTAAAGTGTATTGTGGATTGGGGGAGGGATAGAGAAATGGGCTCTAGGATCCCTTACTTACCAAAACACTACAGCACACATGCTGTTATTTCACGGTGGTCTGTATTCTGTAAGGGGATGGTTACTGCCGCCAGACGGTTTGCCTAAATGACTGCGAAACGCTGTGTGTTATTTAACGTTTTAAGAAAATGTTGAATCTACATCAGAGTAGGTAATGCTATGTTGTATTTGATGATATTTTAAATGAAAATAAAAATATCACTATTAAAGCATAAAGCCCGTCACACACGTAGCTATAATAATATATATTAATATACCGTGCTATAATATATATTACGGTAAACGTTGGTGACGTCATAGAAATATATTATAGCTTCGTGTGTGGTCACTCCAATGTTTATATAGAAAATATATCGTAATATGCCTCGAATTGCTATAATTTATATTAATATATATTATAGCTACATGTGTGACGGGTTTAAAACTAATTTGTTTATAAAGTAGAATAAAATAAGTTTATGCGAATTTTTATCCGTACCAATTTCGAATCGTACATTATTGCAATAATGTAATTAATTCTGTTTGAGCGCAACATCAAGTTTTAATAGAATCATTCAATGAATTCGATTTAAATTTGTTCTTTATTAGTTTAAAATATTTTAATATTATTCTGATGCCATCCATAATTGAATAAAGTTCAATAACTTAAACAAGATTGGAATTGTATATATCTTACTGTAGACTAATATTATAAAAAGAATACATTGGAATTTTTGTATTTTTGTTTGTAATCAATAAACTCAAAAACTGCTAGACCGATTTTAAAAATTCTTTCACCTATAAAAAGCTACATTATCAGTGAGTAACGTAGGCTATATTTTATAAAGTTACGCTAACGAAGTCGCAAGCAATATTTTATAAACTGATCCGACCTATTTTAATTAAATTTGATGAATGTATCCGGTTGGTACTAGCTGCAATGATAAGATATAATTCATAAAAATACGCGAATGAAGTTACTAGCAAAACTATTGTAGGTATATCTTGAGACTGGATTATACACAGACTGATATACAAAAACATGTTTAGTAAATATTTTTAGTTAAACTAATAATTTAATTTAACTAATTATTTTGCAAAGAAATATTAAAATTTATAAAGATTGGATGTGTGTTATAATTGGTATTGATGATAGGCACTTTGCTACTCATGGTATACACGACTACGGACACTAGCGGGAAATTAGACGCATTATAGACCGCTTAATGAAATGGACTAGAGCTATTAATTAATACAGTTTACCGCTTCAAGTGTAAATTAGCGACGGCGAAATTACACATAATTTTAAAGCTGACGCACTACCAGCACCTGTGGCTTTGCTTGTGTTATAGGCGACGGTAGCTACCTACCATTAAGTGGACCGTTATCCTGTCTGACGATTAAAAAAAATGGGTGTGGCTGTATCGTGGACACTGCCGTGTGTTTTATGTGAATACGAGTATGTATAATATTTTCTTTGAGGGTATTATATGTATAGTATATATCTTTTTTTATTAATAATAGATTTGCTCTTAGCCAGCATCTATCCGTGCACCGACTCATCCAGAAAATGCCTATTGATTCCAACTTTAAAAAGATTTTAGATGATAGATAAGATTATCTTATGATAGATATGTATCAAACTCTATCTACCGATTATGTTATCAAAACTTTTCTGAATTGCCTCCCACTTATGGATGGAAGAAAATTCAAAGACGTGTTCACATCATCAAAAAGAAAAAAAAAGATCCCCGGGTGTAGCAAGCGTATTTTCAAAAATCTTTGAATTGTATTTTGTCTCTTTTTAAAAATAAAGGAATGTTTACTTTGGGTAATTTTTCCTGTCTTCATTATTTAGAGAAATTTCCCTCCAGGTGTTGTTATAAGTTTCCACCCTGTATACCTACTTATTTATTAGCCGAACGTTAGTGAGTTAATTAATTATGTAATTTATGCACAATAGTTTTTTAATGAGTTTCCGTTTATGAAGATATTTAAAACTCGTCTCGTTAATATAAAGTGTTAAGTTTGACGGCTGAAGTTTATGGAATGTTATTGCTTACTAAGAAGGGATGTAAAATCGGAGAAAAAAGAAATGACAATACCTGTAAAATGTTAAGCAACATAAGTAAATTAATAAATACATATTTATTTTAATAAAAAAAAAATTAAAACAAAGTATATTTGATTTTTCAGCCACCAGACAAGCAAGCTGTACTTTTTCGCCTATAACCCAACAAAACGCCACAGGTGCTGCACTTGCAAGTGTGCTGCATGCCGATAGCAGTAAGATTAATGATAAGGGGAGCCTTACAGAAAACTACACCATGAAATAATAGCACGAGTGCTGTTGTGTTTCGTTGAATGAGAAGGGATGCCAGGGCCCATTTTTCCCCTATCCCTTCATTATCCCTATCCTTAATCCTACTATGGTCGGTAGTGTAGTTGCTGCACTTGTGGCGTTGCTTGGTTTGGTTATAGGCGATGATACCTATCTACCATAAAGTGGACCGTCAGCCTGTCTGTTGAGCTTAAAATAATAATCAGCATAACCACTCGACCAAGGGGTGTCAAAATATAAAATAGTATTTACTAATATTAATATTCATTAATATTTAATTCTTACAAAGGATCACTCGGTGTGGGATTTTTGTGTAAACAGTTTAATATTTTTAAATGCCTTCAAAATAACGTGACAACAAAATTGTGGCAACCCTAGATCGTTAATTTCTTAAAGTTTCAAGTCTTCACTGTAGAAACGGGAAACAGTAAACAAGAACTTCACTAGATGACAGTTTGAAAGTATGCTGGCAAATGTATGGTCAGCAAAACAGTTTGATTAATATGTATTTTAAAGTCTTTTATTATTTATTTTGTTTGCCTTATGTTTATTTGTACCATTAATGGGCACTTTTAATGGTGAGAATGAAACTGATATATGTATCGTTTCCACAAGTGTTTCTCCTGTGCCTGAAATAGTAATTACTGTTTTATTTTTAACTGTGTCTTAAATACATTGTATAGAGACTAAAGAAAATGTCATAATATTCCAAAGATTCTTTTTAACCAATCAGCCTGCTACGTTAGCAGTCTATGGAGAGGTTAATAGTGATCGACTTAACGTATGAGTCTGATGATTTAATAACCGCCTGACAATATCACAATTTTTTTTAATTATTATTTTTTTACAAGGAGAATCATCATACATAACCATCGGCCTGAAGACAATCCGGTGGATTATGTCGGACTATGCGATCTTCTCGCAGAATTGACAATAGCACCAATAATATATGGCACCAAGATAAGTAAGTACTACAAAATAAAACCTGTGTTGTATACATTAACAGATTGGAATAATAATAGTAAAACGCTTTTTTTCTGACTGTACAAGTAGGTACATTTGACTTTATGAATACGTAGTTCTTGTAAAATGCTAGTTACAGGTTTTTGTTCAGTTTTCTTACTTATTTTATACATTGTTGCACATAAAGTGCTTTGAGAATTTTATTTAAACAATGGCTTATTCATAATAAATTTAATAGAACAATATGTCGTTGATTTAATTTTCTTTTCTCATTTTTCACAATTAAAATATAAATTTGATAATAAAATAGAGAGGCTTTCTGATTTAATACGTTATTGGATTTTTCGTATGAATCAAATTGAATTGAATTATTGAACACAAGTTTTTTTGAACAATTTTGATAATAAAAAGTACTACATTTTCCTAATATAATTGGACTTTTACGAATTTTTAGCTAGACATAGAATTTAACGATGAAACTGAATATGCGGAAATGAAAAAAAAAAAGACGGAGGCAAATTTCAATAAAAAAAATTGGCCTCGAATTCAATAAACAACTTTTAAATTTGATCAAAATGAAGCGAGAGATAGGAATGAAAAATTACTTCCTGCACTAAAACAATAAATGTCACTGTGTACAAAGGATTATTTGAAACTATAACAATTAAGCTTGATTTAATTTTGAAAACGGACGTGGCCCTTACTTGTCAGTTATTATCCGCCGATTTTAGTATCCAAACAATGGGGCCCTTTGAAAACCCTTTCTTGAGTGACAAATGGAAGTAAGTACTTCACTAATCCACTGGGAGTTTGGGTTTGGTTATAGACTACACACACAGACAGACACTTTGTCAAGCTTTAATGAATTGATTTAATATAATAACTATAGATAACACTTAAATGAAATCTAAATATGGAATTAATATTTGAAAGGTTGTTTTGTAAGTTTATGGAACATAACAAGGTGAGCATCTACACATATAAATTTCTTGTACAGTACTTTAATTTATACTCATAAAATAGTTTAGTATGCGTTGATAGGTATCAACGCATACTAAAAAATACAAAGTCTAGAAGCTAATTAAGGATTTTTATAAAATTCACCTACGTTGGTGTCAGCCAGCCAGGTGGTAATCACTGTATATGTTTCCGTGGCCCTACTTATAAGGCCCTACTTATATTTGCAGTTGTGGCAAAACTGACGTGCTGAAAGATGCTTTTTATCTTTCGTTTCTCTCATCAAAATCCCAGATATCTTACTCATAATTTATTTAAAAGGTTGAGATACACTTTAAATCCACTTTGTTACAGAGACTGAATATTTCGTTTACCGGTTAACAGTTATCGTGTCAGTAGACGCGCTGCAACGATTACCGAAGCGCTAGAAACTTTAAAATTTAATCGAAACTGAGCTTTTGTAGAAGCTCTACAAGGAATTCGGATTAAACTGTGAATTGATGCTGAGAAAATACTTGTTATCAAGAGAGACGTACAGTACCTACGTACTTGCAGTGTTGGCGATCTATATTACATCCTTAACACGGCATTGTATTGCTATAGCTGGTGTCCGCAACTTCGTCCGTGTTGTAAAATCAAAGATATTATGCCTACAAAACTTTAGGCGTAATATCTTTTAATGCAAAACTGTAATATTTTTTTATTTTTGTAAAATAAAAGATATTAATTACATTGAAGCCTGACATTATACTTTTACCAAGCATTGGGATCTTTTAAGATATCTGGTGCCCGCAGCTTCGACCGCGTGTAATAGTTAGCCTACTAAAGCCTTCTATTCTAACTATTGGTAAAAGATTTTTTAAATTTACCTTCCTCAAACAAAACATACACACTTCACCTCTTTTTAGAAATAAACTACATAAAATTAAACTAAATTACTTTAACAAACCAGTTGATGAATGACCATTCTCTTCTTATCTTATACATCTAACACATTACATTTTTAACTAACCGTCAGCAGGGTAACAATATTAGAAAAATTACTGAACTGAGTTTTTCTAGACATTAATGTTTTCTTTAATAACTTAGTCTTATTTTATTTTATGTGATAGGTAACAAATACAAAATTTCCCTTGTTTTACAATGTTAACTCCAATGTATAATAATGATTGGCTTCTCTGAATATCATTCGTATTAGTAATAAGTATAGACTACCATAATCAACACTTACAAGTTTTGTACTTATTTGAAACTGTATTCTAAGTGATTTGTTTTTAACTATTTTTATTAGCATATATGTCTTTATGAGTAGTTTTTAAAAAATGCGTGACATTATCGTCGGCTCTACGGTTTTTAACGCTAGGTTTGCGAAGGTTTTTACAACCTGTATTATGCTGAATTGGATCTGCGTGTGTTGTAATATTCAACATATACTGGACAAGTAATATTGGCATAATTTACTTCTAGTAACATTTGCTCGTCAAAATAGGATATGGTGTGTATATTTCTTAGTCCCGTACAAGCCTAAAAGGCTTTACTATAATCATAGGCAAGCAACTACTAAGGGATTACATAATATGTGTGCCTAACTAAAGTATTCGGAGGCATTATCGACCATTTATAGAATCTATTAACAAGATTACATATGTTCGATTGATGTGAAATTTGGTATACCTACTGTTAAGTACTTCCGTGGTATTTCTATGATATGGAACCTCACACACTTTGCGGGAACTCCTTAGCAACTTACAGCTGGTATCGCGTGTTAGGGTTCAATAGAAAGTCGGGGCTTAATATATAAAAAATTTTAAATATGGCTTATGATGTTGGTAATTTTAATGTGAGAAATGATACCTACTTATGAATAATGACTTTAGAAAATATATATTATATATATAAAAAGATTTGGGTTATATGAGCTCGGAAATACAGACGCAGGGAGGGAGTTCCAAACCTTGGCAGTGCGCATTATAAAAGATGTTTTAAAGCGCTTGGTTCGAAATAGAGGGATATCGACAAGATGAGGATGGTAACCATTTGTACGTCTGTATGTCCGATGGAAGAAAGAGAATTGCGGTATGAGTTCAAGCAGCTCAACACTCTCTTATAAAAGACATATAGACTGGCAATTTTTCATCTATGTGCCAGGCTCTGCATCATAGTTTTTAAAAACGTACTGCCGCCAATATATATCTTTAACACAAAATACATATTTTTCTAAAACACAAGTTGTGAAATTTAAAATCCATCTGTGTCCCCTTCCACCACAAACGACTGAAGTGTAAGATGCATCGTTTTAAAAAGTGAAATAAAACTATTGGTAGCGAGAAATAAAAGGAGAACGCGCGCAAACAACTTTACTCTGTATTTGGTGAACAAACAACTAAGATGCAACAAAGAAAGTGCTTTGTTTTCTTTTGCAAAGATTACCATGTATTTGATTTTTATATCACTATCTTATTTTATTTTATTTAGGACAACAAACAGTTGTATATTACTAGCTGTGCCTGCGTCTTCGTACGCACTGTAGTTCAGTGTTTGAAAGGTAATAAGGTTTAATCCAGGTAATAAACTATTTGTGTGTCAAATTTATCAGTTAAATAATAAAAGATAACGCCTGGTATACATTGACGCCTGACTATTTTTAGATAGCCTATTGCCCTATTGGAATATTTAGCCTATGTCCATTCTGAAATTCTATTCTAACTATTGGTGATTTAAATAGATGAGTAGTTTCGAAATTTACCTCCTACATATTATACCTCTTTATAACATTTATATAATGTGTTCATTATATAAAAGGTATAAAATGTTTTCTATAAGAGTGTTTCATCTGCATGATGAATATATACGTAGAAAACACTTGTTTCGCTATTATACATACAAATGGGCTACACGGCATTTGACTGCGGAACGCATTCACTAACAATGTTTGCCCTTCCACTACTAACAAGGTGTGAAATTCGGCAATTATTTCAGGTCCTAATCCAGTCTGGGCTTGCTGTTAATTTATTCATTAAGTTCCGAAGTAACTTCTTAGCTTTTGAACATGGTTTGAACAGTGATGCGTCAGATGTCCTAACTTGTGAACTTCTCAGTTCTCTGAATCAACAGCTGTCTAACTTTGCATCGGATTGTCACCACAAATACGAGTATGTTCAGAATCTACGAATTGGCCACACACAGCTTTCAGTTGAATTATTAGATATTTATTATTTCATTGACAGATGAGAAATAAGAAAAACTTAAGTGCAAAAGAAAATAAGTTCAATAATAGACGTATAATAGATATTTTTTATGTTAAGGTCGACTGACAGGCTGACGGTCACTTGAAGGTAGGGTGGCTACCGTTTGAGGGAAACTGTGCCTGTCCTGAGGTCCCTCGAGATGGCCGGCGTACCTCCACTTTCGGGTACGCCGAGGTTCTGACAGGAAGCCGTGGTGGGGCACCGATGTCGTGTCATTACGTCCCCGCGACCACGCCCATCTACGGCCGCGCTAGAAAGTCGTTAGGTTTTAGATGGTACGAATCCGGAATAACCCCGCAGACTGTCGGGTGTCCAAGAGCAACGCCACAAGTGCTGCAAGTTCGCTGCCGATCATAGTAGGATTAATGACAAGGGATCGGGAAGGAGGAAGGATATGGGCTCTGGCATCCCTTAATCACTCACCGAAATAAGAGCACACATGATTTTATTTCGCGATGGTCTTCTGTAAGGGGGTGGTTACTTGCCGCCAGACGGGCCTCTCTCAAGCCACTACTTTTAAAGGATAGCTCCGTAAACATTTATAACTTTCAGTTTTATAAACTCACCAACACAATTTTGTTGTTATGATTAATGATTTTGTTGTTTTTGAAATCTTCGAGCTTTGTCACCTTAAAGTCGACATTTGCTTGCACCAATGTAATTATCAATGAAAAGTTGTCTGCTCAGTGCTTTAGTGTCAAAAGGTACTAAGAGTCTACGACTTTATAAGGAAATGATTTTTTAAACTGACGAAGGTTTTCGTACCCCGACTGTACACTCGCCGAGACGCAATCGTGTACACCAGGAACATTATAAATAGAGAAGTAACGTTGAACTTTAATAATATTAAATGGACTGGCGGACTACATCCCGGCATAACCTAATAATTTAATTAATTAATGTTACAAGAAGGTCAGCTAACTTCATCTGAGGCAATAATCCTTTATGGCCGGAGGATGAGACAACGTTTTAAGGAAATTTAGTCCAAAATAAATTGTCATAAAAATTAACATCAAACATTGTGAAATGGATTGAAAATATTTGGAGATTTAGTATTTTTTGTTATTTATAAGTAACTAAGTATATAAAGAAGTGGTACACCTTGGAGGAGGCTTTTACCCGAAGGGGGTCCATTTAGAAATAACTTTTAATTGTGTTAAATGTAGATAATAATTGCAATGGTATTTAATAATGTTACATCAATTAATTAATTAACTACAATATTGTAAATTTTATGCATGGACTAATAAAGCTTTATTATTTATTTATTATTTAAGTATATACATATATATAAGTCTTCCCCGCTTATCAGTCTTTCCATAATAATATGAGAAAATCGTATTAAAATCGGTCTATCCAATGGTCTCTGCTGAGCATGTTCTCGTAATATACCTCAAGATGCTGATCTTACGTGGATGCTTGAAATTGCACTAGATCTAATACAGAATTAACGTCAGATAATTCAAAAATATGTTTTATTTCATGAAAGACTAACTTTTTCCCGCGACCTTGTCCCCGCTTCCTTTTTAAAACTTTTATTCAGTTTTTATTGATCCTATATATTATATCTGTTAGGAGTTGAATTTTTCATTTTTTGTCTTTTTTTCTAGATGAAAGATAACCTGTTATGTTCCTTTACAATGTGTATAAGGTTTTTATTACATAAAATCGAAAAAAATCGTACCGTCACATTTATAATATTAATTAATATCAAGAATACCCAAAATGGCAATATAAATGATAAATTTTAATGTACAATAATACCTACTGCTTGAATATTGGAGCACAAAAACGGTTCATTAGATATTAATCAACATGGAAGTCGAGCTAGCTACTGTAATAAAACGTTTCAAAATAATTAAAAACAAGTACAATGTTTAAAGAGCAAACAGTCTATGTAGTCAGTACAGAGTATGTTTCATTTTTTAGGGTTCAATGTCCAGTTTTTACAAAAATATATGTCCCGGTAAAAGGAAACTGCTTATTGTTCATAGAAGATCTTTCTTTGGATTTTTAAATTATATTAGTTTTTATCTCTATTTTATGTTAGAGTACAAATTTTATTACTTATCTATAATACAAACTAAATTTTATTTAATCTTCACCGTAGTCGGATATTACTCATATGCTTACACAGTTTTCTGATACCCATTGCTAAGTCCAATCTTGCAAAAACTCAAAAATGGCTAGAAAAAGTTTAATTCGTGTTTCAACATAAAAAATAGGGATAAACGGGAAAGGCACTTCGGACGAAGCCAGGAGCGGGTCACTAGTATCCAATACATTGACTTTAATAAACTTACTAGCTGTTGCACGCGTCTTCGCCCGCGTAACTTTATAAAATATAACCTATGTTACTCGCTGATAATTAGAGGTGCAAGAATGTTTAATTAGTTTTGCTAACTACTACAGTTTACTAGTTTAGCTTTCTACAGGTGAAAGTATTTTTAAAATCGGTCCATTAGTTTTTGAGTTTATTAATTACGAAGATACAAATATTCTGTCTTTATATTATTAGTATTAAAGATTCAATAACATGTCTTTTTAACTAGAGCACTAAATAAAGGAATGCAGAATTCTTTATTCGTACGAATAATACTATTTTAAAGAACCCTTGCTTGTTGACAGAACTTATCCTGACACAGTTTGCAGGTTGTTTTAGGTAATAAATTCAGGTTTACGACGCTTAATACGAGCCTGTGGTCGCCCGCTTATATCGATAACATCATTCCAATATCGATCGGTTAGAACAATTCTTTTATTCACTTTAATCATGCGTTCGCTTGTTTTTTATGAGTATTTTTGAAAGACAGGTATGTAATGCAATATAACGCCTGACATACCTAATAAGCGAAGGATCTTTATTTTTAAATAGCTGTTGCCCACGGCTTCGCCCGCGTGAATTATATCCATCCTGAAATTCTATTCTTACTATTGGTGACAGAATTTTTAATCGGATGAGTAGTTTTGAAAATTACCTCCTACATACAAACATACAAACTGTACCTCTTTATAAAATTAGTATAAGTTGATAAAATATGGCAAAAAGATAAGAATGTATTTTTATTTACAATTAATTTAAATTGGTATTTTTTGTAATGTTACATCTTTATAATATGAATAAATTTAAATATATGTTTCAAAATTAAGTATTATAATGCTTCTTACGTATTATAGAGCGCTTCATAAGAATTCTTGGTTAGTCTGTAAGCACATAATAGATTAACCTTGTAAATGAGATAAGGTGAAAGAGGGCTTGCCCGAACCCAATTCTCCTTCGTGCGAGAAATCTATATGCGTATGTTTTAGGTTATCTCTTTAAAATTATAGTAATACTAACTATCGCTGTCGACTTCGTTTACGTATCTTTATAAACTTATAAACTACATATTTCAAGCATAAACCAACGGTAAACATTCAAAGAATTTCATTAAAAAATTGGAGGGCTTTGGAGATTAGCGTAAATGAATATCGTGACAAGTCATTATTATGTATATATGAAGATTTTAGTAAGGGATCATTATTTCTCAGCCATATGGTATTAAATTAATTTTCTTTAAATTTATTTTATTCTTGACAAATATTTTGTTGAACATTGGGCTCCCTATTATAGTCTAGGGCTCACTTTTATGTAGTCTGTCAAATTTGCCCTTATATTTGAAGGTTTTTAATTTTATGGCAGGTAACTTGCTTTGACAATTTTGAAATTGCAAAAGTACAAAAAAACTAACGAAAATAAACTTCACAAAAGTAAAAAAACAATTTCTCAGCTGTAAAATGAAATGGCTTTGAGTTGCAACATTCTAGCAATTGCGTTTCATGCAAACACAGTACAATTCATAACAGTAGATCAACTCAAATATAATTTTTCATTAATATCATTAATGCCAAATGCTGTTTTCTACAAAAAATAATCAAATGAGAGCGAGAATTGATAATTTTTAACGAGTAGTTAAACGTATAAATAATGTAAGTACTCATTTTATATTATTGAGCGTCATTGAGATTCTGTCCTAGCCAATGGACAGACCAAGTTGTGGCTCTTACAGGCCCTTACACTTGCGAAGGCTATGAGAAAAGCTGAGGACAGGGTGGAATGGAAACAGCTTGTGGTCGTTGACACCAAGGCATGGCGGCATTTCATTTGTAACTAAATATAACAAATATTTGAAAGTTAATAGTATCTATAGGATTTAAGAGTATTCCAATAATTCTAGTTACTATACGAATCCACATGTCTGCTGTGGTACGTAGACGCATACCCTGTTGGAACTACTTCAGGATTTCAACTAAACTACGAGTTTCTTTGATACCCTTATTGCATCATTCAAACTTGTAAGCGATCTGGTCTAAAGATTTAAATAAAAAAGGTAATATTAATTTTCGAATTTATCTTTTTGTATATTTTAAGGGTCGAAGATGTTTTATAACGCAAATTAACTTTGGCAGTTTTAAAAAAAAAAACATCTATAATATCATAAGTTAATATTATAGATGTTGTAATGGAATCATCATGCTCTTGTCACAGTGTTTGTAACAAAAATCCTTCGAAACGACTTGACCGTTTTTATGAAATTTTTTGTGCATATTCGATAGGTAGGTCTAAGAATAGGTTGTAAACTATTTTTATACCCCAATTTTTTAGTCAGCTAGTATTGATATGCATTTTATATATAGTAGATATGCATTTTATCTATACTTAATAAATACCTAAATAAAATTGAAGCATCTGTGTGTAATGTAAAAATAATTGCTTTTTACTAAATTTATATCAAAGTATATGTACGGTACTTAATTATAACAAAAAAAAAAAAAAACAATTTTAAAATTTTTGTTTGGTTGTCATTCTGTCTGTCTGTCTGTTTGTTCCAGCTAATCTCCGAAACTGCTGGACCGATTTTGACGGGACTTTCATTCACTATAGCTGATGTTATACGGAGTAACTTAGGTTACTTTTGTTTTAGAAAAAATAATAATACTGAACTGGACACTGATTTGTCCAGTACCGCTAGCGCTTCACGAGCACACCGTTTACAGAGTATATGTTACTAATTATGAAACAATTACGTCACGTATAATGTTAAGCCCGGAGTTTAACACAGAGAAAGTGAGGAAGGAACATATTATGTTTAGGTTACTTTGAAACTGGGTATTACTTATTCCGTGCTGAAACCATAAGAATTTATTTACACATATAATAAGTAGGTACATGTAAATTCAACGAATACTGCAAGTGCACTGCCGACCTTAGTAGAATTATAAGAATTATAAGACCTTAGTAAAATTATAAGATTTGGAAGGGCTAGGGAAATGGCACATCCCTTACCTACTTACAGAAAAACAACTGCATAAATGGTCTTCTATAAGGGGGTGGTTACTGCCGCCATATGGGCTGCCCAAATGACTGCGAAAGGCAGTGAGCCTGAACCAATCTTGATCAGACCTAGACCAGAGCCAAGTATGAAAGATGGCTATGGCTGAGAAGATTTATTTATCTGCATTCTTTTTTTTAAGTGGTCATCCTGGATGACAGTTATGTTGTCAACCTGATAAAAAAAAAAACAGTAAAAAAGAATGTCAGTTATATTAAATAAAATATTTGTAGAAACAAAATTTAAAAATTCATATATATTTATATGCATGCATATATATTTAAAAATGCATATAAATATATATGCATTTTTAAATTGTTTTTATATATATAAGCTTACACCTTAACCATTCGACTAAGAGGCTCGTAAAATTACTATTGTTTGACTTTTTCTATTAACAGCAATAATTTACTTAACAATTTCTTATTAAAAAGTGCATATAAATATTTGTTTTACTTAAAATATATATTGTGTAACAAACAATATCCTTGACCTAACTAAACCATAAGATACATAAGCTTTGAAACTGAGTAACAAAGCTTTCCATACAAACAGTGAACTGGGGCAGCGTTAATACCTAATATGAAGGATATTGGAACTGTTAAGATATTATGCACGCAATAAAGGAGGCACGTTTTATAAGGACCCCTCCATATAACAGAGCAGCTAACGTTGTCGGAACAATGAATTTATTGACAAAGTTACGGTGCATTGAGATCCTGGATCCTTTTATACCGTATTTGACATCCCTATTGTTGATTCCCAGCTGAATCAATTAACTTTTTAATTCTGGTCTGGGTCTTACAAGTGTTGGCAGGGCACACTGTTTCCTAGTTATTTGGGCAACCTTGTCTGGTAACAGTAACCAGCAGTGCCTTATAGAGGGCCACAGTGAATTAACAAATCATTGCTTAGTTTACATACATATATACAACTAATTAACTGTTAATAATTTTATTTCGTTTCAAGTGGTGGTTAGAGTACTTTTAAAATAATGGTTAATTATCCGCCGGCTGCAACATTTAGAAAATTAAAATTAAAAATTTATAATAAATTGTAAGCTGATCATCCTCACAAAATGCGAAATTTCGTGAAAATTTTTGCGAAACTATCTGTGTGCTAAGTTCAAGAAAGAGTAACAAACCTCCATCCATCCTCTCAAGCTTACGCATTAATAATAATTAGTAGGATAGGAGACGGTGTAATTGAAGTCAGGAAATATTCTCGCTGTAGCGAAGTAACGAGGTAACTTAATATTATTGTGCACCTACACTTTGTTTGTGATAGGCTTCGGTGGAAAATAATAACGGAGTCAGAAGTTCGTAACAGTATTTCGAAGTAAGCAAACTGGCCACACACTTATGACTTTCATCATAAACTATAACTAGGTGACCTGACAGTCGTTCGTTCTATCAAAAGCTTTTGGCCTGTGGCAGCTGATGTGTCATTTAACTAGAAACAAAAAAAATCGGGCAATGTTTCCAATTTTTCTCTTCATAAGAACATTCCTCGGATGTTTGAAAAATTGAATTTGTCCACCCGTTCTCGGGTTTTGCTCTGTTAGTAAGAGATCCCAAAACCCATTGCCTTATCTTCTTCTGGTCTCTTAATCATATAAGTTATTATAGTCGGCCTATGGCGTTGCTTGTATTTTAGACACCAGGTGGACATGACCAGGTTCAATTTTTATACATGACTATTCTCTAATCAGATTTGCCTGTGTATGATTTAGATGCTAGAACTATACCTCTGCATGGTGAAAGTTACAAGGAGTCTACATAATATTAGACAGTTATGAAATCATCACACTTTTACGTTTCGCTGGTAAAAAGCATTTTTATAGTTTTCTTTTCAATACATACTAATTTGTGTGAAGCCTTATTTCACAGTGTTCAGATATTAAAAAGGTTAATTTAATGCACGCCGTCTGTTTCTGCGAGTGCTGTGCGGAAATTGCGAAATTTCAAAACCTCTTACGGTACCGTGACATTTTTTAAATTGCATTTTTCATGCGACTAAGAGTATTTGCGTCTGAAGCAGTCAAGTCGATTATACTGGTAATTAATTACTTTTGAATGAAAGAATTCCAAAGACTTCAAGCAAAAGGAATAAAAAATATGTCACAGTTCCGCAATAAGAATTAAAACGCGCCAACAAAAACGTTGGTTATGTTCATGAGAACTTTTACTAGTACAAGCTACAATTAAAAATTATAAACTAACCGCCGACTTTCTATTGAACCCTAACATGCTACATCTACTGTAAGTTGTGGAGGAGTTGAGTGTCCTGCAGACTACTTGATAATGCAGCATCAGATCATAGTTACCGTCTCATGGAAATACCAACCAAGTAACAGTATACAAAATTTCACATCAACCGAACCAATGGAAGTTAGTGAAATCGCTTCGTCAACTAGGAAATGGGCTGATGGTCTTCAAACGCCCGAACAGAATTTCATAATTAAGTTTTTAAACAAAAAAGAAACGGATAAAAATCGGTCGATCCGTTTGGGAGCTATGGTTCCAGAACACACAGATACAGACACGAACATACATAGACACACACGTCAAACTTATACACCCTGTTTTTGTGTCAGACGTCGGGGTTTAAAAATATGCGGCATAATCCCTTACACTACACGAGCGCGGGCTTATCTTAATTTGAACATTAGTATAGATAGCTATGTTAACTTTTTTAACAATAGTTAAATAATAAAGAAAGTTAGAGAAGCAGCGTAAACCCTTTTCACGTATTTTTCAATCCTTTGAAACAGTTATTTCATATTAATCCTAATTAATATTAAAAATGCAAGAGTGAGTTTGTTTGTTACGGTAATATGTACAGTCGCCGTTACAATATACGGAGTTACTTTCGCATTTAAAGTATATAGTATGGATTGAAAAAAAAAGTGTATAAATACTAGGTTACTGAAAATGAAAAACCTTACTTAAAAGCTTTGTTTGCGGACATCATTGTATTTACGAGAACTATTTCGCCTCTCGAAACGACCCTGTAAACTAGGTGAACATGTACGCGTTTTATTGGTGTAATCACGCACACCTTTGTCATGTTACGTTCTGAAATGTCGGGGTTGCCAGCTAACCTGATTATTGAGGTGAAATGGATTTGTAAGCAGATAAAAACCGAAACCGAAAGAACGTTCAGCTGACTATTTTCAGCTACGAAGCTCGGTCGAACTTGCATTTAGTCGCTGAGGCCGGAAGGTTCTCGAGTAGAGGCCACGGACCGGCAAACGCTGCGTAGGACATGGGGGACCGACGACGCTCTAATAAGGGCAGCGGGTCGACGGTGGAACCGGAATGCGGACGGTTGAAAATTCTGGGAAAGGCCAATGTCCAACAGTGGTCGTCGTATGGCTGAGATGTTTTTTCACCTCCATTCTTTTTTGTAGGTCATCCTGGATGACAGCGGCGGATTTATAAGTTGTCATTCTGATAAAAGAAACCGTAAAAAAATTGCCAGTTAAATTTAATAAATTATTTGTAAAAGCATAATTTAAAAATGCAAACATAATTATTTACGTATTAATTAGGTTATATATATTTTGAAATATTTTTTCGTAACTTTGATGAAACTATTTAAATATCACAAATCGCCACACCCCTCAAAGTGACAAATATACAAAAAAAAATCTAATACAATTAAATTTCCAATACAATTGTATGTATTATCGATAAAAGGTAAAATATAAAGAGATGATGGCAACACTTTAAATGTTTGATGTAGTACACTCATTCATTCTCGTTATCAAAAACACGCTTGTTCCATGAACGGGCCGTGCGTGTAGAGATTTCGGCGACGAACTATTTTAGGCTTTATTTATAAGGCACTATAACAAAGAAATTTTAACAGGACACGATTAACATAACAAGGCGGTAACTGATTTAAAAACAACAAAATTATATTTTCCCAGAAAGCGGGTCAACGATATAGAGTAACTTAATAGCGTTTCAACAAAAAACTAAACTGTTCAAAACTGTATATATTAATGAGCTAAATAAATACATATTATAAAATAAAGTTGTTTGCTTCTGTCTGTTTCTCCTCTAAAATTTTTCAAACTTCTCAACGGATTTTGATACGGTTTTCTCTAATAGAAAGAGGAATATACGGCGAATCTTTTTGTATATAATTTGCAGAAAAAGTTTCATCAGTAAGTACAGTTCTATCTACATTTATTATGATTTATAATCCTATAAAAATTTGAGTGGTTCGAATCGCCGACAACTCAATACTCACATGTGGTTTTACAGCCTCCATATCAGAAGATCCTATTCGTATTAAAATTTACCGTATAGCCATTAAAGGTTGTATAGGCATTAAGGTTATTATATGAATTATTTATAGCGGCTATATAATAGTGAGGGCTCATAAGAGTTGTTCCACTTCATTCTTAACTTAAATTTTACCACCATTCTACACGCCATCATATCATCGTACTCTAGGTATCTAGATGGGGTTCGTCCTCATTACTTGAATAAAAGACCATTGCACACGGTCTCTGAAATTTCTCTGTGTTGTTAGTGGTCTGAGATCTCAGATGTATACAACATTTAAATTGCTAATATAGAGAAGTTTTCTCTAACAGAGTGTTTATTTGATTTCAGGAAAAATATGTTTTCCGTGATGAAGCATTTCGTGGAAGTTTTTTTTTGTACTCACTTTTGAAAATTTCTATTTTCACTGAAACTATTATGGTATATATTTTATGAATCCAAAAATTCACAGTTCAGTAGCGATTCCATTTTTAAGAAAATAAAAAAAAGATCACTAACAATGAACAGACATTTCACTAACAATGAATGCATGTTAATCTAATAGGTATAGATAAGTAGTGGTGCAATGAACATCTGCAATTCGACGAACTAGAACGCTCACGCCAATTACGAGTATAACATGTCATGGCGTTATACGGCATATATTCAGACATCAAGAACGTCTTGTACGCTTCCACGAGTTCTATAGGTAGCGCAAATGTACTATTGTACTAATTCGAAAATAAGGACAATTTAGTAGTGGCAGGACAAAATTCGTTCCGTACGAATTAACTCTGCACCACACTGGCGTCAGTACCAAGTGTCAGTACAGTCCTTTTGACAGAAGACCACAGTGAAGTAACAATGAAATGAATGAATATCTATGCGCTGTTGTTGTCGTCCATCTGGGGGAAATCATGTCGGCGGTAGTCTCTCCTAAGACTACCAGTCAAGTTCCGGTTAAGGGGGAAGGCCTCTTCGCCGCTTCCTTGGGTGACATAACCTGCTCACAAAACGTGAGCATCGCCTGCTACGCAAGGTTACTCGGCAGTAGACGGCAAAAGACAGAGTGGTGCACTACTCTGCCCAATCGGGGCAGTCAGTCAACAACTCGGTACAATGGTGCCACTGCTTGGTCGCCTCTCTCACAGTCACCAGATGAAGATAATGCCCAAAGCAACCATGTTCCGAGTGCACCTGCACCCGGCGGAACACGAAGACCCCGCGCCGCTTCGCCAGTCATCCCTCTATAGGGAGAGGCGAATGGCCACAATCGTCTGGCGGTGCGCACTAGGCTCCGTCAATCTGTTTTTCTATTCTTGTAAGTATATCGTCTGGGAGTATCTCCTTAACCTGACGAGCTCCTCCAACGTCAAAAATAAGTCGCGTGTACGAGTATCCGCGACTTCGTGGTACACCACCGCTAGCACTTCCTCATTAAACCCCCAAGGAGAAGGTTAGCGTTAAAATCCTTTAAATTTCTAATACGACGTACTCGTATATCAACTTTGATTTTTGCTATTTAAATATACTTTCTCATAACTGGCTTACCCAAAGATTATATTGTCTTAAAATTAATTGAATTAACTTACTTACTTTTTATTATCGGAGTGTACTCGTAATGCAAATGAGGCCAGCTGTCTCGATTTCACACAAATTGCACAGATTGCTCAGAGGGAATGAAAAATTTTCAAAGTTAACGTTTTCAAATAACTCGACTTCGGCAAAGACCACAACTGTCTTTAATTAAAGAGCGACCCAATATTAATAATTCATAAAAAATATTAATTTGGACTTTTGAACTTTCAAAATTTATGAAAACCACAATTTGATAAATATATTTTTTTTATTTCATAGTGAATTAAAATTGAAAGACTAACTTTAGATGTTTACTGCCCAACAAAGACCAAAATAAAATAAAACACGGTTTGTCTAGAATTTTCTTTTAGAAATTATAATATATTTTTGTCAGGTGTTGTTGTTGTTTTTTTAGCTCGGGAACAGTTAGTTTTTTTTCTGGATGTATTTGTGGTCGATAGAGCAAAGTCCGAATAACATATATCAAGTCATTGCTTTGTTTGAATAGTACTTTTCCCATCAACATACTAAAGATACTAAAGTTTGTTTTTAAACAAACAAAAGTATCTTACTAATATAAAGGCGTTGCTTGTGTTATAGGCGACGGTAGCCACCTACCATCATCAGCCATCGCCTTAGCCAGCCAGTCTGCCAACCTTAACATAACAAAATCATCAAGGCCAACATAAAAAAATCAAATCATTTTTTAATAGGCATACAGGGATTATGTTATTATATTCGGAATTCATCTAAAGACTGCAATCTCAAGGGATTCGCTATGGTACTCATTGAGTAATTTTAGAAGTAATCGATCTTAATTTTCAATTATTGAAATCAGATAGCTGACGCTACCTACGTTAGCTGTCTGATTTGATTTAGAATTTAAAACTAAGTAACTTGTTTGTCTATAATACAAAAGAAAATCAGTCACATTGTAGTAATAACAAAATAATTAACAAGCGTGGGTGTCACCAATTTTCCATTAGTAGACACTCAATAATGTAGCACCATAATGGGGAATATAATTGAGCTAAAGTGGACAAACAACATTAAACAATAGAACACAAATTATTTATTTAAGAAACAAAGTTGGAATAATAGGAATAATAATAATAGGAACAATAGGTATAAAAACACAACAGAATTCACCTGTTTTTAATTTTTTATGGATATCCGAATCCGTATCAATATTTTATTAATATATGGACGTAATGCTCTAACTCGGGCATTTCCCTTAATTCTACTATTCTTAGTTTAGGCTTTGTTTTTGTAGGTTGTTTGTGTTGTTGATTGACTTTTTTACGATTGATCAAATTGTCTATCTTACGAATGTTACATAAAAAAAATACCATAATTTATAAACTAATATAAAAACAAAAATGAAAAACTTGTAGTGTTGAATGTTTAAAAGTGAATATCTAAGAAAAGTCTTGTTTCAAATATAAGTTCTTAGAGGATTATTTATTAGCCAAATAGACAACCAAATTCGCCGTTCCACCTATTCCTACCAGTAAGGACACTTTTCCACATATTACCACCGTTTAAAAATTCAAAAAATATTATACAATCGCATTGATAAATGTTTTAAGAACTTTTAAAAATAACGGTGCTTTTAATAATTTTATAAAATATTTACGTAACTATTTTTGTATAACGATCTGTCGAAACTATGTCCGTTCTTGCATATTAATAAATACCTTGTCTACTGGCGACACGCCCCCGGATTCGCACAGATTGAAATACTAGAATGAAATTCGGTAAATAATAATAATAACTTTATTTCAGTCATGTCCATAGCTTAAATATACACACATATTATACAAAAATTAACATAGAATGACGCATTAATAATACATTGGTAAACAAATAGAAGTTTTAAAAAACAGAAAATCCACAGAATATAACTTGTATTTTTTTAAATAATAATAAAAATGTATTTATCAATGTCTGTGGTTTCTGTTTGTGCGTGTCATTGCCCATTAGTGGAGTAAAAACTTTATAAGGTATATCAAATTCCAAATTCCGTTGACATATTGCCGCGGGACAGTCTGTGGTGGGGGTATTTCAAAGCATTATTATCCTATGAATAATGGATTTTTAGTAAAAGCTAATGTAAATAACTGTCAAATATAACTCCTACAGTGGACAGTGTACTTTGACAATTGTCAACGGAGCATTATTATTGCATTTGAATGAAATTTTCTTAATAGAACAATGTTTAGTCTCTTCACTGACGACTATTGACTTCATTCGTATTCAAATAACATTAAATTTTACTGAAATTCTTTCTTGTAGGTATGCTTTGAAATATTTTTTGACATATTTCATGGCCTGTAATTTAATATTTAATATAATTATATCATCTGTCATAATTTAACGTTAGATATTAGAGTTATTTTGTGAATGTCATGATATAACATAACAATTTATGTCCGTGTTATATGTTCATAATTATTTTTTCATAAAAGAGTGGCATACAGATTGTTGATCCACTTGATATAGATGGCTACTGTCGCCATAAAAAAAAGGATGATGCATGATTTATTCATATTTGATTGACTCGGCGACTGATGTGTCGAAACACAACAGCAAAGCTGTTGTTATTTAATAGTGTTTTTTTCTGTAAATTTGCGGTTTAAGCAACCAACCAAACGAGTTTTACAGTGTAGGGACTTGTTGTAAATACTCTTTTGCGTTATACATACTTTTTCGTTTTACTTTTAATACTTTTTAATATATTTTTAATGTCATATGTATGTTGTCACTTATATTAATTTGTCACCAATTTGTCATCTTCATATAATAACTTTCTTTGTAAAATATAATTCTTAATCCGTCGTAATCCGTATCTTTAATTTATACAATCACGTACAGCATTAACCAACCATAAATTTGGTAACTCCGACGTGATAATCTGACGTGATTTTAATATAATTTGCACACTACATACGAATAAATATAACGATGGAACAAAATAGCCGTCCGAACATTTTAAATAGTGTGAGTGTTAAAGTACCACCGTTTTGGCAAGAAGATCCGGCACTGTGGTTTGCCCAATTAGAAGGCCAATTCGCCTTAGCTGGTATAACTACGGATTCGACAAAATACAACCATGTAATAGCAAATTTGGATTGTAGAATTATCGCTGAAATCAAAGACATTGTAAAAAGCCCACCCAATACAGGAAAATACGATAAGGTAAGAGATGAGCTAATTTCGCGTTTATCGTCGTCCAATGAGCAGCGAGTTCGGCAGCTCATTAGCAATGAGGACATTGGCGATCGCAAGCCTTCGCAATTCCTGCGTCATTTGTTGAACCTTGCTGGACCAGACGTTCCTGATGACTTTATAAAAACTTTGTGGTCAAATCGTCTGCCATCGCACGTCCAGTTAATAATTGCCTCGCAGTCTAAAAGCTGTTTAGAAGACCTAGCTAAGCTCGCTGATACAGTGATAGATATAGTGCAACCGCAGATACACCAAGTGTCCACGCCGTCGACGTCAAGCGAGATGATCGAACTCCGGCGGTGTGTCGACGGTCTTAGTCGCGAGATTGCGGAATTAAAGATGACAGCGCGGCCACATGCTTCAAGTAGAGCGCGCTACCCAGGCCGGCGCCGTTCACGTTCTCGGAGCAGCAATCGAAGACAACGTGGTGGTATGTGCTGGTATCACAGCAAGTTTGGCCCGCGCGCGAGTAAGTGTCACGCGCCTTGCAGTTTCAATGAGGGAAATGCCGACGACAGTCGTTGATGACGGCCAGCGATTGTCAAAATGTTTCAGCCCGTTTATTCGTGACCGACAAGAAGACACAGGTGAAGTTTTTAGTGGATAGTGGTTCAGACTTATGTGTTTATCCCGTTAGTTTTATACGTAGTTCACGCCCTAAAAAGGACAAATATGTATTATGCGCCGCAAACGGATCGACAATTTTTACTTATGGTACAATTTCTTTAAAGCTTGACCTAGGCTTACGTCGTGATTTTTCATGGCGATTTGTTGTAGCAGATGTAACAAAACCTATCTTAGGCGCAGATTTTTTAAAATTTTATGGGTTATTGGTAGACATTAGGCATAAACGTTTGGTTGACAATATTACAACACTTTCTATTAGTGGTATTTCCGCAAAATCTTGTTCTGTGTGCCATGTTAAAACAGTTACAGGTACATCTATTTTTCATCACATACTACAAGAGTACCCAGAGATTACGCGTCCAGCCGGTGATACTTCGGCACCAAAGGTGAAACATAATACGGTTCACTATATTCGCACTACTCCTGGTCCACCGGTGTATTGCCGCCCAAGGAGATTAGATGCAGAACGACTCAAGATTGCTAAGCGTGAGTTTGAACAACTTGTAAATACAGGTATCGCGCATCGATCTGACAGCTCATGGTCCTCACCTTTACATTTGGTCCCCAAAAAGAACCAAGGTTGGAGGCCGTGTGGTGATTACCGTGCTCTTAATGCTCGTACTATACCAGACCGATATCCAGTCAGACACTTAGCAGATTTCTCCTACAATCTCTATGGCTGTACAGTATTTAGCACTCTGGATTTGGTACGCGCTTATAACCAAATTCCAGTATTTGCAGATGATATTCCGAAAACAGCAATAACGACGCCTTTTGGTCTTTTTGAATTTAACTTTATGGGTTTCGGTTTTAAAAATGCTGCGCAGACGTTTCAACGTTTTATTGATGAAATTCTTTGCGAACTAGAATTCTGTTTTCCATATTTAGATGACATTTTGATAGCGTCAGTAAACGTGACAGAGCACGAAAGTCATCTGAGACAAGTTTTTGAACGACTACGGCAACATGGTGTTTTAATCAACACAGCAAAATGTAATTTTGGAAAGACAGAGGTAGCTTTTCTCGGACACAACATTTCTAGCAATGGCACAAAGCCTTTACCAGAGAAGGTAACTGCCATACAGAATTTTCCACGCCCCAAGACAATTAAAGAACTTCGTCGTTTTTTGGGCATGATTAACTTTTATCGACGTTTTCTACCACAAGCAGCACTTAAACAAAAACCTCTAAATGCTTTGTTAGCAGGTCCAAATTTAAAAAACTCGACGAAAATAGATTGGAACGAAAATTTAGATAGAGCATTTTTGATCTGTAAAACAAGTCTAGCAGAAGCCACACTTCTTGCCCATCCTCATCCTAACTCGAAAGTCGCGCTGGTTACTGATGCATCGGACTTAGCAATTGGTGCAGTTATCCAACAGCGTGTAGACGATGTATGGGAACCGTTAGGATTCTTTTCAAGAAAACTAACAGCAACTCAGTGTAAATACAGCCCTTATGATAGAGAGTTGTTGGCAATATACGAAGGTGTTAAATATTTTCGTCACATGCTAGAACTTAAACCTTTCGAAATTCATACAGATCATAAGCCAATTATTTTTGCATTTCAAAAGCCATTAGACAAATGCTCGCCTCGTCAATTCCGATATCTAGATTTCATAGGTCAATTTTCAACAGACATAAAGCACATATCTGGGGAGGACAATGTTGTTGCTGATGCGTTATCTCGACCAGTTGATACAATTAGTATTATAGATTTCGCCGCATTAGCTAATTCACAGGACACCGATTCTGATCTACAGCAATTGCTGAAGACAGGGTCGTCGCTGCAACTTAAAAAGGTAGTGATTCCTGGTCTACCCAAAGAGGCAGCAATATTCTGCGACATGTCCGGCTCAACTGCTCGTCCGTATCTTACGCCTGAGTTTCGTCGTGAAGCTTTTGACTCGCTTCATAGACTGAGTCATCCTGGTGGTAAGACGACAGTGAAGCTACTTACTCAACGTTATGTCTGGCCCGGAATAAATAAAGACGGTCGTGAATGGGCAAGAGCATGTCTACAGTGCCAACGTAGTAAAGTTTCTAGGCATGTACATTCGCCGATAAAAACATTTATTCCACCATCCGAACGTTTCGCTCATGTACATATTGATATAGTTGGTCCCCTGCCGCTGTGTCGTGGTTATCGATATTGCTTGACTGCAGTGGATCGTTTTACGAGATGGCCTGAAGTGATGCCAATCGCCGATATCAAAGCGGAGACCATCACTCAAGCATTTGTTCTCGGATGGATTTCCAGATTTGGTTGTCCAAAACGTATAACGACGGACAGAGGAAGACAATTTATTTCTGACACATTTCGACGTTTGGCGAAGATGATAGGAGCTGAACATTTCATGACAACGGCTTACCATCCTGCAGCCAATGGCTTAGTGGAACGATTCCACAGGCAAATGAAAGCAGCGATCAAGTGTCATGAAAGTGAAGATTGGTTGGAAGCCTTGCCTTTTGTACTTTTAGGTATAAGAACGGCCTATAAAGAGGACATTTCAGCTTCCACCGCAGATCTGGTGTATGGTGAACAATTGCGTTTACCTGGAGATTTCTTCGAGAGCTCAAATAAAAATGTAATCGATTATACAGATTTCTTGTCCCGACTGCAATTGCAAATGCGAAAACTGCAGCCTACGATAACGGTTCGTCACGGAATGCCAAAAGTTTTCGTTCATAAAGACTTGAAAACAGCATCTCACGTTTTCTTAAGGGATGATTCTGTTCGAAAACCGTTGCAACCGACATTTTCCGGACCCTATCGTGTAATAAACCGTGCAGATAAATTTTTTAAGCTCGATATCAAAGGAAAATCGAATAATGTTTCCATTGACCGTTTGAAACCAGCATATATACTAGAGGAGCCCAGTCTGGCACCTAAAACTTCTAGCGAACGTGCTGTTGTTACACCTCAACAGTCCGCTCCGGAACGCAGAACAAGATCGGGTCGTCGTGTTTGTTTTCCCAAACGTTTATCGACCTAAAGGTCTCCGGGGGGGCTGATGTAGGGACTTGTTGTAAATACTCTTTTGCGTTATACATACTTTTTCGTTTTACTTTTAATACTTTTTAATATATTTTTAATGTCATATGTATGTTGTCACTTATATTAATTTGTCACCAATTTGTCATCTTCATATAATAACTTTCTTTGTAAAATATAATTCTTAATCCGTCGTAATCCGTATCTTTAATTTATACAATCACGTACAGCATTAACCAACCACAACAGTTTAAAATTGCCTTACAACTATTACTTATCGTTTTGGTAATCACAGCTATGTATAAATAAAGTATTTTAGGAGTAATTTGCTCATACGAGTATATAATAAAAGAGGTTAAACGAAAATTACAATAACATTCAAATTTCTTCCATCTTCTAAAAGCTAATCTCCGAGTATTCAGTAATAAAACGTTCGCAGGTGTATTTTACTTTGTATAGTCATAAAAATAAGGCAGATCAGTGATAAACTCGAGACCGGTGGAGTGAGAGACATAAAATCAAAAACGGCAGACATAAAATTTTTACATTTGACTCACGATTTATAATAACTGAAAATCGATTGCTGATATTGAAAATTTAATTTTAAAATTATACTCGTAAGCCTTTTATTGAGGTAAGCAGTGATAATTCAATAACAAAATTTACAATATTATTATATGTATATATATATGACTGTAACATTGGATCGTAAATATCATGCGGTCTCTTGCAAAGTGGTTGTTATTGCTGCCAGACCGGTTACTGTGGAAACAGTATGCATACTATTATGCGAGTTACTGCTTACTATGCAAGCTAGTTATTTTACAGTTAATTTGTAATATACTATGAGCAAAATCTATTTTGAGGAAATGACCAATAAAAAAAAGTTTATATAAAAAAAAAAACTTTTTTAAGGCAGGTGAAATCGCAGCAAATACTATAGTTTATTTTAATATTTACTAGTTAAAACAGTTTACTCAAAAAGAAAATTTAGACACAATAGATCGCGTTATGAACGTAAATGGACATCATAGGAACATTGCTTTGGCAGATTTAATCAGAGTTGAGTGAAGGATATCATCAATCATCCCACGTAGGATTCATTCAAGTCATGACGTTTGAGGACACCAGTAAATGTACATTTCGACCAAATATTGTATTAAAATAGGTTATAACAATACAACAATATAATAGAATATAATAGAATTAGTTTTATATATTTCATATAGGAATAATTTACTATTTTTTCATATTAAATAATAATAAAATGTTTACTATTATATTGTCAGTATATATAGATATTATGGACGCTTCAAGTATTCTTTGTTACTTTAGTATGTCAATTTAACACCAAATTAGCAATGACCAAAGTTTGAACCAAATTTTGTTTCCTTTATTTTTTAATATTTCCTGTTCTAATTGTTGTTGGAGACAATGTTGTCTAGCTATAGAGTAAACCGATTTAAAATGGTCCGTGGTTGTTATTCTATAGTTCTAAAAATGAGTGTTTTAAATAAAGGAAATTGTAATTTAAAAAGACATTAAGTATAGGAAAGACATGATATATTATTAATGAATAATGTTGAAATAATCAATCCTTTTGCGAAGGTAATTTAAAAATAAGGTAGATAATTTTAGCAACAGAACCCTAAACTCAACAGTCCCGTGCAAAAGGTCATAATCTAAAATTAGAGGTCGCCCCATATGATCCTTTATACCCCTATAAATCCGGTCCAACAGTCGACGTTACGTTAAATTCGCGAGTAATGATACTGTCGCAGTTTTTATAGCACCTCCGATGTACGGTTAGCACATGTGTAACTACACATTATAGTATAGTTACAGAAGACTAATGCTGATGCTTTGGAAAAGAATTTTACTCTATAACAGGTATTGTAATCATTATTATAGCGGACTCAACAGACATCATTCTGTGAAGAGCTATTGGACTTTAGCAGCTTCAAACAAATTTTCAGTACGCTAGTTCCTCCACTACCTTTCGGTTATAGAGACCTAATCGCAGGAGATAACACGAGGTTACAGTAAATATGATAAATAAATATGAGATGTTACAATAAACATTACATTATCTATCAGGAATAGTAAGTAAATAATTTTTCTAACCCATAATAATTTATAATGTAATCATTCTTTTGTAGAACTTCATCACTATATAACTCAAATATATGTTGCATATAAAGAAATAAACGTAAAATGTAAATAAACGTAACATTGTACACACAAATTATCATTAAATAATGTGAAAATTTGTCTTTTTAAATTAAGTGTATTTCTATAAGCTTTTGTGCTGACGGTACAGTAAACAGTACCGCACGAGTTTATTTACAACACCTGCCATATTTATATCCGCCATTAGATTTTGTAATTTCAAATAAAATTTGTCGTATTTTAATAGAATTAATTATTTCTTTAAATTAATTCCAGTCAGTTATTTTTTTATTATACATTTTAATCGTATTTCCATATGGGATAATATAAAAAATAAGATTTGTATTGACATTGAAAATTCTCATAATAATAAGTACACAGAAATATAGCTTTCATATTATTATTTGGAAAAATAGTTTACGTCAAAAACATTCAAAATTATTAATTTTTACTTAGATGTAAAAATTAATATTAATAAATTAATAAAGTAAGTATTTTTTTATCATATAATCTGATTTTTTTTATATATCTCTATGATATAAATGAAAGAAAATTCTCAATTATTATTTACACCTATCGAAACTTACGGAACATTAACATTTGTTTATTTTTATGTCAACCGTACCACTTAACGCATACAAGCAAACATAGATTCGTACATAGACACACCCGTCAACTTAACAAAGTGTCACGCGCGCGCCGAAATTGCAATAACTGTACCAAAAAATATTTAAGTTCAAGTATATAAAAGCTTTTCACCATCAGACGTAGCGCTACGACATCGTAGAGTTACGATACTATATTGTGTACTATAGAGTAGCTTTTAACTACGTCGTAGTGGAAGCTACGAGTACTACGGCGTAGCGGCATAGCGAATTAAATGGATGTGTGGATCTCCAGTAAAGTTACTATAAAATGTAAAAGTTTGATATAGACTTAGCTTATTTATATTGATTATCGAATAAAAGTACTATATTCATGTTATTTCTTTACTATTTACTATTAATAAATATAATTATTATCGAATATAAAGGGACAGTTTTTTGAGTTAATAAGTGTTAGACTAGGAACTACTAACCGCGCGGTACAAGATCAAACTAAACAATGTTCCTAGTCTACCGCGCGGTACCGCGCGGCGACGCACGGTACATGTTCTACGAACATGTATAGACCTGTCAGTTTGATCCCGCGCGGTCATGTATTTCAGGCCTTAAAGTCTAATTATTTAATATTAAATATAAATATAATTAATTGAAATTTTATATACACGAAGTCCGGGTACAGAAAAGGACATAAAGTTTGCTCTAGAATAAAAGTACTGTTCCTGAGGGATAATCTAAAAAGAAAAAGTAAAAATCAACAAGCAATCGTTAAATGTTTTAACAGCCAAGAAAAAGAGGCATGTACGAAGTCGTGGGAAAAAGACTTTATTTTGTATTTCTTTTTGGCAGAGTAGTACGAGTATTGCATTATATTATTACACAAGTTATATTATTAACAATGAACCTAATTAGTTATCAAGTAGACAATCAGCTTCTCTGCTGTAACATATCATACGAAAAAGACTTCCAACAAAATAATATCTTAGAAACCACATGTACCGTCACATAAATTTAATTAACCCTTATAAACCTGCGAAATTACACAGAGCAATTGGGCCACAACGACCCAAGCAATTTAGTAAAAGAATTAAAATATCACGACACCGCGTAGAGGGTTAGATGCGGTGCAAATTCTCATCAAAACTCCGAGTATTTTTTTAACCCATTCGGCGAGGTTAAATTTTAATTATGCCACGTACTTTCGCAACAACAAAAGAATTTTTCGAGTTGCCAAGAGAACACGAATTTTTGTACGGAAAAAAGGTTTGCATGAAAAAAAAAGGTAATTTCTAGGTGGATATGCGAAGAATTTTTTTGAGTTCACACTTTTTTAATAAAATAATTTTAATCAAGCGATCACCGGCGTCGGTTATTATTATTTTGACTATTAAAATTACCTAAGGATTAGTAGCTAAAGCTAGGAATGAACGTTTTAAACCAAAAGGACAGAATCATTTTGTACTATTAAGCAGAGAAAAGTTGCGTACCTGATATCAAGTATTATATTTCGACATGATAGATACCGGTTGCTAAATACAATCACATATTCAACCGACAAGCGGGGTGCAAATTAAAAATAAACAATAACTCGTAATTAGATAAAGTTCTCATGTTTGCACAATTATAGTCTAATCATTTAGGAACTCAATGAGAGAATATTAAGTTTTCTTCACTAGAAGATTTGGTAAAACTAGCTATGCCCGCAACTTCGTACGCGCGGTATTCGGAATAGAATCTAACTTCTTACCTGTAATCCGATTGTAATGAAACAAATATTACGAGTACATCTGTGAAAACCATATTCAAGTCGTTTCTGGTATTAGCGTACACAAACGCACAGACAAACAAAGATTTCATTAAGGTTTAATTTTTTATTTATTTTATGTCAGATATCTCAAGTTCACATTTCAACATCACAACAAAATGCAAATAACAGTCAATTTTATATTATGTATTGAACACTGACAGATCATCTTTCAATAAATATTTTATAATTTTTTTTTATTTAATTTACTTACGTTTTAAAATACTTAATTTCGTTTTCGTGCCAGTTATGTTTACCAGAAGCATATTATATTTATAGCGGTCCATGAATAAAATTTATTAAATTTTACTTCGCGACTAGAACAACTGGATGTAAATATTTTAAAAGTAAGTATACATACTTTATCAAGCCTACAAACAATAGGCGCCAAGACACACGTACAACGAAGGAACGTGACGTCTTTATAACAAGCTTATTGTTTCCGGGACGCCGAAAAAAATACTTAATATGTTACACCGAATACTTAATACACAGTTCACAGTATGGAAGCTAAAGTTTAAAAACAATCTACACAATCATAGGAAGATTAATAAATATTAATTAATTTAATTGTAAATTTAGTATCGAATTTAGCTTCCATACTGGGAGGCAATTCATTGGGGTTTTACAATTTGATGCTGTAGCTAAATAGGGCTTTGTCTTTATTTTGAACTTAGAACTCATTATATACCTCTAGCATTGGTGATTCAGTATTATTTTTTGTGTCCCAATCGATGGTTTGACAATCCGAATTTTTACTCAACACTAGATGCTTGCTACTATAATCCTTACAATGCATAGGGAACTGAAATATGCAGAAAACAAATTACCAACAGATTACAATTGTCACGAGATTACGGCCAAGCGCATTAGCAATTCGTGGGGCTTATAATGATGTCATACAAAAAATAATAAACATGTGTATAATACACTAATTTTAATAATTTATTAATATTTTTTATTTATATTTGGAATATTTCTTGATAATAAAATACGTGTGGTTTTTTGTATTTATAAAGCAATTTACAATATTCCATTATGAACTCATAAAAAAAATTACTGTTTATTTAGGCAACTGTGATAATAATGTGAACGAAATGGTACGTGTTTGTTCTTTGTATACGCAAATATCATAAAGGTGCGCGAATTTATTTAATGTACTCGTTGAAATAAATATGCGCTAAACACATTGCCTTTATACACTTTTTCTGGTGACGAAATGCGGACGAAAAGGAAAATTGCGTATTCTGTCACCGTACACGAATTTATTTTGTCATTCTTTCATATGAGGCGGAAAATACTAATTATATATTGAAACAGCTAAGGCTAAGGTGCTTTCATAATTTTTTGAGTATTATCTGAAATTGGTTATCTTTGTTACAATTTCATGCTAGGAATTGATAAAGTTTATTTGGTTTCGATACAACTTAGTCCGAAGACAGAATACAAGTTACAAGAAAAAATATATAGGAAAATATCGCTTTTACAGTGTTCTTTGAGAGTCTGTAGAAAATGTGTTAGCTATTTGTCAAACGATGATGATGTAATCATTATTAAAATCAATATTACATTTTACAAATTTGTAGAATACATTTTTATATTTCTTATAATGTAAGAAAAGTTAAGAAGAATTAGTCCCAGTAAGAAAAGAGAACTAATTCGCAGTCATTTGGGCAGCCCGTCTGGCGGCAGTAACCAACTCCTTACAGAAGACCACCGTGATCTGTGTTTCGGTGAGAAAGTAAGGGATGCCCTATCGCTTGCCAATCCCTTATATTTAATCCTACTACAATCAGCAGCGCACTTGCAGCACCTGCGGTGTTACTTGTGTTATTGGCGACTGTAGCCATCTATCAAGTGGACCGTCAGCCTGTCTGCCGACCTGAACATAAAAAAAACATCGACTTTTAATAGATAAGTAATAATTGATTTATTTACTTACTTAGATTGATTTAAATATTTGATGACAAAGAACGGAAGTGTAATGTATGAGTATTTTATTGTGATTTTAAAGTGAACATGGTTCAAAGTCAAAGGTTGAAGCTGTTATTTTGTCAGGGCGCTGGGGGTGAATGAATACAGAGAGCGTTCGTGACACGTGACAACGGGGATTACCCTCATCACGAGATTGCGTAGCTTCACTCATTTCTCTCTGACTGTGGCTGGTGACGTCTCGCTCACTTTTTGCGTTCACCAATTACGTCCGTAAGAGCGCCTACACACGGCCCTAAAATCGGTGGCATTATCATCGCAGTAGTGGGGAGACCCCTAGATCGCCCTCTTGATCGCCTCATGTGTAGGCAAATCGTAAACATAATTAGAGGCGATCTAGGGGGCTCCCCACCACTGCCCCGATATACCCACCGATTTAGGGCCGCGTCTAGGCGCAAGGCGACCATTAGTTTTATTGTTTACTAGCTGTTGCACGCGACTTCGTCCGTGTAACTTTATAAAATATAGCCTATGTTATCTAGCTGATAATATAGCTTCCCAACAGTGAAAGGATTTTTCAAATCGGTCTGGTAGTTTCGGAGCCTATTCAATGCAAACAAACAAACAAACAATCAAATCATGCCTCTTTACAATATTATTATTGTTTATTTCAAGTATAGGTAACTTTAAATATTATAAAATAAAAATTGCTGGCCGCCTTTGTGTGTTTTTCTGGATACTTGAAAGAAATAAGTACTTTAATTTCGTACACACACGTTAAAAGCAAATATACCACAATAGTATAAAAGAACAAGGTGGTAGCGGTGCGTCCGAAATAGGTCCCGAAATCATCATAACGCGATAGAAGAAAGAAACTTACCGCTCCGATTGTCAGTACAATATACCTTACGAAGACTGGTGTAATGTTTAAAACTGGTGTGATATAAATAAAAATCAATATGAGTATGATTGTCCTCTATAGACCTTAAAATCGCTCAACAGATTTTAATTAGGTTTTCACTTATGGAAAGAGGGATAAACGAAAAAGGTTTGTATTTTTGTTACTCTGAAATAAATTTCTTTATTCTTTATTCTATATATAAAAATGCATACCTACCGGGCGAAGTCGGAAGCGTGTCACTATTAAAAAAATAAAAGGCTAAGTCTCAAAACAAAATAGACTTAAATTAGGAATTTATAATACTATTAAGATTTATAAACTTTATTTTATGTTATTGTCCTCTCAATAACATTCCATGTTTAATAGAATGGGTTCAAAAAAAAGCGGCCTATACCAGTGAAGTATTCAATCAATACTGTGGCTTTGAACTGTAGGTAGAGTAACCAACAATAACTTTACAGCCCACACTACAAATGGCTGGTATGACAAAGACAATTTGAAACAGTTTTAAAACAAAAAATATTCATTTCAATCTCAATGACTTAACTAAATGGAATCTAGTAAAATGTAATCGAGTTTAAACAATTAATTAGTCGAATCCCAGCTTAAAAATAAAGGAAGCGGTCAACAGAAGGAAATTAAGCATGAATGATTCGATTTGAAACCTTATCAAGGGAATCGACATGTTAAGTTAGTTTTGTGTGAACGGATAATTATGTTATTATAAAAATTAAAATTTCAATTGTCGCGACTAAAAGTTTCGCTACCATCACTACGCCTGAGGGACACAGGCCCATATAATGTCATTATTATCATCATCGTCATTAGCCTATGTTTTTCCACTATTGGATATTATGCTTTTCCCAATTCTCGCCACCACACACGGTCCCCTAATAATAATACAACTGTTTTCAAAACAATTATTATAACCATAAAATTAATGTGTTGTTGTTTGGAGCCATCAACATCATTCAAATGTTGATGAAATTTGTATTTTAAGAGTTTGGAAAAGTACGAATAATTTAGTGATTATTGTTAATATCTTTTAACACATGGGACCATTTTTGGGACCTTTCTTTGTGATGCAGGTAATTTTGCTGAAAAAGAAATTACTTTTACAGCTTTGTGTGAAACGGCTATTCCTTTCGAGTATACATCATACTCAATTTATACAAGGTTTTAGTGTTAATGATAATTGTTAAAAAATATGAAAATGTTTTCTGTTTTTACAAGCTACTTATATTTAGTTGTATAATATAATGCCTTCACATATAACAGAAGCAAAGTCATAGTGCTACAGCGCTGCCGCCTACATTGGGGTTAAGGATAAGGGAATGAAAAGGGATAGGGAACACAACAGGACACATGCTATTATATCACGGTGGTCTTCTGTAAGAGAGTGGTTACTGCCGCCTAATGATTGGGAAACGCAGCCACTACTTAAATAAATGAACAAAATAATCCATATTAAATTAGGTATGTCTTTTAATTTTAAGGTGTATTCGTATGTATTCGAAAGGAAAAGACGGATTTTGTCGACTAAAGCTTACAAGGGTCGGAGCGACCCAATTAATTCCATACGCACCTCCTATACATACTCTGCGGACAAGTTTTTCGGCTACATTCCGTTGGATGCCGAATTAAATCTGGCGAGCGAGAACAACGAATAGGACAAAAACTAACCTATTTAAACTTCCAACTAAATCTTTATGCAAACTCTGAACGATTCAAATAAAGTTTCTAATTAATAAATTGCTATTTTGAAACGTTTTCTAACTAAAAACTTTCTTTCATTAAGTTTTAATAACTAGAGCTTCTCTACTTCTGACGAGTAATACCCATTAGGGGTTTTAAACTTCTAAATTTTATGTACCTACACCAATATAGATGTTGGTATCTATAAATGCGAATTTAACATTGAGTTTGATATTATGGGTAACTAAAGAAAAAAGAAAATGTAATAGCTCACTTGTAGGAAATTCGTCATTTCGTACATGTCTTGTGCAGGTCAAACTTTAATGGTAAAAATAAAGTACCTTAATAGTAGAGTCAATTGCATAAATATGTTTCTAAAGAATCCTTTCATAAATATGTTATAACAGTTTATAACTTGTAATAAAATTTTGCGAGGACATATTAACGATAATAAAAATATATTTCAGGATTCCTTCATTACTTACGTGTTATCGTAATGATTTAGTATAATAGATATCTTAAAATATTTTTACACTTGACTACTTATGTCCACTTTTTTAAATTAATTCAGATTGACATTAACATTGGCCAGTATATTTTCATTAAAATTAATTTCTCTATCCGCAAATAAGACAGTGAGATGTATGAAAATGAAATTTCTGAAACGTAGATCACAAAGTCTCTACATTTTAATTTAATAGGCTAAAACTAAAGCCCGAGAAATGACTGCGAGTCAAATTTTGGTTGAAATTTGCGAGGCCTTTGTAACACAAAGGGATAATATCGTGCGAGTTTCGGTTGCTCGGTAACTTTACACTGATTATATAAGAGAACTGACCTAGTGATATGTCTGTGCTTTGTTAGAGTTATAACTTTAGTTATACGTTCTTATTCACCAAGAAGTACTAATCAACATATTTGTTGAGTACGATATACTAATCTCCTGTCTATATATGATGAAAGATTGGGATTGAAGCTACATGTACCTATATGTAAACTTTTTAGAAACTCATATGTTGACTGTATAGCATATAAAATAGTCATACCTAAAGAAAATAGGCGCTTTGAAATTCCTACCTCTTTGATACCTATATTTGTCATTGCAAAACGTTTTAAAGTAAATACGAGTATAACGGTGTCAGATTAAATGTTGGAAAATATATGGTCTTCTTTTTGTTTTATACTTTCCTTACGTAGTATAAATTGAAGTCGCTTTAGGCGTCTGTCTGTAGGTATATCTGCTAACTTTTTTTAAAACTACGCAACGGACGTACCGGATCAGTTAAATACCTTTTTACGGAAAGTTTATGTATAATAAAACCTATTTAATCTCTTCTGTTGACTCACAGCAACCCTATGTTTCATTAAAATTTTTATTTTCTGTCCGCATCTCTCTGTATTTACTTCTAAATCATCCAATGGATTTTGATACCATTTTCAATAATGGATAGATAGATAAAGGAAAAAAAATTGTGTACACAATTTCCATAAAAAATGCACCCGTGCGAAGCCAAAGACGGGCCGCTGGTTTTTGATAAGTGTAAAATTGCTGATTCTTAAAAATATGCACTACAATTGCCTCCCATCACTTAGCTCCCATGTTGAGGATCCTCTAAGATAATTCTTTTGTCTTTTTAAGCGACAGCGAAAAGCGAACATTAGCAAAAAATATGTTTGGATTATCAAGTACTCATAAAATGCTCAATAGAAATTAATTGATTGCACAATCTATATATTTGCCTTATAAACGACTTTTGTCATCTAAATAAATATATATATATATATATTTATCAATTAGGTTTCTATAAGAAACTCTTATGATCGTCATTATAAATTTAAATTTACCAGTCATCATTTGCACATTTCTCGTTGGCTTAAAATGAGTTAATTATTTTGCGGTTTGACAAATACTAAATTCAATATAACGTTCGCATAGCTTTTATGAGGCTTAATGTACTTTATAAATGCTTATATTATTATTAATCCAGCTCGGATTGGCAACGTTCGGGAATCTTCACGTCCAAAATTATTCATTGTCTATGATAATTATGATAATTATGATACATATGATGACTGGAGCCGAAACATGGTCTTTGACTAAGGGCCGCATTAGAAAGCTCAACTTCGGTCAACGAGCTAAGAGTATGAAGAGGGCTATGCTCGGGGTTCCACTGCGAGATCGAATCAGAAATAAGGAGATCCGTAGTCGTACGAAAGTTACCGTCATAAGCCGGCGGATCAGTAAGTTAAAGTGGCAGTAGGCAGGACATATAGTATGGAGAGCCGACGGCCGCTCAGCGTAGAACGTCCACCCACAAGTTGGACAGACGACCTGATAAAGGCCGACGGAGTACCGCCGGAGTTTCTATTGGAAAAATCTAACTGGTCCTATTGGACTATGCGGTCTTGTTGGATTATCAATCTTATTGGACTAAGAAGACTGACAGGTCCTATTAGTAAGTTATGTGGGAGACCTAATGTCCAGCAGTGGACTTCTGCGGCTGAGATGATAATGTTGATTATGATGATGATTATATCCAGACCATAATTTAAAAATGGAGATACTTATAGCTTGTGCTCATACATTTCTGTCAGGAGTTAATTGAGTTTATTTCAATTTTATATGAACCTTCACAGCCAGATTTTTTTCCCCTGAAAGGTACCATATGTCCTTATCTATATCCCTTGCAAAATTTCAAGATGATCGCTTTATTAGTTAGACGTGAAAGAGTAACAAACTAACAAACACAATTTTGCATTTATAATATTAAGTATTCTTCTACTGAAAAGCCTTGGTTTAAAATATTTTGGAATATCTTCTATAACTGGTTTACTTGGACATGCACGTTTCCTTTCCATGCTTTCCGTTACATTTAAAGCAGTAATTTTAAAACACACGTGAATACAGAAAAACTAACTAAGATTCGAACCTACTTCTGCCGTCATTATTAGGTAGCTAAGTGTAGTGATATTCTTTTAAGATAAAGAAAGCAGTAATATGCAATAACGTATAAAATGAATATAATTGTCTTATTTTAGTATTTTAATAACATAACTAGACATAAAACATTGATTAACATTACTTGTTTAAGTTACTTAAAATAGATCTATGTTTTGCTTTATTTTACGAAACCTGTTATTGCTTAATAAATAGGCACAAAGTTTTATGAAGATTGATATCGACCGCTGTTCTGAGTGCAAGCTATTATTTCTAAAAACAGTGCCAAATTAAAAGCACTTTAATGTTCCGATTGGAAGTGCAGTCAATTAAACCGCCGCTGCCAGAAACCACCACAGCTACTGCACTGATAGAATTTTGATTTGAGGTTATAAACCGCAGCACTGGATGCCACTGGTTCTCAGCAAGTTAACGGACGCTAATGAAAACTATCAGTTTTCAGTTAAATTTTGATTTTCTTTTATAATGGTACTTAAAAAATACTTATGGGTAGAAATATTTAATACGAATATTGCTCTGTTCTTCGCAGACTTACTAAGTTTTTAGTTGTTTTTTAGGGTCTTAAATCAAGTATTTTTTTGTTAAAGTTCAAAAGTTAGGAAGACATTGTTTATCGAAATATATTGCAATAAAATATAGACCATGATTTTTTATAAATATAATATTTTGTTCATCATAATTGAGTTCTACATTGTATGACCGTATTAGCATAGGTAATTATTTATCCTTTTGGCTCTTTAACTGCAATCCTCGATTGTAATTCTCAACTTGATATTTTACAAGTTGTAGTACATGTGTATTGAAATTTAGTTATTAATAAATTATCTAACAATAGTGTTCTTAACAAGAGTTCAAGCTCTCACAGATTTGGTTATATAGAGATAATGGTTTTTTTTTCTATTAAAATTAACTCAAACAGAACCATTCGTTCGCCAACAATAAAACTTGATGATTAGAACTAAAACCAGTCGGGTGTGAAGCTCATTTTCTTTTTCAACTTTAAATTGCACGCCTGCGAATTCACCAGTAAACAAGACAGAGACTTGTCCAATTTCTATGAAGATTAGTATAAAAGAAAACCAGTATTGAAATTTGCTTACAGAATGTAAATTACGCATACACACAAGCAATATACTACGTAAATTATTTTAATATAACGGTTTATTTTTTGGTATGTAACCCTCGTAAAAATTCAAATTATAAAACATTTCTCATTGATTAAAAATTCAAAAATTTTACAAAATACATTCTGTAGTTTAGCAATACAGACAGACAGAGTTACTTTAGCATTTATGTTATTCATAAAGTGACATTTATTTTATTATACTACTGAGACTTTTTTGTTTGTAAACCGATTGCAATGAAACAAACACCAAATGTTATAGTTTGTTAAGTCGTTTCTGAGATTAGTGTGCACAAACGCACAGACTAACGCACAGAGAAAAATTCTAAAAACTATTCTAGATATTTATTTTTAACGCGTAGGTGGCTATTTATTTTTAAGGGCGTTAGTGACTTATTTCTCCCTCAATATGCTATTGAATCAACGATGATGACGTAACACCAATTTATCACATGTAGGCTATATCTCATCTAATGTATTGTTTGCTAGTCCGTGACGCTTTTACATTTTAAAAAATCTATGCGGGTCATTTAATTATAAACGTGCAATTCTGTTCAATTACAAAAGATGTTTTTATTTCACAGCAACATCCAACTTTTACAAACAACATAAATGCTTTGTTTGTAATACCATTACTTTTATCAACTTTACGTAATACGTTATCTTTCTTTATTAAAACTTTGCATGTGCTTTGAGTAAATTTGTGTTTGAAATTTTTATTGAATTAATTCTATTTTTGTTGCCTGCATATACGGACTTCATAATATTAACAAACGGTGCCTGATTTATAAAAATAATAATTAAAAAAATGGATTTTTTAATAATCCATTTCATTTCATATATATTTAATAATGTCTACTATTGTTTTTAAATATTGTGCCAGAAGTGTCATGGTTCGAAAAATGTCGAGACAGACAATTTTTCACAATAACAAATCCACTTCAAGATATTCTACTTATGGTCGTTTTTTAAATGTGTCTCTGTACTGTAGAATAAAAAAGTATTTGTAATTCTACACCTTCAATCAGTACACATCTCTTTTACATTGAGAAAAGTATAGGTAAGGTAAAAGTATCTTATGTTCCAATACCTAATTATAACATTGTCAATTTTGATAGATAAATGTTTTGAATTTTGTATATTTTATTTTATTGTGAAAACTGGTGGCTATCGTCGCCTATAACACAAGCAAAGCCATAGGTGGTGTAAGTGTACTGCGGACCATAGAAGGATAAGATATGGGCTCTGGCATCCTTTACTCACTTACCAATACACACCAAACTTAGCTTATTTTTAAATTTTAATTTTTATAATTGAATGTTATCTATCTGTCTGTTTCTCCGCTAACTTTTAACCAATTAGCGGATTTTGATACGTTGTCACTACTAAAAGAGAGCATATTTTTAATTGTAAGCAATTTAAAACGTTATTAAATCTTTAAAAAAATGTTAAAAAGAAAAATTCAAGTTCCTCGTAAATATTATAAACGAGAAAAATCAAAGTGAGGGTCGTAATGGATTATTTATTTAATCAAAATTGCGAGCAAAAGCCACTCTAATACCTGTATCGAGGTGGTTCTAAATGAAACGTTGTAACTTTTCGTGAGAGCGTTCCGTACGTAGCTACAGTCAACCGAAAACTGGCAGGAAATTGAAATGGGCGTTACGAAGAATATTGGCGGGCGGGACTCAGCTCTCTCGATAATTTGCAGGATGTTGTCTGAACGGTTCACACTGTTTTGCAGGTAATGTAACAGCTCAATGTAAATAATTTTATTTATACATAAGACTAAAAAATAATAATTAATAATAATTAATAGCCATGGGCTTCGTCCAGGTAAAAGTAAATTAGGTTTTATTATATGTATATAAAAATTACTTGAAAAATTATGTAACTGATGGTGAAAACCGCATCAAAATCCGTTGCGTGGTTAAGGAAGAGTTAGCAGCTATACAGATAGACGCGGAAAACGACTTTAAATTAGCTACGAGTACCTACTGTGTAATTGACGAGTCCATTGATAGTATGGTCGGCATTACATTACATAGTTTAAAAGTTAATGTGTACTAATGTAAAATTTTGGTATTACCTAATAAATGAAATTTTTCATATAAATAATATGCTTCACAAAAAATGCTACAAGTAAGAATTTGTAAAGGAAAAAGTGACACGTTAAGGGTTCTTTAAAGGAAGAATTTACTCTTAAAAAGAATTAAACAGTCTGTATTTAACTGATTACTTTTTATTGCCGTCACAGTTCACACGACAGGTTTTCTTTTAAAAAGTATACTTATTTAAAAAGTCGAGTGGACCGCTTAATTTTTTGAATAATTGATTAGACTACTTTGGGTGGGATGGGAAGTGTATAACATTGTTAAATATTCAGTATTTCGTAAACGAAGACGTTTAGTTAAAGTACAGAGTAGGGGGACTCAATATTTTATATTGAATCGTAGGTACAAATTGTTTTGAAAAGGACTTGTTAAAATTGAATCAGTTTTGAAAATTATATGCAGCACTCAGAATATGGCACTAAACAGAAGAACAATCGCACATAAAACAAAAACAACACCTGGAGTAATTTTTTTAACAATGCGCGCGTTACTTTTGTGAATTATACCATAAATATTTTTTTAATTTTAGAATTTTTGCTACTAAAGGACTACTAATAAACGTGCCACTAAGGTTGTTAGAAATTTTCACGGGATTATATTTATTGAATACCTACTCTGTTCATTTGCGAATTCACTAATTTTCAGCGATGACGAAATTTGATTTCGTCTTGTTTTGGACGCAGCGCACTTTATGTAAGTACACACATCCGCCTTTTTAACATCCATGGCATATCTATATAATACACAAATATATCATACATTCTTCTTTTCATTAAAATTAAGCAAAATTAATTAACTAAATAAATGATAAACATAAATTATATACAAATTAATATATACAAAACTTAAAAACTAACTAAAAGTGGCCAGGATGCTGGCGGCATTGCCCCGTTGGATGCATATGCTTATCTTCTGGGCAAAGTAAGAGCCAGCATTCTGGTCTACCATAAAGTTAAAATACAATAAAGTGTGAATTATTATAAATAATAAAAAATAAAAATTGAAAATTAAATACCTTTTTTGTTTTATTAAAATTGATATGTTATATTATTAGGTATTGAAGATTAAATCTACTTACTTCTTTTCGACTCTTATTTCGATCCTATTGGACTGTGAACATCCGTAAGGAACATTTAAGTTGTCTAATATGAACAACCATGGTGTCGCATTGCGCGTCCACTACAGAACGGGTGGAGCGATCCCACGGGACGTCTCTCGGGGCGGTTACTTAACTAAAGCAACCAACTCACTCACAGCGAACAAGAATCCGCTTAGAACAGGAAAAACGAGTCGCTTGTAAGACAAAATAATGTTTCTCCTACAATATTAAAATATATTTATTTTTTTCTTTCGTACTTCATTCCCCTTTAGAGTTCAATTGGGAATAAAATGTTTCCACAGATACATTAATGTAACTTTAATATAAGTAGTGGGAATAGACCGTTCTTTTGAGTATATTGAAATAAACTTTTAAGAAAATAAAGAACTAAGAAATACCACCGTGAAATAACAGCACGTGTGCTGTTTTTCGGTAAGCGAGTAAGGGTTTCCTATCCTATTTTCCTATGCCTTTTCAAACCCTTGCACCTTAATCCTACTGTAGTCTGCAGCTCACTTGAAGCACTTGTGGCGTTGCTTGTGTTATAGGCGACGGTAGCCACCTACCAACAACTGGAACGTCAGTCTGTCTGTCGAATTTAACATAGAAAAAAAAATAGCTTAGGTTACTCACATGTTACAAATAGTTATCAATTAATAAGACAATTTGTAGATTTGATTTTGTAGTAGATTAATCATAAACAAACAATTACAGGCATATACATAAACAAACAATCAGTGTAAACGGTTCTTAATAATCCTAACTAGTTGTCAGTGGCACACACGGAAGAGAAAATTATAGTACAGTGACATAGTGCATAATGCAGGCTTCAAATGGACGATACTGTAACAAACATATTATTGCTAAAGACATACCCAATAGACAGCACGTAGCGGCTTTTTATTTACAATAATTTGTTCTATACTAGCTGTGCCCCGTGGTTTTTATTTGCTAATTTTTCTAGGTTTATGTCTAAAATATTTAGTGGATATAGTAAATATGTTTTTCGATGTGAAATGTTGTCTACCTACCTTAGATTACCTTGGAAAGATTCCTGGTTTTTTGTGTATACTAGTTGTAACTATTATAATATTTTAATTAATTTACTTTATAAATAATAAACAGAACGATATCCTGAATGTTCTAAAATTTTATTTCTTTCTAAAAACTATTCACGTCACCTTAACTAGTTCTTTTTGGAAAAGTTATTAAAAAAGTTTGACACTTAATGTGTTTCCTTTAAACTTATTTAACCAATTAAATATACTATATCAGTGAAAAATACTTCTGTCCGTTGTCCGTAATATAACACCGCTTGACTTTTCACGTTGAAACTTCATGTAAATTTTTTCAAGAGGAAGATTTTTATACAATCAACTTTCAACTCGTGCCTATTATAAGGGCATAGCTAGTATTAATCGATATGAGGTACTTAAAAGGTTATTTGACCTTAAAGGATTGGTACCTGACTTATAAATTTTGTACTGACTTATAAACTCTCACTGACAATAACACATGTATTTTCTTTGAGCGAGTCGAAGCTATTTCATAAGTCAATGTCAATGAGTACGGGCACATCGCCCAGCTTTTAAAGCTCTCTTAAAACTAGGTCGCTTGTTGAACTTCTTTGATATCGAAGAGACTTACAATCGAGCCACAACACACAATATTAAAGTCAATTAAAGCCGTATTTTAGGGTATAAAGAAAAAAAATACAGTGATAATCTCAGTTGTGACTGGGCACACTGCGTTTCGCAGTCATAGATTTATCTATGCCAGTTTACTGGCCAGTTTCTATGGCGACAGTAACTATAGAAGACCAAGCACGTTTGCTATTGTGTTTCGGTACATTACTAAGGGATGCCACTTACCATTTATTTCTCTATCTTTTATCCTTAACATTAAAATTTCTTCCTTTTTTTAAAATAATTTTTTTAAGAATTGATATTTTTTTATCTTACAACCACCTAAAATTTGTTGTTTACCTAGGTAGTTAAACAATCAACACTAGTTAGTGCCTTGTAATTTAGTGAACCCTCAGCCTGTCTGTCGCAATTTATCATAAAAAATGGTGCTAATTCAATATAGCACGTATTAGTCTTTCAACGCCAAGTTTATAAGCTATTCGGTGGCGGCTTGTAAAACTTTTAGTATTGTGAAAATAAAATTTTGTTTAACGTTGTCGCTCGGGCCAGCGCAGAATGGCCCATTTGATCCTCAAATAATGGGGTACAGAGAAACAGACATTACATCGATGCAGTATAAAGATGCTAAGGAGAGAGTTACAAAACCTCTTTGGATAGGACATTAGGAATATTTACATTTTTCGTACTATTGTAAGTGCATACAGTTTTTTGTAGCGAAATGAGTTTTAAACTCTCATGATTTATAATAATTACTTACACCAAATTTAGTTACAGGAATGACGATGTCAAAAAGATTTTCTTCGGAATCATTAAAGAAGTTTTTGATAGATAATAATAAAGAAATAATTAACAATAAATAAAAAATTGATTCCCATGATAAGCGACAGTTTGTAAGTATTATTTTGTATTAATTTATATTTTTCCTATTTTTAACGGAATCATTTAATGATTTAGTAAAATCTCTTCTCTATGTAATATTTATATATACATTATTCTATTTTGTTACAAAACAAAATTTAATAGTTTTGTTCACTTAAATTTTAAAACGAGTACTATCAAAGTAATAGAATACTTGTGAATTAAAAGAGCTATAAAATTAAGGGATAAACAACTTTGTCTATACTGAATTACACACATAGAAAAATGTGAATCAGCACATTACATTTTTGTGTTTAATAAAATCGTAAATACATACTTATGTTAATAACATTAAAATATATTACTTTTTAACAAAACATTATTTAAAAAATATGTATCGATAACAGTTAACTATTTACTTGGTACAGGAGATATTTTGAATGCATTTTTTATGCAAATTACATACAGAAACCTTCCTCGTTTATTGCTCTTTTCATTAGTGAAAACCGTATCACAATCCGTTGGATGGTTTACAAAAAGTTAGCAGAGAAACTATATACCATATGTATTTATAGAAGATATATGCAGATTTCATCAGAACCAAGAAATAATAGCCCGGTCTCATAAACTTCGATATTCTGTGACATATCCCAAAGAAGCTATAAGAGTGACTTTATTGCATGAAATACTAGCGAGCGTGGAAGCATATTTGAAAATTCCCTTCTTTAACACACCGCCATTTACAATGAGAGGCGTCTGTTAATACATCTGTGATAGCCAATAAAAATGCAATAAAAAATAAGCTAAGACTTAAAGAGTCCGTTCCTTGATCAACATTTATGAATCATTACTTTGAAACAGACGCCTTCAAAGTAAGTAAGTGGAACTTAAGCTTTCATAAAAAAATGACAGTTGATGTCTGTAAAATAAAAATATCGAAATCTGTAGGATATGTGGGACAAATGAAAATATAAATAAAAATTAAATAAATAAATATTAATAAACAAAAATATAAATCTGGCATCCCTAAATCACTCACCGAAACACAACAGCACAATGCTGTTATTTTACGGTCGTCTTCTGCCCTTCCACTTTAAAGAGCCAACTTTGAAAAGTTCATTTCCACAGTGAGCCTGCCAGGAATCGAGCCAGGAGCTATGAGGCAAGCAAGCCCAACCACTCATCCAAGGTATTAGTCAAAGAATTATTACTAAGAACGTATGATCCGAGATGTGCCAGACTTCCATACATACAAACTTTTTCGGTTTATAATGCTGAAATGGAGTAGTTAAAAATTCTACTACTTAGGGTTATCCACTATCGTACACAGAGAAGGAAAATTAAACGACGTTTCCTCAATTAAAATAATCTATTTGACATAACAGAACAAGTTTTTTATTCCGATTGTAAAGGGTTAACTCAAAGCCTGTCGCATCAGATTCCCATTTCGAATTCGAAACGCTTGATTGATTGCACGATTAGCGATTGGTTGACCGCCGGATAAGTTGTCATGGCAACGAGGCGACCTTTTAACATGACCGACCAATTTATATAGACCCTCACTTTAGTTACTTTATTTATAGTGCGAAATCACTTTTACAGATCACTTCCGACTGGCCACTGTTGCTACAAATGAGAATTTAGATTTACATTTATAGTAGACCTTATGAGCGTTGGAATTAGGGTTGGTTTGTTTTTAATTACTACGTGATAAATTTGTAGATGTTAAGGGGATTCTACACGTGTGTTGATTGGCTCTACTGACAGTTAGGAAGATAAACGATCGTAGTCATTTGTCATTCGCGTCCCTTCGTTGACGAGCTCTTGTGCACTCTCCCTATTAAATGCATATAATGAGAAAATTCGTAGGTTGATTGATGATTTATCATTGTTGCTATGTTTTGGCCCTATTGTGAATACAAGTTGAGGAAAGTCATTACGTTGCATTAGGGATAATGTTTTTTGGTAATTGCTAAACTGTTAGTTTTTTATAGGATTTTATACGAATTTAGCCTTGGTGTTTTTTCTTATACGCATTTTCACGTATTTTTTATACTTTAGTATTTCTTTATGGTAAGGTCGACAGACAGGCTGACGATCCACTAAATGATAATAGGTCCACTCGTCTATGACACAAGCAACGCAATAGGTGCTGCAAGTGCGCTGCCGATTCTAGAAGAATTGAGTATAAGTTTGGTCACGTTAACTCCATTTTTATTCTTATCAAGCCATAGATTTAGATTGGGAGAGATTACAAGAGGGTTCACCAATTTAGTGTTCAGTCGAAAATGCTCATAAAAAGTAACACTCCAACGATAAATTTAATTTACAAGGTTGTTAAAGTGAAAAAGAAATTAAATTACTTTCTAAGAGTACAAAGTTTCATGTGTTTTTAGCCGATTTTCAAAGAAAAGGGCTTCTGTAAACTCTTTATAATTTATTCAATTTAATGGTCCAGTGGATGGATTATCTTGTGATTTTTTTTAAAGCTCCAAATCACCGTTTTCTTATAAAAACTTAATAGTCTTAAGTCTCAAGAAAAATTGCATAGACAAAATAGTTTCTTATTTAAACAAGCTAATCTTAAAATCTAGCCGTCGCTAATAGCAGTTTAACGAAGATTATTATATACTAGAGAACCGCCCGGGGCTTTGTACGGATGTCCTATTTATCGATTTTTTTTCTTCATAAGGACCTTTCTCGGACTTCGACGAATATTAGAAAAAAAAATAGCCGACAGGGTCCGGCCGTTTTTGAGTCTTACGCTTAGCAACATACGTTTAACGATATATTTATATTTATGTAAGATATATACAAAATATGATAATAAACATAATTAATGATTAACTCGAACAATGTTTGTAATGTTATTATATCCAAACTACTATTACATATCTCTCATCCCCAATTTGAAATTCATTCAGCGAGCTATGGAGAGGGAAATGCTCGGCATTTATCTGAAGCTTCGAAATATGGAGCTTACATTGTATTATTATTGCCCTAAAATGCCAAGAGTTCTTTTAGATCGTTTGCCTCATAATACGCTATATAAGAAAACATCCCGTTTCTAAACGTTGGTGTCAATTGAAAGCCTAAATCTCATCACGAAATTAAATCAGATCAATCACTCTCCCTTAGAAACGTTTTCTATTCTATTAGTGTCCCAAAAATTTGCGATAACATTCATAGCGATAACAGAGCTGTGAGAAGGGAAAAACACGGAAAATCATTCTCAATTAGAATTAGCGGTGCTTTTGTTTCCGTGATATTTTATGGAAACGTGTGACAGACAGTCAAAGTGTTTTATCACGCAACGAAACGCAACAGCACAAGGTCTGTGATAATACTTGATGGTGGCTCAAAGACTACTATTATGTAAAATAAAGAAGTCTTTCCCGCAAAAGGCAAGCAAGAGTATACAGAAACGTTAAAATAGACAAAGGTATTACATCAAAGTATCATAACGTCAACAGGCTCATAACGCTGTTCACTTTATATGGTTATTTCTACAACGGTTCGTGTAAACAATGCACTTATTATTGAGCAGGCAGCAATGGCAGCGGCCCGTGAAATTATGTAGTCGGCGCCATTACATGTCGCCCTCATTACCGAAGGGTCCGATTTAGAAGCGATAGCGGGGGTAAAAGAAGTGTATTAATATTATGATAACGAAAGGCTACACAAGGTTTCTAAAGTAAATAAAAGAAGTTTATTTTTTATTTAATGAAATATACACTACGTACTCATTGAATTTATTATATTTGATTTGAATATTAAACAGTTTAAGCTTTAATTTCTAAACGGTTCAATGCGTTTTATTTTGCAACGTATTCTCTAGGAAATAATTATTGACTTAGGTATGTATATTATGCCTGCAGTATCTACTGGAATTTTCGAAGTGATATTACATTTCTATCACTAAATAAATATAAGAATCAATTACTGTATTTTGGATTTGTGTGTTAGTAAATCTTATAAATCATCATTATCATGAATGTCCTTTTCTGACTTTGCCGCACGTTTCTAATAACTTGTACCACAGGAAAAGTATTATAGGGTCTGTGGGGAGTTCGGTACGTAATACCTGGTATTTAGTTATATTACAGGGGTGTTTTTTTGAAGTATTGGTACCGAGAACTTTTGGTTTATCGAGATTTCTTCTGGGTTATTTCATTGTCATAATTGAAATTATTTAACTTTCTGGAAATTAAGTACCTAAAGGGTTATTTTAATCAATTTATAATTAAAAAATTCAATGTAGACTAATACCCATATAAAATTAATCGAATATAAATGAAAAAATTTATAATCAGTTTTAGTAGTAGCGGAGCACACAGCGTTCCGCTTTTTTTTGTACATTTTCTTAAAGTACTACCTATAAGTACCTAAATGTTTGCTTAATATAATGATTTACGTACAATTTGAAAAATTTTATAGGATAAATACAAAATTGAGATAATAGTAGCGAATTTGTAAACGAAATCCTCGTTGATAATGTAAATAATATATTTGAATTCAAAATGGAAGTCAACAAACAAACAAATAATTAGAATTCAAAACAAACAAATAGAAACATGGTAAAATAAATTTACAATAATAATATGCAAGTTATCAGTAATTGAAATAAATAAATAATGCGAGTATCAGGAAAATATCAATGAGCGAAATCTATAATAATATTCACATTATACCTAAGGTTCCGCCATCAAAAGATAAACTTAGTCGCACTTTTAAAATATAGTCAATCGACATGGATATTTATCTAAGCATCATCATCATCATCATCATCATCATCATCATCATCATTATTATTATTATTATCATCACCGTCATCATCATCATCATTATCATCACCGTCATCATCATCATCATTATCATCACCGTCATCATCATCGTTATCATCACCATCGTCGTCGTCGTCGTCGTCATCATCATCATCATCATCATCATCATCGTCGTCGTCATCATCAGCCTTTTTTTATAAGAGGAATCCATCGTGGATATCCACCGGTCTGGGGACAGGGTTATGTCGGACTCCTGCCCCGAGATGGTAGTGGGGTAGACCTACCGACTAAACCACTTGGCGTCCTCCGCGTCCGCTCTATAGGCGAAGTTGCGAGGTTGGACGAACACTGTGTGTTCTGCTGGATGTAGAAATTAATTACTATCTGTCTAGGTTGGAAACATATTTTTTAAATTCAAGTACTTAATTCTAAACGAAAAAGAAAAGCAACCAAGTAAGTAATCGTATTCACGAATTTCCATCCCTTGTTTTCCCACCCCTAAATCCAGTAAAGGACTGGAAAGCAGTGTCGCGGAAAACTTCTTGGATTTGTGTTTCGGATTTAATTAAATTTAAATTCGACATTTCGTAAAGTAATGCACCCTCCGACCAAACATATTATACAAACAAACACCCTTTTATAAATGCACCCTAACGCATATAATGGCGTGCACTGGATCACGAGCCCTGAACAATGAGCAATCAATGGCTAAATTAAACAACTGCTTCAACCACCTTTACAACGAAATACATCTTACTAGATGTGGCTTAACTACCATATTATCTTTTGGAGAGTTTATGATAATTACATATAAATAAAATTTTATCAAATGTAAAAATATAAAAATGTAAGTTTAGATATAAAAATAATACTCGTATTATAATAGTCATTTATTTTAAATCTTTTTCACTTTTTTCTAATTAATAAACATGATCTGGAGGAGGCCTATGTCTTCGGAAACCTGATAAGGTTGCGGATGTCTAAATTAAAATCCTATTTTACAAAATATATAATGTCAGTATATGGATAAATAAATAATGAAAATAGTAAAATAAATTAAAAATAATATAGTTTGAAGGTGACCGTATATATAAGATCTATTAAATAATTTCTATTCACCCACTGAATTGAATTAATTTATTTACATGAAAAATATTAATGAATTATCACCTCGACAGAACATCGGAAAAGTCTACAACGAAATTGTTACAGTTTGAGCGTAGTTATAGTAACTTAACACTTCCAGTTAATATATCCCACATTATTCGCCATTCACCCCTTGTTTACTTAGCGTGAAGATGCTCCGTTGAGTGATCGGCTTATTTCGGCGTGGATAATTAAGTGACGTACAAAGGAAATATCGGTGAAGTACCCATTCTTACATAAGGTAACACTTGAAGGCTCTGTTTGAACTGTATTAAACGTAATTGACCTTAAATTTCGCTTCAATTGTCTATTCGATTCTTGTGAAACATTTCTGAACAACGGGCTTGTCATTTTGACAAGCAGGTTGGATGAGTGATTAGGGTTCTTGCCTTAATGGTCTGTTCCATGGATCCCGAGTTCGATTCCCGGGGGTTCGAATATAATTTTAATTATTTAATGTTTGACATTAAATTATCAAAATTATAAAGTATTGACAGTTTCAATAGTTTAAAATTAAAAATTACATTAAAAGCGAATATAAAATTAAAAGACCTAATAATCACCTATTCCACTGCGTTACATGATCTCTGTCTCTTACCCTTGAACTACCTAATCTTTCTTATGTTTATAAGCGACATAACGGTCAGTTTATGAGTTAAAAATGAGTTTAAGAATCATATTTTATTGATATGATTTTTTAACTAGCACAAGCGAAGCTGAATAAATAAATTAGTATCGCAATATCTCTGAAAGGAATGGAATTATACAAGTGTCTTTTTATTAGACGAAAACAAAAGACAATTCCAAATACAAAACATGGAACATAACGGTGTAGTTGTGGCAAAGATCAAACGTAATATCCACAAAGCAATTGTCTCAAAAACGGAAAGCGCCTGTCAATGTTCGTGTACTATGTAGATACTTTATTGTTTGGTTGTTCAAAACCAAATAAATGCTATTATATAAAGTTCAAACACACATTTATTAATAAGAATATTAATATCGGTATTATTCATTAAATAGGCTCGCTTTATAGTCTTTTTATTTTATTTTACATAAAATAAATAATACCTATTTTTGAAATACCAAAAATATTTCTAAAGATCAATTTTATTGATTAAACTTTATGAGCCCCCAGTTTATAACTTAAACTCTAAACTTTTTGAAACACAGTTACTGAAACTGGGTATATTGTTTGTTTACTCTTCGGATAAGATACTCTCATTCTGGATAGGTAGTCATAAAATGTATCCCAAAGAAAACTAATATACAGCTTCTGAAGTTCTATACATAAACCTGTAACTTTTATTAGAAAACTTCTATAAATTACTTACCACTTTAATTTCCCTCTCTATATACATAGTTTGTCTTACACTCAATCACTCAAAAGTGAATAAAGGAATTATTATATTGATTCAGTGTGTAATTCACTATAGATTTCAGAGATTCGGTCAAGCAATAACAGCTGAGCAGACAGCCCCGACTCGTAATTCGATCATCACCATTATTGTTCCATGATAACGCAAGACCTCACAATGGCACAAGAGAAACATAGTTTTAACAGTAAAAAACCTGATGATAGAAGCCATCCGCCATCATGTAGGTAACTAAATTTTTCAATACAAAACAGCATTACTACTGAGCTTAAATCCTAAATTACTATTTAAGTAATAACAAGTTCTCAAGTCACATTCAAGCCCTTTTGTTGTCAAACCCTTTTGTTATAATATAATTCAAGATGTTTTATATAAATTTAAATAAACATTGAAACAAAAATTATTAAAAAAATATGATTTTGATTTTGAAGTCATGTAATAATTTTATTAGTAAATACATTACAAGTTTACAGTTGAAAATACACCACTGAGGCTTTTTACACGATTCTTTCTCATAGAATTTAATTCTGAATCGGTATTAATTTTTACATTTATTATAGATCGTAAATGAATGAAATTCGTTCTTATGTAGTAAAGAAGATTTCTTTTATTTATTATATCTATCAAGCAATTAAATAATCATGACTGAGACGGGTCCTGCCAGTTTTGAGGAAATTTTCAGTGCCAAGTTGTATAACTTTGTGCACAAATTTAGTTTATCATAAGCGTTTGTTCACAGTTTTTGGAGTCTCAGTGGACTGCAGCGACTCAATACAACAATGTGTCTAAGAATATGGCTCCGAGTTCTCGTATAACAAACGATATGGAAGTATTAAAACGAATACTGGAACTGAACAAAGATTGTTAGAAACTATAAAGTCGGTGACGGCTTCAGAACTCTCTAGAATGTTAATTCTTTTGTGCATTGTGGATAGTAATATCAAATGAAGAATACTCCGGTATATGGAGCATTGTATTGTTTAAAATATAAATATCATATTATAAAATGAGAAAATATTTGATGGTAACAACTTCCATTAAAGAAACTCGCAATTAACTGAGCGGGTTTAACTGTGAAATAGGATTTATAATTAATAAAAAAAAATATTTTTAATGTTTTGTATACTGGTGTTAAAACATTTATTTATAATATATTGCTTATATATTTTCGTATGGCGTTGATTTTTTTTATATTTTTTTATATTTATACGATCTCCCGGTAACAGTACCTTTATCGGTATCTATTTTTCCGTGTCCCTGACAACGTGTATGTAAAATGTCACAATGGTTGGTTGAGTAGTTAAGGTGTGAAAACGTAACAAACGAACAAACTCACTTTTGTATTTTGTATAATTTATATTAGTACGATATACACACAGGCGTTTAGAGTATGAAATGGAGTTAAATGCTAGCTAGACTATACTAACCATGTTAAAAAGTATGCCAAACGAAATCAGTACTCCTGTCTACGAAGCTGATTCCACACCAAACTATTAAGACCACTTTGTTCAAGAATATTATCAAGTGAGGATTACGTGTACATTTCTGAGATTTATCTGATAACTGAAGATTCTCCTGCTAATATTATATCTTTTATCTAAAGATATTAAGATATCTTTTATTCATATTATGGTCACATACATGAAGTATCTTTCTCTCAATTCTTTATGTTTAACAATTATTTTATAATATTTTTAAATAATTTAAAAACAAATATATATTGTAGGTATCTATGTGCCGAGACTTCGCACTGGACTGCCATGGTGGGTAGCGGATGTCATGTCATAACGTTCCCGGGACACACCCTATCTACTGCTGAGCTAGAAAGTCGTTAGGTTTTAGCCGTTCTGAGTCCCTACGCTGCCATCCATTAGGGTTTCTCAACTTTAAAAAAAGGTAAGAATATCTATGTGCAGCTATAAAATTCAATGTTATATTTATAAGTTCTATTCTAACTCATGAGGCCACATTTATCACGGTTCAGGCATCTATCCAGTAAATTCCAGGGGTGAATTATTATCATGTAATGCTGGCTAAATGTTCACGCTTGTTCTTTATAGTTGTGTATCACGCACATGCGAATTTAGATTAACAACATTTGCTTTTAAAGAACCGACACACCTCTGCAGTGTAATATTGTTTTTTATTACAATACAAATTATTTTATTTTAATACTATTATGTTGTGTGTTATTTTTTTATTATTATTTTTTTTTAATAAAGAAACTAATACTATAAAAATAAGTTACAAAATTCAGTTTCATAACAGTTCAGTTCATAAGTTTAGATTCATTTTTTTTTTTCATAAGTTGCGAAACTTTTTTGGTTAAAAAACTTGAGAAATTAAACTCAAGACAATATGCTTAGCTTTTAGCTTTTTGAAATATTTTCAAGCCATAAACTAGTTAGAGCCAGTAAAGAAAGAAGCTTGAAGAAGAAAACTATTAGTGTTCAAAGATGGTCTTGTGGGCAAAACGGGAGTTTAACTTTGATATAATAAATTAATGTATTAATAATTGAATTATAAACATTTTATTACTTTGAATTATAACGCAAAGCACCACAGATGCAACACTTAATTAGCCATTGAATAAGTGAGAAAACATTTCCGAGTCATTAATCTATAATAGAAGCAACTACAAAATAATAATGAAAATATACGACTAAGAGACCGTTGACTCTTAATCTTGTACGAAAATATACTAACGAAACAGACCCATAATTTGAATTGTTGTTTGAGTATTATTAATTTATATTAAAGCAACAAATGTTTATAAATGCTCTTTGAAAGTTTTATACCTTTTACCGTTTTGTTAAAAGCTTAATATTAAGAAATGGCTTGCGTATCATTGTAATTATTGTAATTTCTACGAAATACTATTAAGTGAGCATATATTGCGCGAACTAACGCCAGAACCAACTTCAGAGATCGACAGTTGTTTGATATGGACTCTATCCATATGAAAAACTAGCTGTTGCATGCGACTGCGCCTGCGTAATTGTATAAAATATAGCCTATGTTACTCGCTAATAATGCAGCTTTCTATAGGTGAAATAATTATCAAAATCAGTCCAGTAGTTTTTGAGTTTATTCATTACAAACATACAAATATTCTCTCTTTATAATATTAGTATAGATATAGTAAATAACTCGAAATAATTTGTATGTATTTATTGTTTCCTTTGTGATTTTATTTACTAATTAGTGTCTATATGATTTTTCTCTTCTAAATTCTTTATTAATAGAATTTAAATAAATACTTTTATTACACATAAAATATTAATTCTTTGATTTTGAAACTTAATAATTACTCCTCCTAAAAAAACCTTGTTTTTTTTTTGGGCTCACAAATACAATAAGCATCACAACGTAATTAAAGTCAGTATTACTAACCCCACATAAAAGTAATATTTACGAAACAACTATTTAATAACGTACCAGTGCTCTCCAACAACAGTTCCTACAAAAATAACACAATTAATCCCACGGAATTCCATTATTATTATTATAAGTTTGAACTGGAACGGGCATATTGAAGTTCACAAAAGGATACTCTTCTTCCAAACGAATGAATTTTGTATAACGAATCTGTGACTCAATTCAGAAGAGGCAGCGGATGTTTGACATTGGTCGGTGTTGACAGTTTGATATACAATAACGCAGAAAAATATATTTAATTATTATATAACTAGTTTTATCCCGCGAATTTATACACTTAAAAAACCCTTGTCCATCAGTGTTCAATCTTCCGGCATTATATAACTTTAACAAACATCTATTTGTTTAGTCATTTAAATCTTGAAAGCGTAAAAAGAATGCAGAGTTATTTTAATAAAATAATTAGTCAATAGTCAAATATTATGAATAATAAAGAATATTATTAATATGTTGCTAAGTGATAAACTCGAGAAAGACTGGACCAATTTAACGATTTTTTTTCCAAGTATTCGTTCAAGAAAATTTGGATAAAAAATCCCTTCGAAGCCGTGGGCTTGTTAAAAAACCCATTGTTAAAAACCTTATCGTTTCTATTTATTTTTAAAATCCACTTAACTGCAAACTTTTTCCTTCGTTTTCTTTTCTCTATTATACATTTTTATAACTTGGACCACACAAATATAAATGTAAGGGCTGCTTGTAACAATGCATTCTTATTTTGCACGTGAGTTGGCTCATAGTATCGATCAAAATGATTTATTTGAATAGAATGAGCGTGATATTTTTTTCTGTTCAATGTAGGCTTGTATAATGTTACTTAGATAGGAAATCTTTTCTTATGTAACCTTAATCTAAAGGTGTGGAAATAAAATTGCCTTTTTTTTAGAAGGCGACTTGCGATGCTATTTTTCTGAACACAGTCTGTTTATCAGTTTATTCTTTTGTAACTGTTATGAGTAGGTACCACATTTATTTTTTATAATTTACAAGATGCAATTTTTTTCTGCAATTTTTTCTCGTTGATCGCTCTTTCGATTAATAATCGTATCAAAATCCGTTACGTAGTTTGGAATAAGTGAGCGGACAAACAGACAGACGCGGACAGCGTCTTCTTTTTATAATAATATATAGGGATTATTCATTTATTATGAAAATTAAAATATGCGAATAACTATAGTAATCAGAAGTTAAAAGCAAGTCACTGAACTTCTATTTTCGTAATACATATAAATTGACTGTAAAGTTTAATTTAATATAACCGAACTAAATTCCTTTAGTCAAACCCGCGACATTGGCTGCGATAAATCTTTTATTCCATCTTTATAGCTCACGTATTTTTGGCAGGAGTTGAATTTTTCTTTTTAAATGTTCCCTCAGTACTTCTTTAAGTATCCTATGGCCTTTATATTATAATTACCTATTTCTATTATTATTTCTATTATAATTATTACTTCAATCACCTGATTAATAATGTCTATAAATTACAACAATACATAATTCAAAATGAAATTAGTTAATGACCTCACAAATGTAATCAGACTTCAGACATAAATATGTTATCAGAAACTAATTTAAAATAATCAGTTGGAAAATCTGTAAGGGAGGGCGGACCCGTCTGTCCGTCCACCACCCTGTCCTATTCACAAAATGTTGATATAAAAGATTAAACCAACGATGCTCAGATTACATTTCTCTGATACAATTGTGTTTTTGAACGACAATTCGATTTGCTTGGCTCTATTATTTTGTTTTTAGTTCTATTTATATTATGTGCCCATTGTTGAGTACCACGAGGTGCATGTTGAGTTTTCTATGGTTTTTTTATTTATAAGAAACGTCTCATAGTGCATTACATAATTATGCGTAAATACTCTATGGGCAAATTAAAAAAAATAATAAAATATTGTACACCAGCTGTTGCACGCTTCTTCGCCCGCGTAACTTTATTATAAAATATAGCGATAACATAGCTTTCTATAGGTCCAGTAGTTTTTGAGTTTATTCATTAAAACATACAAATCTTCTCTCTTTATAATTTAATATAGAAATATACATATTTACAGGAATGATAAAAATTGTCAGTGTAAGAAAAATTTGGATTTTTCTAAGATTGAATTAAGATTGTATCTCGCCACAATTTTTATTAAATACCTCAACATTGTCTATATTGTTATCTGTATCTCTACATTTATAAATTGAAATCGTTGCCCGCGTCTGTCTGTTTCTAAACGATTTTTAATTCGCGAATTTTGATACGGTTTTCACTAATGGAAGATAATCGCTGCACCATCACATAGATCAACCAATTGATTATTCTTCAAAATTTCGTAAAGTGTTTCATCATTAGTACAATATTCTTCAAAATTCCTTGTTGGTTATCCTAGAATTTACATTAAAAATCTATAAATGTACCTTTGTATAATAATTCTATTCCCATCTTTACGAGCTATTATGTATGTAAAAACAAAAGTATTATAGTTATATCTAATCATTTTTCCAAAAAGAAACAAATGAAATTATTACTTAAAGTTACTTAAATTACTTAAAATTACTTAAAGTCGCGCAATAACAAATGAAATAGCTTATTGCGCGACTTTAAGTAATTCCCTGAATAAAATGAATTTATTATATAAAATACTTACTTAACTGACACTAAGATATTCTTTTCAGTACCTTTCGCAACACTGTAATAAAATTAACTTGATTCAAGACGGGTGTGCATTACAGTTATTAAAAATAAGCAAAGTTTTCGAGTAATTAGTTAAATAAGGGCCTCTTACACCAACTACAAGTAAAGTGTTGATTAAGTTACTTTTAGAAATAATTTTATGTTTTATTAAATTATGCACTCGGTTTACTGCATGCTTCGATAGGCTTTTTTTTTATTATTTTTATTTTAATGTTTGGGAATTTTACTGTACAAACAAAGGTATATCAACTCCATCATTCCCTGTGACACTTTAGTCAGAGATGGTGATATTTTTCGTAAAAGTATAAGAAATTACTTTTACACTTAAATGGAGCTACGTTGTTCCATCAGAAGAGAAGAGTTGTATTTAATTAAAGTATAAATGTTACTTTGAATATAAAATGTTATACTTACCTATAGAAAATATATAATTGGACGTTCATTATTCATTTGGCCTCAAGGCTCTTTAAAGATGAAATATTTATCTGAGATTACCTTGAAGTTTATGACTAGCGGATAAACTCTCTTTGAAATTTTTTATAAATGTATATTGTAATAATTCATTCATAGTTATTCCTTTATCAATAGAATCTGTATATTAATGTTCCTGTTCAATATTAAGAGTCAGAGAGCTTTAGTTTTTTTTTTTTGTATAATTTCTAATAATAAAATTATTATTATAATTTGTAATAGAAATATAGGTCATATTTGTTAAGATGTTTTGATTTTTTGTTAAGTATATATAATCAATATTCATACACACTTAGTACAGTAATTGTATGAAGTACTTACTAGCGCGACTTCATACGCGCTGTAGTTCGTTTTTTTTTTAATAATCAATGTAAATCTAGGTAATAAACTATCTGTGTGCTAAATTTCATGGAAATCTGTCAAGCCTTTTCTGAGATTAGCGTGCAACCGACATAAATTATACAATCTAATTTTTTTTTTACTTTAAGGATCTTGGTGTTTCTAAAAGCGACCCTGTCATAGAGTAAGACGTCAGTTCACTTACTACATTTCAACATAAAGAAACTTAATTATTAACTTTTCAAATGAACTTTTTAAAGTTGGCTCTGTTATGGATGTGGAAAGTAGTGGAAGGGTTCCGCAGTCATATGGGCAGCCCGTCTGGTGGCAGTAACCACCTATAGTGAGTGAGTAGGTGATACCAGAGCCCATTTCCTTATCCACCTGTTTGTGGCGTTGCTTGTGTTATATGTGACGGTAAACCTCTACCTCCAAGTGGACCGTCACCCTGTCTGTCGACTTTAACATAAAAAAATTAAACTGTAGTTTCAACAAGTTTAGATGTGTAATATATTATCAAACCTCTGAAGGCTTTATAGATGCAGTCGACGCGTGGATTACGAGTTGTTTCATAAATAATTGTTTGTATATGTACGGTCAAAACAGATTTTGAGGACTAATACCACAAAATCACGCATGGCAAATCACTCAAACAACACGAGCGCGTTGCAATCCATGCTCCGTCCACGATACATTTGACATAAATAATCCCAACACCGATATACTCGTACTCTGCTAATCCCCATAAATCGAAATAACCGAAAGGCTGTTCCGATAACACGTATTTACTATTTCACCACAATTTGTTCCATATTTTTTATCAATTCATATATTGGAATTTGGTTGGATATTTCTGTTTGCTTTAGTGTTATTCTATATATTTCTGAAAAGCAATTTGGAGCTTTTCATTTCATCATGGAAAGGAGTATTTTTGTATGCCAATATTTTATACTGTGTAGAGATGACTAAAGTTTGTATATTCTTCCTTCCTTCCTTATCCTTACATATTATAAAACAAAGTCCTTCGCTGCGTTTGTCTGTCTGTTCGCGATAAAATCAAAAACTACTGAACCGATTTTCATGCTGTTTTCACCAATGGATAGAGTGGTTCTCGAGGATGGTTCTCGAGTCGCGGGCACCAGCTAGTTTATCATATTTATTACTTATTATTTATTATTTATCGCTTATTTACATTTTTTACATTATTATATTACTATATTTTATAAATATTTATATTAATACATAAAAATAATTAAATCACGTGCATGCTGGGAAGGTAGGGGCGTGGAGGAAACTAATTGGCCAAAAAAAAATAACCAGACGGATCCAAACTTATTTATAAATACAACGGTAAATTGATAAATTCAACTAACCTATTAATATCTTCGTAGTCCCGGCTTCGTATGATAAAATGGGAACATGAAAAGTGATATTATAATGCCATTTGCACTGTCACTTAATGTCAGTTAAAATAAGGGTCATTTAAATTTGAAACTCTACTTAAATTTGTTTTTATCACGCTAAGTAGGACGGGCCTATTAGTAAAGATGAAATAACATTAAAATATTTATTTTTAATAACATTAAAATATTAAAAAAATCATTAGATCAATTAAATTACTAAGCTTAAGTAGCTTTAAGCTTTAATTAGAATAAAGTTTAATTATTAATGGTAATAATTAATAATTATCTTCAGCTGGTGAAGTCGACAATCTTTTTAGTTGTAACTTTCTATTCTAAACTAAAATGTAGACCACACAATAAAGCTACTTCAAAACAGTCTATGCTGCAGAACGAATACGTGAGCTTATCGAAGTTGTTAACGTGAGAGTAGTTTGTTTTAGTTTATTTTCATAGTGTATTGATCTACGTTGTTATCCTTGGAGCAATGCTACATACAGTTTGGCATACTATACCGATTTAATTTCGTGTCGCATTAAATAAGATTTTTGCTTTCTACAAGCTCTAATTAAAAGTTCCTCTAATAGAGAAATACCATAAAATTAATATTCTAACTGAAAATTTATATTCTAATTGAATATATTCTATATTTATAAAGAAATATAAAAATATGTATCAGTGTAAATTACTAGAAACCCCAATATTTTAGAACATACTGTATAATTGTTTTATTGAATATAAAATGACGTACCATTTTCTTAATAAATTTTAATAACAAGTTCTATTTTGATTACCTACCTAGTTTTTATTTCAAATTAAAATTAATTGATTTTTTATTATAAAAACAAATTAATAAGTAGGTAAAATTCTCCTTTATTTGACTTCGCTTTTTGTCTATTTATTGCATTTCAACCCTAAGCTCTAATTATAATACTCAAACATCGTGGAGAATGAAAAAAAAAAAAACTTTATTATTTTCAACACTACAGTAGACTAGCCCTTCTATGGTCATTTAAAATACAACGACAGAGAAGATTATGCTTTATTGCAAAGTATTAAGATAGATTTTCCTTAAAATGGATTGAATCTTATTAACATAATTTCATATTGTAGGGTGCTGTGATTTCTAATATTATATTTTGATTCTTAGTGAATGAGGAGTCGTATTTCGCATTAATGTATAGGATAAACCCCGCCCGTGGCTACGTTCCATTATTCTTTTTTTTGTACGGTAATACAGTACTTTTCATAAATAATGTGGATTACAATTTGAACATCGTCCTTTCATTTTATACATTTCAAAGTAGATTATTATATAAATCATCTGTATATATAACGAAAATGTTCTCATCTTGTGTAATTGCTATGGGGAAACACTAAACTCCCGTCGACAGTGAGCGACAAGTTAATTTTTTTAGGCACATCGTGGACTTTTGGGTTTGGGGAAAAAAGAACTATTTGTGAAGCTAAGTTTTGACTTTTGATGTGCAGTTTTTTTCTACGTTAACAGTTGTCATATAACTTCTTTCAAAATAGGTTTCTGGTTAGTAGTATTGGTATGGATATGGACAATATTTGTTTATATTTTATATTTTCAATATACTTTGAATGTTATTGATGTTTGAAATCAATTAATTTATCAAATAAACAATGTTTTGTTTTCTCTGTACTTTATATAAGAAATAATATTCCAAGTGATGCAAGATTTAATATTAATATACGACGAAAAATAAATTTCGTCGCAATGCATGAAAATTATATTGGGTAAATAACTTGCATACACGATGTCAGTGATACAGAAAAGGATACAAAGTAACTTATATTTAGAAAAAAAAATACTATATGCCAGTTATCCTCTAAAAATTTAAAATTATAAACCACACGGCCACAGCTAAGAATTCAACCTCTGATAAAAATAATTATATGATAAATAAAGATTTTAGTCAAAGGGGTAGACGATGTCGCAGGTAAAAGCTATATATAGTTAGATATAATAATAATCGTACATATGTGGAAAAACACCTACACTAAAAAAATGAAATAAATTAGAAATATGTGCATGAAAAATTAAATACACACGATATCACACGCCGATCATTTAAAGTAATCGTTTGCAATAAAAAATAAAATATTGGATATTAGGCTGTAATGGTTTTCGATCAGTTGATATATTTGTGTCCCGAAACTACGATATGTATGTCTACATCATATTATGGATTTATAAAGTAATTTGGGCCTATGTATGCGTCGCATTATAAATTTTAATATTGGAGGAATTATGCTTATCTAAGTACTTAACAATTAAGTAGATAAATAATTTTCAATAAGCTTAGTAGTTTTAGAGATATAATATTATAATATTATACTAATATTACAAAGAAGTAAAGTTTGTATGTTCGTTTGTTGACATGTAGAAATTCTTTCCACATCCTTAATCCTGATATATTCCTTGATCATAATATTCCTTTAATCCTAATGCAGTGGCATATTGGCAGCGCACTTACAGCACTTGTGGCGTTGTTTCTGTTAAAGGCGACGGTAGCCACCACTAATCAAATGGACCATCAGTCTATCTACCGGACTTAACACAAAAAAAATCTAATAAATAAATTAGTATATAATATTTTTATATTATTCACATGCTCTTTCTATAACTTCATAATGGTTGTTACGCAGTCATTTTTATCTGGCATGGCATTTATGGCAGTCTTTTTAATAATAGATTATTCTGACTAGTTAGTTTTATAATCGACACTATAACTATAACTAAATCTGAGATTGCTTTTTTATATGATGGTCGAAAGGCTGGCAGACGGTCGCTACAGTCGCTTATTCACCTTGATAACCCGACAGGATAAGGTCGAGGTATAGGATAATGATATTCCTCACCAAGAAAGATCAGTAAATGTGCTGTTATTTTTTTTAAAGTCCTTAGAATAAAAAAGTTTGTAGTTATTATGTAAGAATTAAAGGTGTCACAGACAATTTGCTTTCCTTAAATAAATATTTGCGTATATGCAGACAGTATTTTTTAGTTGGCTCTATTTCATTCAATCTTTTTTTTGCAAAAAAAAAATATACAAAAGATTTAAGATCATTGTAACATTATATTAAGTATTATAATACAATAACCACTCATAGACCCTCGAGCATAATAAATAAAGTTTGTTCATTGTCCAATAATTGTAAGTGTAAGCAAAGAAGAAAACAATAGGAGACGGTGTCTGCAATAAAAGCACTTCAAAATACAAAAGACAATGAATGCATTTTGACATAAGAATAAGAGTAGGTACTTCAAATTTTCCTTTTACATCGCATTTTTAAGAGAAGGCAAAAATGTTTTGGGCATTTCTTAATGAAATTGCTTCACAGTTAGCCTTCACAGAGAACACTTTAAGAAGCCTTTACTTATCATTAGAATCTTATGGGAATATAATAATATGACCGGAAATCCATGAGAGGTATCCATGATAGTAATCAAGGTGATCGTGTTGAGTCAGACAGTAAATTTTTTATCTTATAAATCTTAATTATAAGGTTATGATGTAGGTATCTTAACATACATAATCTTGTAAGTCTATAGAAATAGGAAATACTAGGTTTTCAATGTATTTCGGTTTTTTTTTTATTATTTTTTTTTTTATTTTTTTTTAGGAAGAACAGAATAGGTCCAGCCTTTCTCGAGTTTACGCTCTTAAAAACATATTTACGATAATATTTGTTTATTGTAGATTGTGTTATTGCTCGAACTGTCGGTCTGCATGCGCGTGCGTTTATTGACATCTGTCGTATCTGCAAAACATTGCCTTTCTTGCTTCCTTATTTGTAACCCAAATTTGCTATTGGAGGTCCTGCTCATACCTGCCCATGTTATGAGTACATCTGCTAGATAAAGAATACAATTTTGTTTGTTACACAATACTCGTACACAGCTGGCTGAGTAAAATTAAATACCTACAATATTTGCGATGTGCGTGTGTTTGCTTTAATTTCTATTTATTAATCCTAATTAATCCTAGTGTAAGTTTTCTTCATAGTCTTTCGCGTTAGGATTTTTTTTTGAGGATATTTAGCATTTATGTGTCAAAATTAGGTTTTTATTAAATGTACTGTACATTGGTGTATAGGGATGAAACAAAGAAATTAAGGAGTTAGGAAATAGAAAAAAGATATATTATTATATATCATTATATAATATCATTATTTCTTATTCTAGTACCATTTACTAACGCACCGAAACACAAAATCACATATTATATTATATTTAAAGGTGGTCTTTTGTAAGAAGGTAGTTACTGTGGTGTGGTGTGGTGGCCCACAGATGTTCCAGTGAGTCGCCACAATAGGATTAGGGATAGGTGGAACTTCTAATATTGCTGTCCTTCACACTTTCACAAAGAAAAGATGAAATGTCAAAAAAATTACTGTTCACATCTGTGTGGTTATATCTATTACACAGTAATATCAAAGTATAATAAGTCACTGTAAAGAGGCCCTCGAAGAAATACTTACCTAAGTGCTATTGATCTACAATCCTTAAAAGAAGACGTAATATTTATTGCTCCACTCCAAGTTGAAGCGAATTTGTATTGTGTCTATAATATTCCTTGATTTGTGTTTGCATAGACAATGAAAGCTTTACTCAGAAAGGCACTCATAAAATTGTAATATAAATACTTAAAGAAGTATCTTTCTTTGGCTTTAAATATTTTTTTAAGTAAATTAAATGTCTCTATGAAAAAATCCTACTTCATAGTGTCTAATTAATTCGTCTACTATTAAGTGGACTCACCCTGTCTTTAACGTGAATTATCGTTTGTAATAAAGTAATTAGTAAAACTTTCCAAAAAAATGGTTATTAATCAACAAAGATATAATACATGATCCAATGTGAGGTTAGAACAAAACGAAGGAGTTTCTCGTACTGAAGTAACATGAAAACAACTATAGAGACCACGTATTTCACTAACTCCCTGCAGCGGCATTTCAAAAATAATACGGTCCAAATGAGCTATTTTGCAATATTACTTATATTGTGTGCTAAATTTCAAATTGTAGATAAGAATTTCAGATAGGAACGAAACGGCGAGTTCAAAGCTAGAGGAAACAGAAAATAAAATCGACAAAATTCACCCTCAAGTTTATGATCACAGATAAAATACATAAAATTTGTCGAACCTATCCTTTGTTTCGATAACTTCCCAATACTCCCTAATGCTATGAAACGATGAGTCATATCTCCAACACCTGTCCCCCATAATGTTATTAAGGATACACACTTTGTGTTAGTAGCTTTTATGTTTGATTAACTCGCATACAGGGAGTTGAATGTGTGAATAATTTTTGAAATTTGTTTTATTCTTGCAACGTAACGGTGATGTTTTAATTTTCAAGCACAAATTATTTTATTGCGTGAGAGAATAATTTTTTTTAAAACGAGCCCATTGGTCGAGTGGTTAAGTTAACAGTCTGGATCTGCCAAGTAGTTGCAGGGCGCCCGTCTGGCAACAGTAACCATCGCCTTACAGAAGTCAACCGTGAAATAACAGCATTTGTGCTTTAATGTTTCGGTGCGTGAGTAAGGGTTTCTATACATATAGTCGGGCCGAAATTTTTCATTCGGCAATGTCTACCGCCCGGCTGTCGACACGGCTATAAGTATAGCAATTTGTCGAACGTTCATCTACACATATTCGATTCTACCGCCCGGCTATGCCGGCCCGACTATATGTATAGCAACCCTAAGAGAGGACAAAGCCCTATCCCATTTTCCTAACCCCATTCCCTTGACAGTGGATCCAGGCTGCTTTTGATCGGTCAATATGGTAATTATGTCATGTAGTCCACATTTCAACACACATAGAAAAGGTCTATGCCTAGCATTGATATGTGTTTAATAATATAATATACAGACTGATAAAATTTAATGTACACCGATTTAGGCTAAAAAAGCCACTTGTTTTTTCAACACGACAACACTGAACCAAACCGAAATACCTTTTATAAGTTTTATAAATAAGGATAAAATCCTTGTCAATGTTCGCGAAAGTCTTTATCTCGTAACGGTATTGTGGCGTCCACTCGCCGCTCCGTTTTTCGGGTTCCACGCCCCGTCTAGGGGGTGAGAGGCGTCCAGTCCTCCAGTGTCATCCCGCTTTCGGCCCGGGGCGTACGTGTTCGTATGTTCTTGTTGAACTTTCGAGTTCGCTCATTCGATAACTTAACCGAAAGTTACTCACGCTAATTGTGGTTATTATTTTGTGCGTGATCAAAAGGAAACTTGGGACAAGTTTTGCGAATTTTCGGGTAAGTTCTTTTTTTTTTTCATACACGTGATCACGGGTGTGCGTGTTTTGAAGTTTGTCGGTTGTTTATCATGTTTGTGTGGGTATTAACATAATATTGCAATAACAATATCAATGTTTCCCCTTTATCGTAATGGTAGGTAGCGGTTCTATATTTATGACTCTTTCAAAATACTTATTTTACATAATATTTATATTGTTGTATCTTTTACAAGCGATACAAAGCGCCACGGCTTCACGCGAACTTAGATATTAGGTAATAAGTAATAAATGTCATTAAAAATTAAGTTGTAAAAATGGTAGCCACGTAAGGGTACATTTTTTTGATATTTTTTTTATGAAATATCTTTTACATACCAATTACTAAAGGAGTAAGAAATTTATTTAAATTGTTAAAATTGCATCAGAATTTATGGCGCCACATTGAAATAAATGTACAAAATTTTAGTGTCTTTCTATTACAGTAAAAAACAAAAATATTTAATAAAAATATTTAAAAATGTGTTAGTATTTTAATGTATCGAATTAGATTTTTTTATACATATTTCTATGTTTCTGATGTGTCGATCTTAAAACTAGATTCGCTGTATTTCTAAAAAAAATATCGTCAAGTAAGACATTAAAAAAAACATATTAGAAAACGTGAATATTGTTTCGTGATTTTGCTTTTTTTGTGTTATCAATATGTGCAGAAAAAATTATAACGCCACAACGCAACGCCACGACGAAATGATCAGATTCATGCCAGTGAACGGAATTGATGCATTGTTAGTCCTGCAGTAGCAGGACTAGATCCACAGTACAATCCACAGTAACGTGCTTATATGAGTTACTAGTATTACTTTTTTTTTCAACGTTGGGAAATCCTCTTAAGGAAAAGCATGTGATTATTTTAAAATTTTTTGTGCATTGGCAGATTTCCACAGATTCACACCACTTTTAAATTTTTCTATTTCGGCTATTAAAATTTTCTCTATATTTTAAAATCTATTTTATTATATTTTATTATTTTAATATGTGACTTTTTTTTAAATAAAATAAATAACTTCGTAGTCACTTGGCAACTTCATAAAATAACCAACATTCTTTATGTTTTGTGACACGCTACGTGACCAATAGACCTGCAGCAAGATTAACAGCGCGCAAGTGTGGCCACCGTTTTAAACCTTGCATTGGTTCTCTAGGTGGTTTGTGGTTCTCAATTATTTATTTATTTATTTATACCTATTTACAGTCGAGTAGACTTTAAAACCTAATATGCACCTACCTATATACCAATAACAAAGCAATACTTATATTAATAGAAAAGGATTCTTTCAGTTTAGATGTCGTCATCATACTTCGAAACTCATAAAATAAGGATATTAGAATTTCTTAAAGTAACCTTGAACAGTACTAAAGTGCGCAGCATAGTACTAATTGTATGGCCTCCTATACTCTTCAGACCAGGAACAATGCTCATTATAAGTATACTTAATCTATCAGTACGACTTTGCAAAGAACTTCAAGATCCAAGGAACACAATAATGTCACATGGCATGCTATATAGCTTTATAGCAAGTAGCGTGATGCGAACAAGATACGATGCATTTCTATATAGCCTTAGTCTGAAAAATTTACGCGAAAAAACACCACACATCTATTGTAAATTAATGGTGGTTTTTGTTATCACAATAAAAACAAATATCAGTCTGTTTTAGAAATGTGAATAGGGCTTTTGTTTCGTATATAAATCATCAAGCTCTTTATACTAACTTACCTCAATCTTACAATAACGTCAACGCCGCTGGTGTAGGCGTAGGCTGTCGATGCTAAATAAAACATTACGAATGTACCTACCAGAGAAACCTGATCCGCAAGTTTAAAGAGCATTAAAAGTTTAATAAAATGCTAGGTTTTGTACACAGTTACGCCAATAAAAAGTTTTAAGCTATCCTTGATAGTTTCGAGTTTTTTGTTAAAGTATCTTACTGTTCACGCGATTTAGTACGGGCTATAGTTATTTTTTTAAATCGCACTGGAACCCAATATTTTTTAAAGATGAAATGTATCAATCGAAAAACATTCAGGCAATACCAAATTTTATCCAAATCCGTTCAGCCGTTTGCGTGATCGAGTAACAAACATACAAAGTTTCGCATTTGTAATATTACTATTTGGTGCCCGCAACTTCGTCCGCGTTGAAAAATGATAAATATAACACCTGATACAATAATATATAATATTAGTAGGATATGTAACTCTAATAATAAAATATCTATAAGCAAATTTATAACAAGACCTGTTAAGAAACATCTTAGCAAAATCTTAGAAATGTTTTAGCAAATCATAGTTACACTTATGACTAGTTTTTACCGCGGATTGACACGTGAAAAGTTAAAGCAGGTTGTGGCCACAAAGCTTAAATTTTCTCCATATCAAATATCATTAAAACGTAACAAACGGAGTTATTACTTTAGTGTGTAAAAGCAACCTTGAGTTTGAGGCTACGCTTTAATTAAAAACCTGTATTATACATGCAACTGTATTGTACAAGGTGTAAGTAGAAGAATTCCTACCGGTTTCTTTATGATGGGAATCAACATTACGAGCTAGTTGCAAATATTGTGCCATAAATAAAATCCTACTACGTAAATGCGAAAGTTTGTAAGAATGGATGTATGGATGCGCTGATATATTAAATACATAATAATGCAGATAGTTTATTTACAGGATTAACATATAGGATACTTTTTATCCTGGTAAAATGTTAGGTTTCCGTGAGATCGTCTAAAAATATTTTTAAAAACTGGGCGCCACCGTTGTCACAAGCCGTGATAAAGGTTTATTCCACTAGGAGATGTTTTAAGATTTTTTGAGGTGTTATATTTTTCAACGCGGACGAAGTAGCGGGCACAAGCTAGTGAGTTAATATATAATACTAGACGACGGTGGAATATTTTCGTATAAATTATTGGCTTTTGCCCGCGACTTCGTTTGCGTTTCTTTTTCTTGGGTTTTTGAATATTTCTTCAATCATAAATGCTTATATTTTTTTATTTATAGATACCTCAATAACAGTCCTTTTTTTCTGGATGAAAGGTTCCCCAAGTGCTTTTCTGAATCCCTGATAACGCAACGCGTATGCAAATCATTATGATCGATTGATTAGTTAAGGCGTGAAATCCCAACTAATAAAAAAACTCAGTTTTGCATTTATAATATTACTAGTTGTGTCCGCGACTGTGCGCGCTGTAATTAATTTTTTGAAAAATTCTAAAATTTTTCAAGGATAAATGATAAATGGTATCAAGGATAAATGGTCATAAATTCAGCCGTTTTTGCGTGATTGAGTAGCAAACATCCAAACATAACCAACTTATCCATTTATAATATTATTAGAATTGTTAGGATGATATATAATACGTACAGAAACATATCGAAGATACATTCAGAAACTTTGTTTGTGAACTCTTAAAGTTGCTCTACTGTTGGACTACCATTTATCCTCAAATGACAGCGAAACTTGCATTGTAATACAGCATAATTTACATTGAACATTAAATTATTATTATCAAACAATATTTAAACATACATTATTAATAATTCTTAAGAAAAATGTGTTACCCACATTAATTAAACTGGTAAACCACAGATTACAGAGAGATTGTAAATGACGATACTTTAAACTAATACCTATTAGTTTCGGTTAAGAAACACATTTTAAGAAAGTAAAAGAAAACACACTTAGAATTTTACATCTATTCCATATTTCATTAAATGAGATCAATGGTTTAACTGTAAATAAGTAACTGACAGACGACTTCAAGTTAAAATAAATGATTATGGTAATTTTTCATTAGAACGGAAAGGTTCACTAGAACATATATTACAACCATTGTATAAAAACAAGATTAATACCTAATCTTCAATTAACATTTTTATAATTTTGCACATAATATCTGAAAGGTACAGTGAAAACTAATTATTTTACTAAAATAAACAAACTTTATGAACAGTCGCATTTTGCAATTGTAGACATTTTCTATTACTCACGATCCCTTTTAATGGAAATCCCAAGAGGTTTTTTACTTTACTTTTCTTTGTCCCTAACAAATAGCGTCGTATAGTAAAGAGACGGTTTTTATTTTGGGAATTTTTTTAAAGAATTTCATTGTCAGTGGTCTTCAGGACGAGCGGAGCTCAACACCAATTAGTGTCAGTCGTTTATTAGTTCACGAAGCTTCCGAGTGGGTGTACCGGGTACCCCTCTTAGGGTATGGTCCAAGTTAAAAGATTTCTTTTAATGTAGCTTAAATACTTATTTAGAAAATTTATCGTTTTTGAAAAAGAAATTAAGAGGACATATTTTCTTAAAAATTTTAAGTAAGCTAACAATTACCTATATATGTAATAAGTTAACCTTTTAATAAGTTACCCTTTAATAGTTATATTAACTTTATCTATATCATTTCTGCTTACGATACTGCAATGAATTTGTGTAATTATAACTGAGTGAAATAAATAAATTATAATTGTATTTGAATTTAGTAAAATAATCAATAAATGAAGCTTAAATTCGAATCATTTAACTGTTTGAATCATGAATGTGTTTTAACTGGGCTATAGTGTAACAAACAAACTTTCCATTACAATTATTGGTAATAATGAAAATAGAGACAGTATATGTCTAGCATACTTATAAAGCCTATGTTACATATTTCATTCGAAAATATTTCCGCCTTCGCTCCTAATTTGCAGCTACATATTCAGAGGTTTGACGGAATCGCTGTCTATTTCGCTAAAAGACAGCCTTCAAGCTATCGCTAGTGGTTGGGAATTTTCATGTGCATTCTCCATTTTTAAACAAAGTTTCTTGCCAGCTTTTACGCCAATTATTTTAAAATACACTCAAAACTTTAATGCACTTGAGAAGATCGTTCTCATTTATAACAATTTGTACATCGGTCCCAGTATAGTATATAAATGGGCACAATAGATTTTATTTGAATCGTAAGTCACAATATTAGAATATTATCTATACTAGCGACCCGACCGTGGCTTTGCTTTGATGAATTTTCTTTCTGCAAATTATACGGTGAAAACCGTATGAAAATCCGTTAGTTGGTTTAGAAGTGTATAAAAAAGAGACATATTTCAATACTCTAACATGTAACATATAAAATTGCATTTTTGAAGTGAAAACTTCTTTATAGGCGCGTTGGGCATTTTTGAGATGGGAAAAAATTTAACTCGCGACACTGTTACCGGTGTGATTATTCTTCATCTAAATCTAACCTTAAAGTTAAATTAATGACCATAAACATAAATTTGAGAGCAACAAAGGAGTATTAACTCATTACTCAAGTTTCTCCGTTTACTTAATAAACATAAGTAAGTAATTGCCTTAAGTGAAAACTTGGTTTGAGGGCCGATCTCCGAATTCAACTTGAAGCTGGGAACTTTTTCTTAAGAAATCCGTGTATGTATTAATTATTATGTAGGATAACAGTACTTGGGTACAAGAGAAAAGCTTCGTTACTGGACTTTTGTAGATTGTAATCGAATTCCATTATTTTTTATTTCTCATTAAATATATTGTTATTATATGTATTTGCCCTGCGCTTTCTGACATGGCATAAAAATAATGCCTTAGTCATCGAAATAATATATCTTATTACATAAGTATAATATAGACACTTAGAAGTTCAAATGCAGATGCAGACGCACCAAAGCCAGCTGCTATTAGTCCATCTAAGAAATAAATAAATAAATGTAGTTACAGTTCGTACTAACATACAATTGGCATATACAACAATGGCCAACACATATACAATGGCCCCATCATTTCTTCTGTTACTTCAAAGTTACCGGCTACTTAAAAATTTCAAAGCTTCTCGCTTTTCAAAATTTATGGCCTCGTTGTGCCATTGGAATGTGTTAATTATATGACGTAACTAGCTCGTGCTCGCAACTTCGTACGCGGTGTAATTCGTTTTTTGGAAATCCCCTAACGTTTTTCCAGGATAAAAAGTATTCACTAGTTTGATGCAGGTAATCATCAATACATAAGCGAAAACCGCATTCAAATCACTTAAGTTGTTTCTGAGATTAACGTGTACAAGCTCGGAGACAAATTGACAAAAATTTTAAAAAGTGCTTTTTTGGCCTCGGTAACGTATAACGTTTACAAATATACATAGATTATGTCAGATGCGAGACATAGTCAACTGTGAACTTTTCAAAGGTTATATTAGAGTGGGTTTAGTCCTTAGTCCTTTGTGATTTCCATAAATAAAACTCAATTGTTACTACTTAATTAGTCTAATATGCGAGAGTTGAAAGGCATTAGGTGTCTGAGTTCACAGATACCAAGTAATTTTCCTTGCAGGAAAGTAATTTTCCTCTATATTTAAACGCACTGTTCAAAGTTTGCCTTTGTCTGCAAGTGTGTTTTGGGGCCAATTCTTTATTCATCCATACTAATATTATTAATGTGAAACTAACTTTGACTGTCAATTTTGTGTACAAGTTCACAATAAACAAATAATAAGTCATGAGTCCAAAAGTACAATTGGTGTATTTAATATACTTAATTATAATTTTTAATTCAAAAGATATTTTAAGAATAACAACATCAAAGCGCGCGGGAATCATAAATTGTCCAAGTGTCCTTTCACAACTTCTCACTGCATACATACATTAAAAGAAATAAATTAACTTTCAGGACACTTACTTCCTCTACTGAAACTAGTTGTATTTATTATTACGGCGAACAAAGAGATAAAGAATTTAAATCACTAAAAAATAAAGTGCAAATTTGAGTAACTTATCGTTACGTTTAAAGAACCCGAATAGAAGGTTTTCCAGTGGCACTTTGCCAATCAGTCCGGATTGCACTTGAAAAGAACTGTTCAGCGCTTTAATTTCAGATATTTAATAATAGAATTGAACAAATATTTAACTTTATTGTTTGGGTTTTCCACATATTACTCAATATTTATTCATTTATTTAATTTGATACATGAAACACTAATATAAAACTAAAATACTTAGTTGATTTTTAAATAAGTATATTTATTTGTTTTATACTAAGTAAAGTAGGTACCTACCTAACCTACTTTACTATGCAAATTTAATAAATTTCACTGATCTTTGGAAGGAACGATAATATTAAACCGTCAAAGTAATATATATTTTTAAATCAATCAAAATCTTTTTCGTTTTATTTTTCTCCTCAATGAGTGTAAGTTTTCCCATACGAGTAATAGTAATATTCATCAAATACAACGCAGTCCCATATATTCCCATGAACAGTTCGTCGAATTGTAAATTTTGTAGACTTGCTAACCAACTAAACTTACACGGCTCAGGTATAACGCCTACTCAATACAACCAGGTAGGCAACGCGAGTTGAAAAGGCTTCGCTGTATTTAAAAAAAAACTCCGAAGGTCCCGGAGGGCAGGTAAATAAGCAATAATAAATGCCAGGTAGAAAACAGTTTTAGCGAGTTTATAATAGAAACACCCGGCTTTCTGAATGGTATGAATCAGTCCATTCAACGATTTTGAAGAGTGACTCATAGCAGAATCAGATAAATAAAATTCGAAATTGTAGATGTCTCTCAGACCAAATATAGACAGATTTTTGCGGATAACATAGTCAAACCGGTTTTATAAATATACTAACTGGTTCCCGCGAATAATATAAAACATACATATAACGCCTGATATCTTTATTGCTATTACACTTTTGCCAGGCGTTTAGTTTTCTTAATTTTAGATGATCTCTCAGGAACAGTAATCTCTGGATGAAAGGTACTATAATGTTCTTTCCAGTAGCCTTGACAACGTGTATGCAAACTTTCATTATGATCGTTTGAGTAGTTAAAGCGTGAAAAGGTAACAGGCAGACAGACAGACAAACAGAGTTACTATCACATTTATAATATTAGTATGGAAGTATGGATTAGTATGGATTATTTGCGTAGGCCGTTTACTGTATTGTTTTGTATTCAAAGCTATGACTTTGATTTTTAAATATTTATCAAAAAATTGTTTATTTTATTTTTTGAAAAATAGTTTTTCGACTCTTTGATTTTTCTTCGTCCAACTTTTCTCTTTCCAGCGACCTTGCCCATCATCACCAGCTGAAGCTGGATCATAAATAAAAAAAATATAAAAAAAAATTACTAATCTATTAGTAATCAGTCAATACGTGGTTATATTTCGGTAAGACATCATAGAATTTTAATGATTTAAAAAAAATTAATGTTATAAAATAAACATTTGCGTAGATTCTTATTTGATAATCTCTTCCCTGATGTTGAAGGATTATCTCCAAAACAACGTGAAAAACAAATTTTCTTAAAGGATTAGCATTTACCACGAAAAGTATAAGATTTCCTTATCCGAGTGATGAGGATCACGGGGATCAAGAAGTAATCCCACGGTGTGGAAACAGTGCTAATTGTGTTGAAGATGTGTCTAAACTTAGTAAATACATATCAACAAACACATTAATTAGATTTAAGGAACAAAACAATTTTATCACTATCGTAGTAAAATATAGTTTCTTATTATCTGTATAATATCGTCGAACACAAGAAAAATATGACAAAATTCAAAGACTATATAGCCTTTGATCTTATGGATTTCGAGTATAAGTATATTGGTGCAAAATTATCTAAATTCTCCAGTGTTGGAATGTCGAAATCCATAGATATTTTCGTCTTAATTTTATTTTATAGATAAAGTTATTATAGATAAGTTATAGATAAATTTATAGATAGATAAAAAACTATTAAAAAATTTAGTCAATACATATTTATAATTAATGCTACTTTAACATTGCTTTAAAAATCTATACTAATATTATAAAGAGAGAAGATTTGTATGTTTGTAAGAATATACTTAAAAACTACTAGGCCCCTATTAGCCAAGATGCAAACGCTTCAATTAACAATCTTTCGAATTATTATCTAAGTAATAGTATAGTTTTGTTAAAAATACAGGTACTTTTTAAAATGAGCTGTGAGATTTAAACTTCCTAAGCTATCGTCTGCGTCACAATTTTCGACGTGACTAAGATCGTGGTGACACTGATTTAAAATTTCTCTACTCGACGTTTGGAGCAGAATAAACATTTTGAAACTGTTTTTAACCTTTTCTCCTTTATCCGGATTTGCACTTCCTATTTCAACATTATTTAAAAACTTCAGCTTTACTCAACATTTTTTTATTTCTTTATTAGTAGTTATATCCGACTTTTTTATTCCTTCATAATTGTAATAATTGTAAATATGTATTCATACAGCACATTTGTAAACTGTACGGTTTTGCTTGTATTAATAGCCGTTTTAATATAGAAAAACATAATGTTTATATATTTTATACAAGTATAAAATATAATGTTTATATATATTATACAAGTATAAAATAAAACAAAAGAAAATTAAAAAAAAAATGTTTGCCCCAGAGACTGGTTGATGCGTCGTTATTCATTTAATGAAAGCCCGCGATGACACTAAAAATTCAATACCTAATAACCGTTTAGTTAGACGAAACAAAAAGCAACGTTTAAACTGGTGGATTTTTTGTTCCTCTCTTCTTAATTAATGTTGTCGTTTGCGAGAAAGAGCCCAATGATGTTTTTAATTAAGAACGTTGATGACAGGCTTGTGATGTGTAACGCTTCTTTTGTCGTATTGTTTACGTAATTGGTAACAAAAAAAAAAACAATAGAGACTTAATAACAAGGCAGAACAAAGAAGGTAATAAACATCAATAGGTCACATTTCTTTTATGTTCTCTCCTTTTTTTTTTTTCTCTTATTTTAATTTAAAATATATCCGCTCTGAACGTTCAATATTTACATCACTATGTACAGTCAAGTGTAAAAATATGTATTCAAAGAATGGTTTAATAAATATTTTTTGAAATTTTTTTTTTAATGTTAAGGTCGGCAGACAGACTAACGGTCCGCTTGATGGTAGGTGGCAACCGTCGCCTATAACACAAATAACGCAAGTTTCTGTTAGTGCGCTGCTAACTACAGTAGGATTATGGATAAAGAATTGGAAATCTGTTTGATAGCAGGTGCATATACTTGATATAAAATGCATATACCTTTTACTTGACTATCCATACTAATAATATTACTAAGTATCCATACTAAGTATACACTTTGTCAGGGATACAGGAAAGAACAAAGGAAAATATATTGTTCTTGAGAAATCATCGGAAAATATAAAAATTGTGGCGACGCCACCGTCACATCAGAAAGATGTCAGGCGCTATGTTCCTCATATATTTTCTTAGATGTTATATTGTGTACTAGCTGTTGCATGCGACTTCATCCGCGTAACTTTATAAAATAAAGCCGATGTTACTTCCTTATAATGTAGCTTTCTATAGGTGTAAGAATTTTTATAATCGGCCCAGTAGTTTTTGAGTTTATTCATTACAAACATAAAAATCTACTCTTTTTATATTAGTATAGATTTTTATTTTTCAACGGAGACGAAGTTGCGGGCACCAGCTTAGTGATCTATATTTTGTAAAACTCACAAGTACAAGCGATGAATTATTTTAGTATCTCTTAATTGAACAATGGAGGTATCTATGCTGCTATATTGGCTTTGAGTTGGATTTCAAAAGCATCGCAATTGATTAGGTATTTTGTTTATTTGAAACAACATAAAGATTGGTGTCAAGTTAAGAGCGCTTTAACCTTTATCGAATTTACACAGGAGTTTCATTAGTGAAACAGTCTTAAATTCACTAAATATCGATCAATTCGTTTTTTACAAATGGTGCGTTGTCACGTAATGTGTACCGGAACATTTGGAATCGACCGACCCTCGCCACAAATTAGGCTGAGTGCGGCACAAAGTAAACTTACCCATTCTATGTGTCGGTACTTTACCCGAAACGCATGCATTGATAGCGATAAAAATGACATTAATTACCCTAATTATACACTTGTTTTGAACGATTAATGACATAAACAAAATTGTTGTTTATATTAAATATATTGTGTGTAACAGATGTGGATCTATAAAATATATTAATAACTTCCTCTAGCCATTGTGTGTACCTTGAAGTGTATATTGAAAATGTTTACTTATAAGATTTTTATGGAAGCATTTTTACGGTCGAAGTCTCAAAGGCTTCTTAAAAAATAAGAGCTTCTCAAACACATAAAAGTTTTTAGTTAAATTTCGAGTCTGTGTTGTTTGATAATTAAGGATATTTTTATTTTATTTTTACAGAAGGAACAGTTCACAAATAACATATAATATGTGGATGAAATTTATCTTTCCTTAAAACCAATAATCGATTTTTACTAAACAAATCAGAAATAGATAAGTTTTGAAACATTGAAAATTAACATGAAAATCTCCGTGCGAAGCCGGTGGCGGGTCACTAGTCGAATAAATATCTAAAGTCACTATTATGAAAAAAAAAATCAACTATCGTCTAATGAAACGCTAATATAATTACCAACGGTTTTAACTATATATTAATGAAAGTATCCTTTACTCGACGCTCTATCTGTTCCAACGTGCCACGGATTTTTACTAGTTCAGAGGCAAACTTTTTCTTTAATGTGTGTTTTTTTTTGCTTGTTTCAGAGCACTGAAAAAACTACGAGACATGGAGACTGTCGTTCAATATTTACTCCTAGCTCTAGCTCTGACCTCAGTGCAAATATCTTTTACTGAAAGCCGGCTAAATGAAAAACGGCGAGATAAACTTGAAAGACGGTATCATGCAACGCAAGTGAAGGACAATATATGTGAAGTTGCTGACAGAGAATCCAAAGTTCACTGCTACTGTGAGAGTACGGAGTTGAAGACAGCTACACGAGCTGACTGTTGGGTTTTCAATGGTGGCATAGATTCGACGGATCCTATCTGGTCCAGTTTCGCCTCGCAACCTTATCTTGAAAGACTTACGTTCAATGTTAGATCCGATGGCGCTCTCAAATTCGTACCCCTCCATGTGATTCATCGTATGAAGCGACTTCAGAAATTGTACATACACTATGCTACACTGAACAAAATTGAAAAGCGAACATTTTCAAACATTTCCTCGGTGAAGGAAATAACATTAATGAATGATAAAATAGCGGAGTTAGATTTCTCGTCGTTCACGAATTTGCCGTCGCTCGTAAACTTGACTATAAAGGAGAATAAAGTGACTGAGGTACAGAGAGACGTTTTTGTCGATTTACCGGCTCTCCGATATCTCGATTTGTCATTTAACAGTATTAATTTGGCTCACGACGGTTGTTTTGAACATCTGACCGTACTCAACGATCTGATATTGGAGGCCAATTCAATTACTGTACTGACTAGAGATACTTTCAGGGGACTTGCTAATTTGACAAGATTGGATCTGAGGTCTAACAAGTTGTCAATGATTGGAGATTTGACGTTCTCTGAATTGTGGAATTTAAACGAGCTTCTCTTAGATAATAATGAATTGAAATATTTATCTGTGAGGGCGTTCGATGGTCTCGCGGTGTTACAAAAGTTGTCTATGACTGGGAATAAATTAAAGTCGATCAGTGAAGGACTATTGACAGGAGTGCAAGGGCTGGAGTTATTGGATTTGAGAAACAACGATATCGAGTATTTTACATACGAGACTGTCAAGCCGATACTAGATAATTTGAAAATGAAGACTTCAGTACTGTATTTAAGTGGTAAGATTTTAAATAAATAACCTTACATAATATTTTTAAATAAGATTATTCCATCAAATTTATTATTATTTATGTATCATTTTAAACAAATAATTAAACTCTCATTTACTGAAAGCGATCCCAGATTTTAGGAGTAAACATGTTATTTTAAATATTGTCATTTAGGGTAGGTATTCGTTACAGAGTCAGGATCTGAAAGCGCTTAGGGGAAATAGTTTGCAATTACTAATTGCTAAATGTTAAATTAACTTCTTGGAAATTTAGACTTTCAAGTGCGGTTAGCAACTTACCTAACTTTGTAACATAATTACCATCTATGCTCCAGCAAAGATAAAACAAGACTTAGTTAAAGGATTTTTTCCAGGCGAATTACGATATTGAAGCTTACTTAATAATAAGATTCTGAAAATTAAAATACCATTAGGAAAACTGAGGAGGATTTCTCATGTAACTTATTATTATTATTAGTTTGATGGTAATGAAATATTCACACATTTTTCAATGTTTAAATATTAATTTTGGGCGCTTTTGTAAAGCATTATGTTTCATTACTGAATATACTGTGATGATGTATAACAACCAAGAAATTCTAAAATGTAATTTGTAAAACAACTCTGTCTTCATTGTACAATAAAATGTTAACGAGTGTAGGAATACCTGTTCTTTGTGTGAGAGACATCAAATATATTTGTATTTTGATATTCCACAGTAAACATAATTTCTGATACATAAATAATAAATAATACAATTGTCTATTGTAATCAAGTTATACGACTCCCATTTTTGGCGTAACAAACATGTTATTTGAGGGTAAATAACGTACGTATATGTATTCAGACAACACTCTTGGGAAGATAAATAACTATATTTTGTGCAAACAATGGAGTATTCCCTACTGCGTCCTAATCCCCTACCAGCGACCCCTTGAATACGTTAGAGACAATTAATGAGTGTAACAGCTCCCTTTAGCGTCTTAACAATAGCATATAACTCGATTAAACACACTGTAATGTATTAATAAAAATGAACACAAATAACTAAATGTTATTTATACAGTTTTACGCCGAGCTCTGGTAAATATCAAAGGGGGAGTACAGACGGACACTTTCATTTGCGTAAGGATTGTAATTTCAATTCTCATAAAAACTAATGATGACTTATAATTGTGAATAATATATTTTACAATATAGTGCTGAATTTTGAATTTGTGCATCGCTTATTTTTTATAATAATCCGTACTAATATTATAAATGCGAAAGTATGTTTGGATGTATGGGACACCTGGGACACCAGAAAGGACATAGAATGAAAATGAAAGTCACGAAAAAAAAAATATATGAAGAGAATTCATTTTCTCATACATTTTGTATGGAAGCGGGTTTTTATTCTCCCTGAGGCGGTACGAAGTTCGCGGCTCAGCTCGTATTTTTATAAAATTAAATGAAAATTGTAGTTTGAGCGATTTTTTTTAAATTTCGAACTTCGAATCATAAATGTTTAAACTACGTTTCTCTTAAATTTCCATTTACCTACTTTTACCAAACAGAAGCTTATTAGAAATTCCACACACTTTTCGAATTTAAACTCGAGAGAGTACCCTCAAATGCTTCGCTTCAAATGAATATCGACTTTAGATTTATTGACTATTGATTCATCGTGAAACCATTCGAGCTACAGATTGCTCCTGAACGTGCGATTTCCTAGTAAACAATTTCGTCGAATTTGTCAAAGAAGTAAAATGTTTTGCATCCATTGCCCATCCAGATAATAACTTACCAGAGGAATCGATAGCTGAACTAAAAATAACTATACCGCGTTCAATTGTCAAGATAATAGGAGAAATAATTTATTCAAACGTGAAATTTATTCCGATCTGTGAGCAGTGATTATTGAAGGTAGGAAATGCAGACAGAAAATCATTAAATATTCAGTACTTACTTATTTCTGGCGTATCAGAAAGACTATTCTGCATTCGCAATGCCTGTCCGTTCTTAAATACTGTGCAAATGTATATAAGTAATGTCGGACATGACCTGCAACATGAGTAAGGTACTCCCATTACCACTAATTTCATTGAGAATGGGTTTATTTGCCAATTGTGGGTCTACCACACAAGACTTTTTTGTTTGAACAAGGTTTTTGTCCAGAAATAATATGCTTTTCTTATTAGACCCTCTGTGTGCCGATGATAATGTTTGCCGATGATGATAATGATTTTACACGTTTGTTCTGTTCGAGATATTATATTTTTCATAAATATAAAATTAATATACAACTGAAACCATTTCTTTTACAGGTAACGAACTGTCATGTGATTGTCGCTTATCGTGGGTGTATTCACTTCGCAACGAAACGAAAAGCGAACCGTTGAGATTGGCGCTTGAAGATATTACTTGCGTGCCTGATTTAGGCGATAGAGATAACGTTGGAAATCAATTCGCCGAAGATATAGACAGGAAAGCAAAAACTGAAGACATGTTTGATGTGGAAATAAATGAGAATATTCAACAAGATAGAAACGTAGAAGAGTCGTATGAAGAAGTGAGCCAATATAAATACGAACCTACGGTACAATCAGTTTTATCCAATCAAGTTCTCTTAATAGATCTGCCAGTTGAAACGTTGCCTTGCGCACGTGATTCTTCGCATAACGGTGAAGATACTATGATGCTATCGTCAAAAGATTTAGGCTACTGGCCGTCTAGTTCTAGTTTTTTAATTAGATCAAGTGTGAAATTAATTCTTATGATATTATCAATTATTATATTCTTGTGCTGAAATCAAAGGGATTGAACAATTTGGGAGCAAATGACGATGATGAAACTATTCAAAAAAGATAGTGTCGTTCTAATATTATGTGGAAAATTACTTTTGTACTTATGCTATTCTAATGATTGTCTTTTTAGATTGTAAGGATGAAGACTGGTTAAAATATATTATTAAATTATTGATTACTAGTCTAATGTTAGAATATAAGAATTGAGATAAATTATTATATTCAAATGACACATTATGAAAATAAATGCATACTTCGCCAAAAATACATTTTCAAGCGTAAAATGACACAAGAGTGACATTTATAATTTTAATATTGAATCGTATGGTTGCAGATTCAGTGAAAATCGATCGGTGACACCAATACTGTCCCGATTCAGTAACCCTTCATTCTATTTTGGTTATGAACTTATACGGTTTCCGTTCAGTGCCAATTATTTTATATGGAAATAAAATTTGGATTGCGAATAGCTCATCATCACAAGTTTCGTTTAAGATGTAACTTAGAAATAAATAAACCAAAATTTCCATTAAAAGACAGGTATTTAATAAATTCGATGACTTATACAGTGTCAGCTCTGCAGGTCGTCGCCAATTTTGCCAAAGCATTTGACACTCGCATTTGACTTGATGCAAAATTTATTCCAAACTCTGTGCACACAATCGGATTGCCGATATCGAAGTAATTGGAAACGAATATGAGAACGCAATGGATCCACAATTTTTAACTGCTTTTAAATTGTTTAAAACGCAAACTGCCGTTGCTCTCGGTAATCACATTGTAGATTGCATTTTAATTTTAATTTTAGCATTTTAATTGCTATAAAGCATTAATAACGTACGAGTTACATATACGAAATTGTATGCGAAAACCAGAAGACTAATGAATCGATATTTATATTTTCCCACAAAGGCTTTTTTAATTTAAATTGCCAGCGGACGTTTACTGGCAGGACCATAAAATTAACTTTTCAAAAGTTTCCTCTGCTCTGGGTGTTTAATGGTGAGTTTCGCAGTCGTACAATGGGGAGCCCGTCTGGCGGCAGTAACCACCCCCTTGTAGAAGACTACCGTGACTATGTTTCGGTCTGTGAGTATCTTTACCATCTTTTCCAGCCAGAGCCATCTTTTCCTAATCCCTCGGTCGGTCGGAGCGACTTGCAGCTCATATGGCGTTGCTGTTTGAGCGACAGCCTGTGTGACGACATTTATAATACATAAGAAAATATTATTGCAAAAACCACCGATTATATTTTATTTGTTTAAATTTCTCTTTGTATAAAATCATTAATAATTTTAATAATGGAAAAACTTTTTTAAAGGTTATTAATTAAGTATTTCTAGGAGAATACCTACGAATTCTCTCTTTTCAATTGAATTATGAAGCCAAAAGTTAATTGACATATTAACTTTTTGCCAGTATTTAATTGACATTAAAATGTATGGCGTAAGTGACATCAGATTAATGCTTTTGCTTAGAATTTTGAAAATAATTTTTTTTTTTTTTTAAATGTCACCACAGGTTGTCGCATTGTGCACATTTTTGTCATTGGAATAAACAATTTGTTAAGATTTATGTTTGCTTTATTTGTGTATAATAAAACAAACTCTCTTCAGATCACATTTTTAGAATTTTCTCAGACAGCCATTTCTATTTATTTTTAGAAATGTTAGAAATTACTCCAAGAACCATTCCATTTTTAGAACGGCTTTTCAAAAGTGACTCAGATATTAAGCCAATAGTAACAACAACTTAATAATTATTATAAGCAATAATGCGAGTGTCGTTTGTCGGGTTATCAAAACAATGTAATCTGACAACTTAACATTAAAATGTTTATTTTATAAATACAATGTAATAACAGGCTAATGTTCTGTCATTTTGTCGCATTCTGCCTATGAGATGTATTATAAATAGAATGTATACTCGTAATATAAAATAATTCAGTTGTTTTTATTGTATTTCTAAATTCGTTACCATTCCAATTTTAAATGTGTATGTCTCGTATTTCATCCAAATATTATTAAAACACAATATTAAAAGTAAGATAATATACTAATTCCACTAATACGAGATTATGTCTAAATACATATTCTATAAACTAAGCTGTATAATCAGGCAATAAAGTCTTGGCATGTTAAATCCAAAGTTATGAATGTTAATAGTTCTGCATTGCGCCTAACATTCTAAACTGTGTTTGAATTTCATGAAAGTGTTGTGTTTAAAATTCTTAATAATACATAAAAAATAAGAACATTTCAGTGTGTTTAAATGTAAATATTAATTTTAGTTAATAATTAGACGTTAAAGCGAATGTGATCACTTTCTTTTATTAGTTCGCATCAGAACCGGCTGTAACAGTAATTAAGTTCCTAGTGTATATTTCTAATGTACATAATTATAATCTGATCATTGATAATCAAGAACGCAAAACTAAACAAAAGAAATATATTTAATTTACTACTTTTCACGGATGCAATTTTTTCTGCAAATTTATATAAACAAATCTTACAAATTGCAATTTTTTAAAACTGTATCAATCCGTTGAGTGATTTATAAGAAGGTAGCTGAGAAACAGACAGAAGCGGACAGTGACTTTATTTTATAACTAGCTTTTGCACGCGACTTCGCCCGCTTAACGTTATAAAATATAGCCTGTGTTACTCGCTAATAATGTAGCTTTTTATCGGTGAAAGAATTTTTGAAGAAAGAACATACTTTCAGTTTTCATTTTGTATTGTCACGTTCGTCTATAGGATAGGATTTTGGAATTATAACATTAAAAATACAGCTTTTCTAGACTATGGAAAAAAGTGTATAGGCGTATATTTTTTTATAATGTTTCGAATTGCTAAGTTCAATGAATTTCATTCGGTAATGCTTATAATGTAACCAAAACAAATAAATTGACAATTTTTATATAGAAACTAGCAACTGTATCTAACTACTTCTTTAAAATATGTATAATGTTTAGTGATTAAGATTTTTTGTAAATATTAGTATAAATTTTAATATACGAAATAAAGTTGTCAAATAATTAAAATCAAGGTTTCATTGAATTTTATTTTTATTACTAATTTTATTTTTTATTTTTAAAAACAGCGATGAGACATCCTATTGATAATTGTCTTATTGTGTAAATTGAATAGAAAAAGTATTTCAATCAATCAATCAATCATTTATTTCAATATGATAGCCTATCATGACGTCTGCAGTCTATCGATCCTTATATGGAGTCAGCCTATTGTAGATGTTTATGTTACTGTAAAAGTCCAAATTATAGTAAATCTTAACTTTTCCAGTAATCCCTAAGATTTACTAACTCATAGTGGTTAAAGTATGAATTCTCGTGCACGGTGGTCTTCTGTTATTTCAGGGGGTTGTTTCTGTCGCCAGATGAGCTGCCTAAATGACTGCGAAACGGAGTATGCCTATTGCCTATTTCATTCATTTCATATTGAAATGAAAATAGTAAATCAAGTCAGAGGTAAAAGCGTAGATTTTCAGTTTTAATTATAGCTACCGTGCAAAACGTGGAAGTTTTAAGTATACCATTAAACTTAATATTTTGACTCGCATTTATTCCTAACATCTTAGCCAAAATGGTAAGTTTTAGGAACTATATTTAGCTTTAATAATTTATATTTAACTTATATAAACAATAGTGCACAACTTTAAAATGACTAAGTCTTTTTAAAGACAAATTTTATTAAGGGCCTCTTTCCCCATCTCTGAGTAAAGTGTCAAGTAGGCTAACCGCCATTTAAAGTCACCAGTCACCGGGAAACCTTTGTATTTTATTTTCTTTTTAATGTTTGAAACTTTTACTGTACAATGGTAAAAGTCCCAAACATTAAAAAGAAAATAATAAAAAAATTCGCCTAACGAATGATGCAGTAAACCGTCTAAAAGTTTACTTGTAGTTGGTGAAAGAGGCCCTAATTCTTATAAAAACCTTTGATTAGAAATAACCCAACTAAATCGCTTTGTACATAAATCTGTTTAAAATAAACCAGAATAGGCGACTACGTTTGGGACGAACGAAAATTACCAACCAACGGGACTGACTCAAAATTGAACTAATGACACCGAATTATAATGAAGTTCCGATACCTTCCCGGAAGTTGGTGGAGCGGGAAATTTTGTACGTGTGCCGAACTCGCACTGGTCTCTCTGTGCTTGTAGCGGTAATAAATAGGTGGTTTATGCTGACTTCCACTATGTGCTCTTTATACAACTTCGCTTTTACTACCTACATTATAATGTCACAAATTTGTCTGAAATCAGTACCTATTAACATTTCTTTTATATCCAGGTCGACAGACTTGATAGTAGGTGGCTACCGTCGCCTATAACACAACCAACCCAAGTGCGCGGCCGAGTGCCGACCATAGAAGGATAGAAGATAAAGGATAAGGAAGAGATGGGGTAATGGGCTCTAGCATCCTTTACTCACTCACCGAAACACAACAGCACAAATGCTGCTATTTCACTGTGGTATTCTATAAGGGGATGGTTACTGACGCCAGACGGGTTAATAAGGTGAAATGACAGTAGTTTAATCAAAAAATTGCACACGACACGAAACTAGAAATAAATAAAAGGATCATGAGATGCTAATAGATCATTCATAGTTTTAATCATCACCATAATACATCTAACTATAATATAAAAATGTTGTGTTGGTTTGTGTATTACTCAAAAACTTTGAAAACTAGCCGACGAATTGACTTGAAATTTGAATCTTATATACTTATTTTTTTCCAAAATTCCAACGAATATAGATTTTTTTTATAAAAAAAAACACAATTTTCATACGTTGACCGTTGTTACGGCAACCACGGAACGTTGCTGACTGAGCCACAGCGAAGCGTGGCCTGGTTCATCTTGTACGAGTATATAATAAATTCATTGTTTCTCTATGCTTTTGTGCACACTAATCTCACGGCTAAACTGCTTAACCGATTTGGATGAGGTTTTCACTGTTGTATTGTAGCAAACTTCCCGTAATATTTAGTGTTTATTTTATTTCAATCGGTTTACAAATAAAAAATCAACAACACGTTTTAAGGGAACAACATAAAAAATATATTATTATATAAGTCCGGAAAGTGTCCAATATAGTGTGCACTTGCACAGATTTACTTGACGTTTAGCGACACCCTGCTCTGTCAGTGTAGAGAGCTTTTATATTATGCAGTAAACTCAGAGATTTTGAAAGCTTTAGAGAAAAGTATGTCAGTTCGGCTAATGTCGCAAATATTGGTGCCAATGTTTGTTCGCAATATTTATGTTAGAGATTTAGCAACGAAATATGTCCGAAGTTTTATTTTAGCTTCTGCATATAAAATGTGTTATAGTATTTTATGTGTGTGTTTCTCTGTATCCATACTTATTATATTATAAATACACTATATACTTACTAGTTACCCGATCCCGGCTCCGCCCGGGGTGCAATTTATATGTCCTATCTTTTAAGTTGGACCAAATTACATATAGTTACGAAATTTTATCAAAATCGGTTCAATAGTTTCGGAGTTCATCAACAACAAACACGTGACACGTAATCCGTACTTACTAATGTTATAAATGCGAAAGTATGTTTGGAATATGCGAAAGTATATTATACACGCAAAAACTATTGAACCGAGCACCATGAAATTTTGTATACACGTCCCAGAGACACTAGAAAGGACATAGGGTATACCTTTCATCGTTCAACGCGGATGAAGTCGCGGGCACCAGCTAGTTTTTATATATATAGAGATACCTACTTACTATATTTAATATTATAAATGTGAAAAGAACTCTGTCTGTCTGTCTTTTACATACACGATGTCAGGGATACCGGAAAGGTCTTAAGGTACTTTCCATCCAGAAAAAAAGAACTGTTCCTAAAGGATCATCTGAAATATAATAAGAAACTAACGCCTGGCCTAAGTGTTATAGGTCAAACGTTATATTGTTTAACGCGGTCGAAGTCCCGGCCACTAGCTAGTATTACAATAGTACAATATGACGGCATGTAACACTGTACAGTCCACATCTGAAGTGTTTAAAATTAGGTCAAACAGGTATGGATTTAATTGTGATAACTCGTTTTAAAATGATAATGAATGCTCTTAATGTAACTATATTATCCTAGTAATTTATTAACATGGAAAAATGTTATTACAATATGGCACAAGCTAAATGTAAATTTCAATATTTTTTATATTGATGCCCATATCATAAAACCTAATATTTACCTAAGTACTTAAAATCTTTTTTAATGTTGATCTTTTCTTTATAAGTTGTTGGCATATTAAAATAGTTCAAATAAGTGAGTAAAAAAAAAAACTAATTTCACGTGAATCATCTCGATTTCTTTATTACTTTCCATTTCTCTCGAATAATATATAAATGTGAGATCTGTATCGCTTTAAGCAAAATTCCAAACGCCCCGGAGTAAAAAGCTCTTTGTAACTTTCGAAATATCTTCTAAAAAGGCCTAAAAATGGAATGGAGACGAAACTCTGTACCTTAAACATTTCCAGAGGTAATAAGTACGAGTATTTTTACTCGGATCCAAGGCACGGCGTCTCTCCTACTTTTTGTCGTAAAATTATCAGGAATTCTCAGTGAGATCTTAAAATAAATTGGTGAGGTCGATTATGACGAACACAGAAAAGAAAAAAAGAAAAGAAAAACGCTAAAAGCATCGCCAAAAGTCAAGGAAACCTAATCTACGAAAAATATGTATGTAAGTTTGATTAGCAATTGATACCTGCAAGAGAAATTTGCTTTACGTAATTAAATAAAAGAAATAACACTTTATCAAGTCTAATAAAACATAATACTCTATAACCATATAAAACTAAAAATATTAAAAAAAAAAAAAAAAAAAAAAAAAAAAAAGTATATTTCAGTAAAATTGTGATATATCTACTTATCTATACATCATATAAACGTCGAGAAATGACAATTTGAACTTATTTAAGCAGAAAACTGTAAATCATGTTAACAGTATTATCTTATAAACTTGAACTTGAATTCATATAAATATAAGAAATATAATAATGGATGATTTTAATTCAGGTAATATAATAAAAATAAATATTTTAAAATTAATTTCGAATTAGTATCGAGAACAAATAGTAGTGTACATTTCGTTGTCGTGATTTTCATCTCAGCCGATGTTAATGCGACGCCTCTTGATGGCCACCATTTGCCGTTATTACGCTTCCTTCAACGAAATCTCTCTATCGCCGCAAAAATGAGTTTCAAAATAACTCAAAACAACCCCTATTCCGTCGTCTTGCAAGTTTTAAGACATTATCTCTTATAACAGTATCCGTTATACGTTCGTTTCTGTTAAAATGAATAAGTTTAGTTGGATTGGTAAATGAAAATTGAATTTATAAATTATTTCGACTTGACGAGTAGGCCTACATCCAATTTAGTGAGTGAGTATTAATAGGATGCCAGAGTCCATTGCCTTATCCCTTATCGTTAGTCCTAATTCGGTTGGCAGCGTAATTTTAAGCACATGTGGCTTTGCTTATTTTATAGGCAACGGTAGCAACCTACCATCAAGTGGACTGTCAGCCTGTTTGTCGACCTTAACATAATTTATTTCTAACTGCTTTGAATTTGATGGTCCCAACGAATAAACGTTCTCAGACGATTTTTTACTTCTTTAGGCGCGTTGGGCACTTTTAGTTGGGGAAAAAACACTGAACTCGGCAGTTAGGTTCAGAGCCGTGAGCGACACCCTCTGTGACGTTTAATTGTATGAAATAAGCGCCATCTAGCCGAATTACTACCTACGTACTTCTTGGTTCATAATCTTGTTCACTGCACGTCAGAAGTTAAAAGGTGTAGTTTTAACTTCTGACGTGCAGTCCTACGATTGAGTGCTTTTTTTTTTGCATTTTTTGTTTTTTCTTTGCCTATTCTACATCTTTTAATTTTTTTTATTAATTTTGGAATGAAACTGCGCCTGTTACAAAAATTTAGTACTTTATTGCACGAGTTTTTTTTTTATATAATAGTATTACAATATGAAATGTCGGGCAATTAATTGGTTGTGCTGTTTTTTCCCACTAAGCGAACAATGTAATGCACTAACTAAAACGTAAATAAAAAGCGCCATTACGAACATTTAACAGGATTCGCTGCAATTAATATTTATTGGTACACGTTCGATTGAAATTGCTATTTCCAAGCCCTCAATTAAGCTTGACGTTAAGGCAGAAGTAGCTCCTGGTTGTCTTTAGCCCGAGTTAAGAACTCCACACTATTAATAGTTATATTAAATTTTATATATATTAGGTGTATAAGAATATTCCTCTACTCTTGTAACCCTTACTTGCCCTACCTTTTATATTAAGATTAACTAATAAAATCACCATTTGTTCTAAATAGTATACAATATAAATAAATATTGAATAAAAAATATTTATAATTTTTTTTTTAAATAACTGATTTTGATTTATTATGATGAAATTTTGATTAGAAAAAGCTTTTTTGCAGTAAGCAATGTATGCTGTTGCTACAAAACTGGCCCACCGTGTGAATGGAATATTACACGTGCTGTTATTTCATGGTAGTCTTCTGTAAAGGGGTGGTTGCCAACGAGTTGCCAAGTTCATGTATGCTAAACACAATGCATGCTACCTTATTTCACATACACAAATTATTTAACAACATGCCAGCAAGTGGTCTTTCTCTAAATAAAACTTCAATTTTGAAATAATTTTCTTGTAACTTGTACCGAACATTTGTAAGTTCATATTAACTTCTAATAAATGAATGAAGAGAACTACAACGTGAATTGTCGACTTGGATACCTGGGACTCTAAAATTACTAAGCTATTTTCATTATAATTAACGGTTACAACCATTAATGAGTTCTTACAAGACTGAGCCTCTTATTCTTTAATGAGCATAATTAAGCTATAAATTCTTTGATATTTCATTAAATAATAACTCCTTTATAATATCACAATCTTAAAACGTTCCCTGTTCCCCATATAAATATAATGGTTTATTTATGGTTTATATTTGAAGTTTATAATTTCTGGAAAATCGTATTTTTTTAATTCTTTAATTAATTAATTATTTTTTTGTTTTTATAAGTGATCCATGAGCTATATTTTTTTTTATTATTATGAATCTAACGTTAACATTACTCACATAATATGATTCAAGAGCGTACGAGTGATTGGCATAAACACGCACGTTGTATCACACGTGATCTATTAGACAGGGAACGTGTTAACATTACATAAGACCTAGACATATTGACATAAGACCTTAGAGCACACGTGACCACCGTGAAGCTTTTTGCATAAGACACATAAGCAAGCACATAAACTTTATTTTAAGTGATAATTTCAATTTATATAACCACAGTTTTAATTTTTACCATGATTATTATTTATCTATGTCTATATGTATTTGTATATTGTAACACATATTAAAAAATAAAGTCGATTTTATACTGTTCTTCGAAACCACCCAACGGATTTTGATACGGTTGTCACTAATTGAAAAGGCGATAAATTTACTGAAATAAATTGCATCCGTAGTAAAATCATCAAACTATGAATTTATCTTAGTTAAAAGTAAGGCGTTTTTTACTTATAAAGATATCCTCGTCTAAAGGTCTCGTTTACACGGATTCTATGCGCCAACCTTCGTCGATTAGATTTCCTTTGAAACGGCAATTCTTAAAGTTAAATTTTAGCATTCCATTTTAACGTGCTCAAGTTTCAGGTAAGGGTTCATTTGAATAATGAAGTTACATGGAAAAGATTGACTTTGTTATTTCACTCACCCTTTGTTTTATATTAGATTCTAAAGGCCTTTTTATTTTTCCGGATTATATAAAGATATATATTATCCGTAAATTTTTACAAACATTTAATATAATCTGTAGCTTTTTTAAAAAACATAACATATAACATTTTTAACATAAGCCAAGGGATGTTTCTAACGTGTTTTTGTAAGCCAAGATTCTTAAAAATAAAATATAAAATATGGCTTGTGGTTAAGTCGGCTGAAAAAAGATTGACTTTTTGAATTTATTTTGGAAGTTTCTTTTAAAGTGATAAAAGAGAGGTAAGGCCTTGGTCTTTATATTGACAAACAATATGGGCTATGTCACTCTCACGAGTGATCAGCATTTATTATACCCTCGACTGACACGCAAAAAAATTATAGCGAAGTATTATATATATTTTCAATGCCTATTTTTTTATGTGTTTACAATTTGTTAAATTAGTCGAACAGTTTTATTACTAAAGAAAGGTGTTATTAAAAATAGATCAAAAGGTGGCATCAAATTAGGTGTATTTCTTATTGGAAAGTTTTTATTTTGTTAGGTGTTTGATGATAAAGCAGAAACTGAAACTTTGGGCGATAGGTGTATCGTATCGATATCAATATCGATAGCTCTGTAGAGCTCAAAATGTAAATGTCGATCAAATGTGAAAGACACTAAGCATTATTGGAAATCCCGTCAGTGACCCATTTGTAAAGAAGAGAAATTTGGTGAATGCAGTGAATAGAACGTAGGATAAAGGTTTTTTTAATTATCGGTATCAAAGTCATTAAATAAAGAGACTTGGACTATATGCGTGCTCTTTATTTCTAATAATACCTATATTTCCGAAACTAATATATATCTAAGCAAAAGCTAATATCAAGTAAGTAAAGATAGCTGACATTAAACTTGTATTTATCAGATAATACTATTATGTTCAGTCTGCACGTAGGTATTAAAAACTAACTCGCTAAAGGCAAATGTGCACTAATTATGAGTTTTAACTAAAAGAGCAAAAACTAAACTAAAAGTTGCAAGAACTCCATGTTTTAGTGGTTAACTCTATTTACCATAAAGTCCGTTGCTTAATATTAAAACAGTTTCAATAACCGACCGCAAAACGATATTGATTCAAATAAATCAACTCGGCAAATACAATGTGTGTTACATCGCCACCCCACAGCTTAGTATTGTTAAATCCCCTTCTGTTCTATTGTTACGGTATTAACAACTCTATATGAATTCAAGCACAATGCCATAATGATCTCAAAACAGAAATTATTGCTGTCAAAAAGTCTAGTCGTAGTTTTTGGATTGAAGCCACAAATCAAGTGCCCTGCCGAATATTGGGGTAGAAATATATATTTTTATGTTGAAGGAGATCAATCAGTTTTGTATGGAGATCAGTTTTTTTATGTTTTCGTTTTAACGGTTGTAACTTGTACCTTAATGGAAAGAAGAAATTAAAGATTTTACTAAGAAAATATCATGTAATTTGGTAATGGGTATTCATAGAAATTAAAGTATGGGTATCACATGAAATTTCTGAAATTAATAAAGACTTTTATTACCACATTCTCCAAAGTTTAAATTAAAAAAAACATGGTCTGGTTTAGAACGATGTCCTTACGACAGACAAGCTGAGTGTCCATTTTATGGAAGGTACTATTGTAGCTAAAAACTTTGAATACAAACACAGACCAGGAGTAGCCTTCGGCATTTCTTACTCTGCACCTTAACAAAACAGTATTTTTGTTGTTTTCTCTTGACGTCGAGTACTCCTCGACTTTATCGATGCGAAAAAGTCGAGGCTATAAGCCGGCCCCAAGGGATGTCAAAGCCAATTCCCTTATTCCTGGTTTGTCACTTTTCTTGTAATATCAAGTTCAGAAGTACGTTTACATTCTGGTTTAGCTACTATCAAGTAGAAGTCAGCCTACTTGCTAAATAATGATAAAAAAAGGACTGCGTAGGTCTGCACGTCAGAAATGAAAACTTAGCTTAATACTCAGCACTCACTGAGTACTAGTAAGTGCTCAGTTAAGTTTTCATTTCTGGGTGAGCGTCACTAAGCATGACGGTCACACGAGTTCAGTGCTTTTTCCTCATACGAAAAGTACCCAACGTACCTTAAAAAAGTTTTTACTTCAAAAATACGAATAATTCAATAGATTTTCCATAAAAAATCAAGAATATTTTATACTTCTAATACTGCTTTGAAAACAGAATCATGCTCTCTTTATATTAACATTGTCGTTTCATAACTTTAAGAACAACTTACGACTTGTTTTACAAGAAGCTTTGTTTTCCAATTTGGTGTAAATTAAAATAATTACGTCGTATACACAAACCGAGCTTTACGAACTTTTCCATTAGACAATGAGAAAGTTTAACGTTTACTTTGTGTCACCAAGTGGCGATCTTTTTAATATTACAGGCGTGTTGGTTCAATGAGTGAATGTAACAGGATAAGAAAAATTTTATGGAACTTTTATTGCAAGAAATAACGCATAAAAATCAAGAGGTTCATTTTGACTAGCAAGTATTATCTAAATAGAATTCGCCGTACAAATATTGAGTCCGTTCCTGAGCCGTCTTATCTTAGGTATTATCTGTCACTACATTTATTTTTTATCTTTAAGGCATAATTGTTTTTAACGTAATTATATAACATAGCATATCGAAATAATTGTTTATTTATAATGATGATAATTATATGGTAGGTGGACTTTTATATGCAATATTGTCTGTAGAATCTGCACATCTGTTATACCTACTTGTAGACCTGTTTACTAGTGGTATTGCAGGGCACACTGCATATCGCTAATTAAGTAGTAAGATATATTTGACAAAATTACAATACTAACCACTGAAATGTAATTCCACTGTAGTAAAACAATTGCTCTGCGGTAAAACAATTACCTGGGAACGACGAACGTATGGCTTTTCCTCCAGAGGAGAGGACATTTCTCCTCTATTTTAATTTCTGTACTCCACGCGCCACGCACAGGATCCTGAGAGAAATTAGCAAAACATATTGATTTACACGTTCTACACGTGTACATAAACGTGTGTGTACACGTGTGTGTACATGTTTCAGAAATATTGATGATTAGATCTTCCTGAAACTTGATAAACAGGAAACTTGCGGCTGACCATCGAAAAGGTATATAATTTCATTATTTATACGTAATTGAGATGGGTTTGTTTGTACTCTTTTTATTTTCCTCCCTGACATGTTGCGTAGATATATGAATACTTGCCTGTTCATTATAATGACTAAGAAATTTTCTTCTCCCCTAAAATGTTTGGTAGTTGAAATCGTAGCGAACGATTTCCTCGCGACACAGATAAGAATTTATCTTCTTCTAATGACGTCATTTATCTTTGAATTCGAATCGTAATGTGCAATTACGAGTCCACAAATATATTTTGTTCTGTTGCTTTTCACCTTATTCCAAACGGATATGGTACATATTTGTTTAACAGCAATTTTAATAATTTAGCGGGTTTTACTGATGTTATTCGCTTTCATGCGATCTGCTGAGCCAGAAATGCTTCCGCCATCATAATAGGCATATGGAGAAGTAATGTTTAACAAGTTAAATTTCACAAAAATGATGTAAACTGATATTTTTATGGCATGTTGAACTCTGTAAAATAAAATGTATTTACATGACAAAATTTATGAATGGAACATTAAATGCAATAGACATTTTTATTGCTCACTGACATACTTGAACACATTTTTAAATTTAATTAGCATGTATCTACTCTAAACATTCTTGTCATTAAATTAAATGTTCATAACTAACTATAACAGTTTCAGACTAGACTGACTGGTTTTTTGAAGATATGTCTTAGTGTCTGATACTTTTGATTTTGATTTGAATTTTGCATTTTTGATATTGCTACTTTCTCAATTGACTGGCAAAATCACGGAGAAGAATTAATGAAGAAAAAAAAATATGTAAAGAAGAAGAAAAGTAAACTAATATCGTCGGCCTCATCTTTTTAATATAAAAAAATGATTGTTTCGTTCTGTGGGTCTGCCAGTCTGCCAGTTTATACATTTATAATTTATTTATTTATTTTTAACTCTGGTCACGCACTCCCATGCGATAATTTAAGTTGTCATCTCTTTCTGGATTTCTTTATTCATTATCGAATATCTTGGCCACGTGTTTAGACACGACAGATATATGCTGCTTCAGTCAATCCTGATGGGTAAAGTGGAAGGGAAGTCAGTCGAGCAACTGTTCCAGTTGGCTCTTGACAGAAACTGGTTCAAGGAGTTGAGAGCCAATCTTAAGGACTGAAGAGGCATTGAGATATAACCATATAATTGAAGGATGGCGCAGGTGGATTAAAGTTATTAAAAGTTAAAAAAGAGTATCGAGAGTGAGTGGCTACTATAATACTTTAAAATCTACGACTTTACCTTCAAATTCAAAGACACTAACCCTAGTGTGCAAGTAATTGTTTTTTATAACTTTTATAAAAGTATAAAGTTTAAAAACGATATACAGAGTGTAATAAAATATCAAATTTTAAATGTCACATACATTTATATTTAAGTTTGAACGCAAGCTTAAATTCGGAATTGACTGTCGCGACCTAGTTGAAGGCAAGCCTGAAAATATATTTTAAAAGTAGATCAATTGAGTTCTACATACAAATTTAATGATCTTTCATGGCAAAACAAATTCATTGGAATTAAATTAAAAATATTCTAATTAGTGTTAACATAAAAAGTAATAGCTGCCTATTTTTTAAATATGATATGGGAGTGTTTACGATTACCTATGTGAATTTACAAATGATAGCTATTCTAACAGTCAAGAAGAACACGGAAAGTTGTGTTAATTTAGAATGTTATCGTTTATCGTTTAACATTAACAGTAACAGTTAACATGTAAGTATATAAGTTATAAATCAGTAGTAATATAACAGTTGGGTAACATGTATAAGCTGTATACTGCTGTCTGGTTAGATTTCTGATTTGATATACCGACATGTAGGTATAACAAAATGTATTCGTATTATTTATTCGAGTAAACAGAGACTACAACGAAAAGCTATTATGACATATAAGGTATGACATATATCTTTAAAAAAACGATAACAGCCATAATTAAAATAAGTCCAATTTCGTCCAAAGCTTTTATCCACGACTACAACTTAGTCCGTGCCACTTTTTCTTAAGTTCTTAAGAACTTTCTTAAGAACATTTTCTTAAGAAAAGTTCTTAGGCGTTAAAATATTAATGCAATCTTTATTGCTCATAAGTTTTTGTAAGGAGTTGAATTTTAGATAGTACATTTCAGTACAGTAGGTAGTACGTTTTTCTGCGAACGTGTATGCAAAATTTCATTAAAATCAATAAATTACTTTCAGATATTTGCGGTTTTAAAAAAACGAACACTTTTATTGTTATCTACTTATCTATCTATCTATCAATATTATCTACTTTTATTGTTTTTAATATTGAATGATTGCAATACAAAAATGCGTGAAGCTTCTAATACTACAGTTATTCGAGTTCATAAACTAGAACGAGCGGATATTGAAATTCAAGTGAAAATGTGCACATGAGCGATCCGATATTAAAGTGTATAATGTAACATTACTTTGAAAAGTCATACAATGAAATATAAGCGGATTTAAAAGAAATATTTAAGTATTTTATATACTTACTAGCCATTTAACTACTTATAGAAATTCTCGTTTACTACTTTTCTTATCAGTGATGTGAGTAAGAAGCTCTAAGACAATAGCCTCCCAGAGGGCTTGCTTGCGGATTCCTTAAAAATCTGCCTGAAAGCAATCTCCGTAAAATGTGGCCGAATAAAGTAAGGTTTACAACGCCTCGTGCTCGTCACGTCTACTGCTCGCTACTTCATTGCACCTTTCATATTTTGAGGCCTTAAGGTGTGTTTCCTTTATTGTTTTTTAAATATATTTTTTTAAATATATAAAAAATATATATACATAAAAGTATATTATTATTATTATTTTGGAACAGATAGTTAAATTATTATTATTATTATTTTAATTAGTACTAGTAATATATATAAATTGAAATGTATCAAGTTGAATGTACTACGAATTTGTGTGTAGTATAATAAATCCGTGTATAGATGCTGTATAGCCGTGTATAGCCATGGCAACAAAAAAATCTTGTTCCCGGTTTTAAAACGGCTAACCAAAGGTTATTTTTGAGGTCACTTTTAAGGTATAAGACTTCTCGAACATTTTACACAAGAACCTTTAACAGTTTTTTCTTTCTCTCATTTGACATTTATATTAAGCTATAAACTTTTTATATGCCTTAAATTTTTATGAATTTTAATTACTATTACATTAGGAAATAATAATATGTGAATATGTGAATTTTATCATTAACAAAATTCGCGATGGTGAGACTACACCTTAAATAATGTCAACTCGTCGACGCGCGTAAATAATAAAGGGGCGGCAAGATTTTCGCATCTGTCTCTTATATGAACAATACAAACTACTTTCTATGTGTACATGCCTTATGTTCTGTCGAAGCAACCGAGGTTTGTTTAATATTAAAGTTTGAAGTTGTCTGTTGTCTGTTGCTTGTTTCGCAGTGTTTCAAGTGCCTACTTCATATAATTAGTACTAAAGACTTGGCAACTTGTGTACTTAGCAACTTACCTAACACAGGTTAAGAAACTCTTGTAATTTTAACAAACTGTTTTATATGCTTATTTAAACTCGGTTTTTATTTTGTTTAAAATTGATTGTATAAAACTTAAAATACTTATGATTTATAATTATATTACTAGTTCCGTATAAAATTTAAAATACTTATGATTTATAATTATATTAGGTACTAGTTCCGGAAACGATTAAAACTTAGTAATTTCACTTATATTGCACCAATAACTCGGTATGGTATGTATTTCGGTATGGATTTGTACATCGCAATAAAATTCAATTGAAATTGAAAATTGTATTATCAATTTTCGGTATCTGATATCGTCTCATCTGATAAACAAGATCGTCTACAGGATCGATACAGGAGGCCAATCAGAATTTGAAATTGTATCTGCGGTGTCTGAATGTTTCTTTCCTGGTCTATCATAAGCTTTCTATGTAATTTTAAAATAAAAATATAAAAAGATGTATTATTTTTCTTTATGAATTTACCTTTCTGATGCCTTTTTTCATTGCTCTGAAGCTTCCACAATGTGCTTCAAAGTCTACTCGTTGCTGAGGCGGCCAATTACGTGAATTATTGACGTAGCGAACAACTTTTAAACAAGAGTACAAGTAACCTCGTTAAAGATTAAGATCCGACTGGTTATAACACCTGATTACTTTACTGTCCTGTGGAGCATTTACACTTACTTATTTACTCGACTATTCTTAGAAAGTTACTAATTGGTACATTTAATTTACTTGTATACTTTTAGTAGTGTTTTCTCATGATAAAAGTTCAGATCAAGGAATAATAGGTGGCTACCATTGCCAATAAACACATACATCGTAAAAGTCGATAAGTGTTCTGCCGAATAAAGGATAAAGGATACCTAAGGATAATGTGTTCAATTACATAAAATATAATACAATCAAATTAGCTACACCATAATATGCATGGAGAAATTTTCAGAATTGGTCCCATAAGACACACAAAAAAAATTATTAAAAACCAACTCAGATAATTAGGAGCTCAATAAATCAATAAGAAATAAATTATAAATTTACTCCAGCTGGACTCCCGACCCCACACAGTGTGGGGCTACGGGTTCATGTGGCTGTGCAATGCCCAACCTTAAAAAGACCAGGGGCCTTACCACCACCTCTTATAGCAGTATTATTGTAATCTTACTTTCAAATTTCGTACCATAACCCCTTAAAAGTAAGCTTACTTTAATATTGTTTCTATTAAGAAGTTTTGTGACGTCATTCGCTATTTCGTTCAATCAATTCGTACCATGACGTTCCATTTGACAGTAAGCATTATTGTTTTAATGTCAAATTTAGCAATCTTAAAAAAGTTGCCTTTTCAAGACGGATACAAAACTGCTACAAAACTGCTAAAGTGAAATAAAGTGATTTCGACGAAATTAATAATATTACTGTGTTAAAAAGTCAGTAAATGTTATTGTTATATCGATCTTTAAGTAAATAAAGTATTTTTCTTTATTAACTGCATTGTAGTAATAAAAAATGTGTTTGTAGATGGCTAGTGCGAAATTTTTGAATTTTTGGAAAACGATAACGCCCAAAGTAATATACTATAAATATAAATAAATAAAAATAAATAATAAATAAAACTTTCCACAATTTTCAAATTATATCACTTTACTAAATACAGAAAAAAAAATGTTCTAAGCAACACAGAAAATACTTGGTTTCTTGGTAAGTAAATAAACAGATTATTTTTAATCAATTTTTCAATATATTTTCCAACAGTTGTAAACATTTGAAATTGTTATAATTTCAGCTGAATAACATCGATGAGCAGCCTCGTGGGAATAATAGGGCACTGCAACAAGGTTCTGCTGCCCGGAATGCCCTCGTTAATCTGCTGTGGGAAAGCCAAAACTTGCGATTCTGAAAAATAAATGTATTTTTTTTTTATTATTTTATAGAATATCAATAGAAATATTGTATTAATAAATAAAAATAATTTTAATATTATAAAATACTGCAGTACCTTTCAATCCTTTTCAGTGTGTTATATATTTGCTCCATGGTTTGAGATATCCTTTCGAGAACTGCACTGCTCCTACAGGCAGCCTCAGCTCGCAACTGAGAGAGGAATAGTCTTTCAGTTGTAGGCCGATGCGATATCTATTTAAATACAGATATTCCCAGAGAACGTGTAATTGGCGCAGTGACACCCGGCGAGACCTATAACTGTAAAGAAAATACATTTAACACTTTAATCAAATTGTTACACTCTTATTTATTAAACAAAATCACAAAAATAAAATGTTCACTTACTTTATATTTGACATTTTGTAATTTAAATTATAAATATTTAAGTAAGTAAATAAATAAACCGAATCACTTATTTCCTTATTTCGTTTTAAAAAACGTCAGTCACTGACAAGTGTAGATACGTTCTAAAACTGAACAAGAACATAGAAGTCGCGAGAAGATATGGCATTTTTGGTCAATTTTTACATTAACAATATTAACTTGGAACTTTATTCCAGTGTTTCAACAACAATTCTTAGTTATAGCTATAGGAAACAATTGTAAATAGAAAGAAATTATGATATCTTGGTTTTGTAGCGTAGAAATAAAATATGTTTCAGAACATACCAAATACGATATGGCGTCATACTTAGGACTCTGTGGCATTATTTAGCAGGGAATAGACAATCATGCAAATATCATTCGTTCACGGCAGGAATAAAACAATATTGTTTTGTGGACGTCATGGTACGAATTTGAGTAATGTTACTTTAAGCTTAAAACAAAACTTCCTTAAAACATGATAGTTTACTAAAAGTTCATGGTACGGGCCCAGGCAACCATATGCTAGTTTTTGTCCACGCCGGCCGCAGCCGGTATTCCCCATATCTGGGGGGCGTTCCCCTATCCGCAACCTGGGGACGCGTCCGATGGCGGGACTGCGAACTGCACACGGAGCGCTAGAAAGCCTGGCATAACAAAACCTGTCGGATTACTGAATTTATATACATTAGCTTTTTATGTATTTTACTATTCTAAAAACTATTTTTTGGTTTGTTGCGACATGCTTACTTATAGTATTTCAAGACTTTGTATTCCCTCCTATGCTAGTTGCTAAATGAATCAGTTGAGCGTTGGTGTGCTAATATGAAATTATATTCTTCACAAAAACAATCGTTCACTCAGGTATTCTTATATTAATATTATTATATAATGTAGTAATAATATTGTTAAATTACTAAAATTTTCTAGTATTTTAACAAGTTTCTCATAAATGGTTGATTTTTATCTTTAAAAAAAAAATGAACGATATCCAATTCCTTAGTAGAGACTAAACGAGGCTTAATGCAAAACACGCTATGCGAAGGGAAGAAAGGGTTATTCTCACGGAAAATTAGCGTCCATTGCCGTCCCTTAGAGGGTTTAAAATTTTATTTAGATTATCACTACCTCTTAAGAGTTAGTAACAAAATCATCGAGATAATGGCTTTAAGTAATTCGAAGAGAATTAACACTTTCGGATATTAGGTTATCCCTTTAGTTTGATTAACGAATTCAATTTATTCTATACTTTAATATTATTCCTTTTTTAAACGTCATGCTGAATATACTCAAATTATGTTTAGATATAACGCCTGACAAAATATTTAAAGAAATATAAGTTCGTGCCCGCGGCTTCGCTCGCTTGGAATATTTAGCCTATGTCACAGAATAAGTAATAGTACTACAAGAAGTACCTACGTCCAGTCCTTCCTTAATTTCTATTGTATCTTTAGGATGAGTAACTTTGAAGATTACCTCCTACATACAAACAAACAAACTTTATGTCTTCATAATATTACCTAGTATAGATAAAAAAAATCCAGAAACAACTAATTTATGTATTGGCATATATTAAGATATACTTACTTATATACGACTATATTTGTAAAAAGTGTTTATTTCAAACGCATTAATTATAGTGTGTTCCAGGCAATTTGACCTAAACTGACTGGCTGAAATTGAAATTGTAATAAACGTATAGCCCACATTACCTATGCGTTTATGTAAGTACATGATGATGTGTAAGTACATTAAAACTCTTATATTTAAATAATCATTTTAGTATCTTTAAAATTAATGTAAATTATCGTTTTAAAATTGTTAATTTTAAAAACTACATCCTTTTTTACTAAGAACTAATTTCCCTGGCTGACTTTGTACTAGCTCATCTTACCCATACTTGAACCATCCTGTATATATAAGCTCCAGCCTTTGAAGAGATTCAACGTTTACCAGAATTTCATAAATGTGCCAAATGATATATCGTCAATACATGTTGTATAACAATAAGCTCTCTCAATGTAGACAGACTTCGTTTTATATGCAAAACTGAACATAAAACAACAGCCAACTTGTGAATATTTATAAAACGAAGCCACTCGATATTATCGAAGCGAATGATTGTCGTTTAATCGATTAAATAGAGTTTTACGATTTCGCTGTGTTTTCAGTTAAATGGGCGTATAATGCAAAAACACTGGAATGTTTTAAATACGGCTTGTTTAATATTACAAGTATAAATACTGTCTGTGCTCTGCGGTTTCACTCTTCGTTTAATTTTAAAGAAATCGAATTATCTCTCTGTTTTCCCTCTTTATAATACTCTGTCCCTCTAGAGGTCGAACTCGGTCACTGATCTTTTTATTTTCGTTTAGTTCCTTTCTAACTTTCATTCTAACAGCATGAAGTTAAATAGCTTATGTGATAACCTTCCTATAGCTACAACCTTTCTCAAGTATTCAAAAGCCTCGAGGCTATCAGAGGCAAAACTGTCTGCTATTACCAAAGATTAGGTCGTGTATTAAGACTACTTGACATATAACAAAATTTTGTTAGGTACTATCTATAAAATTGGTGTATCTAGTAGTAATTTATATTCAAGAATTCATTAATACTGACCTGTCAAAACCAATTGGAATGATATTAAAGGCAGAAATCAGCAATCCCTCCCTTTACACCTCACAGTTGCATCCTGTCTTGCGGAGATCGTAAATCATCGTGCGCTATAATTAATTCCGATCTAAATCTGTTATGGATGACCATTGTCATAAATTATAATAGACGTGGCCATCTATGAGTTTAATTTCCTAATGATTTACAGATATAGCCACCGTAACATACGGTTGTGAGCTGAGCTAACTCTCTCGTGTCGAGGCGGCGGAATTTATAGATTCGACTATCCCGAATCCGAAGCACATGGACTAGAAAGTAAATTCTAATAAAAATATACTTAAATATCAAACCAGTTAAAGTAAAATTTTGTGCAAAATTGTTATAATATGTTTGCTCAAGTTAGTAAGTTTTTCTGCATAGCGTTTATGTGTGTTGCAAAAAATGTGTAAAATTCTGAATCAAGAAAAAAGTAAAATTATATAAATTCAAATGTAGGTAATTCGAAAAGATTAAATTATTTGTAAAATGGTTCGATCGTCAATACGTACTTATTATTCAAATTCAAATTCGGAACCCATATTTAACCATATTATTTGCAGGCAACTGAACCCATATTTAACATTTTTACACATTAGTTATCTAGACAGTTTTCCAACTTCAATAATTATATAAAATAAAAACAATTTTTTTTTTTTTATATACTATATACTAACAGTAATAAGATATAATACAAGATGAAAGAAAAGAATAATAATAATAATAATAATAATAATAATAATAATAATAATAATAATAATAATAATAATAATAATAATAATAATAATAATAATAATAATAATAATAATAACTATTTTAAATTGACTATTTTAAACAAAAAGTTTATGCATTGGCGAACCGTGTGAAACGATATAAAGAACGAGTGCATAGATACCGACAGAATCGTCTCTTTCAAAGTGACCAAAGAAAGGTATACCGAGATTGGGAGAATACCGACCAAAGTATGAACGTCGGACATCCGCCTGACCCAGAAGTTATGCTGAACTTCTGGCGTAATATCTGGTCGTTGTCCGACGAGCATACTGAGGGTGATTGGATATCCATTGTCGAGCAGGCGTGCGAACCTATAACAGCCATGAAGACAGTTACCATCAGTCCTTCAGATGTAAGTTGTACAGTCCGTTCTACCCAGAACTGGAAAAGTCCTGGACTGGACGGATTGCACAACTTCTGGCTTAAAATGTTTACATGTTCGCACGAGTGCTTGGCAATGCAATTCCAAGAAGCCCTAGAATTAGGTACTCTCCCAACCTTTATGACAACTGGTATCACCTTTCTGCTCCACAAATCTGGTAGTACCACGGAGCCTAAAAATTACAGACCTATCACATGCTTACCCACCATCTACAAGCTACTTACATCTATTCTGAGATCAAAAATTAATTCACATATTTTTGAAAACAATATTTTAGACACTGCTCAGAATGGATGTAAGATTGGGTCCCGTGGTACTAAGGAGCTCCTCCTCATAGACATGACTATTTGCCAACGTGTCAGGCGCAACAGTGGCGCCCTCTCGGTAGCTTGGATTGATTACCAGAAGGCCTATGATTCAGTGCCCCATTCTTGGTTGAGAAGGATATTAGAGTTATATAAAATACATACGACTCTGAGATCCTTCTTAACTATGTGCATGAAGCAATGGATCACAGTACTGAATCAACCAGGAAATCATGGAGACGCCGCTGGTCTGCGAGACACGGTAAAGATAGAATGCGGGATCTTCCAGGGCGACAGTTTGAGTCCGTTGTGGTTTAGTCTAGCTTTAAATCCTCTCAGCACTCTTCTGAGAAATTTAAAGCTAGGCTATCGACTGCGGAGGGGGGGTGAAGTCATTTCACACCTACTTTACATGGACGACCTTAAACTATTTGCACCGAAACCCAAAGACCTGTTAGAGTTACTGAAAATAACTAAATGTTTCAGTAACGCAATCAGGATGGATTTTGGTGTTGATAAGTGCGCGGTCATGCATGTTCAGAAGGGAAAAGTTGTAAATTCACCAAATTTACAACTTTCAAATGAAATGACTTTTAGATCCCTCTCCGAAGTTGAGACATACAAATACCTTGGTATGTCACAGTCGTTGGGTATTAGTGATAAAGATATAAAACAGACAGTGAGGACGCGTTTCTTTGGACGCTTGATAAAAGTTCTTAAGAGTCTTTTATCAGGAGGTAACAAGGTGCGCGCTTTCAATGGCTGGGTTATACCTTTACTCACATACTCCTTTGGCATACTAAGGTGGACTCAGACTGAGCTCGATGGTTTAGACAGGAGGGTTCGTCGATTGCTCACGACGCATCGCATGCTACACCCACACTCATCGGTAATGAGACTGTACATATCACGGAAATTGGGGGGTCGCGGTTTTTTAAACGCCAAGAACCTCCATAACCGTGAGGTGTACAGTCTCAGGGAATATTTCCTACACAATGAGAGTGGTGTACATCGAGACGTCGTATCAATCGACAAAAACCTCACGCCTCTATCTCTGGCTAACGAGAACTGGCGTAAGCCTGTGGTTCTTAGCACCGAAGACCGAAAGAACGTATGGAAGGGCAAGGAACTACATGGGCGGTTCTACAAAGCACTGACGGGTCCTGATGTAGACTCGCTCATGTCAGTGAACTGGCTACGTTTCGGTGACCTCTTTGGGGAAACCGAAGGCTTTGTCTGTGCGATTGCGGACGAAGTTATTAAGACGAACAATTACCGGAAATATATCCTGAAGGACGGTACGGTCGACATCTGTCGGGCATGCCACCGTCCTGGAGAGACACTCAGGCATATTATTTCCGGTTGTGCTCATCTTTCTAACGGCGAGTATTTGCACAGACATAACCAAGTAGCCAGGATAATACATCAGCAACTTGCTCTTCGATATGGTCTAATCGAATCTGAGGTGCCGTACTACAAGTACGTGCCTATGCCAGTTCTCGAAAATAGTCATGCTACGCTCTACTGGGACCGATCTATAATCACGGACAGGACTATTGTTGCCAATAAACCTGACATCGTGGTTATCGATCGATCTCAGCGCCGGACGATGCTTGTTGACATCACTATCCCGCATGACGAAAACCTCGTGAAAGCCGAAAAAGATAAACTTAGTAAGTATATAGACTTGGCTCACGAGGTGACCGCCATGTGGGATGTTGATTCGACCATCATCGTCCCGATAGTCGTATCTGCGAACGGTCTTATAGCGAAGAGCCTCGACCAACACCTCCAGAGGCTCTCACTAGATGGCTGGGTCAAGGGACAGATACAGAAGGCGGTGCTTCTTGACACGGCACGAATTGTCAGGAGGTTCCTCACTCTGCAGCCCTAACCACCGGTAGCTTGGGCCTTACCCCGCTACTTGCGGCACTCTAGATTTAAGTTTTTTATAATATTTATTGTTTTATATTTATATTGTAAAAAATTTAAATTTAAGATAAAAAAAATAAATATCTGAATAATAATAATAAGTAAGTGCCCAAAAACTACCACCAACATGTTTATTACAATGTCGGATATAGCTCGATGTTGCTGAGCTTCTCAATTAGTGCGTTTACATATATATTGCACAGAGTGGGTTAGGTGATACCGCCCTGTCTCACTCCGCATTCTAATTTGTATCTTTCTGACATTGTTCCCGCCCATCCCACGCTGTTAACCTGGTGCCCATACCAATATTTAAAAATACTAACAATTTCAGATGCTAAGTTAATATTTTCCAACTTTTCCCACATGATATCATAGGCAACTAGATCAAATGCCTTCGACAAGTCGATGAAATACGCATATATTGGAGTTTTGCGACAAATATAGTATTGGACAATATGCTTAAGACAAAGTATAACACTTTCAGTTGATTATCATGCAAAGCCACATATTTTTCCAACTGTGTATTAAGCATACCATCAAAAATTTGACCTAACTAAATTATGAACAAAATCTGAAGTTTTATTTAATTTTGATTTTCGTTCATTATACCTAATATAATTTAACACCTTTGAACGTTTGACCTGAGTGATTGCATACAAGTCTACGATACTACAGAGGTATAGAGTGAAAACCGACACAATATAATTCAGTGCTCACTAGTGAGGGGACAACACTAGGGAGTACTGAATCTATTATATTTTCAAGGTGAGTCAAATATGCTATTCATTAATCATCGAAAAGAAATATTTTAGAGAAATAAATACATAATATTTTAAAGTTACCAAAATTATTATCCTTTTGAAGTTGATTGTTTAATTCAATGGAAATAAAAATAATATTTTACTATACCAATTACAACCGATACTTGTAAAAAAAATTAAAATAAAAAGAAAGTGAAACAAATATATATGAATTATTATTTAAATACTAAAAAATAAATATACATATACATTTTTACAGAAGACGCTTATAATGCTGGCTGAATACTAAATATTTAATGTTTATTCATATAATTTCATGGCCTTTCAAGAGATAGCGCTGATTCTCTCAATTTGTTAGTATTAATTATTTTTTCTATGTAGGTATACTTATATATATTTTTCATTGTAAAAATAATTATATAAAAATAATAATTCATTGTAAATATAAAAGACGACTGATTTGAGTATAAAATTTGTGTTTTTAACAGGTTCTTGATCAAAAATGAAATAACTCCCTCATAGATATATACTGAGTCATAAAAGTATTTTCTCGCTGCATAAAAATTGTGTAAATATAAATAATATGTCTGATTGTACTTTGTAGAAGCAAGTTTTATTCTTTTTTATATTTAAAAAAATATAAAAGGCTTACTCTGACTCTCGTGTAAAAAACTTTTCATGTGAAGTGATGTATGAGTTGTTTCGACTCTATCCAGGGATCGTTAAACTAAACACGGTCACAAAAGCGTTCTGATTGGCCTCGGACTAAAGTCAGGTAGTGTAGTAAATTAATACGAATTGAGCCAATGATTTACTCGTTCTGCCCGGTACATTTACTTAATGCAGTTCACTTATTCACCACCGGTTACTGTTCGTTACTTAATCAGTATTAATTAAGTATACACAAGCACATACAAAGGAGAGGTGATAAACATATTCTTAGGTTAGTTCCCAATATTATTGAAATATAACCCTGTATATTTATTTTTGTATGTCTACTAAACCAATACTAAAATCGTCTTGCTTGAATCCGTTTGATCACTGGTTAGGGTGCTTGTCTTAAACGCTCTGTCTCCAGGGCTCTCGGGTTCTATTCCCGTTGGAGTCTACTTTGGAAATGAAATTTTACCCTATACTCCCTATACTATACACTTATCCCATCCATATCTTTATTTAATCCTACTATGGTCGGTAGCCATCTACCATCAAGTGGACCGTCAGCCTGTCTGTCGTCCAGAACATTACAAAAAATATATATTTATTATTAGATTTATTTTCATCAATATAAAATATACAATCCCTTGATATTGAGTTAATAAAGTAATAGCCTACTTTTGAAGTATTTTTGAAATGACGTAAAAAGCAAATATCATTAAACATTATGTAAGAAATCTTTCCTTTGTCAATGATTATACCAGAAAACCGTCTGAATAAATATGATAAATTTGAACAGATCGTCTTGCTTTTGTCAGCACTGAATAACAGGAATAATCTTATAACCTTTTGTACATTTATCTCATTCTAAAATTCTTTTTTATATAAATATTTTTTTTTTATCTAAAATAAATATAAGGAAATGATCAATATTCTTGTCTGAAATAATAATAGTATTACAATTATATGTCTTGTTTGTTATTATTACCATTCGTCGTTTTTCCAATTGTCGTGATATTTGGTCGATGTTTTTTCCAAGTGTTAATCTATTTCATTCATTTATGTATTTTTTTATATGTTTCTGTTTATGTTTATTTCTGTTTTACACGACCTAGAAATTATCAATATTTTACATAACATTTAAATGTGCTCAAGCTAAAATCTTAAACATGCTCGTATTTTGTACATAGTCACTATAGCGAAATAATTTATTATATTATGGTAACAATATATAATTATTTTTCAATAGATAATTTATTAAATTTTAGTTATTTTCATATTAATACGATTTTTATTTAGAATAATATATCAATTTTGTGAAATAGTTGAAACAACAAATTATTTATTATTCAATATCAATTGAAAAATAAAACTCCTTTCACGTACAAAGAATTAACCCTAAAATTGAAAATATAATATTGTTGGTCCAATGCCTTTTCTCTTTCTTTTCTAGACAAGGAATGTGGTACTTCAGGCAATTGTAAATTATAATTGAAAATAAAAAGAAACTAATTTAATTACAATTTCAATAGCTAAATTACAACAGGAATTAAGGAAATACCTAAAGAGCACAAAACAGAATGAAACTTTGGTCGTACTGCTCGACATAAACCATATGGCTTAGGGTAAACCTGTGATAAAATAACATGCACATTAGACACTAGAAGAGATTAATTTTGTATGGATCTAATTTAAGACTTGTTTTACAGAATGCAGTGCAACTCCTAGTGTTGGGCCTAGTTGCCGATTTTAAAATCTGACCATGGCGTCTTTGCAAGGAAGAGAAATACTTTTTTTTATTATGTTAAGGTCGACAAACAGACTGACGGTCCACTTGATGGTAGACAATGCGTGAGCAAACGAACAATATGTTAAATCTATAATAATATTATAAAATATTTTACAATAATAAAATAATAAAATTTCTTTAATCGGGTTACTTGGACCCAAAGTTTGTAAATATAAAAGATTCAGTTTGTACGTCTGTTTGCTTGTTTATTTGTTTGTATTCAGGAGGTAATCTTCGAAACTACTCATTTTATAATTTTTTTTTAAATATTCTACGCGACGAAGCTGCAGGCACCAACTATCTGAAAATAAAGATCCATTGCTTAGCAAAATTATAAGGCAGGCATCAATGTATGTCAGGCGTTATATCTTTTATTTTTCAACGCGGATGAAGTTGCGGGCGCCAGCTTGTCTATAATTATGCCTATGATGATACCTAACTAGTTAAGTAGGTATATGTTACTTGTAAATGTTGTCTCTTGAAGTATTTTATCTTCTTTGTAATAATCTCTAACTAAGATAGATGCTTTTTAGAAAACAAATTACTGTGAAAAGTACCTCAGAATTAATATCTATTCATTTGCATTTATACAAGTAATTGGATATTTTTAGTGATCAATCACAAGTAGACCTTAACGCGGGCTTGCTGAACTTTACATAAAACAAGAACAAGATTCTTGAGTCACGTGTTCTATTTTTTTTTTTTTTCTATTATGATGGTAATATTATGAGGATGAAATAAAAGCTTACAAAAATTCCAAGATGGTCGAGAACTTGCTAAAATTATTTCAATGTTGAAAACCTCAATCCAATATTTTAGGCAATATTCTTAATACCATTGCCGATTCGAGGCGTAAAACTTTTCAAATCTACAAAGTGTACTCTAGAAATACTGATACAACTTTGACCATTACTTAAACGAGATCTTACCGTTTCGTTTCGTTGATTCCACGATAACACACCCTTTTTACATGCAAAACTCGGTACACAAATCTAGTTTTTATAATTACATTTTTGTTCTGATTAAAATAGAGGTCAGAGTTGTTTTTGGAATAAAACTTTGAATTTATTCGCAAGAATTAATTATAAAGATACGCTCTTTCAAAAATCAAATAAAACCATAACAGTTATGACTTGCGAATATCCTGCGTATTGAGATAACATTACATAAGAGCAGATTTACCTACCTTGATCCTTACTCTATTATCCCGTTATCCTGCGTACTAATTCCGCCTTTGATGTTTGCAGATTCTCGATATATTGAATACTAGCTGTTGCACGCGACTAAGTCCGCGTAACCTTATAAAATATAGCCTATGATACTCGCTGATAATATAGCTTCCCAACAGCGAAAGAATTTTTCAAATCGATCCAGTAGTTACGGAGCCTATTCAATGCAAACAAACAAACAATCAAATCTTTCCTTTTTATAATATTAGTATAGACGAGCTGATGCCTGCTACTTCGTCCGCATTGAAACTCTTGATAAAATGTGTAAGATTTTTTGAAAATTTTTCCTCTCGAAAAAAAAAAGCAATGTTTGTTAAACGATAGGCCATGTAAATTTTTGGTCTTTTCCGTATTTATTATCTTACTGCTAAACTCCAATTACATTCATTTATACAGTCCAACATAGAGTTACAGTCCAGTATGAAAATAATTATAATAACCAGTCTATTACAAGTAAAACGGTCGAATTTTTCTTCTGTACATGATAATCTCTTCGACCTTAATACGCCCAAAGGAAGGATTTTCTCCAAACCCTTATTGTGACTAATGTTCGTAAATAAATGTACGTAATACTGTCATCAAAGTGTATAAAGAGAAGAAAATTGTATGCCGAGTATAATACGTTTGAATGTGTGGCCACGAAGTTGAGAAAATTATTCTATATACTATTTGTGGCTATAAAATATTTGTGGCATCGTAGTGTTCTCTAAATGTATGGCTTAAATAAATATTGAGACAACCAAGACCTCTAATGCTTTGAGGGAATCTGATGTCCATGTTAGACATTATTAATCTATACAAATAAAAATAAATCGCTAAATGTGTAATCGAAAACAATATTCGGATTAGGCACCTCAAAGCGGTTGTGGACTGTATAGGATAAGTGTGGATACGGCGGTAATAATGTATCATAATAATAGGTGAAGTAAAATGTTCTGAGCCTTATATAACTTGATTTCTATTTGCAACATTAGAAAAATAAAAATAACATTTGATTTTCTTTAAATATAATAAAACGTGATCATTGATGTTAAAAATGTCTAAACTTCATTCGTTTACTGGTCCCAGTTTAATTTATATATGTGTTCAGTGACGTTGTGATTTCTTTATCGAGCGATCTTCTTAGTACTAATATTCGTTGTAATTGATTTCGTGGGCCATTCATACAATTTTGTATCAATAATTGTTAACTATACTTTTATGCTATTTTGTACTAAAAACAGAAATTTTATATGACTTAAATACAATTAACATAGACATGCATATTTCGGCTATGCTCTGTAAAGCTCAGTTTTTTGTCGAGCGGCCGCAATCAGTAACCGCGGACCCAATGTATCAAAACGCCCGCCAACCGCAACACTTCCTTTTCGCTTATGATTTTCTCTAAATTACTTTCTTTTTTTTTTAGCGTGTTCAAAATTAAAAAAAATACATTTAAACACAAAATACTACTCACCCACTGACTACTTAATGACAAAATCTCAGAAACCTATTATCTAAAACTATAAAACACTAGCTGTGCCCGGCTTCGCTAGCCTTATATTTCGGTAACGTAAAATACTTTATATCAATTTTTGTGTTGATCGGTCAAACAGTGTTGGAATTTAGCGATTTCATAACACATACAAACGTTCATTTTTAATAATAATACAGATACTAAGTCAGCTGATGAAACGTAGTGAGGCGCTAAGAGAGGATTTTTTGAAATTTGAAATTTTTTATTGGAGTAACAAAGGATTATTGACCTATGTATCAAAAACTTTTCGTTTTTAATACATTTATTTTGTTTTCGCAAAAACGACTGTAAAATTGACACGGGTAATCGGTTGCGACCGATATAAATATTATATTACATTTACGCGACGGAAATATAACTTGAAAGCAGGCAACGACGCAAGCAGCAACTGAACAAACAAAATAACATATTGTCAATACAAGTTCTAAACGAAACAAAAATAAAAAGAATTTATGATGTTAGAATATTTTTGTAGAGTTGCGAAACACTCTCGGGTTTGGCTTATCAAATAAGTTAAACTTGATAAGTTTCAGTGGAAGTATCCTATGGGAGTTACTGAGACGGAAAAACAACTTCGCACCTTAGCGTGAGGCGATTTTTCTTTTCAACCAATTCGTTTTTACCACGTTTTGAGCTAGTAAAGAGGGTGTCGAGTTTCATTTTCTCTTTTTTAATCGGTATACCGGATCCATTCAAATCTGGAACGAGTAGCTGTGTACAAATGTAACTTAGTTAATTTTGGATATTGAGGGAAATCTAATTCCATAATAATATGTGAAAACCGAATTAAAATCGGTCTCGAGTTTTTGCAGCGTACAAAAATTTAAAATTTTTATATATATATAATGTGATAAATTAAACAATTGTGTTGCTTTGTAAATTTAATCAAAGAAACGACAATATAAGTTTAATATTATCGATTTCTTCATTTCATAATGTCAAAACAATTAGTTTGACACATAAGTCAAAACACAAATTAAAATAGTATATATAAAAAAGTATTTTACCTACAAGATAAAATATTAAATTAAGACATTATTCATATTATATTTACACAAATTTATATTATACTATTATAACCTTTACATCTCCCCCCATTGAGAAGAAAATTTATAAGAAAATTTTCATTAAGTTACCAACCCCTCTTCTATTTCATCTTCTTCTAATGCAGGAACTGGAATAAGTTTTGTGACATGGAAAAGATTTGATTCTGTTTTCTTATGACCAATTCCTATTCTGTATATTGAGTTTGAAATTTTTTCAACAATCCTGTATGGTCCAATCTTCAATTCATCTAACTTCTTCCTGTTTAGCTTATTTCCATTTTCTACATATACCATATCTCCTACATTAAATTCATAGTCTTTTCGATTTTTATCAAATAATATTTTATTGTATCTATGTGACTTTATTGTATTTTCTATTGCTATTTTCCCGTCTCTAATCCAGTCACTACTTGATTTTTCTTGCCTCAATTCTTTTGGTAAAATTATAGAATCTGTACCATATAAAAGATAACTCGGTGTAAAACCCGTGACTGAGTGAATGGTATTATTGTATTTATTGACACATTCATGCGCTATTGTTGTCCAGGCTCTCCTTCTTCCATTTTCATTTATTTTGCATCTGATTTTGTTCACTAATGTTTGATTCAGTCTCTCATTTAAACCATTTGAAAATGGTGCATTTACTGCGGTGAAAACTATTGGCATCTGTCTTACCCTTAAAAATTCTTTAAATTCTTTTGAATTGATTCCTGGATATTGATCCGTAAGAATCATACCAATGTCTTCTGTTTCTGTTATGTTCATGACTAATTTTATAAAATCATTAGCATTTTGTGTTCTTGAGGTCAAAATAAATGCGTATCTTGTAAAGTGATCTACTAACAGATGAAGATATCTTTTGGTTGATCTGGAACTTCCAAAGCCACCAATTGTATCAATAGATATTATTTCATAAGGCTTTGTGGCCGGACCTAAGTGAGACATCAATCCAAACTTATCTTGACCTCTTGATTTATTTTTAATACAAACTTCACAGCTTCTACAGATTTTCTGAATATTTTTTGTCAAATGTTTCGCCATGTAGAGCGGACTAATTGTCCTCTGCATCTGACGGACTCCAATATGGCAAAGGTGTTCATGTATATCTCTCAAAACTTTGATACTAAACTCTTTTGACAATATTATCTTTTCTCTTCCTAGAACTTTTTTAAAATATATGTTATGTTTTTCAATCAATTGGTGTTTATTATTCTGTATATCTTCATTTCTGTTCTGATCTGCAACTATATCTGCTAACTTAATTAAATTCACAATTTTCAATTGTTCGTCTGTATTCTTATCAGATTCTAACACCGGATTTCTACTTAAACAGTCAGCTTCCAAATTCTTCTTTCCTGGAGAATATTGTATTTTGAATTCATACTGTGACAGATAATACGCCAAATCCCCCAAGTCTTCATCAGTTCTAGATTTAAGATTCATGTTTTCTAATGGTTTGTGATCTGAATAAACTGTAAATGATTTACGTATTAACCAGTATTGCCAGTATTGCACTGCTTCTTTAATAGCTAAACATTCTAAGTATATCGCTTTCTTTTTCTTTTGAGCTTCATTTAGTTTCTTAGAGAAGTATGCCACTGGTTTTTCTTTTCCATCAGGCTGTATCTGTTTCAAAATAGCTCCAACACCTTTTAAAGAAGCATCTGTATAAATATTTATTGGTAAATCCTGATCAAAAATTGCCAGAACAGGTTGGGTACATAGCAAGCTTTTTATTGTTTCAAACACTTTTTGGCATTCCTCAGACCAAACAAATTTTTGATTTTTCCTTAGTAAATTATGTAATGGATCTAATATTATTGCACTCTTCGGTATATATTCATTGTAAAAGTTGATCTTTCCTAGAAATTGTCTTACATTTTTCTGTGTTTTTGGTACAGGAAAATCCTTTATTGAAATAATATTATCGTTCACTGGCCGGACAGAATTATTTTGTATAATATGACCCAAATATTTTACTGAATCTGACGCAAATTTACATTTAGTAAATTTTAACCTGAAACCTTCTGTTTTGATTGCTTCCAATAACTGTGTGAGATGGTTAACGTGTTCAGAAAACGTTTTAGAAAATATTAGTATGTCATCTATATAATTAACTGCAAAATTTGTAAGTTTATGTTTCCTCAATATATTACCCAATATCCTCTGGAAAATTGCCGGTGAAGTTTTTAATCCAAAAGGTAGACAGGTCCATTGGAAATGTCCTTCTTGGGTTACAAATCCTGTCTTTTTTCTATCTTCAATGCGTAGAGGAATAGACCAAAATGCAGAGTTTATATCCAGGGTGGAGAAGAATTTGCAGTTTCTCGTCTTTATGATCAGGTCATCAATTAACGGAAACGGTTGAGCTTGAGGTACTACTATTTTATTTAAGTCTCTAAAGTCTATGCATAGTCTTGATCTTTTATTTTCTTCCTTTTTAAATACCAAAGTAACAGGTGCAGCAAATGGACTATAAGATTCTTCTATCAACTTGTTATCTAATAGTTTTGCTATCTGTTCTTCTATTTCTTTTTTATCTTCCATCGTGCATCTGTAAGGTCTTTTATTACAATATTTATCCACCAATAAGTCTATCCTCGCCTCATATCCATTAACTGTGCCTATATCATATTTATTTTTCGCAAAAATTGATTCATATTTTTGAATCAATACATCTATCATAGATTTTTGACATTCATCTAAATTATTTAATTTTATTTCAAAGTCTTCTTCTTTTACATGTTCATTAAAATTTACTTTGTATTTTTTTATAGTCTCATTGGTATCGTTTTCTATACTTTTTAACTCAGTATTTCTTTTCTTATTATTCGGATTTTGTCTTTGTGTTATTTTTAAATCTTCATCTTGGATAAGTTTGAATTTTTTTATCAAATCCAATCCAATTAAAAAATCATATTTGAAATTTTCGTCATCAATTATGTACACATCAACATTCTCCTCTAATTCGAATATTTTTATTTTCAAAGTTGTCAAACCACTTGCTTTTTTCACACCATTAATTGTTACTAAATTAGCTTCATTCAAATTATTTCCTTTTTTATTTAGTTTTAATATCTTAGAGCTTATCAAAGAAACATTTGAACCTGAATCATATATTCCATATACACTCAGCGGCACGGAATCTTGGCCAAGCGCTTATCTTGCGATAACAAAGTTGTTAGTGTTTATAATAAATTTTTTGGTATGAGGGTGAGACGAAAAAATACTTCCGATTAGTTCAAGAGGGTAATTTATTATGTTTGAGTGCAATTTGACATTTGTTTTAAGCTTTAGATGAATCGAGTCATTTGAGCGACTAAGTTGAATTTTTAAACTCCGTATTTTAATATTGTGTACTATTCAGTTACCAAACATCGGTCATTTTGTGCTTTTAATCCAATAAACGAAGGTGCTAAAAAACGAAAAAAAATGCCCTTAACACCAGCTCAGGTTGCACAAGCCGTGGCATTAGTCAACCAAGGGATGACACAACGCGAAGTGGCTACAACGCTAAACGTACCACGTTCTTCAATGCAATATGCATTGAAACGATACCAGGAGACTGGCGGCTACACCCGCAGACCAGGTAGTGGAGGTGTAAGATGCACATCGGCCAGAGATGACCGCTTTATTAACCTTGAAATTCTGCGAAATCGCTTCCTCACTGCAGTTGAAATCCGCTCGCGACTCCAAATCACGAGAGGTGTTAATGTTAGCGAGCGTACGGTGAGAAGACGTATGGAGGAAGTTAATTTGAAAGCCCGTAGACCAGCACGCGGCCCAGAGCTTCTCAGACAACATCGAATAGCAAGACTTCGTTTCGCTCAAGAACATGCCAACTGGACCCACGAGCAGTGGGCTAAGGTTTTGTTCACTGACGAGTGTAGGATAGCTTTACGTGCACCAGATGGTCGACAACGAGTGTGGAGGAAAAGAGGAGAACGATTTTTACCCATCACCACTACACAAACTGTGAGTTTTCATGGTGGCTCCATAATGGTGTGGGGAGGAATAAGTTCCGACGCTCGTACCGAGTTGGCTATCGTCGACAACCGGCTAACTGCTTCTCGATACATTGAAGAGATCCTTCAAGATCATGTTTTACCGTTTTCGGGGTTCATTGGCGAAGACCAATTTCTGCTAATGCACGATAATGCACGCCCACATGTCGCACATTGCGTCAATGAATAGCTTCAAGAGGTCAGAATTCAAAAATTAGAGTGGCCAGCTCGTAGTCCTGATCTAAATCCCATAGAGCATGTCTGGGACATGCTTAAAAAAAAGATAAAAAACAAATTCAATCCACCACGGACACTTGCTGAGCTCCGAAATGCTGCTTGGTCCGCATGGGATGACATACCGCAAGTTGAGGTCAAAAGCATTATCCAAAGCATGCCAGATCGAATGCAGGCAGTTATCATGGCTAGAGGAGGAATTACCCGATATTAAGATGTGTAAAAAATAATGAAAAATTAGCAATCCCGCATTTCCTAGTGTTTTAAAGTTGAGTGCTGAAAGTTAAGATTTTCTGTGAAAACGTTTGGTTTTATTTAATCTTAATTGTTAGGAAGGTAAACGGTTAATTGTCATTAAAAAAGGATTAAAAACCTAAAAGAGACACTTATTGAACACACCTGCTTTGTATTTATGAATGAAAAAGTATTAAAATGCAAACTATCGCAAATTTCTGTGTTGGCCAAGTTTTCGTGCCGCTGAGTGTATTTCTAATTCGCCATTTAGTAATAGTTTGACATTTATTAATGGTGTAACTATTCGTTTTTTTGATCAGTTTCATTCAACTCAGCTTCTATAACGGAATTATTTACATGTTTAATTAAATCCCTCTTCACCTTATTGTCTTCTTTTGGTTTAAACCAGCATGCGGTCTCAGAGTGATACCGAAAACCCTTATTTAATTTCTCACAAATCTTACATGGACTTTGATTTTCGATCTTACCATTATTCTTCTTGTCATTCTTATTCTTTGCTATAAAACTCTTTTTATTTGTGGTATACTCGTATTTGCTCACTTCGTTAAACAGATCCACTGTATCTTTCAATATTTCCCTATCTATTCTATTAAGTATTGACTCCGGTAAACCAGCAGCAATAAGATCCACTAAGGTACCTGTATCAATCGATAAATTATTATATTATACTATTATAACCTTTACATATAAAGAAAGTGATAAATAAAAAAGAATATTGCATTAAATTATGCATATAACTAAGAATTTCATTGTTAATTTAATACAGTAAAACAACACGAAACTGTTACAGGAATTTTAACAAATCTCGATTTTAATATCCAATCGAGGATTTATTACCGTCTCAAAACCTCTTAAGCATTCAGACCTATTAACTTAGTCTTTTGAAGCTCTATAACTGAGAAAATTTGCTTTAGGCCTTCTCAAGACATTTTCAACGTCAATATTTGTAAAGAGTAGGAATAAAACAGCGCCAGGATAACTGACAATCTTCAGGATAACTGAATTAAAATTTGGAATATTAACGAAATTACGTTCATAAGTTTTTATATATAATACAAGAACTTAACATGGCTTAGGTACATTTGAATAATATGAATTCACACCTGAACTATAAAAGAGGACCGTCTAGTCCTCTTTTATATTTAATCCTACTAATATTATAAAGATGACGATTAGATGATCCCTCGGAAACAGTCCTTTTTTTTCTGAAACCCATGTCCAGAAACAGACAGACAGACAGATAGTTACTTTAACATTTAGAATATTAGTAAATTAGTATGGAATAGTATCTATGCCGAAGTTGTATGTACATATAATGTTTGTTACTCATTCGCGTAAAAACTACTGAACGGATTTGGATGATATCTGGCACACAGTTAGCTTTTATTTTTATTAACGTTTATGATATTTTTATCCCTAAGAAAGTTAAGTTACTGAGAGATCATCGGAAACATAAAAATTGGGCGCCACTGCTGCTGCTGCTGTTGGCGCCACCGTCGTCACAGCGAAAAATGTGAGCCGTTGTTTAGGTATTATATTATTCATTTTTTAATGCAGACAAAGTCGCAGGCACCAGCTAGTGGTTACATAAAATACACAGGACACAAAAACAGCAAGATGCAGATAGAAACTATAATGTTTCTCATCACACTCGTTACAGGTATTTACAAAAACCTTCTCACTTATTTGTGCATACATAGTAAAACATAATATTTCCTAACAATCAGATTTCTATGTTCGTTAAGATAATAAGATAGTCGAGTTAAATAACTTAGGTTAAAGTTGTCAAACTATCCGCTGTAAGTTCAGTTATTAAACCAAACCATTCTAAATAACGAAGTTTAAGACCGAGTTGTAATTGAAATCGTCTGATAATAACTGAGCTAAGTTAATTTTCCAATTAAATGTTTCGTTAGATAAAGTGGCTCCTATTGAATTGTATGAGGAATTGGAAATGACATCTGCTATTATTGAACTTGTTACGTAATTTACGAAAGCATTAAAGCGATTTTAATCTATATAATAATAATAATAGGTACCTATATAAAAATCAATTGCCGCATAAACTTTCCTTTGGGCAACCCGTCAGGCGGCAGTAACTACCCCGTTAGAGAAAGCCACCATGAAATAAGAGACCAAATTTTTTTGACCATATTTGTAAAATTTAATTCTGTAGTTACAATATTCATCAGGGACCCTTTTATTATAATATGGAAAAAACCTATTTTTATTATTTTCCACCCCCTTCTACGTATCGTGAAATAAAAATTTCTTTCGCCCATCGATATTACATAATTATCTTTCAGGGACTCAAATTTTTATTAGTATATTTTCCTGGACTAATATATATTATATATTTCTAGTCGTTTATTAATAATTTTTTTATTTTAATAATACGACTAGCGATGTTTGTCTACAGATTCGACGATGTATATTATATTTTTAAGTAGTTCACTTTTAAGCAAAACAATTTTAGAATAAGTGAGTTTATTTCCAATGAAATTTCTAAAAGAACTGTTGTTTACAAACGAGACTATTACAGGTGAAGAGGCACTTAGACCTACTAACTCGATGTATCTAACTTTTATTAGAATTCTTAGCAAACCAATAACCTCACACTTGACTTGCGACGGGGAAACAGAAAAAGGCAGGCAAAAAACTCCGCAGACTGATCAAGTGGAAAATTACTTGAAAGCAGTTCGCTTTGGGCTACTTACTGCTTCAAAGAAATGTCAGCAATAAATAGTACAAAATGTACTACGATGAAAATTATACTTTTTATTTCATTTTGAACACCACTAAAACTAATTTTATGTGTTTTTAGAATGTGGATTCACAGGTGTGGATGCTCCCAAAATACAAACTGCTCTTGCAGTTATATTGACAAGGTTTCAACAATTAGATATTTGGGTGTTATAATTGATCAAAGACTATCATGGCACTCCCACACCGAACAGATTATGAGCAGAGCTAAGAAGCTGATATGGATTTTTAAAACACTTCGGCATGTTGCAAACAAAGAACTTTTAAATAAAATATATATAGCCTTAGTTCAATCAGTTCTGTGTTATTGTATACCAAATATGGGGCGGAGACTCTAAAATTATTTTTTTAAAATTGGAAAGGGTGCAAAGATAATTAAAGCGATGTACATTTTGCCCCATAGATTCCCTACTACTGAACTTTATAATTATTGTGACGTCCTAACTGTAAGAAAGTTATATATCTTAAGTGCTACACATAAACTACATAAATCCTTAAATTATGACCCTAACATAATTTAAAAGAGAAGAATAATGATATAGTTGTTCAAAAAAAAGTTGTAAAAACTGCCTTTGCTCGAAGACAATATATTACCCCAAACTTCTTATTTATATAACAAATTAAATAAGAAACTTAATATTTATCCTATGGCACGCTATAATTGCAGAAAGGCCCTGACAGACTGGCCCAAGACCCTAAATTATAATGAAACCGAATCTTTATTAAAGACTATTACTTAACTAAATTAAATATTTATTATCTAAACACTTATTTGATTATGAAATGGGACTAATGTTAAAGCTACACTTAACTAATACAGATCATCTATTTTTTGTATTCTAAATTAGCCTAAGATGTTGGAGAAGCGGTACTTAATAGGAGGCCCTACACCTACCCTGACCGGTATTTTGTAACAGCTCTGTATTAGATACGAGTATCATCATCATAATCGCGTATTTTTACACTGATTCTATCACCAGTGTAATAACCACCATCACCCACCGTTATTCTGTACGCTATATCACAATAGTGGTCGAAATTATTTACCATGATTTAACAAAATATGATATCAGTTATTTTCTTAAAAAGAGATTTATATTAAATAACAGTTTGATTAATTTTTTGCAATAAATATAGATAGCAGCCGATTATCTTAATTCTCAGTTGAATAATAAAGGCATGAAAAGTTACAAGAGGTGAAAATATCTTCTATTTTTATAGTTAAGAAAATATCTTTTATTTTTATAGATAAGAAAATATAAAAAAAAGCAATAATACAATTGCAATAGTAACTGTACCTGCATGTACGTATATGAATTGCAATAGTGAGTTATTTACAACTCTAAATTAATAGTTTATGATGCCTATGAAAATATCGCTAACATTATTTGCATATGCGGAGATAAAAAAATCGACTATATCCAACATAGGCTTATTCAAGCGAATTTCTATGCAAAGGTTTTCTCCATGAAACTAATATTAGACATCGTAAATAAACCCGAAAAGGTTATTATCTAAGTTAACCTCTTTTGTGTTGCAAGTTACAATAACCTTGTAGGAAGCAGAGTATACACCATACATATTTTTTGTATATAAATATAACCAATACAATTAAAAGGTTTTTCATTTTATTTGAGTTTACTTAATTAGAAAATAAGGCCTGACAAAAATATATAAGCAATAATTTTTTCAATATTTATTGCTCAGATACTTATTTCAGTCAGGCGTTAACTTTTTTATATTTTAGGGGTACTATTTCTAGGGAACAGTACATTTTATCTGAATGAATTAATGATTAGTTAATCCCTAAAAGCGTATAAAACAAATAACAAACAAACTCAATTTCGTATTTATAATATTATTTTTAATTTATTTTAATATATAAAAATTACGTGTGACACGTTCCTCCGCGATGAACTCCTAAACTACTGATTTTGATCTAACTTTGTAACGATATGTAATTTGGTCCAACTTAAAAGATAGGATAGTTTTTATTTTGAACCCGGGCAAAGCCGGGAGCGGGCCAATAGTAATTAATAAAATTAAGTATACTGGTCTTTCAAAACTCTTCTCAAAACTTTTCCTGATGGGTTCTTTGGTAAACTATCTACAAATACAATTTCTTTAAGTCGCTTGTATTCTGTTACTCTTTCATTGACGAATCTATAAATGTCGTTAACTTCTGTTTTTCGTCCTTTTTCCAGTACTATAAATGCTTTAGGAGCTTCCCCTAATCTCTTATCAGGTATTCCAATCACTGCCGCATCTAAGATATCGGGATGTTCTTTAAGTAAACTTTCTAGTTCTGCTGGGGGAACTTGATATCCCTTAACCTAAAACAATGTTAAATTAAAATTTTAATCTTAAAAAATAAATGGTCTAAATGGAAAACAAAACAAACTATACCTTTATAAGTTCTTTGATTCTGTCTGCTATCGTCAGTGATCCGTCATGATCTATAGACACCAAATCACCTGTTTTCAACCAATTGTCTTCAGTAATGGTGTTACGCGTTGCTTCAGGGTTGCCTTTGTAGCCTTTCATTACTTGAGGACCTCTTACTAGTAGCTCACCGACCTTAAATATTTAATATTTTATTTTATTTCCCACTTTTTTTGTATCTAATCGAAGATCTGCCGGAAAATAATCAGGAAGTAAATATATTAAATTTTATGGCTGTCTTTGCTTATTAATACATGCAGCAACGGTAGAGATGTAGGAATGTATCAAGAGCTTGACAGAAGAACGATTAAAGTATAAGGAGATGGAGAATGTCATCGAAAAACAATAGCGCACATGCTGTTATACCCAGTTTATAAAACCGATACGCAGTGTATCAGTACTAAAATTAATGTAGTGGCAGGTTGTTGGTACTGTAGTTAACAACAGAAAAAAAGAATAAGACCTGAATATTAATCTTAATTTCTAATAGTCTTTCTATTAATTTCTATATTTCTCTTTACTATGAAAGATCATTTTGGCATTTACCTTGTTTGGACCTAAAGATTGTAACTCCGAATCAACAACTTTTAATTCCGTATTAGAAACAGGAAGTCCAACTGTCGTATAGTTTAATGCTCCTGGTACCATAGCTGTCACTAAGGGAGACGTTTCTGTTAGCCCATAAATTTGTATGAAGTTAGTTTCTGACTGCAAAAATTAGATATCATTATCAGATCTAGTATTAGGTGTGTCAAGCGAGACAATATTTCCAATTATTATTTACCTTTGTCTTTTTCAATAATCTCTCAATATCGATCTTCGGCAAAGGAGCTGCTCCACACATGATATTGTTAACAAATTTTAAATGTTCTTTCTTCACATCAGGATGTGATGCTAAGAATAATACTGAAACATTTAAGGTTACTCTAATGTTACAAAAATTTTGTGAAAATTATAATTAATTTAATTCACTTCCGTCCCGTTCCATATTGAAATGCAGATTTAAATTAGTTTTTTATTTAATTTATTATAATGACATTATTATCAACAACGCATCAGAAATTTCATAGCTAATTAGTAGCACACTATGCAAATATATCTAGCTATATTAAATTGCAAATACAAAGTGACCGCAATTTCAATCTTGCAAACTTTTCAATTTTAAACAGGAATCCTTAATTGTTTAAATACAAAATAATCTACAGTCTTTTCTGAACAGTCATCTACTTCTCCAATGTTTCTTAAATAAAAACATCGTTTCAAAATTGGTTCAAAAAAACGCCCTTTCAGATAAAAGTTCAAAAACTGCACATTTTATTTTGAACCATTCAAATATGTTTAGACGGACGATTAAACATATTTGAATTTTATGTATGGTTAAATGATGGAAAGCCGATTTTTAAGCATACCTAATTTTGTCATCGTACTTATTATTGCGTATGTAAATACTATATTTAGCATGAAATTAAATTTGCAAAATAAAACTGGCATTTATCATGTTATGCAGATAAAAAAAAACTATTTATTATTTAGAGTAAATGTCGGATTGATGAATATTTTTTTATATTATTATAAATAAGTGCAGCCGTGCAAACTATGCCCAATTATATGGATGGTATATATAGCACCACTAGTATAATTTAAAATCATACTTACCCAAAGGTGGTGCAGCATACAGCAAACTTATTTTATGTTCCACTAAACTTTGAACAAACGTTTCCGGTTGAAATTTAGGCAACACTATCAACTTGGCACCAACCGACAATTTATGGAACAATAAAATGGAAAGTGCATAAATGTGATAAAATGGAAGAACGCACATAACTGCGTCTTGATGTAAACCTGTGAACAAAGAAATTAGAAATAAATTCATAGCAGTCATTTTAGGTATGTAGTCTTTTTTAACTCGCGACGTCCGACGCAAAAACAGTGTGTTATAATTTTGTAATGTGTGTCTGTGTATGTGCATCTGTCTATATTATCAGCAAGTAACATAGGCTACATTTTATAAAGTTGCGCAGACGAAGTTCCGTGTTACAACTAGTACATAATATTTAAATTACGAGTGACGTTATTAACATATATTCTTTTCAGTTGTCTTTTCTTTTTATCGGATGAAGTTGAATAGTTTTTATTTTGTTTCAATAATTAGATAAGAATGTTATCTTTTGCTACAAGGTTGTCTGAATTTTTAATAATCTACTTGATAATATAACGCCATGATATTAAATCTATTATTTTGTATATATAATATACCTATTATATATTATAAATATACCTATTATATATTATACTAGCTGACCCCGCAAACGTTGTCTTACAAAAAAAAAAATTTGGGGTATAAAAAAAGTTTATAACCTACCGAATATACACAAAAATTTTCATAAAAATCGGTCAAGCCGTTTCGGAGGAGTTTGATTACAAACACTGTAACACTAGAATTTTAATATATAAGGTCATGAACCTAAAAACAAGAAAATTGTTTTTTCCAGGGTCATGTATAAGATATAATATTTTATATTAATATATTGAGTTGAAGATAAAACTTTGTCATCATTTCAGCCTCAGGGCGTCCACTGCTGGACATAGGCATCCCCTATTTTTCCAATAATTGAATTCCCAACTTTTACTGCGGTGGGGTTGGTATATCAAGAAATCTATATTTACCTGTTGTCTCATTGTAGTGTTTAACACCTTCTACATCTTGCTGAAGGCAATTCACAACAATGTTCTTATGATTTAATTCTACTCCTTTTGGTAAACCTGTAGTACCACTGGAATAAGGTAACAGAGCGATATCATCTGCTATTCTTGTCACTTTTCTTAGTACACTGTGATCTGCACTTGTATTACACAATTCTTTAAAAGAAATAGTGCCTTCTGGTAAGCTACATTCGGTAACTATAATAATTGGTATGTATTTCTTAGCATTCTGAAGGGATTCTCTTATAACCTCAACCGTTTCTATTGATCCTATTATTATTTTAGGATCAGAGAGACTTAGTTGTTTTTGGAGTTCATCTGGAATTCATAATGGTAATAATATTATTATCATAGTACGAAAAGTGAAATTCTGTATAAAAATAAGTTGACATTGTTGAATAAGTTTAAGTTTTCATACGTTTTTATTCGATAGGATCATTTAAATATTTTTATTGTAATAGATATACGCCCAGTAGCTAACAAATGAAACGAGAGTCACTAACTCTCAAAGATGCTTTCTACATTATCACTTTTTGATAGAGCTTTTCATCAGTAATAATTTATTAAGAATAGATTTGAAACATTGAACATTTGCTATTAGATTGTCAAATCTAATTCAGATTAAACATGATAAAACATTTAAAGATGGATAAATCGATTGCTAGGTTCTTAAGATTTTAAAACAAAACGTTATTTTAGTCACGACAATAGTCACACTAGCTAATAAAGTCGTTAGTGTAACTTCTAATTAATCAAAATAGATCAAGTAGAATCAGTGCTAGAAGATCTCAATTGTCTAAGTAACTTTTAATACTTCAATTTATCTCGAGATGAAGAAGTTGTTAGTGTTAGTCCATTTACTAATTGGAAATACTTACATGAAGTGTAGAGTGGATTGACTGTGGTAACAATCGCTCCGGCTTCTAATACACCTAAAACAATGGTTGGATATTCCAACATGCTCGGCAACATAACGCAAACTTTGTCACCATCTTGAAGCTTTAGCTTTGAGCGTAAATTAGCCGCAAAGTTTTTGGATTGTTTGAAGAGCTGATGATATGTGTAGGATCGATTTGTAATTCCGCATACCTGGTCATTGAAATACAATGTAAATTAATAAATTAATACTTAAATGAAAATATATTATTTGAATTTTAAAATTAAATTTTACCTTGATTTTTAAGAAATAGTTATTTGTTCAACAAGAGAGCAAAATTGTTTTTTACTACGAGTGCCGACTTTAAATCACGAACTAGCGAAGTAGTCTAAAATAGACTACTGGGGTGAGTGATTTAAAGGCACGAGACATTAAAAAAATTTGCTCTCGTGTTAAACATACAACTTTTCACCTTAACAGCGAGAAAAGCGTTACTAGGTCATCTTTAGGTAAGAAAATCAATTAAGAAAATTTTAAGCAATTATGTTTATTATAGTCAACAAACTTTTATAAAACATAACTAAATTAACATTATTAAAAGTTGAGCGTAAAATTACTGCAATTTGTCAGATTAAAGGTTTGTTCGGAACTGAAATGGTCGTATTATTTACTTGCGTATTAGGTAAAAAGCTATATTCAGTATTAGCTCTTTTGGAGTTAGACATCTATGTATCTTCATAGCTGGGCCAACTCTAGTCGGCCATAGCCAACTGGAGTCGGCTATGGCTGGACACACTAAATTTTCTTTAAGCACATATATTTATCAAAACAGTTCAATTGACATAATGCTGAAAAAAGTTTGGTTTCCGCCTTTTTTTTATGAATTTACATATTTTTAGATGATGCGTTCGGAAATTGCACTGTTGACAGTTTTATGAAAACCAAAAATGATATTTTAAATATTACAATTTACAAACTTTAATTTCAATAAATAAAATCAAAATTTTATTTCTTTGAGTTAAATCGCTAGGCCATAATGAGTTTCTGAACGAACCATTTCTTTTTTCTGCGCCGAATAATTCCAAAAGAATTCGAACACCACGTACGTATTTCGAATTACGCTCACAGCAAAAATGCTTGGTGCAAAAAGGGTGCTTTTGGTGCAAAAAGGCACCAAAAGCACCCTTTTCATGCTGGAGAGGTGAAAAATAATTTGTCTGTGTTTTTGTGCTGTGTTTATTTTGTATTCATGTTAAATTTTCTACTCGAAATAATCGTATAAAAAGCATTATAAAAATATTTTTTAACCGACTTTTATTTTGTTCAAAAATTTTTTTTGTAGTTTTGACTTTTTTCTATGAAATCAATATAAAAATATTGGACTAGAAAAGGTTTTTTTATAAAAATATACATTTTAAATAATAGGTATACATACAATTGCAGTCTTATCAGGCCATCGATCCATTCTCTGCCAAATAAGTTCTGGTAAGGTCGTCTCAGGTATCACTACATCTTTATACGGAGACTTCACAATGTTATCCGACGTCCATAGACTTTTTTCAACGAGAGATGACAATTGTCTCCTGTTCATCCTTGCATTTCTCATTAGCAATTTAGTTGCCATTCTGTAAGAATTTTTACAATTTAATAACAAAAGCATTAATAACAAAAACAATACAAGTACCAGATATATATTCGGATCAGATAGCCGTAACGATAGCCAAATGTTAGAAACAGTTTTTTTCTTACCTTCAAAATTAACTATGGTCCAATTATTATTAGTCCAATATTTATGGAAAAAAGTATGTTTTTCACAAACCTTCACAAGCATTTACACGCAACACTTTTCACATGCAATTTACTATAAAATACAAAATATTCTCTCAAAATGATAATATACGAGAAATATATGTATATATTGTGTATGTTGATAATATTTTTTATGACAAATAAGAAAAATAATCGTAATATGAAAAAAGCAAAATCATTACATGCTAGATACCGTAAAGTACACTTAACGGCGGTTACTCTGATACTGATGATTTTACAATAGACGGAGCCAGTAATCAAACTGGTTTATAATGTGTTCGTCCGGTACAGTCATGACGAAATTAGTAATGGTACAAAATTACTTTGATGAACTTGTAGCACTGAACAAGACCAAACAGACGACCTTCATAGTTATTGTAATCATATCATAGCAAATATAAAACTTACTTATAACTGCCCTGATAACCTAATTATGTTTAGGTTATCTGAAATGGTATAGTATGATAAATGTATTTCGGATGATCGGTTTCGGAGCAATTGAGTACATGTAAACAAACAAGTTTTTTATACTGATATAATATTTCGTTTACAACTTTTGTCGTAATTAAGTGTACTGAGTTATACCCAAACGAGTAGTTTCGCGTCACAATGTAACGTCACAATGTTAGATGCAGGAGAATTAGATATATTATTGTCAATGAGTTGATGTAGAATAATAGTTTATTAGCGATAATTTATAGTTTACTCTTTAGAAGTGGTGGAAATTTACAATAGTATTTTTTAGAAAAATTTAACAAAATTTCTAGAGGTTTACAATAATTTTACAATTCCAATTCATTTAGAAGTCACGAATTTCCTTTAAAATTTATAAGTAAAATAAAGTCTATACATTCTATTTACACTTGAAAATTCAAGTACGCTCAACTGTTTTACTTTATTTTTATTTTTTTACTAAAATGATCGTCTGCTATATACATAATAGTAATAGGTAAACATTTAAAAATACATTTTTAAACATTAAAAAAAAAATTAAACAGAGAAAGTTTCAAAATATCCTAACAAAATTACAGCTTAAAAAAAATCAACAGTGTTAGCGTTAGTAAAACCGGTAACAGTTAATAAACAGTTTCTTTAACTTTGACCGTGCATTGCCCACCTCTCTACTTCTAAAATATGCCGTACATATAATTCAACAGATTATAAAAAATTAGATAATAACATGACATACACAACCGCATAATTACTTTCAACTTAAATGCAACGTAAGCGCATTTAAGTTGAAAGTATACTTTAATTAGTTGAATTAAGACATCTTTTTGAATACAGAAACTTTTGGGCACAAAATGGCCTAGCCAGCTGTCGCTTGTAATTATACTTCAAATATGTTATTATCTATAATATCTATACTCACTTGTAATGTTACAAAGAAAGAGATCGTATTTTGTAAGTTTGTTTATATGTGGAAGGAGTCTCCGAAAGCACGGCAGCTATTTGGAAAATTCTTTCACTCTTTGTAACTTTTGCCTGCTACCGTAGGCATATTAAATATGCCTATGCCTTTTCCTGTCCATAATTTTCTGTCATTTTAATAGTCAAGGCGTGAAAATGCAACAAACAAACTCACTTTCGCATTTATAATATTACCTTTTTCAATTTCACTCAGGCGAAGCCGGGGCGCGTCAGACTAATCTATACTTCGTTTATCTTGACTGGCTTTAGCCAAAACTACTGAGTTTTAAAAAACTACATTTAGAAAAACAAAATTTCCAACTCCGTGAAAAGCCGACGGGCGAGGTTGCTACTTTCTAATCCATGATGTATGAATTACAAATAATGATCACTAAACTTGCTTTGAAGGCTAAGGAAATTGACTGGGATAAAAGCCTTTGCCTGTATCTTATAGCCTTCATTTGCTGTCCTAATAGCCTTATAGGCAATTGGCCGTATCTGCTATTTGCACATATACAAAAATTGTATTGATTTCAATTTCAACGACAACTATTTAATATAATCCAAGCCTTACACCATCAAGCCTATCGACGAATCGGCGTGATATTTTGGCTTGATTGAGCCAATTTGATTGAACTTGTTTGGTGTGTAGGTGTCATTTTGCATTACAAGTATGGCTATAAGCCAATCGTTTCATACCGATTGGACGATAGACTTGATCGTGTACGGCTGACATTATGTTATAAAGGTGGCGCTGAAACTTTTGTGAATGTGTGATTGTGAATTTGAATACATGAAATACTTTTTAAATCTAGACTCGTATTCTATCTTGTTTTCTTTTGAGAAAAGCATACATAGAAACCACAAAGATATAGCACATTATATCATCTTTTAAATACACAGTTGACTGGCTCGATTACGATGTCGATTCAAGTAGAATACACTACATTTAGCAATTTCACCTCGACACTGAGAAAATGTTAAACTAAGACTCCTTTTGAAAGTCTCGCAATTCTTCAAGTTATTCTTTTAATATTCTACTCGTGCCATTTTATAAAAAAAACTAGCGACCGGCTCCCGGCTTCGCACGGGTGTAATGTTTTTATGAAAATTATATATAAAAATCTTTCTCGTTTAACGCTCTTTCCATAAGTGAAAACCTCATTAGAATCCGTTGCATAGGGACGTACATAGGGACAAACTATGTATATTGTTTTACACTACGAGTATGTAAAGAAGATTTTATTTTATACATAGAAAAACATATCTAGTTAGGTTTCTGAATTCAAAGATTTTTAGATAACGTTTTTCGAGACTTAGCAAGCAACACCAAATGCATTTCCTAGCTAATATTACTTATACTTAATAAACTTATAAGATTGAAAACCTTAATGCAATTTAATAACATGTTATACTTTCTTACCAGTATATGATTACACATTATAGTAATACTAATATAATGATAATGTGTAAGTATTAATACTAATTTTTTTTTCTCTTTTTTCAGTGGCTTGTTTTGCGTTTTATTAAAATTGAGGTGACACTAAGACTTGTTTCGAATCTGACTTGTATTTTGTTTTGAAAGTACTTGTTTATTTTTTTGGTGTATCTTTTTAAACAAATTAATTAATTAGTTGATTCTATAAGACAAATTCAAAAATTTATAGTTAATAACTTTAGAACGAAATTATAAAACTTATCCCTGTGTATCTAATTTTCAAAAAGGAAGCGAAATTTCTTTGATCAACGACTTCTTAAATGTTTTTTTTTTTTTTTTTTTTTTGTGCGATAATCATGCAATCGGTTCCAAACCATAAACAGATGTTTTGTGAGCTTTTATTGATTTGTAAGGCCAGTCCTTCCAATGAGGGGCTCGCCTTTAATTTTATTTTATTATTTCACCAAATGTGGTAGCGCTTAAGCCTTTTGACTTTTCGTGTTTCGCCCAGCTCCACGGCTAGGGCGTTGACATGTCTGACTATTCTTGTCCTATACGCCTTTGTTCTGCGCTCAATCTCCTGTCCTATGGTATTCAACTGCAAACACTCGTGCATTTCAGAACTCCTGATAAACAGAGGTGCACCCGAGATGGTTTTAAGAGTTTTGTTTTGGAACCTCTGAAGGATCTCAATATTTGAGTTCTTAGCTGTTCCCCACAGTTCAACACCATAGGACCAGACTGGTTTGAGTATAGCCTTATAAATGAGCAATTTATTGCTCAACGACAAGGATGATTTGGGTCCTAAGAGCCAAAAATGTTTTCGAAGCAACAGTCTGAGCTGGTCGCGTTTCTGTAGAATGTGATGCCTCCAAGTCTGTTTACTATCAAGGTATATACCCAGGTATTTGGCTACCTTACTTTGTGGCAGTGTGTCTCTTCCCAATTTCACCGGAGGGCAAGAGCCTTTTCTCAGGGTAAATGTCACTTGGACAGATTTACTGGCGCTGGCTCTTATACGCCACTCCGACATCCATCTGTCTACCTTATTTAAGTGGTTTTGAAGGACCAACGATGCCATGTTAGGATTCTCGTGTGTACATAGCGCTGCGGTGTCATCTGCGAATGTTGCAGAGAGAACTTCCTGTGTGGTCGGTAAGTCTGCAGTGTAGATTAGGTACAAGATTGGACCCAAAACTGACCCCTGAGGCACGCCAGCTCCAATATCAATAAATTTGGAGTAAGCGTCATTAACCTTCACTCGGAATATTCGGTTTTGCAGGTATGTTTTAAGAAGGGCATAAATATTGTGGGGTAGCTGTCTTTTAATTTTATAAAGTAGACCTTGATGCCAGACTTTGTCGAACGCCTGTTGCACGTCCAAAAACACTGCTGAGCAGTATTCCTTTCGCTCCAAGCCTTCTCTGATTTTATTTACAACTCTGTGCACTTGTTCTATTGTTGAGTGTTTTGCTCTGAATCCAAATTGGTGTTTTGGAATGATATCCCCATCCTCGAGCAGCTTGTTTAGCCTTAGGGCAAGAATTCTCTCGAACAACTTTGACATTACAGGCAGGAGACTTATTGGCCTATGGGATGATACAAGATGTGGTGGTTTTCCAGGTTTGGGGATCATTATAATTTCGGAGACCCTCCAGAGGTTGGGAAAGAATCCAGTTCTTAGGATTCCATTGAAGAGCTGGGTCATAAATACAATAGCTTTCTTTGGGAGCTGTCGCAGTATTTCCGCGGTTATTAAGCAATAACCTGGAGCTTTCTTTAGCGGTAAACACTTAATAGCGGTCCAAATCTCGCGTGGTGAGCAACTTTGCAGAGGCGGGCTTAGTTGTAGGTCTGTGTCTAAATAATTATGCACCTCTTTGTTTGTTTGTTCATCGCCTTCATTTGGAGTGAACACTTCAGCGAGATATGATCCAAATGCTTCAGCTCGTTCGCTGTCTGTTCTAGCCCACTTATTGTTGTTCATTTTTATAGGGTGATGCGTGGCTTGTGGAGCATTATTGCTGGTCTTTACAGTGTTCCAAAGAGAATATTCTGTTTTTGCGGATGAGTCTAGATTTTCAAGCTTGTTACGTAGTGTCTCATCTTCGACCTTCTTTAAATACTGTTTCAGCTCTATAGATGCCCGATTAAGAGCTTTTTTGTCAGCAGAATGGCGACTAACGTGCCACACTCTTCTCAGTCTCCGTTTTTCCAGAACTTTACTTCGGATCTCCATGTCGATATACCTTTTACCCATCTTTTTTGTATCCATCGGTGTGTTTGTCCAGGCAGCTATTTGTATAAGGTTTGTTAATTTTTTGGTTGCTTCCTCAATATCTTCATTGGTTTTTAATGCTACTTTCAAGTTTAAGTTGCTTTCAATGTAGCTTCGAAAGTCATCCCAATTCGTCTTTTTACTATATAATTTTTCTTTGGTAGCTTTTTCTATCAGCCTGGTGCTTATGGTAGCTATTAGCGGTGTATGGTCTGAACTACTATCCAGGCAACTTTCAACACGTAGGTAATGGCTAGAGAGTCCCTTGTAGACCAAAAAGTCCAACAAGTCAGGCACCTTGTTCTGGTCTGTCGGCCAGTAAGTAGGTTCGCCAGTACTAAGGATATTCACCTTATTTTTGTCCAGACTTTTTTTCAGTTCTCGACCTCTAGGTAGTGTGAGCCTTGATCCCCAAAAAGTGTTCTTAGCGTTCCAATCGCCACCACAAAAAAATCTTTGACCAAGAGTTTTGAAGTAGTCCGTAAAGGAAGCTTCTTTTAGAGTATGTTTTGGTGGGCAGTATATAGCCGACAATATCAGTGAGCCATGTTTATCTTGAACCGCGATTGTTGTTGCTTGTATTTGCTCAGTCTTATATTCTTCCAAAACGTTGTGCTTTAGGTGTTTCTTTATGAGAATCGCCGTCCCCGCATGAGCGGTTCCGTCTGGGTGATATGTGCAGTAAATACAGTAATTTCGCAGGGAGAATATATGGTGAGGACATCAATATCATGTTGTTTTAGTAGGACCTCCACATCATATTTGTGTTTCACCAATCCATTTATGTTCCAAGTTGATATTTTCAGAGTAGTCATTTTACCGAACAAGCTTGGTGATAACTGTTGTGAGTAAGTGCATCATTGTAGACATTTGTTCTAAAAGTTTATCTAGCTTTTCAGCTTGTTGTGTGAGCAATGTTTCTAGTTGTGGTTGTTTTTTTGTAATGTCTGCATATGACGGTTTGTCCTCGCCATTGCTGAAATAACCTATTGGATTGTTCTCTGCCTGTGGTTTGTTTTCAGGATTTAACGAATTCATATGGTTTCGTTCATTAGTTATCATATTTGCTCTTGATCTATTGCCCATTTTTCGCTTAAGAATTTCTCTGTACACTGAACAGCCTTTATAATTTGCTGGATGTGAACCTTCGCACAAGGCGCATTTTGCTGGACTATTGCGATCCTTTTTAGGGCATATTGACGTCTTGTGTGGTTGAGCACATTTCACACAGCGATATGGTCTCATACAATAATTTTTAGAGTGACCATATTGCTGACATCGTTGGCATTGTGGGATGGAATTTCTTTTCCTAGGCTCTTCTATTACAACTGCTTGGTGATAGATAGTCTTGATTGATTTTACAGCATTATTATTTGGACTAGGTTCCAGGTTAACAAAAAAGGTCATTGTTGGAGTCTTGTCGGGTCCATACTTTACGTTGATTATTTCTCCGTGTACTTTGTTATCTGTTTTCTCTATCTCCTGTTTTATTTCCGTAAGTGGGGTCGAGTGATGTAAGTGTCTTATTACTATTCGGTAACATCGTTGGTCTTTCCGATTGAATGTATGTCCGATAAGTCCTTGGTCACGAACCAGATTAATTATTTTCTTATACGCATCAATGTTCATAGAATTAATTCTGAGTTGGTTCCTGTTTGTAATTTTAAATGTAAATTCTTCTTCACTAGCCACGGTGTTCAGCAGTTCCGTTAGTTTATTAACATCTTCAATGCCATATAGAATGATTGGAGGCGGCTTAGTTGGACGCTTTTGTGTATTTTCAAGTTTCTCATCAGTGAGATCTATTTGTAATCCACTATACATATTATGCGTTGAAATTTTCTCCGGTGATGGTGTTTGTGCAATTCTTTTTCTTTTAGTAACCCTGGACGTTGGGATCCTTTGCCAAGGTGGTGGACTAGGTTGAGAAGCAACATCTGTCATCTGTTTATGTTTGTTGTGAGCTACCAGCAATTTGCTGACTGCATCAGGCTGAGTGTTATTGTCAATAGGTTTTGGCATTAGTCTAGTTGTTATATTGGTAGTTTCAGAGGCACTACCCAGAGAACTACTTCTGGTTCGAGATATAAATAAACCTGGGTGTAAGGTTTGTTGTATTAGTTTTTTATTGTTGCTACCAGTCGCGTACCATGTCTTGAAAGCCTGGTCACCCACTTCCATAGCGTCTTCTTTATGAAGCATAATTGTGCCCTCCCCAGAATACGTAGGGCTGCCTGAGTTCTCCGGGGAGAACTCAGGGAGGGATTCTCCGGACTTGCCGGTACCCTCCTGGGGTAGTTTTTCTTTCAATTGTGCTTCCATGATGATTCTTCTTCTGACTCTGACCAGACATTTTAGGGACTATTTAGGCCCCAAGGCTCGCTGTAGCCTCTTCCAGTTAGCAAACTGGGTGTGTGGTTATACCGCCATTGCTCGGTCGCCAGAGCCTCGTTCGTTATCTAGCAGGGGGTACCGCGTAAGTATGAAACTTCCGCCGCCATAAGGCGCGAGCAGGTGAGGCTGACTTTTGGGTAGGTATAGATGTTGAGTACCTTCTCCCCTTACCCCCCAAATACTTCTTAAATGTAGCACATGAATGAATCCTATTAACTAACGTAGATGAAGCGTAATGCAATCTGAAGTTTCGTTAGACTGCCAAATGCCCATCTTACTGAAAATTCTTACTTATCTCAAGTTTATTTTATCGAAATATACTTAAGTAACTTAGTAACAAGTTGTAAGCAAACTTTCGCATCTGCGAGGCTGCCAGATCACTCGAGAAATGTATTTTTCATTTATTATTAAGTAATGAATTTTGGGAAGTTGGCAGCGATGCTACGCAACGTGACGAGGGTACCATTGAACAGAGAATTTGAGAAAAGTCCATTTTTAGAAAATAGGTCATTATTTTATACTCCAACGTTTATTTTCATTTAAATTCGCATTTAAATGGGTCTTGGGTGGCATATGTTATAAATATTGCTGCAGTTGATTTTTGCATTTATATCTTCTTATTACTTAATATTATAAATGCGAAAGTATGTTTGGATGTATGTATGTTTGTAACTCTTTCACGCAAAAACTAGTGAACCGATCACCATGAAATTTTGCATACACGTTGTCTGGGACACCAGAAAGGACATAAGGTTACCTTTCATCCAGAAAAAGGACTATTCCCGAGGGATAAATAAAAATTAAAAAACTAACGCCTTGCCAAAGAGTTATAGCAACACGAGGTCCAGCGTTATATTGCTTTTTTTATTTTTAACGCGGACGAAGTCACGAGCACCAGCTAGTGAATATTATAAAGAGAGAAAAATTGCATTTTTGTTTGTAATGAGTAATAAATATCAAAAACTACTAGACCCATTTTGAAAATTCTTTCACCTATAAAAAGCTACATTATCAGCTAGTAACATTAGACTATATTTTATTTAGTTTAGTAATCTTACAAAGTAAGACTCGATGGTGCATACTTAATACTACACATTGATAAAAATGAAAAAAAAAAATTTTTAGTAAATTTTATAAATTTTTGATGCGATATCGCAGTGTAACTCCGAACATAGCCCTCTTCATAGCTCGTTGAGCGACATTGCGCTTAAGAAAGCTCATGTTAAGAGGGCCATAGTTAGAGATTATGTTTCAGCACCATATGTCATCACTGGCAACACACAATGCTCGAGAAAATTTTGGACTTGAAGAAATTTTGGTCTTGAAGCTTCCCGAACGCTGCCCAACCGAGCTGGATTCAACGATTGAACTCCTTTTCGAAGTTAACTCTACCTGTTTGTAATATTTGTCCCGCAGCACCTATATATATTTAATAAGATTATTAGAAAGGAAAAAATGTTTCTGTTAAATTTTCCATTCGCATCTTCCACAAATAAATATTAGGTCACGTACGTTCATAACAACTAAACTTTCCGAATATTCCCGTCTCAAAAAAAGTTGCAAGTGTATCAAACAGAAATATATAGAGGGTGCTGGTTTATTCTACCGTTAACTTGAAAATGATATTCTTATTCATGAACTTTTATGATAAGATGGAACACACGGTCTCGAGATTTTGAGATAAAAATTCAAGTTTATTTGAGAACGTGTGGATTGGAAGGAACGACACTAGAACAGAAGAAAATTTATAAGGCGGAGTTCTATCTTATTTTTGGTTACGCTTTGAAATGCTACCTCATCTCACGTCCGTTGCGATGTGTGAATTAATGTGGGAAGACTGGAATATTAAAACATTAACTTTCAATTATTAGTAATAAAATTATCTATACTTATAAAATCGTTTGTCCTGATTGACTTTTACTAGAAAGCTGTAATTTAGGACGATATTTTAGACGATTTTTTTTGTTTCGAAAGACGGCTATCTGCAAATTTCTAACTTTTTGGAAAAAATGGCCAATTTCGCATTTATAATACTCGTATTAGTACGGATAATGGATTACATTGAAATTTCCTTGCAATTTTAGTTGGATGGCCGAATTGTTACGCCCATCGAGCTTGAACGTAATATCTATTTGAACCGCTACGAGTATTTGCGACAGATTGTTATTCTTACACAATATAAGATATTACGAGTACACTAGAAGATATTCCTGAATATTTTGTGTGAGTTTAATAAATTTATTTATGTATTATTAAGATACGTAAATTCATGAAGATATGTGGAGGCCACAGCAAAAATGTCTTATACTAGCTGTTGCACACGGCTTCGCCCGCGTAACTTTATAAAAAATAGCCTATGTTACTCGCTGATAATATAGCTTCCCAACAGTGAAGAACTTTTCAAATCGGTGAAGTAGTTTCGGAGCCTATTCAATGCAAACAAACAAACAATCAAATTTTTCCTCGTTATAATATTATATATAAAATTCTCGTATCACAGTGTTTCTAACAAAACTCCTCCGAATTTTATGAAATTTTTTGTGTATATTCGGTAGGTCTGAGAATAGGTTGTAAAATATTTTTTATACCCCAAAAAAAATTTTTTTGCTATGTAATATCCGAAATCACTTTGTTTAAATTTTTAAATCTAAGATTTGTTTTTGTTGGTAAATGTGTCCAATCATAACAAATCTGTACCTTTTATTGCGCTCATTTCGGTAAAATCTGTGTTCAGTCTAAGGTTAGTGTCATAATATTTCACCCATTTGTCTATTATATGCATCGAAATAATATATATTTGCAAGCAAGTTCGCTGATTATAATGATAGTAAAAAATTCACAATAACAATTTGAATTTTGTTTATTTATTACGTGCTGAAAAATTTGTACAAACGTGAAACAATAACTTAGACACCGCAGACCATGTATCATGTAAAAGCCCTCTGATTAGGTATCGATTATAGTCAGGCTCTGTCTGGTCAACTAATCACGTTTCTAAGCATGCTGTTGAAGTTTAATTAATATTAAATCGATTGTGTTGTGACCACTCGGAATCTCCGCTTTAGCTGAGAATACCTTTGAATCGTCGAGTTGCGGTTTATGAGAGCCTGCATCTGAACGATACTCCTATTAAATTATAACTATAAGTACGACGTTGGATTTGAATAGACTGAATTAAATTAAAGTCGTATTATTAAAGTTAAATAGGTAATTTTGGTAACAGTTTTTTTTTTTTAATGTTAAGTTCGGCAGCCAGGCTGACGGACCACTTGGCGATGCCGATTATAGTATAGTATCGATTAAAGTATTAAGAATATTGTAGAAATTATAAAATATATGGTTCAATAAATATTTTAACTAAACACAAAAGTTAAATTTAAAATATTCATAGACAGTTCAGTTGAACAGAAGCGTCTGGAAGTCCACTATCAGAATGTCAACTGAACACAGGCATGTTACCAAAACGGACAGAGAGAAAACCATTTAAGTCGTACTATTTTCAGCGTCCTAGGTCGAAAGTTGACTATTACTCACACCGCAATTGTGATGTTATCGAGTGTTATGATTTATAATTTTTTAAACACAGGCCAAATGAAAAATATACTCCTTTTTTAGATAAATTTAAACGTATATTTCTATCCAGTTCATATAAAAAAAATTTATTAATACTGTATAATAATTTAAATTGTATTGATACCAATGTAACTATTTACAAAAAATTTAAGTTCCTGCAAAATTGAGGTAATTTTTACAAATATTATGAAAAAGTCTTAAAAATCAATCGAAACGCTCATATCCTTAATATCATAAATGTAAAAGTATCTCTGTCTGTCTGTCTGTTACCTTTTCACGCCTTAACTACTCAACCGATCATCATGAAAGTTTGCATACACGTTGTCAGAGAAACAGGAAAGGACATAGGGTACCCGTGATACATCAAATAAGTAACCCTTGGGAACACCAAGGGGTCATCTAAAAATAAAAATTATCAATAAAGAATTAATAAATGTTTTAACGCCCAAAAATTATTAGTCAATAAAATTATGAACCCGTTTTTAAAAGACACCGAAGAAGCTTTTAAACTTTTCCTAATTTAGAAACGTATTAATGCAGTCTTTCTTAAAAAATATTTTCTATTTACCTTAAAATTCACACACACAGTTAATAGCAAGCTTAAGTATGCGTAAACCTTGCGTAAATATTGCTGAAGTTAAACATTAACCTTCAGTACTAATTGCACGACGGTGTAAATGTTCCCTGTTCTCTCCCTGACTCCCATTTCTAGGTTAACCCCTTCGCTATTTCTGAAAGTATAATGGGAATCTCGAATTAAAGTAAAGTTTTAATTAGTTGCAATAGTGAATTGGAAAAGTACTTTTTGGGATAATTCCGCCAACATTTGACTTTTAAATTCTCATTTGATGCCGATTTGAATGCGAAAAATCCTTTTTTAAGAGTGGCAATGGACCATTTATTTTAATGGTCGCTTGTTTTAAAACAAGTTTTAACTGTGTCGTAAAGCAATATCAAGTAATGTAGTAAAAGTTTTGACTTTTTTTTCTACTGAATAATGTTTGCAAATAAAGAGAGTTTAAAAAATATAAAATGGGCCATTTCAGGTTATATTCCGAACAAACTGTAAGTTCGAAACAGGTTGTATATATGTAGCTAGTTAAATAGTCAAACAGACTAGCTGTCTGACAGTCCCGTTTACTCACTTACCATAGGGGGCTATTATAACCTATAAACTTAATCAAAACCCTATATTTTTTTTTTTTTTTTTTTTTTTTTTTTTTCTATTGTATAACATCAGGGATAACTTGAACATTCGGGTACGCCAAGGTTCTGACCTTCCTCACGCTGGATAGCCGTGGCGAGGCACCGATGTCGTGTCATAACGTCCCGGCGACCCCGTCCATTAACGGCTGCGTTACAAAGCCGGTACGAAACCGGCATAACCCCGCAGTATCCTCTACACTGCCAGGTATCCCAGAGAAATTCCCAACGTTAAAAAAAAGAGGGTAACTTATTGCACATACAATTGCGATGCCCACGTCAGCAATAGGTACGGTAAAAGCGGTGCAAATTCGTCGTACTGCTTGCTGACCTTCACATATAAAAATAGGGACAGTTTTCTTTTTTGTAAAATATCGTTTAGATTAACGTGGAACTTTAAAAGTAAAATAAAATATTTTCATGTACCGAAAAAAGATTTTTTTTTCCTCCACAGCTATAGTTTGTTATAGCTCAAATTTTGTGTACATAGAAATATTTTTATTATCTAATATCGACCCGTTTATAATCATTTAAATTTTAATATTTATAATATTTAACACAAATATACTTTATAAAAACCGATAGAAACCATTATTTGCAACAACATGCCGTTGTTGTTTCAAGTTGATTGTTTCAATTTCAATATTGTAAAGTGTAATAAAAAAAAGTAGAAAACTCATTTTACGCGTCAATAACAAGCAGAAATGACCCAACGGTTGCAGTATTACATGAAATAATTTAACAATTTCACATGCACTCCGTGTTTTCATGTCATCTATGCAAATCAGGCCTGTTTTAATGGCCGCACTCAACTTTAAACACCTTATCGGTAGCGGCCGCCTGTTTTAAACGTCCACAAATTAATGATAATTATGTTGCGAAGCCTACCTTTAATTTGAATAATTAAAATGTGGGTATTTGCTGTCACAGCGCGAATTAAGTTATATTTTTCGCTACATATCAATGAACTTAGCACATGCTACTTCGGTTTGAAAGAACGACGATAGAATTTACATAATTTTTCAGAATAGAGAGATTTCGCTATTATAAAATGGGTTGTTACTTACTATATTAATATTAAAGTAACATTTCATAAACCTTTTTTTAAAAGAAGACAAACGTTAAATAACAATGTGCTATTGTGTTTCGGTATATGAATAATGGATGCAAGGCCTATTTTCCTTTGACTTTAACCTATTTCCTATCCATTATTGTGTTCGATGATACCACTGTGTCTCCTGATGCTGCAGCATCTAGTATTTTGGGCTCAATAGAAATTCGGGGGTTACCGACAAACGGGGTTAATTTGACAAAATTTTGAGGGGATTTTTTGTTCCTACGATGCGTTTCTGCGATATTTGATATATATTTTTTATCTCTATAATACGATTAATCCTTTTGCTATACAGTCCAATGCTCAAATGAGGAAAAAATTGATTCTTTTTTTGTAGGTGTCAAAGTTACCCAGAGTGAGGGGCTATTTTGACATAAAAAGCCGATAGAAATATAGTCGCAATTGCATATAAAACATAAGTTCGAATTATCTTTGCCAGCTCAATCAATGGAACTTATAAACACACCAACAGACCTGTTTTAACCCATTGTCAATTTGGCTCCAAAATCTGTCAATGTTCCCCTGGAAGTCAAAGTAACCCCGTTTGACTTATAGCTTGTGGTTATATTCATAGGTGACGTAATGGCAGCTTCTTATTTTAAGTGGATCGTCAGCCAGTTTGCCGACTTTTGTAAAAGGAAAAAAATGTAAAATGAAATAGTTTGTCATTTTATTACTGTAATTCTAAATTAGCTCAAAAGCGAATGAATTAGCATAACAAAGGAAAATCTTGGCAAAAATCGCGCTCTATAGTTGCCGCTGTGTTCAGTCTTGCTTGATGTAAGCAAATCTCTACAAACATTGAATATATATAATTCGATCCGTACTACTGGTAAATTGGCCACAGCTGCATGAATGACACTAATTGGTTGGATTCGAGCGCTCGACATTGATTTTCAAAGAAAAAAATGTAGCAAGCTTACAAGTCAGGGAAGTTTTTAACAGACATCTAATAAATACAGACATCTAATAGTTAAGAATAAGCATACTTCTAATTTTTAGAACACATAGCTATAAATATAAGGTAACTTGTAGATTATTTGAATTAATGCGTATAAGGTATACGTTTTCATTAATCGTTGGTTAAAATATTGTACTAAAATATTCGCGAATCCAGTCGGTATATTAAGAGGATTCGGTATTCTTTATTAATACATCGGTAATCTCTTTACTGCAGGCTCGCGTTGAGACGGCTTTTGCAAAGGATGTTTTAAATTAGTTTAAGTTCGGTTAGCCGAACGGACAGTTAAATATTAAAATAAGACAATATTTATTGTTTTAACTTTTGTCATAGGTTGTTAATCTTTGAACCTTTAAATAAGAATTACTACTTAGATAAAACACTAGGGTATAAAAATATAAAGTCGTTTCGCGCTGTTTGTGTATGTACACTTAGATCTTTTAAACTACGCAACGGATTTTAATGCGGTTTTCAATAATGGAAATAGCGTTAAACGAGGAAAGTTTTTTATATTTAATTTGCAGATAAAATTGCAGCCGTACGAAGCCGAGAGCGGGTAACTTGTATATTTATATACGCTGATTTTTCACATAGTCAATCATTTATTTAAATCACACGTGTATGTTCATTTTAAATGGGAATACTAACGTATATTTTTAATAGTGAGTATAATTTAGTAGATTTAGATTAGTGAACTGTAGGGTCAAATATACCTAAGCCCTTTGCCTTCCTAAAGGTTCCGAAGGGTTACCAAAGGCATTAATGGTGCAAGTCAAAAGATTATGTCAAAAGCTTATGCTTAATCTGCTGCACTACTGCCTGATTTTCCTCAATATGTTTAATTATGGTACTCGTATGATAAACTAATGGAACATATTTTACAGATAAAAACATTGATAACCAATTAAAATTTTTTTTTTTATTTCAAGTTAAAAATGTAGCTCCACACCGGCTCTCATGGGCTCCCGATGCTGCCTCGCGAGACAAATGATCGGTCGGTGTGGACGTGCCTCGGGGTTATTCGGTCGCGCATTGGCTCGGCGGAGAGTGCCTCGGACTCGAGCCCCGCGTTGTCGGTAAACTGGCCTTACTCAAAAGTGCCTCGGTGTGCGCTGTGGGTGCGGTGTGGACGCTGCTGTGTTGGCTAGCGAGTCCATTCAAGTAGACGTTGTTCCAGACATGAACATTTCTGAAGCAATTCTGTTCGAGGGCTTCTTGCTCAGCTTACCTTGCGAGACCCGCCTCGAGATAATGGTTATTTACGTGAGGCTACATAAAAATATATAAGATTTCTGAAATTTACAATATCTCCATAATATTCCCTTCACATTCTTTTAGAATAAGTGAATTATAATAAAAAATATTGATCGACATGTAAATGATGTGTTTTCTTTTCGTTTTTTGAAACCTCCTATTTAATTGTGTTCACCATATATCAGCATAACACTACATTTTTTTAAGTAGTAAGCTTCTAACTTGCACGTTTCTCTAATGACGGCGACCAGTAACCCTGAACAATATTGGATTAATTGAACTCACTACCGAATTCCTAAGCCCAAATAACACCCCCGAAGTTCAGGGGTTCGAGTACGACTATCTGTTTTCGGTAATGACCAATTAAGGTTAAACTTGTTTGATATAAAACACTCAAATGACAATAAATTGTGAGTAACTTTTTGGTTTCTGCGATTAGATTTGAAAAGATTATTCTTTTTTAAGTAAAAATCTGCAGACAAGCTGACGGTTCACTTGATGATAGGTGGCTACCGTTGCCTAATACACAAACTACACCTTAGAACGTCGTCCGATCAGTCGAACGAAGCAGTCGGACCACGCGGTCTCAGGGAGATGCTACAAGTGCGCTATAGACTTTAGTATGATAATGGACAAGGAACTACATATATACATGAGTATATATAAGTGTATAATATAATATTACTTTAGTAGAATTTAGACAAAGGTTAGCGGATAGGGAAATGAGCTCTGGCAACCCTTAGTCACTCACCAAAACGCAACAACACACATATTGTTTTTTCATGGTGGTCTTCATAAATTCGTGGGTACTCTCACCAGATGGCAATTTATGACTGTATAACGTACTGAGGTTTGCCACTACTAGCTTTAGGGCCTCATTCACCAACTACAAGTAAAGTGTTGATTAGTTACTTTTAGAAATAATTTTATGTTTTATTAAATTATGCACTCGGTTTGCTGCATCCTTCGATAGGCGATTTTTTTTTTATTATTTTCTTTTTAATGTTTGGGACTTTTATCGTACAAACAAAGGTATATCATCTCCTTCATTCCCGGTGACTTTTAAATGGCGGTTAGCCTACTTGACACATGGTGAAATAGGCCCTTAGTATAATATACTGCAAGCTATAGAACTAATCCCATTTAAGACGAACTCCCTAAGCTGAGCATGAGATAGTAAGTTGATGTTATAATAAATCATCATTTTCGTTTTATTCGTTTTATTATCTTTTCTTTCCATAGCATTTTCATTAGGTATAAAATCAATCAAGGCTTCTGATGGTAAGGTCTTTTCACCTAATATCATACATATTAATATATATTAATACATATTAATATATGACGCATTTAATTTGCTTACACTTGGGTGAAAATATTACAACGATAATTTATTTTCATTATAATAACTACTTTAATCATCTAAAAGAAAAAGTGCTAATAATACATAGATCGTTTTTATGCGAACGAAGAAGCGAAGAACTAAAAACAATAGATCATTTTAAAAATTGATACTCGTAACACCAGGGATTTAAAGAAACATTCAAAAAAAATCAAACGAATATTTTATAGACATTCGTTCTATTAAAGATGTTGACCAATAAAGACTGAAGCATAACCTCTGTGTCTTACTAAAGGGTAAACTTGATTTGTCGCTTTAAAGCAAAGTTCTCGCGGGGAAAATTCCAAAAGAAAATACTCTTATACAAAGGGAGTCGCGAGCCAAATCTCCTCTGCCTGCGATTGTTCACTGCAAATATAAAGCAGCGGTGTATCTTTACACATCTCTTGTACAATTTTTTAATTTCCTACGAAATATTTATTTTATTGCAAAACAATGGAAGTTAATATTGACCATTTTGCTTAATGGTAAGTTAAAGAGAGAATAAGGGCAGTGGAGGCTGTGATGGAATAAAAGACAAGGATAGGATAAAGTAAAGATAGACCATACCATGTTCTATCTTTATCCTATCTTGGGAGACTTCCAAGACTGAGAATTTAAAATTCCATAATTTCTTAAGTAATCGTAAAATCAACAATAAGGGACACAACTTTTAAAAAATCAACAAATGAAAATTTTTATATATGCAAGATTTATATATATGTCGGTGTATTGTGCTTTAGTTGAGGTGCAACACGCAAGAGGGCGCTATCGTCGCGTGTAACGGAACGTCGAGCCGGGAGTCGGTGGGGTGCGGGGCGCGCTTAGCTCGGGCTGCGCAGGCGGTCCGGCTGGGGAGTCTGGCTCACGCACCCGCCGAAACCACATCGTGTGCTCCGACGGATCGTCGTGCCTCAGCTTTTAGTTGTCATCTACTGTTATTTCGATTGTGATAGTGATTAAGACTGTCGAATTGCCTCTGCTCAGCCGTTCTACGCTTTATTCGCAACTCACGATGTCGTACCCGACAGAAATAGACTCCCACGCAGGCCATCGGACGACATATAAATAAAATAATAATTGTACGAGTATAATAATTGTAAAGAATGTATTGTTATTTATTTTAAAAAATTGTAATAATTGTACATACAACCAGCAGTTATCCTCATAGTGTGTTGAGGAATGGACTGAAAGAATGATGAAATTGAAGACGTGAGTGAATGAAGGTGAAAAGTCGCTTAATTCCAATTTTGAATAAATCGAGGTTAAAGTTTTACTTTTAACTTTTGAGATGTCTCCACGGAACTGATTTTTGTACTAAATTATAATACAAAGTTGTGTAAACAACCTGAAATATTAATGGTATGATAGAAATTAAACACTTGTATTATTTTTTAAAATAAAAAGTGAATATAACTCCTTCTTCCAACTTTTCTGCACTTTTTATTTTTAAAATTAACTGTATATAACACTCTTTTCAACTATTTCAAAAATTTTGTCGTAAATCGACGATCTTAAGTTCTGTTATCACCTTCATCCACTCACGTCTTCAATTATAATAATATTAATAAAATATATTCAAATTACAATATATACAACTGACTGACACTACATTCACAAATTAATGATGCATTAAAATTTTGTATCTATTTACATACGAGTATTGTGTTTATAATATTTGTGGCTACTAACCAGCCAGTTGTCAACCGTGGGTAAACGAGAAAATGAAAAAAATCGACAATGAACATCTTTTCGATCTAGTAAGGATGTGTTTTTGTAAGACTCCATTATGTATGACTCCTTTACTGAATTTCACGTTAAGTGTATTTTCAAAGAGTCAAAGATAGCGTACTGTGTGTGTTTTGAATAGTTTGTTCGTATCAGTTGCTTGCACAATCTCCAAGCTAAGTGAGGGCCAACGTACAGATGTGTCAAAGCTAAAGTGACTTGAATACTCCTTTAAGAAATTGCAACGTTAGTCAATGTTAAATTGAAGCGGTTGCCACGAGATTTGAATGAAAACAGAATTTATTTTTCTAGAGGTTTTCTTAGGTGCTATGAAGTTACTACGCCGCGTTTCGCTGTCATAAACTGAACAAGTCGTTGATGGCAGGAACCAAAACGTTCTTGATGATGAACAGCTCTTTATGTACGCAGTTGGTAGGCAGATCACAGTTGGTCCTCCTGATGGTAGATAGTAACATTTGCCTATGAATATTACCAACATTTTCAAGGTTGAAACAATTAAGCGCAACTTATAGTTTCTTTTTCCAACTTAGTTACGAACCAATAATTTTTTTTTTACATTATATGAAAATCGAAGTGGGGTGAGGTTAGATAACAAATATTTGCCCAAAAAACATAATATATTTCTCGAGTTAGACTCTCTTATATAACAAACAGAACTGACAAGGTATTCATAATGTGAATACCAATATAAAAAACAAATATTTGTACAAGCAAATAAATGTGTGGAAAGGAAATAACTTTTTCCTTATTTCGTATCTATAAAAGAATTCTTTTGATAAATGTACTCATAATGATATACGCGTTTGTGTGCGTTGTAGTTTTAAATTTAAATGATTCAGAAAGCGGCTCTTTTTGGCGTATTACCATAAGAACCGAAACCTTACAAATCCACACTACCTAGCACTGACTTAAAAACTTAAATGATAAGGGTTAATACTCGTACGTAAATTTTTAAAAATTCATTTTATCTTATCTCTTATACTTTGAACCTCCCAAACTCTTTTACTTTGAATTTTAACAAAACAATTTATATAAACATTTTTATTTAAAACAAAATTCTCTACAATAAACATTTGTTTCTAACTCGTACCATTTTTGTAAAGTTTGGAAAAAACACCTATTTTTTCACCTTTTCTAAAAGGTGGAAAAAAAAATTTCTTTCACCCGTCGATATTTCATATCGTCTACAAATTTATATCAAAAACGCTCCCGAATGACTCAAATTTTGATTTGTAAATAAATTTTCTTGGACTTATAGATATTGTTATTATTGAAATTATATAATTCAATTTCAAACTCAGTTGCTTTGTTCTCATTTTATTTTACTCCACCGTTATCATAACTTATATCTATATCATCCTGTCTGTTTCTACGCTAACTTCTTCAAAAGCACCCAATGGATTTTGATACGGTTTTCACTAATGGCAAGAACGATAAACGAGGAAGGTTTTTGAGTTTAATGTGCAAAGTCAGGGGCGAGCCGCTTGTTATTTCATAAAGACCTGTGCTCAGCAGTGGGATTTTAATCATACCACTCTAAATTTCTTCAAACTTTAGAGGTGTCTAACAGTGTTAGTTTTTTAAAGTGTGGAGGCGTGGATAGCTCTAAGCTATTTGGAAGCACTTCAGATGTCTTCTACTTATTGTAATCTAGAACACTTAGGTCCGACCTAGATTCGAACCTGGGACTTAGCAAACTTGAAATTACCTAAGACTCTTAAATAAGAAATTAGATATATTTGTTTGATTTTCTTTAGTTGTTTAAATGGTCATTTTAGACAATATTAGTTTATACGAATGTCAATATAGTGTTAATTACTGCTAATATGTGTATAAACATATAGTAATATGAGTAGGTGTATACGAATAGTATAGTAACTCATATAAAATGAATAAAATATATAATTTTAGTAGCAGTAGTAATAGCAAAACACATTTTGTTACTCAAACTTTAACCTGCAGTCCATCTGGTGACAGCAGCCACCTCCTTATAGTAGACCATAGACATCTTCTATAATGTGCTTAGGACTGTGAGCCTGAGTGCCTTTATTCATAGAAAAAATCCTGTTGCTATCAATAGTATTAGGGTCTCTTTCACCATCTCTTAGTAAAGTGTCAAGTAGGCTAACCGCCATTTAAAGTCACCGGTCACCGGGAATGATGGAGCTGATATACCTTTGTTTCTAGGATAAAAGTCCCAAACATTAAAAAGATAATAATGAAAAAATTCGCCTATCGAAAGATGCAGTAAACCGAGTGCATAATTTAATAAAACATAAAATTATTTGTAAAAGTAACTAATCAACACTTTACTAGTAGTTGGTTAAAGAGGCCCTAAGTAATATAATATTTACTCCAAATAAGTAAACATATAATTAACTCCATGCAGCAATCCTCGATTGAATGCACGCTAAAGATCTTACGGGAAGCAATTGGTTGTTAAGAATAAATAGCTGTTTGTTTCTTGTCCCATGATAACCATAAATTGTATTTTATGTGTGTTAAGTGTTTCCGATATGCACTTTAAATTTATTAATTAAGTTTATTACGGAATATATTAAGTAATAGCTGTTGCACGCGACTTCGTCCACGTAACTTTATAAAATATATTACTCGCTTATAATGTAACTATATAAAATCGACCCAGTAGTTTTTTATATAAAGAATAAAGAAATTATTACACACAAAAATACAAATATATATTTTTTGTCTTTATAACATTACTATAGATTGAAAACTAACACTCACTTAACATCTACAACTTTATATTTATATAAAATTAAAATCAACGCCTGACAAAAATATATGAGCAAAAAAGATTAATATATGTTCACCTAAAAAAGTCGTGGACAAAAGCTTGTATTGATATAAGATTTTATTTTCCCCACATTACAAGAAGTGTAAACAATTATATAAAGAAAAAACCTCACACTACCAACAAGGTGATCTGTAAATATTTCTTTCTGAAATAGTTTTTAGTTCGTGATATTTAATGGATCTGTTATTCAAACTATTACTAAACAACTAAGTTATTTCGCAACCTGTTGATCGCGAGGTCAAGGTTACGTCCGAGAATTTGATGTGTACAACATGTGCAAGATATCCGAAAGTTTGGTTATACTTTGGAAATAAACTTTTCCCAAATATACTGGTTTCACCTCCATTCGCCATTGTCCTTTTCATAATACAAGTAGGCTTAGCTTAGGTGAGGTTAGGTTGTCCAAAAAGTTTTTGGTGTTATCGGTGCTTTTAGACGCATTCCAAGCCGTTTCATCTGACTGTAGTGGAGGATTGACGGATTGACTTGATTGAAGCCTTTTTTAAGGCTTCATCAGTCTCCGTGCCAAAACTTCAGTTGGCTGTCATTTCGTTGTTTGTTAACGGATTTGGACGCGGATTGCTTTGTACGCAGCCTTTCTCAAGGCTCCTCAAGGTAGTTTGCTCCAAATTGTTGTTATTGTTGTTGTTTTTCTGTTATTGTTGATTTTTCGTTTTTCTTATAAAACTTTCGTTTTTTATAAGTTTGACTTGTTGCCGTTTTGTTGTTTGTTGACGGATTTTGTTGCGGACTGCCTTGAAGGGAGCCTCTCCGAGGGCTCTTCGGGGTAGTCCACAAAAAATTGTTGTTATCTTTTGTTGTTTAGTTTTAATCTTGTTGTTACGTTTATTTTGTTGATTTTTGATTGTTTTTGTTGATTGTTGTCGGGGTACCGACACCGTGCGGGAGTGGTGGACTTTGGGTTAATAGGGGAGCCGGCAGGGCCATAGTTTGGCCATGTCGGACTCCGCCGAAAACAGTGGGCCTAGCCCGAGGGGAGAAAAAGGTGCAATAAAATTGCAGTATTCAGGCGCCGTAACCCGCTCTTTTGCCCGCAAACGGCCTGCGGCGAAAGTGACACCGGAGGAGCTGTCTGACTCCTCACTGGCCAGCAGCAAGTTTTTTGCTGCTGTGGTGTCGGGGTCAGAGGACCCAGAGGAGTTCGCGGAGCCTGCGGTACCGCCCAAATGCAAGAAAGGCGCAAAGGGCCGCGGCGGGAAGGCGTTCCGCCACGAAGTTGGCCTCTCGCAGGCACGTCGCGAGTTGCAGGGAGTGAGCTCCGACTCAGATGAAGGGACAGAGGCCAGCTTCCAGTCGGCAAAGTCGGCGGGCTCTATCGAGGAGCTGACCAGAAAGGCCCAGGAGAGCGCTGAAGCGATTCTGGAGGCTGCCCGCAAAGCGGGCAACCTAAAGGGGACTACCAGAAGGGACATCAATAGGTCCACCCAGTCTCTCCTGGAAGTGATGGGGGCGTTGATCGAGCGCAAGTCGTCGAAAGAAGTTCGGCGACTTCGCGCCGACAACAGGCGTCTCCAAGAGCAGCTGGACGCAGTCTCTATTCAACTGAAGGCGGTCCGTAGAGATTACGCAGAGAGGCCCTCCTCAGGGAAGCCCCCGGCGGCCCCGGTAACTGTAGACCCGCCTATGACAGCAGCTGACTCTCAGCTGCTGTCTAGAGCGGAGTTTATAGAAACTCTTTCCACCTTCCAGGCGGAAATGGCGGCCCAGGTTGGGAAAATTGTAATTGCCCACCTGGAAGGATTGGAGGTCGACGGGAGATTGCTCCCGTCGCGCCAGTTCCGCCCGCCTTTGCAGGCGGATAAGAGGCGTGAGGACCGGGAGAGGGCCCCCCTCCCCCAGCACGCCACGGGCTCCACCCTTGCCCCGCCGGCGAACCTGCCAAAAACGGCGAGGGTGAAAAAGACGGCAGCGTCCCGGGCCGTCAAGGCCTCGGAGCCGACCCCTGGCCCTTCATCGGGGCCCGTGGAGGCGGCGGGAAGCTGGTCGGAGGTGGTGCGGCGCAAGAAGCGCGCACCTGCTCCGGCAGCTGCACCTGCCGACAAGGCCCCGAAAAAGAAGGAGAATAAGCTCCCAAAGGAGTTCAAGAAGATAGCCGTCGTGGTGGCTCTGAAGCCCGAGGCGTTGGAGCAGGGCGCCACATACAAGAAGGCCTTGGAGAAAACCAAGGCCTCTGTATCCCTAGCCGCCCTGGGTATAGGACCGGCCCGATTTAGAACGGGCGTGACGGGAGCTCGAATACTCGAGCTCCCGAAGGAGACGACAGCCGCCCAAGCGGACAAGCTGGCGGCGAAAATCGGCGAGGCGCTGGGGGACGTGGCGAAAGTCACGCGCCCTGTTAAATCGGCTGACATCCGGGTCAACGGTCTCGACGACTCGGTGTCGGCCGAAGAGCTGCAGGCCGCGCTGGCGCAGTGCACGGGCTGCCCCCCCGAGCACTTCAGGGTGGGTAAGGTCCACCCTGGAGCCAGGGGGCTAGGCTCGGCATTTGCCTCCTGCCCGATTGACGCCGCCAGGAAGCTGGTGACCGGGGGCCGACTGACGGTTGGATGGAGCTCCGCCTCCGTCCAACTGATCGAGCAGCGTCCCATGCGCTGTTATAAGTGCATGGGACTCGGCCACCCGGTGGTCAGATGCCCGTCCAGCAAGGACCGCAGCGGTCTCTGTTACCGTTGCGGACTGGATGGGCATTCCGCCAACGATTGCGAGGCGGCGTTCAGATGCGCCATCTGTGCGGACGCCGGTCTCCCTGCGAACCACCGTATGGGGGGGATGAACTGCTCCCCCCCAGCCGTCAGGGGCCGCCTCATTTCGGCCAAATCGACGGCTAAGCCTGGGGCCACAGGTGCGCAGAGGGAGGAGCGCATGGACACCTCCAATGCCCAATAGGTCTCCCACAAAGATCCTCCAGGCGAACATCAACCACTCCGCCGGGGCACAGGACTTGCTGTGTCAGTCCATGGCGGAGTGGGAGATTAGCCTGGCGGTGGTGGCGGAGCCGTATTACGTTCCCCAGAACCCCCACTGGTTGGGGGACCTGGACGACTCCGCTGCCGTCCGCTACTTCTCCCCGAACCGCAGTCGGGCGGACTTCGAGTTCTTCCTGGCTGCGGTGGAGGGAGTGGTGAGGCGTGCGGCCCCACTCCCAGTTTTGGTGGCGGGGGACCTCAACGCCAAATCCTCGGCATGGGGGTCCCCCAGTACGGACGTGAGGGGGGGCATATTGGAGTCCTGGGCGTTGGGCCTGGGGCTCCAGGTGCTCAACCGAGGCACCACCCCCACGTGCGTACGGTGGCAAGGTACGTCCATCGTGGACGTGTCCTTTGCCACCGCCGCCCTCGCTGCCCGAATCCGGAATTGGAGCGTAGAGGAAGACGTGGAGACCCTATCGGACCACCTCTATGTCCGATACGAGGTCTCCACGCAGGCCGCTAGGGCCCAACAGCGTCGGGACCCCACGGCGGGTGTCGCCTTCCCTAGGTGGGCACTCGCCAAGCTCCGCCCGGACGTGGCGGAGGAGGCCGCGATGGTGAGGGAATGGTCGTCGCTCCCCCCTCACCTCGCAGGGGATCCCGACGGCATGGCCGACCACTTTGCAGACGACCTTCGGGAAGTCTGCAATGCCGCCATGCCGCTGTGGCGCCCTCCTCCTCGATGGAGGAGGGTGTATTGGTGGGCGCAGGAGATCGCCTCCCTGCGCTCATCATGCCTAGCGGCCAGGAGAGCTCTCCTCCGTTGCCGGAGACGACGCTCCAGGAGGACGCCTGACGAAGAGGTCCTCCTTCGTCAGGCGTACAGGAACGCTCACAACGCCCTGCAGGAAGGTATCTGCAGGGCCAAGGAGGAAGCCCACGAGCGTTTCCTGGCCCTCCTGGATGCTGACCCTTGGGGTCGTCCGTACAGGGCCGTGAGGGGGAAGTTCGCGTCGAGCTCCCCCTCCACGGCCCACTTCGACCCGACGCTGCTCGACAAGGTCGTGGGGTCACTGTTCCCGACCCCAGGCCCGTTCGAGCCCCCGTCCATGGAGCCTCCGGAACCGCTGCCGGAGGCCGAATTGGAGGGCCCTCCCGTCTCCGACGTCGAGTTCGAGGCGGTGAGGGAGCGAATCGGGAAGAAGAAGACGGCCCCGGGGCCAGACGGAGTCCCGGCCAAGGCCCTGGCGATAGCGCTGGGGCCTCTGGAGGAGAGGTTCCGGGAGGTACTAGACACTTGTATCGCCCGGGGCAAATTTCCGAGGAGGTGGAAGGCGGGGCGACTCGTCCTTCTTCGTAAGGAAGGCCGCCCCGCCGACTCGCCGTCCGGGTACCGACCGGTGGTGTTGCTCGACGACTCCGGCAAGGCCATGGAGAGGATCATGGCCCGCCGGATCGTCGAGCATTTGGAGAATGGGGGGCCGAACTTGGAGGAGCGCCAGTTCGGCTTCCGCACCGGTCGGTCCACGATGGACGCGGTGGGCCTCCTCAAAAGGTGGACTGAGGAGGCCACCGGCAGGGGGGAGGCTGTTGTTGCGGTGTCGCTCGACATCCGCAACGCATTCAACAGCCTCCCCCACGAATGTATTAGGGCGGCACTCCGTTTCCACCGGGTGCCGTCCTATCTCTGCGCCCTCGTCGACGACTACCTCGCCGAGCGAGTGGTCCTTTACGAGGGCGCAGACGGCGTGATAATTCGCCGACCAGTGGCGGTAGGCGTACCCCAGGGGGCCGTACTCGGCCCCCTGCTTTGGAATCTGGGGTACAACTGGGTCCTGCGAGGCAATCTCCTCCCCAAAATGGAGATTGTCTGCTTTGCCGACGACACCCTAGTCGCGGCAAGAGCGCAGACGTGGGAGAAGGCAGTACATCTTGCGTCGGCCGGCACCTCGTTGGTCGTCCGGCGCATTCGACTGCTCGGGTTGGAGGTGGCCCTAGATAAAACTAGGGCCATGGCCTTCAACCCCCCACGCCGCAGGATCCCATCGGGGCTCCGCGTCCGAGTGGAGGGGGTCCGGATCGAGGTCGGCAGGTACATGAAGTACCTCGGCCTGACACTGGACCCCCGCTGGAGCTTCGAGGAGCACTTCAAGCTCCTCGCTCCACGGCTCACGAGAGCTGCAGCCGCGCTCGGACGTCTCCTCCCGAATATGGGAGGACCCAATTCGGCGTGCCGTCGGCTTTACCACGGGGTGGTAAGGTCGATGGCACTCTACGGAGCCCCGGTCTGGGCGGAGTGCCTCACTCCTCACACCCGGGCCCTCCTACGGAGGCCTCAAAGGGCCATCGCGATCCGGGCCGTGCGAGCGTACCGCACGGTCAGCCACGGGGCCGCCTGCGTCCTCGCAGGCGTGCCCCCGTGGGATGTCGATGCCCTGGTTCTGTCCCAGGTGCATCGACATCGGGTCGCGGCAAGGGCCCAAGGAGGAAGACCCGTCGCCGAGGACGTGCGACGGGTCCGCGCAGAGGCGCAGGAGAGGGCCATGCACACATGGAGTGAGGCACTACGCCAGCCTACCGCCGGCCACCGGACGATCGGAGCGATTCGTCCGGTGTTGGAGGAATGGGTGAGGCGCCGTAAAGGCGGCCTCACCTACCACATGGTGCAGATAATGACCGGACACGGGTGTTTCGGTCATTATCTGCACCGTATTCAAAGGGAAGAATCGCCGCAGTGCCACCACTGCGGCGATCCCGACGACACGGCCGAGCATACACTCCAGGTATGCTCGGCCTGGGACACCCAGCGTCAGGAGCTGGAGGTGGCGCTGGGTGGGGGAGACGTCTCACTGCCAAGCATGGTTGAAGCCATGCTTGACAGTGAGACGAACTGGAAAGCAGTTGCCTCCTTCTGCGACTCTGTCATGTCGCAGAAGGAGGCAGCTGAGAGGGAGCGAGAGGACGAGGCTGGTCTCGCTTCCCTCAGACGTAGGCGGACGGGCAGGAGAAGACGGGCATACCAAGCCCGTCTTCAAATGCCCTAGGAGACCTGCACACACAGCTGGCCAGCTGTGTGTGCCTGCACAGGCTCCCCCCGTCTGGGGATTGCCCCGGTGTCTCCGGGCAATCCCCCATTGGCGTCAGCCTAGCCGAAAGCGGCTAGGCCGCCCTGGGGTGGATCGGAGTTGTTGCCTCGGCAGAGCCCGGTCCACCCCGCTCATAGGGCAAGGAGGCACCGGGGAGTTTTAGTGGGTAGTGGCCGGGCCGCTATGACTAGCATAGCGTCGTCTGCCGGCCGACCCCCACATACCCCTACCGTCTCGCCAGCGGTAGGGAATCAATAAAAGGATTTCTCCTCGAAAAAAAAAAAAAAAAAAAAAGGCTTAGCTTAGGTAATTATTGTAATGACTTAATATACCTACGGGCATAGATTACAGATTTAAAGATCATGTCAATTAACAGGTCACATTGACTGTCAACTTGATGATAGTTGACTCCTTCAGCTATAAAAACAAACATCTCCAAGAGGCGATCAAGCTCGTTCACCTCGCCGGAATACAACAGCATACTATTAAAGTTTCTGAGTCATGATACTAAATATCGAATGGAATCGAACGGAGGCCACGAATTGGAAAGCGCAGCGTGGAAAGCCCTGCGGCCAGATGGATAGACGACCTAAAGGGCTTCGCGGGAAGAGGCTGGATGCGAAAAACAGAAGACCGTGCGTGGTGGCAAGCCTTGAGAGAGGCCTACATCCAGCAGTGGGGAGACACAGGCTGATGATGGTGATGATAATGATACAAAGTATTAAGTTAAACTAAGTCTTAAATTTTATGAGAAAATTAGAAAAGAAAAGAAAATAAGTTTTCTATGGCAAAAGCTTTAAAAATCTGGTCTTAAAAACGAGGGTTAAAGCTCTTAATAAACTCAGTGTACTAAAGCATATAGTATACTTACTTGTAATATACAACAATGTTGTAATATTGTATCCAACATAGCTACAACAAGTGTTTGTATAAATAAATCTATGAAATCAGATAACCTTTATAACCTTTAAGGAAACAAAAGGGTTTATTTATCCACGATCGAAGAGGGATCCTGTAAAATAAATAGTATGAGATATCAAAACAACGGCGCCAGCATCAATCGTCCTTCAATTCGTGTCACTTAGTTACATCGTTTACGGTTGGCAACTCTGAAACGCTCTACCAAAATACATTTGATGCGAATACAATGCCGATCACTAAAATTCCGTATATAATTACTTACAAGTTATAGTTAAAATTATAAACTTCTATTAAGCCCAAACACGCTTTATCTGCTATAAGTTGCTGAGGAGTTGGTTAAACCGCAGATTACTTGATAAAGTATTCACATCAATCGAACTTGTGAAGTTAGTGAAATGTCTTCGTCAACTAGGAAAAGGGCTGATGATCTTCAAACGCCTGAACAGAACTTCATAAACTATAGCTAAGAACCATCTCGATCACGTCAGCTTTCAAACAAAACACAAAACAAGTCAAAATCTGTCAATTCGTTCGAGAGCTACGATTTCATAGACTGACACACATATACAAACATTCACAGATTCACAGACACACAATTCAAACTTATAACAGCCTCGTTTTTGTTTCGGGCGTCGCGGGTTAAAAAGACAAATAAGAGAATAAGAGAATTCGTCTTATATAAATTAAATTAATTATACATATAAATTAGAGCCTAATTGTATCACACTACTTTATTTTTAGACAAGGGTCGGCAGCTTTACATGCAGTCAGCTTGCATAAAATTCACATAAAATACACATATGTTTACTCAGATGTGATCAAATTGATTGACATTTAAAAGTATTTCAAAGATGCAACACAATAAATTTGTCCCCAAATCGACACAACTAGAGAACCGAAAGCAAGTGAATTGTAAATTGTTCAGTGCACCCAACTGTATTTTCGCTCGCTAGCTCAAATCGTACTCGATTGAATAAGCAACTGATATCGGGAGATTTGACCTAGGGCACGATGGCGCGAGCGTTTGGTTCATGTCAATATAAATTGTGATGTACTTTACACTGGCCTTATGTATATTCATGGCAGCACTAACGCAATCCTTGACTCAGACGAGCTATTCATTCGAAATGGAACTGTGATTTAATAAAAACTTTTTAACAAAAAAAATTAAACCGCCGAAAAAACTGAAAAGCAAATAATAATTTTATTTAACCTTAATAACTAAGTTCTTAAACTAATGTAAGTATATCTAAGTCATTTTGAGTCGGCGCGTGACCGCGCCGCCTCCGGGCATCTTCACGCTTTACGTAATTAATTAATTTGCTTGTTTGGAGCCGACTCAAAATTACTTAGGTATACTTACATTTAAGAACTTAGTTATTAAGGTTAAATAAAATTATTATTTGCTTTTCAGTTTTTTCGGCAGTTTAATATATTTTTTAAAGTTTTTATTTAATAATTTTTTGAGGCTAATTCTACTAATTACTACATGCTTAATTTTTGATTACTTTTTTAAAAATTTAAAATTAGTAAGTGAACAATCAATCATCCCCTGTTTTCCTACCCTTAGAGTTCGTATTTTTTCCAAATTTATAAGGAACCACACCCCTTTAAAATTAAAAAAAGAATTAGTAAAATCGGACTACTCTAAAAAAGTTATGCGTCTTCTCTATAAAAAGATCATACATAAAAAAAATACGCATCGAATCGTTTTCGTCGGTTGAAAATAGCTTTGCGCCGATGAAACACATAAATAATTAATTACTTTAATTAGTTGACATAACATTTGTTTTATCCACTTAACAAGACTCGAAACATCCCTTCTCATTACATTACTAAGGGTACCTATACTTAAATGGATTAAATCCTCATTAATATTATAAAATGTGTACGTGAATTTGTTTGTTATGCTTCCACGCCATAACTACTCGACCTATCACCATGAAATTATATGGTTATATACACTTTGTCAGAGATACAGAAAAGGACAAAGAGTTACTTTTCATCCAGAAAAAGTACTGGTCCCGAAGGATCATCTAAATAAATTTTCAACGCCTTAGAAAAATCATTGAGCAATAAAATGGAATAAATGTTTCACCGCCTTAGGAAAAGGTGTCGAGTCAAAAGTCTCGGTCAAAAGCTACAACATATAAATTAAACGATGATTAGCTCTCATTATTATATCATAGCTTTAGACCTGACCAGAAACAGGACACATTTTCATCTCCTTAGAAAATATTCGAATAAGTTAACATGACTTCTAGTATCATCATCATCATCACCATCAGTCTACAAATTAGTGTCCAAAGTTTAAAAACTTTTACTATGACTACTTAATCGAAGGCTGACAAAACTTATTGAATTGTCAGCCTGCCTGCCGCCACTAATTTAAAAAAGTAATAACCATATATAAGGAGGTATAATTTCGTTTCTATAATATATAAATAAGGAGAGCTCTGGACTGATATGTTGATAATTTTCTTATCTTAATAGCGCTTTATACATGAGCAAACTCACTAAAGTGAATTTATTTACTTCACGTTGAACCTGTTTGTCGACGAGCTTTGTTATAAATATTTGAATCGTGAAAGCGTAAAGTAGATATTCATATTATTTTGGGTTTCATGACTGTAGTAGGAAAGGGCAAAACAATGAAAATATAAATCCAAAAAAATATATATGAATGTGTGAAAGTTATAGCCGGCCAGTAAAACCCTCCATCTCGTTAGACAAAAGTCAAAAGCAGGATCCAAAAACGACGACTAACTACCACAATAGGATCCCTCACTATTGTGCCATATCCCTTCATCTGAAGGGGCGTGTACGGCTTTTGTGGGACCACACGTAACTAAGGAAACAGAATTGTAACTCGGCACTACTTTCTCATTCAAACTTACATCGAAAACTGATTTCCTTATTCATAAAGCAGAGGCGGTTAACTTTAGCTACGTGATTCCTTGTAGTTCTGTACCTTTAGCATGAGTTTACAATGACCGCACTCGCTAGCGAGAGCGTAAAATATTTATATGGAAAATTGACAATTTGACATTAACAATAACTCATGGTAGAGGAACTGGTGTCTAAAATCAAATTTCGAAACTAAAATATAAACTTTAAAGTCTAACGAACCAGATTATAATCAACCAGTAAAATAACTGTCATGAGTTTGTCATGAATTTACTAAATACCTACTTACTAGGAGGATAAAATTACCGGTAGAAATAGTAAAATGAAAACAAATAATCTGCTAATTTTAAAGTATACTAACTTGGACTAACTAAAAAAGAAATAGAAAATTTTGAATCACTCAAACGCTACTTTAAACAATTTGGAAAAATGTGATTTCAAAACAATAAAGTTTGGCTTAAACAAAACTGATATAAATATACATTTCTCAGGAATAATAATATATAAAGGACTGTCCGTATTTAATTATTATTTTTTTCTAATAACCCATCCTTGGATAAATTCAATTTATACAAATATATGGGTAATTATATCAATATTATTCTGTACATCTAAAAATAATCCTATAAGTGCCTCTCTATTGAGGTCTGAAGGTCGGCCGTTAACTCGTCACCAAAAACTTAATTTTCCACACTGGAAATCCCGTTCTTTTCCCAACCTACATAGCCGGTTACATAGCCTGGATTTTGTCCGCCTTCCAGGATGCCATCATCCCTATGTCTATCTTTATAGAAACACAATTATTTTAGAAAGGCGAATTAAATGTTTTTGTCATAGATGCGTCAAGAGATTACTACTGTAACATTCATGTATTGTTGTTGGACGATGGTCAGAATAATTTCTATTGTACTATTTGAATTATTGTTCGGCGTTCGCCTGACAGACTGTATGGGGGGATAATCTTTTGAATTATCGGGTGTGTTTTGTTTTAGAATTTCCTGAAACGAAATGAGCCTTTGTTCTCAAGTCTCGGTTATCTGACAACCAAAACAAAATTATTGTTTGCTAATGGAGCTTCCATGTCGATTTTGAATCATTAATAGGTTTGCCAACTTGTAGCGTACAAGCCTAGACGTTACATTGAGGCCTCTGGTTAGCAGAGAAATTGAAGACGTGACTTAATTCCAATTTTAATATATTAATGGTATGATTATTTTTTATTATTTAATTTAAAAAAAAAGTGAACATAGATAGGTCCTTCTCTTAACAATAGTAAACTTTATGCCCTTTTTGCTTTTTAAAATTAACTGTACATAACACCTTTTTTTTTTTCAACTCTATTTTCCAAAATATGTATTAAATCGACTATCTTAAGGTCTGTAATCATTTATATGGACATATTACCTTTATCAACGCAAAAAAAAAACGAAAAAAAAAAAAAAAAAACCAAAAACGCGACATATCACCTTCATCCACTCATGTCTTCAATTATATTAGAATATCCGATTTCATTTTCAAATTTTTTCTAAACTAATTTAAGCAATTTACTGAAAAAACTCGAATGTTGAGATGTTAGGTGTCTCCTTTATCTTCCACTAGCGACCCGCCCTCGGCTTCGCACGAATCCAATTTTTATAGCCCTTTGCACTAGTAGAAACATTCTCAAAATCCTTTGGACGTATAGAAGAAGTTAGCGGAGATACAGACATAAAACATTATATTCATGGCAGATGTGTATGAATATAATAAATATTTACTATAAATTCGAATAAACAATGTTTTATATCGTATGTAGTGGATAATAATTATATTATAGCTGTTTATTTTATGTATATTATTAAATTATATGAGATTTTTATACAATTTTTTATATTTTATACAAAACGAATCCAATTTTGTATAGCCCTTTGCACTAGTAGAAATTATGAAAATTATACAATATTTTTATATAAGGGAATATTTTCAATCACTAATTATGAATTCCTTTGATTTTTTTTAGCAAAAATCAATCATGATTAGTCTAAGAAAGCGTCTAGTTTTCCTTATATACGAAAAAAATACAATGTGATTTATCGTTGAAATTTCATCCCAATATCCACGTAATCCTTTAAGCCGTAACTTCGTCGAGGTAAAGAGAATTTCACATTGAAGAACCATAAATTATAAACGTCAGAAACAGGAGCTCTCCTTGTCAATGATCGACTAGTGAAAATAATTTCTTTTATGTTGGAAAAACACGGTTGAATGGGTATTCCAGAAAATGATTACAATGTAGTAAAAAAAGCTTTTGGAAAATATATCTTCAACTGAACTACATAAATTGTTAAGACTGCACGTGTCCCTTTGTTTATAAATAAATAAACAGAGAAAATAAATTAATGTGCATGCTTACATAAGAGTATTTATGTAAAGCCAAAAGTTCATAAAACAAGTGGGTCAACAAAGTAAGAAAATCATTTACATTAATCATGTAGTTGCTGCTATTTCCAAACATGAATTCAATAATTACTGGAAACAACATTATCAAGTTACATTGCCAAAGAATTTTACTGAAGCAAGTCAATCCAAATTATAATCATATATTTTTGTTTCAACCTTAGCACTAATGATAATGATAATATTCTTGTTTTTACTTGTTTCTTGAATATTGCTTTAATGCTGTTTCACGAACAAAGGTGAACTGAATATTTCAATTACACTTCTACTGTTCTAATGATTTACGCAACTCTAGTTGTTCAATAAATAAATAAATAAGCAAAAACAACACAATTTGCAAAATTGCATAGATAGTCTTATATAGTGTGCAAATTTTTTTTTAATGTTTAGGTCTACAGGCAGCTGACGGTCCCTTGATGGTAGGTGGCTGCCGTCACCAATAACACAAGCAAATCCACAGGTGCTGCAAGTGTGCTGCCGACCATAGTGGTATCGAGGATAAGGTGATTGGAATAGGGGGCATCTCTTACTCATTCACCGAAACTCAACAGCACACATACTGTTATTTCACGATGCTATTCTGTAAAGGGTGGTTACTACCGCCAAACGGGCTACCCAAATAACTTTTTGTCATACTTTCATCATATTCTATCTATCAGTCTATCAGAATTTACCAATAGAAAATGTTGATTTATAAGACATTTCCAAATTGTCAACATCCCTGTTAGTGGCCCTTGCGTAAGCAATTACGCACCGGGGAATCGTTAAAGCGAGGGGGTAGTATCAAGATAATTAAAGTTGCGCACGTTTGTGGCCCATCGCGGCCAAGGGTCAACTGTTTATCTAAATAATTAAATGGACCAGTTCTAAGTACGCCTTAAGTTGTGATTATTGTTTGAGTTTCTTGAAGATGTGGCTCACAGCTAATGATTAATTACACATATATGTGTTACCCACTTACTTATATTATACTACTCGAATCTTTGCACTTGAGGACACGATCTACGAGCGAGTGAAGTCAGTAGATATTTGGGAGAATTTGTTGTGTCAATTTACAATAATGCGAATAACCAAAGACAGAATGCGACGCAATACATTCGCTTCAATTATTCAATATATATATATATATATTACAAATATGATTGTTGAAATTATATTTCTAATAATATTCTTTGTAATTTTAAACAAATACAAAAAAATACCTAGGTACTTATTATTATTTTATTTTTTACACTATTACTTTTTGCATGCTCCTTCATCCGCCTATATAATTATGGAAACATACTATGTGCTTCAAAAAGCTTGCATGGTCAAAACCATTTCAGTAGTTTTTGTGTGAAATAGTAAACACCAACAATAGGATACCAAAAATTCTTTTAAAAGAGTCGCCACAAAGCTTTGTGGTGACTTTTCCTCTACTAAAAACAGGTTCCATTCATTCACAACAAACCTATTTTAACTGTTTCATAAAAAAACATTCTCTAAAATTAATATCCACGAAGACCATTCATACGGATAGATGTTCACCAGAAAAAAATTACCGCTAGACGAGAGCACACCACTAAAAATCCATGATAGTTTTCCGTTCAATGGATCGATAGAAAAAAATAGCGTTGTATGCGTATAGGCCTTTTATTAAAAACTGCAAAATGAAAAACCAATTTGTGTGCAGGGAGTTTAACGTATGGATCAATGCGGATTAAACTTGTTACCGATTTGGCTTTCGTGTTCGACATTTTATAACGAAACACACACAGAGGATTTTCCTGAAAACCCTTCATTCAATAAGAATTATGTATAAACTGTTTAAGCTTCTGATAATTTATTTAAATCCCAACTATTATTTAAATAAAATGTTAATGTTGTCTTCAAAGTAAGACAACTACAAGCAATGGAAAAATGTAAAAATATTAGCAATATGTATTTTGTTAAAAATGGCTTTGTTAAGGTTTTGACCTGACTCCTGTATGTCAAAGAAAGGTGATTTTTACATAATTATTTTTAATATGTAACTTTGCCCTTTGGCCGAGTACTTAAGGTCAGTCTTACATTTAGAAATAAACGAATTGGTAATAATTTATCTAAATTCTTAACTAAACGGTAAACTTTATAAAGTAATTTAATAAGATAGAAGATATATTATAGCAGACATAGCATTTGACAGGACACATTGCGTTTTGTAGTTATAAATTAGACAGGATGGCTGACGGCGGTAAACCTTCTTATAGAAGACAGCTTTGAAATAACAGCATCTGTGCTGTCGTGTTTCGGAGTGCTTGCTTTATAGGCGGCCGTAACAGCCTATCTGACGACCTTAACATAAAAAATATGTTAGAAAGTTAACTAGTTCTTGTGAAATTTATAGAAGTATTGCCGCTTGTAATTGTAAGTTATGTAGTTCAGCAGTCTTATCAAAGTAATCTTCTATATAGTATTGGTTACTGCCACCAGAATTACGGTATACCCGTCTACAACTGCAGAACGCAGTTCTAGCTATTAAAAAGTTCTTTATGAGCTTGCTTCCTCCCTAAAACTTCTAGTTAAGTATAACATGTTTTCTTGGTAAAAATACATACATAAATTTCAGGTATTATTATGCATCCGCTCGTTTAATTAACTAAATGCTTGCTTGCGTCGCGAATTGTATACATAATGTATCACCTGAGCTGAGATAACATTTGCTTTGTGCTATCTTTGATGGATTATTATGCAAGCTACACATACGACATGTATGTCCTGATATAAATTAACTGGTATATTTAGAATTAAACTTAACTGGTATAAGTAACTGTCCTTAAGTAAATGTACACGCAAAATAAACTAACTTGCTTTTCATTTGGTAGGTGCAGGCTGTATCCACCAGAAAACCAGCGTGAAATAACAGAATGTGTGCTTTTGTGTTTCAATGAGAGAGTAAGGGTTGTCAGAAGTTATTACTATATGCCCTATTAATCCCTTATCTTGTCCTACCAAGTTTAGTAGCGCACTCGCAGCACCGTTTATGTCGATAGCAAGCATGTCTGTCGACATTTACAAAAAAAAAAAAAATAGAAATTAGTTACAAAAAGATGAATTTTATCACCATAAGCCCACAAAATCCATTTATTGAGCGAAAACACTTATTTTTAGCGTCCATCCACTGCCAACCCCTCTGTTCCAGTGACAATTTACCGAACGGCTAGTAGGTGCCCCGGCGCGAGTGTGGTTGCAGTGGCCGTAGTGCGTCGAAGATCTTCCACTTTCAGCCAACGCGAGGTAAGCGCAATCATCAACCGGCATATAAAGGCATCATCAACCGTAAAGGCACACTGCCGGTGATAGGGCTCTATGCCTAACAGGTATGTCCTTTAGTATAATACACCAACTTGCTGATCAAATGTGAATTATAATAATCTATTTGGTTACTATCGAGCCGGATTATGTACCATTAATAAATATATTTTTACTTCTCTATCCTTATGCGTGTATTTTGCAGGAAAAACATTATATTTTTAAGGCGTATAGTTACAAAAATCTGCTTCTCAATACAAAATAATCGACCATATGTATCTTTCACATGGTGGCAGTACCTTAGTATTGATGCATCGCTCAATCCCAAAACTCACTCGCCTGCTGGCTGACAAGTAAATTAAACTGCCATTCACGTTGCAGCGTCCAACAAAGTTGGGGTTACATGATGAGTTTTGCAACAGTTCAAGATGAGCCATTTAAGAAACCATTAACAACGTATTTATCCTGAATATATGCGGATACTCGTATATATGTGGATTACAAGCCATGAGCACTTTATGGCAAAGCAAAACGTATTGAATAAACCTTCCTGTCTCCTTGTCTCCCAAATGACTAACAAACACTTTTCTATAACGAACATGTGTAGTCTAGGCATGTGCCCTTTAGTTTTTTTTTTTGTAGTGAAAACGTCTTTTCACTTTCAGTATGGGAAACACTGGACTCGGCCGTCCCATTCTGTGAGCGACACACTCAGTGCTATTTAATTCTTGGTTCATAATTTTCACTTCTGATGCGCAGTCCTAAGACTGTTTTTTTTTTAATCGGCTTAGTTGTAAGTCAGCTGACTTATGATGTTTATGCAATGAACGTAACGACTTCCAATTATAGGACCGGTCAGACTTCCAATTGTAGCCAGGATTAATCGTCGCCTCATCTCACCTCGTTACTTTAGATAAAATAATAAATAATGGAAATTATAACTCACAATAAATTATCCAATGCTCTAAAGGAATTGAAAGAGTATAGGTATACTATAACACATTACCACCACATCTAAAGATAATTATTTGAAAAAGAAATTATTTTAATACTACTTAAAAGTTTTCAGATACGGTACCATGATTCTTTTTTTAACAATTTAAATTAATTTCCCGATGGCCAACTCGAAAGGTTTTCTTTATCCACTTTGTGAACCAGTTTTTTTCTAAACAGTTTCTTGTTTGTTGTGTAAAAAGTTTTAAAAAACTGTTTTAATTTCACGGTGAAATTTTACCTTCAACGAATTTTTTCTTCAAGTCTTTGGCGATGAGATATTATTATGTTCGCGCTTTCGTTTGTACATTACAGTAGGAAAACTTTGTGAAGAAAACCTTCGTATGCATTCATCGTATTCGAAGTCACGGCTGATCTTCTGTCCATCTTGCCTCTCTGCACTGGGCTTAACTATGTAGTGAACTTACATACAAAAGAGGTCTGTTTTAATATAAATGAAACAAATGGACAGAGTAACATAAATGACTATATTAAACAAAGGTAGGATGGTAGGTATATATACGTCGATGATAATGTTGACATACAATGTAAAATAAAAAACAGTGGCACTCCGGGAGTGCCGACAGAAGTTAAACTTGAACAATTACGTGAGTATTTTTTGAATCGTCAGGAAAGTATATACTTATATACAGAGGTGTTGGTTATTGCACGGTTACAGGTCGCGAGTTCAATGGTTTTCTCTCATCTTAAAAATTGTTCTTTTTTAAACTGTCAGCGTCATCTCTGTTCGCATTGATGTATTATTTCAATTCAATTAGTTTTCGCAAGGATGTGTTATTATGTAACATATGTCTCGGTTACACGGTTACAGGTCGAAAAATTGTCTTTTTCGTGCAAAGGCAGAAATTTGCATAGAGTAAACCTTCAATATTACCCACTAATGGAAAGCTTCCAATGTAATGTAATATGATATTGTTAAATTCGTGTTCACTGAAATTTCATTGCTGCAAAGTGTACATTCAACTGTTTCATTAGGCGACGAATTAACAAGTACTGTTTTTCAGTACGTTAACTATAGTCGGCACTAGTCTAGGTTACAACGGACTAGTGCTGACTACGGTCAACGACAACGGTCAACCTTTATAATTCTATTTCATCGGCTACATTCGTATATAATTAAACAGATTACGAGCAACTTTCATTTCCACAGTTGTTGTTGTAAATAATCAAATTTTAGACACAAGCAATGTTTACTTAAACTACTTAGCCATTAGGCTTGCAGATTTATAAAATTCATAAAACATTCATAAAGTACAGACATGAATTATATAAATAGAGCCTTCTTATAACATATCATCGGAAAGTAATTTCAAAGGTACAGCTTCGTCAGCAAAAAATAATCACGTCAATCTCCGAAATGTCAAATGACATTTTCGTCTCCCTTCTGCTGTTAACTCAGAAAAATCCATCAAAGCGCTGACATTATATTCCACGTCATTTGCCACAGAAAAGGCCTTACGCAAATCCTTTTGACATAATACTTACCATTTTATTTAACCATCAACCATATGGTATTTAATCCTCTTTACAGAGTATCGGGCAGTCCCTCGTTGCAATAGTTTCTCGGTTAAATCCTTTTCGTTGAAATTTTCATTTAGTAAATTGTCCACTGATTTTTCACAGTAAATAATCAATTCTCACCATTCTTTATTTAAATGAATGTTGAAAAACAAAGTCAAACATTGATTTGATTAATAAAATCTCTGCAATTTTCGAACATGTATGCATGTAACTAGCATAAAGTTAGTTAAAACTAGCTTCGCAAGGATGCAATTGTTTTTTGGATATACACAAACCTTCTTCTTTTATCGCTTTTTCCAATAGTGATATCATTTTATAGTGGTTAAGAAGTTAGCGGAGACAGTGATATCATTTTATAATATGTATATCTGTATTATATCTGTACATTGTTTATGTATGAAAAAAGTATTAAAATAATATTACATAAGTTCTAATAAATCCACAAAGTTAAAAAATCTTTATTCAATTAAAAGTTATATATGTTCCTAATACTAAACTCTCCCTAGTGGCAATACCTTTTAAAGTGCAATTTATGCCTAATTATTTTTACTGAATTCCCCAGTTTTCTTTAACTGCTTTTAGCTCTAGTGAACGTGTGGAATTCAGAAGGCTATCTTAGTATTAAAGACCGCTTAAAAACTGCCAAGTTCTCTTTTGGGATTACTACGAAACCATGCACAAGAATACAAATGGGCTGGGTATTTGAAAAAAGCGATTCAGTTAAATAAAATACATTTTTTTCCCAGATAAAATGTTAAATCTTTTTCTATTTTCAAATAAAGATGGTATTTATTTAAACATACTCAATTTCAAACATTCTGGTAAGCCGCATTTCTTAATTGGAGTATGTAAATGTGTAATTTAAAATACAATATCATAGAATCTCAAAGGACATTAATTCAGATTAAAATAAAATTGTTTAAATGAATTAAGTCTTTTGAAAGTGGTTCACGATCAAATGCAAACATTATCATTGGAAAGGCCAGAAAACTTGTTCTTTAAAGAAAGACAAAGAAAAATCACCTAAAAAAATTTAAAAAAAGTTCTTGCGCTTATACTGTACCAACACCCTTTTTAAGGATTAATCAAATTAAAAAGAATAAAACTTAATAAATGTAACATTCTTATATTTTTTACATTATTATTGTCAGTTTATATCACTATATAACTTTATATTTACTTATATAAACTGATTAATTAGATAGAGAAAGGCAAAAGTATACCGTTGATTATAGTGATTACATAAAAACATTTGTTAGTTTTCCTTAAACAAAAACACAACATAATTATGAACTTAATATACCACAAACGCCTCGACATTTTAATATTTCTCCACGATAAAGGGTAGTTTAGAAAAGCAATGTCTGTAAGTTGGCAGCTGCATAGAAATTGCTGGGAAATATTCATTTTTGTCGGAAAGAGGAGAGCCACAGGTGTTCGCGAGTGCTATATTTAGAAAATCCACTACATTCTTGTACCCTATTTTGCTATTCCATTTTTGAGACGAAGCCGAAGCCAAAAAGTTACTTCGCGGATTTGCTTCGAGTAAAATAATAATATAAAGTATTTTTGAAAAGCTATAAATATACAGTATTGTATAATAATTATACATTGTTATAATACCTAATGTTATACTATTAAATATATATATCTATAAACATTATAAAATAGTCACCTTGAAATAATAGCTAGTGTGTTATAATCTACAAAAACAATATTACTTGCTCCAACTGTTATGGATTAAGAAATACAGGATAAAACCTGCTACTCCTTGGAGAAAAGCAAGCCAGGCCAATTTACAACAAACAGACAAACAGGTTACTGAATATACGACAAAAATTTGTGCAACCTTGAGCTAATTGGTTTTCAAATATCTATTTAAAAATACTTACCTATCTCCCTTCTATAACGTTTACATAAACATCTCCATACACGTACCAGTTAACCTTAGTAACGGGGGCGAAGGGGCAAAGTAATGAAACTCCGTGTACGAAACAAAATATTTGCCGAAGGAGACTCGTGTATATCGTATCAAATTACTAATATCATGACGAGAGAAAAACACCTTATTTTTTCGGAGCCTACATAAATAAACAGAGTACATGGTAGGGAGTCGAGATGTTTTTCAGCTACGGTACACTGTGTCGTAGTGAGTCACTGATTGTGAACAGACTATTGCTTGTACGTTCAGAAGGTTTAGTGAGTAGACTCGACTAGAGTGTGACACTTATTACCTAAATAGTGACGGCTCACTTGATGGTAGGTAGATAGCGTCGCCTTATTAACGCAGGCAACGCCTCAGGTGCTGCAAGTGCGCTGCCGAACTTAGTAAGGTTAATAATAAGGAATTCGGAAGGATAGTGAAGTCTGGCATCTCAGACCCACTCACCGAAATATAACAGCACAAGTGTTTTCTTCTGTAATAAGGTGGTTACTGCCGCCAGACAGGCTGCCCAAATGATTTCTAAACGCAGTGTGCCATGCCACTACTTGATTACTCAGAATAAACCCACTTTGAAGAGTTCATTTCCAAAGTTGGGTCAGCCGGGAACAGAACCCGGTACCCCTTAGTCGGAGCGCTAAGGCTGCACCTTAACCACTCGACCACTGTTCTACTTCTATAGCTCTATCCCATTCTCTATCCCAGTTCTTCCCCTGCACCATTTTGATTACCTACGTAAACGACATTGCCAGACCGGATTATCTATAGATCACAGAGATCTATAAAAATGGATGCGTATTGTGATAGCAATTTTAAAATTTATAGAAATTGTTGAAACTTAAGTTTATTATATTGTAAAACTTTTAAATATTTTAATATATTTATAAGTACTTATGTCATTACTTGACAAGCCTTTTTATGAGTAGAAGACGTCAATGCCTGCATTGTGGCCTATAGTAACGTAGAGTAGCCTCTGTCAGATGATAATCGTAATGATAATGATGATGATGATGATAATATCACTTAGTCAGTAAGTAGAGTATAGCCAACGGTAATTCAATGTCATATTCTAGTCACAGCTTACAAGATAACAAGGGTACAGTACTGTCACTCTGCCGAACCCCAGGGATTCTCATATTTATCATGTTTTTCTTCACGCAATACATTTTGGCGGGCTTTTGCGATCGGGCAACACAAATATTTGATCAAATCCGGGGCCTGTTTGCATACGACCAGCCCTCGCCTCAGATATCTTCATTCTGTATGCCTTTGGGATCAAAAGGAATACAAGCAATTTCTCATGCGGCTCTTGTTCAATGAAATGAGCCTCCCATTGGCCTAATTTACCTGTTCGTGGATACGGTACTAAAACGAAATTTGTTAGTCTACAAACTGCCTATAAGTTTCCAGTCCTATTTGCGGTAATGGATAGCTATGACCATTTTTTCAGTAAATAGTAAAAGGTAAACAACCTTGCACATTTTCACTTAATGGTTTATAAATTGGTGAACCATTATTATTTTGACGGTCTTGATTTATCTTAGCCCATTTATGTGTGTATTTTATTTCTATTTAAACCGTAAATGTTTCTATAAAATTTATCTATACCTAACAATTTAGTCATGGATAGTATATATTTAATAATAATCTAATTTATTATTAGGTATGACTTCTGCATCTCTCTTTATTAGTGGCACTGCGTGTACCTACACTCGGTAAGGAAACTCTTGGGGGTGATTTAATAAGGTCTCTTCATTGGGTGATCAGCCGTGAGAGTACTACTCCTCCTTGTATCACTAAATGTTCCAAAACGAGCTCTCATTGAAAATTACGTTCGATACGAAGCTCTTTCAGGATGTTATTCCGTAATGAACCTTCTCTAAGGAGGTGGTTAAGGAAACTGCCTCCATACCGGCTGTCAAGTTTATGAGTTCAAACCCTGCCACTATAAAACTAAACTACATATAAACTTTTTAACAAACAATATTTAAGAGAATAGGTTAAGTTATGATTAAATCGATAAATTCAATACGTATTAATATTTCTATCATCACAAAATCCACACAGCAAACACATTTGAACACCATGCAATATGAGAATAATCTCGATAACATCTTAATCCCTAGCAATATCGTGAATGCATGTGAAAATGCACCCTCACTGAACATTAGGCATTTCCCCATTAAAGTGTTATCCTCCCCTATTCAGCGTTCACTATTCGAATGAAAACATACGACACTAAATTTTGCACGTTTTGTCTTCAAAAACGTATAGTTAGTTACCTTTATTTATAGAATAAGCTTTGTGTTTATTGTTAATTCTTATAAGTTTCTTCGCCTATTAGGAGATGTCGCTTTTAGTCTCAATTTGTTATATTATTTATATTTTCTATGTAGTTGAACTTGTTTTTCTTTTTTTTTTTATTGCCGACATATAATAAAGATTTTTGTTTACTTAGTTCTCTAACTTTAGTTTGAGTTTTTAATCAAAATTAATTAAAATTAAACTATTTTATTTTATTTATAAAAAAAAATAACACTGTGTGTCCATGTAACATGATGTAGGTACATTTATTACTAATGTTCATATGGAAATGTGATCTGATAATAATATTATGGACTGTGAAATATTAATCAATATAATGTGCACTAAGAAACCTTAAACCACATACCATCTTGAAATAACAGTTTCGCTGAGTGAATAAGGTATGTAAGAACCAATTACCGTAATAGTCTAACCATTTATCCTTAAGAATTCTACTAAGGTCAGCTTAGTCTAAGTCTAAATACTAAGGACGCTTGCAGAATCTGTGTCGTTGCTTGTGTTAATAGACGACTGCCACCACCTGCCATTAATGGACGGTCATCTGCTTGCCGAACTATACATAAAAAAATGCAAAGGTATTGTCTGTTGCATGTGTAAAATAGTAACAGAATTTAATTCATACGATGTAAATATTCAGTTATTTAAACAGTTATGCACTCATGCACTTTACTTTTCATTAAAATCAGCTTTTCGTTAAATTTATTAAAGAGTGTCAAAAATTTACAAGAATTATCAATTAATTGCATATATAATGTAGAAATTTCTCAAATAAGCTTTTAATAGTGTGGAAAACGTCTCGAGCGTGCCTGTGCGAGATATGTGGCCGTATATTTCGCAGGGGTGGAAGGAAATCGTTTATAAATAAACACATTAGGTGTAAAAGCCGGATTTGGCGGGCGTTAACAAAGGTTTATGAGATTCATCGCGCATGTTATCGTCTATTAGTTGTTACTATCGTATGTGTGTCACACCTTTTGTGTGTCTTTCGTTTTTCCATTCTATTTCATATTTATCTTGTTTTTTTTTTTAATATTATATATACAACATTTCATTGTTATATGTTGATAATATTTGTACATTTTATAATAAACTAACTTTTATATTATAGTTATTTAAATTTTTCATAATCAAATGATAGAAGTTTGAAATTTTCTGTTTTTCATAGCTAATATTAAATGACATACAATTCTAAATTTAAAAACGAAGCCAAAATTTAAAGCTTAGTTTTATTTTTTATATATGCAATATTCGAGTGTCCGAACGGGACATGTGTGTTTTGGGCACGTTTACACTTTTTTTTAATTGTGTTAAGGTCGACAGATAGGCTGACGGACCACTTGATGGTAGGTGGCTACCGTCGCCTATAAAACAAAGGTGCTGCAAGTGCGCTGCCGACCATTAAGGATTAAAGATAAGGTATTGGGAAGAGATAGGGAAGTGGGCTCTGGCATCCATTTTACTCACTCACCGAAACACAACAGCACACATGATGTTATATCAAGGTGGTCTCACGGTAAATCTTACTTTAAAAATCCAGACCAGAGCCAACTTTGAAAAATTTTATTTCCAAAATTGACCCTACCAGGAATCGATCCCTGAGCAGTCACCCTAACCACTCATCCATTGGGCTCATCAAAAATAGTTTACTTGCAAAAACAGGACCTTTTAGGAATAGCAACTGAAAAAACTATACCTCACATGCCATATTACGTTAGGACGTAACACTTACTTACAACTTCTTACATGCTTCGGACGGCGCAGATAGTTTATAACTGCTACATACTTCTCATTTATAGTTGTTACAAGGTAAAAATATAATAAGAGGAAGGTCCCTTTTGAATGAGGACGCGAATAATCCGTCCTAAATTCTTGAATGACACTTCTACAATCCAAAAACCCTCGTGAAAATATTGCCAAATAATTTTATCTGGAAAATATAAATTAATCGGCTGTCCGGAGAGTGTTCAATCACTTTTCGCTATCTGATTGATTGATGAACACACTATTTCTGTATCTATTAATCATTCACCGATACGAGAAAACAAGAAAAGTTTTCTAACACTTCAACTTATCCATTTTTTTTTTGGGCTATACAAGTTATATTGTAAATCACACTTGAGTCTGCTTTATTATCGAAAAGTGTGTTAATAAAATATCTCATTATTTTAATAGTACAGTCCTTTGCTTTGGTGCTGAAAAAAGAGGTTACCTACCTGCCTGAGAAGTTTTCCGGGAGTTTTGAAAATTGATGATTTATAGATTTGGATAGATTCAAAATTATGACTTAGCTCTATGAAATAAAGACTAAATTAAAGCTAAATTTAATTTATTTTATTTTTATTTAAGCACATTAAAATATTCTTTAATTTAGTCTTTATTTCATTTATAGCTAGATCAGGTACTTTTGAATATATTGAAGATTTTCTAACCGACCCTTTTACTTTGCGGTCCAGTGTAGTTGGGCAACTTACGCTAAGTTGGAGCCCTACGGTAGAGAAGGACGGCCTGGCAGATATACCAATCTCGGTTTTATTATATGTATACATAAATTCCGTGAAAATATTATCCAACATCAAAATTCATTGCGTGGTTTAGGAGGAGTTTGCGGCCATACTCATACTATGTAAAGATAATATAATATAGCATTTTTTAGTCTAAAAGGATTCAAAAGAATCCAAACTCAAGTGTGCAGCATAGTGAAGATGTTTGGAAATTGAAAATATATTGGAAAATGTTTATTACTGTATCCACACACCATGTGCACGTGATGTGTTGTTGGTGACATTTTCGATAATGGCGCTCACCAATCTGCCAACAGCGAGGATTATATTTGAAAAATATTCACACAGCTGGCTTATGAATTGAAAAATTCAATTCAGCATCCCACAGTGTTCAATATGCAGATATATGTAAGTAAATAATAATAAACAAATAACAGATCATCGATATTTCTAACATTCCATACTGAGGAACTTGATTTGTACTTAAATATGAAATCATATAAGAAAAGAGGAGATCGTAAACTCCTCATTTCTTATCTGCTCTGTAAACTATCCGTAAAATGTAACTACTTGTAAACTACTTGTAATTGTAAACTAAATCACACGGAATTCATTTCTATAGCAACCTAAAGGTATCGATTACCAAATCTCAAAAGTAAAAACTCTAAAATTGACAAAAGAATAACATCACTCTATCTACTAGTGCAAACCGAGAGAAATTTCTTGCCAACCTAATAATATGAAAATCTATTAATATCTGGTTACACGTGTAAATGTAATGTGAAGCATTTCTACATCTACGTTTTACCTAAATTCCTCGGAGACGATAAATCCGAGCTAATTCAGTGGCGTTTTTCTGCAAATAATTTGTTCGCGTTAGAACAAAAGGGACAAACTCGTTGATACGATAACACTGATTGCGGGTAATTCGAATAATCGAATATAATCAGAGACGAACTGACAAAAGCGCACTACATTTTTCTCACAGATGATCACGATTATTTTCATACATTGAAAAGGGCACATTGTTAGCAGTCATAAACTAAAGATAGATAGAGACAGCTAAGATAGATAGAGCGTGTGTTTATCGGTGGCTAAGAAAAGGATGCAAGAGCCCTTCCCCAATTTGTCTCTTAGTTTTTTTATGTGAAGCTCGGCAGACGGGCTGACGGTCCATTTGATGGTAAGTGGCTACCGTCGCCTATAACACAAGTTATGTTACACAACTAATGCCACAAGTGCTGCAAGTTCGCCGCCGACTATAGTAAAATTAAGGATAAGGGATTAGGAATAGGCTCTGGCAACCCTTACTCACTCACCTAAACACAACAGCACACATGCTGTTATATCACTGTGGTCTTCTGTAAGAGGGCGGTCATATCCAGATCAAAGTCAACTATGAAAAGTTCATTGATGACCCTAGCGATAATCGAACCCAGGACTATGCAATAGCGCTCTTGCGCATTTGTTGCGTATGTCACAGGTGACGATAAGCACACTAACATAAATGCACCATTAACCTGTTTGCACCTAAAAAAAGAATTTGTGTGTGTCAACTCCGACACATGACTGGAGTTTACTCCTTACGAGCGATTATAAAATTTAAATGTTCACAATTCGAACACGCCGAAAGAACAACATTGTTCTTTTTTAAAAATAATATTGTGTTGATGACGCAATATCTCTGAAACTTCAGAGATATTCTAAAATATTCAATAAATAGAACGTAACTATAACGTATAACATAACGCATTCGTGTGACAATTTTGAAATTTTTCAAATCGATTTTTAAGGAGTAAACTCCAAAATATGGCGAAATAAAATACTAACAACAAAAACATTCGTGACAAGGTAGTCAGATTATGTAATCAGTTATTTTAATTACTACGATAACACTTTAATGGAAAATTAGAATTAAACACCTATTAATTCTAATTTAAAAGTAGATTCAAAAATATTTTACTCGCAATGGCCGTTTATTTGAGATTGATTTCGATATTTTTTGCTTTCGTTGGTTGTGGGGCTTTTTATGTTGGCATGTTTAAAGATAATGATTATTTAGTCGCCCAAGACAGACTTTATAAAGAGAGAGTGCCTTACAGAACGAATATGGCTAAATATGGAAGAGTTTTTAAATGTCAGGTAAGAATATATATATATGTTAAATTAATTAAATCCTAATAATATTATAAATACGAAAGTTTTTGAAAATGGATGGATGTATGGATGTATGTATGTTTGTTTCTCTTTCACATAAAAACTATTGCGGATTTGGATAAAATTTGACACACAGATAACTTATTACCTATAATAGAGCATATCTGTTGTGTTTCGTTGAGTGAATAACAGATGCTAGAGTACTTTTCCTCTTGTCCGTAAGTAATCCCTTTTCCTTTATGATATTAAGGTCGACTTTGCTAATAGGACTTGACCTATTAACTTGTAATACTTGTATTAACATAGGTACTACCAAGTGAACTTGGTTGAAAATCATACCTTAATATATTTTTTTTTTTTTTTTAGATCACATACATAAGAGTAGTAGACCGTCTAGGTTACGGCAGGCCTCCCTGTGTTCAGATTATCCGCGGTGGTATGCAAAAGAAATTCGTTGTTCTAAACTTATTGTCTTATAACAAGCCCATATCGGTGAATATATACGTGGGCTGTGCGAATAAAGAAAAAACAACGACCACAAAAACAATGCCAGAACCAAAAAATATAACGCAAGAAAATGGAGAAGTTTCAAAAGCGGACAAAGACACTACAGTCTCTACAGTCAACACTACTACAGTAGCGGTTCCAACGGACCAGGCGGATTCAAATGTAAAGGAGAGCACGACAGACGCAGTCGGTGGAGAAGGTGCCACAGGTGACAATGCAGGTGGAGAAGGTGCAACAACTGAAACATAACCTGGAGACGGAGAGGAATGATTGCTCCCAGTGCTTCCAATCAATACAGACAATTAAATAAAAGACTCCCTATTTTTTTTTCCAAAACATTTCCAACAATTTGTAAGAGCGTGGTTACTGCCGCCACACGTGTGCCCTGCTAAAAAATTATTTCATACTTTGGTCGCGATCTTTTCGTTCACGTTAGAGAACATTTTTTATTGTTTGTAATCCACAGTTTAGAAATAATTTACTCAGAGGTTCATTGAACCTGCAATGCTAACAAATTGTTCAGTCCACTTACCTTACGGTTGCGGCGGTCTTATATGTCACTTAAACTTTATATGTAGCTATTAGTAGCGTCGAATTCAAGAGACAATAATCCTGCTAATGGTTGTATTATTTACTCATAAGTTGGTATTTAAAAAACGAATATTTATAACATTACTAGCGACCCGCTCCAGGCTTAGCTCGGTGTGCAATTTTTATATACAAAAACCTTCTCCGTTCATCCCTTTTTTCATATGTGAAAACCGAATTAAACTTGGTCTACTCATTCTCGAGTTTTTGAAGCGTACACAAACCAACTTTACCATTTTATTCATAAAAAAAAGAAGTTTACCTAAGTCTAAGGGAGCATTAAAAACCTCACCGACGACGAAACAAATTCAAAAATCAATAATTTAAAGTCACGTGACCGATCCTAAACGTCAATTTGACTGAGACACCATTTTGTCATATTCGTTTCGGGCGCTAAAACGTTTTTTTATCTAAAAAGCCGACAGGGACAGCATTAATTCCGCCACGAAAGCAATATGTCTTCCAAAAACTTTCCAATTTACACAATCCCATCGTAAATCTGTGGAGCTTTGTAGGAAAATTTTAAAATATTACCGGTGTGGCCCGAGGAAAAACGTTTCAAGATACCATCCGGATTATTTTAAGGGTTGAATGATTTATCGTGTTTGAAAGGTTTCGCTTGAATTTTAATTATTAGGCTACTTCCCATTAACAATATGCACTCATTGAAAATGTTGGTTAGGTAACAAAAAAAATCTAATTTATTTAATAAATAGAGACCCGACCGCGGTTCTTATTTTTTTTTTCTACAAATTGTATATACATAAACTTGTATAACTTATATATAACTTAATCTTAATCGCTCTTAGTTTCTGTTTTTTTTTTATATTTATCAAAAGTATATTATAAATATAAGCTTGGAAACTAATTACAAAATTACCTTAAACAGAAAACATAAATTTAAAAATCATTAAATTTTAAATAAATTGTTTTAAAATTACAAATAGAATCTCATTAAATTTTTACTTGTAATACTTATTGTTAGCGAAAAATATTAGAATTAGAAATGAAAATAAAAAAAATCTATTAATTACTTTCACTTATTAAGGGCATGTATTGTATAACAATACAATATGTACTTACTTTAGTTATGTATACCTACAGTGACTTATGATATGAATCTTACCAATACAGTACTCGACAAGCGCGGGTTCAAATTACACCTTTTATATTTAATCAGCGCAAAGAGGTTTATATTAAGTAGAAACTATAGAATTATAATCGGTTTAGGGACCGCTTTACGGCGCATTGTTCCTGTTCATCCACTTAACATAAAGGTTTTTATAACGCAATACACTCACGGAACCAATTTGCGAAAATCAATGTCCACGTTTAGACCGGCCAGTTCGTGGATCCAACGAGCTACGAAAATGTTCCTTAAAATTCATATTTTTTTATATATAAAGACTGCAGTTATTCAGCATCTATACTTTACTATTATATAAATTTGAAGAGTTTGTTTGTTTGAACGCGTTAATCTCAGGAACTACTGGTTCAAATTGAAAAATTCTTTTTGTTTTAGATAGTCCATTTATCGAGGAAGGTTTTAGGCTATATAACATTTTAAACGAGGACGAAGTCGCGGTCATCAGCTAGTTTACGATATTTATACTGACCAGTGTGTATCTAGGTACTAACTGCTACTAGTAGGAGTATGTACCCGTTTCTGTGTTAAGGAAAACTAATTTTGTCCAATGGTCGACATTCGAACATTATCATTTCTAAAATACCTATGTGTTACTAGCCGATGCCCGCGACTTTCGCTCACTTGGATTTCAGGATTTGCTCAAGATATGAGTATTATAATTTTATAAACAAAGACTAATATTTTAAACTAAACAAAAAATAAAATGTGTAGGTAACTTATAAACTAACTATATTATTAAACTAACTAATATAAATAGGCTGTTCGCCACCACCATGGCATTTTTAACTTTTAGCATTTTTATAGCAATAAGTAAACTTATTATGAATTTCTGTTCAAGTATGTACCTCTCGTACGCTCCCTCCATCTATTATATTTTGCTAAAATACAAAGAAAAACTCTTCCCAAACTCTCCCCCCATACTAAAAAAAAAAACTTTTTAGCAAAAAGTACTGCTATAATGTTTTTTTTTTTTTTGTAATCATTAAATATAATCAATGAATATAAATATACATATATCATCAGTAATATAATAATATAATCAAATATGAAAGTTAAGACAGTTTTTAGGAATCATCTATCTTAAAGGGGAACGGGTAGTTTTTGTTCTTAAACATTAAAAACTTAAGACTTTGAATTACATAAATAAGGCACCACGTGAGCAAATCCGCGGGCAACAGCTAGTACTTTTATAAAATAAAATTACCGATAAATGAAATCTCGGCGTATGTAATAAACAAGCACGTATGATTGAAGATTATAAAAAACACAACAAATTTCAAGGCTTTCCGCGATGAAATGCCTCCTCCTACTTCAATAAAGTTTATTACTCCTTGGCGACAGCAACGTAACCCGATAAAGGTACTCGAATCTACACCATCTGTTCAATTTTCTCAGTCTTACTAGGTTTTTCGGGTTCAGCGGAAATAAGATATGGAAAAGTATTTTCATTAGGTCAAAAGGTGACCAAACTAATGTTACCGATGGAAGCGAACTTGGTCCCATGAAATTGGGGAATTGTACGTAGTGAAGGGTAGCAATTAAGAAAAAAACTATTGTCTTGAGTTGCCATGATGATTCTTTTGTAAGTGTATTAAAACTTAGAACAAAACAGTACTTATTAGATATTTTTAACAATCTGAATGAATTCAGGAGCTTGGTTCTAGAAATATTGATTTCAAGAAACGAAGATCTACAATTACCTTTACAAAATTACTAACTAAGTAGATTATTACCTACTTGATATTCATGGATTTGAAGAGAAGGTTTCAGTTATTCAAAAAACGATTAATGAAGTGCCTACTTACCGTCGTTAGTAATAAAATGAAATTGTTTGGTTAGCAGATATTACGTTCTAAGATAGCAAATATTGAGCACCTACTTTGTACTGCATAAGTATACGAGTACACTTCCTTGCATAAAAATTATATTATTACTCATAATAATGTTCTTGCCCATAATATGTTTTGTCGGACGTTGAATTTATTATTTTTATTTTTAGATGAACCCTCGTGAACAGTACTTTTCTGGATGAAAGGTGCTCTATGTTTTATCTGTATGCAAAATTTAATCACGATCGGTTGAGTAGTTAAGGCGTGAAATCCTAACAAACATACAAACTTACGATCGTATTTATAATATTAGTTAGGCCACTGTAACGAGCACCCTGACGATGACGGTCTAGTTGATGGTGGAAGAACAAAGTCATCTATCATCAAATGGACACAAGCTTCAAACAACCACAAGCAGAGGTGCTAGTGCGTTGTGAACTCTGGTAAAATAAAAGTTATAGATAAATGTTGAAATGGCTCCGTCATTCTCGCACCGATACACAAAATTTAGAATACACAAAAATGCATTGAAAATTGATTTTAAGAATATAAACATTATTTTCTTAAAATTAACTAATTTATTTTATTTTATAAAGAAATGTTATTTAACATCCAAATTATTTTTATTTTAATATTTCTTCTGTTATAAATGTGCTTAAGGAAAATTTTATTTTGTCCGCAAGTGTATGCACTAAACTAAGCTGCGTTCTAAGTTTGTGAAGAGATCAATTAATATTTTATTAAATTTCTTCATCGCTTGTTTGTGAAGTAGCAATATTTAAACGCAAAGTGGGTTGTTTCAACAAGAGGTTTGAAGTACTATACTTCATATTTCACTTTTACAAACTGATTTGTTAATTATTGTCTGATTTATTAATTCTGACACCGTTTGAAGTTAATATCTTGTATGATTATTTGATTACTTATTGCTTACATATTTACTTACTTACTTGTACAATTATGTAAAGGAACGTGTTTTTTTTACAAACTGAGATATTGCACAATATAGTATTTTTTAGTTATTGCACAATCAATAAATATTTGACTAATCCTAAATGTTATTTATATCCATAGAAATCGTTAATTTAATTTAAAAAAAAAATAATTATTAAAGATAGTTTTACACAATGAGCCATATAATAAGCATTTTTTTCTACATATTATGGTCAATTTATATAAGGGCACATCTATATATATATATATATATATATATATATATATATATATATATATATATATATATATATATATATATTATTGTGACGTAGATCTATATATTGTATCTTAATATATAAAAATTACGTGTCACATGTTCCTCCGCGATGAACTCCTAAATTACTGAACCGATTTTAATCAAATTTTGTTTTTATTTTGAACCCGGGCTAAGCTGGAGGAGCGAGCCACTAGTCTATATATATTTTTTTGAAATATAGAATAGACATAATATAGATTATGTAATATTTAAAATGTGAATTAATTGCCATATAAAATTATAGTGTACTCGGCTGTTAAAAATAATATTTATAAACAGTAACATTCAGATTCCTACAAAAAAGCATTTGAATCCATAAGTGTAGATGGCATACAATTAATTTTTCAGGTCCGATGTAACATTCCCTGTGGAGTTTGTTTGCTGCAAACGAGCCAAGACGGAGGCACGTAATGTGTAGAAACGGCCTGTTTCATTAAGACAATGGGTTTAAATTGCAGTGGTTAGACAGACGGACGGAAAACGCGACTGGTCCAAGTTTCACTAATTTACTAAGTCACTTTGTTAATTACCTACCACACATGAGTTATTCAAGATTTTCTCAAAATAACGTGCTACTTTTTTGTTTTTAAACTTATTTGACGTATATTTATATTATTATTTATAATTTTTAACAAATTTAAGACTATAACATGTAAAACGATAACACTAAAAACCACTGAGGTTTAATCTCGTGTTATAATTTGCAATTATTAATAAAATCTAACTTTATACTATTAATTATAATTTAAAAAATATTTGCTTTAACTTAAATTTAATATTAATATTAATATGAGTAATAAGAGTGATCAGATAAAATTTATTTCTACAAGTAATTTATTTATTTATTTTATTTTATTTGGGAAAACAAACAATTACACCATATAATTATAGTAAATTTGAAGAAAGAGAAACATACATAAATAATGATAACAATAATACGTTTGTTAATAATTATTATTATTATTAATAATAATAGTATTTTTGTAATATTACAAATATGGAAGGAACTGATTTAAATGAAACTTTAAGAGAATATAGTAGGTATACACCGACCGCCCCAAGTCTTATATACTTATACAAATTTTTCTCCCGTTTTTGATCTGTGAAAACCGTATCAAAATCTGTTGAGTGGTTTAGAAAAACTTAGCAAAGAAACAGACATTATATTTCTATGTTTAAGCAACATAATGTACAAATTGGGCTAAAGAACATCATCACATTCTATTTATTATAACATTTAATTTGTTGAAAATAAAACACTGGATTAAAAAATATGAGGGGAGAAAAATATATTTCAAATAGCTATTTAATGGTAATTAAAAAAAACTATTTTTCAAATTAGAAATCACCAATCATTCTTTTTGTAAGACTAAAATTAGTAAAAAAAAATTATTTACTTCTTAATGTAGAAATAAATGATTGAAAATTATTGAATAATTTAAAATGATTAATTGAAATCATTTTAATAAAATTTTATTAAGAGATCCAGCTTTACGACTATTTACGAGTGGTACATGAGTGCTGATAATTTACCTACTACTTCTTCCTAATCTAACCCAATGTTGTCTACATACAAACCTCTACCAGTAAGTAACTCTTATTTAATCTGAGCCTCTACTATCACAAAGTTAAGTGAGTAACTTGTCGCCACCGCTTTTGAAATACACCCCAACTTAATAGACAGCCTAGCAAAACAGAACACAGGCATAGTTAATTCCAGACTACGGAAATAACGATCATTAGTCAACACTGCCTGGACTCAACGGAGACCCACTCATACCTTGATATTAACACTGGGATCTCGATTAGACTTGTGAAATATGCGCCAAGACTTATGTGGATTTCACATACGTTTGTTATGATTATTCAAATAGAATGAAAGAGTTATTTGAAATAAACATGAGTTCAGCCCGCTATGACTCGCCGTAGAGTGCTTGGCTTAACGCTCTCCCTCAGGAGTCCCGGGAGGGTCAACTTTAGAAATGACCTTTTCAAAGATGACTGGTGTGAATCTGAAAGTTAGTGGCATGGCACATTGCGTTTCGCAGTCACTTGGGCAGCCTGTTTGGCGGCAGTAACCACCACTTACATAAGACTACCGTGAAATAACAGGATATTTTATGTTTTAGTGAGTGAATAAGTTATACCAGAGCCCTTTTCCCTGTTCCTTACCCTTAGAAATTTTCTTATCTTTAATCCCACCATGATGGGCAGCACGCTTGCAGCACCTGTTGTGGCTTTGCTCGTGTGGACATTAAAGTGGACTGTAAGTGTTGGCGACGGTAGCCACCTACCATCAAGTGGACTGTCAGCCTGTCTGTCGACCTTAACATAAACAAGGTATCTCAGTCAATCGACAAACAGGATGGTCAAGGATTTCCTTTTTCTCTTCACGACCCTTTAAAAGTTTTCCAACGTTCAAAGAAAACTCTATATAAATAATTTATACTTAGTTAGTATTTATCCGAACAAGAGATAATGTTGCAAAGTCCCACGTTTTACGATTCAGTGCCGGTGGTCGTGGTAAACTCCATTTTATGACTATTATTTGAGTGCAGGTAACACGGCTTGAATTGTTGATGTGAAACCTGAGATTTTTTTTAAAAAAATTGATGTAAAAGTTTCGATTTAAAAACTCGGAAATAAAGTTGAGAAAGGAGTAGATTTCAAAATGTATACACACATACACGTAGGTATAATATGTTTTTTAGTATTTGTCTGTTCCAAAACAGCTGACGAATTTTAATCCATACTAACTCTGTGTGTCTGTCTGTTACCTTTTCACTCTGTTATTGTATATGTTTGTATAATTAATTAGTGAGTCACAAACTGTGAAACTGCCACGAGGACACAAACATCTTTTACCTGTTTTTTTATTATTTTCTGTCTTGTGTTTTTTGTATTGTGTTTGTGTCTTTGTGTTGAGTGAATAAAATTCTTTCTTTCTTCTCCTTTCTTTCTTCTTTCTTTGTTCATTTTTTTCCGTTTATTTCATTTTTCTGATATTTTTTTTGTAAAATACCTTTCGTATGTCAGTTCTTCCATAGATATTTCAACAAACTTTTTACAAATCTACATAGAAATAAATATTACGAACTCTCGCAAAACTCGGGAGTTCGCACCATATAAATTCAGTGAAAAACAAAATGTTCCCTCGCCAGTCTTTTCTTTAAAAATGTATCGAGGCACAACAAAATACATTTCTTTCTACGCGACCAAAGCTACGAAAAACGCCTACTAGATTTATATGAGTTTCGAACCTTATTGGTACTATGCCTCTATATATTACTTTTTTTTGTAATGAAAGTTGTAGTTTTTCTTTTTTTTTTTTAGTAAGCCAGCTGGCTTTAACCACAAACATATTGACGGTGCTCGATCGTAGATGGCTATATAGCTATACATTTTGTGTATAGTTTATAAATATTTTCTATAGTAGAGACGTGACGTAATGGGTCGATACGATTATAGTTTTAAAAGGTTAGTAAACAAGCTGACGGTCCTCTTTGATAGGTCTTACGTCACCTATAACACAATTAACACCACAGGCCCTGTGTGCTGCCGATTAAGGATAAGGATCACCGAAACAAAACAGCACACATGCTGTTCTTTCACGGGGGGCTTCTGTAAGGATAGTCTGGTCTCCCGCAATACTTAGAATTGGCCCCTGGCAATAATTATGACTAAAGGTACCAACTTTCTTAGCAGTATTGCCATTACTTGTATAGCAGGAGTTTTTCAATGAAATATGGACTACTCTAGTTTACTATTATAATAATTTATGCCTCCTCACAAACTAGACCAAATAATTAAATTCACAATAACTTTCCTTTAACGTTCATCGTAATATGTTTAAGTTGTAACCGTCAAATAAACTGTGTGTGTTGCCACGAAAAGCAGCCGAACAACTTTGCATAAAAAGTGTTGCCCGCACAGTTCCTGGACTCCCGGGTAACATTTTTAAACGGAAAATGTTTAAACTTTTTCACATCCGTTAAATCACTGTTATCTTTCATATCCTTTTATTTCGCGCCGGCCTTGTGTGCAGTGAGAACTATGTTTCATTTTTTTATATAATATGCAAAATAAATCCTGATTAAATCAATACATAGTTTATATAACATACTATGTATTTATTTAATCAGGATTGTGGGGAAAATTGTGGGGAACTTTCAATATTACAATAGTAATATGCGTAAAAACAGGGATTGTTATGATAGTCATACATTTCTGGATTAGGTTTTAATTAAAAAAACAAAAGATTTTTAAAAAATAATAGTAGCGACATCTGTTGAATAGTGGACTTAGTTCTTAGATTCCCTTTTCAAATCATGGAATTGAGTATAAATGAGTGTGTTACTAGATGTCGCTACTTGGTTTGTCTTAATTGAAAGTTTTCACTCATGGAAAAGAACTATAAACGAGGAAGGTCAGTGTACCTATAGGTACAATTTGCAGAGAAAAATTGCATCGATGCGAAGCTATGTAGCTAATACTAGCAATACTTACTTACAACAGCGACACAACACAACACAGCTCCACTTGATGACCGGCCCTTAAGAGAGTCGTGAGCGCTTCTCAAATTTTAATTCGTACAAATTGTTTCAAAAAATTATCTCTCTCATTAAGTATCCTCACTTTCCTCGTTATATATCGTAAAGAAAACAATAAAAGGCAGTTTTCCAGTGAAACGCTCAATAAAGACTCGAACTCAGTGAAGGTTTTTTATTATTATTACGTGCCTGAAAGTGGTTTCTTCCTTCTCAAATTATCCTATTCGTTTTAATGTCTGATGTAACGGGCAATCTTTGCCGCGGCTTCTTTTTATTTACAACTTTTAGCTTTAGCCTAACATTTTGCAGTTATCGAATTATTGTCAGTAATTAACTATATAATTACTACTAATTACTGTATCCGTTTTGTGGTTTAAGAAGAATTTAGTAAAGAAACATACAGACAGGTACTTTATGTTATAATATAACATGTGAAGATATAGAGATGTTTTAATTTTTAGCCAAATATATGTTTTCAAATTGAATTCTGAATACTCGTTCTAGGTGTTAATTTAGAAATTCTCGTTCACATTATTATTAATAAAGTACAGGAAATGTATCTAATATTTACAAAGAGTAGTAGATATTAATTTTGATAAAAGCCCAACCCGAGAAGATCAATAGGTATGTAAATATTGCGTTGCGGTTTTAAAACGGAGAGGCGAGGTCGTTTTTCATTCTAAACGATATTATGTATGCCGAAAAGCTATTTGATTCAGATGGAAATTGATTTTCATTCATGCGGAATTCAAATCTAATATTACTAATAGGTAATACTACAATCAAAGTGGAGTTCTGACATCTACATCTATACCTAATATCAAAGCGTAAAAATATGGAAAATAGATTTAAATACATACTTAAGCACAAACAAGAAAGGAAAAGCATTTTTATTTTGCACACTTTTGTTAAAGATTTTTACATTTTTATAAAAAAGACGGTACTCAAAAATAACAAATTCTTAGTTATAATTACACGAAATTTATAATAAAGTATGTAGGTAAGTAGATAATAAAGTATTCAGATATTTCACCTTAAGCATAAGCATTATTGGATAATGTTTTATTTTATTTTAAACAGAATTTAGAACTTTTAGTCATTTCTGTTCATTAAGGCACTTTATGAGCATTCTTCTTGGTAAGTTAGAGTAATAGATTTAGAATAAGTAATTAGAAAATGCTCCTATCCAGTCGCTCAGCCTTATTGATTTTTAAACCCTGACGCCCGGCACAAAAATGGGGTGTTATAAGCTTGACCTTAGTGTCTGTGTATCTGTCTCTGGAATTGTAGCTCCAAAACGGATGGACCGATTTTAATACGGCTTTTTTGTTTGAAAGCTGACACGATCGGGATTGTTCTTAGCTATAATTTATAAAGTTCTGAGTTCACGCCTTTGAAGACCATCAGCCCATTTCTTTCCATTAGAACTTCCACAATGTTCGATTGATGTGAAATTTGGTATACTATTACTTCGGTGGTATTTCCTTGACATTGTAACCTTGACCTGATCCTGCAGCATCAAGTAGTCTGCGGGGCAGCCAATCTCAATAACTTACAGCAAATAAGTTCATATAGTTGGGCTCAATAGAAAGTCGCTGTACAATATTGTATTATAAAATAATCACATTTATTAATAAACAGAACCACTTAATTATCATAATTAACGTTGCAACGTCATTAACTAATTAATTTGAATATGATAATTAAAAAAGTAACAATTTCCTATTTGCCCAAGTGTTCCCAGTTGCGCTGAGTCTATGACGTGATCGAAATTCAAACGAACTACGCGACAAAACTCTTGAGTTAACAAAGTGTAGGTATAACTTTAAAATAAATAAAAACGCATTGTACTATAGAGACGCAATTAATTAATATGTGTAAACATACTATTGAAAAACATCTTATTTATACTTAACTAGGATATGCCCGGGACTTCGTCTGCGCACTTTTTTACATGTTAAAACATTGATTCAAACGTTGAATCTTTTATAATTTATTTTTAGATAATCCCTCGTGGAATAATTTTTTTTTTCTTGAATGGTAGGTTATGTTCTTTTTTTTTGTATATATCACTGCTAACGTTAAGGCGTCAGTTATTTATTAATTAGTTAGTTGATTTGTTAACCAACAAAGTCACTTTCGCATTTATAATATTACTTAGTTATAAATGAAGTTAAGATAATAATATGTAAGTTTTTCATTTTCAATCAAAAATCATTAGAAAAGTTCTAATCAACACCTTTCGTGTTCAAAACATTAAGGTCAGAGTCTCAAAACAAATTTTAGTCCAGTTAAATTTATATTTTATTTTAGCTTCAGTTATATTTTATTTTAGCCAATGGATAATTATATTTATATTTCTTGAGAATTTGTCTAATTAGATATTATCAATGAAATCCTACAAAAAAGCCGAGCATTTTTAGACTAGAAAACTGCATTTTTCCGAGCTAAAAAACATCATTTTTCCATGCGATTGCGATAACTGCGCCACGCCTGCGGGATTTGTTTTCTGGCGCGAACTCGAATTGTCAAAATCAATGAATGACGTTTAAAAAATATACGCCACGGGTGCCCACTGGCGTCCCTATTTTAGATGATGACAAATGTTCACGTGTCGCCATCTAATGTTCACCCGAATTAGTTTTTACTCTAGCCATTTAGTTACAACTACGCACACAAGATGGCGAGGCTTGTTGTCATTTATATTGCTTATGTTGTCACTCTCGTAGAATCCTATATGTTGCGTCTCTGTCACTACAATATTATCTTGGCAATCCTGCATCGCAGTATTGGTATGTTCACTTTAAGTAGCATATAAGGCGTCGCTAAAATTAGATGAATGGAGGGTCCGTTTCTACACAGGAAGGCAGTTTATATCGGGGCGAAGCTGCTCTAAGTTCGCCAACCGTAAGCCAGTGCGACAGCATACTTGCAATATTCAGAATTGAATGACAATTTAAGACGAGAATAAGCAGAATTAAGCAGAAATATTAATAAGCGATATTGAGCTGATTACGAGGGGGATAGACCCCTACCCCACTGTTGTAGAAGATTTGACCCTCTTTTATTCTACTGAAAATAGTCTGATACTAACTACTTTCCCCAAATATTACTTAATCCAGTTCACAAACGTAGGTTAACTTGTGGTTTGATATGTGTATAATTATTATATCGACGCCCCGATGAATAATCCGGTAATGTGAAAAAATTTTTCATTTATAACTTTTTTTTTATTAATATTATGTTATAAAAGTCATGTAAATATCAATTGAAAGCTAACTTTTTTACCATTTGATAGGTCTAATATAATTTAACTTAGGTATTCTTTTTAGTTTCATCACAGCAGATGATAATTTATTTTTACTGTTTTTTTATCATTTGCAATTTTCCCCGTTTGCAAAAACGGAGAAAATTATACCTTTTAAGAGTTTCCGTTGCATGCACTGCATTAACGATTTAAGTTATGCAAAAATCTTGTATGATGGAATTGTTTTAAGATTTAAGATTAAGTTTTATCTTTTAAGATTGACTCACTATAACTTTTTTTATGGTAATCAAATTTGATCGAAATGAATGCAACGTCAATATAATATTAATCCTTATCCAAATAAATACGTTATTCATCACAAGTATTTCATTGTGAACAAAATTACCCTTCTCATCACTTGATTTCAGTCTATATCTTAGGAGATATCATAAATTTAAAATAACTCCGCAACAAAATAGCTATGATAACGTTCGGGTAGGTTCAATTCACGCACGCGCATCACTGGCGCCGGCCGCCGGAAGCTCTGCGAGGTACCATGCCGCGCGGCTCAGACGCGCGGTTGGCTCCCTACGGCCAGGCAGGCTCAGGCGCGTGGTTGGCTGAATCGATTTTAACGAAATATGGTATAGAGTAAGCTTGAACCTCAAAGAAAGACATAATACTTAATACTTTTTATCCAACCGCGATAACCGACATTCACGCGGACAAAGACGCGGGCAACAGCTAGTTTAAAATAAAGTTTTTCCCGACGTCTGTCCCTCTGTATCGAAGAGGTTAAATATTATACAGTCTGGATTTTATTGTAGCTTATTAATGCGAAATGGAAAGAGCATACCTACCAAAGGTTTTTATATAATAATTTGCAGAAAAAAATCCGTGCGAAGCCGGAGACGTCCCGCTAGTAAATTGTAAATTACAAATATAAAATTTGTAAAATATTTCATATTTTTAGCAGGTAGGTACTATATCAAGAGACTATCTGGTGCCCGCAACTTCGTCCTCGTTGAAATACTCGTATGTAGGTATAACGCCTGACATCTTTATTGCTGTTATCCTAAGTACATTTGCCATCCATTGAACCTTTATTTTAAGAAGAAAGCAGGTGCCCGCGGCTTCTCCTGCGTGTAATATATAGACTATTATTCCCAAAATTCTCCTTCTACCTCCTTCTCATCCATACATACATACAACAAAACATACAAACCTTTCCTCTTTATACCTAGTACCTAGTAGGTATACATTCCAGACTAGTGATAATATAATAAGTATATTAAGTATATCTTAATTTGTATCACTTTTTTTATTTACGATATTTTATAATAAGTTTTTTAAATATTAAATTACGATTAGAAAAACACAATTTGACTATAAAAATCACAAAAAAACTGTTAAAATAATTCAGATATTACATTAGATAACAAAATTACTGTAACACGATTCCTATTGTATACGAGTATGTTTTTATTGTATTCGGCAGGTAGGCACAACATAAAAATAAATTATGTTGCTTTAAAAATATATTTTTTTATTACTTAATTTGTTTTTTTTTAGCCCAATTCTCTATCCCCTCCCAAACCTTTATCCTTAATCCTACTGAAGTCGTCAGCGCATTTGCAGCACCTGAGCATTTGCTTGTGTTCTTGGCGACGTAGCCACTTACTATCAAGTAGACCTGTCTATCGACTTTAACATAAAAAGTAATATAATAATAATAATGTCCTCGCCTTCAACATGAAGGTACCTAATGTGCTTACCCATTTTTCAAGCGTACACAAACCAACTTTACATTTTTATAGATATATAAGACTAGCTGTTACACGCGACTTCGTTCGCGTAACTTTATAAAATATGCTATGTTGCTAGCTGATAATATAGCTTTCTATAGGTGAAAGAATTTTCAAAATCGGTTCGGTAGTTTAGGAGTTCATCGCGGACAAACAACGTGACACGAAATTTTTATACATATACTCGTATGTAAAGATTTATACACAACACAAACCTATGAAATCTGGACTATCCAAATTTAACAAATATAGTATCAGTTGTAGGTGAAAACTCAACTGTGTGTGGATTGTGGCTTGAGTCAATACACGAAAGTACTCTTGTCTTGCCCAAAAATGTTTCGTAATTACTCCAAAATTTTTCAATAAATGAAAACCACGATTTTTCATTTATTTGTAGCAGTACTTCATAATTATATTCATATTCGAAGCTTGCTACTACTCGAATCAAAATAAGTACAAAAGATTGAGATCTCGAAGTCGAGAAGACTCAGTAAGAGCTTTCCTTCGTCCCACAGCTGTAAGAACATGACTTGTTTTTTTTTTTTTTTTTTTTTTTTTTCTTTCACAAAGGTTATATAAAGCGAGCCGCGCATTTGAAAATCATTTAGTTGAGTATGAGCTATCCAAAGTATTAAGTTGCAGAATGTGTTACAGAATAATATTTGTTTTACTTCTGTGTTTAGTTAATTTGTTTTTCATTGCGAATGCAGCTGTGGCCTTGTTACCTGCTGAATACCGTACAGTATTTCTTATTTATATATATTTTTAATATAAATCTAATCAATTCGTTGAAATATTTTTAGACTTTTAGTTTTACATTAAGTAGTATACTTAGTTAAAAATAAAACATAAAACTTTTACTTTTTAAAGGATTTTTCATTCATATTTCTTCAATATTAACACAATTAAACATATTAAAGTATGTAGATAATATTTCATATTTTGAGCTGTAATATATCTCTTTGAAGACCTTTTTAAGTGAAATTCACCGAAACGTAAACGAAGACACGGTTTTGTTTTACGATGGTCTTCTGTGAGAGGTGGTCACTGGCACCTGCTGGGCTATGATGCCACTAATATGATAAACCTAATAATTTGTTGTAAAAGATAAGTTTATGACTCAGTTCCATTCAAAAATAACTTAATTTTTGTCAATATGATATTATTATTTTTTCATTTTTTTTTTTTCATTAATCTTTAGGCCATTTTTCACTGTGGGATATAATTTTACTTGTATTAAATCTCACACTGAGTTTACAGTGAGATGTAATGTATTTTTACATATAAAAATTTGCTAAAATAATTATTTTTTATACACAGAATGTAAAGCGCCTGAATTAGACTTCGTTCTTCCACACAACGAACCATATTCACCTGCCGACGGTAGCACCTGTCGTCAATACTTGTGTCGAGATGACAACGTGACTGTTATTGAAACGTGAGTCCCTATTTTTTTGTCTTTGTTTTACCAATTACCATAGATCGACTTGCTCCTACTTCGCTTTCGGGACGCGCTACTCGGGGATTCATTTTAGTATACATTTATAGCAATATTATAAAGAGAAAAGCTTTGTATTTTTGTAATGTTGTTTGTAATGAATAAACTAAAAAATAGGCTCGCCTATATCACAAGCAACAGGTGCTGCAAGTGTGCTGCCGATAAGGGGAAAGAAAGAATGAGGAAAAGATGGGGTTATGGGCTCTAGCATCACTCACCGAAACGCAACAGAAAACATGCTGTTATTTCACGGTAGTATTCTCTAAGGGGGTGGTTACTGCCGTCAGACGGGCTGCCCAAATAACTGCGAAACGCAGTGTGCCCTAAACCTGGACCGATTTTAAAAAAACATCCTCTTAAAGTAGATACCGCAACTAACATCCCCTGGTGTGACGACCTACCATCAATAGGCCGTCAACATTCCTGCCACCTTTTTACATAAATAATACTGCTGAAAGTCTTTAAAAATGATCCTATAAAAAATTAAGATTATGAAAACCAATTACAGATGTGGAGTCTTGGCTGCAGGCGAAGGATGCTGGAAGGTCCAAGGTGATTTGTGGCTTCCCTATCCTGAATGCTGCGACAGAGTGAAGTGCCAGCATTTATAGCACACTATGACACACATAAATAGACCTTTCGTTTCATAAAACAAAAATAAAACAGTGAGATGAAATTTGACATTTTCTTGTAATAATCTTGTGTTCGGTTGAAATAAATTGTAATAAGTACTTTAAATACTAATTTCAATGTGAAATCTTTCCAATTGAAAAGGTATATCACCCTTTGTGAATTGACAGGACTTTCCAGTTCTAGATGACTTCTAACCACTGAACTGTCACTGAAATCCTAAATGTACTGAATGTAACATTTGTTTACTGGAATAATGTTGAAAATGTTAGTAATAAATATACCTACTGTTAAACAAAATTTATGCTACGATACATTTATTAAACGGCTTGCAATTAAAATTTAAAACGACTATGAGTGTAATATAATTCTGACATGTTTACCGTGACAAAATTACAATAAAATTTTACTTAGGTAATTCAATTCTTTATGTATACAATTGGAATGAAATAACCTATTGTTCTCTTTTATGGTATAAATATATCGATAAGTTGTTGAACCATTGCTCTCTCATTAGCAAAACTGTGTTTACTACGCGAAGAGATAATTCGATACGTTTGTTACAATGCAAAAGTCTCGCGTATTTATGTTAAAGATTTACTGGTAGCGAATCTACATTTTCATCTATGCATATATAAAAGATGGGATGGATACAATCTCGTATTTATAATATCGGAGTCCGTGTTGTCTCAAGTGGTTGTGAAAATTCATCATCCGGAATGTTCAAGTTGTTTGCACTCGTTTGCATATTCATGTTGCAAAGAACAGCGAACGCTGCTCAAGCAATACTAAACCCTGTTGAAAAGCCTCCAGAATACGGTCAGTATTTCATTTTCTTTGTAATGCTTTGTATTGACCATACCATACAAAGAGACGACATACTTTACCTACTATAGTGTGCTTTCCTTGCGTCATAAGTAAAATCTGCATAAACTCAAACCATTGCACAAAGGTTCTTTAAACAAATAGCAGCTTCTTTTTATTATTTACTAGCTTTTTCCCGCGACTTCGTACATCTCCCTTTTTCTTAAGCGTTGAAAAATAAAAAATCAGAGAGCAATATTAATTTATTCAATCTTTATTCTTCATATAATTCTGTCAGACGTTGATTTTTTTAATATTTTTAGATTACATCTCGTGAACAGTAGGTACTTTTTTTGAATGAAAGATACCCTATGTCTATTTTTGGATATCTGAAATATGTATGCACAATTTAAATATGATTGATTGAGTATTTAAGGCGTGACATCGTAAAAAACAAACAAATTCACTTTCGGATTTCTAATAGTAGTTAAAATATTTTATCTTTCAAGCTAAAACCAAACAAGTACACTTATTAAGAAAATTTCTTTGAAATCGGTTGGGCCGTTTCGGATATTAGAGTGATTTAATACTGATTTTATATACCACTAGCAACCCGCTATTAGCTTCTCACGGATACATTTTTTTCTGAACCTACCTCTACGTTTATTGCTATTTATATTAGCGAAAATCCTATTAAATTCCGTTGGGTCGTTTAGAAGGAGTTAGCGGAGAAACAGATAGAAGTCACATTAAACTTGGCCTCGTTTTGAATTTTGTACCCTTTTACAGCTAACCAAACAGGTTGTTATGTACCCGAAATCAATAAAGTAATTGCCACCAACACCAAATACTCTCCTCAAGATGGCAAATCATGTCTTATGTATGCTTGCAAAGAATCTGGCGTTACCATAATTGAATCGTAAGTATAAAGTTATACTTTAATTAAATATATCTATAAATAACACAGTAGGGCTGCTAGCGTGCTTCAAACCCTCGACGATGAAGGGTAAGACATGAATTGAGGATAAAGGTAACACATTGGGTTCTGTCACCCCTAAATAAAGTATTGAAACAATCGCTCTCATAAATTCCTCAAAAATTTCTTTAACATTATGTGGTAGGTTACTGCCGCCAGGCCATCGAACCCTGTTTTTACAGGTGATCATATACATATAATATAATAAATATGGTACTATTCCATACCCAACATCTGTAAATCCACACATTGTGGAAGTAGCTTCCTACCGTGTAAAATATATATATATATCTAACATTAGATAACACGATAGACAAAGCAAAAAGTTCATCGTAAAACCTGCAACTGGCAAAAATTTTAATTATTTAGCGCCTGCATTAGACATAGCAGAAACTTGTTGCAGTGCAATATTGCTTTTAATTTTATATTGACTACTTCTGCGATAATATTTATGCAACTTCATTAATTTTATAATAAGTTCGTTTTGCATGTAGGTAAAATATTTTAGCCCTTTATTGTCCTACTAATATAATATTATAAATGCGAAAGTTTGTGAGGATAGATGTATGTATGTATGTTTGTTACTCTTTCACATAAAAACTACTGAACGGTTTTGTATGAAATTTGGCACACAAATATTACCTGAATTTGTTAGGTTCCCAAGGGAGCGTCTAAAAATACTTAAAAAAATAGGCGCCACTGTCTTCGTGGCGAGCGTCACCGTGGTCATAGTGATAAAGCTTTCATATATTTTGTCAGGTGTTATATTTTTCATTTTTCAAAGTAGAGGTCACCGGTACTAAAATTAATGCAATTATAATTTTTTTCAGATGTGGTGTTTTAGCTGTTGGTGAAAACTGTGAACTAATTAAAGGTAATAAATATTTGCCTTACCCAGACTGTTGTGATTCTGCTGACTGTTTTGTGAATGTCAATGGCGGTGACTGGCAGGATGAGGATGAAGATAGGAATGATGCTACTGACGTATCTAATGACGACGTTAATGATTGTGGTGATGACGATACAGAGTAGAACAAACATTATGTCACTACTAAATATGACCGAAAAATAAAATTTATATCATGTGAGATATATATCTTTTATTTTTTACTATGTATGTAGCTACTATTTTTGCAAAATTATTCTTTTTTTAATTTTTAAAGTAAGCTTTGAGCTTTTTAAATTTTAAAGTAAGTAAATAAAAAACATTTGTTATATCAAAACTAATTTTAATTTAAATACAATAAATAAATCAACAATTTGGCGGCAAGATAGCTTCTAGAGTTAGAATAATAATTAACGCTTATTTTAACTCCAAATATATTATATTTTGAGGAACATTACTATCAGTAAATTGAGCATCCTACACTAAACTATAATAAAGCCAAGGAGGCAATGCAAAGAATGTAATGTAAACAAATCCGGCCCTCACTGTCCTTTTCTCTCACACGAAGCGGCTAGCGCTATCTGTTTCATGGTATAGGAAGCCATCTTGACAAACCTTTGAAAGTTCGTTTACATTCTTTGCGTTGTCTCGTTGGCCTTGCTTTATATATTGATACATTATGAATTTTAAATTATTAATTTTATAATTATAAAAACCAATAATTATCATACATATTTTAAGGATTTCTTATCTGTATTACATTAAAATATAATGAGTCATTATTGAATTAATTTTGACTATTAAATTTATTAATATTAATATAAATATCTTATTATTTAATACACTTAATCATATATCACATATGATCTATGATGATTTCTGAAAATACATTTAAATTTAGGAACAGAAAAAACGACGTGAAAAAATTGGGATAATTCAGATAGTCAGCTTGAGACCATTTTTTTAAGTCTATGGTGTAATAGAACAAATTTACAATTAAAATATATAGTTTATTACAAAGTTGATTGAGTTGAGATTGTGGATAATGCAACTGAACTTATCTATAACTTCGTCAAAAGACAAAAGAAAAATATCGAATAATATGACTGAATTTTGGTCTATAATAGAAGTCATAATAGAAAATAATTGTAGAGAATGTTAGCATTGGACAAAAACATGACCTATTATAATTGACAACGATATAATTATCATTGCTTGTACGATCACAATTAGTCACAATGATTACAATAGATGTTGTCCTCTGTCTTCTATAAAAACAAAAAAAGGTAAGGTAACATATTAAGCTACGTCAATACTTGACAACGTTCAATGAAATCAAATGAAAACAGTTCGGAACGCTTCGGATATTTCCGGAATACTTTGTCAATTAATGAATAATTAGAATTAGTGTTGTTATTGGCGAAATTAAAACATACTATATGAATATTATTTGCTCTTAATTTCAGTATAATTACAGTCTATATTTTATGTTATATAAACTTACAGACAGCCATACAATAGTTTATATGTAAAAAAGAAAATGTATGTGTTATCAATTACACATAATACAAGCTTTTCACATACGACAACCGAGTGATTTCAACCTTTCAATACTTAAAATTGATCTTAAAACAAATACATAAACATTCTATTAAACTCTGTTATTGTATTCACATTTGACTTCTGGACAGCAATGGGGGTAAGGCTTCGATGTATTTTCATTTGTAACATAGCATCTGTGATCACTAGTGCTGACTACGCCGCACCTGTAGAGATATAACGATATAATTAAATCCTTTTAAAGAGGAAACGCAAAGGGTAAACTGACGGTCTAGATTCATCAAACAAAATGAATAAATACTTCATGAAAGAATGGTCACTAAGGGTCAGCGCAGACCGAGGGGTTGGCGGGGAAGAGACTAATGCGTTATCAATTGAAAATCGATATTAGATACTTCAGCATGTTATTGAAAGTGATATAATAATAAAATTAAACATATAAGTCGTTGGACTGCACGTCAGAAGTGAAAACTAAGCTTCACAAAATTATTGATCGCAAGAAATGCAAGAGAAAAAATATATATGACACTGATACACAATGACAATAATAAATAGAACATAATGAACTTCATAATGACAGACCATTAAAAAAATTTGATGTTGATATGAAACTATTTTATTGGTCGGAGGTGTATACCATATTGATCCTTGTTATCATATCTAGTAAGTTTACTTTCATATGCAGTTGTCTGCTTTTTGTTTTTTTTTTTTAATTATTTTTAATTATTATCAGTCAACGCTTACATTCGGTAACATAACACTGTCGCGAGTTCAATGATTTTATCCCATCTCAAAAATGCCCAACGCGCCTAAAGAAGTTTTCACTTCAAGCTAGCTTCAGCTAAAGTAACTACAGTCGATTTTCAATTGATAGCGCATTAGTTACTTCGCCATCACTCTGTCGTCGGTCTGCGCTGACCCTTAAAACAATTCCACCAATAGATTCCAGTTTCTTTATGCGTGGATTAATTCAGCAGTATATTTGATTGTTTTGTTCTTTGTTATAGTCGGCAGACAGGCTGACAGTTTACTTGATGGTAGTTAGCTACCGTCGCCTATAACACAAACAACGCCACAGATGCTGCAAGTGCGCTGCCTGCTACAGTAGGATTAAGGATTATAGTAGGATGTGGAAATGACTTTAAAATACTTACGAAGCGTAGTGCATTATTTTGGGAGAACACTCTATCCTGTAGCAGTAACCGATTGGCGTAACAGAAGTCCCATAGGGAATAACATCATTGATTTCTTGTACATAACAACCTTTCTTGTCAGCTGAAAAGAAAAAATAAATGTTATGAAACAAGTTTATAAGTACCTAATATTTAGTTAACTTTCACCATTAAAATGTTCTTATATAGGTAAAATATTTTATACGAGCAACACTACATAATCTTCAACATACATAATCCTTACTAATCTATATCTATTTTACCTACCTATATAAATAATCTATATTCTTACATAGTATAATTTGATGTCGCTTTCCGCGTCTGTCTATATGGCCGCGAACTACTTCTAAATCTCGCAACGGATTTTGATGCGGTTTTCACCATCAGTTACATAATTTTTCACGGAAATTGAAAAACATGATTAGGTTTTACATTGTAATAAAACCTAATAATGTTTTTATTTAAGATATTTTTTTTTATTATTAGAGATGGATTTGCTCTTGACCAGCTTCCAATCGTGTAGCGAAGATGAGGTCTATGATGGAGTGAGCTCACCCAGAAGATGCCTATTCACTACAACTTTGAACTAAAGGATAAAAGTTTTCTGTATATATGGTATATTTGAATTCGTTGGATATATAACTGACATATGTACGCTCATAGAAAATATTACTCGAAACTTACATACGTATTTTACATAAAACGTATGGCCGTGTCCACGACACAGCCGCGCCCCCATTTTTTAGGCTGATCAATTTTTTATTTTTTGTTTGTAAATATAAAAATGGATGTTTGTATAATATGGATATTTTATAATCTTTAAACTCTATTAACTTGATCGTCATCAATTTTGGCATGTTTATTTTTCATATTTATTTTTATGAAAAATGTTTTTTATGTTGTCAAATTTCAAGGTGGGCGAAGCCGCTAGACATAAGAAGTGGTTAAATGATAACTTATTTAGTTTAGTAGAATTTTTCGTTGTTCCTCAGCTAATTAAATGTTTGTTATAAAAAAAAAGTGGATTTCCTGCTCCGGGCGATTTTACAACTAAGATAATAAAAAGAATTAGGTACCTACTTAGAAAAAATAATATACCTATAAACGTGTTTTAACAGGATGTCGCTACTCGCTATTAACCTAATGTGCAAATTAGCAAAATATATTTGTTTATTAATTAAATTGTTGACTGTTATCTGTTTATTAATTGTACTTTGAAAACATTGAAAACAATATTACATACAATTGAGACAGACAACATTTAGAATTAGATTACCAATTATATTTATTTTTTATTCAGTGGTATATTGGACGAAATCCCTCTGTATTACCTTTGTATTACCTACTACAAAGCTCTTAATCAATGTATGAATACTAAGTTATCATAAAACAAGACATGGTAGAGTTGACCGAGCTAAACCGAGTTTGAGAATAACCCAAATCGAAAAATCACCAATTAAAAATGACTATTTTAATCTGACTGAGATTGTATTGATCATACTTGATATAAACATTGAATCAGAATAGGAGATTACCATAATTGTTGACATGAATATTAAGCTTTGCTTAATTATGTCTTATAAAGGTACTTAATGGAGTGGATTTCCATGATAACCTTAATGTATACGTCAATTATTATAATATTATAATTATATTATTAAAATATACACAGAACGTCAGTCTCGCAAGTATGACGTTACTCAGCTGAAACAGGCTGAGTAATTCAAAATATGCTAAAGTGTCAGGTTAATGGAGAAACTCGCATGCCGACCAAGGTTATAAAAGTGGATTCTACAAATCCAATGAATATATTATTAACAAGTAAGTTATCAAAATATTATCAAAAAATGTTTAAGTAGTCAAATACAGAAAAAAAAATTCTTAACTTTTTTTATTGCAATATCTATGCATAGTTTCGTAAAAAAAAATATCATAAAGACTCAAAAACATTTAAAATTTATTGTACATCGTTTTGCAGTCATAATTTGTGAAATTAAGGCATGTGTGCTGTTGTGACTCGGTGATGAAGATATATATTAGATATATTGAAGATGATGATGATGATATAGAACTACATGAATTTTTTTTTGTCCAAACTGTTCTATCGTAGAACTAGTTGGACTAACCCTTCCTAAACCCTTATACTTTTAGCTGTTTAGGCCAACATTTCTAAGCCCTTCCAGATCATATTTTGACGTGTATTCTAGTTTTAAAACAACAATAAAGTCTTAATTAAAATTGACATTAACACTACGAATTCATATTTCTTAATTGAGGTCAAACTTTTATTAAATTCTATACACAGTGATTAAAAACAAATCATTAAATACATACTTCTCAAACCATTTTTGTTAATAATAACATTCTTGTTTGTAATTTTTTTTTTTAACATTACATTTGTATATTTAGTCCAATTAAAAATTTAATTAGTGCCGTAGGTTTTGATAATTATCTATACTTACATATAATAATCGCAAATGAGCCGTGTCTGTAATATATTTTATATAATAATAAATGTAATATATAATAATATTTTTTCAAAAAAAAAAAAACAATTTGTACACACTATTCTTATGTTGCCGATGTCGAGGTTTTCTTTAGGTTTTTAGAAGAACTACAATTCACTAGTAGGTACATCATTTTTATATTTTTTTTTATGAATCTTATATGATTTAGCCTACGTAAGTAAGCCATGTAAATTTATTTTTCGGCGACTCGGTTGTACATTAGAACCTTAATTAGATTTTTATATTTATATAAAACTTCCTTGAAAAATTGTCTCTGATTTTGTTTTCCGTATCAAAATCCGTTGTAGGTTTAGGAGGAGTTAGCGGCCATACAGAGAGACGCGGAAAGCGACTTCAAATTTTTATATACTAGCTGTTGCACGCGACTTCGCCCGCGTAACTTTTATGAAATAAAAGCTATAATTCTATAGCTGAAAGAATTTTCAAAATAGGTCCAGTAGTTTTTGAGTTTATTCATTTCAAACATACAAATCTTCTCTTTTTATAATAAGTATTAGTATAGAATATTTTTATCAGTTAATGCTTAATGTTAACGACTTTGACCCGTTTTGTAATGTGTCATAAATGTTCTCTATAAGGAATAATCTATAAGGATAGAGGTTCATTTTTTTTAAGTGTATAAATTCTTACTATGGCATTAGTGAAGGCAGACGGCGCTGCTCGAGGTAGTGTTTGGTTGAGCTAACAGATGGCGCCGTCTGGGCACGATTAGCACATGCTAACGTTGCGTTTCCGTGGTGTGGTGGGATGCGCTTTGTGTGGAGAAAAATAAAAACCTATCTAAATCTCTTGGGGTTTTGTTTGATTGATCACCCGAATTTCCCTTGGAATTAAACATGGTCCTTCGGAGCCGGATGTCAACCGCAAAAACCGCATTTTTTGAGTAACTACACTTGCGGGCAGTGGATTGCTGTCGGAAACGCAAGCAACAGGAGCCGACCGAAGATACGTGCTTCATCGGTCAGCTTCAGACCGTGTCTTCAGTGGAAGACGCTGGTCAGGTCACGGTGGGCGGAGCCTGCCCATCATCAACAACATCACCAGGGGCACGGAACGAGGTCCAAGGCGCATCGGTGCTGAAGCATCACTATTGGGCGGCGCAGTGCAGATCCTGAGGTCCGAGGGGAATCAGGGCTATCTCTTAGTGTGAAGGTGTTAGCTAAATTAGTGTGAGTGAAGTGTAGTGTGCAAAACCAGTCCGGAAAACTGTAAGTACTTTCAACCTTATTTATTAGAAGAAAGAAACTTTGAAGATTTTCAACAACTTGGGACTCAGTAAAATTTGTGTTAATTTTAAACTTGTAATATATTTGCATGTTAGATTAGGACTTAGAATAATTTACCAAAAAACGATGGAACGGGGAACCTATGCCCGATTTCTGTCAGATTTCATTTAAAAAACACTTAGAAAAATTTTGTTAAAATTAAACTTGTAATATATTTGCATGTTAGTTTAGGACTTAGAATAATTTACCAAAAAACGAAGGAACGGGGAACCTATGCCCGATTTCTGTCAGAATTCATTTCAAAAACACTTAGTAAATTTTCTAATTAATTTTCTTATAACTAAATTCACTTAAGTATCTATAAATTTGCAACATGGATAAACTTTTAAATTTTCAACAAAATTTGTATGATAAAATGATCAAAGCAAAAAATAATTTTAAAAAATCGCCTAGAGATCGCATAACTGAAGAATATATTGATGGCAGAATTGAAATACTCGAACAACTTTGGCTCAAATTCTTATCCGGACACCAAGAGTTGATAAAAACTTACCCACTTGCTGATATAAATGTATCGGCTTATGTCACTAACGACATTTATGACAAAACCCAAGAATTTTATCTAGAATATAAATGCGAACTTAAAACTATACATAAAAGGTTTGATACTGCAAGGGCAGCTCAAACTGATGAACCAATTTCCTACTCCTCGAGGAAGGGAAATGCAACCTACCCACAAATAAATATTCCTTATTTTTCTGGTAACTATCAGGAGTGGACGTCGTTTAGATCTCTCTTTAAGTCTCTTGTCATAAACAACGACGCATTTGATGACGTTCAAAAATTACACTACTTAAAATCATATTTAAAGGGGGAACCAGAACAGTTAATCAGACATGTAGCTATAGAACAAGGCAACTTTGAACGATGTTGGAATACCGTTAATGAAAGATACAACGACAAAAAATGGATCTGTCATAATGTCTTAAAGAGATTCATGAGTCAGAAAAACCTGACCATGGAATCTGCCACTGGATTAAAAGATCTTGTCGATACTACCAATGAATGCCTTGCATCATTGGAAGGTTTAGGTGTTAGAACTTCTTCCTGGGATGTTATTGTGATTCACATCGTCCAATTAAAATTAGACCCAGATACACGGCGACAGTGGGAATTCCACGCCGCCGCGAAAACAACTTCCGATGAATTGCCCACTTTTCAATTATTTGAAGGTTTCCTTAAAGAGCGATTTTCTGCTATTAACCGCCTTGATTTAAAAACACAGTCAAGTAACAAATCAGCTCAGAATTCAAGCATCACCACTAAAATAAAAACATTGCACATTGCAAACACAAGTTGCGTATTTTGTAAAGATAATCATAAGATAAACCAATGTACTCTATTTCATAAGGCGGCGATAGACGCCCGCCGCAAATTTGTTTTAGAAAATAAGTTATGTTTTAATTGTTTGGGTGGCAATCACTCGGTCAAAGATTGCCGCAGTAAAGTTAAATGTCGCGTGTGCAAACGGTCACATAATTCGCTCTTACATCCCAAAGACGAAAACGTCACTGTAAGTATGGGGAACAAAAACACAGATGAGAATGTTGCCTCTTCATCAAACGCTACTTCAGCGAGTTCAACGCCAATGGTCGCTTGTTTAGCAGCGGGTAAAGTAATGTATCAGCAAGTATTACTTGCAACCGCATTGGTCAAGGCAGCTTCTCGGAGTGGAGAAGATCTTTTACTGCGAGCACTGATCGACCAGGGCTCACAGTCTTCGTTCATCACCGAATCAACGGCACAATACCTGGGGCTGAAAAAGGTATCAATTGCTGGACGAATATCAGGCTTAGGTGGCGGTGCAACCATCGTGTCCAAGGCCATAGTCAACCTTCAACTAAAGTCTCTCCATGACCCTAATTTTAGAATGACCGTCAAGGCATACGTGATAAATAAATGCATCACATCCTTTCTACCCAGCAAAAGGGTAGAAGCTTTGCAATGGGATGAACTACATTCCTTAAAACTAGCCGATCCCAAGTATCACATTCCAAACAGAATCGATATTCTGTTGGGCGCAGAAGTGCATGCGCAAATCATTCGAGATGGTATAAAAAGAGGACCGCTCGGCACACCCGTGGCGCAAGCCACAAGCTTGGGATGGATTTTATCTGGCATAGTGAATGGTATAGATAAACCAAGGCTTCAAACAACTACTTTACACTGTCATTGCACAAACGATGACAATAACCTCTTAAAAAGATTCTGGGAACTCGAATCAGATGTCCAAATGCCCAAGCAACGGTTGTTCACCGACGAGGAACAACATTGCGAAGAGTATTTTTCTAAAACAACACGCAGAGATGCTGAAGGTCGTTACGTCGTTCGGCTTCCATTCAAGAATGAAAAGCCTCAAGTAACTTCGTCACGAGAAATTGCAGAAAAAAGGCTGAAATCATTAGAAAATATATTAGGCAAGGATAACTCATTAAAAATGAAATACAAACAGGTTATTGACGAATACATTAATCTAAATCACATGGAAATTATTCCCGAAAACCAAATAAATAACGAAGGTGCAGTTTACTTACCTCATCATGCCGTCGTTCGAAATGACAAATCTACCACTAAAGTAAGAGTAGTTTTCGACGCCTCCTGCAAAGGAAAAAACAATTTATCATTAAATAATCAACTGCTTGTTGGACCCACAATACAACCAGAACTTAGACACATCATAATGAATTGGAGAATGGCACCAATTTGTTTGTCAGCCGACATTGTCAAGATGTATCGGCAGGTGAAAACAGATGCGAGGGACAACGATTTTCAAAGAATCCTGTGGAGAGAAAATCCAAACGAAAGGATACAGCATTACAGACTTACCAGAGTTACGTTCGGCACAGCTTCCGCACCTTACCTCGCTGTGAAAGCACTTCAACAAGTAGCACGCGACCACTGTGATGAATATCCTATGGCGGCTCAAAAAACATTAAATGATTTCTATGTAGATGATTTCATGACCGGAGTTCAAAGCCTAGAAGAGGGAATTAAGCTATTTACAGATATGAATGAACTACTTAGGAAAGCAGGATTTGAATTGCAAAAATGGAACAGTAATAACGATCAACTTATGGAAATAATGAAAGGAAATGAAATGGATAAAGTAGTAACACGGGAAAGGGACAAGGAAATCAAGGAAGATGAGTTAATGAAAATAATGGGACTCATCTTTAACCGAAGCGAAGATGCCTTTCGTTTCGTAGTGAACCTACCGACGTTGCAGGAATCTGTAACAAAAAGAAAAATTATATCAGATATATCGCGTCTGTATGACCCACTAGGGTGGGTAGGACCTAGCATGATAGTAGCAAAGATAATTATACAAAAGCTGTGGCTCACAGGTCTGGACTGGGACGAAATCGTACCAGACAACTTATCAAAGGAATGGTTAACTTACCGTAGTGAACAAATTGAACTTCGCGAAATTCGTATACCTAGATGGGTTGGCACTTCCAGTAGCGATCGTGTGGTCGAACTGCATGGTTTCTGTGATGCATCGAAGTCGGCCTACGCAGCAGCGGTGTATGTTCGAGTACTAAATTCCGACAACCAGGTCAACGTTTCATTAGTTGCTGCAAAAACCAGAGTAGCACCTGTAAAACAAGTGTCTATACCAAGACTTGAGTTATGCGGAGCAGTATTGCTAACCAAATTGTTGATGGAAGTTGCAACCATACTGAACATTGTAAAAGACAACTTACACGCTTGGACTGACTCAACTGTCGTACTTGCATGGTTAAACAAACATCCTAGTAAGTGGAGTGTGTTTGTGGCAAACAGGGTTGCAGAAATTCTTACTAATCTAGACCCACATAATTGGTCTCATGTTACCTCAAGGCAAAATCCTGCTGATTGCGCATCGCGAGGGCTACGTCCATCTGAACTCAACAACAACACCCTGTGGTTCAATGGACCAGAATTCCTATCTAAGGAAACTATAACCTACAGTAAACCTAAATCAATAGAAACAGAACTAGAAGCGATTAGATCTCATTGCACTATTCTAGAAGATGACAATCTATTGAAGAGATTTTCGTCCTTAACAAGAGCGAAGCGGGTAATGGCCTATTGCATCCGATTTATCACTAATTCTAAGAAATCTAATACTAAACCTACAACTACTTACCTTACTAGTACAGAACTAAATAATGCTTTAAACCTATATATTAAAAATTGCCAGTTAAGCAACTTTAGCGAAGAAATAAAGAAAATAAAAAATGAACAAGACTTACCTAAGCACTCCAAAATCAAATCACTTGCTCCATATATTGACGAACACGGTGTATTAAGAGTAAGCGGAAGACTAAACCGATCCGAGTTGTTGATGTTCCACCGGAAACATCCTATCATAATACCCAAGCAGTGTCATCTAGCACGACTTATTGTGGCTGATGCTCACAAGAACACTCTTCACGGTGGACCACAAGCTACCTTAAGTTATGTTCAGACAAGGTACTGGATAATCGGAGCAAAACAGTTGGTCAAGGCACATTATCGTACTTGTGTAATCTGTGTTAAAAACGCAGCCATCACAAAATATCCTTTGATGGGTCAGCTGCCTCCTGCTAGAATCACACCATCACGAGCTTTTAGCAACAGCGGTGTTGACTACGCAGGTCCGATCCAAGTTAGGACATGCAAGGGAAGAGGCTACAAATCCTACAAGGGATACATTGCCTTATTCATCTGCATGGCAACAAGAGCCATTCACTTGGAAGTCGTTAGCGACTTAACCTCAGAAGGATTTCTACAGGCCTTTAAACGATTTGTGGCCAGGCGAGGTCATTGTTCGCATCTCTGGAGCGACAATGGAACGAATTTTATAGGAGCGTCAACAGAGCTCAAAAGAAATAGCATTGCAGAGCAACGAATGTTTACAGAAGTTGCCGAACAATTGGCAATCAACCAGTGCGAATGGCATTTCATACCACCCCACTCTCCTAACTTTGGAGGTTTGTGGGAAGCTGGGATCAAGTCGGTGAAATACCACTTGAAAAGAGTCATCGGTAAATCCACCTTGACATACGAAGAGATGGCAACTGTCCTCGCTCAGGTAGAGGCGTGCCTTAATTCTCGCCCTCTGTCTGCAGTTATGGACGATCCAGAGAGACTAGATATTCTAACTCCCGGGCATTTCCTGATCGGAGAAGCTATCTTGACAGTGCCTGACCAAAATTTTGAAACCGCGAACGTTAGTTCATTAAGAAGATGGCAACACACTCAACGCATGTTCCAATCGTTTTGGCGAAGATGGTCAAAAGAATATCTCGCCAAATTCTTACCACGGTACAAGCCCAGGACGCCAAATACTAACCAACCCAAAGTAGGCGATGTGGTCATTGTAAAGGAGGACAATACGCCTCCATGTCATTGGCTCTACGGTAGAGTGATTGCCATCCACCCCGGCGTAGACAACATAGTACGAGTAGTTACTCTAAAAACAAAATCAGGTTCTCTTAAAAGGCCCACAGCAAAATTGTGTCGTTTTCCCATTGCCGAATGACGGCACTATGTAATTTATGTATGCTAAACACTACTTGTCAACTAGGATAAGCTTTACTTAAACTGTTATAATTGATACACTTTGAGTCTTTTTCACTTGGAACATTTCATTTTGTTAAATTAAGTTACGTTTTGTTTGAAATAGTTAAGGCCAAACGCCAAGTTTGCCCTTGGTGGGCGGTATGTATAAATTCTTACTATGGCATTAGTGAAGGCAGACGGCGCTGCTCGAGGTAGTGTTTGGTTGAGCTAACAGATGGCGCCGTCTGGGCACGATTAGCACATGCTAACATTGCGTTTCCGTGGTGTGGTGGGATGCGCTTTGTGTGGAGAAAAATAAAAACCTATCTAAATCTCTTGGGGTTTTGTTTGATTGATCACCCGAATTTCCCTTGGAATTAAACATTAAGTAACTCTATTTATAATAATTTAAACTCCTACTGTAATATGAAATCAGTTATATAAATAAAAGATGTGTACCATTATATTATTTAAACAAAAATACTAGATTATTTTGAAAAGCATCCACGAAGATATGAGATATTATAATGGCCAATACGGAAGTAACGTTTCAGTGATAGTGATTCGGTTATCCTGTTCGCACGAAATCAGTCAAAGGTTAAATTGGCTATAATCATAACAATTGGGCTCAAGTGTCGTGAGCTCGGATTTAATATTGTTTAAGAAGTATATAATACTATCTATACTATCTATATAATCTACATTTGTGACAGAATTACTTTAAAAAATATCAGTTGCACTAACTATATAAACTATATAAACATTTGTATATTTTTATATAATTATGTAAAAAAAATTAGCAAATAAATAAAATGACTATAATTTTTTTTTTCAAATAAATTTTTAATTTTATTGTTACCGCGTTTTAATTCAGCCTAAGTGCTAAACTCCTGAAAGTCCTTTTTTTAAATTAATTACAAAATTTCAACTTTTCTCTACTAAAAAGTAGCTCAACCATTAATATGGCCTGGTTACAGGTTTTTTTTTAATTGTCAGGTATGATTGATTGTCTAAAATAGGACATTTAATGTAAAGTAATTCGCTCATATAAATTAACTACCTTCATATAACTTAATACGTAAATGAAAGAATATTGTAAGATGAAGTTAGTTCCTAGGTGTTTATAATATTATGATAATCTTTGGTCTTATTGACAAGAAATTACACACATAGACACACAGACTTTGTTCTATAACCATTTAATTACATAGAGGCAAATGATACGAAAACATCCGGTTACAAAAAGGTTGTAAAGTATACATCTCATCAACTTAAACGGAACGTTTACAATTTTATATATTGAATTTAAAATATGACCCTCGACAGATGCTTACAAATGAGAACCTTGACCCCTATAAGTCTTCGGATGACCCCAAAGATTAAATTAAACAATTTAAGTTATTATTAAATTATTTATTAACTTATACTAGACAACGTGCCCCGGCTTCGCATGGGTCCAGAAAAATACGTAATATATAGCCTATGTTCATCTAGAATAATAAAGATTTCAAAGAGTTAAAGAATTTCACAAATTTCACAAATGGTGTAATGTTTTCGAAAATTAGGGCACATTTGTACACATACTTATTATAAATTCCGCTCTTTCTTTTTCTCTCTATGTTTGATAATTTCATGAATGGTATATTACGTTTTCATTCATGAAGATAGGACGATAGTTGATAGAACAAAAACTTACTTTTTACCACATTAACCTCAACTTAGTCTACCATCAAGAGGGTACATCACCTAAATGACGACCTTAACATAAACAAACTACGAGTATAATTGAAGTTATAAACTAACTCCCAACACACTATTAATATTAAGGAGCCTGTGTAGGTACTGAGGAGTTGAGAGTCCCGCAGACTACTTGATGCTGCAGCATCAGGACAATGTTACCATGTCATGGAAATACAACAGTATACGAAATCCCTTCGTTAACTAGGAAATGGTCTTCAAAAGAATAATCCCGATCCATCCGTTTAGAAACTACGATTCCACAGATACATACACAGACACATACTACGTCAATTTTTATAACACCCCGTTTTTGTATCGGGCGTACAGTAAAATTTTCAGATAACCTTGAAATAACAGCAAGCTGTGCTATTATATTTTATCATAAAGAATTGTGATACTGGTACAAATAATTGCAATTTTACATTTACACCAAAATTTTGTATAATACATCCATACTAATATTACAAATGAGAAAGTAACTCTGTCTGTTAGGTACCTTTTCACGCCTTAACTACTCAACCGATCATCATGAAATTTATGCGTACACGTTGTCAGGGATACAAGATAGGAGATAGGGTACTTTCACACAGAAAAAAGGTATTGTTCCCAAGGGATCCACTAAAATAAAATAAAAAACTAATGCCTGGCCAAAGTGTTATAGCAGCAACAAGCGATCAAGCTTATTATGTTTTTTACTTTTCAACGCGGACTAAGTCGTGGACACCAGCTAGTTAATAATAAATCATCTATTTTATAGGCAAACGTGACCACGAAAGATGTTTGGCTTATGTTTTCTGTTCATATGCGGCTTTGTTTATTCGAGCTTTCAAATTAACTTTGAAGCCACGACCCCAAACTTTGTCATATTTTACTTGAAATGTAATTTCGTTTGCCTGTTCGCTCGTGGATTACATTTGATTATTGTAACAGCTTAACGAGTGGAACATTTCAAATTTGTTGCTCGCATTTAATAAAATATCATTTTCACATTATAATAATGACGCTATTAACTAACTCATTGTTAATGGTAGTCTCGTAATCGGTGAAAGTTGAAGGCAGTAATGTCTGAGATTCCTTTTGAAATGTATTTAATGTTAATTCAAAATTAAATTTAACTACATATAATATAACCTTATATAGATGTAGATAAACTCTATTTGTAGATATACAATCTTCTTCGTTTAAGTGAAAATCACATTAAAATCCGTTGCGTAGTTTTAAAGATCTAAGCGTACACAGACGGCGGGAAGCGACTTAATTTTATACTATGTAAAGATAACGAACATACATAATTATATAACTTAACGAACAAAAAACTTATTAATAACTAGACACAGGATAATTTGAGAATAATTTATTGATAAATGAAAAAAAAAATACTAACCAAATTCAGCAGGTTTCGCTGGAGGTTTTCCCATCCATGTGGCAGCGTGTACAAAAGTCAAAATTGCGATAAAAAACAAAATTCTTATCACCACCATTTTATTTTCTCAATAAAATATTTTACTTGTTAAATGTGTCAAGTACGTTCCGTATGTACGAGAGAAGATACGTCTCAGAGCGCTTCGTAACTTGTTTCGACTGTCCACTAAGTTATCAGTGGCGTGTTTTTATTCACAGCAGGACGACTACAAACCTACGACTCTTCCAACATTTTTTTTTCGTAACAGGTCAGCGCGAAAGACATTTTTATTTATTTGAAATTTAACGATGTAAACAACGGTGTTCTATAACCAGTCAATTAGACATTATTTTGTTGGATGCCGCGTTTCGACTAAAAATTCTTGGATATGTGTTTAAATGATTTTTTCAGTTTTAATAAACTGTCATTAAATTAATGGCCTGTGACAAACATTCTCGAGTTTTTCAAATTTTGAATTGAATTAATTTTTCTACATAAAAACTGAACACAGGAACACAACTGTAAGTATGTGCTGTTATTTCATGTTTATCTTCTGTAAAGGTGTTTGTTTATGTGAAGATCGATAGACAGGCTGATGGTCCACTTGAGCTGCCCACTCTTATAGCATAACGAACCAAGTACGGAAAGGGCTATGGGCATCCCACTTTGAACATTTGTGTTTGATTCACAAAATCGATGCTGAAGAAGGGTCCAGGCTGTTAAAAGCTATTAAAGAATAAATATGTACGAGAATGTAACGGAATGTACAGTATGGTAACGCGCGAGTTGTCTAGTGATATAATAGGTAAAAAGCAAACATGATAACTCGCTGGTTCGAGCGGGATAAATTCCAGCGAGTAGTCTAGTAATTCGATATTTATACGGTCGCGTTTTCGCCTGTAAGCAACCTTACAAAGGACGCCACATCGGAATGTGTTCGCGGTATTACCTGCTCGTGACTCACACAAACGGATGTAAACAAACAGTTTTTGTTGCCAATTTTGAATACGTTTACCGAACGCTAGATCCGTGAGGGATCGCACATCCATAAGCAGACGACGCTTTTGCGCTTCGTTGGCTTTTATGGTGGTTTTATGGTAGTAGCACGACAATTTGATAAAGTTATTTTAATGATCGTACAGGTCAAGGAACCCTGGATCTTTTACCAAACACTTAATTTGGCTGTACAGCTTGCCAATTATCATTCCTTGAAATTTCTTTACAGTTTTATGAAAAGTTTTAACCACTCTGCCTGCAAGTGCGATGCTGATAAAGTAGGGTAAAGGATTAAGATTAGGAGAAGGCTCTAGCATCCTCAACTTACCGAAACACGACATCACACATGCTTCCTGCCCTCAGATAGCCTGCCCCCAAATTGTGCCACTAAAAAAACACGTATTTAACCTAAAATAAGGAACATCGCTATCTTTTCCAACTTATTAAATAAAATGATAAATACTTATTATAAATATCGAAACACATATTATAATTCGCAGACAATTCGAACTTTGACCCCACAGTCCAATGTAGATTTGAGCACAAAAATAATCGAAGGACGTTTTAGATAACGTATTTATATTTTAGTTTGTATTTTATGAAATGTTGTTTTCTACTAATTAACAAGGGGGGCACTTCAAATGAAGATATATCATAAAACCGTCAGTCGTTGAAAGCTGTCCTGTTTTTTTCTTAATAATATTTCAGAATGAAGTACATGTATGTACGAGTAGAAGTACATTTTATAATACAGAAAAACAGCCTCTTTGAGTTCTTTAATACATGTATTGTCAATATACTCGCGCACATTGAATATCTTATATTCAACCCTGTTAACTGGTTATAAACCCCATGATTTGTGTGATTGTGATTCTTCATTGTAACGGTCACGTGACTTTTCGTGTAACGTTTCTGCATTATATACATACAGTAGTACATACATAATTATATTTGATGGTAAAAGAAGTTTCATTTTTGACACACGAACTCTGTACACTCGCATGTTTTTTTTTAATAATTTTTAATTATAATTAATAGGTACACTAAAACCTGTATTAGCTTTCTTGAATTTAACGTTTTACTTATTTATTTTGTAAAAGCTATTTCTTATTCTTAGGTTTATATAGAACTACACTTAGAACAATAGAACTATAGAACAATTATTAATTAGATCGTGTTGTGTTGCAAAGAATTTATGTCCTTGCTTCGCGAAAACATATTCGGATAAGCGACAATATCGTCGACAGGTAGGTAGGTATTCTAGTTTATTATAAAATCTGCGAGACGGATTTCATTTAGACAGTTTTATTAATGCGCGGAATTTCGCAGGAGATTCGTATTTCCCAACTGAACCGGTTCAAGAGGAGTAAATAAGACTGTTCCACCCGACCACAAAAACTTTCTACGTCATATTTTATTATTTAGTTAATGTAGCTACGTTTGCGTAAGAATTAGAATTCTACGTGTAATCTATAGTTACTAAATATAATAAAGCTGAACTACTAGACGGATTTAAAAAAATCTTTTTGCATTTATTAACCTAATTCTTGAGGAATGTTACAGACTGTTTATAATCACGCTTAGAAGAAGCCTAACAAAAGGAAAAAGGTCAGAAAGAACCTTAAGCGAAAAGCACCCGGGCGATGAGATGCGATGCGATGCGTAGTCAATTACCAAAGTCGGCCTTCCGACGAAAAACGAACATTACCGAGAAGAGCCGACATGTGCCTTTGGTATTTTAAACTAGCTGGTGCCCGCGACTCTGTTCGCGTTGAAAAATAAAAATATATAAGCAATATAACGCCTGACATCTTATTGCTATTACACTTTTGCCGGGTGTTAGTTTTTTTAATTATTCTATTTTAGATGATGCCTTGGGAACTGTACTTTTTTTTAATGAAGTTTCCTTTCCTGTCTCCTTGACAACTTGTATGCAAAATTTCATGATTATCGATTGAGTAAAGGTTACAGCTTTCACGTTTATAATAATAATTAGTATGGATAACAAAGGGTGGACGAAAGCAAGACACAAAGTAGCTAATAAAACTTTTACTAACTTTGAAATGGAATTCCGAGAACATAACAAATTGTAATAAAAAATGTTAAAAAATTAACAATAGAGATTAAAAACAAATAAAATAATCATTTTAATTAAAATCAACAGTACTGTTCTTTAAGTATCCTTCTTAATATTTTACCCGAAGGATTTTTAGGAATGCTATCAACCACAGCGAAATCCTTTATTCTCTTATAAGGTGCTACTTTTTCATTAACAAAGCCTTCGAGGATTTTTTCGTTTGTCTTTTCTCTGTCCTTCAATACCACGACGGCTTTTAGTCTTTCCCCTGTGTAGGGATCGGGCACTCCAATAACAGCTGCATCAATAACATCCGGATGCTCCTTAAGCACTGCTTCTAGTTCAGCTGGAGCCACTTGGTAAGCTTTAACCTGGAAAGCATGAAGTCACTGTAATACCATATTCTGTAGAGCAAGCAAATTTTATTGTCAAAATATAATTATTGGGTGTGGTAATTGGAGAGGTTTTATTTAATTGAAAATTAAATTAAATTTAGGCAATAAAAACGGGGTGTTATAAGTTTCGCGTCTGTGGTGGTCTTTCGTTCAATGTTCAACTATCACTTCGGGACCCATACAAAACCCTTACATTTGAAATGAGAGTACTTCAAAATTATTATTTGCTTCTATAGATATCACACCATTATCACACCAAAGTTGTGATATACCTACTTAGGGGATTAGAATGAAATAAAAGAAATATTAACTGTAATCTACTAAGAAACTGTTCAAATAAAAACAACAATATATAGTGTGTATATAATTATATAATTCCGGACATAATAAGTACATACAGGGTGTGGCCTGTAATAAGAGCAATAAATTTAATTAAACGATGGTTCTATAGAGTATACGCAGTTACCTTAACCTAATCATAATGCTCCAAAGTGCTTATACTCAGAGATATAGCAATCCAAAATTACAATACATAATCAATGAATTTCATGATCGCTAAATTGTCGGTTATCAGTCGTTAGATGTCTTGGTACAGGGTATTTCCTTGGTACCGGGCGAGAACGATCGTAAAATGTCAATGTCAAGTACTCCGACTGGACACATTATGTCTGTAGTAGTACATTCCTGGCTCGATTAATTTTGTTAGAAAATAACAATAAATTTGTTTTTCATTTCAATTAATTGAAACCATTTGGAATTAATTACTGATTCGTTAAAATGTCTATATTTTAATTTATTGCTCTTATTACAGGCCACACCCTGTATATGTTCAAAATGCGTTCGAATAACAATCGATTCTGATAAACAAGTCAATAAAGTTATCTGCATAAATCACATGTTCGGGTTTACCCAAGAGATTTATAACATCGTTAAGTGTTTACTTTCTTTTTTTTATATACTTATTTATTCTGCTTATTAGGATATTTTGTTTTTGAAAAAACATCAACTTTGCCGGAATCGTTGAAAGGATTTTTATTGCTCGCTAACGGCGCTAATAAAATGTTCTTAGCAATCTTTGCAAACCTACACTGGAAAAAAGATGTTGGATAATACTCCAACAGATAATAGTAAGTATATATATTTTTTAAAGTTCCAGTTTTTTTTTTGCAATAAATCTTGTGAAACCTTGTATTATAGAACGCAAGGAGTTGAAATTTTCAAAAGTCCTTTTTGAACGGAGGCTTTCCAAATTTCAATTAAGACCAAAATGTCTAAATTTCAATTCGTCTATTAGCTTTAGTAGTTTTGGCTGTGCATTGATATGGGACAAACGATATTTAGACATTTTACTTCATAGACGAATTGAAATTTAGTCAATTTGATCGTAATTGAATTTATAAGTATAAATCTTGTTATTTTATTATTAATTATATTTATATAATGAATACTAATATCTCTTATCACTCTTATCACATTACAACTTAATGCATTTGAATTTAGAATAAATAAAATATAATAATAATGATTTGGAAACAATATTGCTTTGTGACAATATACTAATTAATACATATTAATAATAGCAGTATTTTAAACAAATACACAATTTTGTGTGTACATGGTAAGAAAAACATTAACATTTTGAAATGTAAAATTAATAAGCTCCTCGTTATCGAAATGTATCAGTCGGGTTTTATAGAATAAAATTTGTTATGAATTATTAAATTAATTTTACAATACGTACCTTAATAAGTTCCTTGAGTCTATCAATTATTTTAACAGCACCTGTCTCATCAACTGTGGCTACATCACCAGATCTAAACCAGTTATTGTCTTCAAGAAATACTTCACGATTTGCTTCCGGATTGCTCTTATAGCCTTTCATAATATTAGGACCTTTTATCAGCAGCTCACCAGCCTGTAAAATTTTATTGAAAATAATATTATTTTAAAATATAGAATAAGTACACATGTCAGTTTAAATATTGCAAAATTTCATTAAATATATTTCCTTGTGAAATGATTCTTAAAGATATAAAAAATTTCAACTAAAGAGCGCTATTTAGACACATCATTTTAATAGAGGAAAGGTATACTCGTATTTGTCAGGACAACAATCATTCTGAGATCATCTCCGACCGTCACGGATATCCATTTAAAGTGTAATTATCGCCTTCCATTTTAGTAATAACGTGCAAATAAGGTTAAACTTGTAAATATTAGTTAGATTATTTATGGAAATTGCAGTATACCTATATGACAAAATAACTTTCAAACGACAAAATAAAAATAAAATCTTCCGTAATTCTTATTTGCAACTTCCTTATACATTGTATAAATTGTGAAAATTTTAACAAGCGTCTGGCTTTCTACTGGTTTTGGACGATTGGAGATATAACCCCACAGCGTCCCATACCAGATACCCATGAGGATCTAAAGTTAAAAAAAAGTTACACTGCGTTCCACAGATATATACGGGCAGCCCATCTATGTAGTTTAGACAGCCTCCCATACAGAAGACCACCGTGAACTTATAAAATAACATCATATGTGCTATTTGTGTTTCGATGTTCTGTTCCTGAACCCTTCCTAATCACTTCCTTACTCCTAATAAGGTAGGCAACCCACTGCAGCCTACTGTTATGTTTCATAAAAAAAATTAAAAATTAAAAATTAGTTCACTCTAATTAACTTACTTCACCAGGACCCAAATTATTTAATTCTGTATCCACAACTCTCAACTGGACATTAGGTAGTGCAAAACCAACTGATGTATAGTTTTTATATTCTTGGGGACCCTGTGTTGCAAGGGGGCCCGTTTCTGTTAGTCCGTAGCCTTGAGAGAACGGTATCTCTCTCTGAAAATCGTAATTTGTAGAAAAATTTAACGTAAAACTTTCATTGAACATACCTTACAAATTTTGATCTTTGGGAGATATGTACATACATAGGTAGGTAGGTTAGGTACGATGAAATAAAGACCACATTAGAGGAATCTTTATTTAGGATCAGTTTAGGATGCCAATCACTGCTTGACAAAAGTTTTAGTCTTTGTTTAAAATTTTGATTTCAAGTTTGATTGATTATTTTAAACTGATACCTACTGTTAGATCATCAAATCGCAACGACATACATCTTTAAGTACAAGCTCCATAGTTATTATAAGAATAAATTGTGCACATTATATTCGGGATTTTCTCACTATGTTACCTTGTCACTAAGTCTCATTAGACTTAATCACCTATTATGCCTTGCTGTCAACGACAAAACTACACCAATATTGTACAAACATTATAATCACGTAGAATACTTACTAAACAATGTAATACGAAAATTAGGTTATAATAAATCTCTCACCCCAGCCTTCTCGAACAGCTTGTAAATATCCGCTTCGGCCAAAGGTGCTGCACCACATAAAACGTTCTTTATATGGTCAAAATGTTTAGCCGTTATTTGAGGATTAGAGGCTAAGAACAGAACTGAAAAATGTTATTAAAAGTATATAAATGTGTATGTAGACTAAACATTATATATATATATATATGACACATTAAGCTATAACGTTACGAGTACTAGCGACTGACCCAAATTATTTTTAAAATTATTACACAAACCTTCATAGTTTTCCTTATCCGCTGGTGGTTTTAGAAGAAGTTAGCCGCGGAAAAGACAGCGACTTTAGTTTATAAGGATATTATGAAATGTGTGTTAATTTTCCCATTATATTGTTTTCATTTCATGGGTGACTGTGACTTTTTAGAATTTTAGAATATATGTCGTAAAAAATTCCGAGATAGATTCCATTGAACACCAATGGAATCTATCCCTGTTATTAATTCCCTGTTATTTGTCTGTCAAACTTTTTAGCTTGTTTACCAGTATAGAACACATGTTGTCTAGAACTTACCCATCGGTGGTGCCATGTAAAGCAAATTAATCTTGCGTTCCAACAAAGCACTCGAGAATGTTTCCGCTTGAAACTTGGGCAATGTTACAAGTTTCAGACCGGCCGCAAGCTTGTGCAGCATCAAGATATTTAATCCATATAAATGGAATAGTGGCAGGACGACGAGTGCCGTGTCTTGATTTGTTTCTATAAATTAAATAGTAAAAGATATATTAATTTGATATTTCATGATCACCCTAGAAGACAACTTGTGTACTGTACTTGACTGTACACAAGTTGTCACAATGCGAAGGATTTCTGGGCAGTAACGAGTAGTTTAGCTACTGAATGTCTCGTCACTATATTAAATTACTAAAGTAGTCTGAATAAGCCTTAATTCCTGTCAGCGAATGAGGTGGCAGGAGTGCGCCTGCTGGCTTCGTCCTGTCTGTTTGTGACGGAGGGGCAGGAAAAGGACATCGTCTTCTTTCTCTCCCGATCTCTCTCCACAAGGCCTGCCACTACTAAAACCAAGTACTAGGTAGTAATAAGTACCTGAAAAGCCTCTCAGGCAAGTATAATCTGTAATAGTTTATAACATACTTATATGTTTTTTATTTTAATTAAATGCATAGTTTACCATTTTCAAATCATTCACTCTATTTTCACACTCCAGTAAAACCGTCTATTGGAAGGTAACGGCAGCTTTTATTTTTAGATTATAAAAGCGAAAATCGAGTGAACAATTACGGTGGCGCTGTTGTTTTTTACTGCTACATAAACGACAGTTAGCCACGTGCTCGCTCATGCATACTACTCGCATGCAGAAACACCAATAGTTTACTTTAAAAAATGCAACGAAGATAAATTTACAGTTTTTTTAAAGCAAAAACAAGTTCAGTTTTTAAAATCACAATATTCTCGCTCGTTTTTTGTCTAATTTATAGTTGACTTATTCAAGCGACGCGATGTGTTGAGGCTATTACAAGTACATAATTACCATTTCATGTGTATTGCTATAATGATAAACAGAACATTAACTATAATTAATACTTGAGTTTATGTAATATAGAGATAGATTATTCGTGCCACTCATGTGATACGAATTTTAAGCGGAAGTAAAAGGAAAGAATTCAATTGAGTACCAATTAAGCCCATTGATGGCGGAACACGAACATTCAGCCAACTGAGCTATTGGTCTAATAAAATGATTTGATACTCGTCTATTCTTTGTTATTTCTTTCTACAGCACAGGCAATACATAAGGTCTTAGTTGACATGAAAAATTAAAAAGACTGTATTAAAAGTTAACTATACAATTGCTTACCAGTTGTGTAGTCATACCGTCTGCATTCTGTATCTTGTTGTATAAAATTAGCAACAATACTTTTGTTAGTCAATTCAACTCCTTTTGGTAAACCAGTCGTGCCACTCGAGTAAGGAAGAAGCGATACATCATTAGCTGTTCTTTTGACTTCTTTTAGTACACTCACATCTACATTCTCATCTTCAACTAGTTCTTTGTAAGAAACAGATCCTGTTGGTGCACAATTTTCAACATCCACAGCTATAATAGGTAGATTTTCTTTCGTCAGACCGATTGCAACTTTGATTGTTGGAATCAGTTCCGAATGCGCGATTACTAGCTTTGCTTCGGATAGTATTAACTGTCTTTGGATTTCAACTGTAAATAAAATTTATTTCAGACTAGCTATCGTCCGCGTAACTTTATAAAATGTAGCCTATGTTACTCGCTGATAATATAACTTCTTATAGATGTAAGAATTTTTAAAATCGGTCCATTAGTATTTGAGTTTATTCATTACAAACAAAAATACAAATATAGAAACTAATTATTATTGATATCAAAGGCGATCTTTACGCTTTTTGAAAGCATGAAACTGTTTTTAATATTCCTGCTTTCTCTCTTCGTAATGATGATGCCATTTCTCAGTAAAGATTCACAAATTTTCGCAAAGGTTATCTAACACAACACGACAATCTTAGGGTTATATTTTTTATCTACTCTTCGGTTTAACCGATTAGAGTATTTAAACGAATTAGGGCATGATGTCTCACCAGCTGTATACACAGGGTTAAATGTGGTTACAACACCTCCGGCAGCAAGTATACCAAGTAATACTATAGCGTATTCAGGCATATTTGGCAAAATAATTGCCACTGCGTCGCCATCTTTAATTTTGAATTTCTTCCTAAGGTTTGCCCCTAGAGTTTGCGATTGTTTGTATATTTGCTCGTATTTGTAGCCCCTGTTAGTAACTCCACATATCTGAAATTATGTGTTGCATTATATTTTGTATTTAATTAATTTTTCTTTGCATTAAATACCCATTCCTTGTTGTTTATATTGTAATACTTGCAACTCTACATAATCGTATCTGATAAGTTCTACTTATTATTGATCGCAGTTGTTTTACTCGCCAGTGATATAATTTTTTCAATAAATACTACTCAGCCTGCTTAAAGTTAATAAGTAGATTTCATCAAAATCTGTTAATTTACTTATGTATTTATAATATTATATACAAGCTACTCTCCCCTGACTTCGCAAGAATGCTTTTTTTTCTGCAAATTGTGTGTACAAACCTTCCTTGTTTATTGCTTTTTCATTAGTGAAAACCAAATCAAAATCCGATGAGTGGTTAGAGGAAGTTTACTCGAGAACGGCTGAACGGATTTTTATCATCTTTGTTTTATAGAATTTGTCTCCATCCCGAATAGCAAAATAACTATTAAAACTTCGGAAAAATATTCACTAAAAAAAAATATGAAGAAAATTCATTTTCTCATACATTTTGTATGAAACGGGTTTTAATTCTCCCTCAGGCGGTATAAAGTTCGCGGGTCAGCTCGTAGAATATAAAGTAGATAATTAATTATATTTAATGTAAACAATACACACTTCAAGACACAAATTTATTTTTTCTATATTTATGACTCGATTTCATCTCAGTCTGATAAACACTCTGTTGTGTTGATTGAAGACAAGTAAGGCTACTTACAATTCCGGTTTTCGTTGGCCACTTGTCTAAATTACGCCACATGTAATCGTAAACAGTGACTTCGGGAACAACAATGTCTTTAAATGGTGACACGATGACTTTGTTTTTGGTCCAAACGTGTTTTGTTCTAACTGAAGCATTGCTCAGTTTCAATTTCTCACTTATCTTTGACACTGTACTCGCTATTTTAGCCATTATCGATATTTCTATGTAGATTGTAGGTCAATGAGCTGAACTTGATTTGATATGCGTGTGTTTTGTTGAGGGACCGTCACACAACTATAGTATTGTATTGTTATTTGTACAGATTCAATTTCATTTATCTATTGTTTTTATCGTGTTGTGTGTTCAACGGTGAAAATAAATAATACATCATATTTAAAAGTGACTTTCTGGCTTCATTTATTTGAACAATACTTTAAGTCCTATGTATTAATTGAGAATATATTACAAAGTAACCAAAGCAATTGTTTGAGTCAGGGTAAAATGAGTTCTGTAGACATAAATTGGGCAATCTTAGTGCCCGACGCACATTGGAAGACGACACCGTAACCATACCGTCAAATTTTGAATTATGGCCTAGTGCAAAAAATTAAATAATGATTAAATAATAATTTAATATCTAATTTAAATGAGTGGGGTCTGCGACGAACCGCTCCCGAGATATTTTCGAAAACGCCTAAATTCCCAGATTTCGTCCGGGCTAAAAAATTCGCTTCTCCGATGATCCCCAATACGACCTAACTGTATTGAGTCGTTATTAACTATTTAGATCGATCAATTTTAGTTTTAATTGGTGCCATCTATTAGCATTAAATAAAATTATTACGTGTCTATGTAAGTTTGGCTGTCTAGGTCTTCTGAAGAATAATTTATGGCAAATACAAAATAACAAACTAGCCCTTTGGATGAGTGGCTAAAGTGCTTGTCTTAACGCTATTACTCAGAGGTCCGTTGTTCGATCCCGGCAGAATCAACTTTGGAAATGAATTTTTCAAAGTTCAAAGTTGATCTGTATCTGGAAAGTAGTGGCTGGACACACTGTCTTAGTAAATGGATTTAGTAAATGTTATTACTTTGTGATCCTTACAAAGGACCACCAAGTAATAACAGCATCTGTACTGTTGTGTTTCGGTGAGTGAGTAAGGAATGTACGTAACAAAGTCTTGTGTAACTCCTTTTACACGTGTCCCTTATTTTTTATTGCCTTACTATACGAATCACTGCGTAGGTAGGTATTACTTCTAATTATAGTATCAGGGCTAACATTATTAAGGTCACAAACAAAATACCTAATATTTACACCTAACTCTAGATCGCCTTCGGCAACAATTGACCACTTTATGTTAGCACATGGAAGGTAGAAATAAAATTAAAATTAATTAAATGGTACATTTATTATTTACTAAATATTACAAAAAATTAAGAACATAGAGTAGGTATTTACTTTATATAATAATAGTTAAGTGCAATCCTAATTAACTATTACTATATAAATACAGTCAAAGTTTACTTCACTAAAATCCCTAAAAATTATTACATAACATAAATTTTATACATTTTAATAATTGTCGCTAAACATTATTATGCTTTTTTTATTTAATTAAATTCTTACATAAAAATATTAATCATTTGATATTTTATTAGCAGTGTCTGTGTATTTGACCAGAAACTTTCTAACATCATTTATTTTTAAAAATGTAATAAATTTACAGATTCAATGTAAACCAAATCAAATCATTTTTAAATTTAGAAAAATGGATACAGTAACCAGAAAAATAACTCATTATTATATGATTAATAAATAATTTATTGCGACATACATATTTCACTGCCGAGGTTTTTTTACAGTATTCACAGTTTTAAGGGTATTCACAGTAAAAGCTCAAACTACGGTAAAACCTGAAATATAACAAGTCATAGCGTCAAGTCCGAACTATTGTGTGATCATTGTTAATTTCAACTTACACCACCATTCACCCGGTAAATCTGTGGTTAACAGATAGACGATAAATGTTGAAAATAGAAATGTGGATGAAGGTTTTGTAAAATAAATTGTTAAATATAAAGAAGTGAGTCTTCAAGAAGTTGGCGGAAAATTGTATTGAAATAAGATTTAGGAATTACCAGTATATGGGCTTTTACAGTAACAAATACATCAAAATGTCAGTACAATTAACAATATTTTTCTTTCAATTGTCTCCGTAAAATTTTACCAGACGGACTCTTTGGTATACTATCAATAAATTCTACATCGCTACCATCGACTACCTTGTACGGTGCTACTCGCTCTTTAACGAAATCACTTATTTCTTGAGCCGTCGCTTTGATGTTGTTTTTAAGAACTATAAATGCCTTTGGAGCCTCGCCTTTGGCTGGGTGTGGAACGCCTATAACACCTGCGTCATCGACTGCTGGATGGGTTCGGAGTACTGCTTCTAATTCTGCCGGTGGTACTTGGAATCCTTTCACCTGATGAAAAGAATTAATGTTTACAAATCTAACACTTTCAATTCGAAGGTCTTGCCAATAAATAAATTTAAAAGTGTAATCAAAACCAATGTTTTTTAAAAAAGTTGTTACAAAATCGCTGATTCATTTAAGTTATAATGAAGCCTGCCTTTAAACGATTCTCATACTATGTTTACTGTTGTATAAACTGTGTATTGTATAATTAATTGTAATAATCGTAATTGTTATATTGATTATTTTAAAATAGTATCCTTAGTTTATTTCGGGGTTTCTTCTCAGAGAGGTCATCATATCGTCAGCCACCAAGTCGTCGGCCAGTCTGCTTTGATCTATATTATCATAATATTTCTCATTTAAATTTGTCACCTTAATGAGTTCCTTTATCCTATCAGTAATGGTTATAATTCCATCTTTGTCGGCGAACGCTACGTCGCCAGTTTTAAACCATCCGTCACTCGTAAATGATTCTCTGTTGGCTTCTGGGTTGTCTTTGTATCCCCTCGTAACTTGAGGTCCACGTACTAACAATTCGCCTCTCTGAAAAAAAAAAAACGAATTAATGTACATTTTTTAAATTTAGTAATTAAAAAGGAAGCTAATCCTTGGAGGCAATTCTTATCAGTTTATACTCCAAATAAGGCGTATTTTATCATATTAATCGCGAATTATTTTCATAGGCTATGAATTCCAAAATTATTCGCTAGTTAGAAAGTTAAGTAAACTATTGAAAAGTCCTCTTCATCAGCCGTACTCTACTTTCTGGACTTATGTCCAAATTATGATTAAATTGCTGCATCTTGTAGATGGACGTCCCATACTGCGCATGCTTGTATTCCCAGACGACGACGGTAGCCACCTTCCGTTTAGTGTATAAGTAATCTGCCTGCCGCTATTGAATAAAATAATTAAAATTAGTCCTTACTTCATTGGGCCCTAAACTTCTGAGATCATTATCAACGATTTTAACTTCGGTACTAGGTACAGGATATCCGACACGCGCATGATCATCAAGACCCTTGGCTGTCATGCAGACCACAGGCGAGGTCTCTGTAAGTCCATATCCTTGACGGAAATCGAGTTTTCTCTGAAAATAATTGTAGTATTTATTAGTTAGAAAAATTTGCATTCTTACAAGGAAGAAGTAAACAAAAACCTGCGCGATTGGCTGCTTTATATATAGGTATTATAGTATAGAATAAAATTTGATCTTCACCTTTCAATAGTTATGTTGTGGATATCCTTCATTGAAATCGGTTGGGCGGTTTCCGAGCGTGAACGAAGATCGTTACAAAACATTTTCAAATAGGTATATTAAGATGCATTATAGATATATGTAAGCATAATTTTCACATTTAAACATTGTTTACATTATAATATGTAATAACAAATATTTTACTCTATAAATAACTTATTAGGTATAACCTTGGCAGTTTTTTGATGATATTTCGCCCACATAAAAATAATATCCCGCATGTAATCTGTTACATTTTGTAAGAGAAAATAATATTAATACTGTGCATACGTTAAGCAATTTTATTTATCTTGCAATAACATCATCACATCAGCTGTAGGACATCGACTCCTGGACATATGTATTCGGAACCCAATTTCTTACTAATATGATCTACTCCACTCAAACGTAATTATCTAGTAGGACCGGTCAGAAGCAGCCTGGATCCGGCGTCATCTGCACCTGCACCTGGACCAAGGGTCGACGCCAAATCCAGGTCAGTCCCAATTATATAATTTATATTTTTTAATAAAAAATCTAAAGACATACCTATAATATCTATATTTATACCTATTTTCAAATTTAATCGCTGTCTGCTACTATTTGTTTTTCAAATAACTTCTAAATAACCTCACGGTTTTCAATTATAGAGAGAGCTTTAAACAAGGAAGATATGCGTAACATATAATATATATATAACAAATTTGATTCATAAAATTGATATCAGCAGTCGTATTGACACAAAGAAGGTATTGTTCATTGTCTTTCGTTAAGTTTTTTGTTCATTCATCAATGTTTATTATTCAGACTCGTACCTTAGCAACATTGAAAAATCTATCAGCGTCGCTTGGAGAAAGAGGTGCGGCTCCGTTTACGACTGTCTCAAGATATTGATAAGTTTTCTGAGATCCGGCCGGATGAGACGCCATTAGTAAAACTAAAAAGAAATATTTCACTCATTATAACATGAGTAGCGAATTTCACTTCGCTTTTTAGCAATTATCAAAAAAATATATACACATCAATTGATTTTTTATGTAAATAACTATTTATTAAAAGTTAAGCCACTTACTTATCGGTGGTGCAGCAAACAGAATATTCGTCTTACACTTCTCCAAGCCACTAATAAATAAGTCTGGTTGGAATTTCGCCAAAGTAACCAGCTTAATGCCTAATGACATCTTGTGGAACATTATTACCGTTGCGGCGTATATATGAAATAGTGGCAGAACAGTCATGATGGCATCTTGATGGGAAGCTGAAGGAAAAAATTGCACAAAAGCCTTAGTTATAAAAAGGTGTGTGTGTGTCAGCTTCGACGCACGACTGGAGTTTACTCATTACGAACGATTATAAAATACATTTAAATTTTCACAATTCGAATACGCCGAAAGAATATCGTTCTTTTTTAAAAAAAAATATTGTGTAGATGGCGCAATATCTCTGAAACTGCAGATATTCTAAAATATTCAATAAAATTAATATCAGCGCCATCTCTGTTCGCATTGATGTATTATTTCAATTCAATTAGTTTTCGCAAGGATGTATTATTACGTAACATATTCTAGAGATTTTTTTAGTTTAGTTTCAGTGATATTGTATAGATGGCGCAATATCTCTGAAACTTCAGATATTCTAAAATATTCAAAAAACATGGAACGTAACTATAACGCATAACATAACGCATTCGTGTAACAATTTTGATTTTACTCCCATATATTTCATACCACATATGTACGAGTATATGCAAATCGATTCTTCAAAAATACTTTTTTAATTTTATCAAAATGCAATTACAAAATACAATCCTAATATTATTATAAATGCGAAACTTTGTATGTTTGGATGTTTGGATGTCGTTTTTATAACGCAAAAAGGCAGACGTACTGCTTATTAGCTGGATTTATGGAATATGGATGTATTCAAAATCTATCTTAGGATTTTCCGATTCAGTCAACTTAAGTATTATATTACTATAATACCGCAGTTGACTTTATGTTAGGCGTATATGTAAAAGAGTAGTGTTGGTCATTTATATCTTATTTAACACTAATACAAAATATATTCGACTTACCAGTAGTTTCGTTATGACATCTAATCATTGGTTCATTAATTTGTTCACAGTTAGCAATTATATTCCTATTCGTAAGTTCAACACCTTTAGGCAACCCCGTAGTGCCGCTCGAGTATGGCAGAAAGCATACATCGTTAACACTTCTTCTTACATCTTTCAAGCATGATTTATCGGCATGAACATCTTCACTTAGTTCATTAAATAGCACAGTTCCATCAATTGAAGCGTTTTCATCGCCATTAGTTTTAACTGTTATTATAGGAATATCTATATTTGCCATATTGGTGGCGTCTTTAACAATTTTGACCATTTCTGGTAACGTAATAATCACTTTGCTATCAGACATGACGATTTGGCGTTGAATTTCATCTGAAATCAGAAAAGTTAGGTATGTTAGGTTATTAGTAACATATGTATAAATATAATTTTATTGTGCAGATAAAAAACTACAGTTGGTTTTTTTAAGAGGTAAAAAAATTATTTAAAATTGAACCATACTCGTATCAGATAATGTAATAATAGTTGGTGTCAGGACACTACTTTCGGCAGTCAGTCAGTACAGTGTCAATTGTACTATCAACCTACCTTCAGATCGGTAAAATAAAGAAGAACAGTTAGTAACTCTTTATTTTTGATTCATCGTCAAATGTGCGAGTTTTGGGGGTAATCCATTATTTTATTTATAATATTTTTTTATACAAACCAAAGTAATATAAAAAATATAATGTAAATAAATATAAATATTAACACAATTTGTAAAATAAAAAATCTTACTATTAAATATCAACATTATATTCTTAAGTTATTTTGTTAATTTAGTTAAGAGCTTCAGCACTTGAATTTATAAAGTATATATGCAAGAAAATTATTAAATATGTGCAAAACAAGTAGATAGGAAATGAATCTCTAAGGGAAAATAATATAATTGTGTGGTTTTTGCAAGACAATGCAAGGTTAATTCCAGAGGTGCGTAGTGTAGCATATTTTTCCCAGAAGAATACTCTTGTAATAAACTACGATAAACGAACATTTAAAAAAGGAATGAATGCGATTTCTTATTTATAACAGTCGGTTTACAAAAAAAGTTACGCGCTATTCCGAAAACCACGTGTACAAAGTCGCGGGCACATCTAGTAAATAATTAAGAGGCTATGATATTTAATTTTTTTTTTAAGTTATAGAAGGAAAACTCACGGGCCGTATAAACAGGATTAAGAGTTGTCACTATTCCACCAGCTTCCATTATCCCCAAACAAACTATCGGATAGTCTGGGATGTTCGGCAGCATCACAGCAATAACATCGCCGTCTCGTATATTAAATTTGTTACGAAGATTCGCTGCGAATGTTTGCGACAGTTTGAAAGCTTGCTCATAAGTGTACCCTCTACCAGTAGCTGCACAAACCTGGAAAATAACATTTGTATTATAATTAACTGGCATAAAAAAGGCTGTCTGGCAGCAGTAAGCATGCTTCACCTGTGGCGTTGCTTGTGTTATGGGCGACGTTTGCCACCTACCACCAAGTGGACTGTTAGCCTGTCTGTCTACCTTAACATATAAAAACAATAACAAACAAAGTAAGTATGGTTGCAATATAATTATTCATCAACAGTGTCGCTAATAAATGTGTTACTGACGGGGGGGCTGTTATAGTTTTATAAACATTATCAAGAAATATGGACCTACATACAACCACAAATAGCTTGTATTTACTTAGCCATTGAGTTGAAAATACCAAAATCAATAGTAAAAACGATCAATCGAGGAAAGCAAGATCCTCTTATCTTATCTACATTATCAAAATGACATACATGTAAAAAAATTCTATTGTTGACAAGTTTTCTTTTATTTATTTCCCATTTATACGACAATGTTTATGTAAGGAGAAATCTACTTTAAAAAGTATATAGTATGTCAATGTTCTACAGATAATGTTTGTGGTGACGTGTGACAGGACGCAGCCATATTAAAATTGCATCTTTATCACTATGACTCCTACCCTCTATGACAAAAGAAACTGAAAAAATCATCAGCTGAAATAGTTTGACCTGACTGACTTTCAACTTAGTAGCCAAAAATGTAATTTACAACATAGGGTTTGTTTTACGACCTAGCGTTTAATGATGCTAAGAAAGGATTCCAACTTATATTTTACTAGCTGTTGCACTTGACTTTGTCCGCGTGACTATAAAATATTATAGCTTATGTTAATCGCTGATAATGTAGCCATTCTATAGGTGAAAGAATTTTTAAAAACGATTCACTAGTTTTTGAGTTTGTTCATTACAAACATACAAAAATACAAATCTTCTCTCTTTATAATAAAGAGTGTTTCAAAATGTTTATCATTTGTGATACTTAAAAAAATAATACCACATTTAGTTGAAACTCAATTTATTTGCTATTGTTTTAAAAAGTAATTATTGAATTTTTATTTATGAAAAACAACTTTTCGTAAATGCGCTCCATTCACTCTTTATATAATATTAGTATAGATATATAAAAGACTAGCAGAAGAAAATCGCAATAGTACACAACATTTTCATATACCAAATCCAGAAAATTTTAATCATTTATAATGAAACAATTATATTTTTATCACATTGATAAAACATTTTTTAACAATATTCTATACGTGTGTTATACGATATACAAGAGCAAAAAAATATTATACTTATTAACAATTATAACTGATTTATGTTTTTCTTGTATGTATATTTATAATGTGTAGCGATATAAATTGTATGTTTCCCTAATATAAATAAAATTAAATTAAACATAATTTATGTACCTACATATGAAGGCATTATCTTGCTTATTCTTGTTGACATTAGCTTCTCTTTACTTAAGAACATCTGCAATGATATCATTGTTTGAACTTACCGAAACAGTTCTTTCCGGCCATCTCTCCAGGTTTTGCCAAACGTACTCGTATAAAGTGGTTTTTGGTATTTCTATTTTATTATATGGCGATTTTATAACTCTTGCATTAGTCCAAGCACTACTATGCCTTATAACGGCTACACTGCATTTTAAACCGTGTTCAGTGGACGGTAAAGCCCTTTTTAACGTGTTAAATTTCTTGAACATTTTCCTGTTATAATTTGTAATTTGAAGCCAATGTTATCTGAAAAGAATTCAATTAATTAATTACATCATATTATAAACCTGAATATCTCTGGATAAACTCATATCGGAACATTTGAAACGAATCGAAATAGATTAGGTAGACATATTTTCTTATCAATTCAACACTGATAAATTCGTCGACAGTGAATTACGTGTATTTGTTTATTTTGGTGAAAAAAATCATAACAATCTTAATATTGAAATCATTCATTCGAAAATCGATCATGTTTTATGTACATATAATATATATATATATAGTCATATATATATGACTAAAGTCCCATGCACACCGCTTACATCTTGTTGTGATAACTGAACACATTCAATCTTACCACTTTGAATTAAAGACTACTCTGGTTAATTTAACACACAAGTTATGACCTTCGTTGTATGTTTACGTTAGGCAATGATGACGTCAAAACCAAGACCGGTCTTTTGACCCCAAATAATAATAAACACCGTATTAACAAAGTATTAACAGTCGCCTATTCAATGGAAGTCACGTATGCAACAATGCATGTAGGTAACATTATTTTAAGTTTATATTAATATAAACATTATACTCGTACATAGGTACTTATACAGTATAGATACTACTATTAAAAAATGTATGTATGTATTAAAAAAAAATTTTTAAAAAACTCAATAATAATTACTTATTATTTTTATTTTTATCATTTTTTATAGTTATTATTCGTTTATAATTTTTTTTTTTTTTCAAAAACAGTGTTATTAAAAGTAATCAGTAAGTACCTAATAGTTTTATTAATATTAGCTATAGCATAAAACTTTTCATTTATTGTTTCTTATAAAAAATCATATTAGTTTTTTTTTTTGTTATGTAGGTAACTTTGTTGGGTATTTTTTTTTAATATTTAAGCAGGTAGGTACACTGTATAGAAATTCATATTAATTTCTCCCTTAAATGATTCTGTAGCTAAAACTAAAATTATATGATAGGAAAACTACAAGGTATTACCTACCAATATACTCATATAATCTTTGGGTATTACCTACTAGCTGTTGCACGCGACTTCGTCCGCGTAACTTTATAAAATATAGCCTATGTTACTCGCTGCTGATAATATAGCTTCCCAACAGTGAAAGAATTTTTCAAATCGGTCCAGTAGTCACGGAGCCTATTCAATGTAAACAAATAAACAATCAAATCTTTCCTCTTTATAATATTATTATAGTATAGACTATCCACTAAGTAGGAAATTTCACATCCCTCGCAAAAGATGCATGTACAAGTGTGTTGATATTTTTTTTATAATTTTGTTAGGATATATACCTAATATTATTAGAATTTGTAATATCTAAATATTATACTTAAAGCCGCTTGTTTTCGTTCTATGCTTAAACAAAACAAACAGTGGTTGTACCATAACAACTTCTCACTGAATAACATTTGAATAGGACTTACCTACCTACGATTAATATGGACTAAGCCTTTGCAATTTTGACTTAAGTTGTGACCTTCAGCAGCATATCCATATACTTTTAAAATTTCAATCTACGTAAATTAAACACACAACATAAAACAAACTTTCACACAATAATAAACGGACGTGGTCTCACACTGGTTTCTGACGAAGTACTAAAAATAATGTATGCTACCTCCTACTACTGTATTATAGAATAACACATATCAAAAACAAGTTTAACGTTCTAGTGTATTCTTTTTTAAATGACATTTTTAAAAGCGGACGATTCATTGCTGTTGAGGAACTAGTCTTTCGCGCTTGCTTATTGAAAGCATTCAATGAATGAGTAAATAAATGATATTAACGCAAGAATCGATGTACTACAAGACACAGAATTGTACAATTGGAATTCATGTGGTTAAATTAAAGCGATGTTGTGTTGTATGCCGTTTATTGCACAATGCACTTGTGATGTGAGTCAAATTATGATTCCACAGTTATCACTAGGCAGTCGATAAAATGGCCTTGATAATTTGGTTATGTTTTCATGTTCATTGCTTTAAACATTTTTATGTAATTACGTTATGTTAAATATTTAAGATATTACACGTAGGTAAATAATGCAATTATTAAATAATAACAATAAACCTGCTCAACGAACGATTTTATAGCGAAGAACCTCGAAGTCGTCGAACACCTCAAGAGGCTGTCACTGGATGTATCAAGGGAGAGATACAATAGACTTATGTCTTGAGAAAGCACGTTTTGTCAGGAGGTTCCTCACTCTGCAGCCTTAAGCACCGGTAGCTTGGACTTTGCATCTCTATTAGCGGCAAACTAATAGTGAAAAAAAAAAATTTAAAAAATTATTAAATCTTTAAAAGTAACACTTTAATGACAGCAATCAGAGACGGGCTCTCGGCGCTGCAGTGATTAGGTGAAATCTAAATTATTTTACCAACATTTTACTTCTGCTCTTGTCAAAAGACGCCGGAAGTGTAGCTCAACGATTTCCAGTTGAGTTTCGGGTGAGCATAAAATTAAAAATCAATCTAAATTTAAAAATTTATAATAGTTGTAATCAATTTAGTCCCAAGCTGTCCTGTTCATTAGCTGAATAGTTTGTAAGTAATAAAATCAGTAAGTTAAAATATATAAAAATAGAGATATCTTAGCAGCTTCAAATATATTGATCATCAACTATTTGGATAAGGTACCTTTGCCCTTAGTCCGGATGAGTAAAAATTTTATGCCGCGTCCTTAGACGACGGTAACCCTCACCACCATACCCTACCATGAAGTGGACTGTCAGTCTGCCTGCCACTCTTTACAATATAAAAAATAAATGTAGGAAATAAAATAATAGAGTAAAATAGAAAAACTTTTATTTCATTTACAAAGAACCACGATAAAGTTATCATTCCATCACAGATTAGATCCTAAAATTATTCTTCTTCTATAAGTATCTATACTTAGTCAACGAAACAAATTTGGTAATAACTTAACAGTGAGAATATGTTCTCAAAAATATCAGTATAACCCCATTAATAAAAAAAAGTGCTATTGATTTCAATAAGTCAAGAGGTAGATAGCGTGTTATTTCTGCTAAACTTTGCTTAATGATGTAAGTAATCAGTACCCATTTAAATGTTTTACCCATTTAAAAATTTGAGACCTAATTTTTAGAAATCTATTTAAAATTAAATTTAAATTATTAAATCTCTTTTAAAGTATTTACTTTATTTACTCTTTAGGCCTCTTTCACCAACTACAAGCAAAGTGTTGATTAGTTACTTTTAGAAATAATTTAATAAAACATAGTCTTTCTTTCTACCCAATTATAAAAACTAAAATTTGTACTATACCTACAAAAAACAAAGTCATGTTAGTTATATCATAACTAACTAACGAGCCGGTTCCGCACGGAGTTGAAATTTTCAAAAATTCTTTTTAGTGGGTGCTTACATTACAAAATAAATCTATGTTCCAAATTTCAGCTTAATTTTTAGACGTTGTAGTTTTGGCTGTATAAGTAGGTATATATATTTAAAAAGTGCTGTTGTCAACTTTTCTATAATATAGTTACATTTTGTGGGTACAAAGAACCACATTTTGTTGGTAGGTTGCTAGAAGGTATTTTTATTTTAATATCTTATCTAGGGTCTGAAACTATTCCAAAAAAAAATTTATTTATTTATATTTGCATGTTAGGAACATTTAAGGCACATTAAGCGTACATCTTCTTCAAATCTCTTCTCAATATCTTCCCCGAACTGGTTTTTGGTATATCTTCTACGAACATGACTTCTTCTATTTTCTTAAAGGCTGCCACTTTATCGGCAACAAAATCTATAACCTCGTCCGAAGTTATCTTTTTGTCTTTCTTTGGTATTATGAAAGCCTTCGGTACTTCCCCGAAGTATTCGTGGGGAACGCCAATCACTGCTGCCTCTTGGACTGCTGGATGCGATCGAAGTATACCTTCCAATTCTGCTGGCGCCACTTGCATACCTTTCACCTGGAACATTAGAAATTAAGCTATTAAACCAAGTGATATGGCAGACGTTGTTGCAAATCTTGGTTGGGCCTGTTTCTTTTGAATAGGTACCTTTCGATCTAATGTATATAGCATTATGCATGTACTAGATGCAAAGTAGGTAACTATGCCTTGTACATTATTCGTAATGTACAAGTACTGTGTTACTTGGCATGGCATAGCTATCGTCACCTATAACACAAGCAACGCCTGGAACAGAACGTTAAGGAAACCACTCATCCAAAAAATATGTTATTTACAATAGATATCTTATCGTATTAAACATTTGTTCAATATATATTTTATTTAACATAGATTTACCTTAATTAACTCCTTGATTCTGTCAGTAATGTATAAACCACAGCCTTGTTTGTAATAACCCAAATCACCGGTCTTGAAGAATCCGTCTTCGGTCAAACTGTCTTTTGTCGCTTTGGGATTTCTATGATACCCTTTCATTATAGTCGGACCTCTGACGTACAGTTCTCCAGGCTATTAAACATTTACAACTTTTATAATAAAAGTTGACGATAACCTAACCAGATAATATTTGTTCTACAATAATATTTACGAAATTTAAAAAATATATTTTGATATTTGTTTTCAATCATAAGTACGAGTTTACCTTTAAAACGAATTTGTTTAAATTTGAGCACTGAGATAGAACATACCTAACTACCTAACTACTGAATTGTATATATATTTGAATCCTCTTTGTACACAAACCTTTCTGAGTCTATTAAATGTAAGTATGCTCCTATAAATAATTGTGAAAATATAAAAACAAACTTACTTCCCCAATAGCAACGGGCCTCTCAGATATTGGATCTACAAATTTAATTTCCATACTTGGCATCGGTACTCCACAAGAAGACAAATCGCCTATACCAAAATTAGTCGTAGCTAACGATGTAGTCTCAGTTGCACCAAATCCATGACGAAATGAAATTTTATTCTGTAATCATAAATATCACTAACAATGTATCATGTGATTTTTTTTAGAGCGAAAATAATTTCTATTAATTTTCGTAAGACAGAAAACCAGAAAGCCTCTTAGATTGGCTTTTTTTTACTTCTTAAGTCACTTGCGACAAGTCTTTTAGCTTAATAATACTATGGTCGGCGCGCACATGCAGCACCTGTGGCGTTGTTAGTGTTTTAGGCGACGGTAGCCACCTACAATCAAGTGGACCGTCAGCATATCTGTCGAGCTAAATTTAAAAAAATGTCTAGCGGCAGTAACCACCTCCATACAGAAGACCACCGTGAAATAACAGGATGTGTGTTGTTGTGTATCGTTATATTGAGTGAGTAAGGGCCAGTGCCAATTTCATTTTCGATTCCTAATCCTACTATGGTCGGAAAAGCACTTGCAGCACCTGGGCGTTGCTTATGTTATAGGCGACGGTTGCCACCTACCATCAAGTGGAGCGTCAGCCTGTCTACCGACTTTAACGTAAATAAAAAAATAAAGTATTTCACTACGTGAATATTGTTTTTAGTTCTATTTAAGTACCTATTTACTACAAATATAAAAAAAAACAATTTCATTCCGGGAATGCCCACAGAAGTGAAAACTTCAACAATTACGTGTTTATTTTTTGAATCGTCAGGAAATATTTTATTGTGGTGGAAATACTTTTAAGTGAAGTGTGTTTTTATTCATTATTATAAACTACTACTAGAAAAATTATACTACACACTACTTGTAAAAAGAGTAAGCTCTCAGTAGCTCCTCTATAAGTACAGAAAATGTTGACTGGCCGTTTTCCATTTTTATTTGAAATTACTGTGTTCTTTTATAATTGTCAACAGAGGTGTCGGTTACGGTAACAGTGTCGCGAGTTAAATGGTTTTTTTCCATCTCAAAAATGCCCAACGCGCCTAAAGAAGTTTTCTCTTCTAAAATCATACTAATATACATATATTTAGATGATGCCCTTACATTGCTCTTCTCTAGAATCGCATCTGCATCAGCTGCCGTCAAAGGAGCAGCACCACACACTATATGTCTCAAAGTATGCAAATGGTCCTTCGTCACATCCGGATGTTTCCCTAATAAAATTGCTGAAACAAGCGCCATTCAATCAAAACATACAAGTAACTTTCAAATATAAAAATGTTAAGTTGGTTTGTGTACGCTGCAAAATCTCGAGAATGGGTGGACAGATTTTAATTCGGTTTTCACTTATGGAAAAAAGGATAAATCGGGAGTATATATATAAAATTAAACCCGGGTGAAGCCGGGAGTGGGTCGCTAGTTTAAAATAAATAAATTAACAAATTTCACATACCAATCGGAGGTACAATATAAAGCAATGACGCCTTCTGATTTTTCAATACATCGAAATATAAACTTGCTGAAAATTTCGACATGGTAACCAGTTTACATCCTTTGACTAAGTGACCGATTACTGATATGATTAGTCCGTAAATGTGGAAGAATGGCAGTATGCATGGAACCACGTCTTGGAAATCCGCTGTAAAATAAAATAAACACTTTATCTAGTGAATTTGAAAAACTTTAAGCTGTTTGAAATTCACTGGGGTGAGCTAAATAAAGTCAAAAACAAGCTTAACGCGGCTCACTCCAAAATTCTTCATGTGCAAGAGATGCAAACACTTCGTTGCGTACTTCGGAAACGAATAGAGAACGCTAAGAGAAAGCTTGATGATGGTTATAACGCCCCAATAAAATTTTGACCAATCACCAAGCTTTCTCTTAGCGTTCTCTATTCGTTTCCGAAGTACGCAACGAAGTGTTTGCATCTTGGCTAGGTGCTCAGGTTTTTCTAAGAAACGCTAATATTTGTAGGCCACTCTTTAACCGCGGTGGCGCCGCCACAGCAATTTTTAATATTTATAGGAAAGCTAACATTTTCACAGAATAAAAACTGTCCTACATGTAATCTTTCTTAATATATAAAAGGCAATGTATCTAATATAGGTATGTATGTTCCCTATGGACTCCAAAACCGTTGAACCAATTTTGATGAAATTTTCAGACAAATGAAAAAATGGACGCAGACAATGAAAGAATGGACGCGGACGAAGTCGCGGGCAAAACCTAGTCTTAATATATAAAAGGCTATGTCCCCTATAGACTCCAAAACCGCTGAACCGATTTTGATGAAACTTTCAGACAATCTTCAGATTAGTCCAGCGGGTGTTCCTGTGAAGTTTGGTAGCGATCGGACGCGGACGAAGTCGCGGGCACATACTAGTAAATAATAATTCAGGTAATAAACTATCTGTTTGCCAAATTTTATCCAAATCCGTTCAATAGCTTTTACGTGTAAGAGTAACAAACTTACATCCATTCATCCTCGCTTACTTTCGCATTTATAATATAATATTATACTTATATGTAGTAAAACATAAGGTATTGAAAATAAACAACTTATACAATAAATACTTATGATTACTAAATGTATGAAATAATGAACAAAAAAAGTTTTGTATTACACTTCCTGTGTTAAAAGTCAAAGGTGGTAGGCACGTACTATATTTTTCATGGTTATAAAGTTATGGTTTATGATCATATATAAGTTTATGGTTTTTTATATTAGTAAAGTCTAAGTAATAAAAATGTAGCTATAAAACTTTATCTAACGAGTTGTATGCACATTTATCCGTCATATAACATTTATTGCTTTTATTGTACCTATAGCAAATTAAAAGCAAGTACCTAGGTTATATATTTCTTTTATAATTTTAGTTTCCCGGATACTAACAAACTCACTTTCGCATTTATAAAATTAGTAAGGAAAAGATTTTTACCAGTAGTTGGTTCTGCTAGAGAAATTTCTTTTTCAGTCATAATTTGTAGAGCTCCTCTGAGATTTTTGTATGTAATCTCAACGCCTTTAGGCAATCCTGTAGTGCCACTGGAAAACGGTATAACTGCGACATCGTCATCGTTAACTTGAATTTTATCTAAAAGTGCAGCATCAACAACTCCTGTTTCGATTTCTGAAAACCTAACAGCACCGCTTGGAACAGCCGCACCAGGCTTATCAACAATAACTACCTTTGCACTATTCTTGGCATTTCTAAGCGAATTAATGACTGTTGTGTAACATTCTGATGTCGTCACTATGACTTTTGGATCTGTTGTTGTAACTTGATGGGTGACCTCATCTGTAAAAAAATAAAGTTGTTGTTATTTTCAATATATAATCAATGAATTAGCACTTTTATTAATTTCTTAGGTAAATTAATTTTTAACATTTAAAACATTCAGAAATCTTGTGCGAATGTTATCTTTTAGAGTTTTTAGCAACTAATTTAAAAAGTAAATAGGTAGGTAATCTTAATCTTAGTAACCTAAGACTGTATATGCCATGAAGAGTAGGTATATAAAAGTAACTTCACCAACGGAAATAAACTTTTATCATTATCAATCAACAATTTAGATTTTTTTAAAGGCTGGATCTTTCATATATAATGCAGTCATTATGAACGACAAGATAAAAGACACACATTAAAATGTCGCCAAAGTAAGCCGCAGATGAAACCTGTGCGAATCTCTGCGTCCTGCAATCTATTTACAACTTAAAAGCCTAAAGATCGCATTTAGTCCTTAATTACTACCTTAATGCGAAAAATTACCCAAGCATATGATAGAATACAAAATAAGTGGTGCAACTATACTTATCCATAATTTCTTGCTTGCTGTAGTAGGTACACATTATATATATCAATTTCAGTTCTACTTACTTGTTCTTAAGACTGGTATTTTTGTCTTATCGGTCATAAAATAACACACTGGGGGTTATCTGATTAATCCATTATAAAGATATTGACTGTCATAAAATATATATCGCTAGAGACGTTTTGTTTATGTACTTACTTATCGTATCAACACCATTCGCTATGCTATCTATGTAATAGTACCTATACCTACTTACTACAAGCCTTAGGCCGATTACTTATATGTGCACAATTTTTTTGTATACAATTATATATAAGTACCTATTTTTGTTTCAGTTATACCTATATTAATTTGTGTATGTCTTTTTCGTAGAATCCGATGTATCAACAATTTCTTATTTTCTATTTCTTACTAGCTCTTATCCGGGAATTCGTCAGCATATCTTTATTAATTAGAGTCTATTGTATATTCTGATGGCATAAATTCAAAGTCATCAAAATCCGTTTAGTATTATATTGCGTGGAAGAGGAACAAACTTCTATAGATGCATACGAGTACATCATTCTTCACAAGCTTTTACATTTCTAAAATTAGCAAGAATTTAGTATTTTATATGATAAAATTAACAATGTTTATTTATCTTACATTCTTTATAGATTGGGTTTATAGTTGTCAACACGCATCCAGCTTGCAGGGTTCCCAGTGAAACGACCAGGAATTCGGGACTATTTGGTAGCATTACAGCTACAACATCTCCTTGTTTCATGCCTAACTTCTTGTGAAGAGAAGTGGCGAACACAGCCATATTATTCTGCAACTGTTGGTACGTGTAACTCTTTTTTGTTTCTGCACATTCCTGAAATTGTAAAATTTGTAAAGGGTTTAGGATAAGACGGTGTACATTTTTCACTACAAAGTAGACTTGTCTTTAGTCTCTATATATATAGAAGGAAGTATTTGCAAACATCCGGAAATAAACTGGAGTTGTCCCAGTCAAGCAACAGATACTGGGGGAGAGATATAAACACAAAATCTACTTAAATGAGCCTTCAGAAACAATGTTAGACTTTTGTAAACTGTTTCTTTCCGAGTCAGTCAGTGTATTTTTTGAAAAGACCAAATGAGCACTTATCTAATTTAGGACAGAAGTGTAGAAGATTATAAATCTGATTAAATATAGTACCTATAGTAACAATGAAATAAATTGAGAAAATACAAAACATGCTCACTATTCGTACGAAAGACAAAATTGTCAAGAGAATCGAAAACAGGCTAAAAGAGTAAGTGGAATACACATTAAAGATGGATTGCTCCTTATCGTACATTTAAGATAATGTTAAATTATCGTAAATATACCGGATTTAGTTTGTTATTTTGCACTTGATAAAAAGTGATAAAAAGTTAATGGATAGTAAATTATCAGCAGTTGTATTATCTGATCATAACTTAATCTTGTGGTGGTCGCTGTCATTATGGGAACAGAATACTGATTGTACAAACAATCGACATATTTTTGACAACTCATCATCTAAACTGATGAGTACATCTGATCTTTTCTCACGATGGCCAAGGCCGTAAAATTAAGACTAGAGACTATATTAATGAACATTATGCAGACATTATGAATTTATTAGATTATTTCCAAGATTAGGTTGGCAAGCTCATTCGTCATCATCAACCCGTATCTCTCCACTGCTGGATGTAGGATTCTCGAAAGGCTCGCCACCACCCACGGTCCTCTAAGCTTCGCATCCAGCTACTTCCCGCAATGCCTTTCAGGCATAGAGGTAGACTGTCCACCTGCCCGCAAGGCGTCCCACGCTGCGTTTCCCAATTCGAGGCCTCCATCCGAGAACTCGTCTACCTCATTGGTTATCCGTCCACAGTAGGATTAAGAAGAAGAACAGTCCCTTAATGAAGTATTAAGGGAAGCATTTAAATATCTCTATATACTATATTATATAAAAATTACATGTCACGTTGTTTGACGCCAATAAACTTCTAACTAAATTGTTTTTATAAACTAACTTCGTTTTGTGAGCAGAATACTTGCACTGAGTACACTTAAATAATATTTATTATAAACTTCTTAAAGATACATTTTTAAAAACATAAACATCATTATGTTTATGGGACAATCATTTTTTTAAATAAATAAGTATTTTATTATGTTTCCTTATGACGTCATTCCGTAAACGATGGCCTCCAAAATAACAGAGATAACTACCTCAAATTGTTATTAACCTTGTAGGAATGCTAAAATACAGTAAGTATACACGCCAATTGCGCCAGTAAGTAATACTTAGTAGTAAACAATAGAGTTACAATATTGCAGTCCATTCAAATTTATGTGTTCTAAATTTATGTGTTATATAGAACAAAATATTTAAATACAAATCAAATAAATTATATCGGAGTCACGAAAGATATTAGACTGAGAAGATATTAGACTAGATATTCTAAAATATTCGAAATAGAACGTATGTTGTAAAAATTCGAAAATAGAACGTAACGCATACCTTGTGACAATTTTGATTTTATTCCCATAAATTTTCATACCACGGGCTTTACCTATATGAAAATCGATTTAAGTAAACCAAAAAAGCATGTGTAATTTTTTTATAAATTATAAATTAAATGGAGTTGAAGAAATATAACAAAATAATTTTATAAAATTAGAAGAAATCTTATAAAGTTAGAAACCGGTAAAGGGGTCTCGAAACGTCCCGAAATAGTTAATCCGGCCCTGGTTGAGTTGTGACAATCGAGTATACCTATCTATATGTACCTACTTAATTTGGCTTCAGAAGGATTATTATCAAAAACTAGCGACCAGCCTCCGGCTTTGCACGGATGCATGTTTCCGAATTTTTTTTCTATTTTATTCTCTTCATTAGAATCTTTCTCCGATTTACGAAAATTTTTAAAAAACAATTGGTCGAATTGGTCCAACCATTCACGAGTTTTGCGTTTAGCAACACTTTAAGGGACTAATTTTCATGATTGTAGGTATTAAATACACACAAATTGTAGTATTACCTACTCAATATATAAACAAATAGTAAAAAAATTTAGAAATCTTAACTCCGGTACCTATGTAATTTTTATCTATAGGTAATAAAGTGCTAATATTTAATAGGGAAAATGTTATTTTTGTTTGTAATGAAGAAGCTCAAAAACTACTGGACCGATTTTCAAAATTCTTTTACGCGTAGAAAGCTACATTATTAGCGAGTAACATATTTTAAGAAAGTCACAAAGGACGAGGTTGTGTGCAATAGCTAGTAATTATTAAAGGGACTCTGCATTTTACAATTATTGGGAAATCGGTTTAGCGGCATTAAGCGCAAAATAATATCCCACAACAAATATTTACATTTATCTTATAGTTGCATTACATTATTTATTTATTTCAGACAAAATAATAATGAACATACAGTAGTCATCATAAAAATATTAAAGTATATTAACAGTTTCAAGCATGCTAAGCATACCGTACTAAGCATTTATCTATAATTAAGTAGTGGCTCTCCGCTTTTGTCTGTTTCTCCTCTAGCTTCTTCTAAACCACCCACTGAATTTTAATACGGTTTTCGATAATGAAAATAGCAATAAACTAAGAATGTACAGGTATAATTTTCGTAAGAAATTTTGGAGAGAGCCGCCTTAAGCACGAGAATTAGAATAGTGTTGTTAACTTTTGTTTATTAAATACGTACCTAGATATAACGTACAAAGGTAATAAAATATAATAAAAGTGATAGCTTATTACATAGAACTAAAACGCTGTGTCAGAGTGAATTAAAACAAAAAAAAATTGATATAAAAAAGATAAAAAATTACATCGTTTTGTAAACAAAATCCAAATGATAACGTTCGGTGTGGCTGTACCTAACCTACTTAAGTGCTAATTATCTGTTCTGTGGTGCAGGGGACGAAGGTTACAATGGTTACAAGTGCAGTCGATGTTTATTTTCTAATGAATTGATGCAAGTGTAACTAAGGGCCTATGCAGACGACGCATTTTAAACAAGTTGACGACGCGCGTTGAACGCGATAAGAACGCTTAGCAAACGCAAGGCAGTGGGCAAACTTTACATTTGCATTGATAAAATTTTAAATATTAATAAACTAAACAAATTTGAATTAAAGGTTAAGATTACTGTTAATCCTAAATTATGATGATACAGAGCAGTTGATAATTGATAAATGTATGTATTAATTGTGCGTTAAATGAAATCAAAATAACCCAAATTGAATTTTTGTATTTATTAATATATATCATTTATACACATGACATATTTATATACATTACATATTGATATATTTATTTACATTATATATAAATTTATTTATTTATTTCATGGAGGTACTTTTATAGTGATTGTACTTTCATATAGTTGTGATTGTAAGGACCACGGTTGTATGGACTGACTCCTAAGATACAGGTGTCCAACCTAGTTCAGGAGTTAGAGAACCATTATTCCTTGTGAAAATTTGCATTCACGAACAATATCTGTAATTAAGCTCGTGTAAAAAATGTGTTTGTGTACGAATAATGATTATTATTATTATTATTATAAAATAATGAACTTTTGCACACGATCCTCGCATTTGTATCGCCACAGAATTTAAAGTAGTAGTACTACAAGTAGGTATCGCTACAACCGCGCGGATACGTCGACGTGAAAGCGTTATAAGTGCACGTTTGTAGCGATGCAACCACTATTTTTATAAATTTAGTACAGTATTATATAGGATTGCGTCGCTCGAGACACACTGCTTATGCTAGTTTTGGCTCTGTTATTAAAACAAAAACAAAAAATATATGGGTGAAAAAATATTGAGTACATCCACTTCAAACGCGCGCTTGAAGCGTGTTTCATTTAACGACATAAACGCATACAATCTGCTAAAATAAGCTGACGATAGGCACAAAAACGCACGTCGTCAGCGCGTTTAAAAATGTCGTGTGCATAGGCCCTAATTTTATTGCTAACCGGACTTAAACAAAAATTTTACTTTATAAGCACGATTGTGTAACTAATTGAACAGTTAGTGTTTGATTTTTTTATAATTAAAGTTGTTTTGAATTAGAAACGGGGCTAAATAAAACAATACGTCTCCTAGGTAACCCTGAGTTCAAGTTAGTAATGAAAATGAACTCTAAAAGTGAGGCATGAAGATCGTGTTTTGACTACGAAGAGATCTTAAAATAAAAACATTAACTTTCCACAATAATGTTAAACAAATTTGTTGTACATAATTTAGTTTTCAATACAATATAATTGTATTGAATTGAAGACTAAATTGAAGATATAAAATGTAATAAAATAAAATTAATAATCTAAATTATTTACAAATTGTAAGTAGATACTCGTAAATCATGTTAAACCTAGGTCTGTTTAGATTGGAACTTAGGTTCCAAGCACACTCGCTGCATTACCTCCTTGTATTGCAAGGCTAATTTGCTGACCGAGATAATAGACAGCTCTGGAGTCACCAGTTATCTCGACAGTATTTTGACAAGACTTTTTCTATCTTGAAATAATAGCAAGTTTCGATGCGCGCAATAGAAGGAATGAATAAATAAATAATAAATAAATAAATAAATATCTTCACACATTCCACACAGCACCATCTAGTTCCACATTAAGCAACTAATGCTTGTATTATGGATACTAGACAGTTGATATACTACATAGATTACTTTTTTTTGTAAATACATACATATTATAAATACAAAACATCCATGACTCAGGTACAAAGGTAAAATGTTAACACATAAACATTTGCCCCTAGCGGGATTCGAACTCGCGACCGTTTGGTTAACAGCTAGGGTTACTAGCCACTAGACCAAACGTGACGTCATGAAGCTGCGATAAATACCATTGCAAGGATGGGATGCCCTAGTAACCCCTATACCCTATACCATTGCTTGTGTTTATATACATAATAATATACCTTCAACATAGGAGTTCACTCGTCAGTCATCGTTTTCACTCTTATATACCCTATAATATATAATATAGGTATACAAGAGTGAAAACGATGACATATAGGGCCTATATAGTACCTCATATATAGATACCGAATATTCAAGAATCTTTAGCAAATTCAACGAGAAAATGTATAACTTTTATATAAATTAAAAAAAAATTAAAATCATAATAATTTTAAATGTTTTTATTTTTTAATTAAATGACAATCTAAACAGTATTTATTTTAATTATAAATATCCACATTTTTAACTTCTTCGTCTATATAAATAAATTAAAGGTTTACTTACAACAGCAACATGGTTTTTAAATCCAGGCCAATCCAACGAAACTCTTTCCAAAAAATTCAATTTAGGAATAACGATGTTTGGGAGAGTAGATTTAATTATAAACTCTTCACTCTTTAGGATAGGACTTGTGCAAAGAGTTCTTTGCCATCTCATTTGCTTTATTTGACGAAAAAAAAAATTTCGCGGCATCGTAATAAATTGACTTCGCTAACGTCTAACGTTTTGCGCTTCGCGCGCTTTTGTAGGCGTCTCAAGCGAAACTGAATCATAAATGTCATTTTAGGATCTGTTGTAAACTTGCGATTACGTGCGAGAATTTTCACCAATAAACAATTATTTTAAGTGTACAATATAACCTGTACATACAGGTTGTATAGTATCTAAATTATATATTTTTTCTATTTGCACATATTTTAGAAAAAAGTCGATCAACAGTGCCTACATATTATTCTAACACTGAACAAAGTCCCTCTCGGGCGATAACTCGTAAAATGCTTCAGAATTGTTTATCATGAAGCCTCGTGAACGTCAGCTGCGGCTCCGTGGGTGGGTTGAGCAGTCTATACACGTAAAAAAAAAAATATTTTAGTCATTTCCTCCCGATTGCAAATTTATGAAATTGTGGTTAACCTAATATCTTAAAAAAAAGTCAGCTGACTATAAAGTGGTGGATTATACGTCAACTGATCACACGAACTTGAAAAAATAAAAAAATTTTTTTTTCAGTGCAGATTTCTTTTCAGTGGAAATCAGATAAATAAATAATAAATAAATATCTTCACACATTCCACGCAGCACCATCTAGTTCCACAGTAAGCAACTAATGCTTGTATTATGGATATCAGATAGTTGATATAATACATAGATTATTTTTTTTTTTGTAAATACATACATATTATAAATAAAAAAACATCCATGACTCAGGTACAAAGGTAAAATGTTAACATATAAACATTTGCCCCTAGCGGGATTCGAACCCGCGACCGTTTGGTTAACAGCTAGGATTAGTAGCCACTAAACCAAACGTGTCGTCAAATGACAGTTCATATGCTATTATGAATAAATAAAAATGTCACATGGGTGTACCTCAGTGGAAACACTGTCAGCTGATGTCCTAAAATCAAAGGTTTACTTAAATCAAAGGTTATCTACACTTATTGCATAAAGTTCTAGGAACAAATAAAAAATACACTCAATTGTCGAGCCATAAATTTGAATACGAATTGCTACTATGAAATTATTATTTACTAGATATGAAAGAAATTATGATTTTTAAATTTACTTTTTACATTGATCTATGACATCGACAAAATCAAATAGGAATTCAAAGATCAAGGTTCCAAACAAACACAAATTCACGGTCGGATGCGAGATTTATTGTCAATTGCATTGTAAGGTCAACTTGAACATACCTAAATTAGGCGTGCGAGCATTTCACAAAACCAACGATTCTTACATTGTTGTTCGACGTCTCTACAGGACACATTTTAATTTAACAACTAGAAAAAACGTGCCAAGTGCAAATTTAATAAAGCATTGGGTGTGCAAATTTGAAGAGACTGGGAATACAATCAACTGGGCGGAAAAGGACATCAAGAACAAACATGAATGTCGACCGCGTTAACCAGTCAGTCCACGACAGTCAATACGATTGCGCAGGGATTCTCAAAATTTGAATAAATCCATGGTTCAACGAATTATTCGCAAAGATTTAAACTTCCACCCGTGCAAAATTGTTATTGTGCAATCGACGAAGCCCGATGATCCGGCTAAACGAGTCGAGTTCTGCAGGACAATGAAAAGTCGCCGAGGAGTACAGATTTAACGCCTGCTGATTTTTTCCTCTGGAGCCTCTTAAAAAGTAAAGTTTTCAACCCATTACCACCAAATTTGAATGTTTTAAAGAAAAGAATAACAGATGAAATCAACGCTATACCAAAGGCCACGCTCCAGCGATTGAAAATTTTAACTCCAGTTTAAGTTAAATGAGTGTGAAGAAGTGAATGGAGCGAATTTACGAAAAGTTGTTTTTCATAAATAAAAATTCAAAAACTACTTTTTAAAATAATAAATCGAGTTTCAACTAAATCTGGTATTATTTTTTTAAGTATCACAAACGAAAAACATTTTGAGACACCCTTTATTATAAAGAGAGAAGATTTATATTTTTGTGTGTTTGTAATGAATAAAATCAAAAACTACTGGACATATTTTGAAAATTTTTTCACCTATAGGAACTTAGGAAGCTACGTTATTAGCGAGTAACATATGGAAAACAATGTCTCTACTTCTACTAAATACTTTTACACCCTATTTTTTATATTTATTGCATTTTTATCTTATGATCCCCAAATATTTATGTTAGTACTGTAACTGATAATATCAGCAAAAACAACTTTAGGGTATTAAATGTTTAGTTCATTATCTATTAATTTATTATTATATGTAGATAATTATTATTTATATTTCTGTATAGGTACCGGAGGTAAACTGTCCAAAGTCCATTTAAACAAAAAACACTTTATGATGCCATTGGAATAAGTATACTCTTTTAAGTCTTATCAAAGAAAACAAAAAATGTTTCCTTTTTGATTATAACATATTATGTTACAAGTCAAACTTTACTCATACATGGCTTACACTCAGAAGTTTTTATTGTGACAACGGTGGCGCCACCACAATTTTTTATATTTTTAGTTGTTCCCTCGGAAAACGTTACTTTTTTCTGGATGAAAGGTATCCTATGTCCTTTCCTGTACCCTTGACAATGTTTATGCAAAATTTCATGCAAAATTTATGATCGGTTGAGTAGTTAAGGCTGAAAAGGTAACTGACAGACCGAACAGTTAGCTACTTTCACATTTATAATTTTAAGTATAGATTTTGGCCAATTGCCACTTTTGCAAAATGCAGAATTCCCGTTTTTTTTTTTTTTTTTTTTTTTTCAATTACATATCAGCTGCCACAGTTCAATAGCTTTTGACAGAATGACGTCTGTCAGGTCAGCTAGCAATAATAAAACATAATTTCTAAATTTTTAATTAGAAGAAAAAAAAACAATATATTTCAACCAATTCGCCGAAACTGTCCGCGTCTGCCTGTTTCTCCGACAATTACTTCTATATCACCTAACGGAATTTGATACGATTTTCACTAATGGAAAGAGGAACACACGATGAATGTTTATGTATTGGAATATGTGCGACGTAAGGGACAGGCTGCTACTGCTAAAAAAAATAACAAATCAAATAACAATATAAGTTTTTAATCAAATAACAATATTTAGATTCAAACCATCACCCCTCCCTATTTATGTAAAAATTACAAAATCGTATACATTAATACATTGGTATAAAAATTTTACTAATATCAATATAACAGTACAAATAAAAATTACAATTAATGATTATTGATTACTTAACATATTAGGCTATAATTTTTTAAGACATACTTACAACATAATATGTATAAAAAAACATAATAATATACATTTATTTACAAATAAAGAAATTCTACATTAGTAAATAACATATTTTTAAAAATAAAAATAATCAATATAATATATTGATATTCGTAAATATAAAATTGTAATAATTTTACAAAAATAATTTTTTTTAAGACTAGTTTTGTTAAAAGAAATTCTTTTTCTATAATAACAATACAATTTGGAATTCTATTTTTATTACTGGATCATTTATAAACGATTCTTTTGCTGTCATTCATATAAAAAATCACCATTTAAAACTTATTAGAATATATAGTATAAATATATTCTCATGTAAAAAAGTTTGTAAATGTTATTCAGTCATGTTATAGGAAATATACAGTCAAAATATAGGAAGATATGATCAGTATACAATAACCATATAAAGTGTATATTCAGCCTCTTATTAAATATGAAATCAAAAATTACACATACCCTTTAAAAATAGTATCAATCACTTAAGTCGTAATAGTAGTTAAAAATCTTAAAAACTAATTGCATTGTAAATAGTTAGGTTACGGTGCAAGTCCGAAATAATATATTCAAAATATTCAAAAATTCCAGTTTTTCCAAAAAAGATTTCAATGTTTTAAAATAGACATCTTGTGCCAGTTTCAACCAACAGTCACCTACAGTTAGGGAACACATAAGTCGGCCCCTAATTCTAGGTGTCTGTTGGTAAAAACGGGCATTAGTCTAATAAGAATGGGACTAATTTAATTCTTATGAAATTATTTTCGGATTTAAACTTTAACATTTTAACATTTTAAACTAATAATAAACAATTTGTTGTGTTAAGACAATCTTTGCATTTCTCTCACGTTCCTCCTCAATGTTAACTTCTAACCTAATATTTCAGACTTGCATGCGAACAAAATATATTAGACTTAACAATATTTTTCTTTCAGTTCTTTTCTCAATATCTTTCCGGCTGGATTTTTGGGTACGGCTTCGATAACTTGCACTTGCTTAATGTTTTTGAATGAAGAAACTTTTGCGTTAACGTAGTCTTTTATCTCGTCGGGGACGATCGTTTGTCCCGGTTTTGGGACGAGGAAAGCCTTCGGAGCCTCCCCGTTGATGGGATCCGGGACACCTATCACGGCACAATCGAGGATTTTCGGATGAGTTCGTATTATTGCTTCTAATTCTGCTGGAGGCACCTGGTAACCTTTCACCTGGAATGTGTGAACTATATTTTAACTATAATTATTTATTTATTTTAAATGAAAACTTCTCTTTTTTATACGGGCTTGGGTAGTTTGTAAGGAAAATTTGGCTGAGGGGTAAAACAGTCACAGTCATGGTCTTTTATATTGAATACAAAATAAACACAAGCAACACCAGACGGGGAAAATAGAAATCTTGTATGAAAAGTGTAGTTAACGTTGAGGAACGAAACGATAGCGCGTTGTAATCTGCCGGCGAAAAAATAAACTATTTAAAATTCCTTTGTGAAGCTAAGTTTTCAATTCTTCGATTAAGGATAGGGATTGGGATGAGTTGGGGAAATGGGCTCTCGAAATACAATGGAAATTTTATACTGGAATACAACGGACTTATCTATACTAATATTGTAAATAAAGATGATTTGTATTTTTGTTTGTAATGAAAAAACTCAAACTACTGTACCGATTTTAAAAATTCTTTCACCTATAGAAAGCTACATTATCAACGAGTAACATATTTTATAAAAGTGAATAATAAAAAAAGTTTACACATTTCTATCTTCAATGTAAGATATACACGGCTTACCTTTATAAGTTCCTTCAGTCTGTCTGTGACATACATGTATTTATTGTCATCGTATTTCCCAATGTCTCCAGTTTTGTACCAGCCGTCTCTAAACACTTCCTTGTTGGCTTCTTCGTCGTTATAGTAACCTCGCATCACCGATGGTCCCCGACACCAAATTTCGCCTTCCTAAAATTTTTTTTTTTTTCAATGCATTTTGGTCCAATGATTTGAATTTTGGCCTCACAAAATTCCCTTACACGAGAAACTGAAATAACTAAATAGTGCAAAAGAAAGGTTCGCTCGGGTACCTAACACTTTTCCGAGATAAAAAGTATCGTATATGTTAATCCAGTTAATAAAACATCTAGGGGGCCAAATTTCATCCAAATACGTTTATATGAACGGTAGAGGTAAAAGGAAATTAAGATGGCGTAATGTAGCATTGTCGAGTAAATTAGACAAAGATAGATAGATAGATACAAGATATGCTACACTGGCGCCATTCTGGCCACTTTTAGAACCCTTATTTTATTGTTAGAGAAGGCCATTGTTTCAGTTTGATTTTCATATGAGTCGGTGGTACTCCTTACCTCTACTTTACATATCCGTTTAGCTGTTTTTAAGTGAAAGAGTAAACAAACATCCAATTCAATTTGTAATAGTAGTTTTTTTTTTTAATTTCTTTCGTGCGGCTCGTGTATGAGATAGGATATATATACAATATATTCAGAAAAGTTTATTACCTGTCCAGGTCCTAAGGCCTCTTGGGTGTTCAGATCAGCTATTTTGACCTCACAACCGCCGAGAACGAAGCCAACTGACTTGTGGTTCGTGTCAGTATTCTTGCCGATGGTGAACGCCCCATTTGTCTCTGTCAGTCCGTATCCTTGGCGAAAGTTTATGTTTTTCTGAAAACAAGATCAAAAACTTTGACGTGTGTATATGTGTGTCTGTCTATGGGATCATAGGTCCCAAACGGATGGACGTTTGAAAACTGACGTTGTCGAGATGGTTTTTAGTTATAGTTTATGAAGATCTGTTCAGGCGTTTGAAGATCAGATGCACGGGCAGCTCGAGTAGTTAGCCAGTGATCAACATACACGAACCGCTCGAGCGGTCATAGTCAACGGCTTGAACTGCCATTGATAACTGCTGAAGCAGTTGGTATCAACTGCTCGACAAGTCACGAACGAACGAGAGGCGCGCGCGACTGGAATGAAGAGCGCGGGCGGAGGTCACTGCGCGAGAGCAGTCGACAGCTCGAGCAGTCAGTGTATGCCTGCAGTCGAGCAATCGCTGCTCGACCGCACGGTGAAATTTCACCATGCTGCCGACCGCACGAAGCAGTCACAGTGCTCGAGCGGTCCGTGATGTGTGTACGTATGCGACTGTAGTTCACTATGCAGTCGCAGCTTGAAGTAGTCGGTCCTGACTGCTTCAAGCTGCCCGTGTATGGTCGGCCTTATAGTTGACGAAGGGATTTCACTAACTTCCATAGGTACCATTGATGTGTGAAATTTGATATACTGTTAGTTCGTTGGTATTTTCATGAAATGGTAATCATAATCTGATGCTGCAGCATCAAATGGTCTGCGGGACCCCAAAGCTAGGGGTTAGTTTATAATTTTACTAGCTTTCCCGATCCCGGCTTCGCCCGGGGTGCATTTTTTTTTTCGTAATGAATCTTCCCTGATTATCCCTCTATCCATTGGTGAAAACCGCATGAAAATCGGTGCAGTAGTTTTTGAGTTTATCGCGAACAGAGAGAAACGGACGCGGTGGGGGACTTTGTTTTATAATATGTAAGGATTATAACCTGTTTATACATAGGTTAGGAACAGCAGGATGATACTGTAATGTTTAGTAGCGATCGAATAAGGAAAATGGGACGCGGACGAAGCCGCGGGCAAAAACTAGTCGTAAATAAGGAAAGCTTACATTTTTATTAAGAACGCCTGCAGCGTCGTCTTCTGATACAGAAGCAGCCCCGCACACTATACTCCGCACCGACTTCAAATGGTCAGCGGTCACCATCGGGTGTTTGCCCAGGAACACGACTGTAAATAAATAGATACTGCTTAAGACAAATAATTCCAATACGATGTTAAACTTCATGGAAAATGTGTGTGACAACGAGAATAACTCATTCAAGAATCCCTTACACTAGCGGCCCGCCTCAGATTTGCACGGAAGTACTTTTATATACTTTCTCTTTTATAGCTCTTTCCATTAGAGAAAATCATATCGGTGAGAATCCGTCAGAATAGACCACAAAAACTCCCTGACCAAACACTGACCCATAGCTGAACGACGCTCGCTGAGACGGATATGGAAGTCCTAGCGACAGGACATTCGTGCTTTGTATTTTTTATTATAATTTGTTTTTTATCGATGTGTTTTGGAGTCCAAACTCGCTTACCCGTAAAATATTGCATACAGGTAGGTTTCAAAAAAGGATAAAAGGTACATTACATTCAGGGAAGCGGACGAAATCGCTGTCAAAAGCTGGCTAAAAATAGTTTATTTCTTTAAGTAAGTATAAAAGTACTTGTATCAGGAGACCCCGCTCTTAAGCCATCGCATGCAAAAATTAGGCTAAATTAGAATTATAATCATTGTTAAACTATATGTGGAAGAAAAATGTGTAAGTGTGTGTGTGTGTGTGTGTGTGTGTGTGTGTGTATGTGTGTGAATAGTTATTCATACAATTACAATTGTACAATATTTTGATAATTACTTACCCATAGGTGGCACAAGGAATAACACATCAGTCTTATGAGTAGCGATTGTTTGAACGAACAACTCCGGTTTGAAATAAGGCAGTGTTACCAGTTTGCAGCCGAATGACATCTGATTTAAGAGTAGAATGTTGAACCCGAATATATGGAAGAATGGCAATACCGCCGGGAATACTGACTGGTGGGAATCTGAAAACGTTTATTTAATAAATTAACTTAATGGTCCATTGCGAAAAAAAAACACGTGTCGATCTATGATGATTAAAATTATCTTGTTAGAAAGTTATATTTTTGCGTTGAAAAGTGCATCAAACGCAAAAAAGAGATGTGCTGTTTTTTTATACATGTTTTCGTTCATATATGTAATAACGAGTATGTAGATTTGAATCTACATATTATCCAAAAGAAATATTATACAAAAAATCTCAATTATCCATTTATGCTCGATAACTGTAATTCAAAAGATACCCTATGTTCTTTCTTGTATCCCTAAAAGCAAAATTTTATGATGATCGGTTGAGTAGTTAAGGCGTGAAAAGGTAACAGACAGACAGAAAGAGAATTACTTTCATATTTATAATATCACTAATATAAAGTGTACGCAAACGAATGTTGTGGGCATCGGCTATCTATTGTATAAAATATGACGTATGCAGTTGAGTTGAGCGTGTTCTAATGATTATTAAACGGTCTCGACAACAGAACTGAACTTTAATCTCCACTGCAACGTCCTTGTGAAATAATAATCAACGCAACAACTATAAGTAATCAACAAAAATTATGAAATGGCTACCATGTGTAATGAACGACCTAGTTTTATATGCACAGACACAGTATAATATTTTCATGTTATACTGTTCTTGATCCGCAATGCACGGAAATAAAATTATATTTACTGCAGTAAATAAAATTGTATTAAGGTATATAAAAGTGAAAGGATGTTAAGACTAGATACTGTTGAAAAATCATGGCTGTAAAAACTCGGTATACTAAAAAGATATTTAGGCGTAAAAGCTTTATCTGAGCTGCGAGTCGGAAAAACAGGTTCAATTTTGAGAAAAGCCACCTGTACGATCTTTCGTACATTATATTAACAAAGAAAAGCCACGATGAAATGTATGTTAAGGAAGTTAGCTTACTAAGCAGATGGAACCATCCCACTAGGAAGTAATATAAAGATACGTAGGAGTGTTTCTCTTATTTTTACAAGGTAAATAAGGAAATTATATTTAAATAAGAGCATGTATGTACATTTTCTCGTGCTAACAAATAACTTTAGACTATGTAAATTATTATAAAATTCATTGTTGGAAAGTGGAAACGTAACAATAAGAGAGCAAAAAATATGTATATAAGGAAATTTATGCACACGATAGTTAGTGTTCACCTTACAGTCAAGTTGTCAAGTTATCCAACAATAGTTGGGTCTTCTGACAAGTATCAAATTAAACTTCAAGTTAAGTTCAAGTTAAATCAAGTTAAAATTGAGTAATCCCGAGTATCAAACTCGGAATCACTCAATTTTATGTTTAATTGCTACTTAATTATAAGTGTCATTAGTAAAAGCATATCCAAGAAGAAATTGGTTTAATTTGCATTCCTAGTGCACAAGTACCTTTAGAAACGAGTTAACAAGTCGAAGTAGACAATTAGACAAACTTTTATGTAAGGGACTTACAACCCCCTACACCAACCCAAACATGACAAAAAACTAATTATTAATAAAGGCAAAATTAGGTTTTTTTTTATATTGCTGTGCTGTTACTAGTTTCTTTTAACATCTGAAACCTGAATTATTGGGATAATAAACATGTGGGGATTTATTTTCATTATAAATATAATAGTCACACTATGTTATTTATTCCTAAAATAATTGTAAAAAACTTAGATGTGTGTTAGTCTACTAATTTATTGCTACTAATATTTCTTATCTCTTTCCTTAATTCTGCCAAGTTCGGTAGCGTCGGGTTAGTCCAACTAGTTCTACTATTTTTTCTACTATAGAACAAATTGGACGAAAAAAATCCAAGTAGTTCTACTGCAGAGTATGACAGATTGGACTCGAATAATTTTAATGGAGCATGTCCAAATTGTTTTACTACTATTTTTATTTCTGTGGCGTTTTGTTTATGTTAATAAGCGACGGTTAATAAGCCACTTAGACTGTCAGCCTGTCTGACGATGTTTACATTAAAAAAATACACTTTACTAGTCTTAGCCTAACCAATGTTAAGATTATTTTCTACAATACCTAGTACTTATATCAAATTAGAAAAATCTGAAATTATTTACCTGTAGTCTCCAAGATTGCTACAATTTCTGGATCAGCTATAGCTTGATTTGCAGCTACAACACTCTTATGATCCAAAACCACTCCTTTAGGAAAACCTGTGGTGCCGCTAGAGAATGGTATAACTGCTACGTCATTGTCAGTACGTCGTACAGACTTCAAACAATCGGTGTCCACAGTGAAATCTTCGGCAAATTCGGAAAATTTTATGGTCCCTTCGGGCAATCCCTCGTTCTCTATTAATATAGTCGGGATATTCACTTGTAGTTCATCCAATGCTTGCTTTACGTTCGGATATGAAAGTTTACTTGATATTATAGCTTTGCATTCAACTAATTTAAATTGTCTTTTAAATTCATCTGTAATTCATAGAATTGAAAAGTTAAGATCACTTCTAGAAGCTGAGCAAATATGTAGTTAGGCATAAGCTAAATTTTTTTGTATTAAGTAAGTATATTATCATCCCATTCTATCTTAAATCCATTTAGTTCTGTATTAAAATCAAACAAAACAGTCCATTGTCAAGAATAAACCAATAGGTTAAATACATTTATGATGACACAACCAGATCAACTTGCAGCTCTTAAGTTCAACTTATGATGAAACTTTTATTTGCGTTTGTTTTAAGTACATATTTTTAAATCTATAGGCGATAGCAATAATAGTCGACGACCGGTAACGGTTTCAAAGTTACCTATCTCGAAAGGAATTTTAAGTGGGTACAAGTCCCACATACCCCACCAATCTCCCCATGGTCGGTGAGGATCTGATTCGCAGATTTACCCAAGCAATAAAAGGGCCACCACTGTGCGTCTATTAGCGATGTTAGAGGCTAATCACTCCTCTTGACTATTATATAATTCAATTTATTTATTTATTTATTATTACAAGGCCTCCAACGAGGCAAGCATAAAAAAATCGTCATCATCTAAGTCAAGTAACACTTGGAGGATACCGCCGCAATTGTAGGACACAGTCTGCACCAATGAAAGTTCTAAATAACATAAAATACATTATATCTACAGCAAAATGAGAGAAAAAAAAATAGAATATAGTTAAATTGATTATATGTGCCATAATTTATGATGAATGTCTATGAACATACATTCTGAAGTCTCTATGTACTCATATGGAGCTAATAAGCAAAAAATAACTCCACTTACGCACAGTATAAGCAGGGTTCATCATAGTAGCAACGCATCCCGCTCGGAGAACACCCAGTAATGTAGACGGATACTGTGGAATGTTGGGCAAGATTACAGCTACTTTGTCGTCGCTTTTCAGTTTCAACTTCGTTCTTAATGACGCTGCTAGCACTTCTGACATCTTATGAGTTTGCGAGTACGTATAACTGCGGCCTGTTACAGCACATACCTATAAACAGAGTAGGTTAATATTATACCTGGATAGTAAAAGGATTCAAAGAGAGAATTTTACCGAGACTTCACTAATTAGTAAATATTCATTTTTTTTAGTAAATATTAATTGTCGATATTCGAGTCCATACATGACGCAGGTGGCTTGTATTTCGAGGACCACTTAATCTGTATTTATACAAGAGGAAATTATAACTACCTTATTGTACAACACTTTCTGTTTACAAATATTTCATTCGCTACATAATGAACAGTAATGAACGTTCGGGAGTAAAACTTTAATTCGAGAAAGAGACCTTTAGAATAAAGAGAATGACAAAAAACAGTTCTGTTTTGCCAAAAAATATCTTATTAAAACGAAAAATATATAATTTTTATCTAAGGGATGATGTGTAACGAGCCACTGCTGGGAAAAAGAGACTGCCACTTTTCAAAAAACAGAGACGCAGAAAAGGATTTTGTTGGATACAAATCTCTACAAATGACAACATTTAGAAAACAAATATTTATTGTTTCTTAACTCTAACAATATTTAAAAGGTTATCTTGTACGTGGGCTAATTAGTAACTACCACTCCTTAACTTTGTTAACCACTCTGTCACAAGTTTGTCCCCTTTATAACTAACCGTTAAAGTAGTGTATGATCCAATTCATTTGCAATATTTATTAAAATTTCATATTCACCAATTACACACCAAACACAATAGGTGTTAACCATATTTCCACGTTATTCTATTTGAAGACTTGCATAATATTCCAAAGTTTGTTATCTTAACAAGCAAAAATGTGACAGTCATATTAAATAACATTTTTTAAATTTTTATAATGAGAATTAATCGAGCTAGATAAAAATTAATGTTTGTATTCTAGTTAAGAAAAGTAATAAAAAGCTAAAGATCTGATTTTGCATGACAACTAATAAATTAAACTATTTCTGTGACTGAGGTGTTTATTTTTTGTTACCGCTCCGAAAAATTTTAAATTAATTAAAAATGAGAGCTAATACTTCGCTGCATTATATGTTTTTAAAATCTACGATAATGTGGCAATAATTTAAAACATATTTTATTAAAGAAAGAACATATTTAATTTTTTAACAAATCCAAAAATTTACCAGTTGAATTGTCGGTAAAAAAGAAGAATGTCTCTTATGAATTTTAATTAGGTTTATGTCAAAGGCCATTCAGACAATGGCTGAACATTGTAAAAGTTTAAGTTAACATGCCAACACGATAATAATACCTATTACAATAGTACAATATTACTACCTATATATAAAAATGTTATGTTGGTTTGTGTAACCTTCAAAAACTCGAAAACTAGCTGACGGATTGACTTTACACAACATTGCATTTAAACAGAGGAATAATCTTATATAATTATACTTTTTTTCCAATGGAAACTGATTTTCTTATTAAAAAAAATAATTTTCATATGTTGACCCTTGTTATGGCAACTGTGGAACCTTGCTGACTGAGCCACAGTGAAGTGTGGCCAGGTTCAGCTAATATATTATAATTGATAAAAATGTATTTAAAAAAATTTAATTTATTCCTTACATAGATTTAGATTTTTCTATTCAATTTAATTGGTCAATTCATGATTATATTTTATACATTATATAACTAAATATATTATGTAAAAGTATCATAAAAGTATATATAAATATTTATTAACTTATGTATCTATTATTATGTATGTATAAATATATATTATGCAGCACTTTTAGTGTTGCTTGTGTTATAGGTGACAGTAACCACCTACAACAACCAAGTGGACCATTAGCCTATCCCTTGAACTTAACATAAAAAAAAAACAGTTCTTTAGAATACCGATGGTGACAATAAGGAAAAAGTTTAAAATATCAATTTAGACCACTTTATAAATTTATTAAAATAAAAATCTTAGGGCCTCTTTCACCAACTATAAGTAAAGTGTTGATTACTTTTAGAAATAATTTTATGTCTTATTAAATTATGCAGATAGGTGAGTTTTTTTATTATTTGCTTTTTAATATTTGGGACTTTTACCAGACAAACAAAGGTATATCAGCTCCATCATTCCCGATGACTGGTGACTTTAAATGGCGGTTAGCCTACTTGACACTTTACTCAAAGATGGAGAAAGAGGCCCTTAACTAATACTAATATGTGTTACAAATTTTGCAATCATGTGTAGGTAATCAGTTGTACTTTGCTTTATTTGATATACCTATATTATTAAGTATTTTATCAGTGTCTGTGGCTTATTATTTTATCAGTGTCTGTGGCTTAAATAATAGCTATTAATTATTATTGTTAAAAGTCTAATGACCTCAAAGTTTTTTTTATGTTAAGGTGGTCAGACAGGCTGACGGTTCACCTGATGGCAGATAGCTACTGACGCCTATAACACAAGCAACACTACATGTGCTGCAAATGCATTGCCGACCATAGGCCTAAGTATAAGGGACTAGTAAGGATTAGGGCAATGGACTCTGGCATCCCTTACTCACTCACCAAAACACAACAGCACATATCATGCCGTAGTTTCATGATAGTCTTATTATAAGGGTGCTTTCTGCTGGTCTGCTCAAATAACTGAGAAATGCAGTGTTTCCTGCCACTACTTTCCAGACCCAGACCAGAGCCAACTTTAAAAAGTTAATTTGCAAAGTTGGGCCTGCCACGAATTGAACCCAGGAACCCTGGTAGGAATTTGCCTACCCTGCCAGGAATATATTTATAGAATGTGGTCACTCAACAAATATTAGAAAAAATATATCACAATATGTGTTGCTATAGTATATATTAATATAATCATCATTAGCTACACCTGTGCTGAGCGTAAACAATAATACAAACAATCACAATGACAGTAGTATTGTACTTATTTCAAAAATAGAATTAATATCTCACCGTTAAAGTTTTATCTGGCCATTTGTCCAAATTTTTCCACACAAAATCATTGATTGTATAGTTACTTTTTGGCAAATTTTTGAAAACTGAGGTCAATATGTTTTTTTCTGTGCTAGCATTTCTTCTTTGTTGCGGACAAGGTAAACCATTTGTTTTCTTCCTCGCGATTAGCTGAATTGAATATCGTCTGAATGGATTTGCCATTTTAAATCTAAAAAAAAAACTTCTGTAAATTTACCATATTGGAGATTCGACATTGTAAATTATTAAACTTACAAGTTACAATTAAGTAGATAGGTATGGACTACGGTTAAGTATAATTTCCCACAAAATAAAATATGGATATTTCATGCAATGAAGCAAATCGGAAATTTTTGTAAGACAAATTTTTATTACGTTTAAAAAAATAATGAAACCCATTTTATTTCGCCGAACTAGGTTTATAATCTTATGGTTACAAAATAAATCTATATGTTAGGTTAGCAGTTACACACAATGATAGATGAACCATACGCTGTTGGTTAAAATATTTAATAATGTAGAAGAGAAAGTAATTTAAAGCACAATTATATTTATAAAAACTCTAATTATAAATAATAAATGTGGTAAAATCCTGTGAAGGCTTAGGTATCCCGTATATTATTAATATAAATACGCAATTCAAATCTAACGAACAATGTATCTGTTACAAATTAAATACTCACATTAATTCCAATTTATAAGAACTTGGTTATCGAGCCGAGAACTGAGAAGCGAGCGATGATAAGATATAGTGCACAAATATAGTGATTAGTTAGTAGGGTCGTTTTAACTTTTAAGAATCAGTTCGTGACGGACGTCCGGGATAATTTTGAAGCGGCGAGCTGATTATGACGAACACATTTTACTAATTAAAACAAAATGTGATATAGTTACGTAGTTTTACAATAAATGTAATACACGTTTAACTCTTGAACTGTTAGTTAATAATTAAGATTGCACTATTTTTTCGTGATTTCTCAAATCCTTACTACGATGTTACAAGGTTACGCCAGGAGCCTAATTTTAATTTGTAGTTCTAGCTAGTGATGTATAATCTGTCGATTAAAATGTATTTGAGTAAAACTATGTTATAAATATTAATTTCTACAGTCAATCGTACATACTAATTTTGAATTTTGTCATCACTTTTGAAAACGTTGGCAAGGGTTTTTCGAAATTCCTTATTAATTTACTATGTAAATACATTTAATCCACAGATTATACAAAATACTTTAAGATAACTAAACTGACTTTTTTCTAATTAAATGCTGAATTTTTAAAGTATTTATATAAAAAATAGGAGATGGTTTGACAAATTGTACTGATCGCTTAATCGTACCTGTTCGATGATTTCAATAATAAAAATGTACTTACTTATAATCTTTATAAAGTACTTAACTTAATCATACAAATTTTTAGTAAATAATATTTTGATCCTACCCAACCTAATCCATACTAAGTTTTATTTATTTTTTTCTTTGTAAATAATCAGGCAGTTTTGGTACTATTGTATAAAAGATAGAACTATTATACAATAGTACCAATTATCTAATGCGCAAAAGTCACGAAAGATGACGAAAGGCTAAGGTCGTAGAAAAAACCAAGAAAATAATTATAGCAGATTTTGAACTCGATATCAGAATAAACTATGAAACGTTGAAAATAATTGAAGTAAGATAACGTTTTCGGCTATGAAATTAAAATAAAAAAAACTAAAAAAATTGGGCGCCAGCTAACTAAAAAATGAAAAAAATCATATGTTAGCACTTAAAATATATTTAAACAACAAAAAAAAACACAGGGGGTGGTCCTTAAGCCCGTACGTTATTATATATATATGAAATTTAAAATTTGATTCCATAAATCCGGCTAATAAAAGTTAAAAACTTAGCTGGATGTGAATAATGGCTGGATGTGAATAATAAAGTTTTCCTTCTCGGCAAAATAAAACACGCTGCTCATCAGTGTCACCAAAGAAAAATGAAGAAGGCTCATCAAAATGTAAAATGCGGATAAAACCCAGGCTTCATTATATATTATTTATAAATCTCTAATTAAATCCATGAATGACAAAAAACCAAAACAAAAAAACCATAACAAAAAACCCTGAAATGAAAAAGAAATAATTAAACACAAATCTAAAAGAAAAAATATGTGTGCCTGACCGTGGGAATCTAAAATTTAGATATAAGATCCCTAAATGTTAATAATTTATTCAATAAATGGTCAGGCAAAAACAAACAAGAGTAAAATAAAAAAAATACAATTGCATAAGGATTAAAAATAAACTGCAAAAGATAATAGAATTAAATGAGTAAATTAACAATAAATTTAAAATGAACTAAAACACAAATTATAATAAAAAAACATTAATCAACAATCTATCATCAGAAATAAGATGAAACCGGGGTTTTTTACATAAATTTTTTAAACTGAATAATTAAAATTTTAAAAGAAAATGAACTGGCAAATACAGGCTATTATCAGCACAAAAACTAAACCGCTCTCTGCGAGCGACAGAGAAACAAAAAACGCTCTCTGACTGAAAATTTTGAATATTAAACGTCAAATGCAATTCTATATATTTAAAAAAAATAATAAGTTTTTAAATACTTAAATAAATAAATAAACAAATAAGGTAATATAACTAATAAAATAAATAAAATAAGTAACGCTACGTTACAACTATATTGATAATAATATTGTAATTCAAGTCGGTGAAGACGATAATGACAACAGCGCCTCAAACTATTCGCTGTCTTATTGTAAATAATAAATATTTTTACATTAAAATCGAAATTTTATTTTCTCAAAATTGAAGTGTCGTTAGTTATGTCAACATTACAGTTATTTAATAAATGTATATCAATCAATATCTACTAATTGCAAAATGTTTGTCGACTGTCGATAATGGCACCTAATTCTGTTATACTATGCCCATCACTAGTTATGTCAATCTGCTAAAAACTGCACGACAATAATAACAATAACAATTAACAACACGAAAACTTTACATTTACACAGACTATATAATTCTGCTATGTAAACCATAAACATTATTTAGTACAGTGCGTTCACTGGAATCACTGGATTGGGAAAGTACAATTTGGAAAAACCTCCTTCAATGACTAAAGAACAGGGTTCCCAACTTAGGGGTTTTCCCCCCCAGATTTAGGGGATAATTAAGTAGGATGGGACTTTTATGGGTATTTTAGGGGTTTTTGACTACATATTTATTTATTTGGAAGAATCCAATCTAGCCAATCATATTTATTTGTTGACCTAGTATATTTTACAACTGCTCTGTGCTGACTGTGGTGATCGAACGCGCATTCTCCATCTACAATATCATCAAACATATGTTGCAAAGCATAATTATGGTCCGATTCACATTAAATCGAAATAGTGGATCTTGCACAACCTTTAATCCATCTCCTAAAATGTTGTTTATTCAATGTCAACATGTATGATTTAAAAAAAATCCGAATCTTCCGAAGAAAACGAAATTATATTTGAAGTAATAAATAATTTATAAATAAAGAGTATTGAAAAATATAACAGCATATAAGTGTGAATCTAGAAATTCTAAAACAATATCTAGGTTGTAAATAAAAGAATAAATAAATGAAAAATTCCAATGAAAAAAAAATCCACATACTAACTTTTTAATTTGCTCAATGTTCATTTTTCATTTTCAGATGATTAGTTTGTTATTTACTGTTTTCTGCTAGATTCATATTTATGCATTTATTATCTTTACAGAATATTCTTTTTTTAGAGGGATTTTAGGGGTTTTTAATTTTAGCTTTAGGGGTAAATATCTTCTAAAGTTGGTAACACTGCTAAAGAAACGCTACAGAACAACATAGATTACATAGAAAATACCGCAAAATGACGTGAGTTGTAATGTAAATTGCAATATACTAACAAAATTACAAAAAAATTGTATTGTATATGTTTATTATTTTGTTTTACGAACCGTGGTGCGTATATCTATATATATACTACGGTTTTTAATATTGGTAACTCGAGTTAATACAGGTGTATAAAATAAGAAGAAATATAAATATAATACATTACGATTTCAAAATGTAAGTGTTCATTTATTTAGATATTTTAACCTAGTTCCTGTGAAAATAAAAAAAATGTAATACCTACTGGTTATAATAAAAAAACTTTTTAGTTACCTAATTGATATTAATTATTTCGTGATTAATCGCGTGATAAACCGCGCATTTAATAATTACTACCTAACCACAAAGATCTCCCATACCATCAGTCATTTTATTTTAGCCATAATATGCCTTTTTTGTTTTCACAGTGACCCCAAAACTGTCGAGTATTTTAATAAAAATCCTGAATTGAGGTTTGCAAAAATGTAAGTTTAAAGTTTTAGCCAGGCTGCACTGCCGACCTTATTCGGATTAAGGATAAGCGATAGAGGAATTACTTATATTTACTGATACACAACAGAATACAAGTTTTTATTTCACAGTGTTCTTCTGTAAGTTACTGACGGTCAGTTGGGCTACCCAATTTATGACTGAAAAGTTTTACTCTACTAAAACATCATGATCAGAGCCAACTTTGAAAAGTTAATTTCCAAAATTTGTTCTACCTTAAATAAAACCTGGAACCCCTGAGATAGAGTGCTAAAGCAATCACTTAACACTAGGCTAATTTGCTTGACAACTATAATGACAATACAAAAAGTTATCCACAATAAATTCTGCCTACAATAATACTTTAATACTGTACTTACTGGTCTTAGCTAAGTAAATATGAGAAATATTTGTTACAAGATTAAAATTTTTCTTATAAAATACTGCTATAAGATTGGACTTTTTCCTGGAGATATAGTCATTCTACAACAAAGACACTGTGTCCTGTCTGTGCTTATCTCAGAAACGGTTTATCCAATTTGAATGTGGTTTTCACTAATGTATTGATTGTATGATTCTGTAGGATTTTCAAAACCGAACTTCGATTGCATACAATTTTGCGTATACCAGCTAGTATAAAAATATATTTTTTATATTACTGGGTAATAATATCAATAATATATTTTTGCAGGAGGGCATATACCATGCGGGAAATGAAGAGTGTAGTACAATATCTTGTGGAACATGAAGCTTATGCAGAACTTAAAGGAAGAAAATTATGGATGATTCTTGCAGATTCCTCAGTAAATTGCTGTTTACCACTTGAAAGCATTTAATCTACATTATTATCCCATTTTAAAATCCATAACATTTAAATCACATTATTCTTATTTGCATCCCTTAAATTTGAGATACCCAATAATATAGGTTATTCACAAATAAAAATATATAATTTTAGAGAACTACCTACTATTGATTCCTTTATCTTATTTTCAAATTTGAGATAGGTACCTAATAATATAGGTTATTCACAATTAAAAATATATAATTTTAGAGAACTGACTACTATTGATTCCTTTATCTTATGATTTTTAACATTTAAATTTAAAATTTCTTTTGCAGTTGACACACAGGTCTTGGCAAAGTCTAAAGGAAAATTTTCAAAAAAGGATTTTACCAGATATACATAATCCCTATTATGGGCTAAGTATGGAGCAGATTCGCAGCTTTAGACAGGGGTAAGATTTTTTGTATTCATTTATTAAATCTTATCCTAGGCTGGAGATAAATCGGAATTTGTTTGATGACCAAAGAAAACTATTTGCAGTTTTAACCGTTTTTTTTTAAATGTTCTGCAATAAAAACCTCAAATAATAATTCTTGTGAGAGTAGAATGTATTTAATTGCATATAATAAAATCAACACATCATTTTTTAGACATAATATACTAATCAAAAGATAATATTGGCAAAAATACTAATTGTAGGTACCTACATATTTATAAATATGCACATAAAAATAATAAATATTGTTAAAGTAGGTTGTAATTTGTATATTAAGGAAATCATGAAAGGTTTATGTTAATGTTATATTAAAGAATTAAATATCAGATAGATTGACATAAAATTGATTTAAGAAAGGTGTAATAAACATAATTTTATGCTCTATTCTATACAATTGAGGTTATGTTAAATTATTTATATAATGTTTTTGTCAAAACTCTATTACCATTATTTAGGATTTTGTGGAATACATGGGAAAAATTACCGGTTTTGTGGTATATTATCTTAATTGCTTTGTAGTGTTAGTTAAGATAATAATTTGGATTTTATGTAGAATAGTCATATAATTAATTATGTAGTATTATTATTGTGAAAGTATTTAATAAATAATTTATGAAGGTAGTTTAACATTTTTTTGGGTTTGTGTATTACACAGTTATTGAATAATCTAAATTGAATAGAAGTAGTATAGTGCGAATTAATACTTGAATTGAAAATAATTGAAATTATTTGATTTATGTATATAATTTTTATAATTTTTATTTTTTTAATTTGATTTCTGTATATAAGTAATTTTATAATATTATTTAGCAAGTATCTATGGCTCAATCTGAATGATATTTCAAATTATGTCATAGATACAACCTATTTGAAATCTTTTTAAATTAAAACAAATTGTATTATGTACTTCTATTTCAGACGTGACTTAACCACAAAAGATGTGCCTTTATCACAAGATTTACTAAATGAAAATGACAATGTAAAGGCCAACAGTGCAAACCCAAGTAATTAATATATTTTTATTATTTTTTCTAATTTGTTTTTATTAGCTTTACTTACCATACATTTGTAACGATTTTTATTTTATTTGGCTGTTGCCTAATTCAGACTTTATCGATTTCTTTATTTAAGCATCATAATCCATTTTTTGAGTTGTTATTGCCTTGTAGACTCTTTAACTATGGATTGTTTTTGTCTATGTCTACATATATATATTGTTTTTGTATATTTTCTAGAGGTACCTATCATAATCTTTCATAATTTGCTTTGAAAATTTTTTTTTTTTAGTTTTTCTCATTTATTTAGATTTGTTTTTTATGGACAATTCACTTATTAATTCGATTGTGGGTTTGTTTATTAGTGAATCATTATTAGTAATGTTGTGCCTTTTGTTTCTCATTTTATTGTTTCATCTAATTTGAGACTTTTTAAATTGTTTTTTCTAATGACCATGTTGTGAGGGTTTGTACATTTTCAATGTTCTTTATAGATTTATATAGTATGGATAAGTTTTATTTCAAGTTATGTCTGTAAAGTTCTTTTAACATGTACATTTAGGCTCGAGTTCACCAACAGACGGTTATTTTTAAACAGCTGTTTAAAATTTAAACAGCCGTTTAATAATATTTTGTTGTTCACCATCGCTAAAATGCGGGTTAAACGCCTTAAACATCAGATTAATCATTAAGTTAATCTGATGTTAAAGGCCGTCTGATGATTAACCGTCTGTTGGTGAACTCGAGCCTTAGGGTTTTAAATGTTTTTTTTTTTATGGATTTAGGTGGCTGGATATTCAGAGAGCATCTTACCACCTTTTGATCAGGATATAATCTGCTGGGGATCAGGATAAATCTCTATATTTGTCACAGATTTTGTGTTGTGGCTCAATATAAAATTTATTTCATTTTTCGTTTTGTGGTCAAGAGACATCCGGGTCATATTAAAAATGTAGAATGATTTTGATTTTGTGTGTCATCCTTGCATAGTTCTAATAAATTATGTTTACGATATAGTTATTACGTTATTAATTTAGTTTTCATATTGTTTATGTGGTATTTCAGGAGCAATAGCAGAAAATGTGGAAGCAGTCAATGATGCAGGTGAAGCGGATTCGCAATCACATATAAGGTCATCTATGGGAACATTAATACTAACTAGAGTGGAAAGAAATGCAGGCGAGGAGGATTCGCAATCAAATAGTTCACAAAGTTCGTCATCTATGGAAAAATTAATACTAGTCATGGAAGAATCTAGTAACCAGGAGGGGGCCGAATTGGACAAGTGCTCTGAAAACATAAGTTCCACAAAATTAACAGTTACACAGCCAGTAATAGAGGTTAGTGACAATGTCACCGAAAGAGTTTCTCTAACGCAAAACGGGTGTGTCTCCCCTACAAATTCAGATTCAGATGCAATGCCGATTCGAAAAAATTGTAGCAATACGGAGTCTCGAATTAATAAATCTTTGCCGGTAAACAATAGAGACAAAAGTCCTGTACAAAATCAGTTTAACATAGGTCCTTCACATGAACAAAAAACAAATAAAGACCACTCGGTTTCTACAAAAAACGCACAAAATAAAAGTGTGTTGACATACGATTCTCACTTTCGGAATGATCCACGTGAATCATTGAAGGGATTCAACAATGATGAAACCGCAAAAGCGATACAAGAAAAAGCCTATCAAGAAGCAAAAAGAAGAAACAGTTTAGCTTATTCGAATCGGAGAAATTCGATGACAGTTCAGGGTAATTGTCAGAAAACTATATCTGAAAACCGAGATTGTCATGTAAGAACAATAAATGACTCACGTGACAATGAAAATGTAAGAATAAATGAAAATCCCACGTGTTCCAAATATATTCAGCCGAGTTTAATAAGTTCCCTCGAGAATCAAAGCGACAAACAATCGTCTACGGCGAGAAACAGTGATCCTAATAAAGAAAAGGATACAGTACCAAAAGAGAAAGACACTAAAGTAATTGTGTTAAATTCACAATCAGACTCGGACAGTGTTAATTTAATTGAAAGACGTAAACGAATTAAAAGAAAACGTGCAATTTCGAGAATGCCTCAATGGGGGCGTGAAAATTTACAAAAAATATTACGTATGCCATTGGAAAATTTAGGTAAGTTTGAAAACTTTACCAGCTATTTTACCTATACCATGTATAAGCTAATTGAGAAGTTTTAATTTGAACATCCGGTGGGAGCATCCAACTAATAAAATGTGCAATTTTTATATAAGGATTTTTCTTTATTACGCGCGATTCTTCAGAACTCGAGAACTCTCAGCTCAGTAGACCAAATAGGAACTTTTTTTTTGGAGTTTACTCCTTATGAATCGATTTGCAATATAAGTAAAATCGAAATTGTCACGGTATGCGTTACGTTCTATTTTTGAATATTTTAGAATATCTCTGAAGTTTTGCGTGTCAGCTCGTTGTCAGCGTGAAGCTAATAATAATATTATTATTAGCGCCATTTACACAATATCTCTTAAAACTAAAATATGTTACGTAATAATACATCCTTGCGAAAACTAGATGTCACCTGAGATGGCGCGGATATTAATTCGTTATGATAAATGTTTTTATAATTTTTATTATGTATTTTATAATCGTTCGTAAGGAGTATAACTCAAGTCGTGCTTCGGAGCTGACACACACACTGTTTTTTTCTAAATCTAAATATATCAGTAATCAGCCTCCAGAGCTATAATCTGATGTGGTATAAGAACAATAAATAAAAATAGACAGAATTTCGCGGACATCATACTGAAGCTGGTTTTATAAACACGTGTGCATAGGCCATTTTTGGAAAATATTGGTTTCCACGTTTACTTACGTGTGAAACGTGATTCCATCCTGCTTTTTATTTTATTTTTTGAAACTTTTTACACTTTTTCATCATGCAATCCGGCATTTTTACTAGTCAAAATTTTAATAAGGCGAGACATAGTAACCGCGATTGTACCAACCAATAGGATGAGGGCGTTAGTTTTACCGGCTTCACTCTTTTTATCTGAGATGCTTGCTATACACGATCAAACCTATCGTCCAATCGGCATAACAAGTATATACTTTTGTTATCTAGTAAAGTCAAGCTATAATTGCTATGTTTTAAAACAAAGCGATAAACCCTACACTTTCACTTAGTTCTGACATAGTCAATACAATTTTTTACTGACAGTGTGCAGGACATTGTTATTTAAATTATTATTTTCTAATAGAAATAGATCATTTTGCCCGTTCACTAAATATTCGATTTACTCAAAATGTCTTCAAAATTATAATGTTTAATGTTGAATATTTTAATGTTTTCAGATGCCGAAGGTCCAAGCAGGAAGTGTAATTGCTCAAAAACATGTGCATTGTCAAAAAACAACGCTACGTGAGTTTACTTTTTTTTTATGGCATTTATGAAACGTGTCGATATTGGTTCATATTTTATAGTGACCCTTTTATCCCAGAATATTTTTTGGAAATTTTCCAATTACTTGTAAATGGAAATAAAATTTCATTTTATTACATGTTAATGGTCTCGGAAAAGATTGTAGTTGGTGTGTAATTTAACTTCGAACTGCAAACGCTGTGTTTAGATAAAAGCAAAACAATAAATTTATCAAATGACACATGGGGTTAGGTTAGGGATGAATAGTCGCAATTTTTTTTTTTAAATTTATTATGAAAACTAAAAAATTGCAGAAAAAGATGTTATTATGAAGGCGACTCGCCTTATTATGTCACGATATCTATAGACTGTTACATTCACTTTTTTTTTTTTTTTTCAAAATTATTCCCAGTCTGAATGAACTGGATTTGAAGGTACCAATATTTTTAATGAAAAATGTTGCATACCTATACATTTGTGTGCCATATATATTTTGATAGTAGGTGACTAAATCAATATCAATACTTATAATAAAATCGTAAACGTGCCTTTTCAACACATTAAATATAAAAAAAAGTACACTACACGCCGTACTTATGTCACCCAGGCAAAAAAAAAATTATAATTTTAGAATTTTTGTCTGTTTGTGCTTTTGTGAACGTTAATATCACAAACTTCATATATTCCAATTGGTTTAAAAACGAGAAATTTTAAGGCTGTCTTTGACGTCAAAAAGTGAGTACACGTACCGAAACACGTACTGTTAATTCACGTCGCTTTTGTGTAGGCGGTGGTTACTGCCGCCAAAAATGTTGACCAGTTTTATGCACTGGCCTTGACTTAATATTTTATTTGTATTGCAGTGATTCCGATTCAAATGAAAGCACAACATGTCATAGAAGTTCTCGCGAGTAAGTTATTTTATAATATCAACACTAATATTAGTCATCGGTCTTTTCATCATATTACATATGTATCGCTTCATTCTGTAATTCTAAAATTTTTTTTTCAGTATTAGACAATCGTACATACATGAACTTTCCTCATCTGATGAAGGTATGTTTTGTTTTTTTTTTTTTTTTTTTTTTAGTTTCTCTATTAATATAATGTGTTAATGGAATAGATAAAATAATTAATTCCAAGTGTTTCACTGACCACCTCAGCAAGTGTCCTAAAAAAGAGAAACGGTTGGTATAAGAGCATTTTTTGTTAATTTTTCATGTTACTCTGTTTTTACATAAAATCTCTTGCTCAAATTAATACAGTGTATATATAGTACATTTGAAGTTAAAATAATTTCTTATTGCAGAAATTCCGGTTGAACCTTACAAGTCCCCCGAAGAGGATAGAGAATTTTGGAAGCAAAAATATATTGATCAAGAAAAAAAGACAAACCAGATTATGCAGTGAGTTGCTTCAGTAGTTGTAATCATTTCGTATCATTTCATTCTCTTTCATTCTACAGTTATTTATTGCTATAGGAAAATAATATCAAATTGCCTTTTACATATGATGAAAACTGTGTATATTTTATACCTGTATCTGTGTACAGGACACCTGGAAGTACATTAATTATAGTTATAAGTTTATTTAAATATTAAAATTTATAGTTTAATATTTATATTTAATAAATAAAATATAAATCCAGAGGTAATATTTTTAAATAGGGTATTTGACTATTTTCCAAAAAGTGCTTAAATTTGATTTTTGGTCAATTTTTTTTTTGTTTTGCATAAATTATAACCGGATATCAATTATAAAAATAATAATAATATTCACATTTAAATTTTGCCACCTAAACACATGGAGTGGACGAGAGGCTGGTAAAAACTATCACCAAATACAACAATGTACTTTGTGAAGATAATTTCAATGCAGGTATTATATAATTTTATGTATATAATAAAAAAAAAATATATATTTCTCTTGAGGTTACGATATGTTTTGTTTGAGTAACAGACCAACCATTCAGGCGGATATTTTTTGTGTTTTATCATTGTTATCCGGTTATTATTTATGCAAAACAATTTTTTTTAACATAAAGTTGATCAATAATTAATTAGTTATAAATACTTTTTAAAAAATGGGCAAACAGTACCCTATTAAAGATTTGTATTGGGTTCTAATATTGTTTTGTTTTTTATAGGTCGTTGCAAAAAATTAAAACTAAATTGGATTGTCAAGAGAACGCTTTTGCCGAGTGAGTTCCTTTTGTTATATAAATTTATTTGTAACTAGCGACCCGCTCCCGGCTTCGCATGGAATTGAAATTTTTAAAAATCTTTTCTCTAGGACAAACAATTGATTATGTAAAAATCTAAACATAAAGGAAAATGTAACACCTGACAATAATATATGAGCAATAAAGACCGAATAAATGTTTTAACAACTAAAATATTTGAAAAAAAAATTCAATGACTCAGAAATATAAATAAGCAATAAACATTGAAGTCGAAGTCGCAGGCAGAGATTAGTCTAAAATATTTTTGATATCTAAATAGAGTTAACGGGTAGACATCCTTAAGTCACATTTTATTATAATACTAGCGACCCGCTTCCGGCTTCGCCCGGGGTCTAATTTTTTTATATAAAGCTCCCCGTTATACTTCCCCGTTTATCCATCTTGTCATATCAGCAGAAGTGCTGTTATGTTAGAATTTTGTATAATTTCTAAAATGTGAATATATATTTTTATTATTATTATATTTTTTTTTCAGTTTAAGAAAGCAACTCGCAGTTGACAAAAATTGTAAGTTTTTAATTTACTTTTTCAATATAATTATTACCAATCTCTAAATAAATAATAATGTATCTTTATAGTATTATCCTTCTTTCTCAATGTGTACATGACTGTTTATGGATTCGATAATTGGCATTCTTCTTTAATAACTATCGAAGAAATGATATGAAATCTAATTAGGACCCTGACTATGTTAGGAGTAATGGACCGTCCGTCCTTCTTCTTTCTTCACGAATTCAAACCAAGTACAAAGAAGATAGTTTAAGATCAATTTAATAAATTATTTACAGTTGCATTTGTCGACCTTTCTACGAATCGAGAAGATGAGATGACGTCACGAAATGAAGACGAGGACAAAGAAAACGGTGTGAAAATACACATCTCTACAAAATCACAGGTGAGAAAACTTTTTTTTTTTTTTTCTAATTAAATAATCTATTTGAATGTTTTTAGTTGTTATAGAATTATAAAAATAAAAAAAAAAAAACTTCTATTTGTTATTACTTTCAAAATCATATCATAACTATTTATTGTTTTACTAAGTTTAAAAAAAAAAAGGTTGTAAATATTTTTGTGTATAAAATGAATTATACAAATTGTTAAATAAATTTCAGGACATTCGCCTAAAAGGTGATTGGAAGGACATTTGTTCAGACTTTAAAGAACTATTAAAAGTGCTAAAAATTGTTTCGCCCACCAGAAAAAGTAACACTGTTGAAGGTTCGTATCTTGTGTTTATTCTTTGATAATTTGATTTAAAAAAAAAAAGCAGGACATACTTAGTTATCATATAGAAAAAAAGGGATGGTTCAAAATCCTTTGGTAACAATCTTGGTAAACTGATCTGTTAACAAATGGCCCCAATACAATATCAAAAGATATAATTAGTACTATTCAAGTCAATCACTAGTCTGCCTGTCGACATTTACATTAAAAAATAATACAAGCCTCGCACGCAGTTAAAAACTAGCTACAGGCTCCCGGCTTCGCCCGGGTTCAAAATAAAACCGTTACGAAGTTTTATCAAAATCGGTTCAGTAGTTTAGGAGTTCATCATCATATATATATATATATATATATATAAAGATATATCGAGATTAATAGTGTTGAGCTACTTAATTTTTTTAAAAATGTCATTTGCACATACTATAAGCAAAGAATCCATTTGGTCTTTTTATTTAGTAATTTTTTTGTATTTACAGAGCTCCACGATAAAGAGCTGCAATCACAGGCCGCAGCGAATAATGTCCCAGTGAGGTGAGTTATTTATGGTCACATATAAATAGAAATTATTAAAGTTCTTCACGTATCCTCCAGGTAGTTTATTTTAAATGTTGTAACGAAATATCTATTGAGCTTAAATTATGAGAAAATGTACATATTACAGGCGCGGTAGTAAACCAGAAAATAAGAAGAGTACAGCCAAAGGTAAATCTCGACGAGGCAGATCCAAGAAAGACATAGATAATGGTATGTTTATTTTTTTTTATCATCGATTTATAGTTCTTTTAGGATTTTGTGGTTTGCTTGAGTAAAATTTGAACATGTCTTCATATATCTTATATATAGATCTTTTAAACTGAGCAATGGTGATTTTTTTTTAAAATGAGATTTTCTCTAATATAAAGAGCGCTAAACGAGGAGCTAAAGAATATATAACTTGTAGAAAAAAATTGCACCAGTGCGAAGCCAGTAGCGGGTGCTAGTTTAAAATAATTTACCAATCGCTAATTAGTATATTTTCCAATACAAACTTTTTTTTTATAACTTTGATTAAGCGAAAGAAGATGGCGCAACAGAGGTTTTTATTTATTATGAAATATTTATAAAGTCGTATATTAAGTTTTTCTTTATAAAATAAAGTAGTCACGAAGTCACAGGCATCGACTAGTTATTGCACAAGATTGTATGTTTTCTTCTTTGGTGACAATTAAATTTATTGTTTCACACTTTTTTTTAAATATATATATTAAGGTCATCAGACAGGCCGACGGTCCACTTGATACACGTGCTGTAAGTGCGCTGCCGACTACAATAGGATTAAGGATAAGGAAATGGCACTCACCGAAAGGCAACAGCACATGTGCTGTTATTTTATGGTAATTTTCCGTAAGGGAGCGGTTACTGCCGCCAGACCGCCACTACTTTGGCCCTATTGGCAGTCTAGTTAATGGGAGGTGCTTACCGTCACGCCACCTATATATATATATATAAGATAGTTTTGAACAGGCATTAAATAATGACACTTTTTTTTGTAATTATAGGAAATAAAAAAATTCAAACACCGGTGAGAAAGTCGCGAAGAATTAGTATGATGAAGAGGAAATTCTTCGCAGAAGATAGTGATGACGACGAACAAAGCACTAGTGATAGGTATTACACATCACCTAAAAAAATTAATAAAACATATCGTAGAAACACGATCAAATAAATAAGTCTGGTTTACTTATTTTATCGTGACGACTGATTATTTTATTTTATCTTAAGAATATGGCTATTTTTTTTTTTTTCAATTTGGAATTTTTTTTTTTTAAATAAAATACGTTCGTTGTGTTTGTTAATATTTTAAAAAAATTTACGATCTCATGAAGAAAATATTTTTTCCCAATACATCTTAAATTAAACTCAAAAGAGAAACTAAAGTCTTTTCCTACACTGTTTAATTAGTTACGTAGTATGTTATAAGAAATGTGATTTTTTTTTATATTTAATTGTACATATTTGGAATATTGATGAAAGTTTAGGTTGTTTTGTTTTTTTTTTTTTTTTTGTAAACCTTTAATTTTTATGATGGTCTTAAAAACCTTAATTCTGATTACGATGAGGATAATAAGGTTATTATACTCATAAACCATGGTAACTTTTCTATTTCTAAAATCATCAAATTTTTCAACTCCATTCTACTATAAAATGTAGTACTTACAATATACAATTTATGTAAACAATGAAAATAGGTGTTTGATGCATTTACATTAGTTATAATTTATGTGGTTTAAATAAATTCACATCAATTTCAAAATGTAGATAATTACGTAGTCTTCACTACTAATCTTACTATTAAAATAATGTAGTTACATCAAGAGTTGTATTATGTTAATATTAAATTAATTAAAGTTTTTCATTAATTTACATTAGTTACTAATAAAATATTATGTAGTTACATCAAGAGTGTAGTACATATATGTAAATATTAAATTAATTTAAATTAATTAAAGTTTTTCATTATTTCACATTAGTTATTAAGTAGTTGTTTCATTGTTAACTAATATGTATATTAATTAACAAATTAAGATAAATAAATAAATAAATAATAAATAAATATCTCACACATTCCACACAGCACCATCTAGTTCCACACTAAGCAACTAAATGCTTGTATTATGGATACCAGACAGTTGATATAATACATAGATTACTTTTTTTTTGTAAATACATACATATTATAAATACAAAACATCCATGACTCAGGTACAAAGGTAAAATGTCAACACATAAACATTTGTCCCTAGCGGGATTCGAACCCGCGACCGTTTGGTTAACAGCTAGGGCTACTAGCCACTAGACCAAACGTGTCGTCAAATATATGTAAATTATATATAAATTATATGTAAATTCGGATTTATAGTGTTTAAAAAATATATATGTTGAAGAAAGTTAAGTAATTAAACATTTCTTGTATTGTACTCATTACACAAACTGCATATTAGTATGTATTTTGTTTTAAAACGACTGATCCGAGCTCTTAAAAAAAATCGTATTTTTTCGTCTCAATAAAAAACAAAATATGTGTCAATTAAAAAAAATAATTCCCTATATAGCTAGCTAATCAAATCACATATAATATAATCGACCTTGTGACATAGATGTGTGCTGGCAAATTATAAATCTTAACTCTTCGATCGCTTGGTTTTATAGGAGCCGTCGTCGCTTGAAAATAATTGTCGGAAAAATCCGACTCTGGCGGCTAAAGGATTAAGGTGGTTATAATTTACAAACCGCGATAGCACTAGCATAAAAAAAATGATTAAAATATAATCATTTTTTGGAGTGCTGCGACCAAACTAGTGATATCGCGGTTTGTATATTATAACCACCTTAATCCTTCAGCCGCCGGTCGCATATTATGTTATAGTTTGTAACATTTTAAAACTAAAAAAAGTATTGAGTATTTCAAATATAACCAATGCAAGTCAATGAAGAGTGTAAACAATATATGTTAAGCACTACAGGTGATCTTGATACTTTTAATATTTTCCTGGATTTCACACGTCTAAATAAATTTAAAAAAAAACTATTCATAATTAGTGTCTAAAGTAGATTCATTTTCCTGTGTATTGATTTTATATTAGGATTTTGAGATTCAATTGACTTAAATTTATTTATTTTATAAACTTTATTATTATTATTTATCATATAAGCTTTACAATTTTAAGAGCAAAACCCCGGTCCCCACACTAGGCAAGCCTGTGTCAGTTTAAGTCCCTTGTGTCAGTGTGCGTGCGTGGAAGAATGTATTTTAGTGTTTATTGGTTAGCAGTTTTTCGGTGGAGTTGTAAGAGAGCTCAGCTAACCAGGACCCAAGTTTGTTTTTGGATTCCGCCACTGAGCAGGATTTAATTGAAAACATCTTCAACACATTGTTGTAAATGAGGACTGGCAGATATGGGCTAAAACGTCTTCCAAACGTTGACTTCGCCACTGGTTAACGGTAGCTTGAAGACTCGCTTCTTGGTTCGGCTTTCGTATTCTTTGAATCGTAGTTCTTTCAAGTGAACGGAGAGAACTGAAGCCAGAACAAAAAGTTTTCTAACGCTCAAGACACTAGCATCAGAGTACAGCTTCGCGGTTGAGTAGCGTCGTGGCTTTTTTGGCATCACTTTGAGCACACAGCGCTGTGCTCGCTCTACCTGCAGCATGCGAGTCTTGGCGACGCCACCCCAGCTGAATAAGCAGTATGTTAGCAGAGATTGACATAGGGCGAGGTATGTAATTTTAAGCAGTTCTGGAGAGGCAACATTACGCAGCTGTTTCCTAATAATCGCGGTCCCCCTGATATGATTCCAAAGTGTTGTTATATGATGTTGAATGTCAAGTTTTTGATCCACTCGTACACCCAGGTATCTGACAACCTCCGCCCTTTGAAGAGACACAAACATTACCCACAGCGAGTTAGGAGGTTTTTAGTTAGCCAGTGGTGTGCCACCGCTAAGCCTCTTTCTGCTTTCTCCACAACCTCGCCCTTTGGGGACACAATGTTTTTGGGCACTTAATACCGGATAGGTACACATAATTCTAATTATGAAATAAATATCAACTAACTGTAATGTCTTTGTGTGCTGACTTTAATTTGGTGTGGGTAGAATGAAAGTTGATAGATTTTTCTAATGTTGGTACAAAAGAATAATTGCAATCAGATATTAAACAGTTCAGAGAGCATAATATTAAAACTATGTTTGTATTTTTATATGATCCAAGGCTGAGTTTTAAGGTGATTGAGGAAAACGTCTCAGATACTAAAATCGCGGAACATGTCGACTAGTGTGGACTACTAAGTAGTCCTTCTGAAAATCTATAAAAATAAAATTGAATCGCTAAATCTGTTGATAAGCATAAAACTCGAGAACGACAGGACTAATTCTGCTATTTTTTTTTTAATTCGTCAAAGTCCGAGGAAGGTTCTTTTTATTAAGAGAAGGAAAATTGCATCCGTGTCCGTGCTATGCGAGTCGTTAGTGAATCCGTACTTCTAATATTATAAATGCGAAAGTATGTTTAGATGTATGGATGTTTGTAACTCTTTCACGCAAAAACTAATGAACCGATCATCATGAAATTTTGCATACACGTTGTCTGGGACACCAGAAAGGACATAGGGTACCTTTCATCGTTCAACGCGGGCGAAGTCGCGGGCACCAGCTAGTGAATAAATAAATGCAAAAGAGATATTTTTTTCATATTTTAACAAGTTTGTGTAAAACTTTCAAATATTCCGTTTTGTAACAATTCCCAATGTTTGAGACAGAATCAATCAAGTTTAAGTTATTGACATTTAATTACCTACTACTCACAGAAGTCAACTCGGCACCTGCAAAGTAAGTGATACTGTCTATTTATCTCACCATGGTCACACAGTCATGTCATCACAGCGAGGTGCCTAGTTATCTTATGTAAGTAGATTATATTATGTAGTAGATTTCAGTACCTATTTTAAAAAAGAAAGTTAGTATACCTACATACTTATTTATAACTTTCTTCCAGTTTGAAACTACCAGCATCAATATCATCGCCAGCCATGTCGTTTATACAGCCATTAAACCCCAATGACTATCAAGACTCAATTATGAGTTCTTCTAAAACCAACCGGAAGAAAAAGAAATATTCTCTATGTGAAGAAAGAATAACTGAATCTCACTTTATGAAAAGTTTATTAAGCGAATCTCCCAATATTAGGATCGCTAATTTTTCGGAACAGATTCGAGAGCCCAAAATTATGCCGGAAATTTGTGATAATATAAGCCTAACAAACACGAGCAGCATTACATTGCCGCCAACTCCAGAAATATCAAGTATCAAAAATATGTATCCCGTTAATAGGAGACGATCAAATGGAAGTACATACACTTTATATGATACGGACGTACCAATGCCTCTGTTGAATCAAGACGTCGAAGTATTTAAAGAGAGAACTCTATATCAACCGAAAGATTATTTATCATCAAATGATACAAAATTGAATTTAAAAACAAAAGTCACACCTAATGCAGACATCACAGAGACGCAATCTTTATTTGCTTTATTCAGGCCTTTAAAAGAAAAAATAAAGTCACTCTTTCCCGGCAGAGTGGAAACGAAATCAAGGCGTTTGACAGATTCATCCGTAGCTGTCTTGGATGAAAATAAGTCTATATTTCATAGTACTAATGTAATGAAGGCTAAGAAATCTAAAAAACGCACTTCTACACCTCTTAAAAGGAAAAACTCACGAAAATCTAAATCTACGGTTTTTGAACCGATTAAAGAACCTTCGGTCGAATTGTTGCAACAAAAAGACATGTCAAGTTACAACATATTTGACGACCAATATAAAAAAAAGAAAACAGGACCGTTTGGGAATGAGAAAAAGAAATTTATTTCAAAATCAAGCAAAGCGTCCTTGTGTGGTTCTTCAGACGTAGAGTCTAGTTTACTGCAAGACAGTATTGAACTTATTCATAATCATTCAGAAACGTGTCTTTTTGCTAATGAACAAAAATATGTACCACCTCCCAGGTCCTTTTCTGCGATCACGACTCCTTTAAAATCTACAATAGCGAGTTTTGAAAAAGAGAAAATAATTGATAAAACTATTTTTGATCCTGATCTGCTTAATTCTGACGCAAATGACTGTTATAGTAAGTATATTTCGCATTGAAACTTAAGTAGGTATATTTAATTATCTCTGTCGTTTTTAAGGATTTACTCGTATGTATCGTCACTTTACTTTAAATATAATCACGTGTTTGATTATGTGATTATATTCAAAGTGGACTTGTACATTTTCCCATCTTTTAATGTTATATATTGTAATCTCTAAATGGGATCAAATAAATCCGCATTTCAGTTTGTCAGCTTCATAATCATTAATAGCATTGTTTACTTGAGAAGGTGTTCTTGGCATTTGAGGATTACTTTGCTTTCGCCACTGCATTTTCGAAACTAAATCTGTACTAATATTATAAAGAGAAAAGATTTGTATTTTTGTATTGAATAAACTCAAAAGCTAGTGGACCGATTTTAAAAATTCTTTGACCTATGTATAGAAAGCTACATTATCCGCGAGTAACATAGGCTATACTTTATAAAGCTACGCAGGCGAAGTTGGGTGCAACAGATAGTACGAAATAATTTAACTCTCATTACAGTGGTTACCTATACGCTAAAGCCAGTAGCCCTTAAGGTTTCTCTTTTTTTATTATAATGGGTGAGTAGGCAAGCTGGCGAACGGTCCACTTGATGACAGTTAAATATCATTGCCTAAGTACATAAGAAGTTAGTTAATGTATTACAATTTATAATAAGAAAAATCGGAGAATTATTAACGTGGTAAACCTTCTGGTAATGACGATAAGACATTTAATCTCTCATTCAGATACAGAATTTAGTAGTGGCAAGGTACCTACACTGCGTTTCGCAGTCATTTGAGTAGCCCGTCTGGTGGCAGTAACCACACCCTCCACCGTGAAATAACAGCAAGTATGCTGTTGTGTTTCGGTGAGTGAGAAAGGGATGCTAGAGCCCATTTTCCTATGCTTTTCCGCTCCCTCATCCCTAATTCTACTGCAGTCGGCAGCGCACTTGCAGCACTTGTGGCGTTGTCTATGTTAAAGGCGACGGTAGCCACCTACCATCGAGTGAACTGTCAGCCTGTATGACCTACATTATTTTAGGTGAGTTTGAAAACTGGCTCATTTTTCAGGTCCCACTTTGAACAATATGTTCAGTGGAAACTGCGATCTGGCGGCTTCAAATGATGTATCATACGATGGCTCAATGATGGAAGACCTTTCGCGTGAAATATCTCCGCAACCGCGATTGAGGGCTTCACTGTGCAATTTATTGGCCAAAAATCAATCGACTGATTCGTCTTTATTCCCCTAAAAATTCTCTAATAGGTACCCAAATGTTAGTGCAAATACGTTTGCACAAACAAATGTTGCTTTTTTTGTGATGGCATACAAATATAAGTACTAATGGAACCTAGAATTTTTAAGGGTTATTTACAAATGTTAGTGAATACAAGCCAATTAGTGGAGTGCATTTTGTTAATTTAGAGTGTGATTCATATTTAGGATAGTTTTAATTCGAACAAAAAATTTAAAAGATTAATTGCTCACTAAAATATTATATTTAATTGACACTTTAACAGTGACTGTTTTAACTTATATATTTGTTATATATAACTACTCATATTAGCTCTTATTAATACCTAATATTACAGATGATTGTTCTAAAGAAAAAAATAAACTTTATTATTCAATAATTTTAAATATCCCTTTTGTAAATAAAACAATATACTTATTAGAATTGTATTAAGTAACTGATAGATTCTGTAACTATCCATGAAACTTTACCTTATTCTCTAAATATCTAGATTTTATTTAGTTTCTGTAACTTTTATAGTTCTGAAACTTTTAGTTTTTGTACTTTTAATGCTGAAATCCACAAATTTATATTTTGGTTTGAGTGATGCCTGCAAAACAAGTAAAAAGGGAATACCTTAAAAAATTATTTGTAGTAAATACTATCCATATTTTTTTTTTATATACATAATGATAAATGAATAAAAAATAAAATGCAAATTTTAAGAGAATGAATTACTTTATTTATTTTTAATTACATAAAAAATAGACTTAGGGCTAAACAATGTGTATGTATCCAATTGGCATGAGCAACTACGTTAGAGCTAATCTCATGAATGTCCTGGTTTTGATACGTTTATTATTTCGACCTCAAAATATACTCTTTTTTACCTCTAATTGTATGTTGAAAACACCATCTTCTTTTTAAATTAAAAACGTGTCTTAAATTATTTAACGCCATCTATGGTAAAGCTGTAGCATGTATTGGGCATATAATTATAATGTTTAAAAAACATGTTTTTCTTTAAAAAGGCTATATTCTTGAAACCTTTTTACTATTATAATGTATCTTACAATGTCTTACTTGAATGTCTATTTATAATTATATTATAATTATATAGCAATGTCTATTTATAATTATATAGCAAATAACAATTACAAAATTTACAATAACTTTGTATTTCAAACAAAAGAAAAGAAAGCTTTTTTTACTTCAGTGGATCGTTTGTTTGTAAATCTAGCTGATTAATAAACTTGCACATACATACAATTATTACAGTTTTATTTGTTCCAGTGATGCTAATAAATGCTATATTTATATAATTATTATTGGGAATTCCTTCAGAACAGAATGAGCTAAAGAATGTACAATACGCATAATGAACGTCTAAATTCATACAAATCATCAAAGTTTTATTCACAACTTATTCAAAATAATAAGTTTTCATATTTTTTTAATTCTTAATAAAGCAGGATGTTATTAATACGGTAGTCTATGTTAATGCCATAGAGTAAATAGTACTTAACCAGTAAAGTACTAATTTATCTATGGTTAATACTTAGTTTAAGAAACACATTTAAATGAATTATGAATCGTTTTATTAGAGTTTTGTATGAATTTAGTCTTTTTGTACATTGTCACTTTTGTTCATGTTGTGTGTGTGTGGTGATTATTTTTCTTTTTACACATACTTATTGCTCTGGAGAGATAGGTTGATATTAGGATACCAGAAATGACTAGGTAAAAATTATTTGGCTAAACGATTTCATATAAGAACTACAAATTAATGTACAGACAGTTTGAACAACTAGGTTAGCAGTTTTTAATTTTATTATATTTTTTAATGTACAGATTGAATTTAATGTCAAAATGATTTTTTTGTAGCACATAAAGAACAAGATAATAGGATATATTTTATATATGGAATATTCTGAATCATAATTTTGGACCTATAATTTACTACACAATCAATATCAAATACAGTCCAATGCACGTCGAACCACAAAACTGAAATTTTAGGATAGAGCCTCATTACTAAATAACCAGTCTTAAAACTTAAAAAAATATAGTCCTAAAAGTTTGAAATAGGCTACCGAAAATAAACATTTATTAGGAAACGATATACTATTAACCCTCAGGGTGACGAAAACATTCTGAAACGACAACTTTTTAAATCGACAAATTCTTAAATTAATTCCGGGGTAAAACTAGTAGTCATTTTTATACTCATCTAACTTGACAAAATTATTTTGTGCAGATATTTTAGAAGTCGTCATTTTTATATATTTTGACCTTTTTGACATTTCACAACTGAGGGCCGAAATTGACACCCCTTAGTGAGTTGTCATTTTCGGAAATTGTATATTTTGGAAGACGTTTTAGGATGTTGTCGTTTTCGGAAGTTGTCGTTGTCACCCTGAGGGCTATTAACAACTAGTTCGATATTTATTCTTTACCAATTATGTTAATTCCATGTTTTTTTAATATTCCATGTAAAAAATATAGGCAAAGAAAACAGTTTTCATTTTTTGTCAGTTTTTTTTTTGTTTAGATTTTTTTTTGTGCTATAGTGTAATCGAAGAAAAAAAATTTAAAACACTTATTTTACGACTTGTATAGATTCATAAAAATCAACATCTTTAAATCAAATTTGTCCATTACTGTACGGATTAGCCAAGATCCGTTACTGTCAAGCTTATAATAATAAAGTAAATAGATTCAAATTAATATTTAAAACTGTAATTTTAACAGTAAGATAAAACACAAATTTCAACAAATGGCGCTTTTTAAAAATACACCAATCAAATGGTTAAGGCGAAGGTTTCTTTGGACGTTTCTTTCCATGCTTGGAATTAATCTCAACTGTTAATTAGACGCATGAGAGATAATAGTTTAAGCAAAATAATACAGGGCACTTTTATCACATAATATAACAGTCACTCTGGATATTTGATAGGTCCTGTGTTTCTTTGTTAATTTGCATGTTGATACCATCTCTGTAAAAAAAATTATATATATTAGGTGGTGATAGAGAAGGTGATAAGTTCTCAGTCTGACATTGAAAGTGCGACTTATGGTTAAAATTATTTTATTTTTCTATATAATTAATTATCTCTAGATAAGCGTTGGGGAAAACATTTAATGTACATCTTTATTTATACATATTTTTATTTGAATTTTTTATTGCTTATTAAGTTTTCAAAATTTTCATTCTGAATAATCTCAATAAAAATCCTTCATTAACGTCAAATAAAAAAAAAATAGATAAATGTAATCCTTTAAATCTTACTTAAGAAAGGGGAGGGTATTCCTAGAAATCTTATACATGTGCTCTTAAATGTGAGTAGGAGAGGTCAATAATGGCCAAAATATTCCTTGAGTAATTAATGAATGGCCCCTTATACTTCACAAGTCTATTCAAGTGATATTAATTCTTAACTCACCACAATTTATTAGAGATTCCCAATGTCCTCTTCGAACAACCTTTTGCCTCCCTTCAAAATCTTCTCAGAGTTACTGCCATGATTTTTCATATACTCTTCGAGTCTACTCAGCCACTGGGCCCAATGTTCCCTCAATTTATCCGTAGACAAATGATAAACGTCCGCTTTGGAACCGTCAGTGTACGCAATCACGAGTAAAGCGTCTCTAACGTTCAGATGCTTGTAGTTAAGGTCATTGCAAACGGCACCAAAGTACGCAGCCACTTGTACCGGATTATCAAATGTAGTGGAAAGAGATTTACGAGGCTTGTCGGATTTCTTCCATTCTATCAGCGTTGGCTTGTCTCTGTAATAGGTTATATAACATGTTTAGTTATGAAGAAATTGAAACTTAGACTCCTGTATGGCTCTTTAATGTGTGACAAGACTGGATATGTTACAGGACTTATCATGAAAATACGATTTTTCTTCACTATTTATAAATTCAATATGTTACTAAGGCGACAATGACCTGCAAGTACAGACGAAACCGTTCCAACTGCAAATAGTTCGACAGAGGGATGTGATATCTCCAAAACTGTTTACAAATGCATTGGAAGATATATTGAAGGCTTCTAGACTACGAAACACAAGAAGTTAATGTCAATGGCGAATAACTTTCTCATCTCCGTTTTAGTCATTCTGGTAGTCAGTGGGAGAACTCAGAGGTATGTTAGATAGCCTCAATTTCACCCCTCGAAACTACTGGATCCACAAGATTAAAGTCACTGAGCAAGTTATGGAGTAAGCTATGCTCCGAGTTTTTTTTTTTGTGAATAGGATCAGATTCTGAAATTCGCTGAAGAACCAAGGTTGTCAACAAAAAAAAGGACAATTTGTGGTGGCGAGCCTAAGAAGTGGTACATCCACTCTCTGACTAAGAAATCTATTGAAGAAAAATCTATACACATATTTAAAAAGTAAACGAAAAATAGATGCTCTTGATACTAAAATTGCAGAAGGTGCTGACACAGGCAATATTACTTTTATTCAGAGTAGTTTGTTAGCGAGTGTGATACTGCAAAAAGCAGCGCGCCACTACTTATATCGTTATATTTAAGTAATATCCTGTTCTGTCAATACAAAAATAACCTTATTATATAATATAGAGAACAACATCCAAGTGAAGTTAAATTTTAAGTTATAATTCACGATTTGTTTAAGTATTTGGCTTTCCAATTAGCCTCCATTTGTTATATCTGTCAAGTTGAAAATATTTACAATAATAACTGCATGTCAGCGACCTTATTCTGTTATCGGATATTTACGATAAGTTTTAATGTAACAATAAAGTCTCTAATCTTATTTACGAGTTTATTGCCAAGGTTATGTATAATTGAAGGCCATTCTGTAAAATTTGACATGGCAAGTAATTGAGTAGCCAATTTAAACGAGATTAAACATTTACCCAACTTTATGTAACAGGAAAAAAATTTATAGAAAAAGGAATATATCACACTACCATTAAAAATCACACTAAAACCATTAAAAACAGAGACAATTAAAAATAAATAGGCAAAATAAATTACATATATCAATTTCTGCTTCTCTGTTGAACTGTAATTCTAAGCATATCCTACTAAATGCATATTATATTCATTGTGTAATAGTGTATCGCCCATGTGAACACACATAATACACATACAACACAACAACATTTGTGCTATAAGGGAAATATAACATTACAGCACATGGTGGTGTTCTATAGAAGTTTCATAGTGTGCCAAGCTTATAAGTGTTATAAGTGTTAAATCACTTACTTATAATCGGCGATAGCGTCAAAAACTCCTCTATATTTAAGCACAGGATGGACGACATTGGACTCTATGGCTTTTGGTGAAGATACACTTTTGAGTACATCTGAAACTGAATTCCAAACACCTTCCACATCCTTCTCGATGCGTAGCTGCGATTGAGGTTGAGTGAAATATGTTTTGATAGTGCTGTGTAATTTTGTGCCCAGGGCCATTTGAGCTAAAATCAATTCACAGATTCATATTTTAATATTGAGTCCATACACCATACTAATATTATAAATGTGAAAGTAACTGTCTGTCTGTCTGTTCTTTTCACGCTTTTACTAACTACTCATCTGATCATCATGAATTTTTGCATACACATTGTCAGGTATACAGGAAAGGATATAGGGATCATCTAAAATTAAATAAAAACTAATGCCTACCAAAGTGTTATAGCTACAAGAGGTCAAGTGTTATTTTTCAATGCGGACAAAGTCGCAGACACCAGCTACTATATTATAAAAATTACATTACTCATTAGTTTTAAAAAAAATCTATGTAGAATGGATTTTAATTGAAGTATGTATGATGATGTGAATATCAGACATTAATTTGTTGTCCTGTTTTGTCTCAAGTAGCAGCATATCAATCATAGTAGGTAATGGATGGCGTATTAAATTTCTTGTCAGTCATCTATTAATAACAAAATATCGATAGCTTTTCGTTCAAGAAAACAAAGCAATTGAACAAGTAAAGGTACAGAGTTCATACATCACAAATCAGAATTAATATCTGTTTATTGAACACAACTACAAAAGTACAAACTGACATCTGATGTAACTACGCCGTTATTGTTTCCTTTGTTGTTATACTTACAAATATAATTAAAATGAACAGAAAAAGGATTAAATGGGAAAAATAATATTTTTTTAGTTTTTAATTTTTAAATATACGCAATTTGTTGCAACGTAACTGAAACATTGTATTAGTCGATTGACAATTGTTACACAAAATTTATTTCAATTTATAATGAAAAACATATTTTTCTGAATTTTTTTTTTGTTGTAAATTTTGAATTGTTCAGTGTAGATTTTTTAATTTTATCCAAATACACTTTAAAATAAAATTTTCAGTGAAATCCATTATACCAAAATATTATTATTTTTGTTTTTTTATGTGTTAGCAAGGGTTGCCGAGGGTGGTAGGTAGAATTCTCTTATTTTCAAAATCTATTATTGAACCTAGTTTCTGTGAATAAATACTTTTTATTTATTAGAAATGAGTTTTGTAAAGAGCTACAGAAGATTAATAATTCTTTATTTACAAAATATGGCGCGTAACTTTACTTGCTGATAATGTAGCTTCCTATAATAGGTGAAAGAATTTTCAAAATTGGTCCAGTAGTTTTCAGTTTATTCATTACAAACAATACAAAAATACAAATCTTTTCTCTTTATAATAATATTAGTATATATAGAACAAATTCTTAATGAGAAAATAGTTTAAGTGAAATGGATTATAAACAAAAGTACCTATCATTCAAATGATTGATACAATTTTTTTATTAAGATTTGCAAAATAATTGTGCTTATTAGTACATACCCTCATAGAATTTTTTAAATTCCTCTTCACCCATCTCCGCAATCCTCTCTTGCTTCCATTTTTCCAAGTTTTTCCTCGATTCTTCTGTCATTGTTTTGTTCAAAATCAATGTGACTGAAGGATATTGTCGAGCATAATCATTCTGATGAGGTCTTATTTGTAAAATTTTATCATCATTGACATATCCCGGCTCAGCCGGGGAACTCCGAGCAGCATTTCTCACTGCATAAGTCTTGAATCCTCTCACCAATACACCATTGAACAATACTCCGACAAAATTTACACAAGCGCTTGTATTTTGCCACATTTTCCTTTGTATTGGAAGTATAGGATTATATTTTCTCAAGGAAATCAAATTGATTTTATCATTTTTTGGAGTAAAATTCACTGAACTGTCGACACTTTCGTTCGCAATAGGTGCGCTGTTGTTTTGATGCGCTACGCGACTATTTTTAGCTGAAACAGATATATTGTTAAGTAGAATATATATACGTAAAATTGTTCGTGTGTTTGTATATCACACGGCGCCAGACATTACTATCATCGTGTCAGTCATATGATTTCATTTGGCAAGGAGCTATACACGCGGCGGCTAATTATTTCTATTTAGGTATAAAAATATACGCAGTAACAACGCAGTAGGTATCCACCTAACCACTGAAAGCGAAAGTTGACAAGCCAATGTAAACGACATACCAGTAAACGGTGAAAGATAATCTATATATCTGTATATGTGATACGACGGACACAACGCAATATTACATACCATTTTTAATCTTTGCCTACCATGAAGGTTTTATGACTTTCGCATATGACAAGGCCAATAATACCGATTCGTAATAAGTAAACTTACAGGATTTTCGACGTTTTTTCTTTTCTTTACTAGTCTCCAACAAGGGACCAAATAGTTCTTTGTTTTCCTTGTTATACAATTTTATTTTCTCCGTTGGACTTAAGATACTTGAGGGTTGAACTACTTTATTTCTGACAAATTCCTTGTAGTTTTTTTCTATATATATTCGGCGACTGATCGCACATATAGGTCGGAACATTGTAAGCGGGCAGGTGTATAAATAATAATTCTTGAAAATTATTTTGTAGTTATTCAACAGAAAATTAAGATCAAGGAGTATAGTACTCTCTAAGCGAGAGATTAAGATAATCGTAAAAATTTACACTGAAAATTGAAATCAAAATTTTTAATTTTTTTTATTTATAGTTGACAGTTAACTGACAGTGACAGGTAAGAGGGAAAAAAATGTCTGGGTCAGGTCATTTTATATATAGCGCCTGGAATTATTAATTTATAAACATTTTATAACAATATGCTTGAGTTTATTAGATTATTTTTTTAGTGTCGAAACCCTTTAACTTTGTACTGCTGACTTTCTTTTTTTATTTGTCTAATCTAAACTTTTCCCAATTAAAGACAAAGCTACCCATATGGACTAGGAGAGACATCTGGCATAGACACTTGGAACTAGTTGTTCTTCATCATTTAATTTACAAAATGAATAATTTAGTTCAGCATTGAAATAATAGGTGGCACAAATTTAGTATTATGACCTTGTTATAAAACGACAAAATTGAATAATACGTTAAAATGTTACTAACAGTATACATTATGCCTGTGCTTTCAAATTCGTACATTGCGTCAAAAAAGATTGAATGAAGTAGAAGTTATCCTACCAAATGAAATAGAAATGCTATCCTTTTCAGTACAGATAACACAAGAATATTTTGTAAATAAATAGGATAACATAGCATTCGTATTGGCGGGAAATAAGAACATGAATGAGACATTTGAAAAACGCCGGTTGTCGTGAGAGCTTGGCTTTTTGCTAGTCGTATGTTAATATTCTTGAATGCGCGTGTATAAAATCATATTCACACTTGACTAAACAAACTGACGAAAAGTGAGAAATAATGAACTAAATACCGTGAAAAATGTTTTTTGGAGTGGCGTGGCAGTGCGATTAAATTGGAATTATTTTTCTGGAGAATGTAAGTTTTTATGTACTTATTTAATATTTAATTTTGCAAATATTCAACTAATATCACTATGATATCTGCCTAAATTTTTTATATATTTAACTATATAAATATTATTTAACTTAGATATTTATTAATTTAAAAATATATAAATATATATAATATGTGCAGCTATTTGTTTTTAAGTAATATTCTTAAAATATTCATTACTATTATTTTATTTTTATGACTATTGCGAAAAATGTTGTTTCTCAATATAATCTATAATAAAAAATCATAGACATGTACTTAAGTAATCCAAAGGCTAATTTGCGGGATCGAATGGTGTGTCTACTAGGTCACGGTCCATAGGATAATACTGCCTTATGCTAGAATAAAATTGTTTTCATAAACCCTAATGATTCATTAGGGAGTTTTTCTATTTTTTATAAGTTTTCACATAAAAATAAACTGTTACTGGATTCATAAAACAAATATTTAACTTCAAAATTTAAAAAATTAACAACAAAATATATCTTATTTATTTATTGTAACTTTTTGTAAATATTTTCTGGTCTTACGAGTATGAATTGTTGTTTTTTTGCCGATGTTCGTATGAGTGTTAATTATTTCGATAGTTACTGCTATCGTGTCAAAGGTGTATACTTATCAGAAAAATGTAATAAGCACATAGCACATGGCATACATACTTATTACATAGTTAACAAGCCCATTGAATGATTTGTTAAAATGCTGGCCAAAACCACTCACCCAGGGGTCTGTCTCAGGAGTTTCGGTTTAGATTTTTCACTATGAACCTTTTCAACACACACCTTTTCAAATGAACTTTTCAAAGTTGGCTCTGGTCTGGATCCGGAAAGTAGACATTTGGGCAGCTCATCTTTTGTCCCACAGTTTGGTCATCGTGAAATAACAGCATGCGTGCTGTTGTGTTTCGGTGAGTGAGAAAGGGATGCCGGTAAGGGATTCACCGTGGTTTTATGGAAGAGGGTGGTTACTGCTGTCAAACGGGATTCCTAAATGATTGCGAAACTGTTAAGACTATAGTGTCTTCACCACTATATGTAGGTACCAATACTTGCCAGATCCAGATCAGAACTTTGGAACCCGGACCACTGAAACAGAGGGCTAAGGTAAACACTTTAACGATTCGACCAGTGTAATTATTATAATTTCGAATAAATTATTCTGATGGTAAAATATGAAAAATACAATAGGCTAATATATAGACTAATAAGATAATATGAATAATATGAATATAAGACCAGAGCCAACTTTGAAAAGTTCATTTGAAATTGAAAAAAAAAAGAATTTGAATTTGAATTGAAATATCAAATTATAAAATCAGATTTTCATCTAATTTTAAAATAAAATTGTTACAATGACACGCTGCCATTATAAAATATAAGATTGATATATTATTATAATTAATGGTTATAATATCTAAACGAGAACATAAAGCATCTCTATAAAGGGAAGATAAAAAGTAAATTTACGACGAATGTTGCATCACCAACAACTTACAATCCACCCGTTCATTCCTGAACGCAATGAAATGTTTGACACGAATGCACGGCCACTGTACTGATAAGAGGGCGCAGACGGTAAAGGGAATTTAATTTTAAATAAAGAATGATCATTTGCTGCACTTGCATTTCAGTCAGCAACGACGGCCACAGAATTTTAATTAAAAATGTCTGCCGCACCGACTGCCCGGAAATTTATATCAATCTCTTTCAGAAACGTTGTTTTTTTCTTGCTTAATCTTGGTGAGTTTAATTTCTCACATAAAACTGTTTTTCCTTGACACTCGTAATAGCATGTAATAGGTATCTAATTACTTGAGAAATTAAAAAAAAAATTTAAAACTATACTCTCCGCTTGCAAAGATAAATAAAAAAATCCAAATTTAGGAGTGTTAAACAACAAAAAGCTACGTATTCGTCACGTCACGTGACGACCGAGTCGCTCTGCCTCTAACAATAAGTTTATAGTGTTTTCTAAACGATTAGTACCATCGGTAAAATGTTACTTAAAAGTACCTAAAGTAAGTTACTGAAACTTAACTAGTGACCAATAATCGAGTGGACCGTCAGCAACAACAGAAATAAACCTGAATATGTTCAGTACAAACTTGGTGTAGACCACCAAAGCTCATGACTAACTATATTCAATGGTCATTGTAATGCAACCAGAATTCACATGGCTGTATAATTTTCTAACGATTACAAAAAAAGGAAAGTAAATATTATAGCGTTAAATGAAGAAGCCTTCGAAGTAGCATACTACTAGCTTACAGCATATATTTCAAAATTCGACACGGATATTATTGTGACGTAAGAATCAATCACTACAAAGAATACGGTGTAATAACAGCATACATTTTGTGTTTTTATAAGTGAGTAAAAGATTTTACCCTATGTATGTCCATAGTCCACTGCCGGACATTTATCATCCCCCATAATATTCCAGTAGGACCGGACCAGTCAAAAACAGCCTGGATATAGTCGCCTACCTAATCTCTTATTATATTTACGGTATACGTATTCTCCCTATACATATTTATCTGGGATATTAGATGTTACCCTAAACATGAGCAACAGAATGCTTAGCGGCATTGTGCGTTCTGCAGTTATAAACTGTGCAGCCAGTCTGTCTGCAGTAATCACTCCCTTATAGAGAAGACTACTTTGAAATAAGATAATGTGTGTCTTAGTCTTTTGTTACGTGAATAAGGAATACTAAGCCTTTTCTCCAATTCGTACCTTGTCATTTGTTGCATTAATTCAACTGAATGTCAACAATCTCCAATCACTTTATAAATGTGGCAGGGTTATTGTACGAATAAAAGCCGTTGGTTAAAACTCACTAGTGAAATTATTACTTCATTTAAGTATGGAAATTATAATATTTCCTCAGAATTATAATTTTCCACAGATTAACCCTCAGGATAATAATGTAACTATGATTGTCTCTTGATATGGTATTAAATTGGGACAATCGACAAAAGTCTATGTAATTATAATACCACCAGTTAAATTCTAATATCACGGCTTTTACAATAATCCGGCGACAAAACATAATATCAATTTATCACACTAATTGTAGTAGCGTTTCACAACAGTATTAAATTTCGTGAGATAGTCACAGAACCAGGTTGCTAATAAATTTCCACTCCCAAAAATCACCGCTGTTAACCTGCTTTATTCAATTAGCACGTGCCATTGTCTGAATAATGACGATTATTAATATTGTTAGCGTATCCTAATTAACAGACCTACATAAGCTAATGAGTTTATGACAATAGCTTTGATTAACAATGTTTACTTAAATTATAATACGTATATTAACGTATTAATATTAATTATCTATAAATTGCTTTTTTAATATCATTTCTATGTAGCAAAACATTTTTATTGCATTATCTTGTGAGCTGAACTTTATTGTCTTTAAAATGACAATGATGACCGTTAATGACATTAGATGGAATATATTATATTGCAGGTTTTAAAGACAACAGTTGTCAATACAAGTTTCCGTTGTCCACCCAGGGTGAATTTGTTAGGTAGACCCCGGGTGAGAAAGGTTGCAACCGTCGTGATTGTTTTAAGTTTCGAACAATCACTACTTATTTTGTGCTTAGTAAATTAATTAATTTCGTTTCACTGAAGTAAAAAAAATCATGCTTGGTAAGTATAAAAAAATAAAGACAATTAGTAACATACAATTTACATTTTCAAAATAGTCTACGCTTTGTAAGGAAGTTAAAAAATTTAATTTAGAATGTGTGAAACAAAAACGTATTCGTCGTTGCGTAAAAGTTTTCGTCAATCATACAAACATTCCCAAATGGTTCTGGGAAAACGATTTACAACTTATAATAGATTTGCCTAAACAAACAAACAACAGTAATAACAAAACGTCGGTATTTATTATTCCCATTTGTACACATTTTACAAAATGTAAAACTTTCCTTCGAATATGATTTAGTTATTTTTAAATATGAAAAGCCAATGTATAAAATACCTATTTTCTTTCTAGTATTTAGTTTGAACTATAGGCCTCGTAAGTAAGCTCAATGTCGCTCAACGAACTATGAAATTAGTATTCAAATTTTAGATGTTACGAGCATTTTACGTCAACACTAATATTACAAAGAGCGGATTTTTTAAGCGTTTTATACTCATATATCTCCGGAACCATTGCACCTATTTGAAAAAATCTTTCATAATTTTCCAGTTCTGCCCAATTTTCACTGCCACTTCAACTTACTGATCTGCCGACTTATGTCGATAACTTTCGTACGTCTACTTATCTCCTCATTTCTGATTCGATCTCGCATTTTAATCCTGAGCATACCACTATTCATAGCTCCATAGCTCGTTGAGCGACGTTAGCATTATTACAAGGCGCATAGTTAGAGACCACGTTTCAGCGCCATTATGTCATCACAGGCAACACAAATGTTACATAAACGTACATGAAAAATGTTACAGATTTGCAATTTTATTATTTTCTACAAGCCAGCTCTTATCGACCGAGGATAGCGCAGGTGGCATAATTCTAGCTGTACCATGGAATAATACATAATACGAGTAGTACAAGTATTAAGTGGCTGTTCACGCTAGACCGAGCTACGTGCGGTTAGGGTTGCTACCCATCGTTTTGCAATTTGAGCCAGTGAGTAGCATTTTTAGGTATCCACATATAACTAAAAGAAAGTTTGACTTGTGTGCAGAACGTGACTAATGGTTCTTCAATTCAGACCAAAATCTTTTGAAAGTTTTTTTTATGCTAATACCAGCAGACGCGCTGACGGTAGGTGGCTACGCCACCGGTGCTGCATGTTTGTGTTTGTGTTTGTGTGTGTGTGTGTGTGTGTGTGTGTGTGTGTGTGTGTGTGTGTGTGTGTGTGTGTGTGTGTGTGTGTGTGTGTGTGTGTGTGTGTGCGTGCGTGCGTGCGTGCATGTGTGTATGTATCTAACTGTGGCATCGTAACTCCCAAACGGATGGAGCCATCAGCCTATTTCCTAGTTAACGAAGGGATTTCACTAACTTCCACATATTCGATTGATGTGAAATTTGGTATACTGTTACTTCGGTGGTATTTCCATGACACCCTGACCTTGACCTGGTGCTGCAGCATCAAGTAATCTTCGGAATAAACAACTCCTCAGCAACTTACAGCGCATATAGCGTGTTTGGGCTCAATAGAAAGTCGGGGGTTAGTTTATAATTTTAAGTATAGCTCATTAATAATTCAAATGTTTCATATACGCTGCAACCCTTCACTAACTCATCGACCTACTATTCGCTTAGTTAATGTGTAAACTGACTCCGGCGGTGTACAACGATGTATTGATTAAACGCTGGAAAGAGATACGGAAGTAAATGAAAGATTAACTTTGAAAGAAAATTAAAGTGTGTAATTAACATGTGGTGAAATGAGATTAGGCCATAAAATTAAGATCATATTAAACTACTGTGCAATTGCTCATTACAGGCTTAAGTGATTTTGCTATTGGAAGTATGATGCGTTCATTCAATGTATATCAATTAGGTTCACATCTAGCTAGAATTGTTATTCTCAAATTTCAGACTTGCATTTGGTTCCTGATCTACATTCCTTTGAACGGTAATGACTGCTTCGCGTGCGCTCGCGCATCTGTGCCGCGATTGTCATGCCGCCCAACTTTATTGGCAAATTATATGCTTTAATAGCTCTAGGGATGTGTTAATTTTAGGTCAGATTTAGGGCGTTGTTTTCGAACTATTTTATTAGTTTATTGACCGCTGTCGAATTGGAACAATTTTTTGGCACTCCGCCTTTTCACGTTTTCTATTATTTCGTGATGGAGATTGCTTAAGGCGGTTAGTGCCGTATATAAGATTTTTTTTAACTTAAAAATAAAATATAAAAAAAAAAAATTTTAAAAAGTTATATAATATCTTCACACACACATTCCACACAGCACCATTTAGTTCCACATTAAGCAACTAATGCTTGTGTTATAGATACCAGACAGTTGATATTATACTACATAGATTACTTATTTTTAAATACATACATATTATAAATACAAAATGACTCAGGTACAAAGGTAAAATATTAACACATAAACATTTGCCCCTAGCGGGATTCGAACCCGCGACCGTTTGGTTAACAACAGCTAGGGTTAGGTACTAGCTACTAGACCAACGCCAATAGACCGTTAGATGGGTACTCTTTAAGCCAACTCCTCGTTTATCGCTAGAACAAAAATCTTGAAAAAAATTTAGACATTATTGTTACATTTTTTTCGTATCACCAAAACAGTGTTTCCTTGGCTTTTGGCTGCTCCTAAAGCGGGTACGGCTATTGGAAATAGATACTCGCTAAAAAATTAAGAACCTGTTAAACTATGAATACAACGTGACAATGTACTTAAATCAATCAATATTTTCATTCAAAACATCGAGATTACTAACTCCGATATGTAGCGGGGTTTAGCTCCCATTGATGACTCCAAGCGCCTTAAATAATGTACTCATAGTAAACATTAGGCTTATGGCCATGACTCTTTCCTAAAGAAAGGAATTAACCCTTATTATATATTAATTAATCTTAACTAATATGTAATTTACAAACTTTATAATGAATGAACAAAATCTTGGCTTAATTTGACTTTGAAATAAAACTTGACTATCATCAAGTTACCGGCTGCTTATCATCATGAGAAAAGAAAAAAAAAATATTTGCATATTTCTTGAGGAAATTCGAAAAAATAAGAATGAGTAAGAACAGTAACCGGCTGACATAAGCATGAGTAGGAACGAACAGCGCAAATAAAGTAATTTTTAATTAAAAAATCAAAAATAATTAATTGGATATATTACGTAACATGAATACCTACTTGTGCTATATACTCGTAGCAAAGTGGACGTTTCTGTATAAGCAAAAACTTTACTTCTAGCACTAATTTTTTTTTATAAAATCGACAGGAAGAGAACATCAACATTCCCAAACAGAATATTTCGGATCTGAAAGGGCTAATAAAATGTAAACAAATGAACGTTGTATAAATAAATATTACCGCAACGTGGAAACACGTGGATACGGTCATCGGGTTAACTATCAGTTAATAAACAAATGAAACAACGTTCGTGGAAGCTGTACAACATAATTCGGGTTAAAATTATACTTTACGCAAGTTGTGTCGGTTGCGAACAAATGTGGCTCCAGGTATCATTTTTAGTCAATACCAAATCAAAGATTACTCTCTTGTAAAAATTTTTAGCCAATCTACATGAAGAAATTTATTTTTTTGATTGCTATATTGTCCATAATAATTTTAAAAATACTTTAGAAAAGTTCTTGTTGCTTGTGCTTCTTGTACTTGATATGCAACGATAATGGCCACCTACCATGAAGTGAAGAGTTACCTGTTTTAACTTTAAAAAACCCTCATGGATACCATCAGCATATGGGCTTCTGACTGCTGAATAGATAGGCATAGACGGGATCGCGGGAATGTTGCGATCCCGCTACATCCGCGTCCAGCGTGGGGAGGACTTCGCTCCCTGTCAGAGTCTAAGCGTACCCTAATGTACCCTAAGAGGTACGCCAGCAAGTAAAGTGTCAGCCTACCTACATTACCGTTACCTATCATAAGAAATACCCAAAGAATATACATACGTATTAGCTACACCATGATATTGATAAGATACAATTTGGTTAAAAACTCCTTTATTTTATAACCACAATACATAAAATGTCTTGTGGTTACAAAAACACAAAATATTATCACGGCTAATCCAAGTACAGATCCAGTGGCCAAAATACAATTTAAACAAATAGTACCTAATACCCTAAATGTGTAGAATAACGATATGGTGGTCTAAACATAATGCTTTATTTTCCTAAAAAAATGTAGAAAAAGCTATTTGTCTATACAATATTTTTTAATATAAAACATCATATTAATGAGGTTACTAAAAATAGATTTGTAACATGGCATTAGTGTTTAGTTTTCTTATGTTGTGGTCTTGTGAATAAAACGTCTTTCTTCGCTTTAAAATATATATTGTAGATGGAACCGAAAACGCTTGTTTTGAAGATGGCTGGAAAAGAGGCAAAGCAAACACAGACAGTGTTGCCAAAATAAAAACATACCTAAAAAAATAGCACACTTTGGCATTGTCAGTTTTTTGCTAAACAATTGGGTACTTATTTAAAAATGTCTTTAATGCATGCATGTTGCATTGCTTTCAAGAGTTTGCTGTGTTATAAAAAACACATACATATCGTTATGTTATACATTATCGACATGAACGCTTTTAATAACTACACGTTTCCATAAGGCCTATAAGTGTAAGGGAGCGCGTCTGTACTCCGCTCTACTCACACGTTTTATTGCCGCGCATGTAGCGAGATTTTGTCCCTACTATAGATTCTATGTATAACATTATTAGTTTTTTAAAAAAACCTATTTATACTAATATTATAAAGAGAGAAGATTTGTATTTTTGTATTTGTAATTGATTTGATTTGTATTTATAATGAATAAACTCAAAAACTACTAGGCCGATTTTAAAAATTCTTTTCACCTATAGAAAGCTATATTATCAGCGAGTAACATAGGCTATATTTTATAAAGTTACGCTGACGATGTCGCGTGCAACCACTAGTCTTAAATATTTCACAACGTTTAATTTCCTATAGCCTATAAATTACACCACTCATCGAAGGAAGCTTTAACTTTACGGCCATTCTAGTGACCTGTTTCACTAAACATCCATAAAGCCAGGCCTGGCCCAGATTACGTCACTAACTCACTACCATCCCTTGAACACAATAGAACAGTGTGTAAGCTCGACAAAGGTTTTGAGTCATCGGGCTTTTTATTGTTAGATAGTTGACAGCTTATGTAAATTAATGGAAATCGGAACTTATTGGCTACAAGACCCCAAAATACTAGTAACAAATATACTTAAAAGCTGAAATGTATTTGATTTGTTATTGACCTTTTCCTCATTATTTGCATAAAACTATTTCAGTGTTATAGTTATTCAGGGTTAAGGGTTATAAGGTTAAAAAAGGACGTAATGTAGGATAAAAATATGACGAGGATAAGAAATTTATTATATAAAAAAAAAGAAATTAAGAATGAATCTTTTATCTATTTATTAAAGAAAATAAGACAAATAGAAGATAATTAATTATTTTAAGGTTTTGTCGATGATTTGAGTTATGTTCATATTTGTTGATACAAATCCTTATTCGTATAAGATTCTGCAGTTCTCTTTTTTACTGTGACATTTTACGACCGTGTGATTTTTACAGTCATAACGATTTTTGGAAGAAAATAATAATTCATTGTTGCTTTTTTTAGTTATTTGATTAAATAAATTACCTTATTGTTACTAGATAAATGACTAAGCGACACGCCTTCCACACTTATCCCTCTTTCTATTAGTGAAATCTGTATGAAAATCTATCAGGTGGTTTGGAAGAAGTAAGCGGAGAAAGAGAGGCGGACGGAGATTTTTATAGAAGCCCCTTACAGAAGACCACCATGAAATAACATTACGTGTTTAGGTGAGTAAGGAATGCCAAAGCCCATTTCCCTATCCATTTCCAATCCCTTTCCCTTATCCTTAATCCTAGTCGGCAGTGCACTTAAAGCACCTTTGGTATTGCTTGTGTTATAGGCGACGGTCGCCACCTACCATCTGCCGATCTTAACATAAAAAAAAAACTATGTAGTGTCAAAGTCCTAATGATTATTCTTTAAAATCGGTTTCACATGCGTAATATTTATTTAAGCTACTTATTATAATATTTAAAAAAAAAAAACGTGACTGAAGATCGTGATCATATACTTAGTTCGTACAACATTGAATTTATTTACAAAACTGTGTTGAACTTTTTCATTAAGACGCAGTATTCAAATAAGCAGAACACAATTATATAATTATAAAAATTTATAACCAATCAGTTCGTTTTAGAAAGAATAGTTTTTTTTATATACAACGGTGAGAAAAAGCTACGAAAAATATCGACTATTTAAATCTGAATATTTGGAATAACTTCTATTAACCTTTCAAAACGCCTTTCCATCTTTCACGCTTAAGTAACTCTCGAGTTATTTTCACAAAGTTGTGATTATGAGCTTCTAAAGTTGCAAAGAGATTCTCGACTATCTAAATGTCTCATTAGTTCCTTTATGGTATATGAGTGTCTAGGTAACTTCAAGAATTGGTAAGTGCTTGATATTACTCAAGCAATAAAGATATTTTAGGCCCAATGTGATACTTTCTTATACAAAAAAAAAACCTGTTTATTAGTTACTAACAGTGCCCGGCGCGACTTCGTAAGCGATGTAGTTCGTTTTTTGAAATCCTACAGGAACCTAACATTTTTCCAGGATAAAAAGTATCCTATATGTTAATCCAGATAATAAACTATATGTGTGCCAAATTCTATTCAAATCCGTTCAGCCGTTTTAGCGTGATTGAGTAACAATTTAACAGTCAGACTTTTACGTTGACTCACCCCATTTTTTCATCTGTTCGAAGCCGGAGGCGAGTCACTAGTGTATCATAAATTACTGTACTAAGTAGTAGTATTTGTTTCAATTATAATGATTTATTCCGTACGTGTCGTAATTGATTAACATTGTTTAAACAGGGCGTTAATAATTATTGTTGTCATAGAGTACAAACGATGCCACGGTCCAATTAAACACATCTACTCAATTAACTTTATGAAGGGCCTTTTTATTACCTTTGCTATGATGTCCATGTGTATGTGTAATTTCCTTGGCGTTAGTCATGTTCTATTATCTGAAACTTACCTAACCCAAATTTTATTTATTTGTTCCTAAACGATTTTAATTATATTTACTATGAAAACCTTTGGAGAATGTTACTTTTTATTTTTTTCACTTAAGCAAAATGTCAGACAAAATCTGCTAATATATAAGTCTTCGTGCCTTTGAAATGCAAAGCTAAAATTCTCTAAATTATCGAATCGACGAATTTTAAAAGCTTTTAAAATTACCGTTTAGATACTTTCACAAATTTAATTTTTCATTTTGGTTCATAAAAATCGTTTTAATTAAAATGTTTCACTCGAGTCTTAATATTTTTTTTTATTGTTATAAAAGTCAAACGAGATTTATTACTAATATGAAAATAGCTTTTCATTCATGGATTTACAGTCGACATATCATTTTAAACAGTTTTTGGAGTTCACTCCTTTAGTATCGATTTTCATATATAAGCCCGCGGTATGAAAATTTATAGGAGTAAAATCAAAATTGTCACATGGTATGCGTTGCGTTCTATTATTGAATATTTTAGAATATCTCTGAAGTTTCAGAGATATTGCGCCATCTACACAATATTTTTTTAAAAAAGAACAATGCTGTTGTTCTTTCGGCGTGTTCGAATTGTAAAAATTTAAATGTATTTTATAATTGTTCGTAATGAGTAAACTCCAGTCGTGCGGCGGAGCTGACACACACATTTTTTTCTATTTATGAATATATATGAATACGTCATAAATAAACTGTGTTTTGACTGGCTTCTATTTATTTTTTATATTAGCCTGTAAACAGTCACAGATTTTAATTATCGGTAGAGTTATTAAAAAAACTATATTTGTTTATAGAGCCATTTGGCCATGCGAAATAATTAACTACAGATTAGAAGATATAGATACTGTCGAACTATTTGTTTCTAATATTTAACAATAATATAAACAATAAACTTTTTATATATAAACCAGGAATTTTACTAATATCGGTGATTTTTTTGTTTCAGCACATAAAATAGAGGTGTATGTCTAATATACTTTCGTGTGCACGTGATAATTTATCACTACAAAGCACAATCGAAGAAGTTTTATACATGGGCAGCAATAAAATCAACGTAACATTGTGTAAACACTCGACAACCACACCGCAAATAATACTATTTGAATTGCGTTTAACAGAAAGTCTTACATTAAAAAGCATCAGTGATGCAAGCGATTAAACTCGTGAGACCTTAATAGTGACGATAATAACTGGATGTTTCCCACTATTGCTTGATTGCTAGAACAAACAGTTCTCAATAGGGGGCCGTGTTGATCAAATACCAACCTACATACACTGATTCCTAAACCCAATATTTACACTAGGTTACGAAACTTAACTCGTAAATGTCCATCAATATAAATCATAAGTGTCTTTTATGTTACGATGACAACACCATTAACTTCTTTGCAACATTGTTTACGCCTACTAAAATGTATTCTTGATTTGGATAAGAAGATTTATAACTGTGATGAATCACATCTATACAGATGTGTAACAATCTATCAATAATACATATTCATATATCCTTATGTATATAATTCTTTTGTACGTGTGTATGTCACTAAACTCCTCCTAAACAGTTGGACCAATTTATACAATACTAGCTGTTGCACACGACTTCGTCCGCTTAACTTTATAAAATATAGCCTATCTTACTTGCTGATTATGTAGCTTTCTACAGGTGAAATAATTCTCAAAATGGGTCCAGTAGTTTTTGAGTTTATTCATTACAAACATACAAATTTTCTCTCTTTATAATATTAGTATAGATTAGTATAGACATAATCTTCTCTTTTTATTATATTATTAGCTGTTACATGCGACTTCGTTTGCGTAACTTTACATAAGTATAGCCTGTGTTACTCACTAATAATATAGCTTTCTTCAGGTGAAAGAATTTTTAAAATCAGTGGAGTAATTTTTGAATTTATTTATTACAAAGTCAGATTAGTAAAACAGAGATTACAAACAAAAATATATGTACAATTTCTTTTTATAATATGGATATGGATATAAGTAGATAAGGAGAAAGCCGGCTTAATTTTTCGTTTAGTAAATTTTTACACTTATCTACGATTTTTTTAACTTAACAATTAATTCACCCCTTTTTTAATCGAGAGCTGACTTAAAATTGAACTCTTTGTTCTCTCCAATTACGTAATTCGAACCCACAGAAATTGCCTTTTCCACTAAAATTCCAATTAAAATGAGCAATTAAAAAGCCAGTACAAGAAAGCGTTGTCCGAATTCACTAAGTGGGTCGCCAAATGAAACAGAGCAAAGGTTATCATGATTACCGACACATGTCAGGAGGCCGGTGATTTTTTCGTCGGTGACGTCATGGACCCTTTTATGGGACTTTTAGATGTGTGTGAAAATGTTTGCTTCAACCAATGGCAGGATGTTGAATCATTTTTATAAAAAAAAAAAAAAAAACTTTTTACTACCTTTAGCTAGAAAGTTTGTTTTTATAGTTGTGGGTGTGAACTTTATTTGAGTCACAATTCCAATTCTAAAACAAGATTCTTAGTGCAATGAACCTAAAACTAATATATTTCTCTCCTTATAGTAAAAAAGCGGTGAAGCAGTCAGTGACATCGTATCTACGTAATTGAGATCACGATAATTTTCTGCATTTCTAACAATGTGGTGGATTACGTAATAAACTGTGAAGTTTTAATTAGGTACCAAGTCTAGAGCTTTTATACGATTTACGGTCTTTCATAGATTTGTAAACTTAAAACCGTAATGACATGCAGACATAATTTACGGAACTACCAAAAGAAACACCACCCCTAAAGAGTTATATCATACCGTAAGTTGTGAATGGTTTTGATAAATTTTCCGAATGATAATGATGATTATATTAATTTCCAAGAATAAAATAGATAAAGTCAACACAATGAAAATATTGTAACTTTGAATAGGTATCAAAGTCTTAATCAACCCTTAAAGAGTAGTTACATATTGTAAGGTGTAAACCGTTTTGGTAGACGTGTCTAGCAGTAGACATCTGTAGGCTGATATAGTGACGGTATTTAGAAGCATAATGTTAAGATAATGTTAATTATAACAACTTCCATGAATAAAATTGATAAAGCCTACACAAAGCTACCATTGTAATCACGAAATTAATTCTATGGAAATATTATGTATGCCGATAATTGCTTCAAGAATTGTGACAATAGCAGTTTCGCTTTGTGCTTATCTGCATTTACTGGGCAATGTAGGTACTGGGCAAAATGGGAAATATATTTTATTTATATTAGAATTATCTACGTAATAAAGAAGTATTTTTAAAAAATATATAAATAATTGCCTACAATCTTTTTGGGCGGATTCCCAAGTTATCCCCCATAAATAGTATGTAAATTAATTTGTATTGATAATATTGTATGTGAATACAAATGATTAATAACAATAAAACTGTCAATACATTTTTAATTTCCTTACCTTCAATTTTATACGTGGCTTTTAAAGCTTCAACCCATGATTCAACTTCCCGAACAGTTTTTCAATCTTGTAAATTGATCTCACCCGTTTTCTGTTTTCCCTAGCAATGTGTTTCTGTCGCATCCACCCGTCCGATGCATGATATAAAAAGTCTTTTTGCGCACACAGCTTTACCGGTTTCCACTTACCCTTTTACTATTGGGTGTATTGATCCGTGAAAAAAAAATCAGGAAAAACGCACACCGAGTCCATGGTAATGTGATTATTTCGGTCGGACCATCGCCCCCGGACACGAGAAAATTGTTGTAAATGGGTCCGTTTACGACAACGATATCGCGTTACGTCAATTTGGAACGATTCACGCATGATTTACGCTTTTCATTTTGGTTATAGCTACAGATTTATCGTAATGTTACTTACTTGGTTATAAAAATATAATTTGTTGGGGCTCCGTAGTAATAAATTGGGCTTTTCATTTGTACCTACAGTGTAATAGCAGTCACAAGTGCTGCAGTTACGAATACTTTGGTGCATAGGATTAATCCTATAGTTTAATCCAGGTAATTGTCAATATAGCGTGCACAAACGCAGACAAACAATTCTAAAAACTATATTATTTGACCCCGGTAACAAAAGTACAACGTGTACAAATTGTTTTTTTTTTTTTAATATTTAATGTAGAGACAAGGCTCGCTTACAATTTTGTTATGTATAGATTATTTCCTTACCATTGAAGAGAATTAAAAACTCAATAGCCTCTTAAAAAGTTAAAAAGGCTCTTCGCTCGTTTACTTGAATCGACGACTTTGAAGGTTAAAATATTATTTTACAAACGCTCGCTTAAGGGTATTATTAAACTTACTAATTATTTTTACAGACTTCCCATTTTTAGTATTACTTCGTGGGTAGTAGAGAAGTTCTTATAATTTTTTAAAAGATAACAAATTAAATTAATAATTTTTATTAAATTTTTTAAACCCAGGTGGGTTTACTCTAAATACTAGAGACAGTAAATTTTACTCATAGGAAACATTTTTTTTAAAGAAGCGTGGTTTCCTTCTCGTTAAATTTACTTACAATGTTTTTAGAGAGATTTTCTCTTTATGATTGACCCTATCGATTGATAAGTTGATTGATAAGTAAGAAAAGTTATTTTTTGGATTTTAGCCGGTTACATTCTCGGGTGTGGCTTGCATATTTTCAATAATTATTGAATGCAGGTTTGCCTCTTTAAATGTCTCATTTGAGTAAAAAATAAAGGAATGTCTTATTAGAGTAAAATTTACTATTGCAGTATTTAGAATACTTCTCTCAGGCACGATTTTAAAACTCCAGCCTTTTAAGAATATTTTATTCTTTCATTTCTTCTCTCAGTAGATTCCTGTCAGACATCGACTGAAATTAATTTCCGCAGCTATTTGAAGCCGCTTGTCTATTTTATAAGTTTGAAAAAGAAGGGAATATGCGCAAAATAATTTTCTTAAGCGAATAAAATGAGGTAGAATTGTTAAACAACAAAAAACAAAGCTGGTTGAACGTAAAACGTAGAAGTAACGTCTGTATAAACATTTCATTAATACGACAATCTCTGAAACTGGGGAGCAGGAGGTTGGGGGGTTAGGGGTGTTATTCAAGAGTCTTGCAATAATCCGACTAGAAGGAGCTTAACGACCTAATCTTTCCCGCGTCAACCACAACGCGAATTGAACTCAAAGCTATAGTATATTTGAGTGCAAAACAGTTTAATATTTATTTGCTAAAGTAAAAATCAAAGCGAAGTTTACTCAAAAACAAACGCCTTATCTGCTATATTGCATTCTCTCTTTATGGTTTTAGGTTAAGTGTATTTTAATGCGTTAAATATTTATATATTATTGTATATTGTGTTAATATGTATTATATGTATGTAAATTTCGTATGTGGATTAGAAATCTGTATGTCTGGGAAATTAGCGATCTTCGAAAATATATAAAATCCTGGCAATCCGTAGTCAGCTACGGTAAACGCATTAGACAATAATAGTCCCTAAACCTTCGCAACAAGAAAGGGCCTGTATGACAGGGATATAATTATAAGATGATCATGAAGGCTTTAAGTTTTTTTTTCTTAGGAAAAGAACTCCATACAAAGGTCAACTATTTCAATTGCTCCAAATAATGATCAATTTATCAACTAATAATAATATATAATATTTAGATACTTTGTTAACACAACTAGATTAGTAGGTGCGAATTGTGTACATACTTCAATATAAAAAGGTCATGCAAGCAATCTCGTTAGATTACAAGTATTACATAATACGGATTGCATCTCAAAGTCAAAAGAAGTAGGTAATCTTCTAAAGGTAAGGTAATTTCTAAGGTAAGATTACAAAAGTAATATTCTAATTATTATGAATGTTTTACAAGTTATTTAATTTATTTCAACATCTTTTAAACAATAAGGTGGCATTATGGCCAACGAGCTAGGTACAAGTTTCGTCAAAAAATTCCTAAAAAAAATTAATAGAAAAAGAACCTACTTTTTAAAAGAAAAATTATATTGAATTTTTTTTCTTATAATTTTAATTATTAAAAAACCTCAATGATTAAAAAATGCTACATCGTCCATTGAAGCCCTGTGCGAAGTCGGTACGCATAATAATATCTTTGTCCAATCTTGACATAAAACAGAGTTTCTTCTTATTCATGTCTTCTATTATATAAGTTATCCAATATTTTTACTCGAGACGTATAAAAATGCGAAAGTTTTAAATTAAATTCGTGAACACAACCCTCTTGGTACAGAGTTAGGCTTGGCGTTATTGTATTTACCATTACCGAAATGTCACTAAGAGTTTGCACACTTAAATTATATTAATTTTTATGTTAACGCCTTTAGACAGGCTGACGGAACACTTGAGATGGTATGTGGTTAAAGTCGCCTATACTTAACACAAACAGTTGCGCTGTCGACCATAATATTATCAAGGATAAGGGATTAGGAAGAGATAGGGAAATGGGCTCTGGCATTCCTTACTTATTCACCTAAGCACAATAGCACACATGCTGTTATTACACTGTACTCAAGGGGGTGGTTCCTGCTGCAGGACGGGATGCCCAAATGAATGCGAAACGCAGTGTGACCTGCCAGATCCAGGCCAGAGTTAACTATGAAAAGTTCATTTCCAAAATTGGCCCTGCCGGGAATTTAGCCTGAGACTCCTGAGATAGAGCGTTAAAGCAAACACCTTAACTATTCGACCAAGAGCTCGTCTACATGACTTTCTTCAATAAGATGTAGTTTTGAAACTTTGAGCGCCGACTATGTCTATTGTACCAGTAGATAAAAATGACTTGACTTTAATTTTAGTCAAATAAATTGACTTAATAAAGATAAACGAGCATTTTAATTAAAGATGGTCACTTGATCTTACTACTTAGCTACTATCACTATTTAGCTACTTAGCTAAATAGCGACTACTGTCACTTTTATTGCTCAACGCAACCAAAGTAATAAAATATATTAATTTGTTTACATTTACTATGCTAATAATCACTCGTATAAAGCATTAGGTTAGTTCTACGAATTATTTATTTGTAGACAAAAAGTTTATCCACCAGTGCACTTTATATGAAAAAAAAAACTTTTAAAAATATAATGTTGTTTTTATTTTAAAAATACTTCAGTACGCATTTATTTTGTTTAAAAGCTGATGTGATCGAGATTGTTATTTGCTATAATTTATGAAGATCTGTTTATGCGTTTGAAGACCATAAGCCTACGAGTATTTCTTAGTTGACGAAGAAATGTCACTAACTTTCACATCGATTGATGTGAAATTTGGTATACTTCGGCGGTATTTCTTTGATATGGTAACCTTGATCTGATGCTGCAGCATTAAGTAGTCTGCAGATACTTAACTCCCTAGCAACTTACAGCAGATATAACGTGAGCCCAACAATAGAAAGATTTTTTTAACAAGTATAGTTAAACACTTAGGGCCTCTTTCACCATGTATCAAGTAGGCTAACCGCCATTTAAAGTCACCGGTAACCGGGAATGATAGAGATGATATACCTTTGTTTGTACGGTAAAAGTCCCAAACATTAAAACGAAAATAATAAAAAAAAAGCGCCTATCGAAGGATGCAGTAAACCGAGTGCATAATTTAATAAAACATAAAATTATTTCTAAATATAACTAATCAACACTTTACTTGTATTTGGTGAAAGAGGTCCTTATACTTATTATTCACTTATTCACGCATGCAGTACCAAAATACCGCAAGAACTTTTTGGCTAAACCAGTGCATTTTATTAACAATTTCCAAATTACCTCAAATCAAAAAGGCAGAACTAACCACTGGAATCAGTTGTATATTTGTGATTGGTGATGCATTCGAAATAATATAACTGATTCGGTAAACGCATATTAAGTTATTATTTGTATTCACAGGATATAATTAGCTCACATTGTATGAATTAATATTAATATCATATTTATTGCGGTAAACGACAAACTGTGGTTTGGAGAGTATGAATCAAAAACTCGTGCGTACAGTTAATAAAGTTCACTAAAGTCAATGTTATTTTTATTTATACATATCATAAAACAAATCCCTTGCCGCGTTTGTCTGTCTGTCTCTTTGTATGTATGTATGTTCGGGATGAGCTCAAAAACTACTGAACTTAACTTTTCATGCGGTTTACATCTATCAATAGAGTGAATCCCGAGGAAGGTATAGGTGATATAATTCGTTAATTTTTTTGTGTAAATTGGTTAAAATATGACGATGATTGTTGAAGAATCCGAAAAAATCAAGCCATCCTGGAGCTTAATTGTTATATACATTAGAGGTATAACAAATTTAATACAACGAACCTGCTATTTAATTTCTTAGTATTAGTTATATTTATTATTATTAGTTATATAACTATAACACCTATAACGGACGAAATCCCGGGCAAAAGTGAGTGTGTAATATTATTTTTTTATATTGATACTTTGACATATAAATAAACGTACTTTTCATATTAAAATGGTATTTTTAGTATCGAACGATAATGCATAATGACATTGTTACTTCTGAGAATATGCGAACGCTTTGTGCTGATGATCTCAGCGCTTGTCTAAACCACAACATACAATTTTACGAATGCGAGCGACAATCGTCATGGATGCTTTATATTAAAAAAAAAAACTAAGAAACTAAAATTAATTCAATATAGACATTTTAAATGACATTATAAAGTAGCTTGCAGAATTTGCAAGCTGTAGGTAGTATATTCTTAAAATTATACTAGATCTTTAGAAAAAAGATAAACTAAAGACTTTAGTTGTGTAAATTAAATTTACTCTATCACTAAGACGTAAACAGTGAATAGAGGCTACTTCCAACCGATTTTAGTGGAAAGTTTGCGAAAGCCTATGTCCAGTTGTGGACGCATTATGGCTGAAATAAGGTTACTTTAGTTGTGTTCAAAAACATAGACTGTAAACCAGAATTCAATTTTTTTATTTTTCAAAAGTTACACCAACAGCACAAACAAAAAACTTACAATAGGTATAAGGTAACATAAGGCAATTTTAAGGCATACACAGATAAACTACAAACTAGAAATTGAGACGATCGATAACACACGCATAGCAACTAAACAATAAAATACTGAAGAAAATAAATAACAAAGAAAAAAAAACCAAAATCAAAGACTAATAAACTATTAAAACTCTAAAAAAAATCTAAATAACAAGTGTAATATAAAATAAAACAACAATAAAAAGAAATGAACTTTTTAACTGAACCTTACAATCCTACATTCCGTATAAAATTACATAATTTATTTATTATTATATATTATATTTATTTACTTTTAACTTCACCGTCAAAAATGCGTTCTCGTCCGTGAAATCCTTCCGTATGTGCTCAACGTTTAATAATAGGTACTAAAAGCTGTAAAGTGTATTGCCTAGAAACCTATCCGCCCACAGAGTGTGTGAGAAATAAATAATATCGGTCAAGGCGTCGGCGGTTCTTTTGTGTTAAAACACACAAGATCTATCAACTTTTTATCTTTTACGACATTCAATTATTGCCTACCTATTTTTTTGTTTTTCTAAGTCATTATTTGCGTCTATTTTCTAAATTTAAAAAGCTTTCTACGGTCTCGATGACTAACAACATTTATTTAACACAATATAAACTTGTTTGTTTTTAGTTATTGTTCTCTTATTTTATAATCGGTTTTATTAATAAACGGTTAATAAAAACTATATATATCGTATTAAATAATAATAAATAAATAAATAAATATCTTTACACATTCTACACAGCACCATCTAGTTCCACAGTAAGCAACTAATGCTTGTATTATGGATACCAGACAGTTGATATACTAATACATAGATTGCTTTTTTTTTGTAAATACATACTTATTATAAATACAAAACACCCATGACTCAGGTACAAAGGTAAAATGTTAACACAATATTATAACGATATATATTATTAATATGTATCGTTTTTATTATAATAAATAATTATTATCTCACACTGTGTTATTCTATACAAATATGATTGTTTGAGTCAATGTAATTTTTTTCAAGATACTAAATACAATCCAAAATAGCTTTGTATATATTCTTCACAAAAATTCAAAAATTTTAGTTTTATTAAAATTTTAAATTTATCAATTTCCGAAAACACATGATTTCGTTGACTCCCTAAGGTCAGGCTAAACTAAGGTTGATAGGGTTGCCTCTCGTTTTTGTAGTGCCTCTCAAATGTTTGCTGAAGCACGAATTGACGGCATTCATACAACTAAGTATTAGAAGCATCTTCAAAACGGTTGCTGAGAGAAACAGCTCTGCTATTTTTAAAATAAGCAAATAGGCATTTCACATAATTCATATAAAATTACTAAAATAGCAAACATATCCATTATGGATTACGCTATCTGATATAAATAAAGAGTATTATTATTTTCTTAAGCGTGTCCTGTAGGGATTTTGGTTTGTTAGTTTATTAAAATATATAGAAAATTAACTAGTCGGTCAATTTTCTCTCTCCATTGCATGGTCAGTTGCAATATTTTTCATTACTTCTTATGACATAAGATGTTGATATACTTCTGAATTATTCTAGCGTCAATGAATTGTTTTAACTTGTGTTTATGACTCTTGAACGGAATGGCTTTCATCGCCCCTACATGTTGCGTACGTTGGTAGTGACGTCACGCATCTAGATATGTAAGTATGAGATAAAGTCACTTTGACTAATTTGGGTAATACTTAGTAAAAAAAGGAAAGCTCTATATATCTTCTATAAAACTCAAAGTGTGCGAGATGATTACTAAATATATATTTTCATAAATAAAAAAAAAAAAAAATAATTTAAAAGATCGTCAGACAAGTTGACGGTCCACATGACGGTAGCTTACCGTAGCCTACTGCCACGAACAATGCCATTGGTGCTGCAAGTGCGATGCCGACCTCCCCCTTACTACAGAATACCTACTGCTACCTATTATTTCACTGTTACTGTACATTGGCCTGTTTAATTTATGACTACAAAACTCAAGGTGCCTTTGCCACTATTTATTGTGTTTATAATCAAAAGAGTGGTTCAGGGTATACCTATTTTTTGTAGACGTGTCTGTAAAGAAAGCAAGAAAGCCTACTGCTGCGAGTCGATAACTATTACTCAATAAAATAAATTCACTTAATAGACACGACAGCATCTATGTAAAATCCAATACGTAAAGAAAACGTCGAACGTAATGGATATTCTATTTTATTCGACGTTTTCTTTACTCAACTCAACATTTTAACCGTATGAATTTCAGTAAATATGAAATTTTCAACAAAGATTATAACTCTCTTTTATAAGTAAATGGAAGATAAAAATTACTTAATTTCTTAAGCGTTGTTTAGTTAATTATAAATGAGAAACTTATTGAAATTCAAATTACTTCTTCTTTTTTAGAATTCCGTCTTTATTTTATTCGGGCAAAACAGTGATTAAATGGCGATTGTTATAAGTTTCCCAATCCTAATCGATTATATTAATATCTCATACAAAGCTATTATAATTTTCCCAACTGAACTATGTTTTTAGTAGTTTAGTTTTAGTTTTTGTAGTTTTAACTGAAACTATGTTTTTAGTATTAGCAGGGCACACTGCGTTTCGCAGTCATTTGCCTTTCATCCAGAAAATAGGACTATTCCCGAGCGATTAATAAAAAATAAAAAACTAACGCCTGGCCAAAGTGTTATAGCAACACGAGGTCAAGCGTTATATTGCTTTTTTTTAATTTTCAACGCGGACGAAGTCGCGAGCACCAGCTAGTTATAAATAATGCAGACGCTGTTTCGGTTTTTCGCCGCCTCGCTGTCTGCCCCATTAGGATAGGGGCAAAAGATGATCACAGAAGCACCATTAAATCATTCCATTCACATTTAGTACGCATAACAGTTACTCAGTGTCATAACATTGACTCATCTGCATTATCTGTCGCCTACAGCGAAACTAATTGCATTCGCATATTGAATGCTCTACGTACCTACTCTATGTAGATTTTCGTTTAAAATAGCTCGCTGCGTTAAAACCTTTTAAAAGTGATTGTGCAAAGCGAAATAAAAGCAAACAGTGCTTTTTTTTGTTTATTGAAAAGAAAAGACTTGTATTTAACGCTGATGAATTTACATTTTTTATAACATTTTATAACTGCTCTCCGCGTTCTTTTGTAAATAATTGGTTATCTACTTCTAGAAAATTATAATGTAATGAAAAATCTTTTAATAATAAGGGTAAGGGAGAAAGTGAGATAGCATGAGTATGCATTTTAAAGACAGTTAGAATGGAATACAAAATCATAATTGTTTTTAGAAATTATCTACGGTATTGGTTTGATAAGTAATTGTAATTAATTGAAAATACTTAAGTACAAACTGACACCGAACAACTTAATATAATAGAAAAAATTGAATTTATAGTGTACATATATACAAAAGCGGCACAAAGTATGATTGTGCACAATGTGCCAATTACATTACAGAATTTAAAGCGTGCTGTGATTCACAGAGCCAAATAAATGTACTGCATAATCGTGTCCAAATAAACATTTATATGCACCTACAGGAAGTTTCCAAGTAAGGGAGATAAGTATACAAGGATTAGGTCATCATTGTGTCATCCTTTAGTTCCAATTCATCTATCAGTATGTAAATGAAACCCACTGCGAAAATATACTGCGATTTTTTTTAGCAATTGCGACAAATAGTCCTGCATATTGCATAGAGACATAGTTGAAGTTTGCTTTTCTGTTGAATTTCGACAAGGTAACAAAAACTTGTAATTTTGTAATTTTATCCAGTATCATAATGTTTGCAAAACATCTCAAAAAGCTTGAAATTAAGCTAATTAGCATGACAAACTACACATTTTAGTAATTTTACGGCCCTATTTCTCAAACTGGCCATAGACGTCGCCAAGTAGATGACATCGATTTAAATCCGATTACTTCTAAAATATTCTTAAACTAATATAAATCATTGATTTATTTCACAAATTCCCAGAACTTCATATCATATTAGGTTTAAAATATTGTACAGATGAATTCTATGGGGAAAAATTAATCTCTTGCAAGTTGTGTACATCTACTCGTACGAATAAATTTATTCGTATGTGTACATTGCAATTTTCTTTTTCATTACTTGCATAAGAACCTTGTACCTTGTTGTAAGCGAGTAGAAATTTATGCTTTGGGTTTTGGAAGAACTTTAGAGAAAGCTCCGATTTGAGGTAACCACGCTTCAAGCCATGCTTGGAGTTTAGTAAAAACTTCGAGAGTTCGTAGAAAAACCAGAGATGATGTAAATCTGACATCGTATCTGGTTTTTCTTCGTATAAAGATGGACTTATCGGTCTATGAAGATGGCCGATAGGAGGGTAAAAAAATTTTAAGCACTCATTATGTATTGATTTAATTTAATAATTTTACATTTTACATTTAATTTAATAATTTTAGATTTTAGATCTAGATAATTTTTGATTGTATTAATGTAGATAATTTTATATTTTATTAATAATTGTTATATTTGTTTACAGTTACACCTTCTAAACAACAAAACGATACATAGCTTAGGATTTGACGTGGTAAGTCTTTTAAAAATAACTATTTTTAACACACTAACCTTTAATAAGCCTCGTATTTTATTAAAGAAATCGTACAGTACCTATATATGATCGAAAACCAGTATAATACGATCAGTGGGTACCAATTTAGATATATTGTTATATTAGCTAGTTATATTTATTTAAGTTAACTCTATCATCTCTTACGCACAGATGATCGATCAATGGGTGGGTCGAAATTTTGGATTTAAATACGAATTTAAATTGCCAATGGCATGCACATGTGAGGTTTTTCTCGGTGATTCTCGGTGGACTATAATCTTTCTAGAGAATTGGGTTATCAAATGCAAAAATAATATATCAGTTAGACAGACACTTTCTTTAGGTTATGACTGTTAATTATGTTAAACTACTTCATTCTACCTTGTATTTAAAAATAAATAAATAACAATTTCCTTAATTAACACTTGACAATGTAGAACAAAAAATATGATTTTTTAAATACAAATTATACGAGGCATTGCCCCCACTTGTATATTTTTTTCCAACTTACTCGTAAGTACTCTTATTTAATATTGCGGTCATTTAGTTTGTAGGCTCAACATTTTTTTATTAGTAAAAATAAAATATGTATTATAATTTGTAGGACAGACAAATTAGAACCAATCAAACTCGTCATTAATTAAATAAATTATTATAGTTAACTAATGATTAATAAAATAACATTAACTAATTTACTTTGCACCATAGTATTCTATGGTGTATATAAGCCTTATAATATTACACTTATGTAGGTACTCTTGTAGTCTACACAAAAAATGCTTTACTGGCATGGCAGTTAATAGACAATTTCTCTATAATATGAAATAAGTACCTACGTTTAGTTCTTATAAAAACCGTCGGTATTGTCTTAACCAACATTAATAAAACTGGATATTTCATCCAAATAAACGGGGGGTGGGATTTAACCAAAATAATTTTTTCTTGAGTAATTGCAAATATATTTCCCAATTTGAACTTTCTCGCATGGTTATAATAAACATTTCAAAACCTCGTTTAATAATATGACCTTTTCGGTATTATAATGAATCCCAATTAATAAAAAATAAAAAGATTAATTAATATATTCTAACTAAAGTATTTCAAAAGAGTACCTTCAAACCAAAACTCTAACCCCCTGGGTGTGACCGTCCTACTCGTATTTCAACATATTTGAAACTAATATACAACTTCAAAGAGGAAGTTATTCATATTTGGGAAACTATAAATGGAGAAAACTAAATAGATTCACAATAAATATTATAAATTCCCTTGGCAATATTAAAAATTTATTTCTTGTTTGCGGTTATTTAATTTATTATTATTTAAAATATTAAGCTTCATTTCGGTTGCTTAAGTAAAAGTCATAATATTTCTTTACTAGCAACCCCCCTCGGCATCGCACAGATGCATATAATTTTTTTTCTGCATATTAAATAGGATGTCTGTCGATCATTATCTTAAAAAAATTCACCTAAAGTTCATTCTAAATTCATTATCATGATCGTGCATCATATTGAACTTTAGTAAGCAATAGTCATCATTGGTCAGTACGTAGTAAATGCTTAGTAAAATAGGACATATTTATCATATTTAAAATTAAAATAATACTATTAATCATTTCTGTCAATTTTATTAATACCAGTTCTTTCTCCTTTTTAGTCTGTGAAACCATAAAACATGTCATATTTTGAAAGCGAACGCTTTGTTTATTGTTACTGTTATTTGGCCAGTACTCGTATGGATGCACGCGGTGATGTCATAGTGTGACATATTAACTCTAGCCTTCGCTCGCCCACAGAACGTAACTTGAAACGTTTCGTTGCGGAAATGACCGTCACGCGTTGAATGCAAATGAGGATTTGAAATGAAATTTTGCGCGTTTGTAATGTAAGATACATTAGGGAAAATTTATTTCATAATCCACAATGGGAAACCCCTTATCGAATTCCAAGTTATAATTAAAAATTAAATTAACCCCTTATAATCTATTGAGACAATTGTAATGAGTCCAAGCACGCTGTATCTGCTGTAAGTTGCTAAGGAGTTGGGTGTACCGCAGACTATTTGATGCTGCAGCATCAGGTCAAGGTTACCATGTCATGGAAATAATCAAAAGTCTAAGGGATGATAATAATTGCTTCGTCCGCTTTACTTTAAAAAATAGTTTTATTATCTGCCAAAATCGGAATACTGCCAAATATTTAAATGCGGAACTTAAATCTACTTAACATAGTTATGCCGTTATAAACAAGCTTTTTGAAAGTGTACCTACTTGCAAAATGATTAAGTAAAATTTTTTCATTGCTAAATTTTCACACGAATAAATAAGTTGGATTTAAAATTTCTTATTTTTATATTTCCGTAAATAATTATCAAAAATTGACAAAAATTTATATTGTTCATTACCATTTCATTTCATTACATTATTTCAAATACTTTTTTGTGTATAAAGTATAATCGGATCTGTCTGTTTTATTAGTACCTACACTTCTTAATCTTTTTAAGTCTGATTATCATACATATTTTGCAGACCGCCATGAACTGTCAAATTTGTAGGTCGATATTGATGGCGCTACTGTGCTCTAATAGCCAGTTGCGCGGATGATCTCATAAAACGTATATTTAGACATCAGCCTGATGACTCTCTCAACCGCTATTGTTGTGCACAAAACGTTGACAAATTAATGGCCACCATAAACTAGCATAATTTGACTGGCCACTTTTATTAGTATGAAATATGTCTCCGAGACGAATCCAAATCTTGTAAAAATATCAATCGTGTCCTGAATAATAAGCATATTGCGTAACGAAATACAAAAAAGCGTAGTAGTGGCATATAGTTCGCACTTACAAACTGGGCAAACAGTCTGGTGGCAGTAACCACTGTCTTATTGAACGTTGTTTAAGGAATTCCAGTGCCTTCTTTTTATGTTAAGCTCGTTAGACAAGCTGACATTCCACCTAATGGTAGGAAGCTATCATCACCTATAGCACAAGCAATGCTATGGGATTAAGAATGAGGGATTAGGAAGGGATAAGTAAATAGGCTCTGGTATCCCTCACTCATCCTCTCCTGAGACAGAGCTTTAAAACAAGTACCGTAACTACTCGACCAGACTCGTTAATAAATATAACTCAGAGTTTTATATGTACTCGTATACCAGCATTAATGAAAAGGAAAACCGAATGCTGCTATAGATTAAATTTTACCAATAAAATCGACAGTTAATAAAAAATATATATTGCATTCAGAAAACAGAAATTCATCTAGAATACCGAGTAGTCTAGAAATATAAAAGGGATTTTATTACAACCCACTGGGAATCCCGTTATCCTGACGTCGAAATTTCACATTGCTCGTTCAAAAAGAGACCACACTCTAAAGTGCTGAGAGATCAAATTACTTCTTCGCTTTGCACAATCATTATCCCTTGCTCACTCCACTTATAAAGCATTATTTTCTTAGGAGACGGCGGTTTTCTTTCTTGCAAGCTATTTGAACTAAATAGAAGTCTATAAATTTCCTCTGGTTTCACTATCAATTGTCTGCAAAAGGCAAGGACATTCGGTTAGGATAATATATTGTTCTAAATGTAAAACTACTAATCTTTATAAAAATATTAGTCATTTTCAAGATATTTTAGATAAAAACCTTAGGACCTATTTTTATCATATTTCGTTGTTCTCTTCACGCCTTGCTTTTCAACCGATAATCAAGAAATTTTGCATATACCTCAGATACAGAAAAGAACCTACTTTAACACAAAAAAATACTGTTCCCGAGGAAAAATCAAAATTATCCTATTTACACAGAATTTACAAAAGAAAAATATTTTACACAGAATTGTTCTTCATTCTCGAGAATAACCCAAATGATGAGGTTGTATGAAGGCAGTGCTCTATCGTGTCCTCTCAATAACTAATCATTAGTAAGTTAGTAATTTCTATATTCAGTCAATCGTCACGTATAGCGTCAACATTAATTTTATGCAAATCGAATCAGGCGCTGTAAACTCCATCCCATGCAACATGTTACGGACCGTAATTTTGAATTCATTCGATATAAATAGAGTATTCAAATATTTCTAGTAACGTGACTATTTGGTGATTCGGTTTTGGAGAAGTCTCTAAAAACAGACTAACAAATTCAATTCTGAAGTAGTGTTTTTCTTTCTTTTTGTTGCCTAGTAACGAAATAATATTTTGTGAAGACGTGAAAAATACAACTCGGTGCCTCAGCCGTAGAACATCCATTGCTAGAAATAGGCCTTCCCACAATTTTCCAGAAATATCGGTCAGAAGCAGCGAGGATCCACCGTGAATCCGCGGCCCTTATCAGGTCGTCTACCCACCTTGTGGGTTGGACATCCTACTCTGTGTAACCCACAGCATAGTCCTCTCCATAGCTCGTTGAGCGACGTTGAGTTTTATTACGAGGCCCATAGTAAGAGACCACATTACAGCACCATATGTCATCACTTGCAAGACACATTGGTCGAAAGCTTTTGAGGCATTGAGGCATTGAGGCATTTGGACGTGAAGATGTCCCGAAGGCTGTTCACTCGAGCTGGGTTCGACAATTGACCTCCGCCTCGAAGTTGTCTCTACCTAATTGGATCCCTAAATGTCTTCAATATAATAATATTTCTCTCTCAAGGAGACACAGATTGCCTCCTTAAAGAAAATGTCCGCAATTAGAAATAAAAATTTATATTTTCCTCCCTAGAAACAAAGCGTCATATTGTTACAGAAGATGAACAATAATTAATCTTCACAGTAATTAAATTTGTGATTGAAACAAAAATTATATACACATTCTTATTAATTGGCCCTGTTCATTCTTTTTTGTAAAGGTTACAGTGATAAAAAGTCGACTAACTCTCAAAGCTTATTGCAAACTAAGGGCGCAATTGGGAAAAAACCTACCTATGAGCATCTAGTCACATGATGACCGCTGTGCTTTTTGAATCTAACTATATTTGTCTTATCTACAAGCTGAACAGCTTCAGCATTTACATGATGATAAAGTCTTTGTTGATGAACTGTGTTTTTTAAACTTAAAGCGTTATAAATATGTACATATTTGATAGATTTGCCATGTCAGATTGGAAATTTTAGTATAATTTCAAAGATCTGATAGTTTTGTTAGAATCTAAACTAAAATGTTACTACATTGCTGTCATGCCTCGCACATTCGTCAAGTACTTTACGATCGACGCACACATACAAAATATAAATTGCTCATACAAATTTTATGCACAGTAAAGAAATATAGCCCTACAAAACGAATTGCCTATACGTTTTTCGCGATAAGATATTGCTACAGCCGACGTTGCTGGGAATATGATCTTTGATATTGTACTGCCAGAGTCTTGTATATGAGAATTGTCTGGTACCTATGTTACGGTGATGTACAGTAATAATGAATTCAAGTAACAACAAACATCATCTTTATAGTATTTCACTGTCATAAAGCTTATAATATAACGGATGACATTATAGAGTTAAAAATGTTTAGTAGTTGGCGATATTCTTAAGGTGATTGGCAAATTAAATTAAATATTCTATGACATTCTAGATATCAAGTGGCAGGGAACACTACGTATTGCAGTTATAAAAATAAGGCAGCCCGTCAATAACCAACCCCTATAACAGCATCTGAGCTGTTGTGTTTCACCATGGATGCCTGTGGCATTGTTTGCATTAATAGGCTACGGTAGCCACTGCCATCAAATGGACCGCCAACCTGCCGAATTTTAGGTTGGAAAGAATCTTTGATCGTATTACTGTAATGTAATGTAATACCTACGATCAAAGAATTTCAGAACTTATATACATTTCCTCTTAGTCGCACCCAATCATTGTCCCGGAAAATAACTTTAGTATAACTAATAACCTGTTTCCTCCTTTGGATCCACTCAAGTGGAATTCGTAAATATTAATATATACAATACAATCTTATCTCATAAGCTATTTAAACAGGACACGTGTTGTCTAACGTCCGGCTGTGGTGGTGTTTATTTTAAAATAATTTTCGTCATAAGCAAAACTTACGCATTATGAGATTTGTACACGAGTAAAAAAGAATAATCAGTAATTATTCTTTTTTTTAAACTGTCAGCACCATCTCTGTTCGCATTGATGTATTATTTCAATTCAATTAGTTTTCGCAACGATGTGTTATTACATAAAATATTCTAGTTTCAGTGGTATTGTGTAGATGACGCAATATCTGAAAATATACGCGGTGTCGGTTACACGGATACATTACGGTTACAGGTCGCAAGTTCAATGGTATTTTCCCATCTCAAATGTCTCAAAAATAAAGAAGTTTTCACTTCAAAAAATTATTAAAAGGGGAATATAATAAAAAAAAAAATGCATCCATGCGAAGCCAGGTCGGGTGACTAATTGATTCATAAATATCATTTTAAAAACTTTTCTTTATAGGTACGTAAGCGCACATTATATTAAAAACTATTTATAGTTTAAATGTAAAGCCATTAAGCTCAAGTATAATCCGTCCCCTTTTCGGTAACCAAAAATAAACAACTTACCCATAACTCCTTCACTTTCAGATAACATTGGACGCGGCAGTTAGTTAATGTAATACTTATAATCGGTTACTAGATAGGTCAACAACCCTATCCAACTGATAGGTACTGTAATATTTTATCATAGAATGGAACTACAGCAGCCGAATTAATAAAACAATTATTTTTGTTGTTGACACAAAACGTACAGTGGAAACATTTATTCTTTATTATTTATATTTATTGGTATAGTGACCCGTTTAGCCCTCTTTCCATAAGTGAAAGCATAGCATAGCATAGCATAGCATACATAGCATAGCGGTTTTGGAGTCCATATATTATGGTAGGTATAGGTAAAGATAATAAATAAAGCATATTGATAGGAATTGACAAGACAAAACAAGAACTAGGTAAATTATGAAATGTTCCACTTGATGGTAGGTGGTTACCGTCGCCTATAATACAAGAGCAACGCCACAATGTGCTGCAAATGCATGAGCTCTTGCATGTCTTGCTCGCTCACCGATACACAACACAAGCTTTTTTTCACTATGGAGGATTATGGACTTGAAAGAATTGTAACAATCTTTATGAGGGACTAGGTTTTGCCCACGACTTCGTCCGCGTCCATTTTTCTTATCCGATCGTTACTAAACTTCTCAGGATCACCCGCTGGACCGATTTCGGAATCGGTTCAGCGGTTTTGGAGTCCATAGGGAACATACTACACACATTGCCTTTTATATATTAAGATTCTAATATCATTGTAGTTGTGGTTGATATCTTAATTGAGACGCTTAAGTGTGTTTATTAAAGTTATTGTCTATTTAAATTCTAATGGGTGTTTTAAATTCTAAGCAATTGATTCTCATGCCGGTATACAAATAGGTTGTTGCGCTCTGCAATACGGGGTTTGAAAAATGGCTCCAATACCCAGTTACTAGAATTTTTCAGAAGTAGCTAGATATTATAGGCGTTATGGGTGTAACATTTTTTTGGTTTATAAGTAACTGATATTATGACCTGTAGTCATAATCTGGGCACAACGTCTGGCGGCAATAATAACGATGTTACAGAGGATATATTGAGAACCTAGAGACATAGTCATACAATTTGTAACAAGAGCGGTGATCATAGTGAGAACTGCATAACGTTCACAATATCTCACAAGAGCAATTAGTTAAGTGCCGTGAAGTGAGGACTTGAAAAGCTGAAATTGTCGTAGAACTATCCCATCGTCTATTCGAAACTACTACGCTGTTAGTATTATTTGCAGAAGACATTAGTATAATTGCTGAACATTGTTAGTGCCATATCTCTGTTAATACTTAAACAGAACCTAATGACTACACAGTATATTAATTATGAATTATCAAAAGAATTAACAATTTTCTTAATTTAACGTGTATGTAAAAAAGATTTTGTCTGTGTCTTGCCTATGCAATAGGTTAAATTTCCTGGCACCTCCGCTAAATAACCTAAGATAACCTGCACTAGAATTTCCTAGAATTACTTATTGATTTTATGATGATTAACTTTGTTCCGCATTCATAAATGGGAAACCTGTCTGGCGACAGTAATTTTTTCTAAATTTTTAACAGAGACAACTCGTAACATATTATTATAGCTGTAGATACCAGTAATTGGTACGCAAATGTAAACGTGTTTTTATAACTAATGTATGTGACTTGGTAAATTTTGATGTGCTGTTGGTATCTCGATTAAATAAAATAAAAATAAAATAAAAATAATTATAAATCTGTGAAAAACTGCATATATTCATGTGTTAGTGTTAGGACGCTAATGTAAGTAAAGAATGTGAGTAAGGAATACTGACAACATATTCTGGTGTTACACCTATGGTTACATCTGGTGAAACATTATAGTTTCTATCCGTAGTCAATTATCTACAAGTGCTTATCCGTCCCTTTTATTGTAAAAAAATAATATGCAAATATCTATACAAAATTTTATGAGACTTTTTATTGAATTTGAAAAAACTTTTTCATACGTTTAACGTGGACGGTGATGATGTCAAAAGCTTGCAATAAAAAAAATTGTAAATGGACAAAAGCTGCCCGGATTGCTGAAATGACTCTCCATTAAAACGACTCATAAATCTTCATTAGCTTATTATTTACACTCACATGAAATGATGTCGCGACTTTAAAAAGCTTTTAAAAACATATTTTGGAATAAGCTTTGAGAAAATATAAAATCTATAAACTCATACAATTTTCAACTCCTGGGGTATAGTATTTTATTAAAGAAATTTTATATTAGCCTTATCATGAGCCTAAACTTACGATACTATCCTATTTATTGTATTATATGGGGGCAAAATACGATTTCAGCTACTTTTACCTAAATATCTTATGTACCTTATATCCTTATCGCACGGTATTTGCCTTTTGTGAGTTTTGTTTGCATTTTTTACATAGAAAATAATTCACAGCTAAATTAAAGGAGTTGTACGCGCGTGACTTCGTTAGTGTCGGAACTCAGATCTACCACAACCCCGCAGTTATAGCGTTGTAACATTTTTTCTTCACTCATATTTTACCATCCTCGTAATACCCCGGAATGTGTATTTCAATAATAGCTTGAAAGAATTTATTGAAATACCCGTCGTCGAAAATGAGTCGATTTATAAATACTGTGAATCAGGGGTACTATAGGTTCAATTCCTGTCAGAGCCAACTTTTTGAAATGAACATTTCATAGTTGGTTCTGGTCTGGATTTGGCAAGCAGCGCACACTGCGTTTCGTAGTAATTAGGACGGCCCGTCTGGCGGTAGTAACTACCATCTTACAGAGGACCACCGGTTGTGTTTTGGCCATAGTCTATTTTTCTATCGCTTCTAAATCCTTTATCCTTTCCTATTATGGTCGCAACGCACTAGTAACACCTGTGTTAGAGGCGACGGTAACTCCTACTATCAAGCATATATCTGTGCTATCAGGAAGACCGTCAGTCTGTCCGACAACTTTCACATTAAAAAAAAAACAATTCGTAAATTTTTTCCTGCTAGGTAGAGAATTAATAAGTAAGAGTTCCTTCGTAAAAATTAAATAAGAATCTGTTTATGTCGCTACACAGTCGAGGGCGATCGCTAGTAGCAAATATATCGTCGTCATATTTATCGAACCGAAATTCAAATATTCTTACTGTTTATACAAAACACACAACTTCAATATTTAGTAGATCCTTTTCTAGACTGGCGATATTGGATTTTTTCAGGACGCAATGGGAGACCCTTGCGAAAGTGATTTATAGTTTTCCACCCATAAATTTTTGCTTTCCAATAACTAAAATTTGCAAAACTATCCAGCACAACGCTTTTGTAAGATATCAGAATTACGGTCGAGAACACTTCATTACAAATAAGACATCGATGCAAATAAGCTTGCATATTGATTTTACGACCTTTGAACAGGAATAGCGATCGCGAACGTTGCTAATTCATTACTTCAGATGCAGGTGTGTTTCTAACAATTGCAGATTAGGTCAATAATTTATAGACAAATTGTTTAACATTTTTTTTTCTATTATCAGCTTTTTTTTTAAAAAAAAAGTGTACATATACATAAGGATGGGTTGCGATGTGGTAACCAGCGATAACCAAAATTACTTTTATTACAATGACGAAATCTTCCCTAAATAATCTTAAACTATCCAAAATCGCTTAACTCCAAGAACGCCAAAATTAGATTAACATGCATTAACATTGAAAATAAGATTTGTTAATCTAATTTTGACGTTGATGATGTTCAGTGACTTTTGGAATAATAGTGTTGAGCAACTTATGGAAAAAGTTGTGTTAATCTTTTTACGATCGTTTGTACGTAAAGTTTATTTTGTTCTCTAGTCGTGACAACGACTTATGGCGCGTTGAGTGTTCAGTTGTTTTGCACTTTGAATGTGTTCATCGACTTTTGCGGCCGACTGTAAATAAATAAATAAAAAAGTTAAAGTTCAACATCTACCCAGTTTTAAAATTAGATATTTTCGTATGTAAACAAGAGAAATGATAGACAGCTCGTAAAATTTTCAATCTCAATACTTCAAACTGTTTTATAAGAAAATATATTTTCACATTTCCAAATCTCTTATTTGACGCGTTGCATTCGGCATTTGTGGTATGTTTGAATGTTTTCACGCTGGAAATATTGGCTTTCAAAACATTTCTTGACATAGCTAACTAGGTTTATGTTAAATTTGTTATTCCTATGCTATTTTCGAGATGCTCTTTGTGGTGTGTTTCTTGTAATAACACATCGCAAGAATATACACTGTCAGGGTATACTGAAAGATACACCTAAACTATTTTTGGAAAACTATTTTTGAAAACCATTTTTAAATTAGAAATCATGAATTCTCTGTTTTGAAGTAATAATGTATAGCATTTAAGTATTATATTTGAAGATATTAAAGTGATGTTGCCCAGTAAACATATGAACGAATTTTCTTCTACAAAAAAAATGACGAGATAAAAATCCTAATGAATTCTCGCGTGTAATGTGAGAATTAAACTTTAGTCCAAAAAAAAAAAAACACAAAGCGTCAGTGATTATAATTAATCATTGACGCAGCAGTGAGGTAGTAAAATTTTAAAGACCGCGTTGATGTCAGGTAAAAGATGTACATTTTATTATAGAACAAGGTCAACTCTAAGTCAACTTTATAGGATATCAAAAAATAGATCTGTGCTTTTGTAATCTGAACGTCTCTATCTAAAGTATTTATATTTATCAAGATATTAATTAGTATTTAGTTTTAAGGCATGCTGCATGCCTCAAAAACTACAGACTATTGAATGTTTTGTTGCATCGAATTACATGTAATTGTGTCTGTACTATTACGATATGTGACAAGAGTAATAGTATCTGGGATATTTTAGTGCTCCAAAAGCTAGAATTTTTATCTTTTTCAAATAAATATTTATTCATAATTAGAATATTTGGAAGCTTGTCTAAAAATTGTACTTTTTTAATTAATATTGCCCTAAATTATTATTGTTACCCATAAAAAAAATCCCTAAATATATTGCTAAGTGCAAAACTCAAGTATTGCTGAAAATATTTTTTTTTTTTCAAATATTCTTTGAAATCCCAGCAAGTTTCTCATGAAGAGAAAAATTGGAAAAATTGCCCAGAAAATTGCATCCGTGCGAAGCCGGGGGCGGGTCGCTAGTGTATCGTATGTAGGAAATATAATCCAAATTTAGCACTCTCCTGATCTCTCTTTAAACCAAGTTTCAAATTCAAAACTTCAAAGAGAATCCAACCTCGTACTGTGTGTTTGATGCTGCGACGTTGAAAACAAACTGTTTTGTACTGTAACTGTTTTGATTAAGAATTTGTGGAGTGTGTTCCGTTAACTACGTTTCGAGAGAATTTAAAATAATTTGTGAATTTGTGAATTTAAAACAAGCGACTACAAATTAAATGAATATTTGATTATACTCGTATGGTTCTTCTTTTATATGAACTTCGAGCGTTGCTAATGTAAAAATTTGAGGATATAAAGTTAATTGGAAGGATGTTTACGAGTTGTTTAAAGCTGCTAACAGTTGTTCGCAAATACACAACTGTTAAAATCCAAAACTTCTTTTCAAAATTCAAATGGCGGCCTAATGGCCTCTAAACACTAAAACCGCCGGCTCGGCGCCTTTAAAAAACTGTCTGCCTGTATGTCGTATGTATTATGTTGGGGATGATCTCAAATAATTAATTTTTTTTCTTATAGAAGCATCAAGTAATCTCTTTTAGTTTTTATTAAAAAAACATCTCGTCATTCCTATTGTAGTGTGTGGTATTGTTAACGAAATAAGTTGTATTGTTATTTACGAAGGGCAATTATGACATGTTTGCTCCAACTTTAGTTAAGTCTACAAGTAAGTGGGATGATGGGTGAAGTGTCACATGAAACCAGGTCAACCCTGCTCGCAAGTTTGTCACTAACATCTGACGCGAGCACTTCTGTGCCTTAGTTGACTAAGGAACATGGGAACTTTGTTCATTAATTATTTTCTTCGTTTTTTTCGTTAAAGCTAAAAAAATATTATAAAAAGAAAAGCTCATTATATTACTTGAAAATATATTGGATAATTTCCACAGAAATCTAGCTACCTAGCTGTATACCTACGAAGCCTTTATGACAACACAGCTTAGTATTAGATCACACTATAACTACACAATGCATGGCGTAATTGACATGCGAATCTAATTAACTGAAGTCTCGGCAGTACAATATAGTTAGATGTAATAAGTAACTGTGTTAATATTGACTGTGTATTGATATATTAATACAATTATATCTTGAAAGATGATAATATACAGATAGCACATGGTTATTTTATTAAATAAATATGACTACTAAATAAGAAAGTTATTTGCTCATCTTTGGCAATAGTTAACATTGAGAGTTCTACTTGTTTTAATTAACCCCCGACGCTTGATGCAAAAACGGGGTATTGTTAGTTTGACATGAGTGTATATGTATCTGTCTGTGGCATCGTAGCTCCCAAGCGGATGGATTGAATTTGGTTTTTTTGGTTTGAAAGTTGACGTGATCTCGATTTCTCTTAGCTAAAATTTATAAATAAGGTCTGTTCAGATCAGTAGTTTGGAGACCAAAAGAGAAGTGATAGGTTCAAAAACACATTATACAAGGACCCATTAATTGGGATATCCCAAAGTAATTCTTCCAAGTCATACAGAACTTGATTTTCTGACTTCTATGAAGGATTTATTTTGAATTTATTTCGCATGATAAAATGATAAAATGATTAATGATTTAATGATTATATTTTATATTTCAATTGTCTAAATTAGACCAAATTTACAAAAAGCCTTATATAAATTATACTCGTAGATGAAAAATTTCATTAAAATAGATTACCCTTTTTTCTCTATAAAAATACTCCGTTTTGCAATTAATGGTTGGTCATTTCCTGCGCACTAAATCGTCCACCCACGGCGGATTACAATCTCATTTTACCGGTTCACAGCAATTTTATACAAGGCTTGAATTGAGCTACATTGCACGCCGATGAGTATGACAAATAATAATATATATATTGCGAAATATTTACAAGCAAAGGCTGTAACGGAACGACCTTGCGTCTCATTAGACTGTTGAAATTATTTGAAATAATTATTTCATTATAATTATCGTGTGCGTTCTCACGAATACGACAGGCCGAAAAAAAAAAGGGATTTCGTAGAAATTTTAAGTGATTGTTCTAAAAAAAAGGGCCGTTGTAACAAAACTCGACTTGCCGGCCTAAAATAACAAGTGTAAGCAATAAATAAGCTCAAGAGTAATAAGTTTCGTTTTGCATACGTGTACTTCTTCGAAGTTGATAACAAATTATTTAGAGTGTTAGCAATTAGCCACAAGAGGTTTTAGGAATTTTAAACTATTAGGATCTGTAATTTATTGCTTGCAAGGGGCGAATTTCAAGAGTCGATAATGGTCACCAAATGACGCCAAACAAACAAAAAAAAGATAAGCAAAAGTTATAGAGGTTCCGTAGGTAATAGGAAAATTAGCATTAGATTTTTTCTATTACATATTTGTTAGGAAATTTAAAGCAATCACGATATCACGAGGAGGACAAATACAATATCCCAGATCAGATCTTACTAATAGGCAATATATTAGGCCTTATCTTTAGTAATAACGAATAATGATAACATAGGTTGAATGAATAATATTGGATTAAATCAAAATAAAATTATTCTCACTATGAAGACTCATCGGTAAAAATTAGTATAGAAACAAGCCATCGGTGAACCATTGTTTTCTCCATACAATAAAATATTAATATAAAGTTTGGGATTTTTGGCACTACGGATCCCTGATAGCTTCGATATTTTTTGCGTCGAAATTAGGGGTGGATGCATGAGTGCGGGGGAGATGCAGTTAGAGCTTTCTTTAGTGTAAAAGAGAAGGGGCGGTTTTGAAACCACGAGGATATCCGATTGGTGGAGAAGTCTGCGTAGGCGCAGCGGTAAGGGACGTTGATTGGTTAGGGCTGGTTTGGCGCGAAAAAAAACAAAGTGCGAAAAACAAAGGTGACTTGCAAGGGATGATTCTAAGGAAGGGGGACTTTCGCTTGGGTTTTTACAGAAGTAGGACGGGAATTTACGCGGATCCAAGAAAGTCAAGAGTACGCGGGAAAAATACTAAGAGGCCGTCCCTCTTTGTATGTTTATTGATTCATCGTAATTCATTAACCTTTTGCAGATATACAAGTGTAGAATTTTATTGTTCATTATTAAGAAACAGTTAGCTAGATAGCTTAGCTTAGTATTAGCATTCAAAAGTAGTATTTGTGAGAAATAATTAATAATTAGTGTTACGTTTATAAGTAATTATTAGATATAGGATCTAATTAGTACATTGTGAGTGGAAGGCGAGTATCAGCGGCGAGAGGGTCTGGCGGTACGACATCAGCACCTGGAAGGTTTGAAGGGTAGGTCATATAAGTGACCTCAAGGTTAGTGAGCATGGTTTTTATTGATTATTATCGTCATTGATTGTTGGTTATTGATTGTGTTTGAATGTTCATTTAATTGAAAATGGTTTATCTTAGGTTATGGACCATGTACATGTTTGGTAGGGTTATTCGACATGATTAAATTTATTTTAAACTCTTTATTTTATAGTTTACAGGTGCATTTTGTATGGATTTAATGGCAATTTAGATTCATTTGACAGAATTAATAGAGTAATCAAAATAGTTATATAGCGGAGGATTTATTTGTGTCATGCGTTAAAATTAGAATAGTATAGACAATCTAGTAAGAACTTACGCCTTGATTCTATCATGTCGCGGTGACTAGGAACATAGGTTATAATCTCGAATATGAATTGATGTTGGAAAATATGAATACTTTGGTGTTTAATATTGAGAAATGAGTATTTGTTTAATTCTTAAACTTTTAACCGGTTGTTCTTATTAGAATATGATGAACTACTTACAATACTTTCGAACCGTTGTATTTGATATATATCGGGGCAACACCAATGTAGAAATAGAAAATACCCTGCTACATAGGCATAGCTAGGCAGACAGAGAAGGGCTCGGGGTAAATATAAATATAAAATAATATAATTATGCTTGCGTGAGGTATGCTAGATAAGATTTGAAATTTAAGTATTATACTGTATGTCTATTTAACACAAGCAGCGTATCCCATTAGGGGAAATAAATGCAGATGTCAACCAGTACGTACGAGTGAGGAAAGGAGGTGAGGTCTTAGGAAGTAAAATTGAGTAAGGCTGATGGCCTGAGTGGAGGAAAGAAATAGGTATAAGAAAATTACCGATAGGTTGACGGTTAATGGAAAGGTACTATAAAGAGAAGGGTTAAGAATTTAATTGTGTTAATATTTTGATATGATTGTGCGGTGTATAACAGTAGGGACAGAAAATTTAGGTAACAGCATATGGCAAATAACTAATGTACGAGTGTGAGTAAGATTCGTATGTGCGTAAGGTGCTACCAATACATGAAATGGTGGACGTGTTAGTTAAGTAATTAGCAAATAAATGGTAATAGATATTTTATAACAAGGGATTAGTATATAGACATTGGCAACGTTGAGGTAAACTATAAAAGAGGTAGTGATACGTGAGTAAAGTAAGGAAACGGGCACAAGCAATGTCAGGAGAAGTTAATAATAGGTCAGTACTTAACAATAGTTTCTGTGAGTAACCGAGGTACGAGTAAGGAAATAAACACAATTAACATTATGTGGGTGATTAGTATATAAAGTTTTATGAGTACATAAATATAGTTAGAGAGGTGGGATTAGGCAAACCCTATACGATAAATTAGCTTTCTATATAATCTAAGAGTTATGATGAATGAGTCAAACCCTTTTCTCTTACTCATAGGTAGCAGAAAGTTTGCAATTAGTGTGAAAATTCGATAGTGTGTGGTGTTTTACGTTGTAGCTTAATAACATTTAATTATATAGAGATTGTAGCTCGAAATGAGTACAATTTCATTTACATATATTTTAATTGGGATTCTAAATAAATACTCTTGATCAAACTTTAAGGCGGAATGCGTCTCTGATCTATGAGTCTAATACATTTTAAATATCTTAGAATGAATTTTATTATTTAATCATACAAAATTACAAATACCAGACAATCAGCCATTACAATGAAATCACATCATGGCTTTTATCTTATCGCTTAAATGAATCTATAACCTGTGCAGTCACTGCTAACACCTACTGAATATTCAGTATATACCTACTGAAATTATATACGACAATAACATGGATTCCTAATATTGAGTATTGATCGCAGATTTAGTTGTGATTCAACCGTCTGCATATTTTAAAATTAATAAAGCCAGTGTCCTTTCGAGGGATTGAGGCAGGGCCGTGCTAAGTGAGCCCGCTGCTAATGTATATAAGATGTGAACCTAGCGCCCGCCCATCGTCCCAGTGGACCTAGGACAGCTAAACAGGTGTACCATAGTGCCCACGGTGAGCGTTAGTATTCTTAATATGTGTGTGGTGGCCTTGCTGGTGCAGGCTTGTTGCAGTATTCTCAAAGGCGACCTTCAACTATTTATAATACCTATTTATTATGGGCTACAGCCCAACCATTTTATTCACTAGTTCGACAGCAAGACTAGTCTAAACAGACAGTCTTATATTCAAAAATAACTACATACATTTCAAATAAAGCCAATGTCTTTCGAGGGATTGTGGCAGGGCTGTGCTAAGTGAGCCCGCTGCTAATGTATATAAGATGTGAACCTAGCGCCCGCCCATCGTCCCAGTGGACCTAGGACAGCTAAACTGCTGTACCATAGTGCCCACGGTGAGCGTTAGTATTCTTAATATGTGTGTGGCGATCTTGCTGGTACGGGCTTGTTGCGGTTTCCTCAAAGGAGACTTTCATCTAGTTATGAAACCTATCTGTTATAGGCTGAAGCCCAATCATTTTATTCACTAGTTTGGCAGCAAGGCTAGTCTAAACGGACAGACAGTCTTGTATATAATATAACTATACATTTTAAGTAAAACCAGTGTTCTTTCGAGGGATTGTGGCAGGGCTGTGCTAAGTGAGCCCGCTGCTAATGTATATAAGATGTGAACCTAGCGCCTGCCCATCGTCCCAGTGGACCTAGGACAGCTAAACAGCTGTACCATAGTGCCCACGGTGAGCGTTAGTATTCTTAATATGTGTGTGGCGATCTTGCTGGTACGGGCTTGTTGCGGTTTCCTCAAAGGAGACTTTCATCTAGTTATGAAACCTATCTGTTATAGGCTGAAGCCCAATCATTTTATTCACTAGTTTGGCAGCAAGGCTAGTCTAAACGGACAGACAGTCTTGTATATAATATAACTATACATTTTAAGTAAAACCAGTGTTCTTTCGAGGGATTGTGGCAGGGCTGTGCTAAGTGAGCCCGCTGCTAATGTATATAAGATGTGAACCTAGCGCCCGCCCATCGTCCCAGTGGACCTAGGACAGCTAAACAGCTGTACCATAGTGCCCACGGTGAGCGTTAGTATTCTTAATATGTGTGTGGCGATCTTGCTGGTACGGGCTTGTTGCGGTTTCCTCAAAGGAGACTTTTATCTAGTTATGAAACCTATCTATTAGAGATTACAGCTCAACCATTTTATTCACTAATTGGACAGCAAGTCTAGTCTATACAGACAGTCTTGCTATTTAATATAACTATATACAATTTAAGTAAAACCAGTGTTCTTTCGAGGGATCGTGGCAGGGCTGTGCTAAGTGAGCCCGCTGCTAATGTATATAAGATATGAACCTAGCGCCCGCCCATCGTCCCAGTGGACCTAGGACAGCTAAACAGCTGTACCATAGTGCCCACGGTGAGCGTTAGTATTCTTAATATGTGTGTGGCGATCTTGCTGGTACGGGCTTGTTGCGGTTTCCTCAAAGGCGACTTTCAACTAGTTATGAAACCTATCTATTATAGATTACAACTCAATCATTTTATTCACTAATTGGACAATAAGTCTAGTCTAAGCAGACAGTCTTGCTATTTAATATAACGACATATTTATATAAATAACTGTATCTAGGCTGTGCTAAGTGGGCTACAAAGAGGTGAACACTCGTGGGTGCCTTTTCCACTGCCATTGTACCTAAGATGTGAAGCTATTGGTTGCCCTTCGCCCTAGTGGGCCTAGGATAGCTAAACGGCTATACCATAGTGTCCACGGTGATCATTAGTATTCTGGGTACATGTGTAGTAACCTCACAAGTACAGGCTTGTTGCAGTTTCTCAAAGCAACATTGCAAACATGCTATAATTTATATTCTTACAATACATGATCACTGTAAACTGTTCATGAATAATACCTGCTGACTCAATTGGGCTGTAGCCCAACCAATTTATTTATAATAAAATATTATATAATTAATATACTGGCGATATTAATATTGCCGTGTTCCAGTTTACCTTCTATAATGTAAGACTGGTCTAATCAGACAGTCTTATTAACTACTATACAACATACCTGCCAAGCATAGCGCTTGCAGACCTATGAAACCTTCCTATTGTGAGTTTACTCACCAAACCACTCCAATCTCAATATTGAATTGGAAATTAAAATTATTAAATGATTACAACGCATGGAGAAGCTCGTGGTCAGCTAACACGACCATTTGGTGGTCCACACCCAACGACACTATATTACTGAATCAAAATATCGTCCTTTCGAGCGACTGTAAGCAGGCATGTTCTTCTTCGGCTGCCGTGTCTCAAGTATGGCGTAATTCGGGAGGTGGCACCCTCATAATTGGGGCACTTTGGATTAGATATTAAATTACCAGCGATCTCAGCGGCAGGACTAACCGCGAGGGAAGTGTTTAATAGTCGAAGCCATTGTAGTCCCGTGTCACTAACCGTAGTTAGAAAGAGCGCGTGCTAGCAACTTTAAATATAAGCCCTGCTACAGGTCATTCAAAGTGACAACCATGTTCCTGCAACCTTAACATCATGATGATGGTGTTGATTGACCTAGAGATGCTCTCTAGTAAATGTTAACTACAATTATATGGGATTGGAGGATTCCTTACATCCTACCATTTATCGTCTTTATGACGCAACGATATTCCTTCCTGAATGGGGAGACCAACCAGTGGTATGAATCTCACACTGGAAAGCGATGGTTGGAGCTTGCCAGATTCCGAAACCCTTTCATTAAAGAATGGGTTACTAAATTCCTTTAGCCTAATGGTTTACAAATTCGCTAGTCAATATAGTGAAACCTACCTAACCCAAGTTAATATAATTCCTTATCATTAACTGATTCCTATATAAATTTCATTAGCTTCTTAACATTTAGAGAATCCATGTTAGCGTATGTATTTATTTAATCTATCTTTCAGTTTAGCACAAAGCATTACGTACCTCTATAAAGAACTAAAGGGTTACTAATAAACGCAACGTAGAGTACTGCCACTATTAGACGATCACAATGCCAATAAAATACTTCTTAAATTGTATTAAGAAAATTATGTACATGCTCTTATATATATAATTATTATAAGTATGCAAGTATGTATGTGTGAGGGAAGGAAGGTGTTATGGGATAATTTACATTTAGACATTCGTAGAGCTGAGTCTTTTCGTAGTGTTGTAGTCTAAGTCAGCTACAAAAAACATTATTCATTCATATATTCAAACATCATATTTATTTTATAAAGGGGGGGAGCGTTACAATTTGGTGCCGTGACCAGGATTCGAACCTGGGTTACTACGGCTTTAATGTTTTAATATGTAGGCTAAACATGCCTACAATTTGTTGTCCGTGAAATGGATAGAGGTTAGAAAACGTAATCGATTGTGCCAAATAATATTTTAAAATACAATTACCTAAAAGAATTATAAATATGTAAACACGATTTCTGGAAAAATGGGGGCGAGATGTTTAATAACTATGCTAGCTTAGGACTTGTATTATTTAAGTCAAATTTTAAATTTTAAACTAGGATTCAATTTGTCCTATGCAATTCTCGAAACTCAGCTGTTTTATAACTAGGACGAATTGTAGTGGAACATTACAGTTTTATGTTGGGAAGTAAGGACGACGAAGGATCATAGAAACTATACACAATGCTACCTATTTTAATATAATATAGTTTTATCTTTGCATCGAAGTATACAAGACTTTGACTAACGGGACTACTAATTTAGGGCTTTGGGGGCGTAACCAATTAGGTTTTATGACATTGATCATAGACTTTTGATAGATGAAAGTTGGTATTACTGAATTCCCACAAAGATTATAATAAATTTAGGCATTTAAGATAGTATCTTATAGAATTGTGTTGTTAATAAGAAAAATTTAGAAACTTAGAGACGGTTAACTTAAGTATATAACACATTGACAGGTTATTACATTCTATTTATTAACATTTTAAGATTCATTAAATTAGTTGATGAGAGGGAGAATGAATCTGTAAACTTTGCTATTGGTATCGATAAATTACCGAGTTGATTATATCTTGTGGTTTGGTTGATTCTAGGAGAACTACAATTTCTAAGATTATTAGTCAGTATAAAGTATGCATTACGTGTGCGATGTTTTAACTAGCTAGAGTTGGTCAACGCAAGGTTATTAGGTGTCATGTAAATTTTAACTCGTTTAGAAACTCCTTAAAATTTAGGGGGCGACTGTAACGGAACGACCTTGCGTCTCATTAGACTGTTGAAATTATTTGAAATAATTATTTCATTATAATTATCGTGTGCGTTCTCACGAATACGACAGGCCGAAAAAAAAAGGGATTTCGTAGAAATTTTAAGTGATTGTTCTAAAAAAAAGGGCCGTTGTAACAAAACTCGACTTGCCGGCCTAAAATAACAAGTGTAAGCAATAAATAAGCTCAAGAGTAATAAGTTTCGTTTTGCATACGTGTACTTCTTCGAAGTTGATAACAAATTATTTAGAGTGTTAGCAATTAGCCACAAGAGGTTTTAGGAATTTTAAACTATTAGGATCTGTAATTTATTGCTTGCAAGGGGCGAATTTCAAGAGTCGATAATGGTCACCAAATGACGCCAAACAAACAAAAAAAAGATAAGCAAAAGTTATAGAGGTTCCGTAGGTAATAGGAAAATTAGCATTAGATTTTTTCTATTACATATTTGTTAGGAAATTTAAAGCAATCACGATATCACGAGGAGGACAAATACAATATCCCAGATCAGATCTTACTAATAGGCAATATATTAGGCCTTATCTTTAGTAATAACGAATAATGATAACATAGGTTGAATGAATAATATTGGATTAAATCAAAATAAAATTATTCTCACTATGAAGACTCATCGGTAAAAATTAGTATAGAAACAAGCCATCGGTGAACCATTGTTTTCTCCATACAATAAAATATTAATATAAAGTTTGGGATTTTTGGCACTACGGATCCCTGATAGCTTCGATATTTTTTGCGTCGAAATTAGGGGTGGATGCATGAGTGCGGGGGAGATGCAGTTAGAGCTTTCTTTAGTGTAAAAGAGAAGGGGCGGTTTTGAAACCACGAGGATATCCGATTGGTGGAGAAGTCTGCGTAGGCGCAGCGGTAAGGGACGTTGATTGGTTAGGGCTGGTTTGGCGCGAAAAAAAACAAAGTGCGAAAAACAAAGGTGACTTGCAAGGGATGATTCTAAGGAAGGGGGACTTTCGCTTGGGTTTTTACAGAAGTAGGACGGGAATTTACGCGGATCCAAGAAAGTCAAGAGTACGCGGGAAAAATACTAAGAGGCCGTCCCTCTTTGTATGTTTATTGATTCATCGTAATTCATTAACCTTTTGCAGATATACAAGTGTAGAATTTTATTGTTCATTATTAAGAAACAGTTAGCTAGATAGCTTAGCTTAGTATTAGCATTCAAAAGTAGTATTTGTGAGAAATAATTAATAATTAGTGTTACGTTTATAAGTAATTATTAGATATAGGATCTAATTAGTACATTGTGAGTGGAAGGCGAGTATCAGCGGCGAGAGGGTCTGGCGGTACGACATCAGCACCTGGAAGGTTTGAAGGGTAGGTCATATAAGTGACCTCAAGGTTAGTGAGCATGGTTTTTATTGATTATTATCGTCATTGATTGTTGGTTATTGATTGTGTTTGAATGTTCATTTAATTGAAAATGGTTTATCTTAGGTTATGGACCATGTACATGTTTGGTAGGGTTATTCGACATGATTAAATTTATTTTAAACTCTTTATTTTATAGTTTACAGGTGCATTTTGTATGGATTTAATGGCAATTTAGATTCATTTGACAGAATTAATAGAGTAATCAAAATAGTTATATAGCGGAGGATTTATTTGTGTCATGCGTTAAAATTAGAATAGTATAGACAATCTAGTAAGAACTTACGCCTTGATTCTATCATGTCGCGGTGACTAGGAACATAGGTTATAATCTCGAATATGAATTGATGTTGGAAAATATGAATACTTTGGTGTTTAATATTGAGAAATGAGTATTTGTTTAATTCTTAAACTTTTAACCGGTTGTTCTTATTAGAATATGATGAACTACTTACAATACTTTCGAACCGTTGTATTTGATATATATCGGGGCAACACCAATGTAGAAATAGAAAATACCCTGCTACATAGGCATAGCTAGGCAGACAGAGAAGGGCTCGGGGTAAATATAAATATAAAATAATATAATTATGCTTGCGTGAGGTATGCTAGATAAGATTTGAAATTTAAGTATTATACTGTATGTCTATTTAACACAAGCAGCGTATCCCATTAGGGGAAATAAATGCAGATGTCAACCAGTACGTACGAGTGAGGAAAGGAGGTGAGGTCTTAGGAAGTAAAATTGAGTAAGGCTGATGGCCTGAGTGGAGGAAAGAAATAGGTATAAGAAAATTACCGATAGGTTGACGGTTAATGGAAAGGTACTATAAAGAGAAGGGTTAAGAATTTAATTGTGTTAATATTTTGATATGATTGTGCGGTGTATAACAGTAGGGACAGAAAATTTAGGTAACAGCATATGGCAAATAACTAATGTACGAGTGTGAGTAAGATTCGTATGTGCGTAAGGTGCTACCAATACATGAAATGGTGGACGTGTTAGTTAAGTAATTAGCAAATAAATGGTAATAGATATTTTATAACAAGGGATTAGTATATAGACATTGGCAACGTTGAGGTAAACTATAAAAGAGGTAGTGATACGTGAGTAAAGTAAGGAAACGGGCACAAGCAATGTCAGGAGAAGTTAATAATAGGTCAGTACTTAACAATAGTTTCTGTGAGTAACCGAGGTACGAGTAAGGAAATAAACACAATTAACATTATGTGGGTGATTAGTATATAAAGTTTTATGAGTACATAAATATAGTTAGAGAGGTGGGATTAGGCAAACCCTATACGATAAATTAGCTTTCTATATAATCTAAGAGTTATGATGAATGAGTCAAACCCTTTTCTCTTACTCATAGGTAGCAGAAAGTTTGCAATTAGTGTGAAAATTCGATAGTGTGTGGTGTTTTACGTTGTAGCTTAATAACATTTAATTATATAGAGATTGTAGCTCGAAATGAGTACAATTTCATTTACATATATTTTAATTGGGATTCTAAATAAATACTCTTGATCAAACTTTAAGGCGGAATGCGTCTCTGATCTATGAGTCTAATACATTTTAAATATCTTAGAATGAATTTTATTATTTAATCATACAAAATTACAAATACCAGACAATCAGCCATTACAATGAAATCACATCATGGCTTTTATCTTATCGCTTAAATGAATCTATAACCTGTGCAGTCACTGCTAACACCTACTGAATATTCAGTATATACCTACTGAAATTATATACGACAATAACATGGATTCCTAATATTGAGTATTGATCGCAGATTTAGTTGTGATTCAACCGTCTGCATATTTTAAAATTAATAAAGCCAGTGTCCTTTCGAGGGATTGAGGCAGGGCCGTGCTAAGTGAGCCCGCTGCTAATGTATATAAGATGTGAACCTAGCGCCCGCCCATCGTCCCAGTGGACCTAGGACAGCTAAACAGGTGTACCATAGTGCCCACGGTGAGCGTTAGTATTCTTAATATGTGTGTGGTGGCCTTGCTGGTGCAGGCTTGTTGCAGTATTCTCAAAGGCGACCTTCAACTATTTATAATACCTATTTATTATGGGCTACAGCCCAACCATTTTATTCACTAGTTCGACAGCAAGACTAGTCTAAACAGACAGTCTTATATTCAAAAATAACTACATACATTTCAAATAAAGCCAATGTCTTTCGAGGGATTGTGGCAGGGCTGTGCTAAGTGAGCCCGCTGCTAATGTATATAAGATGTGAACCTAGCGCCCGCCCATCGTCCCAGTGGACCTAGGACAGCTAAACTGCTGTACCATAGTGCCCACGGTGAGCGTTAGTATTCTTAATATGTGTGTGGCGATCTTGCTGGTACGGGCTTGTTGCGGTTTCCTCAAAGGAGACTTTCATCTAGTTATGAAACCTATCTGTTATAGGCTGAAGCCCAATCATTTTATTCACTAGTTTGGCAGCAAGGCTAGTCTAAACGGACAGACAGTCTTGTATATAATATAACTATACATTTTAAGTAAAACCAGTGTTCTTTCGAGGGATTGTGGCAGGGCTGTGCTAAGTGAGCCCGCTGCTAATGTATATAAGATGTGAACCTAGCGCCTGCCCATCGTCCCAGTGGACCTAGGACAGCTAAACAGCTGTACCATAGTGCCCACGGTGAGCGTTAGTATTCTTAATATGTGTGTGGCGATCTTGCTGGTACGGGCTTGTTGCGGTTTCCTCAAAGGAGACTTTCATCTAGTTATGAAACCTATCTGTTATAGGCTGAAGCCCAATCATTTTATTCACTAGTTTGGCAGCAAGGCTAGTCTAAACGGACAGACAGTCTTGTATATAATATAACTATACATTTTAAGTAAAACCAGTGTTCTTTCGAGGGATTGTGGCAGGGCTGTGCTAAGTGAGCCCGCTGCTAATGTATATAAGATGTGAACCTAGCGCCCGCCCATCGTCCCAGTGGACCTAGGACAGCTAAACAGCTGTACCATAGTGCCCACGGTGAGCGTTAGTATTCTTAATATGTGTGTGGCGATCTTGCTGGTACGGGCTTGTTGCGGTTTCCTCAAAGGAGACTTTTATCTAGTTATGAAACCTATCTATTAGAGATTACAGCTCAACCATTTTATTCACTAATTGGACAGCAAGTCTAGTCTATACAGACAGTCTTGCTATTTAATATAACTATATACAATTTAAGTAAAACCAGTGTTCTTTCGAGGGATCGTGGCAGGGCTGTGCTAAGTGAGCCCGCTGCTAATGTATATAAGATATGAACCTAGCGCCCGCCCATCGTCCCAGTGGACCTAGGACAGCTAAACAGCTGTACCATAGTGCCCACGGTGAGCGTTAGTATTCTTAATATGTGTGTGGCGATCTTGCTGGTACGGGCTTGTTGCGGTTTCCTCAAAGGCGACTTTCAACTAGTTATGAAACCTATCTATTATAGATTACAACTCAATCATTTTATTCACTAATTGGACAATAAGTCTAGTCTAAGCAGACAGTCTTGCTATTTAATATAACGACATATTTATATAAATAACTGTATCTAGGCTGTGCTAAGTGGGCTACAAAGAGGTGAACACTCGTGGGTGCCTTTTCCACTGCCATTGTACCTAAGATGTGAAGCTATTGGTTGCCCTTCGCCCTAGTGGGCCTAGGATAGCTAAACGGCTATACCATAGTGTCCACGGTGATCATTAGTATTCTGGGTACATGTGTAGTAACCTCACAAGTACAGGCTTGTTGCAGTTTCTCAAAGCAACATTGCAAACATGCTATAATTTATATTCTTACAGTACATGATCACTGTAAACTGTTCATGAATAATACCTGCTGACTCAATTGGGCTGTAGCCCAACCAATTTATTTATAATAAAATATTATATAATTAATATACTGGCGATATTAATATTGCCGTGTTCCAGTTTACCTTCTATAATGTAAGACTGGTCTAATCAGACAGTCTTATTAACTACTATACAACATACCTGCCAAGCATAGCGCTTGCAGACCTATGAAACCTTCCTATTGTGAGTTTACTCACCAAACCACTCCAATCTCAATATTGAATTGGAAATTAAAATTATTAAATGATTACAACGCATGGAGAAGCTCGTGGTCAGCTAACACGACCATTTGGTGGTCCACACCCAACGACACTATATTACTGAATCAAAATATCGTCCTTTCGAGCGACTGTAAGCAGGCATGTTCTTCTTCGGCTGCCGTGTCTCAAGTATGGCGTAATTCGGGAGGTGGCACCCTCATAATTGGGGCACTTTGGATTAGATATTAAATTACCAGCGATCTCAGCGGCAGGACTAACCGCGAGGGAAGTGTTTAATAGTCGAAGCCATTGTAGTCCCGTGTCACTAACCGTAGTTAGAAAGAGCGCGTGCTAGCAACTTTAAATATAAGCCCTGCTACAGGTCATTCAAAGTGACAACCATGTTCCTGCAACCTTAACATCATGATGATGGTGTTGATTGACCTAGAGATGCTCTCTAGTAAATGTTAACTACAATTATATGGGATTGGAGGATTCCTTACATCCTACCATTTATCGTCTTTATGACGCAACGATATTCCTTCCTGAATGGGGAGACCAACCAGTGGTATGAATCTCACACTGGAAAGCGATGGTTGGAGCTTGCCAGATTCCGAAACCCTTTCATTAAAGAATGGGTTACTAAATTCCTTTAGCCTAATGGTTTACAAATTCGCTAGTCAATATAGTGAAACCTACCTAACCCAAGTTAATATAATTCCTTATCATTAACTGATTCCTATATAAATTTCATTAGCTTCTTAACATTTAGAGAATCCATGTTAGCGTATGTATTTATTTAATCTATCTTTCAGTTTAGCACAAAGCATTACGTACCTCTATAAAGAACTAAAGGGTTACTAATAAACGCAACGTAGAGTACTGCCACTATTAGACGATCACAATGCCAATAAAATACTTCTTAAATTGTATTAAGAAAATTATGTACATGCTCTTATATATATAATTATTATAAGTATGCAAGTATGTATGTGTGAGGGAAGGAAGGTGTTATGGGATAATTTACATTTAGACATTCGTAGAGCTGAGTCTTTTCGTAGTGTTGTAGTCTAAGTCAGCTACAAAAAACATTATTCATTCATATATTCAAACATCATATTTATTTTATAAAGGGGGGGAGCGTTACAAGGCGATCTTCAATTTCAAAGACAAGCGGAATCGTAACTTTACATTACAATACACTATAAAATTATTTATTTCTTGTTTACATTGCATTCTTGTTTTCTTTTTTAGTTATGTTATGTTTACAAAAAATGCAAATGTAACAAGAAATATGAACGAACTAAACAAAGTAGCAAGAATCCTGAAATTTACAAATACGCCTATGCTTACTGGCTGAATTTACAAATGAACAGTTCAAATTACTAAACACAATACCGTACACAAAGTCAATAGTAGCGAGGATCATTTACAGTTCCACAGTCATATATAATCTAATATTAATAATCCTATATAATCTAAAATTGTAGAACTTATATCACCATTATCATTATTCCCTACAAGCGCCCACTGTTTGACATAAGTCTGCCCTCCGAATCCATCCATTGCCAGTCGCTCTCAGGTTATCGACCATCAAGAAAGCGGTCTACCTATGTGGTCTCCACTCCAAGACTTGTTTACTCCAACGCCCATCCGTTACACAACAGATACTGACAGAATTTGTATATTCACTTAATAAATAAATGTTTTTTTTATTAAGTTAATTATCAATTCTTTTACTTCAGTTCAAAGCGAATGCCTATTGAGTACAGCTACTCTGACTTATATTCTTATATGGGCTTAGTGAAAAACCTCATAATAATGGCCTTGTTGTTTAAAAGAAATTCCTGCCTATACAACTCTATATACTCTCACCCCTTATTGTACCAATGTTAGTATAGCATCTCTTATGTTGCTTGTGTTTTAAGCCTGTCAACTGTCGTAATTAAAAAACATATATCTTATTATGTTGTTTTTTTTTCTATATAGCCCGATTTATAGCCAGTCAGATGTTTTTTCGGCTAGCCTTTAATGCTAATGTGACCATTACGTTTTAAGTTTTTTGAATGATTTACCTAAATCATTTCTTCTGTAAGTGAAGGAAAAATACATCCACCAAATCGATCTATTAATCATAAAAAAAAAACGCTTAAGAAATTCTGGCAACTAAAAAACATATCAAGGAATTTACGTTTGTCCGTAATCCATTTCATGCCGTTATCTATCCACCTCGTGTTCATCTTCAAAATTGGGAAATTCCATCCCCGGCTCGGCTAGATTTATGAAACACGCTCCAATGGCTGTATCAGGCAGGATAAAATATATAACAATAGCTGTAACTTGTCAACTTAACCCATCAATATCAAGGGACGTAGATAAACGATCCTCTCGTGTATTTATTCAGCTTTCTGCTACATATGTAGACTATCCCTTGTAAACACTATGCTCTATACTTAATTAAAGATTCTTGATAAATGATGTTGTTGAAGATATTCTCAGTTATAGTATAGGTGTGTACATTTGGTAACTATTTCTATGATATATTATTATTACTTAGCAGTTTTGTTCTAATGGGACATATAACTGTATGGCTACTGTAAAGGCCCGTCGGAAGTTCGAATCTCGGTTAATTTGCATTTTCATGTTTCGATTAGAAATAATCATTTTGCTATACTATAAATAAATAATAAATAGAAATAAGAAGAACTCTATTTTCCCAATATAGCACACTTTTTAAACAAAAAAGAAAACATCACTCAAAAGAAGAAAAAAAAAAATTTAAATTTCATGTTAAGTGATCTGTAAAATCATAGCTAATTTTCAGTCAACCCTGAGAATACGACATATAATAGTCATCATGAGATACAACATTATAATATGATTATTGTGCCGAGCCAACATAATAAATTTAGTATGACTTCATAGTTGCAGTACAGTTAATCTTACTACAAAAATTTATTCACTTCAGTATTAAGTTAAGTCCAATTTTCATTTACACCCCAACACCGAGACGACAACAAGACAAGAGCAGTTATTACAAAACAGATTGTCGTTTTATTCAGAACTAAAGTATTTAATAAACGCTAATATAACATAGCTGAAATATCAGTTATTTCTCTCAGAATGATATCAGATCTCCGACTTAGTCATTTAGAGGAGCAATGAACGAAGCGTGATATGTATGCAAAACTTAAGAGTAGGTTATTCAAATTCAGCTCATCAATCATTTTCAGATATGGAATAGGTGCCGACGTATCACACATCAAAGGAACGCATACCTTTCACGTTCGCATGAGTTTTTTTTAATTTAACCCAAAAATCTTATGTGAGTCGAAAATGGGATCATTTTTTACAGATACTTAGTGGATCAAAATTAAAAGAGCCCAATAGAGGACGCTCGCTGTGCTGCTTTACTTTGCAATTTTGTATTTTGTTTGTCATTTTTATTGTTTTTATATTTGTTATAACCATCGATGGTAATAACAATTGACTTAGAAAAACTAAAAAACTACATATAAATTTTAATCATTAGAGTTTTAAATATTTGCATCAGTGCGACGAGTTTACAGTAACACTTAAAGATACCTAGGCATGTGATTTCAGATTATAAAACACCCAGAAAATTTATTTGATGTGTATTATAATTATAATTACGCGTTTATTTTTATGGTAAAAAATCCTTTTCGCATATATAATAAGCCTCTCGTGGGCATTGTATCAAAATAGGTATGAAATTTACACTAGGAGGCTTAATAGGTTTATCGGAAAATCACCTGACCGTACTTGCTCAACCCGTTGTATTAATTGTGTTGAATTGCTAAAACTTTGAACTCTATCAAAACTAGATTTTTATTAAAAATAAATTGCTAAATTTACTTCTAGGGATAACACATTATTTTACATAGTACATTATGCATAGTACAGTCAGTTACGTATAGTCACATTGTGGCCCACTGATAAGTACAGATCTCATTTTAATGGGAAGAGATATCACTATGATAAACCTCCGCCTAATGCCAATACTTCATGTATCTAAAACTTAGATATATGAAGTCTTGCCACATCTAAGATATATATGCAGATTTTCTCACTATGATTTTCTTCACAGTTAAAGCAAGTTAGCAAATCACTATTTTGAATTAAACATGATTTAACAATGTGAAGCTTTTACTTGCGCTATAAAGACACTTTTTATTTATATAATAATAATAATATATTAAAACAGTATTAATATAATTCATCTGAATAATTATTATAATACACCTACGTGAAGTAACTTATATATTATATTATTATGAACTTGTAAACTTACTTTATGTATTCAATAAATAATATTTATATAAATATTTAAAATGTCTACGAAAACATTTTTTATGTTCGTTTCGACAGTTTTTTTAGTCGAAAGTTTTAGTGGTTTCATTATACCTCGATATTGAAAATTCCCACAGTGAAAAGGGTTTATTAATTAGTGAGTGTAAAATTCCAATATCGTCTACCAACTATGAGAGAATTCGTGATGGTTCCTTGAATTTTTTATAGCAACCGTCAAATGGGATTTTGTAAGGATTTATAGTAAATTTTAAATGTACATATAAATAATTCTTCGTCCACAGCTTAGTGACGGTGGAGAAGGTTTAGTGGATTATACGATGGACTGCGTTGATAACAATAATAATAGCTAGACGTAACGATATTAAGGGAATCTTAAAAAAATAACAATTTAATAGTAATTTAATAGTTTAGTAAGATAGCAACAATTTAAAGCCTCCTCTACACATCAACAGATGTATCTGCAGACGTCATCTGCGGATGGGTCCGCCGACGTGTAGAGGGGGTGATTTGCGCGTCTGTGGTAGGTATTTAACGTCAGCAGATGCATCCGCCTCGAATCCGATTGTTGTCGGTTTTTGTGGCACGCATCAAAGGGTTTCAGCGCGAACGTCCGGCGTCTATCCACATTCCACACATCTACCGACGAATCAGTTTGATCGGAGTTGCGATTGAGAGTGCACGCGTGCTTCTTGTGGTTTAATTCTCGTACCTACTTGGCGCATCATTGTAGAAACGCTCGAAATTACTAACGATATGACCACCGAGGAAACTTTTAGGTTTATTGAAATATATCAAGCTGAAAACTCTCTGTGGAATCCTAAAAAATAAATATCACAAAAATAAAAATGATATAAATATACTATTAATTAATATAATATTTAACTAAGTACCTATTTTAATTAATTTGTTCTATTGAGACTACTGTAAATGGATTCTGTAAAACTAATTGGACATCTAGCCTACCTAAAATGCCTACATGACTTTATGACGATGATGATTATATTTATCATTTCAAATTAATTAGATTAAATAAATAAATAAATAGCTGCGGTAGCTACGGTCTCAATATCCATTTTTTAAAGTTAATGTGCGAGTGCGAGTTTCGTTTGTCAAGAATGAACATAGACTCGTGGAAATCGTTTATCTGCGGATGCATCTGCCAGAGTCCGCGGACGCATCTGTTGATGTGTAGAGAAGGCATAAGGTTCTTAAAGAAAGTCCTTGCATTTGACATTTATTTGACATAAATCCATACCTAGTCCCATTGAGAGGAAATTCCCATGTGTCCATATTTGGATGTATAGGGTACATAAGAAAATTAATGTAAGGAAAACATTATTCTGAAGTAAGTTTGTTTTACTGTAATCTCCGGAACGACTGAACTTATTTAGAAAATTCTTTAACTATTTGAAAGGTCCTTATTTTCAGATGATAGGCTCTGTTACATTTGTAATAGAACAATGTCGAGATGTGTCACTCTAGTGTAAAATTTAAATGACGTACAAATGTAGTAAATTTACATAAATTGGATTTTTTATTGTCAAAAACTATAGCTATAAATTTGAAATTTGTAAAAAATTTGTTAGATTTTCAATGCTAACTAATTCAAGCAGAATTAACGACCCTTAAACGACATATGTTATGTTATTTTTACAAATGGTTTAGTGTTTGATAATAGATTCGAATTGTCTATTGTTCATAATAAACAATCCGTAACTAGTCGAACTAAAATTACATTTATTAATTTCGTTCAAAAATGTAGTCAGATGGCTAAGAATGTTCTGATTGTATTATAGTTAGTGCAGGCAGAGGAACTAGAAAAATGATTCTTTTTTGCCAGTCGGCGATATGGATAGTATAACTTCATATTTTAAATAAACTAAGCTTCACTCGAAAAAGGAATTATTAACAAATATAATAGATACTACTCAATTGTTTTACATTTTGGTTTTTTTATTTATAATTATCATTCTTAGCTTTTAAATATGCGATTTCTTACAAAGAAGAAAGAGCTTAAAAAGGATTTACATTTTTCTGTTTTCAAAATTCAAGCAAAATAATGGGGCTCCGCATAAGATTCGCTTATATTAAGCAGACTCTTCATCGCGTCAATGGAGAGGCTCAGCAGTGTTTGTTGAAAAATATTAGTTGTCTGCATAACTAAGTAATATTTTTCAACAAACACCGTCAATGTCATATCCGACTCAGAGCCGCTGAGCTCCTCGATCAGTTGATTTTACTGATTGATGAGGTGGGGCATGTCAAGCCACCTGTCTTACTCTATTCTCCAATCCGTACAGTAATAATATAGTTTCTATACATTTATATTGATATCAATTATATAGCAGTATATGGCTTTGAAATTGAATGAATTGTATAAGAACATTCCAGACCATGGATACATACAATACGAAGTCGCAGTCACAAAACCCAATCCTAAACAAATAACAATTTATTGTTTCACATTAGTCACAGGTGCGGTTTTATTTCACATTATAAAAAATAATAAACTTCTAACAGATGTCTTCCCTCTAATAATACACGCTTATTCAGAAATAGTCTTGTTACGTACGACAAGCGTTAATATAGATCTTTATAGCTTCAGTTACACCTCACTTCTGACATTACAGTAATATTTGTTATTTGTTCTTTTTTCCTTAGTATTTCAATTTGGTTTAAGAATTGTGTGAATTTTCTATGTTCATTATGAGAAGCATCGTAGAGACAGTAAAATCTACTAAATACATTTGATTTAATTTTACTAAATGCAGTTTGACATACTGCATTTCGCAGTCTCAAATTGTACAGCCCGTCTGACGGCAATAACCACCCCCTTACAGAACTGCATGTGTGTTGCTGTGTTTCAGTAAGTGAATTACCGATGCCGGGATGATGAAGTCAATTTATCTTTAGCCTTATCCTACTAAGGTAGGCGCGAGTGCACTTGCAGCACTTATTGTTGTGCTTGTGTCAATAGGATACATATAATCAAGTGGACCGTTAAGTGCCTAATTCTTAACTAACAGTGATGCTGTGGATGTCATGTTGTGATCGTTTTTTTAAAGTTTCAATCATTTTTAAAATACAATGCGAGAATGATTTTTTAATTCATATAATAGTTACTCATTTTAGTCGAAAATTGTTAAATAGATTAAATTGTTCATAATAATCGGTTTTTTCAGAAAATCTGTAAAAAATCTACGGATCTTAAGAAAAACGCAATAAAGTAACCGAACTCTACTGTATAATTCGTTAAGATGGTTTTATTTTATTACCTTTACTGACAAATTTTAAGAACAAAAAACTTTTTGCACTGAAGAAATCTAGGTATAGCTTAGGAGTTGTAGTGGAGTGCAAGGTTTATCTCGAAGTAGAATGTTAATCTTAACATCTTATAGCAGTTGTTTTTAGGTTGAACATGACATCCCTTCGTTTGTGTAATTGTTAATGTTTCACGTTAGTGTTAATAGGCTAGTTTAAACTGTAATCTATTCGGCATTAAATATTATCATATTAATATAATATATTAGGTTCTCTTTGTAACCCTTTCATCAAATGTTTCCAAGTTCGATTGCTGTGCTCGCACGTATGGCATTAGTATCTCATACTACAGACTTCGTTCGGAGATGAATATACCGTATCTTCAATTCTAAAAACAAATTCTCCTTTTACTCCGATAAAAAATTTCTAACTTTAAGTATTTCATAGTCCACTCCAAAGCAGAATACTTTAGAAGTTGGTAAATCGTTATTGGTATGTGAAAATATCATGTTATACATCTTTACATAGCAAATAAAAAAGCAACGGATTCTGATGTTTCATAATATTTTCACGGATTTGTTTTTATATGTCTATAATAAAACCTAATTAAGTTTTTTTTTCCTGAGCGAAGCTGAGAGCAATCACTAGTATATTGTAAATCATTGAACCCTATAGTTTTGTAGGTATATTTGATCTGCACGAATTTTGTCATACACACTAATCGCGATTATCCAACGAAAGTCAATTTACTTAGGTCCTGCGGTTGTTGACTTTAATTCTGTTCAACACTGACCCTATGATGGTTAATTAACCGGAATGTTTATCAATGTAAATTGTCGCCATGTACTTTATACGGGTCAACGGTTACAGGTACCTATATTAAAAACTAATTTTCAACCTTATCAACATTAGAAGAACAACAAATTTTCAATGTCTATATAATCGAAAGATTAAGAAAACAAAAGCTAAACTTGAAAATTAACTAAATTCTTTAATGCAGTATTATAGATTAGCAGTATCTAGTCATGTAGCGAGTGCATCCAGAAGATTCACTCGAACTTTGAAAAGATTTGGGTTAATATGAGCTCTGTATAGATATATAATAGTATTTATACAGTACGTAGTAAGTATATCTATACAGTACTATAGATAATTGAACTTTAAAGGGACGATTAATTATTCGAAATTGACATACATATCTTAATTCCGAATAATTATGACATAATAATAAGATATTACTATCATATAAGTAATTGCATAGTCGAAAGTATACGTGAGTGTTAACAAAAGGGTTACTTATTATAATTATTCTGTAATCGGAATAATTAAGTACGGTATATACTTATTTATATCTGTATGTAAAAGAATAATTCAGTAATCTGAACATTGTGTCGTTAAATGAGTCTCTAATGAGTGTTTACACCAATGTTACATAAAATGAAAAATTATATTATATTAATAAATAAAAAAGTAACGAAATTGCTGGTCAATTGGTTAAGGAGCAATCCGTTTGATTGTATCAGCATTCGATTCCTGGCAAGTCAACTGTTGAAGCAAACCTTTCAAAGTCGCGTAGTTACGCTGGGTCTAGTGGAAATTGGGACCGTAATCGACGACCGTAATGCAAAATAGTACGATTAGCGTGTTTGTCTGCATATACTTATATAGTCTTTGGTTTGTCTGCCGAATATTACTCTTATTCTGTTATATTTCTTACTTATTTATAAAAGATGACGTGATTATGGTGACTATGAAATCATGTAACATGTGAAACGTGACTTCAAAACGTGAACCAATGACTCAATTGCAATTGTAAATTCCTACGCTAATTTTGTTACATACTCGTCACCGCCCCGAATAAAGTTTACCGTCTGAATGTGATTGCAATTTCGATCTGGCATAGAAAATTCCTGAAATAGGTAAAGAAAAAAAAAACACTTCTGTTCAGTATTTTTTTGTGAACCGATTTTCTTATTTTTTGTTTTAAGCTATCGACGAGCTTTTTTTTCCACACTGGAAGAAATTATGGTCGAATTCTTACCAGTAAACGATCTAATTAACATAACAAAAAAATAAACTTACAATTCCGGTTAACCACTTATTGATCTTATGAATGTGAGGTTTTTTTTTATATTAATGTCCACAGACAGGCTGATGGTCAACTTGTTGGTAAAGGTGGCTACCGTCGCCTATAACACAAGCAATGCCATAGTTGCAGCAAGTGCGCTGCCAACTATAGAAGGATAAAGGATAAGGTATAAGGAAGGGATGGGGTAATGGGATTTGGCATCCCTTACTCACTTGCTGAAACACAACAGCACATATGCTGCAATTACACGGTATTATTCTGTAAGGGTATGGTTACTGTCGCCAGATGAGCTGCCCAAATGACTGCGAAACGCAGTGTACCTTGTCACTACTTTCCAAATCCAGAGGAGAGTAAACTTTGAAAAGTTAATTTCCAAAGTTGACCACGCCGAGAATCAAACCGGAGGCTCCGGAGCCGTAGGCAAGCATCCTTACCACTCATCTAACGGGCTCGTCGACTGTTACGCTTTCATGCTTTAACTACTCAACCGATCATCATGAAATTTTGCATACGTTATCAGTGGTAGAGAAAAGGTACCTTTCATCCAGAAAAAAATGTACTGTTTCCGAGGACGTGGGCAAACGTCAATAATATGTTATTAAATTAAAAAAACATCCATCACGCATTGTCTGAACATTAGATTAATTGCTGTTTTTTCTTGTTACAGTTGCTGAAGCGAGAATGGGTCCCTGGAGAATATTCACGCTCGTTTACTTAACTACAGTTCTAGTCGATGCCAAATTGTACCAGAGACGCGAAGTAACTACAAACGTTTGCGATCCGGTCTATAATAATACAAACAAAGTACATTGCTCCTGCGAAAACGACATTCGTGAACCTGACAGAATCAAAGCAGCAGATTGCTATTTGAGCGTTGAAGCTGTTACCTCTGATGACCCAATTTGGAACGCATTTAAGTATACGAAAAACATAAATAAATTAGTGTTGACTAGCGCAAAGGGAATAGTCTTTAACTATATACCGACCAATGCTATAAAAAGTATTGAAAGTTTAAAACGGCTCGATGTCAAATACAATAACATACGAAGCATTGAACCATTCGCATTTGCTAATCTTAGTTCTGTTGAGGAGATAACATTAAGAGATAACCAGATTGTTGTGTTAAGAGTTAACGCTTTCGCTCATCATCCAGACTTGACAACGATTAATTTGGATAAAAATAACATCGTCGAGATAAACAGAGATGTATTTATAGACCTGCCATCTTTAGATAAGCTTTACTTGACTGCTAACAACATCACCACAATACACGATAGAGCGTTTATACATTTGATCAATTTAAAAGAACTAGAAATCAGCACAAATAATTTATTTAGTTTGAACAGTGAGACGTTTTCTGGATTGAAGAAACTACAGAGATTGGATTTGAGTAGCAATAGTTTAGAAGTCATTGGTGATAACACCTTTTTGCCGCTTATTAATTTAATTTCGTTAGATCTCAGCGGTAATAAAATTCAAATGTTGGACAACAAAGCGTTTCATGGACTAAGTAAATTGGAATTTCTATCTCTATCACATAATAGTTTATCAAATATTGACAATTTAAAAGTTTTTGATGGACTAAAGGCGCTTGTATCGTTGAGCTTAAAAGCCAATCAGCTAAAGGAACTGAAAGTTGAAGTTATGGCTCCCATTGTGAAAAACTTTAACAATGAACCAAGCTATTTGGATGTTGAAGGTTTGTATTTTTTAATTTTATTTTCTTAATTTTAAGATGTATATACCTTGGGTTTTGAGATATATAACAGCAATAACGGAATAAGAACCTGCGGCTAGTCCTTAGGCGGCAAGTTCGTTAGAGAATTGAAACCCGAGACTAGACAATATTGTAAGATATAGAGTTAGTATGTTGATTCATTAGTATGAAAATCAATGCAGTTAAATTCACATATAAACGCATAATTATACATGGCGATAGTATGATATGGTATCTTTATTTAAACCATACGAGCTCAAACAGTTAAGGGTATACTTATTATCCGACGAGTGCTGATACTAAAATTTGCCTACGATTGTAACCCAAGTTCTTTACCCTGATCACATGCTTCTGTTAAAAGTTTATAATGTTCTGGTTAAAATTATTGAAAACACTGCTAAAATACTACATTCGCAAATATTTACCAAGCCACCATAGAGATATGCTATGTATAACAGCATATACGGCAATTGATTGATATCGCCACCTACTGCCGATCTGATCTATTACGAGTACTAAGACGGTTGTATTGTCTAATTTATATAACAGGTACTGAAAAGTAAAAAATGTTACTTGCTACAATAACATAATATTATCTCTGTTTCAGATAACTACTTTCCCTGCGATTGTCGTCTGGAATGGCTTGTCTCTCTAATGAACAAGATCGAGAACAAACGTCTGAAACTGGCATTGGAAAATTTCAAATGCATTCCGAGCATTGAATTGAGGGATTTGTGGAACAAAACTGTTGACTCGGTTAAGAGTACACAGCAGGTTGAAGACGAAAACACAGCAGACAATGACTACGAATACTATGACGATACACAGTTAGATGGAAAACTATTCTACATAGACGTCAGGGATTTGTTGAACTGCACTCCTCCAAACGAAAATAAATCTACTACAGCGAAAACTGTAGAAAACACCATATCTAAAATAGCACATCCGGCTGATGTTACGACACCGAAAGCCTCACAAGATGCAATCAAACAACAAAACAGTAAACCAAAAGTTGACGTAAGTGAAAAAAGAGATCCATATACTACCACTCGTTTAGCAACTGTGTCGGCTAAACCACTGAATAAGAAGAGTTATGAAGACATGGCATCTGATGAAGCAGTACCAGATAAAATCAAAGCTCACAGAAGTATTCAAGAGGTTAAAGAAACGCCCAAGTTTAATTCTAACTACGGACACAAAAGTTTAGGATGTATACCAATGATTATATCTGTAATTTTATTAAGTTTTACGTTATTTTAAGTATTTATATTATAATAATTAGTAATAGTTTAATATTAGTCATATTGTTAATTTAAATTCTCAACAGTCATTAAAGTAATAATAATAAAATTGTATGTCTGGTCATTTGTACTTTCATTTACATTAAAAAGACTGATGCGTGCTTAGCTGCTTAGTTTATTTTTGAATTACTAGCTTTTGTCCGCGTCCATCGGGAACATTACTTATTTTCTGGATAAAAAGTAGCCTATGTCCTTTTCTGTAACCCTGACAAAATATCTGAAAAATTTCACGATGATCGGTTGAGTAATTAAGGCGTGAAAGCGTAATAACAAACAAAACGCCGAAGTAGCCTTTTTCGATATACTGTATTTTTAATAGAAGCCACTTTGAAGAAATTTACCTACTTAATTCGCACAGATAGGGTGTGGTTGGTTGTGTAGAAACAAAAACATAAAAAACTGACAGGTTTTTTTAAACAGAGTTACGGATAGCTCTTTGATAACAGCCTCAAAAAAAAAAGATTATCATTGTCCCCTTTTTTTTATCCTAGTCGAAAGTGCACCAATATCCTCTAAGCGTTCCTGCATATCAGCCTGTATATTATGCCATAAAAGAAAAAAACAATTATAATGTCGACCTCAATTATTTGAATATCGAAACTGTTATAATGTTACTACTGTCGCCATCTTTACACTTTTGAGCATATGATTTCACTATGCCTCTAACGCCATCTTTATGTTCATCAGAAAAACCATATGAAATTCTGAAAGTTCTCTAGTTATAATATTACTACTGGCGCCATCTTTGTATTTGTTAAAAAATCAATATTTAATTCTAATAATACGAACAGTCACGTTTCTACTGGCGCTGTCTTTGTATTGAATAGAAAAACCATAGGTCATGTAAGAATTCTGAGTTTAGGTACGATTTTCAATCTCCGAAGCCTCTCAAGAAAATTTCTGTTGTATGTTGGCGCCAGATTCATTAATATTTAATATTATTAAAAATATAATTTATATTAGTGGAGATAAATTAACAACTTTAGTACGTCTCACAAATCTTAAACAAGGCGTAGCAGTTAGTTATAACTCTAATAGATGGCGTCATTTTCCTCTTTTGTATAATGGTTTTTTCCTCTTTTGTATAATGGGAAAATTCGTAAATATGGATAATCTACGAATTTTCCCTTTGCAATGTTAAACAAAAATGTATGTTTGGCTTACGAAGATCAGTGACGATTTGATTTTCTAAGAACAATAGGCATAAGCATATCTTTGAAGACTTACAAAAAATTTTCTGTTAAATTGTAACAAACACTATGTGGAAGTAAATTTTGAAGATGCATTGTTTTCTTTTAACATTTACTTAGGTATTTTTTTATTTTCATTTAAAAAAAAAAGCATTTTTCATATACTTGCAATTTTTTTCTACACTATTAAATAGATTTTAAGTTATAAAATAATATCCTGTCGCATTGTCAAAAAAAATAAACAAAAACTTGTTTTAATGGCGAACATAAATTTAACTAGATTTTGATAAAAATGAAATATATACATTCATTGTAAAATACGTTTGTGTTGTCCGAGCGACATGTATCAAAATGTTAACCGCGGGAAATTGAACTTCAACATGAGATTTAAGAGTATCATAAAATGTGAACATGTAACCAAAACAGATGTAACCAGCCAAATAAAATATTTTGTGGAAAGTATAAGTAGTAGGTATGCAATCATGGACTAAAACGGAATGAGGACACACACAGTATTTCAAATCATCTGTTAATTAAACTTTCAATTTTTAGTAGGTAGTTATAGAGCATAATTCTATTAGCAATAAATTGGGCCGCCGGTCTGGCGGCAGTAACCACCACCTTACAGTAAAATACAATATGTACAAATACATTAAATGAGTAAAAAACTGTCAGAGGTCACTTTTCCAACCCCTTCTAATATATATTCCTTATATTTCCTTCCTATTAACCATCAAATGGACCGTCAGTTCTCTTGTGGAACTTTACCTTAAGAAAACAATAAGGGTAATCAATAAATTTATTTTCAAATAAAACTTAAACGTCAGCATGAAATATTTATTTATTGAAAGTAATATAAAAAATTAAACATTTATGAAATATTAGCATAAATTTAAACATGTATCCGCCACCTTAAATTATTAATTTATTATAAAACTTAACTATTAATTATATTATTAATTAATAATAATTTGTTTAACATCCATTTCACATATGAACGGGTTTCTATTAAAACACAATGTTTTAAACAAACTATATTCTGAATTGTATCTATCGCTTTGAGTAACACTTAAACATTCTTCAACGTTATTGCCGTCACTATTTTCTTGAGCAGAGGGAACATTTAAATCGTTAAAATCTAAAATTCTGCGACCTGAAATATTTTTTAGTGTAAATTAAATACTTTGGAGACTTTCTTGTACGCTAGACTTTCTGTGTTCATTTATAACAGAAGCGGCTGACATAAAAATTGCAAAATGTCCAATGATTCAAATAATATTAAATATATACTTGTTTTTAATCCTACCAAGGTTGCAACGCCTGTCTTAAAGGAAACGGTACTTAGTCGCTTACCATCGAGTAAACTGTCATCCTGTCTGACGACCTTAACATTAAAAAAGCAATGCAAAATCTTCCATGCACAAATATTAAGAAATTATAATTTATACATAAAATGAGATAAATGTTTAAAAAATTATAAATACCTTTAACGCTGTAGTAGCCTTCGCTGATACCTAATTTTCGGATTCCTATGAAATATAACTTATTCTGGTCTCTTTCGGGGAAATTTGAAAGAATATCTCTAACACTTTTATTGTCAATAACGGCCAAAGCACCTCCTTCCATAAAGCATGTCTTTACCGCTTCGTTCCATGTTTTTTCTCTTTTGTGAAATTTATAACATTTATCGTAGTTTCGCATATACGTGTATCCTGTTTAAAAATGCATTATTTATATATTAACCAATTAACAGCAGATTTCTATGGTTATATTACATAACTCTACATTATAATATTATATTATATAAAAAATTTAAAGAGTTTGAATTCATATTAATTTCAGTTAAAGTTATAAAATTATTGTTCTCAAAATGTGTATAATATTTTTAATCTTCTTATCTTATATATAAAATTCTCATGTCACAGTGTTTGTAACAAAACTCCTCCGAAACGGCTTGAACGGTTTTTATGATTTTTTTTGTGTATATTCGGTAGGTTGTAAACTATTTTTTATACCCCAAATATTTTTTTTTGGCAAAACAACGTTTGCGGTGTCAGCTAGTATTATATATATTCTTGATCATATGTTATGAAATCGGTTTACCGTTTTCTAATAAATAAATAATAAAGGAAAATACTAACCTTTATCAAAAGTAGGGCAATCTGAATGGACCACTCTTTTGCACACAAATGGCTTACTGATTTCCTGATCACATTTTTCTGACCGTAAAGCTCCATTGTTTATGTTCATAACAATACACTTATGTTCAGCTAAAGGAATATTTTCTTCAATCAGTAAGGGAATTGGTGTTGGTTTGCCTGTGTAAGAATTACAATAAAACCTTGAAAAATAGCCTCATGGTCTGAGTTCTCTGAGTAACTTGAAAGCCCGCCTGGTGGCAGTAACCACTCCCTTACAGAAGACTACCGCAAAGTAACAGCATATGACTTGTGTGTGTCTTTTGGTGAGTGATTAACGAATGCCAGAGCCCATTTCCCTCTCCCATCATAATGGTGTTGCTAGTGTTAATAGGTGACGGTGGCCACCTACCATCAAGTGTACCGTCCGGCTTGCCTGCTTAGTTTTACTTAAAAAACTAGCAACTGTAAATATTTACAAAAATTTGAACAAAAATTTAAAACCTGCAAGTTGAATAGTTCACAAGTCCTCGTGCTTACATCGGTGTTAGTTTTTTTTTTTTTTTTTTTTTTTTTTTCCAATCATAAAAACTGCCATCAGTCATTTGTGACTATAATCAGTTCGGATGTATTAATAGGGAAGTTGGGTTTCGGAGGCCATTGCCTCAGCCAACCCTTATTTTAACGCTATTTGCTTTCGTTTCAGTCTTCTCACGGCTTGAGAGGAATGAAGCAATTTAACAGCCAAAGGATTTGGGTGTATGGCTAAGCGCTCGGCGTAGCGTCTAGTGTATTCCTTGACTTCCTCCTTTACGGTAGGCATTTCCAGGTAACCATGTATCTCGTCATTGCGAGCAAACCAAGGTGCAATTACTATTGTCCGCAAGATTGCATTTTGCGCTCTTTGCAGACACATTATGTTGCTGTCACTGGCAATCCCCCACAGTTGGATGCCGTAGGTCCATACGGGTTTGATAACTGCGTTGTACAACAGTAATTTGTTCTCCAGAGACAGAATAGAATTCCGTTTCATTAACCAGTATAGGTTTTTGAATTTCAGATTGACCTCGTTGCGTTTGTGCTTTATATGGGTCTGCCAAGTAAGGCGACGATCCAGATGGAACCCTAGGTACTTGATAGACTCGCAATGTGGCAGGATATCATTGCCCAGTCGGACTGGGGGGCAGTTTCCCCTTCTCAGGCTGAACGTGATATGATTCGATTTCTGGGCGCTGGCTTTAATCCGCCATTTCACCAGCCAACAGAAAGTGCTGTTCAGTACCTGCTGCAACCGCTCACTAGCCAGTTCAGCCGAGTCGTGACAGGATAGGTAGGCGATGTCGTCCGCGTAGGTGGCGACGGTCACATTATCTGATGTGGGCAAGTCGTAGGTAAATATGTTGTAAAGAGTAGGGCCAATCACTGAACCCTGCGGTACTCCAGCCTTGATATTGTAGAAGCCTGATCTAGCATCGCCATGTCTAACCTGGTAAATTCTTTCGGCTAAGTACGAGGCCAGGATGTTGAAGAAGGAGTGGGGTAACAATTGTTTTATTTTGCAAAGCAGGCCCTTATGCCAGACGCGGTCAAACGCCTGTTGCACGTCCAAGAAGGCTGCCGAACAGTATTGTTTCAGTTCAAAGCACTGTCGTATTACGTCGTGAACTCGATGAACTTGTTCAATGGTGGAGTGGGATTTTCTGAATCCAAACTGGTGCGATGGTATGATGTTACAGTCATCCATTTGGGATTTCAAACGAACTAGGAATATTCTTTCCCAGAGTTTCGACAGCACAGGAGTTAAACTGATAGGGCGGTAAGACGTTATATCCTGTGCAGGTTTACCAGGCTTGTGTATCATAATAATCTGTGAGACCTTCCAAGGTGCGGGGAAGCTACATGTTCTGAAGATCGCATTAAACAAACAGGTCAGGAACGTGATGGATTTCTTTGGAAGTTCCTTGAGCAGTTTCGGGGTAATCAGGTCATATCCTGGGGCTTTCCCAGAGTGCAAGGATCCAATCATGCGTGCAACTTCTCTGGGGGACGTCGGTCTTAGGGGCAGAGACATTTGTAGGTCCTGGCCCAATATCGAGTCCAGTTCGCAATCATCGCCATCGACATTGGCGTCGTTGGGTTGAAATACACGAGATAGATGAGAAGCAAAGGCTTCGGCCTTTTCACTGTCTGTTTTCGCCCAAGTAGTATCAGTTTTTATGGGAGGGCAGTGTTTCTGCGACTTGTCGACACTTCTGGATGCCTTCCACAGAGAGTAGTCATTCCGTCCAGTGGGTGACATTTGCTCTAACGTGGTTCTTAGTCTATGATTAGAGAACTCCCTGAGCATAGCTTTCAGTTCCCTTGCAGCACGATTAAATCTCGTCTTGTCGGCTGGGAGATGTGACTGATGCCAGTTTCTCCTAAGGCGACGCTTTTCTTCAAGCTTTAGTCTGATGTCCTTTGGCGTAACAAGATACTTGTGTGAGTCAGGTAGGCTAGGTGTATTTAGCCAGGCTGCAGTTTGGATCAAGTTTGTAATGTACAGGCAGGCCTGGTCCACATCAGCGCATGACTTCAATGGAGTACGTAGATTAATTTTGTCTTCCAAGTAAGTACGGAAGCCATCCCAGTCAGTCTTATAATTGTATAGTTTCTCCGATTTCTCCCTGTTAATCACTTCAGCACATATGTTGAGAATGACTGGAGTGTGGTCGGATGATCCGTCAAGACTCGACTCTATACTAGTGTACAGGTGACTGACTCCTTTTGCAATGTAAAAGTCAAGAAGATCGGGTATCCTTTTAGTGTCTGATGGCCAGTACGTGGGATGGCCCGATGACCATGTATGCAACTTCATTTTGTCAACGCAATCCTTGAGCACCCGGCCTCTGGTCACTGTGCAGCGGGAGCCCCAAAAAACGTGTTTCGCATTCCAATCGCCGCCCGCGATAAAGCGCGGACCAAGTGTCTGAAAGTAATTTATGTACATTTCTTCGGAAACTCGATGTTTCGGTGGACAGTAGACGGCGGAAAGAACTATAGGACCAGCACGGTCCTCCAGTCTTATCGACGTGGCTTGGAGGAAGTCAGCGGAATAAGCTACCAAGGGTGAGTGTTTCAGATTGGTCTTTATGACCACAGCTGATCCCGCATGGGCACCGCCGTCGGGATGAGGAGTACTATACACATGGTAGCCCTGGATTTGAAACGAGCTGCGTATGGTGGCATGAGTTTCAGATATGAGTGCTACATCGAGTTTGTTAGTTGAGAGTATGGTTGCAAGCTCCTGTATATTCGGCGAGAGACCGTTGATGTTCCATATCACCATCCGCAGCCCAATCATTTTGGAATTAATTTAGTAATTACTGTAGTCAATAGTCCCACAAGGGTACCTATCTGTTGAAGGAGAGTGTCGATTTTTTCACCTTGCTTTATCAGGAGTAGTTCTATTTTAGTTGGTTGTTGATTGTTTGATCCACTTGTTTGTCCAGAATAATGTTTTTCCAGTGGGTTGTAATTTCGTCCAGTCACCGCATCGGAATATGATCTTTGACTTGAAGTGCGTCCAAATCGGTGTTAGTTAAAAAAATCTTTATCTTATATTTATAAAATAATTTATACAATGAAAAATAGTAAAAAAATCTTAATAGCTACATAGAGTAAAGTTGAATATTGCAAACTGTTATACCATCAACTGTAGAAAACTCAGGTAATCCGAATGCATTATGGATGCCAACAAATATTTCCGTGTCATTGGGTTTTTCGGTAGCCATTTCAAAGAGTTGTTGAGCCACAGACCACTCATCTTTAGTTTTGGGATAGAATAGTTGGGCCTCTTCGTCGTCGCATGCTTCTAATGCAGAAGTCCACGATAACCCATTTACGTCCCAATGTAACTTATAGAACGCGTCGTAATCCATAAAATAATTATAGTCCCGTCTGATAAAATATTTTGCTGTGACTGCGGATATTCCTGGAAAATTTAATTATGTTAAACTAGCGCCCCGGTCCCGGCTTCGCACATTATAATTTTTTCTGGGAATTTTACATACACAAATCTTCCCCGTTTTTCGGAAAAAAATAGAAGAATAAAAATTAACAGTAAAAGTGCAATATTTTTGATACGAACAGTATTATAATGAGACAGCAATTCTTATGATATAGTATTGCTTACATACAATAAGGATATTTGCTTAAAAATAAAAGAAAGTTTTAATGTTAGATTAATGTTAGTACCATAATTTTGCAAATTAATAAAATCGTACTGTAAAAACACTTTGTTTACAACTTTTTTAATACTAATTTTCAAACCTAAAAATTAATAATAATTATTAAAATAAAATAAAAACTTACCGCATAACACGATAATTAATTTCGTAAGCATGTTGTTCTATCAAACTTCAAAACTATAATGTGTCGAAATGCTAACGAACACTATTTATATTATATTATTTTTGATGACTGAACTGTAATTGAGTATTGTTTTATGTACAGCATGATCCATTTATTTCATAAAAACTCTGAACATAGAAATAAATTTATGAAACACTCAAATTTTAAGGTGGCGTCAATAACGTTAAAAATAATTTCTAATGTTACCACTACTATTGAATTGAAGAGTCCATTAGATGAGTGGTTACGGTGCTTTGCGCTCTGTCTCAGGTGTCTCAGGGTTCGATTTCCAGCAGGAACAACTTTGGAAATGAACTTATCAAAGTTTGCTCAGGTCTGCATCCAGAAAGTAGAGGCAGGGCTCAGTGCGTTTCCGAGTCATTTGGGCACGCAGAACAACCCCTTTATAGAATACCACAGTGAGATAACAGCATGTGTGCTGTTGTGTTTCGGCGAGTGAGAGTGAGTAAGAGATTCCAGAGCCCAATTCCCTATCCCTTCTAAATCTCTGTCGGCAGCGCACTTGTAAAACTTGCATCGTTACTTGTGTTATAGGCGACGGTAGCCACCTACCATCAAGTGAACCGACAGCAGATCAAGAATCAAGAAACAAGAATCAAGAATTGAGCACAGAATCAAGAAGGTTTCCAGCTCGGACTGCTTGTGCGGGCATGGGGTAGCGGAAACCGTTCCGCATCTATTAGTGGACGTAATATCCATCGTACTATAAATATTGTATCGAATTTTTTTTATAAATCAAATTTTATATAAAAAAAAAAATTTTTTTTAAAGTGATGTACATAAGTGGTGACCTACAATGACGATATATAGCACTGCTTAGATCAATTCAAAGATGCCGCTGTTGGTTTTAAACTGAACAAATTAAATTAATTCCATTATTGAATATGAACAAATAAAGTACCAACAATAGTACCAATAGTGTTGTATTACCAACAATAGTACGTAAATGATATACATACCATGGTTGGTATATAAGTGTATGAGTAAAAACCTCTTGTGTATGAGATATTTTTGTGGCTATACTCGTATAACATGGCTATATCTATGAGGTTTTAAATTTCTAAAATGCTTGGAATTTTATTACAGAAGTTTATTCTGTAATATAAAAATAATATAATGTTAAAATGTTAAAATATAAACATACTGTATAATATTATGTTGTAGTCAGTCGCACACAACCTTTTGATGACTCCAATGCTCCATTTTAATAATTCCGAGAAATATATCGAGTTATGCTATCTACAATTGCGAACAATTCATGTCTTGTTGCTGCGTTAGCGGAATTTAAAAATATGTGTAGACGTTTAGATAACCAACATGTTTCAATGCATTCCCTTTATTATTTTTTAATATACCCACTATAGTTTTTCTTTAATAATTATATTATATCTTTTATGCTTATCATATGGGTGTCATATGCTGAAGAAATGAAGTAGTATTCAATACTACGTTGTAATCATAGTATACCCAGCAGTGTAGGGGACACTGCGGGGTTATGCCTGATTCGTACCGGCTAAAACCCAACGACTTTCTTGCCGTAGATGGGCGGGGTCGTGGGTACGTTATGACACGACATCGGTGCCCCGCCACGGCTATCCAGCCCCGGAAGGGCTACGTACCCTCGGCGTCAGAACCTCGGCGTACCCGAAAGTGCGACCCTGCGAATCACTATAGGTACAATGCAGATTTTGTATAATTTTGTACAGATTTTGCAAATACTATTAAATTTTTTGTACAAGCGTGAATTAAAGATCTAATGCATGGACTTGTCATTAGAGTTACTCTCAAAGTATCATATTTAAGCCCTGCAAATCACAAATAGCGGGGCAAGGGCTAAGCTAAAACATTTAGAAAAAATATAATATATAGGTAACTTATACGGAACTTTATATGTAATTTCAATTTAAATTTAGAAACAATAACTCATGTCTAAATGTGTCACACTAATTAATTAGACATTGTGCAATTGTTTAAATAATGTGCAGATTGTTTTCATTATTATATATAGCATATTGACCATCTAGCAACAATGTACTTAGGTCACAAACCTTGTTAAGAGCAATTTAGATAATGTTTATTTATGCATTATAATAAATTTATTTTTAGTTATAACTAAGGATTTCAATTGAGGAAGGGCACGTTGCATTTCGCAGTTTGGGCAGCCAGTCTGGCGGCAGTAACCACCCCCTTACAAAAGACCACCTATTCTTTCCCTTCCTAATCTCTATGGTTTATACTACTGTGGTCGGCAGTGCACTTACAGCACTGGTGGCGATACTTGTGTTATAGGCGATGGTATCCATCTGCCATCAAGTGGACCGTAAGTCTGTCTGTCGAGTTTAACATAAAAATAAATAAAAAACTAAATTGCAATTTATTAAAATAACATTATTCATTGATAGGTGTAAAGGTCAGAAACTGGAAACTATACGAATTACATTTATAGGTATTTATACATGTATACTAGCTGTTGCACGCGACTTCGTCCGCGTAACTTTATAAATTGGATCAAACTGCACACAGTGTGCAAGTTTTATTAAAATCGGTTCAGTAGTTTAGAAGTTCATCGGCGACAAACAACGTGACACGAAATTTTTATATATCTGTCTCTATATCTATAGACACTATTTATTTTTAATAGCACTATTTTAAATAATAATCATAAATTGTATTGTGTTTTTAACGTGGGTTCGTGTGAGATCCAATGTTAAAATTTAAATGTACCTAATATAAATATTTTCTTTCTTTCTTATTATTCCCGAATGAATTGTTATGTTTTATCAAACAAAATCTGTAATATTTCATATTAAGTAATGTAGAGAACTAAAAAAACAGTAAACAGTAAACAAGTAAAACAGTAACAGAATCAAATAATATTAATATAAAATGAAATGATAGTACCATATTGCCATTATGAACATAATGGGCTTTTGGTAAAATTCTTATTTACCTAGTATAATTTAAGGTGGCTTTCGGCGTCTGTCTGTCTTTACGTGAATTTATAAAGATTTTTTTACTATAATAAGCTTAATTACATTATATTTTTATGTCTGAATTTTATATTCTTCAATATTATTTAATTATTTTAAATTAAAATGATTTAAATATCTGCTAACTTCTCCTAAAACACCCAACTGATCGATTATGATGATTCGATGCGGTTTTTACCATGAGTTAGATAATATTTTCACGGAAATTTTAGGAAAGTTTATATTATACATATATAACAAAACCTAATTAGGTTTTTATTTAAGTAGAAAAAGAAAAAAATATTTTGCAAACAAGTCGCTGAAACTGTCCGCGTCTGTCTGTTTTTCCGCTGACTACTTCTAAACCAGCCAACGGATTTTGATACTGTTTTCACTAATTGAAAGAGGGATAAACGAGGAAGATTAAAAGAGGGTAAACGAGGTAGTATACCGGCGAAAGCAGGTAGTAATATATAAAGAAGTTACAATGAGTAAGTAACAAAGTATCGTTTTTCAAATTTCATGCCATCAGGTCACGATTAGGCGAAGGTTCGACAAAAAAATCAAATAAATTCGCATCTGTTACGGGTATAGCCGTTAAATGAATAAGGTAATTTAGAAAGGGACTTTTTCACAAATATATGAAGGCTGGATGTGTCTAGCATCTATTTTATTTTACATATGAGAAGATGCTAACATGTCTGTCATCATAATATCATAAGAAATTCTAGCGGTGTTGTTGGGTTAAGAGAAAAGAACGCTATCTAGTTTTATGTGTCTGTTGAAGTCTTTTAAAAGTCTGATAAACATCTGAGAAATATTGATAACTAGCGACTCGCCCCCGGCTTCGAATGATCGAATGATCAAAGATATATAATGTCTGTCTGAAAATTATATATCTCGTTCCGGTCTTTGCCAGTTCCAGTTGAGCTGGCGTGCGTAATTTGGAAACGCGAGGGTTTATTGAACCGACATCTGTGTCGTTAGCATAATATTGTGACGATCATCGTCTCCTAAGAGGGTCAGTTGCTCTTTAAAGTAGACAGCACTTCCTGTTCTTATCGCGAGTACATAAGCAATTTATTCAAAAAGCCCACTTTTAATTTATATTAGAAATAACTTACAAATTATTGCGCCTTGTTCTTTGTGTGATTTGTTTGCATAGAATTATAGAAGTCTGTTGTGAGGGGGTGGTTACTACCGCCAGACGGGCTGCTCAAATGACTGCGAAACGCAGTGTGTCCTGCCATTACTTAAATGGCACTTACTACTTACTGTTGTTAAATGTTTCGCATTCAACTCGCATATCTATTTCTTATTTGAGTGCGATGTAATAATGTGATTGAAGTGCAGTGGCGGTATGATAGGGTAAGAAAGGGGTAAAGGACAAGATGAGAACACTTAATCTTCCATCCTCGACTTAGTACTGAAACGACAGCACATATGCTGTTGTTATTTGTTACGCGATGATCTTCTGTAAGAGGGTGGATACTGCAGCCAGTCTAGCTGCCTTGTTTAACACTGTGGATCGCAGTGTGTAGTTTTATAATACGTAATACTAAAAAAAAATTGGATTAAGCTAGTAGTATCCAAAGAATTCTGAATTTAACGTTCCAACACAACGTTCGCAAGGCTTGTTCCAACAAAAGCTGGCCAGAAAAATCGACAACCAAGAAATACGTTGTAGCATTTTTTAAATATAGATTCAAGCAAGGAATAATGTGGCTGTAATGCATGAGAAGGAATTACTAAGTCATCTTGCTGGAATAATTTTGTCAGAGGTCGGTAGCAAGCCGCCTACAAAGGACGTGGCATTAGTATGGGCTTAGCGCTTTCATGCCCCGTTCAAACTGGTATATTAAAGTCTCATTTTAAAACTTTTAGAATATTAGTTATACAGGAGGCTAAAAATGTTTAGTTTAGGATAAAAAATGTAATAGATTTACTGAAATTTATAGATAATTTAGGGAATTTTTTAATTGTATTTACTAAATCTAAATCCGTAGGAAAATTCGCATTCAATCGGATAATGATGGCTAATTTGACTCTGTAGAAATACAGGTGGCAAAATACCCTGACATATTTATGAGAAAAAGATTTATATTGATATTCCTAAATCTGACTCTAAAGAGGAAAGCATACAAATAGAAGGTATAGAAGTATATAACTAGAAAGGTACTAGTTGAAACATTATGTTACTTTAAAAGCAAAGCTTGCATGCAAAACTTTAAAATGTCATTTTTTTGATATAATCTGCCTGAGGTACAGTCTCAGTAAAGGGAGGGTATTGCGAGTAGCACAATAACAATACAAGCAAACTCATTAACCTGTCCTCAAAATGTTATAACCATCATATTTACTCGCTTGATTCTTGTTAAATGTGGTACCTACTTATAACTTATTACAGGTACTAGTTTAATAATTGTTTAACTTTTTTTCATAATCCAGGCTCTAGGAAGAGTGTTTTTATTCATTTAAACATGATAGTTTGTTCTTTTTGACAAAATTAGAACTAACCTTGAACGTAGACGATGTAGACGAGTAAATTTGTTCGTAGTTAAGTTTGAACACACACTAATACAGTAAACCGGAGCGAATCCGAACAATAACCGAGATTTATGAATCATTCCACTTTTGTTGCGAACTGTACCGTCCCACGAGACCCGCCCGCTCGAGCCCCCGACCTAGAGATACAATCGCGTATAAAAGTCTATCTACTCTAACCGTTTACTTAGTACGTGAGCACGAATGGATTATTAAACCCTATGCGAATATATGATTTTGTTTACGATGTGTGTACGAATAAAATTTTATTCCTTTTTTTATTACAAGATATTTTTCCGGACTGATCTCCAGCTTAAGTAAATACCATTTACTCAGAATCAATTAGATGTTAAAGGAACTAATCTTAGTTTTTCATTTTCCTATAGTATGCATGTACGTTGTATGTTTTATCATGTTGTTTACTTCGTTATTGAATGGTTTTTTTATATGTTCAGTTCGTCAGACAGGCTGACATTCCACTTGATGGTATGTAGCTATCGTTGCTAATAACAAGTATAGCCACAGATGCTGCAAGTGCGCTGCCGACCATAGTCGGATGGGAAATTGGAAATAGGACATAGCTTACTCATACACCGAAAAACAACAACACACATACTGTTATTTCACGTTGGTCTTTTGTAAGGGAGTGGTCACTGCCACCAGACGGGTTGCATAAATTACTGCGAAAACGCAGTAGGCCCTGCTACTACTAGCCAGACCCCAGACCAGAGCCAACTTTGAAAAGTTCATTTCCAAAGTTAATCTAACTACTTACATATGTTTATGTATGATATTTTAGAATACCTATACCTACATATAACAGAAATTTGACTTGGCAGTAAAAAAAAACACGTGATATTAAAAAGAATAAAATAAGCAATTCTTTTATTTAGATTTCAACATGCTGAATATGTGTTGTTTTGATCTACTTACAGTAACATGCGTTTCAGTGTGTAAACAATATAGTATAGGTACATTCCCTTGCTCCAGTTTCTGTAAATATATTAACTTATCGTAATTTTATAACACACTTAGATGAAAAGAATATATATATACAGAAATACAGAACACAATGGCGCTAAGAACTTAGCCGGATACGGAAACATAACGGCAGAAAAAATTACTTAAGAATATCTCTCACAGATTTCATCCAGCAAAAAAGTTTACAAACTTAACTCCGAGTATGAAAAAAGACGTTTTAGTTCTTAAGATTTTCACATTAAAGTTTGTTATAACCGCAAAACATTTTCGCTGTGTTTTGTAAAAGTGGGGCACTCATATGCAAAGAAAATTGCTTTTATGATATTCTTAACTTTTATCTTTTGTCATTTATTTAAACATTTTTGCGTTTATCGCGCTATTTTGTGCGTGAAATGTGTCTGGCAATTTTAGACTTGGTAAGTGCTCACGCGCGCATTTTATTTCTTATTTTAAGCCTATTTTTCGACTAGAACATTCTAACTGATATTACAAATGTCCAGTGTATTTGTTGCGCTTTCACGCCTTAACTACTTAACACATATGTCTTTTTCTGTGTACCTGTTCCCGAGGATTCGTCTAAAATAAAAATATAAAACTCAACGTCTGACTAAATATATGAGCAATATTGAATGTTTCAACAAATTAAAGACTTGGTGTGTTACACGATTCTTTTAAATTAAAAGAATTCAAATAAATATCGGTAATGCCCTCACTATTACTTCGTTGAGGTTTAGGGTCCTAACATGATATAAAATATATTAAATTAACCTTCCTTAAGAATCAAATACAAAATGACTTTTTTTTAAAACGACTGATAGTTCAATTCATTCAAATAGAAAAAACAAAGGATTTAGCTCTGTTTTTGGTATAGATTAAAAAAAGTTTGGATTGTTATTACATATTTAGAATACTTATACTTTACAATACGGAGAAACTCCCGAGATGAGTGTTCTACGCTATCGCTTGGCGACAGGCCTGAGGAAGATGAAGTCTCCCGTTACTTAATTAATTAGTTTATAAGTCATTAATTCCATCTCATGTCGGCCGCCAACAACCATCTTCCAACTTTAAGATTTTATCATAGCAACTTAGTTATTTTTTCCTCATTTGCAAAGAATTTGAAAGTTACTGAAATATATAAAACCAGTTTTTTTTTTTTTTTCACTAATATTGTATCAGATTAAACTCAATAAGATAATTATAAAATTACACATAAGTAGAATCTGAAGAAGTGTACTTAATTATATTTGAGAATATTTACCATGCTTATACTTATGGGGAAAAAATAATTTAGAGTAACTATATAGTATACAAATTGGTCTGTAAAATATGTAAAAATCTTATTACAATTTACATTCTTTTCATTAGTATTTATAGAAAATATATAAATATATGCAGTTATTTTTCACAGTTAAAACAGTAGAAGATTTATATCATTTAATTATTTATTGATCTATATAAACATTTACAAGTTTCATACAGTCAAACACAAGAAAAGTAAAATAATCTACCACCGTCGGGTCGGAAAGCTGTTTATTACTGGGAACAAACCTTCGTAATTTGCCTTCTCAATGTCAGGATAAAAAATATTGATTTCCACGCTTTTTGTCTGCTATACTATGTTTAAACTCAGATTTTTTTCATTTTTGAGATATTAATAAAATTTATTTGAAACTTAACAACGTTTAATAGTAGAACTCTGAAAACATTTAACAGTAAACGGTTTGGTAATATTCCTTTCATTTGTGGAAATACCACAATGATTAGGTATAGATATGACTAGACTTTTCTGGGATTCCAAAGTTATCCATTAATTTTAACTGACATCCTGTATAATAAAATTATTACAATACAGTGTAACAGTTATACGTAATAAATAATAGGCTAATGCAGATTAAGAAAAGTAATGTAAGTTTCATTTCAATGGATCAATCAGTACACATCAGTTGCAATACATGTTATAGGCATCAGAATTGTTCCCTAGTGTATGATTTGCAAGTCGAAACAACCGCGGCATAGCTTTGAATATTTTGGGATGGATTTGACTTTAAAATACGTTGCACTCTTGTAGAGAGGAAGGTATAACATCATTTCAAGTTAGTGAATATGTTTTTTTTTATTTTTTATTTGAGAAAAGCACAATTAAGAACAAAGGTTTTAGATATATATCCTTTTTTAATGTTTACATTAGGTGACTCTGTCGCCTATTTGTTGTTGTCCTACCCGCTAGGGTCCTCAATTGTGATTTGAGGTACATCAATACATACGGCCACGTTTTTTTAACCTAAAACTTTAAAAAAAACATGGTAGGTGGATGAAGTGGTGGATGAACCATTAAGTGAATTACAGTTTTGAGAAAAGGAGTATCACCAAGTACGTCTAAAGTTGACACAGATGGAATTATTTTGTCCCGATAGGTACAAAGCACAAATTGATAAAGTAAGGAATTTTTATGTTTTCTCTCAACTTACAACTATCACATTAGGCAGGCCTGTATTGATAGTAGTTAGTTAATAAATAAATAAAGAAATATTTTGCTTATCAAGTTTTAAGACAGTGAACCTTGTTTTACACATTTTGGCGATAGCGTCTTTATCATGTTTTATTTATAGATAAAAAGCTCTATTTAATTTAAAACTATATACCTCGAAATACTTTCAAAGAAACACTTATAAAGATCAGGGGCTATCAAATACATCAAGTGTTAAAGAACAAAGGATTGAATCGGTTCGTAATCGCATCACTTTTCAGACCTCCATTAACGTAACCTTTTTAATCCAGTTTTTTTCCGCTTACGTCGGGATATTCGGGCAGAAGTAACGGTCCAATTATTGAAATCTATTGAACGGGCCCAGTGGGCACTAACTATTACTTTAACGGTCACGAAACCCGTTTAAGGCAGTTTAATAAATTGAAGAAACAACGGTAATTTATTTGACATTTTAATTTTGAAGTTCAGTTTTGATGTAATGTTTTTTCCATTTCTCTTTGAGAGTATGCTTTTTGATGATAGATTTATAAAGCGATTGGGTAGGTCTATATATGAATCCCCGCGATGGATAGCCGTGGTGGGGCACCGAAGTCGTGTCATAACGTCCCCGCGACCCTGCTCATCAACAGCCGCGTTAGAAAGTCGTTGGGTTTTAGCCGGTATGAATCTGGCATAACCCTGCAGTGTCCCCTACACTCTCGGGTATACAAGAGGATTTCCCAACGTTAAAAATAAGGTCTACATATAAATAAAGACTAAACACACCAATCATTCGGCCCCCAAAGTAAGCACTAGTAGGCTTGTGTTATGGGAAAACGAGTAAAAAGGTTTTCCAGTCGAGAATCGAACCCAAGATGTCAGAGCGGTAACTCAAGCATATCTTAACCATTCGACCAATTGATGAATTGTTAGCTAAAAACCAAATAAAATTAGTAATTACATTCAGACTTTATAAGATCATTTCAGGCTTTATAAGATGCTTTAAGCAATAGAAAAATGTAACTATTATTAATAAAATGTATACATACCTACTGATTTTAATGTTTTATTTGTTGCTTTATTGCAATTAATTAAATACTCAGTGTTATTTAGAAAATGTAAAATAAATCATGAAATTTATTCTAAGGGAAATGAAGAAATCTCGTTGCTCGTCAAAAACGACTCGAAGGTTGCTTATCGAAAATCAATGCAGAAGGCGGAAGGTAAGTTTCGGTAAGCAGTACTTAGCTTATCTACTTAATTTTAAAGTCAAATTCTTAATCCGTCGAGTATTCTGAGCACGTTGCCGGCGGTCCGGGGGCTGTTTTGCTTTGCAAATGCCCCTGTTGTTGGTCGACCGGTTTTGTTTATTGTTAAATTAAGTAATACTCATTGCCAATATTGTTTAGTTAGCTTAACGCTGCCCCTAAATCTCTTTGTTAACAGTATTGAAAACGAAAATGAATTGATTATAGTACCTACTTCCTTTATTGTTCTAATAACTATTTATTGATACTTTATTTAGTTCCGAGTAGTCTTTTTATGTAAAAGTCATCAGACTAACGGTACCTACACTAATGATAGTAGGTGATTACCATTGCCTATAACACAAGTAACGCCAGGCGTGCTGCAAGTTAACTCCACTTTCGGGTACGCCGAGGTTCTAACAGGGAGAACAGGCCCGTAGCCAAGATGCAAACACTTCGTTGCGTACTTCGGAAACGAATAGAGAACGCTAAGAGAATGCTTGGTGATTGGTTGTTGCGTCAAAATACAATTTTGACCAATCACAAAGTTTTCTCTTAGCGTAATGTAGTGTTTACGACTGTAGAAAGCACACATGGCTATGGGCCCAGGCCTCCCCGTGCTGGATAGCCGTGGCGGGGAACCGAAGTCGTGTAACTTCCCCGCGACCCCGCCCATCAACGGCCGCGCTAGAAAGTCGTTGGGTTTTAGCCAGTAGGAATCCGGCATAACCCCGCAGTGTCCCCTACACTGCCGTGTATCCAAGAGGGTTTCCCAACGTTAAAAAAAAGGCGCGCTGCAAGTGCGCTGGCGACCATAGTAGAAATAAGGATAGCGCTCTTTCCTCCCTTTCATAAGTGCCCATTTTCCAATTCGAAAAGTTTACAAATTCCATACTACGTAATTCCATAATTATTCATTAGTTATTGGTCGTAGCAATAAATAAAAATATATATAACATTTCTGAGATGTAATATGAAGGTCTGAATGGAAATTAATTTCATATCTGCTAAATGACTGCTAAACGCAATGTGGCCCTGCCTATAAGTACTACATATTAAATATTATTTAATAGCAATCTGACCGTTTACATAGAGAATCAATTAACTTCATGACATTAATTAATTAATTAATTAATCAATTAACTTAATCAACATTAAACGATCATCAAAATATCAATGTTATTTTTAACTAATTAAATACTAAAATTAAGCTTTCGCATAATATAAAATTAAATACTCTGAGGGATTATAAAATATCTAAAAATCCTTCAGTCTCTAGTTGGGAGATTACTTAAGAAATAATCTCTTCTGAATCTGTTGAGTACTTTAGAAGAACTACCTAACCGAATAAACAGACGCCGAAAGGGTCTGTATTTTATTTAGAAATTTTATACTAAAATCCCAATTTTAAAAGTACCTACGCTTAAATTAAGTATTTAAGTACAAGTGAGTCACAATATTATTTAGTTTTTTATACTTCAAGATAGTTTCACTTGATCGAATCAAGGATAATATATTATATTCTATAGGATATCCCGCGTCTGTAGAACAAGGAAGAAAAGAATTAATATGAAAAACTGATTGCAAAAGTACGTCCGCCTGCCTATTACGATTTTTTACGATAATAGATGCCAAAAAAAGTAAGATTTTATAAACTCAAAGTTACTTAAGAAAGACTGACGGTCAGCTAACGGTCCACTTTATGGAAGGTCGCTATAACACAAACAAGTGGGCTGAGGAAGATATTATGATTAAAGATAAGATGATTAAAGTTAGATGATTAAGGATAAGGGATAAGGATAAGGTGAGGATAAGTGATAAGGCTCTGGTATCCCGTACTTATTTAACGAAATACAAAAGCACACATGCTGGTGTTTCACAGTCGTCTTCAGTAAGCGCTATACGGGCGGCGATGTGTCCTGCCACTACTTGCCACCAGAGCCAACTATTAAAATTATTAAAGCAAGCTCTGTGTCTCAGGGGTTCCAGGTTCGATTCCCGCCAGGCAAATTTAACACAGACCAGCGTTAAAGTAAATGTCGAATTGATTGACGAATTACCACAAAACATACAGTGAAATCTTAACCTGATTTAATTTCTGTTACGAAAATATAATATATTATTGCTAATCGAAGCATCCCTGCTTCGTCCGATTATTTAATCAAATTTTAATTTTTTATATTTTTGGACGATCCATCGGGAACAGTACTTTTTCTAGATGAAAGTTATCCAATGTCCTTTCCTGTAACCTTGACAACGTGTATGCAAAAATTTCATGATGATCGGTTGAGTAGCTAAGGCGTGAAAAGGTAACAGACAGAGTTACTTTCACATTTATAATATTAGTATGGATTAGTATGGATACATATGAGTTAGTACTCATCTGTAATATATACTGTCCTTTTGATCTAGGGTCCAGGAAGATAAAACTTGCAAAATTTGTCACATTTAGAAAATCCAAATTAATTTAACCGCCTTCACGGGGACCGCAATAAAATTATATCAGTTATCGTTCTAACTTATAACCTGGAATACATTTAAGCCCGAGGAAATCTCCAACGTAATCCCCCACAAATTTCCATTTAAGATAACACAAAAATTATTTAAAACATCAAAGAAGGCGAATTTACGTTCACTTTATTCGCACCACGTACGCATAAGGGTGGAATAGGGGCGTCAATTCACCCATCTTATCTAAACAGTGAGAAACTGGGCATATTTCATTGCTACATTATTTGTTAGGTGGCGCAATGTAAATTATTACCATTAAGTTGTACATATCACACGTGTTCAAAAAACGACATTATCACAATTCATCACAATTATATTGATACGATAATTTCTGTAGATAGCCCGGTAAAAGTTCGAATTTTTTTATACCAAGGTTGACGACAGTCTGACGGTTGACTTGATGATAGGTGGCTACCGTCGCCTATAACACAAGCAATGCCACATGTGTTATAAGTGATGTTATTTCACGGTGGTCTTCCATGAGGGGGTGGTGGTTACTGCCGCCAGAGGAGCTGTTCTAATAATTGCGAAACTCTGTGTAGCCTGCCGTTATTTTTACAAATCCAGACCAGAGTCAACTTTGAAAAGTTCATATTCAAAGTTGACCCAGCCGAGACCGAACCCGGGACTCCAGAAACAGAGCGTTAAGGCAAAAGCGTTTTTGCTTTATCCATTACTTTTTCAACGACATCGAGGGATTTTAATTGTGTTGAATTTTTTTTAATAGTAAAGTGATGGCAGTGCACTGCCGACAATAGTAGGATTAATGATTAGGAGGGGTATAGAAATAGGCTCTGGCATACCTTACTCACTCACTCAAACACAATAGCACACATTCTGTTATTGCACGATGATTTTCTGGAAGCGAATGGTTGCGGTCCACGGTTATTTTAAATATCCTAAAAGTATACTTCTTCAGATTTTCTCTCACATCAACATAACATATAATCAAATGAACAATTTGAAAGATTGTGACTGAAATCCCGGGATTGGAACTTGCGTCTGCACTTTAAATATGTCTCAGCTTTCATTGTGCTTCTGGATCTTCTGTAAGATGCGTGGTTACTGTAGCCAGATGCCAACTGACGCTACCCAAATGACTGCGAAATGCCGTGCGTCCTGTCACTACTAATTGTCAGATCCAAACGACCAGAGCCTATGAAAAGTTTAATTCCAAATTTGATCCTGCCTGGAATTGAACCCCTGGAAAAGAGCGTTAAGGCAAGCACCCTAATCACTAATCCAACTGGTTCATTAAAAAACACGATATGAATGAAAGTGACAAAACTTAAATTTTTGTCTGAGACTTATTATAATATTACAATTATAATCTTAATAAGTATATAAAAGGCAATATGTGTATGTATGTTCCAGTATGGACTCCAAAACCGCTGAACCGATTTTGATGAATTTTTCAGACAATCTTCAAATTGTCAGAAAAATCCAGATCCAGCGGGTGATCCTTTGAAGTTTGGTAGCGATCGGATAAGAAAAATGGACGCGGACGAAGTCGTGGGCAAAACCTAGTATAGTTCATACAATTCAAATTATAATAGTTCATAATTTACAGCGACAACCTGAAAAATCATCGTAAATTGTGATGTAAAAATATTTTTTAAAAACAAAGAATAAAGAGTTAACAATAATTTCTGTTCCGGAAACAGTGTTGACTTTTTCAGCTAATGAAATAAAATTCCATACGCGTCACTTGGGAGAGAGATTAAAATTATTTATGTTCATCGATAAACGCAAAAAAAAACCAGCCACAATTCACCCGCGAGCATCTGTTTAACAATCAGCCCTTATCCAAGCTATAATTCACTGAGTGCGCTTCATTTTCAATACAGTATTCACAGTACAGTAGTTAAAGTTAGTTCAATATTGTTGAAAAAATACTACGAAAGATAACGTCATTTGCCGCCATACGAAAAAAGAAAAAGGTTTCTATATCATTGATAATTTGTATACAAAATATCGGATAGAGTACTTTCAGGGCTTTGCTGTTTTGAATAAACGAATATTAAATTTATATTATATTTTGTCGAGACCACATCATAAAGTGATCTATTCAATGATCTGGCCACGACATATATACATTATGTATAGATATACTCATACAACTGCCTTTTTTTACCTTTTTTTTTAAATCATACAATACCTTATAAATACATAACAAATTTATACTAAAAGTAAATTAATTATAAGGCTTTCAAAAGTAATATTGAGTACCAAAAGTATTAAGAATCAAGAAAAACATATTTATTTATTTACTATTACAAAATATACACATATAAATTAAGTGCTTGTCTTTGTGTTTGTATGGTAAAGAGCAAAGGAGTGGTTTTTATATTTTGTAGAAATGTTGTATAGACTACGGAATCTGTTCAGTTTTATTTTTACCTTAATACATTCTCAGTTTGTTGGTAATCCAAATAGTTTAGTTTTGAGTTCGTATTTGTTTATTTTAGAACTAATTGAGTTGGCACACTGTTAGTAGTTTGTACTGGTCGAATGTAGACACGAGTTAATTAATTCATGGCACGAAACCCCCGACCACCCCGACTACACGGAAATCTGCGATATGGTGGTATACCTAAGCAATGTACGCACCGGTTTACGCGTAAACGTGAAAGCATACCAAAGGGTACATTTGGTGAAATGTTCTGCAACTACATCTATGCACATGGCATTTATGCAACTATTACATTGTACAAATATTAACAAAAAGGTGTTGCTGTTTATTTTATTTACTATTTACTAGCTGGTGCATGTGACTTCGTCCGCTTTGCAAAAGAAAATATATGAGTAATATAACGCCTGACTGTCATCGTAGCGACGACAGCGACAGTGACGCTAATTTTATATATTTTAAATAAACGATCCCTCGAGAACCTAACCTTTTTCCAGGATAAAAAGTATTCTATATGTTAAACCAGGTAATAAACTATCGGTGTGCCAAGTAGTTTTTACGTGTAAGAGAAACAAACATACATCCTCACAAACTTTTGTGAATCAGACTCCAGTTTTTATTATCGAACATTTTTAAGTATTACTTTACGTAATACATGTAAGTTAAAAAATGTATTAAACTTTCCATTTCTAGGTTGAGATTTTCCTTTTACCTAATTGTATAGAGAATTTATAGAGAGTTAATTTTCTAATAGAAAATAGTTAAAGACTTCCGTTAACAATACATTAAACTATACAAGTAGTCAAGGCAGTCTCTATCTTTGTCTTTGCCACGAAGAGACATTTTAGCATTATTAAAATAACTGAAATGAAGAACAAGAAGATAATAACACTTTGTTCCCCGAGTACTTATAAATTATGTACTGGCAATAAGAAGTTTTTTTCCCACAACATAACACTTTTAGAAGGAAAGAAATAAGGGTCATTTTTAACTGAGTTAATTTGACATTCACGACCTCTCTCGTATTTATCCTCAGATCCTACATTACACTGATAGAATTTTCGTGTATGCTCATTTCATTTTCTCAATTCTAAATAAGCAAAAGTATATATAGGTATAATATGTTTAATAGTACCTATAAAATATTTACGTAAATACCTATATTTTTTTTACTAGACCGACTCGCCTTGGCTTCGCTCGGATGCTATTGGAAGAATTAGTAGCGCCCAAAGTGCACCCAAAAGTATTTAAAATCTATCCTTACATATTATAAAACATAGTCCTCCGTCGCGTCTGTCTGTCTGTTCACGATAAACTCAAAAACTACTGCACCGATTTTCATGCGGTTTTCACCACCGATTTTCATGCGGAAAAAAAATGCACCCCGGGCGAAGCCGGGAGCGGGACAGCTAGTATACTAATATTATAAAGCTGAAGCTTTGTTTGTTCGGTTGAATGCGTTCATCTCAGGAACTACTCTTTCGAATTGAAAAATTATTTTTATGTTGGATAGTCCATTTATCGAGAAAGGCTTTAGGCTATATAACATTTTGAACGCGGAGGAAGTCGCGAGCACCAGCTAGTATTATAATAAAGGTCGTTCAGTGTTCAAAATTAAACCATAAACAAAAACGCAGAAATATTACATAGGTATTGTATTAGTGTCAAAAGTAAGTAAGTATATGTGTGTGTCAATCAAACCCCCCGCAGACTACTTGATGCAAGGTCAAGGTTACTTCCAAATCAGTCGAACCCGCGGAAGTTAGTGATATGCCTTTGTCAACTAGTAAATGAGCTGATAATCTTCAAACGCCTGAACAGATCTTCATAAATTATAGATTTTTAACAAAGAAAAGACTAATTCAATTGGTCTAACCGCACATGTCGAACTTATAACACTCCCCTTTTGCGTCGGGCGTTAAAACCAGTGATGAAGTTATTAAGTTTTTAGTTACCAGACAAAAATATTTATAAATACTCTTGGGCCTTACTATACACAATACAATTATAACTTATATCAATATGGAATTACGTACATTTTCTTTTTTTTCGCTTATAAAGATTACTTGTATATATATATACTTATATATATTACTTGCCGTGGCCCGCAGCTTCGCCCTAATTGAAATTTTACAGCAAAAAAAAAACCTTATCTTACCTCACCTAAACTGTTGTTTTAACCAAAACAGAAATCTTTGTGGAAAAAGACAATGGAAAATGGAAAAGTTATTCCACAGTCACGTACAATTTGTACATAAATCTGCGTTTGTACTGGAACACATGTGTTTGGATAGATGTTTTCGGTGTGTCTTTTTTCGCTGAATTATTTGGCAAACTACATAGATTATGCGTGTAAATTGTGAGTGACATTTCGGGGTCGAACTCAAACCCGGCCCTTGCATCGCTACTTTCTCGTCAAATACATTTTTATTGAATACGGAAGTGACTTTTGACGTGTCTTGTGGGTAATAATAGATTTATGACATATCTGAATTCACTATGCGCCTCTGTTTCTACGCTAATATTTTCTAAATAACTAAACGGATTTTGATACCGTTTTCACTAATAGAAAAAGCGATGAGTTTTCGTAGGTACATAATTTGCAGAAAAAAATTACAAGCTGGGGCGGGTCGCTATCTATATATATAAAAGGCGATGTGTGTCTGTATGTGTCCTATAAATTCAAAACCGCTGAACGGATTTTGATAAAACTTTCAGACAATCTCCAGATTAGTCCAGCGGGTGTTCCTGTGAAGTTTGGTAGCGATCGGACACGGACCAAGTCGCGGGCATATACTAGTTATATTATAAAAATATTGGCAGGCAGGCTGACTGTAAATTTGATGGTAGGTAGCTAACGTCACCTAAGAACGGCTCTTATTATCCATATAAGGTGGAAACGCCTCATAAGGGAGATTATGATAAGCTTAAGCTTAAATAAAGCTTAAGATATGATACTCATAAGCTTAATTCTATTAGCGCTGCCGACCATAATAGAATTAAGGATAGGGATTAGGAAAGGATAAGGAAATGGGCTCTGGCATCCCTTACACACTCACCGTAACACACCAGCACACATGCTACTACTTATATCACTGATCTTCTGTAAGGAGGTGGTTACTGCTGCCAGACAGGCTGCCTAAATGCACTACTTTTCAAATCCAGACCAGAGCCAACTTTAAAAAGTTCTTTTCCTGCCGGGAATCGACCATGGGATACGTGAGACAGAGCGTTAAGGCAAGCCTATCCACACATCCAATGGGCTCGTCGAATATGTCCAATGTAGTATTGTTTATGGTAGCTTAGCCCTTCCAATGGGCTCGGCTCGGTCGAGCGAACATTCAATTTCTCGCCACATATTTTAATATTATTTGCCATTACACTTTTTAAATGGCATCCAGAGAGTGCACTGGCAATAAAAACTTTAAAATGAAGAACGTAATAAAATGCATTAAAGAAGAGAGCAATTTTACGTCTCTCTTTTATGTTCTTTGTAATATTATATCTCAAATAATAAGCGACTATGAAGTTCCGACCTGATTTCTTTAAGAACCCACCTCCGACTACATTAAGAACTTCAATAAAAGGGAACTAATGCTCTTTCCTTCTTGAATTTTATCAATTGAGAAATGTTTATTGTCTACTTTAAACTTTTAATTGAGAAATTAGATTATCATTTTTATAATAACTAGCTGACGAAGTCGTGGGCAACAGCTAGTATAAAATAAAAAATCAGATGTTATATTCGTATATAATAAATTATGATTGGTTTTTAAATTGTCGAAGGGACTTCTTTAAGAAAATGTGAATATCAATAACAGCCACGAAAACAAATTTCACTTTGACAAACATGAAATTTTTGTACGCAGTTTAAGAGGTTTCGCCGAAACCACATCGCAGATTATTTTAGGAAAGTTTCAATTTGATAATTTTGATCTGTAGAGACGGTAACTAATATGGTTTCCGGAATGTAAAACACAAACTCTTGCATGCGACTTCGTCCACGTAACTTTATAAAATATATTCTATGTTAATCGCTGATAATGTAGCTTAGGCTCGAGTTCACCAACAGACGGTTAGTTTTAATCAGCTGTTTATAATTTAAACAGCTGATGATTAATCTGATATTTAGGGCGTTTAACCCGCAGTTTAGGATGGTGATCAACAAAACATTATTAAACGGCTGTTTAAATTTTAATCGGCGGTTTAAAAATAAATGAAATAATTTTTAAAATCGGCCCAGAAGAAGGATAAAACTAAAAATAAAAAATTAAGTAAGTATAATAAATGATCTAGAAATAATGAACAACAATTTTTCGTATATTAGATATTTAATTATTCCTAAATAAATTAGAACAATAAATAAATAAATTGAAGGTTATATAGTTGTCAACTTATGTATTTTTTTTTATAGAGTCAAGGCAGCGCTTGGCCGCGATCTCACTTGATGTAAGGTGCAGATGCGGCCGAAGGTGGACCACGCTTACCTAGTAAGAGCCCATTTGCCCTTGATTTGAAGACCCCGAGGTTGTAATTTTAAGGAAACACAGACGCAGGAAGTGAGTTCCACTCCCTAGCAGTTCGGACAAGGAAAGTGGAACTGTAAGGCTTCGTGCGTGACCGAGGAACATCAACCACGAAGGGATGAAACCCCTGTCCGCGCTTCGTGCTCCGCAATTTATTATAATTGTATATTGTTATTACAAAAATAAAGTAGCTTAAATTAACTCTTTATAACATCAGCTATCCCCTAGTGAAAGTCTCGTTAAAATCGGTCCAGATGTTTCGGAGTTTAGCCGGAACAAACTGAAATACAGACAAAAATTAAAAAAAAAATTTGTTAAAATATCGTATATACTTTGATATACCTTTAGTAAAAACCAGTTATTTTGACATTACAAACAAATACTTCAATTTCATTTATTAGTAGATATAGATATAATATTTAGTTTAGTATAAAATAGATTAATAACTTTACCAAGGTAAATTAGGTTTTATAAATAATTTGTATTTAATGAAAAGGAGCCCTTGAAGAGGCACTTATTTGTAAGCCTTCTACCAAGAGCTCTTTAGCTCTGAGTAAACGATCGAAATTGCGTTTTTCATTAATACGCCTTCGTTCGGGAGCAGCTAATTTCTTAATCTAGCTATACCTATAGTTATATATAGATGTATATAGCTATATAAAAAATATTTTTTTTCTCTCAAATAAACTTATCCAATTATTTTAACCTTTATAATATTAATGACTTAAAAACGCTGCTCTGCTAAAAAATACTGCAATAATATTTTGTTTTAGAATATAGTAAAGACAACAAAAAGGTGTACGTGAAATCATAGTTTACAAGCATCGCTCAGTCTAAAAAAATGTTTAAATAATAATAAAAAAATTACACACTTATTTTTATAACATTAATTGTAATTAATTCAAATTTTTAACTTAAAATACATTCATTTGTTTCTTTGGTGTTTCTTCTTCTTTTTCTCAATACAGAATATTTAAAGATTCACATAATTTACGACATGATTTATGGTGTACTTACTTACTATTTTATAAAGCGTAAAATACATAATTTTTGTTTTTCCAATGAGCCCGTAGAATTATAAAATTAAAATATATAATTCTGTAACCATGTTATCATCTCTAAATTTACGTAAATTAAGTAGTAACTATATATTTTAAAATCTCTTTCATTTTAAGGGATGCAAACTATATTTATACACAAAACTTTTCTTTTATCACTCTTTCCATTGGTAAAAATCGCATCAAAAGCCGTTGAGTGGTCTAGTAGAAGTTGGCGGTGTAATGATACAACGGATGTGCTAAAGTTAAATAAATCACTGGTTCCATTTAAGGCGAAGTCTGCAGAAGCAATCAAAGACAATGCAATGTATAGGTAAGTAAATCAAGCTCCGATCGTGAATTCTAATTGGTGCTCGAATAGGTTAGTCTCACTCGATTTTCTTCCGATAGTTATAGCCCAATTCCAACGTGCTTTACGATCCGGGGTCGAAACTAAGGAAGTTTCGCTATATCAGTTAGATTTTAGTACCAGTTTTGATTGTCCTCAGACCTTAAACGTTTTATTTATACTAGCTGTTGTCTACGGTTCTGCGTTCATGTTGTTTGTGAAAATAATTTAATTTTTAGATTTTATTTTGTGTTTCGATGCATAAGTGAGAAATGACAACCTTACTTAAAATCATTCTTATCCTATTTCCTGTCACACTATTACATATACACCTTTTATGTAATCGACTGTCACTGTGTCTGTCAATTATGAAGGACGGCAGATGTTTGGTTTTTTTTTTTTTCTTTTTTTTTTTTTTCATGACGAAAAAAGGAGACGTAGCTTTAATTGTTTTATGAAGTTAAAATTAATTTTAATTATTATAATTGTTTAAAGTTATGAATATTATAATGTTTTGTTATTAGTTATGATCGGCTATAATTGTTTTGCATGCTAAACATTTAAATGTTAATTCAAAAATAAATAAGTATGCTATGCTGTGGTTGAGCCTAGAAATAAACCTTTACATAGTATAAAACAAAGTCGCTTCCTGGCGTCTGTTCCTATGTATGTACGCTTAGATCTTTTAATTTTAATGAGGTTTTCACTAATGGAAAGAGCATTAAACGACGAAGGTTGGTCTCAATGCGGATCACCAGCTAGTAAATAAATAATCGAATAAATAATAATAATCAAATGCACTGGACATATTTCAATTAATGAATGAATCACATTAATTTGAGGTGAAGTGCTAAATAAATTGTTCTCCTCAGCGATTCTTAATTGAAAGGCTGAAATTATTCATAGGCACGTCTGTTCCACAGGGCTGTAAATTTAAAGGGCCGTTTGTAAGAAGCTTTTTTAACAGCAGACATTAATTTTTTTGTAGATTCATTTCGTTGTACGCTTGACCTTTTTCGACGCGAAAGTATTGAACAGCCGATTTTGTAAAACCATTACCTATTTAAAGGTATTTAATTAAATAATAATTAAACTAAGAGTTATTCGCCTTTTACCGTTTCTTGGCCAACCTAAGGCAGCCATGCACGAATGTGTCAATAAGGCTTCGGTATGGCGGCTCATAGTGAAATTGCTACTCGGAGGTGATTATAACCACGATCACTCTGGCAAGAGTTATTCGGCCAGGAAGAAGAAGAGCAGGGAATGTATCTGTTTTCATGTTAAGTTTTGAACTTTTGTACAGACTTACCAACTTGTTTCATTGATAACAACAAAAAAGGAGACTTTTTTGTTTTTTTTTTTTTGTTTTTTTTTTGTTCTTGTTTTTTGTTCTTACTGTAGCCTTTTTTGTTCTTATTGTAGCCACAAAAGCCAGTATTTTTAACGTAACGGCCTGTAACGTGGTCTCTAACTGTGGGCCTTTTAAAAAAGCTTAATATCGCTCAGCGAGCTGAATGAGAAGATCCGTAGACGAACAAAAATTATCGACATAAATTGGCGGATTAGTATGTAGAAGTGGCAGTGGGCAGGACACAAATATTGATTCAAACAGAGACGCATACACAAAATTGAACATGAAAATTCAAACAGAGAAACTAGTTGATGATGGACTTTAGTTCACTAAAGTATAGTAGAATTTATATATCTTCAAAATAATCTTCTTCTGTAAATAAATCTAGTATTATAGGATACTAAACTATCCTTCTTAAAGTAAAATAGCACAAGGCGATTAAATCAGAAAGTGTCAAACCAGCTCAGGCTTGTTAAAAAGTAAATTAGAAATGTCTGTTGTCGATTCGAACTATCTAACTTAGTGAGACCCATTTCTGTGGAACTAAATCCCAAGGGAACTTCGCAAATAAAACAGAATCAAAGTAAGTTTAATTCGGTGGTAGCAAAGTAGCTTAAATTTAAAACTGCAAAGCCTAATATAGAGTATTCCATCGGAAATTCGCGAAAGTGGAGCGCATCAGTTCACGAGTTCGAAATTCCCACATTACGTTAGAACAGTTATCCATAATACTTCCGAACGTTGTTTTTGTAAACCAAAGCTCACAAAAAGTTACAAACAAAAAGTTTAAGTACTTCAAAGTGCTTTGATATTATACTAGTACTTGTTTATTTTTTTCGTTTTTATATTAAGGTCGTGAGTAAGGCTGACGTTCTACTTGATGGTAGGTAGCTAGATGATGACTTGACGACTTGACTAGATGACTTGATGGTAGGTACTTGATGGTAGGCCTATACCACAGATGTTGCAAGGGCCCTTCCCTTATCTTTGATCCTACTATAATGAAAAGGGCTCTGACATCACAAAAGCACACATGCTGTTATTTCACGGTGGTCCTTTGTAAGGTAAAGGCCTTACAACTGGGAACGCAGTGTGCCCTGATACTACAGAGTAATTAATTTAACAAAAGGTATTAAATTCTACTGAATTTTCAGGTGGTAAGATACTTTTATTGCTCACTGCGGATAATTGCAGCTATTCTTTTGTGTTTTAAAAAATCCTGATCTCATTCCGATTATAACTTAAGTTTTACATTTCTGAAGCCTGCTTTTGAATGTGTTATAATTTAATTAAAATTTTTATAAAAAATGAACACTTAAGAATACAATTTTTAAACATATTTGTTTTTATATTTGAACTTGTTTGATGGACGATAAAATTATTTGGTGTAATCCAGTCATTGATGCGGTGGCCTTTGAGAACATTATATGTAGGTACTTATACATATTGGTTGAATAGGTGTTAAAGTGATTAATAAAATGGTTTTTAGGTTTTGTAAGTGTACTCACTAAATTTGTGTTTTTCATTTCACATTCACTAAATTCTTTATAATCTAAGTCAGGGTTTCTTAACCTTTTTGCAGTCATGGACCACTTTCAATGAGGGGGGGCGGGGGGGGGGGGAGGGGTGTCCCCTCAGATTTTTGAAATTGTAGGAAATAAAAATAAGACATTTAAAAAACCTTTTTTAAATGTCTTATTTTCCCCCCACGCCCGTCAAACAGACCTACGAATAATATTAAATTGAATACTGCGCATGCCCCCGTGCTAATTATAGCTATCGACCTACATTTTTACATAGATCACACGCAGTATTTATGGTTTTCAAATCTCACATAGACCCCCAGCTCTCATGCCACGGACCCCCGGTTAAGAAACCCTGATCGTTCCAAGAAAAATCGTCCTGCAGAAATCTGAGTAGCGTGAAGCAGAAAAGATATTTATTATACTCAGATAACTAACATTTGGATAAAATGCAAACAAGTTACATCAATAAGCTATAAAATTAAGATAGGAACATTTATGGTTTTAGCAAATATGTAGAATCCACATTAAAATCACATTAAACATTAATTAATTTTCAATATTCAAACTTATAGTACAATACTTACATAGCCAACGCTTTTTTTAACCTATAATATTAAAAAACTAAAAGGAAGATTGCAAACATTAATTTAATTCATACAGTTAAAATGACTGGTGTACCTACATACAAAACCGAAAAACCTTTTCAGTAAACTTATTCAATACAAGTATAATACACTGGACCGCAAAGAAAAAGGGTCGGTTAGAAAATCTTCAATATCTTCAAAAGTACCTGACCTAGCTATAAATTAAATAAAGACTAAATTAAAGAATATTTTAATGTGCTTAAATAAAAATAAAATTTATTTAGTTTATCTTTAATTTAGTCTTTTGAAGATATTGAAGATTTTCTAACCGACCCTTTTTCTTTGCGGTCCAATGTAATATTATTATTATAATAAGTTACATTATATTCCTTATATATTCCTTTACGTATATTATATTCCTTTTACGTATTAAACCGTCTTTAATACGTAAAAGGAATATAATTGGGTATATATTTTACAACAAGTGTAACAATAAAAAATACCAGATCTGGTTGCGGCCTAAACAAACTTCTTTCGTATACACCCACTGTGAAGAGTTGAATCGACTTACCAAACCGGGTACTCACTTAAAACTCTGCAAGATTCGAGGCTAATCTTTTTACGGGAACATCGGGAGAAAACTTTTCAATCGGATTTACTCCGTTCCTTATCTAATCGCAAAGTTCTGTCAAATTTTCAAACGGCCTCCCTAACTCTGCGCTGCGCTAAGTTTCGAATGGGCATGTCTATAAGAAATATTACGATTTACTTATCTCATGATTTTTTTTTGTTTATCTTTTACTTATGGTGAGGTTTTCTATCGAATTCAAGAAAACTTGTTGAAGTTAGGTAGCCAGGATTTCATCAGTCTTCCAGAGCGCCGTCTTCTTTCTATTTTGCCTATAATTATCAACTGAAGCAGTTCATACCTGTCGTATCATACCACTGATTCAGATATTTAATTTTGCGCGTTTTAAAGGTCTGCAACAATTTCTGGGTCACACCAGCACCTTTTCATTACTCAGATTCTAGACTTTTATGTTTTCAAAATTTTATGATGGTAAAAATCACTTAAAATACATTAAACAATATATATATTAAGAATATGTTAAGCTGCTAGAAAATTTTTGCTTCATCAGAACATTTAAAACTAAACAAACCCATAATGTAATATTTTTTAAAATGTAAATACTAAAAAATAATGGATAGAAGTATAATCACTTTGAATTGAGTTCGATTTGTCTAATTAAATAAACATTCATTTGTTGGGGAACAAATGGTGAACAACTATTATATAATATTGGTGTTCTATTTTCTCGTATGAAACTCTTTCAAATTTCTGAGCACAAAAAGTTATTCACTGTCCAAAAGTAATTCGCTTTTCCTGTATCAAAAATTGCGGCGTAAGCCTGCAATGCCGTACGCTGTCAAAGAATTTACATTGGACGACGGAAAACTTCGTTACTTGTATGAAATATTTTCATATGCACGACGGTTTGTGATGCGCTTATAAAAATGCTCTAGAAATATTTTAGTAAGTATCATGCCGCAGATCCTCATTAAATATTAACCCGAAAATTTAATTAACTTCTACTCTTTACTAGCAAATATTTTATTAGCATTCCGTAAAATAATGGAAAAAAAACCGTGTTAATTTAATATATTTATAAATTTTCTTTAGAGGTATTACATATATTTAGAGACATATGATTCTATGTCTTATATATTTCTTTATAGTTAATGCTAAATTCGTCGTTCCCTGATAAATAAAGAGAGGAATGAAGCCACATTTGTATGTACATTGCAATTATTTGCAAATTAGAATATGGATTTCTATCGAATTCAAAGTCCAAACAGCAGTCAAAAAGCTAAGCCTAAATAAGGGAAAGCGATACTTCACACCTGCACAGCTCTCGCCTTTGTAGGTACAAGTCCGATCTTGCATGGAGTATTGCAACTATATCTTTGTGATGGCTCAACCAAATACCAACTTGGCGCACTCGCCTCAGTAGGTCAATAGAGCTAGGAGGCTTATTGCAGACAGTGCGCTAGTCTCTCTGAGTGTCTTCTATAAGATGGTTCTTATGCTGTAGGAACCTACTTCCGTAAGTGTTCTCATACCGTCTTCCCCTTTCTTCTATCGGACATTCAGACATACGGCTGGTTACCATCCTCACCTTATCGAAATCCCTCTTTTTCGGGCCAAAACTCGTAAAACCAGTTTAAAAAATCTTTTATAATGCGCACTGCCATGGAATTGGAACTTCATACCGACGTCTGTATTTCCGAACTCATACAACCCAAATCTCTTTAAAGTGCAAGTGAATAAGCATTTCTAAATGCTGGTCAAGAGTAAAGCCATGTTTAATATAAAAAAAGCAATAAAAAAATTAAAAAACGGGAGAAAACATTAACTTAAAGCAACACTGTATTAATATTAAATTTGATGAGTTTAGAGAGTTTAACTAATGATGTTGAGTGCTGATAATTAGCAAAAGACAAGATTATGATTCAACGGCATATTTAAAAATATTAATTTTAACACGAAATTAGGTCAACTAGCGAACACGGCTTAGCTTAGCTTAAAAATTAACTGTTAATTAAATAATGAACTAAACCATGTCTCTCTTAATATTTTTATATTAAGATTCTTATAATAATATTTATATATTAATTAAACTAAAAGCTGTAAATAAATATTTTATTTTAAAAAATAACTTTATCACATTAATTATGTTCGTTTTACAAATGCCTGGTGTCATAATAAGGCTGTATGCCGTTGGGAATTTATTGTCTGTCTGTCAATCGGCCCAAGCAGCCATCAGCAGGATTAAATAAATATACAATGCAGATAATACATTATAGATGTAAGAATATATAACAATACATAGCAATGGTAATAATGTTAAATTTTGTAGGTAAAGTATATATTTGGCAGACATTAAATGTACATATACAATGTATTCAAAATTAATTATCTATCAGTATTAGAATCGTTCTTTTGATCAAAACAAGTCATTTGTCAAACAAAAATATCATTTTATCATGCCATAAAATTGGTATTTCTCGTTTAGGTTATAGGTAATAAAGTCAAAGACCTCGTGGCCCCTTTGATATTTTCAAACAAAGGTTGTACAATGTACGAAGCAACATTCCAGTAATGGGAACACAATATCTGTTCAATGTTATAGTGAATTTTACAACATAAATATTCGTCAATTCACTGACGTCGGCGTTTTCCTTTGTGCGAGGGGCTGAGAATGGAAACCTCGACGCTTGGCCCAAGTTGCAAGATCAAGCGAACGCTTAATTAATTAACAAAAATAACAGAGTAAATATAACATTTTGTTATACAATAAGGCATTTTATTTTGTACTGTAATGCATAAAAATAATTTACAATTGTAAATAAGTGGATAAACTTTTTGATCTCTGTTCTAAGTAAACAAGTAGTTAGTTCTCGATAAATAAACAATTTTAAATAAAGGCAGAGGTTTCGGTTACATTACGTTACATTACATTACCTAAAAGGTCGCGAGTTCAATGGTTTTTTCCCATATCAAAAATTGTTCTTTTTTTGAATTATTTTAAATTAATATCAACTACATCAATGGTTATGTTATGTTACATAACATGACAGTGTCGCGAGTTCAATGGTTTTTTCCCATCTCAAAAATGGCCAACGCGCCTAAAGAAATTTTCACTTCAAAAATTTACACACATATTTTAAATGTAACTTAAAAGTATTAAATATGCTAGTTCTACTCTCATCGCTTGTACCAAGCTCTGCGGCGAACCTTTAGCTCACCTCCCCGCGGCATTTCCCCGACAATGCCTCACTCGTTCAAGGAAATATTTTATCTTTCTTCATAAAGGAAGCCAACAATGGCTGAGTGATGTATTTACGAAATAAATGTCAACCCATCACTCAGTGTTCACCATACTTTCAACTGTCCCTTTGTGAACTGGTGATTTTTTTTTTTGAAAAGATGACAAGATTCTCTCACCTGCAATTTGGAAAGTGTTTGTAACGACCTTAATGATCTTGCCCCCTTTGAATCTCTTAAAGGTTACAAAATGAGGGGCCACCCTTCGTTTCCCCAATACAAAGGCAAGAATCGAATAAAGGTCAATACTTTTTTAAACGAAGGTCCGCGTTAAGGACTTTGAGCAGAAGGTATTTAAATTGTACGCCCAACAAGTCTTACTGAAAGTTTTTTGTTGTAATTTTTTATTAACATATTTCTATGAATGTTTATTTTAGTACGATGTAAAATTCATATAATTGGGGTGATACTTGCAAGTAAAATAAATAAATAAATAAAGAAAATTTTATTATATATTACAAATATAAATCAATAACATAATAATAATTTTGTATTTACAAACCGTTTCAATATGAATGATCCCAGTGATATATTGAAATTATCATAATTGAAATATTTGGTAAGAAGTTTTTTTCTATGAAATCTAATCTTTACATATAGTATAATTTAAATTGACTTTAATGTACAGACAAGACAGAATATAGGTAATATCAACTATAATTCAACTCTAAATGAATAATGAATTATATTGTTTAGTTTTGCAATGAGAAGATTTTATAATAAAATTTACAAACTATTTTCAATACTCATTGAAAAAGTTGCCAAGTCAGTCAACTAAGTTAACCAAGTTGTGTTTAACTAAGACTTTTTAAAATTGTAAAATCAACATTAAAAAACATTAGTGGAATACAAAATTTTGAATTCTTAAATCTCACTTTATATACAAGGACATTTTAAAGACTGCTATAATTTTATGCTTCTGTAACAAAATTCTTAGTAATACGTCACAAGTATTTTTCTTATCTTCGTCCACTTCGCTCGGGAATAGCATTTTTTTCGTGACGAAAAGAGGACTACGTCCTTTTGACTTGTATGCAAAATTTAATGATGACCAGTCAATAGTTAAGGAATGAAAGCGTAACAAAAAAAACATTCAATTATTACTATTTTAAACTAACGCCCAGCGTTGGGAACAACCCAGCTATTAGAAATTATTCATCTATTTTCTATTTTACCTTACCTAAACTTTACCTAAGCATCTTAAACAAAAATACACAAACAATGTCGTGACAGATGTAGCGGTTGGAACGGGAAAAGCTGCTAGCAAAGCTATATTGATTTGTAGGTAATATTTGCTAAAATACTTACTGGACCTGGACACTGTTTTTATTATCCAATATTATAAGGTTATTTTTAATTTTTCTACAGTAAGGTTATCCTAAATTGCTTCTTATAACAACAGCTATCTGCCAGTAAAAGTCACGTGAAATCGGTCCAGCTATTTCAGAGATTATCCGTAACAAACAGACGGTCAGACAGACAAAAATTAAGAAAAATTGTTATAAGTATACTATACACATTTTGATGTACATTTAGTAAAAATCAGTTATTTTGACGTTACAAACAGACACTTCAATTTTATTTATAAATATGGATAAGATCCACAAACCACAAGAGGAGCATGGAGAGCTGTAGAGTAAGTTCGAGTTAAATTGACTAAATGTTTTATTTCTTTCTTCATTCTTTTTGATTAAAAAAAGGAATTAATTTACAAATATGAAAACACAGAAAAGGAAAGAAACAACAAACTTTAACGCTTCAACAATTTGGCGACGGAATTCTAGTTCAAATCAAAAAATATAATTAACAACTCTGGAAATTTGAACAATACCAACTCTGATGTTGATGTTACGAGGTGAAATTTGTCAATTAGCACCCCTTTGTTATTGAATTGTTTATCTGTCAGCCGCGACTAAACCGCGAAACGGTGAAACAATAACTCGCTTAATTGCAATTAGAAGCTAAGGAATCTCACAATTAGAAGCGTTCATTTTTGGGGTACCCAGTAAATTTATAACTTGGTCGCGAACAGTGTCTCTAATTCCATGCATTCGTTTACTTACAAAATATTCTTCTTCTTACTGATGGAATAATTCTTGGAACAGTGGTCGTGATCTTCTCAGTTGAACAATGGTTGCACATCGCACTATACGCCGCCGCTCCTCCCTCAACGCCCTATTTCCTGTTATACTCAAATCAAAATCAAATCAAAACCAATTTATTTGTAACTTATAAAACATACAATACAAAATTTAAACAAAGAGATAAATAACAGTAACAGCGAGAAAGAAAGTTACAAAATAGTCCCTACAATATGGAACTATTAAATTTTTGCTGTTGACAAACCTCAACATCACTCAACGGCCCATAAGAAAAAAAAGTAATACAGGCGATGCTATTATAAGATGTATTATTTCGATGATAATACGATAATTTGAGAAGAACCGAACTATGCATGCCTTCAGATAAAACTGCAAGGCTCAATTAGCTATTTTTTAGTTTTATATATACCTAAGCCAAGTTTGAACCTTACCATTCTTAAAATAAATAGTACTTAACAATGGCTGCTTTAATAATGTGAAGGCGTTATATCAAATTTCATACAAGAAAAAATATTTTCCCCCTTGATTCTCCTTAATGAAAAGTTGTAATCCATACCTAGCGAAATAAAATTGAAATATAAGCTTTGAAACATTAAAGTTGTTGCCGGAGGCTTCTCAGGAGCGACATGACACGAAATTATGATAATAAGGGAAGTATGAAACATGAACGTGCCTAAAGTTTTGCTATAAATTAATATTCTCAAGTCATGGTCTGAATTCATTTTGCTGTTGAAATTAAGCGTACATACGAGTATTATTCTTTGCTATTTATAGATGTTACTGTTAATGTTGGTAAATTAGATAAATTAGTTAATCTGCAGATTATCTGGCTTCAAGTTCATTAATATAGAAAAAAATGTTTGAGTTCGCTAGATAATCTGAAGAGTTCCTAGGTTTTAAGTTCTAGGTAACTTACGGTTAAGTTAAGTTGATAAAACATGATCTTTATTTTTTTATCTGGAACGGATATTGAAAACTTAAAAGAGGTTTCCTACTCGAATAAATATTAGGTACTTTTTTGTAATTAATCACACAATTATATTGAAAAACAGGTTAAGTTTGGTACTCAAATGTTTATAAAAATGCTAGCAAAGACTGATCGCCCCGAGTAGGTACTACTTTTTATCTTAAAAGATTATTTTTTATTAAAAAGTAGGTTATATGAAAATGCGAGAAAAGCGAACTCACTAAGAATATTCTTTTGGCAAAAAGTATACTATTATTTGGAGATGGTTTATTGAAAACTTAGGAGGAGTTCCCAAATGTTTATTACAGATTACCTTAGTTAATGCGCGTATTAACGTATTTCGTATTCTAACAGTAACATATGTACATACACTTCAAACGTGACTATGTACTAAAAGTAAGTTTCCGTAAATTTCAATTTTACGTATAGGTTGGCTTATTTTTTAAGTACTCGTTGGCAATTTCAGATTTATTTAGGTCTTTATAAATTTTATTAAACGAACAAATGTTAATTTACTTGTTGTATATTTAGGTATATTAATAATTAAATAAACAATTCACCGAGTAGGTACACAAACGAAATTAGATTTTTTTAAATGTAAATGTCAGACTTAAAAACATTAAAAATTATGAAATAACCCCCGATTTTCTATTGAGCACGAACATGCTATACTTATCTGCTGCTAGTTGCTGAGTTGCGTATCTCGTAGACTACTTGATGTTGCAAGTAGTCTACGAGATGGAAATACCACCAAAGTAACAGTATTCTAATTTTAGTTTAGTTTCTACAAGTCAGTGAAATCCCTTCGTCAACTAGGAAATGGCCCGACAAACACCTGAACAGATCTTTATAAAACGGATCAAAATCAGTAAATCCATTAGGGAGACACAGATATACACTTACATTTATTTATTCAGATAGTATTATTCAGCTCACGGTGTATCAATACATCAACGGTCCAGGACATTTGTGCATATGACAAAATGTTTTACCGTATGCAAACTCCTGATGCCTTAACTCCTGATACTATTCAAGCGATATGAGCGATTCACTTTATTATTCAAGCGATATAAGAACATATGAAACGACAGAAACTTTAAATTTTTTTTTGCTAGCAATTAACTTATCGCTTCTCAACATGCGCTTTTCGCCGTATTTTAAAGTGTCCGTTTACAAATTGTGCTGTAAAAACAGCGTCAGCCTGCAGGCGCATAGCGCCTGTCGGAATAAAGTAAAAAATATTCGAAAAAATTGTCTTTTTATTTTTATTATTTTCACTTCCATTATGTTACTGAAAACCTAATACCCAATACAAAAGGCTTACTGCCAGCTTTTTCTTATTTTGCAATTCTTTTGTTGGTTAGTCAACGCCCTTAACTTTATGAATATCAAATTGTAAAAGAAAATTTTCAAGACTCTCATTACGTTGTGTACCTATCATTTTATTATTAAGAGAGCCGTATCAGCCATTATTTCATTAAGTCTCATTGTCTTGAGGCGGGCCTCTCTTCAACACCATAGTCTAATGACATACCAAGTTCTAAGAGCACTTAGCTCCACCCAGTTTGCCCTCCAGTACTTGCCAGATCCAAACCAGAGCCAAGTATGAAAGTTGGCCCTGCCGGAAATCGAACCCGAGACTTCTGAAACAGAATGTTAATGCAAGTACTTTAACCACCCGACCAAGAGTTTCGTAAAAGAATCAAATAAATAATAAGTACACTGATTGAACGGCCCCCAAAGTAAGCACTAGTATACAGGTATATATAGGCTTATCTTATGGATAACCATATCACGGATTAGAATCAAAACCTTGCACATCCTGACTATAGATAAGTTTGTGAAGTTCGTTTCCTAAAGTCTGATGTGAAGTCCGGCCAGGAAACGAATCAGGACCCTTGAGTAAGTTCGCTGGCTAGAAGATGAAGCTTCTAGCCAAACCAGGATTTGAACCTGTGTCTACTTTTTCGCGTCTAGTGTTTCTCTGACTACAAGGCTATTTTAGTATTCAGTATACAATGGAAGCTTAAATACAGCCCCCACTTTAGACGAGACTCGTAAGTCCAATATGCAAAGCCGTGTGTGGGTGGACTAAGTCTAACTATATATTTTCCACCAAAATTTGTATTCACCTACACGTAGATATCCTCACGAAGTGTTCTTCCAACTATAAAACTATGTAATGACATCTATTTCTGTTTCGCTAACAAGTTAACAGGAATCAAACGGGTACACTCCATGTGCCAGACATGCTCTCAACTGATCTCTCTGTATTGTGGGATCTATTTTAAATCTATGAAAGAATGTCGCTCAGATATATGTTCAAATCTGAGACCCTCTGACCTTCGCATCCAGCTGCTTCCTGCCTTGCAGGTCGTCTGTCAACGTGGCCCTAGTTTAATAAATTAATTAATTAATTTGCGAAGCTTACTTCACAAATTAATTAATTTATAGCCTCATTATTTGGAAATAGTGAAACAATTTTTCAATTAGGTTCAAATTGGTTCTGTTCCATTTATAAACAAACATAGGAATTCGGCTTGATAGTGCTGATAGTCACAATAAAGTATATATTTTTAAAGAAATGTTCATTGTATCACCATCAGGTCTTCAAAAGAAGAGGTCATTGGTGCTTTAAGTGGGCTGCCCACCTTGGAATAAGAAGGGGAAGGAAAATATGCTCTGCTACTGGTTATTTATTTATTGGCTCGAGTTGGTTTTGGTGGTGGTAAGGGGTTGGTTACTGTCATCAGACGGGCTGCGACTACTAAATCACTACAGCTCTATCTAAGTAATGCAGAATGGAACAACGTTTAAGCAAACACAATACCGATATTAAAAAAGAATTATTAAAAAATAAGGAAGCATTTTCCATAGTTTCCACTTTTAATTCAACACAATAGTTGCAGTGAATGTTTACGTTTCAATGGAATGTTTATTTGTATACATTTTTTCCACCGCAAAATCTCACTTCGCTGAAGCAGGTTAATTACTGTTATATTTACGTTGCAAATAGGTATGCCCGAGCGGCGGTTTGCCTACTTCGCCAAATTGGCAACCTTACAAACCGGGTGAACTTAAACGCGCATAAAAATTAGGTACGAGTATAACACAGAAAAAGTCTTTTAAACGATGCTCAGCGAAGGAAATGAGAATTGTGAGATTTCACGTCGTTCGTTTCATGCACATGCACTGCATACTTAAAATATCTATATCTATGTCAGACATAGACAATGTCTGTGTCCGTGTCCGTGTCTATGTCTATATCTCTCTGTCGAAAAAAATCAAGAAGGCTTCGCTGGATGAGCATTTGGACCGCCACCGTATCAGATGAGTTTGTGAAAAAATTACTTCATCTGATTAACACGTTACTTAGTACATGTTAATGTAAAAATATTTAGTCGATTTCTCCATAAAGAACCAATATCAATAATACAGAGACGTTAATAATGACAGATAATTCAAAAAGCAAACGAACGCTTAGTTTGCGATATCCGCTCCCTAAATTCTTATCTTACTCGGAAACCGCGATTCTTATCGAGTTTCTGAAAATAACAGCCAGTTATATGTCATAATCGCAGCCTTAAAGCTCAGCCGTCGGAAATTTTGCTTATAAATGACTTGCCATTTATTTGTTTTTTTTTTTTTATATATAAGGAACTCTATACGGGGTGCAAAATAAAAACTATAATATCTTTTAAGTTTTACCAAATTACACATAGTTACGAAATTTTATCAAAATCGGATCAGGGTTCAGTAGTTTAGGAGTTCATCGGCGATAAACAAAGTTACAGGAATTTATATATAATAGAGATTGTTTTTTACAATATTTTCAAGTTTACTTTTTGTAATATAATTGTGCACAATTTATATAATAGTATATTTACGTCTTTGGCCTTTCGCTGTAAAGCCAATTAATTACATTAGCGAACATAAGAAAATGCTTGTAGCTAAAGAAAATGAAAACTTTTTATAAGCTGTTATGGCAACTGGTGTATTGGGGAATATTACTGAGAGTAATTTTAAAACCAAGAAAGAATAATGATTCATTTCTGCTCACGATTTCTACTTCTTCGGAACATTTGACCTAGAAAACAATACTCACTTAAAAAAAAAAATTTGCCTAAGTAGTAAAAACTTTCAGGGGTACTCTATCGTAAACCCTAACCGGAGATGATAAATAGCCTATAAAGGAATTTTAAATCCGGCTGGATTATTTTTTTAATAATTACCTTAACGATAAACATAGGCTCCAATCACGTGAATTAAACTTAGGCCACTTAATTCACACTTAATCTAGGTACTTGAAAATGTACTATGGAACTTATTTATCAGTTATATTTCTAACAATAACATCTAACAGTCCTCTAATAACAAATCTTTCCATGAGCTATGTTATTTTGCTATTAGTTGTTATTTTTCAAACTCATACAATTAGAATACCTTTTTATTATAAAAGAAGTAAAGGAAATTGGAATAATTAAACAGTTGTTGCTGCAACATAAAACATTTTTCCGTTCAGTTCACACATTTATTTTTAACCGAGGATCGTTTGATTGGAACTGAAAGAAACGGAGCGCAATATTTTAACGAGCTGAAGAAGAAAGAATTATTTTTTGAAATGTTAATTAATTACTTACACATTTTTCTGAATTACTGTTAAATTATCACATCTAATCTGTAATCTGGAGTATGGAAATTTGATAGTATCTCCCAAAAACTTTTCATATATACTATCACACAATTTCTACCAAACAAGCTGTGTCTGTTTTGTAAGTAAATTAAGTTGTAATGTTCCTTTCTCGGAAATTATTACTAATGTTTAGTCTGGCGCTTCATTTCTAAATTGATATTGTTATGTATTCTCACATATATTATTATTATATATATTAATATATGTAAACAATATTGTATATTCACTAAAAGGGTTAAGATTTTGAGGTGTCAAATGTTGATTTGAAAGGCATCAGTAATCTACACCAGCGTCGGTGACTGCGTCAGAAGCGGGTTGAATCCGTACCGGGCCGTTATTAGAGCGGTGTTTCATGTAATAGTGTAATCTAAGTTGGTATGTACGCTCAGGGAAAATGGTATACTATAATACAATTTAAGATTTTCATTTCACTTGTATTTATATGTTAAGAAAAGTCACAGTATATTTTCTACTTGTAAAACATTTTTAAGCGTCAAAAACAAGTATTGTATCGTATGTGTATTGTAAATTATAATTTATTTTATACACAAAGTTACAAAGTCCATTATGGAAAACTAAATGTAATGTAATGTTAGTAATGCACCGGGACGACAGTGGATCCAAGTTGCTTCTAACCGGTCCTGATGGAAAATCATGGTTGAGGCCTATGTCTAGCAGTGGACATCCTTTTTTTTAATGTTGGGAAATCCTCTTGGATACACGGCAGTGTAGGGAACACTGTGGACGTCCTGCGACTGAGATTGTAATGTAAATTAAATAACTGTATTAGGACAAAAATAAATTTTATAAGATTTCCACGTGATTAATACGTTCCAAGGTGCCAATTTCCTTTTCCACGCCGAAAACCTATTAAAAATAAAACACGGAAGTTTTACTTAAATAAAATTGCCTCGTGGGCAATCTAAGAAACATCACAAAATTTCAGTTTTATTTTAACGAAAATGCCTCTCATATTATGAAAAAATTACGACTAACTCACTTTTTCAATTGATACTTATTATTATAATAATTTATTGCTTAAATTCAGAATATTTTTATTTTTGTCAGTTTATTTTGTACTTATTTCTTTATCAGTACATAACATGCGCCTCCCCGAAATTGTTCAATACGTAATGACAGTGTCCAATGTGACGAGGGTCAACCCTGGAGGCAATCTGAAAGGAATTCCAGTTAATATGACCGTTATACCAAATAGGGATCCCTTCTAAAATAGAGTAGGGCTGCCATGGGTGTGTGTGATAACTTCAAATCATTGCGTGTTATCCACTGACTAGTTTTAACGGGGCCGTGCGAAGGTGGCATTTAGGAAAATAGCATTGGACTAGTAGCAGTACATATCCGATCGATCCCTAGGTGTACGTATTAGTTTCACGAACGATTAAAGCTATTCGTAAGGTTTGAGGTCGTGTTCGCTTGAATAGTTACAGCAATTCGCCATCTCTGTAATCGAAACTTTGATCGTTCTTGATAATGTTTGTTCCAATATTAGTCGAATTTGTATTTCTAAATTAAAGTGCGCTAATAAATTTAAGAATTTTTCGTAGACGTTAATTATTTCGTTAATACGCTATAATTCGAACACTCAAAATTTTTACCCTGTTCGGGTTAATGAAGCGTTCATTAATAACATCATTGGATTAAAAGTACTTAGCGAACAAACAGACAGAAGAGGACAGTTTCGGCGACTTGGTTGCAATTTTTTTCTTTTATTTCTACTTTACATAAAATCCTAATTAAGTTTTATACACTTTCCTTGAAAAAAATATTTAACTGATGATTAAAATCGCATAAAAATTGCGTGGTGTAGGAGGAGTTAGCGGATGTACTACACACAGTCAGACGCGGACAACTACTTCAAATTATTTTATGCAAAAGGATAATAAGACTAGTAAAAATTAGTAGTAGTATAGAGTAAATATCAAGTATTACTTCTCAAGTAAAATATAATTTTATGGACGTTCCCAAATACGTACAAAACATTTTATCAATTTCTAAACCGGAATACAACTGTGGAGAAGCCCATGAGACTCCAGTATATTGATACTGTAAAGGCTACAGAATGGCATATTACGAACAATATTAAATATTAAAACAAAAAGATTCCACCCCATAAACCTTTGTTATTAAATAATATTCCCATTAAAGAAAAACGAGAAGAGAAATATCTTGGCTTACGATTAGATTCTTTCCTAACATGGAACTCCCATATAGAACATGTTAAGTCCAAGCTTACACGATTGCTGGGTTCTCTTAGAGGGGTTGTGCAGCCTCTTCCTCGCCAAGTACGTCCAACCATTTATAATTCATTAATAAAACCACATTTATTATACCTGATTGAAATCTGGGGTGGTGGCTACAAATCTAATCTAGCCAAATTACAAATTACGCAAAACAAAATTATTAAAATGCTATTTTATTACCCCTCTTTATCACTTTTAATAAAATTTATAAAGAAACAAAACTATTTAAATTTAATACATGTATACTCATTTGAAGTATATTAGGTAAATCAATTCATTCTGATATTAAAAGATATTTCCAACTAACTAGGCGAGCAAGCCATGTTGTTACCAAAGGTACGAACAACATGTGGTATAAAAATGGTTACTTTTGAGGGAGCACAACTTTTTAACGAATTACCTTTGCATATAAAACAGGCAAAATCTTTTAGAGAATATAGATCCAAATTGTTGAAACATTTTATGTTAAGTGTTTAAATGTTTTGATGTGTTTTTATTAAAAATCAGGAATAAATATTGTTTAATTTTCGTGACTTTTGTCAGCCTGTTTGATGTTTCGTTTCTTAATTAAATCTTTTGTTATATTTCTCATGTAAATAGCTTTAAGCTTTAATGGGAATAATTAAAATATAAACCTAAACCATGGTTCGCTGAAATCGGCGCTGAATCGGTGCTGATTAAAAAACGGCAACAAACTCAACAAAATGTGATTTCTCATGAAAAACGCCTAAAACACCACGATATTAAAGATTTGGATGCTAGGTAATATAGATATTTCTTAATATTAACACGGTCAATTCATTAGGAAATAAAGAAAACTAAACTAACTAAACTTTTGTTGTATTATTTACTACGAAGTCTACTGAGTGGGTATTACTTTTTCTTTTTGATGCTCATTGGGGTTACGTCAAAACATCCCGTTTCAGTACAGATTATATGCCCCATTTCCTATTGGAAATACATTCGTTTGTATTAAAAACTCTCTTATGAGTCCTGACAGTTTATCACGCTTTTTATGTCTCGTAAATATGAAATGCACCGTGAAACTGCACCGCAGTTGCACAGCACAAAGAAAATATTAATATTTCTTACAAATAATGTGTAACACACACGTTTTTAATTAAGCCAGTTGAAAACCACTGTTAATAAGAGTTCAGTGGTTGACAAACAAAGGTGCTATAAACAAAAGCTAGAGAATTCTCATAAAGGACGTCAGTGGCATGCTACTCGGCCCACCAACTTACGGAGTGCGGTGATGCTGCAACTTATTGCAACACTCATAAAGTCCATTTTCATTTGAATCTTCGTATTTTAATAGTGGTTAGAGTAAAACACTTTAGAAAACAATGAAGACGCTGTTCCTACTTTTTTTAATGGATACGGAATTTATACCGCGGTGTATGTGATTTAAATGAGTTACGGGTTGGTAAGAAATTAATAAAGTCTGCAGGAAGATTTTTCTAAGCTGAATGTGCACATCAAGTGGATATTCATAAATTTTCAAACTACAGAGATTTCCTTCTTTTGTTTCCAAATTTAGAAGCAAAATATTTATTTTCATATAAAGTGACATAGTTGGTCAGCCATTCGTGAGAAGTGAATTTTCTTAATAGGAACCCAAAAAAAAGGAAAATATATTTGAAAACAAAAGATGTGAATCCAAGGCGGCATTAATGTCGCAAGTATGAAGGAGACAAGAATTCTTTTACTGAGCCACATAAAAAATAATTAGCCAAGAGAAAATTAGGTGCGTATCGTGGGACACCCACGTTATTAAAAAAATGAGATGTCTCGAAAATGGGCACAGTATTACTTATGCAGTAGAATGCGGGATCAATAAAATATGTACAATAATGAAATCGCTTACGCTGAAAAAGGTATAGGTATAGCAAGTACTGGCTCAATTGATGATCTTCATGTGAGATGATAATTAGATGATTTGGATTCACACTAAGCTTAACTTGTTCTATAAATAAACACTGGTCTTTATAAATTTTGTAACAACTTTATACATTATGGTTTCGCAATCAATATTTTAATTGAATTGAATTGAAAAGTTCTATAAGTCTTCTCAGTGTGAACTGTTTTATAGCGGAGAGCTACGATCATCACCTCAAAGCGATTTTGTTAAATCATGGGCACATTAAAATATGATACTTCTCGATACAATGAGTATTGTCAGTAGTATTGCCAGTAGTACAGTATTTTTTAATCTAATTATTTTAATTATGATAATATTTATATTAATTACTTATTTATTTATTCGGTAAACTAACAGCTGTTCACAATAATTATACATAATAATTATAATAATATGAAAATAGAGTGATTCTTAATATAGCCAAAAATAAGTTTATCTAAACTTATTATGTTTTATACAAATTTTGGAACTCTACAATTCTAGAAAGTATCAACTAAATCCAAGCATTTTAAAATGTCAAATTTTGAAAAATAATATATCAAGAAGTCCAAGACCGTGGCTATCGATACGAAACTACCAACGCTGCGTTATTATTACGAGTATTATTCTTTTGTAAGTAAAGACATACTTAAGTTTTGGATCCGGAAGCGTATCAGAGCCATTGAAGAAACATTTCTTAAGAAGTGAATAAGCTAACAAGGAAAATGGACATCTGCGAGATTTAACTGCGAGCTAACAAGGAAATTAAACCACGAACTTGTTGTAACCGTCTTAAAGACGCCACAGGAAAGTAATATAATAAAATTTAAATCAATATGAAATGAAAAAATCATGGTACAACCAATATTTTTGTAGCAATCAAAATTGAATGTCTATTGACCAATACAATTGTAACTATTCTTATTTATTAATTTCTTTGAAAAACTAACAGTTTGTGCTGGTGCGAATAGATCTGCATTTGTGGTCCTAAGTATCTATCAGAATTGCTTTTGTTGCTGTTTAAATTATTTAAATTGTTTGCTGAAAACACGTCTCCTGGTAATTTGTTTCATGACATAACTAATCTGTTAGAGAGAATTTGGTAGCATAGATTTGAATTCGCCCTCCTTCTTTCAAGAGCTATGTCATGTCAGGGTGATTCATTAAAAAGTAATAACAGACAAGATTACTCCAAGAAAATGAAAAGCGCTCTATAGTATTCGCGACACTGTGTCCGAACATCCGGCGAAAAAATAAAATTTAATTTTTCCCTCCATTGTTCTTATCTAGAGCGTCGACTCTTATTGGACGATTGGATTATTTAGGCACTTGTGAAAATGTTTAGTTTTAATATTAAAAATTATATACAGGATGTCCCAGAAATCAGAAATCGAGCTCAAAAACTCGAAAGTAGAATTATTTTTCCTTTTAAAATTCCGGTCATATATTTACTTTAAATTGATATCGGGAGCGGTCCTAACGCACTAAATATTGTTTTTTCTTGCGCCAACCATGTACATTATGTAAATTTAATTAACAGTCTTTTTTAAACGTGGGTTCGTCAGCCAAAACTGTTCTGCAAAAAGCGATTGTAGGTGCATAGGCACGAGAGCAAACTTTTCTGGGACAACCTGTATATTTATATGTAATAGCTATATGTATATAACTATTATATAATAATGTGCTGGTTCTGCAGCTGAGATTACGATGATGAAGAAATACTCATAGTTTATTGCCTTGATCCTTAAACTGGGCAGTCATATTTTAGGCAGAAATAACAATCTGACTAGATTGAAGCCATATTGGAGGCAGTAATGGATACCAGATTGAGCCTATGCCCCACATTGTTTAGAAAGTCCAGAGGGATGCAAGCGCTCTTGCTTGCAGTTATGTTTATGTAACACTCGCTGTATTTTATATACTACGCTTTAGGTAGCGGCGAATTTTGTGATTTTGGAATATCTTAGGAACCACTGCACCAATTTCAAAATTTCTTTCACATTTTAAAGGTCTCTCACATTATGTCATAGATCCAGATGCCATAAGCTATGATACTATTAATAATGTGTACCTACACCAATTGTACTTGGCGTAGTTACATCTAGAATTACATATAAAATCTAGAATCTTTTTACATGTATAAGTATATCTAGATGATAAAAATAAATGTCCTCGTTATTCGGAGGCGGTATAATCTTTATGAAGCCGCGGACTAAAATTAAACAATGTTACATGAGACAAAGCAAGTGAAGTGGTAAGCCCTTCAGTGGGGAGCCCTTCTTCCTTTGTTCCGTCGCGTGCAAGCCATGTTTCTTCTTCCGCTGGTACGAATTAAAAGCGAAAGTCCTCTCAACTCATTTGATGATAATCTACTAGAGCAATAGGGTAAAAGTTAAATTAAAGTTAATTACGATGTACTAAAATGATACATTGAGTTCAGAAGCCCGTCTGTGGTCAGTAAACACCTCTTTACAGAAGATCCCTGTGAAATAACATCTCACGTGCTCTAAGATTTCGGTGAGTAAGTAAAGTATGCAACAGGCCATATTCCTCCACTCAGTGTCAGGGTCTTATCCCTTCTCTTGTCAGGGTATTAATAGATGACATTTGACAACATCATCAAATTGAAAGTCTGTCTGCCTATACCGTCCATTTTTAAAAATGACAACTTCGATGAAGAACATTCTTCAAGTCATTTAAAGGACACACAACTCAAAGAGGAACTAAAGTTTTTTAGAGTATTCAGGATACACTATATCATATAGATAGGTATTTCCTATTAGTGGGGGCCCTACGCCCAGCAGTCGACGTCCTGCGGCTGTGATGATAATACAATTTTATACATTTTAATTAAGTTGGATATAACTTATTATAATATAAATGTTTTTAAGTTTTAAACTTAAAAATGGATAGCACATAGTCCCACACTTGCACCACAATCCCGTCGTCTGTCAGGCGGCGAGTACGCGGTGTCTCTTAAACAACCGCACAAGATTGCTTTTGTTTAACAATGATACACTTCGCTCCATCACCTGCGCGCAATATTGCATTTTAAATCCAGAACATAGACTTGCACACGTTTAGAGACTTTTCTCTCGACTTCGCAGACATCCCCTGCGGGAAAAGGACCAATTAGGAAAGTGAAATCCTTATGGTGGCAGACGGCATGCTGACGGAGTTATTTATACCGCTCCGTAAAGCCGTATTTAAGCCTGTTCAGCTTTACGTTTTTATGCAAATTCAAATATGTTTAGGTCTAGCAATATACGTTATATTAAACATGTATTTACTTGTTCAGTTAATATTTTAATTAAACAAATACTTCACGGAATATGTACAACACACACGGATTTAAATAATATTTAATTTGTAAAGGTTTTGATGAAATTTAATCTAAACCTAAAACTTAAGTAAACCTAAAACTTTTCATACAAATTTATTATTTCACCCTCCGACTGTCTCAAATATGATATATTATTATTAAGACATATTTTGCATGTAATAATGATATAATCTTTATCATTAAAATCACCAAAAAGTCCAAAAGACTGACAAGGGTACGGAGTAGTATATTAGGCTTTTATGTCAAAAGATAGAACTGTCTTTTGAAGATAAAATAAACAGTTTTGAGCTTACTAAATCTTAGATACTCTTACATAAATATCGCCATCACGTTAATTATTTAGTAATGTGTGTGTCAACGCAAAGTAATTAGCCTGAGGGGAAGTTGCGTTTAAAATTTAATTTGAAATCATTTTAATGAACCGTTTTGTGAACGTTCACCATTAAATTTTTAATTTCACACGTTTTAACTTAATGTGCGCTCCCAACTTTCAATTAATATTTCCAGCAAATTGTGTAGGAAAATTTACATCCATGCCAAGCTGGGACGGATCTTTTCACAGCTGAATCTCTGATCATATTTTGATGAAATACCAACATAATAAATACCTTTTTAATTAATGGGCTACTTTTTAACTTTTCACATATGCGAAGTTGCGGTTTTATTAACCGTAAAAACATCTCATAAAAGTCACCGATGATTCACACAGAGAAAATATAGAGATTATGCGAAACAATAGGTCGCCTCATTCGTGGAGGAACCTCCAGGTTTTTCCCCTTTTTAAAACGGACCGTAATGTAGTTTAGTATTACGGGTTGTTTTCATTGGTATGCAAACAATGCACCAGATGCGGATCCAATACCGTATCGGGTCACGAGGTCGACACGGTAAAAATGAACGTTTGCTACATTTTATTTAAATGCTGAAATGCATAAAATTTCCGAGTACACTTTTGTTACATTTTTATGCTCGATCAACATTGCATTTTAGAATAAAATAGTTAATCTTTAAATGTACCGATATTAAGTTACCATCTGGAATTAGCTAAGTATATAGGTATACCAAGGGAATGATTTTGACTATGGATCTTATGCATTTTTTTTTACTTAGGGACTAAAAAATCTTTAGGGATTTCTCTAAAGATTTCTGTTTTGATTCAGCAACACAGTGACTAGTTTTAGTTGCATGATGAGGCTTCTCGATCTTTCCGAATTAGGTTTACAAGTCACTGTCTCCTTGGCTCCACGTCCACGTCCACGTTATAAATATCATAAATGTATTATTTCAAGCTCATCAGAGTGATATCTAGTTGAAATTTCTCCAGATTGTTAGTTTGGTTTCATCGCAATTAAAAACAGCCACTTAGGTACGGAAACAGATCTTCTACCTGCCTGTTATCTGTAAAATAATATAGTAATTTGTTGTTTTAATAGATAGATTATAGATTTTAATAATAATATCACAACAGTATATGATGTTATTTTAACACAAAGTACATAACTGAATTCAGCCTCAGAAATCAAGTATTCATTGATTTTTTTAAAGCCATCATGTCCAAAACAAATATAAATATAATTATGTCTCGTAAAAGGATATGTCACTTCAACTTCTAAGAGAGGTTTCAAAAAGTTTTAAGAGTAAAAGAGGATTTTTAATTTTCTTTCACTCTCAATTGGAACTGAAACTTTGAAACAAAAATACAAAGAAATATATAAAGGCTATGTAAATAAAGAAATGTTGCAAGTCTATCTCCTGTAATATTTGTTCTAACCGAACACTTTTGACAAGGTAAGAAGAATAAATGAAATCAAATTTAGAATCAGAAATTTAGAGTCAGAAAAGGAAAAGGAAATAATTCACAAACTAATATCAGTAGTTCGTTTGCAGCTCCTAATATTAAGTGGATCGTCAGCCTGTCTGTCGACCTTAACATAAAAAAATACTGTAAAATTTGCTAACTTAAACTGTGTTTAATATATTATACTTCAATAAGATAAAATAATTGAGTAAGTGTTTTGTACAAGTAAGGTTGCTGGCGAGCAGACTTTAGAGAATGTTCAATTTCATGACAGTTTTGACATTTACTTTACTTTGTAGTTTTAATAATTGACATCCATTCTAGGAAACAACATAAGAGCATCTAAAGCTAAAACCTTTGTCGTATTACGTCATACGAATTGAAATAAAGAGGGTTTCTTAGTAAACATTTTTAAAGTAGTTTGGGATGTTGTATAGTATTCTTTGTTGTCAGTATCAAAGGATAAAACTATCATGTTTAATCTGACTAAGATTTAGCGTTGACATGTTGGGTTTGTATAATAATATTTATTCTGCGAATAAACGAAATGTGTGTGTTTTACAATAGTTTTCTACCTTTGTTAGCTGTGGGGTGAAATACAGAAGTGCCTAATTAGAACCTACAAATTAATTTGTAGCTCTTTGAGGAAAAACAAGTATTCCAAATATAAATAACTTATGAATTTTCTTTGAGTAAAATTTGATGTACTTGTTGTTATAGCGAATACACTTTGGGCTGGATTTTTTTTTTTTTTTTTTTTTTATGTCTACGAACAGACTGACGGTCTACTTATGACACAAGCAACGCCACAGGTGCTGCAAGGTGATTGGGATTGAGAATAAGAGATTTGGATAGGAAAATGGCTCTGTCTGGATATCACTTAATAGCACACGTGACGTTATTTCACGGTGACCTTTTATGTTCATTGCGGTGACCTACGCAGTCATTTGGGCAGCCCGTCTAGCGACAGAAATCAGAGGACCACAGTGAAATAACAGTATGTGTGCTGTTGTGTTTCGGTGAGTTAGTAAGAAATGCCAAAGCCCATTACCATATACAAGGGTATCCCCTTAACCACAATCCCTCTATGGTTGCAGCGCACTTGGAGTACTCGTGTTGCTTATGTTACAGGCGACAGCAGATATCTACCATCAAGTGAATCGTCAGCCTGTCTGCCTACCTTAATATGAAAATATGGACTGTTTGTTTCAAACACATAAAATTATAATAATTAGCAGTCAATCGGTTTATAGTCGTAATATTGAAATTATTATAAAAAATATAATAAAAAAATAGCTTTTTGATACTTTAATCAATATGTTACATTTTTAAAAGTGCACAAATCAAATTTTCAACACTTATTGTTTATATTGAAAATGATAATGAAAATAATAATGATTATGTTAAAACAAATTTTAAGCGTTAACTAAAATTCAAATGAATTGTTTTTACAGGTGCAGAAAGTGCTCAAATTAACTGAGTACAACTTAAGTTATTAATGTACATAAACTGTAGTCTTAGAAACACAACACAGTTGTTCAGTTCTATTCAGTTCTATAAAAAAAAAATAGTTTTAAACTCCCTTTATGACAAACAACAATAAATTATATTATACCCAAAAGCTTTTGTTTTTCATTTAGAAGTCAGTGTAAATGAAGTCAATTCCCTGTACTTATTTCTTCGAAACTTTATTACTGTGTTTCCAACTAAAGATACTTTTAATGTTTATGTCTCTTTCGTATTACTTTATGACGACACGAAAGTAAGGCTTCGTGTACACTGGTTACGAATGTCAAAGAAATTTAATATAGCAACATAACTGAACAAATTTCAGTACAAAAACTTTCCACTTGCCCTTTGCTTTTTTATAATTCAGTTTGTAAAGTTCATAGAAGTTCTTTTATTTTTATTATTATTTTTTAATGCAATCTATAGTTAATACAGTTATCAAATTCACAGTTATTAAAGTAGTTTTAATAATGATATTTTTTATGTAAAATCGCTAGACAGGCTAAAGATCCACTTGTCGGCTACTGTCTATTAATACATGTAACGCGACAGGTGCAAGGATATCGAAATGGGCTCAGACATCAGTTATTAAATCACCTTAACACAATAGCACACTTTCTGATATTTTACTGTGGTATTTTACTTAGCTATCAGCCTTAGGAGCAAAAAAATACAAACGAAAATGTGGTGGCCAAGGTCGGATGCCCGATGAGAATCCAGTATTAGCGAGAGAGTATCGAGAGTAAGAAATATTTTTTGAGAAACTGCGGGTCACAGCTAGTCAATAATAAAATCAATAATAATTAACTATTACCAAGGTAAACCAATTTGAGTGAACCAAAGGTGCAGTTTTCACTGAAGTATTGTAGCAAGTTTCTAGTAGTGTTTAGATATAGTAGATAGGTTTAGAAACAAAAAAGTTAAGTTAGTTGAAATAATACGTTATTATTCCAAATATCATGAGTACGAAGTCGCAGGTTTGTAATGTATTAATTTTTATATACAAATTATATAATAATATACATTAAAATATCTAATTTTAATATTAATAAATACATAATTTCATCGAGCGATCGCTTTATATGAATTTGAATATAAAGCGAATATTTTGTCAGTATTTTAGTTTAGATTGTTAGCAAACCGAAAATATATGTGGACGGGAAAACTCATTTCGAACAATCTCGTGACGATACGGTCGGTGTCTTCCGTTCCTAATGTAAAGCCAAAAAGAAAACGCGGACTTGGAAAAATTTGTTGCAGACCTTATTAACAAGAAAACCTGACGTTTCAAAGTAATTTCGAGAACATTCGCCTAACATCTGCAGTCGGAATTAAAATTCGCCGTCTCCAAGCACCAGCTAGTATTTTTCTCACTTAATATCATTTTCCACTGCACAAGACTGCTGTGAAATTAAAATAAACTCCCCGCCATGTTAGTACGTGCTGACAAAAAAAACTGAGTTTTTATATTTTTTTTCACAGTTCGCCCTTAACATTGTACGCAGATGTAAAGTCGAGGAAAAGACAATCATCAATTTTCTTTAACATTGTTTTATCTTGAATCTAATTAAGCTTAATTGACATTCAATTGTAAGAAACCAAGCGCTTCTCGTTTACCAAGTGTGATCGAAATTGAAGTTATTGATGGCCTTTCAGGAAAACACTATTTGATATTATCCCAAGTCGCATCGTTTTTAAGATATTGGGCTGTAATTTAATCGCACCCTCTGACCAACAAGAAAAAAAAGTCCGCGTCGTCCGATCAATCGGACCAACGGGAAAAAAAGTCCGCATGGTCCGATCAATCGGACGAAGAAGTCGCACCACGCGGTCTCAGGGCTTTATTTACAATCCAAAGAGAGACAAACTGCATACCGCAACCATAAACTAGTCAGCTCACCTGACAGACAGCTCACAGAAGACTGTGAAATTACAGCACACGTGCTTTTGTGTACCGATGAGTAAGAAAAGTTTGGGTGATAGTGGAATGAGCTCTGATGTCAACAACTCAACCGCTAAAATATGCGCTAAAATATAAAAGAATATATGCGTTGTTATGTTCCGATAAGTCCGTACTATCCGTACTAATATTATAAATGCGAAAGTATGTTTGGATGTTTGTAACACTTTCACACAAAAACTACTGAACCGATCACCATGAAATTTTGCATACACGTTGTCTGAGACACCAGAAAGGACATAGGGTACCTTTCATCCAGAAGAAAGGACTATTCCTGAGGGATAAATAAAAAATAAAAATCAAACGCCTGGCCAAAGTGTTATAGCAACACGAGGTCAAGCGTTATATTGCTATTTTTTTAATTTCAACGCCGACGAAGTCGCGAGCACCAGCTAGTAAGAGATATTTTGATAAAATGAAAATAATAAGTTTAGATATAGTGAAATGATCTCAGATATCAATTACGGAAGTCAAGTTATGCATTTGTTAGATAAGTAAACTTTAAATATTACACTAATTAGTACCTATGTCTAACTTCTTTCTTTCTAGTAAACAGTGAAACTATCTAAGTATTTCTAGGTATCAATTACAAATCAAGGTCTATTAAAATATTCAATTCGATAAGTGATAAAGTTGACATATTATAGATTTGTTTTTACCAGCCTGAGTGCTTCTCAAATTGTATCACAATATTTTAATTAGATTTGTTCATTCTCATAGAATTGTGTAATGTGCAATAATAATTGTAGTGTAAAAGATTTACTCTTTTAGCAAAAAAAAATAATAATTGTAAAAACTAGTAACTAGCATTTGTTTATCCATAAGTATATGTATGTATTATTTTATTTAGCTGTAAGTAACATAAGTTTTCTTTAAAAAAAATAACTCATATAGTTTTAGAAGAGTTTCTTTACGATTAAATTATTAAAGTTCACAAATACATTTTTTTTATTATATTTACTTTAAGTAGAAAATTGTAAGAATTTGTATTTTTATTGAAGATTGATTTTCATTTTCATTTCCATCGGATAATGATCATTGTCCTGCAGCCAATCCTCGGAATACAGAGTGTCGGAAATTAAATTAGAATAAACATAATTAAACAGTTGGCCCCATTCGCTTCGACTTTCAAAATTACAGGATTTAGGGCATTAAATGCCGCCCCGATGCTAATCCAAGCTGGGGCAGGGGAAATATATTGTGCCCTTCGCATGCGAGTATACTTTTCCTAATTAATTCATTAGCATACTAATTTCTGTGACCTATGCTCGTCTGAGACTTGAACTAATCGTGTCTGGAAAACGAGCAAATACATAAAAAATATATTATATGAAAATTTATTTATTTATTTATTTATTTAGATTACATACAGCCATAAATTTAAAATATATATATTATAGATTATATACAAATAGGCCTAAAGAATCATAAAAATTTATTTTTACATTTATTTATTAATTAAAAAAATAATAATAATATTAAGAAAAAGAAAAAGAAGAGAATATTCTATAAGTGATAAAATTAATTTTTCAAAAGTAATTCGTCAATTTTCTTTTTATAAGAAAATATTACCATTTGTCCGTAAAGTCCCAAAATAGTCTGTGGGATATCCAACTCTTTAGCAGATATAGAACTCAATAGATCAAAAAACTAGTTTAGGGTTTGTTTAGAATTTTTTACTTTTTGTTGCGTAGACACTAATTGTTTATTAATGACAGTCAATTAATCAGCCCACCTGGCAGCACACCTATCATTTGAACCGTCAGCCTGCTTGCTTATATTTACATATTATAAAAAAAACCGTATAATCTCATCACTCGGTCACTCAATGTCTGTGTGACATTGAGTGCTTCATTAGTAGCAATAATGTCATGGCTCTTGTAGAGCCTATTTCCCTAACCCTTCCTAATCTCTTAAGTACCTTTCTAACGACCTTTACATAAGAAATACAATTGCTTAAATATTAAAATTTATGCGTTAAATGTTCAATTGATTAGACATTTAATACTTAGATAATATAATTCCATTTGTGATCAATTTCTCCTTGTCGAAAATGTATCTTTACATAAGTCAAGTCGCTTCAAGTCAAGTCAAGTCAAGTCAAGCGACAAAGTCGCTTCCAGCCGTCTGTCCGTCTGTATGTACGCTTAGATCTTTTAAACTGCGCAACGGATTTTAATGCGATTTTCACAAATTGAAGGAGCGTTAAACGAGGAAGGTTTTTACATATAACTAGCTGGTGTCTGCGACTTAGTCCGCGTAGAAAAATAAAAATTATATAAGCAAAATTAATAAGCCTACTATTTTTATTACTATTACACTTTTACCAGGCGTTAGCTTACTTAATTTTGATCAATCGAGAACAGACTCTTTTCTAAATATTTTTACATTTATAACATAACAAGCGGGTCGCTAGTTACTTTTTCATTACATTACAAAAGTAAAGTTAGCATATTTAATTACATATTGGCAGAAATTAAAGGCTATATTTTTAATGACTACAGATTTATAATATAGAACTCGTCTGTACGTGTAGAAAATTTAAATGTCGTTCAATAGACAGTTCTAAAAAATTTGAATATGTCTTTTTAATAATTCATAACGGAATTTTGACATTAGACTAAATTTTAGGTAAATGTTCTAAAAGGTCACATAATGTGACCTCATGACTTACTGTTGTCTAACAAATCTTTTAAAAAGTCGTTGTGACCTCCAATCAAACTTGACTAAATTTTCTATGAGGTTGACATATTTGATTAAACTGAAAGTGTAAATGGCGGTGTTAGCTTTGATATTATAATTATTAAAGTGTTAATAATTACTATATTATTTAGGTTGAAAAATAAAAGTTATAACGCCTGACAAAATATGTAAAGCAATATAACATCTGACATGCATTGGCGTCTGACATTTTACTTTTTCCAAGCATTGGATCTTTATTTTTAGTAGCTGGTTCCCGCGGCTTTGCCCACATGGGATACTCGTATTTGGCCTACGTCTGTCCTAAAATTCTATCCTGACGAACAAACAAATATACCAACTTTCCCTCTATAAAATTAGTATAGATTACTTTGAACAAAAACTTTATTTCATGACTGATTATTTATTATTTTTATGTCTAAGTCAACATAAAAAACGGCTGTGTCCTAACTAATTTGAGTACCAGAAAAAAATACAAAGAAACATTATTGACTTACTAGTAAACCATCTCCATAGATAGTATTATTAATTGCTGGTCCTCACGATAAAATCAGAAAAAAGGTAATACTACTCTCAAAAACAAATTTTTGCTTCATATTGTAACTGGCCATTATGAAAGTTTTAAAATTAAGCGCATCTTAAACATCAACATTCATCGCAAACAAGCCTTTCAGTGCCAACAGCGGAGTCACCTGTGCAAAGGTGTACCCGTTTAAGATTCACTTTGTAATATAGAATCATTCAGTGTGACATTCTCACTGGAGTAAAAGGTAAAAAAAAAACTATTCCAAAGATAAACAATATAAATGTTCTTAGAATGGTATAGGTAAAAATAATAATATATAAAAAAAACCTATTGCATTATAACTAGTCTTATCATATCTGTATCTGCTTTCACTGCTCTCTACGGTTGTTTATATTTCTTTTGGAAAGCAAAAACAATCCAGAAATAAATTTATTAAGAAACTAGCTGTTTCAGCGACTTCGTTCGCGTATAGAATATAGCCTATGTTACTTGTTGATAATGGAGCTTTCTATAAGTGAAAGAATTTTTTAAATCGGTCCAGTAGTTTTTTTATAATATAATAGATAAATGTTTACTAGAATGCAATATATACTTAGAAAGATAATACAAGACAAATAACGGCACTTCTATATATAAATCATATATACAACATCCAGTACGTTATTTCATACTTATATTAAACGTATCTAAGTTTATATAGCTTTAACAATACTTAGGAAATAGTACCTACCATCAAGTAGACCGTCAGGCAGCCTGACGCGCTTTATCACATTTTCATGGCTATATGTCTACATAGTTCGTGAATTCTGATGTATTATTCAAAATAATTTTCACAGTCTTATTGTACGGTTGTTATACACAAAACAGGCATTAAAAAATAAAATTTATTATGTTTTGTTAAATTTACCAAACAATGGTCTTGGGGTTGTGTTTTGTCCCCATTTAATGCATATGCTAGTAATGGAATCGACGGGGGGTGTATTTAATGCTTTGGAATTTGAAAACGGTCAAGCCGAATTCATAAAATATCTTGGCATAACACTAGTCGTGAAAATTAATTCATGTTATGAAAAATCTACGTGATGCAATCGATGGAAAAATATTAAAACAATGTGTCATTAATCATTGTATTTTACCATGGGGCGTATCTACATCTAGAACTCTTCTCCCCCTAGAAAGAGCGTAAAGAGGAAATCTAAAAGTTTTCCTGGGTAAACCAAGACGATATTCAACAGATACTCTCTATAAGGAGGCACAAGTCTTAAGTGTAAGGAGGCTTTATTTATAAGAGTCGCGACCTTTGTTCACAAAAACGTAGTAAAGTTAGATACTTATGAGGAAATGTTACGTAAACGCATTTTTAAGGTGCCTAACGTAACTGTGACCACTCCTTTTGCAAATGAATTGGGGAATTTTCTTTTCCCCTTCATTTATAATAAACTAGTTAACGTTTGTAATTTTAAAAATTGCTCGGTTGGAGAAGCAAGGGAAAAAGTCTCAATGATATTGATAAGATGGTCGTTTGATGAAGTATAAAAATTATAAAAATTATTAAATGAGGTTGATTTTACAATATTTTCTAATTTTTAGATTTCATTCATTCACACACATTTACCACACACACATTCACATACATACATTACATACAATCATATCTCACAAATTCAAATTTACTTTATCATTTTTATTTCTTTCCAAATAATGCTTCTGTTTGTTTGTTTGCTTATTTTGTACATATAATTTTTGTTTCTAATTAATGTACATAGTATTTAAAATTTATATATTTAACACAATTTTTTACTTCTGTTAAACTAAATTTGTTATTCTGAAATAAATTTCTTTATTCTTTATTTATATATAACTAGCTATCCCGCTCCCGGCTTTGCCCGGGGTGAAAATTTTATATACATATAAAAATCTTTCCCGTTTTTCCCTCTTTCCATTTGTGAAAACCGAATTAAAATCGTTCTACCCGTACGACTTTTTTAAGCGTTCACAAACCAACTCAACATTTTTATGTATAAAAAGAAGAAGGAGAACTTTTCCTTATATGAGGGTCCCTGGTTCTTCCAAAGGGAATCAGAATTCAGAATACTGTTGTTTTGATATCATAATTAAAATATGACTATAATAGTAATTGACCAAATTTGGTCCTACAACACAAATAAATTAATTTAAATAGACCAAACAGTTGAAAACTCTATTACAATAACCTTAAGTACAGATTTTCAGTAACATAATATGCATATCGAAATAGTGCGAGGCCATTTGTACTTGGGCATAAATAGCGTGTTGTCACATTTATATTATTACATAGTCACAATTTGTATAAATAATGTTGCAGGCTGTGTAAATGGGGGTTGTGCTGAAATTCAACACAGAAAAGTGCCACTTTGGCGCGTCGTCAGCAAACGCTGGCTATAAATCCTTTCTAACACAATATTTAATAGGGTGTATACTCTTACGTCGATTTAAGTTTAGCTTACTATTTCGAAGGCGGAGTACTGAAAATCCCTTGGCCATAATCAATCATATACTTGTGTTCTGTGCCCAATTATTTTGTTCTTATTCTTTTGTTTTTAGTATTGATAGCCATGTAAAAACTTTTTGATGCTCCTATCGTTAGTTCGCTATCTTGCTCAACTCAAATTTCTGAGTATGGGTTGTATAACCTCTAATGCCTTTAAGCATAACATTCATGAAAATCTAGTTCTAGATTTGGTTATAAGATGATTGACGTTTATCTAAAAAACATTATCTTAAAATTTCATCTTTGTGATCTTCGCCTGTTTATGCAAAATATTATAAAAGATCTCAATAAATGCAATGTATATTTGTCATCAATTATATTTACCTATTACACATCAAATAACGTGTCGCAAGATAATCTACTTAGATATTTTATTGAGGACTAGCTGGTGCTAATTCTAGTAAAATATAATCTGTAATATTACGATGATCGTTACCCTACACGAACGTGGTGTGGACTCAGGACTCAAATTATCCAAAATAATGGCGAGCAATTAGTACAATATAAACCTCAATAACGTTCGCGAAAAAAAAATTAATAATAAATAGAAAAGCCTCAATAAAAGCCCGCTTTAAATAGTGGCAGAGGGAACACTGTGTCGTAACAGATGTCATGTAATAATTCCGACTGGGTACACTGATGCCTTTAAAAAACTATGACTGTCTCAAGCACTCAAGTGTTTTAAAAAATATATTTTTAATAAACGTTTTAATATTCATCGTTTAAAATTTGTTCGAAATTAGAATAGAACTCCGTATCCTTACTACTAATAAATCTGAAAGTAACTGAAAGTGAATGTGTCCCGTCTGTCTGTCTGTTACCTTTTCACGCCTTAACGTTGTCAGGAATACAGAAAGCCACTTAGGGTACGAGTACCTTTCGCCCAAAAAAAAAGTAATGTTCCCAAGAATCATGTAAAAATAGAAAGCCAACGCTTGCCAAAAGCAATAAATATGGCAGGTATTATATTCCTCATATATTTTTTCAAGTTTATTTTTCATTTTTCAACGCATACAAAGTTGCAGGCACCAGCTAGTTCCAAATATAGTTTTAAGTAGACAAACTCATTTGAAACGTCTAGCGTACGATTCATGAAAACTTTTCTACGCTTTTGAAAATGTAATGCCGAACAAAAGCATCGATGTATTGCGTCCAAGCAGCGTCGCTTTGCGCATGCAGCTTTCATCCTATCCTGAGACGGCTGAAATTCAGTTGACGTCTAGCTGTCGGGAGAGAGAACTGTGTTTTGTGGTGTTATCGTTTTCCGAAGTTTTGTTTGACAGTTCGGTGAAATAGAACTGAACATTGTGTTGTGTTTCTAAGACTACAGTTTAAGTACAATAATAACTTAATCTAAGTTGGACATAGTTAAGGTGAGTGATTTTTTTAAACAATATTTCTGCACCTGTAAAAATTATTAATTTGAATTTTATTTAACGCTTAAAATTTGTTTTAACATAATCATTATCATTTTCAATATAAATATTTAGTGTTGAAAATTTGATGGCCTTTACACCGTCAAAAGGCTATTTTATTTTTTTAATTATTAAAATAATTTAAATATTATAACCATAATCCGATTTGATTGCTTATTTATTTTATCTGTTTTAAACAAACATTTCATTTTTTTAATGTTAAGGTCGGCAGTAATGACACAAGTTCTGAGAGTGCGCTGTTGACTATATGAAAAAACAGCCCGCGCTATTAGCGTAGGAAAGTCCGTGGTGTCCCGAGCGGTCGACATCCCTGCCACAAGGACATGGGTATTAGGGTTAGGGATACCTCCGTATCAAGCGGATGGGTATACAACATACCTATAAATATACCCTATATTTTCTTATTTATTTGTTTATCCAAAGGAGGAATCTACTAATATTTTTATTACAAAAGAAATTAGTGATCATTAAATATATTATTTCGCTTTATTAAATATATTATTTTTTATGTATATTCAAAAAGCAACGGTCATTTAAAATTTAAATATATACAACATGATTAACTATGCATTTGTAAAGATATATGAAAAAAAATGTAATTAAAAAGCTAGTATATCATATTAAGCTTAGGTCAATTAGGCAGGGTCGCAAGCATTATATCCCTAGCTACATTATTTCGTTGTATTGCAAGACTAATTTGCTAGCCGAGTTAATAGCCATCTTTTCAATCGCCAGTTATGTCGACCAAACATTTTGATTAATAAAAAATTTAAGCGCATTAGGACCAAGATTCGACAAAGGGAATGAAAATGTAGCTGGTACCGACCGATATCCCTGTATTTGTGAATTTGTATTTGTTATCGCAACTTAATTTTTTAATGTTATTTGAAGGTTAATTGACATTTAGTTAATTAACTAATTAATGTGTGAGTAAAGTATACACTTTATGAGCATACTTATTAAAATATCACATCTAGAGATAATAATATAAAGTCAATGGCAATATAAAATATAAAAGATATATTAATTATAATATAAAATCTCAGAGGTAATTAAAATACGTTTGGCCCAATTACGATATCTTTTTATATTATATCGAGCTGACCAGCGAACTTCGTACCGCCTCAGGGAGAATAAAAACCCGTTTCATACAAAATGTATGAGAAAATGAATTTTCTTCATATATATTTTTTTCGTGAAGTTTTTCCGAAGTTTTAATAGTTATTCTGCTATTCGGGATGGAGACAAATTCAATAAAACAAAGATAATAAAAATCAGTTTAGACGTTCTCGTAAGTGATGTAACTAATACAACTTTCTTTTATATATATATATATAAAGTTGTTCCACTAACGACCCGCTCCCGGCTTCGCATGGGAGCAATTTTTTTTTTTTGTAAATTATATATGAAAACCTTCCTCGTTTTACGCTTTTTCTATTATTAAAAACCGCATTAAATCCGTTGCGTAGTTTAAAAGATCTAAGCGTAAAAATAAACAGACAGCCCGCGACTTCGTCCGCATTGAAAAATAAAAATATAGCACCTGAGAAAATATATGAGTAATATAATGCCTGACATCTTTATTGCCGTGGCGACGGTGGTGTGCCACAATTTTTTATATTTTTAAATGATCTCTCGGGAACAGTACTTTTTTTTTCTGGATGAAAGATACCCTATAGTAGGGGAGCCCAAGAGGGCATTTTGGGATTTACTCGAGCGCGTCAGATTAAGGTATGATAGATTAATTAATTAGATGACGGATATATGGCGGATTAACATACTATATCCGTCATCAGGGACATGTGGGGCATTATACATTATCAATATATGACGCGCTCGAGTATGTCCATGTGACAGATTTTTTTAATATTACTGAAAGCCTGTAGACGCTCACCCCACCGTTGAAATGAAAAACTTCATATAATTTTTTTTTCTTCTTGCGACCCAATCTTCAAAATTCAATAGGTCCCCACGACGCTCGAGTAACTCCACATTTTGCATCGTGGGCTCCCCTACCACTATATCCTTTCTTGTATCGCTTACAACATGTATGCAAAATATTATGATGATCGGTTGAGTAGTTAAGGCGTGAAAAGGTAACAGACAGACAGAGTTACTTTCACATTTATAATATTAGCATGGATGTAAAAAGATAGACAAGTATACCTAATATACAATTTTATTGCACGAAGGTATGCGATAATAACGTCGTAAATTTTCCAGCTGAATTGGTTACATTGAGTTACTGTGTTTTCAAAGCGGATATATGAAATCTGAATGCTTTAAACTCATTTGAACCGAACCGAACACCGGGAATATGTTTATTGTTTTAACCGGTCATTTGTTTATTCTTTAAATCGGTGCAAAATAAAAATTCGTTGAGTTGTTTAGAAGAAAAACAGAGCCGAGCAGTGATATTAATTTATAACATTGTAAAGATAATTATATATTATTATGCTCACTAGTTCCGTCGACTTTGTCCGCGTTGAAAAAGAAAATATATACTAACTAATATATCGCTCTGAGATCTATATCGCTGTGACTACGGTGGCGCCACCACAGCGACAGTGGCCCCCAATTTTTTAATTTTTCCGGGATAAAAAGTATCCTATATATTAATCCAGATAATAAACTATCTGTGTGCCAAATTTCAACCAAATCCGTTCAGTAATTTCCATGTCTTAATATTTTTTAAAACTTTCAATCTATGAAACCCAGTAAAGTCTATAATTTTTTCTTACCTAATGGTATAAGTTTCATCCGTTGAAACGAAAATAAACTGATGACCTGATCTCCATACAAAACTGATTGATCTCCTTTTTCTGGTAATCGGTTCGATAGTAATTTATTTTTTAAAATAGGTACCTGCTTACCTATAAAAGGAAAAAATAAACATTATTCGAAGTTTCAAAACTCTCCAGTGATCCGAGAGCTTACTCAACAGCATTCTAAACATCCTCTGCCTTGCCCACAGGGGATTATCGTTGTAGACATTTTATTGTTTATTCGCTGGAAATTTCAAAGTTTCTTTTTGGGTCCAACATATAGGCAAGTACATATCTTTTTTCATGTTACAAAGGAAAGTTTCTTATTTTCTTTCAAGTTATCTACTTATAATTTGGATGTGTGTGCAATTTTCGACTTGACGAGGGATGTAGAAAAAAATATTTTAATTACATTTTTATTAATTATTAGCTGGTGCCCGCGGCTTCGTCCGCGCCCCTCTTTCTCATGTGCTAAAACATATTTTATTCTTATCTATAAAACATTATCTAAAACTAGATGTTGCACGCGACTTCGCGTAACTTTCTAAAATATAGCTTATGTTACTCGCTGATAATGTAATCTAGTTTTTGAGTTCATTCATTACAAATAAATATACAGAAATACAAGTCTTCTTTCTTTATAATATTTGTATAAATATTATAAATACGCCCCGACTTCTCCCGGGAGCAAATGGGGGGATTTAGTATAAACATAATATTATATCGTATTTTCATCAGGAATAATGTATCTGTCTAACATCGAAAAAAATTATCAGAGGTGCAGTTGTTTTGGAGATTACTCTCCTCACATAGACAAAATTCTCTCTTTCTCTCTTTACGAGGACTAGGCTTAAGATAGTGGCACTTTGATGGCACTAACCGCCTTAACATTGTCTGGTGTGGAACATTTCATTATTATCCACATGAAGAATTTTTTTATTGATATTAAAAGGAAACTTTTTTTTTATTTTACCTAGTCGACAAAGACAAAGAAACTGCATCAAACATCTAAGTATTACTAAAAAAAGATAAAAGAAACGCAAGTAATTATAAAACATTAGGTCAAAGAATAATTTTCTGCATTGGCTGCAAGGCACCAGCTGCATAATCGAGTTTATACTTTCTTTGAAAGTTGTTATATCTAAAAAGTTATAAAAAAAACTTGATAACACTAACTTGAGTTTTTATAGAGCAAGAGTTTTAGCACTAAGATTTTAATTTCGCATCTCTTTTCATAAATGAATATTATATTATTTCTATTAATTATACAAAATATGCAAATCTCAATATAAAATATATCTTATAATATTTATTACAACTGCGACATTACAAATAAGCTTTAAATCTTAATATATGTTTATATACAGACGTAGACAGACATTTAGTAAGAGCATAATTAATAATAAAATTATTAACTAATTCCCAATAAAAGAACCCTATTGTAAAGAATCATCCAAATCTGCATAAGCCATGATACAAGTTTTTACACGAGTGAACATCGGCTGACAGGATTAAGGGATGTCTGCCGTATTAGTAAATACTTGCATCAACACTAAGGAAAGGAAGGCATACATTTCCTAACAAATTCTTTAGTAATGCTTCGCCATAAACGAAAAGCACAACAGAGCACAGCATGTGTGCTTTTTGTTTTGGAATAAGGATGCCATAGCCCATTTCTCTGTCCGTCCTAAGCTCTTATCCTTTATCATACTAATCATAAGTCGACAAAGCAAGACCTGTCTAACACGCCAAAATTTTTTTTTGAAGTTAGAGTATCCTTTTATTCCAAATGACACCAATTCTCTTTGATACTTCAGAACTGAAATTTAGGTGTTGCTACAAATGGGGTCTTTTTGCGGTCAAAGCACAGACTATAGTCGCCATCAAGTGGACCGTCAGACTATCTGCCGACCTGCACATAAAATAAATGTAAATGTTACATGCAGATTGATAGAACTGTTACAGTTTTGCAGTAGTAAAATGTGTTCAATCGTTTACGTGTTTCCGGTTGTATGGTGTCTTAAAATTTCAGGTGCAATTCTCGTTCCGGACGTGCTTTAATCAATTTCGACTTAGTGCCGAACGTGTTGGATGGTGGTCGTATAAAATTTTACGCCGAATCGATTTAACGCCGTTTGATTTTAAAGTCGCGGACACAGTAGTGTTATTTGGGTCAATTTAGTTAGAGGTCATTCCTAGTTATTCACGAACTCACGAACGACGTGAATCCAATTTGCATAAAACAGAAAAGTTCTTGTAAACTCTGATCTTATTAAGGCTCACAGTCTTTTAGCATTTTTTGTAAGTTTGATCGGAATTATTAACTATATTTTTAGGAGGAAAATAAAGTAATAAACGTTTAGAGTAATTAGGGTTAGTGATACAGCTTGTAATTAGAAGCTCTGTAACCATAAAGGCAAATGTGCTATGTTTCGTATTTTTAATTTTTACAAGGTAAAAATTATCTTTTGTGGGCAAAAACCACCCACTCACATAAGATAATCTTATGTGAGATACTTTTGTGTTTCAGTAAGTAAGTAAGGGATGGGTATGCTAGAGCCTCTGCTCCTATCTCATCCCCGTATCTTATTCATTTTTCTATCAGGTAAAAAGAATAAGACACGTGCTTGCTAGTCTTCTGTCTTTGCTTGTCTTAGTAGACACAATACCATCAAGTTTACCATGAAAAAAGGGTTTAACTTCCCTCACATCCTACTTCTTAACTTTGATGGGGTGAGCTACTCCATAGGCATTATTATTTCAGGGTAAAATAATAACTATTGAACGTAATTTTTATGTAATGCAATGCTTTTTATTTTATAATGATTCAAATTTAATATTATTTTTAATTTAAGAAAATGAAAATTATTTTCTGTAAAATCGTTTATTGTATGCAATTGCAATTGAGGAATTCATTTTAGTTCAAAGCTCATTTGAATTTGTATTGAACCAATTTACGTGTTTTTTTTTATAAAAAAATCGTAGCCAAAAGCAATAGGCTTTCCAATTTATTCGTTTACATAAATATGAAACGCAATAACCAAAATAATAACATAATACGCGTTTCATGATATGCAGTTTTATTTTGTTGTTACAACTGTTAGCACCCTCTACTTCGGGTACATTAATTAAACCACTCTATGTTTAGTCCAAATACTTTTATCGTCCGACCGATATATCAGAACTACAATACCAACTACAAGATGTGCGAACATACGACGACGACCTCTCTTCGCCAACGCACTCATTCAACTGACTGATTCCCTTTTAATATCATACCACCGAGTTAATTTGAACGAATTTGAACGAACACCTCTTTTTAATCATCAGAGAGCACTTTTCAATCAACTTCAGTCGACATAAATAGCAGACGCTAACATAACTATTAACATATAAATAGGTGCGGTCAAGTGTCTCCGTGTAGTCCTGTGTCTGTGATACAGTGAAAACTGTGTCAAACTATGTGTATTGCGATATATTTTGTATTTCGATTAGTGAGTAGGAGAAGGGATAAAGAAATACCATTTCCTTATCCCTTCCCAAACCCTTGTCTTTAATCCTACAATTGTCTGTAGTGCGTTGATTGTGTTATAGGCGACGGTAGCCACCTACCGTCAGCCTGTCTGTCGACTTTAATACAAAATTAAACTTTCAAAAGATGGCGTTCGTGACGGACCTATCGTTTGAAAGATGCGCCACGCATAACTTATTTATTGCGGTTGTGTGAAATTATCATTAATTTTTAATCAGCGAAACTTGAGGACTTAAATTCCTAATTTGATCCAAATTCTCAAACCTAAATTCTATCTCAATGAATTGAAGTTTATTTTATTTTATTTATTTATCTAGATACAGCAACAGAAAACACAACCATACAATACGAGTATAATAGTACAAAGTTTACATACGGTTATGGACTGATACAACATTTACCAAGAATTTAATTTTCAACCCTTAATATAGACCCTATAAAACTAATTATACCAAAATCTAAAGTTATTATAATAATAAAAACGCAAATAGAAACGTATAAATGACATATAATATTAAATAGGCGACATATTGACAACAAGTAAACTATTCGAAATTTTTGTAAGATGGTACGCATTTTCGTATGTATACGATGAAAGCTTGCCAAATTGTCATGGTTTATGTCAATTTGAGGATCAAGTCTACATATAGAATTAAATTGATTTTTGATTCTAATTATGGGAGCTTTGCGGCCAATATTTGTCCTGGAAGTTTGATATGCAAACACTTTTAACACGGGATTTTTTGGCACCTTATGTGGAAGTTGGAAGGTTGATAAGGATTGATAATCGCTTTTGAAAAGTTACAATAAAATAAATTTTAGGTGGCACTAAGTTCACCGGGTCTTATAGTCCTCCTCATGAAAAGAGCAATTAATTACAAAACTTGACAGTAATGTTCCTTAATATTTCGTGGACTGTGGTCATAATGAGAAACTTTCGCCGGATATAACACGCATGTTCCTGTATTACCTATAATCTAATAGAACACCAGAAACGTATATAATTTATTAGGGCTATTCCCCTCCTAACTATGAGAGAGATCCTAAATGGGATCCAGAACAATTTATTACACTGGCTGAACAAATGCTATGAGCTATGAGAAATATTTGAAAGCCACTTTCCCAAAAGCAGGAAAAGTTGGGTAGAATTTATTACTCAATCTAATTATAGGGGTTTTTTGCGTAAAGCAAGAAAGAAAAGGAAACAAAAAATAAAGAAAGAAAACAAAGATCTATAAACAACAAGCTTTTGCCCGCATATGCGTTCTTAGATAACAGTTTTTTTTTTTTTTTTTTTTTTCTGGATGAAAGGGTATGTCTTTGCTCATTTATTTATCTGGTGCTTTGAATTATTTTTTACTTTTAGATTTTCTTGCTGATCCCTCGGAACACTACTTTTTTGCTGATGAAAAGTACCCTATATATTTACTACGTATATTCAAATAAATAAATGAATAGAATTGTATCATGAAGTATTAAATTCACTCTGTAGTAACATCAAATTTTGTTTAATTTCAATATTTTTGTGTTATATGTAGGTACCCAAAAAAGCTTTCGTCTATTTTTAAAATTATTAAAAAACAACTTATAGAGTTCACTGAATTTTTCGGCCTCTATTTAAAGCGCTGATTATACCTATATACTATGATCTGATAAGGGCCGTGGGTCTACAGTTTATCCAGGGTGCTTCTGACCGGTTCTATTGGAAAATTATAAAGGCCTACGTCCGACAGTGAAGACACTGAAGAAAAATTAGTAATGATTATATTTCTAACAAGCACTCAAAATCGGTTTAGTAATATCAATAATTTGAAGACTATGGAATTATTCTATTCTGTAGTAAAGATAGCTTGCTAACACCGTTCCTAACACATTTATTGTGGGAACGGTTTTACTGGAACAGTTCCTAAATTTGACTGTTTGATCCGTAAACTAAGTTTGCCTTAGTATATTTGAAATAACATTTCAGAGTGCCCTGTACTACGAAATTGTAGACAAAATTATATTTGTGTGGCAAATGCTGGTATTTGTCTATTAATAAATTACTGGTTTTTATTTTCCGACCCCAATAGAATAATGGTAAAATTTAGCAAAATAATCAAAATTCTATTTAGAATTAAAATTAAGATGGTTTTTGGTGATATTTAAATTCTTAATCTCAACATCACAATAAAAAACATCTTAATTTTTGATCTCTCAGTAAAAGTTAATTCCCTTAAAATAAATGGTCGTTAGTATTTTTTTCTACTTTCAGAGAAATCAAGAAAATAACCTTTACGTCACCAAATAATTCTTTTTTTTTTTTTTGAAAATGACAAACTCTTATTTCTATTTTTAAATTTACATGGTATAAATTGAAGTCGTTTTCAGCGTTTGTCTTTCTGTATGTCCACTTAACTGTAAAACCACGCAATGGATTTTGATGCTATTTTTACCATCAGTAAGATAATTTTTCACGAAAGGTTTATATATATAATATTCTACTTAAGCTTTTATGTAAGGAGAAAACAATATTTTGCAACCAAGTCGTAGACCGCCCATCTACTTCTAAACCACCCATATGGTTTTCACTTATCGAAAGTGGGATACACGAGGAAGGTTTGTATATATAAAAAAATGCATCTCGAATGAAACTGGGAGCGGATCATTAATCTGATATAAGACTAGAAGTATTTTTATCAGAATAAAAACCTACAATAAACTTGAAAATAATAGCTGAATCATCGCTTTTTCAAATCACACCAATTAGTGCATAAGTCTTCTGCAGAATATAGTGTCCCCACTTCGTATAGTTTGTAGAAAATTGACTTGTTAAGTAAGAAACACGTTACAATTATTATTATGTGAAGCTGAGAGCGAACCGCATAGTATCGCACTTCACGCGAAACCCTCGCTGCTTCTACACACGTACCTAACAAAATTACTTTGGTTTCCTGATCTATTACTTGTTAATAACAACAGGTAGATACAAAATTCCCCGAAATATATTATAACGTTTTAATTCAAACAAATGTATTTAGTAAAAATTCAAATTAATTTTATTAATTTGGTTTTGAACGAGCTCTGTACCGCGGTTTCTTTTGCATTGAAATTTAAAACTCATTAAACGGTGGGTGGTAATACTACCAAATAGGTAGCGACTTATTTTCGTTTACAGGTTTTCCGCCGTGTTACATATATTGTAATTTTTACTATGTATGATTTTTTTCGGAAAATTAAGAACATTGAATATTTTTAATTCAAATCAACAACGTAAGTACTTATTAATTTTATTGTTGGATTTTTTTATTAATTTACATAAGGATTAATAACTAAAGCATTTTCGTTCTTGCGTGTTCTTAATTTTTTTTTTTAAATTTTTTTTTATTTGTATACATAATGAAAATAATGATGATGGCTACTCTGCCAATAAAAAAAATTTTCCATTCACAATCCTCAAGTTCTCTACTTGGATCAAACTTTCATGGCGGATACGTCAAAATGCTCTGATGTTAAATATAATTTTGACAGTTAGATAGTGTTAGTATTTGTGAAAGCCGCTTGGGAAATCTTCTATCGGGCGGACAATAGACGCGAAATGCGATATGGCTTTAAACTTTCAAATCTGCAATAGAGAGAGTGTTTTTAGTTTCAAAATTGTAGAAAAAAATTTAGTTATATTAAAATAAATATTAATATTAAAATATTAAGAAGTTTGTCAAGATATCCGAATGTGTGATACTCAATAAAGCGTAAATAGTTAAGGGATTCACATAGGCAAATGACATTGACGATTTGACCTTCATATATTCAAACTGATTCAATGTCTATATATTTCATACTAATTCCGCACGAAATACACAACGTAGTCCACACCTCAACGCAGTCACTGAGACACTGAAGCTCCGTACATTTAGAGGTACAGGCGGCGGAGACAATTCAATGGGCCTGACAATTGAGGTTTTTTGTATTTACCATTAAAACAATATAAAAAAAAAAAAAATACATTTTTTTAACTGACATTGACTTCGAGTATTAATCGGTGCAGGAATCATTTGCACGCAATAAGCCGTTTTCGAAACAATTTTCAATATAGGTCAAATTCTTCTTATGTACTAACTTTTATTGTGGGAATTCTATTACCTCGATGGAAATTCTAAACAATACAATTTGTTCGTCACATGTCTAAGTATAAAATATATTTTTTTCAAACCAATTGCGTTGACACTTTCTTGTAACGTCTTTATTAAACAATGCAAATTTTTAGGATTCATCCTTGCCGGAAACTTGAAACATAAACGAACTTTTTCTATAAACGAGTTTTCTAACAGTAACATTTTTACTTTATTTTTTCTCCATAATAAACTCCACAATTTCTCCATAAATTCTGATACATTAGTTCTGATATATAAACAATGAAATTGTTGGCGCAAAAATACATACACTAGCTGTTGCTCGCGACTTTATCCGCGTCTCTCGGAAACAAACAATTATAATGCATAACCTGGGTACATAGTATGTTAATATCTAAAAATAATAGGGCAACTGTGTCTTAAGTTCGAAATTACCTAATGTCCGGTTGATCTAACGCTAAAATGTCTGAGTTCCAACATTAGAATAACTGAAATACAACTATATCGCCGAATCAACGAACTTTATAATAACTAAATTTGTTCCATGAAAGTATCGATTTGTGTATATTTTGATGATATCTTCTTATATGTCAGAAATATTGACATTATAAGTATTCGTATAAAGGATGTTGTAAATATTTATTTACTTAATGTAAGTATACAATTAATTTAAATTAAAATGCCTTCCCTTAACCTCATATTATTTGCACTTTAGGAAATCCTAAACATGCATTGTTAATGTTCTTATTAAGCTATCTACATCTACATCTTATATATAAAAGAAAGTCGTGTTAAGTTACACCATTTATAACTCGAGAACTGCTGGACCGATTTAGTCCTTTCCCTGACAAATTGTATACGAAATTTCATGATGATTGGTTGAGTAGTTAAGGCGTGAAAAGGTAACACACAGACAGAGTTACTTTCACATTTATAATATCAAGTATGGATTACAATTTACAGTCAATATAATATTATTTTTTGTCAGTCAAAAGAGTGTGACTGAACCAACTTTGACATCTTCTTTTTTATATATAAAATTCTTGTGTCACAGTGTTTGTAACAAAACTCCTCAGAATAACTTTACCGATTTTTATGATTTTTTTTGTATATTCGGTAGGTCTGAGAATAGGTTGTAAACTATTTTTTATACCCAAAAAAAAAAAATTTTTTTTTGCAAAACCACGTTTGTTGGTTAAGCTAGTAAAATATGGACTACATAGAGACTTAAACTATATTTATTATCTCTTGATTTGTATAAAAGTTGGAGTGAACTAAAATATAACTTGAAATTAAAGGCTTCATAAATGACATTAAAATGTCAAAGCGAAGCAGTTATTTCTAACTGCGTTTATGAATGTTTGACGGTGGTGAATTTTCTGACATTTACAAGTATTCAGCCAAAACAGAGTAATTCCGAGTGTCATTTTATCGGCATATTATGCGGCACAAAACAACGAAGGAGACGAGCAGTAAAACAAAAGAGAGAGAGAAAGAAAGATAAATCTTGATTATTACAATCGAGACGGTCATTTCCTTTTGTTTAAATTATAACAATTTTTCTTCATGTTGCTTGTTCTTTAAAAAAGATTAAGTCGTCAAATTTATCATTAAGATATTATTTTCAAAATATCATTCTACTATTAGACTAGCTATTCTCGCGGGTTCGCCCATGTGAAAATAGCTTTAGGAACTGGTTTTAAACACTGAAGTCACGTATTAAATCACCTAAACTTACCTAAAACGTTGCTAATTAGATATGCTACCTACCACCTTTTTTTTACAAGTGGAATCATCATGGATACCCACCGGCCTGGGGACAGACTGATGGGTTATGTCGGACTCCCACCCCAAGAAGGTAGTGGGGTAGACCTACCGACTAAACCTCTTGGCGTCCTGCGCGAAAACCTCCTACCATCTAGAATAGATAATGAGATCAATCAGTTTTGAATGGAGATCAGGCCATTAGTTTACTTTCGTTTTAACGGTTGAAATTTGTAGCATTAGGTAAAAAGAATTTATAGATTTTACTGGGAAAATATCGTTTAATTTGCCTAATAGGGTTTCATAGATATTTAAGCTTGAAAGTATGAAAATACCTTAAAATTTCTCAAATACAAGTCATCATTTTCATATTTTTTAAGAATTTATAATACATAAATGTATAATCTGAATTTTATAAATCTGTAATATTCACAATAAAATTAATCACTAAGATTAAGAAGAAGACACTGAAGAAAAATTAGTAAATTCTCAAGTGGAAATTTAAAAAAAAATCAATGGCCTGGTTTTGAATGATGTAGGACAAGATAATATGAAAACTAGGGCAAGGATCATCTTAGTATAAACATAATCACCGAGCCAATGACAACGCACTATTATTTATTTAAACAATAAGTTAAACTCTACATACCTGGACAACTGGACATGTTAAGACTATTTGACAAATTAAATCCTCGAAGAAGGTCGCCCTTAATAGTGCGGTGTAAGGGTTAAGCCAATGGATATAATAACACCCAGGAAGCTTTATTAATGGCTTCTGTAATAAAATAAACATTATATAATTATATTATAAGGCTTTTAGTTGCGGTAAGTGTTTATATAAAAGGGGAGTTGTTATGTAAATTTGTGCGTTTGTTAATTAATCAATCAAATAAATTATTGTTTTTATTGAATTAAATAAGGCAGCGCACTTGCACCGTCTGTGACGTTGCTTGCGTTATAGGTGACGGTAGCCACCTACCATCAAGTGATCCGTCAGCCTGTGTGCTGCTTTGTGTTTCGGTGTGTGTGTGTGTGTGTGTAAGGGATGCCAAAGCCTGACTTCCTTTTCCTTACTGAGATCCCTTATATTACTAAGATCGGTAGCGCTTTTGCAACAACTATAGACCATGGTAGCCACCTAGGGGATGTTAGAGCCCATTTCCTTAAACCCTTCTTCCCAATCCCTTATCCTAACTCTTATACTTATACCTTATTCCTTAGGTGGTTGCAGCACCTGTGACATCGCTTGTGTTATAGGCGACGATAGCCACTTACCATCAAGTGGACCGTCAGCCTGTCTGTCGGCCTTAACATTAAAAAATATATATAAGAATGTAAAGAAATAAACAAAGAAATGTTAAAGAATTCTTCAATACTACGGTAGGTATATTTTCAAATTCAATTCCGTTTAACCTTTTCATAAAATTGAACTTAGGTATTTAGGAAAAGGTAAAAAGGTGCTCTTACTCTTATACAAGTGATTTAACCGCGGAACAAGTAGGTACTTATACCTTACATAGAATTCTTCGCAACTTGAACAGAAATCTAATTCTCTAAGTGAACGAATTTCGATTCACTGTACATGAAGAAACAGTAAATATTTTAATATTAACAATTTGTAAATATTAACAGACCAAAATCAAAATTCTAAATAATATTTTTTTTTGTATATCAGTTGACAGGCAGGCTGACAGTCTGCGGCTTATATATTTTTTTATTTTTCAAAGCGGACGAAGTCGCGGCCACCAGCTAGTTATACCTTCCTAGTTTAACTGCATTATTTAATATTATTGTTTTAATAATTTAATACTTTGTAAAAATATATTATTATTGTACATACATTAATTTGAGTGTTATTTTTTATTCGAATAATTAAGTAACCCAAAAGTGTGGTATTCTAATTTAAATCATATTCAAAGGTTTCACAGCATAAAATTTGTTGTTCCGCCATTAATCTTATAAACAATTGTGTTTAATTCCGGCCACTTCCTTCCACGTAATAAATCAAGTCCACGTTAAGCCTTTCCCCTTCCCCTTTTTAGTGGGGAGTTTGTTGAAACAATTGTTTAACTTTGTACCTCTTACATTATAATCAGGAATTCAGGATTAAAGGAGATGTTTTAATCGAGATATAGTTTGTATTAAAGTTGCACAAAGAAACTTTTTTATTATTATATTATTGTAACGGACAGGCAGAAGGCTACTTCCCACCTATTTTTGATTGGTAGTGTGAGCTTTTTCTGGATCTACCCACATGCTGAGGGTAGATACGGAAAGAGAGGCCAATGTGTGTTGGCTGGTTGTCTATTTCGAGCCGACAGTCTTTATGAAATCAGCGACGAGTGTAGTCGCGATTAGAAGTAGCTTATGATAATAAGAGTCACTGAGTGTGTAGTGTGATGTAAATGTATAATTAGGGTTATTATTGGTAATGTAAATATTATGTGAATATTATAATGCGAACGTGTAAACAAATAATATAATTGAAATGTGTCCATCTAATATTGAGTTTTATTCAAGGCAACGACCCTTCTGAACTCTTATAGTTCAGAAGTGGGATTGTACCAAGAATATTTCTTAATGTTCTAAACGTCCACTAAATCGACTCAAGTTTTATATGCATTGAGTGCGGATTCAAGTAAAAAGGATACACTTTAAACATGAATCACGTCGTCATGACTACGCTACTGCGGGTTGATATTTTACAGGTCAACTACGTCGGCCAAAAGTTGTGAGTGCAGGTTGGATATGCCAACAGAGTAGCGCCGTAGGCATACGTCTGCTGAGCCAAGGAAAGGAGCGCTTAGGATAAGTTTTGTATATATTTTTGTTTGCGCAATGAGGCCCTTGAGCCAAGGAAAGGAGCGCTTAGGATAAGTTTGTATATATTTTTGTTTGCGCAATGAGGCCCTTGAGCCAAGGAAAGGAGCGCTTAGGATAAGTTTTGTATATATTTTTGTTTGCGCAATGAGGCCCTTGAGCCAAGGAAAGGAGCGCTTAGGATAAGTTTTGTATATATTTTTGATTGCGCAATGAGGCCCTTGAGCCAAGGAAAGGAGCGCTTAGGATAAGTTTTGTATATATTTTTGTTTGCGCAATGAGGCCCTTGAGCCAAGGAAAGGAGCGCTTAGGATAAGTTTTGTATATATTTTTGATTGCGCAATGAGGCCCTTGAGCCAAGGAAAGGAGCGCTTAGGATAAGTTTTGTATATATTTTTGATTGCGCAATGAGGCCCTTGAGCCAAGGAAAGGAGCGCTTAGGATAAGTTTTGTATATATTTTTGATTGCGCAATGAGGCCCTTGAGCCAAGGAAAGGAGCGCTTAGGATAAGTTTTGTATATATTTTTGATTGCGCAATGAGGCTCTTGAGCTAAAGAATGGAGCGTTTATGATAAGTTTAATACCTAGTTTAAGCACTTTTATATTTGTTATTATATATACGTTTTTAATTATTGGTCTAATGTGATTAACGTGTTTATGATTATGAAATGAATAAAATATCACCATAATATTCATAAGACGACTTGGAAGTGTGGTAGATATTTTAATAAAATGTATTTTCGATTGCGCAATGAGGTTTTTAAGCCAAAGAAAGGAGCGCTTATGATTAAGTTTTTTTATGTATATTTTTGATTGTGCAATGAGTCTTTTCAGCCAAGTAAACGTTATGATAAGTTTAACACTTAAATTAAGTACTTTTTGTATTTGATTTAATTTATATTTGATGATATTGATTTAAGTTGTTAGTATCGATTTATGATTATTATTATGATATAGATAAAATATCACCACACATTGGAGTCAGACAATTTGAGAGTGTAGTGATATTTTAATATTAAGCCAAGGAGAGAAGAGATTGCAATATTTTACACAATTTTCTAAATATTTAATATGTATCGGACTTCCTTTATTTTGTTATTCTGAATATTATTCCATAGTGTAAAGACGTATGGTATTTTACTTTGGTATACGAGTAACGCTGCGGATATATATACTAGCTAGTCCTAGAGTCTCGCTAATAGATCAGTTTAGGTAAATAAATGTACTTATTGTAGCAATACATTTTCGAAAATCTTATGTTTGCTCACAAAAATAATAGAACTTTTAGAATAAATAGTGAGGTTAAGAGAATAAATAATATTTGAGAACAAGCATAAGCTACAATTGGATAAAACTCGTCTCCACAAGGTTGGTAACTCTTTTGTGGAACAATGTGTACTTACGCTTTTACAACAGGCTCCTTATTAATATACAGCAGCTATCTATAAATAAAAACTTAAACTTTAAATTCATTTATAGATAAATTTAAATAAAAACCTTTGCAAAAAGGGACATTATAAAATATTGGAGTAGGTATATAAATGATACTAAACATCCTTAACATCTTATTGTTAATTAGACCCTGCCTAGGCTTTATATCTATTATATAATAATAATATGTAAATATATATAACTAAGAATTAAATGAAATAAATGTATAATAACTTTAATATTAAAATAGTGCGCGTACTTAATGACTTGATTATTCGTGAAAAGAGCAACTAGGGGGTTTCTTGCCGAGTTCTTCCTCCTAGAATATAAAATTGGTGGAACAATTAATATGTAGATGGCCGAACGATCGAATTAATAATAGAGTTCTTTCTTGATGTTTGATTACAATAACAGTAATAAGGTATATATACTCGTATTATCGAGATTAAATTGTTATTCAGGTTGTCGATTTGACTCGCACTTTGCATACATGACGAGAGGACTCGTGTTTTTCAGAATGGCCGACTGTGAGCTTTTTCTGGATCTACCCACATGCTGAGGGTAGATACGGAAAGAGAGGCCAATGTGTGTTGGCTGGTTGTCTATTTCGAGCCGACAGTCTTTATGAAATCAGCGACGAGTGTAGTCGCGATTAGAAGTAGCTTATGATAATAAGAGTCACTGAGTGTGTAGTGTGATGTAAATGTATAATTAGGGTTATTATTGGTAATGTAAATATTATGTGAATATTATAATGCGAACGTGTAAACAAATAATATAATTGAAATGTGTCCATCTAATATTGAGTTTTATTCAAGGCAACGACCCTTCTGAACTCTTATAGTAGGAACTATATTGGGATTAAATGAATATGTCCTAGCATCCTATGCATGGAAATATAACCGCACAATGGTTATTGTAACCGTGTAAAGAAATAAAAAAAGCTGGATGTATGTTCACACTTTTTATAGATCTCGGTAAATATTTCGTCAATTATCGTTTTCCGTCTATATGTAACCATTTCCTCAGCAAAGAGTCATAAAGCAACAAGCTACTTTGATTTACGAATATTGTGATTTCGTATTGAAAATAAATACTTATCATAATAAAATATACCTAGCCTACTAGCTGGTGTCCGCGACTTGGTCCACGTTAAAAATTAAAAAAAAAAAATAAGCAATATAACGGTGGATATTTTTATTTCTATTACACTTTTGCCAGGCGTTAGTTTTCTTAATTTTAAATTACCCCTCGGGAACACTACTTTTTTCTGGATAAAAGTTACCCTATATCCTTTCCTGTATCAATGGAAACGTGTATGTAAAATTTTCTTAATGATCGGTTGAGTAGTTAGGGCGTGAAAAGGTAACAGACAGACAGAGTTACATTCACATTTATAATATTATAGTATGAAGTATGGAAATGTATCACACTCGTCGATAGTGTAGTTATCATTTCTGAAAGAATCATTGAAATGCAATGAATAGTTTCGAAGATTACCTTCTACTTATAAATAAAATTACAAACTTATATACCTACTTTAATTCTTGATAATAATTACCCCAAAATTTAAAAATATAAACACATTCGTATGGCTCTTTTTAGCGATGTACTAAAGTTCGTAACTACCACTTTTACAAATAATATGTAACCTGTTATTAAAAGCACACTATATGTAAACTGTTATAAATTCAAACAGAAATTTTAATTTAAGGTTACACGTAATTGCTTTTAGTTAAGTGCGAGAATAATTTTGAGCTAGAACCTCCAATTTAGTTTAACAATTTTTTCAACAAACAAAAAGGCTTGCTAAATACCTACATGTTAGTTTCTTTTTCGGAATGAAAACCTAAATACATTGACGATTAACGCTATTTTCTAATATTTATAATATAACAGACTTTTTATAATGATATGTAGGTATAATGCAAAATTTCATGAGTAGTTAAGGCGTGAAAACTTCACAAACCAACAAACTCCCTTTCGAATTTAGGTATAATATTGAGGGTGTTAAATATCTTTTTCTAATGTCCTTGTTTATTAATTTTTAAAATATATACCGTAAGTATATGAGAGCTGCATTAATGTATATAGAGAAAGCCCTATATAAGTAAACCATCACATTTTTAAAAATAATTGTTAACATCAAAACAAAAGGAGCAAACAATACGGAAATTTCCGGGGCTTACAATATGTTACGAGTTTCCGACATCCTGTGTAATCTTTCAACACAAAGTTTTAACATATCCCATACGCTTGAGTTTGCTGTCGATTGTTTATTTTATACCTATAATAATTATTATAACCCACTTTTGTTTTATGCTATTTTGCTCTAATCATATATTTGTCCAACCCAAACATTGTATTCCGGAAAGAAAATTAGGTCAATTTTACCTTCACGTTGGGTTTCTTTTTAATAAATATATTAGTTTAAATATTATTATTTACTAGCTACCCGCCTGGTATCTCCAACTGTATATCTACTTATCTTAAAAGAACTTAAAAGACTCGACAACTTAAAAAAAAATTGCTCTTCTGTTAAATATAAGAAACCAACCGGGACTAGCTACCTAAATATCAAAGTTTTTTTTTTTTTTTTCTAGAAGTATTAGTATTGGTATTGGATTTTTTTTATATAATTAAGTTTACAGAGTAAACATAATTACTTAAAAAAAATACCTTATATAAAAAATATTTTCATTCGTGTAGCACACGATCTAATCATTATCCACACAAATAGGGTAGAGTCCCGAATAGGGGCAAAAGTTTGGTCACGTTATGTAAGGAGAATATCCTTTAAACACACACCAACTTTTATAAGTATGAAATGAATTGAATTGGTTACATAGGTTTATGAGATTATCTCTGCCAAGAAATACCTCATTTCGATTGCATATCCGATTGGGAGTTCTTTTTATTGTCTTACGATAATCGGATTGTAAACGAACCATTATATTTCCAATACTTTATACTCATGTTGTGAAGCTGTATTTCATAAGACGACAATTTTCTATAGAAGTCTAAAAATTTTTACAATTTTACAAGCGTCCTAACCACTCGTTCAACGGGCTCGTCAAGCTTTACAAGCAATCTTCAATTGTTTGTCATCAATCTGACAGTCCTTATTCCTATTCCTATTTTTCGATAGATGGACCAAGGTACAATTATATTATTTTTATTTTTTTTTAGGAAAGCTGACGGCTATCTAGTGTTATTCTACTTTAAGCTAAGTATTATTAATACCCAGTTTAAGAACTACGTTTGAATAAGTAATGGATAAAACTTTATGGATTGGTGTGAATTTTGTCTTTTTGTATTTTGAGTGTGGTACCTACTCTTTTTGCTTTTTGTACATATCGCTTTGGCTCCGTTTCATTGTAGTGTTTTCTGTAGATTCAAATAAATAAGCAAATAAGGTAAACATAGAAATCGTTGTTAGCAACTCTGTTAGCCACTATTCCTCAAAAGCAAGGTATTTTAGCAATGAACAGCTAAACTGCAAACCACAAGACGGCAAGTTTAACTCCAATGAGAAACGTGAATACATTTGCTTTATGTAACAAGTTAATAACAAACGGCGCTTAATTGGACTAGTTACCTGATCCTTACATTGAAATAGTTAAATGATTTCTAACACGAACTAATGAAGCTCTAACACGAACTAGGGATTTAGAAGTTTCCTATTCTTATGTATAAAGCCTATAAAACCTAAGCTTATAATATACATATATGTATATAGCCATTGTATTAAAACCTTAAGAGTTTTCAAATTATAATAATTAAAATAATATAGGGCATTACTGAATTTTTAAACCAAACTCTTGGACTAAAATTACTACTGTTATTAAGAAATCGCTCTCGTGGCTTTGACTAAAATTAGCATTCTTAAATATGCATTTTAACACTAAGTTTTGAACTTATATTGAATCTATTTATCTAACAATATTTTTGAAAAAAAGTCTGTCTGCCTGAACGTATGTTCACAATTGAGCTACTGAACGGATTTTCATGCGGTTTTCACTAATGGAAAGAGCTTTAAACGCGGAAGGTCTTATACCTATAATTTGCAAAAAATTTTAATTTAGAGTTTCCAATAATATCACATTTTGATAAATCAACATGTATGAAAGAAATCTATTGAGCCACCAGAGTCTCAGTTACATAATAGGATAGTTCTAACCTAAAACCAATATAGATAAAGGTAATCTCGAGCCCGTAGGTGTCCTTCGCACAAGACAATGGTTTCCTGACCTCTCGACAGATGTATGCGGTGTTCGTAGCCGTAGTGACGTAAACAAGTTGCATGTTTAACCGAACGGCGTTGGCGGAGTGAATTATGAATAAACTCACAGCGTCTACTACAAGATACAGTCTAAGTTATGGGAGACTTGTATCCCAAGAGATAATTCCTTTACAAAAAAAAAATTATATAGTAATGGTGGATAACTTTTAATGTGAATGTTAGATATTAAAGATTATTTATTTATCACTAGTATGTTTTGATAAAATTTCTTACAATGTCTTTTTTTTATGTAAATGGCAGCATGCGTAAGGTGGCTACCGTCGCTTATAATATAAAAGACGTCATAGGTGCTGCGAGTGCGCTGCCAATGGTTGGCAGTGGGTTTGAGGATAAGGAATGGCTCTAGCATCCCTTAACTTACTCACCGAAACACAACAGCACATATACTGTTATTTCATAATGGCCTTTTGTAAGAGGATGGTTACTATGGAGCCACCAGATGAGCTGCCCAAATGACTTAGAAGCGCAGTGTGCCCTGTCACTACTTTCCAGATTCAGGCCAAAGCCAACTTTGAAAAGATCATTTACAATGTTGACCCGGTTTCGCTATTAGCTTGTACCAAAGCAAAATACAGAGCGCTTCGGGCGAGACAGCATCTGCTGAGTCGCATTCTCCCAAGGGAGAGCGTTAAGTGACGTCGGCAACCCTTTGCCAACCGCACTCCTTGTGCCCAACTATGGACTAAATGTTTTATAACGACAGAAACCATTTTACTTAGATATCATCATAAATGCCATGGAATAGAATTCAGATCCATGAAAATTAAGCCATATAAAGTATGGTTTTAGGTCTGGTCTTTTTTTACGGTAAGAGAGGCATTGCTGTAGGCCCATTTAGATAGGATAAGAATAAAGAACATAAACACAACAGCATAAGTGTTGTGAATTCATGGTAGTATTCTTAAAGACTAACATTATGTCTATATGTTTATAACCTACTTATAATATTATAAATGCGAAAGTTTGTGAGGATGGATATATGAACGTTAGTTACTGTTTCACGCAAAAGCTACTTACTGATTGGGATAAAACTCTGCAGTAATATGGTTTATACATTAGAATAACACATGGCCATAATTATACAAAGATTGAAATCGAGAGATGCGCCATTAATCGGCGCATCTTTCGATTTAATTTTTTGTCTTGTAATTATAGATATACCTACGCGGACGAAGCCGAGGGCAAAGGCTTGTAAGTAATAATACAAAGATAAAAATACAAATGTTGTAAAACAAATAAATTGGTATATTGGAATTAGTAGTGCATCCAGCAAAACCAATGGTAGGGGCCTGTATCACTAAGCTTAGTTCCCTTCTGGCCATTTGATGCGGAATTAGTTTACGTTTATTGAAGTATACGGCAACGGGAACCTGGTAAAATAAACTGGCCTTAATGAAAATGTAAACCATGTGTCGTTGATACGTATACCTCGTATAATCTTGTATAGTCGTGTCTTATTTTCCAGTTAGTCTAGTCTAGGTAATTTAAATGTTATAATGATACAAAAAAGCAACATGTTTTTACTTTTTTATCTGTCCGTTATCTATTGCCTTATTCACCGCTCAGAATTATCCTGGTTAACGACACGAAGTACCTAAATGTTAACATAAACACAGAACAGACCCTAAAACCGATACTCTCCTTCATAGTTTTTGGTGAAGTTTCATAGTTTACACACAATCAAACACATAAAGTTGTTACAAATATTCACGTAGATACACATAGAAACAATCTAGAAATGCAGAGATTAAATCAATAAAGTTATTTTATTTCTCCTTCATTTATTGTTTTCTACATATGAAAGTTGTGTCAATTACAAAAAAATAGGACGTTCTATTTTGACAATTCAAATTAACAATTAACAAATTGAAAAAAAAAAAAGAACTAATATTTAACCAACCTACTGTTTTCATCTAAAATGTATTTTTAGATCTAGAATCTAAAAATATTAAAACACTAATAAATAACAAGAATTTGAATTCATAATACGTAACTTCAAAATTAATTAATTTTACATTTATTGTAAATTAATTCAAATTCATTTTCTTTTCAGAAAATTTTCTACAATAAAATTTACTAAATAATATTTTTACTATGAGTTAGTTAAAAGGGAACACACGCAACGTATGAAACTGTTCGTAAATGAAATTGACCGAAACTTTTACGAAAGTCGTTACCAAATTTAATATCGACACACAACGTGATGTTCGGTACCAAAACTCGCTTCGACAAGTTTCTGCCAACCTTTGATGTTACGTGCTTGTATTCGTATAACTACATTTCACGTTAAAAGCAAAGACAAGCGAGCTTACAGCCTTCGGCCAAATAACTTATCCAAAACTTTGTCTTATCATGTCGCGGTGATTCGACGGTTTCGATAGTATATCGAAATCGTCTGTGGAATAAAATTTTAAGAGGCGATATTTTCAAAGTTTATACATGATTAGTATTCAACGATGGATATTGAGAAAGTTTTTGGAGTGTATCTTTTTTAATTTAAGTTTTCTCGTGAACAACTTGGAAAGGTTGTGCGTGATCAATTAGAATAATTTTTAAGTAAGTACTTTCATTGTAATTCTGCATCAAATTAAATAAAATTTAAGAAATATATTTCTATAAAAATAAAATATTATCCACTCAAAACACTATCTTCAAAAAGGTAATACATAAATATTTATAAATACATATAAATGTAATATATGCATGAAGTAGCATCAGGAAAGTCAAAGTAACCAATCGGTGTATCCCCAGTTTTTAGAAATGCACATCAAATTTTGTCATTTATGGCTGAGCAAATACATTAACCATGTTTGAACGAGTTCTCGGACGTAGGCCACGGATTAGAAGACGCAACATGCCATGCCCTGCGGGCAGGTGACAGACAGGTGGGCAGGTGGAAGCGGCTTGATGCAAAGGGCATAGGGCCGTGTGTGGTGCCGAGCCTTGGGAGAGGCCTATATCCAACAATGTAGCGTCACAGGCTGATGATGATGATGATGATGATGATGATGATGATGATGACGATGACATAAAATGTATTTTCTACTCATCTGATTCTTTAGAAGATTTTCTTCGAGTGTCGGCGAAAGAAATATTGCGCCACAGAGCGCAGTGTAACATACTCGATTCATATAAGTAGTGTATTATTAAAGTTGGTAACGTAACCAATTATAATTACATTCCAAAGTTGCCATTAAATTGTAGTGCTAAAGGCCTTGGTATGGTACAATTAAGAAAATCGATGAGTTAAAATTGTACTCAAAAATATAACTTCATATTTTACATTAGATTAGATATTTTGTCCCTTAGACAACATTATTTTATAATTGCTTTATGTACATACCTATGTCATGACTGTAGTCCTTAAATCTATCGACTTTTTTAAACTACTTCGTTTAATTTTAGTAAGTGTCACCAAGTCAATTAAACTAAACAGCTTTCACATAATATGGCCTACATTATGACTACATTACAATACAATATAGTTTCAATATAAGCTTCTTCAAGAGAACGGTATACAAATTTTTGTAAAGTCGTCAAGAGGATCCCCCCTGATGTTGATTGTGTCTTAGGCGATGTTAACCACCGACCATCACATAGATAAGGAATTTTGATGAGAAGATGTCTGGAAGCTTCCCGAACCCTGCCTATCACCAGCTTTTATTGTATAAAACAAAATAGAATACCAACAACGAATTGAATGATATCAATCATACAGTGTTACGACAATTAAATATTTAAATCTTCATATTCATAATGTGTTATCTTCATATTCACAACTACTGGAAATAATTTTCTTACTGTGTGTTACATTGGAAAAATCGTGTGTGCTGTGATTTGTGAAATCAATATTAAAATATTTGAATGGTTATAATCGATTAATCTCTATCGATAATTACATATGAACAACACTAGTTAGTGTAGATAACTCAACTATATGTTTGGTAAACCAGTCACGTACGCGACATAGTGGCTTTTATTGTGCGACTTGGAGTAATTAACCATTAATTTAACGTATTACTAACTAAGTTTGATGGATCGATAGCAATTATATAGTTACAAACGTGACTACTATGTTTTAAGGACTGGATTATAGTAAGGATGTGGCCACACTGGAGTCACAAGTTCGGTAGTGGTCTTGATTTGTGGTGCTTCAAATAAAGTGAAGTTAGCGCTGAGAGCATAATAAGTAAAGAAGTATTTATAGTAACTTAGTGATGCTAGATGCTTAATTATTTTATGTAAACGTTAGTAGGCATGATGATGGTCCAATTGATGATAAGTGGTTACCGAGACCTATTAACAAAGTAGTTCATAGGAATTGCAAATAAAATATGAAGGATAAGGAGGAATATAAAAAATAATATATCAATTATTTTTTTTAAAAAAACCAAAGACAACATTGCAATTAAATATTAACTATAGCACACGGATTTAATAAGAATTTCCTCTCAGCATTGCAGAGGTTACCCACTCCACATAGCGCAATTCCCAATAAAGAGAAAGTACTTGCGTTGCTTGGACTGTCTTGTGACCTATTTCTTATTGTTTAAACTCAAGACCGTTTAAAACTAGTGCTTAGTACTCGACTCGCCAAAGCGGAGGTGTCTTTCAGTATTCTAAGAAGGCTTAGCGAGGATTATAATCTCCGTATATACTAAAGTAAAGAGAAGATTTTATTAAAAAAACCTTTATAAAATATTATTGAAATGACATTAACTTGGTATTAATGATTTAGGAATTAAGCCTAAACATTAATAACAAATTTGGCACGTATGGCGTTTCTTGTGTTATAGACGACGGTAGCCACCTACCATCAAGTAGGTTATATTTATATTATTAAGCGCCAGATACACGACCACACTGACACTCGACACTAATGTTGACACTATCCAACTAGCACACAAGTAATATAAGCAAGCACTATACTGCTTAATTGCTATATAAAAGCTGTTCAAGAGAGTTTGTATATTCCTAAATCTGTATAACAGAGTTTTTAATATCTCTTATATTTCAAGGTGGTATAGTAGACGTTTAGTAGTGGATATAAAAGGCCTTGGATATATAAAAGTGTAGTATAGAGTTCTTATGCAGGCGTTGGGTCAGTTATGTGCACAGCAAAGTTATAAATATATTAGAAAGCTAGTGAGCAAATATAACTAAAAGAATAAATTTCCTTCAACGCGTAAATCCTATTAAGACTTTGGAAAATTCGGTTTTCTAATTTATATAAATTACTAGCTATCCGCTCCCGGATTCGCTCGCGGCGCAATTTTTATACATACAAACCTTCCCGATTTATTCCTGTTTCCATAATTCAAAATCGAATTTAAATTGGTCTAGCCATTCTTGAGTTTTTGGAGATTGATTTTAATATATAAAGATTATTATTAAAATAACGGTCAGATAAAAATTTTCAGTTAAACTTGAAGTTTAAAAATTTAACTCATATACGAAAGAGAACAGTAGGATTAAAAAAAAAAACACGTTAACACCGAATATAAATGTGTAAAACACAACTTATATAGCGAAACTTTCATTTAACTGTAGTTCGACGACGCAAAAGCCGAGTTCAACTTTTAATCCGTAAGCCAACTTTAACAAAATACTACATTTCAAAATCCCTAAAGCCAAAGACGGAATATTTCATTTTGACACGAACTTTAATGTTTAATTAAGTTAATATTAGGTGATATAAGCTTCTAGTTAATAAAAGTGTCGTGACCAAGTGTGAAAAGCGACATTATGGGGATCTGTTTGTACGTGACTCGCCCTAATGGCTTTTAACTCTTTGTCTAATGACTTTATTGAGTAAATGTGTTTTTAAATTATATGAATTTAATAATCATTTAAATAGAAATGCTTAGTATATTTTTTTCCTATACACTTCGGCAGGTATTTTGACGGTCTACTTGTGGAAACAAAAAACGAGACGGGGCTTGCAAATGCGCTGTCGACACGTTCTTATAAGAGATAAGAGGGGGCTAGGGAAATGGAATCTCAATCCGCCGGAGAAGGCTCAGGCGCAGGCGGTTGGCCTGTATCCGCCGCCTTCCACCCTGACCGGACCTGGGTGGTGGTCTTGAGGGAGACTGCCGCACGTCGTAAGGTCCCCCGAGATGGCCGGCGTACCTCCACTTTCGAGTACGCCGAGGTTCTGACAGGAGCACAGGCCACCCCGCGCTGGATAACGTGGCGGGGCACTGAAGTCGTGTCATAACGTCCCCGCAACCCCGCCCATCAAAGGCCGCGTTGATAGAAAGTCATTGGGTTTTAGCCGGTAGGAATCCGGCATAACCCGGCAGTGTCCCTTACACTGCCGAGTATCCAAGAGATGTCACAAAGTTAAAAAAGACGCGTTAAAAACTTATGATAATATCGAAAAGTAAATTTTTAAATAATAATGCTTCACCAAGTTGCAATATACATGAAATAGATTATTTTTTTAACACATTCTCAAACGAAAATGAATAACAAAGATTTCTTTTTGAATAAACTAGTTTTAAAATATTAACAAAAATAAACAAAAGATAATTTAATAAGACTCTTTTTGTTACAGGTTAGAAGAAAAAACATGCAGCAAATTGGAAAATATTTAATCATTATAGCTTCTATAATGACCGTAAAATTAACAATAATTGAGAGCAAAGATGAAAGTTTGCAAACAATCGACAGATCCTACTTCCACGTCCAATTATTCACTAATGTGTGTGACATATCCGATAGACGTTCTAAAGTGCATTGCTATTGCGACAGCAACAAGCCGAAAGCGGCAACCAGAGCAGATTGTTGGATTTTCAGTGGAGGCATAACCGAGGAGGATCCGATATGGGGAAGTTTCTCGTCACAATCAGAAATAGACCACCTAATGTTCAACGTCCGTTCGGATGACGCGCTAACTTTTATTCCGGCCAAAGCGATCGTTAGACTGGATAAGCTTCAACATGTGTCGATACAGTTTGGAACAATAAAAAACATTCCCGCTTACGCCTTTACCAATTCGTCGACGATAAAACAGATCGTGTTGAGGTCCAATAAGATTACAAGCCTGGAGCGACACGCTTTCTCTCAGATGATGATGCTATCAAATCTAAGCTTAGACGACAATCTCATATCGGAGTTGAGAAGGGACGTTTTTTTCGGTTTACCAAATCTGCACATTCTACACTTATCCAACAATAACCTGAGTCTGATACACGAGGGTTGTTTTAAATATTTAAACAATTTGATTGAGTTAAAATTGGATTACAACTATATATCAGTGATAACGAGAGAAACGTTGGAAGGTCTTGAGAACCTTTCGAGATTGAATTTGAGGAACAATAAATTAACGATGATCGGAAATTTGGCGTTCAGTGAACTTTGGGGTTTGAAGGAATTAATGCTTGACAACAATGCGATAGAGTACATATCGGAAAGAGCGTTTGGGGGCCTCACACAATTGAGGAAGCTAACGTTATCGGGTAACAAGTTGACGACGTTTTACGAGGACATCCTCGAAGACATAAGGAGTTTAGTGGTTTTGGATTTAAGGGACAATCTCCTAGAAACAATATCGTATGAAACTATTCGGCCGGTCGTTGAAAACGAGAAGTCCTCTTCGGCGGCAGTTTATTTAGACGGTAAGATTTTTTGTTTCTATTACTTTGGACGTTTGTTATTGGACATTGTCGAGTTATTACAATTAAACTTGATCTAAAAATTATTTTTAGATTTACATCTTTGAAAAGTCGCAATCATTTTCATGCCTTCTAACCTTTTAACAAAGATTAAGTAATTATAAACGATTTGTTGTAAATAAAAAACAAACAACGAAATTAAAATATGTTTGAACAATATTTTAAATCTATAATAAAATCATTTGTCCTGACTGGTTGTTAACGTACAGCCAAAACTACTAAGTCTAGAAAGCTGAAACTTGGATTATTTATTTTATAAAGTAAGCGTTCGCTATTAAAGGATTTTTAAAAATTTCAATACCATGCGAAGTCGAAGGTGGGTCGCTAGTTTATTATTATGATTTAAAAATAATTGCATTTGTGTCTTGTTATTTCATGTATCCTTTGTATTCATGAAATCATATTCCTTTTTAATAGTAAGAGATTAATATACCTCTGATATAGCGGAAACACAATAAAAATATATTGTTTTAACAAAAATATATTTTTAAAAACATTTTTTGACTTAAAAAACTAATAAATAAATAACAAAGTAGGTTTCACTTATTTTTATAACTTAAAATAATCTAAGCACCGACGGACGGATTAAACCACCCAACGGATTTCGATACCGTTTCCACTAAAGGAAAGAGCTATAAAGAGCGTTTTTGTATAGAATTTTCAAAAAAATATTGATTCTATTGAACGGGTTGCTAGTAACCAATAAAAGGTGAGGAACGGAACTAAAAAAGGGACAGATTTTACCTAAGATTCGGCACATTGACGATGTGCGTACAAAAACGGCAGTGGAAAGTACTGTAAACACAATTTATATAAGCAAACACAATTTGACTATCTACATAGTAGAGGCGAACACTTACGTGTGATAAGGCCCATTGTTTTTGTATTCTACGCTCGTTCACTGACATTTGCAAACGACTCTAATATCTCGATAGCACTTTTGATACATAACAATATTTTCTCTCCCGAGCTTGGGTATTATAATATTTTTATTTCTCAGCTTGAATATATAAAATATACGAAATTTACGAACGTATATAATAATAAATATACCTACTCGTACAACGAATACGTAATAATATAATAGTAACGTTCAAAGGAACTTCAAACTCTTTGAGTGGAAGATATTTTGTACAGACTTTATCGTACAGTCAAGTGTAAAAATATGTATATACTAAACAATTACAAAAACATGTATGTACTAACTAAAGGAATTATGAATTATATAATATTTTTCTTATTAATATATTGTCTTCGTAAATGTTCCAAAATTTAATTAATTACCACACGAGCATTAATATTTCCGAAAAATAGACAATAAGTTTTAAATAGCAAAGTTTAAAATAAAAGAAGTTTTCCCTTTGAATCGAATTAGTATTGAATATAAACTTCAATATATCTATTAATTTTTCATAGTGTAAATAATATCATTACGCTATCTTAGATTTAATATAAAATGAAAGTTTATATGTGTACATTTTTAATAAATATTTTTTTAAACATATTCATAAAACGATTCTTTGGATACATATTTATGCAGAGAAACGCATACAAATATAAACAGTACACAGAGATAACACAATAGAATAGATTTAATTATGGCCATATCTATCCTACTAATGTTATCAACTCTAATTACTATAGGAATATCAACCATATCTATGCAATCATCGATAAATACAATAATTAATATTGTACGAGAATATATAGGTACAGATCTTTGTGGGAGAAAGAGAGATAGTATAATGTTAATTCAGTCTTTGTTTTCTTAATTTTATTTAATCTACACATATTACATCGTTGGTCCTAACTAACTATCAACGCACAGACAAAAATACTATGTCCAGGAAGATGAAATTTTAAACATTTAGGTTTATTTTATAATTTAAGTATTTGCTAAGAAAGGATTTCCACTCGACAATTTCCACTCGGTGCGAAGCCGGTGGCGGGTCGCTAGTTTATTAATATTTTTTTAAAATAATTGCATTTGAGACTAGATTTTTTATATATCCTTTGTATTCATGAATTCATATTCCTTTTTAATAGGGAGAGATTAAATATACCTACCTACCCTCTGATTACCACCTATTACAACAGGTTATAGCAATTTTTAAGGAAATACAGTCGTTTTAATAAAAAACAAATTTGTTATTTATTACTTTTTAAGTAATAAATAAAAAAAGTAATAAATAACAAAGTAGGTTTTACTTATTTTCAAAACTTAAAATAATCTAAGCACCAACGCAGTGTTTCTGCAAATTATTTTTAGAGGCAGCGGTTTTGCGGTGTAGGCAATTGTGGCCACAAACTTGGCGCGAAGCGTACAAAAAGATATTCTTTTTATAAACCGCTACTTATTTTTATGACAATGGAGTCATAAACATGCTGACGATCTACTTGATGGTGATTGACTACCGTCACCTATAAACACAAGAAACGTCTAGGCTGTGTATACTCGTATGTGGTAATAGCAAAGTAGCTCAGTCATCCCTAAGGCAACCGCCGAAACATAACAGCACATAATCATGCTATTATTTCACGATTGTCCAGATATATATTACATAACAATATTACATAATTATATCTAATATAATGTTATTATTTTAATCTTCTACAGAAGCACAGAAGAAGAATGCGGTGCCTTCCTTCATTATGATATTTTTTTTACTATTCTACGATTTCTCGACTTGAGCCCCAAGTATTGGATTCAAACGAGGAAATTTTTATTTTCGTAACATAAGACTTAGCCAATTAAAGTCTAAATGTTGAAACGTTGAAAATAATTGCAGTAAGATAACGTTATCGGCTATGAAATTAAAATAAAAAAACAAAAAAATTGGGCGCCAGCTAACTAAAAAATGAAAAGAAATCATATGTTAGCACTTAAAATATATTTTAAACAAAAAAAACAACACAGGGGGTGGTCCTTAAGCCCGTACGTTATTATATATATATATATATATATATATGAAATTTAAAATTTGATTCAGTAAATCCGGCTAATAAAAATTAAAAACTTAGCTGGATGTGAATAAAGGCTGGATGTAATAATAAGGTTTTCCTTCTCGGCAAAATAAAACAGGCTGCTCATCAGTGTCACCAGAGAAAAAATGAAGAAGGCTCATCAGAATGTAAAATGCGGATAAAACCCAGGATTCATTATATATTAATTATATATCTCTAATTAAATCCATGAATGATAAAAAACCAAAACAAAAAACCATAACAAAAAAAACCCTGAAATGAAAAAGAAATAATTAAACACAAATCTAAAAGAAAAAATATGTGTGCCTGACCGTGGGAATCTAAAATTTAAATATAAGATCCCTAAATGTTAATAATTTATTCAATAAATGGTCAGGCAAAAATAAACAAGAGAAAAATAAAAAAAATACAATTGCATAAGGATTAAAAAAAAATTGCAAAAGATAATAGAATTAAATGAGTAAATTAACAATAAATTTAAAATGAACTAAAACACAAATTATAATAAAAAAAACATTAATCAACAATCTATCATCAGAAATAAGATGAAATACGTACCCATTTATAAACCGGGGTTTTTTACATAAATATTTTAAAACTGAATAATTAAAATTTTAAAAGAAAATGAACTGGCAAATACAGGCTATTATCAGCACAAAAACTGTACCGCTCTCTGCGAGCGACAGAGAAACAAAAAACGCTCTCTGACTGAAAATTTTGAATATTGAACGTCAAATGCAATTCTATATATTTAAAAAAAATAATAAGTTTTTAAATACTTAAATAAATAAATAAACAAATAAGGTAATATAACTAATAAAATAAGTAACGCTACGTTACATATCCCCTCTTCCTACAGAAGAATTTTTTTTTTCCGTTAATAGGATAAAAAAAAATTCTTTGCGCCCATACACAAATGCTACCACTTTCATCCTACGTTCAAAAAAATAAAACCTTCCATACTATTAACAGTGAGAATTGCAGCACTAGTTATTAAAACTGTGTTGTGGTACTCAAATGTTTCCTTTCAAAAAAACTAATTCAAGATATTTTCTTGAAGAAGTAACTTGCATAAGATAGGGCAGTAGTATAAAACTGCTGACCTTAAAGCAGAAGTGTTTAAGGAACAAATGAGGAAGAGTATAAAGAGAAAAAGAAAAAAAATAAATAAATAAAAAAAAAAATTAATTATTAACATAACTGAATCCTAACTAGAGGAAACAATTAACACCAAGCGAACAAAACGCCCAGACAACTAAGCATTCAACCAAAGAATACTTAAACAAAATAGATTCCTTAAAAACAAAAAGGAACTACATTGTTAATAATAACAAACGCCCAGACAAATAACTAGACGATAACTTCAAGGCTTAAATTATTTTATTTAATAATCCGCCCTGCTTATGAACTTTAAGGCTTGTTTAAAGAGTTGTAATCCGCTCTGCTTATGAACTTTAGGGCTTGTTTAAAGAGTTGTAATCCGCTCTGTCTATGAACTTTAGGGCTTGTTTAAAGAGTTGTAATCCGCTCTGTTTATGAACTTTAGGGCTTGTTTAAAGAGTTGTAATCCGCTCTGTAGGTATAATAAAAACTAATTAGTTAAATAATTAAATAATAACTAAATAAATGAATAACTAAGGAATTAATAATATTAAGTAAATATGTACATAATCAAGAATTATAATATTATGTATTATAATACCTAAATAATTATTATACAAATCATCCGGAAAGGTCTGGAGCCTAGATGAAAATATTTGAAATGAATATATCAAATATATTATTTAAAATATATGTTTATATATTTAAAATTTAAAATATATATTTAAAAAAATTTAAAAAATATAAAAAATAAAAAAAAATAAAAATTTAAAATAAATTTAAAATATATAAAATATAAATAAAATTTAAATATAAAAAAAATATATGAAAAAATAAAAAAAATAAAAAAAATAAAATTAGATGAAAATACTAATTCCTTTTTTTTAAAAAACAACATCTTATTTGTGACGATAGTGACAAATTAAATCAATAACCTATTTGCCTGTTACAACAAAATAGCGAATGACATCTTAAATGTTAATAATTTATTAAAACAATTAAAATAAATTAACATGAAAAAAATGAAAATTAAGAAATAATCATTCTGAAATAACAAATTAATTAAAATGTCATTCTGCAACAAAAAACAGGAAATTGAAGAAATTAATAACTTACAAAAATTAAATCAACAGAATTAGTGAATCAAATATTGAAAAATAAATAAGATAATATATATATACAATTTCACGTACTTTACAGTAACAACAATATATGTTATCTGTAAAAAAAAACAAGTTGGGCGCCAATGAAACGTTGAAAATAATTGAAGTAAGATAACGTTATCGGCTATGAAATTAACTAAAAAAATTGGGCGCCAGCTAACTAAAAAATGAAAAAAATCATATGTTAGCACTTAAAATATATTTAAACAAAACAAAAAAAATACACAGGGGGTGGTCCTTAAGCCCGTACGTTATTATCATATATATATATGTGAAATTTAAAATTTGATTCAGTAAATCCGGCTAATAAAAATTAAAAACTTAGCTGGATGTGAATAAAGGCTGGATGTAATAATAAGGTTTTCCTTCTCGGCAAAATAAAACAGGCTGCTCATCAGTGTCACCAGAGAAAAAATGAAGAAGGCTCATCAGAATGTAAAATGCGGATAAAACCCAGGATTCATTATATATTAATTATATATCTCTAATTAAATCCATGAATGATAAAAAACCAAAACAAAAAACCATAACAAAAAAAACCCTGAAATGAAAAAGAAATAATTAAACACAAATCTAAAAGAAAAAATATGTGTGCCTGACCGTGGGAATCTAAAATTTAGATATAAGATCCCTAAATGTTAATAATTTATTCAATAAATGGTCAGGCAAAAATAAACAAGAGAAAAATAAAAAAAATACAATTGCATAAGGATTAAAAAAAAATTGCAAAAGATAATAGAATTAAATGAGTAAATTAACAATAAATTTAAAATGAACTAAAACACAAATTATAATAAAAAAAACATTAATCAACAATCTATCATCAGAAATAAGATGAAATACGTACCCATTTATAAACCGGGGTTTTTTACATAAATATTTTAAAACTGAATAATTAAAATTTTAAAAGAAAATGAACTGGCAAATACAGGCTATTATCAGCACAAAAACTGTACCGCTCTCTGCGAGCGACAGAGAAACAAAAAACGCTCTCTGACTGAAAATTTTGAATATTGAACGTCAAATGCAATTCTATATATTTAAAAAAAATAATAAGTTTTTAAATACTTAAATAAATAAATAAACAAATAAGGTAATATAACTAATAAAATAAGTAACGCTACGTTACAATGTGATTAAGCAATTGATAACAAATTTCAAATTCAAGTACAGTACATATGTTACCACTCTTCTAGAATAAGTGAAATACATTTAAAAGTAAATAAAAGTAAGCCGTTTTTAAGGAGGGGTTTAAATGGTATGTGAAAAAAGTGTTTCAGAGCCATTGGTCGAAAACTTTTGCTTTAAGTCTGTTGTCCTATATTCTCGGGACAAACTGTCCAACTTAGTTTAATACTGTTAAAAGATAATGGAAGATGATATATTTTTTATGTAAAATTAATATCTAAAAAAATAGGTGTTGCTACGTACATATTTTTTTGATATTCTACAATCTACCTTGGTTACAATCTATCAGATTCCATGTTATTACTTTAATATTTTAAAAATAAGAAATAGAAAAAGAGTATGTTTATAAAAAAGAACATAATGAGTTTACATAAAAATTAAATTATAATAATATCTCTTATTTCATGGCCACACATATCACATAGCTATAGCGGGCGTAAATCACGCTCCGCGGGGGCCAGCTCCGTACCTATATTTTGCGAAGGGACCCGATAAATTTGCTCGCCTCCATCGAGAAATAGCTTTTTATTTGCAAACAAGCCTGCTTGTTTATTACACACTTTATAGAGCTATTGTACCGCTCACTGTATTGATTATTCACGAGTGAGTTTTACCAACCACGAATTATTTGTTTTGTTTGAGACCATTAGCGGCTATTGAAACAGAACTATTTTACCGTTTCAAACACACACTCAACTCTAATATTTTATTCAACTAATGAGTACTCGTGAAGCAGAATGCCCTATTTACCTTGAATGTAGCCAATCTATGAATTTATATTATTTAATTGTCATTAAAAATGTAAACTTCTAAATGGGAATTTTCATAACTTCACGTTATCTATATATACGAGTACTGTACATATAATGAAATCGTAAACGAGCAGTATCTGGTACACTGAAATTTAAAAAAAAAGCAATTTATACACTTTGTACTTATGTTACCGAGATAAAAATATAGATTTTAGAATTTTTGTTAATTCCTTTGTCTGTATGTGTTTGTCTGTACGTTTGTGAACGCTAATCTGTAAACGGGTTAGCAAATTTGAATGCGGTTTTCACTTATGTATTCATTATTATCTAGATTTACATGTAGGTTAGGTTCCTGTAGAATTTTCAAAAAACAAACTACAGCGCATACGAAATTACGGAAATACCAGCTAGTATAATTTCTATATTTCTGAGTGTGACTACCCCTACTCACACTAAGAAAAGTTAATTTCACCATTATCAATATATAAAATTGATAAAATAATGAGAGAAAAATAATAAAAGGAATACAATCTTGTAGTAACAATGTAAAATAAGATTGAGCAATCTCCGGAGTCTATAGCCAAAGGCTACGTTACAGTAACTTTGTGTAAAAGCCATTTTTCTTGCTTCCAACTATCAGTTGCAGATCGCGGTGTTGCCAGCGTCCAGATAATTCCCAAACGCTTCTCGAATAGCAATGTACTTGTTTATCGACTCGATTTAGGTCGGGTATTATGTGAAGAGCTGCTTATACTGATACTCTTATTGGGTATAGGAATAAAGAAACTTAAGAACTATATTTTAACACAACATATACATTGTATAAAAGACTTTATTTTTATTTTATTTTTTCAGACAGACTTACGTAGTAAATTACATAAAAAATAAAAATAAATTAAACCAAATAAACTAAATTTTGTGCTCTTTTCATTGGTAAAAACCGCATGTAAATCCGTTCAGTTTATGAGACCATTGCGAACATACTTTATTTCAAAGATGTAAATTTTTGCTTTATTTTATTAGAAAATAATATTATCAGCAGCGCCGAAAATCCAAAGAGAGTCAATTTTTAACAGACTGCAGCCATGAACCTAGAAAAAACAACCGATGGAATTCCATATATTATAAAATGAAGCACCGTAGTTAAGCTCGGTAACGTGTATTTACACTTTAACACCCACACATACAAACCATAGTAAGCTCGGCGTCCGCCATTACGCTGCTAGCGTTGATTAAGTGCACACGTAATGAGTAATTAAAATAACTACTTAATTATGCCACCTGTATCGTGAAAATATGTTGTTCCTGTTGCATTTTACGTGATAAAAAAAAACAAGGAATCACTTTCCACGTGTAAAAACGCACACGCAAAAATAAAAACGCGCCGCCATTACGGTGCTTCACTTTGTACAGTGACAGCACTCCGTCCGTTGTTTTTAGTAATGTGTAACGCCGTATGTTATTGTAAAGGCTTAATCGAGTTATAAATATACTTGAAATGACTATGGAAGTTGAATATCTAAAAGCTTGTTCGTCTAATAACTTGGTGACGGGCTTGTTTGAACATCGACGTTGCCAATAGAGATGAAAATTCTCAGTCTATTATACCCTCTTACAATGAATTTCCACATTATAATGGAACTGATTTAATTTCATGATTAAATATATTAATAAATTAATGCTCAATATAATTATAATATTAAATATTAATATTATGTAATGTAATATTATATTATCATTATTCACTTATTTATTTCATCACTTAATGTTTTTTTTACATCAAGTAAAAAATTTGTAGGAAAAAAAAAAACAAGTTGATTTATGAATTATAAGTTCATGCACAATATGGATTTTGTACATGAACAAGTGCGATTTTAATTTATGTATTAAAATCACACAGGCTATGTTGATAAATTGAAAGTTGAAATAATAAATTTCTACTTACGATTTGACTCTGACTTTCAAACCAATTTTCAGTTACTAATAATCTGTCTCGACTATTTGAACTGAAAAGGGTCTGCAGAAATACCTACGGAATATCACGAATGAAATCCTTGACGAGATTTTGTAGCGGAGATACGAATAACTTTACGCAATTTATCTATAGCTCCATCGCTTTCGTCTGCAGATACTCTAGCTAATTAAGTAATTATTTTTGCTCTTGATTAAAATTACTTCCAGAATTTAGATTATTTCGTAGCAGAGTTTTTCAAAATAATTTTAGATATAATTTGCTCATATTTTCACTCAAACATCTCAGTATTAATTGGTAATTCTGTACTAGTTTGTAATTTTAAACATCTTGTTGTTACAGTACAGCTATCTGCCCCCAGCTTCACAAGGATGCAATTTTCTGGGTTTTTTTTTTTTCTTTTTATAAGAACCTGAATATTTGTAAAAAATTCTCGAGTTAATTAGCAATTATTTTTGATAATTTTATTTCTGATTATTTTTGATTATTTATTGGTATAATTAGATAGAAGATATGTACATAATACTAATGTTAGAAATGTGAAAGTTTATGAGAGTGGATATACCTAAGGAGGCTTGTTACGCTTTCACGCAAAAACGCTTCACGAAATTTAAACCAAATTTAAAGACAACAATTTATACATACTTAGTAATAAATAAAATTCGCGGACGTAGTTACGGAAAAACGCTAGTATATACATATAAGCAAATTTGTCTGATTCATATAAAAAGTATTTTGAAATTAGAACATTAAAGTTATAAATGACCATATGATTTAAAAATGGTTGTAAATTTTGCTATTATCATTTCACTTTGCGACTTAGAGAAATATTGTTCAAACAAAACATTGGCGCCAATAAAAAAGACTATATTTTATTTATAGTGCATAGAGTTTTTATGGTAAATGTCAACAAAAAGCTTTCACGCCGTACTCCATTATTAGTGCACACATAACTTAATCAGTCTCCTCATTACAGGTAACCCACTCAACTGTAATTGCCGCCTCTCCTGGATATACTTATTAAGAAACGAGACAAAAGACAACACTTTGAAGCATTCTCTTGAAAAAGTGTCATGTGTCCCGGACTCGACGGTCGACAGACTCAAGCAAAAGGATAATGGAAGCCGCGAGAACACATTAGGCGACGAAAATTATGATTATTATGATAAGGGTGAGGATTATAATGATAAAGGTAATAACGTACAAGCAAATGTAGCACAGAAACTTATTGATATACCTTTAGAATCGTTGCCTTGTTCTACAGAACTTATGCAATCTATGGAGGAATCTTACGGTCATCCAATACAAAATGAGATAAGACTAAAGTCTTATTCGAGTGTAGGTAGAGTTGCACCTAGTTTATTGTCTACAATGTTGATATTGTTGATCTAAATTTTATGGTTGAAAACAAAAATGTTTGTGATATTAGAGATTAAATTGTAATTATTGAATTTCTATGTAACTTATTATCTCTAACACAAGTTCATCGTTTATTGTGAGATCTTTATGTATCTAAATTTTCTGCATATAAATTGATTTTTACTTATCGGCTACTAACCTATTTCACAACATCAAATTACATTATATTTAATTTTACTTGGACAGGCCTTATTTTAAAAAATCCGTTATATTTGTAGCGGCAAACTAAACTCTTTCCGTTGCCTATCTCCGGCCAGGGAGTAATTGGTTTCTGGGGTATAACAAAAGTCAGACATTAACAGGGACGTCCATAGAAAGGATAAGATTTATTAACGTTCTCTTGTTTGGTCTTTGATTTAATATTTAATTCTTAGGGTAAAGTTTGTGATATTTGATAATTAAACTCCGATATCAAGAGGGTTTTCTTATATCAAAAATACCCCCAAATTGTTATGAATTTTGATACATTTTTTAATCTTTCACATCTAAACGAAATGTGTATTTTGATAATACGCGTGTATTTTTTCTTTAAAATATGAACATCTGTCTCATAATTATAGTTATCTGCCTTAATGAACCGATATACCATCTTTGATCTCGACTAGAGAATGCACTTTACACGACAACCAATTTATCCCTGTATCGATACAAGATACAACGTTCCTTGTCATTGAATTTGCAACGTTGAACAAAGGATGGTTTGTAACAGTTGACCTGTATAAACATCCCCCAAAGCTGTGTCGTATATGAGCCACATCCATTGTAATCTAACAGACATTTTCCTTAATACTATAACAAAGTAAAGCCCTCTAATTGGAGATATATATTCTTAAAACTTCTATCTTTGATTCGAATTGCTAAATGATACTACAGTACAATATTTTATGCTAGTGAAGCTATAAAACGATGAACTTGCTTGCTCTGATACACAAGAGAATACTGCATGAAGATGACCTAAAAACGAAAACGGTTTTATTTAGTACTATTTTCACAGTGGACTTTACTGTTCAAATATATACCTGTAACAACAGTTAGCAAACGTTTTCATAATAATTATGTGATACTTAATTGACATGAAAAGGAGACTGGCGGATTTTCTTAGAGAGTTCAGTACTGTCACCTACACGGATATTTGTAAATTGTGGGATCCTACCTATCCCTATCCCGTTAGGACTCCATAAAAGTTTGTCCCTCTTTTCTTGAGCTTGTCTAAAATTAATTTTTAACCAAAAATAATAGTATTGTCATTGACAATACATCGTCAAAAAAGTCATCAAGCGAATATTTTCAGAACCAACTTGTGTAATTGTTAAAATAATTGACAAGTAACAGAACAAATAAAATGCGATTGAATTGTCATAATTAAAAGTAGATAGGAGTAGTTTTTTTTTTGTTTATAATAATCGATTATTAAAGAAAAATCCTAAATTCGTTTCAGAAAGATACTGTAAAACTTATCGATAGAAAATATTTTCTATCGATAAGACTTCGGCATCTTTCACCAACTACAAGTAAAGTTTTGATTAGTTACTTTTTGAAATAATTTTATTATTTCGATAGGCGTTTTTTTTTTATTATTTTCTTTTTAATGTTTGGGACTTTTGCCGTACAAACAAAGGTATATCAGATCCATCATTCCCGGTGACCGGTGAGTTTAAATGGTAATTAGCCTACTTGACACTTTACTCATAGATGGTGAAAGAGGCCCTTAGTCAACTATCATTAATTAATACTAAATTAATTTCATAAACATTCTTTATGAAGTTGTTAGACGAAATATATTAAAACAAAAATGAATCTTTATGATTGATTACAAGTAAAAATTTTTGATTTAATTATAAAACATGTTAGGAATGTTGATTTGTGTGATTTGATCATCAAATTTAAAAAAAAATTATTTAATGTTGTAACACGGCACGACTACGAGTTTATTATATGTAGATATAGATTTAATGAAATATTGAGATTTATTTTTCTTCAGTTTGACAAGTTTTAGGAAGGTGTTTGCAATATAAAATTATAAAAATAAAAATACACTTTTTTGTTAATAATTCATAACTCTGAAGGATTTCAGGCTGAAACTCGCCAGCCAGTCTCCCTTTAAAGAGTACCTGGTAGTCGCTTTCACATATTGCGGTATTAGAACGGCTACCTCTTTCAAAAACAAAACAAAAACAATCCAATTTCCGGGTTTTCTTTTCAATCCTTTTTCATTTCCGAAGGCAATCCTCGTGCAGATTTCTCATTGATAATAATCATGACATTTATAATTCTAGATATATAAAAATATATGTTACATTTATCGTATCGTTGAAGTAACGAGAGATTGTAAATACATAATGTGTATATAATACAGTAAAAAGTAATTAATGAAATATTATATAATATTATAATCTGTAAAAATAAATGTTTTATAGTTATAAATTACTATTACATTGTTGCGAAGCTAATTAATTTAGTAGATTTTAATGCAAGGACTTGTAATAAAGGGCAGACACAGCCTATGTAATTATTCATTCAAAGAGCACTGAGACAGTCATTCGTCATAGATAAAATACAACCGCAAAGAAAAAGAGTCGGTTAGAAAATCTTCAATATTTTCAAAAATACCTGACCTAGCGTTATGACAAAATTAAAACTAAACTAAATATATATTTTTTTATTTTTTTTTATTTAAGCACATTAAAATTAGAAACGTTATTTTATTGTTTTTACCATTTATAAATACATACTAATATTTTATCTATTAAATTATTACTTATTTTTTAATCATGGATATTGGGTACTAGTTCTAAACATTATAAGAAAAAAAATCATTGTAATTTATGATTGTTAAACATGTTGTCTTCTGAAACACAAAACTAATATTATTATATTAATTTTGTTTATATGTTGTTCATTATTTTCTTGTTTTGTGTTAACACCTAACTCTTGATTATATTTCGAGTTATGCTCTTACTGATTTTCATCAAATTGTGTAATATAACACTCACATAATGTTTGTCACATAGTTAATATAATTATATAATGAGTGACTGTCACATAAAGTAATATTAGTAAGGATTAAATTGACATAAGGCAGAATGAATTCAAGCAAATAAAAAATATAATAAATCCCCATTATGTGTATACCAACTTAATGTTTGCTTATGTTATTTTGACATTAAAATGATAGAGACCACTAATTTTCTTTATGGAACTCGTGAAGACATCGATTCGTACGACGTATCTGACAACGATTATTCTATTTAACTATTCTTGTCAAACATTTAGGTCAATCGATGAAAACTAAATTATTTGTGGATAAAGCTAGCTTTATCCGATAAGGACATACATGTCTGGATGAAAACATAAAAATGACTGGAGTGTTAGAACATAATTTTTTCCTGGCATATATATATATGCAATAAGATAAAGGTATTCGCGTATAAAGGTATTCGCATTAATGATACTACTTAGTATCGCCAGTACCTTTAAAAAGAAGCAAGTTAAAATATCCATACTTTACTTGCTGAACAACAAATGATAGGTAATAGGGTACGAAAATCTTCGTCAGTTTTCAAAATCATCCCTTTATCAAGTCGTAAACACTAAGTACCTTTTGAAACTAAGCAAGACAACTGATAGACGTTTGAAATGAATTTTTTTGTCATGACGGTGCAACCTTGTGACTGCTTTAAGGTGACGAACATTTTCTTACCCCGACTGTATGTAACTCTAATTAATACATCAAATACAAATAAAAAATATTAACTTACATTAATAAAAAAAAAAAGTTCTTTAAACCCTTTTTTACATTATAAAATAAGTTGATATGAAACGAAAAATAGATTTTCTTTGTTAAATCAAAGACACAGTTAGGTTGTATGTTACTCTAGTAAATATATTTATGATTTTATTAGATTTCACTATCAGTAAGTAAATATTGTACGAGTATATGTAGGTATAATGTATAATTCTTTAATTCTGTTGTAATAAATATTTCTACACGTCTACATCTTTCATTTTATTTACAACTAGCGATCCGCTTAGTTGTAAAATATTGTTTTTATTATCTACTTACATAAAAACTTAGATTTTATCTATACTATTATTATACAGAAAGAATATTTGCATGTTTGTAATGAATAAACTCAAAAATTACTTTACCTATTTTGAAAATTCTTTCACTTATAGAAAGCTACGTTATCAGCGAATAACATAGGCTATATTTTATAAAGTTACGCGGGCGAAGTCGCGTGCAACAGCTAAATTATATATATAAACCGTCCATTAAAAATTATCCAACCGACAGGAAGTTAGCTGTTAAACAGACAGACAGACGCGGAAAGCTACGTCAAATTATACTATTATATAATAAAATTTAAAAAAAAAATAGTAAGCATTAATTATTTTTTTCCAATTCCTTTCATTACGTTAGATATGAGGATATGACGATTCATTCGGCGTATATCAATCAGCAGTTTCCTGTCAATATAAGTAGGATAATTCAGTTTTAATATAATTTTGACGGTTACGAGCACACCTTAATTGTGCTCGTATGGTATGCTCGTACCTTCCACCTGATCCTGAGGCGAAGGCTGGACGTACAATAAATGCTTTGGTCCATCAATATGATAAATACTGATGGATTACATTCTATTCACACAATAGACAGGGAAGGCTACGTTCAATATTTTATTTATCGCGTCAGTACTTACTGGTACGTGTTTCGTGGAGATCAATCGTGTATCGTATATATGGAGGAAAAAACTATACCTTTGTGGCTATTATTTTAGTATTTAGTATATTTTAATGGTATTTTTTATAGTTTTTTGATGATGAATCCCACAATTCGGGCAAGGCTTCTAAATTCAAAATAAAAATAAAAATATTTATTTATCAATTATTTTATGTGTGTATGCCTAAACCTATTGTAAGTTTTCTGTTTGTGCTGTTGGTGTACCTTTGGAAAAACAAATAAGTAAATAAATTAGGTTTACTCTCATAATGGACTCCATTAAATTAATTTGTTAAGTTATAGTTTCATAAAGAACTTTTCATTTTTATTTTTATTGTTCAATTATAAAAATTAAGTAAAATAAAACTGGAAAATGTGAGTCGTCTACTCTGTAGAGATTCATTGTTTGTGTATTGTGTCTATTATGCGGTTCTCATAGCACATTACTCGGTATTCCTCCCTCATTGTTCTGAGTTTCAGGTATTCATGAATTTTTGATATTGGAGCATGGAGCATTTGTAATTATTTTAAGTACGTTGTTCTGATACCTTTTTTTATTAGAGATGGGTTTGCTCTTTGCCAGCATCCAGCCTTGTAGCGAAGATGAGGCCTATGAAGGAGCGAGCTCACCCAGAAGATGAATTAACTTTGAAAAGATTTGGGTTATTTGAGCTCGGAAACACTGTTGCAGTAATTCCATATTTGAGTTTTTAGCAGAACCCACACCTCTATAGGTACATATACACCTTAAGTCGATTCAGGCTTCAACACAGTCTTGTATGTGAGCAATTTGTTATTTAAGGATTCTAGCGATTAACACCCCATGAGCCAGCTCAGTTTTCAGCCTTTTTTTTTATTATACGAGTTTTCCACGTTTTTCTTCTGTCCAGATACATTCTATTATACTTAGCAATATCACCAAGATGTGGCATATTAACTGAATTAGAAATTATCCTTTTTGTAAATTTTGCTTAAATTATTTTATCAGCCTCCGTGTTTTAATATATTTTAAATCAGTCCGCCCCTAAAGCCCGTATTCGGCGTTTGACGCAACGTATTCGGCGTTAATACTTTAAGCCTTTTGTTTACAAGATCCAATCGTAAAGCAAAAATTATATAGTAACACTAATTTCTACATATTATATTATATAATACATCATATCCCTCGCCGTATCATCAATGGCGATTCACACTTCGATGGTCTTCAGTTTATTTTTAGGTAAGTATTACGTTCGTAAGCATTTAGACTTTTTAAATAAAATAGTGACATGGACAATTTAACCATAAGACATAATATAGATAAACTCGTCGTTCATAATTCCAGGCTCCACCAATATATAAATAAGTATTTCTTTCAAAGATACTAGTTACCATAGTGCCAATAATTTATCAAATTTAAATTGTATACCTACTATATCATAATATATCGATTGTCAATTCCGTTACTATTTCACCACATACTATTTTACCTATTTCATTTAAGTATCCTTTCTTACTTTGTTCATATATTATTTGCTACTTAATATGGTGCCAATATTATTATGTATTTATGCTGCTACGACTGCTGCTGCCGTGATGTAGTGTTGTGTAAGAGTTGCTATACAACTCTATATGTAAGGTCCGTTCAGGGCCGGCACATTTCATTCGGCAATTTTTGTTGACAACAAAGCCGACCCAAAGTACCTTCTACATATGTTCGACTTTCATTCGGCTTACCCGATCGGTAAAATCACCCGGGTTTTGCCAAGAGGTCCTTCTGCCGAACGTTCATCTATGTTTATTCGTGTTTACCACCCGGCTATGCCGGCCCGACCATATGCAGGTATAGCAACCCTAATATATATATACATTTTCAATTTCTACGCCTAATATATGTAAATAATATACAATTTTCTATTTATATATTCACAGTAACTGTCTAGATAGGTTTTTATTGCTTAACCAGTAAACAGATTTCAATGAAGTTTAGTATCAAGTTAGATATTATGAAATTGGGAAAGCACAATTATTAATAAACCAGGCGACGCCACCAACTAAATCTAGTGTTACAAAAATTTATTACGTTGAATATTTCAGATGTGAAACATCGATATTAATAATCACAAACAGCAACTTGTGATGGGCTTGAAACTTGAACCTTTTACTTCAATATCTAAAATGTCTAAACGTAACTGTCATGACGGAAGTAATCAAATCAAAATTGAAATGGCATTTTCATTAATGATATTCCGTATGTATATGAAGTAATTCTAAATACAATATGATTATTCTTAGCAGCATTTCGTATATATACCTCTCTACTTAACTACTCATAGGAAATGGATGTAGAAATAAACAGGGTTTGAAAGGAGACAAAGAGCGTCCCACACGTCTCGCAAGTGGGAAAATAATAAAAGTTTTCCTTGAATAACCTGTCTCTGTGTTGTATTGACAATGGAGTACTTAAAGCTCCTTTTGAGAAGGTCTGACTCGTGTTTACTCGACGGTAACTGGGTGCTTCTATGGTAGTTCATCTCAATGTCTATAGTTAATCCTGTAGTGAAAACATTTTTCAATAACAATACTGTGTAAAAATGTTAACAGTACCTAAATATTAATGATTTATTTGACTCAGAATGTGACTTCTATGCACATACTGCTACTATTACGACGCACATGTACCTATTAAATGAAAAGGGGTGATTTTTTAAGAGTTTGGTTTTTAATTTGAAAAACAAAAACTAGAAAATTGTAAAAAATATACAATTTACATTGGCAAGTTAAAAACCATTAATTGCTATTTATTTTTTAAAGATTATTTAGTGTAAATGTTGGCCATGACTATGTCTTAGGTTATGCATACGTGAAGTCCAATTTTGAGTTACTTTTTCAAGCATATCGGCTGGTATATAGAATAGAATAGAATAGAAAACATTTATTTGCATACACATGACGCTCACAAATACATACATTAATTTTTTCACGTTTGCATGAGAATACATACTTAAATAAAATCCAATTGAGTATGCGCCATGGCAGCAAAAAGGTACATATACTAGTAACACGTATTACCTATAACACATGTGATGTTGTTTTCTAGTGCTTGAGTCTATGATGATGCTCTGCATAAACAAGAGATTTTACGTACCCCCACAAAAAATAGTCCAAAGGCGTTAAATCGCACGATCTAGGCAACTGGTCCAAAACGAGAGATGAATTGCTCATTAAATTCGTTGTGTAATAAGTCCATCGTTTCATGTGTTGTATGACAGGTGGCACCGTCTTGTTGAAACCTTTCAACCAAATTTAGCTCGAGTATTTTGGGCAATAAAAAGTTGAAAATTATTTTACGGTAACGATGACCATTGACAGTAACGTTGTGCGAGAAATACATTTTTAACAGAGCACTGATTTTTATAGTAAAATTCAATAATTTGTAAGCGTTGTTCGTTTGTAAATCTTTCCATAATGAAATGGCAAAGAAAACTACATAACTTTGATTTTAATACATGACCCAAATCATGCGTGATCTGTCAAAAACAGTGCAAAAAATCACTCTTTATAATATCGTAACAAAAACTTGAAAATAGAACAATAAATGGGAAATAAAGATGGAATACATGTTTCGGCACCATAGAATTACGGGCGTGGACGTAGTCGAGTTAGAATTATTGAATTTATAAATATATGTTGTTAAATATTCATAAATAATTAGATTGGTGTGGAAGGTATGATTGCATATAATAATTAATTATAATTTATTTTAATAAATTTTTCTTGTACAACTGTTTTCTGTAAATTAAATAACTTAAAATAGTAAAATATCGAGACATTTTTGGACATCATAAGCAAGAACAGCTTATTAGCTACTAGTCTACCTAAATAACTAATACCTAAATTATTAACATGTAATATGACAATACACATTTAACTCTAAGAATACTAAAGGATTTACCAGCCCAGGGAATAAAATTCTTGACTCAACTATACAACTCTATTCTCTGGAGAAACTTTGTCCCGCCTCAATGGAAGGTAGCAGAAATAATTCTCGTCCCGAAGCCAGGCAAAGACCCCACAGATGTAAAATCCTATCGTCCTATCAGCCTCCTACCCCTTGCTTCGAAGGTCCTTGAAAAACTATTCATCAAGCGGCTCATAGTTAAACTGGCTGAAACCAATCTGATCCCTGGACATCAATTTGGATTCAGGCAGGGTCACGGAACCATAGAGCAGGTACATAGGCTAGTGGAACAAATAAACAGCGCTATGGAACAGAAACAATACATCTCAGCAGTTTTTCTAGATGTATCACAGGCCTTTGATAGAGTGTGGCATGACGGACTCCTCTATAAAATTCTTACTAACTTACCCATCAACTATTTCAAATTCATAAAATCATACCTTGAGGGAAGACATTTCTATGTAAAGCATGGCGATAGCACAACAAATCTCTATAAGATCAAAGCCGGTGTCCCCCAGGGTAGCATTATGGGTCCTTTGTTGTATTTGATTTATACATACGACCTTCCGAACGCAGACAAAGTAATTATTGGCACGTATGCTGACGACACAGCCATTCTTGCAGTGGATGAAACCGCATCTGAAGCGTCGCTAAAACTCCAAGTGAGCCTAAATCAGATATCTCAATGGCTGAAGGACTGGAAGATAAAGGTGAATGAAGCTAAATCCGCGCACGTAACATTCACTTTAAGACGTGACACATGCCCACAAGTGGAATTAAATGATGTAAGGATCCCGCAGTCTGACTGCGTTAGATACTTAGGAATTTATCTGGACAGACGTCTGACCTGGGCCAAACATATTTTTATGAAAAGAAAAGCTCTTGGTCAACAAGTGAGAAAGATGTTCTGGCTTTTAAATCGAAAGTCCCAACTATCATTAGAAAATAAGCTTCTACTTTACAAGGCCGTACTCAAACCGATATGGACTTACGGGGTACAACTGTGGGGCACAGCATCAAATTCAAACCTTGAAATATTGCAACGGTTCCAGTCCAAAATGCTTCGTATGATTACCAATGCTCCATGGTATATTCAAAACGATCGTCTGCATCGGGAACTGAGGGTTAAAACAGTGAAGAACGTTGTGGCAGAATCATTGCAATCCTACCACAAGCGTATCCAAAATCACCCAAACCCACTGGCACGAAACCTGATGGATAAGCAACCGGGTGAAACTTTTAAGAGACTGAGAAGGCGTGCGCCCCAAGACCTTATGGAATCGTAGATTATTGCAATTCATAAAAATATAATTGGGCAAATCACTGGATTTTGCTCCAAACACGTCTTTTGAAAATACTTAACATCCAGCTAAATGTCCTATGGACAGATTGCGGGAATAAAGGAGTTTAAAAAAAAAAAAAAAAAAAAAATTTAACTCTAAGTAGTCATTTTCTCGCCCCTCATTACTCGTGCAGTAAATATATTTTCTTTAACAGAAACAGTACATGGAATTATTAAACCGAAGGGTGTAGTAAGGTTATTCAGTAATTAAAAAACAGCCCATTGTAAGAAAACTTCCTTTGCCATTCTTTGCAGTACTTTAAAAATTACGCCCATTTTTGTTTCTTAGAATCATATGAGAATGGTACCGAAAAAACTTCTTTTTGTTTACGAATTCAAAGGCAACGACTAAGTAGTTTCCCGTCATTTCATTAGTAACACAGAACTGGGGAACTCTTTGTGTGTAACCGTACGTATGCTTGACCGATATTCCCAAGTTGAGACCAATTAGATTCATCTCTAAGGTCCAGCTTGGATACTGGAATGACTGATGTCTCGAATTAAGATAGTGTTAGACAAATAAAACTGTTATTTAAATATGATGTAAATGAGTTTTTTAAACTTCTTGTGAAAGAGAAAAATCTCTTGGTACGTAAAATCTCTTGTTTATGTAGATGAACCAGTATCGGTTCAAGCACCAGCCCTTTTCCATTGAAGCACATAAAAACAACTATCCGTTGGTTAGGATGTGTCGAAGATAAAATGATAAGGTTATAGGGTGTGCGGTCGGTTTTGATATATTTGACGGCAGGTTTTATAAATTCAAAAATAGATTAAGACAAATATTTAAGTAGAAATTAAGACAGTATTATAAATTAAGAATTAATTAAGTATTTAAGACCATTAGTAGTTAAGTTAAATTAAACATGTTAAGTACACTGTTTAGGAGTGTGCAATATAGATAATTATCCATACACACGTAATTTATAGTTTTTTCAAGTATATAATTGCAATCTGTTTGTGTACTATATTAAATAAAAATAAAAATAAAATTTTGAATTAATATTGAATGATATGACATAAAAAGTATCAGAGCACCATTTAAACCTCTAATGTCCCCCATATTACGATAAAAAATGTTGAAGCGAAATATCCAAATCACAGAGGACGTTGCCAAATTGGAAAGCTTCCAAGATCGTGGAAAGACTTCGTATTAATCTGTTACTGCAAATTAGCAGGATTATTGTTTATTTCAAGAGGCACATATGTTAATGTCCGGTACTGTATTGTATTTTACCGTAATGTACTGTCTGTACTATAAAACAACAACGGAAATAAATTATAGTCATAAAACCTTATATCTAAAAATTATACCAAATACCCACAGAATAGAAAAATGTGGTATAATTTTAAAATCAAATTTAAGTATTTTAAATATCATCTTGAATATCACCTTGAAATAACAGCATTTGTGAATCGAAGGCGCTATCGTTATTCTCATTGGGTTACAGTGTTACGTAAAACTTGTTAATCTTAAGAATTCCACTATATAAATAAATTATGAACATACCTAAATTAATTAACAGGAAGCTTAGACTAATTAATTGGTAGGCAATTAATTTGTAAAGTAATACTACTTCAAGGAGTAAAAGTAATTAATACGATAAAGTGTTGTCATTAACTCTAATAAAATTATAAACGCACCCTGCATCTATGAAAATTTGTAATGACGCTATTTAGCAACACTAATATAGAACCTTTTAAATTAATTCAATGTAAAAAAAAATTTAGCTAGTTTTACATAAACAAAAAAAAATGCCATATATTTACCAGGAATGAGAAAAAGAAATCTTGTAGGTGGGATTTAATTTACCAAATTAATATTTATAACCGATGCGCCTTTGGGTTTGTTTAGTGTTATAATTGTCATAAATTTAAAAGTTTGTAATTTTAAGAATAAGGAATTTTAGGAATTTAGGAATCTGAATAAGATTCAAGCAAATCGATTACATGTTTAAATGATTCTCCTGGAAAATTTATCTTAAGAATTCTCTATTTTTGTACAAAGTCGGTAACGTTCGGTTTACCGTATCTCCTCAAATCCAACTGGCGGGAGGCCAAACTTCAATCTGAGCTTTGATAGATAAAAACTAGATGGGCATGTTAACATGAAAAATTACACTACGAATTTATATGAAAAAAAAGTACTGAGAGAGTGAAGTATAAGTGAATATGAATTTTATAGTTTCCAACTTATAAAGAATGTGAAATCGAAATAGCTAGAAAACAGTAAATTTATCAATTATTTAATATTTTAGAAAGTAAAGTAAGTAAAGGTTAATAAAACTAGGGTAAAACTAGTAAAGTAGACAAGTAGGGTAGTAATAGTAGTAAAGTATAAGGAAACAATCATTCTAAAGCCATCGAATGCAATTTACTTACCTTTAATTAATTATTGTTTGGATACCTCATTTACTGTTGAAAATTTTAAAATTTAATCAGGAAAGGTAAGCTTGAAAATTTAAGCAACAAAACACGATAATGTCGTCCATAATGCAAAAATGACAACGACCACTAATTGATATTTCCATTTAAAATTCCTATAGTCCATATATCAATTAATTATCAATCTGTTGTGAAGCACGGCGAGTGTTTGTTCTTCACGTTTGATTTTATATCGAAACATTAAATGGCTTTTTAATTTTAAAATTATTCGAAAGCCACTCAGAATTTTATATCATGATCCATTTGGCATAATTGAATACCCTACATGTTTGCGAACTGTTAAGTTACACCGCAGCATTTGTGCAAATATTTGCACGTTAAAAGTATTAAATTAATTTTTTTTTAATAAAATGCAAAATGTCCATTTGTGGTGACAGTTATCTAAGTATGCTGCCGATCGCAATGATTTAATAAATGGTAAGAGAAAAAACTGTGGCTTCATATTTTAGGGCTGACGCTCCACTTGATGGTAAGAAGCTACAAAGTGCTGCAAGTACTATGCTGACTACGATAAATGTCCATCGGACAAGTGGTTAAGCTGCTTACCTTAACGCTCTCTCTCAGCGAGATGGAAACGCTTCGTTGCGTACTTCGGAAACGAAGAAAGAACGCTAAGAGAACGCTTGGTGAGTGAGTAAGGAAAACCAAAGCCTATTGCCCTATTCCTTTTTAATCCTTTTACTTTAATCCTACTATGAAATAATAACAGTGAAAGTAAAAAAAGAATGAAAAAAAAAAGGAATGCAGCCATTATCAATTAGTTAGGTAATTTCATCGTGAGTTCATTAAAATTATTTTCATGTATATTATTATAATTATATTTTCAATTCAATTTGCAAACCGGTGTGTGGTGCAAGAAATAGAAATTGCCTTCTCATCGGAATACTTCTACATTTCCTTACCGAATTTTTTATCACTTCTACAAAATAACTATACTCCAGTGTTTATAAATACTCTTTAACAGAGGATACTATCTACTAATAAAAATTAAAAAAAAGTACTCATATAAATTGCTACCCAAAAGTTGCCCTAGTTTGCTCAAACGGACTAACAATCGAACTACTGCTACTAGGCGAATTTTTCTGTAAAAGTAAATTAGAGTTTCAATTGCTGTAAATTAGGAATCATTATCAACATCATCAGCCTATATTATAATTTCTGTCTATGTACTATATCATGTCTGTCTGTATGGACCATCGGTATACCGGAGTGTTGAAGTGTTTGTACAATAAAGCCACCGTAGTAGAGCACACAGTCAATTACATTGCGAAGAGGTATGATACAGAGAGATTTACTCTTTCCGAATTTGTTCTTGTCGCTTTGGAAGATGCATTTAAACTCCTGGAATGGCAAGAACTTGTCATCAAAATTAATGGCGAGTATATCACTCACCTTCGGTGTGCCGACGATATTGTGGTCATTTTTTTTAACGTTGAGAAATCCTCATGGATACCCGGCAGTGATAAGGGATGCTGCGGGGTTATGTCAGGCTCCTCCCGGCTAAACACCAAACTACTTCCTAGCGCGGCCGTAGATGGGCGAGGTCGCAGGGACGTTATGACACGACATCTGTGCCCCGTCACGGCTATCCAGTGCGGATAGAGCTATGCTCCCTGTTGGAACCTCGGCTTACCCGAATGTGGAGAACGCCGGCCATCTCGGGCCTAGGGGTAGTCTCCCCTAGGACTACCGCCTCAACACGATCCTCGATGGCCTCATCTGAGTTTCCCAAAAGTTGGGCCTTAGGATGAATATGAACAAGACGAAAGTTATGCCTAATGTCCATGTTGTGCTCACCCCAGTAACAGTTGAGAATTCAACTCTCGAAGTTTGTAGACGAGTACATCTTAAATACTTGGGACAAACAGTCCAATTAGGTAGAGTCAACTTCGAGAAGGAGGTCAATCGTCGAATCTAACTCGGATAGGCAACATCTTCTCGTCCAAAATTCCTCAGTGTCTTAAAACAAAAGTTTTTGACCAATGTGTGTTGCCATTGATAATATATAATGGTCTCTTAACTATGGCCCTTGTAAGAAAGTTAAATGTATCTATGGCTGAGAAACCGGTTCTTTTGGAAAATTATGGGAGAGGCATTTAATGTCCTTTAGCAATTGATTATTTAGCAATTGATTATTCCAGGTTCAAAACGCTTTTATGTTATTCTTATACCACAGTACAACATCGGGAGCAACGAACAGGCAGAATACACATTTTCCTGAATATATACTCCACAAAAAAAAACTCTTAACTTAATTTCCTTTCAAGCATTACGGCCGCTGTAGGAAGGAGGTGGGAAACTGATTTATTTAACCCAGTAGAGGCCGCTCAGCCGTGAAAATTCTTTTCACTGGAAAAATGTTTTCATTTATTATTTGCCCAATTTAAATTCAACATCAGAAAAAAAAATCTACGAAAACATTTTTGAGGCACATAATTAATCCTAACTATTCCAACTGTAATATTATAAATGCGAAAGTGAGTTTGTTTGTTTGTTACGTTTTCACGTCTTAAGGCGCTTAGTGCCCTCAAATGGATACTTTCTTAAGTCTACTCCTCGTTTAGGGCTATATGAATTATCAAAGTTTAGGCAACATTTGGTATGTTTTTTATTCGTATCACCAAAACTTCTAACGACTTAAAAATCTGTTGTACTTTAAACACAACATAGCTTGTTTAGTAAAACCTTACAAGTAATATTTGAAAACACTCTAAAGGAATATAAGAGCATTTAAATAAGCGTAAACAAGCTTAACATCAACATTAATATATAAACATACGTAAAGTATTTTTGAAATGTCTATGTAGGTATTTGAACGTAACTTAACATGTACTTAAGTAAGCATAATCGTTTGAAAACCGTCGAGACGTGCAACTGACACACAAGATTGATAGGCTTCTTATGTAGACCTATAGATGCAAGATGTGGCTTTCAAACAAGTTGACAAAACTTTATCAAACGTAGATAAAGACAAACATTAAAGTAAAGGCTAAATTAATAGTTTTAAAACTTTTTGATAGATTTCCGTTTACTAAAGTTTAATATTCAAATATTAAACTTTATTCAAATATTAAACTTTATTCCATATAAATTTTAATTAAAATTCGGCAATAAAATGAAAAAATTTGGTATAAGGGCTTCTAATTAAGCTGTGTACTTTTGTAATATAACTGTAAATTTCCCTAATAAATAAATAAAGAAATACAGGAATTACAGCGCCTTAAAAGAAATATATTTAATGTTCACCCACAGTTATTAAAACATATAATAAAGTAGTGAACGAGCCGTGTCTGTACATTAAACATTTAAAAAAATGTTCACATTATACTTTAGTTTTTAGAATTTTTGTTTGTTTGTGTACTCTAATCTCAGAAATGGCGTAACCGATTTGAATGCAGTTTTCACTGATGCATTGATGATTACCTGGATTAATATATAGGATACTTTGTAACCTGGTTCCTGTGGGATTTTCAAAAAACGAACCACAGTGCGTACGAAGTTGCTGGCACCAGCTAGTTTCGAATACCATGCGTACTAAGACTTGGGCATAGCTAGTTTAGAACAGTAAACTAAAAAAGGTGCCTTAATATGAATAGTCAAGTAAATAGGTTACTTCAGGCCATTTCTATTTTTAAATATAAATTATACTTGTTGAAAAGTTTTTTTTATTAATGACGATGACTGTTTTTTTTCCTCATCTTTACATCCATGTCGCGACCTACCACTCTGCAAAATTTTACTAAGCTTACTAAATTAATCATCCAGCAAAATGAGACAATGAGGGACTATTTAGCAACGTAAATACTTTATGACCAATTTAGCTTTCATATTGAATAATTTTTATTTATTTGATTATAAATATTTCCTTTGCGAGTATATTTCAATTTTTATTGTTTTATTTTCTATAATTTCTCAAAACCAACTACAGTTACGATTATTTAATTATTATGTATTATGAAAATTAAATTACACAATAAAAGTCTGCAGCTACAATATAATATTATGATATAAATTCTCATAAATGATGGTGTGACCACGTCTTATCAAAGAGATTCCCATATTCCGCTTTCCCTTATTAGGTGATAACTGGTTTTCGTGGATACTCGTGGCTCTAAACTGGCTGTTCTAAAAATCCTACGCTGTTTTAAGAGTATATGCCTGCATACAGGCTGCTTTTGCGTACAGGCTTCTATTGAAAAATTATGGAGGAGTTGAAGAGCTTATAGAATTTATGATTAAAAAAATTGTAGGCTCTTTTTAGTAAAACTTTCGAAAGACTTGAAATCTCCATGGTGTTGGCCTAAATGCAATCCACTTCACTGTTTCCTGCTCTAAATCCCTTGTCCTCTATCGTACTAATGTCGGCAGCGCACTGGCAGCTTTTATGGCGTTGCTTTTGTTAATGGGCGACGATAACCACCTACCATCAAGTCTGCCCACCAACCTTTATTTAAAAAAGTAAATAAAGTACTGATTTTGGTATCGTCTGTTCCCTTAAACGAAACCAGCTTCCTTAAGAACAAAGATATCCAAAATTACACTCAACAGATACTCCTTCGCATTCAAGTTTCTTAGAGCAAGTAATCTGCTGATTTGTTACTGAGCCGACTCTTAATTCGTTCTTATACCCCTGACACTAATCCGGCTTGGTTGTCAAATAAATTTTACGGAAAAATTGAGTTTTCTTAAGAAGAGATGAGGTCTATTAACTAAATCTCCGAATTCTCAGTTCATTCTATTAACTCAATCTTATTTCGGCTTTCCTCATCATTTTCCTTATTTGTACCAATTATTCGGTGATTCGTTTGTTTTGTATTCACATAGGTCGTTGTGTTTGTGTGATTTTATTTTGTTAGAATTGTGTTGGTATAGTAGATAAATGATCGACGAAGATAATATAGCACTGAGGCTATATCCAGCAATTTGACCCGTAATTTCACTTGAAAATTTTAAAGCTCTTAAACTTAAATTGACATAGTATGTCACACTTCGGCTTTTTTCGGTAAAGGTCGGTTCTTGTAGAATGGCTGCACTTGGTCACTGACCCACTGAGAACCTGTAAAACTTGAATAAGAGGCTCTCACTTCAACTACTGTACCAATGAAATAAATTCACTGATAAATTATACGACTCATAACCTCGTTTCCTCCCACACACGAGAAGCGTCACCAATTATATACGGATTGAAGCCGCCATGAGTGCAAGTCTAGAGCAAGCAAACTTTTCCATAATTCGCTCATTAACTAGAGATTACTTTAATGCCTCTACATTGGCTTTTAGCTTAAAGCTTGTAAATAACAAAACAACACAGTCACGATTATACTTTTAAAACGTTAATACGCATTAATGATGTTCAAACTTTTAAAAGCATTTTACGCAATGTTTTGTTTCGTAAAATGAACCACAATTACAAGTGTATTAATTATTTTAAAATACAATTTGAAAATGAAATAATAAAGTACAGTAAGTAGGTGCTTAAAAATATGCATATAAAAATAAAAAGGTATTATACTGATTTCAAAACATATTATGTAATAAGAGCATAAATTCATGTAACTTTGTAGGAAAATTTTAAATTTGTGCATTAAGCCCTTTTTGAAAAATAAATCCAAAAAAAAACTGTACATCGTCCCAGCGGAACTAAGAGCAAGTATTATGCTTACTTACATAATTTTAATTGGGTATAATATTTAGCAACATGGCTTCGCACAGTTGCATTTTTTGTCTGCAAAGCCATTGTGTGATTTAGAAGAAGTTAACGGAGAAGCAGACAGAGGCGGACTTATTTGAATGTAACATTCAAAAAGCCAGTGACTAGACTGTTTTTCTAAAAGGTTTAGTGCACAATTGTATTTTTACACACATTGTGAAAACAGATTTAAAATAAATGTAGGTACCTGAACTTCTGAAAGTTACATACAGAGAAATAAAATAAAGTTATTAGGTCCATGTACTACAAATAAAAGCTCTAATGACTTACTTTGAATGGTAATTTGTGCCTCAAATCTGTGCTCCGTCAAGTTTCGTTAATGTACTGTAAGTGAATTAATGACTCATTATTCAATTACTCATTATTAATGAGTCATAAAAGAAAATACTATTATAAAATGTTTTTGACATTTGATTATGACATTGATTATACAAATTTAAGAAAATATGGCAATAATTCGAGCTTTAGTTTAGTTTCATAAGTTGCTTCTATGAGAATATGTGGTTCAGGTATTAAATTTGATATGAAATTTATTTTTTCCTGGTTTTGTAGGTTTTCTAACTATGTTTGATAACTAAGTTATCGCATTCTTTTCTGAGGTGTTAATCACCTCAGAAACCATATGTAAAAATAAATATTTCAAATCAATTCGTACAGTTTTAAATTTGTCTATAGTCTTATTAACTTTTTATAAAAACCACACTTCCATAATAGTTAAGATTTTTAGGGTCAATACATTAGATTATATAGAATGTATAAAATTAAACTCTTGAGATTTAAACAAAAATAAAAAGAAAAAGTTCAGAAATCTTCCGAAAATAACCTTACATCAAATCAAACAAAGGTAGATAAAAATATTAGGATATACCAACCAATATCTATTTATCAGCAATGATTTTATTTGAAGTTAACTTTCGATAATAGTGTGCAATTTAAAGTCTAGACCAAGTCTAGACCGGCGTGTCCACTTTTGTGACATAAATGTGTGTTTATTTTTAAAGGCTAAAGAGAATCTTGATAAAATCACAAGAAACTTCGAGACACCCAAGTGTTTCACGGATTGGCAATTTTTGATATTCATTGAAGCAATAAGAAGCTTCGTCAGACGAAAATTTATAGACAATATCCTCGGGCAAAGGTCACAGATGACGAAAGACATCAAAACGAAAGGATTAAAAGTGGTTTACTAGTACTGTGACCTCAATTTTTTTCTTTCATCACTTTTAGTGATGTTTGTTTAGTTATCTTATGTCAATTTTAGATTTTTCTTTTAAATTTAGTAGTAAATAGTACCTGTAGGTAGTACTTTTAGGCTGCCATAGAAATTAATTCTATGTAATTTAGTTTGCAACTGTCAGTTTACAGACAGTTTAACATGGAGTACAAAGAAAGCATTTTCGACACAATTACATTTTTATTTTTGCCAGAGTTCATTCAACACCTATGGTGACCTATATAGTCTGGTTTATGGTGAGATTGGAGACTTGGATGTGTTAAAAATAAATGAAAAACTTTGTTCAACTATAGACAATACTCAAGTGGTCTCTATACAACATCTTTATCGAGATAATGTTCGAAAAAATCTGATGTAAATGGTTTATCCTTTGTTTTTTTTTTAGAATCTCTTCGAGAACCTTGTTAATATAAATTGTCCTCAAAAATTCTTTAGATAATTGCCAAAAGAAATAGGACGTTATTAAAGAAAAACGTTATTGGGCAAATTGCTCCGGTCCCTTGGGTTATTTTAAAAAGTTTCTGATCCCAGACTGCGTAGCGATTTTCTTTTTCCACGTACCGTTGGCAAAGTAAAAGGCTAAACACTTTAAACGGTACAACTTTCACAAGATTTCCAATTGTTCGGTTAATTTATTGACTGTACCTTTTAAATCATTTTATACGCTTTGTTTGCAACCAATTTGGTTATTTTTCATTTGATTTATTAAAATGTTGGTTGTTTTTAAGAAAAAAAATTTTTTAATTGAACTGTTAATTGAAGAGTGAGTAAAGAGTAAAGAGTGAGTGAGAGAGTAATCCTCTCCCCCCCCCCCTCACTTTATTTTTTATAAATTTCTGGCGTTCATTTGTAACCCCTTTGGCGGTAGTCAACTAGGATCTAGTAGATCAGTAGCCTGCCTGCCGATCTCTAGATTTGAATGATAGCAGTACTCTGAACTAGATTTGTAAGAGACGATTATGATTAATTCATGTCATTGTCCTAGTCGATAAAATAAATAGAAATTATTTAATTAGTCATTGTCGTCAAAATGTATATAAATCGATCATTCAATCCGCAATCGTCCCTAATCTGGTTTATTGGTATCATAACACGTACAACGTTTATGTGTTACTGATGTCTATCGTATGAAATAGAGAAATATATGAATTGAGAAAAAATTGAATGAAAATATAGAGGTATACTCGTACCCTAAAACTTTTGGTAATTACAGTTTGTTTAGAAGAACAAGGAAAATCCATTTGTGGCATCCTGAGATAGATGTAAATACTTTTAAAGTTGCCAACTGATATTTAGTTTTGTTTGTGTATGTCAGTTACATTTTATTTCTATTGTTGTAATAATAATATTTTGTGGGTACCTACTCTAATATCTATAGGTTGTAAGAATACAAAAGAAAAAGAAAATATATCCCAAATATAATACTTTGTTTCAGCTTTTTCTCTGAGTGAAACGTAAAACTTCAAATAAATCGATGTCACATATTATCTTAAAAATGACAAGCAAACTTCATTCCGCAGTAATCATCTCAACAGCCCATCGGACCCAGTACCTACCCACTGCGAAATATAATAAAAGCACCTGTATTGCGTTTCTGTAAGTGAGTAAGAAATACCAGAGCCCATTCCCCTATTACTATCTAAATATCATTCTCAAGGTCGGCAGCATATTTGTGTTATTAATACAAGTAACGCCCCTTAAAAAAAAATTAATTAATCATATCCTGGACAGAAATTTTTCAGACATAATTTAAATTTGATATAAAACACTTTTCATTCATTAAACCGAAAAGTTCAGATCCTCTACTAATAATACTAATAAATATTTGCATGAACTTCTAAGAAGTTCAATTGTTATATAAACATTTTAATAATTCAAAAAATTATTTTCAAATATATATTATTATTTTTATTACGACGATGACTTTACTTCACTTTTATGTGTAACAAATATTATTGTGGAACCACATTAACTTATAAAGGCACATTTTAAATACAAACAGCCGTAAATCATAACCGCTGACACGTCGGCCGTAACTGTCTTGAAATGTCAAATAAACTTAGACAAAGTTAGTTTATACTCCAACAAAATTATTCAACACTTTAAAATCATGACCATAAGGTTCATTATTAGATTCGTTAGATACATACACAATTCAATGTAGAATTTTGTGTCAACTGCTCAAGGTAGGATTACCACCTGGTTTTAATTGATAAGGACTTAGGAGTAAATTATCGATGGAATTTAAGCTATGTAGTTTGAATAAGATGTTCAGATTTTTGTTCGATTATTTAATTGCGGTATATACTTATTAATACTTCAAACTTTTGCATTTAAATCAAAGAAAGAAAAGGGAAGATTAAAAGAAGATCAAAGAAAGAATCTTCCTTTTGTTTCTATAAACGACTATTGGTAAGTTAACGGTCCACGCTACCTTCGCCTGGGCCTTCGCTTATTAAGCTACTACATCAGGATTGCAATTTAGTTCACATAGAATGCCTTGCTCATTCATATTTATGTATTTTATCTATATGAATAAAAATGAATCGCTAAATGTGTTGCTAAGTGCAAAACTTTTTCAATTTCCGAGGAAGGTTGGCCGAAAAAAATTAGAAAAATTACCGGGAAAATAGCATCCATGCGAAACCGGTGCAGATCGATAGTAAAGTATAAATTTAATCATCATCGTCGTCGTCTCAGCCAGCTTTATACATAAAAAAAAAACATCCATCATAATTTGCCAATACAAAGCCTGGATCTAGAGTCAATCCGCGTTTATTAGGTCGTCTGCCCATCTTTTGGTCGAATATCTTATTCTGTACTTGCTTACAGATTGTGGTCTCCACTGAAGAATTTTCTAGCGGCCGTCGGCTCTCTATGTGTCCTACTCTGTACTACTTTATACTTTACTAGCTATTGCACGCGACTTCGCCCGCGTAACTTTATAAAATACCTATAAATACTGTTACTCGCTGATAATGTTACTTTCTATAGGTGAAAGAATTTTTAAAATCGGTCCGGTCGTTTTTGAGTTTATTCGTTATAAACATACAAATCTTCTCTCTTTATAATATTAGTATAGATTTACACGGCATTTACTTACTAGGCCTATAGTTAACAGAATCCACCAAAAACTACGTGAGTTGAGTTCCTAAATCAACTCAACATTTACATATAAATGTAGTATTTAGTTTAAAACAAATACGAACGTGTGGTCACCCTCGCTCGATGGGTATATGTTACTTTGAGGAATTTATGTGACAAGCACAGTAACGGGTGGAATTACGAATTAATTACCGGCCGCGAGTGACGGTTAATTAAGCAGGTAATAAAATACTTTATTAGCTATATTACATCCGAGGAAGTAATTGGAATCAATATGGTTCGACACCCGAGTCGTAAATTTTCCAATTTCATTATAATTCTAATTTTAACAATATGTATTATGTAGGTGCACGTATGTACCAAAAAAATTCAATTTAGCATACAATCAAAATGCCATACTTCATTTTTAGGTTTCAAATTTTTTATAATACTCGTACTAGCGAACCGCCGCGGCGTAGATGCATGGAATGCATAGATAAACCTTCCTTTTTTATCCCTTTTTCCGTTAGTGAAAACGGTATCAAAATTCGTCTGTACAATCCGTTCGAGGAGTTACGGATTATACAGACAAACGCGGAAAACGACTACAAATTATACTACATAAGGAAGAGATGATCTCTGATATAGATATAGATGTAGATGTAGATGTAGATGCAGGTGCAGGTGCAGGTGCAGGTGTAGGTGTAGATAACAGATATAGACATAGAAAGATTTTATAAGTTCAATACGTGCTTCCTACTGCTGTTACTTCGGTGGTATTTCCATAAGATAGTAGCCTTGATCTGCAGCACCAAGCAGTCTGTGAGACACCCAACTCCTCAGCAACTTATAGAAGATATAGCACGTTTGAGCTCAATAGAAAGTCGGGGGTTAGTTTATAATTATTTTAATTATACCTAGCTTGTTGTACATATAAATGCTTGAAATGTAGATTTTGTACATTGAATACATCTGTTGGCACATCAGATACAATGTTCATACGTGACATTGAGAGAGTCGTGAGAAATGAACGGTGGGTAGGCGGAGTTGTATTGGTAAGAAGTACAGCGAATTATTATCTAACTTACACCAGAAATTCGAATACACAGCGAGAATTCATAAATGCTTGTCAAACACAAGGTGTTTTGGGTGGTAAGAGAAGTGAGGGATACGTCCGGTTTATTATATATTCTTATACTCGTAGATACGTATATATATAAATATATTTGACGTTTACAATAAATTGTAACATGGTAAATTTATGCAATCCTTTCTTTAGGCGTTATCTCCAAAAGGCATTTGAAGAACAACTATTTCTTTGTTTTTAATATAAAAGACTATAAATGTATTTATTTTAAAATGTACAAAAGAAGTTTAAATTAGAAAATATTTGTGATTTTTAAAATATCGCAAATCAAAACCCTACCCGCCAATGAACGGCCGCGCTGATAGAAAGTCGTAGAAAGAAAAAAAAAAAAAAAAAAAAAAAAGGGCCTTTCACAGTTATTTGGGCAGCCCATATGACGGCAGTAACCACCCCTTACAGAGCCGTGAAATAACAGGTTTCTGTGAGTAAAGGATGCGAGAGCCCATTTCCCTATCTCTTCCTACCCTTATCCTTAATTCTGCTATGTTCGGCAGTGTACTTGCAGCAACTGTTGCGTTGCTTATTTTATGCTATCAAGTGGACCCTCAGATAAAAATTTCATATCCTATACGTATTTTTAAAAAAATCTTTATTATTGCAAAGTGAGAAATTATTTTGTTTGGCTTACCTGTTTTATATCAATATCTTTCAATTAAGTTTTAAGATGAGCTCTCAAAGATATACATTTATAACATACTGCCATTTTTTTTTCAAGCTAAATTTTTTATAATCAAATAAACATAAGATTATATTGTGTTTTAATATATAACTGCCTGGGTAAGCAAACGAGATTATATCCAAAGTCCCCTCGACAAATAAATTATGTACATCCTTAGGAATGCTAAAGCCTTAGCCGCAAGCAATTAATCCAGCCCTGCCTTTACTCGAAATACATTTAAAAGGGAAATTTTCCATTTTTACAATATGTTCTGTTAAAATATAAATCTCAAGTCAGGACACAAGAGTTGGGTATAAATTAAAAATTTCTTTCTTTAAGTTATGAATATATTTCAAATAAATATTTCGTATATGTATTATATTATAGACATATAGATGACACGAGAATTTTGTATATATAAGTCTATACTAATATTATAAAGAGGAAAGATTTGTTTGTTTGCATTGAGTTTATTCAAATCTTGACCTGGACCTATTTTAAAAATTCTTACACCTATAGAAAGCTACATCATCAGCGAGTATCATAGGCTATATTTTATAAAGTTACGCGGACGAAGTCGTGTGCAACACCTAGTTATAAAATAAAGACGCTGTCCACTTCTATCTGTTTCTCCGCCAACTTGATCTGAACCACCAAAAATATATTGATACGGTTTTGACTAAATGGAAAGAGCATTAAACGGGAAAGGTTTATTGATAATTTTCTGTAAAAACATTGCATCCGTGCGAAGACGGGAGCGGGAGCGGGTTTGGAATAAATGCTTAAATAATATTTAAAAGCTTTTTAACTACGTTAATCGAAGTAACGTTAAGTAAGTTACTTTAAAATGTACTCGTACTCGTACGTGCTACTGACGAATAAAAAATATTTTTCAAAAGTATATTTTAAGATTTTAAGCAGACATCAATTAAAATACAATACAGTTTGAATTTGAATTTAATTAAATTTTTGAAATATGAGTATTCAGTAAATTTCAGTGAGCTGTGACATCTATTTATGTACTAAACGAAATAATATTAATTGAGTCATGAAACGAATACTTTAGGTCCGAGTCTTAATATTTAATATACCTAGCTAGAATAGACTTATTGTTGTATGGTATTTTTAGCACATTTCATAGGACCAATAATAACCCGTCCTTTTTATTTCGTAGCACTTCGTCGAGTACTCAGTGTAGCAAACCGTACCATGACGTCAATAGCTACGAATCGTATGAATTTATTTTTATAAAAACCTATTTGTTTTTTCTAGAGTCCGTGCAAACGTAGAAATTATGTTTATTTTTTATTACAGAAGATGGTTTCAGTTACAAGTACTAGTTCTGTTTCCTTTGAAGCCTTCCTTTCATTTTGCTACGTAAGTTGTGTCTCTATTTTGCACAGAAATGAGTAAAAGAACTTACACCTCGCTTCAGAAAGGGTTCAGAGTAGTAATTGCAATTTTTCATTGCAATTTATAAATTTACAAGGTACACCTTTTAATATTAATCATTTTATTAATAATCCGTATAGATGCAGAAAAAAAATTAAAACTGCAAAACTTACCTAGATATTTTTTTTTAATTAAAGATGGGTTTATTTTTATTAAGATGGGTTATAACTACTTTACAAGGCTATAAACACTTTTTAATTGAATGCGAGACTCTTAGGGCCTCTTTCACCATCTCTGAGTAAAGTGTCAAGTAGGCTAACCGCCATTTAAAGTCCTGTTACCGGGAATGATGAAGCTGATATACCTTTGTTTGTACGGTAAAAGTCCCAATCATTAAAAAGAAAATAATAAAAAATATCGCCTATCGAAGGATGCATTAAACCGAGTGCATAATTTAATAAAACATACAATTATTTCTAAAAGTAACTAATCAACACTTTACTTGTAGTTGGTGAAAGGGGCCCTTAAACTATTTTAATGTATATAGGACAGTAATTCCTGTAGTGAAAATGAATTACTAAGACACATTCATGGATATTTTCCTTTTTCAACATTTTTTCATGTCAAGGTCGACAGACAGGGTGACGGTCCACTTGATGGTAGGAAATGGACTACTTCATTAATGTCCTGAAGTTAAGCCTACAACAAAGTAAAAGTTGCCTACATTTGATAGAAACCGTCAGCCTGCATGGCTCACTGATTCATGAGAAAAATGTTTTAAATCCAACCATTTTAATCCTAAAATGATGTGTTGAGTGTTAAACAAGTTTTGTGCTCGTAATGGACGGTGTTTGATCAATTCGGTTTCGATTAACGCTGAATTGTTCGTCAGAGTCCTGTGTGTGTCAGTTTCATTATTTCATCAAGTTAGGTGCAGTGTAATTAAAGTTGATTTTAATTAAAATAATCTAACACTTTTAGTTACATGCGTAAATTTTCACGAGCTTTTCAGTCAAGTAGGTAATTTTCTTGCCTTAACGCTCTGGCTCAAGAAACCCGGGTTCGATTCCGGGCAAAATTACCAGCATTTACCAGGTTATTTAGTAATACGAAAAAACGTTTAGTTATTAAAAAAAATTGTTCTAAGTTTATTTCTGACTGTTCACTTAGTTCACTTAGTTCACATAGCATTATTCTAACTTTTCTTGATTTACAACAAGTAATTCTTTGTATTTTGATATTTGATATTATTGTATTTGCTGAGTTGACCATTAAAAAGACTTGGTCTACGGAGGCAAGAAAATATCGAGGTTGTTTTTATCGAGACTCATTAAAGTGATGCTTCTTAAAGAAAATAAATAAAGCAAACTGAATAACTAATGAATGAGAAATTAAGTCTTGTACAGGTTAATTTAGAAATACGGTCAAATAGAAAATTCTACAATGAAAAGGCCTACAAGCAATTTTAGATAAAAGATATTGAATACGAAAATAAATTTGTAAAGATATTAACTTGAATTTTATGTTGTCTTCTGAATATAAATAAAGCGAAACACTGTTTCATGAAACACATTGATTTCAATTTTGCAATAAGCAATAATATTGCCAGTTTACAAGAGTGTTTATTCGAAAAGCCACACTCGAAAGCCATAATACATGTGACAGTTTGAACTAGGGTTGTTGCGGATATTCGCGTTCGCACCCACAAATGCGGAACTTCTTCATCAATTTAGACATTTGCAATAATTAATGCGACTCTTTTGCGGATGCGGATATTCAGTTAGTCCTAAATCTGTCAGATTTTTCCATGATGAATTATGAAGTTCTTTTAAGTTTTTTTTTTTTAATTTAAGTTGATTTCTCATTTCTTCAAAGCTTGATTTCTTAATAAAAATTTATTAAAATTATTAATTTCAATCATTTATTTCTACATTAAAAATTAAAGCATTCGCGGATGTGATCCTCTAAAATTCCGTATCATTATTAGCAATTGTTGAAAATTCTACATATGCAAAAACTCTGGTTTGAACAGACATAATTTGTTCACTTGTATAAATGTGATCAATGTTGCTTAGTAAGAGCCTACATACATCGTGTAACCTTGAAGGGTACAATACCTACGTATTTTTTTACAACCTGAGTATTCTATTCCTAAATGAGTTCGAAGAAATTGAACTCAGTTTAATTTTAATGATATTCCTTTACATTAACAGGGCAATTTATTTCTTTTTAATTCACAGTGACGCAGAAACACAATTCGGCCTAATCAAACTTATTATTTTAGCAAGTTCTTAAAATCTCAAACTTTGTATAGATGTCATAATAACTTTAAATATAAATAATAATTGGTTCATAATATTCGAAAAGGAGATAATGTTCTAGATTGCGTTTGTAGTTACAATTAAACCATAAACAAAAGGTTTGAACTGAAATCAACAGCAAGTTAGTAGAATAATAAAATCAACAGGCGTAATGTATTTTATTTAAATATTTAGTGTGTTCATTTATTTTCTAATTATCCTTAATTTTTTTGATATTTTAGGTATACACCAACATTTTATATTTGTGGAGACAAAAGATAGGAGAGTGCATCATAGAAAAGATTGAAGAAAACACTCCACTTCAGAAGAGAAGAAAAAAATTGCTTTAAAAAGTAATTTTATAATTTTCTAAATGTTTATAATAAACAAAATTATTTGCAAACTCTCAAGTTTGTAACATAAGTACATATATTAAGTTATTAAGGGTAAGGGTTCATTAAGTCAAGTATAATAATAATGTTATTTCATTTAACCTACTTTTCCATTGATACAACGATCCGAAGTTCTAGAACTATATTGAATTCATTTATTATTCCCTACGGTTTATTTTGGAGTCCCATAACATTTATTCGGGGATACCATTAGTTCGGTAATATGCAAATGTTTTCGGACGCGTGTGATTGAGTGGCTTTTGGCGGAAGGGCCTCCGTATTAGAATACATTATTGTGTTACTATGTACTTTAGCAACGTTAAAGACGGGGCTGCGATCTATCAAGCTGTGTGACATACATAATGTACGGCTATGAAAGGTTTCCACACTTGTACAGTTGCCAACATAACAAAATGTGGCAATTAATAATATATTTTCTCATTTAATAGTATACTAGTACTAGCGATCGGGCCCCGGATTAGTTTGGATGCTATTTTTTTGCAAATTATATACACATACCTTCTTCGTTTATCGCTCTTTCAGTTGATGAAAACCGTATCAAATAAAGTCCGTCGGGTGGTTTATTATTAAGTGAGAAACAGACAAAGGCGAACAGCAACTTTCACTCAATATGATAAACGGCCCAGTCCGCGAATGACTAACCTTCACACCGCTCTATAACACTGGTGTGATGGTAAGGAAATAATTTTACTAGCCTCCACACTATTCAAATACAGTAGTGAAAGCAAAGAAACAGATTTCCTCTTTCATTTGTGAAATCTGTACCAAATGTTGTTTAGAAGAAATTAGCGGAAAAACAGACGCGGACAGTAACTTCAATATGTCATAGGTAGAGATAGAGAGAATATGTATAATGACTTGGAGTGTGGTTGGAAACACATTGCAATAATTTTTTAGTGGCAAGTCACACTGCGTTCGTCTTGAACCAGTTGGACTGTCAGCCTATCTCCAGTCCTATATCTATATCCTATCCTGTATTATAAATATAAATACATTTATCTGTTTCTTTTATAAACCAACGTAATTTTACAATAAATGTATAAACGTTTAACTCTTAAACTGCAAGTTAATAATTAAGATTACACTATTTTTTCGTGATTTCTAAAATCCTTACTACGATGTTACAAGGTTACGCCAGGAGCCTATCTTTGTAGATCTAGTGATGAAAATATTATATTATGTCGATTAAATGTGTTTAAGTAAAACACATACTATGTTTAATTTCTAGAGTCAGTGGTACTAATTTTGAATTTTGTCATCACTTTTGAGGATGTTAGAAAGGGTTTTTTGAAGTTCCTTATTAATTTTCCATGTAAACACATTTAATCCGCAGATTAATATTTTAAGATACTTTAAGATAACTAAACCGACTTTTTTCTAATTAAATACTGAATTTTTAACGCTTTTGTATAAAACATAGGGGAAGATATGACAAATTGTACCGGTCGTTTAATCGTACAAATTATCTAATTTCGCTATCTAATACGCAAAAGTCACGAAACAGGAATGAGCTGAGGTCATTCCTATTTCGTGAACATCGTGAGATGTTGAACGCGATATCCGAATAGACTACATTATTGATAATAATATTGTAATTCAAGTCGGTGAAGACGATGATGACGACAGCGCCTCAAGCTATTCGCTGTCTGATTGTGAATAGTAATTGTGTTTACATTAAAATCAAAATTTTATTTTCTCGAAATTGTCTCGAAGTGTCTGTTAGTTAGGTCAACATTACATCTATTTAATAAATGTGTATAAATGATACTAATTCTAAAATGTGTGTCGATAATGGCACTTAATTCCGTCATACTATGCCTATCACTAGTTATGTGCTAAACATCAAATGTGCATTCTTATAGCGGCCTGACAATAACTCTCTCAATCGCTAAAGCATATATTAAGTCATAAATATTTTATAGGTGAAAACTTTTTTATAGCCAGCCAGACATTTTATTAAAGTATGAATGAAAAATGACATTAATTCACTATAAGAGAAATTCGTGATTATTTATGGATACTTTCGTATTCATTTTCCTGCCATGAAATCTAAAGTAGGTATATATGCATGGGATTTCTTTTGCATATGGTAAATTGAGATATTGGATTCAATTCGTAAATTATAATGAAACCTAGAATAAAATGATAAGATGTACCCGTAAACAAGTAAATAAATACAGACTGCGTTTGAGTCGTCAAAACTTGATTATTTTTTAAACTTTTTGTAGTTTTGTAGAAATTTTATCAATTTAATAAAAAGCGAATTCATTGTCTTTTAATAAAGGGCTTACTATTTTTTAAACCTCTTCTAATGCTAATTCTGATAGGATAAAGGATGGGACACGGCTAGGATATGGTAATAGTGCCTACATCTGACACCTCCTGGAACCTGGTCGGTATAGTCTTAAGGGTGACTACCGCTTGTCGTTAGGTTCCCTGAGATGGCCGGCATACCTTCGCTTTGGGGTACGCCGACCAAAGCATGGTGGGGCAGGGTGTCCATGGGGATTTCCCCGCGTTAAAAACAAGGATAGGACTGTATGTCGCACAACGAATTGTTTAAACCATATTTACATAAAACAATAAAATATTTACAGAAAAGTGTTTGTTACAAATACATCTTTGTAAATGTTTCGGCAAGAAATTGTTGAGGCTGTTCGTCAAGTGGTGGAATGTACGTTTCTAAAGTTACCGTATTATTACTTGCAGTAATGGACAATTTAAATCTAGCGCTAAATGTCCTCATTGTTTAGTGAAACACATGAAATTATACGAGGCTTTTACTATGTACTAGTTAGTGTTTTTAGTGTGTTCGGACAACGTATATGGGAAATGTCATGATGACCTGCTGCAGTTACTGTCGCCAATAAACACAATGCAAAATTAGATTATGAGTAGTTAGGGCGTGAAACCGTAACAAACAAACCAGAAAACTCACTTTCGCATTTATAATATTAGTTTGGATAATATATTTTCAACGCCGCCAAGAACATCGCAGTGAATTATATTGTAGTAAAAGTCGGAATTATATAATTATTTATAGTAACAGTCGGAATGTCTGAGCATTTTGGAACATCTAAAATTATCTTAAGATATTCATCCAATAGGTGACCATAACGTATTCGTCTAATTATTCAGACCCCCAGCTTGCACAAATATATCGGAACACAAACAATGTCCAGTACATCGCGTCTGTTTGTATAATCACAGCACTATAGTCTGATGAATAATACACTATGGACCTAAGATATACCAGGGATCATCCAGTTATTCCCTCCTTATTGTCCATCTTCATAGGTTAATGGATAAGGATTCTTTAACCTATCAAGATGGATAAATCAACTTAATTTACAATCCCTATCTACTTACTTGGGTTATTATTATTAGGCGACTTTTATATTTAAAAAAAATGTGCCGTCGCGGGATCGTCCCGTCGTAAATATTTTATTTAAAAGTTATTTATTTAAAAAATACATACTGTAACCAAATGATGGCCAACAGACGCCCGCCGCCGCAAAAGATCCTTCACATCAAAATTGTCACTTTTATCATAGTTTAAAAAAGTTCTTCTCCGGGCTATTCTCGTATACATTCTCGTATTTTTGTGTTCAACAAACAAAGGTTTAAGAAATATAGAATAATATTATGAGATTTTATTTTTTGTAAAACAAGCAGTAAAATCTTTCTTGTCATTGAAAAAATACTCTAAAACTAATCAACTTATAAAACAGTTTAGTATTGAACTTCTTGTTCAGTTCAGAGCCAAATCACATACGTCGCACCGATCCCTTTTCTGATTGTAGAAGTTTAATCGAATGCCCTACTAAACTTAGCAAACGGGTTCGCTATATAAATTCATCTCAAGTCAACTTCGCTCGGATCCTTTTGAAAATACTTCCTTAATAAATTTCACTGGAAACGCTGTTAGTCTAGGAATTTCTGCGCTCAATTTGCTTTAAGTCATCAAGACTCAAAATTGAAAAAAACACTTCAGAATATTCTATAAACACTATACCTAACAATGTTGACATTATTCATTTCGGATTAAAATTAAATTATGTAAAATTGTGTAATGCACTTTAAAATTTTGTCTATATTTAACTTTAATTTTAAATATTATTTAACCAGTCGCGCAGCAGGCCGACGGTGGAGTCAGGCTGCTTCTGACCTGTCTTATTGATGAGTGAGGCCTATGTCCAGCAGTGGACAACAAAATTACCGAATTGGATTATGATTATTGATGAGTAGGCAACACCCTTGGATATATATTGATGTTACTTGTGTCCTGTGGCGACAGTAGCCATATCCCTTCAAATCCGCTACAAACCGGTTCTCTTCGAGGGAGCTGTTAATAAACTCTTGCCTATTCGGCACCGCGTATGCACATGTCTCGTTGCTTGTGTATACTCATATAGCACACCACTATTTATTGGTAATAAAAGAAATAGCTATGTGATTTCAAAATATTTCATTCTTTTATAAATATCTTTATTTTTATCTGTAAAAGGTTTTTAAAACCTATATGCAAGCTACGAATATACGTACAGGGAGTTAATGCCTGTGACGCGGATTCGAAAGTACATAAACGCCGCTCGCAACAGTTTTTATTATAGAACGAGAGATAACTGGTGTAGCTCGAATTCCGCATAGGTAAATATGGCCGTTTTTAAATAAAAATTACTCAACCGCGCACTTCCAATGGTAGAATTTTTTGCCAACTTCATAAAAATTCTACGAAAAACAACAAGGCTCCATTTCGCTGAATCCGGAAAATGATTTTTAATCCACGCTTTGTTTTTGCTTTGCATTTCAGAATATTTTTAATAAGTATTTCATTATAAATACACTTCCGCAAGAGTTGCACATTTTTAAATAATGTACAGAAACACGGAGCCTATGGATAAAATAAATTAAAAAAAAACTCATGTTGAATTTCATTTTTCATTTTCAACTTCGCATTTTATTATTCGCAACTTCGCAGGTGAACTTTTGTATGTGCTACTATTTTTTATTTATTTTCTTTAACTGTGTAATAAATTTTAAGCAAATTCTTGGCACTGTCCCTCCAACAAGTAAGCACCCAACACAACTTTAAGTGAGAACACTTAACGACCCTTTACCACGAATACTATTAATTCACAGTTATCTTATTTTACACTCGGTTACAAGTGGATAGAAATACACCGATCTAATGTCTTATTTGTAGAGGACATTGTAATCATGTCAGAGATAGAAATTCTGATGAAAGATGATTGTGTCATAGTGTCACGAAATCTCTTAAATAATGATCCAGGATATATCGAATATATCTATTACAGTTATAAACAGAAACATATTACCAATCTTTCATAGTCCGATCGAACTACGCAATTGTACTTATTACGGCGCCTCCGCCAATCTTTCAATTTTGCATTGTTGTATAGTAATTAATTTAGTTCCAAACAAATGATACTATCGAACAATATTGCAACGATTCTTTCTCAAACTCATATGAAAATAAACATTTTTAAGTAGTAGGTGTTATTTCCTGACCACCACACCAATGTGACAGTACGGTATGAAGGCTGGACGGTCGCGGTGGCAAGGCACATTGCGTTTCGCAGTCATAAATTGGACTGCCCGTCTGGCGGCAGTAACCACCCACTTACAAAAGACCACCGTGAAATGACAGCACTTATTCTGTTGTATTTCGGTGAGTGAACCCAGGGATTAAGTAGCCCAAAATTAATACTAAGACCTTTTTCAAAATGAAAAAGATGAGTCTTTTGTTCGTGCAAATACTTTGTACTTTCTCAAGAATCAACGAACAACTCATGAACCGAGTTGTTCGTTGATTACCCTGTAACAGTGTACAATTTTTCTATGTTCATTAGAGTGTTTTCATATAGAAAGCTAGTTGAAACAAATAAACTACAATTAAGGCAAAATCTTTACCTTACACATTAATAAAAAAAATACAAATTTTGCTAGTTTGGTAGTGTGTGGCATGACTGCCTTTCGCAGTCATAAACTGGACCTTAATCATCCCCTTACAGTAAAGGACACCATCCCGAAATAACCGAGTGAGTAAGGGATGCCAAAGTCAAATCGCTTATCACTTATCTTTTATCCTATCTTATTGTTAGGTCAGCAACACACTTACAATCCTATGGCATTGCTTGTAAATGCTAGCGTAAACATCTACCATCAAGAGGTAAGTCCTTTCCTCTTTCAAAACAGTCTTTTAAATATGGTTTGGTGAGTGTTTGCTGGTCCAACGTCTCATCCAATGAGCCGATAGTGTGTCCGACATAAGTTGATATTAAAAAAAAACACTAACTTTAAGAACGTACAAGCTTCGACTACATCTGTAGACTTTTATCGCATGAGAAATCACAAAACAAAGTGCGAATTCTGTCGAGTCGTTAAGGTTTTTGTGTGAGTCTCTGTCGGCCGCACTTTGGGAGCATTAATCACCGGCCGACGGTGACCACTTGTTTATAGCATTGATGTACAGGCATCTGCTTAATTAAGGGCTGCTTTGGCAATTAGAGGCGGGCGGGTGACGCAACCTGTCCGTTTTACATGCAAATGCGAAAATGTCAAGTTGGAATCAATTTGAAGCTGATGGCATTTGTAAATAAAAAATATTTTAATAATAATATAATATAATAATACGTTTATTTCAGACACCTAGTGTCAATATAGTGTTAGTAATACAAGAAAACTTAAAAACTATATTAGTAGTGGTATTTACAACATGAAAGTGTGATTTGTGTCCACATCTTTTTTAAATCTCTTTATTTTATTTTGCATTACTAGTAGTAAGAAGCTTCAATCTCTGTAAAATAAATGCTAAGAAATCAAGAAATACTTTTAATATTAAATAACAATATTAATTGATTTTTTGAAATTCTTATTTTATTGAAACATCCATTTTATATTATTATTGATTTATTGTATGCTATTTATTGACAAATTTATCATTATTTATGATTTTATATAATTATTTTATCAGCACACGAGTGAAATGTATGTAGGTATGAAATTACTTTAAACAAATCTCTTACGTGAGTTATAAACACTTATTAAAAACCTAAATATTCTCTGCCTCACAGAAATCTAGTACCCAATTTGTTATGCGCCGCCTTTTACAACACCTCCCTTATACCACTTTGATAGAGTACCGAATTCCCACGTGCCATTGCCTGCAAAAATATCGAATTTATAACAGAATCGACAAAGGAATAAATAATAAAAAGGCGTGAATTTCGCAAGAAACGCCTCGGGAGGAACCTTTACCGTGCACGGTCGAGAAGTGTGCCATCTATCATCGCGTCCAATTTCGGAACTAAACGAAATTGGTTTCATTTGTTATATTGTTAATTTTAGGAGAGAACCAGTCCCTACAGAATTATTTGACTTTATTTAACTGACAATATGTAATTACAGAGAAGTAAATTAAATACGACTTAATCCATTTAGTATTTAGTAACACGATTAAGTTGGAAATTTAACACTAAACTTGACCTTCTACTCCATTACTGATTCGTTTTCCCCGGGGCAGATATAATGGCAATTTCAAATATGGCTGTTATAATTAATTGATGTTGACGTTTTAAGTGATCATCCAAGGGCGGATTTATAAGTACCTACTTATCTAAATTAATATAATATTATAACAGACACACCAAATGGATAATTGCATTTCAATTATTTTAGTAATTCAAAATATATTGAATTAACGTCGAAAGTTGAATGAAGTCAATTTAATCTATCAAAATAAAAGTGTTATATATAATTAGGTCACGATCTTTTCCATTACAATCACATTTTGTCTATTGGAGAAATAAGTACATAGTTACTAAAGTAGGAATACAACAATTTGTTATCTATCTAAAATCGACAGACTAATGCAGATTTACAGCATGAGGAATGTAAAAACAGCATGTAGGCTTATGTGTCTCGGTGATGCCAGATCACATTTGCCTACCCCTTATCCTTAATCTTACTATCAAGTAGTTCAGTCGAACATAAAACAAAAATCTTTTCAATCTTTCTTTACACCATTTACTCAACTGTGAGAGAAGCAATAACAAACACTTCTTTAATAATATTGGTACATGTAATAAAGAAAATATAATGAACAAAATAATAGAGCTACATACAAATAAAACGTACATAATCGTGAACTAGTAAACGGTGAGTACCCATTAGGTATATGTTTACGAGCTATAAACCGGACAAATGAAATAGTTCGCCGCGCGGCTCGGGGCGTGGACCCGTCAATTTGTCACATTGTACCCACCACTGACTTCTCAAATTGCTTTTATATAACTAACAGTCACCATGAGTTTACTTTGTTTTTTATGTGTGTCACTCGCATAAGCGACTACGTAATTGCATCTATGTTTAATGCATTATGTGTCGCCTAAATGCTTGTCTTCTTTATAAATGAAATCGATGTATATTATTTATATTCCCGGTCCTATGGACTCCAAAACCGCTCAACCGGTCACCGTAAAATTTTACATTCAGGTTGTATATTTATAATATAATCGGTATTTATATTTATACAAGAATATATCACTAACTAAAGCTATGTACTTAAATATATTTCATTAATATCTTATACTTAACAGTAGAACTTACTAGATGTTTATTTTATTCTTTATTAGTAGAACAATGTGGATGGAGTATCCATTAGAATTATTTGTTTAACCAGTAAATCTGCCATAGAACTATATGAACTTTTTTTGTCAAATTTTCTCCATCGTACTCGTAGAACAATTGATCTATTGTAGAATTAGTTGGACTTACCCTAATATAACTTAAAAGACTTTATAATTAATACGTTTTAGTAAAAATGAACTTAAAACAATAAACAAAGCTTATGCTAAAAAGAACATAACAAGTGAAAAGTAAGTATTTATAAACAGAAAGTCAGCAATACATTTATTCAGAGGCTTTTTCATAATAAATCAAAGCGTCCATTAATTATATACGAGCGAGGGAACAGTCGTCGTGTAAAGAGTGTGTATAAATTGTTGGGACATTGATAAATTATCACTATCATATAATATGTCTACAAGTCTTGCTTCGACACTATTTAATGTACAAACGACATGTCGACTTGTGTCGACTATATATCGAAGCGAAATTGATTGAAAATACACTCTACTAGCCATGATCCGTGGCTTCGACTGCCTAGGAAGTTAAGATAACACTGCCCCAGTTTAGCACCACAAATTAACGGATTGTCTATCACAAATTAATGTAAATTTATTCTTATACTTCCAAATTATAAATAGAATTTGGTCGAAAATGAAATATAATATGCTAAACAATGGATTTATTACAATTGACTTTCTGAAAAGAAGTGTAAATATGGCTTTGGCAAATAAATATTGCCTGAAATTTATATTTTAAACGTGGTACAACAATAATTTAAGCAAGGGTAAAGTGGGGCAGCTCGTCCGGTGACAGTAACCATAGAATACCCTACACGTTTTTAGTTTATTTTAGGTACTTTTATAACAGCATAATAATAAGTCATATAAAGTTAAGCTTTAAGAACAAACAATTAATTTATACACGAACTAACATTTATTAAAACCTTCCTAGTCGTAGCTTATTCTAATGCTCGCAGCATTAGAATGCCTTCTTTTCAATTAATTTTAAGATTTCAACTTTAAAAAAAATTACTTTAAAAATAAAACCAAACAAACATGCAAACTTAGGCATTTATAACATTAATATTCATCTGCTGAAAGTGCTACTATTTTCGTAGCACGGCTGTAGATGTCCGTAGCAGCTCTACGAATTCCGGAAAAGGTCTATTCGCAAAACTATCAAAGCAAACTACCTTTACAAATCTTTTCATGTCCACTGCATGGTACAGAGCAATTATGTGTATAAATAATGAATGAGGACAAATCCTTTAACAAGTACACTAGTATAAAATACAATATTTATGTGGGGAATATAGTAGTGGAGCGTATTTATTATGTGCCTTCTATTTTTGACATTCGTGCGCTGCTATTCATCGAAATGTATACAATTTCAAAAGAAGTAATATGCTTATATTGGCTGAATAGAAGTAAATGTCTTGTGTGATATTCGCGGAATTTCTGTGTAGAGTGAATTCACACTATATTATGATAAACGAAGTAATAAAAAGTATAGTAATAAGCCGTTGGACGAGTGGTAAGGGTGCTTGCCTAACGTTTCAAGGGCCCCGGGTTCGATTCCCGGCAGGGTTATCTCTGGAACCCCTTCCTTCCTTACCCCTTATCATATAATCATTCTATGGTCGGCAGCGCGCTTGCAGCACTCCCTTGCAACGCTATGCCGTTGCAAGCACCGTTACCACTCATCCAACGGGGTCGTCATTTAAACCAAAAGAATTTATAATTTAACAATGACTATTCACGTTTACGCAGGTCTACCTGACAGTTACCCACTAAACGGTTACCGTAACATATCCTTTTGTAACCTAAAATACCCATCTCATTATAAAAGTTATATAAAGTGTCATGTTTTAGAAAACCGTAAGGTTGTGATTACAGTAACAGCGCAGTTGTAGATGAAAATATTCTATACACGTGACTTCATTCCATTCATATTGCAAAGAATAAATCCTAACCAATATTTTTATTGCGAAAGTGAGTTTGATTGTCTATTCGTTCGTTACGCTTTCAAGCCTTAATTAAAAATTAATCATAAGAAATAACAGCAGTTGTGTTTTGATGAGTGAGTAAGGGATGCCACTGCCCATTTCCCTATCCCTTACTATTCCCTAATCCTACTATGATCGGCAGCGCACATGCAACACCTGTGTGGGGTTGCTTGTGTTATAGGCGACGGTAGCCACCTATCATCAAGTGGACCTTCAGACTGTCTGTCGACCTTGACATAGAATATATAGAATTTGATACGGTTTTCACTAATGGAAAAGCGAAAAAAATTCCTTTCGTGTGGCGCAGTTCGTTAGTAAAAAAATTAAATTCATATTATTGCAACAACTTGGACGTTGTGTAGGTTAAATCATACATTTACTTTAAAAAGTAAGTACCACAGATATCATTGTAGACGAAGCCTAATGGACATTGCAAACTCAAGTTAACAATAACTGTCGACGATATTCAACCACATCGAATGTTTTCGAGCGAGAAAAGGAAACTTTCAGAGTGAAAATTTTAAAAGCTCATATTTATTACACCGCATTTCGCGTAAAAACTTTTGTTGAACAATTAAAATTTATTAGATCGCATTGAATGGTTTTTGCAATTAATGAATTTAGTTTCCAAAACCACCTTATACTACTATATAAATTCTCTAATTAAATTATAGAAAACTAGCTGGTGCCCGCGACTTCTTCCGCATTAAAAAATAAAAAAATATGTAAGCGTTATATTACGCTTGACCTCTACTTTGGACACGTTGTACTTGAATTACCGATGTCAAAAAATATTTTTTTAATTTTTTGTCTGTTTGTCTGTGCGTTTGTGTGGGCTTATCTTAGGAACGGCTTAACCGATATGAATGCGGTTTTCACTGATGTATTGTAGCAAGCTTCTGGTAACATTTAGTGTTTGTTTCACTCTAATCGGTTTAAAAACAAAAAAGTTATTACAAACACCAAAATACCAAGCTTATGAAAACCGCGCGTACGAGGTTACGGACACAGTTAATTATAAAATAAAGTCGCTGTTCGCCTCGTCTTCTCCGTTAACTGTTCTAAACCACATACTGGATTTTTAATACAATTTTCACTAATGAAACGAAAAAAGTTTGTGTTATAATTTGTATTGAAGTTGCATACATGTAATATAAAGTTACAAAAAGGCTCTAACCAGTTATCACAGTACGATATAACAGTAATAAATGTACTTAGTAATTTTAAAATAATTCATAATTTTTTATTACCTTTTATTATTCATCTATACTAATACGTGTATTGTAAAGAGATTTGTATTTTTGTTTGTAATGAATAAACTCAAAAACTACTGGACCTATTTTAAAAATTCTTTCACCTATAGAAAGCTACATTATCAGCAAGTAACATAGGCTATATTTTATCAATTTACACGGACGAAGTCGCATGCAACAGGTAGTATATCATATAATGCCTTTAAAATTTAACCTATTAAAAAAATATATATTATGTTACATAAACAATGCACTACATAAAGGTTCCTATGTGCTTCCCAATTATGGTACATGTTTATACGTATACAAAGCGGTCACGTATGTAATATACCCACACAGAATTCTAACGAGAAATCTGATCGTGTAAAATAAACATTAATATTTGAGCGAATACACCGCGGCCCTTTGGTTCGCTCTCATTTGACATTCCGTTCTACTCCGGGTATTTCATTACGCATTCCCCAGTTTGTCCCGGTAAGGACTTATGTAATCGACAGGATCACGTTCACTGGAAGAGACTTAAATTTGCTGTATACCGGTAGTAAATAAGTTTGAGTTTCGCACTTACTTAAGTATTTTTAAGTACAAAGTATTACTACTTGATTACGGACGCTTCTAGATGCTCAAGTTTGAATAAAATAGAATTTTCCAGAACTTTTTTTATAAAGATTGACAGTAAGGCTGATAAAGTTAGACAGTAAGATAAGTAAAGTTAGACAGACGCTTGATTGAAATTGGCTATAAACACAAAGAATAGACTTTGCAAGTGCGGTGTCGCTTAAATAGGATAAAGGATAAAGATGATGCTTAAATAGTATTAGGAGGGGATAACGCAATGCTTACTTTGTACGTCTATATAGGGTGGTGCCACACTGTTTTTGAGTGGAAATGGCAGTCTGATCTTCTAATTAAGAGTATTATTATTATACTAACACTCTTCACTTATTCTTATAAGAATATTAACAAATATAAATAATTAATCTTTCATATTAATTTATTAGCTTTTCCCCGCAAATTGGTCCGTGAGTCTTTATAAATTTGACCTAATATGTTTGATTTTAAATTTTTTAGAGCATTATATATTATACTCGTATTTCTGTAAAGCTTAATCAAAATATGTTCAGTAGTTTCTTCGTGAAAGAGTAACAAACACACTAAACTATACTTACTATACTTTAAACGAATCTGTAACATCAGTAAAATAGTAAGATAATATAGTAGTGATAAAGACTCTGGCTACAATAAATTTGCTCTAAATCACATATCCACTTCGTGCCCAGTTGTTCCTGTCTTCGGATCTGTCTGAATAACTGTTAACAACATGACAACTCTTTCGTACAACTAAATAAGTGCTAGCGTACTTTCAAGAACACAAAGCGCTGTTATTTCTAACAAAGTTTGTCAACAACGTGAATCTCGCCGAGACTCCTGTCTTCCACCGTTCACTCGAGAAACGAACTCTCTCTACTGATTCCACTTGAAAACTATAAACGAGGCTATGAACAAAATAAAAAGGATTTCACGAAACTTTCAATCTTACGAGCGACGTTTTACGGCTGATTTTGGTGAGTACACAGCTTTGTTTAGTTTAGAAAATTCACAAAAGATATGTGTTGTAATTTTTTAAAGTTATTTTTAAAGGTCCACTTGATGTTTCAATAGAAGGGCTGTTAAGATGCTGCCAACCCTGAAAGAATGTTTTAAAAGAGTGAAGTTGGAACATTCAATAGAACAATTATTCGTAAGTAGCTTTTCCCGCGACTTTATCCGAGCCCCTTTTCTTAGGTCAAAAAAATCTTTACCTATAGTATCACTTTTGGTAAAGTTTATGTCTGTGATATTTTGATACAGATTGGGATCATAAATACGACGGATTTATAAAGAGTTTTATGAATGTACTACGAGAAAATGTGTCAAACTGATACAAGCGTTTAACCCTTTCACGGCGAAGACCTTTACCGAATGGATGTTTCGTATTATATATTCATTACATTCATAAACTCATATGTCAACATTGAAATGACAAATTATTTTTATTTATGACGAATTTGTAGAAAAGTAATTAGTTAACTGACAAATTAATATATATATATTTTTAATATTATTAAAGGTGGCAGACAGGCTGACGGTCCACTTGATTGTAGATGGCTATCGTCGCCTAAGGGTTCAAGCAACACCAGGGTCCCCCTGGTACCTCTCGTCGTGGGCGCCGATCTCTCGCTGCCGGCCGTCGTAAAATCGATGGTTGGCAGTGACCTTGCGTGGCAGGCGAAGCTCACGTTTTGTGAGCACATTATGTCGCTTAAGGAAGCGGCGGAAAGGCAGCGGGAAGAGGATCCCCTCTCCCAGCCAATCCGCCGGAGGAGGCTCGGGCGCAGGCGGCTGGCTTATGTTCGCCGCCTTCCACCCTGACCGGGACCCGGGCGGTGGTCTTGGGGGAGACTGCCGCCCGCCGTAAGGTCCCCCGAGATGGCCGGCGTACCTCCACTTTCGGGTACGTCGAGGTTCTGACAGGGAGCGTTGGCTTCCCCGCGCTGGATAGCCGTGGCGGGGCATCGAAGTCGTGTCATTACGTCCCCACGACCCCGCCCATCAACGGCCGCGCTAGAAAGAAAGTCGTTGGGTTTTAGCCGGTAGAAATCCGGCATAACCCCGCAGTGTCCCCTACACTGCCGGGTATCCAAGAGGATTTCCCAAAGTTAAAAAAAAAAAAAAAAAAAAAAAAAAAAGTATAAGTATGGATAGTGTGATGAGTCCTACGAGTTAAAAGGTCCTCTTGTAATCATTATACAACGGCCTTTTGTAAAGAGGAGGGTATTGCCAGTGTTTGGTTGTAACTATATAATACAAATGTACTCAGTACTAAAAATATACATTGTTAGAACTGTTAATCCAGTAATCATGTAATTAATACATATAAGAAACTATTTCCCATTATCCAATTATGTCACATAAATCTTTGATTGAATAATTGTACCGCATTCACAAATCAGAATCAATCAATACGCAATATTGGAACGAGAACGTTTGCTTCAATTAACATTTGCAATGAACGATATTCGGAACGGCTGTGCTTTAAGTCTACGAGTGTTATGCCTAAAATTCTCTCTCTAATTACTGACCAATTGCTCTATTGCAAATTAACTTCAATGTAGGTACAGCTTTGAGGGCAATTAGAAATAAAGTAATATTATAAATGCAAGTGACTGTTTGTTACGATTTCATGCCTTAACTACTTAACCAATCTTTTGTTATACATGGTCAGGGATTCAGTAAAGCACATTCGGTACTTTTCATTCAGAAAAAGGTAGGTACTAATCCCAAAGGATTATCTAAATCTAAATATAAAATTCAAAGATAAGGTTACGCATTTAAATAGGCCTATCCCAAAACTCGCGACATACACACACACACACACACACACACTCTCCTCTGTCCTTCACATCCAGCCGCTGATTATGACAATACCCTCCCATGCTAAGACTCATCTCATACCACATCAAACATAATAGTACATATACTGTAACATAATATCCAACTTATTTTATTTTATTTTATTTAATAAAGTACAATTAAATGAGTTTACAATTACGATTAAATGAAATTTATAAAATACATATATATATATATATAGATTAATTGCTTTATGCAGTCCTAAACAGTGTACATAGCATATTTAATTTGATAAGTAATGAATTATACTTTCCAATAATAATATAACACTAATACTAGTCTATAAATTAAGAATCTCCTAAACCTACATAAATGGTGACTTTAATCTACTTTTAAATAAAGAAAATCTACTATCCAAATATATCAATATCAACTTTATATTCGACAAAACTTAATATGAATATCTATGAACATTTAAAAAAAAGGATGTTAGTCTATCTAAACAAAATAGATTGAAGGTAAATAAAAATCCAGGTCACACTAAGTACCTAAACAAGAAATGTTTATCACAGATAACAAAATACAATTATAAATTCAACACGGTTTCTCATCTCGCGCGGATCTGTATACGGAGCGCGAGGAATCTATGATGGAACCCAACACTAGGCATGACTAATGAAATTCTCCGCAAATGGTGCCATTCTGTTAATACGTTATTAAGCTGTGTACACACTGTTGTTTGCACAAATAATTTATTCCGCATCTCTTTCGCAGTGAAAGTACCACATTCTGTAGGCAAGACACACTCCGTTCAATTCTCAAGGCTGTTTCACTGCGTAAGAGACGCCAAAGCCTATTCTCATCTTATCACTTACCCTTTACCCTAATAAGGTCTGCAGCATAATTGCATTGTAACTGCAATTCCAATGCTGTTTCTTTTATTTAAAACTAACTGGTGCTGGTTTCTTTTTCAATTTGAACAATTTAAGTTAAAAAAAAATTAAATTATAACTTCTCATAAACCTTTAATTTGTACTTAATAATAATTAATAATAACTACTTAACTAGATGGTGCAAATTTTTTAACTATTGATGACGCCATCTATTATACTACAGTAGAATTAGTTGAAGCGATAGTGAAGCGGTCTTAGTTTACGTTACGACATTTATGGGATTATGGTAGAATGATACACCTGTAAGCTAACAGACGGGTTTCCGACATCTTCTACAATCATAGTCATATTTAAACCAATTTACACAAGATCTTAACAACTTATACAGCTATAGATTCCTCAGGAATCGCTCTGTTGATAGATGAAAACCGCATGAAAATTCGTTCAGTAGTTGTTGAGATCATTGCTAATATAGTACACAGGCAATCAGGACGCGGCGGGGGAATCTGTTTCATAATATATAAGGATTTCCCTTTTGTATATATCTTTCCTCAAAACAATGGCTTTTTAAAATGGTAAAGATAAAATTTACTAAATTGTTTACAGTAATTATTGTTTAAATACTTGCCAAAAAAACTAATATTTAGGGGAACTACATCAGAAATGTAACGTATAGTGGCAGGGCACATTGCGTTCGCAGTTATAAGGCAGCCCGTCTGGTGGCAATAACCACCTCCTTACAAAAGACCACCACTAAAAAACAGCATAATATAATTATATAGTCGGCATATTATACTATAGTCGCTTGCTTGTGTCAAAGCAACGGTAGCCACCTACCATCAGTTGGACCGTCAGCCTGTCTGACGATCTTAACATTATAAAAACTTATCACCTATTTAAAAATTGTTTTACCTGTATGTACTGCCTTTAACATCGCCCGCCTCCTCCAAGATCAGCCTTAATATATTGCACTCCTTCTCTCTTATTTTATTGATAAATACAATTAATTCCAAAGAAAGATATTTTGTTGGAGCGTTTTCCCTTAGCCGCCTCAACCATTCCCTCACCTGTATATTTTATGTTTTAATGAATTATCGTCTTCAATAGCCGTATAATATAATGGCAACGCTGTATAATTCAAATACTTTATTGCTTTCTGTATATATACTTGAATTTCATAAGAAATAAAGGGCTACATTTTTTTTTTGTTAATATCTTACATCCTACAGGTCTTTTTGTGGTCAAACAACTGGAAAAAGCTTTCCTTGTTTCCAAATGACACTACGATATCGAGCATCGTTCAAAAGGCCATTGTTTTTTAACTTACACTTTGGATTTGAGAAATACTAAAGTATTTGAGAAATACTAAAGTATACTAATATATTTCTCAAATTCAGTAATTTTAGATTTATAAAATTCCGATCATAATTTTTAAAGATTTCATTAATAAATATGAAAATGATAACTTGTAAGTGTTTGGGAAATACTTTCAAGCTTAAATATCTATGAAACCCTATTCCAAATTACATGTTATTTTCCCAGTAAAATCTATACTTCTTAGCTCACTCACTGAAACACAACAGCACATATGCTATTATTTCCGGTGGTCTCTACTTGCTATATCCAGACCATGGGCAACTATGAAAAGTTCATTTCCGAATTTGGCTCTGTCGGGAATCGAACTCAAGACCCCGGAGAGAGGACTCATTAAATCTTAAAAGATGAGTCGTGATTTTGTGGCTAAAGGTTTAATTTAAAAAACAATTTGGCCTAAACCAAAACCATTTTTTACTATAGTGTCACTACTATACGCTATATCTATTGTCACCAGGTAAAAAAGCCTTAAAAAACTTTATAAAAAATACGAATAAGATACCACTTATTCTTAATTTCTTATTTAATTTGAATTTTCACTTTATCACTGCCACTAACTGCTTCACGCCGACTTCACTTCAGTACACTTCAATTAAAATTTAATCCAAGAGAATCACTCAAGCAATATTTTATTGGTGCACGTTGAATACAATCAGTAGAGCCGGTTCAAATGATTCGCTAGTGGCGTACTCAAACAAATTTGTTCATTTCCCGGCAGAACAATGAATGAAGTTGAGAACAACACTCGCGAGGATGTTACCAGAACAAATAAAATCATTTTCTGAAACTAGAATCGGTTATGTTATTCGGCGCTCAGATGTACGAACTTTGGCAATTGTAATATTCAAATGTCAAAGGATCGTGTGACAAAGTTGGCAATATCAATGTTTGGATGTCAAATAGACTATTTAATAAATGCCTCGCATTTGTGAGGCTCTCTTGCGTATTTGTATATATTTGTAAGATTCTCGTAGTACCTCTACGAGTATCTTATATTCCATTTTTCAGCTTGGTTCTCTAAAATCCAATTCCAAAATAAAATATTTTTAAAATATTCCCATCCCATTCCCTTTTGCTATTTGCTATAATATGATGTATTCCAATAACGCTTACATGCAGGTAAAATTAATACTTTTATTTTATTAAATATATCAGCAAAGACTCTACAAGCATTCAAACTCTTTTCGTGTTACTTCACAGAGGCAGAAGATAATGTTATGATTTTTTTGTGGTATCAATTTTTTTTATACTAATATTTCTAATGTTTTAGGACCTCTTTCACCGTGTGTCAAGTAAGCTAACCGCCATTTAAAATCACCGGTAACCGGGAATGAAGGAAATGATATACCTTTGTTTGTACGGTAAAAGTCCCAAACATTAAAAAAAAAAATATTTAAAAAAAATCGCCTATCGAAGAATGCAGTAAACCGAGTGCATAATTTAATAAAACATAAAATTATTTCTAAAAGTAACTTATTAACACTTTACTTGTAATTGGTGAAAGAGGCCCTTATTGTATCTGTCAATAATTTTTTTAAAAAACTCATAACTACCTACTTAAAGTTTGAAGTGAAAATCCAGAAATCACGATCATTCATACGTCAGATTTATATGAACGCGATATTTGTTTTACTTTTTAACATTAAATTGATACAGTTTTCACTAATGTATTGATAAACGAGGAAAGTTTGTGTAAGTATATAGTGGGAAAAAAATAATTGTATCCGTGCAATGGCGGGAGCGGGTCTCTAGTATAATACGAAATTAATTTGAGATATATTTATAAAAATATTATGTTTCATCATAAAATTGTCAAATCGTAGACGAGAAGGCTGAGCTTGTCAGTCTAGTCGCGAGTAAATAAAAAAGGTATTTAACAAAAACAAAATAATCAACGTGAGCCACAAATTTAAAAAGAGAACAGTTCAGAAAGGAACTCTGCAATGAAGAAAACACAGCGCTATATTTATCCCCTTTAAAACTAATTACATTGGGCAAACCTTACATTCTTATATTAGACATTCTTACCCTTTCATAGATCCAGTATAATTTGAAGTCGCTGACCGCCTCTGTGTGAGTCGATTTGTGTGCATAAAAAAATTGCATCCTTCGCTAGTCGAGTCGCTAGTACTCTTATATTAGACAAATCAGATATCCAAAACAGTACAATGACTACAAATTAAATATGTGACAGAAATAATCTGTCACATATTTAATCAAAACTAGACTTTTCCCCCAATTTTATTTTATCTCTTGTAAAATAGTGTTGTCTCATGTAAAATATAATAGATGATATAACTGCGTAAAAATATATTTCAGCATACTGGTGTCAAAGGAGAAGTATCGTCGAATCGAGCTCAGATGGCAACATTCAGGAAGCTCTGAGAATTCAACAGTGCTTTGAAACAAAGGATTTCGACTAATACATGTTGTCAGTGATGACATATGGCGCTGAAACGTGGTCTCTAACTATGGGCCAAGTAAGGAAGCTCAACGTCGCTCAGCGAGCTGTGGATGGCTATGCTCGGGGTTATCTGCCGTACTCTACGAGATCGAATAAAATTCACGGACAAAGCTTGTCGGATTAGTTAATTGAAATGACAGTGAGCAGGACGACCAGCCGTAGGATTTTACCCACAAGAAGGACTGACGTTGCAATAAGGGCCGCGGGTCGATTCTGTATCCAGGCTGCTTCTTACCGGTCCTATTGGAAAATTAACGGCATGTGAGATGGTGATGATGCTGGTGGTATTAAGCCAGTATTCAATATATATTTTTTTAATATAAGAAGAAAATTTTAATAACAATAGGTAAACATTTATTGATAATAATATATTTGCCGGTCCCTTTATAATTGCAATAGAACAATTCAGTTACTTAATAAAAATATCCTACACTAATATTGCCACCCTAATAAGACAAACCGTAGCTGACGATTTTAAAAAAATGTTAATTATACCATAGCTCCTTAAAATAAAAAGCGTTTCAGGTCTGAAAATTAAAATTGGAGTACAGGTGGACTGTGTCCATCTGTATTCCAAGTTTCATCCAAATCCCTTCAACGGCTTACGTGTGGTTGAGATTTTAAGCACCTTAACACACTTTTATGTTTATAGTATTCGCAAAGATTTATGGAATCCGTAAAAGAAACCTGAAAGAGCGGTTCACACGTTGATACGTTGATACTTACCCATTTTGATGCCGAACATCAAATAATTTCCTCAATAAATTACTGCTTGGATCTTAACCGTGAACCCTTGTAACATTTCATGCCTCCTCGCAATCCGGTATGCCGCTCATATACCGTTTATTGCGTGAAAATAACAAAATTCACGTTTATTACCGTATCCGATATTAGAATATCCTTGAATCACATCCGAGTATCAGGCAGAAAATCCTCTAACGCCGGAAATACGAAAAGCAATAAAAATCCGTGTAATCCATCCAAAGCTTTATGGGCGGCTACTGGGCGCTATTTTGTTTATTTTTTTCGCTCTACTTTTTATCTTGTTAACGGAACGGCGCCTATTTATTGTTGAAAATGTTAACATTACTTTTTTCAGAACTGAAAAGTTAAAAAAGAAGTTGGCAACACCGAAACCGCAGCGGGATTCGGAAAAAATACTTCTCTCAAAATGTTAAAGCTTACTTTTTGTTAAGGCATTTTTAAATTAGTGTATAAACTTAGAGAAACACTTTAAAGTTTCTGGTACAATGTATAGAGACATACTATTGTAAGCGAGAGAGTCTATACGAGTATCTATTCAAGGCATGCATCTTTTATTGAACTTAGTTACACAAATATATTATAAGTTCAATAAAAGATGCATGCCGGCCACTGACATTCACAAGTAAGATAAATGCCACATTTGAAATAACGTAATTTAGTTATAAAAATAAAGTATTTTAGTTCATGATACTTTTAAAGGTCTTTAAGAAAACTCAAATTGATGATTTTATTTATTTATTTTAATTTTTTTAGGTGTTTTAAACTATGCGAATTAATTAGTTATACAAAATACCTACTCATTATAAACACTATCACCCATAGCATTGCTTGACATGAAACTACTTACTTTACTTAGAATTGCAGCGAGCGCGTTTGATTTTACGCTTGTAAGATCTCAGTCAGAAACTACTGAAGCAACACTGTATAGAAGTTGTGGGGTAAAAGGTAAGGGAACTTTAACTTACTGGAAAGGGTTTACGTATAAATTAAATCGCTTTAGTAAGACAAAGAATCTTACTAAAAACGGTGTATGGACACAGTATTGTTTTTCGCGCTGCGTTTTACAGACTTTAATCGGTCTGGCCGTCTGGCGGCAGTAACCACACCCTTACAGAAGACTACTTAAAAATATTCTTTATTAGGTCGAAGGTAGACAGATAGACAGTGCACTTGCTGCGCCGTTGCGTTGCTTGTGTTAATAGGCAATGGTGGCACATCAAGTGGATAGTCAGGCTGTTTGACCTATTATACTTGAATAATAGACAAATTTAAATTTGTAAGTTATTATTATTAACAATTATTATTAAGTAAGAATTATTCTTACTTAACAATTAGTTATTATTAAGTAGTTGTAAGGAGTAACATAAACATCCAATACCTTTTGGATTGGATTTAGGTCTAAACTCTAAACGGACCTTAGAGATTTGGAAAGTTTAGAAATAATATTTGATGGTATTGGGTTGCGCAAGTAAGCGACCTCACAGATATTGGGCAAAATCCTATTGCTTTGTTTTCTCCTCGGAATCCGGGTCATTCTAAAGATTGAACAATATACTCGTAAGTCTATGTTACTCTACAATGTTACATAATAGAAAAAAATTAAAAACATCAAAATATTAATATTACATGTTACATAATGTTGAAAAAAATCAAAATATTAATATTTCTATTCACTTTTAATTCCCAAGCTAACTTTTAATTCCCACTTAACATAGGTACGTATCTATACTTTCGTGAATTGAATGTTCCTACATATATTAACTGTGTCTGTTCCAGCGTTTCGTGATATCTCTTTCAACGTTTATAAACTTCCCATTATAGCGCGAACTCTGCCCTCGCATATTAATTGCGTAATGAAGCATACGGTGCATGTCACGCGTTTATATTAAATATTCGCGTCGCTTAATTAAATATACAGAGAAAATTGATTTATAGCTGCCAATATTTTTAAAGTTTTGCATACTTATTGAAAAAGTTCAAATTTTACCAACAATAAGAGATAAACAATACCTTGAACCATTCGTTTAGGAAACAAAAAAAAAAACAACTTTTTATGGGAATGAAAAATAATGAAATTCTGCGCTGAAATATTTCAACATAAACAAAACTTAACTTTTACTAGTAATCAATGTTTTGAGTAAAATACAAAATATATTTCTTCTACTTACATTTCTACTTACATATATATTTTGTTTCACCTTTTATTATATAAAAGTTAATAATCTTGGCTGAGGGTTCACATATTAGTAGGTGGCTACCGTTGCATATCAATTCAAGTCTATTGATATTCTATCAATATCAATATCTTGATATTCTTACAATATCTACATATCAATTTTGTGCATATAAATAATTTAAAAAAAATACATATAAATAAGATAAAGACACTCGTCTCACAAATTGTTTAAAAAGATTAAGAAATACACTCGCTTATCTAAAAGGGTAGCGAACATAATGGCGTTCACTTAAATGGAGTTAGTAGTAAGCTAATGAGGCGATAAGTCAAGTGGAGTTAGGCGGGCACACATTCCTGCATTGCGTACAGGGGCCAGCTGAGCCGGCAGTTTCTATTCAATTGAACTGGGACCTAATGCAACTCCCAACTATTCGTCGGACTACGTTTTCGGGACAGGAAAATAAACTACTTGTCCTGTCGCGTTTCGCGTTTCAATTCATATGGTTTTCAATTCATTTATGACTTATCACTTAATGTTCGTCACATTGTATGGAATCTTTGATAATAGCTGTCAAGAAATGTTGTCATGACTCATTTTCACACCGCATGCTTTTGCTTTTCTTATATGGTCTTCAATCTTACTTGATAATCAAACAGAAGGATTGCTTTTTCATACTATAATGGGTGTCAGAAATGCTGACAATTGAAACTAATTTGTGTTTTATTTTATTTATTTGTATTCAAAGTAATTTTAAGTGTAATTGCTAAATAGATTCAGAATTGTATTGTCTACAGGCGATATCTAGATTGACCGCTTCGTCTTGATAGAGTACAATTGATAATAGTATGCTAAATTCGTAATTTATAGGAATTGATTGCGTCGAGGCCGCCTCATTACTATACATAAGTGGATTGAGTTCTGATGTGTGAGTACCCAGTCCAGAACATCTAAACGTAATAATATGTCCTACTGATAGGTATCTGGTATACGCCCGATATTTTTATCGGGCGGTATTTAGTTATTATTATAGTTATTATATTATATACGGGCGGTATCTGTTATTATAACAGCTAACTGTTATAATAACAGTTCTTCCAATTTTAAAATATACAAAAAAAAAATAGGAAATAAAAAAATCTGAAGCCGGTACTCGACGTGAGTTGACCGGCAACTAACGAGCCACTTACAAAGATTTATAGAGATCCGTGGGCTCGCAAAAACCTACGGACCCCGTCTGCAGTAAGGCGATCCTAATGGTGGCCTCTCAAATATGGGAACGAAAAACATGTGGACACGATTGCATGCAGTTTGCCCGAAGAGCCGCCAATTGTTGCTGGAATGGCGCCGAAATATTTGCAAATTGCTCTTTTAGTGAGACAAGCACTTTGTTATGCGCACGATACCGCCATTACGTTCTTAATTTAAATGCACGAAAGGTGAGCAAACATCTTGTCTGACTTTAAGGCAAGCTGTATTTATTTTAAATCTACTTGCCTTAAAATACAGTAGTCATTTACCTTTACTGTATTGACCCGATTTACCTTTACCTTTTACCTTTACGGCAGCGGGTCGGCGGTGGCTGTTAATTTTCCAATAGGTCCAATAAGACTGCCGGTAATGGACGTCCTTCAAGTATTTATTTGTGCAACTGTTGACAAATCACGTCACAAACAATGTATTCAATTTTATTATTAGACTGACGAAAGTAGTAAAAAGCAAATACAATAGAAATTTATTATTTAAAAGTATTAACCTACATAGTTCCAAATACACAACTACTCAATAAATTCGAAATCGATATCAGAAATTTTCTTTGTCAATATAGTTCATAATTATAAGTACATATATAATCGACCAATTCACATAACGACCGCCATATTTATAAATAGGTACCTATAGTGTTGTTCATTTTGTTCAATAACTCGTCCACAGTATTGAATGGTGGTAGATTTTTTTGATCATTAATACAGATTTGTCTAAACAACTCTTTCAAGAGTATTTTAATACCTTGCATAGAGTTATTCAAATTGTCGACTAACCTTTGCTCACACAACAGAAAATTTTAGTGTAAGTAAACTTGTGTCCTCTGACTCTCCCTGGGTGTTCTACCGGCTGTACAGTGGTGATTGCTCTAATGAGTTATTCCATATATCCTAATTATAAATTTGCTCTTACTTCTCATTCATAAATCAGTCTCTATATTTTCATACTTCATTATTAGATACTTCATAATCAAATAAAAAAAAAATGAAATTAAAAAATATAACTGGATAATTTAAACAACATAGGATTTATTAAAAATATTAATGATTTACAAAATTGTTTTCTCTGCCTACAACATTTGTTAACATATGATACATACCTATTCTTTGAATTTATCACTCTTTTTCATTTAGATATCTTGATCTATATAAATAAATAAAAATGAATTGTGTATTGCTGAGGCTTTTTTTTTGGGGTTTTTTTTTTCTTTTTTTTTTTTTCATATATTCCTTGAATTCTGAGGAAAGTTCTTATGAAGAGAAAAGTTAGTAAAATAGGATATCCGTGCGAAGCCGGGTCCAATTCGCTAGTTATAATAAAGATTTGCCAGTCACATGTCTGTTAAAAAGCAACCTCAAAAGAAGTAATGTCGGTGAAATGGCTTATTGTGTAGTACGGAAATTAAATACACCATAATAACAGCCTTTATGCGTTATTTTTGTTTTAATTACCGGGCTATTGTGTTCCTGGGAAATAAAGGAGGTAAATAAAGCTCGTTAACGAATGACCCATTGATTTTTCTTAATGTAATTATAGAGGGAACAATGGAATGGAGAGACGACTTTTAAGGAAAGTCGAAATTATAATGTTCGCTGTGTATATTTATATTTTACTAGCTGTGCCCGCGACTTCGTGCGCAATGTAATTCGTTTTTTGAAAAACCCAAAGGAACCTAACATTTTTCCAAGGTAAAAAGTATCCTATATATTAATCCAAGTAATAAACTATTTGTGTGCCAAATTTCATCCAATTCGGTTTTTTTAATAATTATAATAAATACTCCATCAACTTGGAAGTATTTGTTGATCAATCACACAGATACTTGGAACGATCTAAATAATTTAGGCTTCTATAACTAATTTCTATTCAACAGGAAATAGCCCTTAGAGAATTCTTTGTCTCTGTCTTTCTTAATTACGAAATGATTTCTTCTTAAACATTTTATAATACGGACCTGTCTGAGGCTTTAAGTCTTTACAAGTTTTTTTTAATCTTTATTTAGAGGTTATTTACTAAATGGACACGTCGCTTTATTGGGTTACGTCATCTAAATCTATATCAAAAGCGATCCCTAGACGATCATGCAACATGACATGCGTTACGTGCTATCATGCATGCATGACCGTTTAATTGTATTAATTGATGTTAATGACATGCAACTACATGCTGGCAGTTGATTGATAGTTCCTTTTATTTTTCATCCTGAAAGCTAACATATGTCTGACATATACGCATGATCGTATAGCGGTCTCTAGACTGTCATGCGGCATGACAAGCGTTACGTGCTATCATGCATGCATGACCGTTTAATTGTATTAATTGATGTGAATGACATGCAACTACATGCTGGCAGTTGATTGATAGTTCTTTTTATTTTTCATCCTGAAAGCTAACATATGACTGACATACACGCATGATCGTCTAGGGACCGCTTTATATCTAAGGCTTTTATAGTAAATAGCTGGGATGTGGGGGCGCTTGTATAAGAATTCCAGGCCCCTATTCCATTCACCTACTTACCTGAGACATAAATTGGTCAGTGAAACCCAGCCCACGCATTCTCTCGTTCCGGACACATTCCTTCAACACGTCATGGTAAACTAATCTTAAGGCAATATCTGCGCTACGCTTTCCTATAAAACGTGGTTTTTATAACCTACCTAGAAGAAAAGCCTACGTGTTATCTCATTGTGAATGTTCAACAAAATAAACTTTAGATAAGATAGGTAGGTTAGGTTATCACTTCTGATAAAATAGTATAGGATATCTGCCATTTATGACGTTTCAAAATAATAAAATAATAATTAAGTTAAATTAAATAAAAGTGATAAGACATTTTCCCCGAATATGTAAATTTGAGTGTAAGATTTTAGGCTAAAGCCTAAGATAGATTAACCACTATGTTGCACGAGGGATAATTCGGCTTCCCCTCCTAAAATGTCTTCAACTAAGAACGATTTATTAATCAAGAAATAGTGACAAAGCCTACAATAGTTCTTATTCCTATTCGTTTTATTGATTTATAGACAATATTTTTTATTTCAATAATTTCCTTACTAACTATCCGCTCCCGGCTTTGCACGTATTCTCTTTTTTGCAAATTATACACACAAACCTTCCTCTATTATTTCTCTTTCTGTTAGTGAAAACCCTATCAAAATCTGTTAGGTGCGGCTTAAAAAAAGGTAATCAGAGTAACGTACCTACGCAGACAGCGACTTTATTTTTTAATAGGTACTAACGACCCGCTCCCGACTTCGCACGGATGCAACATTTTTTTGCAATAAGAACCTTCCTCGCTTATCGCTCTTTCCATTAGTGTAAATGGTATCATAAACCGATTGATGGTTTAGAAGAAGTCACCGACAGATGCGGACAGCGACTTTTATTCATACATATGTATAGATATGAATATAGAAGATAAGGATATATAGATATGTAGATAAAATCCTTTTTTTACAATTACAATACAATAATTACAGTGTCTTCATTCTAATTGTAGAATAAACGCTGTAATTAATACGACATACGTATAATATCAAATAAGTTAATATTATTTGGTATGTAATACCTACAGCGGAAAGAGAATGTTCACCAGGTTACAGTTCAATAAACATTAGGCTTTCAACGTCATGAGGCATTCATGTGTAAAGGTAAATTTAATTTAAACTATAAACTGCTAATAATTACTCTTTCTACGATCAATATGTTATGAAGTATTGTTGAATCGTAGTGATTAGAATCGTGTTTCTTCAGCGAAAAATATGACATGCAAGTTTTTAAGAATAAGAATAAAAAAAAAATTATTTGTAGGATAGGACATACATAGATAACATACAGAAAGACAAACACAAACGTCCCCTATACTTATGCATTGTGTTCTATGTATTTTAAATAAATTCATCGAATCCAGCTCAGATGGGCACCCTTCGGGAGGCTCCGAGACATCTTTTCGTCAAAAATTCGTCAGTGATCTAGCATAATGCACATTAAAATGGAGTTGGATAAAGAGTCCAATCTGTCATACTGTGCAATAGAACTAGATGGAATTTTTTTGTCCAAACAGTTCTATCGTAGAAATAATATTAGAACTGTTTGGACTAACCCAAAATTTGCACATAGAATACTTTTTATCTCAGACGCAATCGATGATTACTGGTTTACGATTAAATTTCAAATATCTGAAATTGTTTTTAGTTTAGATAATGTAAATGCTCTCCAATCTTAAAACGGACGAAACCAGAGCCACAGGGAGTGTAAAACATTTTCAATTTCTGTAACATTTTGTAACACGATTCCCGCGACATGTAAACCTCATAAATTTTAAATCAAAGCTTAACTGACAAAATACGTTCGTGTAAATAAAACGATTGGTCGCGACGAATCGTCAATATAAATCCTCAATCACACTATGCGGTGCCATAACAAACCTGCAATAATAATATTTCCATTTTATAGGGTAAACAAACACGCCGCCGAATAATCCTTCGGCACCGACAAGGGTAAAAGACCGTAATGTTGACATCATACCAAACAAGGAGACGTTTTTGACGGGCGGACAGTTAGTCAAACAAAGATGGCGGACGGACAAGTTGGACTATTCGCGTTTATTTATTTAGCAGTATTTGATGTTGATTAAGTAAATAACACGTGGAAATCGAATGATATTTTTACTTATTGAAGTACATACCAAAAATAACATAGAAGTTATTTGAACAATATTTCTATTAGATACCACGACAACATTGTGGATTAATAACAAGCTTAATTATTTCCACAAATTTTATAACAAGTACGCAAGCGTAGCGAATGATGTCCACCCACAAGGTGGACAGTAGACGACCTGATAAGGGCCGCGGTTCAACGGTAATTCCAGGATGCTTCTGACCGGTCTTATTGGAAAATTATGGCGGAGGCCTATGTCCAGCAGTGGACGTCCTGCGGCTGAGATGATGATGTATGTTACGTTCGGCGGCAGTAAGGAGCCAATTAGTCTGGTGGAAAATTTTAAAAAACCTCGGTTCCGGCATTTAGTGAAACTTTTTGACATCGGGTCTTTTTAGACTAATTTGACTGAATACGTCCCTTTTGGCAACTACTTATTTACATAATATTTAAATGATAAAATGCCTAAACAGACAGTTTCTTTTATCTCTAATAAATTCGGAAAAAAATTAAATAACCACAGATCTGGACACGTTTTGGGGGGAAATGGGGGGGGGGGGGTTGACACCGGGCAGAATCGTGTTCAGCATGGTCGAATTAGTCTAAAAAGTCCCGGTGGCAAATAGTTTCACTAAATGCCGTTAACTGTTGAAAGTAGGCGCTTTTTGAGATTTTTCCGCCAGACTTGCCCTTACATATAAAAATTATAAAATATTAATTTTTTGCTAATAATTTTTTTATTATTATTATTATAAATCAGAAGATATAATTTTCCTACCATATCCAAAGATAATCTAAAATCTGAAATTTCCAAATATAATTGAAATGACTATTAGATTTATAAATGAAAAATACAGTATTTCCAATACCAGGTCCTATACAGTTCTAAATTGCTGATTTCCAATTTTAAATATAAATAGTTGCGTCAACAGCCATTATAGGTAGCTTAGTGGAAACTTAATTGCTTTTATTTATAATTAATTCCTAGTCCAAATAAAGTTGATTGAACAGTATAAAGAACAGTCGTTACTTAAACTAATGCACATAACCTATTTAGTTTTAAAGTGCAATCTGCTCACGCCTTAATAACTAACTCTACATTATGTATGCACTGAGGCAACCTATTTTGGAGCAACTTTGTTCGATATGAGTAAACTTGGGGGTCGCCACTATAACGCGGACTTGAAGGGAACAATTTTAGATAGACCAACACAATTTACACTTTTGGCAAATCGGTTTACTTTGAAACTGAATTTTAGGGAGCTCATCCGCTTTCCTTGTATTCCAAAAGCAAAAGATAATAATACAATATCCTTGTATCCACTCTCATTGTTTCACCATTTCCCTATTCCTTCCTAATCCGTTATCTGTAGCGTTACTTGTGTTATCGGCGACGGTAGCCACCCACCATCAAAAGGGCCGTCAACCTGTCTGCAGTATTAACATAAAAAAATGAATGCATTTTTTCCTACGGAACGTCGGGGGTTTGTTCATAATTCTCTATTATAGCCTGCCGAAAGCACTATTCTCCTATTTCTGTTCAATCAAATGCTTTCTGCGACACCAAAATCAAATCAAATCAAAATATTTATTTAACAATTAGGTTTCTCCAAGAATCTCTTATGATCGTCAGTATAATTTAAATTTACACCTATCTTATCACTTGATAAGAAAGCGTATACTTTAGAATATTTTTGTCAAAACAACATGTTAAATATGTATTCCGCTTCCGAACATACTTGTTTTCCCTGGTGAGGGTTGTAAGAAGCGTCTTTTTACTATAATGTGTAACAAAGACTCATAATTTATGGAAGCATCGTAATGTATTGTAAACATGTATGACATACTAAGGAAATGGTTCAGAAAGTCGTTAAAAAGTCATCTGTGTTAAGTACTTTCGTGTACTTTTATATTTTTATGGTGAAATTTATAAAGAAATATAAAAAGCGTATTTTTAAAAATTATGATAATTTTTAAAAAACTTTACAAAGTACATATGTTAAAAAATTTAACTGAGGGTTTATGATTGTTAAATAACTTTAAATGTATATAAATATCTCATGTTTATTTTCGTTTTCAATAAAATGTTAATATTTTCACACATATATAGGGCGAGAAATTACAACATTATTAGAACGAAATATTTCGCGGTAAGTTTGGCAAAGGACCATCGGTGGTGTGAACTATATTTCTTCGCGGTAGGCTTGGGGGCCAAGCCAAGAATAAAATTTTGACCAATCACCAAGCTTTCTCTTCGTTTCTGAAGTACGCAACGAAGCGTTTTTCATCTTGGCTAGGACCCCTGGTAAGGACGTATATGGTGATAAAGGAGTAGGATACATATTATTATTGTGAATAATATTTCAAAGGTCCCGGGTCTAATTTCCGGCAGTCCGACTTAGGAAAAAATCTTTTCATAGTTAACTCTAGTCTTAATTTAGGAAATAATGGCAGGACACACTGCCTTTTTTTGTTTCTATATACTTCTAAAACAAAAACATTGATATTAAACTGTGTTCCTTCGCAAAACTTGAAAAGTGCCTAAATAAGACCTAACAAATTCAATTACGGTTCTAATTAAAAAAAGTAAAGTGAATAATTAAAAAACCGCATTAATTAGTAAACTGATTAGTCGAGTTAGGGACGAACCGGAAAGAATTTTTATCGGTCGCCTCGGAGATGGGGAAAAAATGCCAACTTAAGAAGTTCCCCACTTAGCTCACGGTACATTTAACCCGAAGTTTGCGAGGATTTGCAAGAAATTTAAATAAGAAACGAGTAACAAAGCATTCTGTTAAGGCGAAGTTATTGAATTTGCCGGAAATTAGGAGAAAGCGCCGCGAATCTAATCTTTTATAAGCGTTTTTGGTCATTTCTTCGAACCCCGAATTTGTCGGTCTTCTTTACAAAGCATTATTAATACATAAAAGTGATAACGACTCGCTGTTGGTGTTGGCTATAAAATATTTGTGACTGAGTTGTAGCTAAGTCAATAATATTTGAACATTTCATAGTGACGGTTCTAAAAGGACACAGTCATATCCTTAGGAACGCCAACCACATCCAAGATATCCTATGCTATCATATCCTATCGTGTGGAAATTATTGAATTTGTAGACATTTCTAATTCTAATTGTACAAAAAATCGATATAATTATTGTTGCATGTAATATTTCTTTTAATAATGTGTATAATTGTACTGATAATATCTTTATATTTATATAAATTACGTGTCACGTTGTGTGTCCTCGATGAACTCCTAAACTACTTTTTAATCTCAATTTATAGTATTTTTTTATTGCAAACTATTTGTTTTTTTATACTAGAAAGAGTTATAAATTACCTTACACCGCCATCTGTGAGAATTTTATGGAACTCACAGATAACTTTTAAATAAGTTTTAAAACAACTGTGAGTTTCATGAGATTCTCACAGATGGCGGTGTAAGGTTGGAGGTAAGGTATAAGTATAAGGTGTAAGATGTATCGGCTGGATTAAGTAAATATTTATTATAAAAACTGCACCCCGGACGAAGCCGGAAGCGGAACGGCTAGTATATTATATAATATCTACATGCAGCAAAGAAAGATATCTCATATTAAGTATTTTTTTATAGAAGTTCAGCACCTCTTACGAGTACAATGAGTTTATAATGACTGCACTAGCTAGCGAGAGCGTAAAAAAGCGTGTCAATGTCAAATTGACAATTTTCCATACAAATATTTTACGCTCTCGCTAGAGAGTGCGGTCATTATAAACTCATGGTAAAGGTACAGATGAATCTATGTACCCTTTGCAATTATCATCAAATTTGAAAATGGCTGAGGCATTTACGGACTAGTAAACTTGATGATTTATTTCCATTTTCCTTATCAATGTTTAAAGATATTTTACTTTACATTGAAGCCGCAACCAAAATTCAACTTTGGTTATTACTCCTGTAATTTCCTTTATGTCTACTACCCTCACTCACCCTTAATTGTAATCTACCCCAGTGTCTCACCTAGTTTAATTAATTAAAACGAGCTCCAAGCGGTAATTGTCTAGCTAAAACCTAACCTATTTCTACAGCACAATCCAACACACTAGGCTTATCTCCCTAATATATTTTAATGATAACCCCATTGACTTAAATAAGCAGATAGCGCAGTATTGCACCTAATAACATTAGCGTATATCAGAACTTGAGTTAAGACTTTACAATCCGTAAGTTGTTGTAGTATACTGTTTAGTTCAATATACTTAGTTAAATAATATTCTAAAAACATACAATATTTTTAAAAATAATATTATTTGTTCAGCATTTAATTAGTATTATTATATTACTTGAAAACCTAACAAATATTACTTCTATTTTGTAGAACAAAAAATTAAAAAATCACACATCTACAATTTCAAACGATTCCAAAATTGCACTTTGCAAGCGTAATATTCTTGGTTCGCGTAATGGCGATATGGGTAGTTAAACAAATTTGGGACAATGCTACTGCATTCGGTACATTAATGTCCATTAGTTGTTGGGAATACAGAATTACGCTAAATATCCAATAAGTACCACAATACTCCAAATAATAACACTATTGTGTGCTGCTCGACGTCCGACCGATAATTGTAATAGCAAATACCTTTTTATGTTCTTATAAAATTTGGTGTAGTTACATCCGAAATAGTTATACTGATATAAAAAATAAGGAAAATCCAAAATAAAAATCTCTAATATCCTTATAATATTAACATAAATGCGAAAGTTTGTATGTTTATTTGTTTAATCTTTTTTATTTAATTTACTTATAGTATGATTTGTATAAAATTTGTCACACATATAATTTATTACCTGGATTAACATTTAGGATACTTTTTATCCCGTACAAGTGTTAAGTTCCTTTGGAATTTTCAAAAAACGAACAACGGCGCGTACGAAGTAACGGGTACAGCTAGTATCTTAAGTATATCTTATACTAGGTTGAAAAACATCTTAAAAAAGGGGGCCTATACGAAGTCGCCTGCAAAAGTAAAAGCGGTGCTATCAAACACTACCGGGATTCAATCCTGCATCTACCAAATCGGCAGCCGAGCTATCTAAACAATTAACTGCTACTGCTTTATTATATTTCCATGTAATCAAAAGGCGTCCCATCAATTTAGTGCCGTGTATTTGACACCTACGGACAAATCTATGCGATGCGTATAATTTGCTCAGTCGACAGAAGCAAAATGCATTAGCTGTGCACCAACCGTTTGTAAACCGTGAGATATGTTATTACTTGTAGGATTGGCAACGATCCGACCAACATTTGTTCAATCTATTGGTATTTCCAGTTGATTCAATGCCGTTTTCAGCCGCTAATGTTTCGAACCTTCGCCGGTGTTGGCAAACGCTTGGGTTTTATTGATTAAAAGTTAGATATTTTTTCATGGTGTGTGATGGTTTATAAATTTACCACCTACCAGTAAATTTATATAATAGAAAATAGGTGTCAGCCATCGCTTAGTACCATAAGCACCGCCATAAGCACTTGCAGGAGGGAATAGAGAAATGAGCTCTTTAATCCCATACTTACTCACCGACACACATAGTATAATTAACATGTATTGTAGTTACTGCCGCCAAACGGTTACCGTCATTACTATATTAGGTATATGAAAGATGTAATAATATTTCCACTATTTGGAAAATTTCCTATTTTCAAATTTTAAGTAAAAGTAAGATAGAAATAAAAGATGTTCTTTGAACGGTTACGTAGCACGGGTTTTTTTTTTGTAGGGGATTCCAATCATCCTTGTCTCATCTTCTTGTCCAACTTTCGTTTCTTTTATGGTAAATTCAATGAATTTAGGGCCTCTTTTACCAAGTACAAGTAAAGTGTTGATTAGTTACTTTTAGAAATAATTTTAAGTTTTATTAAATTATGCACTCGGTTTACTGCATCCTTCGATAGGCAATTTTTTTTATTATTTTCTTTTTAATGTTTGGGACTTTTACATATATCAGCTCCATCATTACCGGTGACCAGTGACTTTAATGGCGGTTAGCCTATTTGACACTTTACTCAGAGATGGTGAAAGAGGCCCTAAGTGTTGTTGTTTTTTCTATTATTAGGTCTTTTAGTAAGTTTTTATTTTATTTTATGCCTTTCTCAATTTCAAACCCGAGTTTTGCATAGGCCGTAGTACAGGATTCGTATACGGTTGAAAATATGGTCCAACTTCGTTTCGCATGGAGCGGAGCGCTTTCACCCTAAAAAATAAACAAGTCAGCGCTAAGACGCTTGTCTATAAAACCACGCCCATGCTTAAATAAGTTTCTACCTCATCCGTATTAAACTAATTCTTTTTCGCAGCTTTCACCGACAGTTGACGACAGATTCTGTCAATATCGCTTAATGACAGATTAATATTTTCTATGGACACGAAACGGTAATTATCTATGTTTTTCGAGTTGACATGACAGGAATGTTTTGATTGTTGACAATTATAATAATAGAGGTTCCACACGCGTGCTTTGATCAAATATTGATAAGAACTAACATCGCTTTTGTAGTGTATTTAACCTCTTAAGACAATCGTTAATGTCCATTCTTTATTTACCTAAATTCAGACATTATTTTTCATAGGAAAAATAATGTTAAATAACTAAGTATATCTATATCTATGATATCTATACATATATTTTAAAATGAAGTCGTTGTCCGCCTGTATCTGTTTCCTCGCTAACTTCTTCTATGCCACCTTAGAGTAAATAGTACTTAATAAGTACTATTTACTCTATGATACCACCTATCAGATTTTGATAGGGTTTTCACTAATGGGAGGAAATATTAACGGAGGTTTGTGTATATAACATGCAGAAATAAAATCCATCCGTGCAAAGTGTTTAGCGGTTTGCTAATAAGTATTTAATAAAAACAAAAAATATCGTGCAAGATCATGTTTTTTTAATCTGCTGATTTTTTATGTTTTATCTGCATGATATTAAGGCAAGTCACAGATTAGGAGGATTAAATATAAACAACACACACGCTGTATTTTACGATGGTCCTTTGTGATGAGGTGCACAAATGCCGCCAGACGATCCGCACAAATGGCTGCGAAATGCAGCGCATTTCGCACTGCATTGCCTTGTTATAATCAAAAGGCAAAAGGAGTGAATCCTTATCATCTACTATCATAGATCATGAAAAACGCCCGCGTCTCGCTTTTCCTAAGTAGTTAACTTACGGACGTATGCAATTAACTTTAATTCAAATTCTGCTTACTGAATTCGAAACTTTAGAGTTCATATATATACTTAGTGTTCACAAACATGGTGAAATTCATAAAGATACGCTGACATAGTGGCGGGGAAAAGCTAGTATTATTAATGAATAGATACGTTAATATAATAGAATTTTATAAATCTTTGTTCAATTTAAGAATGAAATGCTAAAAGAAGCTTTACAGATCTTTTGAAATTATAACATTTACGTGATTCAAGTCTAGTTAAGATTCGTATAAAATATAAGCCTCCTATAAAAATACTTGGATGGGCAATTCTCTCGATTTGCGGGAATACACAGACAGATATAAATCTCTTTTTATTACGCCTTTTATAACGTTACTTACAATATGTTTCAGCTATAAAAAGTGAAGATTATGAAGCACTATGGCCCCGTAAAGAATGTAGTAGCTATGTTTTTTCATAACAAAATAATTTGAAATGGGTAATAAAAAAGTAGTTAAAGTAATTATAATATAATTTTTATTAATGTTTCAGAACTAAAACGTTCTAGGAGAGCCCATAGTTTGCAATGTTATGTGTGCGTCGGATTTAAAACTAACATGAAAAATTAAATCCCAACTTTAGCAAGCAACAAGGGTGTAATTATCTTTATAAACATGCAAGTTACCTACTAATGTATACATATAAATTTGGGAATTGTATTTATAATTTTTAGCTCATTAATAGCTAGTAAAAAATTTTAGTGTTTTGGAAATGGGCAGGATATATACGAGTATGTCTTGCAGCGGGTAGGCTTCAGGGTAGACAAGTTTTGATGTGAAAACCACCGACCACAAGATCGATTTTGGTGACGCTCAATGTCCAACAGCGGACGCTTATGAGTTAATGATGATAATATAAGGACAAAGTTAAGGTTCTGTGTTGAATAATCAATCATTTCATGTTATAAAGACACATGACATGAAATGGCATGCCGATATAGACGAGAGGATTTACTCTAAATATGTAACAGGTCCTTTCATCATATCGAATGCAGTGTTCCCAAGTTGAGCTGTTAAGCGGGGTTTACATCGACGACCATACCCACACGACGAAAATAGACTGTTTAAATGGCAATGCCGCAGGTAACTCAATTTGCCAGATTGGAATTTGATTTTTGGCTTGTGACAGTCGAACTTGAAAAATTCGGGTGTTTTGATCGACAACCTGTGTAAAGTGTAAATGAAGTAGCAATGTGATTGTGACAAGCGATGTGACTCGCCGCTCACTAAAAATTGACCCATGTAAATCCGGCTTTAGCTAACGTAAATTTTTAAAATTTATGCATCAAATTTATGCATCATGTGTTAATGTAAGAGGATCTGTCTGTGAAAGTACTTGTGAACATTAATCTTTAAATAACGTAGATGGCAAGTTGTTTTTGTAGAGCTACGAGTATGCTACGCCGCGGAGCTACGAATAGACTCGCGACGTAACTTTGATCACCCCTAACAAAGATCAGCCTGTAACATAAGCTTTTATTTGATAGCTGATTGGATGGAACTCTATTATTTCATCCAGTCAGCTTTCGCTGTATTAAACTAATGGTACTTTAACTTAATGGTTAACTTTAACTTAATAAGTACCTACTTTTATACAAAACATTAACTAACTATATAACTGTATAGTCACAAAATCAAAATAGATCTACTCGACAATAACCAGGAAACAACCTACTAAAGAAATTCAAAAATAAAAAACATGACATGATTTATTATAAACAATGAAAAAGTTTGTTAATGTTAATGTAATGTATAATATGTAGGTTAATAATGATTTAATTATGAGTACATCATTTAATTCAAAATAATCCGACTCTCAAATATAAAACGTACTACAAAGTAAACAAGGTTGAATTGTAATATTTTACTCAAATCTTAGAATTTGTCTTAGAAGTTATCGTATATTAAAAACAACGCGCGAGCAAATAAATTCAAGCGGTCTCTCACTAACGCGACGCGACTACGGAACTAATTGATACAACCACCCCCGCCCGCGCTCCACCACCCGCTGTCTTGCAAAATTGCACCCGTGCGAAGCCAAGAACCATTCGCTACTATTAAATTGTACCCAATAAAATATACAAATAAAATATTTCGATTTCTACAGCACTTGTTTTTGATTTCACTGATATTGAAGTACTATTAAATACTATTACGCTTAATATATTATATAGTTTCATTTTATATTCTTATTGTGGTCGTGCTTTAAGTACAAATCTGGCTTCGCAATGTATTAGAAGCCACACGGTGCGATGTACGTATAAAAGGCCAGAGTTATCCGAACATCACACAAAGGCGTAATCCATACTCGTGCCTGTTAAAGCAATCCTCTTATCTCTGACCCTCGTACTTCTTATTTACTAACTATTAAGAATAGAGAACATCAAACAATGGACGGATAAAGAGGTAAATGTTTTTTTATACATAAAAAAGTATTACAATATATTTTTTTATAAATATTATTATAATATTCAACATGCACTAAATTATAATGAGTTAGGTAATTAAAATTTGTTCAATAAATTGCCCAATTTAGTGAAAATTTCCTTTATATTAAATTCTTGTTCGAGTCACACACGAGCGTGGGTTTAGTGATACTTTTCACCTTCGAGAGAATAACTTTCTTCTAGTGCCTAAATAACTATATGATTTATTAACACTAGCTGGTGCCCGCGACTTCGTCCCCGTTGAACAATGAAAGGTACCCTATGTCCTTTCTGGTGTCCCAGACAACGTGTATGCAAAATTTCATGGTGATCGGTTCAGTAGTTTTTGCCTGAAAGAGTTACAAACATCCATACATCCATACATACTTTCGCATTTATAATATTAAGTACGGAAGTACGGATTTGATGTTTGTTAAAACAGTTAATTAGTTCTAGTAGTGACAGGCCACACTGCATTTTGCAGTCATAAATTGGGAAGGCCGTCTGGCGTCAGTAACCACCCCCTTACAGAAAACCTTAGTTAAATAACAGCATATAATTTAGTAAGGGATGCCAGAGCCCATTGTCTTATCTCCTCCAAACTTTGTCTTTTATTTTTTACTATTTTCTTTATAAATTCCACTATCCTAAGTATTTATACTACCCAAGGTCAGCAACGCACTTGCAGCACTTATAGCGTCACTTGTATTTATAGATGAAGAAAATCACCTAACTTCAAAAAAAATACTTGTGTCACTTTTAATTACAGTAATTTTAATTCTTAAAATTACACTTATATTGTATGACATTAATAACATAAGCAATGAGATTACTGTAATAGTGTTATATTTTATCCAGTAATAACATTACTGCGGCTTTTGTTTGTATCAAAAGCTCTCCTGCAGATTATATATCTCTGGTACAGAATTAGGTCTCGTGCAGACGCATATTAACACTAAAAGTCAAAACCCAATTATGTGTTGAGGTAAGAATTGCCATTGTTAACATTCCAAGCGAGTAAAGACCCTAACAAAAAGTAATAAAATAATAAATATAATGTAACTGGCCAATTTTGAAGAACAGCGATGATCTGACTTCTGTCGCAACATTTTGCCAACACTTTGGCGGAACTAATATGTATTTTTTAAATAACGATTTTTAAAACAAAACATTTGGCCAGTACTGGCGAAACTAATATGTATTTTTTAAACAAATATTTGGCTACGCTTTGGCCAACACTTTAGCGGAACACTGATTTCCAAAAAATATCAAAAACTGCACTAATTGCACTAATTATTTGAATTATTGCAATAATCAATTATATTAATAAATTAATTTTTTTTTTTATAATTTTCTATATTTGAATTGTAATTTAGTTGTTGTTGCCTATATCAATAAAATTATTGATTTAAGTAGTTTTGCAATTTAGTGACCACATACATTAAAATATTTTTGAGTTTTCTACAAACTTCACACACACACACACACAATTTCCTTTTTATATTGTTTTATTTGAAATTTATCAAAACAAATCAAAACCTACACCTTTATTCCTTTATTCTTTAGAATTTTGTTATCGTTTTTAAAATGTTACTTTGGCTAGGTCTAATAAAGGCTGCTGGTCGACTTTAGATCCAGTCCTATTGGTAAATTCTAAGGGAGACAGCATTAGTCGACCTACGACTGAGATTATGACGATGACAAATCATACAAGGATTCGCCTTGACATCATTATGTGACAAAAAAAATTAGAAAAGAACAAAACGCTATCAACTTTAAACTTATACCAACCAGTAAAAGAAACACTCTCGAGGCGTCAAAGAAAAATCGTAACAATTTATCTGGCGCGGCCGGCCCTGAATAGAGAGAATTTTCGCCTCCGCCATTAATGTCTGCTTTCTGCTGATATTGTTATGTAATCGCATCAAATAATTTAAGTTTAAATGGAAACGCCTTTTTATTAAGTTTTATAAGATGTTGTTCATTGGTTCCTGCTTCTCTAGGAATTTTAGGCAAAACAAAAAATGATGATCGGTTAAGTAGTTAAGGCGTGAAAGCGGTTCACTTGATGGCGGTTTACTGGATGGTAGGTAGTTACCGTCGCCTATTAATACAAGCAGCGCCAGATGCTGCAATTGTGCTGACCACCTCAGTAAGGGTATTTAGTGGGTATTCCCGGTGATAAGTCACTTCCCCCTCGTCGACTGTCCCCGTCAACGAGGATAGTGCGTCAATATCACCTCCCCTCCTAAAAAAAGGGATTGATGTGCAAATTTTCATATGTGTTTAAATTTTTTCGGAACTCTGACCAGATCAAGAGGTACATACTACTATCAAAAGGACTACACAACATTAGTAGCAGTATATTATTGTATTAAAGAAGTATACAAAACAAGCCCCTAATATCGCGAGCTCTAGCACAGGTTTTTATGATTTCTCGATCACCCTTTCACAATATAATGATGAATAGATACTGTCTAACTGAAAAAATTAAATACCTATTCAAAATTATAAACATCTGAACATCTCCACAAACTTTTCCATTCATAATTAAATATGTTATCATACAAAAATAACTATTATAAACTATTGAAGTTAGTGAGGTTTTCCGTAGTTTAATCCTGATTTAGTTTCACTCGTACAATGAATCCTTAAAAATTGCGTTTCCGTGACTCGGCCATTTTAACGGCCCATTTCACTATTCCATTCTTTCAGAAATGGATGGAATTTTATTAGACTAATGTAGTTAAGTAATAGCTCACCATAATATTTATGACGTAAATATTACGGTGAGCTATCTTACTGAAAACATATATTTAGATAATATTTTAAAGTTTCATCTGTTAATTTTTATATTAAATGAAAATTTATTCTAACTGACCCTGTTTCCAGGCTTAATGAATTGAACTACTCTCCCTGTTTTGTATAAATTGTATTTACATTTAAATAAGACTACAACAAGGCACATTATTAAACACTTGAGAATCTACTTCAATTATAACAATCCAAGTCGATGAAGATTGCAAACAACAATTTATCTATGATAGACACTACAAGTGATTTTGCGAGTTTTTAATATTTTGCTAGATTTTCCTTTGAATTAGTTTGGCTTTCATCATTTTCCGCTGTATTAATTTATGGTGTGATTTTGAGGTTCGTTTGACTTAAATTTATTTTCTTCTAACTGACTAAACCAAATATTCTGTAATATTATAGGTGGTAAGAAGTAGTATCAAAATTTTCACCACAAAACCACACTAAACAACGCAACACGAAATTACAGCATATGTGCTGTCGTGTTTCGGTGAGTGATTAAAGAATGTCAGAGCCCTTTCCCTTATTATTAATCCTATCATAGTCGACAGCGCAATTGCAAAACCTGTGCGTTACGAGTATTGCTTCTCTTATAGGCGATGGTGGCCACCTACTGTCAATTGACCTAAACATTAAAAACAATACAATTTTGTTTTGTTTCGTTGCGTCAAGCTTTAAATTGTTGTATAAACGTTGTTGTAAATTATAAAAAGTACGTAAACTCTTTAGAAGTATCCACTACATACATTCTTATTAATTAAGCCCTCTACAACTCGAAACGGCCAGATTTAGTTCACGAGTTTGCTGCCAGTTGGCAATATTCTAGTGTCATCGAAAATATACGGTTTTCTAACGATATACTCTATTACATGCAACGCGGTTTGCAACTGGACGTAAACCAATTCAAAATTTAAGAAGTTTCGACAATAACTGTTTTGAAATAATATTGTGGAATAAAAAAACGAAATGAATTCGAGCTTGCGGAGAAAGGCTCACTCATTTAATTTAGTGATTCGTATGTAATTAGGATAAGTGCTCCACTCAGTTAGGAACTAACACATGAGTTGAAGTAAACAGTTTTATATTATACTAGCGACCCAGCCCGGCTTCGCACTAATGCACGTCTACGAGTATATGTAGAAAATAAAGACGATGTCCGCCTCTGCTTCTTCCCAACTGGTTTCGATACGGTTTTCACTTATGAAAAAAGCCATAAACGTGTCAATGAATTGAATATAAAAAAAGAAATAAAATCGTGCTGCTATTTGTATAAATTGAAGATTACTCCTGTTAGTATCAGCTATACCACTTTCAAACTTTCCAACCTCTCTAAGTCTGAGCACGAGATCTACGTATCAAACTATAATTAGTTGACCAGAGAAGTTTTAGGGGCTATTTTGAATACCCACACACAAACTATTCATCATAGACACACACAAACACACACTCACACATACACAAAAGTTATTTTGTAATTCTAATAGGAGTAGATGTTAACATAAGGAAAACATTCTCCACTAACTAATGAACCGAATTTCGCATGGAGTGTAGGTCTTTCAATTATAGTAAAACCATTGAGTGGGCTTACAGTATTAACATTATTATAGTTCCGAGTACATCAGAGCATGTAGACTTAAAACTTGACGTGGGTGTGACGTGTGGAAGCCTCTGGAACTTTACGTCATGCTGTACCTACATTATGTTCCCTTAAAACGTTCGTTTAATTAAATTAAATGAAAAGTAGTTGGCTGTGGACATTAATTAGTTTCACTTCATTCGGTTTCTTTTACGATAAATGTAGTTTTGGACGAATGAGTTTTGAATGTGCTAATGTGATAACATTTTAGTTTATTTTGAATTATGAAACCTTTGGTATTCATAAGTGGGGTTAATTAAAATATTTCGTTAAACCAATTCGAAATTTTATACTAAAGGTTCGCCCCAGATTCGCATAAGGTTAATTAATACGCTTGGCTTTTATACAACTAGGTGGTTCTCGCGACTTCGTCCGCGTTGAAAAATGAACCACATAATATGTTAATTATGACAGTATTTTTGTCATATTTGATTTTTTACCTACTTATCTAAAAAAATTAATATATTACTTAGATACATAAACATGTATTGATCAATGTTTAAGCAATTTCTCCTTAAAATATTCGAATTTTTTCTGCATGGATACGAGTACATACAAACCTTCCTCGTTAATCGTTCTCTCCATTAGTGAAAACCGTATTGTAGCTACCATATAGAGTGAAATAAATATATAGACAAATAACAGACCAATGTGATTAGCTCTGAGAAGAGTTGTCTGTTAATATATTTTTATGTATTTATTGCACCACAATCGCTGGATTCATGACGGATTTCTGTTCATCACAGGAGCTAACAGCAGCCGCGCAGTGGTCAACTCTTTAGCATTCTTGTGCATGTGGTATGTACGGAGTTAGATTCCACCCGTAGTATAGTCGCCAAAATATCAAAATCTGTTTATTTATGTATTTTAGAAGAAGTTGGCGCACTTTAGCCTTAGACTGGACATACACGGGCAGCTCGAGCAGTTAGCCAGTGATCAACATACACGAACTGCTCGAGCAGTCATAGTCAACTGCTTGAAGCTGCCATTGATAACTGCAGAATCAGTTGGTATCAACTGCTCGACAAGTCACGAACGACGAGAGGCGCGCGCGTCGTTGAATGAAGAGCGCGGGTGGAGAGTCACTACGCGAGAGCAGTGAACAGCTCCAGCAGTCAGTGTATGGCTGCAGTCGAGCAGTCGTTGCTGCCGATCGCCCGGAGCAGTCACAACTGCTCGGCGGTTCCGTGTATGTGTGTACGTATAATACTGTAGTTCATTATGCAGTCGCAGCTTGCAGCAGTCGGTCCTGACTGCTTCAAGCAGCCCGTTTATGACCTTAAGAGCTCACTTGCCAATCGCCGGAGCTGCTTACCAGTTCCATACTACGTAATTCCATAATTACTCATTAGTTATTGGTCATAGCAATACATGAAACAAACATGACATTTCTGAAATATACCATCAAGGTTACCATGGAAACAAAAAACTGAAATTAATTTCATATCTAGTACAATTAATTTCTAAGATTTGCAGAATTTGTGATTTTTGCGGGTCAATAATGTTTTTACGGGAAAACATCCTAGGTACATTAAAAATTAGGTTGACAATAGCTACTATCTATAAAGGTTTTTCTAAAATATTGTAATTTCTGGCGTATATTTTATTATTTTAGCAAGTTCAATAAGTGCCACGAATGTCTTGCGTCGCATTCTGTTTTCCGTTATTCTCATTAAGTAAGTTGAGACAACAAATTCTCCCAAATACGTATGTGCTATTACTGACTTCACACGCTCGTACAGGTTATCCTTAAGAGGGACAGTGAATTTATTTTATAATATGTAGTAACTTGTATAAATATAGAAGGGCTAACAAAGTTATACAAAAAAACAGTAAACAGTTTAATAAGCATAAAAAATGAGTATACGAGTATTATATTTAAGCGTCCCGTAGCAAAATTAATTTATACGCGAGCACCGATTCTCATTATGTAAAAGGGAATATATATTTTTTATATTTAAACTACGTATTGTTTGTAAAACTTTAATTAAAAAGCCCAGACGCTTGTTGCAATGTTTCCCTTGTTGTTTACAAAAAAGAACTTTAAACATAATTCATGTTCTCATTATAATCTTCAAAACTTGCGTGTTCGACCCTCCCGAGCAGAAATTATTGAATAAATTCTAAACGGTTTCCTTCTGTACGGTGGCTACTGACGCCAGACGGATTGCCTAATTTATGACTACGAAACGCAGTAAATAAAAATGTAACTCAAATTATTATATTATAAAAATTGATAGGCGGACAAAATTGTCAGTACTGTGTTTACAAAATAAAAATGAGCAATATATTATAGTTTAGGGTCCACTGATCCCAAAGCAGTAGCACGCATACGCCCTCTATGAATATTAACCATGAAGGTCGATAATAACTTGTAACTACTTTTTAAAACTTTTTAATTTATTTTACTTAAGAAAAAAACAAAATACATAGCTGTCAAAATTATAATTTAAAATTATATTATTATTCAGCTGGTATATGCAGGTATATTAAAATTCAGCTGAAAATCTATTGGCATTTCTCATAGCTAGCTCACGCCTTTTCTTGGGTTAGTCCAAACAGTTCTACTATTAGTTCTACGATAGAACTGTTTGGACAAAAAATCCAACTAGTTCTACTGCACAGTATGACAGATTGGACTCGAATAATTTCTTTCTTACTCTTCATAAATATTTGTAGCTGTAAAAAAGTACTTAATATATATTATTTAACATTGTCTTCCAGCAGGTAAAGGAATACAACTGTTAACTTCTATGGCTTAGTGTTCAAAGTTGTTATCGCAAATTCTTACGCCTCCAACTCCATACTCGAGACTGTGTGCTCATATATTTTGCCTATTTTGCAAAGATAACAAACTTCTGGGTAAAGATACTTTGAAACCGAGCCTGCTATGAATTAGTTTTATCTACTAGAGGTAGTATCACTATCGATGTCAAAGTTATAACATTCTGTTCTGCGGTCATAGAAGTGAATACCGGGAAAATTAATTATAAAATTAGAATTCTTTTTTCATCATTTAATCTAGACTCTTAGCTACATTCGTATGTCTTAAGTATACTTCCTATCCTCTACAACTAATAAATTCGTCCCAAAGAGGGAGCAAAGCTAGTTACAATAAAGTATGGCCTATATATAATAAGACATTGATCTCTCGCAAGCTACAAAACTAATTATTAATAAATTGAAAAGGAGTGAGAAGATCAAAGACGCCATAAGCTTTTGATGAGCCCATTGGACGAGTGGTTAAGGTGCTTGCCTTAACGCTCTGTCTCAGGGGCTCGAGTTCAATGCCCATGTAAAACTTTGGAAAGCCGGCCCGGCATGCCTATGCTGTTTTGTGTTTCGGTGTGTGAGCAAGGGATGCTAGAGCCCATTTCTCTTTTCCTTCTTATACCTTTTCCTTAATTTTACTATGGTCAACAGCGCATTTGAAGCACCTGTGGCGATGCTTGTGTTATAGGCAACTGTAGCCAGCCAAAAAGACTGAAAAGAGTAAAACCATAAGGTACCATACTCTCTTATGAGGGTCTTGCTGGTCGCAAAATCGTTACTATAACCCTACCGTCAATAAATCTCTGAAATATCACATAACTGTTTATGAACATTGTCACTGTAATCACGTAACAATGACAGCTCCTAATTAAATTCAATCAATTACATGCCCTTAATTGCACCCACCTGAACTAATTATTACAGTGTAAACAGTTCACCTGAAAATTGTATACGCTAAATCGTATGAGAATAAGGTTCATTTTTGAAAAACGTAAACTGGGCTTTGTACATTTCCAAAACTGTTATTTGATTATAAAAAAAATCAAATTAAAAATCTGCCAACAATTACTCCTCATTTGTTCTTCAAGTCATTCAAATAGTCTTTTAACTTTCAATTCAAATTTTTATGTAAAGATCACGTATTTAAATAATTTTTATGTTAATTTAAAAGTAAAAATAAATGTTTTATTTTTTTATGAATATCAGCGCTGTCACAATGTTGCAGCCATGTGAGTTTTGTCCTTTAAATATTTCATAGATTATTCAAGTTCATAAGTCATATTCAAGAAATTTTTCTTTCTTTCTTTCTAAAACATTTTTGTTTGTTTTAACAACTCATGTAAAGGTGGTAAAAAGGTGGTATTCTAAAGACGCATATTTCCTTAGGTTAATACATGAATCAGGCTGTATCTAGTGAAGTTTAAAACTATGTCATAACAGCAAACAATATCAGCGCAGACTTATCGGAGGAGTTGAATAGTGTTATGTAAGTTTGTTCAATGTAAATACCGACCGCCTTTAACGTCACAAACTTATCAAAATATTCTGATATATCTAATATCAGCCATCTAATTTATCAAGCTATAGATTTATTTACAAGAGTAATAATAATTAAAATTTAAATATCTACACTATGATTAAACTATGTATATATGTATAAAAAAATATAAAAAAAAGATAATCTTATTTATTTACTCATAGTGTATCTTATTAAGGTAGGTTCCCAAGTATGCTGGCTGCATTACCTCGTTGTATTGCTATTTTTGTTATTCTTTTTTATTATTATTTTCTTATAGAAAAGTAAAAAAAGAAATAGGAAGTATTAATATCGACGACTTTTCCACGAGTCATTCGGCGTATCTTCGAAGAGCCCAAACTCAGTGTGTTTTGAAAATGTTTTATTATTTTTTTTACAACCGACTGAAATGTAATGGTGTTATAAATTTTTGGAATCAGCTTATAAAGCCCTTTCCCTTGATGATTCTGAAGAAAAAGAATTTTTTTTTCTTATATACAAAAAATTAATGACATCATAACAGTAAAATGCATAACCATCATAACCAGGTGACGGATATCCACCCAAATCTTAAATGCTTACTAAGACTCCTAATAAACTTTCCTGAAAAAAAAAATTCTCCATATGCAAACTTCCCCATAGGACTACAGCCAGGTCCAGGACTAAGGAAAGTACGAGTGGGACAGGACTGGAACTGAGTTTGTTCAGGAGTACAGATTTCATAATTAGTGGCATACGTGCGTACATGGGACCAGTTTGTCTCTACCTTACCTATATCTACTCAAATTACTAATTAAACGAAGTAAACTGACATTTTGAATGAGCTTTAATCCCCGCAAATTGCTAATGCGCAAGTAGGTACTTTTTCACATTAACATTCACATGACGTCATACGCAACTAAAAAAATACAACTAACAAAACTGACGGTACTGATTATGTCACGAGATTACGTCAGCAAAATAGCGGCTAGGCGCATTAGTAATATTACTGGTTAAGTACTATTTACTCTATGTAATATGCGGCGCTCATTGAAAGATTTACTTAGGTATTGAATTCATTTTATTTCAGTGAAATATTTTATTATTTTGCTATTTTTTTGTATCATTTTTATTGAACTAAATTTTATAATAATTGACTATAACATCATTATCTCAATCATAGGACGTCCACTATTGAAAATAAATAATTTTCCAAAAGAAGAAGAAGTCTGGATCCACCGTTGATCCGCGGCTCTTATCAGGTCGTCTGGTCACCTTTTGAGTGGACGTCCTGCGCTGCGCTTGCCAGTCCGTGGCCTCCACTCGAGAACCTTCCGGCCCCAGCGAGCGACCATCGGCTCTTCTCGAAGTTGGCTCTACTCGATTGGACTGTTTGTCCCAAGCAGATGTACCACATAGATGGCGCTAGTTTTATTGCATTTACCTCTTTTTCAGTTAGTACTAACCTTCAAAAGACAGCTGTTAAAATTTCATGATATTCTATTCATTAGTTTGTGAGTTATTGTGCTAAGAGTGACGTTACTTTTGTTATTTTCAAAACAATGAATCAAAAACAATTTCGTGTTTTAATTTTACACTGCTTCTTGATGGGAAAAAATACCGTTCAAGCGAAGCAATGGCTTGAAAAGTGTTATACGGACTCCGCTCCATCTGAAACAACAATAATACGTTGGTTTGCTGACTTCAAACGTGGTCGTAGAGACACCGATGAGGCAGAACGCAGTGGACGTCCAAATGAGGCGGTAACACCAGAAAACATCAAAAAAAATCTACGAAATCGTTTTGAATGATCGAAAAGTGAAGTTACGTGAGTTAACTGACATCGTAAATATATTATATCAAAATAACGTGTTGGCTTTATATTACCTGAGCATTTGATATGAGAAAGCTCGCCGGTAAAAAATTTCGCACGAATGAATAGGTTATTGCTGAAACTGAGGCTTATTTTGAGACAAAAGATAAATCGTTCTAGGAAAGTGGTATTGAAATGTTAGAGCGGCGCTGGAATGATTGTGTTGCTCTTGATGGAGATTACGTTGATGAATAAAGCTTATTTTAAACAAAAAAAAAACGTGTTTTCTTTGTTAGGCCCGGGACTTTCCAGCCAATTGTTATAGGTACCATTTTTGAGTGAGCCAAATCTTCTAAGTAAGTATAATTTAAGTATTATAATCAGTATGAGAAGCATTAAGAGAGGCCAACATCCAGCAGTGGAGAGACACAGGTTGATGATAATAATAATATAATAATTATTATTATCGTTTATTCGCTGAATATAGGTTACAATGGTTTTACAATAGATATTTCTCGCTACATGGTGATGATGATGATAAAAAAGTTGGCAACATTGTTTCTATAAGAGGCATTTCGAGCTGTCAGTTTGCTCCGTTTAATTTGCTATTCGAATATAATTACGTACTGTTGTCATAACTACTGTATCATCTCATGAAATTCATTGCCATGTCATGGGAATGTTTACAAAGAACATACTCACCTACGTTTGGCTTGTGCCGGTATTAAATTTGTATTTACAGTTCGCTGTAGGCAATGTGAGGATTTGTTTGTTTTTAACAGGGGCTTAACGTATAGCGAAATCTGCACAGAAATTCTAAAAGTTATAACTTTATACAAATCTAACCTGTGTATAGTAGGATTAATGGTTTGTTAAAAAAATTTGAACGGAGATCCCTTAGAATCCCTAACTCACTTGACTTAACTTCTTTTGTAAGGGGCTTGCTACCCAGATTGAGTACTCAGTTTATGACTGCGTTAAGTAATTTTCCCAACTACTAAATTAATTAATAAATTAAGTGGATACATAAAATAATGGTGTAAACAAGCAAAATTTTACCAAATTTGCTTTTGTAGGGAATAAGGGATTTGAGAGCCTCTCATTTTGTCCCCTTTCATTCTAATGATTTTACTTGTATTTTTTATAGCCGACGGTATCGTCGTGTGAACACTAGCCTGCATGTTGTCCTTTCGGTTGAGTTGTTAAAGCGTCACAGAGTAACAAACAAGAAAACAAATGTTTCTTTATTATGAAAAGTACTCTCTCACTTGGTTTACAATGTGTATTATATTTCGTAGCAACAAAACAGGACAGGAAGACAAATTAATCCAGAATTTGTACTCCGCAACACAACACCACTTGTATGCACCGCAAGAAACAACTGTAAAGTAATTAGAATTGCGTTTCATTGCAGTTGTGGACTCATTTTGAATGTTAATTAGGGAATTAGTTATTTGAATGGTCTTAGAATTTGTTAGGAAGTATTATACAATATGTTTTTATTATCTTTAACGAATACACAAACACTTAAATTGTTCAGCATGAGTAAAAGAGAATGCTCAATATGGAGGAAAAATCCACCTTAGTCAAAGTCTATGAAAGTATATATATAGATACACTATATAATTTTTATATAGTCTATAAAATCTAGTGAGTCTATAAAAATTCTTAATCGTTGACCGCGTTAAAAATTTTGGACGAGAAGATTTCTCGGACCCTTTTCCGAACGCCTCCAGTCGAATCCGAGCTGGATACGACGATTGACCTCCTTCTCCAAGTTTGCTGTACCTATTTCGATTGTTTATCCCAAATATATGTACTCGTCAACAACTTCAAGAGTTGAATTGCCAACTGTTACTGGGGTGGGAACAACATGGACATTACACACAACTTTCAGGCCCACTGTTTGAGAAAAACGGTTGAGGTCATTGATCGTGTTGAGTTCTCTTATTGACTTCGCCAGGACAACAATATCGTCGGCAAACCGAAGGTGAATTATGTACTGTTAATGTTGATGCCAAGAGCTTAAATGCATCTTCCAATTTCCAATGCAGTGAACAATTTTGGAGAGAGTAAACCTCCTCGTAATGGAGGTGACTGTATGCTTGCTCCTGTACTCGAACGGGAATGGTGGCTTTATTGTACAGACTTCAACACTTCGATATATCAATGGTCAATGCGACATCGCTGCAGAGCTTCGAGTACTGTCCTGCCCATGTTTACTTTGATGATATACGTATTACTCAGATGAATTTAATTTTGACTCAAATCAGTTGTAATCAATCTGTTGCTATTTTTACTGTCTTATCAAAAAGTTCAATTAAGGAATTAAAAGTTACTCTAGGTAGGTTTTATTTTTTGATTTTTAATATTTATTTATTTTATTGACATTTTATTACTTTTATTGACAAGTAGATGGTTCACTTCACAAAAATGTGAGAGTGGATTGGAAAAATTCATAACCAAAATGCGTGGCATTTGAGCAGTGTTATTTAAATCGACATGCATACCATTTGTAAAGCAATTACCCACAGAATGGATTTAATCGAACAATTCCTGAATAATCTCGTATTTCGTTGAATATTCAAATTAGGTACTGGCATTATTAAATTCTGCGGAAAACTCATTTACATAGTTCTCGATCGAGTTTTAATTTGTGTCTGTTTGGTGCCATTTTTAATATGAACCCCCTCTCTAATTATGCCGTAGATTTGAAATCAATCAAAAGCAGTCGTCATATTGTCTTTATTGACGTCATATTAACAGACAAAGCTACTTCAATTATACTATACGAGTAATAGTATAAATTGAAGTAGCTTTCCGCGTCTGTCTATATGGCCGCTAACTTTTGATGCTAACGGATTTTGATGCCGTTTTCACCATCAGTTAGATAATCTTTCAAGGATTTATATATATATAAAGCCTAATTAAGTTTTTCCTTGGAGAAGCCAGAAGCAGACCGCTAGTAAGTATATACCTACTAATATGAATGTTACTATTACTATACCTACTAATAAGTTTGCAATGAATAAACACAAAAACTATTGGACTGATTTTAAAATTCTTTCACCTATAGAAAGCTACATTACCAGCGAGTAACATAAGCTATATTTTATAAAAACTTGCGCGGATGAAGTCGCTTGCAACATCTAGTAATTTATAAAACAAAACCTAATGAACGCTAGTAAAACCATAAGAGCATTTATATTCCCTTTTACTTATGGTTCCCTTATCCTCTATGAAACAAAAACACAAAGCGTAGATAATAAAGAAAATACCAGTAAGTAAGAAAATATGTAGACGTGCGTATCAGAGGGAACCTTTTTGCTCAAATAGAAAACCACACAGCTTATTAAAACATCAGTGAAGATACTTCTGAAGCAAATTTTAATTATACACGTCAGTCAATGTTCCGTTTAATAATAGAATAAATTATTCTAATATTTTCCACTAATTAATTCTGACGATTAAAACCCCATTTTGATCCCTTTGTAATTACTTTTTATTGTCTGTTTTGGTTCTTTATTTTTAGTTGTGAGTGTATCAAATCATACACACACAACTAAATATAAAGAATCAAATTCTCTACATTAATCGCGTGTTAGCGAAATTATAGTAATTCAATAATGACCGTGGAAGACGACAATGACTGCCTTTTATCATTTTGATTTGACAAATTGAAAACAAAAGTGATAAAACAAGCAAAAAAAGTAAAACAAGCGTGATTTGAAACAAGCAAATTCGAGCTTTTTTTAATGTTTCTTTCCAATTACGTTTTATACCATACGATATTAAAATTCTCTTTAATATAAAGTTTTATTCATGTACCATTATTAATTTGCAAGAGACAAAGGATTTTGTCATTGACCCGTATTATTTGACCGCGAGTAAATTTTGAGATAAATACTCTACAAATTTAAATATTGAAGTAGAAATACGGCTAGAGCCAGCTCTAGTGTGCAGCCTATACTCGTATTTTCGATGTAAGCAATCTAATAGGTCAAGTGGCTTGAAAGTTTCAATTCGTTGAGGCATTGCATGGAACTAACCCGGCTCGTACTTGGCAGCCACACGTTTCATACACTGCCTGCATATTTATGGGTTAATCAAGGCAAGCAGCTGTTGCTTACCCCTATACTCTACCGCACGTAGGTACCAACTTGTTATATTTTTCAACAATAATTCTTTTAAGAATTCAAACTGAATGTTTAATGCAATCGGCAGCAATCAATTTTTTATTTAAATTTCCTTATTAGTTTTCAATATTGCTTTAATGTTATGAGCATTGATACATGGAATGTTGTCTTACATTAACACAAGTTCTGTGTATCAATATAAGGTCTCTGCTCGTAGAAATAAAAAAATAAATCACACTAATAATATTAAGAAAATAATACAAATATTAAGTATTATTATTTTAAATAAATAAGACTCAAAACAATAATAATAATAAGTTATTTGAAATATTCTCTGAGATTACTGAGGTATGTCGTCTTTCGTCTTCATCTGTGGCTATTAATCATGAAAAACAGCATGAAATGCGGTATACATTTAAATTCAACATTCTAAATAATATCGGGCTTAAATTAAATGGGTGTAGTATCTGAGGATTCAAACATTCATATAGACTCGTCTCCCAAGTTTGATGTGCCTAATGAGTTTCGGGAGATAACTTCATTAAGAGCAAAGTTAAAAACTTTCCTGCTACTAATCTCCTAGATTAGTGAACTTGCTGAAAAACATGTTTTTATATTCACTTATTTACTTTTACCTATTCAAGCATTAACGCAGCTTTTTAAATGTTTAGACCCCATATGGAATGCTGTTCTCACCTCTGGAATGGCTCGCCTAAATACCAGATAGATACATTTGACACCTTGCAGAATGGAATTGTTCGAATTGTTGACGATCAAATTCTCACACACGAACGATTAGAACCACTTAGTTTAAGAAGAGATGTAGCCTCTCCTTGTGTGTTCTACCGGCTGTATATAGGTATCTATCTGTAGTGCTTCGGGGATGTTTGCAATGATGAGCACTGATTGTTTCTATGCTAACATGCGTAAAAAATGTGCATCACTTGTTAGGCGGATGCTAACAAAGTTATATCAATGATGATGATCTCTGATAGGCTAGATTGTTTATATTATCCGACATTGTTGTAATAGACATGTTGATGGTAGTTTTTGGGGATTTACTTGTTATTATTTTTTCTTTTCTTTCATCTTGTATTATATCTTATTAATATAGTTAGTATATAATAGATATATATGTACAAAAAGGTTTTTTTTTATTTAATTAGGAACTTTCTAGACAAATATTAATAACTAATGTATAAAAATGTAAAATATGGGTCCAGTTGCCTGAAAATAAATGAATTTTAATTTAATCAATTTAATAGGTGAATGCTCCGATAAGTTGTTCCAATTAATGACTACCTCAAGCTTTTACCATCGTACTGCGCGCCATAGATATGAAGTTCATCCGCATTACATGGATAAGTTGCCGCCGATGAAACTTTATCTCGCGGACGAGAGAACTAGTCTTTTTTCAAATTTAATTTCATTTATGTGTGGTTAACGTAGTGTTCTGTACATCCCAAGAGCTTAATTCTTGGTTCTTTATAAGTTTTGTAACTACCCTCATAGCGCTCACTGCCAGACCAATGTGTAATTAAGGAAGCCACAATACGAATTAGTTGTAGCCTACTCATTACTCAAGGTGGCATATAAAGTTATTAAAACATTTGATATTTATATCTACTTTGTTCTAGGACAATAATGTGTGTCTCAATATAATTAAAGGGCTTTTAATGTTTTTACAGCGTTTATAAATAAATAATCTATAAAAAAACTTTACCTTCACGCGGACGACCAAAAGCTAGTTTTAACTGAACTTTATCTCTCACTATAATATTGAAACAGAAAATATAACACTGTCTTTTTATTGTTATTGCTATCAAAACAAATGAATAAAGAACCCAATAATACACACCCTAAAATATTACACATATGTGTAAATTCAAATTCATATCAATTTAAATTAATATAAAGCAATATATAATTTTAACAATAAAATTCAATGAATAATTAAATAAAAAATAATATAAAATATTGTATGTGAATACAAATACATTAGTTCAACCAACATGACGACTCTTATACAGGAGTCTCTACAGGATCATATTATTGATCTTTGAAACGGATTGTGAGTCACGATTTACTATATTGTAAACTTAGAACGACCTGCTTTATATCAACGTGGTTAATGTCTCCAAATTACAGGCAATGTAAAACAGAAGTAGGACTCGGGAAATTTGTGCCAGCACTGTTTGGTGCTTCAACTTAATTTGGATTTCTAACGGTGTACACGAAACGACGCTTACTTAGGTGTCGGACGAATATTTCGTGAGGCTTGAATTTACTTGGATTTTGTTTAGGAAAATTATTTGATTGTTATCACTTTTAGACAAAAGGTAACAATTGTTGGAGTAACAATTTTTGACGTGAATAATGGGAAACAATTCAGAAAACTGATGAGCTACCTAAATTTATCTAAATTTACTTCAAGGAAAATGCCCAAAATGTATTGAGATTATGGTTATTGTTTCACCTATTGCAAACGCCAAAACTTTTTATCAAATCTGATTTCGGTCGCATATAAAATATATGAACTACACAGAGTGCCTTAAAATATTCAAGCTGTATTTTGAACATAGAGGTCAACTAATGCTGCTTCTTCACGCTAATAAATAAGTACCATGAAGAATGTTGCCAGTAACATTTTATTTAAAGTTGGCTAATACTAAAAAGGTTGCACATAAAATAAAACCATAGTCACCAGAGTGATCTTCCAATGCGGCCGTATCACGAGACAGGCGATGCAGTGGGTGGGACACTTAATTTACGGCCACCAACAACTCTCTCGGTACTTAATTTATGAGGAGAAACTTTCTTCACGCGTAAATAACAGTGTTCAAATGAATTAACAGATCCGTTAGTGGCTTTGTTGGGTTGTTCTGACTTTCAAACGGATAGAGCTAAACTTTAAACTTACACTCGACTTAGAACTTAATATTGAGTTGGGTGGGGAGTTATTAATAACTTTTCACTTTTCTTTCGAAGTGAATAAGTTTTAGACTAATTAATTGATGCTATTAATTGTGAAATATGGTTTAAAGATGAACAATTATTCTGTTTTTTACAAAAAGCTACGCGGTCGTCACGTGGCATTGCGTCGACACGTGACGACCGCGCTGCTTTTTGATTTCCTATTACATATACTTATCCAATTTTATTCGGTACAGATTATAATTTTAAGAAAAAAAGAGAACATTTTGACGAGCCCGTTAGATGAGTGGTTAGGGTGCTTGCCTTATCGCTCTGTTATGTGGTTCCCGGGTTCGAGTGTCGGCTAGGCGGAGACCAATTTGGTACACTCTTATAAATTGTAAAATATCAATTGTAAACAAATTGTATATTGTAAATATTTTTTCATAACCGAATAAACATTTTTTCTTTCTTCTTTCTAAAAACTTTCTAAACTTTCTAAAAATAAACTTTCTTTCTTTCTTTCTTTATACAATTATCACCAATGGAAAGCGCGATGAACGAGCAGTTTGTTTATAAAATTTTCTAAATAAAATAAGATATTTTGTCCATTGCCGGGGGCGGGCACGGTTTTCATATTAAAATAAATATTCTAAAAGCCGTTTTGTTACTGTTAAAACCTTTTTGTTTAAAATAGAGTTTGGGATTTTTTTCACACGTTCACATCGAATTTTTGGTGCAACCTTTCGTTAGCCGCTGGATTGTAAGTACAAGGTGTACAAATTGATTTGTTTAATAAAAAATATTTCATGTACAGACACGATTCGTTTACGGTTTAAATTCAATAGCTGTTGCACGCGACTTCGTCCGCGTAATGATATTAGTATACCTAGATGACTCGTGTTATATCGCGATCAGCTACTTGGTAATTTGATGTATTACATTCCTACATATTCTTTTATTAATTGAAGGACTTTACATTATTTTAAAACGCAAAGTTTCTAGTTTCTTAAAAACCTTCCTAGCCATATAAGTGTTGAAACTTTTTGTGAGAAGCGCCAACTCGCTAAAACACTTTGGAATATTGCCAACAAAGTAGATAATAATCTACCATCTGCCTATTTACTGTGGGAAAATATTTTTCCATTATTATTTATATAGAACATACGTATAATAATTAATATCATTATTCCAACGATATAGTTCTAAGCTTTTCTTATGACCACACAACAAGCACTTCAACCAGACTAAGGCCAACTCATCGCAATTTATAAAACCTCCTAATTTACAATAAATAAACAAAAAGATTCCTAATTGCTTACTACATAATTCCAGTAACTTCATTATAATTTTGGATGCAGATTTTATAAGAAAGAAATGTCATGAAATCTTATAGACATTCTTTCCAATTAGCGACCCGTTCCCGGCTTCGCACAGGTGCAATTTAGGACTTTTTCCTGTACCAATACACATAAAAAACTAAAGGGAAGACGATTCGCGACCACACACGCGGTAAAGTCCACTTCAAAAATGCTTCGTATCCGACGGTGATTACTTTTAAGAGAACAATACTTATAAATAAATGACTATTTTATTTTAATATACACAATTTCTTATATCTTCATTTGGCAATTTAGATTCATTAAAAAAAAAGAAACAATTAAGACGAAATTCAGGGACAGGCCTAATTATTTCTGTATTGTCGCTACGCACTCATTTAATTAAGGCGGTACGTGTTCAGACTAATTCTCCGGAACCACGATACAATCTATGGTATACTAATATAATGAAGCTGCAGAGTTTTTTTTTGTTTGTTTGTACGCGCTAATCTCTGGAACTATCAGTCTAATTTTATTCCAACTCTTGTGGAATGTTATAAGGTTATTAATTAATAAAATTATTCTACCACCAATTAAACCGTAATTTTGTCTGCCGCCGAAATATACAAATAGCTTTTTCTTCTGAAAACTGACTTGGTGTTATCATGTTGCATCTAATCCTAATTAATATAATAAATGCGAAAGTTTTTTTTCTTTGGATATTTGGATGTTTGTTACTCAATCACGCAAAAACGGCCGAACGGATTTGGATAAAATTTGGCACGCAGATAGTTTATTACCTGGATTAACATATAGGATACTTTTAATCCTGGAAAAAATGTTAGGTTCTAATGTTAGGTCTAAAAATAGAAAACCGTCGTCATGTGATAAAGATATGAGGCGTTATATTAATCATGTATTTTCTCAGGTGACACCAGCTAATAGCTCATATTAATACGTTTGGCTTGATCAAGCCGACTTGAAGACTTGAAAGTCTTTTCGCATGAAAAGTCATACATTGTTGGCATTGAAAATATTTTTGTATGTACCTAATACGGTGATCTTCTATCTATCAAAAGGACTGTCCGTTGTACAGTTATACAGTTAGTATTTGAATATTGAGCTAATTTTATAATATGGACTTACAAATAAATAAAACAAAATAAATGTTAAATATTTAATGCATTATATATTTTTAGTGTTATTGACTATTTTCATACAGGTTGCATACAGCATATGGGTAGTGTAGTTAATACTTAATGTCACTTAAAATTGAAATCTTCATAATGGCTATAAACATATATATTATATAAGACAATTTTTGTTAAAATAAATAAACCTTCCGGAATGGAAATGTGATGAAACAGTTCAGTGCAAAAAATAACACATATATTCAGTCTTATAAAATGAGTAAAATACATCGATGTATTTTTAAATCTAGCGAAATTTTGTAAATTAAATAATTATCGCTTAATAAGAGTTTATTACTAAAAATTCTGAACCTTAATAATTGTCGTAATATAAAACGAACGTTTACATATATTAAAAATAAATGGAATCAATTTAATTTGATCATAATTTTACATTTCCTGAATTATTTAATTTTCAATTTAGAGAATATATGAAAATAATTGATTGCAAAAGGAAAAAGTTGATGTAAAGATTGAAATCAAAGATGTACCAATACAGTTTAAATAGTGGCGCTTAATGAACAAAATAAATTGAACTCATGCCGAGTGTAAATTGTATTAAGTAGATGCTCTGTTTAACCTGGTTATTAAGTCTTTCGATTTTTTTTTTATTTCCTACTGTAACTGAAGTGCAATATGTCGCAGTATAATAAAAAAAACGGAGCCCTACAAAATGAGGAGTTGAGAAAGTCACACATAGCGGAATCATTTATAATAAATGTAAATAATTATTCTGACGATGATGATTCAGATTCCGATGACGACTTTTAATTGATAATTTGTAAATACATAAAATATTTTATAATAGTTTAAATTTCTGTAAAGTTGTCGATAACATTATCGACACGAACGCTGTTAATCACTACACGTTTCCATAAGGCCTATAAGTGTAAGGGAGAGCGATTGTACTCCGCTCTACTCACACGTTTTATTGCCGCGCCTGCAGCGAGACTTTGTCCCTATTATAACAACGAATTTCGTAATCATCCGAGGTATTTTCAGGATCTTTGTAAAAATCCGACCAGTTTTAGGTAAGTCGCGAATAAACGCTCAAGTGTCATAAGTCTTGAGCGCTTGAACGCTTACTGACCTATGCGCTGATTGACCAACCAGAACAGAGATGCTATACATCATTGACCAATCAGCGTTTAATTTTCTAATCGGCCTAAACGAATTGGGATTTTTGCAAAGATCCTCAAAGTACCTCGGATGATTACAAAATTCGTTGTTAGTTCCTATTATACGGTCTTTTGCAATCGTGCTGGGATTTTTGCGAAAATCCGTTTTTTCCGATTATACTGCGACATATACAAGCTTGCGTCCACTTAAAGTTTGATTTTGAAATACATATGTAGATTAAGGATATCCTTAGTTTAAATCTTCAACTTAAAATAAACAAATTTGTGAAAAGTTCCATGGATTTACTGATTTAACATAACTAAAATAAAAAGCCAAGATAAATGCATGAGTTAATCACAACCTTATTTTAAAAATAAATTAATAATTAAAAAATATATCTTTAAGGCTCGGGCTGACTGAAAATGTGGCAGGTTCGCTTGGACAGTAGTGATACTGTGTACCCCAAGCCTTAAGTTACAAATAAATGAGTTAAGTAACTGTGTTCGAACTGAGTGATTCTTTTTATAAATCTTAAGTACTTCGCCTCTATATTGCAAATGGTCACTCCACTATAATTAAGAAAAACAATAACGTCGATTTAAAAAATATATATAAAATACATTTATTTTTCTATCCAAAAAAGGATATAGTAAAGACGAACAGGATTTCAGTAAAAGGGTCAAAACTGAGGGAGTAAATACATATATTCAGCTTAAAACAACTTCCGAAGCTGAACTGAAGGAAGCATCTTCATACAAAACCGTTTGTTTTTTTTTTTTCTATGGACAAAAGCTGAATTGAGCTGAAAAAATGTAGTTACTCCCTGAAACACTACACAGATAATTTTGTCATTCGTCATATCAAGAAAAATGACGGTCGGTGGACTTACTATGCTATGTATGTGTGCGTGCGTTCTCGCAGACGAGCAGACTTATTTTGGGTCAACAAATAGTGTTAATCGATATAAGTCCTTTTTTTTTATGCGAACTTGTTTCTGTCGAAATTTTATTGCACCTTTTACTTTTTAACTGTGGCAATGAATAAAAAATATACAATAAAAAAAATATTAAATCCTCACAAGTGCCAGTATATGTGAAATACGGTTTTACGCCTTGTAAATTGTAATATTAATCAGCTTACATTCTCTTCAATATCAGATCCACATTTAATATTGCTACGAAAGTAATACAATAAATAATCACTTACTACTTAACTATAACTACTAGTCGATAAGTCAATAAGTCAATCTAACTAATTAGCCGTAAGGGTGCCCTTACACTGTACGACTCAAAGAAACTTTCACCGCAATATTACTTTGCGAATATAAATTATTTTTATTTTGCAATATTACTGTGGTAACTTTCTGGTAAAAAAACTTTAATGTTTCAAATAAATTTGTAATGAGCATACATTTATCAATTGCAAAGTTTAATTCAAATAATAATAAACTTAGTAATAAAGAGTTATTTTTTGTAAATTTGGAAATGTTATTCTCTGGAATAAATCATGTTAGAAATTAGAATGAAGCCGCAGGATAAAGGGCGATTTTCTTTTTTAATAAATCATCTGAGTAAAGTCACAGAGTTTCCTTCAGGCGCGTAGTGTAAGGACAGCATAAGTGTTCTACAGACAAAGATAATTAATTGTGTTTGTTGTTTGAAACAATAAATAATAACTCAGTTGTCTAATCCAGTTACAAGAAGGCCAAATGATATCTACTAACTATTGATCAAGTCTGAGCATGTTGGTCAGACATAAGACAGTAACAAAGAAACTTCTACTAGTTAATCAAGACAAATTGAATCTTAAAAACAATTTCGTTCCCTCGAGGTGAATTTTGTTAACACTAATTGTACAAAAATATATTCTGTACACATTAATTCATCCATTCTATGGACGTCCACACAAAACTTCAACAAAAAAAAAAACAAATTTTAAATTCACACGTCCTCTTAAATAAATTCGCAAATATACCATTATTTACATAAATATATAATATAATTTTGTACTGTCCGTAAGCACGTATGATGAATAAATTTCATATCACAATTTAGAAGTTCGTTGAAAACGCCAATGTTTCAAGAACAGGGATATTTTTCTGTAGTAGAAATTTTACGTTTTACAGAACGCGTTTGGCTAACTGAACTGCCGCATTATTGCGTATTTTATTTTGTCTAATCGTCATTTGAAATCGTAATTAGTTAAGCATATTGAGCATGGTGAATAATCTTATTGAACATTCAAAATTTGTTATATAAAACAAAGAAGAGTATTGTTAGCAATACTATTGAATCGGTTTGGCTTCAGTGATGCTGGCAACACTGACAAGTACTACAAGGATAATTCGGCACTTTGATGAAAAGTAACCAGTTAAAAAATGTCCTTTCTTTTAGGGAATTGGCTCACAATTCACTTATTTAATGGAAGGTAATTCTATAATCTGGGCACTATTATTCTGTCGTACAAAACTCCTTCACCTTTAGCATCACATTTGATACCAAATCTTTTATAATTTTTGGTACGCACAATTAACAGCAAACCTAACATTATCTGTATGTCATTATGTGACGTTTTCCAAGATGGCGGCGTTATTTTCGATTTTTGCCGCATGCCAAAAGATTCTTATAGCACTATAGTTTGTTTTTAGATATAGTCATGTAGTTATCATTTTCCAGATTCAGATTTAGATTTAGTAACAGATTTCGATTAAACAAAATATAATAGTTTCTTAATAATTTCATAGTAACTATGCAGTTAAGAAGTCCTTTAATTTCACACGTATTGCCGAGATGGCCCATTTTTTCTTGAATGTGTCAAAGTCTCATCATTGCTAGCTGTGTTTCCACAGTTATTGTTGTGAAGAAACGACATTTCAACTCCGCCATCGCCACTCTAAAAGAAAAATAGAATGAAAATATGTTCTAGTGGGCAACACTAATCATTAATATCAATTTAGTAGGTTAGGCATAAAGATAGATTCCTATTACTTTCTTTTGTATTATTAGTACGAATATATCATAAGTAAGTATATAAGTTTGTTTAGCGCAGTAGTGGCAGAGCATTGGCGGGGCACCGAAGTCGTGTCATAACGTTCCCGCGACCCCGCCCATCAACGGCAGCGCTAGAAAGTCGTTGGGTTTTAGCCGGTAGGAATCCGGCATAATCCCGCAATGTAGGGGATATACTGCCGGTTATCCAAAAGGATTTCCTAACGTTAAAAAAAGAAGTGGTAGAGCACACTGTGTTCCGCAGTCGCAAATTAGGCAGCTCGATTGGCGGCAGTAACCACCACATTACAGAAGACCATCATTAAATACCTGCAAGTACAGTGCCAGAGCTCATGCTTATCTTTATCCTAAGAAGATCGACAACGCATTTGCAACCCATGTGGCATTGCTTATGTCAATAGCTTACCTATATACCATCATTTGGACCGTCAGCTTGCCTCCCAAAGAACTAAATATTTGAAATATGTAAGTACAATATAAAAAGATAATTAATCAGTCATTGTACAAAAGTTAATGAGCCTTGAATAAATGAAGATTAAATTGTTTCTCACCTCAGCGTGCATAGGATTTGCTGTAATTGTGATTGGCACTTTAGCTGGAATATATCCGTTGGCGCCAGTACTTTCAGCTGAACCTTTTTCACCTAAAATTCAATAAACTCATATAAACATACTACTTGACATGTTACAAAGTTTAAACAACCTATTTTAAAAAATTGTAGAAAATTGTAGTACTATTCAAAACCAATGTCGGCTATTAGTAGTTTTTCAGTGGCAATAACTGGAAATAGGTACACACCGTGTGGGCGTTTGGCGCGTCTGCACAGTAGCAGCGTTACGACCAGCAGCACCAGCAGCACGGTGGCCCCGAGGGCGCCTCCCGCCGTCACCAATGCGCGCCCCCCTCCCTCGCCCTCCGCCCCCGCCCCAGCCCCCGCGCCCCCGCTCGACTCTGTGCTCGTGCTCTGATTGGTCGACGCCATGCGGTGAGTCTTCGCTTTCTGTTACGGAAAAACACTATTACGAAGGATTCGGTTTTTTAGATATTTCTAGGCCTAATACGGGATTTAGGTTAAGGGAGTTACTATATTTATGTAGTAGAAAAAAAAAAACAGGTTTTGTATGTATAAAGGTGCCCGCGACTTCGTCCACGTTGAACGATGAAAGGTATCCTATGTCCTTTCTGGTGTCAACGTGTCAACAGACAACGTGTATGCAAAATTTCATGGTAATCGGTTCAGTAGTTTTTGCGTGAAAGAGTTACAAACATCCATACATCCGAACATACTTTCGCATTTATAATATTAGTAAAAGTACGGATGTGTTTTCTGATATTTTTTTAAATAAATGTAATTTTATCAGGAACAAAAGATACAGTACTCTTCAACTAGTAATGCAGGGGAAAATACAGTGAAAGCTTAGCAGAGGCAGAAGAAAGACATCCTGGTTGAGAAATTTAAATTCCTCAACCTGTCTTTCTTGCAGTAACTTCCAAAGTTAAGGTAGCCATAATGGTCGCCAACTGTTGTAGAGAAGAGGCACGTTACGAGTAAGACGAAGAATAATATCGATCACTGACCATTTTACCAGACAATTCGGAAGGCGCTTGCGCGGTGTACGCCTGCGCTTTGAGTTCGTACGCTGTGTCTGGTACGAGATGCGCCAACAGGACGGAGCGAGCTACGCTTCCACCGGGAGCTGTCACCTTCTCGTATTCCCCGGCTGAAGACACCGCGCGGTAGTATACATAGAAGCCCTCCGCCTCTACGCCACCGCCACTCGACCACTGCACCATTTCAATTATTTACTTCTATATTTTGTGGACGTCAAAATCAGTCCAGTACGTTGCACATATTGTATTAGAAATATTAGAATATATAAATTATGGACATTAATCAATAATTATTTTACTGTATGTACCATGTGTGCGCTACGACCACTTGAATCCATTGGCTATTAATTCATTGATGCGATAATTTGTTGTTGTTTAAAAATAAAATCGCAAATAAACTGTTCCCAAATAAATCCCTAATTCATTAAAAACTCGACCACAAGCAAATAATTTATAACTGAAAGCCGAGTTTGCAAATAATTCGTTGCAAATAATTTCATGATTTCCTCCTGTCAACAACCATTTCACCGACCATGCATCCCCAAAATCTTTTGCATTTATAATAATATATATTAGTAGGATATGTATAGATATAAAATATACATATTTACTATAATATATACCTACTTATATAAAATTTTAAATATACATAGTTTATTTATAATAGATATAAAAGTGCTCTTACAGTCCAATTAAGTCGTATACTATGTGGAGATAGGGCTTCAGCGTTGACAAGAACCGGAGGTTTTGGACTTTGAAAACCGCCGCGTTGCAAATAAAATTTATTACTTATTCGCCCCAACTTGTTGTCTTGATTCGAATAAACTGCTGCTATGCGAAACCTGTAATATAAGAATATTTTAAAAGCGTTAAGATAACATTTAAAAATTAAAACTTCTTTGGCGATCAAATAAGCCGTATCTAGGAATGCAGAAACGTTACAAGAAACATTAGATACAAGAAGCTTTACGTGGTCGTTACACTAAAACGTCACACAAAATTCTAACTTCGAAATTTTCTCTCATTGCGTGCAAAGAAGTGTCACTTTAAAAATCATGATCGTATTGAAAATGTTAACTTACTTGTAATATCTGTCTGGTATCAAACCGTCTACGTAATAGGAATGTATGTGTGGAGGTATATCGTGCGTAGCGGTGTGCCATGATGCATTATTTGAGTCTGTGGCCTCTTTATATTGTACCTAAAAACAAAATTAAGTTATTAATTACTCTTACAATACTTTTTTATAATATTACAATAGTGCCTTAAAGAATGATACAAACTATAGACAGATTCATTAGAATTAGAGGTCGCCCAGTAATCGAAATTTGACCATAATCAAAAGAGTGGGTATACGTATTACATACAGTATGTATGTAATACGTATACCCACTCTTTTGATGTGTGCGTCTGTTTCGAAAGAAATAAGGAAATACGAGTAGTAGAATGTTAGGTTAAAAATCTTTAACTAATAACGAATACATTAGGTCAAATGTCATGAAACACCCCTTGTTCGTGATTTGGGTTCACGAACAAGGGGTGCCGGAAACTCATGTTCTAAATCCATTGGTATCAAGCCCCAAGTGACTGTATGTCAGTCTGTGTACTGCCCATTCTAATAAAAATTGCGCATACATATATTCACCTTAAAGAACTGTATAGGTAAACCGTGATTGGCGTTTGACCAGGAGACCATAACACTTTCGTTGGACATTCGTGTCACGTTTGGCCGCGACGGTGGCACCATCACACCTGCAAACCAACACCTGCATTGTCATCTTCAAATTAGTTGGGAGATTCTAAACTTGTAAAATTAACCGCATCGTCGGTCGTTACCAAGTTGTTAAACTTCCATTTTCCGGTATAGACTCCGCAGCCTAACTTATTGAAAGCCGCACACTATTTTGTACATTACTTGCGTGTTACTTGTTGCAGTCAATGGAACGCGGAAACTTTCCACTGAACACAGAGAGCTTTGGAAATGTCGTTTAAGTAACCGATAAAATACTTTCACGAACTTTTGACGTCGTCCACACAAAGTACTTTGGGCCATAAAATTGGCTAGCTATTTCCAATCAATAATTTTAAATAAAAATCCTATCCGCTAAATATATAACTAGCTGTTGCACGTGAATTTGTCCGCGTAACTTTATAAAATATACCTAGCCTATTTTGCGGCGCTGATAATGTAGTAGCCCGAAAGATGATAGATATTTCCGGGTAGGTATTTGAGGCAAGCTGAAAACTTGTTATATTACTCTTCTATAATACCCTAACACAGAACTACAGACCTGGTTGGGGAGTAGAGGGTTTAAATCAACCCTTATATTTTCAAAGTTGCATTATTTTTGCAAAAAATGTCCTTGAGGCAATCTGAAATTTTTATACTTAGAAATTGAATATTTAAAGCGTAAAAAAAATAAGCCAGATTATTTAGTCGGGTTTTTTACTTTGCCAGGTACATTATTCCAGAGAAAGATCGATTACGTATATTAATAATCCCCGATTTCCATAAGGGAGTAGCTACCATAAAGGATGTCCTCAGTTGTATTGTTATCCAAGGAAACTTTTTACTCTGTGTCTATGAAAAAGTTAACTGTAATTTTTTTACCTTTATGTTTTCTGGGATTTTTTCTATTGTGTCGCTTCGGCGATTGAGTATACACTTTTGCGGCAGGTGGATATTCCTAAAACGTATCCATTAAATTGTTAAATTAAGTTCAGTCAGATCGTTAATCAGAGTGGATCTGTATACTCTCTCACAAACGCTGACGGCGCTTTCCAGCCCATATTAACCACGAAAATAGAAACAGTTTCGATTTAATGCAAGAATTTAATTTAAAGTGTGGAATTAAAAAGAGTTGAGTTTATTTATTTTGCCAAACTATGTAGCCCCGCAAACTGCTAATGCGCCTGGCCGCCATTTTGGTGACGTAATCTTGTGACACACTCAGTACCGTTACGTACGTGTTGTTAATGTTGATTAAGTAACGTGGTTTTTAATGTGACAAGGTTCCTGCGCATTGGCAATTTGCGGGGATTATACATATCAATAAGAAAAGAAAAATTACACTTTATCTGTGAAATAAGTTCGGCAGGTGAATATTTTTCAAATAAACGGGTTGATGCCAACTTTTTTTCTATTCTTTAGCAGTTGGTTATATTGATTTTTTTTTTTGCAAATTAAAAATAAGTAAATATTTCATACCTGATCGGAAATCTGAACTGGTACAACAGTAAGTATAGCAGCGTCGTAAATGCAACCAAGAGAATTGCATGCGAAACACTGCACTATGCCCGCATGGCGTTTCTCCACCCGCTCGATGTAAAGATCTGAGCCTAACAGAGAAATTAAATATAAATAAACTTAACTTTGTATTAAAAATATATAGTAAATATAATAGTGAATTAACTATATATTCGAATATAATTATTTAGGTGGTCAACAGCTAAAAACTAACAAAAATCAGAAATGAAAAAATTATACTTTTATATTTATATTAGCTTTTGCTTGCGACTTCGTCCTAATTCTAAGGCGTGGAAACATTTATTCAATTTTTATTGCTCATTTATTTTTCTAAAGCGTTGAATTTTTGTTTTAGATAATCCCTTGCTTTTTCTCTGGATGAAAGGTGATCCTGTGTTCTTTTCTGTACTACTGATAACGACAATGCAAAACTTAATGGTCATCAGTAAGAGTAGTTGAGACATGAAAGTGTCACAAACGTAATAACGTATACTCTATATCTTAAAATTTATATGATTTTTGTTACCTATTGATCTCACACCCTTTCCACTTTTCAACGGTTCTGCATTCAACAACCAATGTATAGTGGGAGTGGGCTGTCCGAGCGGAGTTCCGCAAGCAATATGCGCTTTTCCCATCTCGCTAGCGTTCACGCTGGCTGCAGAACCTTCCCAGATGGGTGGCTCAAGAGCTATCACCTTCCATGACCGACGGATTCCATTTGCCGAACAAGAATATACACCCTGCAACAGAACATATACCTATAGTAAATCCAAAGAGACAACGTAAACAATGTAAACAAACTCGGCCCTCTGTCCATTTCTCTCACACAAAGCGACCGGCGCTATCTGTTTCATGGTATATGAAGCCATCTTATATTGACAACCCTTGAAAGTTTCTTTACATTTTTTGCGTTATCTCGTTGGCCTTGCTTTACATTATCAGCGTCCTGGTATAAAATATGTTTTTTGGAGTTTACTCCTTAAGAATCGATTTTCATATATAAGCCCGGGGTATGAAATGGGGTATTTATGGGAGTAAAATCAAATGTCACATGTCACACGTTACACGTTACAGGCTACAATATGCTTCAGTACATATTAATATAATATTATACATATAATATATTATATTAATATGTTTTAATTATATTTATTAAATTATTAAATTAATTATTTATTTATTGTTCGTAAGGAGTAAACTCCAGTCGTGCGTCGGAGCTGACACTCACGTATTTTTTTTATGTTATAAGGTCGTCAGAAGGGCTAACGATCTACTTGATGGTAGGTGGCCACTGTCAACTATAATAACGTAACAGGTGCTGCAGGTGCGATGCCGACCATAGTGGGATTAAGGATAAGGGATTAAAAAAGGATAGGTAAATGGGCTCTGACATCCCTTATTCACTCACCGAAACACAACAGCGCACATGCTGTTATTTCACTGTGGTCTTCTGTAAGAGGGTGCTTAATGCGAAGTCGGGAGCTTGTCGCTAGTGTTATTATAATACACACCTCGTCTTCCTGAGTAAAATGATCGATGACAAAAGTGTTTCCATGCTGCGATAGTGTGCGTGCCTCCCGTGACCACGTAATATGTGGTGGAGGAGTGCCAACAGCACCGCACCACAACCTTAGACCAGAGTTTGGTCTGACTTGCATTGTTAGTACACCATCATCAAATTTGCCAACATAATCTTCTGATTCTAAAAACCTGATAAAAAAATAACACAGCTGAATTAGCATTTTTGTATAATCCGTTACAGCTTCAATTATCTGCTTTAAAAAAATTATGATTTTATACAATACTAGCGAGCCGCCATCGGCTTCGCACGAATTTTTTTCTGAAAATTATATAACAAAACCTACTTCCTTAAACGCTCTTTCCATTTGTGAAAATCCGTTGCGTAGTTTATCTAGCGTATATACAGAGGTACATACAGACAGCGCGAAACGACTGTTTTATACAATGTAAAGATACATATAGATTATAAATATAGAGAAAAAGAGAAATCAACACAATTCTCAATTGAAAATGTATTTTGTTCATTTTCAATCCTTATGGACTGTGAATGTGCTCGTGACATTTAAAAAAAATCAAATAGATATAATTAACTATCACAACCATATAAGGGCCTCTTTCACCAACTACAAATAAAGTGTTGACTAGTTTTATTTTTAGAAATAATTTTATGTTTTATTAAATTATGCACTCGGTTTACTGCATCCTTCGATAGGCGATTTTTTTATTATTTTCTTTTTAATGTTTAGGACTTTTACCGTACAAACAAAGGTATATCATCTTCATCATTCTCGGTTACCGGTGACTTTAAATGGCGGTTAGCCTACTTGACACATTGTGAAAGAGGCCCTGTATTAATAAATAATTGTAACGTTTAGTCAGAGTTTTATCTTCAAGACAAAAGATCGAATAATTATAAGGATTCCGTCTCTTTTGAAACCATTACGGTTTAATTACTTAGCTATAAAGCTTAATTACTTAGCTGGAACCCCTATAACTTACTGTCAGAATATTGGCCATATTTTTATGTCTTTAAAAACACAACCTCAAGTAATAAATTTTACTTACTATCTTAATAATTGAGTTATTTTTATCCTACTAATATTATAAATGTATAAGTTTGTGAGGATGGATGTCAGTTTGTTACTCTTGCACGTAAAATGTACTGAACGTATTTTGATGAAATTTCGCACACAAATAGTTTATTATTAACATATAGGATTCTTTTTATACTGGAAGAATGTTAGGTTTGCGGGATTTTAGCAGGTGTTATATTTTTCAGTTTTCAACGCGGACGCGGGCACCATTTAGTTATATATAAATATTTCTAACTGGAGGCTGATAACTTCTTTGATGTAAAAATTTACTTCGTTTTCTCAAACGTTTTACAATCTATGTATTTTATTAATAATATCCCTTTGTAAATCACGAACAAAAATTAATTGTGAGCAGAGAAAGAAACATAATTTCTTTTTCGTATCAATAAAAAAATAAGAAAATAAAAATATCCTTACACAATTACCAAACAGAAAAAAAAAACAGAAAACGATAAGGCTTTCTGTGTGCTACTATTCTTACTATACTTACTCAAAATGTACTACTCGCCTAACTAGTATAAGTACTACCTGCGTGTAATAGGATAAACCTACCTTACGCCACCGTTTCCTTCGTGTTGCACTTTTAGATAAGTTTTCTCTGGCAAATTAATAACTTGACCGCTTAGTTCATTAGCGGCAGTACAACCGTACGTGCCACTATCTTCAGTTGTAGCATTGTGAATAACTAACACTCCATGTGGAGTTTCCAATTGCTTCTTTTGTCCCTGAAGTAAAGGTTTTCATTAAAATTTTACAGTATTTTTCCACACAATTTACAAATAAATTTCTGTTATATATATAAATTAATCCATTTTCTGTTATATATTTAAATTAACAAACAATTTCTGTTAAGTATATATATAAATTAATCCATACAGACAGTGCGTGCCAGTGATGACATATGGCGCTGAAATGTGGTCTCTACGAGTAATATGGGCCTCATAAGAAAACTCAACGTCGCTCAACGAGCTATGGAGAAGGCTATGCTTTGGGTTTGTCCTATATATGATTTATAGGTTAAGTACTTTATACCTTCTCCTATCATATATGTGTATAATATGATAGGAGAAGGTATAAAATATGTATAAGTCATACTTGTATTAATAGACGAACGTAGCCAACCTTTACATTGTTTTTCGCGTTAATATTCCCATAAACTTAATTTGATAATAATGAAACCTGATTAGTAGTAAGTACCTTGCTATTTTCTTTCCACCAGGTAAGAACTGCTGGCGGTTCGGAAACAGGCTCTTTGCAATGTAGCACCACAGTGTTATGGAGGGGTGCTATGATAACTCGTTTTTCAGGACTGTTTCTTTTGAGATCTATTCTTGCGATTGACAATCGTGCTGGGATCGACGCTAAACTTACACTTCCATAAGAAACGACACACTAAAACAAAAACATTAAATTATATATGAATCAAAAATGCTTTCAAATGAAATCTTTTTGAATTAACTCATAATCTTAATGCGATTGATAAATAATTTCATATGGAGTTCATAATTGAATCAACTGTTTTCGGCTGCTCCTTTCGCATCATTAATTGAATGAGAACGAACGGATTAAATGAAGTGAGTATAACATAAATTAAATATTGATATAAAATTTTAATTTATATTATACTGGTATAGATATACATAGATACAATACCTGGTATAATGCGTTAGGTGTGTTTTCATCTATTTCCACTAATAATCTAGTAGACATTTTCTCTTTATCACTAGATCCCGATAGTTCTTTCCACTTATCTTCGGGGGCATTAGTTGGTCTCCATCGCCACGCCAACGTTTCACCGGGCACCCGTACGGCGCATTCAAAAGTAACTTTGTCGCCAACAGGCGCTGTTACCGATTCGGGAAACTTCGTGAATTCCATTTCTATTTCTGAAATATACAAATGCAACTTTGAAATTAATATAAGAAGGTAATACCTATGTTTCAATAACACGATATGAGTGACCGGACACTTTTTTTTTTCTCTTCTATATTATAAAATCCAAAGTGTGTGAGAGGACTATACTAAAAATTATAAATATATTTAAATAAGTTGGCTTTCTTTTCGCACATTTCGTACGAAATAAAATTGTGCAAGATGACTACTAAACCAAATTAGGCAGCTTATAAATTTAGTTAAATTAACTAGATTAACATCAAATCTAAATATTACCTTATTTAGATTTAAATTAGTCTATAATTTGTAATTTGCAATGCCTGCTATGCTATATCTTAACTGCTGCGTTGTTGAAGACAGAAACAAGCAAAATCGACGCTTTTTCCTGCGTAATATTGTTAACGACACTGGCGCCGTCACAATATTTATATAATATTTTTAGATGATCCTTCGAGAACTTTACTTTCTTCCTGGATGAAAGGTATCTTATCTATGTTATTTTTTTTTTTGTATAAATTAGCAACAAATTCCCATATAGTTTTCAAGTCCGGCTTAAGAAATGGATATGCCACCGTAATATACGTCGTCGAAGTTACATGGAAACTCTGGGCTAAACAGAAACTGGAGTTCGTATTACGAGTATATTTGAATATGACAAGACTGTAAGAATAGATTACTCGTATGTTTCAGTTAAAATACAATATTTTATCTATATTCACACGTCAAACTTATAATACCTCATTATTGCGTCGGGCGTCGGGGGCTTAAAAGACAATCAACGATGTATCAATAACGATTATATTACAAACATAATCGTTAATCTTTATATATAAAAGAAAGTCGTGTTACTTACACCATTTATAACTCGAGAACGGCTGAACCGATTTTTATGATCTTTGTTTTATTGAATTTGTCTCCATCCCGAATAGCAGAATAACTATTAAAACTTCAGAAAAATATTCACGACAAAAAATATGAAGAAAATTCTTTGTCTCATACATTTTGTATGAAACAGGTTTTTATTCTCCCTAAGGCGGTACGAAGTTCGCGGGTCAGCTCGTATATCATAATTTATTACGAATAAATAAGTTTACGAAACTAACTCCAAAAATATTTTCATTTTTCATGGCAATTTAATTTTGAGTAATTTGAGTTTAACATAGCCGGTTTAACATGTTTTAAAATATCAACATCTTAAATTGTTTAAAAAATGCCAATTGATTAGTAACAGTAAAAGAATGCAATTAAAACTATATTTTTTATTAGCATATCAACTAAGCGAGCAATGTTGTTTAAAGGCGGCGAAACGTGAGAAAAAAAAATCTTGAAATCCTTGATACATTGTTACCCACACATTTCGATCTCAGATGACGCATACATTTCAAGCTCAATAAGGACAATAATCCTGCCACCCCTTATTCTAAATTATGTCTTATCGCGAGGCGTTTAAAGTTTATATTCATACTTTGGCACATAATTGAAATGTTTCTTTTAATATTTTACTTTTTGTCGGACAATAATTTATACGATATTATTCTCGTGAGGCAATGACCGTTCGCAGCGATTGAGATTTTTAACAATTTCATTGCACTTCTCAAGCTGAGTGAGACCTAGGTATTTATTGTGAAATAAAAATACACAAAATAATAATAAAATGAAATAAATAAAATAAAATGATGGTAACTGACAACTGTAAATTTTTGGCGAGCTCTTTGGATGAGTGGTTAGGGTGCTTGCCTTAACGCTTTGTTACAGGGTTTTCAAGTTCCATTCCCGGCAGGGTTTACTTGAGAAATAAACTTTTCAAAATTGGCTCTGGTAGTGACAGGGCACACTGCGTTTCGCAGTCAATTGGGCAGTTCGTCTGGCGGCAGTAACCACTCCCTTTTACAGAAGACCACTGTGAAATAACAGCACGTATGCTGTTGTGTTTCGGTGAGTGAGTAAAGGATGCCAGAGCCCATTCCCTCATCCCTTCACCTGCTACACCTCAGGCGTTGCTTGTGTTATAGACGACGGCAGCCACCTACCATCAAGGGGAACGTACTGTCTGTCAATTGTGCCTATAGCCTGTATAAAAAACCATTGAACTAAGTACGAGTATATGTTATTCTATTTAAACGAATGGCGCTTACCTCTTATAAACAGAATGAGGAATCTTTCATTTCCAACATCAATACATTTTACACCTCAATATTTTCAGAAATACGAAATTACAATTATAAATTTCATTTGATCTTAATATCAAAGGAAATTTGTTTGTACGATAAAAGAACATATCTTTGAATAGCTTATGGTGTCAAAAACGAATGGAGAAATAACATGAGACATGTAAAATGTTCAATATGAAAATAACTAAAAAAATTATACCTACTTATAAGTGGAATCGTTTAAAAATTTTAGCATAAATTTTCAATAAATGCCCATAGGACACATTAAATATTAAAACTATAGGCACGGCAGTCGACAATAAATCACATACAAGCATAGGTACTCATAAAAATCTTTAGAACACAACCATCTGTCTTATGTAGTGTAATTTAATGTTAATAGTCAATAAATGCTAAATTAATCCTTTATAGTCTTAAGGAGATTATGAAGTCTTAAAGTGGATCGTTTATGATTTTATTAATTCCCACTTTTATAAATTCCTACTCTCTGTTAAGATCGTTAAGGGCGTTTTATGAAACGATAGAATCTATAAAATTTGCATAAGTAGTGTGGACTTGCTTTGTATTGTAAAATTAACTTTAGAATTGACTTACAATAAATTGTTGGATGTCTTAAAAATTGTAGTTGATATAAATTATTAAAAACTTGGTACACACCTACAAACCATAATAAAAAATCAAGGCCTGACAAAAATAATTTGTTAAATGATTGTTGCTCGCATATTACTTTCAGGCGTTGAATATTCTATATTTTTAGATGATCTCTCAAGAACTTTTCTGGGTGAAAGGTTGCCCCATTTCTTTTTCTGTATCACTGACACCATGCAAAACTTCATGGTGTTCTGTTAAGTAATTAAAGTAGAAAAGAAAACGTAAAAATCAAACAAACTGACTTTCGCATTTATTATATTAGTTATAGGTGTGCTAAAATTTATTTCATCTTTGGTAAGAATTTCTTATATTTTTACATTATCTCTTAGGAACATTTTTTTTTTCGGGTTGAAAGGAAGGTACCCCATGACCTTTTCTGTATCACTGACAACAGTGCCAACGTCTAAGTAAAATTTTATAATGATCTGTTTAATGACACCAAAAAAAAATACGTAAGAAATAACAAATATTAGGATAAAGAATAACAAGATGTGCTAAGATATATTTCATCATTAGTAAGAATGTCTAATCTGAAGAGTGCTTTAAACAAGTCCAACAGCTTACAAACAGTAGGTAGTGCAGCAAGCAAGATACCGATTTTACATTCAACTAAATGCATCAGCTACTTGCGATTTTGATCTTAATGGTAAGGTAAACAGAGTCCTAAATTTTAGAGCAATTAGTAAAGTCAATAGAGAATTACTCCGCTAAGAAAATGCCAGGAACACAGCAGCCCAGAAACACTTAGTTGCGAATGGAATTCAAGTGAAGATGATAACTTTGAAATTAAGTGCTCATCTAAGCTTAAGCTATTGAATAATGTAGTTATTTATATTAATATTATTTATATAAATGAAATTTTATTTTATTTAATTATAATAAGAGCAACTAACAAAGCACTAAACACATAACACTGGCAGTCTTAATATTTTATGAAATTTTAGATTTAAGATTCTCAATATGTACTCGTAATCTATACTTCTATAGGTATAGTAATATTATAAAGATAGAAGATTTGTATGTTTGTAATTTATAAACTCAAAAACTACTGTACCGATTTTGAAAATTCTTTCACCTATAGAAAGCTACATTATCAGCGAGTAACATAGGTAGGCTATATTTTATAAAGTACGAGGACGAAGTCGCGAGCAACAGATAGTTATTTACATATTTTTGGATGTTACTAACCAATAAACTCGTTTTATAAAATAAACAAACTTAACTTAACTCTTTAGTATTTAAAGCCATCCCTTATCATATGGATGTGTGTGCAGAATAAACTTATGTTGTCTCTTTATGGGCACATATTATGTCTGTGTGTGTGTAACTACCTGCTTCGCATCCGGGAGCTAACCCGTCACGGCAATTACTTGTCGAAAATAGAAAAAAATAACCGGCCCTCTCATATTTATCTATTAACACATCATTCAAGTCTTTTTAACTGGGAAAAGTGTTTGAAATGAAGCAACACTGACGCGGCAATGGAAGTGGATTTAATATGAGTGGTCGTTTAAGATGGTTATCATTGAATGGCCCATCTTCAGTCAACGGACACGTCCCATTTGTCAGGGATAAAAAAAGCAGATAATTGTATGAGCAATTAATTTTAATGAATAGGTAAACATATCGGGTTGGATAAGATACAGCTTCGGAGAAATGGTAGGCGTTGGTTTTATAGATGTACGTTGGTATGTTATGTAACTATGTTGGTCGCAATCTAGGTTTTTTTTTTAATATGAATTTTTTGTTTATGTCTTGTTAGTTATGCAGTTAATGTCGAAAGAGAATGACTTATAGATGAAGAATAGGAACGTCTTACGCATTATATCTAAGATATACATTAATATTTCATTATGACATCGCAATGTGCGTAAACTGTCGGTAATTTTAATTTATTCTTTGTTTATGTCTTGCTTGATAGACAGTTAATGTCTAAGAATGACTTATAGATATAGTATAAGAACGCATTATCTTAGAATATCCGCATGTTGTGCGTAAAAGGTGTTTTTTCGTTAGATATTTCTCATACTCTTATTTAGATTGAAATAACCAGCGATAACCTAAAGCTAACACAAAGCAAGTTATTCATTTTGAAAGGATACTGAAAGAAGGATATCACAAGTCACACCATGTTGCAAAGGCCTCAATTTATTCAAATCATTTGAATTATTCTTATTATTCAAATAGTGTACACTGTACATAAATTTGTTTATTTTTTATTTCTTTTGTCCTATTCGTCCAATTATAAGTTGTAAAAATAGTATTGTTTCGGGATATTCTACCCGAAACAATACTATTTTTATACATCTTGCATAAATATTATGTAACCTTTCAGCAAGAATTTTATGTTACGTTTCAGCAAGAGGTTGGACACATTCAGCAAAAATCACGAGTGAGCCCATTTCAGGTCTGCTCCGGAAAAGGGTTCATGGCAACGAATTAGATATTTTATTGAATGAAAAAGTATTGACAAAATAACATTAGTATTAGTATTAGATAACTTAGAAATTATATGAAATTAATTCAACTTACCGGCTAATATGGGTGTGACTGCCGCAAGGAAAAGCTGAATAATTACTATCTTCGTATACATTATGAAGATTCTGAAACAAGTATGAAAATAATTTAGTATGTAACAAACTAATAAATCATTGGATTTCTTAAAACTAATTCTTAAAACTACTTAAACTTCTTAATATTAAAACAATTATGTGTTGAAATACCTTAAAATTGGTTTACGACTACATACAGTTAGAAAGCTGCGTATTTATATTACATAGTTAAATGCATCCGCGCGAAGCCGGGAGCGGGTCGCTAGTTATTAATTAAAAGTATCTGACCGCTTCTGTCTGCTCTGCTACTTCCTTCTAAGCCCCACAACGGATTTTGACAAGGTTTTCACTAATGGAAAGAACGATAAAAGAGGAAGATTTGTGTATATTTTACAGAATCGCACGGATACAATAATCGAAGACTAAGAAGGAGGAATTAAATTAAAATTAACAATTAATTAATAAGAACCGTTTCCTGTTTGTTTCATAATGTTTCTACGAAGTGAAATGTCAGTTCGCTTTAATAATATGCACAGAAACATAGTATTGCCATTCCGGTAGCCTATTTTTGTCGCTAACACACGAGAAAGCAAAACATATCGAAAATAGAACGCCAAAGTGGTAATTGGAGATCCGCACGTGCTCCAACGTTTAAACAATTCAATAAACAATAATTGTCCGTTAAATTATTTTTAAGAAATAATTAATTACTAGGTGTGCATACGATTTTATACGCGCCTTAATTCGTTTTTTTGAAAATCCCACAGAAACCTAATAATTTTCCAGGATAAAAAGTATCCTATATGTTCATCCGGGTAATAGACTACATGTGTGCCAAATTTCATCTAAATCCGTTCAGCCTATACAGTAAAAAATATCCATACAACTTTACCATAGAATAGGAAACAAATACTTAAATTATATAAAAATCTAACAGGTGGCGGTGTAAGGTAATTTATCGGCTGGATTGAATAAAAAATTGTACCCGTGCGAAGCCGGGTGCGGGTCATCTAGTAATATATATTTAGTAAAAAGCATAAAAAGCAGTTGTTTTGACATTACAACATTACACATATTATACTTAGGAAAAAAGTCGCTGTCTGTCTTTTTCTGTTTCTCCGCTGACTTCTTTTAAACCACCTAACGGACATCATTACGGTTTTCACTAATGGAAAGAACGATAAATGAGAAAGGTTTGTTTTCCAAAAAAATATAATTTTCAAAAAAAAAATTGCATCCGTGCGAAGCCGGTTAAACAATAAAAAACAGGCGTAGTATCTATAAACAGTAGCAGCATTTCACCTTATAGGTTAAATAACACCCGTTATAGTTATTTTGTACAAGTACAGTCACGACACGAATTGATAGTCACTATTTATTTCAACAAAGAGTACCAGACCAGCTTACGAAAACGTTTGAAGGAAGTTATGTTTCCTTGAAACATTAGACATGACGTGTGCAAATAAATATAAACCCTTCCCATCCATAATGATGAGACACCCAATGGATAATAAATAAAGTATAATGTTGATGAAACCGACGGTTCGACGTGTCTAGAATGCAAATTAAATCATGTCTGCTAAAATCAATTAAGCTTAATTTAAATATGTTACTCGTTGATAAACAGCGAACGATAATAGTGTTGCGTCAAATTTATTCATCGTCGTTGGTACATTTGTGTTAATTAATATTTTGTTTGTAAATTTAAATGGTGAGAAAACTGATTTTTATTTGGAAAAAACTTATTTAGGTGGGGCTGAGCAGTTTGTATCGGGAATTTGGTGGGGGGGGGGGTGTTAATCTGGAGCGTCAGCCTCAGAGACGCTCAGTGACAATATTAGTTGTAAACAAAAATACCTAGAATTCATTTCTAGAGCAACCTAAAGGACCTTGGATACCAAATCTCTAAAGAAAAAATAAACTAAAATCGACAAAAGAATAACGAAACAAACATCACGCTATTTACTGTTGCAAACCGAAATATCTTCTATCTTTATTATTTATTACTGGCTATATCTTTAATAGCCAGTAATAAATAATAAAAGACCGGTAAGTTTGCAAAATCTTGATGGTTTGTTTTGGAATCTAGTTTACAGAAGACTAGAATCACAACCAACCTATATTAAAATTGCCACCGCCATCACTCACAATTAATGAACGCATGTCAACTCGTAGTCATTTACAGTTTAACTGTTGAGTGACATGCGTCTTCATTATGCGCTACGTAAATATTTATTCAAATCATGTATTGCGGTTCGAGGCTAATTCAAGGGAAGTACTGACATATCCTGTGCTACTCGTAATTAAAAACATAATTTAGTCGTCGCTTAGGCGTCCGACAGTCGACGTGTGCGCAAATGCGAATAAGGAGATGAGAACGCCACTGTCAATGTTTACGGCAAAGGTACGAGGCGTTTGTCGCACAGCGCAAGTGTTTGCTAGTTTAAATGCAGTTCAGGCTTGCTGTCTTCTTCAAAACAAACCAAATATTGGAAATAATGACTAGTATTCAGTTTGCTTCGTATAGATTGATCAGATTCTTATAATTTTGATGATTGACCTAGGATTTACAAATACGAATGATGTCTTAGTTTTATAAGAAATTAAACATGTTAGTTTAATTCTCATCACACTAAACTTATTCCGTTTGTTTTATTTTATTTATTTATTTTTTGTCTCATCAGGCAGATAGGCAGGCAGATTTTAATGGTAGGTGGGTATTGGCGCCGGTTAAACAACGCCACAAGTAAGTGATGACAAGTGCACTACTGACAATAGTAAGATTAAGGAGAAGAGATTAGGAAGGAATAGGGTAATGGGCTCTGGCATCCTTTACTCAATCTCCGAAACACAGATACTGATTTTCACGGTGGTCTTCTGTAAAGAGGTGGTTACTGCCGCCATACGGACCTGCCACTACTCAATTTATTATAATATTACGACACAAAAGTCACACTGTTACAATACATACAACTCAAGAAATGTAATCTCCGGAACCAGTGAGTCCTACACATCATAATATGAGACTTTCTCTAGTAAATAGAGGAATATTCCGAGAAGAATAAATATTTAGTGTTCTTATTTAAAAGTTTAAAAATTGCATGTAAGTAGTGGTGGACTATTCTAACTAATATTATAAATAAGAAAATGAGTTTATTTGTTTGTTCGCTTTTACGCCTTAGATAATGATCATCTTGAAATTTTACATTAATCATTAATTTTACATTAACCAAAGAGCACCTAATCCCGCGTCAACGACGCCTGAAAAAAATTTCGTATGCACGGGTCCTAATAGATGCCAGTGCCCATTTTGCTATTCCTCCCTAATCAGACTATGGTCGGCAGCGCACTTTCAGCACTTGTGCCGTTGCTTGTATTATTAGGCGAAATTAACGATCAAGTGGACCATGAAATCAACCTGTCTGACGACCTTTTCATAAAGGTAAATGGAGTGACATTGCATCTAGTTAAGGTTAAGCTTAAGAGTCTAGACAAAAAATCAACTTTACATTTTGAAGACTCAATTGTGGTAATGAAACGCTTTGTTTCTAAACCCCACACAGTTCTTATTGATAATAAAAACGGATTGAATCGTTTGAAAAGGTCTATTATGAATAATACAGTGCCCATAAAATGTGTATGCCCGCATGCGATAAAAATGCAATATCAACAATAAAAACACGTTTTTTAATTCATTTTAATTGTAAAGCTTCTAGACGTTTTGATGTCGTTTGTTTACGAAGTGAAAAATATTTCATCAGCAATTTTATTAATAAATCCTTACTTAAGCGAGTTTGTTTGTTTGTTACGATTTCACGCCTTAACTCAATCGATCATCGTGAATTTTTTTGCATACATAAAAGGACACAGTGTACTTTTATCTAGAAAAATGCACTGTTCCCAAGGAATCATCTAAAAATAAAAATTCAAAATTCAACGCCTGACAACTTAGATAAAGACTTCATCTAAACCTGACAAACATATCTCTATATAGGTATATAAAAATTACGTGTCACGTTGTGTGTCCTCGATGAACTCCTAAACTACTGAACCAATTTTGATAAAACTTCATAACTATGTGTAATTTGGTCCATCTTAAAAGATAGTTTTTATCTCAATTTATGGTATTTTTTTATATTGCAAATTATTTGTTTATTATATGAGAAAGAGTTTTGTGAGAATGTTATGGAACTCACAGATAACTTTTAAAATAAATTTTAAAACAACTGTGAGTTTCATGAGATTCTCACAGATGGCAGATTTATTATAAAAATTGCACCCCGGGCGAAGCCGGGAGCTGGACAGCTAGTTGTATATCTACGGTTCAACGAATAATTAGTCTGTGCGATTATAATATTTAATCTATACTTCTGGTTAAGTACTATTTACTATATGTCTATACTAATATTATAAAGAGAAAAACATTTTGTATTTTTGTTTGTAATGAATAAACTCTTTTAAAGAGAAATAATCTTTTTTATTTTTTTGAGTCGATTATTTTTCGATATTTCTCACGATGTCGAAGACGATGAACACGAGTCACAAAATTACAGTAGGTAATAAGCTGTAAATGGAGATATTTGATTGATGATGATATGTAACTATAGATGGAATTATAGGAATCACATCAATTATTTCATTTAATAAAGTACACATACAGATTACAATTAAATGAAAACCATAAAATACATGTGTAAAAACTAATTGCTAAGTTAATTATTCCTTTCTAGACTTGGACCCAAAATTTTTGCTCTTAAAAACTTGGAAACGTTCACATGACAGGATTTGTCACATAACTATACTTAAAGCAAGATGAAAATCTTAATTTTGAAAATCTATCCAAAATTAATCATATTTTCTAGTAAATACAATAAAATATATAAAATAAGTAATATTTTTATTATAAATATTACCATATTATCGGGCTGCCAAATGACTGCGAAAGCATTGTGTCCTATAATTACACTTGCCAGACCCAGACCGGAGCCAACTTTAAAAAGGTAATTTCCATAGTTGAAAATAAATTTTGAAACATTGAAACCGGGCCTTTTGAGACAGAGAACTAGTCAAAATGTTCTATGACCAATGGAACATGGTATGATATTCGTTCACGCTTATCTCCGTAATAACCCAACCGATTTCAATGAAATTTTGTAAATGAGTATTGTTGATTCCAGCTTAATAATAATTTATATAGATACTTGACGAAATCACGAGCAAAAGCTAGTTTTTACTGTATTAGGCATATGACCTAATCAAAAATAGAACATAATGTTCCTGATTGTATTCATTTGGGGTACACACTGTTTCGATCAATAGCTTGTAATTCGAACTGCAATATACCCGGAACTAAACGGTGCGATGTGTGGTCCGGAGAATCCCTTCTTGTTCTTTACATATATCGATGACAATTCGGTATAGAATTTCATAATAAACAGGGAAACTCTGACGATTTGAAGCTTTGACGTTTTGAAACTTTGACATTATGGGACCAAACCGTCGGTCGGTTCGTCTCTATTGAATTTCTGGTGTCTGTAATTGCCTATTTCTTTTTAAGAAGAAAAGTTGAAAAAAGAAAAAAGATTGTTACCTTATAGTATATGCTCCTTATATATACCTAGGTTGCTACTTAAGTTTTGAGATATTGCAACACTGATGTGAATATGTCAAATCTGACATTATCATCGTAAAGTTTAACATTTGTAATGGTGAACATACCCAGAACGTGTTGTCATACGAGTGCTATTTGTGTTGTTTACAGACTTGAAACATTCGTCTCGGTCAAAAAATGGAATTAAATCGCGAACATTTTCGTGCGATAATTTTCTATGACTTTCGACGTGGAATAAACCAACAGCAGTGTGCCGATCAAACTTTTGGTGATGAAGCACTATCTCGAGCCACCGTGTTTCGCTGGTTTTCCGAATTCAACTTCAGAATGAATTTCGTGAAGGACGTCCAAAATCGGCTGTAGTGCACGAAAACGTTTGTGCATGCTTAAAAAACTCGAGAATGGGTAAACCGATATTAATTCGGTTTTCACATATAGAAAGAGAGATAAACGGGGAAGATATATGTACCTATCTATTATTAAAAATAGCACCCCTGGCGAAGCCGAAACCGGGTTGCTGGTAATATATATTCATCGCCAATATTAGCGTTGTCAGACCTTTGTTTAAAAAAGCTACTTAACTTCCTCTTTCATTAGGGACCCATAATTTGATGTGGCCGTCTCATTAATTATTACCGAAACTAAAAAGAAATCGATTTTATTATTAGTAAGTCATGCGCGAACTAAAGACCACCGCAGCGAACAAAGCCTTTCAACTACTTTCAAGTGATCCTCTAAACCTCTCAGTTTGAAAAGCCCTTCGCTTCCCCTTTTAGTGATCCACGTGCTATATACTATTCTTTTATCACGGTTAAAAGGACCACCATCGTGACATAGGAAATTTTGACGTTGAAGTGATGCTGAAAATGAAATGATAAAAGATTCACATGTGCATATATAATATTATATATATGCACGTAGTACCTTGGTTTATTAATTTATTTACTAACTAGCTTTCGTCCGCGGTTTCGGTCACGGTGTGTTAGTCTCTAGGTTTCATGATATTTCATTAATAATATAATATAGAGAATAATTCAATACGCATACCGAATTCATTCATTTAATTTAAGGCATTGGGTGATAAGCAATGAAATTGATTTAGCTTGACATGTTAAAACAGGCCACATGAGTCCAAAAAGCTCTAATGACATAGGATCGTACGCTATATATGGGTCTCCTAAAACTCAAGTTTTGAACACGTGTAAGCCTAAGTTTAAACTTAGCTCGTGTTAAAGTGGTGATAAGTACAATGACTAACAATCTATTGCATATTATTAACAAAGGCGCATAATAAAAAAAACACGTGTACTTGAAGGTGACATTCAAGAAATGTTTTATTAATATGATTTATATTAACTATATATAGACAAAAGCAATAAATTTTCGGTAACTAACAGTAAAATTTTTTTTCTTTTTGGGAAAAAATTGAAATAAAATATCTTTGAAGCCAGACTTTTGAAGTGATAACTTCTTTAGGCGCGTTGGGCATTTTTGAGTTGGGAAAAAACCATTGAACTCGCGACACTGTAACCGACATCGAGTTTTCACTTCTGTCGGCACTCCCGGAGTACCACGGTTTTTTTTTTCTGCCCATTATATACACAAACCCTCCATCGTTTAACATTCTTTCCATTAATAAAAATCATATCAAAATCTGTTACGTGGTCTAGAAGAAGTTAGCGGAGAAACAGAGATTTTTTTAATGTTTTACCTACTCTACGAACATAATTACATAAGCATATAATATACATAATAAGAGGTTCATTAAGTAATATTTTTATCTATACAAAACGCTCTAGTTAAGTCATACAAATCATATTGTAACATTATTACGCTTATCGAACTGAATTTTAGGTACATCTGTACTGTTAATCAAAACATATATTTATTTTATATATATGTACAATTATTTTATGCTCATGTATAACATGTACCTAAGAAATATTAACCACTGTGAAAATAACAATTAATAGTTATATTAGCGGTCTCTCACGTGCCCATTACCTATCATTATATTTTTGACTTGTAGTAATTGGCGATTCATGGAGTGATGTGAGGTGTATAAACAACAATTAGCAGCTCGTAACAGTCGAGATTAGGTCCAACTCGAGATCAATTTGCATAAAAATCTGTCAATTTTATACCCTGTTATGAACAGTCAGGTTGATTCTAACATTCCAGATATCTTCTTCTTGCGGGGCCTCTACAACTAGTGAAGTTTGGCGAATAGCCTAAAACAGTCTTCTTTGTCGATTGTTCGTCGGAACGGCTCAACTGCGAGCTATCACAGTCCAATATCTAATGTTCTTGAGCCACGATATCTTTCTTCGCCCAACTTGTCTCTTTCCAGCGACTTTGTATTAGATAATCAATTAACGAAAAGTACTAATTTTGAATCACTGTCTGCCTTAGTGCATTTTATGGAAATATAACATTACTTGTAATCTTTCGATTCTATTTTTTCAAAGGTTTTTGTCACCAGCTAGTCATGAAACAAAGCACTATACCTAAGCACTACTCTAAGCAAGAGTGATAGTAATAACGAAGTAATAACAAGAATGAAACGTTTGGCCTCCTCTTACAGCTGTTTCCATAAAGTTCATTTGATCCGTAGTGATTTAATTTAAATGTTTTTTCAATATATATGTATAGTACATACTTAAGAAAACACGGACCGGCTGTCACCTCTGATTAATTCTTAGTAATGGTCTACTGTATAAACAAATTAAACTCCTCCGAAAAAAAAACAATTAGGTATGATACGTCACACCTTAGTAAGTGATACTGATAACGGCGTGCATTCCAAAAATGGAGGAGTTATAATAAGAATTGACGGATGGCCGCCATGTAGCCGCCATGCTATGCCACAATATTCTTGTACGGTGTTAAAACAAACTTCCGTCCTATGGAGTGTTTGTTTTCAAATTTTGTTAGTTGTTGATGTTGCGTGAAATGATTGTTGATTGTTGATTATGTTGATTTACATTTTAAACGGATTCAGTGACAGATACTAAAAAAGAAGAATCATATTATATATATCATAAAAAGTCATATTTTAGCGATGTAGTGTCAAAACCCCTGAATACAAAATCTTTTAGTTGCCTATTAGGTGTGCTGTGGCTCATTGAAAGTCCTTCATTAGTGTAGGAATAAGAGTAGGTTTGTTTTAAATCGTCCAATTGTGACAAAATTTTATGGTTTTTTATTTATTTATAATTATATATTCATAGTACCTAAATTCTAAAGCTGTCAAAATATTTTTACATTCATTAACGATATTTTAGTACATATTTTTTTAAAAAGTTTCATACACAAATAAGAGCAAAATTTGTTTGAAATTCCATATTAGAGGAGGCTAAATATATTGATCTAAATTACTTATATAATCTTTGATTAGAGGTTACTATAGTACTTAAATCGTCTTCTGGTCTTTTTTACAAAGCTGTTTGAAAAAAATACCTACAACCTTCGTCAAATATATTGATTGCACCATTCCTATATGGTACCTAGGTTTAAAAACAAATATTTAAAAATACTATTACTAGATAATTGTTACCTATATATTAGTAAATAAGTACCTATCTACTTAATTTTGATATTTTAATATTCAAAAATGATAAGGATTTTCATTTGAAAATCGTATAGTTGAATAATATAATATATAGACAGATCAAAAGCACATAAAACAAAGGTCTTTTAATTTTTATAAGTTACAAAAAGTCAATCAAGAGTTAGATTTTATTTTTCTGTGTAAAACACTATTTTCATGGACTCACTAATTAAGTAATTGAGGAATATTCGGAGAAGAATAAAAGACTACCTACCTTTTATCTCGTAAATAATTGGGGAAACCATCCTATCGCATGTACCTATACATACATAGGTAAGCATAATAAGAGTAGCGAACTGAAGTGTTTCATGCATTGAACTATATGTGAAAATTTTTCTACTAAACTGATGGTGAAAATCGCATCAAAATCCGTTGCGTGGTTAAGGCATAAAGACAGTCGCGAAAAGCGACTTTAATTTATATTATGTAATAAAAATAATATAGATTAAAAAACCGAGCGGGCAAGCTTCGTGAGTTTTTATCTAGACAGTAATCTTGGGAACAATTGCATATATTTGAAAAATTATTTTACTCTCTGATCTTTTGTGTCTTTTCATGTGTATGCATGCATACTAAGACCGCACTCGAACGAAGCCGGGGCGCACCGGTCTAGCAATAAAAATGTATAAAGTATCTATTTTATAAAAGTCTAAGGTATACATATAGGTATATATACATGTTCTTGAGTTATGAAACCAGAAACAAGAGACAAAACTTATCATTGAAGTAATTTAAGATGAAACAACACAACTTTATCAAATTAAAAACAAAGTAAATGAAAATAGCAGGGAACAAGCAATGTAAAGATAACATCGTCTGAAATTGTATCGATGTAAGTTCAAGACTCGAGTAGCAAGGTGCGCAAGAGGTGCATTCTTTACAGAGGGACGGGAGAGGGTATGGTCTGCATTCTTAACTATAAATCCTCACCCTTTAATCCAAATCCTTACAAGTGATTCCACTTTATTTACTCCACAATCCACTTAACGCATATTTGTTTTGATGGTCAGTCAAAAATATGCGTTTAAACGCACAAGAACTTATATATTGTTTACATCACTGTCGAAAAAGCACTGGGGCCACAAAACTACATACAGACATGCGGTCGGCTTGAAACAAACTGGATTGGATTCATTCGGGCCTTTCGGGCTTCGGGCGAGCTGGCTGGCGCGGAATGCTGTTGTTCTATCTCACTCTAACTTATAGCGCGCAGACGACCGTCTCTGTCTCTCAGAGAAAGGCGCCAATGCATTGCGCGAGCGCCGACTTCTTCCTTCGGGACTCGAAAAAAAAACAAAGCTCTTTTGAAACAAGTAACTGGACTGGTAATGGGCATCTAGGTGTCTGTCAAGATATTACATTATGATTTAAAATGTATCTCGGACCAGTTTCTCAGAGCTTCGAGATAGGAATTTCCGAGATAAGTTTTTTTTTACGGCAACTACTAACCAGTAACTGGCAACTACTTAAAAACTGTTTTAACACCTCGGTACAAATGTTAATATTTGCTTATGCTATCACATGAGCTCTTAAATTATTGGTCTTGTTTAAATAGTAAAAAAATCTTAAGAGTGATATCAGATAATTATTATTGTTGATATATTAGATCCTAATTAAGGTACCTACAATAAAACCTAATTTAATTAGGAGCATAGATACTAATTAAACCACTTTTCTCTTACTCTTTTTCACGTACAAAGCGTTGCTTCTTATTGTTTGTTATTTAAAATCATTCACTAAATCTAACCATCGCCAATACATATATTATAAATAGTCCCAAATATGTCCCTTACACACTGACAATGCCAATAGATGCCGCTAATCAAATTATAGGTAGCTTTACTTATGAATGTACCTATTAATATTTTTTTATTAGGTGAATGGCAATTAGGAATAAGTACCTAAATTTATAGGGATAAGTATGTTTGACGTATAAAAACTGTACATTTGATGACTAAATGGCATGGTATGGTACATGCAATATCGAAGATTCCAATAAAATTATAAAATATGGGAATAACGGAGTAGCATCTTGTATCGCGTACCTACTCACTCACCAAGACACAACAACATACTGGTATTATGTTACTTATTTCGCTATCAGTACAGGATTTGTTACTCTCAGACGGCTTGAAAAAAAACCGACGTCAAAATGTCAGTTATAATAAGTATTAGAACTCGGGTTCACTCCTGGACAGCCTGGTCTAGACCCTCGTGCATCCTGTCTTTTTTCTAACTTTGACAATGCAGAATGAATAATTCATTACAATTATAGTAAGGAGTACTTACCGCACCAAAGAGGAAACTCGACTTGTCCTCTGCTATAATTAAAGGGCTATTAGGTATGTGTACTTATTATAATGTTATTATAAGTATAATGACGTCGACAAAAATAAAATGAAAAATGCAGTCATAAGTATCTACTAGATTCGCATTGGTGAATGAAGTAAATGGCATGGCAAGCATTCACTAGTAAAACGTATTCTACTTATAATATTATAAGAAGACAAGGTTGAGTGTTATTTCCGAAACCACTGCAACTATCTGAAAAATTCTTTCACTATCAGAAAGGTACATTATTACAGCAAGACATTCTATTCTAATTAATATTATAAACGTAAAAGTGAGTTTGTTTATTACGCTTTCACGCCTTAACTATTCAACCGATCATCATGAGCATACACGTTCTCAGTGATACAGAAAACCTTTCATCCAGAAGAAAGTACTGTTCCCGAGAGGTCATAATAAAAATAAATATTATAAAAAATTGACGAATAATAAAAAGATATGTGCAATAAAGATTGAATAAATGTTTTAACACTTGCAAAAGTGATGCGAACGAAGTCGCGACTATAAGAAGTATATTTTATTTATACAAAGTCCCCCATTTCCACCTGAGCCCATCGGTCTAGTTTTTAATATTTTTAATACTAAGTATAAAAAGTTTTTAACTAAGAGAGAAATTATTTGTTTATATAATGAGTTATTTCAGTGCCCACTGCAATTATTTGAAAATTTCGTTCCCTATTTGAAAAGGGCATTATTATTCTAGCTAGATCAACATAGATTAAGTACCTCTTACCTCTATATGTTATGTATAGTCTACCAATTACACTCGGGCGAAGCCGGGGCGCGTCCATATAGTTCAATGGTCATAATTATTATGTAAGGTTCGTTATAAAATGTGGAGGGGGACAAGAGCCAACCTGCACAGTGGCATTCCGCGTTAAATTGCTCGTTGCTACAAAAAACACTCTTCAGAGAGCAATTCATAACATGCGGACATCTCTATAGAATTACTTGCAAAATGTCTTTAATATACATTTAATTGACGTATTTATTTGAAGCTATGTTGATTATGTATAAGATAATAAATGTAGGTAGAGTAGGTACATACTCACTTTCTATACTCACCGTTTACATATAGCCATTGCCATTGCCATTGCCGCTCGCGATGTCGTTTTATTTCCCTAAATACTGCTGTGGCAATGGCAACGTCAAGGGCAATGAGTGTTTACATTGCCGCTTCACATTTCTTTCCAATTCGACTCTTGGCAAAGGAGCAACGTGGAAATTATTGCAGCATCGGCGCTCTGCCTTTTTAGTTTATTTAATTATACAAAGATTAAAAAATAAAAAATAAATCCGTAAAAGACGTCGTCGTCAAAGGAGATGGTGGATGATACCTATTCATCGTAACGAAAAAATGTAAGTACCTAGATAATTAGGGAATTAGAATAATTTCGCGCGTTCGAGAGCGAGCAGCATGTAAACACTCTCGCTCTCGCTCTCGCGTTGCCGGCCCTTTGATGTCTGTACGAAAAACCGCCAATTGAGGGATAGCCGGGCAACGCGAGCGGCAACGGCAGCGGCAAGGGAAGCGATCTGTTTACATACTTGCGTTGCCCATTTTATTTCCCATGTCCCTGCTCATTGCCGTGCAAATGGGCTATATGTAAACAGGGTAATAGGTTTTCTGTTATTCTGTTAACCAACATGTGGCAAACGCTGATCGGCGGCTCCAGTATGAGTTTATAATACTCACTCGCCAGCAAGAGCGTAAAATATTTGTATGGAAAATTGTCAACTTTTTTGTAGTGTCTAACGTGCGTGTGTGTGTCAAACACGCGGTAGTGTGTAACATTTATTTTTATTTATTTATTTCTAATGCATATTATACTAAAATATTAGTCTTTCTCCATCTAAAGTTAGTGTACCAGATTTCACACTCCTTCGTTTGCGGAATTTGCGAAAAGGGATCCAAAGTACAAAGTTATAGTAGATTGATGGCTTCACGTAGGTATTTAATATCTGTATCGGAAGCAAACTATCCCAAGTCACATTTAGTAAAAACTAGTGTGTGTAAGCATATATAACCGTGGGGTGAGCGTCTACAAGCATTTAAAAGTGTGTAGACGCTGTATTAAGAAAAAATCCTCCAAATAATCGTTAGATTAAGAATCAGCACGATAAGAAATTCAGGATGAACCGTCTGTATGAAAATTTGACGCGCTCGAGTATTACAAAATGGCAATCGCCAAAAAATATTTTTGCATTTTCAGAAAGCTGCCATGAGCTTGCGTTACATCCGAATCGTCTTAAATGGGAACTTAATTTGGGTTCACATAACATCCCATCTGAAAATCTGACGCACTTAAGTTGTATTTAAATTTACCCCAACCCTACCATCCAAACCGGCAGATCAATACATTTCCGTTATCGGAGACACGTGGGGAATATACATTGGTAATATCTGATGCGCTCGAGTAAATTTCAAAATCCCCTCTTGGTCTCCCCTACTAGTATAATCAAAAGCGAAACTTTTTTATTTTCTTTGATACCAGTAAATAGTACATAAAATACTTTTTCCAATGTGATCATAAAGCGGTTTTTTTTTAATGGACTTAGGATAGTTTACCTCCGGTATATATATAGATTATAGCTACGTCTGTGTTGGGCTGAAAATGTATAGAAAATATTCGGTATTTTCGGTATTAAAGAGCGCAAGGAGATTTGAAAATCTACAATGAAACCACATTCCCTTCATTCATTGTATAGTTTATTACGACTGGGTACCTGAACAAATATCACACTCATTTCATGTCGACTTGTAATGTCAATCGGTATGAAATCCTAATATAGACACCGGTATACATACATTGATAACATAAAATCATAAACATCATAACATAAAATCATAAACATGCTAAACCATCGCTTACACACTTTAGAATGGATATAAATTGGAATATGCTCCCCTAACCAAGTTGATATTGTATATCGTTATCATAATATATGTATATAACTTTTTTCGTTTTTTTCGTTCTGTCCACTTTTTTGATGTTTTAATATGTACTTTTTCAAACGAGGGGAAAAACCTTCTACAGTTTTGTGAAAAACCTGGTTATGTTTTGAGAGTGAGAGGAATATATCATGTTTAGTCTATAACTTTTGGTAGCTTTAAAATAATATTGAATTACTGAACATTTTGATACAGTGCTAAGGCCTATTTTTTTTTTAATTGAATTGTAAAATCAAAAATTAATTTGCTACAAAATAATATCTTTAGGATTCCTGAGTATGTTATCAAAAACGTTCTACCTTGCTTAGGGGAGCAAATGATTATTGAGTATTTTTTTTAAATTAAAAGCATCGCACAAAATCGACTTAAATAATACTTCCTTTTTGTAATTTTTGTCATGTTTTTTTTAATGAGTTTTGGTCAGATTTCTTATTAATTGAAATATAAAAATTGGACATTTGCTCAGACAAAACATTCACTGGTATATATTTAAACATCAAGACATAGAACACAAACAGCAACATGTCTATACTAGGAAAACAAACTTTTACTAATAACTTATAGCCATTTTATCACATAAAGTTCATAATTTTATTAATAAAACTGTTACTACTATACATTGAAAACGTAGCCAATGTCCATTAAAATGTGCTAAGTAAAACGCACGTTCCTATAAGAGTTAGTTTATGCCATTCGTTATCATAGGGGGCGAGGCGAAATCATAGACAAGGGAGAGCCGCGATCATATACTAAACAATTTAAACAATTACTAAACTGTAAATATAAAAAAAAATCATCAATTGTTGGATATTAATGAAAGGCCCTAAGTTTGGATTGAGATTTAAACACTAGGTATGTTCGCTTTTCGCACTATTTTTTTCAATAGTAATAAGAATTCATTTATCTAGTTTTTTTTTTCTACACATGTCAAACTTTATCTTAACCTAGACAGTTCAGCGAACAACAGAAGGCGTCAATCAAAAAAAAATCAATCAAATTTCAACAAATAAATGCACAAAATAAATGTAAGCGCCATTTTTTAAATAAATATATCAATAACCAACTTTGTGCTAACATTATAAAATTAAATGCATTTAGGCTTAAAACATTTGTGACATATTGTCACAGTAATCTTTGATTGGTCCAATCTTTTTAATTATTTTACTAAAACGTTATCCAATTGCTGCTTGCTGAAGATATGTCATTAAAACACAAAAACAGGTCCATAACAAATTTGAACATATATTATATTATAATAATAAAACATATGTGCATTTATTCCTTATAATTTATAACATATTAGCTTTAAATCGTCTAACAGGAATACTAAGAAAAGTAATATAGCTCCTATAAATGGGTTCCTTTAAAGAGTGTGAGAAAAATATGATATGATATTTTTTTCCCTAAAATCTTGTTTAATTATTTTATTCCTATGTTTCATTGTATTGAATTTCATACCCAAATAATAAAAATTTTATCCCAGGTATAAAAAATAATATGTTGTATCGATATTGCTACATCAGCAAAAGTAGTTTTTGCCAGTTGAAAATCAACACCTTTTAAACCTGAGTGAAAAACAAAATACAACTGTTTCTGATTATGAAAATATATAGCTTTTCTTAATAAAATCCATATATGTCAAAGAGAGTCGTGTTATTTATAAAAGAACGGCTGGATTTATTTTTATGATCTTTTTATAAAAAGCTATTAAAACATCTGTAATAATCACAAAAAAAAATTGTAAATAAAATTCATTTTCTCATCTATATTTTGTATGGAACCGGTTTTTATTGTGAGACAGCTAGTGATTAACAAAATTGATGAACACAAAATTTTTAGAGGAACCCATTTTCCCTTACAAAATGTGCAGTGTCCTTTTCAATAAAAATTTTAATCACACATTAATTGTGAAAACATAACACTTCTATTTTTAAATTTCATTCTTCATGATCTATTTTATGATTCCATCATTTCGATTTAAACCAACAAAGTTTGCATGACAATATCAACAATACATGTCCCAACAAATTCTCTAAAGTAAGTACGAAACGCGAACACGCCGGGAGATTGTAATACCGTAATAAAAAATAAATTACATTATCAGACTAATAAATTACTCCACCGACCGATCCATTTACTATCTATAATTCGGAATGTTCCTCCTCCTTGCCGTCAGACAATTGAGGTATTTCTTCACCACCGGAATCTTCATCATTTTTGTCACTGGTATCACTTTTCTCTTCCTTAATTTCCGGTTCCGATTTCTGTTCCGCATTTTCCGCCTCTATAACCACTTCTTCAGTTTTATTATCTGTCTCCTTCTTAATCGGCTTCTTTGGCCTCCATATTTTCATTTTGTTCACCAAATATTTCACCTCTCTGTCTAGATTCATCATTTTATCTCTTATACTATCCACAGACAGCTTAATCTCTTCGTTCTTCTTTAAGGCGTCTTGTTCTTTAACAGACTTATCGAGCCAGGATTCGGTCTCTTCAATTTTCTTCTCGAGCACAGTGATCTCTATATCGGTGAAGATGTCTTTCTCCGAGTTCGCTTCCTTTGTGAAGTTCTTTGCTGCTTTGAGAAATTCCTGAGAGCTGTTCAGCATGCTGCGTAGAGCAGCCACAGCGTCCGGTCTCTCTCTGTGCTCCCAGTGTTTATAGAATATGGGATTAGTTTTGTCTTTTAGAAGCGCCAATTTTTCCTCGTACATTTCCGTCGGAGCTTCGTAGCCGTCCTCGTAAAGCCACTCTGATATTTCGCTGCAATGTTTCCTTATTTCATCGATTTGCTCCTGCGTTCCACACTCGGAAAACTCATCCATATCGATTTTCATCTGTGCATCGACCACAAACGCTTCCAAACTGTTAAGGGCGGACTCTCTCTCGGCGCGTTTCTTATCAACGCTGTTCAATTCGGATAGCTTAGTTTTGGATGTTTTAAACTGTTCTGCTGTGAGCGGTTGCAAATTCAAAATTACTTCGTCAGCCGTGATCGGTTCTTTAACAGTTACGATCTTAGGTTTAGGCTTGCTTTCAGTTTCTGTTGCGTTTTGTTTCTCACTAGATGTTTCATTGGCTTTGGCCGTATCATTCTTTTCTTCCTGTGGCGCCTTTTCTTCTAAATTCTCATCGGCCTTATCTGGTATATCGGAATCGGAGCTGAACAGCTTGCTGATTGTGCTGCCCAATTTTGACAGAGTACTGTCCTTGTCACTGTCCTCTTCTGTTACAACTTTCTCAGCTACGAATTCAACATTAACCAAATTCAGTATGCCAGAGTCGTCCATGTTGAAATGTGCTTTTATTCCTTTGTGTTCAACGTTTTCTCCGACATGTTTGTTAAGTGCAGAGCTGACTCCGGACAAGGAGACGTGAGTTAAGTTAAGAGCGCCAATGTACTGAAGCTCCGTTGACGGTATATGATCCAATTCTGCATAGTTCACGTTAAATGAGAAATCGTCTGTGTGTTTATTGAAAGTGATTACCTTCTTTTGAGGGTAGGGGTTCATTGGGCCGAAGAGCGTGCGTTTAATCTGAAAAGATACGTTTTAAGATTATATTGGAGAAGGATATCAAAAGAAATTTCAAAAGAAAACTCAACGTTATTTAACCCAAACAAGTAACACAATAAAATAAATATATATTTCGCACAAGATAATATTAGGTCAGGGAAAAAGTTTTTACTTTCCATATATACACAAACTCAAGACATTTAAAAAGGATACAAGAATTATATACATGCATAAGATGTTTTAGGAATCAATTATAAAAAAAAATCAACAACTATTCAGGCAATCCTGTCTTGAGGTCGAACTCACATTATTCTACAATTTTTTTTTGTCATGTTTTGTAATGAGATTTCAAAAAGGAGCTAATTTCTACGGTGATTGCAACTTTTTGCCTCACAAAATACAAAGAGACTTTTTCCTTGACCTGTTTATGTTTAGTAGACGTGTAATGGATAAGCACCCGTACCGTACCCAAGCGATCAAATAATTGTATTCGAAAAATCATTAAACAACACGCAATATTCTTACCAATTCCTGAAATAAACAAAAAGAACTATTCAATAATACTGTTAACATTTATATTGCGTCGATTACGAGATATATACATTTGAAGAATACAATTTTTTGCAGCAATTCAACTAGCTGATCCTGAAGGATAGGCTAAATTTGAATATATTTTAAAAGAAATGTCAATATCTGAATTTAATTCAACTGCTGAATTTCAATATAGAAGCTGCAAAACATTTTCCGTGCGGAAAGAAATATTAAAAGAAAATTTAAAAGAACTGACAATTTACTCAATCTTTAAAAAAATTTTAAAGCCTTATTCAAAATATTGATTAATTCGATTGTGTTTAAATAATAACTGTTTACAAAAGTTTATAAAATGAAAAAGTCAACAATATAAAAAATAATTTTAAAATATAATCGAACAGTCTGTTTGTAAATTGTAATGCATTAAAAAATCAGTCTATAACTTACAAGTTTATCGTTGCCATCCACATGCCTCGTGAACACAACTTGAATCGGCAGCACGACGGCGTCGCGAACATTCAGGGTTGCCACTTTGAAACCGGTCGCTAGGGAGGCAGCCCTGAAACATTGTTGCCTTGTGCTAACTCTACTTACAAATGGAGACAGGACTCAACTAGAAACCATAACTAGCTATGTAAAGATTCCCAAAAATCCTTTCAGTAGTTTTTTATGTAAAAGAATAAAACAAATAGTAGAATGTCAAAGTCTGATGTAGATGGATCTTGATGCTATCACTTAGATTTATATGTGGAACGCTTTCAAATGTGGGATTTAAATGTACAACACTTTAATTGTAAAACCATCCACAGAATCTATCTAAGGATCTAAGGTCACAGAGCGTGACACACATGTCAAACTTGTAACACTCCGTTTTTGCGTCGGGCGTCGTAGGTTAACATTCCTCTTAAAAACAGCAAGTTACCTATAAACGGCTCCGAGCGTGGCCGCCTCGTCAGCGTTGATGGACCGCGCCGGGTCATGTCCGACTGCGCTCTTTATGGCCGCTTGCACCGCAGGGGCCCGCGCGGCACCACCGGCCAGTATAAGCCGAGCTCCCTCGCCGGACCCGCCGGCCGACGCCACGGCTCTCTGTACGACGGCCGAAACTCGCGGCCACAAATCCGAACACAGCTCTTCGAATTCGGCACGTGTTACCTGAAAAATATTGGGACGTATGTTGTATATGTTGTAATATTAATTTGAGTTTAGAAAGGAAATTAAAGCGGGTTGGGACATGTGCAATGTGTGAATACGTATAGGCATGATGATGAATATGAGATTGCCAAAAGACCGACTGAACAACTGACTTACCAACTGCTTGAAGTCCTTATCGTCCAACAGACACTCGATCTGCGCATAGTGTTCGGTGTTAGCTGACAAAACAATCTTCAGTCTTTCGGCTTCACGCAGCAACTTCTCCATGGCTCGTGGTGAAGCTCTGACGTCACCGCCTCCGTTCTTCTCCCACGCCTTTATCAAGTGCTCTCTGAGACGGAGTGTCATTTCTAAACCGCCTAGAGTTCTGTTAACCAAACAAAAAATAATATAAGCACGCAATTTCACTATGGATATATTACCACTGGGCTGTGCGAGATGATACCTCGATGACATAATAATATGTATGCACATTTAGGCACTTCTCGGTATCTCGCCAAAGATTCCTATTTCGAAATGTTGTTATTTTTGACAAATAAATTGCAACGTAATTTTTTTTTTATCATCTCTAGATAGAGATGATTTAAATTATCTTTCTGTATTGAAAGTTTTAAAATCATTTCTATTATTAATTGTAGCTTGTAGCCAATCTTGAACAAAATTGATTAAGAGCTTTTAAGCCTTAGGCTTCGGTCGAAGGTTGTGACGATAGCCGATTAATCGGCTTCGGCTTCAGCCAGAAATTGACCATCAGTCAGACACTAATCAGTCAACATGCGAAGGGCCAAGTTCAAAAATCACAAAATACTAGGCTAATAATAAAAAATATTTAAACCATTTCCTGATGATTTTCTGTTATACTAGCTGATACCCGCATTCAAAATGTTATATAGCCTAAAGCCTTTCTCGATAAATGGACTATCCAACACAAAAATAATTTTTCAATTCAATTCCTGAGACTAAAGTGTTCAACTAAACAAATTCTTCAGCTTTATAATATTAGTATAGATTACACAATTTTGGTACCAGCCTCGTATTGAAAAATTCAATTGAATTCAAGCCCGCCTCAAATTGAAAAAAAAATCAAGATTACCTGTCAAATCCAACACCTATAACTTGGAGCTGAGGAACACTCTCAACATATCCTCTCTCCTTTGTCTTCACAAGTTTATACTCGACAAGAGCCGCTTTGGTTGATGCCGCTCCCATGTCGAAGAACAGAGTATACCATGCTGTTTCGTTTATTTCCTAAAAACATGCCAAAATAGAGTTCAAATATTACCCCAATAATTCTGTCACACAAATCGTTGCTTACTTAAACAAGTAAAACACTTAAAAGATGTTGAAAATAGAGGTAAAACTGTTATTGATCAATAACAGTTACCACTTTCATATTTGAAATAACTTAAAAATATATTGGTATAATATTATTTCAATAACATTTTAGATTAATACCCTTATTAAAGTTATTTAAAAAAGTAAAAGGATAGGGGCACACTCATGGATTGATTCAAAAATATAATTCTCAAATCAGTCTGCATAACGGCAGAAAAGCACCTTAACATAAGGACATAGTGCAATGACGGCGTTTAAAGCTTAAGATGCCTATTAAAAAAAGATACAAACATTTAATAGCATCTCTGCATAAGTCAATAGGTGAAATACCATCTATCAGACTATCTTCCTGTCTGTCACAAATAAAGAAAGAAAGAATTTCATTCACTGCACGCAACACAAAGACACAAGCGTAATACAAAAACAACAAGACAGAAATTAATAAAAAAACAGGTAAAAGATCGTAGCTGTGAATCGGATTCTCTCTCTGCATTGTACTGAGGTGCTAGACAAGCACCTGCAGCTTAAAATAAAAAACAAAAGAGAAGATTGATGATGATTTACCTTCCTTCTAAATATACCATAATTGATCGCAATGGCTGTGTAATCATTGATCAGCTGCAATACATTAAGTCCAGCAAGAGAAGCAGCCTCCTTTAACGCTTTACGCTCCGCTTGATTGAAAAAACCTGGGACTGTGATGACACATTCACTGATTTGTTGTCCTGTGAACAATGGGTTTATATATATTTATTTATTTATATTTATATACAGTTTAAGAACTGAATCAACTTGTACTGTAAGTAATGACAGATGGGTTACAGTTAGAATAGCTTTGAAATTTTCGAAATTTAGTAAGTTGTACCTACCGTGGTTAATTTCAGCAAAATCCTTTGCTTTATTGAATAGTTGAGCTACCAACTCTTCTGGTGTGAATCTTGTTTTGTCGTCGTGTACAAACTCAACTGTGCCACGTTCAGATGCAACCATGTCATAATAGGAGAACTGTTCCCTGTAATTAATTTATTGACTAATTACTATGGCTTGGTCTGAATCTTTTGTGTGTTTTCAGAAATAAATGATTGAAATTGATTATTTTAATAAAAAATTGTTAAGTAATGAAACTTTTAGTAGGAAATTAAAAAAACTAAAATAATTATGTGAAAGTTAGAGTTCGGTTCATATAGTCCAGATTGCTGAATATTCATAGTTTATGCTGATCAAAATGTCCAAAAGGTAAATGGTCGTAGTTTGGAGAACGTATGAACTGCTTTCAAAATGTAAAAGGCAAAAGTTCAAGAAGACAAAACATTTAGCTTATAAAATTCCCACAGTGTCAAAAGGACATCTTTGCACACGTTATTTAGCAACGTACCTATAAGATTGCACAAGAGGATGATCAAATGGTTTTCCGAGAAGATCCAATAAGTATTTGTACGAGTTCTTTGGAAACCTAACTCCAACAGTAACAGCATCTTCCCCAAAAGTTCTCACGCCGTCCCTAAATGCAACCACAGCTGGAGTCTTCCTTTTCGACTCTTTGTTCAGTACAATCTCCATTGGGACACCAGGAGATACTATGCCGATTTTCATCCATTCTGATCCCAAATCAATAGATATAACAGCGGCTGCTTCAGTATACTGACATAAAAGCAACGGTGACAATACCACACTCAACACGCCATACATTTTCTGGAAAGAAATGTTTATAAAATAAGACATCAGCAAATGCGGAAAATAGTTTGTGGACTGATTACATGTTTTTCTAAGAAAGTACTAATAGAAATGAACTTACAATATTGAAAATCATTTTCTCTTTTTAGATCAACATCCAGACATGAAGTGAAAGCCTCCAATTTCTTTTATTACTAACAATTTATTTAAAATACTTCGCACATTATTCCGCAAAGTGGGCCAGCTGCTTTCGTCCACGTCAAGTTTAACGTGTTTTCTTCTTTTTGGTAGATGGATTGATTGATGCCATAGTTCATAGTTGCCAGTTTTTAGCCTTGTACAGAGTAAAATCATGTTTCTCTGCAGTTGTATCGTATCCAAATAGTATCACCATATTACTACTCTGCAGTTTTAATATCACAAAAAATATTGTTTTTAGTTTATAATATTTAAATGGAACTATTTGTCAAATGAACCAAATTGTAGAGGTTATATAACAATATCATCTCTATAATGTGGTGATAAATTTTATAATAACACACACATTTTTTGCTTAGCAGCTAAACTCTGACTGTGATGATGAATAGTGAACGAACACCTATGGCTTCTTTCACCTTCTCTATACTGACTATACTAATTATAAAATCGTTTGTCCTGACTGATCAACGCACAGTCAAAACTACGTCTACAAATCTGTTTGGAACATGAGTTTATTTAATAACTTCGGTAAGCATCGGCTAAAAAAAATTCTTGGAAATATTCCTATGAAACTCGTTATAAAAACACTATGCGAAGCCGGGAGCGAGTTGCTAGTAAAATTCAGTCTTATTTGTTTGTTTTGTTCTCATTTAAATTAAATGTTAATTGCCCTTTAAATAATAAAAGTTCACAGAGCCTACTATTTGTACTTATTATTTATTCTACATTCTACTACATTTTTAATATCATAGACAAGAATATTATTATCAAATTCAAGATCATATGTTTATGTGTAGATTGCATGCATTTGCTTTATTTATGGTTTGATTTTGATTGGGTGATTTGGGTGTTTATTGCGAGGAGGACGCGGAATGCTGTTTTTGTATTATTTAATTTCTAATTAGTGCGTTTAACTACTATTTATTCTAAAAGTGAGTACAAATTTACAATTTTACTTTATATTTATCTATTTTTAAAACGTTAATCGCTTAACGAAACTTCTAATTTTTTATAAAAGTAGAACTTAAATGCATCTATTTATTTACGCATTTAATTTTTTAAACGCACGAAACTGAATAAATTGTCACTAAACATCGTCGTATCATATTTCATTACGTTAATTCCGGTCGATCTAGTGTGGAGCGCATAGTATCGTTTACATGCGGTTCTAAAAATGTGACAAGACGCAAGTGGTATGTCGGGACGGTCAGTGGCGCTCCTTCTAAATATGGAACGATCGGGTGTTAGTGGGACGCTTGTTGTTGTTCCGAGTCGCATTTGGTTTGGAAATTGTCCCTTCGATTATGTAATGACCCTACGTTGCGCGTAAGCACGTGCATTGCACGCGGCGCTTCCACGTCGGAGGTGCGTCGCGACGCGCAACGCAACGAAAAGACGCAACGTACACGCGGCCGCGCTGCCTCAAACCTTCAGTCTCCTAGCAACATGTTGTTGACGCTGTGCTGACCTAATCAACACAAAAACACATGGTAAATGTTGCATCACACCACTAATCAACTCAAAAGTAATATGTCTGCATGTTAACTCGTTGCTAGGGAGAACCGTGACATACAAATAACCATCTATATAAGTTGGATGCCTTATATTTTATATTGGTTAATTGAACTTTGAACTTCATCATTTATAATTGTGAGTATTAACTGCAATGTAATTGTCCCTAGTTTTTTTTCTGTTTAAAGTAACTATTGATACATTTCTATATCTGTAAGATATCATGGACATAAAAACATATTTTAAAGTAAACACCATAGTCTGACAGGAACCCTGGATTGTTGCATCTATGAATAGATTCAAGACCTTTGACTGACCTAGTTTTAGCACTAGTGACTTCCTATAGAAATTCTAAATTTAATTACTACTTTGCTCTGGTTTTCTTAAGCTCAGTTTTAAAATCTATAATTAGTCCAAGGATAGGTATTTAAATAAAAACTTAACAATTGAAAAAATACTGTAATATTAACTGAACTTGAGTGTTTTATTAAATTATTATGTAATGTAGAAGTTACTAACAAACACCAAGGCCATATGTTATCAAAATACAAATGATAAGTTATGCTACTTAAAAGTTGTAGACGTACCTCACTATAAACATCAAAATATTAATTGATAAGGCAACACTGGCCACACTTCCAGAAATAATACTAGTAAAGTAGGTACTTTTACATGCATATTATATTATATTGACAAAATTTTGTATTAGACATATATTTTTCTCTAATGATACAGAAATAACTGCCACAGTATTTTCCACTACTTAAATTACAGTTACTTAAATTGATGAATTTTGATAGAGGATAGCCTCAATTTAGTAAGAAATTTTGCTAGTTTTTTTTTTAAATGTAACAAATGCATTACTTTAAATGTATAGATCACAGATTTCTTCCCCTGACTTTATCTACTCCTTTAAATCTTAGATATTACTAGCTGACCCGGCAAACGTTATGCCATATAAAAAAAATTTTGGGGTGGACACCCCTTATCACTTAGAGGTTTGAAAAATACATAGTAGCCGATTCTCAGACTTACTGAATATGCATAAAAAATTTCATAAGAATCGGTCAAGCCGTTTCAGAGGAGTATGGGAACGAACATCGTGACACGAGAATTTTATATATTAAGATTACATTTTGTTACTTTCCTTATAAGTTGTGATCAAGCCAACTCCTTTCTCATTGAATTGTGTTTGAACTTCCAGTTATAATATAGTTGAAAGTACACAAGTTAAATGTTATCTTGAAAGACCTCATTAATTTCCATATATTGTTCACGGATCCATATATTTTTAGTTGGTTTAATATTAAAATAAATAGCCAAGGAAATAAAGGAATGTAAACATGTTAGGATGGAAATAATAGAAGTGAATAAATAAATTAATTAATTTAAGTATACAGCCTTTAGCCTAAAAAGGTTTTGAAACAGATGGTACTTCGAAAGTATTTTACAATAATAGCCAAGTAGACTGTGATTTTATTAAAACCGAAAGTCATTCCACTAGTCGAATTTCGACCATATTTGCAAAACAATTCTTGTTACAAAAATAAATTATCAATAAAAAGAAATCTCGTGAAATAGCTACTAACTAAACAAAAAAAGTGTCAGTCTTAGGATTGCACTTGTGAAGTGAAAATTACGCCATCTGTAAACATCTTAACAAACTATTGACGAAGTTTAGCTAATTATGAATTATAGAATTAAACGTCACTTTTCCCCCGTACTAAAAGCGTCCAACGCGCCTAAAAAAGTTTTAACTTGAAAAATAAAAAAGCGTGTAATACAGTTATTGGCTTTGGCTTTGGCGATCAAATTATTGACTAGAAGGTGTCCCACAATATTCGACATTGAAATTTACTCTTCGCGCACAGATCAGTTCACAACAATGATATTTGAAAGGTTTTTAAATATCAACAAATTAAAAAAGGAGATCCAAAGTGTTCCCCTTAAAACTTTTAAAACTTTGTGATTATTTTTACTAGATTACTATGAAAACGGTTGGTTTGTTTACTTGTCTTGTTTTTTCTTCTCGCATATTAAACGGGCACTTATTGGAAACTTGTTTTCCTTAGAACACCTATTGTATGATAACATACATTAGGTACATATTCGAAACCAGTTGTGAGGCAGCCGTAGTCCTATTGTTATGTGTCTTATTTGTTTGTATAATTGTGTTTCAATTATTTGTATTATTTGTAAGCGTTCCTATGTTGGACATTTTACTATTGGAATTAATTTAAGACGGTTTCACGCGTCACTGCGACTGTACATTGGCGTCACCCCGACAAGTCGGGGTACGAAATCCTTCGTCAATTTTCAAATTCATTCCTTTATCAATTCGTAAATTAATACCTTTTGAAACTAAAGCAGTAAGCACGACAACCAACAGACGTTTGAAATAAAATGTTGGTATGATGATAATTGCCCTGGTGCAAGCAATGTCAACTTTAAGGTGACGAACCTTTTCTTATCCATGTATATGTGACGTCACAACTCTGATAGGAACAAACGGGCGGCTTTTGAAGCTAAAACCATATAGATTAATTATATTATAAAAAAAACGACGAGCCCTTTCGATGAGTGGATAGGGTGCTTGCGTTAATGGATTCACTTGGGTAAATGACATTGACATTTTACCTTCAACGTTTTTTATATGAAAATTTTCATACAAGCGTTGGCCGAACCGCCAGCTCGTTAGCGCTCGCAGGCCAGGCAACTATGGGTTTTTTGTTTTTACCATTAGAACAATGTGCAAAAAAAAATTAACTTATTAGGTGCAGAATTCATATTATGCGCGCAATAATAGAATAGAATAGAAATTTCTTGTTTTTTATTTTTATTTTATATAATTAATTTTACAATTATTGGCTCGCCAGGTTCAAGCAGTATTATTTACATATGTGTCTTATTATAAGATCTTATTGTAAAGTATATGGTGCTCAGTTCCTGTAGGAACTTGCTCACGCTTGCGCTATCTATTTTAATGTATAGGCTATTATAATACAGGGATCATACAGATCATATGAGGAGGGACCGTCACTTGGAGAGTGGTTTGCCTCTTTCTTTTTACATATTATGCATATGTGATTAATTTCTTTGACGCTATATATCTTAATCTATATGTTATTATAAAACAGGAATAACTATAATACGATATTACTACCATTACTATTTTCTAATATTATTATAATAATCGTATGATATAATACGAGGGACTGTCCACTTGGAGAGTGGTTTGCCTCTATTTTTTATACATGTAATTAATTTCTCTAGCGTTATGTATCGCAGTGTATATATATGGATTACTATAGTACAGGGATTCGAGGAGGAGGGACCGTTCGCTTGGAGAGCGGTTTGCTTCTTTCTTTTTTAAATATGTAATCAATTTCTCCAACGAGCAGGCTAGATAACATAGGATTGTGATGATTGGATTTATTATATTTTTCGCCAGGTAAAGTAAGTCCGGGAATTTGTTGTATTTTTAGTTTCTGGAGCATATCTTCGTGAAGGTCCCTGGCGCGAATGTACCACGGATCCTCGTCCAGCATATCCCAGATAATTTTTGAGTTAGTATTGCGAGGAAAATTTCCTCCAATTTTTAATGATATGCGATACTGCCTTTCTAGATCTGTTAGCTTCGACTTACACACCCTAGGGTATAATTGTACAATACCGTAGTCAAGAATCGGTAATAGGGTTGCCTTAATAACTTTGATTTTTATCTCGACGGATACTTTACTATACCACCCTATAATGGGAGACAGCATACCGCGCACTTGTTGTTTCTTTTGTCTTAACTGTTTCTTTTGTGTGATCTTTCATTACTAATCTTTGGTCGAAGTGCACTCCAAGATATTTAATATCACTTTTCACTGGCAGCACTTCACCCCTTATTCGGGCAATTCTTCAAATTCTTGTGTTCTATTTAATGTATTTTTTTTTGTGAAGTCAAATTGTACTTTTGTTTACTTCTTGTTTTTATATAGGTACCTTATTGGAATGGATATGTATAGAGTCGTACGATGGGTTTTTGTAGGCAGAGAGCCGCTGCATTATATTTTGCTACGACCTTTGACCCCATTATCGTAGACTAGTCGTCGTGCCAAACTACATGTTAACTTCCGACTTTTCATTCTCATAACAAAAAAATCTTGATGTATTGTATGGTTTGATACAATTAGGTGCTCGTTTAAATTCCTGACTAAATATGTAAAGCAATATAACGCCCGACATTCTACTTTTGCCATGCATTGTATCTTTATTTTTAAATAACTGGTGCCCGCATGGAATATTTAGCCTATGGTGATCCTGAAATTCTATTCTATTGGATTTTTTTAATCAGATGAGAAGTTTCGAAGTTTACCCCATGCATACAAAAACATATAAACAATACAAACTTTACCTCTTTATAATATTAGTATAAGTTTATTCTGGTTTTTAAGGCAACATTATCTCTGTCTGTAAATGTATTCGACTTTTCATTTTATTCAAACGTTTTCTCTCCTCGAACCGGCCTTGGCCCTTGAGAAAATGCACGGGGTGTAGGTATTGAGTTTTTTACCTCTGGGACTCATTTGTGGTCAGGCGATGTGAAGCTAACTGCTCTACGCCCACTATAGAATGTGCGTTTTGATTGCCGATTTTATTCCTTTTAACTAACAATATAACATGATTCCGCCATTGTCAACAATTCTCGTATGTTTACCAAACTACCAACGTCTCTACAGCATATACATTTAGCTGTTATTATGCCAAGGTCGGCCATTACGAATGTTGGTTTCTAACATCTTTATAACTGAAACATAATTTTACCTATCATTACGTATATTTCGTTGGATCGTGACGTTTTGATTACGCGAATAAGATGCTCGCGAACATTTTTAAGCCGATAAATCTGTCTCGGCTCGGATCCCCAGCAATGCACATTATTTCTTACTCTCTTTTATTACCTGTTGTTTTTTTTAGAATCCAAAATATACTATATTTAAATTAAATGTTTTAATGGATAAATCCAGTAGTTTTTTAATTTAAAATTGTAAATTATTTTTATTTCTATGAAAACGTTCTCTTCTCGTATGAAATCATTTCATCTACAGCTACAACACGTTCAGTCAATATTGTAATCCAATTATGTATCCTCAATCATTTTCTATTTATATTAGTTTTGTTATTATATAACGCAACTGTTTAGTTTTGTCTATTAAATTAAAAATAGGTGAAAATAAATTTTAAATAATAATACGTATTATAATACTATTTAATATTTATTTAATAATAAAAATCCACCTTTTTCCAATTTTTCTAACCTTTCTCTTCATAACAACCTTCCTCGGACTTAACGAATATTTGAATTGACCGAAGTGATCCAGCCATTCTCGAATTATGCATTAGACACTGTACTTTTTCGTATAAGTAATTAGTTATATGAAAAATAATATAGTTTTATTATAGTAAGAACGGTACAGTACCTAATATTGGTACTTATTCTCTGTGCACAAGTACTAGTTACGTACTGAGTATAAGATAAGTAACCAACAACCTAAGTCATCGCTCCCGCACCTCAAGAGGTGACTAGCACTTGCCAACAGACTATACCTTTGTTATTTGTTCGGGACAGCCATGAAATGTATAGAATAGTGATTAAAAGTGACTTATAGAACTAGTGTATTATGTAAATAGATAAATAGTGTTAGAAAGAGACAGATACAGTGAAACGGAAAACACTAATAATACATATTATTTCGGGCGGTTGTGTAAACTTTGTTCGACGCATGACACAACCGCCACTAGTTCTGTAAGCAAATATTGTAATATAGATAGGCCATTTTTTGTAAATAGTTAGTCTTCTTCTTGCTCCGGCATAATAAAGACCATTGTACCAGTACAAACTTGTTTTGGAACATACAAACCCTCTCCTCCTCGACTAACCATCGAACGGTTGACCAGTGAGCCCTCCTTAGCCGGAGGCCCTGCCCACTCAGTAAGCCATAACAGCCAGGCCTAATCAAATGCGCGGGTGCTACAGGCCCGTACATTTTATGGTCCAAACGAGCCGGATATAGCCGTTTGTATAGTTGCTGTTTGTCGAGGAGAGAGGGTATAGAGTCTATAGCATAGACATGCCGGTTACAAGGAGTAACTCAACTCGGGGCGACGGGAGGTCAATAGCTCCCGCGCCCACCGTTCGGGACGACGGGAGACCAATCGCTCCCGCGTCCACCCTTCGGGACGCCGAGAGGCTTACAACCTCCGCGTCCACTGTTCGGGACGACGGGAGACCAATCGCTCCCGCGTCCACCCTTGAGGACGCCGCGAGGCTTACAACCTCCGCGCCCTCCGTTCGGGACGACGGAAGACCAATCGCTTCCGCGTCCACCCCCGTCGGGTGCACCACGGCATCCGCCACGTCGTCAACCGACACGTGGTCAGCGGGGACAACAAGAGCGATGACGTCACCGACGACGACAACTTCGACGTCGACGGCTTCGACGCTCACTTCGGTACCGGCGGGAGCGGGACACGGATCGGTCCCCACGCTCGGTGCACACGGCACGGAAACCGTGCCACATCGAACGGACGTGCGCTCAAGCAAGAGAGCCACGTCCCACGGGTCCAAGAAGAAGGCCCAATTAGCGAAAGCTAAAATAAAGCTGTTAAAGCTACAAATAGAACTTGCTTCCGCACAAATAGAAGAAATAGAGAATGATTCAGACGCCGACACCATAGACGACGACACCGTCGAAGAGCTCGAAGTCACGAAGGAGAGGGTCAACACTTGGGTCAATAGTCAAGCGCTTTTAGCGCCGGGTGCGCCACCTATAGAAACCTGCAACATAGAGCAGGCCCGCGCGTTACCCATCACGACCACGCCGACTCCAATCCCCGTGCAACAAATAGAAGATCGGCCACCAAACGGAAGCAAGCCCGTAATAGAAACAGTGCCCGCTGCGGCACCACCTAGTCAGAACATAGGACTAGCAGACTGGGTCGCAGCAATCACTATGGCCGCAAAGACGGGCCACCAACAAGCTCCGCGATATGTCACGGAGCTACCATTTTATAGCGGGTCGCACCAGGAATGGTTAACATTCAAGGCGGCCTACGAAGAATCACACCAACATTATAGCAATAGCGAAAATATAGCAAGACTGAGGAAAAGTCTACAAGGAAGAGCCAAAGAGACAGTCGAAGGTCTCCTCATACGCAACGTAAACATATCTGAAGTGATGAGGACGTTGGAAGACCGGTTCGGCCGACCGGATTACATCGCCTTATCCGAACTAGAACGATTGAGGACGCTTCCACGGCTGACAGACTCACCGCGTGACATTTGTAACTTCGCCAATCGCGTCACCAACACCGTGAGAACTCTACAAGCGCTGGAGAAGTCACACTTCCTCTTCAATCCAGCCATTTTGAATGAAATGGTACAGAAATTTCCTCCTACGATCAGAAATAATTGGGTCACCTTCCTCAGAGATCAGCCGAAGGAACAACCAGACCTGTTAAAGCTATCAAGATTCTTCGAAACCCAGGCGGAGCTCTACAATTCTGTAACACAGCCGGAGTTCGCGGCACATAAAGAGGCGAGCCACGCACCCCGACGAATACAGAAGACCTACGCCGCAATAGAAGTGTCTGCATGTCCGGTATGCCAAAGTGCCGAACATAAAATCGAAAAATGTTCGAAATTCATAGAAGCAGACACGAAAACGCGATGGAACATAGCAAAGGACAAACAATTGTGCTTCAAGTGTTTAAAAAATAGAATAGGGAAACACAAGTGCCGTAAAAAGGAGTGCAATGTCAATAAGTGCCCGCGTTTTCACCATAGACTACTCCACTTCATAAGAACAGACAATAGTGAAAATAGTGATCGTACAGAAGTGGTCGCCTCCACTTGGCAACCGTCGGAGACACAGTCATACTTGAAGTTCGTTCCCGTCCGCGTCTCCGGCCCCCGAGGGAGCGTCCAAACCTACGCCTTGCTCGATGACGGCTCGACGGTGACCCTGATAGACAATGATTTGGCGCAACAAATAGGCGCAAAAGGGCCCGTCGACCCTCTACACATAGAGGCAATAGCGAACACCGAAGTGGATGTAAATCGATCGCGCCGTGTGAAACTAACATTACACGGCGCCAAAAATAGGAGCACCATTCGAGCTAGAACCATCGACAATCTACAGCTCTCCGCTCAAGCCGTATCGGAGCGAGATCTGTCCAATTGCAAGCACCTCAAAAACATCAAGGAACAACTCAAGTATCCACTAGTTCAACCGAAACTTCTCATCGGACAGGACAATTGGGACTTGTTGCTTGCTAAACAAGTCAGAAAGGGACAGCGACATCAGCCGGTCGCGTCTCTCACAACGCTCGGATGGGTGTTACATGGGTCACACGCGCGCATCCTCGGTCGCCGTGCAGACACCATTAACAACATCGTCCATAGACAAGAACATAGCAAAATAGGCGAGTGGCGTTGGATACCTACCAAATTGAACGTTGCGGACGATGCAACACGGGACGTACCCACCGACTTCGACTCGCAACATAGGTGGTTCAACGGGCCAAGCTTCCTACTAGAAGCACCTGATAGATGGCCGCAAGAAAGAATTGTAACCACCTCACAGACTGGAGAAGAAAAAGTGCACGTGACCACATTCAAACAAAAATCGAAAATAGAACAGTGCATCCCCAATAGTGATAGATTCTCCAAATGGGAGAAACTTGTTCGAAGCACTGCACGTGTGCTACACTTCATCCGACTGTGCAAACAGAAAAGAGAATGTGTGAATTACAAGAGGACAACAAAGCGACCTGAAACCGATCCTGTATGGCGGGAGCATAAAATGTCAAGGAAGCCACAGAACAAACTTCCGAAAGCTCCTAAACAACAACAAAAATCATACATACCAATACCCACGGACCTTCTACACGAAGCGGAGCGAATCCTCGTTAGAAGGAGTCAGGAAAAGGCGTTCTTTGAAGATTTACACAATCTCAAAAATGATAGAAAAATAGCTCCACATAGCCGTCTACGCCATTTAGCGGTGAAAATAGAAAACGATGTCATCACATTGAAGACACGTATCGGCGCCACGCAAGACGTTACAGATAGACAGAAGAGCCCTGCAGTCCTCGATGGCAATGACCAAGTCTGCAAGCTCTACATAGAATACGTCCATAGGCAATTGCACCACGCTGGCGTCGAAGCGACGATAAATGAGTGTAGACAGTTTTATTGGATTCTTCGGCTACGCCCGGTCACGCGTATGATAGTAAATAGATGTCTCCCATGTAGGATTCGTAGATCGCAGCCACCAGTGCCACCTACAGGAGACTTACCACCGTGCCGGCTAGCACATCATAGACGTGCGTTCACCTACACCGGGCTCGACTACTTCGGGCCACTTACAGTCGCGGTGGGACGCACAACACAAAAGAGGTACGTCGCGCTGTTCACCTGCTTGACAACGCGCGCCGTACATCTGGAGATCGCCGCCTCATTGACAACAGATTCTGCCGTTATGGCACTGCGACGCATGATAGCGCGTCGCGGCTGCCCAATAGAAATTTGGTCGGACAACGGCACGAACCTTCACGGCGCAGAACGTGAACTGCGGCGAGCTTCAGACCAACTGCTTCAAGAGGAAGCAAATAGGAAGAGGATCAATTGGCGCTTCATCCCTCCCGGTGCCCCCTTCATGGGCGGGGCCTGGGAACGTCTCGTCAGAAGTGTCAAGACATCCCTCAACAGTATACTTGAAGAGCGGCGCCCTACAGAAGAAGTACTCGCCACCTTAATGGCGGAGGTTGAGTACACAGTCAACAGTCGGCCGCTCACACACGTCTCGGTTGATCCTGACGATCCCGAGGCACTTACACCGAACCATTTTTTAATGATGGGGACGGGCCGAGATCCGCCAATAGGAGCCTTCAATGAGGAGGACACCATCGGGCGCACGCACTGGCGTGCCTCACAACGTCTCGCCGACTTGTTCTGGCGGCGTTGGCTTCGGGAGTACCTCCCTGAGCTTCAGCGCCGACGGGAGCCCCAAGGAAGAGGGCGGCAAGTCGTAATCGGAGACGTCGTGCTCATCGCGGACAACACCCTACCTCGCAACACATGGCCGCGAGGGAGGGTCATAGCGGCCTACCCCGGACCCGACGGAGCTGTGAGGACAGTCGACGTCGGCACCAAGGCTGGCACTCTACGGAGGCCCACCAAAAAGTTGGTGGTCCTGACAACGGAGCCGGCTGCCCTCCAGCACACAGTGACTGCGTCGCCCTGAGGACGACGCACGGCGGGAGAATGTTCGGGACAGCCATGAAATGTATAGAATAGTGATTAAAAGTGACTTATAGAACTAGTGTATTATGTAAATAGATAAATAGTGTTAGAAAGAGACAGATACAGTGAAACGGAAAACACTAATAATACATATTATTTCGGGCGGTTGTGTAAACTTTGTTCGACGCATGACACAACCGCCACTAGTTCTGTAAGCAAATATTGTAATATAGATAGGCCATTTTTTGTAAATAGTTAGTCTTCTTCTTGCTCCGGCATAATAAAGACCATTGTACCAGTACAAACTTGTTTTGGAACATACAAACCCTCTCCTCCTCGACTAACCATCGAACGGCTGACCAGTGAGCCCTCCTTAGCCGGAGGCCCTGCCCACTCAGTAAGCCACAACAGCCAGGCCTAATCAAATGCGCGGGTGCTACAGGCCCGTACATTATTGATCAGACGTTTTTTTATACATACATTTTTGTAAAGTAATGATGAACTTGCATTCACAAATTTAATGTTTTCGCGACATAACATACTTTATCATTCATTTCTGGATGATCTCCATCTTAGGGTGTATGGAGAAATACAAGTTAGTATTGACTTGTAAAAGACTGAGTTTTGGTTCAAAGCAATAAAGATTTTTTTATTTTCTTTTAGCCACACAAAGAAGAAGTTTACGCCCGATCTGTATTCCAATCTGCGGCTTTGGTGGCGTTTTATCCAATGTGTTCAATATTAATTATTCAATCGTATAATAGTTTCCATCCCTTTTTCCAGATGGCCCCAATGCGTAGTGAGAGGGGCGGGTCCCCGGCGAGAGGTGCGCGAGCGTCATACCCTTTACCAAGACGGCTCATAAGACAAATCGCACGACATGTCGCTTCGAGTGGCCGATCGCTGCGACGACTCGAGGTCTCTGGTCGCGTCATAGACAACTTTGACGATATAGAAGATTATTCAGACGAATCGGATCACGAGACGCCACAACCTGCGTGAGTATAAAACTACTCCTATTGTGTACTGTAAAGGCACAATACAATGTCATTTAATGTCACCATGCATTCTTAACTTGATTCGACTTTGCGTTCAATAAATGAACTGTCGACAAATTGCGAAAAGTGCACGAAACTTGTTTTAAAGCAGCTTTCATTCGGTGTTACATCGACAGTTTTGAGTCAATCAAACCTATAATTTATAAGACAAAGTCGCGTGCTAAACCTAGTATCTTACACTTGTAGATTGGCACTATTACTTTGTTAAAATTGCTGTATTATGACATGTAAATTTTACAGCTTAACGCCTGGCGTTAGAATCTTTAAACCAGATTATGTTATCTGATAAATCACACTACACAAAGTTTTAAAACGTGATCAAGGCATCAATCAATGACAGGAATTTTCTTAAAGATATTTCCTGATAAACTTATCGTATTAGGGTAGTGGGTAACACAGAAGATAAGACAAGTGATGAAACAGATAATAAATTTATTACCTGATATAAGACTTTGTAGAGTTTTCCTTTATTGTATGATGTAAAAGGCTGTTAAGAATGCCTGTAGAATAGACTATATAATTGTGTTATCGAAAAAAAACTACAATTTTAATTATTAAAACTTAACATATTTCCCTTGTTTGATGTAAACTTATATGGTTATTGAAAAATTAGTTTTTCAGTTTAACTTAGAATGTAATATTTTTACCTTCTAAGATGGCCAACAGGCTGATGGTCCACATGTTGGTAGGTGGTTACCGTCGCAAATAAATACTAGCAATATCAAATCAAAGTAAGTGGCGTTGCTAACCATTGTTGGATAAAGGATTAATTAGGAATATTTAGTAAGACAAAGTTTTAAGTCATAATACTCCAGAATACTCTTGCACATACGAGGGCGGCACTGAAAATTTCGGGAATCAAGGAAGTGATACAACATTATTAGTGGAAGATATTTATTGTTTTTCGAAGTATTCTCCTTTTCCATTCGATGGAACCAATTATTAAAGCATTCATTCAATTCTGAAGTTGGGGTATTCAAAATGGCCGTTTTGTAGGCGTCTAGAGCTTCTTCAGGTGACGAAAATCGTTGACCACGCAATTTGTTCTTAATTTTGGTGAAAGTATAAAAATCATTCGGGCTTAGGTCAGGGCTGTACGGCAGATGGTCTAATAATTCAATGTTTTTTTGCTCCAAAAACTCTTGTTCTGTGGACGGTATGAGAGCTCGCATTGTCGTGATGGAGGATGATGCGGCTGTTGCATTTCTCTTTAGGGAGTTTAATGCAAACAAATGCTAGCATACCATTCTGCATTGACCATTCTTTGTCCCTCAAGAGGAATGGTCGCAAAATGGCCGGTTCTAGAGACAAACATGGCCACCATTTTTTTGCAACGTTCCGTGAACGAACAACTTTTGTTGGCTTCAACTCATTTTCGAACACCCAAACTCGTGACTGGTTTTTTGTTTCGGGTTCGTATGCGTATATCCAGGATTCGTCACCTGATACGACGCTGTATACATTGTTCATGCAAGATTATTTGTATTTGACTCATACTAATATCTAAAGTTGCCTGAATTTCGCGATATATCACATGTCGATCTCCCTCAATCAGCTTGCGCACGGCATCAACGTTATCTTGGCTGACTGCGGTTTTTGGGCGACCTTGATCGTCACAGAGCTTGACACGTCCACGTTGAAATTCCGCAAACCAGCGATAAATTGTAGTTTTAGATGGGGTTTCATCACCAAATGCAGAAAGCATCCGATCAACACACTGTTTTTTTTTAAACCACTTCGAAAGTCATAATAAATCATTGCTGTTGAATTTTCTCGAGTCAATTCCATTTTCACACTGACTTTACAAGTTCGACAAGACCGCGTTCTTTTTAAAAAATAAATAAATGGTATTCGATTAATAAAACCAAGAGGTTTTCGATTATAAAGACTTTATTATACCAGGAACAATGGAAATACTCCAATCCCGATACTTTTAGTGCAGCCCTCGTAAATGTTGAAGTTCCGGAAATTAACTACTCCGGACTATTAGCGGTGTAGTCTAGCATTATATTTTATGAATGAATATATTTTATTAGTGTGGCATGTGGTGGCAACGCTGGCAACCTACCTCCGGCCGATCACGACGATGACCTCACCAGTCTCAGTTGGCTGCAAGACAAAAATCTACTCAGAGGTATACGCGGATTCTATGACGATTGATGACAAGTCAATAGCTGCACGGGTTACTTTAATTTATTTAACACTAGCTCACGCCAGTTGCTCTGGTTACGTCTTTAGTTGATTGATGAGTTTCAAAGATACACAACTGTCTGTAACTGTAATTTGCTTAGACTAGTTTAGACAAATAAATTGTAATGTCGTTATATTACCAGAGTCAAAATATTGTCTTAAATTTGCGGCAATATTTTAGATATCAAACACATACTTCTATGCAAGCATCCTTCGAGCCAGATTTTTATAATTTAATGTAAACGTAATATAATTTTCGCTTTTGCTATTGTTATACTATCTAATTAATTGCGGTAACAATAATAAATTATTTTAAACTATTCAAAAATTTTAAAATTATATAGGGTGATGTGATATCACTAAATTGGATATTCATCTGCAAATTTCAATCAATCAATTTAATTTTCAGGTATAAATTTATCGAAAAATGACGTGGAGGACACAAAAACGATAGGAGGCAACATAATTATAAAGGTAAATAGAAAATTAAAGTAGCTGTCACAAAATAAATTATTTTATCACTCACTGAACTGTGTACCTTTTTGCATAGTGAATTAGTTCTATATTGCGTTGCTACTTTAAAACATGCACGACGCGTCGCGTTTCATTGTGAGCTGACACTTAGTTCCTACAGATGAAAAAGTGAGGCGTGCAATACAAAATGAAAATGGCATTTATAGAGTGAGCAGTGCTCGACGCCTCCACCGGTACTGGTCGGCGCTGCGTCGCCACCTCGGGCGCCAGTGAAGGCTCCACCGGGACGGGCGCCGTCGCCCGTAGCGGCCCAAGCGCCGCCGGCGGCCCAAACGCACGCCAAGCCGCCCTTCTCCTTCTCGTGTCTCATCTTCATGGCCATCGAGGCGGCTCCGACGCGCGCTCTGCCCGTCAAGGAGATCTACGCGTGGATCGTGCGCCACTTCCCCTACTTCCGCCACGCGCCCCAGGGCTGGAAGAACAGCGTCCGACACAACCTCTCGCTCAACAAGTGCTTCCACAAGGTACCCCGTCATTGGTGGGCTAAACTTCACACATTTCACACAGCACCATCTAGTTCCACATTAAGCAACTAACGCTTGTATTATGGATACCACAGTTGATATACTATATATATTACTTCTTTTTTTTTTGTAAATACATACATATTATTAATACAAAACATCCATGACTCAATAAACATTTGCCCCCTAGCGGGATTCGAACCCGCGACCGTTTGGCTAACAGCTAGGGTTACTAGCCACTAGACCAAACGTGTCCTATAGCTTCCTATATAATGAAACAGATAGCGCCGGCCGCTTCGTGTGAGGGAAAAGGACAGAGGGCCGGGTTTGTTTGCATTGTTTGCGTTGTCTCCTTCGCTTTACTATACGTTACTTTGTTTATCCTTAAAATCATATCTTTAAAAGTGTTCCAGTTTTTAGTCTAAAAAAAGCACATCAATCCCTAAACATTTCACGTATACACACTAATATATGCACTTTAATGCATACAAATGTCTTAACTAAATATTACCTGTTCAAGCCATGTGAGTAAGATATATGGATGGAGGTATTATCTTTAACGTGCCTCTGCACACTATAACCGACTGTCCCAACTCTTATTTGCATTGCCTATCATTCGCCTCTTACTGTCAAGTTCTCATCAATATTAATTTTAAATTAATTAATTGATTATTTCGATATACTTAACATTAAACTCCCTCATCTAATCTAACCACACACTTAACAAACTTATTTAATTATCTCTTTCAGGTTGCGGCTGCGCCCGGACTAGGCAAGGGCTCCTTATGGACGGTTGACCCACATCACCGGCCTACATTATTGCAGGTATATAAAATTCTTTCCATCAAGAGTCTGTTACGATATCAATGACCTAACTATTGTAGACCAACATATCTAAAAGCGCTAGACTTGCATCAGGAACACGTATCATAAAAACGTAGGTTCCATTAGGGCGGCTCACTTCGAGCGATGGGATATGTGCAGTCAGTATGCAGTTTTTAAATAATCAATCGCCTTTATTCCCGTGTCAGCAGGCGTTCGGCCGGCAACCAATCCCGTCAGTGCCGGAACGGCCTGAGACTCCACCGGCCGGCAAGGGCGGTCCGGATCCGACGCTGTTTCCGTTCCTGGCGCGGCGGCTGGCCGGAGGCGATGCGCCTCGCTGCGAGCCCGGCGCCGACGAATACCTCGCCGCGGCGACCGTGCTGGCCATGAAGTATGGGCCTGCTGTTCTCGACCAGGTGAGACCTCATATTGTAATTTCGTAACCGTCCTATTTATTGACTATACGGTATGTTGGGCCTCACAAAACTATATGCGGGGACAGTACAGCGGTCATATAATAGGAAAATTAATTGCTTGCCGTCAGCTTCCCCCGGCACACCTGGTGATATCTCGTTGCGCCCGTGACGAGCACTCGTACAGCGGCGGGTGCGAGGAGCGTCGCACGGCCGAAGCGCTGCTCAACCTGGCCGGAGTGCCGTCCGCCCCCGTCGCCGTCTCGCACGCGACTGCGCCCAGCTAGCCCGTCGCCGCCTCCACCGCCTCCACAGGTACTACAGGTAGCGCCCTCTCACTCGCACCACTCCTATTCTAAATACAAACTCCAAAAGCGCTTCTCATCTGATCACTTCTCCCATACATCTACAATATACTTTGTTATATTGTGTTTCATTGCGCAAAATTGTTGCATGAACGCAATATTGAAAAAAAATCATATTAAAATTACATAAAGTTATTTGCGACATATAAATAAACATTGATCGATATATATATTTTTATTTATCAAAGTATGATAGATTATGTATGCACGCGTTCAATAACAACTAAAGAGGTAATAGAAGGCAAAGTTCATGACAAGTATCGGCGCAAATGTTTAATGTTAACGATTGTGCAACAATGAACGGTTGTATTGTAGATGTATGGACGCGTCAATCTATTTATTATAACGAATTCATTTGCGACTCAAGACGTTATTATTAAATTTACTCTAACGAGTGGTGTTTTATTTTTTTGTATGGTTTTATTGTAATCTATAAAAAAAAAGAGTTCGCATTATAAGTTTAACTTGATGCAATGTTTGTACAGCGAAATTATTTTCAATAATAAATTGGTTTAATACTTTTTTGAATGTTGTGACTGCTCAAGAGAATTATTTGTTACGTCTCCTAAGGATGAAAAATTTTGCTAATAATTAATTATGTCTCTTGTTACATTGTTTAATAAATTCCGGGGCGTGGCCTCGTCTGTTGAAATTGTTTAACATCAATGTTCATAGAACAATCTAAATTTAATACTGTTTGTCCGTTGTCGCATTAACTGTGTACATAGATAACAAAATTACCAAACTCTAGTCCTATTAAATATCCATAGACTATTGCAAGTTTATTATGAAAATGTATAATTAAAACAATATTTTTAATTTCAATTCTGTTAATTCTGTTTTTCTTTCTAACGTGTAAAGCGAAGTTGGGTTTCAAGTACATATATGTGTTGATTTATAACTTAAAGTCGTAGAACTTAAGAGACTGTAAGTTAACTTCAAATCTTTAAGACAATTGAACTTGTATGCTCAGTAAAGATTTCTTCAATATTTAAAACTCAGACGTGATTTTTTTTTTCTATCGCATATAATTACTTATACAGTAATGTTAGAAAAAATACTGTCTGTTAGAAACCCATTTCGCAAGAAATGCTGTTTTCCATCTGCATTAGTTGATTTCGACATTGAATGTCATTTCATAATTACAATCTTAAAAATAATACTACAGTAGAAACTACATAGTGATAGATGTGATACTATTTAGTATATATCTTATAAAACATTGAAGAGAACCAGATATAGTAAAATGGGTGCACCCTTGCATTTAGGATTTGGTCCCGATCATTAATGTTGGCTCACTCATTTATTGTTATAAATAAAATAAGGACACCAATATTAAATTACTCTATAGTTTAAATGAAAAAAAAATATACAATGTGTCCAAAAAAAAAAATGCTCAGACAAAGAGATAAGAAGTTTCACACGATTTTATCGACAAAAAATGCGTAAGGCATAAATCGGCGTGTCCCAGAAAATGATTGGATATTTCAAGAAAATTTCTGGGCTCAAAATAATTAAAAGGCCATAAAAAAAGGACACGCCGATGCCTTACGCATTTATTGTCAAAAAAATTGTGTGAACTTTCTCTGAGCACTTTTTTTTGGACACATTGTATATAATGTATGTAATGTAATGTTACCACAATTTCTTCGAACTAAAAAGTCTTTAAAGGCTTCCTTATGTATAAAATTTAAGCCGAAAAACTCAATAAATTGCCAGTATAGACTTATTTTTAAATATTGCCAAACGGCAAAACAAATGGAACATGTGGTGGCGCGAGTAGATTTAAGTTAAGTATATTTAATTTTTGCTCTGCAATATTTAAATCTAATTCTAGTAGTTGACCTAATTTTAAGAAGATTTCGTAAAAGATAAATAGCTATAAAGGAATATTAAGTTACGTGATCTGATCCGAAGGCTTAAAAAAATCTTAATCCAAGCGGCGATAGTTTAAAAAAAATGTACCGTGCATATCCAGCTTCAAAGGACGATCAAACTTGTGTCTAAAGTAAAACTTCCTCGTTTCTCGTACTAATAAAAAAATAATATAATATTTAAATGTAAATTATAGCGTTTAGCCTTAATATAATCTTGTTGTTTTGTGTTCATAAAATCTAGTTACAAGTAACTATATCAGTTAGGGAAAATCTTTATTTTTATTCGAAGAATAGCATAAATGGAAGTACACATTTACGGTAAAATAACTCCTTATGGCAGAATGTCATCTGAATTGTATTTCAAAAACATCAATATGTCTGTCTCTTTGGTCTTGTTATTGCGTAAGATAATTAATATTTAACGTAAAGATTAATTACCGGAATAGACGACACTGGAATACTTATTCTGTATTAATTTTGCAATAAGCCTATTATAATAGACCCAAAACAGAAAATTAAATACATATATCAATCTCTTAGATCCAGTGAATAGTAGACCCGTTTGAACATTAAGTAAATGGGTATTGATTTTATCAATAAAACCAAACATTATCAGAACATATAATGTAGGCAAAAAAGCTAATTATATTATTATTTTTAGGATCTCCTCTATTGTATTCTAATTTTTATACTGCAAATTAATACGCGATTAAAGAAAAAAAATGTGTGTGTGTGTCAGCTCCGACGCACGACTGCTGTTTACTCCTTACGAACGATAAATAAATAATTTAATAAATATAATTAAAACATATTAATATATTATATTATATTAAGCATATTGTAGCCTGTAACGTGTGACATGTGACATTTGATTTTACTCCCATAAATTTTCATACCCCGGGTTTATATATGAAAATCGATTCATAAGGAGTAAACTCCAAAAAATTATAAAATAAAATAGTAGAAAAACATACTTTTGAGTATGTTAGAGCTTAAAGAAAAGTTTTGCTCCAAAGCAGTAAACCTTTTTATTAATAATACGAACAACTTTCAAGGAAAAAACTTTAATGGTGTCAACTGCTGAAGTTATTTGAACCGTAACTATATGTGAATAAATGCTAGTTTTGATGTTACTGTGAGGAGGCGTATTTCTGAAGTGCCTAGCTAGAACGTGATCAGTGCGTATAATATAAAGGCGAAATAAAATCCTCAAGCATTTTTCGCTCTAAAAATAAAATCACAATTTTTATTTTACTCTAGAAAATTTTACAACGTACCTACTTGTAATCACGCTCGTGAAAATACACCAATTAGTAATTAATTTACATTGATAATTCGTGTATCGTGATGTTCTCTTAGATATTCATAGACATTTTATAGAGTTGTTATCCTTCCACTCATAATATTCACGTATAGAGTATGTAATTTGATAATTATTTTTATAAATTAAATATGTATGTTTGTGCATAATAATTTAATGTTTACATCACATTGTGTCAGTATCACAATTTTTGTGTTTAATTTTAAGGTTAAAGTTATTTAGCTATTTTGATTTTTTATAATCTAGCTCACGTTGCGTTGTCTTGTGTTCTTCCAATGGAGAAAGGGTACCAATTCTGTACCGTAACGTACCATAGGACACCATAGTCATGACATTTATTTACTTTTACACTGACATCAAACAAATACAAACCTGAGGCATTCAATTGAAAAACTATGCTAAAACTTCTATAGGGAAATAATAATGTATCTTGGTCTAGGTGATTTTAATAATATAACTTTAATTTCAATTTAATATAACACAAAGAGAAAAGCTTTAGTATTAAGATTTTTCCAACAGACATCCATTCACTTTTCTCACTTAGACAAACTAAATACTGACTAGCTTTTGGCCGTTATTACTAAAGAAGTATTCCATGTGATTTCCTGAACTATCTCACAATAACAGTGCGTTACGCCATCTAGGTCAATAATGAGTAACCAAGTTTTAAATGAATGTCACATCTAAAATGTCCAATATGTTAGCATTATGGTACCTTATAACGGTATAAAAAATATCCAAAGTTTTAATTCATACAGTGGTTTATGCGTTTAAATAACAGATAAAAAAAAACTTCACGAAATTTTTGCATTTGAGGTAATTTGGTAACAAAAGTAATTGATGCCCTCTTTAGCGTAAAATTAATAATCCTAGGTATTCTTTCATCCAGAAAATACGGACGAAATCCCCGCTTTAAAGCAATATTTGAATTTTAAAGTCAACAAAAGTGTCAACGCGGCGTGAGTGTGCAACCTGCTTAATAAGTGTAAAGGTGTTTTTGTTTTCACCTCTTTTTGCTGTGTTGAATGGAAATGTATATGAAATATTAAGAAAAAAAAATAAGTAAGATTTCGTACTAGACTGATAAAAACGACTGATTTGTGATGAAGCAATATTATTTGTTAGAAAAAACATTTTTTTTTTTAGATATTGTACGTTTTCACAGATTCGCCATATTTTTTTCGTTTCGATGTGATTATATAACAATTTGAACATTTCACGTTAGTTCACAATCGTTATAATTTCGTTGAGTACGTTGCATCCATATTTTTCTGTTCTATTGCGCCTTTTTTTTATGTCACCACAGGGCAAAAAAAAAAGTTAGCTACATGTGCCAAAATATAAAATTTATTATCATCAATTATTGTCAAGCTAAAAGAAATATTTAAATGTATTTATGAATAATAATTAAAAAAAACTGTAAAAACTAAGTAGATTAGGTAATAAGTGATATTATTATATTAATGTAATTCGATTGCTAAATATAATTAAATACATACATTTGCTGTATTTAGGAGCGTCTTCCAACTTTACTGTTTTGTTTTTCTCTACTAGATAAAAATGGCTGTCGTTGCAAAAATCGAGGACATTTTTGAACTTGTATTCGTGACTGTACTAGACTTTTGTCAACGACAGTACACACTAGCCTTTCTTTCGGTGGTAAAGTAAATTGTAGGGGAAATTTTACAGCAATAACTAGTACCTAATAGTAGTGGTATTTTGCTGGTAGATGCTACGTATGTGTGATATATTTGCAATTAATTTAATAAGTGCTATGTTTTTAAATTAATTTTATAGGCTAGGCGTATACGACTTTAATAAGAATTAACGATCGCGTTACCATACTTCTAGTATTATTAAGCCATTAAAATGATTTCATTGAAGAATATAAAATTTATTTTATATTTATTTGAAAGTGATTTTTTTTTGTGTATTTTACCAGAAGATACGAAAATTAAGGTAGAGACAAACTGGTCCCACGTGCGTATGCAACGCATTATGACATCTGTAGTTACTCCTAATATTGTATAAAAACCAAATGCTATCACTCGCGTCCCATGCTAATAGACGTGGGAAGGCGATACCATACGCCATCTGACGCGTGTGAACAGTGTGTTAGAGCTGACGGTTGCTGCGTGTCAGACACGAGTTGAACTTGTTTGCATTAATGTATGGTATTCAGATGTCAGTAGAGCATCTTATGAGTAATGATAACAGAGTGTGATGCCAATTTACGTGGGACCAGTTTGTTTCTACCTTTAATTTATTAATGCATACATGATGCATACAGTTACGTCTATCTGTCTGACAGTAGTCTGATAATTAAATTGTTATAGCTTATTTTATTTTCAAAAATGTTTTTATGGATAATTTATTTATTTATTATATAACTTATAGGTTGTAAAGCTGTTATTTAATTTAGCGTAAGCCTCGATTTATATATCGAACAAAACGGAGTTTTGTCATAAAAATCGTTATATGAATCGCTTAAGGTGTTGCCGTCAACGGTGAAATAAAAATGTAATTTTTTTGACACCATTATATGACTATTGTTAATGACAACACCGAGTTTGCTGAAAGCCTAGCTGTATAATACGTTGGTATGCCTGAACTATTTTTAAATAAGAAAAATTATTGTTGTTGATATTTTTTGCCGGCTTAGAAGGACGTCACTCTTTTTTTAAATATTATTACTATCGTTGAGAGTTATTGCCAAATTTTTATTTGAATTTTTCGTCTTTGTACATATCCATTAAATAAATTATATACCAAGGAATTGTTTCATTCTTAAAATCCTAATACCTCATTTGGGAACACATCGCCAAGGTTTAATGTAAGTAATGAACTTTTCTGTGTAAATAAATATCCTTCGGAATTTGGTATTGTTACAAGAATATTCAGTTGGCGTGTAGTAATATCAACTTCCTACATATATAAAAATTCTTTGGTGCAAACTACAAATTATCTAAACAGTTAGGGAACTCACCGCTGATTTGAATTTCATTGTTGATTGAAATTACGATTATTAAATATGTTTTTGTGTTAATGCTTGAAGCAAAGCTTCCTCTGGTGCACTAATCTTTGTTCACTTGAGATTAGATTATTTATTTATCACTAATATATGCTTGGTAGGTAGTACATGAAAATTAGGTTAAAATTGAAAACTCGTTGTATTTTACTAAATTTTAATATAAAAAGAACAAAAGCGTGGTTGAAACCAGTCTAGTTAACAAAATATATTTATCTTACAGATTCATTGGCGTCGTCTAAACGACGCGTCATAATCAATATTATTTATATATATACGGTATAAATTGTATGTGCGAAGACATAACTTTATGAGAAGTATATCTGTCGAGCTTCCGATGGCGACTGCTCCATCGGACAGTATGGACATTTCAATCTGTAAATTACAATACAATAGTTAATTCATAATAGTAATAGCCCGAAGGCAATTGGAGAAACATAATAATAATAATATGAGTAAAGGGTGATTGTATTATAAGAAGAGAAGGCACTGACTTGAGTCCCATGGCGAGCTTGTTGAGGGCGTCGCGGGAGATGACGTGTCCGCAGAGCAGGCGCATGGGCGGGTTCTGGTCGGAGGCCTGCTGGCGCAGTATGGGGCACGCGAACACCGAGTGGTAGTGGCCCCCGTCCTCGCCCAACTCAACCTCCAACGGCAGCTCGTCGTGCGACCACGCCGCGATCACGTGCGGGTGCGTCATCTTCGCGCTGATGTCGTGCAGCGCGGGCAGCACGCGCGCCCCGGCCACCACGGCGGCGGCTGAATGTACAGAGTAAGAGTCACTTCGCACCGAGGAGAGGAGAGGAGAGGAGAGGAGCACCACGGAGGAGAGTGAGTTACCTAGAGGCGACAGGGGCGCGAGACGCAAGAGCGCGCAGGCCTCGCGCACGAAGAGCTCGGCGGCCTCGGCGCCCAGCGCGCGCAGCGACAGCAGAGGGCGGTAGTGCGGCGGCGGCTGGCCCGCGCCCGGCGTGCACCACGCCAGCGCGCACACCGCCGCCTGCAGCTGCTGCTCGTGGCGCGCCGCGTGCGCCGGGAACTCCCGCCGCGCGTACTCGATCGCCGCGCCCACGCCTTCGCTGCGCGCCAACTGCCCGCGACACCACTTTTACACTACTAAGGAACCCTACAAGGTTCAGACTACTAAGTTCCACCCAACAAGGGCATGCAAATACATTTTTTAATAAAATGCGACGGAATGTTACCAACGTGGTTCTATTGGTTTTAACTCCTCCAAATTCCACTGAAAAATAGCTCTAAATTAGTAAATTAATTTCGTGCATAGTGAAGCCAAGGAGATAACGCAAAAAATGTAACAAACCCGGCCTTCTCTCCTTTTCCCTCTATCTATTTCATTCATGGCATAAAAAGCCATCTTGACAACCCTTGACAGTTTATTTACACTCTTTGTGCGTTGTCTCATTGGCCCTTTAGGTACTATTTTGATCAATGAGGTAACTAATTTATTATTTAGTTCTGATGTTTGCCGTGGGACTTGTTTCGTGTAAGGAACTATACCTTGAGAGCTTGCATCCTGTGAAGAGTGAATGGCAGTGGAGAGTGAGTCAAATCCTGAGCCCGCTGCTTGGCCCACTGCAAAGCGGGCTCGGGGTCTCCGTCGGAGAGTGCGCCGGCGCAACGGTGCAGAGTCGCGAAAGTGCACGTTCGTTCCACCGGCGGGATCTTCGCTTCGGCGACAAAAGTGTCGCCTACGTCTTCTAAACCCTGTTAATCAAATGGGAGAACTGATAAACCACACTTACCCAGCTCTCCATTCGCATTACGTTGGATGATTATCATTACACTTATCAAAGTGAGAGTTTCTCTAATTCGTCATTCGTCAAAATCACCTGTCTGTAGAGGTGTTGAGCCATAGCCTGCTCCATGATAGGTCTGTTGGTGTCAGAACAAAATGACTCGGCTTTTGGTGCCACTGAAGCATAATCTGTGATGAAATGTCTGTCTATTGACTTTCCAACTCGAGAGACTGTTGAGTGTAGCTCGCGGTGCTCTAAAAAATGTCACATATATGATTAAAGATAAAAATAAGTATGGCTATTATTTCTAGGAATTATACTTATTACATTATAATCATGCTTTTGCATATTTCCCTGGTTTTGCTTATGATTCCTAGCAATGGCAGTCACTACTATTATGTGAAATGTCTTATTGTCTTATAAAATATAACATGCTACTAATAAATAAAATTATAATGTCTTACACATACCTGTGGGCATTTGAAGAACTGTTTGTTTGACAGTTGAAACCAGGTCACCAACGACCATCGCTTGTGTTTGTGATAGTAATTCATTGTGGGCTTCTACAACAATATTATTTTTATTTAACTTTCTTGCTATATCTGTGTTTTTCTTTCTAACATAAAAACTACAGATCTAAAAAGTGGCTTGGGCACACTGCATTTTGCAGTGATTTGGGCAGCCTCAATGCTGAACAAGAAGTTACAGCATCAATGCTGCAGTGTTTCCCTTCCCAATCCTACTATGGTATGCAGCACCTGTGATGTTACTTGTGTTTTAGGTGTTGAAGTATCCTAGATGAACTACAAAGAAAACATTTATGATGAATACATAGCTACTTAGTACGAAGTAGGTTATAGGGATGACAATGCTAAAATAAATTGGCAGACTTATCTTAACCTGTCAAAGCGAGTTGCAATAATATGAAAAACTTATTACACAACTAGATTTTTCTGAATAAAAAATGCTATAACGTTTAGCTAAAAAGGAGAAAATTTCACTGTCTTCGTGATAACAAAGAAAACAAACATTGTTATTCAATGGGTGTAAATGTAAGTTGGGCAATGTAGCATGTAAATGCAGTCTTTGAGACCTGAGTTACTTACGCTTAGTTATTTCTTTCCTTAAATCCTCAACTTGATCGATGATGTCTTGCAGAACTTTCTCCGTTCTATCATACAACGGATTAAATTTCGACAAGGCTTTATCCAAATCTTGTTCAACACCCATACATGAATCCATGTTTCCCTTTTAAAACCTCAATAAGAAGAACTGCCCGACTTGTACAATGCGTAGGGAGCTTCAATAAACAAAGAAACACGTTTAAAGCCTATATTATGTGCATATATTTAGAATATTTACAACTTTGCTCAATATTTTAGTACACAGATAGACATTTTGTTCATATTTTCTTTTTACGAACGACAAGTCAGTCAAACTGTCGTCTCACCTTTAGACGTCAAAATTACAGAACACTATATACATCAGATACAGTTATGGAGGTTTATAGTACCGCCGTAACCATGGCCGGATAAAGTTACAAATAAAGCAAAAGAACAAATCGATGTAAAATTAATTGTTCCATCCAATTATGAATTTGCAAAAATTGCTCCAGCTAATAGATATTCGCAAAAAAATAAAAAACTGGACCATTGCAACGCACATATCTTAAGAAATACGTATTATTTCCTTTGCTCCAGAGCTAGAGAAAATTACTCCACCATTATAATAAATGATTTATTAATTAAATGAAATTATTCGATTTGCATTAGAACCTGCCAGTGCTGCTAACCTCATACGAACTACGAAGTAATACCCGTCCGTACCTGGGTCCTAATAAATCCGTATAAATTCCGTCCGTGTGTATTGTATTATAAGAAAAATAAGAAAATAAAAAAATATTCAAGTTAGAAAAATGAAGTGCCATATGAAATATGAACATTTGACTTATGAGATGTCATAGTTATATAGTCTATCGAATGAGACAGCGCGGTTTAACGAAGTTAATTATAAGTCCGTGGACAGCGCTCAGTGAGACAATCATTCAATGTAATAGTGTGTAATGGCGTGCGTTGGCTTTTATACGCTAACCACGGACTTATAATTATATGGTGCTAACACTTCAAAATGCTTAGGTATTCTGTGTTCACAGAGACAGACTATCACATTATACTTACTGTGCTGTGATCATGATCAGTCAATCAGTCATACATACATATTGCTGATATTGCACAATCAAATTTATTTCTTGGTTCGTTCGGTCGACTCGAAATAGGTTATATTTTATTAAAAATTATATTAGAAACTAGAAAAATCATCTTGTAGTTTACACAATTGAAGAACATCATGGCACAAAGTAAACTGAACGATATGGCAGGCAAATTTGCCAAAGGTGGTCCACCGGGACTAAACATTGGATTGAAATTGGTTGCGGTCGCTGGAGCCGCCATGTATGGCGTATCGCAATCATTATTTACCGTGGAAGGAGGACATCGGGCTATTATGTTCAATAGAATAGGAGGAGTACAGCCACATGTTATGAGTGAGGGATTGCATTTCCGAGTACCCTGGTTCCAATACCCAATTATCTATGATATTAGATCACGACCTCGTAAAATTTCTTCACCTACTGGTTCCAAAGATTTGCAAATGGTAAACATCTCCTTGCGTGTACTATCACGCCCCGATGCTATCCACCTTCCTGTTATGTATAGACAGTTGGGTACAGACTATGATGAAAAAGTACTTCCATCCATCTGTAACGAGGTCTTGAAGTCTGTTGTTGCAAAGTTCAACGCATCTCAACTTATCACACAGCGTCAACAAGTTTCACTACTTATTAGAAGGGAGCTGGTGGAGCGTGCTGCCGATTTCAATATTATTCTTGATGATGTATCTTTAACTGAACTAAGTTTCGGCAAAGAATACACAGCAGCAGTCGAAGCCAAGCAGGTCGCTCAACAAGAAGCTCAACGTGCCGCTTTTGTAGTAGAAAGGGCTAAGCAAGAGCGTCAGCAAAAAATTGTGCAAGCTGAGGGTGAAGCAGAAGCTGCAGAGATGTTAGGAAAAGCCATGGGCATGAATCCTGGGTACCTTAAACTCCGCAAAATTAGGGCTGCCCAAAGTATTTCTAGAATGATAGCCCAATCTCAAAACAGAGTCTTTTTGCCTGGCAATAGCTTGATGATCAACCTACAGGACCCCAGCTTTGATGATTTGTCGGAGAAGTTGACAAAGAAGAAGTAACATACAGCTGAGGTAGAGTGTGTGAATGAGGGTCACAAGGCTACAACCACTCTTACCGAGGATGATGAAACTGCTATACTTTTTGGTAGTGTTGCTTCATTTTCCCGTTAGCATTTACATTTTAATGTATAAAGAAAATTAACTTCTAATGTTGCATTTTATGTTATTTAGTTGTAGGTTAATAGTATGTACGGGAATCACTAACTTCAATAGAGTCTGAGAATTGGTAGTAGTTTTTTAATATGTATTTTCCTAATGTATTTTTTTTTGTTTATGTTATTATTAGTGGGCAGGTCGACAGTCCACTTGATTGCATGACAACTACAAAACTGCTTGGTTTTGTAGTTGTGCCCCTAGTGCTTGACTCGTAAATTTTTTAAGAGAAAGCAACTCAATGATTTAAAAAGAAACAAGTAAAGGAATTTGTCGTATATATACAGCTCTGGCGAAATGGACACGAAAATAAATGTCGGATTAATCCGACTCTGGCAACTAAAGGATTAACACAAGTAACCCATAGACTGCAAATGTTCAGTCGATAGGATATAAAGCAGCAATAGGTGAATTGCCTCTTCCACCCTTTACTCACTCATCAAAACACAACAGCACACATTCTGTTATTTCAGTGGTCTTTAAAGAGGTGGTTATTACTGACAATCTACACCAGCAAACTGCGGATGCATTGCACCTTACTGCCATTAAAATCTTTGCTTTCAAGGTCAAAAGCTATAATGGTTTGTCTGTTTATGCATACTGATCTCAGAAACGGCTTAACCGACTTGAATGCAGTTTTTACTTATGTATTTATGATTGCCTGAATTAACATATTTGATACTTTTCATTCTGGAAGAAATTTTGCTTCCTGTGGAATTTTCAAAAAACAAACTACAACGCATACAAAGTTGCGGGCATCAGCTAGTCCATTATATTTTGCTTGTACAGATAGAATATAAAATGTATACTTAAATTAAAAGACAAAAACACATGAAAGCATTAACTACTTTTATTAGACAACAATAAATTAATTTAAATTCTATGTGTAAGTGATAGCATCGTATTTACATTTACTTCTTGACCGCTGAAGGTTGTGGGCATCTGAACTTCGACATTTCAATTTCTGCTTCAAAAAAACTCATATTGTCATAGCAAAAATATTCTGGAACTTTATAAGCCCCCGACTTGTTAGGTTCTACTCCTGGGCCTACTGCCTGTGATGCAGGATGAACTACAGCGTTACTCAGTCCAGGGACATTAGCATTTACGGTATCGGTAGCTTGTGTCTGAGGCGGACGGGATGAAGCTGCACCTTGACCCGCGGTGCCTTGGCTGTAAGGTCTCACTAAACTCAAAATTGATTGATTCCTCGTTAAAAGTTTAGCAGTCAACATCTTGTCACAATGACAATACTTTTTAATGTATTTATTTTATCAAATAACAAAAATTATGTATGTAAATGAAATTTATATCTATTTCAAATTATTATATAAATTTGTATTGATAAAAACCAAAGACTACAATACATACATATATATACATAGAATTGAATTGATTTATTATAACCACAGAACATTTTAATACTCATATAATCTTTGTGAGTGTACAGTATTCTGTGGTGCTAATAAGTTACGGATACAGTAGGATTAAGGCTAGTTCGCATTGGAGCAATTTTAGTCGAGTAGCAAGTAATTTTGTAACTAAATTACTTACAAATCCACTCGACTAAATTTGTGGTGTTCAGGGGCCTTAGTCATCTTATAAACGATATCGAAGTTCGAAAGAATAAAATGTATGAGTGAGATGTATCACGTGATTTAGCGACGGCATATATCAATCTCGTACATTTTATTGCTTTCGAACTTCGTTATCGTTTTAAATTGTTACTTTGACTAGGGTCCTAGCCTGAGCCCTGTTAGAGGTTTGAATTTTATACTGGTGATAAATTTAAGAAATAGAATTTGGAATGTAATTTTAAAAAACAAGTGAAAGGGTTTTTTCAGAATGAATGTCATAGTTGATTTGAAGATATTTAGGAGTATGTTTTAGAAATTGTACGAGGTTATAAATTAATTTTGATGAATATGTTTATATGAAGTTATACATGGCTATGTAAAATGAAGTTATTAAATTTATGATATGGAAATATAAGAAAATTTTCTTTTTTAATTATCTTATGGGGCCCATGAAGAAGTTTAGAAGAAACAGAAGTAAAAGTCAAAAATTTTAACAATTGGGCCCATACCTCGCCTTCCACTGCGCATCAAGAAGGCCCAGGTTGAAGAAAGAAGAATGGAAGGTGTAATGGGATGGGCCTTCCATGCTAAAATGAAAATGATGCATATAATGCATCAAGAGGGGAAGAGTGTATTATGTATGTGATGTACATTATGGTTCGAGAAAAGGAATTTCATTCGGAAATAAGGAACAATGTTGAGAAATTGACAAAATAAAATAAAATTTGACAATGATTTTACAATGTGATATATATTTGGATGGTGAATTGATTTATAGTAGTTAAGTACAGTCAGCTTAGTAGGTATTTAAAATTCAGAGGGGATGCTGGAAACTTTTGTGTATTGCACCTACATGTTTTCACAAATTATATTTGCTCAAAACAGCAGTCTCGCGAGTTATAAATAAAATGGCGGTTTGCGGGTGCGGAGAGAAACTACTCAGTGAGATTGTAGCCTTAGGAAATAGGTAGCTGGAATGTTGAATCATTATTTTATAAAATCGTTGTTATAGCTGAGTATTTTTATTAATATGAACTGGGTTAGTACTTCACACAAAATATTAAGTATAGTATAACGTTTCATTCAAATGCGTGGCTCGTTCGGGTCAATCCGGGGTACTACGTCCTGGACCCGCTACAATCCAATTTAAACAAATCCTAAACGTGGTTTTCATTTTTATTCGGTTTTAAAATTGGATTAATAAATTCGTTACCATTCGTCATTCTTAACATTTATTTAACAGAGTATATTTAGTTTATATGCACAGTGTACATTATTACGTATATTCACAATTTAATTCATATTCGGAAATCGACCGACTTCCTTCCCTTTACCACATTTCTAAAAAAGCAAGCATCTCTTTTAGATTGAATGTAACCTGGGTTTGTAACAACCTTGCTATCGTCATTATTGCGAAGATGAAGCTCATAAAAAATTTATTAACTCTGACAAAAAAAAAAACATGATGGATCGTTAGCTTACATTTCCGTGTACTGCGTCGGTCGTTTCGTCTGAGTTCGTCTCTATGGTATACATTTTCACGACTGTTTTGTATAAGTAGTTTACCTACTTTACCAATTTCGCCGAATTCTCGTAAAACGAGTGCAATATGAATACAGTTTGAGATCAAATCCACGTAAAACAGAACGACTATGTCTAGTGCACAGATCTAAAATTGCTATAACGTAATACACTTTATGAAACTCTAGTTCAGCCATTTACATGAAAAGGTAAGCACAAAAAATTTATACTTTTAGTTTTTTTTTCCATTTCGCTTTGGCATTTTACCCTTGTACTTGTCGCGTAAATACAATATGCTTAAAATTACACAAATTAAGATAAATTTAATAAACTTTCTGTTACATTAAACGAAATTATGCATACATACATCGTTCGTTCTATATATGATTCGTATACATACATATTGCCGCTATTTTGTGTATTTGTGTGTATGTATGGTGTATAACCCGGCTAAATTGAAATGTTGAGTTGCCAGCATCGATATTCGATAAGGCGATAGAACGTAGCATCTTTAGTGGAAAATGGAACGTGAATTCTGTAATTTTTTTATTTAAGTTTTTGTTAATTTAGTTTCTATATATCTATAGTAATTTTATTGCCAGAATTTTTCTTAAAATCATTGTTTATACTAAATTAGTGTACTGTTTTTTTAGTGTATCTATTGTAATATTCAATATGACCGTTCCTTTCGACATGTAAAATAGAAGAAAAAAAATGTCTATGGTTTTTATAAATTTTTATTTTGGCAGTATTTTAATTTTTAATGGCGAAGACGAAGCTTTGAGTTTGCTTCAGTTTACCGCGATGTGTATGTAATTGTTTATATTGGTGATTGTTCGTAATTAGATATCTTGTTCGCTATATTTTGAATTTGTTCTCAAAATGGTCGACGAAGTGCCTGTACGCGATGTACTATGTGAAGCTATGGAATATTTATCTAAACTAGGATCCAACTTACGAATACGCTCCGAAAATTTAAAAGAGAAACGAATAAACAAAAAGAAATTAATCAATTGCCATGCCGTCCACAAAGCCGCTAATAAAGTACTTCGTATTTGTGACCTTTCAAAAAAGTCTTTAGATAACGTGGAAGCGGGCGTAAAAAATGTATTGTCTATAATTGCAACCTCTCAATCTACTGCGAATGAGAGGAAAACTTCAATTGACGAAAATACGTCTAAGTATAAATATTTTCATCATGACTCAAAAAAACTACGAATACCTAAGAAAGTTCCCATCAAGCATTACATGTCCGTTCGAGTGAGTGTTGAAGGAATGCCAGGTGAAATGCAAGAAAAGTATCCGGTTTACCACGATTGTAAATTGTACAGATTGCGGAAAAGAAAAAAGAGAATACTTGACACCTCCACTGAAATAGATAATGAAGAATCTATCGAGGAGGATCTAAATAGTGAGGAGCCCAGTGATAGTGTAGAAAATATCAAAAACATTAAATCGAAAACTCATTTAAGATGTATTGCATCTGAAAGTGAAAATTCTGACAGTGTTGACAAGGTATCTGAGAAAAAATCAAACATAGTCCAGAACAAGGACACTGAAAAAAATGATTATGCCCATAATTTGGAAGCTGACTCGCAACAAACAGATGAGAAAAAAAAAAGAAAGCATACTGATATGATTGCTGATGATAATGATGCAGCACAACTCCCAATTTCCAAACGGAAATGTAATGATTCAAAAGAGACTGAAACAGATGTAAATTTATTGGATAATCACAATGAAAATCAAGATGTAAGTGTGGGAAATAATGATGATGGTGGAAACAAAGACGAGGTTGTTGAGGTAAATAAAGAGACTGAAAGTATTAGCAAACAAGATGATTTGACTGTGGTAGAGAACAGAGACCTCAATAATAAAGAAATTGAAGTTCAAAACTGTGATGAACCTGTAACAACATCAAAAGAAAATAAATCTGAAAATCGGACTGCTATGAAGGATGTTTTAGGGAATTTTGAAAATAACGATACTGTGGGTGAAATAGTTGCTAAAGGTAAGAAAAAAACACGAAATAGAATAAATAGTGATGACAGCTCTGTAGAAATTACTACAGATAATACTGTCTCTGTTGATTCACCTGGAAACAATTCAGGAAAAGAGAACAAAGATGAATCAATTTCAAAATCAAATGAAAACAGTAATGAATTAGTAATCACCGATGACAAACTAGATGAGAAAAACAAAGGAGAAATAGAAGGTGAAGGAGTTGTTAAGCCATTAATCAAATGTGTAAATATCAGTAAATTACTAAAACCTGATGTCTTGACTAAGGAAGCGATACCTCCTAATAAATATTCACCACAAAAAAAAGATAAGTGTTTACAGAATACCAGAGAAAAAAAAGACAGCACCAAAAAAATATGCACTGAAAAGCAAATATCATCTGTTAAAGATAAGGAAGATGAGGAATATTGGTTAGAAAAGAGAGCAGAGGTTAAGGCGTTTAAATCAAAACCTTTTGATATTAATACCACAAGGTTTACATTATCTAAAAAGTTTCTCCGGAAGCACTCTTTGAAGAGAATAATTAGAGATGGCTCTGTAATTTTTGAAATAACAGACTCCCCTAAAAGAATTGCAGAAGAGAATGATGGAAAAATAGAAATGCCACATAAGGACTTGGAAATAGCTAAGAATGCTCTATTGAATGATTCTGATTCAGATAAATCAAATAAGAGTGGTTCAGTTATAAACAGGGCAAAGGCAGATCATAATGAGATAAAATCCGCCTTACTAAATGATTCCTCGGATGAGAGTTCTAATATCCAAAATACTCGAAGTGAATCTCCAAAGTCTAGAAGAAAACGTATAAGAGAAAGTATATGTGAAAGAAGATTAGCAAATTTTTCCAGTTCAGACACTGAAGATGATCAATTGAAAAAAACAGTAAGTAAAATTAAAAACCATTTACTGGAAGGGAAATCTAGTTCAGAGGATGAAAATGATTTAATTAAGAAAGTGAATGCCTTCCACAAAAGAAGGCTCATTAATTCTTCTTCAGATGAAGATGGTAATGATAAAATTCCAGAAAAGACAAATTTGGATAGCCCTGAATCTGATGATTCTACACTTGAAAAAGAGAATTTAAAAGGTGAAAAGGAAGAAGATAGTAGAGTTGATAAGGTTCGTTAGTTAATGTCTTTGGTTAATAATCTCAAATATTTTACTACAGAATTGTTACACATAATGTCTGACATATGTAGGACTAATTATAATAATTATTATAAAGGCCTGTCATAGGCTTTTGTATTAATTATTATGATTAGTAATAATTTAATAATTTTCCTATGATATACATTTCAGGTAGAATTTGATCATAAACTCTTTCAAAATAAAATAAATATTGAATATTCCAACAAGTGTTTTTATTGTAGATTTTATTTTGCACCTATTTATGTTTATGTTATGCTGCCATGAAGGAAATTAATTTTATCGAGGAACATCTAGTTAATAATTTATTAAAGTGTTATTTAGATAAAAAATGTCTGAATTTTCAGATGGTTCGATCCAAATCTAAACCTAATGGTGCCAGTTCTTCACAAAATTCAGACACCCAGGATGTGGAAGATAAAGAGATTGATAGGTAATTTGAATTGAACAGGCCTTATTTTTTTTACTAAACTTACAATATATATATTTGTAAAACCTTATTGCAGTGGTGCCTAAATAGGTTATGCCTATATAACTACAATCTATGGGCCCTGGTGAACTCCTTGGTTCATCAGGATACCCCTCAGGGGATCAACATATATGCTGCAGTTCACTAGGATCCCCTGCTTGCTTATGAAGCAAAGATGTGAGAGTAAAGCTGTGAGACTCCTAAAGATTGTTCTGATATGTCGTCATTTAGTAATGAAAAGTCTTTTTTTTAATATTATATCATGATAAATAATAATTCATTTTAATTACATTTACTCATTAATGACGTAATTAAATAATAATAAAAAGGAATTAAAAACTTACGAATTTAAAATATATTAAAATCATAAATTAAAATTATAAACTAACCCCCGACTTTCATATCTGTATATAATATTATAAAGATTTGTATTTTTGTATGTTTGTGATGAATAAACTGTAAAACTACTAAGCCGATTTTAAATATTCTTTCATCTATAAAACATTATCAGTGAGTAACATAGGCTATTTTTTATAAATTTACGCGAACGAAGCCGCGTGCAACAGCTAGTATGCTATAAGTTCCTGACGAAGTGACGACAAAGTTACCATGTCATGGAAATACCACCGAAGTAAAAGTATATTAAATTTCACATCAATTGAACATGTGGAAGTTAGTGAAATTAGTTCGTCAATTAGGAAATAGGCTGATGCTGAACAGATCTTCATAAATTATAGCTAAGAACAATTCCTATCATGTCAGCTTTCAAATATGAGATAAGATATATTTTGGTCTTAGAGTTTTTTAATTCATACTTAACATGAAGGATAAATTGTGAAAATATGAGTAAACTTTTATATATAACGGTCGGTAGGCAGGCTAGTTGTGGCAAGTGTGCTTACCTTAGTGGGTTCATCAGGATCCCCTCAGGGGATCGACATATATGCCGCAGTTCACTAGGATCCCCTGCTTGCTTATCAAGTAAAGATATAAGATAATTGTTGGTGTGCTTTCAAGCCAATCAACAGGTACCAACGAGTTCACCAGGATCCTCTGGGGGATCCAGTCAGGGGATCCTGGTGGACTCACCCACCTTAGTGGTATAAGGAATTAGGATAAGATAACAGCACAAATGCTGTTAATTCACTGAGGTTTTCTGCAAGGTAATCATTACAACTGACAGACAGGCTATTTATGATTGTTATCCTTTTTTTTGGTGTTACTTGAACTTAAATTTTAATGACTGTTTAAAAGTATAATTCATAGTATTCAATAAGTTTGATTTCTTTTTTGTTTAGATTAACTGGCTCAATTACACGAAAGAAAGACCATCGAGGGCGTGGGTCTCCTGGAAGTGAGGAAGTGGAGGACGCCAACTTAAAAAAGAAAGCATCTTTCTTAAAAAGCGTATCATTAAATGAAGACGGTAACTCTAGCGATGCTGCTTCTTTAACGGGGAGTGATCCAGGCGAAGGAGAAGGTATCTACTAATAAAATTTATTAGGAGTATTAGGAAGGATTTAGAAGGGAGACTTTGGGGATTCTAAAGACTCATCTATCATCAATTGGATCGTCAGCCTGTCTGTCGAGTTTAAAATAAAAAAATAATCTCGTACCTATTTGAAAGGTACATTATTGCACATGGACACCAGTTCATATGCAAAAGTTCTTAAGTTCTCCATTCTTACGGGCGGAGCGTCTGCTTATTATAAATATACTAGCGACGCCTTCGCGATTTCACTCGGGATGTATATTTTTTATATACACAAACCATTCTCATTTATCACTCCTTCCATTGGTGAAAACCGAATTAAAATCCATTGAATGGTTTAGAAGTAGTTATCGGAGAAACAGACAGACGAGGAGAGTTTCGGCGATTTGGTTGCAAAATATTGTTTCCTTTTCTACTTACATAAAAATTTAATTAGGTTTTATTTATACGCTAAACCTTCCGTGAAAAATTACCTGACTGATGGTGTAAACCGCATCAAAATCTGTTGCGTGGTTTATGAGAACTGACGCGGAAAGAGACTTTAAATTATACCATGTAAAGAAAATGAAATGATTATCTTGATGATGGGGGGTTATATATATTTTTAGAGTTACCGGCAATAACCATGCCCTCCATGAACGGCGGTGATCACTCCGCCGCCAAAGAGGATTTACTCGAAGAGAGTGATTCGTCCACTTCGCATCACGAAAACAAGGAATCTGAGGTAAGGGTACAGATACAGATTTTTATTTTTAATTTAAAAGTCGGCAGGAAAGCTGACGGTTCACTTGAAAATTCGATAAAGACTAAAAATCAACCAGGGTACTGCCAACTCTGATATAATAGAGCCTTTCCATTCTTGAACTTTTCTTAAACATAAGCCTTTCATACATATCATATATTAGTAGTTGTGTTAGGGTCTTTAAAGAATACAACGGTGATATAACAGCACTTATGCTGTTGTGTTTCGTTTGTGTATAAGTAAGGAATTCTGGACCCATTTTCCTATCACCAACAGATGTCAAATTCTAGAGAATTTATGAATCACTAAAGATGAAGTCGTAATGGCTTTGTAAATTAAATGTTATAAAAAAATATTACTAATATTTTTTATTAATGATTTTAGGATCCCAAGAAAGATGAGACAGACGACAGTGAAACGTAAGTATGATTTTTTTGAATTATAGTTATCCCAGTCCGAAATACTTGGAATGATTACAAACGCCTTATTTGGTTAATCACAAATAATCAATTACACCATGACCGCAAAATGAAGACCATCACCGAGGAAATAACTCATTATATGAAATCTTACAACGATAGACTACTCCAAAATCCAAATACATTGGCAATCCAGTTGATGTAATGCGATTCCAAGTTCATGACTGCCAAGACAAATTACATTATTTTGACCCTTTGCTAAATGTCTTCGAGACAGTATATTGCAAAAAAGAAAAAAAATGTTATCTCAGTAGTCCGCTTACTAAGAACAACATTTATATGAGGTCCAATAGACTTCTAAACAATTTGCATAAGCTTGTAGATGCATAAGCACATAATGCAAAGAATATTATTTTATGTCTTTTTTCTTCACATTGTTGTAAATGTAATTATTTGGGTTCCAGTGTTAAATCTAAAAGGCGTAAAGGTAATACGATATCGTCTGATTCGGAGGCGGGTTCCTCCAGACCGAAGGCGTCAGCGAAAGACAGCGATTTCGACGACTCGGGGGATGAGAGTTCAGATATCAATAAGAAGAAGAAGAAGAGAAAGAAGAAGGGAAGTGATAGCGATGCTTCTGCGAATTCGTCTTCAAATGAAGGGTCAGTAAAAAGATTAAAGCTTAGGCTAAATGCTCTACTGCCACATTGTTATATATTGTTTCAATGTTTTTTAAGCTCATCTTATAAATTACTAGCGAACATCTTCCGGCTTCAATACAAAAATTGGACATAAGTCCAATTTTCCATTAATTTTCCTTCATAATAATATGAACCTTCCTAACCGAACCGATATTAATAAAACTTGCACACTGTGTGCAGTTTGATCCAACTTAAGAGATAGGATATATTTTATAAAGTTACGTGGACGAAGTCGCGTGCAACAGCTAGTATAAATATAGATTTGCCGCCGCAATCAGCATTGGTAAACTAATAGGCAGTAAAAAGATACACTGACCTTTTTAAAAGATAGACAATTTTTTTTAAATATTACTTGTTACAGTAAAAAGAAACGGCGCCGAATCAAGCTGCTCAATGACAGCGACGCGTCTGGGTCCGATAGTGAAAACGAGGGTAGGAATAAACACGGCAGAAAGAATATACGTAAGGTAAACGAATGATCATTGAAAACGTTAAATTAAAAATGTTGCTATATTATTATGGTTGTTCATGTATTGTATTCCATTTGTAATGATTTTAAGGTAATGGGCAAGGATCAGTTGGAAGAGGCGACAAAGAAAGCAGCCCGCGAAGAAAAGGAAAGGATTGCTCGAATTGCTGAAAGACAGAAATTGGTATGTTATGCTTACAATTTTAAGATATTTAACCTTACGTCGCCTGTCTGACGTCGGCTGTAAGTGTACATAGGCTTATACAGATTAAGAAATAAAATACTTTATTTTCTCCCAGTACAACAACATGCTGTTTGATGAGTCGGGCAAACCTGATGAAGTGGTGTTGGAGAAGGTAGTTTTAGACTTCGACCCGGAGACTAAGGAACCTCTCATACAAGTTGACAGAGGACTTGTTGCTAAATTGAAACCACATCAGGTAATTTAGTTTACCTAATTAGTAGCTTTTGCCCGCGACTTCGTTCGCGTTGAAAAATATATAAGAAAATAATTTATTTAATTTTTCTTTTTATGGTCCCTTGATAACAGTTTTTTTTTAATGAAAGGTTGAGTCATTATTACAATCAATTGTGTGATAATGTAAAATAGTAAATTTTTTTTTTTGAAAATATTTAACATATTTTTTTCGAAGGTTAAAATTATATTAAAAATGAAATAAACCTATTTTCTTGAATCTGATAAAGATATATATTTTTTACGATTTGTCGTATTTAGGCACTTACAAATACTGTTTTTTTTTTCTTTTTCAGGCAAACGGTATAAAGTTTATGTGGGATGCTTGCTTTGAAAGTGTTAAGCGTATCAAGAAGGACAAAGGCTCTGGTTGCATTCTGGCTCACTGTATGGGCTTGGGCAAGACTTTGCAGGTAATTTGTTTGTATTGTACACATTCTCATTACTTCTCAAGTTTAAGCGTGCGACCAAACCTCATTGGCCTCATAGGCCCGACTAACTTCACTCTCATTGGCCGACTAAACTAAAATATTATGTTATAGAATGTTTTCTTACCCCGACTGTACATGTATGATGTGATCGGTTCAGGTGGTGAGTTTGACCCACACGCTGCTGACGCACAACTCACTGACGGGCGTGTCGCGAGTGCTGGTGGTGTGCCCACTGTCCACCGTCCTCAATTGGGTCAACGAGTACCGCATTTGGCTCAAACACGCCGAAAGGGACGACGAAATTGACATCTACGAACTATCCAGGTTAGACTAGACCCCATTCAAATTGGAATTTCTCTGCGACAATATGATGAACCGGAATCATATTGATGTCATCATAAAAAGCGTAATATAAAAAATTAAGGAAATAAATAAAACAATGTACAGGTATAAACAAAACTCGGAGCGCGCATACCAGTTGCAGCAATGGTTCGAAGGTGGAGGGATTTGCGTGTTGGGCTACGAAATGTTCCGTAACCTGTCAGCGGACAACAATAAGAAGTTCAAGAAGAAGATGCTTAAGAACTTCCAGGAGGCCCTCGTTGACCCAGGTCAGTATGTCATTGGTGTTTATAGAGCCTATAATAAGTGTATTTATATAAAAAAAAATGTAAAGTAATTACTGTTTTCAGATGTCACAAGTCAGGTTGACACTGGCACGCAAAGAAATTGTAGCATTGTTGATGTCAATATAGATTCAACTGTTTTCTATGAAGATTAAATTGTTTAGTTAGATGGCGCTCATCTAAAGAAAATGTTTAATTTATTGAGTTCTTCTGTTCTGTAGTTTATATTGTACTAGCGGCCCGCCCCGGTTTCGCGCGGTTTTTTTTATGTGAATTATATATAAAAACTTTCCTCGTTTAACACTCTTTCCATTAGTGAAGACCGCATGAAAATCCGTTCAATAATTTTTGAGATTATCGCGAACATATATACATACGGACAGAAGCGGGCAGCAACTTCAATTTATGTAATAGTATATATTACATAACACTGCTAGCCACCGCTTCTTCTATGGTTAGAAGGAATGATTTTAATTTCTAAAAGTAGTTTAATGTTGTCCAGGTCCAGACTTGGTGGTATGCGATGAAGGCCACTTGCTGAAGAACGAGAAGACCTCTCTGTCGCAATCTATGAACCGCGTGAAGACATTACGCCGCATCGTTCTCACAGGCACACCGCTGCAGAACAACCTTAAGGAGTGTGAGTATACCATCAATACCCACTTTGGCGTTTTCTATTCTTTGGAATACCACAAAAGATTTATTACTTACGTTATGATGAGTCTAATTTCTTTTTATGACCATATCTAAGTCTTGTATGCTGTTAAATACTCGATTTATTTCGATATGTTCCAACAATACCCACTTTTTAAAATTCTTTAAAATGTGGATAAACTATACTTGTGTGATTAAATTATGCTCATGTTGTGTGCAGACTACTGCATGGTGCAATTTGTAAAGCCAAACCTGCTGGGGAAGTACAACGAGTACTTGAACAGATTCGTGAACCCCATCACCAACGGCCAGTACACCGACTCCACCGAACACGACATTCGCGTCATGAAGCGCCGCTCGCATGTCTTGCACAAGATGCTTGACGGCGCTGTACAGGTATATCTTTTTTTTTTTTTGCTTAGTGTCATGGACAGGCAGACCATGAAGGTCAGCAATGGTATTCTATACCTAAGATTCACAGTTGCTAACAATTTTCACGTTAAAAAGTGTCCCACCCAAATCACTTGTACAATCTCGAAAATAAAATATATATTTCGAAAGAAGACAAATCCAAATTCATTACATCTAATTTTGAACTTAAATATAGAAGTTTTAAGGTTTAAATTAAGTTAAGAAATTAAGCGCACAAACTCTTTTTTTAGAATGTTTTTGTCATCATATCATTACCGACAGCAAGTATTAACAATAATAAGTAGAATTCTCATTCATTTATTGGCCTAGTATCAGTAGTCCGGTTTTGTATTGCTGATACATTCGCATGATAGTAAGACACAGTCGTTTTATTAGAGGTTATAATAGCCTTCTACTTTCCTATTACAGAGGAGGGACTACGGGGTGCTGGCGCCTTTTCTTCCTCCGAAACATGAATATGTCTTGTTCATCACGTTGAACGAGGTTCAGGTCAAACTCTACCAGCATTACTTGGACAATTATTCCAGAAGGTAATACGAAAGTTTATTAGGTATTGATGTATGTTTGTTACTATTTCACTTTCATTGTCATAGTTGCCAGAATCCAATGAAAGGAATACAGGAATGGTGTTAGAACATATTAATGAACTACCGAACGGATATTAATGAAGTTTGTCACAAATATTTTATTACATGGATTAACACATAGGATACTTTTTATCCTGAAAAAATGTTAGGTTCCCGAGGGATCGTCTAAAAATGGTAAGCGTCATTCACAGCGATAAAGATGTCGGGCGTTATATTACTCATATATTTTCTTTTTCAACGCGGACAAAGTCGCTGGCATCAGCTAGTAAAGTCATATATTAAAATTACAATTAACCAAGTCTCATTTCCGTTTCTCAGGCCTCTTGCCGGCAAGTCGTCGGGATTCCTGTTTCCAGATTTCCAAGCTCTGCAAAGGATATGGACCCATCCTCTTGTACTCAAGTACAACTCGGAGCGATATGAAATTATGCAACAGAAAAAGGTGGGTTTTATGTGGACATACTAGAACTGAACTAACTTGTTCTAAAGTATAATATCGACACCAAAGGTTTTCCTTAGATTTCCATATTGTGAGCCCAATCTATTTTAAAATTAAATTTTAAAAAGGCGGTTAGTACAGAGCTTTTTTAAGGCTTATTCTTGTAGTTCTCTAGTAAAAATACTAATTGCACTAAATAAAAAAAACTCATTTATTTAATCCGATAAACATGCCGTTTATACGAAATCGTGGTGATTGATAAATGTGTTAAAAAAAAAAAACTTTTATCTCTTACCCACAATGTGCATTTCTAAATGGAAAATAATTTCGCATGGAAAGTCCTTTTCTAAGAGGAAAATGCTGTCTCAGTTAGTTTATTTCGTGAATTTTTGTCTTCGCAATTTATTAAAACTGAATAATCACGCACATCACATCGCACCAGGACTAAATTTGAACCTTGAATGAACAGTTAGTATTTTTGGATGGAGTCAATAAATATGGTGGTTTTTTTTTTGTGCAACTAATTATTCCCAATTTTTAAATGTCTGTGTTTGATTCGCAGAGAGAGCGCGAAGAGGAAGATTCTGAAGGGTCTTTGGCTGACTTTATAGATGATGACTCTTCTACACCGGAGGTATGTAACTTAAAAACATTATTGATTAAATTAATTATTTAAACTGGACCTAGTCTTCTACATAATTCTTGTATAGGAATCGACGTCAGAAGAGTCCTCAGATGATCTGTCAGACATGAGCGACGACAGCCGCAAGAAGAGTAAAAAGAAGTCGCTCAAGAAGAAAGGGAAAGAATCTAAAGATTCTAAAGTGACTTCGCGCCGCGGGACGCGCTCCAATCCAGGTGACTACATTTTCACTTTAACTAGGGATGTATCGATACCTCTTTTTGCCGATACAATACCGACATTTATTTATTTATTATCACAAGGCCTCGAACGAGGCAGGCATCAATCAAAATCGTCGTCATCTGAGTCAAATAACTCTTGGCTATGCTCCTGATATATGCTTATAAAATGTCGCCGATATCGATACCGATTTAAAATGATTTAAATGAAGGTAAAATAAATAAAACACCAATTTGCTTAACCTTCTTTAATTAATTTAAAAAAAAAACTAATGATAATAAAATTTAACATTTAAGTATAAAAATTTATTTCGTTTAAAAACAAATTATTCTCAAGTTTTGTGGAGAAAGGTAATTAATTGATTAATTTGACAAAATTTAAATTTGGGTATAATAACCAATAAGAGTTATTTTGTTTTTAAGTCGAATTAGAAGAAGAAGAGAAGAACCATTCAGAAGTAGAAGAGGTGAAGAATGAGAATCCGACGGAATGGTGGATCCGTCTATTGGAGGAAGAAGAATTGGAGGATATGCGAAACTCGCATAAGCTCGTGTTGCTTTTCGATATATTGAGACAATGCGAGACTATTGGAGACAAACTGTAAGTGTGCATTTGTGAAAAAATACTATATTTTTGAAAATATATATAGTACAAATGAATTTTGAAAGTCTGCTGCTGCAACCATGGTGGGAATTGATCCATTAAAACTTGTGAACTTATGTTGTGTAGGCTAAAATCGTTTTACACAGCATGACTTTCACATAGAAGTAAAATGAATTGTTTCAGCTTGGTGTTCTCCCAATCGCTTTACTCGTTGGATCTGATTGAACACTTCCTCGGGAAAGTGGACGAGGCTACCCAGGAAGGACGTATAGATGAAAAACTTGGAGGTCACGTAGGTCTGTATACGCCATTTGAATGTCTTGTTTAATTAAAAAAAAATGGTTTACTTATAGAAGGAGTTTTTAATTCGAAATTAAAAAATGTCATTTTGACAAATTTTTCTTATAATAAATAGTCCAACCGGCCGAATAGACGAGCCCTTTCTTTTGTTTTTATAAAATTGATATTTATCGTAATTAATAAATAGAATTAAAACCATTCTAAACACATTGAAGTTTTTGTCATTAAACAAACATTAGCGAAGTTTTATGAATATCTTTGCGCTAGTCTGAGCATAGATTGGGCTGTGTAAGCTGGCTCTTAGAACAGTTTTTTCTGTCACTTGAAAGACGGCAGTAACTCCACGTATAATGTTATATAATATAACAACACAATAGTAGGCAAGTAACAGGATTTGGTTTTCTGTTTTTTTAATGGTTTTTTTTTTTATATTCATCAGGGTCATGGTCTCCGGGTATAGACTATTTTCGTTTAGACGGGTCTACTTCTTGCGAGAACAGATCGATCTGGTGCAAGAATTTCAACAGGGAGGACAATCCGCGTGCAAGGTGAATATTGTATTTTCGGTCGAAACATATAATATAAATTTAATTGTTTTATTAGAAGTATACAAAAAATGTGTGCCTATTTGTATACTGTTATTCTGTTTTTTATTTTTGGTTTTATATTTTCTTTTTATTAGCGTTATTTTGTAAACAGAAAATGTCGTCTTTTGTGTTCGTTTTTTGCATGCTGAGTTAGCCTATAAGTGGAGTATACAATATTGTAAAAGATTGTTTAAATGTGAATAAGTATATGGATTGTCGTATACTGTGTTGGCTTCCTAATAAATAAAATAAAGTATGTACTTGGCGAAATGATCAATATTTTATAGTTTCGCGTTATTTTTTATTTTATTTGTATGTACCTTATTTTTCCCTTTGTGGAAAATTCTAAAACAATCCGTAAAATATTGATTTACAATTGTTTTTTGTGTTTTTTAGGTTGTTTCTAATATCCACCCGTGCCGGCGGCCTCGGAATCAATCTGGTGGCCGCTAATCGCGTGGTCATCTTTGACGTCTCCTGGAATCCCTCGCACGACGTGCAGAGCATCTTCCGCGTTTACCGCTTCGGTCAGAAGAAACCTTGCTACGTGTACAGGTTCCTCGCAATGGTCAGTATGCATCCTTAAAGACTGAGCTACGGAATCCACTACGGCTATTCAGCGTGATGAAGACGCAGTGTGTCCTGCCCCTGTTTGAAAATGTTGGTTCGGTGGTTACAGGGCACGATGGAGGAGAAGATCTACGAGCGTCAGGTGACGAAGCAGGCGATCTCGAAGCGGGTGATCGACGAGCAGCAGATCGACCGGCACTACGCGGAGAACGACCTGGCCGAACTGTACAAGTTCGAGCCGCAGCCGCCGTCGCCGCGGCCGCTGCCGCCGCTACCCAAGGACCGGCTGTTCGCCGAGATGCTGCGCGAGCACGAGAAGCAGATCTACAAGTACCACGAGCACGACTCGTTGCTGGAGAATAAGGAGGAGGAGACGCTCACGGAGGAGGAGCGCAAGGCCGCCTGGGAGGACTTCGAGAACGAGAAGAACCGCCCGCCGCCCGTGCCCTTCGCTGCCAACTGGCCCCCCGTGCATAACGGGATGTGTAAGCACTCTCCGAATCCTCTGTTTATTTCAAATATCACGAATTCTGTCTGAAAATTAATGTTTTTCGTATCGTTCAGCCGTCTGGGCCCAGCAACAACAGCAGATGATGTTCGCGGCCGTCACAGCGATGCTTCGCAAGGACATACCCAACATCAACGACAATCAGATTCGGGACATGTTGCCTCACATATTCAACACTAACCCCTCGGTAAGTAACCGTCTGTGGTTGACTGTTTCAGTGGCAATTTTTTACCACATTTTGGTTCCAACGTGATGCGAATTATTATTAGGGAAGGCTGTGATGGATTTGCATCCAAAAGATGACTTCAGAGATGTTTGTCCCTTGTACAATGTAACAAGTGAATTGATACTTTTTATTATTTTCTTAGATTTCACACATTTAATTCAAAAATCATATGTCGTCATTGGAATCAGTTTCTAAAGAAGATTGACTTTCCGCTGTATTATTTAAGATATGATTTTGAGATTCGTTTGACTTAAATTTGTTTTTTCAAACTGACTAAACCATATAAATTGTATCGGAAACTCACCTTAATAAGTTAGGGTACATATACAACAACCTCACATATAAATAGATTTACATTACTATACATTTAGTCAATAACTTTTTATCTTTTTTTAGATGTTCGGTGGATATGATTATGGCGTAAGTTTGTAATAGAAGGAATGTTATCCCTTATTTAGTATCAGTTTTTATTTTTTATTTTACGCCATGTCCTAACGCCAAAATTCCTTTCACAAGTCGATCGTATTATAGAGCCTCGTATTTCCTTATTGTTTTGATTTTAGTATCAATTGTGAATGTGTGAATTTATTACAACATATTTCAAAATTTGATGAGTTTTTTAAAGGCGTATTTTTGTTTTTATTATAGCTGATGCAAAAGATGGCAGAAATTTACAAGTACCCCCCGCAGGCGGGAATGATGAATCCGGCGATGATGGGCGCAGTTATGAATCCCAGTGAGTATTTTTTTCTGTATTTTTCAAATCTCACAAATTACAATGACCTTGGAATCGCGGAATAGTAAATATTTGTAGCAGACTTATTCATATGTTAAGGTCGACAGACAGGCTGACGGTCCACTTAATGGAATGTGGCTACCGTCACCTATAACACAAGCAACGCCACAGGTGCTGTGAGTGCGCTGCATACCACAATAGTATTAAGGTTAAGGGATAAGAAAGGGATAAGGTATTGGGCTCTTACGTGAATAAATAAACATAGTTACGTTTTGCTTGGTAATCATCAATCAAAATTTTTAAGGATTTTTACATTATTTGCATAATTACAGTACATAAGATAACAGCGAATTTATACGTAATAATGTAATTATTCTGATTTAAATACTATGAGACATATTTTAGTATTGCAATATCTTTTATTTTTACAAAATGAATCTGAGAGGAGGCTCCATTAGTTGATCTTAATAGTAAAAAAATTAAACTACAAATATTTTGACTATATTTTTTCTTTAACTTTTGAAAAATAATAAAAAAATTCATTTCGATGAACAGTGATTTAATAATCATCTGTTTCAGCGGGTGGCGCTATAAGCGGCAGTAGCGGTCTGCAGTACGAGCCGCCTTGGCAGCGTCAGCAACAGCAGCAGCAGCAGATGAGACTACAGCAAATGATGGCGCATCAAAATGTAACCTAACAACTATCTTATCAATAGGGACCACTATTTTCATTCAAAAGTATAACGAAGTAAATTTCAAAATCGAACGTGGCTTTTCGCAAATCACTTTTATCAAAATATAAAAGTAGAAATTGGTCCCACGTATGCAACATAAATTGGCATCACACTGTTTCATTTCTCAAAAGGTGCACTAGCGCATCTGAAATATGTTTTTCTGATTCTGATAGCGAGTTTGAGTTGAAGTATTTTTAATATGAAAAGTATCCATGTCACTCAAACAAAAACAAAAAAAAAAATAACTAATGGCTCATTCATTTAACTTATTTGAGTAAATATTAATAAATAAAATAAATAAAAGCAGCCATCTGGGGCCAAGTACTACGCGGGAGGGCTGGGCAGCCGCGACCCGATAGCGATGGCGCTGCAGCAGCAACACGCGCGCCAGATGATGGGCGACCGAGGGGTGGCGGGGGCTACGGGCGTGGGGGCGGGGGCGGGGGCTACGGGCGCATCCCGCCCGCGCGGTCGCCCCCCGCTGCAGCCCCACCAGCCCCCGCAGCCTACCGCCGCCACGGGCGACATCGTCGACCTCGACTCGGACTAGATCTAGGTATGTCACTCCTTCAGTAAACTAATATGCTTAAAGTAAACCAAAGGAGACAACGCCACCTATACCTATGTCCATGGTATAGGAAGCCATCTTGACAACCATTTACAACCAGGCTGTTGCACGCGATTACAAGTTACAGGCTGTAACTATAAAGTATAGCCTATTTTACTCGTTGATAATGTAGCTATCTATAGGTGAAAGAATTTTTAAAATCGGTTCACTAGTTTTTTAATAAACTCAAAAACTAGTGGACCGATTTACAAACAAAAATATGAATATTTTCTCGTTATAATATAGTCCTACACAAAGTTCTCAGCTTGGTGATATTATGATATACAATTCAAATCGATTTATTTATTTGGTGGGGTCATAGAGGTTCCTTTTTCAAAATTTTACTTCACCAACACGTTTGTTAGTCGTTGATAAATAAAAATAGTCTTATTTTTTTGTTTATTGTGACAAAATTGTTAAAAACACCTAGCATGGGTGAAACAACATTCAAGTACTCCATTTGTGACGTAATAATAAAATCAATCATGGAGGATGATTTCGAATCAATTTAATATAAAAATATTTTAAAAAAGCACTGCATAAAAATCTATTTATTGAACCGTTTCAAAATGGTAATCTGATTTGTTTCAGGTATCGCAAGGATTGTATAGTGAACAAAGATGTGTACAGTGAAATAGTAATATAGGTGCTACACCGGAGCGAAGTGAAGTCTTTGACTGAACTCGTCCATACAGCGAACGCTATGGAAGGTGTAATTGAAATTCCTGCAAACTCTTTCCGCCTAAGGCTGACCACATATCAAAATATAGTTTTTTTTTTTTTATTATTATATTATTTAGTGGATTTGTTAGTGCTCACTTACAATGAATCTCATTTATTCTCAGTTGAACAGAGGAAGCCTTAGGTGAGTGATTTATTTTATATTGAATTACAGATATGCTTTTTTATATGTGACTATAAGTTGAAAAATTCTTGTACTAAATATTTTCATCGGTGATTCTTCTAGTGAGAAGACTATATTCATTGTCTAAGGGTCGGCGCATACTGGCTCAGAGTCGAAGCGTCACTCTACAAATTTACATATCACATTAATATTCTCCAGAATTTAGACCACATATTTCTATCGTGTGACCACATATAAAAATAATATGTGTACTAAATTGTGAAGATGGATTTTAATATGACACGTATTGTTTTTAGATTGACACTTCGATTCAGAGCCAGTATGCGCCGATCCTAATTTGGAATATATGACATTTTTAATAAGTTTATTTTACTTTTTATGATATTGTTTCGATTAAAATTGTAACATCTGTAATACATTTTGTGACAGACAAAATAATAAATAATTTTATTATACTATTTGGAACAACTTTAGGTTGGTTCAAAGGTGTATGTACTACGTGTATTTATGTATAAAGTAAATGATTTTTCTATAATATATATAACTTTGATATCTTGGTGGGATAGTTATAAAGCATCGGCTTTCATCCTTAAACAGAGGCCTTTAAGTAAGAACTTGGAGAAACGAGGGTCTCATTATAGACATCCGTAACATTTTTTTTTCATCTTAAGGTTGACAAACAGACTGACTGTCCACTTGATGGTAGCTGGCTACCGTCGCCTATAACACAAGAAACGCCACAGACACGTTAAAAAAGTTATCTTTACAGTCTCAGTATTAAGTATACTGAATGAGATTTTTTTTATTTTTCTTCCTCAACCTTCAATAGATTTTAAAATCATTTGGGAATAGTGATAAACTATGAAAACTTTCAAGGTTGGCAGCGCACTCGCAATTTCTATTGCTTGTTTTTATTGGTTACGGTAGCCAATTATCGTCAAGAGAACAGACCAGTCAAGTTCAGTCTGCTTGCTGAGTTGTATATAAGAAATTCTCCACAAATGTAAAATCTAAATACAGTAAACCCAATTTTAAAAGCTTTTTACACACAAATAACTTTATCTACTCTACTTCCAAAGCCATTTTAAATATTTATTCAATTAATGTCTCATTTATTCTTCAAAAGCTTAATGTGCAGTCGGGGTATGAAAAAGTTTGTCACCTTAAAGTTGATATTCCAAAATTTTATTTCAAACGTCTGCTTAATGATTTAGTTTCAAACAGTATTAAGAGTTTACGACTTGATAAAGGAATAAATTTGAAAACTGACACGGATTTTTGTACCCCAACTGTTCTATCTTCAAAATCCAACCCAAAATTTCATGATTGGTGTTTTAACTAGAAAAATCCTATATGACCCCAAATAAAAGCAAATGAAACTATAATATATTTGTAAGCGGAAGTATTTATTTGTTACGGGTGTCATTTACGTAGCAAGTAGAGATGTCAGCTTAAAATATATCTCTCAGTACAGGAAATTAGTGTTAAGTTGTGTTATATGTCGGTAGTTAGAAAACTTATGTGTAAAAAATATGATCAGTCATAGAATTTCGACTACAATTATGCACACTAAATGTATTCCCACTTTTAATGTTATAGTTAATATAAATATAAAATTTACAACACCATATTTAAAGAAAAAATACATGTGTTTATTATATATTTCGATACCAGTTTTAATGTGATTAGTCGGTTGTCCATAAGACACGATATTGATGGTCATACCATAGATAAATTATTTTAGTTTAGACATAATTGTAGTTTTGGTGAGTATTTGTTTGCAAATGAACACATAAATGGTCCAAAGTCCCAGGCCAGCCAGATATAATTTATTTTTTAAAGGACAAAATGTATTGAATTATGTACTTTAAACATGTGTATCTGCTAAGTTGGGTTAGGTTAGATATACTGCAAAATGAAAAGGGGTTTTTGAGCCTCTATCAGAAGTAATGTCCCACGGGAAGTGTCTGGTAGTGTTAAATATTATTTTGTAATAATATTCTATAAAACGTATAAAAATCAGTCTTTAGAAAACAAGTCTAAATTGGCCGTCTGCCCAATAAGCATAAGCAGATAGATATACATACGTTTGAAGTCCATAGGAACACTACTCGATTCCCCACATTTTGTCCTTTAAAAAATAAGTTATGTCTAGCGAGCCTGGGATCTTACTCTATAACTTTTTTCCATGATTTTCGAAATTCCATAAAGTCCATATCAGAACATTTAACAGAAATTAAATTTAATATCATAATAAAATTTATATCTTGAGAAACTTTCTTTTTTATCAACTTGACTTTAACAGAAAACAAATGATTCCTGCTGAGTAAGCTAATTTTAAATATTTCAGGGCACAGTATTCAGGCACACTACGATTTTGTTTTTTTTTTCTATTTTTTTTATTTGCGTATCTCTGTACGATAGATTAAGGGCGCCACGTCTAGTTGTCATATATATGCACAGAAAGTTATAATGTGGATATACACAAAATGGTGTACTGGATCTGTCAAATTTATTAATAATAATTTACTCCAAATTTTTAATTTAGATTTCAATAATATTTTCTTTTGTGCGGCCATTTCTAACTTAATCATCGATGCAGGAATCTGTGTTGTTTCTAAACTTTTTTGTCATTGAAGAAATATAGCTGTTGTCTGTTGACTATTTTTCAAAATAATTTTTTATTATTTTTGGGGAAAGTATAAAAAGTTAAGTTCGAAATGTCTGGTTTTTTGTATGTATATATGAAAATAATTATAATACTTAATCGGTGACAGGCAAAAGAAAAGAAGGATTACAGCAAAAAGCTTCTATTTTTTTTCATATATAAATTTTGTATGACATAAAATTTCTAGACATAGCCAATATCTATGTACTATTCTTATTTGAATACACTCCTTCCTGACAAAATAAGTAATTGATATGAGTCTGTTATTAAGAGAAAATTCAAGGGTGTTAAATTTAAATAATTAAATTTAATTTGTAAAAGACTTGCAAGACATACATTGCTTAAGATTAATCATAATACTTTGACTATTTTTATAGGCCAAACTTGTGAGTAGGTGTAATATTAGTTTTTCATCTAGATTTTTTAAGTTGAAGTGATTAATTTGAAGTGGCCTTCAAATATTCACACTTAGCATGCGCGCTTAAGGCAGTTGTCACACCGCCGACGATGAACGAGGAGCGATTAAAGCTAGAAACGAGTTGGCGAGCAGCGAGAAGCGATTGTGTAGTTTCGATAGTTTTGTCGCTGGGCTATAAGTGAGTGTTCTTGTGCGACGGGCTATTACTCGCACCACTCGCTCGGGGCGACTAGCCGGTTAGTCCGGCTCAGCAACGAACTAGTGGAGCGAGTCCTCGCCGGCAGTGTAAACTATATGCATCTCTTTTGTTCGTACGGAATGTATATCTTATTGTACGTTTTTTGAGCGAGAAAATAGTTGATAGTCGCTTGCTCGCCGGCGGTGGGACAACTGCCTTTATAATTGAGTTAGGTCTGCAATCTTTACAATGTCCAAAGTTAAAAGACAGTACATAAAGCACAATATTGCAATAAGGAAAACCATAATTGTTCACATGAAAATGACTAGAACACTTTTTTTTTTTATTTCATTTCATATTATTTTATTCATCCTTTCATAAGGATTTTGGATTAAAAAAATGGAAAATAAAACTTTTGCCTCTGCATTGTTATTAAAAAGTAACTATAAAATAAAATAGTTTTAAAATTCTATTGAGGCGGCTGTTCATGATTCACTTTATGAAAACTATATTTTTTTTTTGTTATTAATTTAGATAAAATCATATAAAATATTATCAACAAGGTAAATGACTTGTATAAGTATTTTATTAATATTAATTTATTTGGCCTGCTTTCGAACAGGTTGTTTAGTTGTGATATTGCCTAAATATAAAATTTTTTGTATACGTTTATTTCTTAAACAGTCACCAGTGTGACTTTAATTTAGGTTCAACAAATTATCGGTTTAAGTTAGATTAAATTAAAAATATGATTAATAATAATTATAAGCATTTCTCAAAGTAGTTGACGAAACGAGCTGTTGTTTTTACATTTTTTTTAGTTAGCTATGATTTTTTTTATTTATAATTTCTAATAATGATAATACACAAGCAGTATTTCATTAGTTTTAGTCTAATTTTCTCAGCATTTGCAAAGTTAAATATATGTATGTAACTCTAAATATGTGGGAACTGCTGTAACTGTTTGTTTATTTATGTATAATATAAATTTGACTACAACTGTAACTGTAGAAATCTTCCTATTATTTTGTAGTAAAAATAAATCATTTAAACATGTGGAATTGTTTATTTTAAAATCCCATATCCTGTCCCATAATGTTTTGTGTGAAATTTTCATTAAATTGTTTTTAAGAGGAGCCTTATTGATATTTTTTTAAATAAGATTACTTAGTCCAAAGTAAATTGTTTTTTTAAATAACTGAATAGAATTTTAATAACATCATGTTTTTTTTTAATTAAATAAAATTCTTGTTAACATGATTAAATTGTTATTTTTATTTACCTACACATAAAAAATATAATAATGGGTAAAACGACTTTTTACAGTATGTGGATATACAAACAAGTATAGATGAATGCACATAAAGAGCTCTTTGCGACGACGTTGCCCAGTGAGCGCACCATGCACAAACAAATCCCCACCACTGGTGCTTGGAGATCTTTTACGTGTGCGTTATCCCCAACTTCTTTATTATTTATACTTCAATAATTAAAAAATACTAACAGAGCTTAATTTCTTAATGGCCCCCACCACCCACCTGTTAATTGGTTGGAAGGGCAAATAACATTTTTAATAGGGGACCATCCCCTTGCTGTGGGGAAAATATTAAAAATATAATAACATTCTATACATTTAAATTTGGAATACCAGTATTAACACCCATAGTACATTCAATATGTATCAATAATCTTTCTGCTAGATGTAATGCTTCATTATTATTATTAACGTCACTGTTAAACAACTGCACATTGAAATCTGAACACATAGTTGTAAGTTCTAATGGATCAACTGCCAGACAATTCGGTGGTAAGCCAGAGGTATTCACGAAAACTATACGTCGAATCTTCAAGTCGGAAGTAAGTTGTGCATATTGTCTTTTAGCCCAATCCAAGCAATTGGTATATGTACTCGTGTCCAGACCAAAGATAACGAAATCAATGGAAACTTTGCCAGTTTTGTGAGCCTGTACGATTATATGATTTAGATCGACAGAACGCAGCAGTAGAAGCTTCCAACTATAATTTTCTTTAGAATGCATATCCATGAGAGCTTTACATATTTTCTCCACAGTGTTTTCGTCTGTTGAAATAACTAGTACGCATAATACGTTTTTAGCAGAAGCGTTGCCCACCCATCCCAATTGAGGCACTGGGTATTCTTGGTTTTCATAATAAGCCATTGATATATTAGTTGATTATGTATGTATAAAGTGCGCTAATTATTTATTTCATTTAAGTGGTTTAGTTCGATCTTGCGATTGCGTTCACTCTAGATACCATCTAGCTGGTTATTATTATTGGATAAATAATAAAATCCCAAATAACCACTAAGTAATCACCACAACAATACACACACTATTGATCGAGTTGGGTCGTGATGGTTCGATTGAAGAGCATAAAAAGCACAATAAACTTGATTTGTGTGTTTGATTGCCAAAATCAAAACAAAACCAACCAATTTCATAACAATTATTAAAATGTAGAAATCAGTTATTTGTTGAATGTTTGGTAATGGGTTGGTTGGTCGTTCGTTTGAATTTGAATTTTTTGCTTTTTTTGGGTATTATGGCCTGGTAACTAGACCTTTAAGCCTATAAAATATTGCTTGGCAGCAGCGCCTCCAAAGACTAACTGTTACACTATTATGTCTTGGTATTTCAGTTGCACTACATTCGTAATATATTAAATCATTAATAACTGTAGTAACAAATTAAATTAAACCCAACCAGAATGTTCTAGTCTACAAATAAATTCAAATTGAAAGAAAAATTAAGCAAAGTGTTATGTTATGCGTATGTATAACGTAACGCCAAAGATGTATTTAGTGATTGGGTGTACTGGTACGACGGCGAGTCGATATTTTTTATAACAAAAAACATATATTGTGCGTAGTTCTAATGTTTATTGTTAAAAAGTCTATAATTATATAAACGAAACAACAGAACATACATAGGGTAAGGTTGCTTAAATCGTACCCCCCTAAGGAAATATTAATGTAATATTTAGTGCAATTGAAACTATACAAAAATTATACTATAACAATATATTTACAGTATATTACACTGAATTTAAATTTGTGTTCTGTATACTCACTCATTAATCTAATCTGTGACGTTAGATGACGCTTGACTTAGACTTATGCTTATGTATTTGTTTGTTAATTTGTTTACTATACTAATAATAGTAATAGAATATAAAATAAAAAAAGATTAATGTCTTACAAACTTATAAGAAAATAATATAAATAATAGACATTTTGAAAGTTTCATTTAATTAAAAACCAACAATTTACAAAGTAAACTGCTCTAATTTTCATATACCTACACATTTTCAAATATTTTAATATGTTAAAATGAGGAAACAGAATGAAAAATTTCCTGATAATGGATTTGAGGCATGGGGTGGTTATATGCAAGCTAAGATATCGAAGCTAGAAGAACAGTTCAATACAAAAGCTAATAATGAAGAAAATAAAATATCTAATATATTTAATGGGATAAGTATTTATGTGAATGGCTACACAATACCTTCAGCAGATGAGCTTAAAACTTTGATGGCTTTACATGGGGGCATTTATCACACATATCAGAGGAATGAGGATTATATCGTAGCATCCAATTTGCCAGACACGAAAGTGAAATCAATATCTTTATCTAAAGTAGTTAGACCAGAATGGATTACAGAGAGTATAAATGCTAATAGTTTACTCGATTATAGGAATTATTTGCTTTATGGAAGTTCCAGATTACAAGGAAAGTTAAATTTTAAAGTAGTACAACAAAATAAAATTGAAAGTGGGACAAAAGATCCTTCAATAAATGATTCACAAGGAAATGAAACTAATATGAAACCAAATGAATATACTCTTCCCCAAGATGCTTATTTAAAAACTTTATTAGGAGATAAAAAATGTGATATAATTAAAATAGATAGTGAAAGTGCAACTACAATTTTGCATAAGAATAATGAAAATAGCACTAAAACTGCAGCAGATCCTAATTTTATTTCTGAATTCTACAATAACTCTAGACTTCACCATATATCGCAACTTGGAGCCTGTTTCAAACAACATATAAATGATCTTAGAGAAAATAGTAATTTTATATTTAATGCCCGAGAAGAGCTTAAGAAAAAAATTTCGAATTTAAATAATTCCAACAGTTTGTCGCAGATACTCTTTGATGGAGATAAAACAATAATGCATATAGATATGGACTGTTTCTTTGTCTCCGTAGGTTTACGTCACCGACCTCACCTTGTTGGTAAACCAGTAGCTGTAACACATTCAAAAGGAAGACAAAGTATTCCAAAAAGAGAAGGTGTCGATAGGAACACCGAATTTAATTTATTTAAAAAGAAACAAGCTATTAAACAAGGAAAAACATGTGATAATAATTCAGTAAATGAAATAAGTGGTGAGGATGAAAAATTTAGCTCTATGAGTGAAATAGCCTCTTGTTCTTATGAGGCTCGAGCTAAGGGAATTCATAATGGAATGTTTATGGGTTCTGCTTTAAAACTATGTCCAAATTTAGAAACAATTCCTTATGATTTTGATGGATACAAGGAAGTTGCATACACACTATATAACACAGTGGCAAAGTACACTTTAGATATAGAGGCAGTTTCATGTGATGAAATGTATGTAGATTGTACAGAACTTTTAAAGGCAACAAACATCAGTGTTCAAGACTTTGCTACAATTTTAAGGAATGAAATTAAGAGTAAAACTGGATGTCCTTGTTCAACTGGTTTTGGAGGCAACAAGTTGCAGGCAAGGCTAGCAACCAAGAAAGCAAAACCCAATGGTCAATTTTTCCTTTCAAGCGAAATTGTTGAAGATTTCATGTATGATATCAAGCTTGAGGATCTACCTGGTGTGGGAAGCCAAACATCTTATAAGTTGGAATCTTTGGGTCACAAGACCTGTGGATCTTTGCAAAGTGTGCCCTTAAATGCACTTCAACAACACTTTGGAAATAAAATGGGTTTACAACTGTTTGACCAATGTCGAGGTCGTGATTCTAATCCTTTAACATATCACACTGTACGAAAATCTGTTTCTGCCGAAGTCAATTATGGAATCCGTTTTGAAAATGATGACCAATGTTTTAAATTTTTAAAAGAGTTGTCAGCAGAAGTGCATTCGAGAATGCAGCAAGTAAAAGTTTCAGGGAAATGTGTAACTCTAAAATTGATGGTTAGAGCCGAAGAAGCACCATTAGAGACAGCCAAGTTTATGGGGCATGGTTTCTGCAATATAATTAATAAATCTTCAACTCTAAATATTGCTACCAACAGTTTAGATGTTATAACAAAGGAAGTAATTTCTCTTTGTAAAAAACAGAAAATAGACCCTAAAGAAATGAGAGGTGTAGGCATACAAATTACAAAACTGGAATCGTTAACGCGTGTTGATCAAAAGAAAGGCACTTTGACCAAGTTTTTATGTAAAACTGATACTCAAAATTCTATGCTGGAAAAAAATAACTCCACCACAAATATAAATCCAAGAAAATTGGTTGAAATTAAACCCAGAACACCTAAAAAACCTAAAAATCCATCGCCAAGGAAAAAGTCTCCTATAATAGGGTCAATAAACCCACCAGGAAAGAGAAGAGGTAGACCTCCGAAAAATTCAAAACTACCTGCACCTCGTAACATTTTTGATAAATTTGTTGTAGGAGAACCTACTGTTAACCCAGTTTTATGCAAACCAAATGTGCCCAATAAAAAAGTAGAAAAAGCAGAAAGACCAGAAGAACGTCCCGGTCTATTAGGTCTTCCATGGGAGAGAGTTCGTGAATTATTGCGAGCTTGGTTAGAAAGTGGTTTAACACCTTTACAATGTGATATAGACTTAATAACTGTTTATATGTGTGAATTAATTGTAAATAAAAACATCGATAAATTAGATATATTGTTAAGATTTTTGAAGAGAAGAACTATTGAATTGAGTAATAGTGATTGGCTTAAAGTTTACGATCATATTATGGAAAATGTTCAAAATAAAATGTTATTGATTTATGGGAAAATACTTCACACAGACCTGTGATAGTAAATAAAACCAGATGTCAATTGTCTTACATTTGTTATTTATTTTCCCTTTTTTCATACACTAGGTCGAATACTAATACAAAATAAATGGCGTTAAAAATTTAAAAAAATGTGGTTGCAATATTTTGTTTACAGTCTATTTTTAAATTGCTCTTTCAGGTCCATAAACAAACATACAAATGAATTATTTCCTCTAATGATTTTTTTAAAAAATCATACACATTTTAAAGTACCTAACCTGTTGGAAAAATTGGTTTAAAAAATAAGCTAACAGTTTGATCTTTATTTTCATTTTAGTCAACACCCTATTATATATTTCTTTTAGATTAATGTTATTACAAACCTTCAAGAGAAATTTTTGTGCAATAATCTCATGATTAAATGTCTTTGGCAGTCCTGAAAACACATTCATATAATGGACTTTATATCTAATATTTTTTTATTAAATGTTTTAAAAAACAAAACTATTTTGTTTCAAAAACAATAATACAAAAAATAAATACACACGTCATTGTAACCATTTTATAGCATTTTAAAACTATAATTTATTATCACAGTTGCTCAATCGCAATGTAAATCGAAACATGTCCTCAATAAGTAGTAGAAGCGTTTACTTTAACAAATTTCATTAAAGCTATACAATGTTTAATTGTAATTTTGTTAGATACACACACATATACATTATATATTTAAAATAAAATTGGTAATAATTACCAAAAAATAATTAAACTTATAGTTAAAAAAAAAATGTTTTCAATGATAATTTTTTAAATTACCCTCCATTTGTTATGTGACTAAATTATACAAATTTACAAAAAAAAACATGTCATTTGTTAGTAACATAAAAATTGTCGCTCATAACGAGACTGGTTTTAAGTAGAACATCTCCATTTAATTACAACTGATAGGTTGTAGGTAGATTTGAAAAATTCTGACGTAGGTCACACGTCATAGATAGGCTTATTATATTACACGAGTAAAATTGTATCCATAATTATGTGCGAGTATGTCTGTCTGTCCATGTTAGGTTTGATCTTCTATGAACGTCATCGAGTACAAAAATCATACTCAACATAAAATATACTTATACTACCTTCATATTCTTTTCTTTTTTTTTAGGTTAATTTTTTAAATGATATCAGTTGTCAGACAGTCGTGCAGTTCTTTTGCTGAAAGTCTAATATAACTTGGACGTTGTTCATTAGGAGACCAAAGCCTTTGATTTAAGTAGTGATCAAGTTAGTTGCATTTCTTCTTTTTTTAATAAATTTTAAATTAATATCTAGCATCTTAAACGAGGAATTACAGGTACCTATTTATAATAGGTATAGGGTGTTTTTTTCGTTTTGTTTTATCATAAAGAGTGTCACTAGATTGCTGTACGTGATTCTCATTTATTTTTTCTGTAGATTTGTTTATAAAATGGTCCTTTAGTCAAATTGTATGTCCGAGGAGAATGCGAAATCATATTTTAAATAGTTTTTAGAATATTACTTACTCAATTTAACTTGAATCAAATTGTTATTGATAATATTTTTCTTTGCACGATTAATGTGAAATAACTTAGGCGAGGAATAGCTCTAAATATTTTCAAATAAGATAGGTAAATGATAATATTTTGAATGCAATGCAACAAACTTGATTTCTGTATTGGCGATGAGTTAAGTTTTACGTCGTCGAGTTGGCTGAAAGCGAATGTCTCAGTTTGGACTCTATTATTATTTCATCGCCCGATCTAATGTTGTACGAGTAAAGCTGTTTCGATGGAAATTTCATTTCTTCTGGACCCTGAAAAGTAGATATATAAATAGAAAATATATAGTCGGTGTTGTTAGTGTTGTTAGTGTTGTTAGTACTGTACCTACTAGCTAGGGCACTAGCTGGTGCCTGCGATTTCGTCCGCGTTGTTATGTAAAGCAATGTAACGCTTGACATATTATGCACATTGACGCCTAAACATTATAATTTTTCATTTTAACTATTTATTGGTGAAAGATTTTTTTAAATGGGATGAGCACTTAGTTACAAACAAACATACGAACTTCACCTCTTTATAACATTAGTAGATGTATATTTAGCAGCAGCACCGTCAAACAGCAGGTGTTTTTTTTTTTTTTTTTTTTTTGAGCTGTGTATTATTTGTGTTGAAAATTTTTAGTGTTTTTTTTTAATCAAAATATTCCTCTAAAATTTACTATTTTTTATACAATGAAAAAAAAAAAAAACATTATATTTAAACATGAATAATACAAGTTTTATCAGGAAAGATGAAAACGTTATTAATTATTGTAAAATAAAGTATAAAAAAATTGTAACACATCTTAGTGCACTCAATTTCCTTTGATGTTGTTAATGAGGGGTTACTTTTACTTTGTTGTATAAAAAACAAAATTAAAATAAGTTCAAATATGTTGAAATATGTATATCACCTGCGTGTCTCTGAGTTCTTGGTCAACGTAGAACAATCTCATTTTGGAGGCCGGAAATCCCGCCATCCTCTCTAGGCGCGACTTCAAGTCTGAGACCGTTCTGAAAAAAAAAAAAAAAAAAAAATAAAAAAAAAAAAATAAAAAAAAAAAATAAAATAGTAGCCATATGAGCAGATTGTCTATCGGCGTTAACCACCTCTTTATAGAAGTGCATCGTGAAATAACATCATTTCCTAATAAGGTGTTGCAGCTGCTTTCGTGTTGTTTGTGTTAATAGGCTATAGTAGCAACATTTACACATAAAAAAGATAAATATATTAATTTACAAACAATAAGCCTGGCATTATTACCTATACACATCAATAGTTCGCACTTCGCTGACGTCTCCGCAGGTGAAGGTGATCTGTACTCTCTTCTCGGGCCGAAGGTCCACAGACACGAGTGGGTCCAGTTTTCCATGCACGTTCACCAACTCCCAATATCTGAAAACAAGTTTTATTGCATTCAACAAACAGCTCATATTGCTTTGCGATAAAAAAAAAATCTAATTTGATTGGCCTCCATTTGAACATATGTGTGGATCAAACTTTGCCAGTTAATATAGACCCGAAGCGAACTTGTCCTATAAAACAAAATGTAATAACTCCTTTACACCGGATTTCTTTCTGTAGATAACTCATTACTCTTACTGTAAGCTAACTTGAATAAAATATTAAAGAATTAGTTACGTGTAGAATAGAGTAGAAAATAATTTATTTGTTGATCAAGGTGATACATAGTATTTTAATTAATATTTAGATCTATATGACCTAACATTACTGGCATAGGAAACCTTTATTTAATTCTAATTTGACTATGTATTATCAAGTTATTTTATAAAATTTAGGGCCTCTTTCATTACAATTACATGTAAAGTGTTGACTAGTTACTTTTAGAAATAATTTTATGTTTTATTAAATTATGCACTAGGTTTACTGCAGCCTATCGAAGGATGCGATTTTTTTATTATTTTCTTTTTAATGTTTGGGACTTTTACCGTACAAACAAATGTATATCAGCTCTGTCATTCCCGGTGACCGGTGAGTTTAAATGGCGATTAGCCTACTTGACACTTTACTCAGAGATGGTGAAAGAGTTCCTTAATGTAATGTGTGTGTGAAGTAATAAGTGTGACAAAATATATATATATATATATTAAGATTATAGACAAAAAAAAAAACTTTAACATACAATACCATATTCTTGTGTCTATTCTATTCTTTTGTGGGAGTGAGTGAACCAGGACATTAAAATAAATTGAGAAAAGATTGTGTAATTTGTTCCAAATTATCGCCTATAGTGACGTTCCGGAATGATTCTCAATACATTAGCATAAAAATTTAGCCATTTAGGTCGTCACATAGTATGCAGAAGCAAACTTACACCCACGCTATCCTTATGGATTAGACCTTCACACGAGTCCTCTATTAAAATATGCGCATAATTTGCACATTTAGTTGCGTTTTGATTGAAAAAAGAGATTATTACACAGAGATGACTGATGTTCAGTGTCCAATTTGCCGATTAAGTATGTAGTTTATATGTCATAAGAGTGTGCAAGTTATACAATCGGCCCAATTAGATATTTATTTTGTAACAACTACCTAAGTATAATATAACATGATTGATGACATTCCGTTCTGCAGTCTAAAATTATGAAGCCTCCAAGTTTTCTAGTATCCAAAATTTTCCAATTTCCACAATTTTCCAGTAGGAAATAATGTCAAACCCATAACACCGTCACCTTACGCAATATATTCTCACTTATAGACACGTCATTGCCGAAGTGTGTGACTATCTATACTTACCTAAATATTATGAAATAAAAACATATATATGTAAATCTTACCAATTACTAAAGTAAAACCTTAAATCTTGTATCGTTTTAAATAAAAATTAAAAATCCGTGCTCACCTATCGGGCCTGTCAGATTCAGGTTTCTCCATATAATATCTGATGAAGGCCCTTTCGGCGGCATCCCGCTCCTCGGCGGGAACTGTGCCTCCGCCGTTGAGCGTCCTCACGTGAGGCAGTCTCGCCACTAGCAGAAGTCTTCGCTCGTGCTCTGTCGACTCTACCCGCTCCCATAGTGGCCAGCCCTGGAAAGTTCAACGTTTGTTGCCATCAGTCGAATGCGCATTATCAAGAATAATTTAAATTGTAACTATAATATAACTGTTGCACGCGATTTCGTCCGCGTAACTTTATAAAATAAAATATAACCTATGTGATTCGCTGATCTAGTTTTGGTAAAGTATCCGTACAGTAACTTTTTAATAATGAAAAATGTTATTTGATCGATTGAGTGGGTAAGGCCTGAAAGCGTAAAAACATACCATCCGTAGCAAAATGTACAAGAAGCAGCAAAATGTGCACGACACTCAAAATGTACAAAACGCAAAATGTGCAATAGCAGAATAAACAAATAGCAAAATGTACAAAACGCGGAACGTGCATTTTGCTATTTGTTCATTCTGCTATTGCACATTTTGCGTTTTGTACATTTGAGTGTGTTGCACATTTTGCTTCTTGTACATTTTGCTACGAAGCGACCACACAAATCCTCATTAATTCTACCATTCCCATAATTTCGATAGTCGGAGGATGTAATATGGATAGACATCGACACTTAGTGTAAGATCGATACGCTCCAAAATATTATGTATTAGGACCATTGTCTAATTTCATTTCACAATGTAGGTACTCATCGAAACTTGGGTCATCCAATCATTCGGATAAGTTATAAAAACCCGTTATCATAAATTAAATATAACCGTTTTTTTATGTCTCAAGGTTCTGCGAAAATCAAGTTTCCATTTGTGGAGAGTCAAGTGAGTCCTCGCAAATGTATTGTACACAAACAATTATATTATTTATTACCACTTGCGCATATATTTTATATGTATTAGGTATTGTTTCCAATACACTTATTTCTAATTATGTTGTAATAATAATAAAAAAAACATGTTCGTAAAATAAATAGTTAGTATTTTATAAATAGTTATAAAATACTAACTAAACGTTAAGTGCCATGTTACCATTAGTGGACCGTCAGCCTATATCTGTCGACCTTAACATAAAATAATAATAATAATAATAATTAATAATGGGGAATAAATACAAAATTCAACCTATAAATAAGAAGAAGTTGAATAAGAGATAGGGACCATCTCTTATTCAATTTCAAAATTAGTTCTGCTGTTTAGGTATAAAAAACATAACTGACAGACGTAAAGAGTTACTTACTTTAAATTTGTGTGATTGTTTGAACGTTAAATTAAATAATTCGTATATAAATAGATAACGATTTAATAAAACAATCTAAAGATTAATCGTCTTTGTTCGCTAAGCGAGGGAGTCTCGTGCGTTCACCTTGCAAGGTGGTTTTGCCTAAAAACGGAAGGCGGAACTCACTCGCGAGCCCTACGCTGTTGCTTGGCTTTTATATTGCCGCATGCTTTATCCCTATAGGAATTGAATCCTATGTATATTCAATTTCCGTACAACATTCCAGGTAAACAATTTTTCGATACCATTCTTTTTATTTTAATTAAATGATTGTGCCTATTCGAAGTCCAATATGAGAACTCATTTTTTTAAACATAGCATAGATAAAAAACTACTTAACCAGTTACTAGTTAATTATCTATGAACATAGGTCATGTTCGGCGATATAATAAATTACACAAGCAACACAAGCAACTCGTAACAAGTGATCTGCCTATCTTGATAGAATAAAATAACCTACCTGTATGGAAGCAATAAGAGATTGACCGAAACACATCTGCGCATGCGCTGTTATTTCACAGTGATCACCTCTGTGAGGTTACTTAATTTATGACTGCGGAACGCAGTGTGCCCTTTCACTTTAAAATTCAATACAAATTTAATTTAAATTGACAAAGGTCGGCCCTTCCAAGTATTTCTCGGTAGCCCATAACCTTCCTCAAGAGTTGGGCTATCAAATGAAAAAATAACTTTTTAAATCCGACTGGCAGTTTTAGAGTTTAAAGCGTTCAACCAAACAAATAAACAAACTCTCCAGTTTTATTATATTAGTGTAGACAAACTCTATTACTGATTTTTTTTTAATACTTCTAATTTGAATTAATACATATTCGAGTACACACACTTTGTTTCCGTTCCAATCGGTAACAGCCCCGTTCCGAATCGTTGATTACAAATATCGATTTCACATGTCAAAATCGATGTGGAGGTAATTTATTATAAAAAAAAAACAATGTCCGACACAGTTACAATTTAAAATTTACTTTTTAAGTTAGGTTTTAGTTTTTACACGCATAGGGAATTTAAAAAAAGGATTACGAGGCTATAGTGAATTATTTCTCATTACAAGAAAATTTTTAATTTGTGCACATATCTATATACTATATATTCTATACTCTATTATTATAAAGAGTGAAAATTTGTATGTTTGTAATGAATAAACCTATAGAAAGCTACATTATCAGCGAGTAACATGGGCTATATTTTATAAAGTTACGCGGGCGAAGTCGCGTGCAACAGCTAGTAGTTAATATAATTATATACTCATCATAATTATCAACATTATCATAATATCAGCCGCAAGACAACCACCCACTCCCCCTCGCCTTTGATCGTGTACAAAAAACCGACATTGGCTAATGGACGCAATGTTCCGTTTATGTCCAATATCTGTCCAAGACCAATCTACACATTGATGTATTATATCCAAGAATATAACTTGTAACCAATATACCCAATGTGTGGCGCTGGCATAAGATAAATATCTGTCGGAATATATGATAAAAAATATATATTATATATACATATATAAAAAAGGTGGTTCACGACTGCACAAAGACAGAAACGAGTTAGGAATAATTGAATACTAAAGTATCAGAATATTAAAGTATGTATCTAAATAGAATCTACATATACACTAGAGATAGAGACCCGCTCCTGGCTTTGCCCGGGGTGCATTTTTTATATACACAAACCCTCCTCGTTTATCCCTCTTTACATAAGTGAAAAGCGAATTAAAATCGTTATAATACCTTTCTCGAGTTTTTCAAACTTACACAAACCAGCAACATTTTTATATATAAAAAATATATATAAGATCTCATAGGTAAAGACAAAACAGTTCTATATCTTTTTCTCATTTATTTGTCTTTGTCACCATCAAAAGCGAAATTTTTGCGTTAAATCAACGATTTTTATATAAATTGGGCCATAGAAGCTCGAGACCTTGGTGATATTTTTCCTTTTGTGATCAATTAAGTACTTAGGTGTGTGGCAATATTCTGTGTGATTTGCGATAAAAACTCGAGGAAACTTAGTTATTGCTTATTGTTAAGGAAGTTATGTTTTCAAGGTCCACTCGCAGATGACAATAGTAAATTCAAAGGTAAATTAGATATATACTTACCTACTTTACGAGTTTCGTTTACAACTTCAATGTGATAAGACTACCAGGAAAGCAAGGTTGGAAGATTTTGTTTTTTATCTATGTGAATTTTCGAGTTAAATCTCCGTATTAATATTCGTCTTTGATTCATTATTAAACGTCTATTTAATTACTATGAACCTGGCAATAAGATGGCTTCGATACCTGGTAAGGCGAACTATGGAAACAAACTTTTAAAATGGAGGGATTTCGTATGTCAATCTGATTCGCGATTCCCATAGTAAAAGCATATCACCTCTTTAATTTGCGACCTTTACCATTTGGTGTGGTTTTTAAACAATTATTATGAAACTTGAAACAAATAGTTTATATAAATTCTGTATCTTATAATCATTAGACCTCTGGGTTTTATATAAAAGTCTATTTGATTGGGGTCTGAAAACTGAAATTGTCGGAAAAATTTGATAGTATTTTTAATTCTTTAAATGTGTTTGTTGAAAGAAGAATAAAAGATAAGATTGTATTGTATGATATCATCACAATTCTGCATCATACCTAATGCAAACCGTTTATGATAAGAAAGTGTCAGTTATAAAAGTTTTTTACTTTAGATTTCTTTTTAATATCACTTTATTTAATTTTTTATTTTTATTTATTTAATCAGATAATGACGAATTAAATACTTTTAAAACCTATAAATGAGTTGATAACAATACTTATAACAACATTATCAAATGACTTGTTAGATTTAGACAATTATCTTTTGTATATTTTGAAACTGAATATATTTAGATAGCCTAGACATCACTAACTAATCTTATTACTACGACTATATTACCAAGACATTACAAAGCTGGAGGTCATTTGACCTATAAATATAGATTCGCAGGTCACGACGACGGAAGACACTGTAATGCTCTGTTCACGTTGTTAAACAATCAATATAAGAGAACAGTCAGTAGAAAATTTGATTGTAATAAACCTGATATTTACTGTTTATTCTATATCTGTGCAAATATGAAACAAATTCGCTGTCGGTTTTTCCGCTAACTTCTTTTTTACATTAAAGCTTCATACTCTGAGATTCTTATTATTTAGTGAAAGGTTTTTATTGTAAAGATCAGTATAATGTTTCTTAAATGTAGATCAGTATAATGTAAAATGAAAGCCACATTTAAACTAATTTTTAATAAATAAAAAAAATAATGTAATGAAATTAGATAACCAGAAGGGCTGGCGAATTTAAGGCGGCGAAACGCAATGCCTACTGCCTACCTACCCTGCCACTAGGTATTAAATAATATTTTCAAATTAAATCAGCAAACTAAAAGGGAATTGAGCAGTGTGCATAGAGCATAAAGGCAGTAGACAAAGGATTTGCACATAGCGTGTTTGCTGTTCACCGCTAACAATAAGTAGATGCGTCGTCCATATAGACTACAGGCGAACTTTCTAGTCATATTGTTTAGCGATCCAGTTTTCGTTGAAACTGTGTCCCCTGTTCTTATTAGAACCTTTGTACATAACTAAAATTATAACTATATAATGTACTAGGCATGCTAAATGCGTTTTCGGTTATATAATTTGCAATACCTACGTAAAAATAATTTTACATTTGCGAGCTATTATTGTATGACAGGTAACATTAGAATGGTTGCGGAAAATATACATTATTTGTAACAGAAGGAAACAAGTACAAGATAAAGACAAGTGATTAGATTTCTTTGTTTCAATCAATAGTTGGTAAGTACTAGAATCTCAGAGTTAAGTACATGACGTAATTACACGTTGGAAGATTCTAGATTTAGGTCACAACAGCTTCCACTTTCACGCCTTATCGATATGAAAAAGTATTTTTTCAATACGTTTTTCACAATGAAAAGAACGATATACGAGCGATTCCCGGGGCGGGTCCCTAATTAACTATAAATGCAAATGACATTTTAAATCAAAAATACCTCCACTTTTAGATACTAATCGTAAGTGTTATATTAATGATACATGTATAAGTAATATAGAAACTGCACGTATGTACTTTAAAAATACTGTTTAAATAAAATAAACGTAAAGATAATTATGTATGAGCGCTAATATATTTATTACTAGACAAGTTTAAATATGGTTTATTGAAAACAGTAAAACACAAAAAAAAAAATTGTTTAAAGATGAAAATAATGCCACCTTTGTTTCCGCCGTAAATGTGTTAGTTTAACTTGATGCATTAAAAGGTCTCTAAACACAAACGACGTCATACTGTCAGTCAACGCTTACAAGCTTGCTCCAACCAGTTTCCCTAGCGTCATAACCTTGAAAATGTCTCAGATACCAATTTAAACTCATGGATTTGGCTGTAATACTGCATTATTATTGTCAACAAAGCAAAGAAACTATTGTCTTCAAGGCGCAAGAAAACGCTCGCACTATGTAATTTAAATTTATGGCAAATTCTTAAATAGGTCCCAAATAACCCCATATTAAGGTTATTTAATGTTAAGGTCGACAGAAAGGCTGACGGTCCACTTAATGGTAGGTGGCTACCGTCGCCCATAACACAAGCAACGCCATATGTGCTGCAAGTGTGCTGCCGACCATAGAAGGGATAAGGAAGGGATGGGGTAATGAGCTCTGGCATCCTTTACTTATTCACCGAAACACAACAGCATTTATGCTGTTATTTCACGGTGGTATTCTGTAAGAGTGTGGTTACTACCGCCAGACGGGCTGCCCAAATGACTGTACCCTACGCAAACGCCCCCCAAATGCAGTGTCCCTACCACTACTTAGGTATCTAATAATTACATACTAGCTGTCCCGCTCCCGGCTACGCCCGGGTGCATTTTTTTTTCGTAAAAACCTTCCCTGATTATCCCTCTATCCATTGGTGAAAACCGCATGAAAATCGGTGCAATAGTTTTTGAGTTCATCGCGAACAGACAGACAGATAGACGCGACGGAGGACTTTATTTTATATGTAAGGAAGGATTATATCACTCGTATCAATGCTATAATGATTACATTATATCGCTTGCTTCTAACCGGATCTATATATACGATATTTAATTTATTCTAAAGTTTTAAGAATGTAGTGGGTACCTAAAACAGTTTTTGAGAAACCTTAACTTTCTACTAAAGATTGTACTAATTTATTGCAATAATATTCACCAGGTATGTATATAATTCAAATACAGCGTGGGAAGAAGGATTCAATAACATCGGTTGACCGACCGTTGGCTTGATATGAATCACGAACGGTCGTTTATTGTTTGCAGGTAATTTTTCAATTCGACGACGCAGTTATGTGGAAGGCAAATGAACTGAGATCTTAAGAACAATCAGTGGCCTAGCATTGATTTAGAATCCGATATCATGGGTAGCTTACAATATGTTTACACAAAATAAAACAAAGTCGCTTCCCGCCGTCTGTCCCTCTGCAATAGTTCCTGCGTTCAAAGGATGTGCATTTGAGCCCATTTGGAATTAAAACTAATTAAACCAAACAGATTTTAAAAAATCACATTATAAACACGTTTCCACAAGTGTTTTTCTTTTAATAATTTCAAATAAATATTTCGTATACTATGATTCGGGCCGAGCGACGTCATCAAAAGAGATAATTAAGGAGTTGAGTAAGAATGTGGTTAGCAAACAAAATAATGCAAGAGACGCCAGTCGAGTACATTTAAAACAATGCTATTTCGGTGACTCGACCTTGAAAAATATATTTAATAAATAAACAAAATTTATTAAATTGTAAGGAAGGAAAAGAAAGAGGTGACACTATATAATAATTATTTAAACTAATTTCGACAGACTATTTTATTTTGTGAAACTTGTAATTGTGAAAAACTAGATATTTTGAGAAACTAGACATTTTGGGACAATAGACATTCTGAGACACCAGACATTTTGAGACGCTGGATATTCTGAGACTAGACATTTTGATAGACAGGTCATTTTGGAACAATAGATATTCTGACACTTTGGACATTTTGAACCTGAGCCACTTTTATATATAATATAAAAACTCAAAATTTGTTTATGCCTTCGTTTATCCGAAATCAAATCTTTGCGAGATAAAATGCTTTAGGTACTTTTCTTCTCCTATCTTGTATTCCAAATTGAGATAGGTGTTAACCTTTACTGAATGAATTCTCCAACATTATAAGAAATTGATTCTTTAATTATTATTAAATGCAATTTTATTTAATTATTGTTATAACATGAGAAAATTATAATGAAGAATTAATTAATTAATTAAGTAACGAACGATTAATTAGGTAACGAACGATACATAGAACAAATAGGCAAAAAAGAAAAATTAAATGAAACTTGATCACTGCCATCGAAACATGCCATTCAAACACTTAACATACATAATATGCTTCGACAGTTTGGATCTAAATTCTCCGAAAGATTTTGCCTGTTTTATATCCAAAGGTAATTCTAAACAGTATCCTTGAGCGCACATTAATTTTATATTTATGAGAAGATATAAAGACGCACGAAATGTACTCCGAAGGCCAAACACCAGAATACGAGTCTCACCTTGACCTTGGTCTTAGACATGATTCGAATAACGCAAGAAAGAGAAACAATGGATAACAATTCAATTATTTTATACTTATAAACTTGACATTGTAGGGACTTGACTGTTGCACATTTACATTGGAATTACATGAACTACACTAGCAATATACTTATATAGTCTTTGACTAAAAAGAAGTAAAACAATAAATTAGCAAAATAAAAAGATTGTTTAAACAATTTATAAGGGAATGTTCTAAAGAAGTAAGAATGATTAATTAGCATTCATTCTTAGAACTAATTATGAAAAAAGAAAAATATTGTTTAAACAAAATATATAAGTAATAATTTTTTTAAGTCTTAGTAATAAATTAAATTACCTACACGCTCCCGGCTTCGCACGGGTGCAAAATAAAAACTATCCTATCTTTTAAGTTAGATTAAATTACACATAATTACAAAATTTTATCAAAATCGGTTCAGTAGTTTTGGAGTTCATTGCGCACAAACACGTCATACGTAATTTATGTAATATATTAGATGTGAGCCAAGTGCTCTACAGAAGATGCTATTAAAAAAAACAGTGGCACTACGGGAGTGCCGACAGAAGTGAAAACTTGAACAATTATGTATTTTTTGAATCGTCTGGAAAGTACATACATATTTATATACAGAGGTGTCGGTTACGGTAACAGTGTCGCGAGTTCAATGGTTTTTTCCCATCTCAAAAATGCCCAATGCGCCTAAAGAAGTTTTCACTTCAAAAATAATAAAGATTGTTTAAACAAATATGTATTAGGTACATATAAGTAAGGCACTCTAACTTTAAGTTTTACTTTCCCTATTTGGAGGAAGCTTCGAGTAAATGCCTATAAGATGGCAATGAATAATAAAAATTGTACGAGTTTAAATAATATTATAAAAACAGTTAAAGAGTTTTATAAATAAAATTGTGTGGTGTTAATGAAACTGTAATAAAAGTCAATGCAAGGTTAACGATTCTGTTCAGAATTTAAAACTGAATCAGTTCAATAAATTTCAAAACAGCAAAAAATAATACGATTTGAGATAAGAGTAGTTTTTTTTAAGGTTTACCAACTAAAGACATACTTAATGACAGTATAGTAAGTTATCATTTCAAAACATTCACGTCGAATGGAATAGCTAAACATAATAAGCAGTCATGACTAAGAAAACTTGAGTCATAGATTGCTACGGTTTGCTTCCTGTCGGGGTTGCCAATGTATCCAGAAGAGAACAGGTCTACTAAAAGAATATAATTTATGAATAGATCTGTCTATAATAGTCTATACTAATATAACAAAGAGAAGAGATTTGCATTATTGTATTTTTGTTTGTAATGAATAAACTCTAAAACTATTGGACCAATTTTTAAAATTCTTTCACATATAGAAAGCTACATTATCAGAAAGTAACATAGGCTATATATTATAAAGTTACACGGACGAAGTCGCGTGTAACAGCTAGTGGCAGCTAGTGGTAGACCTATAATCCGATATTGACCTTGTGTTCGGCTTGATACACCTTTTTCGTAACACTGAATTACTCAAACCTTTCTGTATTAATAAAATAGTAAAAATGTTAATTAAGGAACCCAGATATCAATCAATTTAAAATTAGATAGCAACCAAACAATATTGGACGAGGTAACTACGCAACGCATACCGGGTGGATCGAGGCAACATTTTGTTGCGCAAGTTCAAATGTGGCTAAATGTGGCAGACCTTCACCCGCATTACTGAGCTCCCGAGGGACATTGCGTCGTTGAAATGCGAAGTACAAACGTTCATACTAAAATACATGGCTACTGGATCATTTATAATTAGCCAACGAACACTGATGAATTTGGGTGACGTGAATTGGCGTTAGCAAACTTATTTAATTGATATATGTCACCATGATGATTTTATGAACCAAACCGATGCGTACCGGCTTTTGTAAGGCGTTGATTTTTTTTTATGATCCATCGAAAACTATACTTTTTTCCTGAATGAATGATACGGGCACAGAAAGGACCCTTCTGAAAACGTGTAAGCAAAAATACATGATGACTGCAACCTTCGTCATCTTAGCCGTAGGACGTCCACTGCAAGACATAGGCCTCGTCTATAATTTTTCAATAAAGAATTTGTTCAATTTGCAAGTTAGAGTTATTGTTTCACTTACCTGAACTCTTAAACTCTTTAAAGAAGGAAATTGTGCGAGTCGATCTACTTCGTCCCACGTGGCTAGGCCGGTGTTATTCAGATTTAAAAACCGGAGATGTCTGAAACATCAATAGAAATGTGAATTAAGGCAATAAAGTTTTATTTTCAAGGCTACGGATTGAATGCATTCTTATCAATGTATACATTTTTCATTGGTACATAAGTATCCTAACAATTTTGAAATTTCGAGAAATTTATTAATCTTCTTCTTGATTATATTGGTCGGACGAAGCACTTATACCACGCGGTCTCAGAGTAATTTTTTAAAGAAGTTTAGTGTAATTAAAATTTTCAAGCAGAGACAGTGGGTCTTCTGGTGTGGAGACGTGAGGTTGAATAAAAAGTTTCTCATGACACCAACGACGTTACTTACCGGAAAGCGTCGTGACTCTTTTTATTTCCATTATTATCTCCACATTTCTCGCACGGATCGGGCTCGAGTGTTGTTATAGGACAGTCATTAACTAACAGTGTTTCCAAGTTTGGGAAAGCATAACCTAGTTTAGATATTTCTCGCCAACTGCTTATTGGGTTTCCGGAGAAGTGTATCTTTTTTAATTGTTCGTGCACTGGTTCCGCAGAGTCTGGAAAATTAAGTCGGGCGCAGGCTTCGCAACGATCCTTTTCATCTAAATCTTGTCCATTTAAATTTATATACGAATACTCATTGAGGCTCAAATGCAACTCTTCGAGAGCTGGCAGAGCTCTGAGTAATGCATGGACCCCAGGCCAACCTACGTAGGTTGAATTTAAGACGAGATGACTTAGACTATCCCATCTTGGGTTCAGGGACTGAGCTGCTAAAATCTGAGCCGATAGGCGATTGAAACTTAGGTTCAGAAATCGCACTCGAGGCGTTTGTTCCAATATCGCGAACACCTATAAATAAACATGTGTGTCAATGTGATGACTAATTTCACGTCAAAGAAATTTTTCGCTATATGTAAGTATAAAAAACGTCTACAGCTGCAACTACTACATTGCAACTGATAATAATAACTGTTGCTAAAATTACGAATGTTCTTCGAAACGATCATCATCATAATCATCAATGTTCCTCTTAGCCGTAGGACATCCACTGCTGGACATAGGTCCCCTCTCCATAATTTTGCCATAGGAACGGTCGGAAGCAGCCTGGTTCCATCGGAATTAAAACATCCAAATCATTACTACAGATAGCTTTTTAAGTCAGGTGAGTTGACGATTCCTTTAGATCTAGGCATCTATGCTTTGCAAAGGTGCTGCCGATAAGATATTAAGAATAGATAGGGAAATTGGCCCTGGCATCCCTTAACCCACTCATTGAAATACAACAGATCACAAACATGCTGTAATTTCGCGTTGAATTTCTGTAAGAGCCAGACGACTCAAATTATGATTACGAAACGCAGTGTGCCTGCCACTAGTAAAATTAAACTATACTATTAAAAATTTACTGAAACTCTATTTCAATTAGCGATTAATTATACTGTAGTTATAGAGACATTTTTAGAAGATATAATATGATTCGGCTCATTTGAATTCTTACCTCATTCCATTCACTTAGTTTATTGTTAGCCAGATCGAGTTCAACAACGTCGGCACATTTGTCAGCTAACGCACAAGCATCCCCTGCGCAATCAATGTCGCAGTCATTTAGCACCAGTAGTGTTGGCACACTGAGTCTTGGTGATCGTTTAGGCACAAAAATAGCGACTGGCATATCATCAATGGGAGGATTCACTTCGCCTTTCGCACCATATTTGCGTTCCAGGGCTTCTAGAAGCGATGGCATCTTGATTATTTGATAAGAACCTGAAGCAATTAAAATTCTTTATTTAAATATACTTTTAAAACACTAAACGAGTAACGATTAACGATTCGGTGTTTTAAATAAGTTCATGATAGATAATCTAAAGGACTTGTAACGTACTGGTTTAACACGATAGTTTGTAATTTTATTTTTGGCCAACTTATTTTATCACAAACAATTGAGAACTGGTTTAGCTCACTGGGCGAAATTCGACCATGGTGGGGGGGAAACTAGTTTGATCGATTTTATTGTTATTGAAAACCCTAAAGCTCGTCAATAGCACCAAAAAAAGGAAATCTCACAACAAACAAATAAGAAAAAGGGTTCTAAATTATGTTATCAATCAAGCGTCCGGATAGTGCACAGTGTAAAATGGATACTTCCCCTTAGAGACGAATTCTAGAGTAAAAACAAAAAAATTAAAGAAAGTTCAATGAAACCATAACAAAGGCAAATTTGTCTTCCTGAATAAAAACTTTTTAAACTGGTTTTACAATGCGAGTTTATGTCAAAGATCAAGGCAAGGCGAAAGTTAACCTTGATACTGCAAAGCAAACTATAGCTTGCATATATCATACATAATTATTATTTTTATTCTACATAATTAAACTATACATTATTAGCAGGGATCACGATATAACGGATTTATATTATTATTATCTAAACTGAACACTTAGCAGACTGAGGTTTTCAATCGATAGATATTCTCAAAGAAACACTCCGTTTTGAATTACTTTTTTTATAATATCAAATTATAAATAAACATCAAATAATCAAAAGCTCATATTTAATTTAATTATTTAACCTTACCATTTTGACAGTTTAAACTATGTACAAAATTAAAATTGCTTTTTCTTATCGTTGATATACCTACCTACGAATATATCCGAAGATCGAATATTTTGTCATTTATTATACTTATATATCGGATTTTAACGAACCATGCTATAGGTACAGTACTCAAAGTGATAACAGTGACTAACAAGTTATAAGCGTATAAAAACATTAATAAATAACAAACAAATTCCAAAAAACAAAAGTGCCTACATCACCAATTCACCACATAATCAATGAGCCGTTCATGCGGATGCGTGACAAAACGATTGCATTAACCAGTACGTCTATCGATATCGATAATCAGTATTTACTTTACGACATAACGCGTAATATAAAACCAGCTTTATTGATTTCTTATACAAAATCTTCAAATCCGCATTTGAATGTTTCGCATTCTTTTTCAGTTGCAGAAACAGTTGCAGCTTTTGGTTTTTTTTTTGTTAAAGCAGAAAATAGCCGAAATGATGATCAAATATATTTCGTTGGCAACTACTACGACAAATTGAATTAAGCAATTGAAGCCAGCTGTCGTGTCGACAGGAACCGTATTAGAAGGGGTGTTACCCAATTTCAAGTATTCGAATTGTTTTAAGGTCATGTCGTGACTGCACCCAAGGTTGGTTTTAAGTGAATACAGAACAATAGGATATTGGTATGACCAGCTTTAGGAAGCTTTAGCAACTTTTTCTTTTATTTTCTATGAAAATCCCCATCAAAGTTTAAATGAATAAAAATGCCACCAAAACGCTAGACAGCGTAAACAAGCAGGTGTCGACATCCCTGATTTATCTAATCACGTGCGTTTTTGATCACGTGGCCAGACAAGAAAATTTTACTCGATCGAACATCATGGGTCTATGTAAAATTTCATGATGGTGGAAATTATTTTTCCATTTCATGGCTCAATTCTTGAGGAAGGTTTTAGGTTATTCATCATCATGATATTGACCCTTAGAAGCCGAGGCGAGAGAAACCGCGAGACATGTTGTCAGGGATACAGAAAAAGACATAGCGAGTAAACACTTATAGGTATGTAACGGAAGATTGCAAAAATGAAACAGCTTTAGCTTCAAGTACAATGAATGTTAGTTCATTAGAGATACTTATCTTGCCATTAGCTGCATTAATGCACTGATTGTAGTTGTACTGACCTTCATGTTTGACGTGTTTGTATGTATTAAGTTTTTATAGTAATAAAGCTTCAATTTTGTACTTAAACATTAACATACGAACTTAATGAATTTTGAAACAATATCTAAAGTCAATTCAAAGTTTCACCTTCAAGTCAATTCACCACACCTTTACTCTACGAGCCAAATATAGACACTTTGAGAACCTCTGACTTAGGGATTGGGCGAATAAACTGAAAAGTATGTTATTTTAACCATTTACAGTAAAAAAGAAAAGATGCATTTTAATTTGAAGTATCTCACACATTACAATTATAAGTTGCAAATAAAAGTTTTATTTGTTTGCAAAATCTTTACAAATGAAGCAACGGTTTCATATCGTAATCTGCGGTGGAGTTGTACCTACATTTTCAGCGATTATGTACATATATACAGCTATATTAGCTTGCCTCTACTTACCATGACCACACAAGTGGCCAGTTAGTAATGGCTGCATTAAATGAAATCCGAATGACACATACGAGTAAAATCCCGTTCTAGATTTGAAACAGCGCGTGTATTATTGCAAATGTCCGACCGCGCTCTTATTGAGCAACACATCAAATCCATCGTTATGCAAACTCATCAGTCACTGCAGTGAATATCATCACACCATGCATAATAGACTTTCTATGTCAGTGAACAAAAATTGTAATTTCCAAAACTAGGATAGGATTTACTAGGATTGAAATCTAACATTTTGAATCATAATAAAATACAAAAAACGGTTCAATAGGTCTTTTAATAGATACTAGTAGATCAACAAGAGTTTTACCGACTTTGTTTGCTCCAATAAATGATGCGCAAACAAAAATTTTGTCGTACGTGGCAAACTGTTGAATAAAACATTTTTTATAAATTTTTATTTACACAGTAATTAACACTGGTGTAAATATAAACTCATTAGAGTTTCACTGCACACCATGTTCAGTATACAGATAAAGAATCATTAAAAATATATAGATTATAGGTACATGCAGATATATATTAATATCTATAAGTGGAATTTTTTTATTAGGTGTAAGCTATCTATTCAAACTGATATCTTGTAATAATACCTATAAGTTTCCCTAAAATAAAATAAATAAATAAAATATATAATAATTACGTGTCCACGATGTGTGTCCTCGATGAACTCCTAACTACTGAACCAATTTTGATAAAACTTCGTAACTATGTGTAATTTATCGGCAGGATTAAGTAAATATTTATTATAAAAAATAAAAATTGCACCCCGGGCGAAGGCGGGATCGGGACAGATAGTATACATATAGATATTATTAAAATATATACAGACAGATAGATACAATACATATATACCGATACTTATTATAATTATTCCGATTACGCTTGATTAAACCTTTTGTTGACGCTCACGAATAGTTTGAATTGTTTTTAATATGTACTTTAAAATAATATATATATATCAAGGGAGGTCGTCACACCCTGTCTCGTCGACATGAGGGCAGCGAACGTCTCGCCTACTACCAAACACTTTGGGTAATTGTATCGGTGGGACCTCGAACGCCTTGACTCATTTTATTATTATTATTATTTATTGTATTAAATAAGAGATATCATTTATGTATATTGATGTTATTGATTAGATAGATATAAATATTTCAATTACTAAATCCCAGTTATAATATTTTTCTGATATACATATTTCATTCTTATTAAGTAATTATTGTTATGGATTTCTAATATAGTAATTTATATTGACAATAATTTGTTTTATTTAAAATATTTTTCAACGTGGACCAAGTGATATTATTGGCGTGTCCTTCGTTGACTTAGAAGCGAGAAGTAATAAAAAAAAAACTATTCGTAAATTCTATATTGTGAGATTACAATTGCGCAGTATATATATATTGCGCATCGCATATTCAATAAACCCGGATGCTTTTGTTTGTATGTTTATAATAACTCCAAAATAGTTTCTAAATGATGTTTTACTTCCATAAGATAAATTTAGTCATACGACAGCTGACAAGGTCACAGAAACCGATTGATACCTACATCACTAGAATTAAACATTTTGTACGACTGTACGCAATTAGGTAAATATAAATAAGTATTTACTTACCTATTCTATGTATGTTTACACGGGATTATTAAATTTAAATTAGGAAAGTCAAACATATTTAAACAATTACAACACAATAAATTTGTTTTTATCAAAGGATATAATGTAAACAAAGAAAGATAAGAAATAATTCTTGCTTAGAATTAGAAAGACGATAAATATGATTACCTATCATAAATAGTACCTAAAATCATAAATAGTACATAAAATCCATCCATAACTATTAACATTATAAATGTAAAAAGCTCTGTCTGTCTGTCCTCTGTCTGTTACCTTTTTCACGGCTTACTTAACTACTCAACCGATCATCATGAAACTTGCATAAACAATGTCATCAATGTCAGGGATTACAGAAAAGGAGATAGGATACCTTTCATCCAGAAAAGAATTAAGTACTGTTCCCAAAGGATCATCTAAAAATAAAATAAAAAAATTAACGCCCGACAAAAAATATATATCCTCTAAGACTACCGCCCAGGTCCCGGTTAAGGAGAAGGTGGAGGACACAGGCCTCTTCCGGGGGATAGGCTGGAAGAGGGAATACTTTTCCCGTTGCCTCTTCGCCAGGCAACATCACTGCCGACCATTGTGACAGGTCGGCAACCCAGTCTTAAGACCCTAGCTATAGACGGATTTTTATTTCCTGCGTCCATTTTGCGAATTAAATTATCTCTGTCTGTAAAAATATGTTTGTACAAGGTCACCACTTTGCAAGGTCATGGTTAAGTGATGTAGAATAAATGGACGTGACAAATGGACAATTATGTAGGTAGGATGTATACACGTGGAGCGTGCCTTTGTTTGTTTATGTCGTCAGCATGAGTGTTAGGACAGTTTTTGTTAATATTTTATGCAAAAGAAAACCATTCTGTTTAACCCTTCCCAGATTGGTTTTGGCATGTCTGAGATGTTATTTTTTTTAAAAAGATCGTCAGACAGGCTGACGGTTCACTTGATGTTAGGTGGCAACCGTCGCCTATAACACGAGCCTTTAAGGACTTACGGATTGGGAAGACACAGAGAAAGTGCCAATTTTTTTACTAAAAAACCTCAAATTTTCCACCTAAAGCTCCAAACAAATTTAATATTTACAAATACGTTTTAAGTAAAAAAAAAACAGTAGCACTCCGGGAGTGCCCACAGAAGTGAAAACTTCAGAGTTATATATACAGAGGTGTCGGTTACGGTAACAGTGTCGCGAGTTCAATGGTTTTTTCCATCTCAAAAAATACCAACATGCATGTGCATCTATGTACGTACATACACAATATATGTAAATATATATATACTGAGGTGTCGGTTCCGACACCTCTGTTTTCACTTCAAAAACAATCTAGACGCCTAAAGCAAGGCTATCGAGACAATGCAAAATGTAAAGAAACGAGGTATAAGGGCTTATAATTTTTTTAATATATAAAAACTTATATTTTATATCCATTTTCGTGAAATGTAAAAATAAGTTTTATATAATATGTTACAATTTACCTTTTCTTAATATAAGTGACGTCATTATCAAAGACAAAAGGAATTAAACAAAGGATTGATTGGACACGTAAGTGACTTCAAAGGGTAATGAAATATTTTATAGGTATACCTATCTACACCTAACCTAACAAACTAATATTTATATATTAGTTTATTCTTTTTGATGATGTCAGAAAACAACACATTACTTAAGTATGTTATCTGAGTGCATCAAGTGATTTATAGACTTATTGTACCTATATTAACAATATAAGACCTAAGACTTTACCTACAATATGTTGTTAGGTAAGTACGTATTTAGTTTTTGTTGCGATTATTTATTGCCAAAAGTGACTTTGTAATCATTAAGTCTAAAGTAGGTAGGTACCTATATATTAATTTTTTTTTTTCAATTTTATTATTTAAATAATTTTAAATTAAAAAGAAATACGCAGACGCAGAATAGACAATGAATGACTCTCACGACACAGGCATAGCATAGTGAGACGTTCTTTTTTTTCTTTTTTTTTGTTCAAAGTAGGGAGAACGAAGCGTTAGTTGTTTGTGCTACGAGATTTAAAAACCAGGTAAGTGCATCAGTTTTTTTTAAATTAAAAAACATACCTAGTAGGTATTTTATATTTATAATTATATTTTCAACCTAAACTAGCGTGCAACTTGCTAAATAACTTATAGAAAAAAATATACTTAGCGATTTTTCTTTATAATTATTAGAGATTTCTCTCAAATAGTACTTAGCTCAATAGTAAGTCAATTACTTAGCTGGTCTACTTATTGGAGCATCAATATTTTTCCATGTTTCCTAGGCATCGAGGCGAGATTTCTAATATAGTTTCTGCCGATTTCTTCCCTTTTTGGGCAGAATTTGACACATTAATCTGTGTTAATGAATGAAATCAATTATCTTGGTTTCTCCCTTCATAAGCGTGAGTTAATTTCGCATAGAAACGCCCGCAAGGACAACCGACTCTATTTCTGAACGAACGCCACAACATTATGTTGTAATGTGCGTAATTTCGCGCGTTCTGGCGTTTGTTTAGTTTTAAACGAATTTAATTGTTAATTTTTTAATCATCCAGGAAGTTTAATTGGGTCATGGTTAATATAGATACCCTTCTTAATATCTGAGAATAAACAGATATTCTAAGTAAATACTGAGAATAAACGATATACCTACCTACCTAAGTTTAAAACGAGTGATTACATTTATTTTATTCAATAACGAGGTTGATTTACATCTTTAAAAAGTTCTACATGGATATTTGCGATAATAATTTACTAATAAGGAAATTTTTCAAGTATGCAGCAAATAAGTATTTGGGAACAAATAAATAAATAATATTTTATTAAGCGAGATTACAGACAATGAAACAAAGAACGCATCAATAGGTGCATACCTAGCATAGCATATCCACTTACCAAAAACAATTATGAATGACACAACGAATATCACAATCAGATACTTTCGTTTAAAAACATGAGTTTGTTTTTAATGTGTTCCGTAGCTGTCCTCAGTCGCACTGTTATGTAAACAAAGAATTTTTCGCCACTTCAAATCCTAATTACAGTAACTGACGAAGTGAATATCTACAGCAGCACACTTTACTAACAAATTCACAGCAATTTGTACGAATCAGCTGATTCTCACATTTTTTCTCATTTGTGTTTCTTACAAGAATCTCATACGAAACGCTCTTGTAAACGCACTGAAATAAAATGAGTGACAAGAAAAGAGAATGTTTACATCAATACATTGCACAGACGCAGTAGTAGCACACACACACAGACACAAACTATAAAACGTGTTCGTGAGAGGTGGGGAAGGAGAAGGAGGTCAATGACGTTGGTGTCAGATAATGTGTGTAAAAGAGACAAAGTAATGAAATCTGAAAGAGATACAACCAACAATTTGGGCAAGTAAAAATAAGTTTTAGGCGGTGGTCATTTGATATATTTTTCATTGTAGTTTCTTATTTATTTGATGCCTGGTTCACAGAACAATTGCACATTATAAAACACAGAATAATAAGTTATTTTAAAATATTTTGTATTTTATTCAGCACTCTGTACCAAACCTTTAATTTATACATGGGACTAGTGCGCAGCAAGAAGTTTATGAATAGTTTTATTGGAATGAATGGTACAAATAACTCTACCACAATGAAATATCTATGAACTCATATTAGTTAGTAAAACAGTTTTTTTTATTATTAATCTAGTCTATGATATACAAAACAATATCATATTGTTCATTATTTGTGTTAAGAATATCTACTAAAGTATCTCATGGTTAGTACGATAATATAGATTTAATTACTTACCACTACCAATTAACTCATTTATTTTTTCGTTAAAAGCATATTCTATATGCGCACTAATAATTTAAAATTTCAACAGACCATTACTATGTTTATTATTTACATTTTCTTGTACTTAAAATTTTCTGTCCTTATTTTTGACTCTATTGACAGATATCCATCAGTGACACGTTTTGTTTTTTTTTTGCAAATTATTTCCATCTAAAGGAAATGAGTATTAATACGTATTTATTTATATACATTATTTAAAACCTGTTTAATTATTAATTATTTAATTAATTTCATAATTAATTCAAAAATTACAGTTGTAATTAGTAATTAGTTATACTGCATAAAATTTAAAGAAAATTAAACATATTGTACCTAAAAGTACTTACTCTGGGCAGTTTGGCAATAATTGTCTGTGGATTTAGTCCTCTTTGATTTCTAAGTATGTGTCATTCTTTTTGTCAATGTCATTGTCAACGACAATTGTCAACTGTGAATGTTTATTTTATATTTTAAATATATGTTGTGTTGCGTTTTGTTTGTAATGATTAAGGAAGGTATTCCCTGTTCCCTAAAAATAGAAACATATTTTATGATTATCATTGTTATCTCGGAATGATTATAAATATTTTATTTCATTCTTGCTTATTCATACTGTTAATTTAATGTCATGTTACGAAAATGAGACTGATGAATTTGTTGTTGTTCAGCAATTGTGCAATAACTCTTTGATAATGAGATTGCTACATTATCGTGCATAGGAACATCATAAATACGTTTAATAAGATACGCTAACAACAAATACCTTTATGAATTTCTTATTTGTAAAAAGATAAAAAAATATTATCTACTTGAAATCGACCATCACTTGTACAGTTGTGTTTAAATGCTGAATTGTTCACCACCATATTTTAGGTAATGATAATAATAATCTTTATCTTTATTTGCATCCTCCATGAGTAGGGGCCATCCACCATACCATTATCTAAGTTGTTGATGCCGGACAAAAATTTTAAAAACCTTGGTTATTTTATTTGAGTAAAATTGAGTTTTTTCTTGGACACCTTTATTTTATAATTAAAAAATTGAAAGAAATAAAATAAAATAAGTATCAATTAAAATAAATACTTAGTATTTTGTCATAAAGTTTAAAAAATAATTTGCCTTAATATAACCTAATTTGCCTTAATGTAAGCACCCAAAATGAATTGTGGGAAGTTGGGGGCAGATTGCGGTTCTGAACAGAGAAATTAAACTCACTATTTATTTGTTATCATCCTATGTACCTATGATAACATAAATTGTCTGTTTACTCTCATGAAATTAAATAAACATAAATGAGACAATGAATTAGGGTGATTTCATATAACATGGTATTGCATGATGTTTCAGAATGTTGAGGCAATTGTCTACGCAAGGGCTCAGAGTTGGAAGGCAAGTCTCTTTGAGTATTAAGAGTGGCATAGTTATAAGATTGATGTCCATGACAATTGCGAAGTCAAACTTTTTCTTCAGACAGGTATGTTGTTCAATTGTTACAAAATTAAGGTAAAGGAATGAAATAGCCATTAGGAGAGGTCTAATGGTCTAGCCCTGCGGCCAGGTCGACAGACAACCTGAAAGGCATTTAGGAAGTGGCTGGATGCAGAGGGCAGAGGACCGTGCATGGTGGCTAGCCTTGGGAGAGGCCTATATCCAACAATAGAGAGATGCAGACTGATAATGATGATAATTGTTGACTACTTCTAAAAACAGCTAAGAACCGCTAGTCATTCATTAGTTAATTTAATTGTATATTAAATTAACTTTCACACATTATTTCTCTTATTTCTCTTATTTCAACTTATTTCTTAACAATTTCACACACATTAATTATTTTTATTTAAACCACATATTTTTCCTCTTGCCACATATTTTACTATTCTAGTTGTGCCCCACGGTTTCATCTGCTGTCTGTCGTCAATAACCACCTCCTTACAGAAGACCACCTACTACTGGCTCGTCTTTTTTTTTTTACTTTTAGTTTTCAAAACTGTTTAGCCTGCTGGCTTATAACTCATATGGACTTGGCATAACATAAAATAGGTATAATATACAAATTTTAAAGCTCTCTGTCCCTGTTTATTATAGCATATTGTAGGATTATTTTATATTCCAGGATATACTAGGATCCTGGAAAATAAAACCCTCGAAAACCACTGTAACATGGTCTGTGTTGTAAATTTTCAGTGTACCATAAAAATAATTTCCGTTTTTCAGCTATTTGATTCTTCAAGCAGTACATACACATATTTACTTGGAGATGTGAAAAGTCGTGATGCTGTACTAATAGACCCGGTCGTTGAACATGCAGAAAGAGACGCATCACTCATTAAGGAGCTTAATTTGAATCTTATTTATGCCAGTAAGTAACACAAATAATATATTAAAATAATAGTGTCTAGCCAAATACTAAAGAGGAAAATCATTCAATTGTTATTTACATTTATTTAAATTTCAAATAAACAAACAAGATGACCTGGTGGAGGATTCAGAGAGATATTAAAATATTTCATTGATTCTCAGTCATTGACCATGTGATGTCAATTTTGTAATTTTCATACTTTTTAACATTATAATTTATAAATTGTGCAACATACCACTGCAAAGGCCCACGAGTGATCACGGCTCCTCTTTCGGGAGCATCTAAATAACAAACAAAAATGATTAAAAACCATTGCTTATGTATTATGTTTCCTAAGTATATAATAAATTATTTCCAGTGAACACCCACATGCATGCCGACCATATAACTGGTACTGGGAAGCTGAAATCACTTATTCGTGGAACGAAAAGCGTCATTGGCAAAGCGTCCGGTGCTCAGGCGGATATTCATTTAAACGATGGCGATATTATTCGGTTCGGGGAGCATGAGTTGTTGGCTACATCCACCCCGGGACATACCAACGGGTGTCTCACTTATATTTGTCATAAACAGGTAACTTATTGTACATTTGTTCAGATTTTACATTTTATAAAGAGCCTTCTTGAATCAAGTGTTTTATGTTATGGGTCAGTTAAATTTGTTTTTATGCTAAGGATATTCTTATCACGTTTTGAACGAACTTGTCTTTAATTTTTGTAACACTTTGGTTAGGCTTCAAATATTGCTTCTTCATCATAATGGTCAGCCCATGAGCTTACACTTTCGAACATAGAATTATGAAGTGAAACTTCTTTTCGCTCAATGAGAGTAAAATTTGTGTATTTGATTGTGTATAATTGAGTAAATTTGTGTAAGTAGTTTTGTATGTCGCTTCAGTGTAACGATCACGTGACGCTTCTTGTAACGTAAACTATTAATCATATAAAATATTTTCTTTATTGTAGTTCTACCTTCTCCCTCCCTCCCCTCCCTGTCTCCCTCTCTCCCTCTCTCTTTCTCTCCCTATTTATATGACATCTACTACCGCTCACTATATATTTGATATATAGTAAGCGGATCGATTCTTTAGCCTATGTTGACCATCTAGGGCCCGTAGCCATGTGTCCTTTCTAAAGTGTAACATCAAAATGACCAATCAGAAAGTTTTCTCAGAAAGCACACTTGGCTAGGCCGCTAGGTTCTTCGTATCATATCTCTCAGAGTAATTACTTGAATATACAAATTGTGTTCTCTTAAGTTCTAAATTAATTAAATTTCTACTGGATTTTTTTGCAACTAGAAAATTTTTCAGGGTCTAGCGTTCACAGGAGACGCTCTACTGATAAGGGGTTGTGGTCGTACAGATTTCCAAGAGGGCTCTTCGAAGACCCTCTATCATTCTGTACACGAGAAAATATTCTCTCTGCCCGACCATTACACTCTGTACCCTGCGCACGACTACCAAGGGCGCACAGCGACATCTGTCGGCGAAGAAAAGAAATACAATCCGAGACTCGCAAAGTCTTTGCAAGAGTTTGTGCACATCATGGATAACCTCAATTTACCCTACCCGAAAATGATTGGTAAATATTTAAGAATTTTTATCACAACTTATATTAAGTACTAGCTGGTGCATGCGACTTCGTCTGCGTTGAAAAATAAAATTATAAGTGGCAGAATATTTTTTAAAGTTAAGGCTACCGTCGCCTATAATACAAGCAACGCCACAGGTGCTGCAAGTGCGCTGCATGAAGGATGCATGATGGTTACTGCCGCCAGACGGGCTGTCCAAATGTGCCCTGCCCCTACGTTCCAAATCCAGACGAGAGTTAACTTTGAAAAGTTCATTTTCAAAGTTGACCCCGTCGGGAATCGAACCCGGGGCCCCCTGAGACGTTGGGCAAGCACCCTTACTACTCGTCCAATTTTAGTTAATGCGTGTTTGAAAAGGTTGTACAGACCACGTTTTGGTTTAGAATTACTAAGCGAACAAACAAACACATACAGGAACTCAGTTTTATACTATATTTGTGTAAAGATATTTTCTTCTATAACTAGCATTTTATGATTATTAAGATTTTTTTGTTCATTTTCAGATAAAGCGATTCCAGCGAACAAAGTTTGTGGATTGTATTAATAATAATTTTAGAAGTAACGTTATTTTTTTAATATAACACTAGCGAACCGCAACCGGCTTCGCACGGATGTCCAATTTTACAATTTTTCTCTCCATAAGAATCTTCCTCGGACTTCATTGAATATTTGAACAACATCTTAATGGGTACAGCCGTTCTCTAGTTTTGCGCTTAGCAACACATTTAGCGATCCAATTTTTTTTATATGTAGATGTAATACATTATAAGTTTGATTAATTGTTAACATATATTTATTAAGATACACATTCAGACATTCACATTTTTTTTTCATTTTGTGACATTTTCATTCTTACCAAGCAGTCAGTTTTTCATTAAAAAAAAAATAAGTATCACCTTCAATGTTCTGCAATTATGTGATCCCAAATATAAATATCGATAGAAATATTATGTCAATAACACTTCTGTGATAAAACATTAATGTATTTGTAAGTAGAAAGGATTTTTTTCAAATGTATATATGCAAATATACAGTATGTGTAAGTTAAAATAAATAAATTATATTATTATATTATTATATTTATTATTGGTTGTTAATAAAAATCGTTTTCTGAAATATGAGTGTTTTTATTAATAGATTGTTTAATTTATTTCACAATTAAAGTATTTTTCAGGACACACGAAATATTATACAAAAAATGAAATACATATATGAAACAGAATTCTTTTAGAATGATTTCTATTGCGTATTATTTTTAGTATTATAGTAATATATCAACTTCTTTCAGTATTTATAAATACACTAAGTTGGCAAGTTACTTTGAACGATTGCTCATTTAAATGTACTTTAGTTTTAAGTATAAACATTAACATTTTGTCTAGTACAGATGTTTAGATGTCACAAAAATATCTCAAAAGTACTTATATAATCAGTTTTATTAAAACTAAAAATTAATCAATATTAAAAGTTATTTTATTATCACTACAACAATTAAATGGCAATAATAAAAATACTTAACAACTAACCTAATAAATAATAAAAATATTCAATAAAATGAAACTTATTATTTAAAAACTATTAATGCAATTAAATTTGTGTCACGGGCCCAGCATTTTAAAGCCAAATAATATTAATAATTAAACATCTAACAATGAGTCAATGTTTTGAATAGAATCTAAAAATCATTGCTATAATTTAGCATTAATATTGTTATATTATATAATACTAATAGTACTACGCTTGCTAATTAAGCGAGCAGCGTTACATCGATATTATAAATACACAAGAGCCAATATCTTTGACATTTCATTAACGTGAAATTCAAAGTCGCTACTCCCCTCGGGGAGTAAGTAAATGATGTCAGCCATACGACACAAAAGGGGGACTTGGCGGTCATGGCATTAATAGCAAAATGTCGTTCTCGGCTGAATGTTTCCAGATATTTCTATGCTTCCTTTATTTTAATATCAATTTGTATTTAATTCTATTTGAAAATTTATTATAGGATAAAATTAATAATAAGAAAACTTTCTCGTTTCTCTCTAAATAAGTGACAATCAAAATTATTCTATCATATAATTAGTGAAAATTTATGAAAATGATTTTAAGATTATAATCAGATTTTTAAATACCTATAAACTGTAGGTGTAAATTATAGCCTCAATTAAAAGTGGTTTTTGAATTATAAAGATTTATAAAAGTATTAATAAAAAATGATGGTAAAATTATATATTTTTTACCACAATGATGTAATATTTCTTGTAATAAACGAGTTGGTTCTACATTCTGTAGTTATATGTATAAAACCTTTTAAAGTTGGCACCAACGCAACCGCCTACATAGCTAACCTATTAACCTCTCGCATTCCAGATAGGAGGCGAGTTTATTAAAACTTAAGTTAGGACCATCTCACATTAAGATGCTATGTTGAAATGCCGCATTTCTATATAGGCCTTGCACCTATATAGAAAAGTGCTAGCCCAGTGCGGATTGTCAGAATTTTTCAAGTCTTCGCAGATTCATAGCTGCCGAGGCTACTCAAGTTTCTTCACCGTGATTCTCCTTAATTAAGCTGGTGCCCGCGACTTCGTTGCGTTGAAAAATAGAAAATATATACGCAATAATATAACGCTAGACATTTTTATTGCTGTTACACTTTTGCCAGGCGTTAAAAGTACTTTTTTTCTAAAAGTAAGGCGGAATAGTATACTTTTTTTCCGGATGAAAGATACCTTATGTCCTTTCCTGTATCCCTGCCAATGTGTCTACAAAATTTCATGATGATCCGTTGAGTAGTTGAGGCGTGAAAAGGTAACAGGCGGGCAGAGTTAGTTACTTTCACATCTATACTAATATTATAAAGGGTGAATGAGTTGTATTTTTGTATGTTTGTAATGAATAATTCAAAAACTACTGGATTGATTTTGAAAATTCTTTCACCTATAGAAAGCTACATTATCAGCGAGTAACATAGGCTATATTTAATATAGTTACGCGGGCGAAGTCGCGTGCAACAGCTAGTTTATAATATTAGTATATATTGTAAAATAAAGTTGCTGTCCGCTTGTCTATTTTTCCGCTAACTTCTTAAAGATATTGATACGGTTAAACGAGACAGGTATGTGTATATAATTTGAGCATCAGTGCGGCGAAGCCGGGGACGTGTCCCTAGTTTCAGATATACTATACCGTAATTCTGTTTAAATTCTATGTAAATACTATTCTGGAGTATATCTTCTTAATCGGGGACAATTAACAGTTCGGTTAAGCGATCCTTCGGTTGATCGACATTCGGATAATCGACGCTCTGCTGGCACTACAATGTTTAAGTACTCTCACAGAGCATTCATTGTACTCGTATACGCGTATCTATAGCTTCCAGTAATGGAACTGAAGTCAGTATTTGTAGTAAAAATTAAAACATACTTTACTATAAAACCCTTTTGAAATTTTTTACTGTTGGAGCAATTAAATGTATTATTCATTACCTTTTGAAACATGGATTTTTTATAATAAAGTGCAGCAGATGACCTCACAGTCTGCTTGAAGTAATTAGCTACTATTGCCTAGAAGCACAAGAACACAGCCCAAATACATACGAGTATATACCTAACAATCAATGGAATGTATGTTTGTCCTCTATGGATTCCATATCCGCTCAACCGATTTCAATTTTGTTGTCACTTATGAAAAGAGGGATAAATAAAAATTGCACCCCAGACGAAACCGGGAGCGGGTCACTAGTAATATGATAAAAAATGATTGGCCTTGACTTCACACGCGCTTTTTGTATAAAGACAGGTATGCTGACAGTTCTCTAGCTACATGATAAGTGAATGCTATGTTACTCATGGTGGTGTTCAGTAAAGGGTGGTTACTGTCGCCAAGCGAGCTACTCAAACTATGGATTAAGGGTGCCCTGCCACTAAATTTATAAATTTATGGATAATCTTTTACAGGAAGCCCATATATATATTACTAGCAACCCGCCCGCCTGCACGAACGTCAGCTTCGCACGAAGTTGAAATTTTCAAAAATCCTTTCTTAGCGGATATTTATTACTAGTTTTGGCCCGCGACTTCGTCCGCGTCCATTTTTCTTATCCGATCGCTACCAAACTTCACAGGATCACCCGCTGGACTAATCTGAAGATTGTCTGAAAATTCCATCAAAATCGGTTCAGCGGTTTTGAAGTCTATGGACTCCAACATACATTTTCGGGCATTGGCTTTTATATATATAGATAGATAGATATAAAATAAAGATACGTTATAAAATAACCTATTCAAACTTCAGCTTTCTAGACTTAGTAGTTTTGTATGTGCATTGATAGTTAATCAGGACAAACGATTTTATGAGTACAAATTTTATAAATAATTAAATCTCAATTAGCTCCATTATACATGTAAGTAATGTCAGCTAAAAAAAATAAAAATCAACAGGGTTTATTGATACACCTGTATTGCAAATTGTAATAATCAAACTCGCTTAAATAAAAATTAGCATTCTCGTCAAAATCAAATTCCATTTCCATTGTGGATGTTGTAATTTGATTTATTAAATAAAAAGCAAAACCATTGTTTAAAAACAATACGTGCGGACACGTTCGGACGCGTCCATTAAAATTTGCATAACGAAGGGTTAAAAAGACCAAGTTTGTTAGTCCAGGAGCTGGCGTAACCAAAATTAGGTCAGTGTAATCAGAATAATTAGATTCTTAAATCAAAATGTATTACATTTTACTACTAGCACTGTGTCGTATTTATTCATTTTGTTGCATTTGCCACATTTAAAGTTTCGCGTGCCAAGCCAATAGGCAAGTCATTTGTGGGGCGATGCCCACGAATAAGAGGCCGCCTTTGAGACGCCTGTAGGAAACATACGGAGATGTATTGATGGTTGTACTGGACAGTTGCATCATTTTCTCTTACTGTTTCTTATTATAAACTATATCTTAATTACATTATTATAAACTACTAGCGACCCGCTTCGGGCTTCGCACGTGTACAATTTATTTCTGCAAATTATATATAAAAACCTTCCACAAAAAAATTACTGCAATTAAATGTAAATTACTGCAAAAATAACCATTTTATATGTCATTAGATAGCGTTTGAAATGTTCTTAAAATCATAAGTTATATTGCAAAATGTAGAATGGCACGTGGGGAGAAAGTCATATTTTTGTGAATATTTATCAAACGATAGAATTTATTGGCATTGCTTCTATAAAAAAGATAAATAACATCTAAATATCTTTCAAACGACACCTTACATATAAATTGTTTGTGTAGAACTAGAGAAATCTGCAAAAAACTAAGGTCGACGGCCGCCATCTTTATGACTCTTTACTTACTTTTTTTGAATGTAACATTTTCTACAATTAAATACGAACACATATTGGCACACGTACTGGAGTTAAAGCGGGGAATGTTATTTTGTCAAAATATTTTCATCAATTTTCCCTTAACGGATTTTTCGTCGCTGTCTTCTGATCTAAACCTTATTCACGTACATTTGTCGGGTTAACGGTAGTCTCACGTGATCAATATTCCGCCAATCATAATCCGGATATATGGAGAGTGGCGCCCAAAAAGTAAAATAGATCAATGGAACCTTATTGTTATGCACACATGGATGAATTTCAAACGAATAATCGGAAAATTTTCTATTGTTCCGTGAAAAGGTTTTTGGCAAAAGTTCTTTGCAAAAGATACGTGATGGCCGCCATTTATACGTATTAGTGTACGAGTAGGTAGTGACGAATGACAGTCTTCAATAGAAGCGATTAAACTGTTCGGCTGTTCCGCATTGATAGTGAGTCGACTACGTTACCCTTTTTATACAGTAGTAGCAGCTTTTGTAAAATAATACAATTTTTCGCTTTAAAATACTAAAATATAAAATACTCTATATGTGAAAGAATCTTAAGCTTTTTATATGTGAAAAAGAATTTATAAAATCGGTACAGTAGTTTTCGAGTTTATTCATTACAAACAAAAATACAAATCTTTTCTCTTTATAATATTAGTATAGATAGTATATATATATGTAAGAAAACGAGTACATGTATGTCTATGTAAAGTACTGTAAGTACATGTAAGTATAAAAGTATATGTAAATGTAAGAAAAATTATATATAAGAAAAACGAATATTAATGACATGACTTACGTATTTCGCCGTTGCATTGATCGAGTTGAAAGGTAAATTATTTCCTGACTGGCCATCTGTTTGGCCACCTGCTTCTTCTAATGTACAAATATTGGTCGGTCGACATAGTTGCCTATATTTAAACTCATCCACGCCCAGACAGAGGGACTCGTGAATTTGATACTTGAACTGACAAGGGTTGAGGCCTCCGATAAGGGGTTAAACTTTGGACTCTTTTTCATATATGTGTGGTTTTGAGCGGCTTATTTACGCATTGACAGACACTGGTGAAGGGTGTTGCCGATTTATTCGAGTTTCGACTACACAATTTTATCGAAACCGCATTTGTGTGTCTGTTTATGGTAATTTTCTTGCGGACTCTTTCTAAGTATATATACGTTTCTGAAGAGTTTAAGAAAGAATCTATGTTGCGTAGGAAAAATATGAAAACGATCATAGAATGCTATTATAATAAAATAGCAAAATAAAAGAGAGCAAAATTTTGCCGACTTTAAAGCACGAACTAGCGAATTGAATCACGAGCGTAGCGAGTGATTCTAATATAGACTACTGAGCGCGAACACACTAATTTTTCTTTAAGTATATTTATCAAAACAGTTCAACTGACATAATGCTGAAAAAAAAGTTTGATTTCCGCCATTTTGTTTTAGAAGTTTTTATATATTTTTAAAATGTTACGTTCGGAAATTGCATTGCATTTTTATGAAAACCATTTTTAAGGAATTTTTAAGGAAGTTATGCTAATGTTTACTATTCTTTATTTTAAATATTACGATTTTAAAATACCCATACAATTTACAAACTTAAATTTCAATAAATAAAATCAAAATTTTATTCCTGTGAATTAAATCGCTGGGCCATAATGAATTTCTGAACGAACCATTTCTTTTTTCTGCGCCGAATAATTCGACAAGGTGGTGTTCGAATTTCGAATCACACTCGTAGCAAAAATCGATTTTTCTACTAGTTTTTAGGCACCAAAATCACCCTTTTCGTGCTGGAGAGGTGCAAAATTATTTGTCCTCTGCTTCATAAAATGATTTGGAGAAACGTGTACAATTTTCTTTGTTTATAAGTATGTATAAATTTACAATATAATAACATTAATAGCAATTTTAATAACTACTAAAACAATTTAAAAAAAATTTTTGAAGCTTAAGTCTTAAATCATTTATTCAATCTTTTTTGTTCATATATTTTATCGAGCGATGAATATTTTAATAGGGGTGGGAGGTACACTATGTCCTTGATCCTTGACAATCACTATGATCATGAATAGGGGAAACCGATAATCATGAATACGCAAAATTTCATGATTATTGGTTAAGTGGTTAAGGCATAACAAGCAAACTCACCCTGTAAAATATTATCACGAGAACGAGTAAAACGTATATAGTAATAGAGAGAACTATTTACATGTTCTCTATAAAAGAGTAGACAGACATGAAAGAAGCACTGCCGCTTTAACAAAAAGCTCTTCACTTTAAAATCATTTCATAGAAAGCGAATGATTACATTAAATGATTGCAGATAAAAAAAAGGTTTATGAAATAATTGCGGACGGTTTTTAGCATTAATCGCTGTGATTAAATTAAAACGTATTTAAATGGGTCAACCTCAGTCACCACAGTATTCTTTTAGATAGAACTAGTGCCTTTATTTCATGCGTGAGCTATTATAATATTCTTTGTCACATACAGAAATAAATCTTTTTTGCTTTTATCAAATCATTTGCGGCTTAAGAGCATTCTGATAAATTGTTAAATTAAAACGTCTGCAGTCATTAACTGGTAGCTCATTTTGGCGGCAGTAGCCAATCTGTAACAGAACACCGTTGTGTTGTAACAACGCGTAGGTAGCTAGGTAGGTATGTTGATACAATAAAGCCACCATGTCGGTCCGAGTACCATTGCGAAGAGGTGTTAGACAGGGAGATATTACATCTAGTAATAATAATATAAGAGCCGCGGGTTTACGGTGGATGAGGATCTAGGCTGCTTTTGATCGGTCCCATTGGAAAATTATTCACACACTAGGCATACAAGCAATAAAGACTTGATTTATGTGTATTCTGTTAATTTTTTTTAATTTTTTTTCCTTTTCAACCACACGGTTATAAAATTGCATGCACTTACGAGACTGTGCATTAATATCTTTCAAACGACCGAAAGCTAAATAAGAGTCAATTTCAAAAGGACTCTACGACGAGATCGCTTTGGCGACAAGCATATTATGTAAGTAATTTAAATGCATTTATTGACTGCGGAGGCTGTGAACAACTATGCCAAGGCTCGATCCGCATTCACTCAAGGCCTGTGCGCTTGTTGGCAACGGATAAAAATTAGAAAATTCCTTTAAATATTTTTATCTAAGAGAATGAAACAAACAACTTACTTACTTAGAGTATATCCTTAAATTGTATACATCCTTGAAATATGAGTTTGTGATGTACAGAAAGTTATTGGAATTTTATTCGATGCTTACATCTTCATTCTCATAAGCCTCGAAAGTTATGGAAAATCAGTGTTTAATCTAAAATAATCATTCTTATCCAAGCTTATCAAATACGCTTCTTAAATTTGCTGAATTTTTAAATTTTAATTAATTAATTGCTGAATTCTTAGTCCTTAACTTGCAACTTTTGTAGTGACTAGGTACGTTGCGTTTCGCAGTTATGAATTGGTTAGCCCGTCTGGCAGCAGTAACCACCCTTTTATAAAAGACCCCCGTGAAATAACAGCAAGTGTGCTGTTGTGTTTCTGTGAGTGAGTGAATAAAGAAAGCCTTAATTTTACATTGAAATTTCGCAATACTCAGATCGTAATCATTTCTAGAGCAGTATATGAAGACTTGTTTTTTATGTCTTTTCAGAGTATAAAAAATTACGCAATGCAGTCAATATAGAAAATTACGCAATATACAGAGTCGAGTGAAGACATTTTTGTCATAGCATGGGAATATATTTTTAGAATTTATTTTACCAAAATTAAACCAAAATTAAATTAATATAAAATTTAATCATAATGCGATTTAGTCCCTCCAGGCATTAGGTTCATCTATCTGAAAGGTTTTACATGTATTGTTGCCGACAGATGATAAAATCGTTTACTGAAAACTTTGGGAAATTAGCAAGAAATGGTGCTATAGACATCTGCGTGAAAAAATACTGAAAAATAATCTTTAAATGGTATAAAGTATTTACATAGACATACTTACTTTAACTTTTTAACAGCTCAAGATAACATCTTTTGAACTAAAAGCTATGACGCCCACACAGTTGTACCTTCGAGTGTGTTCTAACAAAAGGGGCAGATGAATAACCTTTAGGACCCGTTGGGTCTATCTACTCGTTAGAGTAACTATTGGAAATAAGAAACCATACATATACGTCATCTTCATATCTAAAATGCATGGAGATTCTTGGTAAGTAGATAATATTATGTGTTGGTTTGTAATTTTTTTTATGTTAAGTTCAAACAGGCTGGCGGTCCACTTGATGGTAGGTGGCTACCGTTGCTTATAACACAAGCAACACCATAGGTGCTGCAAGTGCGCTGCTGACCATAGAAGGATTAAGAAGGGATGGGATGACAGAGCCCATTGGACGGGCTGCCGCCCAAGCCCAAATGATTGCGAAACGCAGGGCTCGTCGTTTCAATGACGAGCCTGTTGACGGTTAATGGAGGCTCTGTGTCAAATGGAGGGACATATCGACTGTTATACAATGCGGTTTAGAGCTGTACTTAACTGCAGTAATAAATATAAATAAAATTGTTCGCCTTTATGACACCAATTGACCCAAATTCATATGTAACATCAGTACATAGTATAAAGTAAGGTTTTTCTTTTTCTCTGCCTGTCTGTGTATGTATGCGCTAATCTCGAAAAGTTGTGAACGGATTTTGTTACTGATTGTATCGATGAAAAGAGGATTTTCTGAGGATGGTTTATGTTCATGAATATGTTATTTATATTTGCCGAGTAATAACAGTTTTTGTTAAAGAAGGTGGGCGCCCCAGGCACACGCCGCAGCGAAGTGTGGCCAGGTTTCAGCTATGTTTTATACAATTTTACGAAGCGTAATGGGCTGTAGATTTGAACTTTTTACATTAAAATTAACCACGAATGGTATTAATTACAGTAAATTGAGTTTTAAAATTCGCATTGTCACTCAAAATTGATGTATCATCATTGGGAAATCCGGACAAAGCTAGACTAAAGACAGCGTTCGTTTCGGTATAGAGTCCTCATATATTGTATGTTCGGGTTCAGTCATTGCGCGTGCGTTATCCTCCCTCTTGCGTCTCGGTCTATCTCACTTGCTTTATTGCTCTGTCCCTCTCTATCCCGGGGGTCGATCTATACCACGCTAGGTACGACTACGGTGCTGTACCGGCCACACTAGTACGCAGGTTTCTGGCGTAAAGTCTGAACGTCAAATCAGTTCTGCCCCGGTTCTTTATCTGTACGCATCGTCGCGGCCGCAACAATGTCGCGCGCCGTGCTTTTTATTAGTGTATTTACCATATTTTTGGACGTGCTACACGCTGGACAGGTAAGTTCGCTTAATATAGATTAAAAAAAAGTAATCCCTTTTTTAAACCCTAGCAACTTTGTTGTGTCGAGCGAGCTAAGTCTAAAATCGATTAAATGCGTTCAGAAATGTTTTCACGACGGGTGTAAAGTAGCTCGCTGAAAAGCGTCTGTTGTTTATGACTAGTTTTAACGATTCTACACAGGCGGTGAGTAAGGTTCGAATGATTTTTAAATACATTATTTAGTCTGTTGCGCAATAGACGTCATGAAAGAGTATCTATTATTATTAAAATTAGTTAATAAACTTTTAAGATTTCACAGGTTTCGTTATATTGTTTAATAATAAACACGCTAATAATTGACTTATAATTGGAATAAAAATTTTTTTGTAAGTATATACATAATTTGCATACAATATGGCATATGTCTGTGTGACGTCACACTTCGATCCCTCACTTATATTGCGTTTATTCTTTCAAATTTCTGGTATATGTTTGAAATTTAAATTGTAAGAAAGATGATATCTTTCTAGAAAATTGTAGCAATTAATCTTTCAATGAGATAAAATATTAGACTATATACTTCGGTTTATACCTACTATGAGTCATGGTTAGCGTCTAGGGTTTGTGATTTTAAATGAACCTGGACTCATAGCCGTTTCTGCTAGGTTCCAGAAAATTCCATAAAAGTATTTTTTTTTAGCATTTTAGCATCAAGTGGACCGTCTGCCCGTCTATCGACCTTAACATAAAAAGAAAAATTAACTCAACTTAAATACCAGGGACGCAGTAGGTAGTATTTAGGAAATACAATCGACTTTGATATGCTTTTATTTATTTTTAAATTTTCGCGTGAACACGAAAAATAATAATCACTTTTTATTAAGTTTTCGTATTTTCTTAGCATTTATGGATAACCAGAAACATTTAATATCACAAAAAAATTATATATCTTTAAATAAATAATTGCCTACGACACGTTTGTGTTTATTAAATTAAAAAAAAATAATCAGCATTGCAATTAAATTATTCAACCGCCATGCTGCAGAATTTAAAGGGCTTATTTTAGGGATACAATTTTTATTTTAATGAAATAAAATTATGGAAAAATAATAATAATTATTATTAATTTAAAAAAAAATAATTTTCTAAAATTACAATCTTAGAAATGTAATAAAGTTTTACAAAGATTTTTTTTTTAAATCTTCTTTCAGTTTAAACAAATTATACTTAGTTATTTCTTTAGCTAGAGAGCAAAATTGTTTTTTGCTGCGAGTGCCGACTTTAAATCACGAACTAGCGAAGTATCCTAGAATTGAATTAGTATTAATTAGTATCCTAGAATTGAATTAGTATCCTAGAATTGAATTCTAATATAGACTACTGAGCGAAGTGAATGATAAAAAATTTGCTCTCGTGTTAAACCTTCAACTTTTCACCTCAACAGCGATAAAAGCGTTACTAGGTTATCTTTAGGTAAGAAAATAAATTAAGACAATTTTAAATATTACGTTTATTATAGCTAACATTCACATAGCCAAAGTCACATAAATTATAACTAAATTAACAAAAATATTAAAAGTTGAAAGTAAATTGCAATTTGTAAGATTAAAGGTAACAGTTTTGTTCGGAACTGTGATGGTCGTATTATTTACTTGTGTGTTAGGTAAGGGTCCTGTCTCTATGTTTGTACGAATGAAATAATTCGTACGAATGAAAATATTTTTCACGGGACTTTTCTGGAAGAAAGCAAAGTTTGAAACTTGTTCTTGTAATTCATCTGGAGTTAGACCATCACCACTGGAAGTACTCATTTTTTTTTTATATTTACCAAAACAGTACAAAATCACCAATACCTAATGCTGAACCAGTTTCTGAACGGCTTTGAAATTATCTTCACAGCTGGGCCAACTCGAGTAGGCTATGGTCGGCCGAATCTAGTCTGCTATGGCTGGCCGAGTGTAGTAGGCTATGGCCGGACACACTAATAAAATCAAAATTTTATTCCTGTGCGTTAAATCGCGTGTTCGAATTTCGAATCACGCTCGCATTAAGAATCGATTTTTCTGCGAGTTTTTAGGCACCAACAGCACCCTTTTCGTGCTGGAGAGGTGAAAATAAAATTTTATTTAAATAAAAAATTAATAATTAAATCTTATTTTAACTTATTTAAAGTTTTAATGAAATAAATTTCACATTTTGTTTTTTATGAATTGAATCAAAAATTCAATTACTATTTTTTATTTGATAATTTTTAAAATTTTGATATGTAAGTAGATAAGAAAAGAAACGTAAAAAGGATATAAAAGAAAAACATGACGCTGTTTAAATTCAAAAGTACCACTAATCAAAATTACACTTTTTTACAGGAGAGCTAACGGAAAAAAAACTTAATTATTTTTTGTCTATTTTTTTCTTATTAGATCTATATCAAATATATGCATATTATACATCGTTAGAAGCGTATTTTTAAGTAGCATTTAGTACTTTTATAATAAACTGAATACAATTGGAATTTTTTGTTTTGTGGTACTTTTGAATTTAAGCAGCGGTTGTTAACATCAGCGGTGTCAGCGGTTAGAGTGGGCGAACTTATCTTCCTATCAAATTTGCATAAATTATGCAGTCTCGAAGGTCGTCGAGTGTTTGTAGTGACTCTCAAACGATCCTACGGCCATATCGAAATTTTCATCGGTTTTGTCTTGTTAAAATTTACATCAGGACAAGTCCTTATCTTTAGACAAGGAATGTTGAAATAAATGATTTTATAAATATATCCTTTAAGAATTAAATTTAAAGTATAAATAAATAAGCAACTAAACTTATTTGTACATATAAAAAAATATAACGCCTTATTAAAAGTAATACAACAGTATATTATGAAATATACTGCTCAAAACAATTTAGGGAACAAAACATTAAAGTAGCACCAAATTTTTTACTTAAGGTTTTAATTATTACTGACCACTAAATAATGTAGAGGCATTGTTAAGAAATTAAAAAACAAAAAAAGCATCAGCGTTTTTGTTAGTAGTTCTCAATAAAGTGGCCATGATAAAGTGGCTAAAAACACAGAGCTCCTGTGACGTTGCTTGTGTATTATTAAAAGGCGACGATAGCCATCTAATGGATCGTAAGCCTGTCTGCCAACCTTTACACAAGAAAATAATTTAGTACTTTCTTGTTTGAATTTTAACTACATAGGTAAATAACTAAACTGAAATAATTATGAAGCTATAAAAAAAATAATATCAAAAATTCATTGTAAGTTAAATTGTAAGTAATAGAAGTTTGAAAAAAAAACTTACAAAATGAAATAAAACTTTTCTTTGAAAAACTTATAATATTTGGGCTAAGAATTTGTATTAGGTAGGTAATGGACTGTGCCAAGATAAAACCGTCATACACGGGTCAATGAGTCGGTGGATCATGAAAATATATGGATATCGTATATAGTACATATATCGATATTTGCCGGTTATTTTTAGTTTCTTCTGTTATAGAATTCACTCTCATAACATTATATGAAACGTACGGGCCGAAAGCATATATACTCTTTTATTGGTGATCGCCTTTAAGCCTTACTTAAAAAAACTATTACTTAAAAATCAAGAAAATATTGAAAATCTTTATTAATGGGTTTCATTTTATTACTTAGTATCTTATATACTAGGTACTAGCGATACGCTCTTGGGTTCGCATGGATAATTTTTTCTGCAAAATATATACACAAAAGTTCCTCGTTTATTGCTCTTTCCATTAGTGAAAACCGTATCAAAATCCGTTGGGTGGCTTAGACGAAGTAAAAGGAGAAACAGACAGAGGAGGAGGTCTCTGTTTTATTAGAGGCAGCGCCTTTATTATGTAATATGTAGGCAAACTTTTCTATTTACTCGAAAATATTAGACTTTCAATTGCCAATTAGACAGCCAATAATTGTCTTATTATTATTAGTTATATAGTACAAATAAGTCGATATTTAAATTTGCTTACATCCTTGACTATAAATCGAATTCACATCTCGCATTACGAGTTACATATTACCTTTTTTCAGAGCATGCGTGTTAAAAAACAAAAGAATGAATTTTAATTAAGGTTAGCTTTTAGGGTGGCAATAGGGGTTTAAGGTTGGTTTAAGCGAGTTTTCTGGCAACCCGAATGTCAGTGTTGCCGTGTTTTATTTGTGTTCTCTATTCTTTTCGAGTTGGCTTTTGTTCCATAAAGGTTTATCGGCGAGGTCTTACGTCGAGATAAACCAATAGAATTAAAACGGAATATACGGGTGAAATTTGTTGTTTTGTTTGATGGAAAACAGACGATTTTCATTTAATGGTAGCTTTTAGTGGCAGGGCACACTGTGTTCCCCAGTCGTAAATTGGGCAGCCGTTCGGCGGCAGTAACCACCCATGGCAGAAGATCACCGTAAAATAATAGGTTGTGTGCTGTTGAGTAAGAATGCTGGAGTCCTCTAATTTCTGTTTATCCCTTATCTTTTATTCTATTAATGTTGGTATGGCACTTGTAACGTATGTATCTATTGCTATCAACAATAAGAAGTGTTATAATAGTTTAAGTGAAAATAGACTGGACACATGATGAGGAATAAAATAGAAACATGCACTAAAAACATAATTTATAGTATTTAGCATGGATTTTGTTATATAGTCTGGACTCGGCCTTACTTAAACAGCAAGAAATGTTCTTTTAATTACCAATGACTAATTAAACACTTTTTTTTTTTATTATTAAAGCACGCATTCAGCAATTACGAGTATATCGCGAAGTTACTATTGATAGCAGATCCGTCCGAGGTTTGCGGTGCATCACAAACTTGTTAACAATGGGTGCAGCAGAGTGTGCATTGCACTGGGACAGAACGCTGATAGCGAAGGCTAAAGTACCCTCGCAAACACAATACTCTATAAGAACGTTTATTTCAAACTTCTGCTTTTATACGGCGTTAATTCTCAAAATTACGAAATATACTTTGTGAATATTTGCCAACATTTATCTCAAATTCATATTGATAAAAGTTATTTAAAGAGAGATCATTTTTGTTAGTACATGTTGATTGCAAATTTATTCAGATATAATTTTATGACATTCACTTTACATTTTAACCCCTACTATAACGTTAGAAATGTTTTTAAACACACACTAAACTTGTTACACAAAATACTAATATTATAAATAGAAGGAGAGATTTTTAAGAGCGATTCCCGGAACCACTGTACCTATTTTATTATTATTTTTCTGCTAATGATTTGTTATGGCCTCTCTATGTTCCAATGTTTCTATAACATGATTCTGTAAATATAAAAATTCCTGTTCAAATTCCTCACAAATTATTGCTGTAAAAACATTTTTTTTTTTTTTTCGAATAAAATTATCTGTATTTTTTGCTGGCAACTTTACGATTTTTAATATTTTACTTTTGCTTTTACGTCCGCGCGTTGGTCAAATCAAATATTATTATTATTTCTCTATTTAACTCGTTTCCCCCTCCAAAAGCCAAAATGAGGGGGAGACGGTGTTACCCCCGACAGAGGCACAGTCGGTCGGGGTTTAGGGCGACAAGGACAGAAACCGACGCACGATCCTGGCTGTATCGAGCAACACCGCTCTCTGCATTTGGGCCGGGAGGGAACCACCACGGAATCCCAACCGCTTCAGGTTGTCACTGAGGCTGGTTGGAATCAAACCATTGACGGACAGAACAACTGGGATGATTTCAGCGGAGGCCACAGCCCACATGTCGACAATCTCGTGGGCTAGGTCGAGGTACTTCCTCTTCTTCTCAGTTTCAGCCTTCACTAGACCATCGTCATGCGGGATAGTGACATCCACTAAAAACACCCGCGACTGCTCCCGGTCCATCAACACAATATCAGGTCTATTCGCTAGAATAGTCCTGTCTGTGATGATGGGCCGGTCCCAGTAGAGCTTCTCAAGGACTTCTCAAGGACTGGCTCTGGCGAGTACCGATAATAAGGCATCCTCTGCTCAAGGAAGCCGTATTTCAGAGCGAGCTCCTGATGCAGGATCTTGGCTGCTTGGTTGTGCCTGTGCAGATACTCAGTGTTGGCAAGCGCCGAACAACCGGAGGTGACATGTCGGAGTGTCTCTCCGGGATGGCGACAGGCTCGACATATGTCCTCTGTGCCATCCTTTATGATGTACCTCCGATAATTCCGCGTCTTGACCACCTGATCTTGTATCGCACAGACAAAACCCTCGGTCTCTCCGAAGAGATCAACGAAGCGCAGCCAGTGCACGGAGGCTTTACGGTCAATATGAGGCTCATGAAGAGCCTTGTAAAACCGCCCGTGCAGCTCTTTCTCCTTCCATACGGCCCCCCTGGCAGAGGCGCTCAGCACCACCGGATTCCGCCATTGCTGATCAGACAGGGACAGAGGGGTGAGTCCATTATCACATTCTACGACCGCCCTACGGAGCCCGCCACCCGAATCAGTCAGGAAAAAATTTCTAAGGTTGCACATCTCGCGGTTGTGCATGGTCTTGGCACTTAATAAGCCCCTACCACCACACTTCCGCGGGATGTACATCCTTTCAACTGATGATTTCGGGTGACGCATTCTGTGAGCGATCATAGTTGTGCGGACCCTTCTGTCCAGAGCGTCAAGTTCTGTCTGAGACCATCTGAGCACGCCGAACGTATAAAGGAGAACGGGCATGACCCAGCCATTAAAAGCTCGGATCTTGTTACCCCCTGACAAATAGCTCCTAAGAACTTTTGTCAGGCGCTCCCAAAATTCCTCGCAGACCGACTGTTTCACAACCGTCTCCCTCACACCCAGTGATTCCGACATGCCCAGATATCGGTACAATTCAGTCCCGGAGAGTGACCTCATCTGTCCCGGGCCAACTTCGAGACTTGTCGAACGATTAACCCGACCCTTCTCCACATGGACTACCGCGCATTTGTCGAGCCCGAACTCCATCCCGATAGATCTGCTGAAATCTTCAGTTAATCTCAGCAGTCCCTCCAGACGATGAGCGTTCGGGGCGAACAACTTGAGATCATCCATGTAGAGAAGGTGTGACATCTGATGGCCTCCCCTCCGAAACCGAAAGCCCATCGCTGAATCCTCCAAGACAGTACTCAGAGGATTCAACGCCAGGCAAAACCAAAGTGGGCTCAGACAATCACCCTGGAAAATACCCCTACAGATCCTTATCCGATCAGCCGCACCCGTCATCCGCTCACCGGAAAGACTATTATTATTATTATTATTATTATTATTATTATTATTATTATTCAATATTGTTTAAATCACTTTATAGTGTTATATAGAATATAGAATGTGATACAATTATTTCTTACAGTGATCCAATTAACGCCTTTGTGTAGCGGTCGTCGACCCAACACGAGGATTATCGTGTTTACTGCAATACAATTAGGGATATTCTATCCTTAATTCCTTGTCATCATCAGGTATTACACGTGACATTGATTTCACATAGTTAATAACAAAAAAAAATTAATTACAACAACTTGTGGCAAGCCACACTGCACTTCACAGGCAAAATTTGGACTTTCCGTCTGGCGTGAAATAATAGCGTGTGTGTGGTTGTGTTTCGGCGATTAAAGCATTACAGTACAGAGTCTATTTCTTTATCCTACAAATCCGGCGGCACAGCTTGTTTTAATAGCCGACGGTAGCCACGTAAAATCAATAGTGGACTTGAGAAGTTTCCTCCACCACACTTTTCCCAATCCACAGTTTATATATATATATAAAAATAATTAGAAATTAAATTATTTTTGAAGTAAACCTGCTGAGAAAATCATTATCTTCATCACTGCCTTAAGACATCCACTGTTGGACATGGGGCTTCCCCCCAAAATTTTTCATTAGGACCGGTCAGAAGCAGTATGGATCCATGGTTGACCCGTGGCTCTTATTGGATTATTATTATTATTATTAGATTTATTAGTTAGTCTGGGGTGTGGGTAATGTGGACGTCTTACGCTGCGCTTCACTATAGTCTCCACTGGTAGAAACTTCCGGCCTCAGCGGCCGTCTACTGTCTGTATTATGTGTCCTGCCCACTGCCTCTTCAACTTACTAATCCGCCGTGATTTTAATTTGTCTACGGATCCTTATGATTCGATCTCGTAGAGTAAACCATAGCTCTTTGAGCGACGTTGAGCTCCCTGACGAAGCCTACATAGTTACAACAAACATATGCCAATACTAACATAAATATGTTAGTAAAGAGTAAGATTTTTATAAAATATATATTTTATATATCTTTTAAAATTAGTTTCGTTCGTGGCGTATTCCCTTCTAGGAAGTAATCCTCTTACGGGCACAATAATCCGCCGTGAAGCTATATTGTATAGTATACCTATACTCGTAGGTTCTCTTGCTCGTATTCACGATCATGCCACACTACGTTACTACGTATTAAGCCTTTTACTATATATTTCCAGTAAAGTATGCATTTATGCACCAAGTTTGATACTAACCAAGCAAATATAATATATACTCTGAGAATGTGAGATTAGATTTCATTTCACTTTGAAGTCAAATACACTATTATCTTTTAAACGGAAATTGACAAGGTGCACACAAAACTAACTAAGAGTAAGACATATTTTTTAAAGTTGAATTGTTCCTAGTAATTTGGAACGAAGAGAATGTTTGAATCGTCTGAAAAAATGATCAAATAGTATTGTGAAAATTATTGTTTAGTACCAAATTCCAACCAGACACTTTTGTAACATATATTTTAATTAACATGTATACAATTTATGATAGATTTACCTAATTCAGTTTTGCATGCAATGTAGCTATGAATGCCACATTTATCGAAAAGCATAAGTTTACAACAAAATACGACTTTATTTATTTATTTATTATTTATTTATTTATCTATCGACTTACCAATGATAAATGTTGGTACATAGAAATTACAGACACATTTATGTATTAGTTATGCAAGCCAATTAAACCTACAAAAAAATAAAAACCCACGGCTACTACATAAAAATACAAACTAATATAAAGTCAAGGTTAGGTTAGGTTAGGTTAGACATATAACAACAAAGCTATAATTAACATGACATGTCAAATATAAAAAGTAATGTCTGGCGAGCAGATGATGCCAACCCACGTTGGTTCAGCCTGGAAACAAGTTAAACGTTTTAGAAATGGGGCATTTAGGTGAACTCCATCTAATTTCTCTCAAGGACACACGTATGGTAGTGGCGTGGAACATTATGTTTCAGTCATTTGCGCAGCCCGTTTGGCGGCAGTAATCAGCCCCATACAGAAGATCACCGTGAAATAACAGCATGTGCGCTGTTGTGTTTCGATGAGTGAGTAAGAGTGCCGCAGCCCATTTCCCTTTCCCTTCCTAATCCCTCATCCTTAACTCTACAGCGCAGTTACAGCACCTGATTGCTTATATCACTACCATTAACCGTCAGCCTGTCAAACGACCTTAACTTAAAAAAAGGAGATGCATGCACTCAAGCTTGCCAGTGAGTAAGTAGCTTGTGATGAAACTTAAATTGTAAAAATAAATTCTTTTTAAATCTTTATGTTTTAACAAAAAACAAAACAATGTAAAGGAGTAAAATATTTACAAACAAGCTTTGTAGCTGTAAATGATTGGCACTCTTATTAAACCCGTTTATCTTTTCAAGGTTGGTTAAACTCGCTCGCTTTTAAGACCGGTTAAGGGAATGGTCTAGATGTCTAGACCTATTGTTGTATAAATTAATATAATGTGCTTGTTTAAATGTTCTCCGAATATAAGTTTAAATAAAAAAGGAGCTGCAGCATAATTTCTAAAAGACATTTTGAAATAATAATCTTTGCAAAAATCATTCGATAGAACTTCGCTTCAATGTATCAACAATATTGCGGCAATAATTTTGTAATAAATATGTATATTTATCTATATATTAAATATGTATATTTAGGTAAAAGACTTGGATATTATAAAAAGAGAAGATTTGTATTTTTGTATGTTTGTAATGAATGAACTCAAAAACTACTGGACTGATTTTGAAAATTCATTCACCTATAGAAAGCTACATTATCAGGGCCCCTAGCCAAGAAGCAACAATAAATAATACCTTAGTACAACAAAATAAATATTACGATAACGGAATAAACTATAAAATAACTCAAAATTATTTAATTCTGTACGAGTATATAAGTTTCTCTCAGTCGGATCCAGGTCAGGTAAAATTATATGTAAGATCGATTAACGTTCGGTACATAGGAAACTTTCTCACGAACCATCATTCCCACGGGTGTCTTGAATAAACTTCATGAAATGTTCAACACCGTAGGGTTTCGAACATCACCTTGTACGTTCTCGCAAAAAAGGGCACCTAAATATATTGACTACTATATAAAAAAAAAGTTTTACGACGTCTTAGGGACATACAAAATTTACGTCAACATAGTAACCGTTCAATTATTATAACTCAATAACTACAATAACTCGTGCTATACGAGTTTGTATTTTATAATTAGATGTTAATAAATGTATTATTAACATCTAATACATATTATGAATATTTAATTTAATTTAATATCACCGTCAATTAATGCGCCCAAGTTATCTACAAGGTTTTTGCCTGCGACTTCGTCTGCGTCCTTTGGGAACAGTACTTTTTTCTGATTTCATAATTTTCATGATAACAATCAAACAAACTCACTTTAGAATGCATTTTAGAAATAATATATAATACATATGCAGTATGTTTTATAACATAACATCTTTCTCATTATGATTATAATTTCTAATTTAATTCGGATTGTTAGAAATAATACATATTCATAGCGTAATACCCGTTCAATCCAATATTACAAGACACTTTATACTTAGGTTCGTTAGCAACGATATATTGCCTCTCATGGTGGTCCATAACTACGTCAGACAGGCAACAAAATGGTCAATGGAGCGGCAAATAGGCCCTTCTGCTCCAGTAGTCATGGCAACCGGCCTAAACATTGATAGCCCGTACCCGGAGTGTATAAGCTAATCTTGAACATTTTATTTCGAGGTGGTGCCCATGAAAAATTAATTTACTACAGGATTCTTGGGCACATACCTATTCAAGAGTAAATAATTTAGTTACGAGATAGCGGGCTCGTTTTCAGTGAAGGGTGGATTCTATTTACTTAATTATTTTCAAATATTGATAGTCAGCCTGGGTAACTTTGAATATTTTTAACGTGAATAGAATACGTCTTTAAATTTGCTTCCATAGTGGGAGGCAATTCCGAAAAGAGATGTTGACAAATTCGGGAGATAAAGTTTCATGCTATTTATTATTTACATCGAAAATTTAATAACCATTCGATAGCTAAGTGTCAAGTGAAGTACTATCGAATGATTTATGCAAAGATTTTTTTTTGGTATATATGGTATATTCGATTTCGTTGGACATATACATAAAATACGCTCAAAGAAAATATTAAAATAACACAGCCACATCTCATTTTTTAATCAATGGTGTTACATGTATTCTTGCGTTTCATTTCATGCGATGTTTATCTATTTAAAAAAATATGAAACTGTTTATGGAGTTTTATTCAAATTTAAACTGAAATTCAAAGTTATCCGTGTCGATTGATTATATTAGACATAATTTATAAATAACTTTAATATTCAACAAGAGCTGTTATTTCATGGTGGTCTTCTCTAAGGGGGTAGTTACAGCTGGTAGACGAGCCGATGAATGCCAGACTACTGCTTAATATGATTAAAAATAATAAAATAACCTCCGACTTTTTACTCAAACCTATCACGTTATATCTGATGTAAGTTGCTGAGGAGTTGGGTATCCCGCACACTACTTGATGTTACAGCATCAAGTCAAGGTTACCATATATCATGGAAAATGACATATTTTGACTGTGCATGTGCACATCAAATTATCCTTAGACGAGACGCATTTCTTTGACCAAAGATAAACGAGATTAAAACTGGCTTGTTTGAACTTAACCAGTTAATTAAATATGGATGGTTCACGTAGGAGGTGTAAAGGAGATTTATGCGTGGTGCATTGCGCACTCATGCATATACTTAATGCATTTCATATTGTGCCACGATTCATATTGGATATCAGATATGTTACGAGTGTATATTTAATAAACGACATTGCATTTGATCTGTATTCATATTTATACCTACTTATATGCAAAATAATTAAATTGTTATGTCCGACAATACATTTGTATATTAGCTTTTGTTCGTATTTATTTACATTGGATTTGGCTAATTTAATTAATTATTAACAGGAATTAATATGTAAAAATATTTTGAAAATATATATTATGAAAACAACTTAATATCTAATCTAACAGGTAATATTTATTTTGTAAGCGTATGGTGGAATTAAGTAATGAAAATTCTGACCAACTCTTGAATTATTACCAAATGAAAATATTGGGCAAACATTGGAGCTAAATGACAAACATGCCATAGGAATTCAGTAGAGCATGGCGTGTCTCACAATGCCGCATTTCCTGTCCTCAATCCGCACCATTCAATAACATGCCCTGAGCAGTATGCCTAATCGGATTCCCTATTTATAGGCTTTGATTCACATGAGCGGATATCTCAGCGTGTGTACACTTATATAACTACATATTATTATGTACGCATGTCATCTCTATATAAAAATTTCGTGTCACGTTGTTTGTCTACGATGAACTCTTAAACTACTAAACCGATTTTGAAAATTCTTTCACCTATAGAAAGCTACATTATCAGGGCCCCTAGCCAAGATGCAAACATTTCGTTGTGTAGGCATAGCCAAGATGCATATTGGCTTCGCGCGAAACTGGGTTAAGTCGCTAGTGTATATAAAATATTTTAGTAATGGAGGGCATACTACGTTTCGTAGTCATAAACGTCTGGCAGCAATAACCACCTCGTGTACTGTTTTGTTTAGGTAAATGATGCTAGTTCCCATTACTTATTTTATTACTTATCCTGTTAAGTATGGTAGCGCATTTGCAACCCCTATGTTTAGCGTTACTTGTGTTAAAAATCGACCGTTGCCATCAATAGTTTTCTTGCGTAGCGACCTTTACACAAAAACGTACAAACTAGGATCTACTAGGCTTCCAAAACACTTACCTAGTAAAGGCTATATTTTATAAAGCTACACGGGCGAAGCCGCGTGCAACAGCTAGTATTATATAAAAATCTCGTGTCACTATGTATGTTCGGGATAAACTCCGAAACTACTGAACCAATTTTGATCAAATTTCGTAACTATCTGTAATTTTGATCAATTTAAAACATAGGATAGTTTTTATCTGTGCGAGCGGGTCGCTAGTACACATACATTATAATATTTCACATCATAACGGTACATGCACATGTAGTCGTGTGTATAGAGAAAAAACAGCATGAAATTATAAATTCTGCTATATTGTCAGTAGTTACAAGTAATTTATGAATTAATAGGCTTCTAAAAAGCTTAGTTTTTTAGGCCGTAGCAGCAACCCAACATTAAAGTCATGTTATGAAAATCCGATGCAAAATGTACTTACATACGAGTATATTGATTGGTTCGCACACTGCGGTAATGTTTGTGTTCGGATCGTTCGTTCGTCTCGAAGAGGCAACTATTCCGCTGACCTCTGCATACATTAACCAGATGAGAATAGCACACGCTGACCCGACTGCATATAATTGTTTGAGTGCATAAGTCCATGTGTGAATTAGTTGATTGTGCCATCCAATAGTTCGTCCAAATCAAATTCCACTTACCAGTTACATACTAATTATACATTTACTGGATTGCATTGTAGTATTTGATATAAAGGTATAAAAGAACAAGAGTTTCAAAGTAGCCCTATACTCGGCCCCGCCAAATTGTGCAAACTGAAATGTATTGTTCAACGATCGTGTACGGACACACCATGAATACTCCCATGAAAAAAACAGCATATGTGCTGTTGTGTTTCTATTCCATAGAAAGTGGATAAGATCCATTTTCTTTTATGCTACTTTCTTTTATGCTACTAAGGCATTTGTAGCAACTTGTGTGTTTGCTTTTATTAATAGGCGATGGTAGCCACCTACCATCCAGTGGACCGTCAGTCTGCCTGTCAACATTTACATAAAAACAGTTTTGTGTGTGTCAGCTCCGACACACGACTGGACTTTACGCCTTACGAACGATTATAAAATGTAAATTTTCACAATTCGAACACGCTGAAAGAACAACATTGTTCTTTTTTTAAAATAATATTGTGTTGATGGCGCAATATCTCTGAAACTCAGATATTCTAAAATATTCAAAAAAATAGAACGTAACTATAACGCAAATCATAACGCATTCGTGCTCGCATTCGTATGACAATTTTGATTTTACTATACGCGAATCGATTTGGAGTAAACTCAAAAACCAAAATCTCAAAAATAATAATATGTTAATTTAATATTAAATAATATCTAATAATCCCTAAAAGAGCAAATTTCAAAATTTAAATTCTAAACTTGTATTTGTAATTGCAAGATTAAAATTACAAATTCCATTATGAAGGCCAAAGCAATGGCAGGCAACCAATTATAATAAAGCAATCGTATTTCGTTATCCCCCGAAGCCTTCATTAAATATGTCCACGGAGGCCCTCAGACCCATTTGCCCCCTAAATGGTTTGAATGGGAATTCCATAATGTACCTACACCAGTTTCGGTATTATTCGTAATAGATTAATGTAGTTTGATGTTATGGGGTATATGGAACTCGAATATTATTTGTAACGTATATTTCTTTCATTTTATGAAAATGAAAGTCATCCTAAAATTTTATTTCTTGTGCATTAGTATGAAATGTTATCTTATAAAATCTATGACTACCAACGCACAGCTGTAAATTTGGAACAAAGGATTTTTGAAAATTTTAACTCTATAAGAAACCTGTCGTGTCGCTAGTCCTTACACATTTTAAGTTTCTTTCCGCGTCTGTCTGTCTATAAACCTTCTAAACCACGTCACGGATTTTGATGCAGTTTTCACTATCAATTAGATAATTTTTCACGGAACTATATATATACCTATTACCTAATTAAGTTTCTATGTAAGTAGAAAAAAAAAACGATATTTTGCAACTAAGTCCATAAAAATGAATTATAATAATAACCTATGTAAGCCATGTTGGTAGGTTTACACTCGTCGAAAGACTACTACACAGTTTGCTTTATAAACCAGTTTATTTTCAGATATAACTTGTCCACATAGTTGCTTAGTGGTTTTAAACTCACCTTAATCCTAATGAAGTATGTAGTACTCATGAACGACCCATCGCAAGTCGCGAGGCGTCCGTCGCTAGCTACAAAGATATTTACGGAGTCGCAACACTCGCAACGCTGCAGGTTTTATGTGGAAATGCGCATTTACTTGTACGAGTATACTGTACGACCTCACAGCGCCGAGCAGATAATGATTCACCTGTTAAGTCCTCTAAGCGTATTTAGTTTATTGCGGAAATTAAGGATTTGTACACGAACGCTCGTATTTTAAATTATCCCAAGTAACTACATAAAATAAGAGGATTATTCAAATTACAATTCAAATCATGCCTGTTTACGTTTAGATAATGAAAGCCATACATTTATATTGCAATACTACTTCTATAGTGAATTTAATTTAAGTAGGCATTTAATTAAATTTAGAAATAATAGTATAAAATAAAATTATATATAATACATATTGTAATTGTAACTTTTTTTTCTGACTGTCTTTACGTGTCGCTAATCTCGATAGGATAATTCAGGAATATCTTGTTCATGCATATATTTAACATGAACTTTGTCAAATAATTCGGTATAAATATCGGTTCGAAATTATCTCTATATAAATAAAAATTTCGTGTCACGTTGTTTGTCTGCGATGAACTCTTAAATTACTGAACCGATTTTTAAAATTCTTTCACATATAGAAAGCTATATTATCAGCTAGCAACATAGGCTATATTTTATAACGTTACGCGGACAAAGTTGCGTGCAACAGCTAGTAATATATAAAAATCTCCTGTCACGATGTTCGGAATAAGCTCCGAAACTACCGAACCGATTTTTATCAAATTTCGTAACTATCTGTATTTTCGTAACTGTTTCGTATTTTCGTGGGTAAGTATATTTAAATCTTCAAATTAAAATAATTATTGTTCTCCATTTCGTCGTCTAAGTATTATTAAAATCACTGGTAATAACAGTTAAAAATTTAAAGGTTAGTCTGCAGTCAGCCTTAATCCTAAATTGGCGACCTGATGTGTCCATTTCATCGTCACTGCTCTCCTAATGCTGTTGTAAAGTTTAATGTATAGTGAATCTACGCTCACGGATTCATTGACCAATCCACTTCAATGTAATCCGCAGCTTGCAGTTTAGGATTTCACTAACCTGTTTTTCTTATTTTTCTTTTAACTTATCAATTTTTGTAGTGGCAAAAATCAGATGGGCGATAGTCTGATTAGGAAAAAAAACAATTGGCTTGTACAGCCACAAGGCTTACGAAAATCAATAAATTTCAATCCCTACTAAGTATCCCCTGGTAGGGATATAATTTGCAGCTACTTTTTAGATTAAGCTCTATAAAATAATTTTTTTTCTAAGGAAAGTAGTTTTAAGTTTCATGAATAGCACCAAATAAGTTTTGTTAAAAATCATTGTATAAAATAAATAATTTTGAACAATTAATGTTCACTTATCACAAAAGACTACAATTTTGAACAACTCATTACAAGTAAGTAAAGAAAAATGTTGTGTAGTAAATTGTTTCTATAGAAATTTGTCCCTTTGACAAAGCATTTATAATTAGAGCGAATTCCAGACGTTTGTTGAGGGTTGAAGAAAGAAAGAGAAATGTTGACTTCTAATTAACGCTGGTTGTCAGAAAATATGATTGACTGTGTAACAAAACAATTACTGTACAGTCAAGTGTAAAAATATGTATCTAGCTATCTACTCGTATCTAGTAAACCATTACAATAACATATATGTACTATAATAAATAATAAATATGTAATCCAAAATTTTATTATATTAATTACCACACGAGCAATGATATTTCCACATAAACAATTAGTTGTTGCACGTGACTTCGCCTGCGTAACTCTATAAAATATAGCCTATGTTACTTGCTAATAACGTACCTTTCTACAGGCGAAGAATTTTGAGTTGATTCATTACAAATATAATCTTCTCTCTTTATAATATTAATATAAATAAGTTTTGAATAGCAAAGTTTTGAACAAAACAGTTCATTTTTTAGTAATATCTGCATAACAGAAAAATTCATAAAAGTGACATTCATGTTTATGTAAACATTTACAATAAAGATAAGTGATAGTACCTCACTTTTTGGGAGCAACGTTCCAAAATTGACGAACTTTAGAGAATTTCGGCTATATTGTTGGGAGGCGCTCGAAACAGCTACCTTTAATGAATTTATCTTGTCAGGGGGAACATTAACCAACTTTAGGAACAAATTACGAGCGTAAAGTTGTCTCACACCTTCGACGTGCTGTAATTACTGGCAGTTGGCGAAATGTGCCGAAATGTTGCCCGTCGCGGCGTTCACGCTATTTTATTACAGAACATAGAACATATCGCAATTCCGTTCTGGCGCGAACGAGCGGAGATAACCGCTTTATTACTTGACGAGTTGCCAGACATCGTATTTGAATTTTCGCGAATCAATAAATAATATGACGTCTGCTATATGTTGAACGGGAAAATACTTCCTCAGTAAATATCGTCAGAAAAACATCAACGCTTCGCCGTCGATGAGCAAAAGCTTTCATAGAAACATTCCCTAGAAACTCGCGTTTGTTAAATGCCGTTTTATTACCACTCAGATGCCATAAAGTCCTTGCGACAAGTACTTTTACAGTTTTGTAAAATAAAACCGAAATAATTTAGTGCGTCATTTTCTTTCCACGGTCTTATCTAAGAAATCTACAGAAGCCATACTGTTACATTGTCAATTGTGTTTTATGTATTTCTAAAGCAATAAAGTTATATACTACTAGCTTTTTCCCACGCTTCTTCTTAGTTGTTAGTTGTTAGAACATTTATTCAATCTTTATTGCTCATTATATTTTTGTCGTCATTGAATTTTTCACTACTATTTATAGATGATCCACTACTTTTTTTTCTGAATGAAAGATATGTAGGTATTTTTCTGTATTCTTGGCAACGTGTATGCAAAATTTTGAGATGATCAGTTGAGTAGTTAAGGCGTGAAAGCGTACCGCACTAAGCGCACTTTCGCATTTATAATTTTAGTTAGGATTTCAAGCTACTATTTTGTGCGAGTAATATATGACAATCGTTTAAACTTTATTATATAGTTTCAAATACAGATATAAAAAATAATGATATATAAGACAATGACGCAAAGCAGGGTGTTGGTTAACATGATGGTAAGTGGTTGTCGTCGGGTATTAACATCAGAAACGCCATTGCCTGTTAGTAGCATAAAGAATTCAGGCAATGTTTTGTTTCACGGTGGTCTTCTGTAATGGACAATTTTCTGTAATGTCGCTAGACTGGCTGCCTTCTGTTACTACAAAATAATAGTACTAAGTAATAGTGACAGTGGGTGCTTATTGCCGTTTTGAGCATGTTTGAGTTTGAGATTAGAGATAGAGGAAGAAAGGAGGAGTGAAGTTGTATAAGTGAGATTAGCCGTCGGCAAGTGGCTGGGCTACCAGGCTCGCAGCGGTTGGTAGGAGTGTCACCGAGGCGGTGTGTGAAACGGAGCATGTAGGTTAAGAGCCCTCAGCGCTTTGTTAGCGCGCTCTAATCACTGCCGGTCCTCAACGGCGCGCCACCCGACTCGAGGGCTCGTAGTGCACTAGCGTTTTGTGCTCTTCCTAGTCTTGTATCTCATTTTTATGTGAGCCTAGTATGTTTAACTCGCTTGTCTTAACTTATACAATTAATCAATAAATTGGTTAATTGAATCGTAAGTGGTTGTCGTCGGGTATTAACACCAGCAACGTAATTAATGTTGTAAGTGTCTGCTTCAGTAGGATAAAGGTTTCGGTGGGGATAATTCGAAAAATGGGCTCTTCCAGAACAAAGCAGCAATGACGGACGGAGGTCTTTTGTAACATAACAGACAGACAGACATACTATCACATTTATAATACTCAAAAAGTATGGTTAAGCTAGCCTTTTAAGTTATTAAGCTATGATGTATACAAACTATATTACTGTAAAGTTTCATTAAAATCCTATCAGTAGTTTTTGAGTGATAGAGTAACGAATACACAATATTAGTAAGAGGCAAGAGGTTTGCATCCTCAGCTTATTACATGGCTTGTAACGCCATCTACTCACTAATATTTCCAATAAATTCCAAAAAGGGGTTCAACATTTATTTGGCCGAGCCCCAGCCACTACTGGCCACAATCCAAGGTGGGTTTTTAATTTCACAAAATCCGGGTCGAGCAATATTTTTTGAAATAAACAGGGACGTAATCCACAACCAGCTTAGATTTGCTAAGAAAAACGTGAGTAATCATAATATAAATTAAAACGTAAGACGCAAAGGAATAGAGTTTAAAATTGTACGACTTTTGAATGCCTCTATAGTAAAATGGTTTCGGATTTGAAGAATAAGCTAGCACATCCATTATTGTTTTGGCGAAATTTATAGGTTTGGTGTTGTCCGTGCTTTGAATTCGTAATTGGATTTCATGAGAGCTGTTGTTCGGAGTTCCGTAATCTTTTTATGGTATCAAAGATGTCCGCAAAAGTTTTCGTCAGCATTCTGTTTTTTGAAGGACTGAGCGTGACATTTGAATGTACTCAATATAAACCTTCCCCACGTTTTAATTATGGGGTTTAATCGAGTTAAAATTAGTCCGAAGACAATTTCTACTGGTGGCAGGGCACCCCCTTATAGAAGACAACCGTGAAATAACAACATGTGTGCTTTTGTGTTTCGGTGAGAGAGTAGGGAATGCTAGAGCCCATTGACTTAACCCTTAATCTTACTATGGCCGGCAGCGCATTTGCAGCACTTGTGTCGTTGCTTGTATTATAGGCCACGGTAGCTACCTAACATAAAGTGGATTGATCTTAACATATGTCTGTTGATCTTAACATAAAAAAAAAAATTCCGTGCTTGGAAACGTTGAAGTTATTTCGGGTTGAATTCAACAAGACGTCTGTAATGAAGTTCGGTTTCTTGTCCTGGACACGACGAGTGGTGGTATGGAGCTCGGGAATGGGGTGAGGTAGTGAGAAAACGGCAAAACTCATTTCCGGTCTGCCGACGGAAGCACAGCCGGCCAATAAGTGAGGAAAAATTGTATTCAGAACTCGCGGCTCTTTAAATCATAATTTTATACTTCCCCCCTTTTTATTATTGTTTGCTATTATTACGCCAAAGTGGCAACTTGATGGTTTCTTTTCTGTAAATGTGCGCTATTTACATTTTTACCTCCAATTTCTTTGTGAAAAATGGAAGTACGATTCTTTGATACTTTTTCTTTACAGTGTTCTGATAGCATCCGTTGTTAAAGTTTATTGTTAAATTTTATATAAGTATTCATTGCGAAAATGTGATACTTCACTATCATATTTTCATCATAAATATATTATTGTGATTATCATGTCTGTCAACAAAGATAGGTACGATAATGATGCTCATAAAGTGTACCTACTCGTATTACTAATATAATATCTGATATTTTTTTACCATTTACTTATAAAGTTTTATTTGTAACATATTTCTAATGAATTATTTGATCCAAATGACAAGACACAGGCGACGGTAGCCATCTACCATCAAGTGGATTCCCATTTCATTTTCATAATATTGCTACTTGACAAAAACTTCTTAATATTCCTAAGTAAGGAAATATAATGAATGGGGTTTTTCTAATATCAAAATTAATTATTAGACAAAACTTCGTTACTTATATTCTCTTGTTAAAGGATTCTTTGCATTCATAGGTACTAAACGAAATTGCCTCTACGCGTTCTATAACCTAGTTCGCTACGAATAATTTTGGGACCTACTTCCCATTATTGCTCGTTGTTCCGAATATGTTTACACGGACGTGGACAGTGGGGAGAAAAAAACACAAGAACTAGGCCATCATTGGAACACTAACGTCAGAAACGTTCTACACTGTTGCCAAGTACACTGGAGGTTTGCCAGGAGTTCTGACCTGAATGGAGACCGTACAACCACGCCAACTCCAACCGATATACATCTACTGTCGAATCGCTTTGGGACCCTCTTCCATTGCATTACGTGCAGAATAATAAATATGGAAATTCAAGAAGTTTTAGCCATTTCAGTTTGCTTTATGTGCTATCATGCAATTTCAAATCAAACACTGCGTGTCTAAAACAGCTACCCAACTACTAATTTATACGATTATATATTCAGTACCTTTACCATTTTACAATGACTGCACTCGCTAGCGAGAGCGTAAAACATTTATATGAAAAACTGTCAACTGTCAATGTCAAATTGACAATATTCCATATAAATATACGCTCTCGCTAGCGAGTGCGGTCATTATAACTCATGGTAAAGGTACTGTTCTTAATTTAACTGGAGTTTATTTTAACCGGAATTTTTAATAGCTGCCTAACCTTTCTGACGTGTATGCAAAATTTCATGATAGGAATAAACAAACATACAAAATTCGCCCTCACTCATTATTGTATAAGGCATACTGCATTTCGCAGTTACAAACTGGGCAGCCTGTTATGGCAGTAACCACCCTTTTACATAATATTATGTGTTCAATAACCGCTATGGGCAAAGGTAGTCGCCTACAATCAAGTGGGCCACCGACTTGCTTGCCACCATTTCACATAAAAAATAATATTATTAATAACTAAATTACTTTTCATAAAATGTGTGACATAAACAGGATAAAAAATGTTATTGTGATATTGTAATATTTATATTAATAAATTGTTATATTTTTATAGCGCGGAAATACCGTGTTTTATTGTAATATTGTTGAAAACATAAATACATTTTTAACGACTCTTTCATCTTTATGTTCAAAGTATTAGTTACTCGTACTATGGCTGCGGTATCTGCACGTTTTGTGCTGAGCACTGAAGTTGTAGGGACTCATTAACACGCGATATTCGTCGTATAATACGCACGTGGGTGGTAGTTAAACCTAGACGCAGAGACACGTGAATAATTTGTTACATAATCACGACACAAGAAAATAATGAAGGACATATTAAGGGCACTCTGTATGGGCCTGTGAAGTGAGTAATAGGTATTTGTGATAATCTGTGGTTTCAACTTACTTGTAATCAATAACCAAAGACAGAATTCCACGCAAGATATTCGCAGTACTTATTACACTCGCGAAAATAATAAAACATACGCCAGAAATTCCAATATTTGAGAATTTTTTTATATATTATGTAGTAATGAATACATATTTTACATAAATATTGGGATTACATACATATTGGGATAGTAGGTAAATCACAAAAAAAAAAAATGAATTCGTATACGCCATTTCTGATATATAACAGATACAAAAGCAATGCTACTCAAATAATTATGATTCGGAATCAGATTCATTTAAATATTATTAAAATGGATTTAATTTTGATTTTGTATATTTACTTATGTACTTAATTTATTTTGAGTATTTATTTATTATAATAAGTATTTGAATTTATTATAATTCAGCTAATAAGTTAATGCAACTTTTATTGATTCCGAGGCGATACGAAGTTCGCCGGGTCAGCTAGTTGAATATAAAATTACAAATTTTTAAAAATGTTAACGACAAATATTAATACAAAATCAATAAAAGCTAATCTTGTTTACAAAGGCATGCTTTCTCTGATAATCCCCCCAAGGATCAAGAGTTTCATCAAGTTTTTAATTAAGTAGGTCAAGTCTTAAGACGACACGAACAGACCGCCTCTTATCTTACGCACTTAACTGGGAATATCATTATCCTTAATAGCCGTGGGAGGTGGCACTTGTTAAAAAATTAATGAGCTGGCAAAAAGTCGTTGAATAGAAGAAAAGACAGCCCTTTGGTGGAGACTTAAGCATGAATATGTAATACTCGGAAAACTTTAAGTAGTCTCTCGCCGCAGCTCTTTGAAAACTATTGTGGAAGTTATTTATTTTTTTATTTGCTAAATGACGAAAGACAGAAAAAAACTTAAAAAGAAAACTATCTTTTATAGCCATATTTTTTTTATGATAAGGTCGACAGAAAGGCTGACGGTCTACTTGACGGTAGGTTGCTACCGTCGCCTATAACACACAGGTGCTGCAAGTGTGCTGCCAACCATAGATGAATTAAGGATAAGGAAGTGATGGGGTAATGGGCTCTGGCATTATTCACTCACCGTGAAATGTGAAACATAGATTTATTTTAGAAAAGATTTGTATTTTTGTTTCTAATGAAGAAACTCCAAAAACTACTTAACCGATTTTATAAATTCTTTCACCTACAGAAAGCTACATCAAGTAACAAAGGCTATATTCTATAAAGTTATGCGGACGAAGTCGCGTACAACAGCTAGTAAATTTTATATTAAAAGAAGAAGAATATAATTTTAAAGACAATACAAGAAAGATTAAACTCTCCCTTATACTTTTACATTCTTTTCGCATTAGACTCGAACGTGTCTCATAAAAATATAAATCGGTAAAATATCTTGTGTTAAAAATGTATTATTAAAATAGAATTCCCAATGTCGAAAGAAATTGTACTGTCTTGAATGTATTGTCTTGAAAAATTGTCGTCTGATCTAAGCTGAGCGTGACTTTTCTTTTCCCGCATTTCACAGTCGATGGAATATCATTTCAGTCTGCTTTTTGTAAAAAAGAAACCACTTCAGTGGAGGAATCACAATACAACCCACGCCAATCGCGACTTTGTAGCGTCATTTTATTTAGTCGTTGTCTAGAAGTACAATGCTTCTGCAAAACTACAGTGAAAGTTTTATCAATAAGAAGAAAACATTTTCTTCTTTCATTCCCTCAACATTATTTTGTTGTTTTTAATATTTTAAACATTATTTTGGTCACAAACACTAATAAAAATTAAAATAAAAAGGACTCGGATATGTAATCACACACAATGTTACAAATTGACTAATGAATGTTTTTGTTTACAGGTATGTTCGCCCGTTATAAATAACTATCGCAAACCATGGTCAGTTTTTAGTTTTAAGTTTTTTAAAAGAATAATCTACATGTTTATCTAATCTAAATTTCATAATTATTATCCCACAGGAGAGCAATACGTAATGAATTTATGCAATGCAATATATATATACCTATATACACCTATATTTTCTGTGCTAATTCAGGAATGGTGCCTAAACTTAAAGGGCTAAAATTACCTATTGACACTAGCTGCCACATCTAACAAGGATGCAATAATCCTGAAAGAATGGAGAACAATGGACCGTCCATTCAATAGAATAGGTTTCTAACGTAATGGAGTAATTATACGAGTACTTACATCTGCATCTCAATATTTGTTCTTATATGAAAATTTAGCTTCCGTATGTTTGTGTTTACAAAACTGAAAAACTAGCCGATAAATTAACTTGTAATCTTTACACACAATTGCATTTTAATCGAAGTGTGTTTTTATATACTATTTATTTCGAAATCACAACGGAAATGAAAAAAAAAAAAAAAACGAGCCACAGAGAATCGTTTCCATTTTCAGCTAGTTCTTATTATCTAAACTAATATTATAAAGAGAAAAGTATTTTTGTTAATAATAAATAAAATCAAAAACTACTGGACAGATTTAAAAAAAAAAAATCACCTATATAAAGCTATATCAGCGAGTAAAGTAACATGGGCTATATTTTATAAAGTTACACGGACGAAGTCGCGTCCAAGAGTTAGTAAGTTCAATAGAAATAGTTTTGTATAGATGAAAAAAAAAAATTAATTGGGTACGTTTTGAAGTAGTGAATATATTTTATGTCGTATCCACCATTCATGCATTGAAATATAGGTGACTTGATATTCTCCTACAGGAATTTTCTCCAGAATTCCTTTCGAAATCCGGGAGCTAGGCGATCGTTGAATTATTAATTCGATATACCCTGTAGGGATCGTGAGTGCGAGTTGGGTTTTTAAATTATTTCTAATTATACCACCGACGGGACGCCATCTTGTTGAATATTCATTCGGTGAATATCCCGCCGCATTATTTTTCTGGAGTATATTCGGTAACCTAATTCTGAGTAATGAGCCTTGTGGGATAGCGCCGACAAAGCTCCGCAAATTAAGCTAAGAAATATGTTTTTTTTTGGGTAATTGTTAACGAAACTTAAAAGGTAATTGACGCGAAATCCTTATAAATAGGTTTTTTTTGTAATTCCCTTGAAAAAAAAAAGTGCTACCGATGTAACGCTATTCATAACGTGTGCAGTAACGCTATTCATTTTAGAGATCTCATTTCAGATCTCATACCTCAACGGTGACGTGTTTTTGTCTCTCTTTTTCTCTATAAAATTACTCTTTTTCTCTATAAAATATAAGAACGCAGTATATTTCAATACTGATAAAACTTTGGGCTAAATTTTCCTAAAAAAAAAAAAACTGTATTAAAACCACACTGAAACCAACTTGGCATTGCGCGTGTGCTTATTATTATGTCATTAGAGCGAGGAGGTGCCTTTGAAATTTTATTCTCTCTAAGTATATGGATGATTTCCAAGGTTTTATAATTGAAAAATTTTCTCAAGACCACAATTATATCATCCTATCGATGATATAACTCTGCAAGGTTATGGAGAGAGTACTGAATAGTAAGCTGCTGACATATCTTGAAGCAAATCCATCTCTAATAAAAAAAAATCGGGCACCTGTATTTTTTTTAATTATATAACCTGGTGTTCGCGACTTAGTTATATAACCGGCGATAGATTGCTCAATAAACATTAAAAAAGTTTATTTTTCTAAGGCGTTACTAAATTATTTTTATCTTTATCTGTACCCCTTTTATAATGATCGGTCAAAAGTGTAACGTAGCGTTACTTATTTTATTTATTTTATTAGTTATATTACCTTATTTGTTTATTTATTTATTTAAGTATTTAAAAACTTATTATTTTTTTTTAAATATATAGAATTGCATTTGACGTTCAATATTCAAAATTTTCAGTCAGAGAGCGTTTTTTGTTTCTCTGTCGCTCGCAGAGAGCGGTTTAGTTTTGTGCTGATAATAGCCTGTATTTGCCAGTTCATTTTCTTTTAAAATTTTAATTATTCAGTTTAAAATATTTATGTAAAAAACCCCGGTTTATAAATGGGTACGTATTTCATCTTATTTCTGATGATAGATTGTTGATTAATGTTTTTTTATTATAATTTGTGTTTTAGTTCATTTTAAATTTATTGTTAATTTACTCATTTAATTCTATTATCTTTTGCAGTTTTTTTAATCCTTATGCAATTGTATTTTTTTTATTTTACTCTTGTTTATTTTTGCCTGACCATTTATTGTATAAATTATTAACATTTAGATATCTTATATCTAAATTTTAGATTCCCACGGTCAGGCACACATATTTTTTCTTTTAGATTTGTGTTTAATTATTTCTTTTTCATTTCAGGGTTTTTTTTTGTTATGGTTTTTTGTTTTGGTTTTTTATCATTCATGGATTTAATTAGAGATATATAATTAATATATAATGAATCCTGGGTTTTATCCGCATTTTACATTCTGATGAGCCTTCTTCATTTTTCTTTGGTGACACTGATGAGCAGCGTGTTTTTATTTTGCCGAGAAGGAAAACTATATTATTACATCCAGCCATTTATTCACATCCAGCTAAGTTTTTAATTTTTATTAGCCGGATTTATTGAATCAAATTTTAAATTTCACATATATATATATATATATATATATATATATATATATATATATAATAACGTACGGGCTTAAGGACCACCCCCTGTGTATTTTTTTTGTTTTGTTTAAATATATTTTAAGTGCTAACATATGATTTTTTTCATTTTTTAGTTAGCTGGCGCCCAATTTTTTTAGTTTTTTTTATTTTAATTTCATAGCCGAAAACGTTATCTTAGTTCAATTATTTTCAACGTTTCATTGGCGCCCAACGTTTCATTGGCGCCCAACGTTTCATTGGCGCCCAACTTGTTTTTTTTTTACAGATAACATATATTGTTGTTACTGTAAAGTACGTGAAATTATATATATATATTATCTTATTTATTTTTCAATATTTGATTCACTAATTCTGTTGATTTAATTTTTTGTAAGTTATTAATTTCTTCAATTTCCTGTTTTTGTTGCAGAATGACATTTTAATTAATTTGTTATTTCAGAATGATTATTTCTTAATTTTCATTTTTTTCATGTTAATTTATTTTAATTATTTTAATAAATTATTAATATTTAAGATGTCATTCGCTATTTTGTTGTAACAGGCAAATAGGTTATTGATTTAATTTGTCACTATCGTCACAAATAAGATGTTGTTTTTAAAAAAAAAAGGAATTAGTATTTTCATCTAATTTTATTTTTTTAATTTTTTTTTTATTTTTTCATATATATTCTTTTTATATTTAAATTTTATTTATATTTTATATATTTTAAATTTATTTTAAATTTTTATTATTTTTTTTATTTTTTATATATATATTTTTTTTTTAAATATATATTTTAAATTTTAAATATATAAACATATATTTTAAATAATATATTTCATATATTCATTTCAAATATTTTCATCTAGGCTCCAGACCTTTCCAGATGATTTGTATAATAATTATTTAGGTATTATAATACATAATATTATAATTCTTGATTATGTACATATTTACTTAATATTATTAATTCCTTAGTTATTCATTTATTTAGTTATTATTTAATTATTTAACTAATTAGTTTTTATTATACCAACAGAGCGGATTACAACTCTTTAAACAAGCCCTAAAGTTCATAAACAGAGCGGATTACAACTCTTTAAACAAGCCCTAAAGTTCATAAACAGAGCGGATTACAACTCTTTAAACAAGCCCTAAAGTTCATAAGCAGAGCGGATTACAACTCTTTAAACAAGCCTTAAAGTTCATAAGCAGGGCGGATTATTAAATAAAATAATTTAAGCCTTGAAGTTATCGTCTAGTTATTTGTCTGGGCGTTTGTTATTATTAACAATGTAGTTCCATTTTGTTTTTAAGGAATCTATTTTGTTTAAGTATTCTTTGGTTGAATGCTTAGTTGTCTGGGCGTTTTGTTCGCTTGGTGTTAATTGTTTCCTCTAGTTAGGATTCAGTTATGTTAATAATTAATTATTTTTTTAATTTATTTATTTTTTCTTTTTCTTTTTATACTCTTCCTCATTTATTCCTTAAACACTTCTGCTTTAAGGTCAGCAGTTTTATACTACTGCCCTATCTTATGCAAGTTACTTCTTCAAGAAAATATCTTGAATTAGTTTTTTTGAAAGGAAACATTTGAGTACCACAACACAGTTTTAATAACTAGTGCTGCAATTCTCACTGTTAATAGTATGGAAGGTTTTATTTTTTGAACGTAGGATGAAAGTGGTAGCATTTGTGTATGGGCACTAAGAATTTTTTTTTTTTATCCTATTAACGGAAAAAAAAAAATTCTTCTGTAGGAAGAGGGGATATGTAACGTAGCGTTACTTATTTTATTTATTTTATTAGTTATATTACCTTATTTGTTTATTTATTTATTTAAGTATTTAAAAACTTATTATTTTTTTTTAAATATATAGAATTGCATTTGACGTTCAATATTCAAAATTTTCAGTCAGAGAGCGTTTTTTGTTTCTCTGTCGCTCGCAGAGAGCGGTTTAGTTTTGTGCTGATAATAGCCTGTATTTGCCAGTTCATTTTCTTTTAAAATTTTAATTATTCAGTTTAAAATATTTATGTAAAAAACCCCGGTTTATAAATGGGTACGTATTTCATCTTATTTCTGATGATAGATTGTTGATTAATGTTTTTTTATTATAATTTGTGTTTTAGTTCATTTTAAATTTGTTGTTAATTTACTCATTTAATTCTATTATCTTTTGCAGTTTTTTTAATCCTTATGCAATTGTATTTTTTTTATTTTACTCTTGTTTATTTTTGCCTGACCATTTATTGAATAAATTATTAACATTTAGGGATCTTATATCTAAATTTTAGATTCCCACGGTCAGGCACACATATTTTTTCTTTTAGATTTGTGTTTAATTATTTCTTTTTCATTTCAGGGTTTTTTTTGTTATGGTTTTTTGTTTTGGTTTTTTATCATTCATGGATTTAATTAGAGATATATAATTAATATATAATGAATCCTGGGTTTTATCCGCATTTTACATTCTGATGAGCCTTCTTCATTTTTCTTTGGTGACACTGATGAGCAGCGTGTTTTTATTTTGCCGAGAAGGAAAACTATATTATTACATCCAGCCATTTATTCACATCCAGCTAAGTTTTTAATTTTTATTAGCCGGATTTATTGAATCAAATTTTAAATTTCACATATATATATATAATAACGTACGGGCTTAAGGACCACCCCCTGTGTATTTTTTTTGTTTTGTTTAAATATATTTTAAGTGCTAACATATGATTTTTTTCATTTTTTAGTTAGCTGGCGCCCAATTTTTTTAGTTTTTTTTATTTTAATTTCATAGCCGAAAACGTTATCTTAGTTCAATTATTTTCAACGTTTCATTGGCGCCCAACGTTTCAAAAGTTAAGAAGTGATGCAGAATTAACAAACATACTTTTTCGCGTTTACAATATTAGTTAAGATTGCAAAATTAGCTCTAATTCTTTATAAAACCAAAAATAATAATTTATTGTACTGCGGGTATTGCTTAATTAACTAATTAATTTTAATTGAGAGTTTTTCCTTTGTAAGGATCATGTTGATTCTGATGACAGTAGCTTGAATAACTAATTAATTTAAATTTACAAAGTTACCTAAATTTTTTACCATGATTGCTTTTAATTAACCAATGTTTCAGCTCATGTTCGAATATTTATGTCTCCAAGGTGCAATCACTTTTAAGAGCAAACATAAGTAAATAACATGATGGAGGGTGTGAAAAATGATTTCATATCCGTATACCTGTTTCAACGGGCGGGCACATCTCAAACCGGATATTGCTTGACTGATGAGTTCAGGGTATAAATTATTCCTAACGTTGACATTTCAGGGTTTTTTTTATCCACCTTCCCGGTTTTATATAACTACACATATGACGAATTCAATTTATATAACTACACAACAATGTAACGGAACCACCTAAATATCTGTTATATAGACAAATTGAACAAATAAATATCCCTTTTCTAATATAAATGGGAATGTTAGTTGGTTAATTTGTTACGCTCTCACGTCTACGTGCGTACAAATTAATAATATGTTATATAACTTTGTTTTATAACATGTCTACATTACTTAACATTGTTATATAACATGTATACAATTGTCTCGGTCTCATCATGAGTACACGTGATAACGTTACTCACTCTCAAATTCTTATTAACTTTGTTTTAAACACATCGTCCACACGTGTAAAACTTGCTACATAACTATGTTTTAAACACATTGAAATAATATATCTTTGCAAGCATCGCTGTGTAAACATATTTTGTTATATAATATGAACTGCACTAAACTCTGTCTTTATTATGTAGATGGATGGATAAAAGAAATGAATTATCTCTACTAATATAAATGCGAATGCGAGTTGTTTGTTTATTAAGCTTTCACGCCTTAAGTACTCAACCCAAACTCAACCGATCAATTTGAAGATTTTCTTACACATTGTCAGGAGTAAAGAAAATATTACAAGCTACAATTTATTATTACATTGTATTATTTATTGCAATTTATTACAAGGTATTATAAGTTCGGAATTAAGTATTGTGCCACTTACGGAAACTTAAAATACAGATTCACTTTCGTTTCAATATATTTTCATGCAAACATCTTTAAAACGTTTATTGGGTATGTCATTAAAAGAACCCGGCATTTATATTGAAGCACTTTTAAAAGTATTTCTCACCACTGAACCGTCGTAAAGTCTGCTTTTAATCAAATTAAGAGTGTTTGCCTTTTGTGATCTCTCATATTATGCAACAGGCTCCGGAATTACGTTGATAAATGCCCGGCCGCCCGGTTGCCCGGTTACCCGGACGACCGGTTACCCGGGTGAACGCCCTGCTTAGTATTCGTCCACTACGTTTCATCAAACCGCATTACCCCTTTTCCCAGATAACCCTACCTTATGCCTGGATTATTAATCACATAGCTCTCGGTCTAGGTTAAGTAATCATGTTTTATTAGTCGGTGACGCTTCAAAAGAGTTATTTTGTCAGGTATTGACATTATTTCCCTGTATCTAACAAATTTAGTTGCTTTTACAAACGTGTGTGCAAAATTTCATAATGATCGGTTATGTAGTTAAGGCGTGAAAAGTTAACAGGTAGATAGTTACATTCATATTTATAATGTTAGTATGGATTGTATTTTTACACTTTGTTTGTTTTAATACCTATTAAAAAAAACAAGTACTTTAAAGTTATGAATAAATAATTATTTATTCCTAGCTTTAAAGTGCTTTAAGTAACTCTTATTTTTTGGTAAAGTGTTCATACTCGTTCATACGCAGTTCGTAGTTCATACTCGTATGAGGTAGGAGATTTAAACGGAAAATATATGACGAACATTTTTTTAATTTAATGCCAAATTAGATATTCCTTTTGAAGAAATTGTAAGAGTATATATTAGGAGAATTGTTCTTCGTTTCAATCCGAATTTTCTGCTTAATTAAATAGCACAGAAGTTTTGGCATTGTGTCAATATTGCTTTTGACCCACAATTGATCAAAAGTACCATTGACCGATCTATACAATTTAAACGATCTTCTTATATTATCGAAGTTGTCTACAATCTTCATCTCAGTCTCAATATATTTGATTGAAGTAATGAAATATAGATATTTTTTATGGCTTGACGGTCCACTTGATAATAGGTAGCTACCGTCGCCAAACAACGCTACAAGTGCTGCAAGTGTGCTGCCGACTATAGTGGTAAAGGGTCGGTATGGGGAGGAAATAGGCTTTGGCATCCCTTACTTACTCACCGAAATACAACAGCATACATGCTGTTATTTCACGGTGGTCTTCTGTAAGGGGGTGGTTACTGCCGCCAGGCCAGACGGGATGCACAAATGACTGCGAAACGCAATGTGCCCCGACACCACTTTTCAGATCCAGACTAGAGTCAACTTTGAAAAGATTTCCAAAGTTGACCCTGTCTGAAAACGAATCCGGGACCTTTGGAACAGAGCGTTAAGGCAAGCACCCTGACCACTCATCCAAACGGGTTCGTCTTCAATTGTTTTAATAACTTGAATATTAATTTATTCATATTTATATGTAAATCTCATAATTGGTATCGTTCTATCCGCAATAAAATTATTCAAGGACTTATCCACAAATAGTTACACAAAGCTGTAGAAGATGAGATGAGTTTATTCTCTTACTGTTCTCGATAAAGGGCACACGCGCGCCGATGACGTGTCTAGAATACTGATTTCACGGTGAAATAGATGGAAGGGTAAGGGTGCGGGAGGATGGGAGGTAATATACGACGTAAAATCCACGAATGGATATTCAAATCATTTATATGGCCGTCTTTATCATGAATGTTTTATCAGTCTTCTATTCACGATTCGTAAAAAACTTTCGGACTATGATGTAGTGTTATTACCACTATCGATCATGTTAAACTGGTTTTAGGTATGTCAGAAAATATTTAGAACCTTATTACTAATATGATAAATGTGAAAATAAGTCTTTTTGTCAGCCCATTTTATATTTTAGTGCTAAACAACTTCATATAATGAAAAGAGAGACGAAATGATTGTTGTAAATATTTTCTAATGTCAACTAGTGTCATCAATCCTAACTAATATTATAAATTATGTGCAAGTGAGTTTGTTTGATTGTTTCGGGTTAACAACAAATTGGATACAACAAATTCAGGGATACAACTACAAATTGCATAGCGGACAATAGCTAGTCTATAAGAAAAAAATATAGATAAAAGATATTGGATAAAAAAATTGATTTCGCGGCTAAAACTCAAACAGACCGGATTGAGTTTTGGTTGAGTTTCAACTGCGAATATTTCTTCGCAAACACTTTATTACATGCTTTATGTCTAACTTTTGTTATATACAAGCTATTATTAAGTTTTGATATCATGTATTGTATCAGATATAGAACCAACACAAGTCATAACTTCGTACCTAATGCATAACAAGATTCGCATACAGACTGAATCAAGCAACGTTGCATATGCAATGCAATTTATGCGTTGACGAATAAGTTTTTAAGTTCTAAACTTTTACAAAGATGACGACGCTTTTTAAGTACGTTGTACTATTATAAACGTAGGCACCTAGCTTCATGGTTTCAAGATAAATCTCAAAAATTGTGATTCACATTTCAATTTGCAAAACAACACAATACAACATACTCGTTGAGTATAGGGCTACTTTGTATAGGCTATTACGATTACACCTTTATGATCTTCTCCGTGAAAAATACATTTACATGTCAATTTCTATAATAAAACATATAGGTATGTAATTACATATTATACAAACATCCATTTTCACACACCCAGAAAAAACAGTTCAAAGTGCACTTCTTTTAAAGAAAACATTTAAAATTAGCTGTAAAAGGGAACATAACATACGGTGTCCACACAACCGCTAGAGGTGACACTAGCAAAAAGGATTAGCAAAATAAAAAGTAGCGACTATTACTGTCACCAGTGCGTTTGTATGTTGCGATTTTGCTGGTAAATAAGAGGGAACGTGCAGTGTAATGCAAAATAATCCACTCGGAGCCATTAAAATAGCAACACATTTTCACGTAGTTTTCTCTACGAACGACAAACGAACGACGAACTCTACGAGTGAGTACGGTTGTAAATAGTCAGAAATTGTTAGCATTTCCTGAATATCTAATTTCTACATGATAAAGAATATGATCGTATTTTGTTAAGGTCTCTGCAAATTGTGTGAGACACACTAAGCTTTGTATTCATAAAGTTTACAAATCGTCTGGGGGCAGTAATGTGTGCTATTGTGGTTAACTGTTTGAAACTTTCATTAGTTCAGTCAACGGATCTTTTTTATTGAGCGCCACCACACATGAACTTTCGCCGCCCATATCCATACATAACCAGCCTTTCTCTTGAGTCTCTTTATCGTCCACTAGCTGTTGCACACGACTTTGTCCGCATAACTTTATAAAATATAGCTTAATATGTCACTCGTTGATAATGTACCTTTCTATACGAGTATGTGAAAGAATTTTAAAATCGGTTCAGTAGTTGAGTTTATTCATTACAAAACAAGGTCGCTAGGCAGACGCCACAGAGATTGAAAATACGCAGTAGAAGTTGATAGCATAACACAAGAATCTGTTATTTCACTGTTGTGTTCTGTAATGGGGTGGTTACAGCCGCCAGACTGGCTGCTGAGGCAATGACTTTTCTCTGAAGTCGATATTAATACAATGATAAAAGACTGTCTCTGTTGATTTTTACGCTTTTCACTGTACTGAAAATTTAACAATATTACGAACAGTATCCACTAGACCAATTACTCACCTAAACGAGACTGGAAGCGCTTTAAAAAGAAGAAAAAACATGGCCGACCTTTGCTCTTCGCAGTGTGATATATTTTCCTAGTTAGTGCCTTTGTTGCGACAGTAACTGGGGAAAAATGTACTGGATTCTGTGTAAAAATAGAGAAAGCCGTGGTTGATGGTCTAGAGTGGTTGATGTTGGTACAAAACGGACATTTTTTGTACATTTATTTGTCGTAGCTTACATTATTCCTTTGCGTTCCTATTTGTTCGGGGGTTCCGATCACGTCGTGGTCCTTTGATGAGATACCACTCCAGACAAAACGAAATAAAATATTTACTTTCTACATTTTAAAGTATTGCGTCTTCAATTTTTAGAAATCTATTCTCTAATTCTTAAAATGTAGTAGGGGGTGCCTTTATATGGTTAGTCTTGTCAAGATAACTATATAGTTATACATGAAAATTTATATCATTATCATAAACATCATACGAAGCAGGTCAGTGAACAAAACCTTTATACAGTCCATTAATTTCACACAAGAGCCTCAACCCAGATTTTATTTTTGGTCGGCGCTACCAAATTACATTTAAAAGAAATTGACAGTTTTATCCGGATTTTATGGATTTGTCTACACCAAAATTGAGGCTGATATAGTTTAACTAACGTATAAACGAGGAAGGTTTGTGTATATAATTTGTAAAAGAAGTGACACGTTCGATGCCGGGAGTGTTTCGCTAGTACACATTATAAAATAAATTCGCTGTGCGGCTTTGCCTGTTTCTTCGCTATTTTCTTCTAAACCACCCAACGGATTTTGAAACTGTTTTCTCTAATGAAAACTGCGATAAAGCGACAAACCTGCCTGTGTATATAATTTACAGAAAAATTGCAATCTTGCAAATTCGGGGGCGGGGGTCGCAAGTAAGAATATAAGAAAAACATTTGAGTGGGTATGCGACATATTCAAACGTATTCTTCCTACGGCTTTACATATAAAAGGCGGCAATCATGGGTGACGGTTGAATTCATGTGCTGTTCGGTTTTTCCTTTTATTAATCGATTCCAATTCCCAACCTGCATGAATGTGTTTCTCTGCATCATATATTCTGATTTATTCGCTGCGAGCGGCATCTAAGATGTCTGAACCAAACTATATGTAAATTTTACTAATCTTACATGCAGTTTAGAATTAAATGCAAAGTGTTTCGTGTGAACAGGTATCAAATATGTACTGAGTTGTTTTTATGTTAAGGTTGGCAGACAGGCCGACGCTCCACTTGATGGCAGGTGGTTACCATCGTCTATAACACAAGCAACGCTACAGGCTCAGCAAGTGCTTCACCGACTACAGTAGGGTTAAGGATAAGGGATTGGGAAATGTTAGGAATGGATTGGAAAGTTTAATACAATTCTTTTTGCATGAAGGAGCTAACAATCTAAAGAACTTTAATGCCAACCAATTTAAATAATGCAGAAGTAATGAACTTATCGAGGGCATTTCACATCAAAAGCTTTATTCATTTGCTAATGGATTTTTAAAAATCTAATGTGCATTCTTTTATACTTTTACAGAAGAGAGACGGACCTTTTTAAGTACCTACGAGTACGTACAGTAAATGCACAATATCAATACATATAATAAATTAGTAATTAAATACTTTTTTCCAAATAAATAATTTCTACACGTTTTACTTACCTACAGAGTGTTTTTTAGAATTTTTGTTTTTTTGTCTGAGCGTTTGTGCACGCTAATCTCAAAAACAGTTTAACCGTTTTGAATGCGGCTTTCACTTATTTATTGTGATAACCTTCCCGTAACGTTTAGTGTTTGTTTCATTCAAATTAGTTTACAAACAAAAAAGTTAAGTTCATTGAAATAAAACTGAATACCACGCGTACGAAGTCGCGGGCGCAGTTAGTGTTAAATATTTGTCTTCTTAAGTTCTTACCGATACCTAAATAACATAAATTGTCGAATGTCGGTAAAATAATTTTACTACGACTCGCCCCCGACTTATGCAATACACACACCTTCCTCATTTATAGCTCTTTCCATTACTGAAAAATCTATCAAAATCTGTTAAGTCACTTAGTTTATAATATTATGTATGATTGCGAAGGAATAAATATTATAAGAATATAAGAGACATTTTTTAAATATTATTATGCGACATATTTAAAATAAAAATCGATAAATACTATACGGCAAAATAAAAACAATATACCTACGAGTAATTGATGCTGGCTTGTGGTCAATGTAGTAAAAAAAATTTCATATGTTTAATATTTACATTAAAAGGTCCATCTGAACTAGACAAATTTTTCCAATATAATGATTTTTATTTGTGGTACATAATGTTTTTTTTATGTATAAAAAAACGTTCATTTTTATCCAAACATGAAAAAAATAAAATACAAGTCATCGACTTTACAAACACGTTTTTCAAATAGATTTATTACGCGAGTCGAGTGTGTATTCTCGCTTTGATCTCGAGTGAGGAACTCGATTTCAGCCCCTCTCGATATTTTCCCTTGTCATTATATCTCCTAACACACGCTTTGATTGTTAAAGCGAAAAATATTTTACTTTAAATAACGTTTTATGTTTATTGGGTTAAAAAAACTCATCAGATACTAATGTCTAATGATTAGAATGGCAGCTTATTTGATACCCCAATTGTTTTTAACTATTTTGAGTTGATTTTAACTTTACATTTAAAAAAAAAAAACATGTAAATGAGTATGAATAGAAATTACAAAGTGAGGGTAAATAAAAAAGTCTCTTATGTAAAGTTATATAACACATAAGCATGAATCATCTAATCACATGTCTACTATCTACTCGTGATGCGACAGAGAAAAATTCTAAACATGTCAGATAACATTGTTATATTGCACTGTTATTTTAATGTGTACAGTCTTGTTTTATGATGCAATGTTATACAACTAGTTACGTAATGTAGAAGTGTTATACAACAAAGTTATATAATATATGCTCTACGGTACAGAATGACACAACCCTTACTGTCTATCAAGGAATGAGTACTCTGCACCCCAACGTGAGCATAGGTGATCAAAAAAAGCTGCCTGAGACAATTGAATTTTATAATGAAACAAAATTTTGTGTAGACATCATCGATCAAATGGCACGCAAGTACACCGTAAGAACTGGAAGTCGAAGATGGCCCATTCACGTTTTTTACAATAAACTTGGTTTAGCAGCTATAAACTCGTGGATTCTCTACTGAAAAGTAACAGGAATAAATATATCTCGGTATGATTTTATCCTTCAACTAGTGAGCGATCTGGGTGCAGAGTATGTGAATAAAAAATTTACTTCAGCTGCGCCTCAAAGACAAGAAAGTAATTCTGAAACAAGTGAACGATGTACTAAAAACAATAAGAGGCGGCAATGTCAAATAAATCATAATTGTTAAAAAAATAGAACGTGTGAAAACTGCACAATCTGTAAAAAAGCTGTTTGTGGAAAATCTATAAAAGATTTGAAAAAAATTATTATTTGTTGCAAATGTTACTCAGTTTAAATACTGAAATTGTTTATTATTAATAAAAAATAAATTGATACTATTTTTATTTTATTTTAAAGCAAAATACGCAAAATTTCATGAGTATTCTGACTGAATCTCTAGTGCCGCCAAATTGACGGCTGCGGTCTTTGAAGGTATAGTATGAACCCCGGCCTTTCTAGTGTTAATTTGAACGCTCCTTTATAAATAAAAAACACTTTACATGAAGGTATATTCTAATATGATGTTTGTTTTTGTGAAATGTTTTGACACAATAATTTAATATGAAAATTTTCCTTGAAATATCGCAGCTTTAACATGTGAAGTTTTATACCGCATTAGAGCCATTGACTTAAGTTTGTTGAATACAGCTCAAAGAAATATTTTTACGGTTTATTTTGCATTTAAAAGCCGAGAGTGTTATACTTTTTAAAATCCATTTCATAATTTTAATCTTTAAAATATTTATATTTTTGGTAGTGGTGTTGCTTGTGTTATAAGTGACGGTAGCCACCTACCATCGGTCAGTCTGTCTGCAGAGCTTAGATAAATAAAAGTAACCAAACATCGAGATATTAATACTCGTATACTAGATCCGGTATGCGGCGCGGGTGTAGCGGGCTACTCCCCGCCCAGATGCCCAACGCCATTGACGACTCTAAGCGCCTTAACACTGAGTGGACCCTCTTGTCCAATTTTTGATGAGTTCCTAATTCCTATTGCTTTCGGCATGATAGATTTATTACTTCTTGTTACGAGTATGCCCAGTATTATTATGAGTATTAAAGAACTAATTAGGAAGCAATATTTATTAACTTCGGCAAGAATTAACTCCAATTTTTAAACTCATCGACCTTGTATGTCCTCCAAGGTCCTGACTCGACATTTTGCGAATCAATTAGACGGGATGATACCTCCCTTATCTCACCGCGAGGTTTCCAAGTCCCTCTCATCAAAACTTTAAGGGTGACCTTTATAATGGAACGTTAGCAAAGAGCCCTTTTATACGATGTCCTTTGAGCGACAATATTACCATGTTTCACGTCATGACTACACAAAAAATGTGCCTTACCTATTCCTTTAAAGGGGCTGCCTGCAGGAAAAAGAATTACTTGATAAAATTACAATTTATTGTATCGTACATACATACGAGTATATGCCGATAAAAATACAAATTCTGAGTTTATGATTTTATAACAACAATTTAAAAATGTTTTAGTTCGTACTAAAATACCCCTTTTTTATTCTATGCGTAATTTTGAATTTCAAAGCGTATTTATAACGAAGAAATTTATGTCGAAAAACCTTTGCAGGACATGATTACTGCTCCAATATTGGCTACCCGGTTTATGATAGAGAAATGCAGTGTGTTCTATTTTTCTTAACGTTGGGAAATCCTCATGGATACCCGGCAGTTTTCTTAGCGCGGCCCGGCCGTAGATGGGCGAGGTCGCGGGGACGTTATGACATGACATCGGTGCCCCGCCACGGCTATCCAGCGCGAGGAGAGCTACGCTCCCTGTCGGAACCTCGGCGTACCAGAGAGTGGAGGTGCGGTGTGTTCCCTGCCACTACTAGTTGCTACACAAATGCTATGCTATCATATATTTTCTGTGTGAGAAATAAAAATTGTATAAAGAATTCATCCGAACAAATTTATTGGGCGTAGGTCGTACGTGGTTTTCTGTATTCCTAAAACATTTCAATGTTTCCGTAATGATACACTCTCTTTTATTTGGAGAACAAAGGAATTTTATGCGAAGGTAAATATGTAATTGGCGATCATAAAATCCTCGTAAAACCCATGTACGTGAACTTTATGCAAAGAGAAAAAGGTCTTATAATTATTTCAATTACAGAATTGACCCTTTTTAATTAGTGGTTTGGAATCATGAAAAATTAACAATAAATAGATTAATAAGAGATAAGAGATCTTTATAAAAATAATATCCTTTGTACAGGTACATGAACTTACTTATCTCTCTTCTGTTAGTTCTTATGGACGTGCTTTTTTGAGCTTTGATGTGCTATTCAGAACAAGCTTTTAATGTAAGATTATTATCTTTATTATAAAATGAAAATGAATTCTTCGATATAAGCATAATTTAGTAAGAGCCTTATGAAAGTTCTTTTACAAATAATAAACCAAATAAATAAATAAACAAAAAATACTCACTGCTGGTCCTTTTCGCCTCTCGTTTTATAAATGTAAAAGAAAGACCTTTCGTTTACTTGTATGTTACATTTTCAAGCCTTAATTACTCAACCGATCATCATGAAGTATATGATGTAAACATTTATGTAAAAGGACCTAATAAGAATCTTGCTAATTATGTTGTAGTCTGCGCTTGCAATTTTTATTGCTTTGTCAAACAGTGTTTAACTTAATCCTTACCAATTTAGCTTCGAAAGTATACAAGTGTGTTTGTATACGCGAACTACTTCCCAGTGCGCTCATTAAGGCGACCCTCGAAAACGCCCCGAAGCCTTATCTCGAGTGAGTTTGGAGTGTTCCCGGCGACGATGTGGCCCTGACACACTGCCTTCAATTTGTAAAACTAGTAACCATTCAAATCACTTCTTTTCAATTTTAACCATTAATTTTTAGCTCTTTAGAGTTACTCAGGTCTGCGATTACCTTACCTTACCTGCGATTCAGACTTCAAAAACGCTACATTTATACTCTGATGTAACACTACGAAGTCATTAAAATTGGAGCATGCGCATATCTTTTAACTTAAATTTTTAGGTGCGCAATATTTGTTAGAGCTTTTTGGAATTCTAAACTAAAGGAACATACTATGTATTATGTCATACAAGTTGGTGCCCGCGACTTCGTCCGCATTGAAAATGAAAAATATAACACCTGAAAATATACATCAGCATAAATACATCGATGACATCGCCCAATTTTTATATTTTTAGACGATCTCTCGGAAACATTTTTCCACAGGATTTTATCCTGTTATATTAATCCAAGTAATAAACTATATGTGTGATTTCATCCAAATCAGTTCAACCGTTATTGAGGAACAAACATACTAACATGAAACTTTCGCAAATCTATACTAATATTATAAAGATATATAAGATATGTATGTAATGAATAAACTCAAAAACTACTAGACCGATTTTGAAAATTCTTTCACCTATAGAAAGCTACATTATCAGCGAGTAACATGGGCTATATTTTATAAAGTTACGCTGGCGAAGTCGCGTGCAACAGCTAGTATAATATAAGGTGGATAGTATTGTGTCAATATTCTTTTTTTGTAATTAATAAATACTCTTTTTACCTCCAGTAGGGGTGATCTTTAATAAAAAGCGTTGATTGGTCAATCTAAAATATATATTGAACCAAAGTTGCTTAGTTTTATTTTTGGGAGTCCCTTCTGGTAATTGTTAACGGTTACATTCCAAATTTTCCATATTACTGTATTACGGATAAGAAATTTTAGACAATAGGAAGCTACTTTATTATATTTCATAATCTTTTAGCCCTTGTTAAGTCTACTCGAGGTAACAAACATTTCCCAAAATGTCATATTTCAACAATTAAGCCATTAAAGCGGCACCTACAGAGCTAATTCAATATTTAGCAGCGAAAAGGTCGGCGAGATTAAGATTGTATTCATTATGGAAACGCCAGGAAGTGGACGATTGTTGTATGGTACAATCCATTGGTGATAAGCGTTCCTAAATAGGCATGACTTGTGTTATTCTAACTAATGTTTATGCCCTTGTGTATTTTTTCACAATAACGGTCGGTGGACAAGTCGAAGGCTCACTTAGTGGTAGTTGATATCAGAAGGTTGCAAGCGTGTTAAAAGGATAGACTGTGAAGGATAAAGCTGGGTAAAATATAGACTTTATACTAACTCTGGACATGATAATAATTAAAACGATCAAAATTATAATTAGCATAATTGTCATCTTAATATAGATACGAATTACTCATCTTTAATAATAAAATAAATTGTAGTGATTAAAATGAAAATTAATATTTTGAAATATAATTAAATGCAAAGCAGTATTAAAGCCAACCAATGGGTAGCAATTGTATTGTTACAGATATTATTCATTTTTATAGGATATTAATTATCCTCTTCTTGCAGTAATATGTTTTTTTTTTAATATAAATTAAGATATTATCAATAATGTATAATAATTCATTAATAAGAACCAAATTTTTGCATCTAATTTATGGTTACGAAAAAATCGAGTCTCATTTTTTAAAATTCAGACTAAACATTATTAAATGAAAATTTGAAGCTCAACTAAATTCATTGTTAGTTTCAAAAGTACGCTTTCTCTGTTTCACATGGGCCCAACCTTAAGTTTCTGGCTTATCTCAAGGATACTTCCTTCGTTTCGTGTTACCTAACTTTATCTAAGGCACGGACTGTTCGTTCTTGACAACTTTTTAATACACGAAGAACGAACTGGCCTAGAACGCCTGAATAATCTTGGCTTTGTAAAGCTTAGCGCTGAAATCTTGCATCTAGTTTAAATTGGTTTATTTACATATTTAACTTCTGTGAAAACTGAAAGAAAAGTACTTTTCTGAATGGGATTTACTGTTTAACTTTTAGAAATGGAGGTTCAAAGTAGTTCGGTTTCTATGAATAATAAAACAGACGAATGCTGTAATTTTAAAATTACTGACCCACATGTTATGTGATGGTGTAGAGTTTAGGTGATGGTGTAGCCTGGCGACCATAAAGTGTATTCTATAACATATCAGCTAGTTCCAATGATTGACCCGTCATTGGTAGTAGTGACGATTATTATACCACGCAATGTCGCAAGTCTCAAATTAAGGACAAATCTGAAAACGCGCTGTATTTAAAAAGGATTTCTTTAAACTAGTGACCCACCGCGTTTAGCGCTCTTTCTATTAGTAAAAACCATATAAAAATCTGTTTTTAGAAGGGGTTAGCGGGGAAACAGACAGAGGAGGACAGGACCGACTTAATTTTTTTTTGCAATCTGTTAATTTGGGATTGTAACACAAGAAATTGTTTAGAATTTTTGCAAATGTGGCAACTATTGCATCTTAGAACTGAAAAACAAAGTACTCATCTGTGTTTTTTTAAACTCACATATTGAACAAAAATTACAAACGCCTGGGTTGCCCTAATTTGATATTCCCATGAGCCCTCGCAAATAATATGAAATTCGATATACCAAACGAGCACTAAGTTTGAATTTATATTGGTACATCGCCGTTGCCGCTACTTTGGGGAAACACTACTATGTGTGAAACATCTCTGAGAATTTATATCAGAAATACCAGTCTTACCGGTAAATGATAATAATAATTTGATGTTCATAACTTGACAACATTTTTTCTTTAAAAATTTTAACTATTTTCTCTGACCATTATAATGACAATAAAATAGAATTGTGATTCTATTTTATTTATTTATTTAATTAATTCCGTCATATTTTTTTCTTTTTATATTGTTTTATTTTAAATGTTGTGAATGTTGCGATAACTTTTTTGTTTTATTTTATTTCGCGTATTTCACCTTTAGATCTGTATTGTGCCGCATATCGCGAGCCCGATACCGGCTTCGCACGAGTGCATTTGTTTTGCAAATTATATATGCAAAAACCTTCCTCTTTTTCGCTCTTTTCATCAGTGAAAAACGTATCAAAATCCGTTGCGTGGTTCGAAGAAACCGACCGACAAGAGGACAGAAACTTTATTTTTATAATATGTATAGACATAGATAAATAATAAAATCTTACTGGGACATTTCAAGGTTGTAAGGTTAACTTAGAGTACAGCGCTAAATGAGCAATAGAATCAATGATTTTCCAGGTTTTGTTCAAAACTTAAAATGGTTGGAAAATTAATTAATTGGAAAATCAAAGTTTCATAGTAACTTTGATTTAAATCAAAGTTACTATGAAACTTTTGTAAAGCTATTACGAACTTCGAAGCAAATAAACTTTTTATTACTGAAAGGACTGGGTAATTTCTCAAAATAACTAATGGTCCGAAACAAACTTTGGCCTTTTACCAGCGTATCGTTTATTAGTACGCCATATATTAGTATCGGAGGTCGTCTCATTACGTAAACGTTGCGCGTAAATCACTAAGCACACTCCCGATATACAATATCGCTTGGTACAAGTTTAAGGAAATGAGCGAATTTCTAAAAATGCTGCAGTCTTCATAAAATATATGAAAATTAGCAAATTTTAATAAAGATAAGGTGGAAATCCACTTAAGTAGAAATCACACGAACATTTGTACAAACTCTCTATAGAGGTGTATACCATACATTTTAAAGATGACATCACTTTAATTACCCTGACTTAGCTTGTGTCCTTAAACGACGGTGACCATCTATATTATTTGTTTAAAATGAGATTCTGCAAAATTGTAGAATTAGCAAATACTTATTATAGTATTATTATTGAATTTTTATCATAAAGATCGGCATGCAGGCTAACGGCCCACTTGACATTAGTAGGTGGCTACTGTTGTGTATTTAATATAAGAAACGCCGTGGTGGTTAAAACGCAACATAAGAAACGCAAATGAACCATCATGAGTCCATCTTGATAAAGTTAAGGATAAGGAATAAGATAGGACTACTCTTCACTCACCAAAATGTTGGTTAAATTTGTCATATCATAATAGTATAATAGTGGTAACATTCACCACATATCTGATTAAAGACAAAATGCACAAGAAAGTAGTTATACATTGTACCGAGTTTAGTTTCTTCATCTTCCTCTAAAAGTTCCTCTCCATTATTGGCAAATTGTGCCTCTCCTGGATCAAATGGAACTGATATTCTTCACTGGAGATCCCGGTCAATGATGTATTTCAGGGCACCGTCTCCCTTCTATCATATTCAGTTATTTAACACGAGTTTAAACGCTGTCGCTTATTAATTAAGGCATACACAAATAAGGCACAATAAAGCCGACGAAGCGGCTAACATCGTTAGTGTGAGAGATGCTTATCTCCGGCGTTTTAACGTTAACACCTAAGGGCACTTTAATACTAAGCGTTCACACTCTCATAATGTATCCTCTGGCTTGTGATAGCAGATTTATGTAACAAATTACTATTATTAGCCAACTACGTGGCAATTAAGATTTTACATATATACCTACAACATTTTTAATTGCTACTCTGGACTTGTTTTCTGTTATTACTTGCAATTGGCAGAATTTATGCAGAAAGATAAGTATTATCATCCTTCGTGTATAAAACATGTTGATTAAAATAAACATTTATAAAACAGTCTTTAATTACTTCAACAACTTCAGACGTTACTAGGTTATTCTATCGTTTGGATCCGTACTTTTGTGATTAGTCCTTGTACTTTTATTTCTTATCTCTATCCTAATATTATAAAAACACCTAGCTTGTTGGTTTGCTTGTACTCGTATGTACGAGGTAATTTTCGAAGCTATTCATCCTATTTTAAAACGCATCAGCTTGCTTACTTACTTATTTTTATATCGACATAAGCCTCCTCTAGACATGGGCTTTAGCTGAGTAAACAACTTTTTTGGAAAATTAATTTCGGTATCCGGTCATTGGTATCATTGGTATCCACAACACAATTTCGTATGCTCGTGACGCCACAAACAGGAAAAAGTGGAGAAGCATCGCAGACACGGCAATGCGCACTAGGGAGGGCGAACACGTACATCCTCCGTGTACCTACATCATCCACACGACCACGACCACTCTGACAAGAGTGTGCGACTTAATAGTACATATATCCGGTCATCGAATCAGTTCGTAACACAAAAATACGACAATACGACAGTACAATACGATAGTCGACGCGATTTAGTATACCTATTTTTGGCATTTCCTTGGTTGATATTTAGTTTTTATTTCTACACTAGCGACGAGCTCTCGGCTTCACCTTGGGTGCAATTTTTACATATAAAACTTTTCCCCGTGTATCCCTCTTTCCATATGTGAAAACCTAATTAAAATCGGTCTACCCATTCTCGAGTTTTTTTAAGCGGACATAAACCACCTTAATATTTTTATAATATATTAAGATAAATACAAAATTCTTGCTACAGGTACTTGTACTAATAAATATTTTCGCTACTACATGTGGAATACAGACGGGTCACTGTTTATATTTTCACTATAAACAGGCCATATTTAAAAAAAAAAACGTTCCTAATTCAATTTAGGAATGACATTGGTTTTTAAAGAAATCAACTTTTTAGTGTATTTTGTGGCATACACTTCCCCGATAATGTTCACTTATGGCATTATCTGAAGGTTAGAATTCAAATTAAAGTTCATTGTAAAATTCGCTATTAATTCGTACTGACGCGCATCACAGTCCAGTACATTTGTTGAGTGCGAATCATAAATTATGATGGAAAGTATAATAGCATAAATCCAAACGTATGTGTGCAATAAGCTGTCAACGTCCGTTCCGAATACTGAGTGCTTTTATGGTCACTCTAGCGGCGACGTTGATGGTACGGTCTTCAGTAAAATGTGTTGGCCGGTCCTTTTTATTAGGGGTAAGCCGCCTGAGTTTTAAAGAAATTTTTAAGCGTTTTAGGCAGTGTTTATCCAGGAAATTGAAGTTTATTTTACTTTGTACTAGCTTTTGTTCATGGATTTGTTTGGATATGATATAACTTGTACTAATCCTGAAAGTCCACGAGTTCGTCATGGAAAAATTGTTCTTGAAATTTCTGCATCCATACTCACAAATATCATATCTTTTTAATTTATATTAAAGTCTTCCATTCGAAAAAAATGTAATAAGATGGATGATAATATTTTATTGTTATATATTCTTGTTTTAAAAACAAGAATATTACTATTACGCCCTAACAGTTTACTTTAAGTATATGTTTTTTATTTCACTTATCAACATAGCCTATCATATTAATTACAGTAATTAATAACAGTAATTCAGTCCACGTGAAACTTTTGTGTACTTCATTTCATCTTATGAATGATAAAAAATATAAAAAAGGTTATTATACGTTCTTCAATGCATTTTATGTAAACCCTACCAATGAATGACAGACAGCTACGAAATTAATATCTTCCCCATATAAACAAATTTGTACTCTATGACGTTAACATTAAGTTCAAATTGGAAAGTGTTGTCTTGATAAATGTAGTTGCAAATATGGCGTTGTTCGTCTACGCATAGCAACTGTCACCATAAATCTTGTGGAATTGGGGACGGTTTTGCATAGCCTGTGGTTTTAATTTGTGGTTTGACTAAAGAGCTACTGGTGTGGCTTTGACTTTTGACGACAAATGGCATAATTACTCTGATCCGTTATATTCGTAATTATTAAATTGCTGTGACATTATGACGCTATGAAGATTAAATTACATCAATTTCCTTTTAAAAGCTTTAAAACCTAAGCTTTAAAACAATGTAACTAAATTACTTCACATAATGTACCAATTCTTAGTCAATTGCCCGAAATGGATTGAATGAAATAACTACATAATAAATATTTCGAAATATTTTCTTCATAGCTTTTAAAACGAATTTCACTTATAGAAAGAGGGATAAACGAGGATGGTTTGTGTATATGAAAAATTGAATTCCTGGCGAAGCCGGAAGTGGGGTCGCAAAGTTGTATTTATAAACGTTTCAGAAGTCTGCAGTATATTTTAGAATTTTTTGTAGAAATATTATTTTAACTAGGTGTGACCTTTATACCCCACATCGCATGTCCACTTGGATCAATAAAGTCGTGTCTTGTGTAGTTTTTAGGGTTGTCGAAGGCGTGGTCACCCTCTTGTTTGCATTCGCGTGTTTATAGCCATTTTAAACTTGTACAGTAATCTTTTTTATTTCTAAAACAACTTTATTTCAACCACGCACAGAATAAATTCGTTGCTGGTGATTCCCTGAGTGACCTTCATAGACTGTTAGCGTTACCACTTCCGCCAACTATTAATTGATCCCCAGGGATCGGATCCGATCATCGCAACATTCATTTCAAGTGTTTGTACCACTTTGAATATTAACGTAGACCTGTTGAAATGATATTATTATATTATATTATATATAAAATTCAGATTCCGTATGTTTGTGTTCACATTATTTTTACACAAGTGTGTTTTGATATACTTTTTATTCCAAAGTTCCAACGGAAAGGAAAAAAAAAACGAGGCATAGCGAAGCGTGACCAACTTCAAATAGTTATTTTATAAAATTCAGAGCAAACATATTATGCTAAATTATATTATTTAACTGAAACGTATACCTATAACCTTATAACTAGCGTTTGCCCACTTAAACAAAAATATAAGAAAATCTGTATACAAACAAATTATAAAGAAACGGTCATATGTAATTACAAAAGTCTTTTGTAATTAATCGCATTTTCTGTAATCTTCTGTAGTCATCCCTTAATTTCTAACCAAATTAATTATTATAATATTTTGTTGATAGTAAAAAATAACAAAATACATTGTTGTCGTTGTTGATTGTTGATGTTTTATAATGTGTTAGTTTCAATTTGTGTGAATTTTCAGCAGCCCGAGGTACTTGGAATAGATTTATAAGAGACACAATAATTATAATAGGAATCTTTTTCGAGACAATTTCTGTTTATAGGAAACAAGTAAAAAGCCGATTTTCAATGGTAGTATGAAATTGCATATCTGTCGTGCAATACCGTCTAAAAAACTTTAACTGTAGTTTATTTGCGTTTGTTCATCCTTTCGGAAAGCCAAAAGGAATTGAGAATATTCTACTTTTCAAGCATTCTTTCAATACTCTATTGCTATTTTTTTAAATCGAACACATTTTTACCATGAATATTCACACTGAATTCTATAGAAACAGCGTTTAAAAAAAAGGTCAAATGCTTTTACCCGCGACTTCGTCCGCATATCTTCATGAATGGGTAATCTATGAAAAAAGAACATTCTTGGTTTAAACATTTCAGATTGAGTATTATTAAGATTATTCCGTTTCGTTAAATTTTGCAAAACAAAGCCGTGCATGGTAAATGTCTCCTATTTCTTTTGGCTTTTAGGCATTGAAAGTTATTTGACTGCAATAAATATTCCTATCGTTAACATAACTTACTTGTTAGTACTTCGTAATTCGTATGACATAATTATCCTATCCTCGTAACCTCGATATTTTTTCTAGAGCAGTGAGTTATTAAAATGTTAACGAAAACACAGGCTCGGTATTCAGTACTAGTTTCTGAAAAAATCCACATTTCCCATTTACACTCATCGTTTGTCACACCAAGGCGTTGGAGTTGCATAGCTCTCCGCGGCTAAATGAGAAATTCCTTAAGTACGTGCCGCTTGCTAGGGACGAGACGTAATTGGGTTTCCTTGTGTATCGATAAATATACAATGACAAAAAGGTCATGTTATTGTTAGTAATATGTTACTATCAAATAAAACACAACATATCTCGTTTCTAAATAAACGTGAGAGTGTAAGTGTAAGAATAGTTAGAATTATAATATATTAGGTGTTGTAAGAAACAAAAAGTACTTTCATTCTTTTTGATAAAATTCGACGTATTATTAGTGGCTTTAATATAATTTAACTTGATGAATAATAAATTTAATTTCAGTTATAATTTACATACGCTGTCGCGTATTATATTTTTTTAACGGTGCACTGACTAGATTGTAAAAGAAATCTATTTGTTGGGCGCCAGTGTAGTCTACCGAGAAAATAAAAAAACAACAGCGTTTTAGGTAATAAATAAATATATTCTACGCTTGCCTACCAAAATGAATTTGTGTAGGTCGTGGGTGGTCAGCCTATCTGTCTCCTCAACGCATTGCAGGCACTTCCCTGGATAATCCAGCCGACGAAGGTGGTAGACGTGGCGTGGTGGGCGTGGTGGTATGCGTCCAGCCGGCAATCGGATCTAGGGAAATCCGAAGCCGATAGTTTCCGGTAACTGACCCGGTGGATCGCTCATCGATATCGACATTATGAAAATATCGACATGAAAAGGAGCGTTAATTCCCGTCTCTAATACGTACGTAGGCATGGCATAGGGCTATCTGGGGCGAGTATTAATTCGACTTTCAGGTAATGTCGGTAGGGAGGGAACTTTATTAAAGAGTCTCTCGAATTTTTCGCGGACTTTTCTCATAAAGCGGCTCAAGAGTTAATTTTCACATTGCGGAGTGTAGAGTTTTCTAATGTTCTACATTTTTCTCTTTGTTTAACAAAGGGCCTCTTTGTGTGACCTTTTATAGTGTAGTCTAAGAAATTACAATCATTCTTTCAATGAATGTTCTTTTATGAACTTGAGAATAAAGTTTATACTATATTGAGAAACTTTAGTAAACAATTTTTTTATATTGAATTGTGCATGAGAAGAAGTATGAAAAAATAATAATTAATAATCAATAGATAGGTGATAAGGTTTTACTTTCAGCCTCAAAGATACCAATTTCAATTGCTGGCGATATAATCCACAAAAATGATGTTTATAAAGTTGGCCTCAGTTTATGTATTAGAGAACTAATTATTTATGTATATAATATATATATTTTCAGTAATTAAATAAAATTTGTCAGTGATCAGTGATAGTAATATTTAGATTTAGATCTATTCATTAATTAATCCGCATTGGCAATATAAAACCTATTCAAGGGGTAAATTACATAAGCTTTCAGTTTTATTACTTTTGTGGTAGAATTTTTTTTGAATATTTAGTTATATTTTATAGTTAGTCAGTAGTTATCCTGCTATAAAAGAAGACGAACATAAATTTGATTGAAAACAATTCGTTAAATGGGCGGGGCCTACATCACGTAACATCACAATGAGAAAATACCCCTCGGCGGAAAAAGGACTAGAAGGAGGATCCAGCTCTTATTAAACAATAAGTTTAATTAAAATCTATATCCTTATTTCGTAACTGCGTAACATAATGTAATATAAAATTTTATCTTTTAAAATAAATCTTTTTAATCGGTTTTTGACATTGTTTGTGCACTTTTTCTTATTTAAAATCAAATCCATTAATTTATTTCATTAAGTTTTAAGTCCATAAATCTAGAGGGGATGAGACCAGCTTACAATCTGCTTTATCTACTACCATCCAGTTAACCTGACAGCCAGCCACCCTTTAAGCCTTGATATTGTAAAACATATACCTAAATATTAATTATGCTAATATATATTAAACTTTAGCATTAAAATTCTCAAGCCAGGGATTAAATTTGATGTTTTATACAGTAAATCTTCTGTATTTTTATTTTAATTGATAGAAAAACTTTGATGCATTTGTCAGTCACGCTTTTTAAGTTTACTTGTAGCTGCAGATTAGAGGAGCAGGTGTCCGATGCCTTACGTCAAAGTAAGTCAAAGAACTAAATAATATTATAACTATATATAGTCTGCTCGAAAAGAGAAAAATCGAACACATAAGTGAAACTGATACACAGACTAATGAAATGTCACCGGACGTTAAACGTAGTCGCGTTCGATATCTCACTCTAGTTGGTAGTCTGTGTCACGACTCACGAGACTAATAGGTTTCAGTCACGGCACCAGCTCGTTCGTCTTCCTATACTGTCGTGACGTCAGCACGATCGTACACCGCTTTATTGTTTGTTGAGTTTTTTAAAAGCGGACAGTAATTTAGAGGAAGCGAGATTGAAATTTCAAAACGAATATGTACGGTGAAATTACACAGTTCCGACTTTTTTCACATGGAATTGGTTCTGGCTCACTAAATAGATCTCTTTTATGGGTTTGTTGTCATGTTTTGAGATATAATGGTTTTTCGGAAGCACTTCGGAAGCGTCACATGGGTAAATATTCATCACATACAATAGGATAAATATTTAAAAATTAACAAAACCATTTGATTCGTTTTAATTGTTTGAATTTCAACAATATGAAAACGTCAAAATTCATATAAAATGTATTGTACCTACCGCTGCTTTTATTTATCTACAGATATTATAAAATAAAGTCGCTCTCCGCTTCTGTCTATTTCTTCGACGAAAGTAACCTACAAATTTTAATACGTTTTTCACTATAGAGTGATAGAGAGTAAGCAAGAAGCGGGTCAGTAAAATATCCTTACATAGAATTGAAATTATAACATAATATAAATGTAGATATTAAACATAAATTGAAGTCGCTTTCCGCGTCTGTCTGTTTCTCCGCTAACTTCTTCTATTTCTTCACCTAAAAGATACGGTTTTAACAATTTTTTTATGTTATGTATGGTCATGTGAGGATAAAAAATTTCTCGTACCACTTTGCAGTTTTAATATCAACTGTTGTAATTATTCATTTATCCATGGAATGCTAAACTTCGCTGGGATAATTTTGTGGGAACCTTTTGATTTCTGGCTCTCTTAGAACAAGTTAGTCCTGTGATTGCCATAAATGTAGTCGATCGATACGCCTACCTACATTGACGCGAATTTCTAGATTGTCTGAACCGGATTCCTAGATTGTCTTTACACGTGAGCTGGATTTATAGACTTTGCCTCGGTAACAGAAACAACCACTGATTACATTCAAGTTCTTGTAAGTGTCTGTCTAAATGGAATGTAATAAATTAATTTATTCAAGTTCTTTAATTACGTTACCATACCTTTATAAAGACTATACAGGGATGTTAGAACACTTTCTATGCAAAATATGCAATCTTTTATACTTTATCGAATCCACGTTAGTAGCACTTGCACTTTTATCCTTTTACCATAAAAAGTTTCTTTTTAAGTAGTGGCACTTGCGTTTCGCATTCATTTGGGAAGCCCGTCTGGCGGCAGTAACCACCTTTTTTTACAGAAGGCCACCGTGAAATAACAGCATATGTGCTGTTGTGTTTCGGTGAGTGAGTAAGGGATGCCAGAGCCCATTACCCCATCGCTTCTTTACCCCTTATCATTAATCCTTCTATAGTCGGCACTTGCAGCACCAGCGTTACCAACCATCTAGTGGTATCATTTAGATGGCAGCCTGTCTGTCGACATTAAGATAAAAAAAGCATTAAATGTCTGTTTTTATTACATGGACAAGGACATTAAATATTTATAAGATTTTTCGTCCAGCCACTGACATCATTCTGAAGGAATATTCTCAAATGTATTTTTCTTTTGACTACGGTCGGATGAGCTCCGAAAATAAATCATACAGACGCTCGTCCATCCTTCGCCTGGGATTTGACCCGTACACGTGAGTTGAGTACGTCCCTTGTGTTGAGACAGCGGTACTAGTTGCATAATGTAATGCGAGAGGCAAGCTATTATAGATTTCAAAGAGGCTTTGTACTGCCACTGGCATAATCCCACTAGTTATATTATTATTGCAAAATTTTGTGAGGATGTTCGTATTCCTTAAACTGAGTCTAGACTATGTAACAAAATATATTTAGAACAAAGTTATAGAGCATCTTTCATAGGGTGGTCGATATGTTTGATTAAAATAAAATTATGTAATACTAGCTGGTGCCAACGGCATCGTCCGCGTCTAAAAATAAAAAGCATGACACCTGAAGAACGCCTGACATCTTTATCGTTGTAACGACGGTGGAGCCGATTTTTTTTATGTTTGTATACGATCCCTCGGGAATCTATCATTTTTCCAGGATAAAAAGTATCCTATATGTTAATCCAAATAATAAAATATCTGTGTGCTAAATTCCATTCAAATCAGTTCAGCCGTTGTTGCTTTATTTAGGAACAAACATCCAAACTACAACATAGCATTTGATGAGCTGGCGAACAGAACCGGATTAGTCCAGTATAATTTCAAACACATTTTTTTTGAATCGTGGTGTTTTGATCCAGTTGCGTCAATCCCTGTAATAATTTTCAATCAAAACTGTCTCTAAATAGGACAAAAATTGCTTCATCAAGTGCGTTTTCAAACGAAACCGGATTAATCCACTACCAAAAATGTTTAAAATTCCTTCACATCTATTTTTCATTCTAAAGCGGACTAGTCTCTTTGGCATTCATAACTTTAACAAATTTTCAATCAAAACCGGACAATCTCAGTAAAAATAAAATATTATGTAGAAAATGTTTATATTTTTGCACTGTAAACCAGGAATAAATCTGGCAACAATAAATTTCAATTTAATTACAATAAAACCTTATTTTTTTTATATCTTCTATATTTTTGTTTAATTTTCTGTTCCTTTTTTGAACAAAACCGGATTTGTATAGTATTACAAAACCGGCCCATGTTTGCAAACATTACCGGATAAGTCCAACGTTTTCAAACAAAATGGGATAAGTTGATTTCTATTTCTAGAATAACTTCTAAACTATAAAAGTAAATTAAATATTAATTAGTCGTCCAACAATAGATCTAATCGACCTACTATAATGATAAAAAAATATGTATTTAAACTCATGTACATATATACCCTTATCATTAATCCTTAATTAAGTAATAAGTATATATATATATATACTTATTATGCGGCTAAATTTACGAATAACAGTTTAATCTTGATATCGCAGTTTAAACTACAGTTGAAATTACAGGCCTAAGACATGTTAAATGACCTATTTTACTTTGGCGTTATTGTTTGCAGTGAATTGGTCACGCATTTACATTTATTTTTACTTTTATTTTCATGTTAAATAACATATTGTACTGTTATTTTAATATTCTTTTATGTTGCAATGCTATATAACAATAATATGTTTTTAATTTGGACACACCTTTGAATGCAAAAGCCGCCAATACCTTCATTGACTCGTTTAATCGAAACTGATCGAGGAGAAGATTATTTAAAAATATGTTATCAAACCTTTGTCACACATCCGCCACTATCGGCTAACATAAATCTTAAAATTATAGCCATAGCTTTCATTTTTGGTTAGAAAATTGGAATTTGTTGAAAAAAAAAATTTGAATCAATGTGAAACGCCTATAACCTTATTTCCTTAAGGTTATTAAATTTTAAGACGATCACGTGTGGCACGTAGTAAGTTCATACAATATTTAGCTACGAGTCGGTCCGTCCTCTTGCCCCGACTAGCTTTATGTGATTGAAAACGCCTTTGTTGTTCTTTTTTATTGTCCCTTTTTATACTCGAGCGTTAGAGATCTTACATTTTATACCTTTTTCTTGAGAATGTTTTTGAGTATTTCGCTTAATGAAATCAAAGTAGGTAGGCAAATATTTCTATTTTATTAGATATTTAAATTTTTAGAATTCACCTCCTTGTATATTAGTTGACTATCTACATAATATATTAGTTGACTTATCAGTCAACTAGCCTATTCCTATTGCAAACGTCAATTCGATATTCTTCTTGTGCAAGCAAATGTCGACTTTAAGATGCGGAGAAATAGAGGCAGATAGCGTCTTTGTCTTATAATGTGTATAGATATAGAAAACATAGACAAGACATAGAATACATAAGATATTCATAGATATAAAGAAGGGAATAAACAAAAGGCCTGTTTAAGAGCTAGTAATAATTATTTATAATCAATGCATGAAACCAAAAAGAAAGCCACCCTGAGTTTGGTGAAGCCCAACCGGAGTTAAAATCTGTTTCTATTTTTTCTGCAGCCGAGTGTTCGTTTCACTGAAATTTATCAGCTTTAGTAGACAACATAACCAGCTTAATAAAACTCTTCAAAAATCACATAAACTAGATGATGTTCGATTTTATTAAGAGCTATCCAATCAGATGGACATACGAGAAGCCGCCGACCAATCATGTTTATCTGGGTCACATGTCTACTTCAAATGGAATGCGGGTAGTCGACAAAGGGCGCGATATTTAAAGATGATTAACTCCGTGCTCAGTCAAGCGTTACATTTCAGACAGGATGGACATATCACTTAGGTATATATGTATTAGTATGTATTATGGGAAGTATTTAATACAATGTACATTGCTGTGGGACTCAATAAGGCAATTTGTGTATACTTTCGACTTTAGACATTTAGTTTCGCAGTCATAAATTGGCAACGATGGTCATAAATTATCCCATCATAATCGCTTATCCTTTATTTATAATACTATATGGTTGGCAGTGCACTTGCAGAACCTATGACCATGACTTGATGGTAGGTGACGATAGTACCACCTACCATCAAGTAACACTTAACTGTCGTCGCCTGCAGAGATATATTAAAGAAGTATATCTGTGGTCGCCTGTCGACCTTTTCATATAAAATGTTCTATCTATGTAATAAATTTTTATATAACTAATATAATAATAATATATATGTTATATTGAATTATTCACTTAAAATAGAAAACTCGGACATAATAATATGTATGTCCAAGTATTCTACTCTAGTTAAAGTTTGGAGATATGGGCAGAAGTTATAGAGGAATATAATATGCATTATATCGATATCCTATTCAGTTCAGCAGACTTTGAAATGTCAAATACAATTAATTTTGAACACTACTCTGTGACTTTACAATTTAGACATGGTATGGTCACCATACTAAATAAATGTAGCTTCTTAAAAACGAATAAAATACCATTTTAGAAAATACCCTTTGTTATTTGTTAAAACATTCTTTGTAGCACAAAGAAACGAGTTAAGGCCATAAATGACGAAAGCTCTCCTAAACATTGTTCCTACTTACACCAGAAGCAGTCCTTATCGGGACAATAAAATTGGGTCACAACTGTTTCCTTAGAGAAGGTAAAGCTTGACCTATCGGGTGAAAGGGTGGCATAGGAGGCGCCACCCTCCGTCTAAACTTTGTTCAACGATTCACTAGGTACCAAAACTACCAACTACGTATTTTGTAATGAACGAAAATTACTATCGTGTACTAATTTATTTTATCTACTGAATTTATCTTCGTTCAACTATTTTCAATTAAAACTGAAATTCGAGCACGTCATGGCGAATTAGCTAGTAATTTTGTATTATAATTAAAACGCCTGATTTATACTACATACTCGTAATATATAATATAAGATTTGCGTGTTTCTTTATATGGGAGTAAAATAAAATAAAATAAAATAATCTTCGAAACCACTATTTGAAAAATTCTTTCACCATATGAAAGATACACGCCATTTTCGTTTCGTTTTCGTTTTCGTTTTCGTTTAATTTCGTTTTAATTAATTTTTTGTAAAGACCGTTCCTCGGAAACGCCAGGGGGGTGGGTGTAATTGCGTTGCCGGTATTGATGGGATAAAGGATAAGGGTCAAGGTAAATTAAGGTAATGACGTAATGACGAAACAAAATACCACAATTTTTCGGTGATCTTTTGTATGAGAATGGTTACTATCACAGGAACATTATTTCAGCCCACGATCATTTGAACCTATTTCGATTTCCATCTACCCAACTTTGTTTAGAGGTAGTACATTATCCTTAAATTTTACCAGCGACCCGCTCCCGGCTTCGCCCAGGGAAAAACTTAATTAGGTTAGAAAAATTTATCTAACCGATAGTTTAGAAAGACATAGCGACTATACAGATAGACGCTGAAAGCCACTTCAATAATGATATTATGTAAAGAGTAAATGTAAGTAAATGTGATTTTATAAGAAACGCTATAAAGTTGTTTTTGTTATTTCCTCATAAATTGTGTTACCATCTGACAACTTGTGCTGTATTGTAATATTTTTTTATCGCATGTGCTCTCAATAGTCTGTCTTGATCGAATTTATATGAGGACGCGGCTTTTTCCGCAAGCAAACGACATTTTGTTGCGATATTGATACGAACGTTGAAAGAGTTTTGTGTGATCAAAGAGCACTTAAGGTTTGTATGCTCTAAGTCACATTATAAAAAGTCATACATTCTGATTACTTGACTGAAGTCAGGTTACTTGGCAATATTTTTATAAATATTCTAAAACGTGGCAGGTTGACTGACGGTCGACTTGATGGTAGGTGGCTACCGTTGCCTAAGGACACATACAACATCAGGATGGATGCAGGTGTACGTTTTCGACCTTTCAAACCTTTTTTTTGGCTATACGTACCTAAGGTCAATGTCTAACTATAAGTTTACATACTGATATTAGTTTCTGTTTCAAAATAACAGGTTGCTAATAACAGATTGATACAATCTGAAGGCACTGGAAGTTTCATAAAGAAACTATTTACTCTGAGAGCAACATAACACGGCTGAATTCAAGAGCCACTTTGTCGTTCACTCCATTTTAATTCTAAAACGTCCATTTTCTTTGCTCGAGTTGGCTGCCAGTAAGGTTTTTATTCATTTTCCCTCGAAGAAAACTCCTTATAATGATAGAACGCCCGAGCGGGAGCGCCTCGGGAAAGATTATAACTTTTTATACAACCAAGTTACGTTGCAATGGAATTTATATAACATTATTATGGTTGGATTACATTTCATTGTTGTTTGCACGCCGTCGTCAGTTGGTATTCAACGAAAATTGTCACAATTTAAATTGGATAAATTTGTTGACGAGGACTTTTTGAAGTAATGAGGTATACCAGGATTTTAATCTCCTTGCGACCTTTTGCGTATTTCTTGTATGTTTTTAAAACGTTTTATCTTAAAACTGTTTTACAAATTGAGGTACAACAATTTTGAATTGTTGACGATCCAATGTTCACACAACAACCGTTACAAGAGCCACCTATTATCAAGTGGACCTTTTATAATAAGGTGACTGACTGTCACCTTTTTATAATATAAAAATGGCATATCCGAAATATTTAATTGGTTTTGGTTGGAATTGGAAGAATAGGTGTTAAAATAAAGCTCATAAGAAGGTCATTGTGTTGTAGTATATATGTAAACATAAAGCATTCCTTATATGAAAATATATGTAACATATATGAACATATATAGGATATAGACATATTAATAGGAGAATGAGCTCTGGCACCTATTTCTCACGCTCTGAAATAAAATAGCAGACATTTTTCTACCAACTGCCCAGCCGTCAGTCTGGTTGCCTAAATAATAACTTTAAAATAAGCGGTTGGAATAGAATATCGAAAACCATCACGCATCCAGACATTTTCATCCGCATTACCAACTCACTTTCGCGTCGTCTTCAGTCGCAGAGTGATAAATCTTATAAACTTCTCACAAAGTAAAATGTTTTGTAACACGATTCAGGTTTGAATAGAAATAAGGTGGAATACGTTTTGAGAAATTACCTTTGAGCCAACAAAGTTGGAAGTAAGACTAGATACGTATGTAAGTATAAGTGAGAGTAATAAGGCGCCGATATTTACGTACTCCCGAGAGTTTTGTATAAAATATTACAAAAAACTCTTTTAATAACGAAATTTTCTTGTGATAACGAGAAAAGTATAAAATTAATGCGTCATAACCAGTTAATAGCATTGAGATAATATGTACATATTATCTCAATGGTTAATAGACGTCTTTCTTACTCAATATTAAGATAAGGAACTCTGTTATCCCGAAGACTTGCAAACTGTAGACCTAACACCACTGTGAGGTGTTTCCATGTCACTATAAAATTAATTCGGCAGTGCATATGCTCTCCTAGTATTCATATGCAATATTCTCATATGCAAGTGTATATCTCAAGTTGTGGATTCCTTCCAATTATTCAAGATACCAACTCTTCCAGTTATTTCGCTTACCATGTTTTCTTCTAGCGATTTCATGTCTATAAAATCCAAAGTGAGCGAGATGACTCCTAAAAATATATTAAATTTCAATTTGGCTTTTCGCACATTTCGTACGAAATAAAATTGTGCGATATGACTACTAAACCACAAATTCATATCACTCAGAATAACTTCGAGCTCCTTATATAGAAGTTCAAACAAATCATACCTACTTATATTTAATTATGCAATTTTTTTCTCTAAATTATACACCCATACCTTACTTGTTTATCGTTCTTTCTATTAGTGTAAATCGTATTAAAATCTGTTGAGTGATTTTGAAGGAGGAGTTAGCAGAGAAACAGACAGGGGCGGGCAGCGACTTCATTTTGTAATGACATACATAAGCGACTTATCGACATACTGTATTCAAAAATTTATAGTATGTATTTTTAACTGTGGTATATAGGACGTTAAAAAAATAATAAAAGTATTTTATACTTCTAATATGTTTTTATTGGTTTTGTTTTGTTAAAACGTTTTTAAAGTAACTCATAAAATAAATAATACGCGTAAATAACTAAATGTAAGAATAACGTCTCTTAACTGGTGCCTTATGTTATGACTTTTCCTTAATGAGACCCTCCCTTCTAAATTTCTTTATTTAAAACTTTATCTTACAAATATTAAAAAATAAAAAAAAACCAAAAACTTCATAAGTGTATTTTGTATAGTATTATTAAAGATATTAATGAAAATCACAACATCATTATAATAATCTCTGGCGTCTGTCTACGGCTCATTCGATGGTTTTTCACAACAAATTATCTCTTTTATCCAGAAACCCCATTTCTACAATAACTCAGTGATGATATCATTATGTTTTTGCGACGAGAAAAATCCTATATTATTTTGTTATCTTTATTTAATGATAAAAGTAAATCGTAGTCTTTTTACTTACGTATGATTTTCTTCTTTACAGGTAAGCAACAGAAGTTATATTACGGGGAAAATTAAAACGGTATTCAAAGCTACAAAGCAGGGAAGTTCAACAATCCGAAGTATTTGAAGGGCTGAGAATTCTTTTGTTTCATTACAAACAACCAATCCCCCTTTACAAGATTTGTTTTAAGTAATATTCGTTAAATCCTTACTAAATTATAAATGCTAAAGTGAGTTTGTTTGTATTTACCGCTTTCACGCCTTAACTAATTAAAAGACCATTATGAAGTTTTGCATAGATGTTATCAGGGGTACAGAAAATAATATAGGGTACCTTTTATCCCGAAAATAGCACTGTACCCACGAGATAATCTATGAAAAGCAATTGAATACCATTTAAAAAGTGACGCGGACGACATCGCGGGAAAAAGCTAGCAATAAAAGCAATGCAGCATGATTCATAAATATTTTTTGTAAGTATGTAGTTAATTTATGATTATTATTTATTATGAATTGTTGTAATCAAGTTGTAAACTAGCTGAACCCTGCCACGCTTCGCTGCGGCATGGGCATGGGGTGCTCGAGGTACTGGGCATCGTTTGTTTATTTCAATTAATTTTTTTTTTTAAATAAAAGTAATCTAAGTTACTTTTTATAAAATCTGCCAGTGAAAGTCCCGACAAAATCAGTCCACCCGTTTCGGAGATTAGACGGAACAAACACACAGACAGACAAAAATTTTAAAAATTGATTTTTGTTAATAAATTAGTTTCGGCTTCTCATTTTTTTTTTAATGCAAATGATTAAATTCAGATACTGTAAGCAATAGTTTTGATAAAATAAGACCGAAATATTTACAGTTAATAAGTCCGTAGAAAAGATAGATTAGTACAGAAAAGATACATTTTTAGGTACAAAAGTCTGAAATAGAATTCAGTAAAAACATAAATAATGTGAAACATGCAAGAATAGATATATTGAAGACATTGTAATATATTACGCGATGTTTTATATCCCCAATCCGTTCCAATAAAGCTAACATCCAATTCCTTGCAGGCAATATCATAAATCCCCGCGTTACCAACGCATTTGGATCGCTAAAGCAATCAACAAGCGATATCGAGCCCTATTGTATCGAATGGCCATCGATTATGACCGCTGCTCATTATTTCCCGTTCCTTTATTTCGGCTTAATGAAGAGAGTAGACATTGATAACAAGTACTTTCGGCTACAGTAGTTGAAATGAATAAGAATTGTCGTAAATTCTTTTAAAGAATTTTTATCGTGTTAACATTTCAAGAATTAATGTGAAGAATTTATTCAAGAATTATCTTTTCAAGAAGAATTTATATATAAAATTGTTAATTACTTAATTATTTTTATTCTAAATTAATCATGCAAATTATTTACACTACCTAATTATTTACAAATTGTATATAACTAGCGACTCATTTTCAGGGAAAAATTCCCTGAAAAATGGTTTAGGAGGAATTATCGGCCATACAGATAGACGCGGAAAGCTACTTCAAATTATAGGTACTATGTAAAGTTAAAGGTATCAAGCTTTCGTCATTTCAAAAGTAATGAAAACTAAAAGCGAAAACGCCCGTCGTAAGGTCCTCCGAGATGGCCGGCGTACCTCCACTTTCGGGTACGCCGAGGTTCTGACAGGGAGCGTAGGCCTCCCCGCTATGAATAGCCGTGGCGGGGCACCGAAGTCGTGTCATAAAGTCCCTACGACCCCGCCCATCAACGGCCGCGCTAGAAAGAAAGTCGTTGGTTTTTAGCCGGTAGAAATCCGGCATAACCCCGCAGTGTCCCCTACACCGCCGGGTATCCAAGAGGATTTCCCAACGTTAAAAATAAAATAAAAAAGGTTCAGTTCCAAGCATACTTGGTTACATTACTCCGTTGTGTAGCAAGGCTAACAGTAATAATAAGATCAACATCCCCTATATTGATGTCTGCGTTCAATGAACTTATGCTGGTCTCATTTATGGTGTATATTATATATAAGCATAAATAAATATGTTTAAGTCAGACAGTGTCCGCAAGCCGACAACGCGCAGCGCAGCCCTCACTCAGGGGACTGTTAAGCTATTAGCAATGAAATAGGACTTGCCTCCCTTATCTCGATAGTACAGACAGAGGCGCAATAGGCGAAACAAATCGGTTTACGTTACCCCTGCTTGCAAATTAACTTGCCCCTTCCAGCTATTTTTGAGGTGTTCTGAAATATGACAATTTTGTGTCTGTTACACGTAAAAATGAAGTTAAAATAAGGATAAAATGTTGTCTACTAGAACATTTTTTAAGCATTTTTTATTTGAAACACATTGTCTAAAATTTTAGGACTTAATCATCACTGGTAAGTGACTTCCAATAGGGTACTATTGGAAAGGTTTAAAGAAGAAACATAATAACGTGTCTTGAAAAACAAAATAAATAAATAGAATACTCTTTCTCTTTGTTAACTGTAATTTAAAATTGCTAAGAATCAGGATATTTTATATTCATATGCGACAAACGAGGCATAAATCGTATTATTTATTAAATTATTTCTTTAAATTTATTTCGTTTATATAAAGAATTTAATTCAATCTCTATGTGGAAGTAACAGAAGAAGCGAGATTTATATAATATTTAATAATGATTGCGGTAAGCAGTGTGCCTTTACCACTCATTTGATTATTTAATTAAAATAAAAACATTTATTTAATTGATTAACAATTTTATCGTTTTGACAAAGAGGTCACGTTTTGCTGACACCGCCTTCCGAACTGGAGGTCCGTTTTACGCTCTTTTTATGGCACGATAAAAAATTTACTATCCCTTCAACTCCGCCAGATATCTTTTAATGTGCCCATTGACTTATTAGAAAGTGGGTTTTGATTGGATGCTGTTATTTTATGTACGAAACTGGCAAACTCTGCTTTCTTTTTTATATTATCTACATATAAGAGACACTACGAACTATTTGCCTTTATACTTTATAATAAACTAGCGACCCGCTTCCGGCTTCGCTCGGGATGCTATTTTTTATACACTATTTTTATTTTCCATATGTGAAAATCGCATAAAAATCCGTTAGATGGTTTAGAAGTAGTTAGCGGAGAAAGAGACATGTGCACATATATATATATATCTGTGAGCTTTGCGTTCGCTTTTCTTTATCATCTTCTTCTGTTTAAAAAAATTTCATGAAATTCTTTAAAACACATTACAGTTATACTGTTCCTTTTGAAGGTATTTTCATAAAAAAAGTGTAACATGAAACACATGTTAAGTGGATATGCTTGCGTCGAGGGTGGTGAGGGTAGCGATGCAGGAGTGACTGGCCTCGGGGGAACGATTACGTGTTTGGGGATCACGACTCGTGAAAAGGTGGAAAACAGGGTATTCGACACAAAATTTTGTCAAGTAGCTGCTGTTTTATGGTGATATTTTCATATAAATAAATAAATAACTTTAAAATATATTAACAGTAAATCCTCAAATTTTTGTCTCAACTCAATTTTTTCAAATATGAATTTCTGTTCTGTTCTTCAGTCAAGCTAAAAAAATGCCAGTACTTGGATATTATTTCATAATTGCAGAAACACCTATCGAGTTTTAAATGATATAAATGGAATGCTTTGGTAGCGATACATAGTTTGTAATATTTCAAAAGTAACGATAACACTACTTCACATATAACAATTTATGTCAATGCAAATTGTAAACAACAATTATCTTATTAAAAAATATCAAGGCACTACAAGTGATCTTGATATTTTTTAATATTTCCTAGATTTCATACACCTAATTTCTTTAAATTATAAATTATGTAAATTATTGTAAAAGTCTTTTGATTGCGTTGTTTTTATATCTGTCCCTTAAATGCGTTAGAATTGAAATTAACAAATCATTTTTCCAAATCTTGATTAATTGGTTTATCTAGACGGTATCTGTATCTGTGCGAAAAAAAAATAAAGACAAATATATCGAAAACGGTTGCTCCCAAATTAAATATAATTCGCAAAAATACAAATATTTGCCGGTGCTCTGTTTAAGTTTGTTTAGGTGAGGTTCCCAAACATTTTGTTAAGGGGCGTAAAACTACGTAACGATGTGTCAACAGTTTCAACACGGAGAACGGCCGTTCGCAAATACCTACTGAACACTTCCATCAAAACCGGCGATAAAACGTCATTGAATGTTTTAATTGGCGCTCGTCTGTCTGTATCACTGGGATTCAAAGAGAAGATAATTGGAATTAACTGTGCAGTAAAATTTGACAATTATCTACTAAAGTGCAGATGCTCGAAGGATCAAAAATGTTTGAGTAAGTGGGACATAAGTACTATAAATGTAACTTTTTGTAACGTTATAAGTATATTTTTATTATAAGTAGTTATATCTAGACAATGAAAATTGGGGATTGTTCTAAACATAAAATATTAAAAAAAAACTGATAGCTAAGTACCGCTCGGGACGGCAGTAAGACCCTCCTAAAGAAGAATGTATTATCATGAAATAATAGCATGCGTCTTAGTATTTCAGCACTTGATTAGGCAATGCCAGAAATTATTCCTCTGTCCTGTCTGGTGGCTAATAAAATAAACGTTAAGCCATCAGGTTTGATAGCACACTTGAACGCCCCAGGAGTTGCATAAGTACAGGGCTGAAAATGGTTGAGTTTAAATATTAGGGAAAATTAACAATGACAAACTATGGTTATAGAGTCATAATAATTATCATCTTGGCGATCAAAAGGTAATTAGTTATGCTACATAACTCAGTTTATAATGTACCGGTAGCCGGCAGCAGCATAATGGGTAATAACAGTGGTTGATTTATTTGAAACGAAAGTGGAAAATGACTGGAATTTATTGGTCTTTTTAAACATAAATATCTGGTCCCTTACCGTTTTCATTTTAATGTTTAAAATGTCCAGTTTTAATTCATAGGTCGGTGTTATTTCACAGAGATCAAATTATCTCATCATCTTTGGAAATGAACTTTTCAAAGTTGGGTCTGGATTTGGCTACTCTTTACGTAAAATCACAGTGAAAAACAGCATGGGTGCTGTTGTGTTTCGGTGAGTGAGTAAACTATGCCCTTCATAATCGCTTATCCTTGATGAAGTCTGTAGTTCGTAGCACACTTGCAAATCTTGTAATACCTACTGTGGCGTTGCTTGTATTAATAAGCGACGGTATCCACGTACCTACCATCAAGTGGACCGTCATCCTGTCTTAAGACTTTTATATAAATAAAAATCAAAATGAGATTAGGTTTAGATGTTTAGTCATGAAAACAGAAAACAATTTTCAAATACCTTGTCCAAATAGCAGATATCAATGTGTTTTTTGAAAATTATCCTACGTTTAACAACTTGTTTGCATACAGATTACTAGATCTCTTGCTCAGCTGGGAAAAACAAAGATAAAGTTGGATAAAGTCCTTTTTTATAATGTTTGTATTTATTTTTAATTTTTTTAAATATAATTATAGGCATCCGTCTATCTTGATAGTAAAAAGGATAAAATGTAAGAAGTTAGGGGAATGAGTTCTGGCTTCACTGACTCACATAGCCGAAACACAATAGCACCACACATGCTGTTAAGGTTGTCTTCTGTTGTGAAATAGCCCAAAAATCCGATAATACTCAGAACGAAATATTTAAGCATGTATATATAAAAGCGCCCATAACATCATGACTTAGTCATCGCATTTTTGCTTTAGGTACTTTATCATATAAAATTCATTAATAAGTAACGAAATATAACAACAATTCCATTATAATTACATTCCTTATTGCCTACCTACTGCAACTTTTTATAATGGGCACAAGAGTTTCCCCATCTCTTTCAAGGCACTTATTTTTCTCAGGGATTTTTTGCTCGTTTTATTAGGTTATGTGAGGCGAACACGCAAAGCCTTTGAGATTTAAGACGAGAGAGTGCGCCCAATTTGCAATAATGTTAGTACTAAATTGTAAAGGTGAGAAGCCCTAAGCAAATTTGTTTGTTTCTTACTTTTCTTTCTAAACAGCTAAATTTTATTTAAGGATAACCTTATTTATATTACTAATGTGACTTTGTTATTTGGATGTTTCTAATGTTGTACGGATTTGAATGCGATTTGCCCTACGGATAGACAATGGCCTGGATTAAAACAAAATATACTCTTTATTCAGAAAATGTGTAAGTCACAGGCATCATAAAAATTTTAGTTCTAAAGCGCATACCTATACATTTACAAGAAATTCGAATAGTTTCCTTGTCACGATATTTCGGTACTGTGTTTTTAAATATATAATATACTTGATACTTGTGCTAGCGACGCGCCTCCGGATTGGCACGGACGTATTTTTTGCAATTTACATACACAATCCTTCCTCGTTTATCTCTCTTTCCATTAGTGAAAACAGTATCGAAATACGTTGCGTGGTTTATTAGCGAAGAAACAGACAGAAGCGGAGAGTGACAATATATGGTGTAGATTAGATATAAAAATTTAGCAACACTCACCTAAACCCAGGATGTAAGTAATCTAAAGAAATATAGGTATTTTATTTCTTTGTATTAAAATTTATTAATAAAAGATTAGATTGATATACGAGTATATTCGTAGAGCTTTTTCGTATTGAAACACATATTAATATTAATATACATTTGTCTCAGTTCCTTCATTTTCTGAAATTCGAGTGTCCACAAATCATTTACAAAAACAAAAAAATGTATATATTTTTTGGTTAATATATCGATATATGTATATATCTATTGTAGCGAAAATTGACACGTATTTAAACACATAAATGTGTTTTTTCATGGAGATAATCTATAAAAGAATGGGTAATACCAGCCAGTTAGACAAATATTCTACATGGGTTTCATTGAGATCCAATAAAACCCAGGTGAAGCTGCTAGTCAAATGAATATAACACGTCCATTAGCTCCTGTCAATGGCAGTATCTCTGAGCAAAAGTTTCAGTTGTTCAAATTCATTGTCTAAACCTCTTCATTGTTCAGTCTTTTGTCCGCTGGCTGGGCGTTGAAGGGCGCGGTATTGATGCTACCCAAAGGGAGGAAACGACCCATCTGTAATAATGACACTGCCACTGTAGTCTTTTAACGCCGCTTATGTTGACCGTCGCAAATGATTTAGGGTGACCAAAGCCATTTAAAAGATAGCCATGACTATTATGATAGTCATGACATAAATATCGTCAGTTTACTTTTGTTCCGAAAAAAGCTACTTTACTGTCCAGGTTAGGTATGTTGTAAAGGTCTGTAAGCAATGACTATCCACTTGACGGTAAATGACTATCTTCGTTTTTTTAGAAAACCAACGTCACAGGCCTTGCAATTTCACTGCCGATTTGATAGGATAAAGATCTTAGAGGTGATAGTGGAATTGGCTCTTACCTTACTCACTGACCGAAACAACAAAATAAGGGCCAGTTATTTCACGTTGGTCTTCTCTAAAGGTTCACTTCGGATCTTAGCGACCGCGACTTACGACGCTGAGCGGAGACCGCAACCCACTACTTCGTATGAATTAATAAGCGTTTGACGCGCGACCTGTGGACGTGGCCAGAGAGTCGCTTGATGACTGCGACACGGTTCGACAATGCTAGACATTCTTAAGCCCGTCACAAACGTAGCTATAATATATATTAATACACCGTGCTATAATATATATTACTGTATACGTTGGTGACGTCATATATTAAAGCTGCGTGTGTGGTCACTCCAATATTTGTATAGAAAATATATAGTAATAAGCCTTGCTATAATTTATATTAATATATTTTATAGCTATGTGTGTAACGGGCTTTATATGAGCACAAGAAAATTATTTTATAAATGCGACAAAAATCAATTTGTTTTGTGTTGTTGCTACGCTTTCACGCTTTAACTGCTCAACGGATCATCACGAATTTTTGCATATAATGTGTATAGGGATACTGATAAGGACATAAGGCACATTTCATCTAGATAAGTACTTCCCAGAAGAATAATTTAAAACATAAATAAATAAATTCAGCGCTTGACAAAATTATATCAGCAATAAAGATTGAATAAATGTTTTAACACCAAGAAAAAGAAAAAGGATAGAAATTTTGTCACGTTACAGGATAACTTTGTTTAATGAAAATACTTTTTCTTAACAGAGCACCTCAATTTAGTTTTTTTTTTTTCAACAATCTCAATCATGAAGTGTTCCATACATAAGGCGTTGGCACATTATATACATATAAAAGCATATAAATATAAAAGTAGCTGCGAACTGAACTGGCTTCTTTGTTCTTCAAGTTATCATACATAGTCAATGTGATGGCGTTCAGGAGCCCGCAAGGTTGCTCCTTTTAAGCTGATGAAACTCAAACGATTTTGATCCTTAATGGCAACAAGTTCTGTATAAGGAAGGTGTCTGTTCAACTTGATGGATAAGAATAAAAATGAGGTATAATTTACTAAGGAGTGGGAATTATTCATCGGTCGGTTTTGGTCGATGTAACTAAACCGTATTTTATCCTTCAATTAATCAAGGCTTAAAACCGTTTGTTTATTTTATTTATATGCTCTTTTTTAGGGAGAAGTATAAAAACAATGTAGTTGAGAGACTTCATTGTTTGAGGCGGTGATTTGATGAAAAAAATAATAGCGATATCTATGATTAGATTCGATAAAAAAGATCAATTTGATTGTTATTTATTTATTTATTTTCTCAAAAGTGTTGCTATACACCCTTATTATTCCGCTATATATTTTTATTGATACCGTGAAAAGTGCATGTATTTAAAATTTTCTGTGTTCTCAAAGACCGACGTGTCTCATATCGTTCTTTACTCGAAATTTCGCATACTTTTAAGAAAAAGAGGTTTCGGAATCTCCGAGACGTCACTCACTAGATGCCCTATTATTTTCACGGCAAAAGAGACAATGTATGGAGGTCTCATTTTTAACCCCGCGCATACACAGGCGGTTCATTATCTCACGGGCCAGACTTTTGCAGCTTTCCATTTTACGAAAAGAAAGTGGAACTAGAGTTTTTGTTTTCTTTTCCGACGAAACTGTGACAAAGGCGTGAACGTTGCAGCATTGGCTTTCCCGCTAATGAAAACTTTTTTGACGCTACCTCCTTTCGACAACGGCAATTCGATAATGAATCGTGAAAAGAGTTTCTTTTACAAATTAAAATTACGTTTCAATTTGTGTTCTTCGTTCGAATTTCTGCAGCTTTTGAAGTGAACGCTTCTTTTGGGCACTTTTTGTATAAGAAAAAAACTGAACTCGCGGGACCGACAGCTGTTGATATTTACTTTACCAGCTCTGGCAAAAATAAGAAAAATAAGAAAATCGACACTGGACAACATTTTTGGGTATTTTGATGAAAAATTTTAAAATTTTGTAATATTTTTTTTTTGTATAGGTAATCCTAAATAACTATGCTCTTGGTTGCAATCATAAATTTAATAATTGTTTTCATAATAAGTTCATAATAATTCATAATAAGTTTTGTATAAAGGAATTAAGTTTGATTGTGTCATAGTTAAAAATAATTTAGTCGCATTTGACGCTTCGTCTTTTAAAAAAAAGTATCTACTATACTTCCCTAGGCAAGTTATTTAAGAAATGGCCCATTTGATCATAATTTCAAAATGCTACCATATCTTTCTAATTAAAAAAAAATTAAACTAGGTATTTCGAGCTCAAAAAATCGAAGTAGAATTCTTGGCGAATCCTTGCCTTTTTCTTTTCATTAATATATTTTATTGTATTAATATTGAAAACTTGTAAAAGTTCATAAAAATGAACAAATATCAATGGTACCATCTTTCAGCTCTCCACTTTTGAATATTCATTTAAATGAAACTTAAACATAATAAACCAAATGGAATAAAGCATCAACATAAAACTAAATCTATTATAACGTTCACAAGGTGCATTTTTAAACACACGTTGTTACAGAAAAAATTAAAGCCGCATTCGTTTAAATACTTTCCGGAATTACACATACGCTTTCCATCAAAGCATCCGTAACTATAGTTCAGAAGCATGCACAAAAAGGAAGTTTTTATTAGGTCACCTTTGAACAATATTCACAAAGGCAAAGCGGGTTTGGAGTTACAGCATTAAGCATGTCATCCGCGTAATGGTACAACTCCATTCAACTAACAAACACCTAAACACATAGTAATTACTTGCGAGCTTGTTCACTGTGACACTTAATATATGCAAGAATTATGAACGTACTAGACTCATGTATAATTTTATTGTATACATCATAAACGGATACTGTCATGTTTATGTCACAAATTAGGTAAGAGTGAGAAGGAGATTAGATTATTATTTTTAATGTAAAGGTGGTAAGACAGCCTGACGGTCCACATGGTATGTGGTAGCCATATTTTTTTAATTGGTCCAGTAGTTTTTGAGTTTATTCATTACAAACAAAAATACTAAAACTTTTCTCTCTTTATAATATTAGTATAGGTAAAATAGTAAAATCAAAATTTTGTAACTAAATTGTTAAATGTAAGTAACGTAGACTTAATTTTAATTACATTTAATGCAAATAGAAATTATATTTTAGTCAATAGAGTAGGTCCTCTTTGATTTATATAAAACAAAGAAAAGCAGACCAATTAATATGACTATGCAACGTTATTTATAGTATAGGATCTTAGATAGAAAACAGTTAGAATAATATTCAAGCATTATTTAAACAAAATTAATTATGCGCTATGTTTAATGCGTAACTTGTTAGTTTGATTGAAAAATTTGTTAAAGCAATTACAATCCTTTGCTTAGAAACTCATTACTATTCGAGCTACTATCTACTGTGTAATGAACTCGGTTAAATTAAATGTCGTGACAATGCAAATACACTCTACTACCTACGCATACGGTCTATAGCTGCCTGCTTCATTAACGCTCTATTTTGTCGCAAGTGTTATATATAACAAATAGGTTACGGTTCGTAGCTCCCTACGCGCGTCTACGGAATACGTAACTGTCTACGAAAACGCTACGTTGTGCTGACAAAAAACTATTATAAATATGAGTAAAAGCACCTTGCAGAGTCATTCATTTTATAAATTTAATGCTTTGTATTTTTGATTGAAATCAATTTATTGTAATTGAATTAAATTATTATTTACTCATAAAATCTAATAAAAAATTGTATTTAGATATTCCTTAAATTTTATCAACTGACGTCTGTAGCAGACGTTACTATAATTGAAGGTCTTACATTATTATTCACAGGATTCATTTCATGACACCTAAACAGTACAAATTTCAAGTTCATGATTTTCTATATTGATTATAACTGGTCCGAAAATTGAGCCCTGCGGAACACCTTTTGGTTCTGGAGTTCCATGCGTTCTCTTACCTTCGACACCATCTATATGAAAAATTATTCTACTCAAGTAAAAACAGTATATTCAAAGATCTTCCTCTAGCTCTGTAATGTTGTAGTTTTAAGATAAAATTTAAAGATAAACATAATCAAAAACCTTGGTCAAATCATTGAAAACATGCATACCTGAAATCTGAAGAAATTAGTTTATTGTTCACCCTGTCAATACCAACATTTTGTTTCAAGAACAATTATCTTTGGTTTAAATAGCAACATATAATGTGTTTATACAATATATGTATTATATACTAGTTAGTGCTTATACCATATGTACAAATCTTCAACATTATATACCCAGACGTTTAAAATTAAATATTCAAAAATCGCTGGAAGTTTTAAGAGCTTTTTAGCTTCAGAAATAAATTATTTGTGAAAATAAGATTGTAAGGAACCGGTGAACTTTTATGTGTAATAAAAACAGCATATCGTCTGGTTGCCATGGTAACGCTTCGCCGCCGCTCTCCTTAATTGGTTTTGCTAATTGCTGGCTAAAGGCGAGACGCGGGGAAGGGGTAGACTGGGAGAAATACCTTTTTAAGCTTCAAGTCTAAACCCTAACTAAGAAATTAGTAATCAATATAATCTTATAAGGCTTTATTGAAATTTTCACCGTTTTGCATGTACAGTTAATTTAAATAAAGAACTAATTGATTTATTTATTTTGCGATGGAGACTCACCTCTGACAAAGAATCCCGCACAAAACAAATGAAAATTGCCCAACGGTAAATTTTGATGAATTTTCGTATTTTGATAGTTCTTATTACGCTTCAATGAGCCCAAAGTTCGAAAGGGCTTTGTTTTCGAGTTATTGCATCTCAAAAGTTGAAATCTAATCAGAGGTAGCTTTATTATATGCACATTAGTTGATAAATGTGTTTTTTCTAATGTTTAGGCAAACAAAAGAATGCCAACCGCATTTTTAACTTCCAACATGATTTGTGATTGCCAAGGGAAATTTAAATTACAAAACTTTTAATGAAGAAAATCTGGAAGAGCTCCATCGATCTTAATTAAATGGATACTGATAAAGTGTGTCTCCGAGAGGACACTCCCTATTTTTTTGGTCCCGATACCTCATTGTCTTGCAGTGACACGAAGTTTCTTTTTAGTCTATAAGTAATTAATGGCCAGAGAATGTGGGTTGAGGGAGAAAAAGTGTTTATTCATTTAACTGAATTCACTGGAGAAACATACGCTGCTGGTCAAACACTCTCTGAACACTTCTTGAATAGTTCTATTCTTAATATTTGAAATTAAAACATGTTTCTAAGATAAATTGCCGACTCCTCCTGCACAATATAATAAAAATACAAAGCACCTACGATTTATCTATCAGCTGATTCTCAACTTTCGTATTTCATAGAGTATTCCAAACTTTTATCAGTTTTGCAGAATTGATGATCATTGCAAAAAATTCATGTTCAATTTCCCAATAAATAAATCCAGGTGTTTTAATGGTACTAGCTATATATCGAAATATTTTTATTTGCTTTAATCAGTAATCTTATATTCTACGCGTCTTTAACTAACTTAACCTTAATTAATTTTTTCAAGCGAACTCGCCAGGTCAGATTACTTTTAATTAATAGTATAATCGTACGGCTTGTACCACAGAAACCACATAAAGGACTGGGGTTGAAATACACTACACTCAGAGCGACGTCAACTCTTAAAAGTTTGATAAACTTGTCCCCATTGGGAACAAAATTTTCAAGTCAAAGCGCTTTAAGCAAATAGGACTAATGAATTCGGCAAACCTACAATTATCTCCAGTGTTTTTTTTTTCTATTTTCTGCTTTAATATTAAAATACATACTTATTTATATATTTCCTGTGACAACCCTAAAATTTTAGTTCCTAACATTTCACGACTGTGTTATATCAAAACAAAATTGTAAATCGATGCCGAAGTTCTGTGAAGCGATGGAGACAAAACTTGTAGCCGCGCTCCCCTAGAGATATAACCGATAAAAAGTTCCTCCCTTTCATATTGCATACACAATGCATTTTGTAAATGCTTCCCACAGTGTTCTAAGAGGAAATTTTACACTATCTTTAAAATTTTATATTCCAGTTGCAGCTGCATCTGCTCATTGTTCAATGAAATATATTACTTCAACGTGCTTTGCTTTGCCTCAAGTGTTACATTTATGAGTATAATGCATTGATTATGAGCTTATAAAGCGCCGAACTGCCATGGAGTACCGCAGTACCTAGAAGTGCTACATATATTAGAGGTTTAAGTATGAAAATTCTGTTTCGTATTAAAAAATCATGAAACACTAATTTTTCAAGTCTTTAATTTTATAGATTCACTGCATTATGCTGCGCAGTATTATGGGTATACCGCTAATTCCTTAGTAGTTTGATACGGGTTGGCTTCCACCGTTACCTTTAATTAGTCGTTATTGACCTTAGTAGCTGGACTTTCTTTGGGTTCATTCTTCAAGTCGAAGTTGTGTACGAAAGCGGTTAAACAAAACGAACGCTACCTTCGTATTAAACATAGCATTGACATTACAATCAAATATCTTCCTGGGTTCGACCAATGGGCTCGCCAAATAATAACAAAATATTTAAGAACTATTTTGTTAATATTTATCTTAATAATAACAGTAGATAATCCGCTGTTCAATCAGGAATTCAAATACAGAAGTAAAAGGCCTTTTCTCTGTTGTGAAGCTGTATAGAGGCACGAACGCAGACTCAAAGAAAAAACTCCCTTAGAACCCAGTCATACAGGCCCTTAGCGATGTCAAAGGAAATAGAAGCGTGAGTGGTATACGCTTTTTTGTCTATGTTAAATGTTCGCATCTAATTCAGTTTAATATATTTGGCATATTATTATATATTTTGTAGAATTTATTATTCCCTTGAAGTTTTCTGTCACATAGATTTTTATAGATCCCATATTTATTCAATTATGATGTATTTTTACATCAAATGATACACATATAAAAGTCTAAGCGTCAAATAAGTGAACAGTTTACAAAATAATTCTCTCACATTTTTTCCCCTTTTCTGTATCCTAGAAAACTGTCGCCGATTTTCTGCGACACATTGAATAAAAACCCGCAGCTACGGCAACATCTTTATTGTGTTTCTCTCATGAATACGTCGTATTGCGTCCTCTAAAAGTGAAGGCCTTACATTGTCCTCAAGCGAGGCAAGCCGAGACGTAGTTGTTTTATTTTTATGGCAACAACACAGCAAGTGGGTCAGATGTGTTCATACAAGTTACCCCAGATGAGATTAGCTTTTGTTCAAATATATTTTTTTCGTATTATATTAGGTTTTAGTGTCTTTTCATTATATTAAAAATTTATTATTCTTATTATAATATTTACAACTCTATTTTATCAAATCACTTATGATATGTTTATGCTTTGTTTATATGTTGTAACTTAGCTCAACAGATGATGGGGGCTGACATGCCTTTATAAGATAAAAGTCCCTAAAATTAACAAGATAATTGAATAATAATAATAGTTTTTTTTTTCAGTAGCAGTTGTAGTTAGTGCAAGATGCAAGATATATCCTCATCTGTTATTTAATTACGACAAAGACTAACTGGTAGATAATACTTACATTGATAAATTACAAATGGGTTGCCTGGCTAAATCGCGAACCGATCTTAGACCTTAGACCTTAGATATCTTAGACCAAGTGGTAGACCAACTGCGTTTTACAGTGCGTTGTCAGTATGTATGCTAACATAACAGCATGTTTGCTAGAGATCATTTCCTAACTCTCTCCTAATCCCATTTCGTTGTATCGAGGTATTCAGGCTTATATTTTGAATTACGGCATCATACCTACTTATAATTTTCTTTCGCAATTATTAATAAATTGTATAGACCTTGCATTTCAATTGCATAATCCTTCGTTAGCATAGACTATATTATTATAAGTTACAACAATGTACTATAGTTTAGTTACAACATAGCTTCTGGATTTGTCACTTCTTGTAAAAAAAGAAACCGAATTAAGTAATACTAAACTGTATTTACTTAGCGTTTAAATACAATTTTGCTCCAATTTCATAAACCTCACCCAATACTCAGTTACACCCCTCGAAACCTTCTCTCCCTATCTTCACAATAAAGCCATGTTCTTGTAAATCCTTGTTAGGTTCGAAACGGTTTGAGGTCATGTCCATTAGAATACCGAACCAATGCCAATATAACAAATTACAAACGGGATTTCGAGACTGTTTTGATGACAAAACAAAAGGGGATTGTGACCACAAATCGAGAACAAATAGCTGTGGCACGAACGGTTTGTAAATATTGAGTGATAACAGAAACGTATAATTGTCGGATTTCGTTTAATAAAGTAAGCGGTTTTTGTCTGTTTGTTTATATTTATATTTTTTCTATAAATATTTCTCTATAAACTTTCTGGATATTTTCTATCGCTTCTATCGTTCAGATTCAACTAGCTTGCTACTTCATCCAATTCCCTCGGGAATACTACCTTTTTCTGGATGAAAGGTAGGTACTCTTATGTCCTTTTCTGTATTTCTGACAACATGAATGAAAAAAGTTATGTTGATAGTTTGATTAATTAAGTTTCACGCCTTAACATAACAAACAAATAATAAACTTACTTTTGCAGTTATAATATTAGTTACAGTATATTTTTGCCAATTTTTTTATTTTTTATTTTTTGAAATTCCCTCGGAAACAGTATTTTTTTTCTGGATGAAAGGTACCTTATGTTCTTTTCTGTATAGCTGAAATGTATCCGAAATTTCAATATGATCAGTTGATAAGTTAAGTCGTGAAAGCGTATAATAATAGGATAGTTAGGATTTGGAGTAAAAATATTTAAAAACCCCAGTTCAGTGTAAAGCCAATCTTATTTTAAAATTAATTTTGCAAATTTTAACAATCACTAACGTCGTTTAAAGAAAACAAAAAAGACCGTTTTAAATTAAAGATAATCGTTTATCAGCCGCTTTAACTTTGAAGAGACAATTCATTCTAACATAGTATCTAACCAATAAAACTGTATATTCAAAGCAATTTTTTTTGCAATTGACTATTAAAACTGGATTAATGTTACAAGAAATTGATATTTTATTGTAACAATTGAATTTGGTTAGACTTTTAGCCCAACAATGTATGCTCGTTCTTGTCTGAAGTTTGTGTCATGCATATTTGTATATAAAATTTGTCAGACAAAATAGCTTTTCTTTTTTGTCTAATATATACTAATAAAAAAATTATAAAAAAAAATCACTTTCGACACGGTTATGACGGCAAATATTAGTCTTAATAAATGTGGGTTATAAATCTTTTAAATTTTTTTATTTAAAATATCATTTTATTTAGATTGCTTTATTAGAATTGATCCAAGTCTTTCGTTAAAGTTGTTAGTTACGAAAATTAAGGGTATCTTGTAAGGACCGTTTGATTCATGTTTACTTGCCTCGGCTAGTTCTCATGAATTGAAAGTGTTTCAAGTTTGAGGGATCTTAAGTAATTAGAGGATGCCAGGCATCCGTAGTTTAGATAGTTCCCTTTTTCCTTTTATGTAAGCCTTCTAACAGTAATCTGGTAGTTACCGACTAAATTGATTCTCAAAGGACATTAGGATTGGCCGCTGTCAGATACCAGAATTTGTATGATATACAACGATTTTTAAAATAGGAAAATGTGCTAGCTCTTGATTAATTTCACAGGCGCATTCTGTTCTAAACTTATATTATAAGAAGTATTTTAGTAATACTAAGGGCCTCTTTCACCAACTACAAGTAAAGTGTTGATTAGTTACTTTTAGAAATATTTTTATGTTTTATTAAATTATGCACTCGGTTTACTGCATCCTTCGATAGGCGATTTTTTTATTATTTTCTTTTTAATGTTTGGGACTTTTACCGTACAAAGAAAGGCATATCATCTACATCATTCCCGGTTACCGGTGACTTTAAATGGCGGTTAGCCTACTTGACACATGGTGAAAGAGGCCCTAATAGTAATAATTAAATTACTCATACACATAATCTAAAATAAAGTGCTCTTTCCGCCTCTCTCTGTCCCTCTCCTAACTTCTTTTAAACAAAACATTTTGATACAGTTTTAATAAATGTTTTCTCTAAGTTGCTACTTCTGTGTCCTTTCGATCAATGGTAAATATATATATATGACAGTGTGGCAAAATATGTACAAAAATAAGTACTTACATACTTCTTTTCGCTGATTTGAACAAACTCAATTTTTTAAATATATTATACACAGTATAAGTTCGGTGAATAAAAAGCAAAAGGATGTTTAATATTTGTGCACAATCTGCTCGTTTCTAGCGGACATTCAGATGCTTTCAGCCTTTCAAATTGATGTGCAATTTTAGCTTTAAATGTGCCGTAAGTGTGAAGAAATGTGCACTCGTTTCTAGAGTCGATGTTGAACGCTCCCGTTGCGATGTTTCCTATGCATAAAATGCCGCCATGTATGTAAGTAAAAGGCTACAAAGTTATAACGTGTGACTTCTATAATCCTATTGACATTAATAAATCATTAAGAAATATCTAAATTCATAATAAATAAATAAATAAATAAATAATATCTTCACACATTCCACACAGCACTATTTAGTTCCACAGTAAGCAACTAATGCTTGTATTATGGATACCAGACAGTTGATATAATACATTGATTACTTTTTTTATTGTAAATACATACATATTATAAATACAAACATCCATGGCTCTGGTATAAATGTTAACACATAAACTTTTGTCCCTAGCGGGATTCGAACCGGCGACCGTTTGGTTAACAGCCACTAGACCAAAGGTGTCGTCTATATTCATATATAATATTATAACATAAAGTCACTCTGCTCTTCTGTCTGTTACTCAACTAACTTCTAATTCTAAATCACTCATCGGATTGTGATACGGTTTTGACTAACTGAAAAAGCGGTCGCTTATTAGCAATAGCAAAAGAAAAACCAAATTAGAATATAAGTACCTATGCAGGCTAAGCCGCGTGCAACAGTTAGTAGTTAATATAACACAAATAAACCATTGAATACTTTTGAAATACGAAATCTTTAACTTGCATACACATAAAAAAACGTTACTAAATATATCTTTAGCAGCTTTCATTAAGCTAACATGGGCTTTATCTATCCCCGCCTCAATGGTTCAGTAGCATTGTTCTGCGCTCCATTGTTCGGAGTTCCGCCGGCTGAGAAAGAATCCCTCTAACTGCCTCTTATCAGATGTACCCGGGCAAGATGGCCGAATTTATTCAGTTTGAAAGTGAAAAGTTCGCAATAACCGTGTTAGTTTCATGTGACACTTTCAGAATATCTTTTCGTCGCAGCGAAGTCGCGTGCAACAGCTAGTAAATAATAAATAATAATCTAATATCCCTACTTCACTGGGGCATTCAACAACTATATTTATTTTATTTTCATAAAACACATTTCTCTACGAAAGGACTCTAGGGAATTGCTTTCCTCATAAAGTGGGTACAATTTTAAGAAAAATTCCCAGTAAATGTTCGGCGAAATTTATTGTTACATAACTGTTTCTAGTCGGTCTAGTTTAGGAGTTATGAAATACGAGCAAAGTTACAAAATTGTAGTCAGCATTTATTTAAAAGTTATTTTTAACATTAAAATGAAAATGTTTAAAAAATGCACTTACTCGCTTTTTAATATTGTATATACTGTAGTAAACGGTAGTAAACGGCCAAATATATGTATATCTTTGAAAGATAGCATATATACCGGCGTCGACATGGAATAGAAAAGGCTGACAGCCCTATAAATACCCGTCAGTGAGAACATTTTTCACGGCATTTCGAGGCGTCCGTCCGCATCCGACGAAGTCCACGAGGCGTTCGACCTGTTTTGGCACAGCCCTGGGAAACGTCGCTATGAATTACTTCGCTATTGAACGCTAAAAGGCAGGACTACTAGATTTTCTCTATTAATTTTTCTATTAGCTTTTGCCCGCTACTTCGTCGGCGTCCCTTTTTTTCTAATGCGTTGAAACATTTATTCAATATTTTTATTATTCATTTATTTTTGCCAAAAATTTAATTTTAATTTTAATTTTTGATGAACCCTCGGGAACAGTGTTTTTTGTCTGCCTAAAAAGTAGGTATCCTATGTCCTTTTCTGTATTCCCTAAGAAAAATTTCATAAATAAATTCTTTCTCAGGTACCCTCATTTTAGAGACTTCTTTATCGCCATTTTAAAAATTAGTCTACTATAACTATATACTAACTCTAATATCTATTTATCTTGTAGTTAACAAAGATAGTTAAACATATCTACAATTTTTTTCTTGGTAATAAATCTATATTTTATTCATTACTTGTTTATGCGGGACACAATATTCGACTAAATGCAGTGAAGTAAGTAAAATTAGAAACGCTAAAAGTAAAAGTAAAACACTACCACAAGAAGAGCTTATGTTGTCTCAGTTAAAGTTTAAAAAGTTTTTTTTAAAGTTCAGAAGGTACGGCCCCTTTTCCAAACTTTCTACTTCAATGCTCGCAGATTACTCTGCAAATCCGGCGCCGACATCAAGGGCCGCGTTTATTTTTATAAAGTTAAAAAATCTCCTCCGTTTAAAAACACAATCCTTATTTATTTTGCAAACTGAATTGGTGTAAAAATCTGAAAGCGAATAAAAAGTTGAGAGTCAGCTGTATGACGCATTCACCCCTTTGTTTCAGGTGAGTGATTCGACTGATGCTACATTGCACGCAATAGGGCGTTTACCCTGTAGTACATCGAGCCCGGCAAGTATTCTATTGGCAAATACGACATTTCAAAATATTTTTATATTTATGTTAGACGTCATACCGTATTTGATTTCGGATTATATTGACAACACTGTCACTCTATCTACTTTTATATGACATGTTCAGGCCTTTCCTCTGTGTATGGAGTTGTAGATATGGGCTAATTGGCTATGGGACCACCAAGTTAACTTGGTTTACATAATTTTTAGTGTTCTGGTACAGTAAGAGTAGGTACTACTACTACTAAATATTAGTTCTGTAGTGGCAAGGCACACTGTAATTTTGAACAGGACATTAACCACCCCTCATGGAAAACCACCATGAAATAATAAATGCGCAATAGGTAAGTGATGGTAACATTTCCCAAAAAAGCAACGGCTCGGGCGATTTCAAGATGTAGGTACTGTTTTTATATTAAAAGCCACTACGAAGTTACCCCAATCATTGGATAATGATAGACAAAGTACTAATATTATCTTTTAACCTTTATTACCTTTTACTAATTTTACCTAGTTAATTTGTATGAAAATTACCTTGAACGGAGGCGCGACGTTTGACCTTTGAAATTGTTAAACAGCCTCAGTCCACGTCCGTTGTAGCTCCCTCAATATGATCGCACAAAGACGTAATATCTGAATTGACAGCCTTTGTAACGTGATGTACAATGGCTCTATACCTACGCCTTAAACATTTTTGAAATATTGATATTTGGAATTTTATTAGAATACATTGATATTTTACATATTATAAAATAAAGTCACTGTCTGCTAACTTCTTCTATATTTATATAAAAAAATGGACGTGTGTGTTATGTTCCCTATGGGCTCCAAACCGCTCAACCGATTTTGATGAAATTTTCAAGTAATCTTCAGATTATTCCAGCGGGTGAAACAATGTAGTTTAGTAGGGATCTGATAAGAAAAAGGGGCTTGGACGGAGTCGCGGGCAAAAGCTAGTACATAATAATGATTATAGAATATTAAGCAATCATTTGCAAAGATTTAAGAGTAGGTACAATTATTACATAAATAACAATTTTAAAAAATTGATATATATTCTAATAATGTGTAATTTGAAATATTATCTTGTCCACCGGTATTAATTAAAGAAATCTCTTTTACTTTGATTTTTCCTTTTCCAGTTATTATTAGCTTGTTTTGAAGCTTTGTTTGTTTTGCTTTAAAATAATTGTTTTTTCTGAGTAATATAGAATAATATAGAAACGGTGAGCTGGTTATAAGTTAATTAATTCCCACAATATTTGTTTTTAATTATTACGTTAGTAATTTACACTCTAAATCAGATCATCTGATGCAAGAGGACATTTTTCTTTATTGTAAGATCGAGACATCATTATTTTACCAACTAACCAAACCAAAACGGATTTAAATGATAATAGATCATAATAAACTTAAATATTTCCATCAGTATGTAAAACCAATTTTAAACGAAAGCTGTAAACGGAATATACGCAAAACACAATGGCAGCAATTAAACTTGTCACTGGCAATGTTGGCAGCTGCATAACCGGAAATGCGATTTGGCGTGCCGCCGCCGACACAGACCACTTCCGGTTGCTATTCAAATTGGTGGTATCTGAAGACTCGTATTGTTGCTGGACATTTGTGGTTAACCAGATATCGCACCGAATTTCAAAAGCTTACTGTTTTAAAATAATATGTAACGAAAGAGTTGGTAATTACCAATGGACATTAAATTTGTCATTAATACTAAGTGGCATTCTGTCATGTCATTTTTTCATATTAACGCCATTAAAGGCGACCATAACTGACTTAACAAATATACACCTTTCTTAAACATCTATTTGATATTAACTGACTTCACAAGTCGTTGCCCTGACAATTTCATATGAAAATACCATCCCAATTTCAGACTTTTCCTGTGGATTTTCAGAAAATTTTCTTGCTCTGTCATACATGTGGCAAATGGTTTTTATTTACTCAAGTATAATTTCCTATCCTCTATGTCATTTACATAAACTTATTCGAAACTTCGAATATAAAATCCGCACGTTCCACGTACTGCGGGCATAATTCGAATTTCAAAAAAATAAAAAAGAATAATCTTGTTTTTTATTGCCTGCAAATCGAAGGCATCCAATCGGAGTGCGGCTAGCATATGATTGGAGCTTTCAATCATCGAAGCTGCCCGCCGCAAACATGGGACATTTTTAAACGGAGAAGTACCGATTAAAAAAAAAACAATTCATTTTTTTAATCTATATACAAATAAATAAAAAACAGTTCAGTGCCTTTTTCTCATTTGTTTCTGCTGTCTATTTAGTTTTTGTACAGTAGTTATCTCTTGATGAGGTTTAGTGCGTAATCATTAAAGAAAAATGTTCGCACCTTCGAAATTATGGTTGAATTTTGAACAGACAACGAATATGAATACAAAGAGTTTATTTAAAGATATATATATTTGTCCTGGTGTTGCTTGCATACATAGGTTTAACACGGTACAACAAGTATCAAGTGGACCGTCATGCTGCATGCCGTTCTTTTTTAAAAAAAACTCTTATATTGTTTTTATTCTACTCTATAGCCACCTATTGTCAAATCAACCAACCACTTTATGTTGGATTTATGTTATGCAAGAAACTATAATGCACAAATTGGGGGATAGGAGAATGGACTTTGACCTTTCTTACTCACACATAAAGCAAAAGATTAACATGTTTTATTTTTACTGTTATATTTTTTAACATAGATGTCACTGCCTTCAGACGGACTACCGAATTTTTGACTGTGTGCCCTGCAACTAAAAAATAAATGTATGTGTAAAAATGCTTATAGTATGTACACGATAAAAAGGGAATTATTTTGTGCTAGCAGTACGGTGACTGTACTGGAGTTCCGAGGCTGACACTCGTTCGGAAATTGCATGGAACGTTTTGCTCCATTTTACACGAACCGTTCTGAAACCCGCGTTAATTGCTTGCAATCTATTGCGTTTTAATATGTTTGCTCCGTACCTGCCTTTATACTCTACCTATCATTTTTTTTTCTGTTAAATGGAAATTGAAAGTGTTGTGTAATAGCTTTTGTTTTGTAATAGTATTAAATGAAAGATTAAAAATAGGCATTGATTTAAATCAAGTTTAATATCTGATAATATCTATACTATTATTATTACATTATAGTATTGGTGATCTACTTCATTAATAGTGGTGCAGTTTTGTGTTATAGGCGACGGTAGCCACCTACCGTCAGCATGTCTGTCCACCTTATCATAAAAAAAAGTTTTAATAGACATTTGACGGCTGTCGAAACTGATTATAGTAGTGATGTGGCCTATTGGTTACGATACTATTAAAAATAGGAATCGATATTCGCGATATCCGCGTCGATATGCGACGAAGAAATTTTCATTTTAAAATTATAAACACAATAAATAATCCTCAAACACGTTATCAGAATCAGAAAACATATTTCAGATGCACTAGTGCACCTTTTGACAAATGATAACAGAGTTTGATGCCAACAAAATTGTGCGAAACCTCTACTAAACCCAATTTACGTGGCATACGCGGGACATGTGCACATTAACTCTCCCACGTCAAGATGTGTTAAGATGTGTATTATTATTTGAATTCCGAATAATTTTAAAGTCACGAGGGTAACGTTTCCGATAAATACGTTCTAAATACAAATAAGTAACAGCTCGCAACGACAAGTTACAACCCATTACATAGGTGTAATAGGTGTTCATTGTGTCGACGAGCGATGCCTCGTTCACTTAACGACCTACTATTGTCGTCAAATGCCCCATTAGAGACGCGAAACAAACATATATTGACACTTTTTTGCTATCAAGAGACGTATTGAACACATTGTCGGTACGTTTAATACAGGATTTTTTCTCGATTTTGGGTAAACATTAAACATGTTTTAATTGGCAAAGAAAACATCGAAATTTTAATATTTTCTTCGAAGATACTTTGACTCACATAATATCATATTTAATTTTATTGTTATGGTAAAATTTAAAATTTTATTATGGTAGTCCGATGATTTAAAACATCGGAACTACTGAGCCTTTTAGTCATGTACTACTTTTCAGCCATGTACTAGATTATAAAACTACAAATAATATGACGTTAACATCTTATCTGCAAACTAAGTATCTGAAACTACTTGAAATCATAAATTTTGACTCCAGCATGATTCTAATTGATGAAAGCATGCATAATTTAGAAATTTACTTATTTCCTTTATAACGAGTTTTACAGAAGAAGTCAAATAATAATATTCCATTCTGTAAATAATTACTGAAATTATTGACTTTTATGTTAAGGTCGACAGACGGGCTGACGGTCCACTTGATGGTGGTGGTAAGGCTACCGTCGCCCACAACGCAAGCAAGGCCACAGAGGTGCTGCAAGTGTGCATAGTAGTATTATGGGCAATTGGGAAATAATGGGGATGGACAGTGGCATCCCTTACTTCTGTAAGCGATGTGGTTATTGCCGCTAGGCGGGCTGCCCATTAACTGCGAAACACACTACAAATTTCATTGTACTTTAAGTATCTATACTAAGGCTACATAGCGCTAAGGCAAACAGCTTACCACTCGACCAATGGGCTTATTAAATTGATAGATCATATCGGTTACGAACAGAACGATAGGTCTAATAAAGTCTAGACCGCAAACCTACAAACTAATATCATGTCTCAAAAACAACATTATAGTCTCAAAATATTCACTAAACAAACTATAGAATTCATGTTGTAAGCAATGTTCGTGCAATGGTGAGTCATAAAGTACGTCTAGACTTTAGACAAGTACCATAAGCTATTGATTAGGGTTTTCCTGAGCGCTCTCCGGGGGTGACTTTAACAATGAATCATCGGTGGTTCAGTATACAACGGATTTATTGCACTGACTCACTGCAGGGCGGCATTCATAGTGTTAGTCAAACTAGCAAATTCAGAAGTTAGTTAGTTATAAATTGGCTGGTAATAAATTTGTACTTTCCAAGCTAAGCGTTGTTAGTTTATCGTCTAATATCAGATTATTTACATACTTTAAAGTTATAAAGACATACAGCAGATTTTGTAAATTCTACTAATATTAATGAGAAATTTTGTTTTCATTTATAATGACAAAGTGTCTCGGCGAAGGAATTTTTAAATGCCGACAATAAGTAAAATTTTTGTTTGTTTGTTGCGGCTAATCTCGGCTAAACGGCTGGCCTTTCACTGGCAGATAGTTGATGTTATAAGGAGTAACTTAGGCTACTTTTGTTTTAGAAAAAAAATATCAAAAGGAGTTGGACACCCCTTTTATGATTTTTTTTTTTTCTATGCGTACCGCTACTAGCTCTCTATGCGCACGCCCGCAGCGAAACGTTCCCGGGTTCAGCTAGTTGTACATAAAAATCTTTTTGTCGGGTCGACGAGTAAAATATCGTAACAAGCAATTACATAGCTGTGTGCATCCATTCGCAGGCGACGCAAAGGCAAGTAGTGCCAACGAGCATCAACTCAATTATGACGCTAAAACGCTCTCAAACTTTTCAAATTAAAATCTCAATGCTCGTTTCACAATCACTTTTTAGGTAACAGTTTGTGACAATTTTGTGACGACATTTCATAGTTTTTAGAGGCAAATTTATTGTAGACTAGCTGTATCCCGCGGTTTCGCACGCCGTTTAATTTAAATTGCTAAAGGCATGCATATGTCGGCTCTTTTCAGTAATTATCGATATTATATAATCTTCCTCAAGAATGGGGCTATTAAATGCAATAAGGTTTTTTAAAATTCGGCTTGTAATTCAAGAGATTAGCACGTTCAACTAAACAAACGACGCTTCATGTTTATTATATTTGTATAGATAAGTTTTTATTAGAAGAACACTCTAATTATACAAAACATAAAGACGATTTTCTTTTTATTTTCTAGTGATTCCAATAATTTTGTCCACGAAATGCTGATACAGTTCATGCAAAATAGAAACCACTTTGGGCTTACTCTTAAAATAAATTCATCGGTTAAACCGTTTCTTAATTAAAAATGTCAGCTACACAAACTAGCCACCGGTAATTGCAACTCAACGAAGATATTTCCTTCAAAATGACGGCACTGAAAATAGTTTTACTAAAATCAGCGCTAAATATTACTTTTTAAATAGAAAAAAATATATATTCCCAGTTATAGTCAATATATATAGCATTAGAAAACACATTACTCAAATTGATTATACAAAATAAGTAAGTAAAAAGTAAAGTAAGTAAGTAAAAAGTAAACTTTTAAAGTAAGTAGTATCTTTTAGTGTCATCTCAGCCATAGGACTGTTCACTATTAACCTAGATACATTTAAGACCTACTACAGCGGTAGCTTTCATTGGTGTTTGACGAATAATTAAATGAGCTATCAGCCTGTCTATCAGCTATCACCTTAACATAAAAAATATAGGCATCAAATCACTATTGATTTACCTATGTAATTGAATTGTCTTTACATTAGCCTTAAAAACTGGTTCATACTTGCGATAAATCTACTATGGTTTCGATAACGAAGCGCGGAAACCATTTCGTTTCATATATCAGCATATTATGGGAGCAGTTAATGCAGTCAATATAAATGTCAACCGTTTAAATATGTCGTGCAAAACGAACCGTTTTGAATTGAGAACGGGCATCGGCCGTGATAAATAGCTGCAACGAAATGCAGCCTCGATACTCGTACAATCCCATTATCCACCGCATCATTTTTGTTTGCTCATGTTAAAAACAATGTAAACAATGAATTACTAAAATGTAAATACGCCTATTTGTATTTTGACACTATTGAGTATTAAAACGGTTAATATTGAACTCCGCTAAATATAAACTTCTGTGATAACATTATACCAGCCACACACAATCAAAAATATATTTTATAAGTCCGCGTAACTTTATAAAATATAGATGTTACTCGCTAATAATGTAGGTGAAAGAATTTTTATTATTGATACAGTATTTTTTTCAGTTTGTTCATTACAAACAAAAATGTAAAAATACAAATCCTTTCTCTTTATAATATTACACAGTTGCATGCGACTTCGCCCGCGTAACTTTATAAAATATAGCCTATTTTACTCGCTGATAATGTAGCTTTCTATAGGTGAAAGAATTTGCAATGCAGTCCAGTGGTTTTTGAGTTTACTCATTACAAACATACAAATCTTCTCTCTTTATAATATTTGTATAGATATTATAGTATAAATAAAAAATATCAAAGAACCAAATATACTTCACGTTAGATTTATCAATCGCTATTTCCATCCACTCGTAACCTTAGTAAGCAACTTTAAAATAAGGCTTTTTTTTTTCAAACTGGCTGCTTAATGGGTTGTTAAAGTCTGTCATCCAGTTTCACCTACAAAATCCTTGTTTACGCCTAAAACGTGTTATGACAGCGGATATGAAATATTAGTGGAATTAAACATCATCGTCGTAGCGGGTTAAATGTAGTGTAGGCACCCCCCGTGTCCCGCACCTCGTGCGGCCCCATCATCAACGAGTGTGCAGTTGACAGTTCAGACAGGTTATCCGAGCTGCGGTTGTGGTATTTCACGGATATAGGGCTGGTTATGCCGTTAAGCCTTTTGGATATTAAACATATTGTTTATTAACACGAGTCAAGATGAATAATAATAATTATATCTCTAATGGGTGATATAATTATTATAAATTGTTTTAAGAATACTTAAAAGGGTATTTTCAAAAACTCCAATCGGATCGGTTCCGCAAATCTTCGATTGGATTGTTATTTTCAAATTGTTCACAAAGTATATTATGTCCGCATAGTGGTTGGCAGCCTACCTTCAGATCTATGTAACAATATAACGATTAAAAATATTAAATTTAAGTTAAAGCAATATTTTTTAAATTGTAATTAATAGTATATAGTTAGTTAGATTTTAGTATTAATTACAAATGATAACACAAGATTAAACCTCAGTGGTTTTTAGTGTTATCATTTTATATGTATTATATTATTTGCCTTAAAATTGTTAAAATTATAAATAAAAAAATTATATTCATGTTCAAAAATCCAAATGTTTACTAATATATCCTATTAACTTATCACTAATTCAACCAAACAGAAAAACGAAAAACGCTCTAGTGGCATTACTATTTATTTTATAATGACATTATACAACATTAATATATTAAACTATTTTAATAGTGTGTACATTAAAACCACTAAATGGGGATATTTTTATTTATTGACTTACAACTACATCCACGTTTTTATTATTATTTATATCGTGATCGCGATTATAATAATCTATTTAATTAAAAAAAGTTCATAGGAGATTATAAATTCAAATTCAAAGCCTTTTAAAAACTAGCTTCCTATTGGGTAGAAGGGATGTATATAATGTTTATTATATATAGACTAAAATAAAGCCACCAGCAAACTAGCTGCAGCAGCAAGACAAAAGAAATGTCCAAACGCTTTTTAGTTTACGTTGGCAAGATGTAAAGCTGAACTAGCACTCACCTATTCAGCAACTACACGTATACTGTTATCCACGTTCATGTTCACATCACGTATCCCGAACGTTAAGGCTTTCAGCACATGTCCGACGCGGCGGATGGCGGCGTTACAATAGCTACCATTCGAAACGTATTCATGCACAGCTTGGTGTGACCCGTCGAATATGTGTTGGAACCTTTATGTTTAGTCTGTAATGCAGTGTGACCTCGCTTCATTTACACGCTTCATGTGGTACTCATGAAGCAATAAATTCACGCTATACTGACTATTATTAAAGGTCATGTATATACATATCGCTTTGAGGAATAATTGTGGCATTTATTTAAGGTTGCCTATTTTTTTTTTAGTACACGTAAAGCGTAACTAAAGTGCAAAAAGCGCTTTTATTTCTATTTATTCAAAGTATTTTTAACTTCGTTGACGTTAATGTTACAGAGTAGGTGAGGTGTATTACGAGTTCTTAAATACGCAATTATTATTAAATTCTTACTTAAGACCAATTATTTATGTAATTCTTTATGAAATAACTAGCTGGTGCCCGCGACTTCGCCCGCGTTGAAAAATAAAAAAAAATCTCACCTCTCGTTGCGATAACACTTTGACCATACGTTAATTTTTCATTTTTCATTATTTTAGATGATGCCCGGGAACAGTACTTTTTTTTGTTAATGAAAGTTACCCTATGTCCTTTTTTGTATCCCTAACAACGTGTATGCAAAATTTCATGATGATCAGTTGAGTGGGTAAGGCGTGAAAAGGTAACAGACACACAGACAGAGTTACGTTCACATTTATAATATTAATTACATTTATATAGTATGAAAGTATGGACTAGTACTAATATGGATTTACGATATAAATATGAAAAAGATTCCATAGTATTGGAGTGCTCTATGCTCAACTTTGTTCAGATACTAATACTTGATCTACATTCTACATTGCTAAAACTGTTTGCGTATACTGATCGAAAAATAAACTGTTTCTGATTAAAAGAAACCATTAAAAAGACTTTGGTTATATCCATGAAGCTAAGAAGTCTGAAACAGTAACTAAACTTGTTAAAAAATATTTAAAAAAAAACTTGGCCGCTGAAATTAAATATGAACAGAATGCCCGTAAAAATATCCAAGCTTTTTACAAAGATAAGCTGTTTTTGCTCCCGGAATTAAGTACTAAAACAGTGCTTTGTTAACTTTTTAATTTTACACTTTTTGCTGTGGCTATTTTCTTCGCTTTTAAGCGTTTACCTCCCTTTTTGCAGCGGAGACTATTTTAATGGTTTTAATAATAAGTTCATCAATAAGTAAATCATCAATCATTTTTTGCTCTATAGGTATTTATAGAAGTTGTTTTTTTATTTAAGTTTAAATGTTTATACTTGTTAATTCTAAAAAAGATATAAGCGGGTATAATGGACACCCTATGTCCTTTTCTATATCCCTTGCAAAGTGTATGAAAAATTTCATGATAATCGGTGGACTAGTTAAATCGTGAAAGCGTAACAAACAAACAAATACACTTTCGCATTTGCAATATTAGTTAGGATTTGGTCGACTAGATTATTTTTACATACAAATAATTTAGGCATGCTGTCTCCAATGAACACAGGCAACAAGGATAAAAGTACCCTATCAGGAGAGAAGTAAGCATATGGAATAGGTTAAAAGCAGAACTTAAATTAATACCAAGAGTTTGAAGAGAAATATTCGGTTCCGATAAAAAAAAAAACATTATTCAAATGAGTCAGATACTCGTGCAGAAGTGGAGTGTTGAAGATGTGTGCCGCGTGCCAATATAGAAAATCCGCAATGCAGTTTGTCTTGACCTCCAAAACTGATTAAGATATTAAATCCAATATATGGGGTCGTTGTGACCTAGAAAGAGGAGATATAATGATTCAGGCTATGCGTTGTGCGAAATCACGTATTATGTAAAGAATATAACGTATTAACATTTATCAAAGACCTGAGCATCTCAGATAGATAGACCGGTCATTTGATGGCAGGTGGCTAACTGGCTACTATCGCCTTCAAACAAAATGAATGCGAAGAGAAATATTAAAAATTATAATAAAGAGAATATAAAGAATTTTTAGAATATGACACAAATATTGCCTTGAAATACCATTGGTATTTGAATTTGTTAGTAATAAAATTTATCGTCAATAATTACTTATTAAATACATGTTATCATCTCATCTAACTTATCAATTTTGATTCAAAAATGGTCATAGATGGCGTTAAATTATTATTAAACAGCTTGTCACAAGTCATAATCCGGGCAGTATGGAATTTAGGACATAATATCGGGACGTACGAGACATAAATGAAAGAACAGCACGTGTGCTGTTTGTTGTATTTCGGTGAGCGAGCCCGGCATCTTAAGCTGATCACTGTGTTACTTTTTATTCTTCGCTGTCTCTATGTAAGTAAAATAACATACTACTTACATCTGTTTCAAGAGTATTACTGTCGATTCACCAAAAATGAGAAATTGCCATAAGTCGGTAAGTAATAAATGCGATTATATCCGAGCTAAGGTAAAAGCCGTCCAATAGAGAGTTTGAAATGCGTTATAAGGGTTCTGTATCAAAGTCTATAAATGCATGATGTAATACCAGACAAATTTGCAATGCTTAATTTAAACAAGGGGAGCCTGTCTGGCGGCAGTAACTAGAAGAATATCGTTAAATAACAGCATGTGTGCTGTTGTGTTTCGGTGAGCTAGAATGAGATTTCAAAGCCCATTTGCCTATTCCTTCCTAGTCATAATTTTACTATGGTCGGCGTTGCTGTAGCCGTCAAGTGGACCGTCAGCCTGTCTGATGACCGTTACATAAAAAATACTATTAGATTTAATCGAAAAAATTAAAAATATAATAGTATTTTTTAAATACTATTATATTTTTAATTGAAACAATTCTTGGTATTTATTTTATTGACAGACCAAATTGTGGCTCTTACAGGCCTTACAGTTGCGACTTGCGAAGGCTGAAGACAGGCTGGAATGGAAACAGCTGGTGGTCGATGCCACCAAGGCCTTTTAGAGTGAGCACGACATTCAGCAATAAAGAAGACGACTCTATCTATTTATTGGTATCTTAAAAATAACAGTGATTTTTATGTAACACTAGTTATTTCCTTTTAAAGTACTACTGAACCCTAAAAATGAGTTGCAGCGTTAAGCTGGACTATAAGACGGACTCTATAAGTAGAGATGAGCGGCCATTTTGTTCGTAGAGAAATTGCCAATTTCCTGTCATCATGGGCCGGATTCACCCGGCCTTTATATATACCTACATACATACGTAATAATACTTCAGACCATTTCACGAACGCTCAAACTGAATTGGAACCGTAATTAATAGGGACACCTCGAAGTTTTTAGCCACATGTAGTAGCTTTAAAATACAAAGTTTTTTTTAATGTTAACATTATCAGACAGGCTGACGGTCTACGTGATGGTAGGTGGTTTAGAACACAAGCAACGCCACGGGTGCAGTAAGTGTGCTGCCGACCATAGTAGGATAAAGTACAAGTAAGATATATGGAAATGGTCTCTGGCATACCTTACTCACTCACCGAATCATAACAGTGCACATACTGTTATTTGACGGTGATCTTCTGTAAGAGGGTGGTTACTGCTGCCAGACGTGTGTCGCCGCTACTTACTTTAAATTTTTAATCAAATTTTAAGTACAAATATAAGTTTATCTTTTTCATTATTACTCCCAAGTAAGTTATACTTTTACTAATTATTTGTACCAAAGTATATGCTTGTTTTAATCTCATTTATTTTAACCATGTCATATATTTAATAAAATTTTGACTATATTAATAACTTAGTTAACCAAACGACACGTCCTAACTGTAGATTTTTTTTTATAAATTATATGAGATTTGAAAATGGATGACTATTCGTTATTTTACTTAACAATTTGGAGGAATTCTTTTTTATTCTGGTTTACGAGAAGATTTTCCTGTGAAATCCCTCTTTTAGCGATTGTATTGTCCCATATATCAAATACGTGGGGTATATCAGGACTAATACGTAGTCCTGAAAGAGCTCAATGTTGAAAATGTATTTGGTAATGCTTTCACAACAATTTATTGCTTAAGTTTAGTGTTGTTAGAAATAGATTATTTATATAATATATAATTACATTAAATTTATGAATTTAAAACAATTATTAAAAATAATTAAAGTGAAATTATAATGTTATTTTATATTGTTGTTATTATTTAAAAAATTAAATTATCTTATAGATATTTTACATAGTAAATTAGTTTCAGTCTTTATTATGGATTTGTTGTTTTAGTATAGATATTCTATTGTTTCAAATATGAATGTTTTAATAAATTTTAATTTGTTAAAATAACAGTTTGTTATTTATGTTAAATACATATATAGTTAGCCTTTAGTAATTAACACAATACATGATCAATCATTTTTTTATGTTAAGGTTGGGAGACATGCTTACGGTCCACTTGATGGTAGGTGGCTACCGTCACCTATAAAAGTTTTGATAGTTGTTTTTGTTTTGCAATATTTCATGATGCAGTCACATTCATTAGTGAATATATTCCGGTAAAGCTAGCGGTAATTCCGACAACGCAAACGCCGGACGTATTACCCAATTAATACAGCCTTCACGCCTTTAAGCCTAGATTTTGTTGGCTTAGCTCGAATATCATATTTATTTCCCTATGAATGTATCAATTTAGTTTATTCTGAAAACATTGTTTTACTTATATAAACAATTTTTGAAGATATTATAGGAATTGTTTATGACAATTAAAAATAATGAAAATTTCGCAATCGTGATGTAATATTACTAGGAGACAATTTTTTATAATACAAAATAAACGAGTTTACAACATTTTTTTCTCTAAACACGTTAAATAAATTTCGCGGTACAATGATTCCAAATTGCTATTTAATTTTATAAAATTTACATAAATCAACACAATTTTGTAAAGAAATCTCTCGTCTAACAAAACACAAATCGATATTAATAGAGGGTTTATTTAAATTTAGAAGCGAAAAGGCCGGCTTACGGTCGAATAATAATATAAAATATTTCCTTCGGTATGCAAATGAAAGCAAATGTTATTAATATTTACATATCTGCTATTAGGTATATAGGTATATGTATATATTTCAGTTGCTAAACCTACTTGAGTTACGCAGACTGCTTACGAATCAATTTTGCCAGGTATATTGAAATTATATATTCTTATTTGTATAATTTGTATTACACGTATTTGCTCGAGTGCTTCTGCTTTTAAGAAGGTTAATCTGTCCTTATGCGAATAACCCGTTCTTTTACGTTCATCATTTATCGAATACTGTATAAAAATTACATCCAATATTCAGTAAAATTCGATTCAACATAATCTTTACTAATATTATAAACTCTGTAAAGTTCTCACAGGCTAATAGGCAGCATTGTACACATCCATTGATGTGGATTTCACTTAATTAATATAAAGCATTTTTTATGTAATTGAAGCTTAAATTAAAGATAACCTATTTATTAGCTTACTTGAGGTGATTCAAAACGTATTTTATATTGTAATTTGATAGTTCATTGTAATTAGAAATTAATACGCAATAAACTACACAGAACAAGTAATCAACTATTTTACTTGGCAATAACTAAATCAACCCCTTAGTAGTTTGCTACTTTGATTTATAACTAAAACTGCTATTATTCAATACCTATTCATCTAGTAATTTTCCCCAGCGTTAGATGAATTAGGAATTGCCTACCTGACTCTCCAGAGTGACATTATAAATTTTCCATAAACTAAAATTTCATTCAACGCTTTTGTTAATATGAATTTCTAGGTACTTATTACAGCGTTGTACTAACAAAATAGGCAATTTCGTCGGTATATAGCGCAAAGCAAAGTCCGCAATGCATCGGAAATCCCTGCGGTATTTCAGAGGTTCGCGCTTCGTAATTATCCTCCGATATCCCCATTGACTGTTATCATTCATTTTATCTTATTCAATGAATGTATCATGCAGTTTCTGTTTCTTATCTCTTCCATTCTCTCCAGTATTTCTTCTTTTCGTAACTCGAATAATTGAATACTTACTTATATTTACATTTCAGACCAGAAGAAAGAAATATTGGTTAAAGAATTTAAGAGTAAGAAATTCTTAAAGAATTTACGAGCTTAGTATAAGCAATCGCTCACTCTTTTGTGCAGCAGCCTCCAAGTAAATGTGCAACAGCAGCCTCCAAGTCCAAAAATTGTGTAGTAAGTATGAAAAGTAAATGAAGAAGTTGAATAGGTTTTTTATTATTCATATAACTATTTTTCACACTCATAGACAAGTGTCATCGTGACTTGCACTGCGTTATTTTCGTACACAAATAATAACAACAAAATGTTGATAGTGCATTTTACATTGTTTGTAAGTTTGTTCGTTCGTTGTGTAGTTTCGCCCGTGTTATGTAACGAATTACTGACATCTTACAAGGAAATATTTTGACAGTGTATAGCGTAAAATCTCCCAAGTACGGCAAGTTTAGTGCAATTCGCTTGATCTGCGTTTTATGGACGCTTATGTCTGTATAGGGAAGAGTTTCGACAACTATTGTACACTGAAATGTTTCGGGGTTCTTTGTTATTAAGTAGTTTTTGTGTATCTAAGTAGTTCTTCGATATTACCGTAACAACCTTACTAAGTATTGCGAATAAAAAAATATAGGATTTGTGTGTTTAAATAACTTTGTAAACGTCACAAAAAGACGCACTTACAAAATACCACCATGATGTGAATTTTTTAAATGTGGTAGTCTGAAAAACTACAGATTTAAGGGATACGGGACAAAACAATGGGATAGGAAATCGAATACAAAAAACATAATTGAATACATGCTGTTATTTAACTGAGGTCTTCTATAAGGAAGTAGTTACTGCCGCAATTCGGGATAATCAGTTTACAGCTGTGATTTTTTTTTTAACTTTTGACAATGTGTAACTTACAGTGTAACTTTTTTTTAACCTGTCAATACTAAATGTTTTGTTTCAGTGTGTTAAAGATGCTAAAACCTCTCATTGATTTTTGCTTGTCGGATGGCGTAACTGCTACCCTCTATGGTGGAACATAGATGAAGGAGATATTAACGATAAAGATTTCGGATATAAAAGATTTTGGGTCGAAAATCCTTATTAAAATATATGATTTAAAGAAACGCACAAAGTCGAAGGATCGCAGTGGTCTCTTTCGACTTTTTGTGTGGTTTGCGCCACGTATTAGCCTACCTAACAATAATTAATGACTAGCTACTTTATCCCATGGACGTGCGAACTATGGCACTTAAATTCCTACTGAAATATTTATATGTCGCACAACGTGGGGCTCTTCAATTACGCTGTAAATAATTTTTTGCAGAATCGGTAACGCGTCTATGTAAATCCTACGGGTCTGTTCTTAGGTGGAGATACTGTTATTCCAATGTAATATGTATATTGTATAATTTATATTTATCAAATTGTTTTTCCTAATTGACTATCAACGTACAGTCAAAACTACTAAGTCTAGAAATCCGCTAAGAACGGACTTTTGCGAATCCGCGCGAAGCCGAAAGCGAGTAGCTAGTATAATATAAAATATTACACTATTTTATAATGTAATAATTTAAGAAATATCTGGATTTATATTTTCCATAAAATTTTCGTATTATACGACTTTTTGCTATTATTAGACAGCCTTTATACACGATAATGACACACTGCTTTTTGTGCCCGTGAGGCCTTAATGACCGCTTCATATGACGTCATTCGATATCCGCATTTCACTCATACGCGTTGACCTGCGCATTGCGAACTTTAGAAGTTTTAGGCTTCCGAACGTTTTAAATTTTGTAAAAGGAATAAAACCGAGTTACGTATCTTTCTATATATATAACAGAAAGTCGTGTTAGTTACACCATTTATAACTCAAGACCGGCTGGACCAATTTTCATGGTTTGTTGGATTCGTGTCCGTCCCGAATAGCAGAATAATCATTAATATATCGTAAAAAATTAAGGAAAAAAAAAACAATAAACAGAAATTACTATAGAAAGAAATTGTACTGTTAAATCGATTGGCCTCATGTTGTTGTGATGTGCGGGTGTTATTAATAAATATTATTTTTTGGTAAAACAACGTTTGCCGGGTCAGCTCGTTTAATATTAAAATTTCAACATTTTGTTACAATAAACTCGCAGACATTCTAACTGAGTCTTTTCGTAGAAGGAAAGCGCGATGTCTTCTGCAGTCATAAATTGGTCTGGTGTCTGTAACCACTCACTAACAAAACACAATCGTGAAAGTAAAACGTCATAATTGTACTGTTGTCTTTCGATGCGTGCGTAGAGCTTGTCACTTTTGGGGCTGCCACAAATTGGAGGACGGCATGACAGAGTATTAAATTGTTTTAATGAGGTGTTATAAATTTGGTATACTCTTGACATGGTATTTCCATGACATTTCCATATTTCCATCCATGGTAACCTTGAATTGATGCTGCAGCATCAAGTAGTCTATGGGACAACCAACGCCTCAGCAACTTACTCAGCGTACTGCGGAATTCCAATTAAATTAATTTAATGCAATTTGAATTATATAATTACAAACACTTAAGGACCATCGCACCTGGCAGGATAAGTGCGCCGGCACTTATCCTGCCAGGTGCCATAGCATCTCCTTGTAGCCATATAGCCATAAAGTGGACCGTACGCTTGTCTGCTAGGTAACTGTTAGGTACCTTAATAATAATATAATAAATATTGCCTATGCATAAATAAGACACACATAAAGTGTGGTAATTTGTTTCTCAGACTTTTCAAGATTTACTGATGACAAAACTTTTATGGGACATATTCTTCCTATACAATCACTCAAATAATTCGATGTCTAACTGAAAACGTGTTTATTAAATAATATAATAATAATAAAATTTAATATTAAGAAATGAAATAAATAAAAGAATAATAATAATTTTTCCTTTCTTATTATTGTTTACTCATCCATTATTAAAGATATTTTTGAATCGATCTTATAGCGTCAGAATATCGCCATACATAATATACAAAAAACCAACAACTTTTATACTTTCATGATTTTAGTGACTGTCTATGGATTAAACAAAATCGAAACAGCTTAAGTAATTCATTATTCCTTGTATACACTCTACCAGAGTAAAGCTAAGCAAGAAGCTCTGTTTAAATTTTAAATGGACTACTTTGTACTTTGCTAACCTTTTTAAAAAGGATTTTATTGAAATGTATTGAAAAAAGAAACTAAAAACTTTCGCCGACTTTGCTAAAGTGAAGAACTTAGGCGGGTTTACTTTGGATTAACATTGTTCTAACAATAACCTAAAAATCCGTTTAAACTTTTCCTAAGTCTCGTATTTTAGAATAAAACCTAGAAGATTAGAAGCCATTTTGGATACACCAACAGGTAATTTCCAAAATGTAAAGTATCATTTAAAACAGAGATAACAATGTATTGCTTAAAAATAATAGTAAATTTAACATATCGTCAGAGGACGTCGCGTCGCAACGTTAACCTTAGATATTCCTGCCCCTATAAAAAGGTTCAATTCGAATCGTAGCTTCCCCCTTGTTCGTTTTTTGCCTCCCTCCCCACTTACTTGCCGCCCCCCAGGCGGGGACTTAGAGCTGCGCGCGCATACAAAATCAATACGCTCGGTGTTACGCACAAATATGAAGAGCGATGCACAGTTATGATAAACACACAGTATGTGATGTGACATTATTACAAACAGTGTCTTAAGAAACACCTTTAACTTTTGTTAGTTAAACCGAAAAAGTTACAAAAATTACTCTATAAGTAACAAATTAATTAAAGGCAATAACCATCCCCTTACAGAAGATTACCCTAAAATAACAACAAGTATGCTGGCTGTTGTGCTTCATTGAGGAAGAAAGTCCTTCCCTTATCCCCTCACGCAATCTGTTACTCAATCACGCAAAAACGCTTGAACAGATTTGGATGAAATTTGCCATAAAGATAGTTTATTACCTGGATTAACGTATAGGATACTTTTTATCCTGGAGAAAAGAATCACAGCGCGTACAAAGTCGCGAGCACAGCTTATAAAATATTTTACACTCCTTCCATTTGAGACTAGCAAACCCTTATTGATCTATCTATAGGCATGCAATCAACACTTTTTGCATTCATGCATTCATGCTAAGGATTCCAAAATTCTGAGTATTCTGCACAAGATGAGTGCAAAGTTTGGCGCTAGCTCTTAACCTGCAGTTCTGGCTTCAGGTACTCTATAAAATCGAGGCTACGCCATCAGCAACTCAGAAAGACCGACTGTACCTGACCAGTAAAATATCGTCTTTATTAAAATATACATTTAACATCACTCATCGACACACAACAACACACATGCTATTATTTTACGATGGTCTTCTTTAAGGGGGTGGTTACTGTCGTCAGACGGGCTGCTATAATGATTGCGAAACACAGTGTACCCTGACACTACAAACATTACATTGTGCCTCACAATGAATCATTGAATGTTTGTCTTAAAGTTCATATAAATTAGTAATTTACAAATTGCTTGATATTGAATAAAACTTAAGTTTACATACTGTCCAACCCGTTTACTGTGAGTGGTAGTGCTGAGATGTCACGGTCAGGCTATCGATATTAATTACTGCCATGTCTACCTTACTAGAGGCTTCTATTGACGTGTGCATATTTATGGTACACCAATTTTACATATTTTAAGTATATGAAGAAATACAAATTAAGATTTTATTAATTGTAACCTTTTAAATAAATACTCGCTAAGTTTTGAAAGATATTAGGTATTTTATTAGGTTTAATAAAATTCTTTTTTAATTTTGAGGTTCTATTTTTAATTTTTTTACTCTGTAGAAATATTTTTGACTCACTCTAGTAATATATAGTTATATATAAATAAATAAGTAAATAAAGTAGGTGATAGTCCAGACGTATTTCCAATGGCAAATCTATTTCCAATATACTTACATATTTAATTTCCTACAAAATATCGAAGGCACACTAAATACGTACAACAAAGATCTCCATTCGTTTCTTAGAATTCAGTCATGTGAAGAAATTAACCTTTTCCCATTCCCTTTGCATTTCAAATACATTTAATTATTAGTTCTTTAACAAAGGCTACCTATAAGCGAAAAGAAAAAATGTAAAAAAAAGAAACAAAATACGCATATCGATATATCACAGATTTAATTTTAATTTTATGATGATCATAAGAATATTAACAAATAAAAGTAATAATATAGAAACTTCTACAATTTAAACTAAAAAAAACAATTTGAGTTATTATATTAGTTATTAACAAACGTTCGACATCTTCACGAATTTTATATAAAATTTTTAGAAGTGATTTTCTTGTGAAAAAAATCTTATAATGCTTCGTTAATGTCGTTAAAACCGTGACTCAGTCGCTAAAGCTGAAGTTTTTCTTTGTGAAGAACTTTTGATGAAATAATAAACATAACACGTACATACATGTACCGCCAATCAATTAGGTTTCTGTCATCGAAACGCGGGCTGCGTTAAGTAACTAATATTATATTAGAAGGCTATTAGTTATTAGTTACCTATTAAGTAACTAATAGGCTTCTAATAGAAACGCTTGATCAAATTATGGAACGAACCGTTCCAGTCCCTAGTATATGGAATATAATATACTGGAGAATATACCTTAAACTAAACAAAGTAACGATGCTGTTGGTAACTGTACTTTATGAAAAAAATTTAAAGCATAAAATCAGCATTTCGAAGTTGCATTTCGACATAATCTATACTAATATTATAAAGAGAGAAGATTTGTATGTTTGTAATGAATAAACTCAAAAACTAGTGAACCGATTTTGAAAATTCTTTCGCCTATAGAAAGCTATATTATCAGCAATTAACATAAGCTATATTTTTAAAGTTACGCAGGCGAAGTCGCGTGCAACAGCTAGTGTTTTATAAAAACACCCCTTGTTTAGCCTAAATACAGTAACAAACAAACATGGATAAAATCCTCAAACGACAAAGGCAAATTATGAAAGATCCCGCGAAATCCAATTAATTTAACGCGAGCGGGGTCCCCCTCGGAACGTGATTTAAATAGCAAAAAGTTCCATTAACCGCTATCATTGGGGCCCCGCCTCTGACTGTATAAATCTCTCGAGTGTTAATCCCAGGTGCGACACGAAACTGTTGAGGTATGGTCTAATTAAAAGATAGTGTGCAGTTCATGTAATTTAAAAAATTGTATTTAATACAATTACATTTTAAAAATTATTAGGAAAAAATTTAGAATTTTTAATTTCTATCAAATATTACCCTATAATAATATGAAGTCGCTCTATAATATAAATATATTATAAAATAAATATAATATAATAATAAATAAATATCGCTAAATATCTATATATTTTTTTTAAGTTTCTTCATACATTTATGGAATTCGTTTTCTATGTACTCGTATTCAGTAGTTCATGTAAATTCAACGCTAGTTGACGTAACAAAACTCCTCCGAAACGGCTTGACCGATTTTTATAAAATTTTTTGTTTATTTTCGATACATCTGAGAATAGGTTGTAAACAATTTTTATAACCAATTTTTTTTTTTTTTTTTCAATCAACGTTTACGGTGTCACCAATATAACAAGGCACACGTATCGTTGGCATTGAAAGTGTTAAACCAACACCTACTAGTAGGTGTTGGTTTTACCACACTTGTCTATGTGTTAAACTAAGCATTTTCCCGCTAAGAATGGCGACCCACAATCCTGCCCTTATCTCAGACTAAAATTGTTTAGCTACTGAAAACTCCCGTTCCTTAGTGGAAAAGCAGTATTTTCCGGAGGGTGATCCGCGTAAATCTGTTTTGTTACATTTTTTTATGCATATTATTCTCGTGACAGCAATTTTATTACCACTGTTATACATGCTAATTCTTATATAATAAAAAATTATAATGTAATACGTAAGTTTGTGGCTTAGATTTTATCATCCAACTAACTGTGTCTTACGTTTTCACCAGCCTCGGCTTCGAAAGGTCATAGCGTGATGATAAATAGCCTATAATCTTCCACGAGAATTTGGCTTATAAATGCAATAAGAATTTTTAAAATATGCGTTCGATTAAACAAAAAAAAAATACTCTTCAGCTTTATTATATGAGTACCTATTGATTACGCGTAACATTTAATGGAATTTGGCACTCAGAAGGATCATTTTCTAAATTATAAGACAATATACATTTTATTCTTAAAGTATGTTTCTTAACGTTGACAATTATTGATAGCTGACCCGGCGAACTACGTACCGCCTCTGAATAAAAACTCGGTTCCATACGTTCTAAAATTATGAAAACTAACGCTTGGCAAAAGTGTAATAGCAACTAAGATTTCAAGAATGTTATATTGCTTATGTTTCTTTCTTCAACGCGGACGAAGCCGCGGGCTCCAGCTAGTATAATTATAATTTAGAAAATATTTTGCAATATTTATGGTAAATGAGAATCCTCATAAATAGTTCTAGTTTTGCTGCTTCTAATGATAGCGGTAATAGCATTGCCGCCACCTCAAGAAACTCTCAACCAAGAAGGATATTAAAATTTTAATTCGCACTTACTCAATAATGGATCCTCATCAGAGTTGAGTGTGACTCGTTCCGCGCTCCGCGTTAGAGAGTGCATGCGTTTAACACAATATTAATTAAACGTAGCTGAGCCTTTTGTGAGCTAATTCGAGTGGAGTGTGCTCAAATGAGTTCAGATTACTAGAAAATTTTACATGAGCCGGAATAGTAAAGTGCGTTCATTATGAGTTACGGGCTACGCTGCTGGTTTAAAATTGTGGATTAATTACATAAGTATAAAATTTATTACGGTACCTAGAGGCTTTATGGATACTAGACCGACGCGTCACGTATTAACTGGGGTTGCAATTGAAAATTAATACAAAGGTCTCCGAAGGTTTCCAAATTTCCAAAAATAATCTGTAATTTGAATAATTTGTATAATTTGAAGTCGCTTTCCGCGTCTGTCTGAGTGACCGCTAACTCCTCTCATAGCAGGAGCACTCAATTGATTTTGATGCGGTTTTCATCATCTGTTAGATAAAAAATTTCACGGAAGGTTTATTATATATAAACCTTCCCGCTCCCGGCTTGTCCCGCTCCCGGCTTCGCCCGGGTTGTATTTTTTTTTTTCGTAATAACCTTCCCTGATTATCCCTCTATCCATTGGTGAAAACCGCATGAAAATCGGTGCAGTAGTTTTTGAGTTTATCGCGAACAGACAGACAGACGCGGCGAAGGACTTTGTTTTATAATACCATCACTTCTTAATATTCAATTTTAGGCCCATAGAAATTTTATAGTGTATAAAGAATTTTGCGAAAATATTTTTTTGTTGTTTAATCATGGTTTTTACGTACAATAAATATTAATAATAATACCTACCACCTACTCAGTTCGTGTGACCGTCCCTGTCTATAAAGGTCGAATCGAGGTTGTAACAAGCGTTTCCATTCGATTAACTAATTTGCAAACATTTTTTTTTTCTTTTAATTATTTATTACACAATTGTGTTAAAATTGATGTAGTTACCAAATATTTATTTTATTGCATGTTATAATAAAATAATGTTATAATTTTAGTATTTAATAAGCATGTTTATAATAAGCAATAGCAAACAAACAAAAAGATGACACTAGCAATATTTTTTGAACAATATCACTTTTATACAGACAAAATAAATGGAAAACTTTTCGGCCATTTAAATGGTGTTGTAAAATGAAAAATTGGCCATTTTTAAAAATTCTGCCAAAGAAAATTAACGCTACTATTGTAAATTAATTTATATTTTTTCGACAGACAGGCTGATGCTCCACTTGACGGTAGGTGGATACCGTTGCCGACCCTAGTAGGATTAACGATAAGGAATAGAGAAATGGGTTATGGTATCCCTTACTTATTCAACGAAACACAACAGCACACATGCTGTTATTTCTCGGTGGTCTTACTAGCTGTTTAAAAAAATACACGAAAAAGATTATTTCATCGGATGAACTTTATCCAGATTCGTAGTGCCCGAATGTCTTTAGTTTGTATTTAACTTGCGATATTAATTTATATATCTGTGCCACATAAAGTATATTTTGCCTCAAGCCATCCAGTCTTACCGTAACTTAGAGGGTTTCGAACTTAAGCGTGACATACACACATTCGCCCAGAATTGATGGCAAATCAATAACTCGTCGCTTCATACCCCATATACAGTATGTTTATATTGCTTTGTTATCCGTGGGGATCATATTTCTAAACGACGGCGGTTACCCTAAATTGATTTTTATCTTAATGTTTTTTTTTTATAGAAATTAGCAAACATATTCTCCTTTTTCAGGCCTCATTGTCACATTAAACGTTTTGGCAACATTGAGTGGCAACGGTTTGGCAACATTGAGTGTTATGCACGGAGCGTATATATGTACTCGTATATAGAATACCGTATGGGACTCACTTTGTAATGTTTCTTAGTGCTCCAGTTAGAGAAATTATTTTATTGCGAATGTATTCTATATGTGCCCTGAAAGTTAATCTATTATCCAAAATTAGTCCTAAGTATTTGCCTTTGCCTTTCTATCTCTCTAAACAATCCTATTTTGCTTAACCACTTCTCATGAATAACTTTTGCATTTCTAAAAAAAATATCGATAGCTTACCTCTCAATAATCCTAACAGCCGTATTCCTGTAGACGCAACTGAAACATATCCCTCCATTTATCTTTCCCCAATGGAACCCGATGTTCGAGTGCTTGAATTAGTGAAATATTAATCCAGACTTTTATAGGTCTAATAAAAAATATAAGTGAATAGTGGCTCGTTCGGCCTAGGCGTATCGCGTACGATTTATGGCGTAATCGAATTAATTTATTGACGCCTCCCACTCCGTCCCTGTTCGGTGAAATATCAGTGGGTTAAAGTAAATTATGTGCCAGTTTAAAGCGAAAATTGATTCCGTTAAATGACTTTAATGAGTTTTAAAGCTACCTTCAATTTTAGATATATTTCTTTGGGGCTTCTAACGCACAAGTATCGGGCGTGTCACGTTGGAAACGTGGAATTAGATAACATGTTACATAACTTTATTTTATAACATGTCCACATTGTTTAATATTGTTGTATAACTTTGTAACATAAAACAAGACTGTACACATTAAATGAACACTGCAATAAAATAATTTTATCTGACAATAGATGGGGTCCGCGAGTTGGTACGAGTTGAAAAATACCTGATATAACGCCTGACATCTTTATCGCTGTGAATATAGTGGCGCCAATTTTTTTTCCAGAATTTACAGACATATAGCTTATTACCCAGCTAATACTTGCTAGATACTTCTTTTTTTTGCTAGATAAAAGAGTGTACTCTATGCAATAAGTTTTTTTATTTTTATTTTATTTCAGTATCATCATGTCATCAAAAAAAAAAGTTGGTATGGCAGTCATTCACTTTGGCTGGATATCAAGTTGTCATTGCAATTTACTTGAGATTTAGTACAATCAAGTTTGTAAAGCATTAGTAATTTTGGGCAACAAATATTAAAAAATGTGTTTAATTTGTTAAATTAGTCATTCTTTTTTATTTAAGTGATAAAGATATAAAGATAAAGAATAAGTCTTCAGTCAGAGTATAAGCTATAAAACTATTTTAATAATTATTATCAACCCATCGGATAGACGTAATATTACTCGTATTTCGCAATGAAGGAAGGTTTTAAGAGAGGAAATTAAAAAATTCAAGTTTCACGCTTTCAAAGAGAATTTCATTTAAAATTATGTAATGACGAACTAGCCTAATGAGATCTTTTACTATCATTGCGAATAAAATATGGCAACTCGATGTGACACAGTTTCTACCTTATTTAAAATCTTTTACCCTAGGGGTAGTGTGTCTTACAAAAATGTCATAATAGGTAAAATTTTGTGTGATAATAGTGTCCCGTTTTGCATGTAAAGGTCGTCAGACAGGCTGGCGGTCCACTTGATGGTAGGAGGCTGTCGTTGCCTATAAGGTGCTAAGAGTGCGCTGCCGACCACAGTAGTATAAAGGAAAGAAAACCATATAATTAGGACGGGAAATGGGCTCTGGCATGGCTTGACTGGCTATGGCATGCGTTATATGAATTATATTTTACTGGCTACCTGCACCCCACTTGGCATGGATGCAATTACAGCGAATTAATTTTAATATGTATATTAGATAATTAATAAATAAATATAGGTATTGAAGACAGATTTAAATTATACAATTTTGTGATGTTTAAGTTGAATGAGTGACATGTCTATGGCATGCATCTATGGCTTTAGTTTAGCGAGAATGCAATTTATAGGCGTTTTAAAAATCTCATGTTAGGTAAGTTCATGAATAATGTCTACTTTAATTTTCCGTCTAAAGTGAACTGAAGAATCTTGTAAAAAGTGAGCGAGCGAGCGCCGTTAAGTGCGGACTTGGCAGACCACAGCGGCGGTAGGGCTGTAACAACAGAGGGATTTACACGGCGACATTGTCGACTTGTTACATTTATTTACTTGTCGACAAAAGTTTAGCAGTACTAATAAAGTTTCCTCGCTGTTTCGGTGTTACTTCAAGTTGGGAATACAAAGTTAGAACCGAAATGGGATACAGTGTGAAAAAAAAAACACGTCAGTCGTTGGACTGTACGTCAGAAGTGAAAACTAAGCTTCACAAAATTGTTGAACGCAAGAAGTACAAGAGAATATATATATGACACTGACACACAATGACAATAATAAATTCAAAATGACAGACCATTAAAAAGGTTTGATGTTGATATGAAACTATTTTATTGGTCAGAGGTGTATACCATATTGATCCTTGTTATCATATCTAGTAAGTTTACTTTCATATGCAGTTGAAATATATTATATATTTTATTGTGAAATTTAACATGTGAAAATGTAGACGATCTTTTTGGAATATCACTGGCTGTTATCTATTTTTATTTGAAATTACTGTGTTCTTTTATAATTTGAACACGTGAGAGATATGTCGCATTTTTGGGATTTTTCGTTTTCTTTTTTTGCGTTGACGAAGGTAATTGGTCCATATAAATGATTACAGACCTTAGGATCGTCGATTTAAGACATATTTTGGAAAATTGAGTTGAAAAAGGTGGGTGGTATGTACAGTTAATTTTAAAAAGCAAAAAGTGCAGAAAAGTTTGCTTTTGTTAGAAGAAGGAGCTATGTAACAGTCAAGCGAGTTCAATGTCTTATCAGAGGTGTATACTCGTACCATATTGATCCTTGTTATCATATCTAGTAAGTTTACTTTCATATGCAATTGTCTGCTTAGTACTTATATACAGATCTGTCAATTTCGGTTACATTATGTAACAGCCACGTAACGCGAGTTCAATAATTTTACCCCATCTCAAAAATGCTCAACGCGCCTAAAGAAGTTTTCACTTAAAAAATTGTGCTATGTTCTTTAAAAGTTAGCAATTAAACTAATCGCAATATAGTTACGATAACACTTAACAATATAATTAAAATAAATTTATTAATAAATATTATAGTATTAATTTAAAAAGTGTACAAAAAAAAACAAAATAAAACTAAATTAGACAACAAATTAATTTCGTTATTATGTTATATTTTACTATAATGGTATACACTATAATGGTGTATATTTCACAATAATCTATCTATCTATTTATGTTCTATATAGATAAAAATAAATCGCTAAATGTGTTGCTAAGCGTTAAACTCGAGACCAATTCGGCTGTTTTACAAATATCCATTGAAGACCAAGGAAATTTCTTACAACAAAATTTTTTTTAAAAATTGCCAAGAAAAACTTACTATTTTGCCCCGGGAAAACCCCTATTGTCCAAAATTTTTAACTGAACGACGTCTGTCGGGTCACCTATAGTAAGGTAGGTATAATAAGTAGGTATATTATGAAAGAATTCAATTCACAGCAGATCATGTGACATTCGCCAGATAAGATTTTCAAAGTGACAACCCTATCAAGCTAGTGATGCCTTTACTCTGTCTGACACTACATAAGAATTCAGAGGATTATCTACCATGCCATTTGCATTATAATGGAAGAAAGTCGCGGTCTGGCGGGGTATGGAGGGTAGGGTTGGGAGACGATTTTAATTAGCTTGTCTAGTCTAATTTTAACTAGTTATGTTTGTCTTCTAATTGGCCTCTTGAGCCGTCGGTAACATTTTCATCGGCAAAAACTTGTAAAATCTGAAGTTGCGGTTAATGTTTTAATAATATAACAGATGGAAATTTTTGAATTAAGCGAACGAAGGTTTCGTGGAAGGAAATTTAGTCGGCAAATTCATTTTTAATTAAATAAATATATGCCTTTTTTATTAATAGGTACAGTCAAGTTTAAAAATATGTATGTACTAAATCATCACAATAACATTTATGTACTGAAGAAAACATGAATAATTCTTTCCTTCCTTTGTTTTTTTAATTCTTTTCTTATTAAAAAAAGAAAAAGAAGTTGTAAGCATTAATATTAATATTAAAAAAAAAATCATTCAGCGGTTTCCAGTCTGAAGGATCCTAAACTCAGTGTGTTCTGAAAATGTTTTATATTTTTTACGAAACACCTAAGCGAAGCCTGGACGTGTCGATCTAGAGTTACTAAAAAGAAAGCGAACATTTTCTATAATTTTCTAATTTAAATGTTTTATGAAGTGAATACGTTTTGTAGATACCTTCATTCTGAGTATTTGTAATTAATAATCATCCGTATTTTCTAAACAATAAGGTCTAGAATAAAAGCAGCTTAGTGCTGCATTTTCTCAGCCAATTGTGAAGAGCACTTAAAAGCTTCTGCAAGCATCCCTTGCAAACTCGAGTGTGCTCATACTCCTTGTATACACATCGATATAATTCACATATACATATTATATTCTAGAATGTAGTGACAAAGATTTAAAACTTTATGATATTTTTTGTGTCTATTATTTATTGTATTATGTATTAATAAATAAAGTTCTATCTGTTTCTCCGCTAACTTCTTCTAAACCATACAGACGATTTTGATACGGTTTCAATAATAGAAAGAGCGATAAATGAGGTAGGGTTGCGTATACCCTCATCATCATCATCATCATCATCATCTCAGCCGTAGGACGTCCACTAGGACTTATATCCACCAGGATGAAGTGTAGGACATGGTTTGTGTAATGTCTTATTGTTAGCATGGTCATTAAAAAAAAATCTAGACCTTATTGTTAAAAAATACGGATGATTACCTATATTAGTTATAAATAATCTGAACGTTCTTTGCATTATTTAAGAAAGGTTCCGTGTGAAGTTTGCATCAAGGCGTGATCCGATTGAATGGTGAATCGTCATGACGTCGAATATTTTATAGAAGGTTCAAACAAATATCCCTAATATATCTTCCTAAAACAACTCACAAAGTCTCTATACACATTGACAAAAACCCACTATGCCAGGAGTTTTCTAAACAAAGTTTTAATACATTCGTAAGAGTTGAAACTTCAGCAATATTGGAGTCGAAAGTAGTTTCAGGATCAGTCTAGACTTTCAACAACTTCAAGAGTGCAATATGTATTGAGATCTTTTTAACACTTTCAGCGCACTGTTATCTCACTTTCTTTATTCCAACTTTAAACTATTGTTTGACTTGTATAATATTACTAATTTAACTCGGCGTACCCGAAAGTGGAGGTACTTACATCGGCCATCTCGGGGAGCAGAAATAGGCCTGCTTTTTTCCAAATCTTTTCGATCTAATGTGTGACTCCTTTTTCTGTTATTCAATTAGACTAGTTAATTCTAAGTTATGTGACGCTTTTATTGACAGTAGAATAATAAAAATTTTCATTTAGAATATATTATGATGCATTGCAATAATTTCATACAGTACTATCGATTGCCAATAATTCACTGGCGAACCTCGAATATAATTTAATTAGATATCTCGGAAACTCAATGAAAGGTAAATGAGATCAGCTTCAAATTTCATATTTACACAAAATTCATTTATGTAATATGATTTGCCAAATGTAATATGATTCATTATTATATTAACTCTAACTTAACTCTATATTCAAAGCTTTTACGAATATGTACACATTTCGCGGTAATAGATTTTATGTTTGCTCAAAATCAACTCTAAAACATTCTTGAAATTTGTTTAATATTTTTGATAAATATCTGACTTATTTTGTCTGTCAAAAATACTTTATTTGGAGGAGCTGTGTTAGTTTTTATACCTGACCTATTAAATACTTCGATAGTTCAGTGCTATCAAAGTCTTCATTCCTTGGCGACAGTAACAAACAAAGGGCATAAGACTAAGTGATGCAAGCCCCTAGAAAGTATCCAAGCAGCCGAAACGACCAACAGACAATCTATGAATTTTAGATCTTCCCTCGGAGTCAGACAAAATCCAACTATTGCAGACAAGTTCATCAAACACTGTTGCAGTTTCGAGCTACGAAACATTCATGAACCTCAACATTGAATGGTAATCAATTAGCGGAGGGAATCGGTGTACTCGAAGCAATTTGAAAATTTGCGGCAAACTTGCGGACGGAGAGTTGTCACTCAATCCACTAACGAGGCAAGTTGTACAATTCCAAACGTGCCCCGACCACCGCATAACTATTCTGGGGTCTCGAGCGAACTACTATTTGTTATGGCATAGCCGTGTTGGTGCCACCCGCCCTACACCCGTCGCATAAACTTTGTTCCGTGATTGATAGAACACAACTAAAGCCCGACCGACACGTCGAGTCGTTGGTAATAACGTTGCCTACGGATCATCGTCGTATAATGGCCATTCTACACTATCGGCGATGATCGTTGATCATGTGATCGCGTCTATAATCGGCAATATCATCGTGCAAGCATCCACACAATAAATTGTAATATCTAGGCGAAATAAATTTAACCTATTTAATTTATTTTACTACTTCCACTGATAAAATGTAAAAAATAAAATTGGCAATAATTTAAATAATGTGTTCAATAAAAAGAATGTTGACAATCAAATTAGTCAAAACCTCGAATACTGGCATTTCTACATTAACGCGAAGATAAAAGTGGCCCCTAAACGAAAGTTTTGTTGTAGCCATTAAGCTAAAAGAAAACATTAAGAGGGGATTTAATGGCGCTAATTAATCAGATATTACGTCGGCGTTTCTTTGTTTCATACATTTTTTTTTTAAGTTTAAATAAATTATTATTTTATCTTCTTCAGTGTCGATTAAGTGTGTTTTTTGCTTTTATTAATTTGTTATAACGTGAATTTTATGTCATTATTTTATGGCTAAGAATTAACTGAAATGGAAAAGAAATACTTATGCTATTTCATCTTTTTATTAAAAGCAAACAGTAAATTATTTTAAATAATTTTAATGAGAAAACGACACACAGTGACAGTTCTCAAAGTTTGTTGTTTAATAATAATTAATGATAAATAATAAAATGAATCGCCAATACACACACTAGTTATGTGGACCCCAAAGTAGGCTCTATAACTCTGCACAGCTAGACTAGAGCCAACTTTGAAAAGTTCATTTGCAAGAATCCAACCCGGGAACCATGATAGGCTCGTCAAAATTTAACAGATTAAATTAAATTCATCGAAATTTGAAAGATAAAGTGTTCTGGAGGGATTTTCCTAAAGTTCAAAGGTCTTTTTCTTTTTGCCACTTGCATAACGCTTGCATCAAAATTGAGACAATACCACAGGAAAAATCTTTGCCTAAGTGTAAATAGAATTCTAACAGAACTTTCAAGCTCTTAAAGAGTTAGAGCATAATAAATTTTAATATAAACTGGTATGTGCTGTTAGCGAATGTACTTCACGTTAAATTACCCGGAAAGGAAATACAAGCGGAGCTTAAGCCTTACAAAGTTGAAAAGTCTGTGACTAAATGCAACAACGTAGTTGTGCTTGCCGCTAGTTTCGAACTGACAACAAACTGGAAGTAATCTGGAATTTAAATCAACAGAGGGGCAAACAGTTTAAGCTTTAGCCTCTCATCACCCTTGACCATACTACGAGTAAGACACAACAAGTTCAAATGTACGAGACTCGGATGCAAAATTAGAATGGACTATATTATTCAGTGACAACAATTAAAGACTGTAGTGTCTCCAAATGTTTGCTGAAGCACGACGATTCATACAATCACTAGAATTATTAATTATTATTCGGTTATTGAACCGTTGAGTTATTAATTATAATTATTATTGAGTTATTAATTATTAATCATCTATTTTGTTGTAGAAATTTCTATTTTTATTAACTAAAACAGCTAAACCTTTTATACAAAAGCCACAAAAAAAACTTGGCTAGATTGTTAATAAAAGAAAATATACAACCTAAACTTATATAATATGCATAACCTATATAACTATGTAAAAGAGACCTTATCTGAAAAAAATTTAAAATGGTAATATCTCGAAAACTTTTGGATAAAGGATATAAACAAAAAATTGTTAGTTTTGACTATAACCTCTGAAAGTATATTTACATCAACTTACAAGTAACTGTATAAATCTTTCATTTAACATGATACAACACTTTATCGATTTCCAAACAGCATTGCAATGTAAACACATTGGATAAACATACCATGCAAAGGCTATTGAACTCATTCGTGCAGACAGCGTAGTCTTTTTATTTATGTGTCTACTAAAAATATAAGTACAAATTCTATAGTAAAGATACTTTTCGAAGTATTTAGTTTTAATACCGTTAATGGCGAAGCGTTAATGGCCATACTAAAACATTTGAGAGATTGTCTTCCGTGCAGAAAAGTCTCTGTCTAGACTTAGCTGTCAGGTTTACTCGTACTAGTTTTCCCTGTGACTCACAGCACAAACGCCGTCGTAAATAGTTTGCGTCTTGATAACAATAGATTGAATTAAGTTCTAAGTAAAGTTTAAGTTTTTAACTTTAAAACATTTACGCTATTCTCGCTCCACGAAGAACAGTATTATGAGATCAAGTTTTAAAGCCTAGAAATTTGTTTAGATTATTCAACTTTAAATAAAATCTTGAGGATCGGCAGTGCACTAATGGTAGCACTGAAAAATCATTGACTATGAATGAACAAACAATTAAACCTTGTCTAGTGGTAGTACGTTTTATTTGAAAGGGAAGGGGAATATTTTTTTATTACCTTTACATACTACATACATACTAACATTAATTCATAATTAAATAAATTCATTACAGCCACCAATCAAGAGGGCCATTTTTTAAGAACAAAATAAGAAGGTACTTATGGCTCAAAGGACATAAATCCCATTTCGACGAAAATGACTTTTTGGCACTGTAGATACAGTTCTTTTTTTTTTTTAATTTGGGGTATTTAATTTTTTGTATTTTTAAATATTATTTTACGGCAGAGTATCCGAAGTTCTTTGGTCTTAGATTTTTATTTTTAATAAAAAAAAGTTATATTAAAAATAAATTAAAACAAAGTTTTTCCCTCTCCTGAAAAACAGTTTTTTCTCGTTTACGCCCGTTTAGCCCCGAGGTATCGATGTTGAGATTGAACCATCCTAACTTGATTTTCCTTGTTACAGGCGAGTAGCGGTGCCGAGCCCCAGGTAGCAGTTCTCTGCGAAGCTGGCGCCACTTACCATCCTCAATACATGTCCGCTGCCGGCAGATGGACTCCCGACTTGACAACCAAACCGCACAACTGCCTTAAGGACAAAATGGAAATACTGGATTATTGCAAGAAGGTAAACAAATCATGCTTTAGCATGTAAAATCTTTTTAGAGTTGCAAAGTAAACTCATTTATTAAACTGGACAAACCATCTGGCAACAATAACCACTATTTTACAGAAGTAATAAATTAATATTATTATTTTTTTTTAAACACGTGTTCTGTTGTTTGTGTAGTGCACAAATAGCATTTTAAAGATGAAGACTCTGGGGCCTTAGTCAAAGTAACATTTTAAAAATGATAACTAAGTTCGAACGAATAAAATGTATGGGATATATCACATGATTTAACGACGGCCTATTTGTCATTATATATATTTTTTTCGCTCAATTATATACTATCAGATTCGCGAAAAACTCCTTTATTCTGTTAAGGGATGAAGACGTAACAACTTACATATTTCCTGATTCCGGATCTGTTTTACAAAATAAAAGTAGTCTAAATCACTCTCCAGCCTAATAATGTATCAAGATTTGTATATTTGTAATGAATAAACTCAAAGACTACTGGACCAATTTTGAAAACTCTTTCACCTATAGAAAGCTACATTATCAGCGAATAACGTATCAACGTATCAGCGAAGGCTATATTTTATAAAGTTACGCTGACAAAGTCGCATTCAAAAGCCAGCAAGAAGCAAGATATTCGCAAAGAATTATCGTAATAAGAAGCAATGTAAATAGTACTTTTGCTCTATTTATATAAGAACAACGGGCAAAATATTTGCACTTTAATATTAGATACTAGCGTATCTTTAGGAAAAGCAATCGCTGGGTCTAGTCTAGACAGCGCTCTTTTGAAAGTATAATTAATTCGTTTAGAGTTCTAATGAAATGTATATGAATTTTATGTTTCCTTAAGTTCGGTTGGAAAAATGATAATTTTAAATAATTCGCAACACTGTTAGAATTCAATTCATACATTTATCATTTAACTTTCTTTTCTTGTCATAACAGCATATGTGCTACTGTGTTTCAATGAATGAGTATTAAATGGGCTGAAAAGTCCCGGGCCTAACACATAGATGGCGCTAGTTTTATTGCTTTCACCTCTTTTTTTTCAGTTAGTACTAACCTTCAAATGACAGCTGTTAAAATTTCATGATATTCTATTCATTAGTTTGTGAGTTATTGTGCTAAGAGTGACGCTACTTTTGTTATTTTCAAAACAATGGATCAAAAACAATTTCGTGTTTTAATTTTACACTGCTTCTTGATGGGAAAAAATACCGTTCAAGCGAAGCAATGGCTTGAAAAGTGTTATGGGGAGTCCGCTCCATCAGAAACAACAATAAAACGTTGGTTTGCTGACTTCAAACGTGGTCGTAGACACCGCGATGATGCAGAACGCAGTGGATGTCCAAATGAGGCGGTAACACCAGAAAACATCAAAAAATCCACAAAATTGTTTTGAATTTTTTTTAAAATTGAGTCAAGGCAGCGCTTGGCTGCGATCTCACTTGATGTAAGGTGCAGATGCGGCCGAAGGTGGACCACGCTTACCTAGTAAGTGCCCATTTAACCTTGATTTGAAGACCCCGAGGTTGTAATTTTGAGGAAACACAGACGCAGACACAAACGCAGACGAATGATCTAAAAGTGAAGTTGCGTGAGTTAGCTGACATCGTAAAGATATCAAAAGAACGTGTGGGCTTTATATTGCATGAGAATTTGACTATGAGAAAGCTCTGTCAAAGCGGGTGCGTTTGCTCACTGTTGACGAAAAACAAGAACGTGTTGATGATTCTGAGCAGTGTTTGGCCATGTTTAAACGTAACAAACCAGAATTTTTGCGTCGATATGTGACAATGGATTAAACATGGATCCACCACTTCATCGACTATCTTTAGAAGTAAAATAACATCTACAGTGAATATAGCGTTATTGGACAGTTTGAATTCCGAAATTGCAAAGAAACGACCGCATATGGCAAAGAAAAAATTTTTGTTTCATCAAGACAACGCAACGTCAATAAAAACATGGCAACTACATGAATTGAACTTCGAATTGCTCCCACATCCACCGTATTCGCCAGATTTGGCTTTCAGTGACTACTGGCTGTTCGCAGACCTCAAAAAAATGCTCGCCGGTAAGAATTTTCGCACGAATGAAGAGGTTATCGCTGAAACTGAGGCCTATTTTGAGGCTACAAAAGTGGTATTGAAATGTTAGAGCGGCGCTGGAATGATTGCGTTGCTCTTGGTGGAGATTACGTTGATGAAGAAAGCTAATTTTGGAGAAAAAAAAAAACCGTGTTTTCTTTGTTAGGCCCGGGCTTTTCAGCCCATGTGTTAAGAAATGCCAGAGCCCATTACCTTTTTCTTCCTAATTCCTTATCCTTTAATTCTACTATGGTCGGCACCGCACTTACAGAACCTGTGACGTTGCTTATATTACAGGCGACGGTAGCCATCTACTACCAAGTTGACTGTCAACCTGTCTGATGATCTTTACATAAAACAAATACATTGAGTTTCTTTAAAAAATTAAATACATTTTCATACCTCAGTTGCTTAACGCTTGCTGTTTTTCCGCAAAGATTTAAATTTACTTAATACTTGTTTGAAACACTGAGCATACTTAAATCGTTAAGTGGTAGATGAGAGCTTTTGCAACAGTTACTTAAATTACACTCACTCTTTACAAACTCTGTAAAGAGCAATCTTGAAAACCAACCGCCGAGTCGTAAGTAGTCTTTCAACATCAATTATATTTGTTGGGTACGACCCAGTTGCAACATCGACCTATTTCGTCCAATGTTCTCGGTTCTATTAAATTAAATTATGTGGCCGTCGCCTTATGTGGCCGTCGCCTATGTGGTTTAACAAACTTTACTTAGGTATCTTAGGTTCAGTGGAAATCAAATTCTTATATTCTTTATTTTTCAATATTTCTTTACAACATTAAAATGATCTCTAAGGTCTACGATTAGGTCATTATCATTTCACAAAGCTTGAGAAATATTTCTAATTTTTAAATAATTACTTATATTCTTTGATATTTTATGCTTAAATTACAAACCCATCGCCTATGAAATAAGCAACGCCATAGGTGCTGGAAGTGCTCTGCTGACCATTGAGGATAAGAGTTTAGGAAGGAATAGAGAAAAAGGCCCTCACACAGCGAATCGAAACAGTACACTTGCTAATATATCACGATGGTGTTTTGTAAAGGTGTGGTTTCTGCTGGCAGGCGTGCTGCTCAAATCCCCCCCCCCCCTACACAAGTCAAATTGAACTAATCTATTGAATCAAATTTTAATCAAATTATGAAATGCTTGATTTCAGGTGTATCCAAGCCACGACATTACCAACATTGTGGAGGCATCCCATTACGTCAAAGTGAGCAATTGGTGCAAGTTGGGTTCCGGTAGCACAGCCAAGTGCAAGGTTACAAGATGGGTGAAACCATTCCGCTGTCTTGGTGCGTACAGTTTTATTAAGAAAACTACTCATATTAATATCATATTCTGAAAGAATACGTCTGTTGTGTTATTTAAAATTATATGTATACTAAGGGCCTAACTAAGTGTCATCCCCTTAATAAAGACAGGAATAATCGTATTAATGGACATATTCCTAGTTACTAATCTAGGTTAATTTAAATTGCTCATAAGTCTTACGACTATGTTTTAATTCTAAAAGGATGTACTTTCCTATGTACATCTTCTGAAATATACTCATACATCCCATGTATATACATTTTTAAAGAAATCTTCTGAAAAAAAAAAAGATGTCCGAATAGTAATATTGAATTTGTTAAAACAGTTAGCTTTCTCGTCTATGTAATTTGTCAGTTTTTCGGTTTATCCTTAGTTTATTTGTAGAGTAATTTACTTTCCCGCCTTAATATTGAACAACATTTTTAATCCCCATCAACTACTAAGTCTATTTGGTGGCAGAAGGTCCATTCCAATCGGACGCGTTGCTGGTTCCGGAGAGCTGTCTCTTCGACCACATCCATAACCAGAGCCGGTGCTGGCAGTTCGCGAGGTGGAACGCAACGGCCGGGCGTGCTTGCGCTCAAAGAGGTCTTCGGCTGAGGACCTTCGCCATGTTGTTGCCCTGCGGAATCAGCCTCTTCTCAGGCGTAGAATTTGTCTGCTGCCCTAAACACTTTAAGGGTGAGTTCAACACAATAGCAGTCTATTTCAAAATTCTTCCAATGTTTGCATCCCAATGTGTTTTGCAGTCATCTGAAATATTTGCACACATTAAAATGTAAGTTATTAGTTCTAGTTAATTCAATTCACTAATATAAAATAATAAAATGATATTGTTGTATTAATAACATTATGTATATTATTATAGTAATCACTCCATTAATATATTTGTCATTACTAGAGAGAGGGGAAGTTTTTAGTGAGTAAAAACCTCACATTATCGGTCTCTTGAATGATGTTTTTTAGAAGAGTTTCCTCAATTAAAATAAAATGAAAATATATATATTTGTCACAATTTAAAATTTATCTCATATTAATCTGTAATTATAGTATTGAGTATACTTAGTATTGTTAGCCAATAAATGAGGGTTTTTATTTTTGTTAGAGATGATTAGAGTCATAAGACAGGCTGACTGATGGTGGCTACCGTCGCCTATAGGTGCTGCAAGTACACTGCCGATCGTAGTAGGATTAAGAATGAATCATTATGAACGTGATGCCGGTGAGTGGCACTCACCGAAACGTGATTTCATGAAGGTCTTCTGTAAGATCGTTCCGTAGACCCGCAACAGCGCCCGTACTGTTAACAAAGTCGGAGCGAGTTGGTCTAGTAAAATTATAATTATTATAATGTACCTCTTTGATATTTTCCAGAGAACGTCAAAATGCATAAACCAATGGATGTTGGCGTGCCAGTTAGTCCCGGAGGAGAGGAGATGCTTGCGGCTTCAGCGGCTATGGATGAACGTGACGAAGATCTTCTGGATGATGACGACGCTCTAGATGACGACGATGATGATGACACCTTGAATTTGAGCGACGACGATGACGACGACGATGCTGATGATGGTAAATAATTTCTTACGTATTGAACTACATACATATTTCATACCTTTTTGGAAATCAATTACTTAAATTTAATTTAATTTCAAATGTTCATGGTCCATTCACATTGAACACCACATTGTAACATTATGTTGTATAGTTACATTCGAATCTTGGGGATTACTATGTATCTTTATATCAATTCATTCTCGTAAGTCTTGATACTACATTATGTAGTATGACTATTATTGATATGATAATTGATCATCAATCACTTCGTGTTATAAACATACTATCAAGTAATTTATTTATACTTTCATTAACTTTTATAAACTGGGAGCTCAATTACCGATAATAACCACCCTATTACAGAAGAGCATGGTAAAATATTAGCATGTACGTATGCTGTTTGTTTTGATACATTAATAAGATATTCGAGAACATTAATAAGGTATAGCCTATTGAATCGTGCCGGTTGGACAAAAAGACTTGATCGTGTATTGCAAAAAATACAGGCGACCCGCCTCAGGCTTTGCGACATTTTTTTATATACACAAACCTTCCTCGTTTATTATTCTTTCCGTTAGTCAAAACCGTTAGTCAAAATCTATTGACTTTATTTTATAACAACTAATATTATAAAGAGAGAATATTTGTATTTTTTTTTTAATAAACTCAAAAACAAGTAGACCGATTTTGAAAATTATTTCACCTATAGAAAGCTACATTATCATTGAGTAACATAGGCTATATTTTATAAAGTTACGCGGGCGAAGTCGCGTGCAACAGCTAGTTTTATAATATATGGAGGGCCGCAAACTTGCAATATTACCTACATTCCTTTTTGTTTCATAATAATTACAGATAAAGATAAAGTTCTTTCAGATATGGATGAGGACGAAGACGCCGATCTGTCGAGAGACGACGACGCCGAGGACGATGATTACACGGACGCTGACGACAGCAACTGGCCACGAGCTGAATCCTCTCCTGCACCATCCACCACAACCACCAGCACCACTACTACCACAACTACTACGGTAAAAAAAATCCCCATGTTATCAACGGGATCAAATTATTTATTGCAAATAATTGACTCCTGGCTCTCGTCCTTCTTGTCGTAAAGCTATCAAGAAATCTTAGCTTATTTGATCCAAAATCAAAATTGATGATCCATTATTTAAATATCTCGTTTATGACTTTAATAAATTAAATTTTAATACATAGTAAATCAATGGCTCCACGAATAAGCGCTATTACATTACTTTTTAACATTTTTTTTCCTTGGCCTTTTCCTGAGGCCTGAGATATTAGCTTAAAACTAAAACTAATCGTGAAAAATAGTATTGAAAAATCACTCAAAATAATGTTTTATTTCTAATAATTTAAGGCTTCAACTGCTACTTCAGACCCTTATTTCTCCCACTTCGATCCTCGCACTGAACATCAGAGTTACAAGGACGCCCAACAACGCTTGGAAGAAACTCACCGTGAAAAGGTACCTACGAGTCATTTTGTTCGCTTCTATTCAATACCAAAAGAGATATCCTTCAGTTAAAGAAAACTGTGAGAGTACAGTACTATACTTGGAAGAACTTTCTTTAATTAGTCTTCACGGCTCTTCCAGATTACGAAGGTGATGAAGGAATGGTCTGAATTGGAGGATCGTTACCAACAAATGATGGCTTCGGATCCGACCGCAGCACAAACTTTCCGTCAACGCATGACTGCGAAATTTCAAGCCAACGTTCAGGTAAAGACGATTCTTATATTAAATCTAAGGTTTTTAGACTTTGAAAAAATAAAAAACTGATTATTAGGCACATCTAGCAAAAATAATTACCTGAGAAAGACGACATTATTTTTTAGGTGTTATATTTTTCTACTCTATCAAACTGCCTACAGTAACTAGATATACCTAATCTTCATATAAAATAAAGTAGGTGTCCGCTTCTGTCTGTTTCGCCGATCTCCTTCTGAACTAACCAACGGATTTTTATGCTGTTTTCTCTAATAGAAAGAGGGAAAAAAATAATGTTTGTGCATATATTTCGCAGAAAAAAATTACATCCGTGCGAAGCCGGGTCGGGTCGCTGGTTATACATAAAACGCTCTCACTAACACCCCGACAAATGAGAATTTTTTACTTTATTAAAAAACTGATTTTCAAATGTTGGTTACTCGCTAGGTTTTCCTTTCTTGTTAGATTGGATAGTACGAGTATACCACTATCGTCGTTTTCATACCAAAATGTGCAAAAAGTATAATAATTTTGAGATATTGACAACAAAAGATCCATGAAGGTTTATTAAAAACAAAATGTCTTGTTATTTGGTTGTCATACATATTGACATTTTAATATGAAAATTTAATATTTTATCTCTAGGCGTAATTCGACAAATATCACTCATAAGTATTTTTATACGATAGATTTAAGGCAGTGAACTATACACTAAGGTCAAAAAGTTGGAATATCAAGTGCACATAACATATTTTTGTTTGACAATGACGATATGTGAATCTCCAATATGCGGAATCATTGGGTTAACTTAACTTTTCAGTCTCTGGAAGAAGAGGGAGTGGCTGAAAGGCGTCGTTTAGCAGCTCTTCATCAGCAGCGAGTTCTGGCGCATCTGGCCCAACGGAGGAGGACCGCCCTCGCCTGCTACACGCGCTCTCTACGCGATACCCCACCAAATGTAATTTACTCCATATCAATCATTATAATATAATAACTACTTGTTTATATGTACCTCTAATTGGAACTACATTGCGTAGTTACTCGTATATTCGGCTCACAATTTTTATGTCGATTGCTATGCAATTATTGTGACGAACTTAAGTTTAAAGAGAGCTCATGCTCTCATTGGTTATAGCGATGATGATGAAGTAAAAATGATTGATCGGTCCAGGCTCACCGAGTGCAGAAGTGCCTGCAGCGCCTGGTGCGGGCTCTGGCAGCCGAGAGGAGTGGCGCTCTGGCAGCCTGGCGACGCGCTGCCGCCGCCGGCAGAGAGGCCGCGGCCGCGGAACGCGCCAGTGCCGCCGACAGGCTTCAGGTGATATAAAGCTCCAAAGTTAAAGCTTATTGGTGGTGGTGGTATCTGTTGATGAGTTTTGAATTTTAAACGTTTACAAAAATTAAAAAGAAATAAAATAGAACGAGATTTATATTGAAACAAACGAAGGCTTTTTTTTTTTTATTTATATGTCAGTATATTTCTGTGTTTTTTGGAAGTTTATTATGATAAACTTGATATTATTTTCGTGTATTAGATGTTTTGTATTACGTATACATATACATGTTTTGTATTACAATTGTAGGTTTGATATAATCATGTAAATTGAGAAGAAGTGAATACATAATTCTGCAAAAGGAATTATACAAGCAATACCTTTTTGCATCGCTCCTGTAAATTTTATAATGAACACTTGCTAGATCTGGATATTTTCAGTTGTCCTATAGGAGTCTATAAACGAAGCCTTAAACAAGCTCTCAAAAATATAGTCCTTTTTGTTGTGGCCAGTTTATTTGTTTGTTTTGTATGTTATATGTTATTTGTTAACTGGTTTATTTATTTGTTTTTCTCTTTCTTTTTTTGTGTGATTCTTACCTTTTTGTATGTTTTCTACCAGCTCCAATATCCTGTAGTGACTTTTAATTTATAATATGTTTTAGTAATTTAGTGGAAACTTTTGCTGATTTATGTTTTTCTTGTATGTATATTTATAATGTGTAGCTAGATATTGTATGTTTCCCTAATACAAAAATAAATAAATACATATTATGTAAACAGTATTGATAAGTTTTATTTAAATCACCATCATCTTCACGGGCCCCAACGAAATAAGATTAGAAGCAGAGTTTGAATCAGATACCTACAAGAGTATCTCGAAGCACTCTACTTGGACTGCATCTACTTTATTAATTAATGAACAGGATGCGGACCGTGCTCTTCAGCGTGCTTTGATCGCTCTACGTCGACGACCACACCTTTACGCCAATATTGGGACCGCCATAGAAGATTATGTTCAAGTGAGTTACTATTTTATATGTAACGAAAAGGTCGTAACAAGTTTTAATTATGCGAAACGCTAAGAGACGCTAACTAAACTGAACCTGACGCTTATAAAAACACTATCTCAATGTAGTGTATTAAAATGTATTAAAGTCTCTGCAGTCAAAGGACGACAAGCACCAATTTTAGCCTGTGACCTTTGGCTAAACTAGTTAAACTAAACTAAACTGCGACTAAACTGCACTTGACGCTTATAAAAACACTTTATCTCAGTGCTAATGTATTAAAATATATATTTCTCTTAAAGTCTATGCAGTCAAAGGACGACATGGCCGTTTCATTGATGTCGATGACTCCTGAAGCTGAAGAATTGCTATTGGACCGTATCGAGGCAGAGGTGCAGCGGGAACAAGCCGCTAGAGAACAACTCAGCGCTAAAAGGGATCAGAGAGCGAAGCAGCGACAGGACATTCAGAACGAACGAGTCAGAGTAAGTAAACTACCTATCTAAAGCGAATCTATACCTCTTGACGAGTCTGTTGGATGAGTGACTAGGCTTGCCTTAACGCTCTGTCTCGGGGTACCCGAACTCGATTCCCGCTAGAGTCAATTTTGGAAATGAACTTTTTAACGTTGGTCCTGGTCTGAATCTGAAAAATACGTTTCGCAGTCATTTGGGCAGCCCGTCTGGCGGCAGTTGCCATCTCCTTACAAAAGACCACCGTGAAATAACATCATATGTGACTCTGACGTTGTTTCGGTAAATAATGCAAGAGCTCATTTTCCTATTCCTTCCTTCTGTTCCCCTTCCCTTTCCTCCCCCTTCCCTTTTCTTATTGAGAAAAGACATTATTTCTTCGCCTATAATATAGGAGAAGACTTTTTGTAAGCTACTTTTAGTAAACTGTCAATCTATCTGTCTTCCTAAAGTATTTAATATGAGTCTCGATTGTCGTTAGACATCCAACGGTGTGAAAGAAACCGAAGAAACAGACGACGAGGCGAGCGAGATGAACGACGCTGAAGAGACGACATTAGCCCCCTCCACCCCGGCACCCCCTCCATCCTCCCCCTCCGCCTCCCCATCGTCCACGGCTTTCTCCGTTTCAGTCCACGACCTCACTACGCGCGCGGCTTACACCCAGGAGACAACTACCACCGTGAGTCGTCTTTCTCATTTATTTCACCGATTACTTGTAGGTGTAGTGCGAACATACATAACCCGATATTGGATTATAATTATGTTCCAATGCTACCACAAATTCAACATCTAAATCATATCGCAATTGACAACATGCTGTATAATTGCAGTTAAATGAAAAATAATGAGACAATGATTAAAAACTTTGGAATTAATTTAATTATTATTGTATTATTTAGTTATAAGAGTAGCTTATCAAAGTGTCAATCATAATAGGCGACGATAGTTACCTAACATCAAGAGGATCGACAACCGGCCTGAAGACTTATACAAGGAAATCTGATTGTAACAAGCGAAATGTTATAAAATATGACATGTTATAAAATAATTATGTTTTATAGGAAATAATGACGAGCACGGTGACCGACATGCCCGAAATCGAGACTAGCGAAACAGGAGACATGGGAGAAACTTCAAGCCGACGTTCTACCAGTGAGGTGAGAATGAGAAAATACTTTGTTTCCGTCACTTTTCATTTTTATTTGGAAATATACACAGAGAACTTAACTTCTTAATAAAAACTTAATTTATAAAAACTATTAATGTTATTTCGTAAAGACATAAAGATTTCGTACGTAAATATTTTTTTAAAAATAAGGATACGAAGTAGAGCGAGCGTGCGAGCAGGTGCCTCTAATATATGTCGCAAAACTAGAGAACAGTTGGACCAATTTTGCCTTTTTTTTTTTCAAATTCATTGAAGTACGTGGATGGTTCTTATGCAGATAAATTTTCGAAAATATGCTCCAAAAAACGTAAAAGCTAAAAATTTTATAACGATAGAATCGACCGTTCTGTGGTTATAACTTATTCACGTATCTTCAATATGAAAATAGATTGTCTCTTTGACATAAAGTTTATCAAAATAATAATAAATATTAGACGGTGTTACAGACTGACGGTGAAGGGCTTCGCGCTGCCCTGGAACACGCCGAGGAGCGTCCACCGCCGCAACCTGCGCACGCGCTCAAGCACGAGCTGCAGCACTCGCCACCGGTATGCCTCTTATGACACAAAAATATATCATATTGCACTTTTATGATACAAAAAGTTATCATATTGCACTTCTATGATACAAAAACTTATCATATTGCAATTTTTATGATCCAAAAAGTTATCATATTGCAATTTTTATGATCCAAAAAGTTATCATATTGCAATTTTAAATGGTCCAAAAAGTCATTATGTTGCAATTTTATGATCTAAAAAGTGATTGTTTTTTGAATAATAGTTTTTTTCCAAAAATAACAAATAATTTTCACTAATCGAATGCTAAAACAAGTTATTTAAGATAAGAGTTAAGCAAACACATTAAGTTAAATGTAACATGCACACTTGCACACTTGCACAGGGCTACACGATCCGCGGCTCTCTCCCGAACGGCAGCGGCGCCGGCGCTTTGTACCCAGCGCTGTGCGTTGGCGGCGCAGCGCTTGCAGCCGCTGCAGCCGTTGCGCTAGCAGTGGCCCGTCGACGTGACCGCGCGCCTGCCGCCCAGGGCTTTGTTCAGGTAAACCTATTTAAGCTAAGCCATATATATATTATTAGGAGTACACTTACATTTACCTATTACACAATTTTACAAACGACAACATTCACAAACAACAACACAAAATTCTAACTATTAAAATACATTATAATAAGCTCTAGCAAAAATGTATAATGGCTTATGAATAAAATAAGCAACGAGTAAACGAAAATCGCTTTTCTTTACAATGACAGTGTTACATTTTAATGGATGTTAAATATTTCAGAGCAAACAGCGAAATATTTTTCTATGCAAACATTACCAAATTGTCCATAAAAATTTACAACGCGTGGTCACCGTCAATACGAATTCGAATCGAATACGAATTCGTCAAAAATCTATAAGTATATTCGCAAGTATTATAGTTAAATAAAAACACAAAAATATTGTTCAGGTTTTATGAAATTTTTATATAATTATTAAATATATTTTTTTAAATATACGCTGAGTGGAAAACACAGATTAAATTAAAGCCGATATTGTTTATTCCCAGGTTGAGCAGACCGGTGCAGTGGCCCCGACACCCGAAGAGAGACACGTAGCCAACATGCAAATAAACGGCTACGAGAATCCCACTTACAAGTATTTCGAAGTCAAGGAGTAAACCTACCTTCCCTCGCTTTACCCTCCGTCCCGCCCCCATTACCCCACTTTACCTTAGTTCGAACAGACGGGTCAGCAAACGCACCCACTTTGATGTGATGTATGTTAGATGCCCCTTAGAACAGGGTGGTTTTTACCCTACACCTCTTTAATATATATTGTCCTCAGTCGATTCTTCATGGAATGATTGTCGTGTGCATGTACGGTCGGTGGGCGGAGATTCAGTTTTTATTTGAACATTAATTTATTCTTCTTTAATGAAAGAAGCTTGTGTGATTAGTGGATATACTTATAAGTTTGCATTTCGCAATCAGTCATTAAATAAATATAAGTGATATACATACGTATATGTATACCTATTTTTTTTTTGTTGTTACATTTTTTGCACCAAAATGTTTATTGTTTCTTAAGGAATTAGATAAAAGTTTTCTGTCTTAGTGTCCTACATATTTATAAGTGTCACCTTGTAGTAGATTATAGTTAAGTTTTCGAAGTCGCAGTCCCGGTGATAATTTTCTATGAATATTTGTCGCATTTTTTTTTTGTTCTTCGAACGCAATAATTCCTCTGAAAGTTGTTCTCGTTTGATCTCATTTCTAAGTATAATAACATGTTTATTAAATAATAAGTAAGTATATGTGTATTTAATGATGTGTTGTGCATTGTTTTCTTAGGACATTATCATTGGGACAAGTGGAACAAACGTCCATGGTACGCTGTGTGTGTATATAGGCTCCGCGTACAAATTTGAACCTAAATTACTTATTCTTAAAGCCCGCTTTCATTTACTTTTCTAACGTAGGTAGAACATAACGTAAATTTTATGTAATAAAATGCGAAAATATATTTTAATATAATTAATGTGTATGGGACGAGCGGCAAAGCCGGCGCGGGCGAACGCTATTTGTAATCTTCTAGTCTTCTTCTAGTCTAGTCACCGAGTATACCTTTCTCACTCACTCCCTTAGATCTGCGCATCTTCTGTCTCCGTCCGTTCGCCCGCGGGACAATACTCTAGTCCCGAAACGTGAATGTGCGCCGTGTACTCAATCAGTAAACGAAAAACGCTTTCTTTTTTGGAAAATATTACAATGACAGTGTTACATTTTAATGGAAATGAAATATTTCAGCGCAACATTTCAAAATTATCCACCAAAATTTACAACCGTGGTCACACAAACAATATTCGCAAGCAATTCAATAAAAAATAAAAATATTCTTCAGATTTTATGAAAATGTTATATGGTTGATAAATTAACGATTTTAATATTTTTTTAAAATACAATTTTGTCCACTCATTAATCATTAAATCAGAACTGTCGTATCTAGTCAAACAAATGGATTTTATCAATTGGGTACACGGCGAAGGCGAAGCAAATAAGCTTAGTAAGTATATATGTACGGTTAATATATAAGTAGATGTACAAAAGTAATACATTATATAGATGTTTTAGCGTCAGATAGTTATAAAGCAAAAAAATTATTATATATCGCATTCGTCCGTTTAAAGTAAGGGCTTACGCTCGTGTCTATCCCACGTACCACACTTAATGTTACGCCGTAGTTAAGATGTAATTCTGCCTCAGTATTATATACATTTAAGCTTATTTGGTACATAAGCTAATTTATATACACTAATAATTCTATTTGTTTACGGGCGTAGTGACGTTACACGTAAGGAAGTCATATCAGATTCGTCACGGCGCTCTATGTGAACCTTTCCCTGTTGTGGTTGCTTGTAAACAGAATACGTGTCGTGGTTGTGCAGGTAATAATTCAGAGATGGCGCTGTTTGGTGTGGAACAAGTTTCACTCTGAAAAGCATTCTGTTCTTAAGGGTCAGTTTTCACTCGAAAGCGTCACGACCCGCAGTTTTTAAGATAGCAATGGAATATAGAACTTATTTACTATATTAAAACGTATAGTAAATAAGTTCAGTGAATACATGAATCATTGAACTGTATACTTTTAAGCATAGTAAATAAGGTCTATATTCCATTGCTATCTTAAATTGTGCGCCTACCGCTTTCCGGTGTGAGCTGACCCTAATTCAAACACAACACGGAAGGTACGAAAGCGCGCGTCCGTGGCTTGTGTACGGCATTTACATAAGTTTACTCACTGTTTATAAACGTAAGTTTAATCGTGCATCAAGTAACCGCTGTGTATTTTTAAATAATGGAACTGTAACGGGCCGATCGTTTATTTTTTTAACAAAAACTTTTTGCTCAAAATCAGCTGTCACGTGATGCGTCTGCGTCGAGGACGCATTTTCGATAATCCGATCTGTAAATTTAATTGTCGTTCGTCATTAATCGGTGTTTGTAGCGGTTAATTACCTGGTTTCTGTAATACCCTTTCACTGTTTCACGTATTTTAAATAAGTACCTACATAATGATAAATGGTTTGATAAATTTTTTGTGTTTACTGTGCTGCATTTTATTGTGAGTTCGAAGTTCAAATTGAATCAATAAATAGACATTTAAAATATTGGTGTTTTTACTGGCTACTGGCTGTAACCACCGTCCCTTGTTTATCAGGAGATGAATACAAGCAAAAGTTATTTTTTCTGCCACAGGATTGAATGCTACAACTTGATAAATTTTTAAAATCAAGTTGATCCGTGGGAACATAACTATACAATTTGTAAATAATTTATCTAAATATAATATACCATATTATTTAATTTTTTTTTTGAATGTTTATTGAGTATAATCAATATTTGACTAAACTACTAACTGAATTATTAACTTCACCTTCCCAAACAAATCATTTACATTCTATGAATTGATTGTTATGGACGTAGAAAATTAAATATTGATTGTTGTTATATGGTATAAGCTATTTTTTTTAAATTTTACATAGGTTGAGAGTTGAGACTTAGTCAAAAAGCTAATGTTCTACAATTTTACGAAATGAAGTTAGTAAAGGCCCATAACATACATTTCATAAGCAGAAAACGCCATGATTTCACCCAAAAGCTGTCCTTGTCCATTATGTAAAAGTTAGTAGTGGCATAAGGCTTTTTTAATAATTCGCTATAAAATAATAAAAGATTATTATCAATTGTAACGGTTACAGTACCGCCATCTTTTGATATTTGGCCACACGTCGATTTATCAAAACACGATAGTTTCATGGACTGTTTTCATGGAAAGTGACATCTTTGAAACATTTTCGTTACTATAGTCAGAGTCACGCGTCACCAAACAAGTTACGCGGCTTAAAAATTTGCACAACTTTATTTGACTAGAAAACCAAAATTTTGAAATGCTCATCGCATTGCCGTACCCTGATACACAGGCCTACCCATAATTTTTCAATAGGACCGTTCAGAATTTTGGATTCACCGTCGACCCGCGGCCTCTATCAGGTCGTCTGTCAACTTTGCGAGCGGACGTCCTGCTCTCGAGAACCTTCCGGCCCCAACGGCATAAGGAATTGCAGTCACATCACATAGTGCCCTATGTTATAACGGGGAAGGTTTCTAGTTATTATATAGTTAAAAGTAAGTATGGTTCGTGGCAATAATCTTCGCTATACTTTCGTCGTTCGTTGAAATAGCCATCTGTCGAATAATTACCAGAAAGTTTGATTTCTTTTTTATACAAGGTGCCCTCTGTGAAACTAGTGTGATACTAACTTCATTTATAAATAGTTTGGTAACGAGTTGCATTTCAGTGATTTCTTAGAGATGGCGCCAATTATTTTGACTTCTACTTTATAGGTAGATTTAATTAATTTTAGAATGATGATAATGCGACTGATAAAATTGTAAGATGTTTAATAATGTTTTCACTCTGATTATATAATAATACGATAATAATTTACCTTTTAAAATACTTGGGTAAGTACACGTTTTATATTTAAAATAAAATAAAATACAAATAAATTCTACTAAACGCCGATGTTCTGGCGGTTTAGTAGAGGTTTCACGCTATTTTGTTTGATTCAATAAAATTATATGAAATAATACTTAATAAAATTAAATAACATTATGAAATTATAAACTCTTCATGTCAGCGTTATTGGAAACATAGTGCGACATTGTGTTATGCAATAATCATAATTCTAACATTGCATTTGTCAATTTGGAAATAAACTTTCAAAGTTGGCTCTCCAATGGTCTGGAAAGTAGTTGCAGGGCACACTGCGTTTCGCAGTTATTTGGGCAGCCCGTCTGGCGGCAGTAACCAATCCCTTACATATTATCTATACTAATACACTGGACCGCAAAGAAAAAGGGTCGGTTAGAAAATCTTCAATATCTTCAAAAGTAACTGACCTAGCTTTATGAAATAAAGACTAAATTAAAGCTAAACTAAATAAATTTTATTTTTATTTATGCACATTAAAATATTCTTTAATTTAGGCTTTATTTCATTTATAATTAGGTCAGGTACTTTTGAAGATATTGAAGATTTCCTAACCGACCCCTTTTCTTTGCGGTCCAGTGTTATAAAGAGAGAAGATTTGTATGTTTGTAATGATTAAACTCAAAAACTACTGTACTGATTTTGAAAATTCTTTCACCTATAGTAAGCTACATTATCAGCGAGTAACGTAGGCTATATTTTATAAAGTTACGCGGGCGAAGTCGCGTGCAATGCAACAGCTAGTATGATATAAATCTAACACGGGCACAGTAAGCATATAAAAGTTAAATTAATTTTCTTAACAAATTTTGTAATTAACATTTAACATATACACGCTTTTGCTTAGTCGAGCATTGTAAGTAATTTCAGTTTTAATCCAGACGCAAGAGGGATATTACAGGGTTTGAATAAGTCGTCGACATGTCTGTAGTGCGCGATGCGATGTACTACGTCTGTCTGGACGGGGCTTCCTTCCACCCTTGATTATTTTGCTCCTCAAATAATGCAAGGTATCATTTTATTTTATTTTTTACTTATTTTTATACTAAATCATTTTATACTAGCTTTTGCCCGCGACTTCGTCTACTTTTTCTTAGGCATTAAAACGTTTCTTCAATCTTTATCTACATTATATCCATACATATAAAAAAAATCGTAAACGAATCGTGTTTGTACATTTATATTTTAGAAAAACAAAATAATATGTAAAAAAATAATTTTTAGAATTTTCGTTTATTTGTCTGTGCGTTTGTGCACGTTAATCTCAGAAACGGCTTAACCGTTTTGAATCTTGGAAAAATGTAAGGTTCTTGTGAGATTAAAAAAAATACAACTAGGTACACCGCGTACGAATTTGCAGGCACAGCTAAGCTCGTATATTTTTGTCAAGAGTTGAATACTTATTGTAATTTTATTTTAAAATGATCCTCGAGAATAGTAGATTAAATTAGCAACTATTCTCAATATAATTAAATAAGCAAGCTATCACCTATTTTTTTAAATAGTTGTTACCGTCCCCAAGAAGTGGCATGGTAGGTGTCTACATCACCAAGAAACAAAATAATGCCATTACGTTGTACTAGCTACAGCGCCATACAAGCATAGGATTGGCGTTATGTCAGCCCTGATGAGATTTAGGGTAGTACAGAATTGAAAGAATATTCAATTGAGAGTAGCAACAAAAACATAATAGATACATTGAGAATTTTGCAAAAAAAAACTTTACCAATTGTGAAACCCCACTATTTTCGAAATGACAAAACTTGTATGCATCAAGTTTTTAAGTGCAATTTACCGAGTAATTTTTTTATTGTCTGACACTCCCCATTAAATCCACCTGTAGCGAAACCTGTGCACGGTCGCTTTATACGTCTGTGAACAAATTATGTTTGTCGAACAAAAATGCATTATTTTTTTTCTCATAATCTCTTCTAAGAGTATTTATAAGTTGGTATTTTTTTTTAAAAAAGTGTTTTGTTTTCACCCAGGAGCTAAACATCAATTTCTATAAATAATGTAGATGTATAAATCCATACTAATATTATAAATGTGAAAGTAACTCTGTCTATCTGTCTGTTACCTTTTCACGCCTTAACTAGTCAACCGATCATAAACATGAAATTTTACATACACGTTGTCAGCGATACAGAAAAGGACATAGGGTACCTTTCATCCAGAAAAAAGTACTGTACGAATACGAGGGATCATCTAAAATTAAGAAATCTAACAAAGTGTAATATCAATAAAGATATCAAGCGTGATATTGCTTATAGATTTTTTTAATTTTAAACGCTGACTAAGTCGCGGGATCCAGCAAGTACAGATATAAATAGATTCTGAAAAGGTTTATCATTTTGTGTAAATTTAGCCTTTGTAATTACGGGTTGGAATCACGTTGGATTTTAGAGCTTATTAATAAAGTGAATATTACTGGGCCACCCACAAACTATAGGGATCTTCTATTCACAAGTCTACAATAGAATAACTGGAATCGAGTCTGGTAACTTCACATTTACGCTAAACGTATAGAGGTATATATTATCAGTTGGAATATTTATTAAGGTCACTTTAACTTTAAACACCCGTCATCGATCAGCTTTGAGTTTAGTCTCTAAATTATTATTCAATATTTATTAACAATGCAATACGAACTAACATCTTCATTAAACCGTATCGCTCTGTTTTGCATAACGATATCAGTTGGTAGGTATTACCTAATTTCTTGTAAACTAATTATGTAATCTAGTAGTTGCATGGCATACTGCGTTTCGCAGTCATTTGGGCAGCCCGTCTTACGGCAGTAACCACCCCTTTACAGACCACCGTGGAATACCTAAAGGGGCAATCCATCGTGGATACCCACGGGCCTGGGGCGGCCGGTGGGTTATATCGGACTACTACTGACTAAAGCCGCCTTGGGGTTACTACGCGCTGCACATGATGGTGGGGACTGGAGAAATGAATCGACGTCCATCCGAGACCCCCACCGGCAGTTGTCCGCAGCCGGACCAATCAATCGCGGAGAGCTCTGCTCTCTTAATCAGTAAGACTTAACGGCGTACCCGGAACAGCCACAAGTATGCCATGCATTCTCGGGGACCTTAAACGGGCGATAGTTACCCCAAACTATCGGCCAGGTCACCCTCAGGGAGGTTGCTGGCGGTCGCCCGCCAACCGTCTCCGTCGTGTCCTTTTACGGCGGATCGGTTGAGAAGAGGGAGATAGCTTCAGCCTCTCCGCCGTCTCCTTCTGCAGCATTACATGTTCACAGAAAGAGAGCATAGCCGTCCACGACCCCTCGCTGCGGACCATAGCCTCGACTACAGCCAGGAGCGTAAGGTCGGATCCCAGTATGCTGACTAGTTTGGCGCGTTGCGCCGACCGACTCACTACTGGGACAGTGGTGACAAGCCGGCGACGGCTCTCTTCCCACGATGTCATACAAGTACTTTCCAAAGCATCCGTGCCCTGTGAGCACCTGCGTGAACAGGAACGAGAGAGAGCCGTGTCTTCTTGAGACCCATTGCTCTAGGACAGTCAGAGCCCGTTTTCCTATTCTTACTTAAATCTTTAATTCTGTTATAGTCGGCAGCGCATTGGTATGGCAGTACCTGTGGCGTTATAGACAACGGTAGCTTCTACTATCATCTTACTATATATTATTCTACTGTCTGACGACCTTTACACAAAAATAAAATGTAGGAAACTGTTTGTTAAAATAACTAACCTTTTTTATAATATTTTATTTGATCTTAATTTAATCTTTAATTGTCTCAATCATAAAACAAACTAGGTAATAATAGTTTTTTATGATCGATAAGCTTTAAGTAATAAGTATTAATTTCAAAATAAAATAAGTAATTAGAAGTAAAATAAGTACATAGTTAAGTGTTGGTCTTTATTTGTCTGAAAGACAAAAAATATTACTAAACGAAAATGCTTTATATAGTGAGACCCAGTTTTGGGTTTAGGAAACCCGCTTTGATATTGTACAATGGTTACATAAGCGTTAGTTATACTGGCTAGATATTCTTGAACTAGTTCGGTTTCAAAATCGAACAAAACGAGCGAAATCTTTCTCTTTCTATTTTTTTTTAATATTCCCAACTCCTATTCTATTACGAATAAAAATATTCCTATCACAACAAATATTTCTATTAAATGCCTATTATACATAGTTAAATGGTAAATTACAAAACAAATAACTCAGTATTGGCCTAATCAAGAGAGAGCGGATATTGTGAGTTTGTTTAAATGCGAAAGGTAATCTTCGTAACATTCATTGCATCTACTTGAAAAAATCTTTCAATATTAATAAGGTACATTGCTCCAGATGAACAAAACACAAGCAACGCTATAGGTGCTGCAAGTACGCTGCCGACCAATGAATAGAATGATTAAGGTATAAGGAAGGAATGGGGTAGAGGGCTCTGGCATCCCTTACAGAATACCACCGTGAAACACAACAGCATATAATGCTGTTATTTCACGGTGGTATTCTGTAAGGGAGTGGTTACTGCCGCCCAAATGACTGCGAAACGCAGTGCGAAACGCAATGTGCTTTTATAGTCGGCAGCGCGCTTACGGCACCTGTAGTGTTACTTGTGTCAAAATGCGACGGTAAACACCTACCATTAAGACTAAGTGGATCGTCAGCCTGTCTGACGACCTTTACAGGCACAAAACCTACAAGCGCGATCATTTATGCCACGTATACAGTGTCTCGCCAAAACAATACCGATGTGTCATTTACGATAAGAATTTGTGGTTATGTGATTTAATAGACACTTTAATTTATTATTTAAATATATGAAATAATATTCCATTTTATTAGTTTACAACTGTAGACGACATAACTTAAATAAAATATTCTATGACGCCATGATGGCAAAGATAAGACTACTCGCTATCAGAGAAAAGATCTATTTAATAGAAGTTTCTGTACTTATTATAAGCTTAATGAGCGATCGGGGATTATGGTCTGTTATGTATTCAGAGATGAGTGTAAAAACTGCGTTTAAATCTGTTATATGTAATAACTAAGAAGACACAAAGGCATGTTGAAATATTAATGACATGCGGAGTATTTAACTTAAAATTAAATGTCTGTACCAAATTTTATAAAACCATACAGACACTACATAACTATGAAATATTGGTATGAACCATGTATGAACGGATAAATAGTGTTCCAATTTTGAATCATCCAAGTAGGTCCTTGCATTGAATATTTCTCAAATATAATAATACAAGAAACAAGTGATTGCAACCACCTCTGTTTCCTGCGAGTGCAATCCCCACGATCTTTCTAAGGGTAGCAGCCCCTTCACACCATCCATTGTATTTAACATGGGGGCAACTTTTATTGTCATCCATTATAAGTTGGTCTGCGGCGTTCCTTTCATGACCCTCGTTATACTTTGCAATTCTCACGATCCGGGGAGGGAGAGATCTCAACACTATTTGGACGGTTTAAGTATTGAAGCGATATGTGAATTAATGGATTGCGAAGTGAAATTGATTTTGGTACGTGTAGCGATTACTTTGGTTATTGTTGTAAGTAATTAAGTCTGCGTATGTTTCTTATTAGGTTTATTAATGTTTATGAAATTTAGCCATGTGTAAAAACCAACATCTCTTTTGCTCTCTTAACTCTCTCTCTCTCTCTCTCTCTCTCTCTCTGCGCGCGCGCGCGCGCGCGTGTGTGTGTGTGTGTGTGTGTGTGTGTGTGTGTGTGTGTGTGTGTGTGTGTGTGTGTGTGTGTGTGTGTGTGTGTATTATTTAACTTATTAATTTTTTTTAAAGGAAGTGTAAATACTTGAAAAAAATATTAACAATTTGGCTAATAACGGCTTCGCCTAAATCTCAGTTGAACTCATTCATTCCATTGATTAATATCAATGGGTTGGAACGGAATTAATATCAAGGAATAGTTTTTTATCAAAATCAAAAAACGCTGTGGCGTTGCTTATATTGTAGGTGACATCCACCTACATTTGATTGCAGGTGGACGGTATCCAATGCACCCACAATCAATCCAATCAAAAAAAACACAGGTTATTTAAGAGGAAACACATAGGAAACAAGATGATCGAAAAATTTCGAGAATATGTTAAAGAGTTATGTTGTTGTCTCGCTACTCCTGATACCCTCCCAATACTGAGTAAAAGGGACAACTGTACTTTAGGCCGATCATGCCTAAAAGAAATCATCAAAATCAACGTTTTCAGTTTTCTTTTCAAAGTAACCAAGAAGAAAATATTCTTCCATTAATTATTATATTTGTAGACTTACTGTCAGTATTTTGAATGCCCTTCAAACTAGTCACATTTAGGAATTTTTTAAGTGTCCTGCTTCCTATAAGTAATAACTTATCAAAAATCATAGCACAGTAGTAGTAGGTTGATACCCTTATTAAGTTGATATTTATAAATTGACAAAATTTAATACACGGAGGAAATATTTATGGACAATTTTTGACAATGAAGAAAGAATTGTGTTGAACATACTGTATTAATTGGCTTATTAAAAAATCTATTCAACTTAAGTAATATTTGTGTTAATAATATTAATAGGATTAAAATTACTTTAGTATACATTAGTATCCTAGTAGTACATAATTATGTAATAAATAATAATAAATTAAAAAATAAGTGTACAATTTTTTACACCTATCAATTAAAACTTGATTTGACTTAAATTTTTATTACCTTATGCGGATCCTATTTAAAAAATATATAGATAGGGTTTGATAAAAAAACAAGTAACAATCAATTAGCTGACGGATATTTTGTTTTTATGGGCTCCGTTCCCCAGTAGAAGTTGTCTTAAAGTAGCACTTATGCACTTTTGTGTGTAGCACATGTTTACGTAACAGAACACGGCAGCAAAGCAAAGTCAGGGATACTAGGCTTTGGATTAAACATTAATAGCCTTTGCCGGCGGCGTTTGCCCTCATTTCTCCCGTACAGCATCATATTTCATGAGAGAAACTGTGAAACTACACAGTGGAATAGACAATACATTACTATACAGTACCGGGTAGCACATAACATAATGACGGAATCATTAATAGGAATAATCTATACTTATAAAATGATTTGTCTTGACTGACTATCAAAGCACAACCAAAATAACTTAATTCTAGAAAGCCGAAACTTGGAATATAATACGTTAATTAAGCATCCGCTAAGAAAGGTAAGTTCACTGTTATTATCTTGTTATTATATAAATGCGAGAGTTGCTCTGTATTGGCTAACACAGAAAATTAAGTAAGTCAAGTCCTGGGAAGGACACATATAGATGGCCTTTGCCTAAATACTAAATACCAAACTGTTACATAAAAATCTTATTAAAATCGTTTATTATTGGTTATAAATAATACATTTCCTAGTCAATCTATTTTGAAAATATGTCCTTTTGAGCACTATATAATATTATTTTGGAAATGAAAATATTGATAACAAATGTAGTGGTATCAATGACAGATTGCTAAAATATTAAAATTGTATAATAACTTACTTAATTACTGAAAATATATAAATTTCATATAAACACCTATAATATATCATATATATTATTTAATACACACATCAGGGTTTTAAGTGACAATAAAAATAAGACCTTGTCGCGTTTGTCATACGGCTTATATTTCTATGGGGCCGACAATACTAAATGACAGTGCAAGGTCGGACAGTGTCAAGTCGCTTCACTCTTTATTATAATTAGGTTATTATAAATAGGTTATCAATTAAAATTATTGTAAGTGTTAATAAAATAATTGATTGGTGTGTGAGACGTTTAATACTAACAAGTAAAGCAGTATTTTTAAATGTTTACAATCACTTATCTAGTTATGTTAATTTTAAGTTTTTTTCTGATAAATAGGGCAGACAAGCTATCAATAAGTGACATAACAAGATATATAACTTGATATATTTGTGGCTACCTCAGAAACATATGCAATATCTTGGTTGCATTTGCGACTGCGATTAAATGATGGATAGTAAATAGAGGAATTTGCTCTGACGATTCCTCTGTCAACAGCACTTCTGCTGTTATTTCACGGTATTCAGTGAGGATAGGTGATCTGATTTGTTATGTTTATCCTAACTATGTAATATAATAAATGTGAAAGTAACTAAGTTAATGTTTGTATATTACGTTCCTGTGGGATTTTCAAAAAACGAACTACAGGCGTATGAAGGCGTAGGCGAGGGCACAGGTAGTAATGCATAATTATTATACTACGAGTATTGTATACTACGAATAGAACTTGTCTTAAAGTGTAGCACTAATGCTCTTTTGCTGTTTATAAATTTTAACTATAACATTACATTATTTTTTACAACCCTCTCCATTATTAATCATCACCCCAGATATCCTATATATCTAGATAGATTTTAATATCCTAGATTGTAAAGTGGTTTATGCTTGGTTCGTCCTACAATGTTGTGTCCCACAAAAAAAATCTCACTAAGTCCCACTATATTTTTCTATTTAGTGAATTTGATGTCATGTCATTTGATTGGAAGCTTTTCAAAGTAAATAATTTCCCACAGACAGCAATGCGTCCCTCTTTAGGCTGGTTTTATAGCGTCGACTGTCGCTTCGACAAAGTCGATTAATAATAACCACGACACAGTCGATAAAAAAACAGATTCTAGTGCCAATATGAACAATATACTACCTACTTGGTGAGATGTTTTTTGGTGGACTTGTGTTACTTTTTTTGATATAAGACATACTTACTTAGTTTTTCGTTTTAAGACATAGTTAGTTGTTTGATAAAGATACGATTACGGGTTAGGGCAAAAATAAAAATGTGAATATCAACTAATCCCCATCGTGAAATAACAGCATGTACAATGTTTCAGTGAGTGAATAAGGGATGCAAGAATCAATTTCTCTATCGCTTTCTTACTAATCCCTTATCCTTAATCGTACTAAGATCGGCAGTGTATTTGCAACATAGAGATGCTGCTATGGCGACTTAAAATTAAACACAAAAATATGTAGTTCGACATTTAAAGTATGAGTGAGAACCTGCACCTAATTAGCTACCTATAGTTATTATTTATAAACTATGTATTTGTCGAATCGACAATTTTAGGGCTATAATCAGCCTTACAGGCTTATAGTAAGCGAAACATACTCGAGCATTTTTTCAAAATACTGTCTGTGTAGGTACGTGCATGATTCAAAGTAGGACTTCTCTTTAAGAGTTGCATTTTTAGTATTCCTTTAATTAAGTCCACTTGCAACTACTGAGGCTTAAAACCACTTAACTACGCCGCGAAGCGTCTACTATCTTTTTTTAAACCCCGCGGTTATTTCAACTATCGTTTTCAAATAATCTGCTAATTGGTCGCGGATGGTACGACTTTTTGCATATTTTGCAGGTAACGTGTATCCTTTTTACATTTCAGTGAATTTTTTATCAATTTGATTTTTTATTTTAATTGCATAGATAGGTACTTACCTATTTAAATTATAAGAAGTGGATTTTTTTAATTATAAGGAATAAAGAAAATTGTTTTATGTAGAGATCATATTTCATTTACTAAGTAATATTAAAAATACTAAAATTTATGAAGATAATATTAATATTTACTCAATGACGCTAATATCGCTGGCCGTGTTTGAATGAAACTTGTAATATTTATCCTGTTTTACTTTTTATGTCGATAGTAGTACATAAATTAACACGGATAACATTAGTCCAGTACATAAATTAAGCACATATATTTTCGATCTAAATGGCTCGTTAAGTCTATTTAGAACTTAGATCTCCATTATTGACATAGATGGCTTAATTAGTTGTCATCTCGCACGATTTTATTTCGTACGAAATGTGCGAAGAGCCAACTTTTAATTTAAATATATTTTAATTTTACCCAAAGATATCTCATTACACACTATGTGCGATAGTTTGTTCTTCTATCTACGGCTCTGACAAAATAAAGAAGCGATAATCAATCAATTAATTATTTTATTTTTAAATTAGATACTTGCTTCGAAATGTTTCATTTTCGCAGAAATACTCGTAGGTAAACGAAATACCTAGGTAGGCGTTATCGTTAACAAAAGATTTCTTATTTACAAGTTTATAAGGAACATTTAATGATACATTTTCTATTCTTAGATTATATTGTGATGGAAGTGTTAACGAGCTCTGCTCAACAATATTTCGCGAAAAACGTTTAACTATTTTGAAAAATACATTAATTTGATTCTTTTTTTTACCTAAAAATGTCTTACTTGTGTGTATTTTTGAAGAAAATATTCTGATGATAAGTACCTACGAACAAAATTTTGACATGGAAATGGTAACATATTAATTTTTAACACAATTTTTTTACAGTTGCTTCGATGGTATTTCCGTATACCTTGACTCTGATGCTGCTGCCTCAAGTCGTCTGCGGGATACTCAACTCCTCAGCAACTTACGACATATGTAGCGTGTTTGGACTCAACTCAATAGAAAGTAGGGAATTAGCTTATAGTTTTATATATAGCTTGTTATGTTAATTTTAAATGAACTTTTGAAAAAACCAATATGTTAGTAGGGACAAAATTTAAGTAACAATATAAATTACGAAATATGTATCTGAAAATATCTTATGCAGAGTGTGTGTTATCGCTTATAAAGTTGAATTGGGTTAGACTGGAGAACAAAGGAGCTTACGTTTCAACAATTATTATACAGAAATTGTTCGTGTTCAAAGCTAAACTTTTAAAAAATCAAGAGAATCAATTTTATTATTAGTTAATTTTTTATACAAATATCATTTATTTTTAATTGTTGAAATAGAGAGGGTTTAAGGTTAATTTATATTTCTTTAGCGACCTAAACCCAGCTCGCCAATTTTTTTTTGGTAAATTCAATAAATTATAATACACAAATCCTTGAATGGGGACGGGAAATCCATTGGGAGACTAAAAAACATCTTTCAATCTTTATTATTCATTTATTTTTGTGAGACGCGGTAATTAGTAGATGAGATAAGTATTAGATTCGGTTAGTTTTAAAAACGAACTCTTTAAAAAGAAGAAGCAGAAACTCATCAAAATAGTTTCCACCATCACATCAATGTTGAGGCATTCCTGCTCCTATAAGACTTCATGGATGTAGTTTTAGTGAAAATTGAATTATAATTATAGTGTTGATTTATGAACACATAAACAAGCATCCTTAACAGAAAGAAAGTACACATAACTATAAACATAGTTCTCAAAAAAAAAAAATTAGGTCGAGTATTGCAGAAAATAAAGTTGCCTAGTCAGACAAATGGAATGAATTTGAAGTCATTGACTCTAGTTAAAAAAATTGTAAAGAATTATTTAATCATATTACAATTACACTCGAAATGAAAGAAAAGTGCGAGCGAAGAAAGAGTTGATGTCGCACACAGACGTTGGCAAATTGCCCGAAGCAAATAATAATAATAGTTTAAGGGCCTCTTTCACCAATTGCAAGTAAAGTGTTGATTAGTTACTTTTAGAAATAATTTTATGTTTTACTCGGTTTACTTTGTTTGTATGAATGGTGGAGCTGATATATCTTTGTTTGTACGGTAAAAGTCCCAAACATTAAAAAGAAAATAATAAAAAAAATCGCATATCTAAGGATGCAGTAAACCGAGTGCATAATTTAATACAACATAAAATTATTTCTAAAATTAACTAATCAACATTTTACTAGTAGTTTGTGAAAGAGGCCCTTAATAACATTTAAATAGAGTTCAAAACAAATGAGCTTGTAAAACATAATTTTAATTGAACTAATGATTACTCCGCGTGGTTACATAAATATTGGAGAATTTCAATTTGAATTGAACTCCCAATAAATCGTCATGTTGACGACAAATCATATGACTTTTGTGTGTTACGAGTATAAAGGGACTTGACATAACGGAAATATATCCTGTTTACATCTGCCACTAATCCCAAAATCCAGACCAGAGCCAACTTTGAAAAGTTCATCTCCAAAGTTGAACCTACCGGAAATCGAACCCGAGAGCCCTGAGACAGAGTGCAAACACCCTAACCACTCATTCAACGGTGAGTGATTATATCTGGATAATGATTATTTCTTGCTTATTGACCATCAGGACAAATTTGAGCAGTCAATGTGTAATTGAATTTAGAATGTATCAAATATTATTATGTTGTTGACAAACATTCTAACATCAATCACCGTGGTGCTTATTAATAATTCAAAAGCTGATCAATATGTTACAAGTTATGCTAACTAAATTTGTGGCTTTTATTACTAGGTAGATAAAGGGCATTTAAAAAAACAGACGTACCTATCACGAAACCCAGTGATGGATGCTTCATTTGTAAGACCTCAAGATGATGTCATTAGTAACGCGAAGAATACCATATTATGTACGCAAATAACCTTTAATATGAGACTTGCTTGACTTGTTGATTTACTTTGGTATAACGACATAAGTTTATCCTCTTTTTTATTTACGTTCTTAGAGAAGTTAACTCGGCACTTGGCTCTGTGACGTCAAAGCGCACTGAAGCCTGTACAAAGTAAAAAAGATGCATTCCTCACAGGTACCAAGTTGATTTTTGCAATTTAATTTTTATTAAAAATTACATATATCAGTAGAACAGACAAATTTCGAAGCCATCATGTGCAAAAAGACTGCTTCCTTGCTCTGGAGATTGCATGCGAGTTCCAATTCCATCTAGAAGACCATAGCCAAAAAGTATGATACGTCACTTTAGATGGTCTTTTGGCTTAATCTTTTGCTTTGGTTTTAACCTTGTGGTAAAAATAATAATTTTATACTCTTGACCCAAACTCACCTTAGCATATCCATTTTTGGGACAGTCCTGGATCCAGGGTCGGTCCGTGGCCCTTAATGGGTAGTTAGACCATTTTGTCGATAGACGTCCTACGCTGCGCTTTTGCTGATCTGTGGTCCTCAAAGGAGAACCTTACGGCCCCAGCGGCCGTAGACTCTTTCTAACTATGCCTACCGCTCATTACCACTTCAACTTCTAATCCGCCGTGTTATGTTAGGTACTGGCTTTCGTTTGTCTACGGATCTCCTTATTTCTAATTCAATCTCGCAGTGCAACCGCGAGCATAAAATCTCCATAGCACCCTCTCCATAGCTCGCTCAGCAACGCTGAGCTTTCTTACGAGTCCCGTTCTATATTTCGGTGAATAATATAAAATGATAAAATTATTCACCTATGCACCAGCTACATTTTATAAAATATGAAACTAATTAGTCACGTAGGTACTACTCCTAGAAACTTTCATATTAAGGAAATTTAATAATCATATAATTAGTGATGAAGATTAATAATTAGGTATAAAACTAATAAAAAATATGCTTCGCATTTAAAAATGCATGAGTTACTTGTCTACTAGACTAGAGTAATGTTAGCCTTTTCTCTAAAAGTTTGAACCGATTTCCAAGAAATTTCTTATGGAAGTAACTTAACTCCTGGAAGAGGACATACACTACTTTTTAACTTTATACACAGACGAGCAAACGCTAATGTGCTTATATATTAAATAATTTACTTTCTGACTTCATAAATATTTTTAATAAAATTACATTATAATTTGAAAATGTAAACCCTGAGCCATAAGAAACCAACATAGTTACATTGTTATAATCTTATTACTTGTAGGATTAGTTACATGACATCATTATTATGTATCTCGTGTATTTAGTTTAGCAATGATTAGTAATGAGGTATTAATTTTATATTTTATTTTATATTATGATTCTCTATTTACCTACCGATTATATTTTTGGAAGCGAATTAAGAATTTTATATATATGTATATGTAATTTAAGTTTATTATACTTACAAGGTGCTCCTTAAAATAGAAAAGAAATGACTACTAAAATTTGTGTGAGTATATTTCATTTTTTTGTTGTATATTTCATTTCAAAAGGTACCAAGGTGTATTAAATTAAACCAAAAAATTAATTACCAATGTGTTTTATTTCACTAAAAATCTCATATATTTCATACAAATTGAAGACGCGCTCATACATAAAGAGAACTTTACAAAATTGATTCAGAAAAATAAAATTATAAATACTGCAGTTAATACATTGTATATTGATTTTAATTATGTACAAACGATTTTTTTATATAAGCATAAATATTCAGAAAAACATTATTTCTCTTCTTAAAAGGAAGACATAATCGCCCAATAAATATCTTAGAAAAACATTCTCAAATATAACGATTTAGACTCAAACAATAATACAAGAAAAACAGTTTCCTGAAACCATATATTTTATTATTTTATATACAAATCGTATTAATATAACGCATATATTTACATAATAACACGATCATTGGATCAATAAGAAAACGTATGGTACCCTTTAGTCACAGTATGAGCGCGACTTAAAAAAACACATATATAAACTACATACAAATATGTGCGTTTACATTTGTAATGTACATTTGGTAGTTCCAATTAACAATTTTAAATGAAAATTACATTTTGCGGAACATTTACAAGTCGTTTAGTTTACAACTTTGTGACATTCTGTTTCTATCCCTAAAAAAAAACTTAGCTGCAGAACGGGCGTGATGCAACGCTTGAGTTCTATGATCCCTGAGAGGCCGTGTTTTAGGTATATGTTTCGTAACTGTTATACTTACATAATTACAATGTTAGCTAGTAAGTCAAATTTAGATTTTGTATTATTAGTAAAAACAAATTGTAACTTTGTTACGCATTTCTTGTACAAAGAACCAATTAATCAATTTTGTATGTAGATCAGGGCATCAGTACATTTAACTTGAAGTACTATTAGGTAAGAAGAAATTATAGATTTTACTCGAGAAATATCGTGTAATTTGGTAATGTGGGGTTTCATAGATATTTAAGTTTGAAAGTATTAAAATACCGTGAATTTTCCAAATATCATTTTGAATGAGAGTTGATAATGTCGATCAAGTGTTACCTCACGCACCAGACTTTACATGCAGACAATAATGTAAAAAAAAGTTTACCTAATGTCATATAAATTCTGAACAAAGTAAATTCAAAATACAAATTTATTTGCTGACATTCAAGTATTTAAATGCTATCGACGTTTACAAATCGTATAAAATTGCCAATAAAAATGGAATCGTTTGAATATTATTATTAATAATATTTATGTTGAAGCGGTATCAAATTTTTAATATACAAGTATAAACCAAACAAGTTGGGGAAACTAGCACAAATACGACACACAGCTAGGCTAATATCACAGGAGTGCTGGGAACGGTGCGGCACACGCCCTGCCCCTTTCCCCCCTTCCTTCCACCCCCCCTCCTCCTCAATACCCCCCTCTCTCGACCCGCAGCCTGACTCACCCCCTCCCGCACAGTCAAGCGCGTGGTGCCCCCCGCCGGACTCCTACACCCTTATCCACCCCGGTCTCGTCCAGATCCCTATTTACCATTCAAAGGGGGCAAAACGGGCCACTAACAATATATTTTACGACAATTAAGATTTCAAAAGGTACACAGTATAGATGCGCCTAATAGAATGGCACGACCGAACGATTTCTCAATGGACTTATTGCACCGACACTTTGGATAAATTCGATTTTTCTGTGCCATAATAATATTGCAACCGTTAGAAATAAAAAAAAGTATGTAAGTGACTATTCAAAATAAAATTGTCGCTTATTAAATAATAATCCAATTAATTATTCGTAATGGTAACCAAAAGTTAACACAATTATAGGGTAACATTTTTAAATAATAAAGTAAATTATGAAAACTTAAAAACGCAAACAACAAAAGCTAAAAGATAAAAAAAAGCTACTAGGCTTCGAAATGCATTATGCGGATGTTGTGTCCAACATTTGAGTATTGGCTTCCAACGCGCCAACATTTGCTTCAAATGAGTTGGTTCAGTTGGTTTAGTCGACGGTTGTAGACCGTGTTAAATTAAATATGCAGTAGATAATAATATATTTGGCAGTTCAAAATATATTTGTTGCTTAAAAACTTTGTTAAAGCAATTAATTTTTTATACAAAAACATTTTGTGACAAAACAATAATAAATATTAGCCAAGTGCCATCGCGCAACCGTTCCCAGTCGTTTTGCACTATCTCATATAATCAATATCATTTCCTTAATTACTTACAACACAATAATATACTTAACATTATAATTATCACTTACGAACTACAAATCGAAATTTAACACATGTAACTCCGACAGTCTCCGTTACTAAACGCGACGTCATAATATATAGCAGACAGCGACACTTCAACTTCTCTGTTCAATAATAAAAATGAATCGTCGAACACTAATTGGACCGCGCCAGTCGGCAGCGCCTGAGCAACTTTCACTTAAATAATAAAAAAAAACGCACTAACAAAGTAAGTACTTCATTTAACAACAAAGAATTGGCTAAACGTTCCTCAGTCTGGGGTAACGTTGACAGTAAACACGCGCTCCTGCGCTCGCCTAAATAGTCGAGCCTGGTCCTGACCTCAGATACGTTTCGCGACAGATTTTTCGAACACTATTTTCTTTCTGAACGTTATTAAACGCGCAATGGTCCGGTAACGCGGTCAGCGACTCGAGCACTTTCGGGGTCACACGAGCATGATTTACTCGGAGTGTTCGCTTCACATCGGAGTGTGAAGGTGTGCGACGCGGCGCGGTCACGAGTCTAGAACGGTCAGCAAACTGGAAGGCAGTAGAGGGATCTCCTGTCGCGGCATCTGTCTAGCGAGTTGAGCGCAACCGAGATTGGCATCGCCCAATTCTGGTATGGCGTCTAACAGAGCGAGGCATTCGTCTTCAACGGCGCGCCTCGCTTTCTTCCCAACCCAGGAATCATCGCACTCTTCTCTCGCGCGACGTTTCCTCGCTTCCTTCTCTTTGCGGGCTTCCTCGCTGAGTCTACAATAGGTGTTGTTTATGCAGACCGACCGACGCAAATCTCGGGCCGGATCCTCTATATTTTCTAGTTTCTGTGAGCAAATTTCTATGACTCTTTTGCGTTCCTCGTTAGCGCGGAGGCGCGCTGAGATCATGGAGAGTTTAGGTCTAGCGGCGGGCTCGGTTCGAGGCGGGCCAAACATGTCGTCCTCAAAAGCGTCAGCAATCTCCGCACCGCGCGCGTTCTCCCGCTCCTCTTGCGGCGTCATTCTGTAACAACAGAAGTCAGGTCGTTAACGTTTTGTGAACGATACGTTAATTACCTTAAAATAATGGTGCTAAACTTAAAGCAACCGGAAATTAACCGCTCATTACCCGCGACGAGTACGGTATTGATTTAATTGCGAGAAGTATAAAGTGATAACATTAGTGTCATTCGGACTCATTTGAAACTGACCAATAAAAATCGGATTCATAGCGTAATGTAGCTACAAAGTACTTAAATAATAAAAATCGGATTCGTAGCGTAATGCAGTTAACAATGAGTAGGTACAATCATATTAATCGCAAAATACTAAAACAATGCACAAGAGCCAACGAGTTATACAGGTTCAGACTTGAACTAATTTAAAATTGTTATCTAATCCTACACGGTAGGTGTTATTGCAAACAAAAGACTAGCGGAGAATCAAATGTAGTTAAAAACGAAACAACTTTGAAAACAAACTTGTTTCAAACACCCACCTCAAAGACAAATCAGGGGTCAAGACGAAAAATCCAGACACAAACATTATAAAACACAATAAATTCACAAAGACCTAATTTAAATTATACAATGATTGTTACAAAGTCATTTAAATACAGTTCAAAACACTAGCACAATGTGAGCACGCAATTCGTCACTTTGTCCTCGAAGATGAAAATGGAGAGAAAAAAACAGTTGTGGAACGCAAATAAGTCGCAATGCGAGCTGCGTGTGCGCAGCGCGGCGATCACTTGGCGAATGACAACATACTTGTAGATAAGACATTGAAAAAGCCAATTGCGTCACTTGTGTACTGCTACGTAGGTACGTGTGGAGAGGAAACGGATGACGTACGCTGAACCGTCATTTTAGACGCTATTGCTATCGACTACCAGTCATGACTCGTTCTGTTTGCTCACGGCACGAGGACGAGCTGTGAAACCATGTTCACTAGAACATGACGATACTGACAAATAAGGATAATAATCAAATAATATACGTTTTTGGTTCTCCAAAAACGTATATTGAGACTAATAATTGAACAAATGCTTTTTAAAAGCAGTGCTGCGAAAGCTATTAATCACTATTATGACTAATTAGGTTAGTAATGAAATAACCATTTTTGAAAAATATGGAAGCCGTAGGTCCACTAGTTTCAGATCACTATATATGACGATTGTGACAAATAATAATGAAATATTAATATATTTTTAGAAAACTGATCTAAAGATCATTTTTAGTCAAAGCGTCACAAAATCCCATGTCTTGATGTCCGTGTACTAGTTATGATGATTCTGATAAATAAGGATAATAGAAAAATAATACATTTCTGAAAATGAGTATTAATTTTGAACTGAATAAAGCAATTAGACACATGGATATTGTAAACCACTTAATAGTTTGAAATAGTTGAAATCATTAGTGAAATTTGTAACGCCTGTTCCGGACGAAACGGGATACAAAATTTCTCGTTAGCAATTTTTAGACAAAATGCTATGCAAGCATCCAATACTACATTTCTTCCAAAAATTGTCACCGAATTGTAGAAAATCGACGAACAAACAAAAAAAGAACTGGCAAAGCCTCGAGGTAAAGCCTCGGTTTGCATCAAAATGAAAACGGACTAAGAGAACTATAATATAGTTCCTATTTTTCTTGTAAAGGTAAATATAAAAGTCGAATTTGTGTTAACTTGAACACGTCCGCGTACTCCAAGATCTTATTATCGAAAAGACGTTTTGCGTCTACGTGTTTTTGTTCTAAAACGACAATTTCCTTGCAGTACACAGATCCTAAAATTTTATAAATCATAGGAGCGTGTATGGATATTGTAATCCTACAAATACACGCTAATGTCGTCTATGTAGACAAGAAATAAGTTTAATGTCAATATTCAAATGATATTTTAAGCAATTGCTAATTAACTCAAAGCAGATATATGAATATCATAACAGGGCGTTAATTTAAAAGAATTTAATTTTTAAACCAAGTTTCGAGGAAATAACAGAACGAGAGGATCAACACTAATTTTAACAAGTAGAATGTTTCTTTATTCATATTTTTAAGTAAGATAAGAAATGAAGGCCTCTGTATTAAAAGTCTGTGACCAGGTTTTTTCGAGGCAAATGCTCGACGACAGTGCACCGGGCTTTGTCGACCCCTCCAGTTACGATCTAATAAATCTTGCTCCGAGAAGTATTGAGGCTACTACTATACTACCTGCACTTTCTTTTCTCTGTCGCACTAATACGTGCGTTATGAAGTACTCTGATGGCTTTAGTTATTTATGGCATATTTTTTGAATATCAAATTAAATTTAAGCTCAATATTATTAAATAAAATATATGTGGTTATTTACACAAAGCTGATAGCAGTGAAAGATATTTTTATTAGCGATTTAATGTATTCATTAACATCACAACTGTTAATTGTTAATAATTACCAATATTGTGGTTTAAATGTGAATATAATTGCAGAACAAAATTAATGTATAATTGAGGACTTTGAACCTCTATTAACTTAAAATTGTATATATACGAGTACGTCCCCATAATTCAGATTATTTTTTTATAATTTATACAATGCAATTAATTGTACTTATTGTTTATAATAATTATAGATTGTTTACAATTGTTTAGGTACCTCTAACAATATGTTTATACATTATTTCCCTTTTAATTTTCAAAACCAATATTAAATATAATTATTGTAATATACTATTATAGTGTTATTGGGTGTTATACTTTGACTTCACATAGATCTCTAGGAACTTGATTAAACAATCATATTTGATCGATATTTGTTCAGCTATATATTGTCATGTACAAGCAAACAAATTTTCTGACTATAATTTTATTAATTCATAAAAACTGAATAGGAAGGGTAAAAACTGTAAAGGATTGTTTTTCTCAAAGTAAACAAAGTTGGAGCAACTCGTCTGAAGTAACTTTTGTTAATATACAGCTAAGTAAACACTAAAAGTTGAGAGTTGAAGTAGCAAAATCTCTATTTAATAAAATAATAGAGATAAATGTATATTAAAATATACTTAATCTTTATATATTATATCAAAAATGTTAAGTTGCTTTGTGTACGCTTCAAAAACTCGAGAATGGGTAGACCCATTCTTTTTTTAGACATAAGAATATTAAACTAAATGAAATAAAAAACTTTGATTATATACTGATATAAAAAATATATAGTTTGTCATAAGATGTTTGCGTAAGTATAGTGAAGGAAGTAAGAGTTATATTTCGGAAATAGTACATACTTCAAAAGAGTGTCGACTTTCACTTGGCCCTTTGCCCTTAATTTACGTTAAGCGATAAACTTGCAAGTACTGTGACCAAAAATAATAACTTCATTTGTTTGTAAACAATTAACTTTCGTTTTTATCAGAGGAAAGTTTGCCAGCGTGTTTAACTAGTATATTCTGTCAATGTTTCGCAGTCATAAACTGGCTAGACAAACAATCCAATTGGCGGTAGTAACCACTTAGTAACCACTCGTTTACAGTAGTTAATCGCGAAATAAAACACACGGTCAATGTTTGGTCGTGGTCTGCAAGTGAGTTAACTGTGTGAGTACAAGTGCAAGTTACTCAATCTACTTACAAGTGAGTACTATGATGGTACTCACTTGTAAGTAGATTGATAATTGGACAATAGAATAATCTTTAAACTTATGTAAGACCCTGAGGCAAGCTATTAGTCGATTATATATTTTGCGCGAAAACCTATCTAGGTCAACACCACAGATAATTAAGCCGGTCTAGATTTCAGGATACACAGTTTATGGAGGTAGGTTAATTCATGTCTCTTGAGCGCGAATAGAAATAGAAAATTAATTTATAATATGTTGTAATTAATTATTGAGTTTAAATTTGAATAATTTGATTTCATTCAAAAATGTTGTATTTACGAATTGGTACAGAATTTTTGGAGTCGTAAATGTACAAAAACTTTGGAGAAATATTACAAGGTAAGGAATACAAAATGTAATAGAAAACAATATTGAGACGATATTATATCTGAAGGAGAATTGAGATGATTATTTTTATATATTAGATTCCTGTTTACATATTCCTATTTCTTAGAAACAAAATATGCTTACTATACCAACTATTGGTACGATGTACTATTAATAAAAATCTAATTACATTCATATAAGGTTTCTAATCACGCGATTAATGTATATAGTATGAATTCGTTAATAAATGTAAAGAAAAAAATACAAATAAAAATCAAATTGTCATTTTTTCAATGTGTATTACTAGTAAATACTACTTTTGATAAAATATATAAGAAATTATCAATAAAAAAGAGTTATTATATAAGAACCATCAAAATTCATAGTGGGGCCAGTTACGTATTAAAAGTTTAGAACACACTATAAAAAAAACACACTGAATAATTTAATACACACGAATAGTATGTTAATACAATGTGTAACAATTTGTATGTTTTAGAAACAGTCATTTCAATAAAATTCAAATTTACAAAAAAGGACGACTTTAAAAAAAACCTTTTTCATATATGGAATTGCTTTAATATGTTTTTTTCTAATATTATCCCTAAATGTCCCATATTACACTAAGTTGTTCTTATATAGAGCATTCATATACTTTTGTCAGGCGTTACCATTTTTTTACTGTATCCATAACAACGTGTATGCAAAATTTGGATTTTTTTTTCATGACCATCGTTTGAGTAGCTAAGGCATGAAAGCATACTAACAAACAGACTCACTTTCTTATTATTATTATATACTTACTAGTTAGTATTTTAATAAGTATTAATTTTTAAGAATAACTGTTCCGGTTCATTTGAAGAGCACACACTACAAAATTATACAACAAGCCACGTTATCTTAACGGCCACATTAGCATAGTTTTTAAGGAGAAATCGAATTACGTAATGACGCGTTCACATTCACATCTATGTACGTAGGATTCACTCAAACAACTGCAAATATTATTTCAAGTATTCGAAACGCTACAACATATGGGATACTAGAACTAAGGGCATTCTTATGTGTATAAACAACTAGCTGTTGCACGTTTACTCTTTGATGAACAAAAGAGTTTACTTTATAAAATTGTTATACCTATGTGTTACTCGCTGCTTTCATTATTGCTATCACGATGCTATACCTATACATTATCGCACCTTCGGTAAGACAAGGGCATAGTTAACTGCACTTTTTGTAATTTTATAGGAGAGCCACTTAAAATTATTATTTTTTGCATTCAATATCGTATTCTGCTTTGCTTTGCTTTGAAACAATTCTTTTTTTGCATTAAATAAGACTTTGTGAATATTTTTTAATTTAATAATGTATTTAAGACACTTCTGCATATTTAACTCATTTTACAAATTTTTATAAGTTATGCCCTTGTCTTCGGTCCAGTACGAGTTTATTCATTAAAAACAAAAATACAAATCTTTTCTCTTAATAATGTTAGTATAGATTAGTTGTGTGAATAGAGAAGCAAAATTTAATATCTGTACCTATCTATACAATAAACATGACAAGAACAGCATTTTATTAAAAGTATCTTTTACATAAAAGAATTCAATAGTTGCTTTTTAAATTGATATTTTATAAAATGTAAAAGAAAAACAAGTTAAGGTTAAAATTATTTAAATTTCCGAATGAAAACTTCCATTGCGGTAAATGCTGGGTCACAGCCCTACCTCATGGATTAACGACACCGTTCAATATCTAATTATCATACGTGCGTAACAATTCCTCTTCTTTTCCTTATTTTAATGGGAAATTACGGTCTGGATTTCCATACGCAGGCCAAAGCCGAAGTTTGTTAGATATTTCATAAATAATAACAATACAAACTCAATTCTGTATACAATTCACTGTTAGTCGTTGGTTAGTCGAGTAAGTTCTTGGCGCATTTCCATAGTTTTAAGTATAAAATATCTACTTATGTAACTTGATAAAGAGAGAGAGAATAAGTACACTTCTTTACTCTTAATACCATTCCATTCTAAAGACTCCAGTTATACCACAGAATAAGTAATAATACTACAAGTGTTATACTAGTAAATAATGACCACGAGGTTTATTATTTGCTCCTCATTCTGGTGTAATTACAGTCAATTTACAGTTTTTTAAAATATCCGTCTCTGTTTCTCTACTAAATTTGGTTTTTTTTAACGCAAATTCCAAAAAGTATACAATGAAAAATATTACAAAGGCGAATTAGACAAAGAACCCTTTATTTTAATACCTTCAAAACAGTTTGTACGTAAATAGGAAAGCATTTACTTTTATTGCCCAAATTAAACGTCCAAGAACACTTAAAGGTAAATTTATTTTTGGATACAACAATGTATACGGAATAGTGATTTCCTGTTAAAAATAAAAACACTCTGTTAACAAGAGAGTAAGATTATAGTAATTGTATTATATATATTTTTTAATACTAGGCATTTGCTTTTTAAATATTATTATTAGTTATTTATTATACTCTTCGCCGACAACTCAGTGACAAGATACACAAGTATTTACCTAATAAACCATCAAAAATTGAACAAAGGGACCCGAGGTGGTTTATAATAATAGGTAGGTACCTACTAAATTTTAAGAACACAATTTTTTTAAGATTAATTTATCTTTAGCATATTTAGAGCAATAAAATATAATGGCTTCTTATTTTAATTAACAAGGTTGACCTCATAAAAAAGGGATCCCTAATACAATCGAAACTAGCTTTACATATTTTTATTGTTTTGAATTTTACCTGAAATGTTTTTTTTTTTAATTTAAAAATATACCTCAAAGAAGGTACACGAAGGTATTTTATTACACATTTTTGTAGTAATAAATACACCTAGCTTGAAAGTAACAATAAAAGATGGAATAACACGTGGTGGGCTATTCTGTAATCGTTCGACAAGTCGTTTATCGCATGGAAAGCGCCACGATGCCGATGGGGCGGGCGGTACCGCAACATAGTTTGAACGAAAGAGATGGCTACACTGGGTACACGTACGATCAGGTAAAAAATTGTTACAGTATTTTGTGTCGATGTTGGCTACTTAGAAAATGCGATGACTAATTTAACACGGTGTGAACTGGAAATTACACAAGTTCAATAATTTGTTAGGAATATTGTTATTTAATAAATACAACTTGTGAAACATAAATTTTGTTAAATAAGTATTTTATAAATTAGGTAGGTGTATTTTATTAAATTTAATAAAGAATAGTATTTAATAATAATTAAGTAACTGTATTTGTATATATGTTATGTTATGTTAAATATATATGTTATGTTAAATATTAATTTATTTAAACAGCAGCTGAAACTTAAAAAGTAAAATTTGTAAATTGAAAAAAAAAAAAAAGAAAAGAAAAAGAAATCCTTTAAGAGCTTGTTTTTGTTGGTAAGATTAAAAATCCTTATTGCAATCATTTATTTCATAACATACTTCCTTAAAATCACATTTAGTAAGTTAATTCTCCTAAAAAAATATTTAATAGTAAGTAAGTATACTTTCAAAAAGTATTTGAATTTTTGAATTCACACTTAAAAAACATAAGGACCGAAAATCTTCATAAGATGATATAATTAATATTTTTTAAAAATCTTCATTCTAAAATACAAAATCTCTCAAAAATCAAGTCACATAATCCATTAAAAATATATAAAATAAATACAATTTACAATTTTAATTTTTCAAACAAAGAGTTAAAAGTTACCTTTACACAGCTGCAATCCAAGATCAATTCTCAAGTAAAACAACCCCGTGACAACAAAAACACTCAACTATTTAAGAAAAAAAAATGTTCAAGTTAATTGCACACAATGTGATCTTCGAACGAGCTATATCACATGAAACGATCAACTTAACACTTGTCCAAACAGGCGAGCGGTACTCCTACATAACTCGGGCGAAAGTCTAGGAACGGTCACGTCCGGACGGCTCGGCGTCGCGCGCCAAACTGTACCTCTCTCTACTCAAACTCAACCAACTCTGTCTGTGTGTATTCCGTTCCGTTGTCCCATAAGTTCTCGTGATTTATAGATGGCGCGGGCGAGGGGAATGGGGACTCGTGGTGATGCGCCCCTTTGCAAAAGATACCTCATTATCCTTACTGTAATCGGTAAGTCTTTCGAACAACTACTTGTTTAAATAGAGTTACATAGTTGTAAATTAATACGTTATAGGCGACACCTGCTAAAATGGCAGTTTTTTTGTATGAATGTTTGTGGTAAGCTGTTGAACGAACATATGGCATGCTTTTGCAAAAGCTGCTGTTTTTTTTAGCGATTTTAGTTTTTTCATTTTATTGGAAGCCTAGTTAAAGTCAGTTAATCAAATGACTGGTTATAGAAATTTTCAAAGAATATTGCCAAAATAGAATGGGGTTTCCCTTGCACAAAATTTGATTATGAAATTGTAGGACCATATTTATGAATTATGAAATTGTAGACAAATCACTCAAAATATCGAATTATTTGTATAAAACGTATAGTAAAAAAATCTGCAAACACGCATTAACGTAATATTTTATTTTTTATTTTAATTATTTTAATTATCAAGCAATTCTTGCCTAAAAAAACAAATATTAAAAACCTTCAAACGCACCAAAAACATCCCAAAACTATCCAAAATATATTTTTAAAAAAATATTTTAAGCAATTTCGTTTTACAAGCAGATTGTAATGAATACTTGAAATAAATTTAAATTTGAATGCAAGCCAAACGGAGACACAGCTGCTAGATCGACCCTCGAATAGCCATATCCATTCATGCATGAAGGTGCAATCGGTTTCTTTAAGTAGTTGTTAATAAAAATAATGTTTCCCGACACAGATATTATGGTTTATATTATAAATCCACTTTATATATTGGCGTCGAGTTGTTTGGAACCATCGAGATGTACGTATATTTGGGTCATACGCATTACGCGTTTGATCAGGGTTTAGAACGCGGAAGTCGGGAGTACATTATACTTATAGTGGCATATATGGCATGACGACTCAATAGGCTTTAGTAACCCAAATGTAGGAGGATGTCAGGTCGAGGTTCAATAATTGCGGGCCGTCAAGACTTTCACCTTCGGCGCGCGGCCGCCGAAGCGCCAAGGCCATCGCCAAGGCACCGTTCACCGTAACTTCCGCCCGTAGCTCGTGCCGCGAACGGTCCGCGGCCGCGACACAGCACAACGACATCTAGTTTTTTCTTTTGCAATACACATTTCGGAAAGCGGGACAGTGTGTAGCGGCCTTAAGAGCTCATTTGACAACGGGAGCTGCATACCAATTCCATCTTCTTTACATAGTATAAAATAAAGTCGCTTCCCGTCGTCTGTCCCTCCGTATGTACGCTTAGATATTTTAACTACGCAATGGATTTTGGTTGCTGAGCCAACGCCTCAGACTGCAGACTACTTGATACTGCAGCATCAGGTCAAGGTTACCATGTCATAGAAATACCACCGCAGTAAAAGTATGCCAAATTTCAAATCATTCGAACCTGTGGAAGTTAGTGAGAACCCTTCGTCAACTAGGAAATGACCTGATGATTTTCAAACGCCTGTATAGATCTTCATATGTTATAGTTAGGAACTATCTCGATTACGTCAGCTTTCAACCAAAAAAAACCTGATCAAAATTGATTTATCTGTTTGAGAGTTATGATGCCACAGACAGACACATAGTTAAAATTTATGACAACCCTTTTTTGCGTCGGACGTCGGGGTTAAAAATGTTCAGTGGCAACGTAATAAGGTGTAGAAATAAAGAAGTTCGATAACGTAACGCAATCATTGGATATCTAGAAAATAACCATCCACTAAATAGTCCGACGCAGACAGAACTCTGATTGTATAAAACTGTTATGTAATCATTTTATAGTGTCACAATCACTTTATTAGTTACTTGCAGTTTAAATGTAGAATACAAAATTTAAGTTCATGTCTAATTTTTTAATGCTTTTTTAATTAACGAAGTATTTCTGAGAATATTAATATTATATTCTATGTACATAGTGTGTTGTAAAAAGTGACGTTATAAATTTTGGTTGATACTACGTACGCCGATGGGCATATGATTGTTTTCTTTTTTTTTGTTATATTGGTTGGTACGCATGCTCCCAACATCATAATATATTTACATAATTTTTTAGTTTGTTTCATGGAGAATTCATGGCTAAGGAGGACTGGAAAACTGTCAGGCTACAATAAAATAAATAATTAAATAATGGTTCATAAATTGACCAGAATTACGCTTGTGTAACATTGTGAAACGTTGCGTAGTTAATGAAAACAAATAAAATACTACTACAGAGCCACACCCCTACGCCTCCTATTTAGTGGTAGCCATCGATGGTGGTAGGCGACCGACACAAATATTTTGTATATGCTGGCTACTCATAACAAGATTACAATAGATAAATAGCAACGGCTAGAAGTGTAGCAGTAGCTACTGACTTCCGACCCATATATGCCGTATAGACTATAGAACGGAGTGCATCGTCTCATTCCGCTCGTTAAATTGATGCTTTTAATAGAGATGATAGTTCAAGACTATTTTATATATGCATGTGTAAATACGTGGTGCACACATGTGACAAATGTTAGCCTGACATTTTGAATAATATTATTTTCCCACACCGTTGTTTTTCATCGATAAAATCCCGACATATTTTTACACAAGCGACAAAATGTCATAGGTCACCCTTCGCGCTAATTCAAGCGAAAGGATATATTATATCCTTGACGAAATTTCAAAGGGCTACAGTTTCAACGATACTCATTAGGATGCCTTTTAGAGGGCGTATAATAACGCGAAAGTCGAGTCGTTTTCCATAGACAATTTTCCATTTTTAATTAAAACTTTGCATAGACAAATTTGAATTGAATCAGTTCGTGTGCAATTTCTACGACCTTATTTACGGCACAGGTTACACTATAAAAACATCTGCAAATACAGTGGCAACGACCGATACTATTCGAGGTCATGAAAACATGTGTGGGACGGAGTTTTTCTAAGATCAGCGCGTTACGTTATAGGTACTTGTAATGAAATGAATTCTCCTACAATTTAAAAGTGTGTCCAATAAACAGAAAGATGATTGGAATTTTCCGAGCGATTCTTAAAATTTTCATGGAAAATATAAACCCTTTTTGTGCATAATATATTATTATTGTATCGCTAATTGTACACAGTTTGAGAAAAAAAAAACATTTGACGTTACAGTGACGCATTACTTCATAGAATGCGTATGTAAATATTGTTTGAGGGGCGTTTGGTTATTGCAAAAATTAAAATAAATCATTTATTTCCATTTTTTTCTTGCAATAAAAAAACCCATTTTCAGATCTGGAATAAGTAAAGCTATTTCTGAAATAAGTACTTACAGCAACACTTTTTCCATAAATATCCAAATGTTACCTTCGCAAATGTTCCTTAACTTTATGATAAATAACTGATAGGTATTGTATTTTTTTTTTACTTTGTCTATCAAAACTAGGTTTAGATAAAGAGATACAATTCTTGCTTTTAGAAACTTTTTTAACTACAGTTTTGACATTATAAAATACATTTTTTTATTAGACAATCTTAATCAAACCCGCATTTAAGGTGTCTTAATGAGTTGTAGTCTACTTTTATCTTTATACTGTTATTTTATTCAGGTACCTAGCTGTGCCCCAGAGGATCTAACAAACCCAAAGGAACCTAAAATTATTCCAAGGATAATTCAAAGGATTATCCTATAATCCAGATAATAAACTATTTGTGTACGAAATTTCATCTAAATCTGTTCAGTCATGAGTTGCATTTATAAATGCAGAATAAACAAAATTCAAACTTTTCAATATATACTTATTTGTAATTAATTTGTTTGTATCAATTAAATCTGTATTGTTGTATCAATTAGTTCTAAGAAATATAATAAAGAAAAGAAAAAGCTTCGTAAGATTCTGATTAAAAAATGTGTTCTTTTTACAAATAAAAACAAATCGAACAGGTTCATGTGTTAATCGAATCGGCGATTACGCCCGATCCGATCGTCGAAAGTCGAATGGGAACAAAAAGGCGGCGTTACGTGTTACGCAGACCGATAACACCCGATCTGATACGAAAATAGTCGAACACTCCGGTCCGTGCCTTCGTGAATCGTGGCACCAATACGGCTGGGCTACTGACTGCTTGCTGGTATGGCGAAGACAGACTACTTTTATTTGATTGACGCGCGTGTATATGAAAGAAAAGAAAATAATTTATGCGCACATATATGCGAATAATGCACAAGTACTGTTACTACAAGATAAATAATGGCCATCTGAAACAATTGTACTACATCACAAAAAATCACTCACAATTTCGACTTTATCGCAAACAAATAAATGTCAATGTAATTTCTAAGAAAAGCAAATTAATTTGTACATCTTCGGAAAAACAAAGTTAGCCGATATCAGCGAGAACATTTGAAGGAGTTTAATGCATAAAGACAATGAAATAAGACATTATGGTATTTTCTATTATTAACCTAGTACTCTGAGATGTTGCTTTAGCGCTTTAATTCAGGTATCCCGGGTTCGAATTCTGCCACGGCCAACATTGGAAATGAATATTTCAAAGTCTGGTCTGGGTGTGCAAGGTTTTACTTTACTTTCAGTATTTACAGACAAGACAATATCACAAATATTGTCTTTGTATTATTTGCGGGGTGATGAAATTTGTGTGTTTAGTCTGAGCGATTTTTTTTAATTAATTTAAAAAAAAATCGACAATTTACCTTACCAGGGAAGATGCATGTATTGTATGATATTTTTCATAAATGCCATAAAACTTGAGAGATTTTTTTATAGAAGCCTTGAAAGAGGCCTGTATAGAGACTGTTTAATCACTTTCTTTATTATGTTATTAATTATCAGATATTTCGATCCTGTCAGTGAAAAGTTAACAGAATAGGAAAAAACCACGCATGAGATTACGTATTTAACTTGCTAAGCGAATTTTTATAACAACAAATATGAAAGCATATTTAGATTTAGAAGCTTTGATATTATATGCATGGTTTGTGTTTTGCAGAGAGAGGTAAAGGTTAATACTTGACGCCTACGCACAAATCCTTATTGTGTACAATATTATTATGTTGTAAGCACATATTATGTATAAATATAGATTGTAGATCTTATATAAGTGAATAATACTTGCGTTCATCACTCTTTCGAACGAAGCTTCTTTAGTTTCCTTACAACTGATAAGCTGACAAGTCAAGTCGCCTAGCTAAACGACAATGGAAAATACCCTATTTAATACTGTAGGTATATAATATTTTATTTATCTATACTTATAAAATTGTTTTCCCTGGCAGACTATCAACGCACAGTCTAAACTGCTGAGTGTAGAAAGCTGAAATTTAGAACATAGATTTATTGGATAACATAGGATTTTCGAAAACTTCAACTTCTTGCGAAGCCGGGGGCGGAAAAGTACCTAATGATATGTGTATGAAAAATGTTACCCTTTTATAAAAGGTTAAGTTTTTCAACATAAACAAACCTTAGAGGTAATTAACCTTATAGGCAATCTATAATTATCTTATAGGTTATTCGTATATCGTATAATTATCTTATAGGTTTCTCCCTTGTTTTCTACAATTTTCTTGTAAAATAATTAATCGCCCGCTTAAGTATGTTTTTTATATTTGCGCGCATTATTGATAAAATCCGCTAGTTAGGGTGTATGTTATCAATTTACCCACGCTCGCTTCCTCACTAATGCGCTAAAATATTTCTTTCATAATAACTACATACTTGTATAATTTTTATTATTGTTGTCTTATAATATTGTAGCTATAGATTTCTTTGTTTCATATTTTTAATTTGAGTTGACAATTTCCTCATTTTGTACACTTGTGATCTCATCCTTTCTACCAGTTATAAAAAGCAAGGAAAACTTAAACCTTCTTAGTTTGTTTCCTTTTTTTTTAAATTGTTTTAGTTACTAAATTTTAGATTTAAAAATCGTAAAAAAAATGTATCGCCATTATTGTTTGGAAAAGTGTAAAAGGGGACGTTCAAGTATTACGCCCCCAAATACAAAGCAAAGTAAGTATTGAAAACTACATACTGAATTAGAAGTAAAGTATGTGTGTTAGCACACATCCTTTTTTTTATTAAATTTTCCATAAAGCCATACCTACCTTTTTGTATTCCACATTAATATGTAAAACAAAACCTTACAATAGATTTATATCGTGTAAATTCAAAATGGTAATCGATCAATGACTACCATAAGTGTTTCATAGTTAAATGCTAGTTAACATATAATGGCTTTCAAAAGTTCATTTACCTTTTGTTCATTTGTTTGAAAATCGCGATTTTATTCACTGATAAAAATAATTGGCTGCCGTGACGTAACACCTTCGCGGACATAGAAGAAAATTAGTGTCTAGATTATTTTTAGACGTCAATGTCAAACCAAAGGGAGATTCTAGCCAAAAGTGTCACTGACTCTGAGTTAAGTGGACATATAAATAAATCACTGTTGATTTATATACGTGCAAATTATGTAATAAAATTTTAATCGGAATTCTCGTCAAATAGTGCCAGTATTTCGTTAATTGCTTCATTATAAGAGGACACCTTTTTTTAAAATTAAATTTAGAATTTATTATTATTTGTACCTAATAAGTAATGATTTTGCGTAATACGTGTTGCGGGGCGATGTACATAGAGTCAGACGGTGGTGGCTGTCTGGCACGTCTGGAGTTCACTGCACTATTGTATGGACTGTGACCAGACACAAAATTCGAATATTCGAAATTCAAAACTATTCGCTACATAATTTATTCTATGTATATAAACAATATGAATATGAAATATTTTAAATATAGTATTAAGTATTCAATAGTATTTAAATATAATATATCAGAAGTAGCCTGGTGGATTCAGGCTGCTTCTTTTCGGTCCTTATGGAAAATTATAGGGGATGTCCATGTCCTGCAGTGGACAACCTACTGCTGAGATGATGATGAAATATTGCAATTTTTTATTTTTTATAAAAGTTTAAAAACCAAGCTCGTAAAGTAGGGTTGGACAAGCAGTTATTTAATGTAACTGCATCAAACTCGAATTATTCGTCTATTATAAGGCAATTAAAGGTTTAAATTGGCATAAATTCAACAAACAACATAAACGATCAATATTACTGATCTTCGGATAGAGAACCGTCAAAAGAGCGGCATTTCAGCAATTTCAACAGCACCTGTTATCTTTACTTGAACACCGTAAATTAAACATCTAGGTATAAAAGAAGAGTCGGACTAAACTGCGGATTGGTGACGTAAAAAATTCGAGTCTGTTACCAAATTATCGGTCGATCGGTCGGTGAATGCGCGTAGCGGATTTCAATCTGTTTTCTTTGTCTGGAATGCGGTGGTCTGATTAATCGAGCGACCGATCGTGTGTTTCCTCAGCGTCGAGTTCGTGAGTTTGGTTCGTAGCTGCTAAAGATTCTCGGGACAGATCTGAGGGGCTAGCGGGGTGAAGTGTATGTTTATTTCACGGTGAAGGGGACCCAATTGAAGATCGGACGTATTAATTTGCCATAATACTGGCAACATTGGCACACCGGACTGTTAATCAAACTTAACAATAACTGCATAATTATTATGTACCTAAATATATTAAGTAGCAGTGTTTACAGTTGATAAACTTAACACAATTATAATAGCTTGATTGTTGACTTGGCGTATTTATTCGAATAGTGTAAAAAGTTAAATGGTTGGTATTTTTAAAAGGAATAAAGTTAAAGACTAAAAATAAGTAAAATCAATAAAAATAAAATAAAATATTTTATAAATACTTTAGTCTTATTTAGATTTGAGTTTCAATAATTACGAAGTATCTTTTTCATTCAAATAAGTTATTGAATTTTGATGCTATTTATTACCATTTTTCGTACGCTTAGTATAACTTTTTTTGGAATAAAACAAACACAAAATAAATATTACGGGACAAACACACGAACTGACAAAAATTCTAAAAACTATTATTTTGGCCTCGGAAACATAAGTACACGGCTTGTTTGCGATTTTATTAATGTATATATTAGATATACTTATACCTACATATAAAATTTAGATGTATTTTATTTGGGTCTCTATCTTGTTTCACGTCATGACATGAGCACCTCTTTTTAGAGACTGGTGGAAAAATCTCAAAAAGCGCCTGCTTTCAACGGTAGCAATGCCGTTAGCATTTAGTGAAACTTTTTGCCACCGGGCTTTTTTAGACTAATTCGACCACGCTGAACACGATTTTTCCTGGTGTCAACTTCTCCTAATTAACTGAAAATACAAAAATTTTGAAGAAAATAAAAATTTATATAGTTTGGACCGACATTATTTCTTAACTTATTATGCCTGTCAAATGATTTATATAAAAATATAGAGAATGCAGATTATTTCTGTAATTGACAGTTTTCTTTTATCTCTAATAGTTTTGGAAAAAAAATTGAAAAAAACTGCAGACGGGACACATTTTGGGGGTAAAGGGAAGGAAGAGAGGGGGGGCGGGAGGGGGTTATAGTGTTCAGCGGGGTCAAATTAGTCTAAAAAAGCCCGCTGGCAAAAGTTTCACTAAATGTCGTTAACCGAGGTTTTTTAAAAAAATTCCGCCAGTCTATTTACCTTCAATGAACATAATATTGTGATAACAATATTATGATTTGTAGGTACGAAAATATCTTTGTATAAACAAATGTTATGTAGAATAATATTATTTTAAACCTTTATTTTCAAAAGGTCATATACCTGATTGTTGTCTATTTTGTCATATAACCCAAATTATATTTTTTACTTTCAAATAATTATGAATATGTAATCCATTGCACACATAGTCGCTTTGTAGTTTTGTATCAAATGCTGACATTTATCTGACGTTAGCACTAACAGGCTTAGTTACTTAGTTAGTATACCTATAATCGGTGGTATTACTGCCAAAGAAATTAGTGCAACGGCCAGTCTCGGTCGCAGCAATAAAGTTTTAGATAACAAGTATTTTGTGATCATTAAGAGTAAGAGCAACCAGAAAAATATTCCTATAGCTCATTTATTCTATTTTTTATATATCTATTGCCATTAGGTACCTGTAGAACTACCGTAGACTTAACCTAATGTAAAACGAGCATTCTGTCCTCAATAAGATTATATATTACTAGCTGACTCGGCAAACGTTGTTTTGCAAAAAAGAATTTTGGGGTATAAAAAATAGTTTACAATTTATTCTCAGACCTACCGAATATAAACAAAAAAATTTAAAAAATCGGTCAAGCCGTTTCGGAGGAGTTTTGTTACAAACACTGTGACACGAGAATTTTATATACCTATATAAGTTTTAATATTTCCCTAAATCTCATAGCTATATTTAATATTTCGTTTGCCCTCAGGTGTATTGGTAGACTCGGTTAGGTAGCAAAGCCTTTGCGCCCACAACCAGTGCGGGGGCGAAAGAATAGTTTTAATTTTCTTTTTAGTTGATACTAGCTGGTGCTCGCGACTTCGTCCGCGTTGAGAAATGATAAATTATAATAGTATAAAAAGTATGCTATATTCATTCAATACAGATAATAAACCTATCTGTGTTATTAGCCTAATTTCATCCAAATCCGTTAAGTCGTTTTTGCGAGTCTCATCCAACCTCACAAACTTTCGCATTTATAATATTAGTAAGATACATAGTTCCTAAAAAAAAACTGTTCTAATATAAAGGTACATTTTCCATACGACCAAACATGCTGCTTAAAATCTGACAACAATTTATACATAAGTGAACTGTATATAGTAAACATTTTCGCCAAATAATACGATTATGACGTTCGACAGGTCAAGGTTTAATAAAATCGTCATAATAGGCAACAACAAGGTAAACAATATAGGCGGACGTTCAAATAAAAATCTTAATACGTTTCGCATAAGGAATAAAATTGAATAAATTCATCTGAACAATGATCTAACAATAATGCTAGTTCAAAATACGCGCCCTGTTAGGAGGTTTAGACGGACGGGTACTTAGATAAAATAATATAATTATTTGGTCTGAGAGTACTCATTTGGATTTGAAAAGATAAATAGGCGCAAATTTTGTAAATGCAGAAAACTTTCTTTCTGTCTGTTTTCAAAATAAATTTCTGAATATTTTTTTTAAAATGAATTTAGTATTTAGTTTAACCGCAGACAAAAATTAAATTATCAACTAAAATCTGTATATATATAAAATAATCGTAACCGAACCGTGAATATTGAATATTTTTTCAAAAAATCATTTCTATAAGTATGTTGTACTTATGTAACCGAGTTAAAAAACCAGTTTTTAGAATTTTTGTCTGTCTGTTGTTCTGTGCACTCTAATCTCAGAAACAGCTTAACGGATTTGGATGAAATTTGGCACACAGATAGTTTATTACCTGGATTAACGTAATGATATTTTTTATTCCGGAAAAATGTAAGGTTACTGTAGGATTTTCAAAAAACGAACTATAGCGCGTACTAAGTTGCGGGGGAACCAGCTAGTAAAAAAATAATTTTAGTGCCTTAGCTCAATTTTTATCAAAGTAGGTAGGTACGAGTACATATTATAATATCAGCAATGGCCTCGTTCATGAAAGAAGAGATATTAAATAACGTATAAGTATTTTTCCTTTCAATATTCATATTATTTTTGGGTATTAACCAAAATTGGAGTCCACTAACTAGGGCGCAGCATTCTATTCAGGCAGATTACGCGAAAGTAGTTCGAATTCCGAACGCTTGGCAGTGTCGTAAGTTTAACAGACCAGCCGAGGTTGAGCTTCGAAAATTGTCTTACACGCTCCACCCGACTCGTTTTCCAGAACAACACGAGGGGAGCCCGGGGTCAAGTTAGGCTGGTTATTTAGTAAGTACCTTTCACGATCTCGAGGCAGCGCGTCACTTTCCCCGCTCTAGTGAGTTTTTTCGAACGTAACATCACAACGATTACATCAATATCGCATGCGGATCGTTCCGCGTGTAACCGCACCTGTGAATCGGAACATTTCGTGCATCGCGGCATCATCGCCGCGTACCCGTACTTACTCGTACGTCGCTTTTGTTTTTTTAAGGCAAAGACATTACAGTATGAAGCTTATTATATTACTCTGGAGGGCGTTACTCTGTCCGATATAAGAAGTTAATTTGCTCACTGCTTGAATTAAGAATTTAATACCACATATTATTATATTCTGTGACTTAAACAAACATGGCGGACTTACTGTTTCAATACCTATGTGACGCTGGAAACAATGTTTTACGTTGGGATGATATGATATAATTATTTTATTAAAGAATAAATTTAAAAAAAATATCATTCCTTTTAATTCAATGATTCAATTATGCGAAGGTCAAATGCACATATACGAGTAGATAACATAAGCGCGTTACAATGCATATACAAATTTAATGTGATATGAAAAATAAGTACCTACTTTAGCTTTGAAATTATTGAAAATTATAAAAAACATCATACAAATCGATCAGCATCTAAGGTTTCATTTATTTATTGTTAAATTTAAAAAAAAAATCTAGGTATACAACTCATACAAGTCATAGCCGCGTAGATTAAGTTTTTAGTGACCTTGCTTATTACTTTAGTAACAATAATGACTAAAATGCATTTTCCACTGGACAAAATTGTAATATTTGTTTAGGAATCATTGTTTAGGAACATTGTATATTAGAAAATATTTCTAACTCAAGCTTACTCAACGTAATATATATTAAATTGAGTAAAAACTGGGCGAACCTATGCAAAACATACAATACAGTGTTACGTGGTGAGACGCAGTTTGTGTCACAATAATGATCGATGTATGAGTATATATATACGCGTTCACTTTGCAAAGCAAAATGCCCCGACGCTTGATAACGGCTTTCGAAACTTAAATTATATCAAAATCCCTTACCTAACTATACAATATTGTGAGAATACAGCTAAGAGTTAAATTTATATCATTATTTCTGGCTAGACAGACGCACCCTGGCTCCGCCCGGGTGCAGTAGAGTACCTACAATAGTAAGGGTATATTAATCCATTTTATTTATACTTAATAAAATTGTAAACTAGCCGTGTCTGTTAATAATTTTTTTTAAACATTAAATATTTTTTGAAAAAAAAAAAAAATAAGCAATTTGTACACCTTGTTCTTATGTTATGGAAGTAAAAAAAAGTTTTTAGAATTTTTGTCTGTGCATTTGTTTGTGCACGCTAATCTCAGGCTTAACCGATTTGAATGCGATTTCCACTTATTTACCTGGATTAACATATAAGATACTATTTAAAAAAAAAAAAACTAATCGCTGGCGCAGCTAGTAAATAACATACTTTTTTAATAATTACTTTCTATAGCCTAGGTACATTTGTAATAATATACTTATTTTGAAAACCTTTACTTAATATTAAATGTATATTTAACATAAAATGTTAGTTAAAGAGGCAAATTTTATAATAAGGCGGTTAGTAACCGCTACTGTTCGCCTTAGAATAAGGATAAATAGGACAAGCTGATCTTAATGCAGTGTCGTTTAGCTATTAGAAGAAACGAAACGCCTTATTTCCTTATTTCCAACAATTAGAAGAAGCTTTATAAAGGGCAAACCTTCTGAACTGTTTTTTGTTGTGTCCAATCGTCGATAGTAAAACAACCAAATTTATTATATACTTATTGTACTAGCGACCCGCCCCCAACTTCGCACTGAGTTGGAATTTTCAAAAATATTTTCTTAGCAGATGCTTATGTTTAAAAATAAAACTAGGTATGGCTGTGCGTTGATAGTCAGACTGGACAAACTATTTTATAAGTATAAATTACATATTATCATGTAAAATATTATATAAAATCAAGAGGTTCAAATGAAGTCGAGCTTGCATGTCTAACAACTAATTTACACCTATCAGGGCCTCTTTCACCAAATACAACTAAAGTTTGATTAGTTACTTTTAGAAATAATTTTATGTTTTATTAAATTATGCACTCGGTTTACTTCATCCTTCGATAAGCGATTTTTTTTATTGTTTTCTTTTTAATGTATGGGAACTTTTACCGTACAAACAAAGGTATATCAGCTCCATAATTGCCGGTGACCGGTGACTTTAAATGGCGGTTAGCCTACTTGACACTTTACTCAGAGATGGTGAAAGAGGCCTTTAAAGAATACGTTCGTTGAAAAAGAAAACAAAACTGGTATCGAGCATAAATGTTCTAAATTTAAAATCAATTTTCGTATGTCAAAGATCTGATTCACAATACGATAGAGCGCGTAAATCGAGCATTCTATTTGTTTGAATTCGAGTTTCAATGTAGAAGAGCCATATCGTACGAATTCCGTTCAACCGAGTCGCGGTACATACTCGCAAAGCGTTATCACGCTTATGAATGTTGTACACGAGCGATAATGAACCGTGTTACCTCGTAATAGGGTGGTTTTCTACGGAGAATTACTCCGACATTATAGACGTAGTTTATCGCAGCAGCGTACATCGAAAACGCACCAACCCCAGAGCTATTTTTAAAATCGATGCCGTGACCGAAGTGGGGCATGTATAGCTTTTTCAATTAGGGAGCAGTATCTGTCGTCTTGACAGTCGCACGTGACCATTTTCGCTTGGCAACAGATGTTATTATTTTTGAATTAGCCAACATCTCTCGTGGTTGAACGGTTAGCGCTGCGTTACCGTTACAAACTTGTTGAGTTATTTTTTGTGAATTATTTATTGTTTTCATTTATTTATATTGTTTTAAGAAATCAAATAAATAAAGTATTATAATTTTTTTGAGGATATTTCTGCTTGTTGGAAATTGATTCATTTTCTTAATAAAATCTAAAGTAAAACAATAACGTGTTTAGCGCCATCTATAATGGATTTTTAGAAATATTGTATCATCCAGCTGTCTCTTCATTGATTAGTAATAAAGTAGCTGGTTAATATAATTTGTAGTAGCGTTGAATTAAAAATAAAATGGAACTACTAAGAGCGAGAGGAAGTTGCAATATTTCGGCTACAAAATGAGGGGCGAAGGATACCGTATTCTTCAGTTAGCGATTCAAGGAAAAATACAGGGCAAACGTAACACAGGTAGGAGAAAGACATCTTGGTTAAAGGATTTAAGAGTGATTTGGTATGAGCACTAGCTCCCACTTTTGTGCAAAGTATTGGTAAGGAACATTAAATAGTACACTCTTTAACTGGACAACTAGTCTAAAAGCAGTAAATATCCCACTTCCACCGAAACACAACAGCACACCTAGTGCTGTTAGATCTTAGTAGGAAAGGACACTCAGCAAAACACAGCAGCTGTTAGTCACGGGGTTGGTTACTTTCTTCTGCAAGGGGTTGGTTACTGCTGTCCAACCTGGGTAGATGGGTTTCCCGCTTAATAACTGCAAAACGCAGTATGCCCCACTACTTGCCAGACCTACACTAGAGCCAATTTTGTCAGGCTGACACCCTTTAACACGAAAAAATCAAGAAATTGTAAACTCAGAGCATATATATTGAGAATTAACCGAACGAAGTAGGTATGTACAAGAACAATGGTAGCCTACCCTCTTAATTCAAGTAATGTATGTCGCTTTCCATGGTAAAAAAATGGCTGTAAGCCAAAGTAATCAGTCGCGAGAATTGCAAAGTAAAAGCGCCCTTCATGCGTGCGTACACTGTGTTAAAGTAACCTGTACAAAGTGTGTTGTTATATCGTAGAAGCAGTATGCTTTCTCCACGACACGGTGTGCGTTGAAGCGTGGGTAATCTCCTCACTCAACTACCATTTCTCTGATAATACTATTGTTTTCTTTGTGTTTTTTTTCTTGGAGTCAACGAATAGACGAATGTATTGATGATTTAATACGAGCTCATTGATTGACCTTTTAATTTTTACTCCGATATCTACAATACGTAATTACTTCCTAGTCCGCGCAACATGTTTTTATGCAAGCCATAAAAATCAACAAAATATAATATATTATTGTAATTGCGAAGTAAACTGTTGAAACTGTTTTTTTTTACGCTTACATAATTTTAATTAGAACAAAGCAAGAGACAATGTAGCCTCATCAATGATCAGTTATTTTAAAATCGGGAAAAATAAAATATAAAATCTTTCTTTCACATTTTATTTTAAAAATTCTTTCACATAGGTTCTAAGTATGGAGAAAGCTATATTATTAACTAGTAATATAGGTTATATTTTATAAGAGTTACGCGGACGAAATCGCGTGCTAAAGCTAGTTTGATATAAAATCACTATTCTATAACAAATTACCTAATTTAAAAATTAAAAATATAAAAGTACTTATCTACTGTATACAAAAATTTTGTTGTATATTTTTAATTTCACCATTATTATCTACTGTTTATAATAGAGATTATACTAACTATGTCACATTGAAATGAGTAGTTTTTAAAAATAATAATAAGCGTAATAGTAGAAATAAAATAATAATAATTATTATATTTTAATTTAATTATCACGAACCATCCCGTGGTTAATGAAAACATCTCCTAAAATATAGTAAGCTTTATTGTTTTGTGAGTTTTAGACCTTTTTGAAATTTTATTATGAATTTCACAATATTTGTTATCGAAATAAAACCTCGCCTTACACAAAGCATTGTTTTGAACAGATTCAAAACAAGATACCTTAATTTTTAGTCATAACTAAAACGATTGTCTTGAATATGACAAGAGGATGAAAGTGATCATCCTGTCGTTGGCCAAATATTCTTACATAGAACGTTTACGTTTCCGAATAACAATGCAGTGTGAGATGAAATATTTAAACACATAAATGATAAATGTACCTACAATATTCACGTTATATTTTAACTGAGAAACGAAAAGTACTAGTGGATCATGAATCTGTTTTTAGCAAAATCTACTTTATATAAGTTTTAATTCGATTTATAAATCGATTATTATCTATATAAGAATGTCGTTCCAATTTATTATGTTCCTTTTTCCAACAGAGGAAAAAGGAAGCAATTAAGAAGAATAAATTCTATTTCTCAATTCATAATTGAGAATCAGTATTCACTATTTTTTTAAAAGGAAATAGATATATTGTTTCTCTAAAAAATGTGGATTTTCTTTATTAAAATTGTGGTCATATTAAAAACATAATAACTTTAACTATGCTAAAGGTTTTCCATAATATTCATTCCATTTTTCAATTATTTCAACAATGTATATGATTTATAATTGGGAAATTATATCGAAATCTTAACTGATTTTTTCATGCATTATTTTTATTTTACCTTATAATTATATGCCATGAAATTTATTAGTCATCATTATGTCTCAGTATCTGATCTTATTGAGACTAAAAACAAATATTAAACTGCTCTTCGTTTATTACACACATTTTTATTGCGGTATAAACTGGAAGCCCGTCTGGAGACAGTAACCATAGAAAATTCCTTACAAAAGATCACCGTTAGTAACAGCACGTGAGCTTCTGGATAACACCAATACCAACGTTGGATGCGTGACGAATGTATAACAGAGGCTATTCCAATGTCTTATTTGTTTTTACAAGTTAGACACTTGATGGTAAGTAGCTACCGCCCCCTAACATAAATCTATGCTATAAAACGCTGCCAACATTGATAGGATAAGGATGAGATAGGGTATTTGAATCATCACTGGTATTGCACCGCATATGTATTCTATGATAACTACCAACGTCAAAGTGTTTGATACACTTTTGTCTTAAAAATTACAAACACATAACAGAATATCATAAATAAAATGAACATTATACGTTATTCTGTATTGTTTTCACTGTATAGCGTGTTCGCGCCCGGAAAAGAAATAATGCATCAATATTAACAGTTAGCAACTTAGCAATATTATGCGCGAGGTCCCTACCACGATGCGTTGGTCGTGGACATCGAAACCAAAGCTTCTTATACACTAACTTCACGGGTGAGCCGTTGCCAGTGATGTGTATCTCACTAAAGAGTAATAGAATGAGTTACTCGATGAGTTAAGTATCACTCATCTGTAAACAAAACACAATTAAGTATCTGCGTAGCTCTTCTTAATTCTTATATGCATGCTTATTCGGTTATATTTATCATTTCTTCAGATTTGCAGTTAAGTCCGATATTTTTTTAGTTTTATTGAAAAATGTGAGTAAGCTACTTACTCACTCACTACTTTACTCAAGTAATATTTTTTATTATTATCCTAAATGCGAGAGTAAGTTTGTTTGTCACGCTTACACGCCTTGACAACTCACTGTTCTACAAGAAGTTTTGCATTTATAAACCTTTCATCGAGAAAAGTTTCTTCAAGTTCAAGTTTCCGAGTAAATTTAATCTAAAAATTATCTTCATAAAAAGGAAGTGATGTTAATCTAAAAATAAAAATAAAAATTCAATGGCTGACAAATATATAATATGAGCAATAAAGATTGAATAAATGTTAACAACACCTTAGAAAACAGGGCACGGGCAAATTTGCGGCTAGTTTTTTATAAATTTGATATTTAAATTTTATTCAAAATCTGACTGGCAGGTATCGATAAATGAATTTGAATTTAAAATATAAGTTTCAATCAATGCGAGTATAAATATGTAAGAATACGTGTTCCCTCAATGTAGTACAACCGTATGATAGTGCGACCGCGTGCTCCGGACTCCGTTATGTGGCCATATCTACCAAGTTTAATGACTCGGTCGGTGCACAATGCGCATGAGAATTTCGCTCGCCGTTTGTCCCTACAAAAAAACGGACAAATGCGAGTAAGATTCGCAAGCTTGAGGCTTTTGGGGGGTCCTGAAACGCTGCATTACAAATTTAATTATAATGTCGTCCCATCTCGCACAGGACACTTCGATTTTTTCTTATTTTAGATTTTTTTTTATATATATAATATAAAGCCCAAAAAATTCAGAATCCGTTGCTTTAACCGTTGCTTTTAAATAAAGAAATGTAAATCAAGTGATATTTTTAATGTTAAGGTAGGCAGACAATCCTACGGTCAACTTGACGACAGGTGTGCCTCGTCACCTTAACACGAGCAACGCAATAGGTGCTGCAAATTAGTAGGATTAAATATTAAGGGCTTTAGGAACATATAGGGAAGTGGGATCTGGTATCTCATATTAATTAATCGAACAATGTTAAGGAAATATATGTTAATAAGTAAGTATGTAAAATATTAGAAATTATAAATATGTGTCTAAATTATTATTTTTTATGTTAAATTCTACAGAAATTTGAAGAGTTACTTGATGGTAGGTAACTCCTAGCGTCGCCTATAATAACACAAGCAACGCCACAAGGTGCTTCAAGTGCGTTACCGAAATTAAGAATAAGGTGATGAAAAATACGCTATAGAGAAATGTGGCATCTCTCACCGAAACTCAACATGCTGTTATTTCACTGTGGTCTTCTGTAAGGTGATGGTTACTGCCGCCAGACGGGCTGCCGAATTTAATACTGCGAAAAGCGGCATGCAATTTGACGATTATTGAATTTTTTCTTCAACTTATACTGTGAGGCTAAGCTTCATGCCAAATTTGACGATTCTAGGTCAAGGTAATGTAGGTTTAGGTGAATAATTTGGTTTTAAGTTAGCATGTATCACACATGTGACATAATCGCTCTAATCTTATTTTGCTCCTCTGGGAGAACAAAGTATTTCTTATTAACTAGTGACTCGCCCCCAGCTTCGCACAGGTGCATTTTTCCTGTAAATTATAACTCTGTAATCACACAAGCCTTTCTTGTTTATTTCTTTTTCTAATGCTGAAAACCATATCAAAACAATTAAGACTTAGTGAAAACCGAATTTCAGACCTGGTCCGAGTTTGGCTAGTTTATAATTTATTTGGTAAAGGCTAATCTTGAAAAATAAAATAAATACAAACAAAAGGCTTAAAATTTTAACAAATTTTACTAAAACTAAAAACACTAAATTCTAAGATTACTTATATTTTTTCACGTAAACTAATCTAACGTACAAATGTTGAAATAATTGAATCAACAAGTTGAATGGTTAAACTAATCCTCTGAGCAAAGAAAATCCCAGTCAGAATCTCGGTGGCTGGGTATGATGGTGGATTTGTTTATTTGATGAATTTTTATCCATCGACTTAGTCTAAGGTATAAATTCTAGGCCTCTTAATTACCTATACACCGAAGGCAACAAAGTATACTAAACTTACAAAAGCTATTTTAAAAATTCACGTTCAATACGACTATCAATCGGTATAATAATGTTGTATAACGCAATATCAAAACGCTTTATCTAACTATACCTAATATACATTCATATATTATTGCGAATCATGAAGCAACCAAGAGTAATGTACCCAGTTATATCAACTGATAAATAGATATATATCTTGATTCGTGACATCACTGGTTGCATAACTACGCATTTAAGTTTAGCTACCAATGACAAATGTGTGAATAGGTATGGTAGTGTTGATTAGTTACTTTTAGAAATAATTTTATGCTTTATTAAATTATGCACTCGGTAGACTGCATCCTTAGATAGGCGATTTTTTTTATTATTTTCTTTTTAATGTTTGGGACTTTTACCGTACAAACAAAGGTATATCAGCTCCATCATTCCCGGTGACCGGTGACTAAATGACGTTTAGCTTACTTGACACTTTACTCAGAGATGGTGAAAGAGGCCCTTATAGTCTATTAATATAAATGCGCGAAAGTTTATAAGGATTCACCTTTTCTTCACCCAAAAGGCTAAACAGATTTGGATAAAATTCGGCACACAGATAGTTTATTACATGGATTAACATATAGGATACTTTTTATTCTGGAAAAATCCTGGTTAGGTTCCTTCGGGATCGTCTAAAAGTATTGAAATTTGGGCGCCATTGTCAGTACAGCGATAAAGTTGTCAGGCGTCATATTAATGACCAATATTTGAAAGCTATGAAGCAGTGTGGCATAATATTAGCAGAAATGACTCTATATTATGCCACATATTCTATAAATTTATTGAAGTAACTTATTAAAACCATTAAAATATATATTGAGCATGAAAATATAAACAATGTAAAAATGACTAGGTACTATTTAAAAACTTCTTTAGGTACTATTTAAAAACATCTTACAGGATAAGGATAGAAAAATAAGCATTTTCGTCAAGTACTGCGATAAATTAAATTACTTAAATCTCCAGCCGACATTAAACAGTAAATAAGTTAAAACGTTTAAAAGTATAATTTAATATGATAATAAGTGTGGGTAAGTTCTATTTGTAACTCTCAGATCTGTTTGAATTCCTTTTTAAAATAGACACATTTTAAAGTAACTAAATTTATAGACATCAGTTTAACAATAAGTTCAGCGCAATATTATTGTAATTATTTATTTCATTAAGCTTATTAATCATTAAATTTGTATTCACGTTACATATTTATACAACTAATAACTTTACAAAGTTCAAGTAATGGTTTGTTAATCGGACGTATAGGACAATCGAATAGTTTCTTATCAGCAGTTTATTTAATAAGAGGAACGTTGACTCGACATTATCTTATCGGCCGACAGATAACGGACAGAAACAACCATACGACGGCTGTTTCACTACAATATGAATATATTATACGATAATATGATTCAAATACTGCACTGCGCTGATATCAGTCAATACTTAGTTGACCTTTTTTTTTAATACTGTACATTTTAACACGTACCTATAACCATAGAGTAAATAGTACCTATAACTAATGATATTTTAGCATCTGCTATTTTATTTGGTTTATCTAGAAAGATTTTTTAAATTCTTTAATCTATGCAACATTAGAAAAATGGTGATTTCTTTCGTTGTATTATTTTGAATAGCAGCCTTTTAAGAGTTCATTGTGTTTTTAAGAGTTCATTGTGATGATTACAACAAAGGAATCAATAAAGGTCTTGGAAAAACAGCTGAATAAAATAAATACTTTATGTACCTTATTCTATACGTATATGAGAATCTACTATCTGTCTTGTAAACCGATTTATAATATAATACTAGTGGCCCGCTTCCGGCTTCGCCCGGGTTCAAAATAAAAACTATCCTACTTTTAAGTTGAACATGTGACACGTAATTTTTATGTAATTAAGATTTTGTTGATAATTTTTTTAAAATATAAAAAAATCTTTTATTTATCTGTGTCTGTGCACGAAATAAGAGCTATAGTTTAGATCCATGCTTTTGTAACACATCAACGTATTTAGTCAAACTCAAAGTATCTACGTCAGCTTTAACACGATTGTAAGTTTCTTTGTCAATCTGTTGCAAAAACTAAAGGTTCAGTTTTATTGTACTTCCTTAATTATAATTTGATTTATAGGGGCGCACGGGACATCATTTATCCAGTGACCTCTATTTGTTGTCACTGCATTTATCAAACAAAATGGCCTCTTGTATTGCGCATTTTTTTTTTCAATATTGTTTAATTTAACAATTTGTTTTAAAACACAAAAAATATATCTCTAAAAATGCCTTTATTTTCAATTCTTCTATCGCCATTTATCTATTTTAATACACAATACATTGTGAGTATCACTGTCTAATTAGTACACGATCTATAAATGTCGGCATAATTTAATAGTGAGAACATGAAACGTTATAATTTGATTGTCTACAAGTCATAGCCGCAATCCCTAACATTTGTTTGCTTGAAAACTACCCTTTGGATTATCTGTGCACTCAACTATCCGAATCGTTCCGCACAAAAGTATACTTTAACACTAAGCAGCGTAAGGTATATAATTGCTTGATGGGAAAATGCGGAGGTAAATGTAGGGAGGCATTTCCTCAACGTCCATTGGAAGTTCGCTCGACGGGGCGCGCTTGGCTTTCCGCGACAGACGCTGCTTCACTAATTACTTCTTTCGCCCCTTTTCGCGAATACAATGCGAAACTCAAATTACAGAATAGGCTTTAAACAATTTTGTTTAGATATTGTTGCGAAATACTATTTATATTTGGCCCGATGCGATTACGCTTTTACTGCTATTATAATAAGTATTCTTGTACAAAGTAAATACTTGTAGATAACTGGAGAAAATATACAAAAAAAAAGCTGTAGAACTTAGATAAACTATCTGTGTAATTTCACCCAGATCAGTTAAACCGTTTTTGCGTGAAAGGGTTAGAAATTTCCAATACATCCATCCTCACAAACTATAATATTATTAGGATGTGATTGACTGTGGTTAGTAGGCTTGTTTAATAAACAGTGCAAATATTTCTTTAGATTATCATCGATCAACATATGTAGTTTCGGTGTCAGACTCTTTGGACCCTACCTAAGAAAGTTCTGAGCCTACCTAAGAAAAAGTGTTGGATCCGGTAGCCTTTTAATTTGTATGTCCCGTTTGATCCGCTGTTATAAAAGTTCCATGAGTTTTGTGCTAATGAGGACTGTGCTTTCTCAAACAAACTCTTTCAATTTCTCTCAATTTTATCATCGTCCTACAAAATGTAATTTCGTGGAATTATCCGGTTCTTTTTGCCAGCAATTCAATTGAAGAGTTTTTAATAATAGAAAATAATATAAAAGACGACTTGAGTCCCTTTATTTTTTACTAACTGGTGCTAGCGACATCGTCGTGTATAGAAAATTTGTCTCATATAAGATGAGCAAGAATTTATTCAATCTTTATAGCTGGTTTTTCTTTTCTGGATGAATGTTAGTTACCCTATGTCCTTTTTTGTATTATACAAAATTTCATGATGATCGATTGAGTAGTGAAGGCGTGAAAAGGTAACGGACAGACAGTTATTTTCACATTTACAATATTAGTATGGATAAAATTTATTAATTCAACACATTATATTGAAATACCTAGCTAATATAATTAGAGTATATTTGGGACTATTCCCATTTCCAATCATACTCGTAGTGAGTAGCGAGAGCGAGCGATACATTAAAATTTCACTCATTTGCTTTTCAACGATGTGGCTATAATTAACTATCGCCTGCTTTCGAGATCCCGTTTAGTTACAATCAACAAAGTACAAGAATATCTGTCCACTTTGTACAAGAATGAGAACGCAGTTAAAAATTTTATTCAAATGAAATCCTAATAACTAATCGAGTTATATTAATAGTTATAATTATATACGTTACTACGTTGTTTTTTACAAAAAAAAAATTACGGGTGGGCCACCCTTATCACTTAGGGGTATAAAAATAGTTTACGACTTATTGTCAGACCTACCGAATATACACAAAAAAAATTCATAAAAATCGGTCAAGCCGTTTCGGAAGAGGTGGTTACTGCCGCCAGACGGACTGCCCAAATGACTGCTGCGAAATGCTGTGTGCCCTGCCATTACTTTATCAGTACTTTTTCTGATGATAAAATAGTTAAAATTCTTTTCTGCCACTAATTAATAGATAGCTCAACTGAAGTAATAGCTTTTATTTTTGAACTTAATAAACAGATGGCGGTAGTTTATAATATGCTATATTATAATATTTCGCTTAAAAGAAGTCGGCAACCCTAATGGTGTAATTTTGTAATGTATATGTAATATCACCTTAATAAGTTCAAAGACCCACCTGTTACAGTTGGTTGAAAATTCAGCCTGTTCTCATTAACATGTAAATTAAACATGGCTTATACTAAAACCGCTCTACCTTAGATTATTATATGAAATAATCTTAATCGATTCTATAATAAATATTTATATTTTTAAGGTTCCAGACTAGATATAGAATTGCGATATAAGATCATTTTAAGTTCGAACTAAACTCCGCCGGGAATCGAACCCGGGACCCCTCAGACGTTAGACAAGCACTCTTACCACTCATCCAATGGTTCTGTCAAAAAATTATTTGACACAAGTATTTCACACTTAGTTACTTCATAAAAGATTTCAATTCTGTTTTTATCCTTGCAAGATTTTTCTTAATTAAACATTTTCATTTTTTATTATTATTTCGACACAAGCAACTTGTATTTTTGCTTGTAATGAATCAATTCAAAAATTACTGGACCGATTTTAAATTCAGCGAGTAACATAGGCTATATTTTATAAAATTACTCGGACAAAGTCGCGTGCAACAGCTAGTATAGTATACACATTTAAGTAAGAAAATATATTTTCTTGGTTCGAAAATAGAACCACTTGTACCTACTCATTGTGGATTTGCCCAATATACGAATTGTTTACCAAAACTGTGGGAACTCCTCGTATTTCGTTCGTACCTGAAACGAAAAACAATCATTATTATTATTTGAAACGTTGTTGTTCAATAAATTAAAAGTATTATTAGAATTTGGAGAAAAAAAAACCATTTTTACAAGCGAACAATTTTACTACCGAACAAATGAGTCTCTATAAAATTTGTTTGAAAGCATATAGGACAATATTCAAAGACCTGTGCATAGTCAACTAATAATTATAAAAAATATATGAAAAATTAATTGTCCCACATTAAGGCGAAAAAAAATTGTCCAACTAAATATAGCACACACTATAATAATCTATATACATAAAACTTATCAAGCTAGTCTAACTGTACATTTTATGGGTGTTTCTTATTTTGTTTAACTGAAACGGGTCAAATAGCCAAATTCAGTAATATTGTTTGACCCCCAGTGGGTCGAGGGACACTTATAACTGGGTCAAACGAGCACTTTTATTTAGCGGTTCAAAACTAGTGGGCCCAAAGGGTCCGACACCATTCGCTTCAGTCTGTTCATCAATGCGAAGCCGGGGTCAGGTCGCTAGTAAACAAATATGCAAATTCAATTTTATTATTTTGTTGCTCTGAACTGCCACCTATCGGCAACACAGCAAGGTAGCAACACGATATGTTATTAAACAGTATGGTAAGCGCAATTTATTGTTAAATTTGATCCATCTTTTTATGACTCGTATTTGTGCAGATTAACTGTTTCCCAAGTTATATGGAATAAAAATTATTATAAACTTTCACATTTATAATATCCATCCTAATATTATAAATGTGAAAGTAACTTTCTCTTTCTGTCTGTTACTTTTTCACGCCTTAACAGTGAGGGATAAAGGGACATAGACAGGGTGACTTTCACAAAAAAGTACCGTTCCAGAGGGATTATCTAAAAATCTAACGCATGGGAAACGTATATTTCAGGTAGATATTACATATTTGGTCAGGCTTAATTTTTTTTTCATCGCGGCCGAAGTCGCGGGCACCAGCTAGAATAAAATGATTATTTGACGCTGTTGAAATTTAATTAATGATGAATTTAATTGTAAGGGAGAGATTTTTTTAAAATTTCTCAATATGTAAGTATTGATTGAATGATTATGTCCTGTGTGTCGTTGACGGTTATAACAAATTGTTTATATGAGTAATGTCATTTAAAAAAATACTCCCAGACTATAATAAAAATTATTTACTAGTTTATTTCCTTATAAAAGCTGTTTACGTTTTGGTAAACGCAACGAAAACATGTTTTTAGTGTACTCGGTAATAAACATAGGGTTAAACCCCTGTTAAGTCATGATAATTTTAATAATAATATGTTAGCTATTATTTTGAAATATATGTATATGTGTTAAAAAGAAAAAATATAATTATGTAAATATTATTATTTTTTGCACAAGTATTATAAAATAGTAGTCTAAAATACCTATATACTTATTAAAATAATCTTAAAATTGTAATAAAATTTAAATTAATATAGAATATTCTAATAATATAATTTGTTTAAATTCATAATAATTAAATAAATTACCTCAAACCTAACAAAATAATATATTTCATAAATAAGTATATATAGAGCAAAGGTTTGACAAACACCACAATTTCATAACGTGAACATACAACCACAAAAAAACAATAAAGAAGAGTTAAATGCGTGTGTGTGGTTTTTATTACCTTCATTATATGTATTCAGATTATATGTATGTACTAGCTGGTGCTCGCGACTTCGTCCGCGTTGAAAATTTAAAAAATAAGCAATATAACGCTTGACCTCGTGTTGCTATAACACTTTGGCCAGGCATTAGTTTTTTATTTTTTATTTATCCTTCGGGAATAGTCCTTTTTTCTGGATGAAAGGTACCCTATGTCCTTTCTGGTGTCCCAGACAACGTGTATGCAAAATTTCATGGTGATCGGTTCAGTAGTTTTTGCGTGAAAGAATTACAAACATCCATACATCCAAACATAGTATAGATATAGATAGAAGTATAGATAGTATACAATAGATATAGATTATCAAAAAAGTAATTTTACAAGAAAACAGTGTTTCTTGACACACGATTAAATCAGTCATTGCATAGATTATAGACTGAAATTTAATATTATAATAATATTTTTTTAAATATTGTTGACCATGTCAACTCTGCATTAAATCGCATAAGAGTTTTTTTTTTCTACAATTGTGGCAATGGCCAGTTTTGATATCATTAATGTTCGACCTACATTAGGTAAGCAAGCAATTTGTAGGTCGCTTATCGTGGTCATTGTTCCTCGACACCACTGTTATAAGGTGACTGACTGTATGCTTTGGCGTAGTCCTACGGTTAAAGTCAACATTAAACGTTCATCTCTCTCTGTTGGCTCTCTTATTTTTACTGCAACGCAATTAAAGCCGCAATGAATTCAGAACAAAAACATTCGTTACAATTCACGTTTTCTTTTTGTAAACGAACCACAGTGAAACAAGGTCGCAACGTTAAGAAATATGTCATTAACGTATTCGTTTAATTGCTCTTAAATTCATAAATATTCTTGTTAAATAAAATGTTAGTTTTACGTATTTGTTGGATATTAGATAATGCAACTAAATAAATTCAGAACGTTGCAACAAAAATTCGACCTCGTATAGAATTATTTGTTAACAGACGCGAAATGAGAGGATCGTTCGAGAATGGACCTTATCGTCAACACCTAAATGCGTGGTTTAGAATGGCTTTTGTGTGACGTCAGAATATTGTTAACAGACAATCAATTTTCAAGCAACAATAGCTCATTGCATAAGTAACATATAGGGCAAACTAGTTTAGTTGTTCTCAAGAGCCATAAACTGTTTGTTATCTATTCATAAAAAAGAGGAAAAGATAGAAGAGGAGTATCTACACATAATTTAAAAAAAAAAAAACCAGATTGATTGAAATTTGATTGCCATTCTATTTAAGAACAAGATGGACGCCGTACAAATACATACAAATAAAGAAAAAAATATAGCATTTTTTGCATGTATGTGGTTTTCTAGATTCTGAACACAAAATATAATTTTTGAGATATGAAAAAAAAAAATCATTAAACTTGTTTGCTGCAATAGGCAAGTATTGTTACTATAGTAAGAAGATAAAAATAGACTACCTTGCTTCTCTCTTAATCTTACTTAACTTATGTCATGCACTCCACATGAAATAAGCTTAATTAGTTACATTAATATTAGCATCATAATGTTTAATAATTATTTTCAAAGCAACACGTGACCTGTTATTGCGTACTCTTAAAGAATTGAACTACGTCATGGCTATTCCCCGCATTTCAGTCAATATTAACGTGGGGCTGTTTGCACAAAGTAATAAATGTAATTCGAACTATTTCGAAATTAAAAATAACAATGTACTTAGTGCGAATTGGAATAATACCTATTTAATACAATGTGCAAGCCATTTGTTGTTCTTTAAAGTGAGAGAATCAAATATAATTTCTTAAATTACTTTCTACATATTAACGTCTGGAACATTGGGTGAGATGTATGAATATACTCGTATAATAATCATTAAAAATATTTTTGTTAATAAGCCACTTTACAATAAAATTTGTAGAAGAGCTTGTATCTGTAAAAAAAGTAATCTATAATCTAAATAATCGAAATTATTGATTGTCCTCTGACCTTCATGCTAGGAAAATCTGTGTTTTGTATGGAGATCAGTGGCGCCACGCTGTGGCAGCAAATAGGTACAATAATAATTATGTATACAAGTCAGTACTGCAGTACTGATAATAATTCACAGTAGACAAGTAATACAGTAAATATAAATTCTTTTAATAAATTTGCCACTAGCAATTGAAGTTAACACAATATTTAGTTTTAAACGCTTCAGAACATCAAACTGATGAGAACAAAAGTAGAAATATCAATTAATGAAATTATAAGTTGTTAATTTGTTACAAATCTGTGCTTTTCCGTTTCGATCGACACGGCGAACTCTTACGAGGCAATTGTAATCCAACACCACTGTAATTGAGTTATTGATAAACGCAAGCAAGGCCGCGTGTGTTTATGTTGTGAACGATAACAATGCGTTCGTCTGCCACTCACTTCGGTACGAATCTTTATGCAACTGATAGATTCAATTTTAATAAAACATTGTTCAGTATTTATTAGGTTACACAATGTCTTTTAATGTCTTGGCTCTATCAGATCTTCTCCGATGATTTGGCAGTGTGGATGATTTGTAGATATAGCAATTTAAAATAGCCTTTTCTAAAATAAAAAAAGGGAGAATTCAAATTAAAATCAAAAGTTGCTACTATTGATCATGAGACTAGTCAGTCAAGTCAAGTCCACAGTTTTTCTTTTAGTTTTTCAAAACGGGTCCGTCAAGTCCAAAGCAGTCAGGTCATGTGATATAATATTTAAGTAGAGCTGAGAGTGAATTCTTTATAGCATTACCAACTATCATTACCAACTACCAACCGCAATGTCATAGTTTTGTCATGCGTTGGATTTTTATACTTAGATAGCTGGTGCCCGAGGCTTCGCCCGCGTGAAATATTTAGCCTATGTCCATTCTGAAATTCTATTCTACTTCCTACATACATACGTCATTACCTGTTTACATATATTAGTATAGATCCGAACAAGGCACAGAGTTCATATTAACTTATCTGCTTTACATTCGCGTTTTAAACGGTTTATTCCTAATTTGTAAGTATATATAAGAATGTGTAATATTAAGGAGATAGGTAATACTCGTACTTAGTCTATGTATAGTGTTTTAAACGGCAACTGGCTATCAGGTTGGTCAAGATTCAGCAACAATTTGACGCGTGTCCAATCGCCCTATGTCGTCATTTATTTTATGCCCGTTATTGTACGGATACTCGTACAATAAGATTTCGCTTGACCATTAATTTATGTTTCAATCTATTTCTCTAACTAATTGTCTAACTCTATATAAATATCTATATAAATGGATTTTTTATCTATATAAATATAAATAAAAATGTGTTATTAAGTTCAAAACTCGATAAACTAATTCAGCTTTTTTAAGCTAAAAGCTAAAGCTAAAGAACGATTTCTTTTTGTTTTTCAAATATTCGTTGAAGTCTGAGGAAGGTTCTTTTAGAGTGAAAAATTGAATATGTTATAAGGCAGGGCCTTTAAAGTACCTACATATTTTTTTAAATTTCTTCCAATAGCAGTTATAGTTTTTCATTAATATTGATAGTTTTTTAATTGTATTTTTTATGTCTGTTGTGAGTTAAAGGTCGTCAGACATACTGGCTGGCTGAGGTCCACTCTTGTTGGTAGCGTTGCTGCCGTCGCCTATAACACCAACAACGCAGCAAGTCCGCTGTCGACCTCAGTAGGACTAAGAATTAAGTATAAGAAGAATAAGAAAGACGGGGAAAGGGTAAAATATATATATCATTTAATAAGGAAAATAATAAGGAAAATGTTGTCTAGAAAATATTGCTAAGAAAAATATAGAACATTCCCAATTTTAGCATAGAGCTATCGTAGAAGACTACAGCCCATAGATACCTCCTCACGATGACGAGAAATCTTCTGCCAAGCAGTGGAACGAAATCTATATAGATATTGATACATAGAAAATATCCATGATTCAATGACATGTATCTAACAGATATAAATTATTTCGCCCGAATGAAAACCGTTGGTTTTGACAGTTCAATTTACCAATTTTGGACGGTCTGATTGCAATTTTTTTTATTTGTGGATGCACTTAAGGTTCATCATTCGTATCTGATTGAAAATGCATCAGACTAGTTTTGAAGTAAGTATTAGGTTATCATCAATAATAAGCACTTATTTATTTATTTCAAGCATATATTACTTTAAATATCGTCATGATTTAAATATTCTTTAAATATAATTTATTTTTATGTACCTACTCGTACTTCCAATTTAAAATTAAGGAAACAGGAGAGAAATATACAGCGGACAACGACTTAATACTTTAAATTTTTCAGATAGAGAAAAAATAAAAAGAATAATTTTCCTGATATTTTGTAAGTGCAAATTTAATTTATGAAGAAGTTTAATGAGTAACATAAAATATATCAAAATTATGTATTATTCCAATTATTTTCAAGCTTTATAGTAGCAACCTTTTTTCACCTTTTTTATACTTCATTGCGAGAATGTCTAATAAAATAATAGCTGGTGCCCGCGACTTAGTCCGCGTTTAATTATATATATAGACTCCTTCCTCGTTTAACGCTCTTTTCACTAGTGAAAACCACATTAAAATCTGTTGCGTATTTTAAAAGATCTAACCGTACAGAGGGACAAACGGCGAGAAGCGACTTTATTTTATACTAGCTGTTGTAACGACTTTATTTTAACTTTATAAATTATAGCTTATGTTACTCGCTGGTTTCGGAGCTTATTCAACGCAAACAAACTAACAAACAAACAATCAAATCTTTCCTCTTTATAATATTTTAGTTTATAGTATAGACTACGAGTATGTAAAGATTATAAAGTATTAGGTATTATAAGTCTTATGGTTTGTAAATATGCCCTTATAAAGTACTTTTAAACCTTTCTAATTTAAATTTTTACGCGTTTATTTAACTAAATATATCTCCCTCATAGAGAATGATAGAGGCAAATTACCTTGAGCGCAGTAGACGCCAGCTACACAGACAAATTGTGTCAAGGACTTTCTAAAAGATAGGTACAAACTTGCACTATTTTTTTTTTTTTCATTAAACGACCATTATTCTAATCAGAATTTTGTTTCAAAGGTTTATCAACATAAATTTGGTTTGTAACTTAATGTTGAACAGATGACCTACTTGAATTATTTGAATATTATACTGATCATACAACAGCAACTGCCATCTACAGAGAACCATAATGAAATACCATAATGTTCTATATCTACATCTATATGTATTCTATATCTATCTAAACATATTATGAAACAAAGTCGCTGTACGCTTCTGTCTATTTCTCCTCTAACTTCTTCTAAATTTGTACCTAACGGGTTTTCATCCAGTTTTTCCTAATGGAAAGAGCTATAAACGGTGGGGGCTCACTGCCTGCGTCTGTTTTTCCTCAAAATTACAACCTCGGGGTCTTCAAATCTAGGATAAATGGGCACTTACTAGGTAAGCGTGGTCCACCTTCAGCCGCATCTGCACCTTACATTAAGTGAGATCACGGCCAAGCGCTGCCTTGACTCAATTTAATATATATATATATTAATATAATTACAATTAATATCAACAAGTTCTTGTATATTAATCTGCCATCGAATGGACTGTCTGCCGCTTTTTATCATAAAAAAGTGACAATTGTCAAGAAATTATAAAGTTGTTCATTGCACATTAACCTTTTTTATTGGAACCGCACACGTTATAAGGCATATTTGACTTTCACCCGCGTAAAGCCTAGAAAGTGAATTAACTAGTTATTGCGATACGCCCTCAGCAATAATAACCAAAAAACCGGAGCATAAAGGGCTAGCAAATTCATGAATAAACGAGCGGGTTTGTAGTTTGGCTGTCGTCAAAGTGACGCGGAGTAGGGCCACCGTGACGCCCGAGAGAGAGCGGAGCGAGGCGGCCTCCATCGTGTGACGTCACTAAGGTCGATTCAGTGCTTCCTATGCAAGAGCGCGTCGAAAATAGCTCACTACAAAACGATTACAATTACAATTTTGAAACTGTAAATTCGGTCAAATGCTTGTCAATGGCCGGTTTGGTAACACAGCTGTTAGTTGTCCGTTCATCATTTATATTATCTTTAACCCCCGACGCAAATACGGGGTGTTATAAGTTTGACCTGTGTGTGTGCGTGTGTGTGTGATATCAATCTGAAGCAGTTTTGTAGGTATTGAGAAATATTCTTTTTGTTTATAAATTTACCTTCTATATAAATAAATGTATGAATCGCTAAATGTGTTTCTAAGTGCAAACTCGAGAACGGCTGACCCATTCCATTCCATCCTACCATATGATTTAAAAACGTTAAGTGGAATGTTGTGATAGCACTGGCCATGAAACACCTAGACTTTATTCTCTCTAAACCAGGCTTTGTTTTTAAGTTAGTCTGTGACTTTGACGAGAATAAACTAATTCAAAAGTAATTACATATTAGGTACATTTTATCTCGACAACTTAGCCTTGACTAATTTTTTTGAATAAAGGTCGACAAGCTGACTGTAGGTCTAACTTTTAGTAGGAGGTAGCAAGAGGTAACAACAAAAGGAGGTAACACATGTGACAAGAGTACACTTTCGGTGGTATTCTGTAAGCGGATGGTTACTGGTGGCAGTGACCATCCGCTAGCTGCTAGCTAGCGCTACCAGTTTATAGTTGGGTATCGCAGTGTGCACTGTCCCTACGAAATTTGCAACACCTATCTATATATAGCAAACGTTTTCTATAGTAAAAAAAAAGTATATTTATAAGACACTCTGAATGAGTGACCTTGCATGTAAGAAGTGATCCCAGTTAGGTAAAAATAAAGAAACAATGTAGGTATATAAGTAATTATACGAATTTTATCCTCAAAATCATTACGCTAATATATTTCTGGGAACTTGGGGTATCATTATGAATCACGATCCCAACCATAATATGAGCACTTCAAACATTGTTATCGTTTTGAACGTTTGAAACTTTCAAAAACGTTTTGAAAATACAGATTTATTTCTATAGATAAATAAATAAATATTTTTTTATTTGCTACTCACATAGGTCAATAGGATCTTAATTTATATAGGTGCAGCAGTTACAGTACAAAGCATGTTCTGCCGTTAATTTATTTATCTATTGTAACAGCAATAGTCTGTCAAAGTACATTCTGTCAAAGTTCTTGTAAATATAGAACTACTCTAAGATAAAATTTTCTTGTAAATGTGTATTGTTAGTGATAAACATATTATTATAGTAGTCAAATAAAGAACTATTTAAAAAAAAGATTAAATTTGTAAGTTTTAGTTTCAATAGGAAGTACACATCATCATCATTATCATCTAACTAAGCCATAGGACTTCCACTGCTAGACATACTTAAGCCTTCCCCATAATTTTCAAATCCCTGGTACGTTCTATGCTGCGTTTAGCCGATTTGTGGTGACACTGCCCATTGCCATTTCAACTTACCTAGGTATCCACCGGGTTACGTCGGTGACTTTCATTCGTCTAAGGATCTCGCAGAGTGACCCCAGGCATAGCCCTCTCTATAGCTCGCTGAGCGACGTTGTGCTTTCTTACGAGGCCAATGTAAGAGACCATTTTAGCGCTATAAGTCATCACTGGCTTTTATGGCTCTAGTGATCTTGTTACCCTATTTCTGAGAAATAAATGATATGATTTGATTTGGCAACACACATTGGTCGAAAGTATACATATCGTTTGGTAAAGTGATTCAATACAATAATATTGAAACTTCGTTCCGACAAACGTTGTCAATGAATACACGTTTTAAATAGTGCAATGCATTCGCGATCCATTAATTGATACGGAACGGATGAATATTAATGAGCGATTTCGTTCGTTGAGAGCGAAAGATTCATTATTCCGGAGCTGTTCGTTGGTTATATTATACGTTTCAAATAACCTGACGATGTACAAAAAGTAAGTCAAGGTAAATATCATGTACGAGTAACATCAATATCAAGTTAAGTATTAAAATTTAGGGGCCTTGTAAAACAATGGCTAAAAATGCCTCAATAAAAGTAATTTGAAAAATTATTACTTTTAGCTTGTCAGAGGTACAAAGAATGACATGGGACACCTTTAACGAACGTTTAAATGAATTAACCACAACATACAAAACGAAACAGTTTTTTGTTAGTGTTCGCGGTCCAGTCATGAAGGTCGTGGAAGTACACGACGCTAACAAATTCGCATCATTCATTGGTTAATGCAGATGAATGTTTTAAAAATAAATTAAATAGGATACGTTTTATGTATAAACCGAAATAAACAACACAATTATGTTGGGTTTTAGGTAGAAATCGTATGTGTCAGTACGAGTTGCGGTCACTTTACGAACAAATAGAAACTACAACTCTTTGAAAACGTGATTTGTCTACATATAACGTTATTATAAAACTGTTCTAACAACCTCGTTCACAGGTAACCGTACTTATTATGGACTTGTACGGTATAAAGCAATCATTTTATTGAATCATTCGCGAATAAAGCACAGAATGAGTAGTTTCAAAATGAAAATGATATAAAGAAGAAATTTAACAACATATACCTATTAAATAAATAATAAATAAATAAATAAATAAATATGTTCACACATTCCAGACAGCACCATCTAGATCCACATTAAGCATGAAAATATATCATGATGATCGATTAAGTAGTTATTAAGGCGTGAAAGCGTAACAAACTTACTTCCCATTAAATATTAATAGTTAGATTTGACAAGAAAGAATCATCATTTATTTTGAATTAAAATTTATTACGCAAAAGATAAAATTAAAATACGCTTTGGTATTATTCTTTAAAAATAATTTTATTAATTATGTTATGGACAAAAATTGTTTAATTAGAATTTGTGAAAGTAACTCTAGAATTGCAATTGTAGACAGAACAAGAAAATGGAAAAGTGCGATAGGGACTCACGCTCGGTGGGTTCCATACAAATATAATTATTAATTATACACGGCACTTACTTTTTTTTACTTCGAAGCGTATGAAACTTCGAGGTAAATAAAACATTAATCTATTAAATCCTATGTAGTTAAAATAATGTGTAAATACCGTGAAAGTTTAAATTTAACTTAATAATGTTTGTATATACATAGTTCAGTCTAGTTGAGAATCGAGTTTCTACGAGTTTTGCTCGAATATCAGATTGACTGATGGACAAACTTAGGTTTGTAGTTGAAAAAAGTTCTCCCTAACTTCGGTCTATAAAAACACAATCTTTCTGTATATGTTTTATGATTACTTGGATTTTTTTATTTGTGCAAATTAATATGATTAGAAATTGACGAATTCTGATATGTCATGTAATGTAAAAAACCGTGCTTCTTGCCAAATAAATTACGTTAGGTCAACGAAATATATACCTAACAGAGCTACCCTTTAGATTTTTGTTGGTATCATAAATTACTGTAAATTTTTACTCCTCCAAAGTAATTCTTTTACTACCGGTCTTGACCAGTTAAGACAGACGGTCTGATGGATTGGTAGTTTTGTATAAAAATTATTATTACTTTTTTTACCTAAAGAAACCGCCTTATTTTCGATACGGAACCCTAATTAAGTAAAATGCAACTAATTGTTTGTTTAGTCTTTAAAAAGTGTATTCTTTTTTTATTTAACACACCTCATATTCTTTTTTTATTTAACATGTCTCAATTTATTTAGAAAGGTCTACCTACATTAGATCTACATATTGATTACTAGCCCGGCTTTTTTCTCCTTAAATTTATATATTTCAAAACCTTCCTCGTTTAACGCTCGTTCCAATAGTGTAAACCGCATTAAAATCCGTTGCTTAGTTTAAAACATCTAAATCGTACCTACAAAGGCGGGAAGCGACTTTGTTTTATAAAGATGATGATAATGAGAAAAGGAAGCTCACATATTAGCAATTGTATACAAATATTGTAGATATAATACAAATAAGTTATGATTGCATCATGAAAATGATAATAAAAATTGATGTAGGTTACACGCGTCTAATCTCATTTGCGGCTGATTGATCCAACTCGCTATGGAATCGCTAAAATAATGCAGTCAGATACAGAGAAGACGAAGCAAGCGGTAGGTAGGCGGGAGGCAAGTGCCAGAATGAGAGCGCGGCGCGGGCACTACACTACCCAAGCGGCAGTGAGACGCGGCGCGGGTCGCAGCGGGGACAGAGGCAGACGCGGGCAACACGTTTGCCCGCGAACACAGCGCGCTGTGCGACACAGCGCATTGCGTTCATCACCTATTTCTTATAGCAATTTATATCTTGCTGTGGATGAATATTGTTATGATTAATGCGGTATCTTGTTGAAGGTATATAATCAAACTTGACGACGATTTAAATGTCACAACAAAAGTAATTAAGTAATTGTTTTGTTAAAAAAAAAAAAATTAATTAATATTACAAAAATACTTACCATCAAGTGGACCATCGGCCCGTTTGCTGATTTGTACATTAACATTGAAAAAGAACTTTTCGTGTGCCTACATAAAACAAATTAACTCCTGCCAATCTTCAGTGACTTAAAAATGTTTCCTGAACTGAAAGTCAGTGAAAATTTCCTTTTCTTGATTTTTTTAAATAATTAAAAACAGATATTAACACAAAAAAAAACTTTAACTATGAAACATATTTAAACATTTTCAGAACATCAATTATATGAAAGGCCAAATTAATTATGTCAAGGGTTTCCACACAAGGAAAAACGTCAAGAGCCTCAAAAATAAGGCAAAAGGGAGTCATTTTTGAGTATAATTTACAGTACTTGTACTTATTTCCCTAAGATACAGGATATTTAGAATTTATTATCACCGCAGCGGTGACACAGAATAACACGACACCCCTGTTGCCATTGTCACACATTTGCGTCTGTACGTACAGTGTAAGATACATGCGAAAAAGAATTGGTTTCAAATATTACTCAACAGTCAACACGTTAAAACAGGGCAAATACGAGTAAGTCTGGTATTCCACAATTTCATTCTAAACTACGACTAACTTTAATGGTAAAGATAAATCAATGTTATGTTCAAGTTGAGAGATAACATTTATTTGTACTTTGTTTTATCACATACTTAACACAAAAAGAGAGAATGATGTATGTTAAACTTAACTTTGCAATGTGAATATTCTGTTTGAAATAATGTTATAGTAAAATATAATTACTTTTTAGTGTAATAAATTGGTACAATTGTTTTATTTTTATTTTAATCACAATTTGAAGGGAACTATCCAATCGAAGTATAAGTATACATTATATATAATACCTACATATAATTTGTATCATCCAAGTAGGTATGTACTTTGTATGTGTTGACATTACTATGACATACTATGTTGCGTACTATGTAACTATCAATCAATGAAATAATTTATAATTAATCTAATGATCAACGTGGTCACTATCTATGGATTTCGTAAGAAATAATTCAGCTGATGAACGTCACTCAACGAGCTATGGAGTCGAGATCGAATCAGAAATGAGCATATACAATATAGTCCGCGATACGGGTCGATGCTTGCTTCTTATTGATATTTTTTTAAATTATGGGAATGTCTATTCCCAGTAGTGGACGTCCTATGACTGGGATTATGATGTAATAATGATGAAACAATTAAGAATCAATTCAAGTGCCATTGGGAAAAATTTCAAACTGTTATGTGTTCTGCTCCCAAAATATAAGGATGAGCATTGAGCACACAAAAGTCTGTGGTCAGCGCAGGAAAACTATCTTAATTATTTAATAGATAAAAAAATACAAAACTAACCCCCTACTTTCTAATGAGCCCAAATACGCTATATGTAAGTTGTTAAAGAGTTAGGTTATCCGCAGACTACTTGATGCTGCAACATCCTGATGATGACCTGTCAAGGTCAAGGTTACCATGTTATGGATATACCACCGAACTAACAGTAGACGAAATTTCACATCAATCGAACCCGTGGAAGTTATTGAAATCTCTTCATAAACTATGAAATTGGATGACGATCTACAAACGCCTGAACAGATCTTATAACACCCTGTTTTTGCTTCGGCCGTTATATACTACATAACTACACCAAGAAAACAATATTATACTAAAAAGATAATATTTATATAAAATTTTAATTGCGGCTCGAATTAATGCCGCGACAGAACTAGACATCTTACTCGTAGTACTAAATAATTTTAAATTGTATTAATTTTTTATGTAATGAAATGACATTAACAAATCCTGCAATACACTTGATAAAGTGTGTGTAGCCGATACATAAATTCAGAGATAAGATCGCAATAATAATCAACAACATTGGTTCTTCATTCCTAATAGATAACCGATAAGAAAACCCTGAACCTTTCATTAAAAACAATTTATCCAGTTAAAGTGTAAAACACGTTACTTGATTTTTTTTTTGTAAATACTTACCCAGAAATTAAAAATAAACGCTATTTTGCGGGAATATTTAAAAATTAAAATCTTGTGATTTAGGATAAGATCAAAGGATAAAATTTATCGGTAATCTCCCAAAGCAGAAATTAGGTCGTGTTGATCCAAGATTTATTCAAAAACATCATAAAAAATAAAAGTAACCTAAAAAAAGCTATGATTAGAACAAATAAATGCAAGCGAATATAAAATTCAAAAACTAAAGACAAGTCTCTTAGTGAACAAGTCTCTTAGTTATTCCATAATGAAGGTTGGTTATCATTGCTCCAGTTTTGTTTAACTAAACTTGACGGTATGTGCCTATCGTAGTCTAAGAATACAAGCAGCAATAGGCCGAAAGTAAAAGAATTTATTATGTAATATGAATCGGTGACAACCCAGCAAAGAGCCTATGTTATAATGCCACAGTACATTATTACTCGTACAGTTCGTATGCCCGCGAATGTATTTTCCATTTGAAATTTCTGCATAGTGTGGAGCGTCTCTCTATCAAAGCAATGAATACCAATCAATTTCACATACATACCATGAGGTACAGTTAGTTGTGAAAATCTCAGTTATGAATTGGGTTCTGATATGAGAATTGTAAGTAAAAAGAAATGTTCAAATAAATCTGCATCTTATGTAAAAACTTTTGCGGATATTAGTTTTTCGGTAACTTTTTTCCTAATTCCGGTGATTCCTAAATTCCAGCATACTCAAGAAACGTTCATCCGAGATATATATCATTAATATTTTGTTTTCTCGTTCCCTAAATAGGTATATTATTAGTGGCCCGCTTTCGGCTTTGCATGGAACCATTTTTTTTTTCTGAAAATTATACACAAACTTATCTCATAGTCATTAGATATAGATATAGTTATAGATATAGATATAGATATAGATATAGATATAGATATAGATATAGATATAGATATAGATATAGATATAGATATAGATATAGATATAGATATAGATATAGATATAGATATAGATATAGATATAGATATAGATATAGATATAGATATAGATATAGATATAGATATAGATATAGATATAGATATAGATATAGATATAGATATAGATATAGATATAGATATAGATATAGATATAGATATAGATATAGATATAGATATAGATATAGATATAGATATAGATATAGATTGCTTTTAAATGTAGAAAGCATATTCCAGATCAATAATAAAAACTAAGTTAGACTTAATCGGGAAACGAAGAACATTGAACAAGTTTGTTGACTAATCTAATATGGTTTTTGCTTTCATTCCGCTATTTCCTGGTGGAAGCAGTAATGTTACAAGTACACTGTTGTTATTTCACCATAACTATAAAGGGTATTAAAAAAACGGAGAAAACTCGCGGTTACACAAGCGTTGGAATTCATTTTTTTTATATAAAATTCGAACGATTAAGTGAACTTAGAAATAATATTATGGGGTGCTCTACTTTTAATACTTTTAATAAGACCACCGTATAAAACTATATCATCGAAAACTTGTAGAGTTCTTAATTTTAATAAACTTGGCTTGTCATGATGGCTACTTAGTTATGATTTTAAACCCTAATTTTAAATATAATCTTTTTTTTTTCAAATTGAATTATTTATACTAAATATGTTATTTCAATTTATGATTTTGCTTTGTTTATTTTGTTCACCTTTATTTTCTTTATGTTAAGCCACTTACCACCGATGGTAAGTGGCTATCGTCGCCTAAAAAACAAGCACAGCCACAGGTGCTGCATATGCGCTACCGATCATAATAAGATTAAGGATAAGGGATTAGGAAGGGTTAGGGGAATGGGCTCTGGCATCCCTTACTCACTCACCGAAACACAAGAGCAAATATTGTGTTATTCTGTAACTGCTGCCAAAAGGGCTAACCCAATGATTGCGAAACGCAGTGTGTGTTGCCACTAAGTATATTACTTAAATATTAAAATTTTCAGATCATAATTTTGAATAAAATATGTGTTAAAACTTGACTTTAAGGTACTTAAAGTAACCTAAAATCTCCGAGTTCAAACCTACGACAGGATATTTTAAAAACTTAGCAAATAAAATATAATACTCGTAATAACCTATAGTAATACTACATCTACATATTGCTATTTCGATTTAGATGTAAGAAGATGGCAATGTAAATGAGATCCTGATAAAACTTAAAGCCTAAAAGGTCACACTCCCTCACAAAATCAATAACTTGACCTTTCGCGATTTCATTACATTAATACTACCCACGGATTATAATAATATTTTCTTTTTAACTAATGGAATTAATAAATTCAGTAATTTACATAAAGGACGCAAATGTATCAGGAATACGTATTTCCTGATGATTGAAATTCGAAGTGGCAATGGAGCATAAGTGGAAATGGAGGTCCGTGTATCTCTATAAATCATAGCCTACGTTATAAACTTATTACTGTAAAGTTTCATCAGAATCGGGTCAGTGGTTCATGCGTTGAGTAGTTTGCGTGAAAGAGTATCAAACTTAAACTGGAAAAGAGACGTATCTTTAAAGGCATAGATCTCCTAAACCTGAAAAAAAAAAATTATGTGTAATATAGTCTAGAAAAAAAATCATAAATCATTTTTCTTTTATTAATTCAATTTTTTTTTTTTTTCAATTAAATCATTTACCTATTACAATGATAATGTTACTTTTATCAGAAAAAAATATATTATAATATATTTTTTTTAAATCTTTCATTAACTTTTATCAAAATTCTCAATTCATCAACTTCTGTTGTTAAATTTGTTTCTGCTAAAAAAATTTCATATGAAAAATTTTATTATTAAAATTAAAACAAATAATATTATAAACTGTTCACGACTTTTCATGAGATAGGAGCGTTTCGTCATATTATTTCATCGTCTTTTTAAACTTTCATATATGGATATATGTAAGACTGTAAGTATACATATCTTTTACATCATACATACACTTATTAAACTTGACTGTAAGTGTATATTCCCTCATAAATAAACAAAAGTGTCTGCTTTACGAAGAATTTATCATACATAATTATTCTAGGAATTTAATACAATTCTTACATTTGCTCAACCTTCGATATAAAACATGCGAGTATTATCCGTTGCATAATACTTTATCATTGAAACAGTACTTGTCATTGGGATAAAAGAATTTTTAAATTCTAAACAATAATATATATATCCGTACTAATAATATTATAAATGCGAAAGTATGTTTGGATGTATGGATGTTTGTAACTCTTTCACGCAAAAACTACTGAACCGATCAACATGAAATTTTGCATACACGTTGTCTGGGACACCAGAAAGGACATAGGGTACCTTTCAACGTTCAACGCGGACCAAGTCGCGGGCACCAGCTATATTACCGTATCACTCTGTATTACCGTTATTTCTTATTAAATTTTGTAGTATATTTTAAACATAATGTATACAAATTATAATTATTATCTGTATCCCCTCGATGCAAATAGGTAAGTCTGTAAGTCAATGTACAGTTTCTTTAGTGTCTATCTATCTGTTAATACCGTAGGTATGTTATTTAAATATTCAACATAATACCGCCACAGAGAACTAATACAGCTGGCCCATTGCCTTTACTAACTTTGTTTTAGATACGCTCAGAGCTGTTATCATTATCATTATTCTACAGCAACAGAGCTTGCTTCCCTAAACTATTGACCTTGTGAAGCTCACATTCATCGTTTATGCTATCGAATTATTACATTATTACACATACAGCTACCAATGTTACAAAATCCACATCCCATTAATATTATAGGTAAATGCAAAAATTTGTCAATGTTGGTATGAATTCTTTTACGCAAGAAATACTTTATGGATTTTGTTAAAACTACTATAATATAGTTTATTCTTCAGAATAACACATGAGGTACTTAAACCGTTTAATGCGTACCAAATGATTTTTTTATCAGTGACTTATAATGATAAATGGGTAATGTTGTAATGTTGTTAACATTGTTCATTGAAATTCGTTTGTATGTCGACCAGTGACGAGTGCAGTGAAACTAAGTAGTTATTTAATCCTATCAAGTTAGTTGTGTAATCCGTTTTTTTTTTTTAAATGTATAATTTTATGAAAGTTATAGATAGTTTCTCAGAATAAAAGACTATTGTATTTTACTCTACGTATATTAAAGTAAAAGAAAGTTACTTTAAGATACAGGCCAAACTAATAGGTAATTAAAAATGATGGCCATAGTTCAACTATTCATACTATCCGAGAAAATCTATAAACCAAGCCAGGCCAATTAAATCGTGTATCTTATATTAACTAGTCTAAACTTAGTTATACCTAGGTTTTAAGGAAGCTACGCAGTCATGTAAACACGACCGCTACAAGTGGGCTCCATCCAGTTCGGTTGCCGTGCGTTGAATTCATGTAATCAACCACCTCATTATTATACCAAAGACTATAAAATAGCTAGAAGCAAAGGATTTATGTGACACTAATTTCTTTGTCCGTACGTCGCATACCAATTGGTAACGTCATGGGCGTCACTAAGATACCTCCCCCGCTTCCCACTTCCGCCCCTCTGCCCTCTTTATCAATCACTTTGAGCGTTTATTAACAAGCTACTTTCGATGAAACCTATTTGTCAAGGCAGATTTATTGAATATAAAACATTAACACTGTCCCTACGAAATGTCCTTAAAACATTATAATAATTATCTATATATTTTTTTTACAACTTCCGCACAGTTATGAATTTAAATAAGATACATATTTTTGAAATACTTATCTAAACACGAAATAAATAATGACCTTATCATTCAAAGGAATGTAGGTAATGTAGGACATGCACCCGCAAGGTCGAACAAACAAATCATTAATACCTAAACCTATCTTTAAATAGGCAAGTATTGTACCTATTTATCTGTCCATCCACCTGTCCGGATTGATCAATCATTGCAAATTACCTACTGCCTCTGTTGGCCAAATTTATTTTAATTTATACGTTTTAATCACACATTTATAATCCCTTTATTACGAACTTCACTTGATGGTATTAAATCAATTAAGCGCGTACCAGATGCCTTTCTACGGCATAACCTGTTTCGGCTCTTTTAATAGTCGAGTTTTGAGCGTATTAACCTTTGTTTCTATTTCATACGGATATACTACACAGTGAGTCCGGTTGGCTGCGTTTATCGTTAAAAAGTAACGCTGACTGTTCAAAACTGTAACGAATTACAGTTTACAATCAAACAAGAGTTACATAAAATTCAATTACTCAAATGAAGTAAAGTAGAAGTTTTATTCGCCGATTGTTTTCTAAGGACAGTGAGTACAAAAAAAGTTTAGAGAAGCATTTGCCTACCTGCTAATTAGACAAAGAGCTCGCGATCGCCGCGTCAGTGTTGTCAGTGTCGAAACAGAACACACACACGCAACATAGACACACACATCTGCGGGGACAGCGCGCGGTGGCGGGCAAAAGTGAGTAGCGAGTGAGAAAGGCGTATGGCGGGCGGGCTGACTCGTGAGTACGCGTCTATCCACGACCGGCTATCGACAAGCACTGCTGGGGGTACACTGAGTGGGTTCAGTGCCTGCATTGCACGCGGCATTCAACGGGCACGAGCGAACCGACCGAACAGCTGATGGGCCGGCTGGCTGCGCACACACCTGTGTGGTGTGTGGTACATACAGCGCATTCTCACTCTCTCTTTCTCGCCCGGTACGTAGTCCGTCGCAAGCGCAACGTCTTGCCCTAAAATCGGTGTGACGTTATTGTGGAATGAGCCCCGTGCGAACGTAGTGATGTGGCAGATATTTGTAACTGTAGCATTAATGTACTTGCTGGCTACTGTTGCATAGCTCACGCTTGCTGCTTGTAAGATTGTTAACATCTTATTATATACTGTCAGCGTATATATAAGGGTTCATTGAAATATGTATATCATCGGATAATATATATCGTGATATACCTAATACCTGAATAATATACCTATACGCAACATATACCAACACATATGTTGCAGATATAAAATATCATTGTCTTCTGAACTATGAAATTAGCAAACTGTTGTTTACTGGCTACGATTAGCAAAAAACTAAAGTGGAAAAGATGCACGTTTTGTAATTTCTCAATGTTTTGTAATTCTCTCGTTTAAAAAAATCTTTATTTTGAATTACTTTTTTTATAACATAAGAATGTTTTGTTTTTTTTATATAACATAAGAGCGGGTGTTTTTTTGCGTTTCTGGATACTTACTCTTCACAAAAATACATCTGATGGGTTACCTCACTGACGATAATTGTTTATGAATAAAAAAACTTACTTAATTTGTTTACCTATATTTAACACAGAATATTTAACAATAACACGGTCAATTAAGGCAGGTTCTAACCTCAGAACGATCACAATTTTTACTCACACACTAGCAAAATGGATGGAACCTAACAACCGGGTATTTAGGTGCAATATTGCACAACAACTTTTTATAGATTTTTGGAGATAACCGAACAGATTTAAAAATGGGAAGGTTATTCTTAAATATTGTGTAATATATGAAAAAATAAATAAAAGTAGATGATTAAAACTTTAGTACAAAACTTAAGTTAATTAATAATCCTAAAACTAAGATGGCTGCCCAAATGACACGCTACGTGCCCTGCCACTACTTTCAAAATGCAGACAGGGTGCCTAGCCAAGATCCAAACTAATGCAAACGTTTCGTTGCGTACTTACGAAACGAAAGACAGAAAGCCCGGTGATTGGTTGTTATAACGTCAACATAATATTTTGACCAATCACAAAGCTTTCTTCCAGCGTAGCGTAGCGTTTACGATTGTAGAAAGCACTACGTTTGTATCTTGGCTAGGGCCAATGACTAGCTAGAGCCCAACTTGGAAAAATCGTTTCCAAAGTTGACCCCGCCGGGGATCGAACGCAAACCTGAAATCGAATATTTAACTATAGTCAACATATTATTTAATCTAATATATATTAAATTACGTGTTATGTGTTTGTGCGCGATGAACTCCTAAACTACAGAACCGATTTTGATAAAATTTCGTAACTATGTGTAATTTGGTCCAACTTAAAAGACAGGATAGTTTTTATTTTGCACCCGTGCGAAGCCGGAAACGGGCAGCTCGTTTTAATATAAACTTTAACTTGATTTAAGTTTAATTTAATGTTGATTAATTTGAGGTAAGCATAATAAATTTAATGAAAGCTGTTTAATAGTTTTTAATATTAATTTTAATGAATATAAATTTTATTAAAAAAAAAAAGAATATTATAAATCACAGTGTTACCTACTCTGGTTGGTGAGATATTGCGATTGCGTGCATGTCACTTTCACAAATCTTGATTTGACATTGGTACGTTTCATCGTGGCACTCGGTCGCAAGTATACTCGTACTTGCCTAGGTTAATAAATCTGCAAGTAAATAAAAATTAAGTAGCGTTAAGCCATGTCACGTTATAATTTAAAAAAAATGCATATTATTTTATTATGTACTAGCGATCTACTCAAGATTCGCATGGATGAAATTTTAATTTTAAACATAACCCTTCCTCGTTTATCACTCTTTCTATTAGTTAAAACCGTATCAATATCCGTTGGATAACTTCTCCTAAGAAACCGAACGGGTTTTGATACTGTTTTCATTAATGAAAAGAGCGATAAACTTGTAATTTGCAGAAGAAAATTGCATCCGTACGAATCGGTTGCATATATTATTATAAGTGCGAATATTTCTAAGGATATAAGGATTTCTGATAAATAAAATGATTTGTATTTTTACGCTACAGCTCTTTCAAAAGATTAGTAATGTAAGCCAAGTAAATTTGATTCTAAAGGCAGAGCTTGAGACATCTCGTCAACCACATTGCTGTAGAAATTGCGCCGTAATCGGATTTACAATTTGGGGTTTTAATATATATAGTTTTGCGGGGTAAAACTGCACAGACGGTTTTGTTTTAAATTGTAAAGTAAATGGTTTCAAAGTAATTTCGCATGTTACGTCTAATATAACTGGTTTCAATAGTTTTATCTAATTCATACTAAGAATAGTACTGTTCCCTAGTAAGGCAGATGTAGTTGCGGGCAAAAGCTAATATTATAATATATTATATTTACAGTTACAGTTGTTAATACAACAATATTTATAGAATTATTTTCGACAGAGCTCCCTGCTTTGAAGACGCCTGGCGGCCCACTGAATACTGATACTGAAACAAGCTGAGAAGATAATATCTCGTAAAAAAATGTATTAAGAAAAAGTAGAAATAAAATATTCTTCTAAACATATTACTTACTTATTTTTTGACATTTTTTCCGATCAAAATATCACTGTCTTCGGAATATTTTATCATCGGATGAAGTTGTAAATATCGTTTTTTAGAACCGTAAAATCATAAAGAATATTTATTAAACTATAATATATAATTTTTTCCGAGTAGGATCAAGAATTTTTAATTGTTTACAACTGAATCAAAAATAGGTTGATTTCGAATATTCGAACATTCTAGCCTTAAGCCGCTGAACCAATATTAATAAGCATGAGACTGGGGAAAGACATATAACTGTGGGACTTTTATTTTAATTTAAACCCCATAAAGTGGTACAATAGGAATGAAAGTAATTATGGAGTTTGCTAAATTAGGCCCATGAGTAGAAATAACAAAAAGGAAATTGCGAGTACAGGTAAATATATTTGAAGTAGGTAATATGTTCAAATTTAGTGTGGAGATCGAGTTTCTATGAAAGAAGTAAACTCCAAATATACTTTTCCGATTACAAAAATTCTTTCATATATATTTAGAATGGACTGCGTTCGTAAAACTTTTTGTGCGGATAATTTCAGTAAGAAATAATTATAGTCCGCATCAAATATTCTACGTACATAATGGATAACTACTTTCACTAACTTCTTAATAAGATTTGCACCTGTTGCCCGCGACTTCGTTAGAATATCATTATAAATTATAGTCAGTTCGTTATTCTGATGTATAAGCTACATTACTATAAAGTTGCATCAAAATCCTTTCGGTGATTCCATGCAACTAACAATCTCAAAAACTTTTGCTTTTATAATACTAGATTTGCTTACAACTTCATCCGCGTACTTTTATAAATTATATCGTAGTAGCTGTTACACGCGACTACGTCCGCGTAACTTGATTAAATATACCCTATGTTACTCACTGATAATGTAGCTTTCTATAAGTGAAAGAATTTTTAAAATCGGTTCAGTAATTTTTGAGTTTATTCATTACAAACATACAAAAATACAAATCTTCTCTCTTTATAATATTAGTATAGATATAGATTGTGATAATTATACACTATATTACAGTAAAATTTAAGTAGAGGCAGGGCATATTACGTTTTGTGCAGTCCCTTGGGCAACCCTTCTGGCTGAAGTAACCACCCCCTTACAGAAGACCACCGTGAAATAAAAGCATATGTGCTGTTGTGTTTCGGTGAGTGTGTAAGGGATGCAGAGCTCATTTCCCTATCCCTGCCCAATCCCTTATCTTTAATCCTATACTGTAGTCGCTGGCGCATATGAAGCACCTGTTGCGTTGCTTGTGTTATATGCGATAGATGCCCCCAAGCATCATGTGGATCGTCAGCCTGTCTGCCGACCTTAACATAATAAAAAAAAACACCGAAATCGCTTTATTAATTTTTGCGTTATTTATCGCTGTGATAAATAACGCGAATTTTTTATATTTTTAGACGATCCCTCGGGAATTAAATATTTTTCCAGGATAAGAAGTATGTTAATACAGGTACCTAATAAGCTATCTGTATGCCAAATTTCATCCAAGTCCGTTAAGTCATTTTTTGCTTGAAAGAGTACGAAACATCTATTCATACATCCATCCTCACAAAATCATTAATAATATTAGTAGGATTTTCTGGCTGGAGTAAATCCTGAGACTGGGGCTCTTAGACGTAGAACCAAATTTGCCTCGTTGGGTAAAATGGACTGTGACGGTGGCCACGATGTACAATCAGATACATAATTACATGATAATTATATGTATCAAAATATAAACTGTATGTTTGTCTATTACGTTTTTCCACTTACAATAAATGAATAGATTTAAGCAATTGCAAAATAATTTTTAAATATCTGTGCATGTAACACACAAATACATGTATGGGAAAATGATGCATCTCGAAATATTTAATTGATCAATAAAATATGCATATGCATTAGGAAAGATTGACTATGACAGCACCTTAGCAAAATAGAAGTTGCATAAAAATATATTAGCTAATATAAATTTCAAAATTTATAAAAATGAAAATGAGTTTTTTCACATTTGAAGATATTAATTTATTTAATACTAGCTGTTGCACGTGTCTTCTTTCGCCTAACGTTATAAAATTATAGCCTATGTTACTCGTTGTGATACGAGTATATAGGTGAATTTGGTTTTTCTATAGGTGAAAGACTTTTATCCATTACAAACATAAATACAAATTTTTTATCGATTAATTATTGGATTAATTATTTCTTTAACTATTAAATGTTTAACAGACTAACTGCTTTGCCTAAAAGTCGCAAATCGTTTGAATCGCGACTGGTTCTCGCCCGAAATTCGTATGAAGAGGTATAACTGGACTATCTGAAATCGAATGATATATTTTATAAGAAAATTAATAACTTTTTAAGGGTTGTGGTCATGTTATTTTAGGTTTATTACTTTTTTTAGGTTTAGCTAATTATCTTTAAGGGTGCTATTGCAGACGTTAAATAACTAGTGCATGGTTATAATAAATATATTTTAAAAAAAAACATATACACGTCGTGTCAGAAGTGAAACTTCTGTCTCAGAACTTTCAAATATATAGTAAGTCGTTGATGCTCGAGAGATAGAGATAAAATTATATGAATTATAAAATATTTTAAATTATTCGTAGTATTTACTTTTGCAGAAATGTTACACTGAAGCGTCACAAATTATTCGACCTTGAAATTTTACCCTCATCGCACGCAAAGAAGTTTCACTTCAAAAAAGTTAAAAGAATTAAAAATTTAAAATATAAATTAAGATCATTAAACATTTTGATTCACACTTAGGTTTTTTTAATGTTACAGTAGGCAGACAGGCTGACGGTCCACTCGATTGTAGGGTGACTACCGTCGCCTATAACACAAGCAACGCCACAGGTGCTACAAGTGCGTTGCCGACTACAGTAGGATTAAGATTAAGGGATTGGAACGGGATAGGGAAATTGGAGGGGAATCTTATTTGTTTGAAACTTTAATAGTGAATTACAACGTGGTCGCGCTGTCTATGAAGTAGTCGTGTTGTAGTGGACTCGATGCGTCGAGTAGCACGGACGCGGAGCGGGGGGTAGGCGCGCCATGACGACACGGTCGCCCGCAAGGTTGGCGCGAACTCGCTGAGCCGAGGTCATTGTACACCGAAACTCGGTGTCCTAAATAGTCAAAAAATTAGGAGTAGAATAACGTTTCGCCTGATGACCACTTGCACTTCGGTATACTTAACTGTTATGGGTAAATACTAAACAGGGACTTGAGATTGCATACGAGTAATATGAAAGTAATAAATTATTTTTTTATTAGCGATTTGATACCGGCTTGCACGGATGCACTTTTTTTTCTGCAAATTATATACATACAAACATTCCTAATGTATCGCTCTCCCAATAGTGGAAACCGTATTAAAATCTTTTGGGCGATTTAGATAAATTTATTTCAACAAACAGATACATACATTAATTTGTAGGACAACCAAATGCGGTGTGGTGGTTCCTTAAACAACATGAGGTTGAACTTAAAACATTTTCTAACTTTTACTCTACACGTATATATTAATTAATTAAATATAAACCTAAGTATTAAGTATACAGTGTACATATTAGAAATTTCTCTGAGACATGCTTCATTCTCCGTGGCAATTACAATAAAATTTAAAACCACTGATCTGAAGTGATTTTTGTTTTATTTTCGCTTATAGGTACAAGGACATATAAAAATGGTAGACGTAGTATCAACTCAAACAATAATGACCGCTCCATCGTAAGTCTGTCGACCTCCACTTTGACTTCGCATGACTTATAACACTCGTATATTTTTCACGTTAAAGGTTGTCAGGCAAGCTGACTGTCCACTTGATGTTAGGTGGCTGAGAGGATAAAGGATATGAAGAAGATTGTGATAGAGGATTATGCTCTGAAATCCCTTACTCACTCACAACAGAAAAAAATATGTCATTTTATAGTAGGCTTATATGGGACTGGATACTAATTTCTCCAATTCCTTTTCTTTACCCTAGTAGGGCAGCTCACTTGCAACATCTGATTAATAGTCGATTGTAGCCACTTACCATCAGGTTGATTTTTACCCTACCTGCCAAACTTGACATTAAAAAAAATATTCTAACTTTAACAAACAGAATCCCATTGCTGGGTCTCTACTGATGACAAAAGGAAATGACTGTAAACTACTCTAAACCACTGAAAACTGTCAGGACTTCACATGTGTTCGAATACTCGTATTACTGCTTTTCCTTACCATGTATCCATTATCATTAGAACAATTAATCATTATTTCTAATCCTCACTTAAATAGAAAACACTTGAGATGTTTTCTATTTCAGATTAGGATTCTTCGGGATTCTAACCGTTCGACCCACAGCCCGCAGACCAGATATAATATAACTTTAAATGTTATAAGCATGAACTTCATTATCCTATTAAATGAGTCATATATGCATATAAATAAATTAATATTCAAATAAATAAATTAATATGAAGAAACTAAACAATGTACATTAAAGATGACTTTTGTTTTAACGGATGGAATCACAATCGCGTGCCCACTACGCACACAGCCATGCCTATAGTGAAAGTACCGTAGAGCAATAACGCTACGTAACGCTACGACGTAGTCATTAGTTCTACGCGTGAACCAGCCATGACCGCGTATTGCTCTACGCTTAGCGCACTTTGCATAAATGGGATACGACACTGGCATACTCATTATTAACTTCTAAATCTAAAGAAATATGCACAGAACAGTCTGAAGGAAATCTCAAGACGGCTGCTGATGTGACGCATCATCCACGGTTCTTTCGACTTAACAACAAATGACAAAAGGATGACAGAAATAACATTTCATTGAACTAATTATAAGCTCTGCCATACACATTGGACTACCAAGCCGATGGAAAGCTTTTAAAATTGCATTTATAAAAAAGATTTCAAATTTAAATGAACCAAATGTGTCTTTTTTTCTAGTACTATATTAGTATTTGTGACCCGACCTAATAAGTATATTTATATAACATTTCATAACTGCTTAATATAATATAATTTAGGGAACACTTTAATTATAATAACAACTAAAGGGATAATGAATATAGTATAGGAAATAAGATGGTATAATAATACGAGAAGATTATCTTCTGGTTCTTTACTTTATACTGATGGCATGAAGCGACGCCACTTGGCCGCATTGCGACTCTAGACAACGGCTACATGATTTTCCTACAGAGATTGTCGATATTATGCACTTTTCATTTCGCGTGTGACGTATTCTACATTAGAAAAGTATGTTTTAGTAACCTTGGACGCTACAGTACCCTGGACTACCCTCACTAGGTAGTTCGATAACAATGTCGGATTTTAAAGGAATTATGTTTAAGTAAAGTTAAGTCTAGTTTAAGTTTCATTTCTTTTGTTCCACATACTAAGAAATGATAAAATGAATGATAATTCACAAAACCGTATTTTTTTTGTACTTGATGTACTTACAATACTTGATACTTGATGTACTTGATACTTGATGTAGCTGTCCAGATTTAATACTCAAAATCCTGATTATTTTCACCGTCCGTCCCGAAAATTTAAACTCTATACCTGGCGGTACTAGAATAAACAGTGAATGCGGGGTGCGGCTAGTCAAGTGCTTTGGCGGAGCTAGTTGCGGGGCTCGCAGGCACAGCTATCAACAATGTGGCCACCGTAAGCCAATTACTGTCAAGTTATAATCACACTGTCTGTCGACATTTATCATTAAAATCATTTTTCACTAAAAGCTCTAAATAATACATTTATTAATGAGTAACCGCACAATCCCTAAATTACAATTTTATTTATACATAATCCGTCCTGTGTAGATTAGGTAATGAGATAAAATATTCAGAGTACGGTTACAATTCATTTGTTTTCTCTTTTTGTACGCTTTTTTATGTCTTTGTTTGCTAATGATTTCAGCTCGGATGGATGTACTCGATTTCACTATGTAGACGTAAAACAAGTGGGAGTACTACAGCTCAAGAGATATTAAAAAGATTCCTGAACATTGCCTTTACTCAGACTTTGAGATATCAAATTTACTCAGTCAACAAAAATAATATAAAGTTCAAACGAATATTATAACTAAATAAAGTCTAAACTAAATTTCAGACTTATATATTTATAATTTTATGTAGTCTTTAGCATCTTTAATATCATTTAGATAATTAGTATTAGTTAAAACAAAGATAATTTGTCTTTTGCATACTAACAAATGCACTAAAACCTGCAATTGTAGGTATACAATAAAAACAATTACTGATATTAAAGCAGTATTAAAGTAACTTATAAAAGACACTATCTCTCTCTCCCCCTCTCTCTCTCTCTCTTATATAGGTCATGTTCAATAATCTTTTTGTGATAATATCTTACAGTATGACAGTAGTATAACATGTTGTAAGTTTTAACAGCATTTTGAAATTCATATGCATTAATAAAGTAACAAAAACAAAGGGCAGGATAAGCAAATTGGTTCGCATGAAAGTGTTAGACCCCCGTGTCTTGATTCCGGGAAGTTAGCGCAATTCTCAGCAGGCGCGCATCTCTACCAATTAATTAATCTACCTGCTCTGTTCAGTCTACCAATGATAAGATTGTCACGAACGTCCTTTTTATTGGACTAAGATGTTATTTGACGAGATTGTACCTAAATATTGGATAAGTCTAGAAGCTGTTATATATGCTTTTTACTAGAAACATTTTTCTTATGAATCATAAGAAATGCCTGTATTTTTTACAGGCAGTGTGGCCATTTATGACTGCGATACACAGTCATTAATTGCCACTAGATTGCCATAAATCGTCCTGCCAGTACAGTGTCTTCTTTTTGTATGATAGAAGACGTCCAAAATAACACCAACCTGGGTACTCAAAAATCACTATATTAGACAAATCCCAGATATATTAAAATATTAAAATTAAAATCAGAATATTAAAATCAGATTATATTGTATGCCTGATACTTTGAATACATAATACTATCAAACCAGGCATACTTTGAATAGAATGGACTTTGCAAGAAATAAAATTTGGAAGCATTGAGTCAAACCGTTAACCTATCCGTTAAGGGACATTGTATCAACATAAACAAGCTGTAAATAAAAATTATAAACTAACCCCCGACTTATTATTGAGATCAAACACGCTATATCTGCTGTAAGTTGCTAAGGAGCAGGATAGATGCTGCAGCATCAGGTCAAGGTTACCACTTTTCCGATTCCGAGCTCATATAACCCAAATCTTTTCAAAGTTCAAGTGAATAGGCATGTTCTGGGTGAGCTCGCTCCATCATAGGGCTCAGGTGGTTGTTGGCCAAAAGCAAACCAATCTTTAACAATAATTTAAAAAAAAACACCATTGTAACAGTATACCCAATTTCACATACTTCGAACCTGTGGAAGTTAGTAAAATCTCTTCGTCAACTAAGAAATGGGCTGATCGTCTTTAAACTCCGGAGCAGATCTTCATAAATTATAGCTATAAATGATCTCCATAACATCAGCTTTCGAAAAAATAAATTAAATGAGAATCGGTCCATCCGTTTGGGAGCTACGTTGCCACAGATAAACACACACAGGTCAAACTTATAACACCCCTCTTTTGCGTCGGGATTAAAAAGAAATTGGATTAATTTCTTTAAATTGTACCTTGCAATTTTCTCAAAGTAATATTATTGTGAAATCGGCCTTCATTATACATTACACGGCAAAGAAAATAATATTTAGGTACTCTACTAAAGGTTGGCCAAATATCATGGAAAGAGCGGGTTCAAAATCCCGTCCAGTGCCTTCGGCAAGTATCGGCAGGCCGTCAATTACAAGTTCGAATACATGCAACCATGAATCTCGAATTCATGGTTTCTGGATTTTTCTGGAATCACTTAATTCCATTTTTTTTATTTCAATGATTTCATTTTAATATAATTGTAGAGATTTCTAGGGAGGCCTTATTAAGAAAATGGCCATTTCTATCACGCTTATCTCAGAAATGACTTAACAGATTTTGATGAAATTTGGCACACATATAGTTTATCACCTAGATTAGACAATAGGATACATTTTTCTTGAAAAATGATAATTTCCTGTGGGATTTTCAAAAAACGAACTACGGCGCATGCGAAATTGCGGGCACAGCTAGTCATACATTTGTCTCAATAAAACACCATTATTATTATTGTATAACACGTGACTGTTATACAATAATAAAAAGATAGTAAGAGATACCACGCCTTACTTCGAGTAGATACTCGAATTCCTTTGTCCTTGCATCTCACTTGGTTGCATCCTGTTTAGTTTTCCTTTAAGCATCCTGCGATGCATTGCTGGCGTTGCATAAAATGGTGAAGTCACTTTTTGTAATACCAACATTTAAATTTAATCGCTCAGATTGCTCTCGGAGTATTGCACATCTTTGAAACCATTTGCTTTATGTCAAATGAACTCTTACAGTTATATCCGATTATAAAGTGTCTGTGTATAAAAAGTTACTGCCGTCACATTGGCTGCCCAATTTATAGCAGTTCTTGGAAACGCATTGCGCCCTGTCTCTACAAACAAAACAGCGCTTTGTTTAAGTTTTCATGTATGTAATAAAACAGTTATAATACCTTGAAATAAACTATTTCAAGTCAAAATTAACTAGATAAATTGTTTCGTATTTTTATCTTTATTTATAAAATAAAGTCGCTGTCCGCTAACTCGTTCTAACTCCCCCAACGGAATTGAATACGGTTTTTACTATGGATTTTGATATGTACTTAAAGAGCGATAAATGAGGAAGGTTGGTGTATAAATAGTTATATAACTATAACTAAAAGGTAGTTATAACTATAACACAAAGAATAGATTTATATAACTATAATTTTAGTTTTGTAAAAAAAAAACATGTCAGTCCTTGGACTGCACGTCAGAAGTGAAAACTAAGCTTCACAAAAAATATTACATTACATTACATGACAGTGTCGCGAGTTCAATGGTTTCTTCCCACCTCAAAAAATGCCCAACGCGCCTTAAGAAGTTTTCACTTCAACTACATCCGTACGAATCCGTGGGCGGGTCGCTAGTAATTGTTATTTCTTTACTTGTTAAAGAAAGAATATGAGTATAAGTTCCATTATAGGTCGATTCAAACTGATATATAGGTAATTCAGCCGCAATCGCGAGCTAAGAATAGTTGGACGCAGTTCTTTATATAATATTTATGTACATGCTATAGTTATCGGAAACTTTATTTTGGATAAATTTAGAGTATACTTACCTTAAATTTTCTACATTTTAAATTAAAGTTCATTTTTAATTTTGTTAATTTCATAAAATATTTTTTAATGAATAAAGATGGTCCACCTAATGAGAGTCAACAAAATACATTCACTCCCGAAATGCTCCCGACCCTAATAGAATAGTATGAGGCACAAAGTAAAATTACGATACCTAATAAAATTTGTCTACAATAAATAAGTTTTTGTTTGTTAAATATTGATGTAATTATTGAAGTGTTTTTCCAATAAAGCTCGTTAGGAATTTATTACGTGTCTATTGAAAAAGTGAGTTGATGGTTGGTGCAATCCACTAATACGGAATGTTATCTTTGCGGGAGTAGCTATGTGTATATGTCGGTAGTAGTGATGCACGCCACAATCCTCGTTTCGTCGACGGCTCGGCCCCGTTTCCTCGCTCCTCAACGCAGTAAAATTAATTACAGTAAATATTCTATTACATTTTATATATTGAACAACAATATTAACAATTTCTAAAAGCAAATCCTTTCTGATTCAATTGTCGCTATTAATTTAAGACGTCTAAGTAAAGAGATTAGTTTCATTAGATACGTTTCAATAGTTTTTAATTTTTATACAATTAGTATGGATATATCACTTGATGATTTGATAAGTTAAGTGTTTGGTGTGTTTTTTAAAAATTATGATAAAAATTGAGATGTTTTTTATTTTATAAATAACTATCGACCCGCGCCCGATTTCGCACGAAGTTGATATTTTTTTAAATCCTTTCTTAACGGATGCTTACTTTATAAAATAAAGCTATGTTTCAAATTTCAGCTATCTAGCCTTAGTAGTTTTAGCTGTGCCATGATAGTCAATCATCACAAACAATTTTATAAGTATAGATAAAGACCCGTCAGATATAAACGACTTAATAATATAACGACTTTAATAAAATACCTATTAATTTAAATGTAGTTTTAATCATTAAACGACTGTATGTGTATTTAATGTCCAATTAACATGTAGCTACCGTTAATTTCTTGTACTGTGGTTCAGTGTAAAGGCGCGGTGGTCGGGGGGAGCGGGTGTATGGCTGAGGGGAGGGTGCGCGGTGAGGGAGGGGCAGCCCCGCTAAACGGGATGCGCGCCTCCAATTTACATTTATGAAGTCCCGTAACAGATTCCGGGATGTTTACTTTCGATAATTAAAAACGTCTCAGGTGTTACGCCATTACTTTTATTGATGCCCATTCAAATTATTATACCTATTGTATTTTAAATTATGTCTATTGTATTTTAATTAATTGTATTAATTTGGATAAATTTATTTTTTGCGTAAAATATGAAATATAAAAATTCTCTTTTGACTTGCCTGTTGCCACTTCCGTCTGTACGCTCTTGTCCCAACAAATAATAATTACAAATAGAAATACTTTGAAAGTTTGAAGAGAGAATATATATTGTAGCAATTATATAATTTATAATTTCGGAAATTTATTTATATATTTTTGTAAGTTTATCGAGTTGTAACAAAATAATTTTTATCAAATTTTTATACACTGATAATTTACTGCCAATGAATCTAACAATCTAATATTTCGTACAGAAGTTGCTCTTTTTTTTATAAGATTGTAATTTTTTTTTGTAAGTTGTAAATTATTATGTAACCAAATCGCACGCTCACGCGAAATTGTACTTAATGGCCATGTGTTACATTACATTTCTCTTTGACACTGCTTGGTCGATAGCTATGATTGTGGATTGATGACAAGAGGGAAAAATATTTATAAACCGTGCAATGCTCTTTTATCTTCTACTACCTGCTGAACGCGACTTCGCCTGCGAAATTTTTTTGGGAATGTAACCTATGTTACTCGCTGATAATGTAGCTTTCTATGAGCCATGAGAGAGTAAACATACAAAAATACAAAGCTTCTCTCTTTATAATATATATATATATATATTATTATGGATTTTTGAAAAAGGGGTTTTTTTTTTAATTTTTATTGCAATAGTTTCTATAAGAAATACAGGGGGCAACGTCAAATGCCTCCAGCAATAAAGAAGTAAAGAAGTGTTGTACGCAACGGATTTTAATGCGGTTTTCAAATCAAACAAATTCAATTTTATTTTCAAAACAATTGGTACTTGCGTTATTTTAAACGAATCGCGTATAATATGAATTAAGTATAATTGACCAACTGAGATTTTGACGAAATAGTCAAATTGCGACGAAATCCTTATGATGCGACGAAAAAGGTTCTTATGATATCAAAATACAAGATGAGCGAAGCCGCGGGACAAAGCTAGTTCTTATTTATATATAGAAGACAAATTCAAATGCAACTAAAATTGTTCATACTTTAATGCTTTATCTATATTGAAACCTTGACATTTTCCTAAGATTACAATGACTGATTGCAGTAAAAAAAAACATTAATACATTCATATACATTTAACACTTCATTTTTCCTGGTTAAACAGATTTTAACATTTTTATGTTAAGTTTAACGGTCCACTTGATGGTGGGTACATGGGTACCGTCTCCCATAAAACAATAAACCGGAACTCCTGAGAAAGAGCGTTAAGGCAAAATGATTAATTTATGATTAATTTAACTATATAATTATTAGATTAGTTAACCTTAATTCCAAACTATGATTAGCCTGTGAAAATAAGTTAGGTATCCCATTTTTCGATACACAAATATTCACGTCATATTTGCTTAAAACCCATAGTATTACAAATGATGTATCCTATCTTCTACTGATTCTTTAATGGGGACTAAGTAATCTTGGATAAGTTATAACAATGCGAAGTTAGATCCGTTCTGCTCACGATGTGGGTAAATAGAAGTTCCACGAACACTGATAATAGATTTTTCATTGCTCTGCAACATATTATGCCTCTTCAAGGTGCTCTTCTTGTTGCTTGTGTCCTGCTCGCCTGACTGCTGCCTTTTACTATATAAAATAGTTAATAATGTGTTATTTACAAATAAATTAGTCCTTTGATGAGCAATAGAAAACTGAAGAATACTTTATTGTAGTAATATCCATCTAATAATGCCTACTCGCCTCCGCATCTCCCCTCTAATAGCATTCCATCAATCCCCACAGGAATGTGTCGAAGGCATCGTCCCATTTTATCTTCAAACTAACAAGATATAACATGTTTTTATTTACACTAGCTGGTGACCGCGACTTCATCCGCGTTCAAAATGTTACATAGCCTAAAGCCTTTCTCGTTAAATGGACTATCCAACACAAAGAGAATTTTTCAATTCGAACCAGGAGTTCCTGAGATAATCTGTTCAACCAAACAAACAAACAAACAAACGCTTCAGCTTTATAATATTAGTATAGATACATGCTAGTTAAAGTAAAAAAATATATATTATAATTTTTTAATAATAGCTAATAATTCAGTTAAGTAAATTTAAATTGTAAACTAACTGGGATGTACACCCATTTTATCCAACTTATCTTAAGTAAGTATCTTAAATAATTATTGAGTCACAATATATTTATCGATTGTTATTAGCATCAGAGCTCTTTTTTCGTATTATATTTGGTTTACACTACAATATAGTAATAAATTTAACAAATTCAAGCTTATCATGTTTTCTTCATGTACTCGTGCGTAATGTCATGTAATGTCATCGTAATGAACATAAACTTTTGGGGCGTCTTACTAAGTATGATTGAATTTAAATAAGTGGTCAAGAATTCAAAATGGTGACATTCGGGTTCGGGGACCGGTATCAGTTATAAGTTAAATTCCCTCGGTTTCAACTACGTATCACAGATATTTAGTTAATTACCTGCTGGGCCGTCCTTTTGTCGGCCGACTCGAACAGAGTTCATTGATTCTGTTTTTGCACCCACCCGGCCTTGTGGACCGCATCCAATTTAAAAGAGCCCCACAAATTTTCACTTTTACCCCAACGTGGCTTAACTTTTTGTTGGCGGGGAAAGGCGAGGGAGGTCAAGTAGAGTGGATGCACGATAGCGTTGTGAGAGCTGTGTAATGAACGCTTAAACATGTGTTAGTGGCAATGGCCTTTTGCATCCTTATTCAAATGTCAACTTAGTTATAAGGCTCATAAAGTCTTTATTCCAATGACGGTTCAGCGGTATTTCGTTACAATAAAGTGCGCCGTGCATCTTATTCCAAATTAGACCTTATTTATATGTTGTAAAGCCATAAAATTGTAATTATTAGACAACTGTAACTTTAATCATCCCCAAATTTTGGTGGAGCATTAATGATTAATGACATATTAATTTGTAAATGTTCGTCATTTTGCTCATGTTTCGCTTTGATTTTATTGTAAATAAATAATAGAAAATTATATAGGTAAGTAAAATATCGGTTAAACGTCAAGAAAATAAGTGAATTATTCTGTATATTATTAATATAAAAATATTTTTTGGTTAATGTTGAGATTTTACACATTTTTTTAAAAAGTTGTTTCAAGTTTTGGAAGTTAGTTTGGTGCCTCCTCTAGTTACGGTCCAGTAGGTTGCACGCCTGGCCCGCCTTGCACTATACAAAAATGTGGAATCAACTTCCTGCTCGAACGAGCGGTAAATAAATTCTTGCAGATGCTTATTACATCCCTAGCCAACTCCCATCAGGTAGACGCTTTACTTTGGCTTTACTTGTATTAGAGATATTAGACCATATTTACATAGCATAAAACAAAGTCGCTTCCCGCCGTCTGTCCCTCTATATGTACGTACACTTAGATCTTTTAAACTACGCGACGGACTGTACGAAGCCGGGAGCGGGTCGCTAGTAAAAAGTGTAATACTACCTTACTATCGTCTTAACAGAAGGAATTATAAGCATTAGCTTAGCTGTGACACTAGTAGGTAAACTGTATTCAAGGCAAAATTCCCTGTGATAATATTAAATTAGGGCACGTCTACTTTAATTATTGTAATATGTCAAAGCAGCCAAGCCTTTTGAGATAACGTCACAAGCCATAGACTGTTTCGCACACACTTTTCAACGCTGTTTTTTCTTTAAATTAATACTCATATTAATATGCTGTACTAGATGTGAATAATTGACTATCAAATATTCATCAAATAGCAAATATCACACTTAGGAAAATTGAACTGACTAGGAAGTTTTCATAAATAATTTTCGCTCACTTTTCTATTAAGGCGCTTGTAGCAGTCAATGGTGTTGGCCTTCTGGTTTACCTGGCTGCATATCGGAATTTTAGTAATGTTTTTAATGAAAATGTTGATTGATTAACATATTATGCTATGTTGTGTTTAAAGTACAGCAGATTTTTTATAACAATATTGTTTTTTTATATTTTTTAAAATAATTATAAAAGAGATACAGCATATCCTCTTGCCAGAACATATATTATTTCTTTCTGTATAAATATAAAATATTCATCAAGAAAGAATGAGAAAGCCACTTTCCACATTTCTTTTATATTCTTAACAAAATACACCACCTTTATTGGACCTTATTTCTCGTCAAATTCATAATCGCACGTAAGAACAGCGATTTCTATGTCGCTTGTATGTCACATTCAAACTCAAGTCGCCCTTTAAGATAGAAACCAGTATTAAATATCTTACCTACTTACACATAAGATTCAAATCACAACCTACTAGAACCTGACTTATCTTGGTAAAAGCAGCGTCTTTTATTCTTTGTACTTTGACGTGGTGACTGTGGTGAGGGCGTGATACAGCTGTGTGTGTTGTCTCGACGAGAATGTGTGCTTATACGCTCCTACCACTTTCTTTATTCTTTTACGTCTGTTTTACCAATTATATATTATTGTTTAGTTTACATTACTCGTTCAGTAGAAAGCTTATCAGTTTAGTCTCCTAAGTATGGAGCCATGTAAACCGTTTAATAGGGAGATATACAAAGTAATAAATGACGGACAATTTGGCGGCCAGCTGTCACGTTGATAATAATGTTCTGTTTCATTTTCCTGCCATCGCGAACGCGATCGTGTGCCCGTTTATACGTCATTGCAAACGTTGGCCCAACATTTGTATAACCCAACAACTGTAAATGTGCGTGTTTTTAGGAGATTACTAAGTTTATAGGAGTGATTCTAATTGGTCGCTGTTAAGAGCATCGCCTGATAATAGGTTAACATCGGTGGATTTGTGGCTTGGCACATGCCTGCTCTTCCGCCTGCAGGTAGTGTCCCTTGAATAGGTATGTTTTTTGATAATGGTCCATTGTATTTTTTTTTTTGGTCTTTTTATGTTTTAAATCAATACGTTTTTGAAGTCTCAACCCATATCAAAGGTAAGAATTGTTGTAGAACGTGTTTGACTTTATTTGACTACTGATACTAGTAAATGTGAATATGAGGTTTAAAGTTAATATAATATAAGTAGCTTTTTCTATCTCTTCCTGAAAGTCGTTATTGTAACGGATAATGCCTGTAATAATATAAATTTTCTAAAATTTTGTTGTAACAAGTGCATTTGTGTGTGTCTTTAAAGGTAGGTAAGCGGTAATTTTTGAGTAAAGTTTTACTGCAATTTTTGTCTTACGCCTAACTTATTTAATAACGTTTCTTTATTGAAATTAAAAACAAGGTAATGACTATCATGTCACCTAGATAAGTTTAATAAATTATCCAACAAATAGTTCAATAATAATTTGGAAGTTGGCTGTTATGCAATGGGTCGTTATATATTATATTGTAACGTTATTACGTTATAATATGACGTAACAGGACGATGAAACGAGTATTATGATGCGTAAAAGAGAGACAGAAAATATTGTTTGTTAACCATATCATTATTAAGGCTGAATAATGCAAAAGAAAATGAATGCAGAAACGAAGCAAGAGATTCAGAGAACGAAGAATAAGCTGTCAAAATCAAAACAACCTCATTTTATTAAACGATGGTAAAATTTGGAATATAAACTGGGGCCTCTCATACTGAGTCACTGATATAAGACCACTAGCGATAATTTTTCACAATAACAAATGCTGTAATAAGGGAGTACTCAGGTTATGGCTGCAGCATGCAGTAGTTTAGTATTATATAGTTTAGTGAAGATTTCATGAGTCCAATCTGTAAAATAAACGCAAAATAGGTTCATTTTTGCTTATGTCAGGTTCATGGTGTTAGGCTTTGTATAATATGATGGTAACCTAATTACATGGGAAAATGAATTTTCTTCTTATATTTTATTCGTGTATATTTTTACGATGTTTTATAAGTTATTCTGCTATTCGGTGCGGAGACAAATTCAACAAAACAAAGATAATAAAAATCTCGAGTTATAAATGGTGTAACTAACACGACTTTCTTTTATGTATATAGAATTTTTAAAATATAGGCTTTACTCACCTTTATTCAAAACTCTTTGATTTTATCATTTAAAATTACAATAAAAACTTGTAAGCCAATGTTCTCATAACCCCTCGTGACTGCCGATTTATATTTTTAACAATAAACGGTTTAAAGCGTAATGTCTGGAAGGGCGAAGGATCTCGTCACCTCGTCCATTATAAATATTCAAGAGAGGTTAACTGGCGGCCCGAGGTGAAACACCCCTGGTATAAGAACAAATAGGCTATGAAGTTTTATAAAAAAAAAACTTTAAAAACATCTGGAATTGCTTTGAAGGTTTCTATTGTGAAGATTTTTCGCCTCTATTGCGTGTCTATTAACTTTGAGCAGGACTGACATACCAAATTACTATATTATAAAAGTTATATACTCTTTTTCATTAGTGAAAACCGCATGAAAATCAGTTCAGTGGTTTTTGAGATCATCGCGAACATACAACATACACATAGACAGACGCGACTTTGTTTTTTTATAATACTTAAGTATTTGAGCATTGGGTTTTCAATCAATAGTAATTTCTTTGAAAATGACTTTTTTATTCTGTTCTTTTCACACTAAAAGACGTCGCGAATATGAAGTGTCAACAAGTCAAGCTCCTTGTATATGACCACTTGTATCTTGTACACAAGCGTAGCTCCTAGCATAGCTCTAAGCTTGGCAAGTACAGTGTGGCCTTAGCCTTATTGATTTTCCAGCCAATCACTTTGCGACTATAGTCTAAGAGAGATCTTAATACACCACCTGTTGATAGATCACCACTGTGCTGGTAATATCAATTTATATGACTCCCATTTACAAATTCAACTCTATTAAAATATAAGAGACTTATCAAAGAGTATGTTTCAATAAGAAGCCAATATCATGCAGCTTTTCACAAACTGGTTATTGAGTGTAATTTTCTAGAATTTAATTCAAAACTGACCACTACAAATTGATCCGAGCCGTCTTTTAAGGAGCTCTTGCCGCAAGTCCAAATGTTTGTACAACTTACATACAATATTATAGGACGGTACCTTTTACTGGGAACCTTGGTTTGACTGATTCACCTCGGTTGTGGGAGTTCGAGGTCATTATTTGTGAGCAAGCATTACATGAATAACGTAGGTATATACAATATAAAACTATTTTTCGTCTTAGAACGTGTTGGAAGCTTGTTTGTAAAAGGACTAAGGTTTCTTGAAACACTTCTTAAATATTGTAATTTTGTTTGGGACACCCTTTCACACTACCTAGACGAACTGTCTTACAGTATTAATTGTAAAATCAACTTTTTTCAATCTCGCAATGCGTTCTGGAATTATTTTTAACTTATTTTGCCAATTGTAAAACAAATTAATAGTCATTAACACTACCATAACTAACTGTCTTACAAAATCAAGGTAAAATAAACATTTTTCAATCTCGTATTGCGTTCTGGAATTATTTTTAACTGATTTTGCCAATTGTAAAACAAATTAATAGTCATTAACACTACCATAACGAACTGTCTTACAAAATTAAGTTAAAATAAACTTTTTACAATCTTGCCATGCGTTCTGGAATTAAAATAAAAAATAATTAAAATTTTGCAAAAAAAAAACCAAAAAGTAAATGGGTAATTCAGACTTCATTATAGCGTATTCGTAGCCATGTCTACATATTTAAAAAAAAATCTGTCATGCAATTGCAGCATTTGGATTGAGACAGTGAAGCAGTTGAAGATACACTTTAGCGTGAAGACACATCTGCGATGGAAATTAAAATCAGTGCAAATTGCTTGTTTTAAATGCAAATCTAAAATTCTTATATTTATGAAATAGTAGTAGACATTGTCGCAGAGTCATTGTAATACCCATGATATTATTATATAAACTCATGTGTGAAATTATGATTATATTTCCTCGGAATTTTTCCGTGAAAACCCGCACGATTTCACAGTGATATTTTAACAGTGAGTGATTTTTTGACAATTTCGCTAGAAAGACAGTAACATCGTGAGATGGTCCCTGATTGATCTGTTTTCATTACCAATGTTCATATTTTTTGCTTTGCAAATGGCAGATGATACGATTGTCATATGAATCGAGCATTCAAAACGGACCGAGACTTTCCACTAATTACAATTAATATTGATACTTTAACTGGAGTAATAACATTGATCACACTAACTAAGATTGGCCTGTGATATGTATGAAATTGAGACGTTTGACAAAAGCTATAATATGAAACATGTATAAGTTTATTATTTTGTTGGAAGACTCACAAAGCGCTCAAGCTCTCTTGCATGAAACGTTCAGCAATTACAAATGAAGTCTTAGTATTTATTTTATATACTTAATTTTCCTAAGTTATCTAACGAGGATCTAAGGTGTTATTATACTCTAGTAGAAAAAGTAGCACTCAGTCATGCACTTAGCTAGTCAATAAGGAAACGCGAATTATTTACACTTTAGTCATCTTTAACCATAGCTGGGACATGTTTGTAATCGCTGCTCAAATGTATCTAGCTATAAACCAATCTCATCTTTCTTAGCGGACGCTCAAGTTATAAAATGAAAATATTTTCAAAATTTCAGCTTTCTAGACTTTGTAGTTTTGGCTGTGAGTTGATAGTTAGAACATGGTCAGAACTAACTATTTTATAAGTAGGTATATTAAATTAGTAATGTAAAAGTGACAGTAATAATTGATAAATAATAAGTGATATCCTTTCCTTACATATTATAAAACAGTCCTCCGCCGCGTTTGTCTGTCTGTCTTTTTGCGATAAACTCAAAAACTACTGCTTCGCGTTTCATGCTGTTTTCACCAATGGAAAGAGAGATAGTCAGGGAGGGTTTTTATGGGAAAAAAAATGCACCCCGGACGAAGCCGGGAGCGGGGCAGCTAGTAGATAAATAAATAAAGAGAATAAAATAAATATTAAAAGGAACACAGATTAATGAATGAACATAAAATACATCCAGTATAATAAATTTTACGTTTGAGATTTACAGTTCCCATCAGCAAGACGTTTAAACAAGATTCAAGGCTTCTAACAAGGCGCCGACGCCTTTCACGACCAATGAAATCATCTCCGCAGTTACGTATAACGTCCAAAATACGCAGACAACTTATTACAAATTCTCAACTATTCAATGCAAACAATAATAATAATTTGACTAAGCTTGGTTTACTGGTTACTATATATATTATATTTGTGACTATTTAATATTATGTTTGTGAATTATATACAAAAAGTGACTCGCCTTAGCATCGCACGGAAGCATTTTTTCTGAAAATTACTAATAGTCTTTAAAAATTACTAATAATATTCAAGTCTTCAAAATTAAAAATAAAATTTTCGAAGATTTTATTCTTTTTAGGTTTTTCACGATATTTTACTTCTACCACAGAAGTAATGATCCTATTATCCAATCCACATATAAAAATAAAAAAGAGAAATGCACTCCGACTATAATGAACTTGTGGTAAGAGTAGCTAAGCTATTAGCACTTAATTTGTATAATTACTTACTAATTTTGCTATTAATAAAAAAGTAAACCTCAATACTTAAACTATTTTAAAACAACAGTATAATGTATGATTTTACTTTATGCTTGGCTTATAACGTCTACAACTTTCACCTTGCAAAAAAGACCACAGAAATACGAAATCATTTAAAAGAACTTGTTGTAGAATGCTCTATAGTAATCTTTATTGTGTTGTATTCCTATTTTATGAAAAGAAAATATATGAGAAAATATATTCCTATTTTATAAAAACAATGCTATACAATAATATTATAAATGCGAAAGTTTTTTGAGGATGGATGGATGTTTGTTACTCTTTACGCAAAAACGGCTTAATTTGGATGAAATTTGGCAGATAGTTTAACTTTTAGTTCTAGTTTCATATTTAGTTAAATCTAGCACACCTGGATTCTTCTTCTTGATGGATTCAGTTTTGTCAGAGCGGTTGTGGTCATCACGTTCCGGTAGATTGAGCAGCAGTATCTACCCGCCGCATCACGACGGATTATCATATAGGATACTTTTAATCCTGAAAAAATATTAGGTTCTCGAGGGATCGTCTAATAATATAAAAAGAGTCAAAGCAATAAAGATTTCAGGCGTCATTTTTTTCTATTTTCAACGAGGACGATGTCGCAGGCAGCAGCTAGTATCTGTGTTCCGCCTCCTCCAAACTCCTTAAAGACTCTTGTATGTTAATGAACTTTCTATAATAGGAGGTACCGACGTGATTAATTCCTTGTTTACAAGTACTCCTACGTTTCTCTACCAGATGAATGTTCAGAAATCTCGAATAATTTAATTTGTGGGGAGATATGCTAGTACCGTTCTGTAACTGAAAGTTTATTAATATTTTAAAATTCGGGGGGATATTTGGATTACATTCCAAAAGTACTCAACAAAAAAACGCGGTACCAATGTTTTACAACAAAGTGTTTAAATTGAGCATAACGTTTCCAGTGTGCTTAATAGGATAATAATTTATAAGAGTAGCTGTTACAGGAACATAAACTTAACAAATTTAACATTGATTGGGCGTCAAAGAAAGCAATAATTAACCAAGCAAGTCGAGTTAGCAATTGTTAAGCAATACTTAGTTAAGCAAGCAAGCATAGGGCAGAGGAGGCCCTCTGTAAATAAGGTGAACAAGACAACACAAGACAAAAAATACACAGATTATTTAAGCCCAAAAGAGCTAAGAAAAATGCTCCCCTCTTACTCAACGTTCGGATGGTAGATAATTTACATACTGTGATAATAAAAAGACATATTACATTTGAATTTAGGACCTAGGTATGTATGCATTCTTATAAATGAATAGATATTAGTCAATGTGATCTCTCATTTTAATTTTAATCTTTGTTAGAAATACTTATTTATAACATTAAAATGGAGTTAAATTAAGCCAAGCGAGATCATTAGGTATTAACTTCGTGTTTTAAATTGCATATGTATAAAATAGTGAAAATCATATCAAATTCTGTTAAGTGTTTTAGGGAACGTAAGTGATAGACAGAGGCATACAACAATTTGTTTTATACTAGTTACTCGCCCCCGGTTTTGTAAGAAGTTGAAATTTTCAAAAATGCTTTCTTAGCGGATGCTTTCTTCTGCAAATTTCGGCTTTCTAGAGTTACTAGTTTTCACTGTGCCTTGATAGTCAGTTAAGACAAAATATTTTATAAGTATAGTAAACGATGTAAATAAACGCACACAACTAATCTGGGGTAACCGCTACATCGACGCTTCACGGTGAAGATGTAAGTGAAAGTGTCATCGATAGGAAGTCGATGTAGACATGTCGACAGTGCGAATCGCTATCACCAATAAAAGTAATAGGACTCAACTGGGTAGGTATAGAAGATGTTGGGCTGTAGTCTAGCTACAAGTCTGGTCCTACGAGTCTGGTTGGGTCTTTCTTTGGTATAGGTTTATAGGAAGACACAACCAGACGCCTACGGCCATTGCATTAGACATAGAGAACCGCCAGAATAAGAGAGAATTATATGTATACAGAATTATAAAAGCGCGATGCTAATTCTGTTAATTTTGAAGAAAAAAAAAAGTTGTAAAGTTGTATTTTTATGTATTATATAAATTTAAATTGTCTACAATATTTTTCTGAAACTTTTTTTTAACTCTTACTATTTTTGTATAATTTCGAAAAAAACACCTGTATTTTTTTTCACCCCTTCTACAGGGTGGATTCAAAAATTTCTTTCACCCATCGATATTACATAATATACTATTAACTTATATAAAAAGAAAAGCCCCTGAGGGACACATTTTAATTTATTAGTAAATTTTCTTAGATATTATTTCATGATTTCTTAACATTTTTTATTTTATTATTTTATTATTTTTTAATCCAATATTCCCATTTTTAGAAATGGTGGCGTAACAGTCTTCAGTAGCAGCGACTGTTTCGTATTTAAAGAATTTCCTATTTTAAACAAAAACCGAGAAATTACAGTTAAAGTTAACTAAAAATAAACGTTTCGCTCGCAGCGTCTACGTCACAACCAGAAGTCCCTTAACGTAAATGTACTACGGCAGGTTTAGCCAATTACATCCCCCGTGACGTCAGACATTAAAATAACATTTTGAGCGTATTAACTCCATTTATTTTTAGCGCTTAGTTACTATACACTATTTAATGATCAATTTAAAGTCTTTGTGTGTTCTATTTAAAGAAACTATACAAATTTGTACTTAGCTCTGCAAAAGAGGACGATTCCAATTATCTTTGTATAGAGCCTTTGAAAGTGAGAGGATTTGGCCCGAAATCGATAATGATAGAAATAACTAGGTACGTTCAAATGTTACATCACCAAAATTACAGTTTACAGTTTTGTAAGCACATGTGCTTTTGTGATTCTTCTTTTGTGTATTTAAGTAAGGATAGAGTCTAACGAGTGTAAAGACTAAATTTTATAGTGAGAACCTTTAGATGTTATTAGTTCTTTAAGCCTATAGTATAGATGGTATATAAGATTTATATATATACCATCACTTGTAATGGTCTGTCTGTCTGTTCATTATAAATTATTTAAGAAAATATATTATTTACAAGCTACATAGCTCACAGAACAGATCGGAAGAAGGAAGATTCTTTGGTGGCCTGCATTGTCTTGTTTTACACAGAAAGAATGCAGCAAAGCAAATTTCAGTACCTACGTACATTGTAATGGTAACCAAACATTTATAAAAAAACTGACTTCATTTTTTATTACTGTTATAATATATTATATAATATATGACTTAAATATTTTTATTTTATTCTATTTTATTTTTATTTCTTAGTTTAATTTAGTAGGTAATGGAAAAGTTAGTATTTTCTTTCCTATTTCAAGCTAGGTCAGATCCCGTTATTTTGTGATTGTATTAACAAATAATAACAATAAAGAAATACAAATACGTTAATCACACTTAAACCGTGTGTGAATACCTACTTAGCACATGTGCTGATTAAATATACTGGGAATTGACGGAAAAATATAACTACCTAACCTACTTATATTTTTCAAAAAATTGATAACACGTTATGAGACTTTTAATTAGCAAGGTACAATGATAGTTTAAAAATGTTTTTATATTCATAACACTAATTAATTTTAATTTTCTAGAAATTATTTCATAATTAAATCTAATAATATATTAAATACAGATAGATCCATAGTAAGTTATGTTTATTTTTTATTACAAAGATTAATATGAGTAGGTAGGTATAAAGAAAATATATACCAATATTATAGCAATTACTGAAAGGTTTCAAATTACTTTCAAATTTGAATAATGAATGTCGATACATTTTGATTTGTGTTTTATTGTATTTGTTGAACGAAGCCTACTTTCCGTAGCAACGATGAATTCGTGAGCATACACTTGGCTTTGCGGACATTGTTAAAATATGGCGTCCGTGTGCACGTGCGCGGCGGCAGAAGCCGAATGTCACCGATTACGAGCGAACATGTAAACATTGCAACACAAAACGTTACATGTCGAGTAAAAGCACATCGAAATATACACCTTCTTATAAACATCATAAAGTTCAAATTTCTACTTCGAAGAGGAATTCCTTTATGACCATTTTAAAAGAAAACAAAGCGTGCCCTCGAGGCAGCCGAAGCGCATGCGGGTTGAAACTGAATATTTCTAATAATTGCATTCCATTGCCTTTAAAGTGAATCTAGTATAACTTATTTTCTTTGCAAAGCCATCAATTGATGCTTAATATAGGCAAAGTATAGTTTTATTATTGTAACTAGTCGCAGTAGTTGTATGTAGGTCGTTACAACTCGCTTTGCGTTATATCGTGTTGATTTTCAAACCACTTTGTTCGCGATATGTTTTTTGCATGAGAGATAGTCAGAATTTCATTAATGAAGGCCGTTTTAATACGATATTGTTATCAATGACTTCTGAGAAGAACGTTTAACAGCTGCATGCCTTGTTTCTATTTTAATCTCCCCAATTTAGGTGCTCAATGCATTTCATTTTAAATAATTCAGTTTTGGTAAGACGTTTACGGACAGCATTGTGGTGCTTATAAGGGAAACTATATAACCAACAGACGACAGAAATATATTAATTATGTAGTTTTTTATAATTTTTATATAAAAAAGCGGAGCTCAAAATAGCGAAGGGTACTTTAAGAATTAATTACGACTACAATTGTCTGTACAATTGTCCCAATTGAGTTGTTATTGCAGAAAAAAAAAAAAAATTGCTACCAAGTCGCCCTGTAATAGAAGTAGTAGGCTCGCATGCAGTTCTCACCGGACTCAGTTGCATAACCGGAGGAAGGTTTGTGCGAAGTTGGGAGTGGGTTGCTAGTATCAAACAATTTGTTGCGCTTTTTTTCTGCAAATTATATATAAAAACCTTCCTCGTTTAAAGCTCTTTCCATTAGTGAAAACTGCATTAAAATCCGTTGTTATTTAAAAGATCTAAACGTATATTCAGAGGGACAGACGGCGGGGAGCCACTTAGTTTCACATAAGTGACCAAGAATAAGTAGGGGTAAGTGACCAAAAATTGTTTTGGTTAGCAAAGATGTATTAATTCGATGTTTGATTATAATATCATTATCATATACCGTTTCAACAAAGGAAAATTTATTAAAATAAGACTTTTTATATACTTACATAAAATTATTTTTTAACTTTTGCTTCGCCCATATGGCCTGCACATCTAACTTTTCTCTCCGTACAACGCTATAGCATAACAATTAGTTCAAACTTATACTCATACGGTTAAGAGCTAGGACTTGTCAATCGTCACTAGAACGTAAGGGCAGCTACACACTGGAGCGGAACAAGACCGGAAATCGAACTGGGGACCGCAGGGTCGCGTGGCGAACATCCGACCGAGTTCACTCACCCCGGTCGAGATGGAATGAACACGCCATGTGCAATGGCGGGAGCACTATTACTTCATGCCATGAGAGGGTAAGTATTTTTATTCTTTTCTACTCAAGAGTGAGGCTTATGTTCCATTACATGACGTTTACAGCGGAATCGATCAGATCTTTAGACTAATAGCTTTCGTGAAGAACAATTTTACAATATAAACTACAGGTTTGTTAGCCAATGGAAGGCTTTTACCAATACATTGTCATACAAATTTCGAATGGATGGCCACAAGAAAATGATTCCCAGCTACAGGGTCATTTCGAATTTCGAATATTTCGAAGAAATTTCGAAGTACAAATTGCAACCGAAATGAAGTGTATTGAAACGCGTTTTTATTTTATAATATTTTTTGTCCTTTATTTTTTTTCGTTTGTATCAATTATCCCATGGAATTGGTATTATTTACCTTACATCAAATAAGGTAGTTCTGATTTTTTTATATGTTGGTACTGATGAAATGGTAATGGCAAATCCACCTCGAAAGCCTTTACGGATCGTTTTTCTCAGTCTTTTTCAGTTTTCAGGGCAAAAGTCACTATGAATACTTTTTAATTAGATTAAATTTGCAATTGAATGAAGATATTTTAGTCTTGGTAGAGCAAATGGTTTTAAAGATCGGCTATTCAAATGTTTGCAAAATTTCAAAAAACAGTTTACAGTTACAACAGTTTTACAGTTGTTTTTAGTTTTCGACAATTTTGACCGCTAAGAAAGACGCTTTGTCGCGATTTCAGTACAGAGTTATAACAAATCAAACACGTCGCGCCACCTATCGGTGAGAATACACAATGTCTAGGACGCTTTCTAATCTCAAGCAAAAAATTGGTATTTTGGACTAAAGGATCCCGAAGTCTAGCTATATAATAACAGATTTGTATGAGAAATGCATATCTTACAACATTATAGATAGTTGTATCTATTACACGCAACATAGTTTGCATCAAGTAAAATTATAATCCCCCTTATACTCTAATCCTATTATAGTCAGCAGAATACTTGCTACACCTGTGGCGTTACTTGTTTTATAGCTGTTTACCTTCTAGTTGTCGTCCTTAAAAAAGGTCAGCCTATCTGAGACCCCTAAAAAAGGTAAGGGAACAACTCTTCCGCCTTCACTCAAGCATCAAAACGCTTCAGCACAAGTGCAGACTGCCTCCAACGACGGGCCGCTCAATTTATTACTGCGGACGCATGTGCCCTGCACTGGCGAATTTGTATAATATAAATGTGACTTTCTTATTTATTTGTAAATTTTATTTAAAATTAAATTTTATAGATTCATTTAAGACAATAAAAAGGAGTCCCTTTTATAAGTTTTTAAATGAATTGTGCAAGAGTTGTACTTTAAAACAGGCTGATCGTATTTTTCATCCCTCCACAGCCCCACATGCCACCCCTATACACCAGATGGGACAATAACGTCCCCACAAATACAAAGGTTCGGACAGGTGCGCTATAATAATGCGACATTCAGAGATGATTTGAAGTGTATCTTTTACAAAATAATTCAAACCTTAGTTAATGTTGTCTTTATGAAGAAAAAATTTATTAGATTTTCATTATGTAGGCGCATTTTATTTTGTAGCCAGATATAACATTTTAAAACGAGAAAAAGGTATATATAAGCTTTAGTGATCTATGATCTAAAGAAATTGTCGTAAAAAACTTATTTTAAAAAAATCGCAAAGAAATATCAACAGAAAAAATGTTATCGTCTTATAAGTGCTACGATTTTGTGCGACAAGTATGTATTTATTATATTTATTTATTTAATTTACTTATATATTAGTTTTTTACTAGGTATTTAAAGATCGTCAAACACAATTAACATATTTAATTTCTCTTTCATTCACGCTAATCTCCGAAACCGCTCAACTGATTTCAATAAAATTTTGTAAATATGTTTGGTTCATTCAAGCTTCAAAGCCATCGTAACTAATATTATAAATGCGAAAGTAAGTTTAATTTTTTTTACATTACTAAAGGATCGTCTACAAATAGAAAAAAAATTCAAGGCCCGACAGAAATATATGAGCAATAAAATAAACGGCGTAAAAGAAGTCGCGAGCAAAATATAGTAATATTATAAAAAGGTAAAATTGTTATCTGATATTTTATTTTATTATTTTTATCTGAGTTTTCTAATATTTTATATTTGACTTGAATCAAATTAATGTTTAACCCAGATCTAAGGAATTAAAATCTGATTTGAAAGGATTGCTTATGGGGAGAAAGGGTTTTTTTTTAAAAAAGGGTCGTAGTTAAGTGATAAAGCACTATTAATTTTAAATCTCTTACCAGCCAGTATTTATATTAAGCTTATAGGAAGAAAAACACGGCGATTCTGTTTAATGCCAAATGCGCACACATAACACGCTTGCATGAAAACCCTAATCTGCTAAAGGTTTATATTGGAGTGGCCCTTAAAGTTAATTTTCGTTAAATCTTACGGCCGGCTTATTTACATCCAGTTTATTTGGATCTTTCACCTTTCATTACATCTCGTTGTGCGTGTCCTACATTATAAAAAGAAAAGGAGGCGGCGAGGGTCCTGTTACGTTGGCGAGATAGTAAGGAGCCCGGGCGCGCCCAGCGAACTAGTCCGTCGACTGGTCCGCCCATAAATTGAGCATTTTACGCCGAGAGTAATCCCAAGTCTTTCGCACGAAATAAAATATGTTACCACCACTGGCTTTATAATACGTCCTCCCGGGAAACGTTTTTATGTTTCCTTGATTTTGTTACCTATTTCACGTTAGGTACAACACTTCACTTTAGCTAAACTCTGTCGATTGGAATCAATTTACAACAATATTTTCTTGTGACTTTTACTCACAGAAAAATAACACTGAAAAAAACCTTTGAAAAATAGTATGTTTTTTTTTCTTAATTAATATATTTTATGGTTTTTACAGCTTTTGTGTAATAACAGCCTAAAGAATTCAAGCATTACATACGTACTTATAAGTTAAGCTCCCGTCTTCGCACGAATTCCATTTTATTCTGCAAAGGAAATACACTAACCTTCCACGTTTTCTTTTTATCCATTAGTAAAAACTGTATCAAAATCCGTTGGGTAGTTTAGAAGAAGTTAACGAAGAAACAGAAGGGATAGCAATTTCAATATCCATTTAGATATAGAATAGAAGACAAGGATTACTAGTCTAATTTTTCGATCTTTAAAAAAAAGAACTACAAGCCACTTTCGTGGTGAATAGGATATACATAAAAATGGAAACAATACAAAATAATGCCGTGATAAAAAAGGTGTGTATTGTGGACAAGACAAGGGGCGACATTTCTGTCGAAGTGTGCGATACCGATACAAAATGACAAAACAAGCTCTCTTGCACGTTTGCACATCTCTCAGGAAACAATATTTTTCAATTCACTTATTAGACCATTTCATCATTAATTCATTTTAATTTTAAATGTCCTAATGGTCTCTTTGATTTTACAAATAGTGTATGAAAGAATATGAAGAATAGATACTTACTTTTTTTTTTTGTTTTTATAAAACTCGTCTGGAATTTTTGCTTATGAATATAAAACTGGTCTACTCTACTGGTCATCATGAATTACACATTGTAAGGGATACAAAAAAAAAGAAAAAAAAAAGGTATACTGTACTCGTGCTATCTTCAATAGGTAATAGGTTCTTCAATACCTATCTTCAATAGGTTCAATGTACGAGCAATAAAGTTTTGCTTGAATATTGTATTGCTCATATATTTTAGTCTAGCGTTGAATACCTATTTTTATTTTTCAACTCTTAAGAAAAAGGGGCTCAGACAAAATCGCCGGCAAAAGCTAGTTGGTAAATAAGTTTTGGTAAATAAGTTATTCCATATATAAGTTTTGATTGTAAGAGCTAAATGCTTCAAGCACAAAAGTGCGATATCGCTTTTAAGGCTAATCACTTCTAAGCTTTTATATTAGTTAGATCGATAAGAGATATTAATTTGCAATATAAGCAAATACTGCTTTTTAGTGAAAAAATATAGTGGCTAACAGGTGAATAGTTATGTCTTGACACGCGATCACTGACTCGTACTGTTCGATCGATAAGGTAGATAATTAAGAGAGATGGACTGTTATTCCTTGTTAACTGTTAACGTTAACTGTTGACATATTATTCACAACGTTGATCAATTTCTATATTTTTTTAAATCTAACAGGTCATAGAAGGTGGTTTCACCGTCTATAGGTGAGTATAACATAACCCCAGAAGGGTTTGTGTGGCGCCGTCTATCCCTCAAATAAGATCTGAGGAGGAAATTGGATTAAGGATATGAGACGACATGAGCATAGGGAATGGGATCTAGTATCCCTTTTTCTTGCACCGCAACGGAACGTCACATGTGCTGTTATTTCAACGAGTTTTTTGGATGGTGGTAATAGTACCGCCATAGGAAGATCTACCGTGATTATCACTGCTGAAGGCAGTGTTCTTATATCAACATTATCACTATTGCTGTTGTAATTTTTGATTACTGTCATGTTAGGTATCAGCTTGTTTATTTTTTAACGCCCGACGCAAATACGGGATGTTATAAATTTGAAAGTGTGTGTTTGTATATGTGTGTGTATTTGAGTGTCTCTGCTGTGAATTCGTATCTCCCAAACGATCCCAAATACTTCCCAAAATCCCAGACTGATTTTGATCCAGTGTTTTTTTGTTTGAAAGCTGACGTGATCAAGATTGTTATTTAGCTACAATATTTATGAAGATCTGTTTAGGCGATTCACTAAGTTTGGTATATTGGTACTTCGGGGGTATTTCTGATATAGCGTGTTTGGGCTCGTGGGCTCAATAGATAGTCAGGGGTTAGTTTATAATTTTAATTATAGATTGTTACAGATATCTTAACAGTCTACTTGATGATGTTAGAGGTTTGAATTTTATATTGGTGTAAAATTAAGAAACATACTGAATGTGATTTAAAAAACAAACAAAGGGGTTTTTTATAAATGTATGTCAGTAGATTTGAAGATATTTAGGAGTGTGTTTTAGAAATTGTATTGAGATTGTCGTAATGTAATTTTGACGAATATATTTATAAGAAGTTATACATAGCTATGTAAAATGAAGTGAATAAATTTATGATATGGACATATTAGAAAGTTTACTTATTTAATTATCCTACTGTATAATTAAATAAGTAATGTGTACTGGATAATAAGTAATACTGGATAATTTAATAAGAGATGGACACTAATAAGAGATGGTAGGTTTGCCACCGTCGCCTTACGCCTATAAATACAAATAACGCCATAAAGGTTTCAAGTGCGCTGCTGACCTCGACAGACTAAACGATAAGAGATAAGGAAAAGACAAAAGGGCTCTGGCATCCCTTACTAAACACTACAATAAACGAGCTGTTATTTAAGGGTAGTCTTCTGCAAAGGGTTGCACCAGTAGTGTCGCCCAATTTATGACTGCGGAACGCAATATGGCCTGCCACAAGACATATATATCTATACTAAAATTATAAAGAGAGAGAATAGATTTTATAAATACTAAACCTAAAAATGCGAAAGTTTATATGTTTGTATCTTTGGATTTTTGTTCTTCAATAACGCAAAAGTGGATTTACGGATTTGTATGAAATTCGGCGTACAGATAGTTTATTGCACGGATTAACATATAGGATACTTTCGTTCTGGAAAAAATTTAAGTTCCCTAGGGATCATCTAAAATATTTAAAAAAAAATCGGCGCCTGCACTGTCGTCACAGCGATAATTCATATATTCGGAATCACTGAACCTATTTGAATATTTGAACAGAGTGATTTGCTAATTAACCTAGGTAGGTTCTTAGTTTTCAAAGTTTTTTTTTTATTTATCTATTTTTTTAAAATATACACACATTTACGTTATAGATTTTTTCCTATAGGTATTTAACTGTTAAATTATTATTAACTGTTAACATTGACTAAGCTTAACCAGCTCTAATAAAATTAAACAGAATATTTGATGATAATTCGTTCCAGTTTGGTAATTGAACCGCATGTTCTAATTTTGCTATTTATAATAACTGCCTAATTATAGAGCTACTAGCTTTTATCTGTGCCTTCGTCCATGAGTCTTTTTATATTAAGTGTAGTCCATCTGTAATTAATAAAATTAACATATAAGCGTAAACTTTTAGATAGAGTGTCATCATTGCATTAATTAGATTTATATTTGTTTAACTGAAATCAGACATCAAATACACACACGTCGTTTACGAGTATTTACAAGCTTTCTACCATTTATATTTCAGAGAAATGTTAAGATTGTGGTATAATATTTTTCAGTTTGTATATTTTTTAAGTTGATTTTTTTTATGTTTACTTATTCTGCAATTGTTATTCCTCCTTCAATAAAAAAAAAATCTATGAAGTGCTTTTTGTGTGAAAGAGTAAAACACCTAACAGCCGTTCACATTTATAATATCGTTTTCAGGATTAGCGGATTCTTTTTGTTTTAAAGGAAATCGAGCAATATTTAAGTTATTATTGCATATTTCATTTAAGCAAATAATTAATTCACCTGATTTCTTTCTTGAGATTATTGGCTTGGAATAGTCTAAGACTGTTCTGTCAAAAAATCATTTTTTTTATTATTTATTGTAAATTATTGTTATTATTATCTATATAATTTGTATATATGTAATGTCATTTTGACGTATAAACTATATTACTGTAAAGTTTCATTAAAATCCATTTAGTAGTTTTTTTTATTAAGAGTAACTAACATCCAGTAACTAGGAAAATTTCACATTTGTAATTTTAGTAGGACTAAAGGCTAGTCCTACTAAAATAGATTCCAAGAAAAGAAGAGAAGCATTAAAATCTTAAAAGAGTAAAAAGGCAACATAAATATATTATACAAATATAAATACTAGAGGCTAGAACTAGAACTACCATTAAAGAAGTCCCAAATAGTAGAAAGATGAAAAAACTGCAGTAGGGAGTTCGTTAGTGCTTCCACGGAATTAAATTTCTACCTATTCGGATCCCGGAACTGTGACGCCAAAGGGGGCGGAAGGCAATAAGTAGAACAACCCTTCTTCGTATAGTCAGTAGTCCAGACAAAGACATTCATATATTTTTTCTTGTACATTATGTACTAAAGGTATTCAAAAGGAAGCTAATAAAAACGTAAGTAGTGATAGTGATTACAATCTTGTTATACTCGTACCTCAAAACCTAAGTTAAAAGGATTGTTCGTTCATCTTTAACAAACAACGCAGTAAGTAAGTATACTTTATAGGTATAATGTATTCGTTTAGGAAGAGTTTCTTTAGTTTTATACTTTTTATAGAAAACTTCTTTGCAATCTCTCTTTGTCTCTCTCATTCAAATTATAATCTCCAAGCTAAAAGTATACTCTTAGTTATGAGATAATAATTTGAATGTTGAAAATATTTATTTTAAACTAGCTGGAGTCCGCAATTACGTTCGCGCTGTAGTCCGTTTTTTGAAAATCCCACAGGAACCTATCATTTTTCTAGGATAAAAAGTATCCTATAGTTCAATGCAGGTAATCATCAATACATCAGTGAAAACCGAAATTAAAGACAAACAGATAATCAGCAAAAAAGCAATAAATTACAACATGAGTAAGATCGGTAACTTGAGTACAACGTGTACAAATTGTTTTCTGGATGACAGGTATCCTTTTCAGTATCACTGACTATGTGCATGCAAAATTTAATGACGATCAGTTGAGTAGTTCAGGCGTGTAAGCGTAACAAACAAACTGACTCATTTTCGCATTATAATATTAGTTAGGATGTCAATCTGAAATAATGCGCCTTTCAAATAAAATTATTTCCGGATATTACTCTCCAAATAAAAACAAACTTACAAAACTCTTTATAATATTACTGTAAATTAATATTTTATTTTTTGTAAATTGTTTCCTTTTGCCAATTCAAATCACAGATGATTAGAAATTGAAGTTTGAAAATAAGTGTTAATGGCTATACTCGGAGTTAGGTGGAGGATGGAGGGTAGATGTCGGTGTGCGGGGTGAGGTAGCGGGGGAGGCGATAGCGGGAAAGCAGGGAGGGGGGAAGCACGCAGGAGGAATAATCGATACCCCCATAGAACCATAAGTAGGGTGGACATACGAAGCGGATTATGTTTACCTTTTTGTGGTTATAGGTGTAAATTATCATAATAATACTCTTTTAGAGCTACATAATATTTACAATTTAGTCAATTTTTTTGTTATTTCTAAATTCAACTTATTTTAAAAAATGTGAAAGATATCGATTTTAAAAAAATGTTACGTATACAATATCCATACAATTTTGTATGTTATCCATACAAAATGTTATCGATAGCAACAAAGCAATATCCCTTATCCTTCTCTGGTCGGCAGCGCGACTAGACTTTAGTCTAGTTACTCTAGTTTAGAAGAGTTTCTAAACTTTGTAAGAAAATCTACTTAGAAAAATATAATGGGAAGAACACCTTCTAACACGATTTTTGTATAAACAAAAAGAATTGTCTAAGATATCATTTTTATACAAATTAAATTAATTCAATAAAGCATTTATTATTAAATTGCTATATAATCCTAAAATTCAAGGCTGAATACGAGGTACAATACAATCGACTGTTTTCCCATTGAAATGTAAATTCTACCAAGTTACCATTAATTACATTGCAATAAATAATTGGAAAAGGTATTTGCAATAAAATGTAAATTATACGAAATGACTTATGTAATATATTTAATTTAATAATTATTAAATTGAGCAATATCTTATCAGAGCTGTGTGGGGATTCTGTAATTATAACAAACTCCTGGTCACCCTAAATGCTTTAAGTAAAATGGATCTAAACAGCGGAGCGATATGGTGTCCTTGCATCCGATCTGATGCACATCGACACATGGCGAGTTGAATGACCCTTATCCCCGAAAATACTTTGTTTTGGGGACCGCACCAATCCCATTCTATTTATCTATAACACATTAAGAAAATTTTGTATATGAAAAACCACCTTAAGAGACAATATTGACAGAGTATTATTTATTCGTAGGTTAACCTGGAAAAATGTTAAGTTACCGAGAGATTGTCTAAAAATATAAAAAAATCGGAGCCACTGTGGTCAACAGTGGCGGTGCCACCGTTATCACAGCGATAAAGATGCAGACTAAATCGCAGGCACCAGCTAGTTTTTTAATAGTTTGCCCAAAGACATTGCAAATAAGTAAGTTAAAAAATAAATTAAATTCATTAATTTAATTAAATATTGAATATATAAATTACTAAAAATTTAATTGCTTTATATTTACTAAGCTTAAGTAATACTTAAGTAATTTGATCCCGTAGACAAACTTCTTTCCAGTTTTATGGGACAATGTAATGTATAATAAATAAATAAATAAATAAATTCAATATTAGAAGAAGAAATAAATATTTATTTGCATGAAAATGACATGACATACCTACATACAGAAAGGTGACAAAAAATCTCAGTTAACAAAAATGTAATAACAAGGTACGAGTATAAGCTTTGGCTCAGCATAAGCCGAGGCAAAAGAACAGAGCCAACACCTAGTAGGTGTTGACTGAGCTGATATTATGCCAGTCATCAAAGATTTAAATCTTTGCCAGTCCTAATAGTGGACAAATTCGCGCTGGCGGGATACGCGTTGTTTTTGCGCGTTATACTTATCGATCACAATTTACCTTAACCTTACCTCATTTTAAGAATTTACCTTGTCAGTGGTCAACTTTAGACCTTAAAAGCGTCGGTAACGACCTATTATCAAGTGGCATGTCAATAATATTTTTGTTATTAAATAAAGATTAAGCGTAAAAACCTATTAGAAGAAAACTAATTCAAAAACCAAATAGTTCTTAACTACAACTAGTTATAGTTATATTTTTAAATTTTATTCTAAAGTGCAACGTACAGACTTACAGACGGTCTTTTAGCTGTCGCATTTTGACCCTCTGGTTCGTGCGGTTCGTAAATTGTGCTAAGTGATAATACGAGTGATAATCATAACAAAAATTTTAAATGTAAGTAGTTCTCATAATTCATTTAAAAACCACAATCTCAACAATACGGCACCGCTTGTTATACGGAATGTAGACTACTATAGCAACACCGGTTGATAATTTTAAACGATTAACCTTACGGCTACAAATCTTTACTACTTTATCCCATTGTAATAAAGTACACTTTTGAATAAAATATTTCTTAAATTGAATTTCACAACCGCATATGTATTTTTGCTCACACCGGCGCATTACCCATCTTAACTTGACACGTTATATTGCTGGTTTATTTGGAACCTATAGGTCAGTGGTTATTGGCGATCCACAACTTCGTGGTGGCCAATGATAGAATGACTCACATCACTATCGGCGTGCATTCTTCACTCAACTGTATCCGTTTTGATGCCTTTTTTTGTTTGTTTTTGGTGCAAGTTTGAACTTCTGTATTCTTGTACTAAAGGTCAATATAACTTGGCAAGTAATTTTGAGGACAGCTCCTTTAGAGACAACTTAGTTTGACAGTAAAACCAGTTAGGTAATATTTGTAACGCTTTATGGAAGCTAATATTTAAGTTTCTAAATGTATTCTAATCATATAAAAAATACTAACAGGCGTTGCTCTCAGAGTTTATTTTGTGACAGACAGCCCGGCCTTGATGTTTTGGCTACTGTCACCTAAAAAATTCGAGATACAGAAAAGGACAGTATACTATTTTCTAGATAGATGAAAGGTAACCCCTTTTACCAAGAAATTAGTACTGTTCCCGAAGTAATAAATTCTACGCTTGACAAAAATCTGTTGAGTGCTTAAGGTTCTTAGTTAGCGCTCTGACTCAGGGCAGGGGCAACTTTACAAATGAACTTTTCAAAGATTACTCTGGTTTGGGTTTCATCCCCTATCCGCTGTATGGTTATCCCATAAAACAAGCCTAATTAGTGCTTACAAATGTCAAAGAGGAATAAATTCTTTATGGCAAAGGACCACAAGCCATTACAAATGTGTTTGTATTTTATTTTTAAAAAAATGACAGTTCCTTATCATTGATCCTGTAGGTACGACTAGGCGCTCAATTGACAGTTCATCGCTCCGAGATAAGTGCTGAGATATGTGGTAACTATGGTAAGTGCATAGTCTCAAAATTACATTAAGCCTTTAAGCAAAAAAAGCGTAATCATTCGATGGAAACACAAAAAAAAATCAGTTTAGAAATTATTTATTAAAGCCACAATAGCCACTAGAGAGTGAAAAAGTGAAACAAAACAAATTCCAAGAAGTTTAAAACAATAAGTTTGTTATTGAACACACGTCAAACTGGTTAATTGCTATTGTTTCATTTAAAAACACTCTATTACTTATCTCAATTCAACTTATTAACTTAAACATGAATCGCCAAGTCGAAACGACCGTATGGCATTATAGAGATTAAGTCTAAATTTGACTGTAAAGTTACACCCTTACCAGAAGCCCTATTGTTGCTTCGGGAAGATGTAATCTCTTATTTTATTATTACCTGAGAATGTGAGCGTCACACAGAATGTTAGTCTACAAGCAAAAAGCGAACTTGACACGTCAGCACAGAATACAATTTTATTCGAATTACAGCCTACTTACGCTGGCTTTTTCATCCAATACTTCCCTTGAAGAATGTTTGTTATGGTCCATAGAATATGACGAATAAGTAAGTTAGTGCGTCGCCTTTGCAATGTCGCAAAATATGGGAATTTGAATTTAATTTTGGGAAATAGAAATGATTTTTTGAATTCATATTTTTAAAAAGTGCCCTCGTAGACAGACACAAAAATTGATTTCAGAACTCTAATCTTACTAATTAATTACTACTTTACTAAAAATTAACTAAATACAATTTATTAATTTTCTTCATCTAGCATTTAACTGGACCAAAATCTATATTGCTAAAACATTCAGAACAAGCAAAAGCCAAATGTGGCAGACTTTTGTAGGTATTTCGTTAGGTACTAAATAATATAAAAAAAACATTGATAAACATTCGTTAAGTATAAACAAGATAAGTTGTTAAGAACATTGTGATATTCTTAAGATACTTGTTGCCATATCTAACTTCTAGCGCCATCTACATGAATATTTACGTAACTTCTTTTGTTCATCTTTTTATGTTTTAGAGGATAAAATAAAATGACAGATAGTAAATGTTCAATTATTTAAAATGCATTCGCATTGGTTTTTAGTTTATAATTTTACGTATATATATTTGTTTCTCTTAAAATTTAATTTACATTGTACATAACCAGTTTAATATCCCACAATGAATCATTTGTCTATATCGTTAAAAAATCATTTAGCCTATTGTGAGTTAAGAAATCATTTAATTTTATTGGAAAAAAGTAATAAATCTGACAAGTACAACTTACATACGAAGATCACCCTGAAATAACACCACCAAGGGCTGCCAAAGCCTTTTTACTCGTATCCATTTATTTTATCAAGCTAAGCAGTGGACTTACAATCTCCCATGGTATTGCTTGTGTTATTAGGCACCCAAACCGACAGACAGTCTGCCGAGCTTTATAAATTTAAAAAAAAACAATTAGCAATAAATAAAAGTTTTAAAAGTGTTAATACAATAAAGTAATCAAATTAAGTCATTGTTTATGATTGGAGTAGTAAACTAGAATAACAAACTAAGGACCCGCCTCCGGCTTCGCACGGAGTTACAATGTTCAAAAATCCTTTCTTAGCGCATGCTTACGTTATAATTTTGAACATTAAATTTAATTTAATGTTCAAAATTTCAGCTTTCTAGATTAGATTTAGTAGTTTTGGCTGTACTTTGCTTATCAGTCGAACAATTTTATAAGTATAAATTATGATTATTAGCATAATAAACTATATTTAGTACAAGATTGTCATAGCAAAAATCATATTTATATCATAAATATGACCATATCTAATAATCAATACATACAATAAAATAGTAAACGAGAAAACTATTTTAGTTACCGAGGTAAAAAAAAATAGTTTTTAGAATTATTCTCTGTTTGTCAGTGCGTTTATACACGCTAATCTCAGAAACGACTTACCCGATTTGAATGCGGTTTTCACTAATGTATTGTAGCAAGCTTCTCGTAATAAAATTTTTGTTTCTTTCCAATCCGTTCACAAACAAAAAAGTTATGCGCTATTCCGAATACCACGCGTACGAAGTCGCCGGCACAGCTAGTGTTCGAGTTATTGTTCAACCCTAATTAACTTTCCACCCGTCGCCGTTTTAATAGATTTCCTGTCAATGTTATCTTGCTTAATAAAAAACTCATTACAAATTAATCGAACCTACGACGGTAACAGACCAAACAAAGCACGTTTGCATAATGAAAAAAAAAAAGCTTTCTGCTAACAAAATAAAATTAGTAATTTGCAGTCAAACACCTTTTACGTTCATGACATAGTACAGGCAAAGATTAATCAAGTAAATTGAGAATCTAAAACCAGCGGGCGCTTCTTTCCGGAAAACCTTACCAGTCGACGGACCAGTCGCGTGATTCGTTTACAAAACAGTTGATTAACCATACGAACTACCATTACTAACGTGAAACGACATCGTTCGAGGCACGCAGTGAACTCGCCTTAGCTTCTGTGACACAGATAAACACCGGTATATGTGTCTTTTGAAAAGTGTACGCAATTATAACTCGAATAATACTTAAGCTAGATATTTTATCTATTCTAATTCATTATTATTTATTTTATGTTTTCCAACTCAAAACAAACATTTGTATGCATGAAAATGTCTGTTTCTCTTGGGATGTGTGTTTTCTATGTATTTTATGTCGTAATATCTTTTTTTTATATATAAAAATTAATGTAAATTGGTATATTTTGTCCTCTATGGACTCCAAAATCGATTTTAATTATAACGTGGAAAATTTTTTGTATATATACAAATCATGGATGTCAAATCTTAATCTGGAAAGCTGTTGCACGAAAGAAGATACGAGTACGAGTGCTCATTCCATACCAAACCACTCTGCTGTATTTGCCTTGTATTTTTCCTTGCATCACCCATAATACCCATACTAATATTACAAATGTGAAAGTAACTCTGTCTGTCAGTCTGTTTCCTTTTCACTCCTAAACTACTCAACCTATCATCATGAAATGTTGCATAACATTATCAGGGATATAGAAATGGACACAGGCAACCTTTCATACAGAAATAAAAGCACTATTCCCGAGGGATTATCTAAAAACAAAAATGCAACTACTGGCAAAATTATAATAACAATAAATAATTGTTCATGTTATATTTTTTATTTTTTAACGCGGACGATATCGCAGCCACCAGCTATTCTTAATAAAATATGAAAATTCTTAAAAATTGTATGGGTGTCGCGCATCGTATTTCATGTAACCGCATACATAGGCATTCTATACACACCCTTAGCTTGTAGCGTATAGTTGGCGGTGTTACCGGGACCCTCGTCTAACCTCGCTGGATTAATTTTTGATCAAGAATCAGGGGATTAAGGCGTAAACTTTCTGAATTACGACACCAATTCTTTTTTAGAGCATCATTGTTTCTCAGCTTTATATAAACGATAAAGGTTTTTTACGCAATAGATAATTATTTTAGTGTTTATTTATGTATTATATAGTATTTATATATAGTATTTGAGCCCTCTAATGTACTTTATTTTTAAGTACAGGTACAGTTTTAGGTACTTACCTATACTTTTTAAAACTGAAGCACATTAGAGGGTTCAAAATATTTCGCTTGTATTTAGCGTTTTTAAAATAGGGGGAAATTAAACACGAAAAATTATAAAAACTAGCAGTGGCCAAATATGGTCTTTTATTAATGCATTTTTTAAGCTAAAGGTGCAAAGTTGTTTATTGTTTTCATGGAATTTGTTTTTCAACCAAATTTAAAGAATACTTATCAAAAAAAGCACACGGAATACAGCTTTCAGTATACAGTATGTAATATACGAATACAACAAAGTCTAGACTTTTTAAAAAAAATAATAGGACGAAAAATTAAAAATCATAACTTCTAAATAAACTTTTGCGGTGAAATTACTTTGAAATTTAATAAAGGCCTTCAGACCTTTGGCAGATTACCTACTCACCAACGTGTACCTACATACATACAAATAAATAGGTAAAGGTAATAACATTATTCATTGCTAGCCTTACGTGATCCGAACACAAAACAGTGCGCTCTGTGATGAAACATCGAACGCTTTGGGATTTTTTTATCGATACCTAGATAGAATCTCATCTCGATATTACCGAAAGCGAGTAGAAATTTCGGCATTCGAGGTCGGTAATATAGTGAAATGGTATTGATGTAGTAAAGAAAACTATGAAAATTCTTAAGAACATATACTAATATTATAAAGAGGCAAAGTTTGTATTAGGGCTTATCAAGTGGCACTGGGTGGGACAGTACGGAGAGACGACGGCCGCTGGGGCCGGAAAGTTCTCGAGTGAAGGCCACGGACCGACGTCCATCCTCAAGGTGGACAGACAACCTGACAAAGGCCGCAATTCTTCTGCTTCTGACTGGTCCATTTGGAAAATTCAACTATGGTGTAGGCTAATGTCCAGCAGTGGACGTATTACGGCTGATAGATATGATTCGAAACTGCTCATCCGATTTTAAACAAATCTTTAGTTAGAACAAACAATAGTTAGAATAGAATTTCATGTTGGACGTAGGCTAAATATATTCCACGTGGACGAAGGGCAACAGCTAATAGGTAATTATATACGTTAGTAATACAGTACAGTGCGATAATTAATTAATTGGAGTTCCGCGGGAGAACCGAAGTTTACTTGCACTGAACTTAGAAGTAGGGTCTCAAGTGTTTTCGTTACTTTTAAAATGTTAGAAACTATACCATAAGTGTTTGATCTTACCTAAATGGAAGAGCAATAAATATTTTTTAATACATTCTAAAAAATTATATATTTTTTTATTGTTTTAACATTATAGAATTATTATAAAAACAATGCATGTTAATTCATAATAACAGTATTTTTGTTCTATTTACTTACAATTTTCAAATCCATTTAGAGTTTCATTTTGCACGGTGATCACTTGCGACGTTTACAGGGAACAACACTCCGGCCGCCCCCTGGACAAACACCCTAACACCCACTCCCCTATTTATACCCTGCAACCAAACCGGAGTATTTCTAAACCACCGCATTATCAATAACTTTTTTTTATATTTGACTATGAAGAATGATTTTATCAAAAGGTTTACTATTATTTTTTTTACCTCAACGTCAATCATATTTTAATTAATTACGTCTTATTTAGTTCATGTAATTCTGATCAACGATCTTAACTGACTAAAATACGAAATAATCCATACATACTTCCATTATACTATATATACTATATTTGTTACCGGCAATCTGTATAATTCAGGTATTCTATATAATACCAAGGCAATGTACGAGTATAGAATACCTGGGGCGTCCAGGCAATGTATGAAATAATATGAATATTATTGTCCATTACCTAGGTAATGAATACAATTCCTAGGGATTTTATAGAGTACCTGCTGTTCCACCGGCAATGTGTAAAATAAATAGATCTTGGTCTATATTTATCAATGTTAACCGGCCTACCTATAAAATGATGGGCAAATGAAACATTTTACTTAAAATCAACTTTAAAACTTTAACTTTAACTTAAAATCAATTATTAAAATTAACAATTAGGGTGCTCCTTAAAAATAATCTTTATGAAAAGTGTACAAAAAAGTACCTTTCTGTTACTACAGTAAAATCACAATAAAATTAAAGTGAAACTAAAAATTATTCTGGCTATAAGTAATTCTGGCTGTCTGCTATCTTTTCACGCCTTAACTACTCAACCGATCGTCATGAAATTTTGCATACACATTGTCAGGGATACAAGAAAGAACATAGGGTACCTTTCATCTAGAAAAAAAGTACTGTTCCCGAGAGATCGTCTAAAAATATAAAGAATTGGTCACAGCGATAACGAAATCAGGCATAATGCCTCATAATTAACTACTCATATATTTTCTTTTTCAACGCGGACGAAGTCGTGGGCACCAGAAAATCGCGGGCAAATTTAAATAATTTAAATAAATGCGAACAGATATTATCCAATTCGTGGCACACAATATCAACACAATATAAGAAAAACGTTCTAAATTCATACTAAATTTGATAAGAAAAGTCCACTTAGAATATGAAGTAAGTAGGTAGAAATAATTACGGTCGGTGGTGACGAGCAATGCAACCGATCGCTCAATTAATCAACAAACCAGTTGGAGTTGAACGTTATTCAGAACGGACCTTAGTAAATTAGAAACCAATAGCTCAACAAAATTGAAAATATGGAACTACTTATGCAGATATTCAGACTTACTTTTTCAGAACTTACCTGGGTTAAAATAGGTAAAAAGAGGTCGGCAAAAAATTTTTTGGGCAGTATGTAAAATATAATAACTTTTTTTTAAATAGAATTTACTGTACAAATCTGCCCGATCTACATTTTTTTAAATATAGTCTATTATGCACTGTATTTCTATCTAATTTTTAATATTACTATAAGAAGTCAAATTAGGCGACGAAAATAACGCTTTTCTGATTTTTCATGCTGGCCTTAATTTTACATGTGATTTAAAAAAAAAGGAATTTCAAATAAAAGTGCCACTGATACGTTTCCACAGGTTTATTTTCTGTTGAATCGTTCATATTAAATAAACTTCGTAGAAATATTAATAGCAGTCTTTGATTAGGGCTAAGTGTAGTGATCGATTTTAACTACCGTGGAACGGGGTTACTTTGAACCGCGGGGTTTCTTTGATAATAAGTTTATTTTGTTTTTAAATGAAATTTTTTCGATATCTGAACGCAGCTCCAAGTTTTTTTTTCTACGGTTAGCATCATTGACCTTCATTCTCTCTCTTTGCTCGAACGCAGCGTCGTATCATTATTTTCACTGATTTTGTAAGCCTGAATAACTTTCAATGTACTAATGTGGTTGTTACAAACCCATTATTTTGATGAAATCCACTGTGTCAAGTATTTTTTTTTGTATACACCATAATAATTTTTTTTACTGTACCATAATAATAATCTAATGGGTTACTATAGATTTTCGTTAAAAAAATCGGTTATCAAACCCGATCGCAGTTTAACTTTGATCACGCTTTTTGTTTAATTTTTTGAGCTTATTTTTGAATATATTAAAAACATATTTAGACGATAGAAAGACAAAGAGAAGTTGATGTTATGGTTTTTTTAATTTCTCTTTTTCGCCAGTATTTAAAGAAGTAAGTATAGCTATTTTAATTTCAAAATTGATCAAAGTAACCCCGTTCCACCGGTACTTATTTTGCTTTGCTAATACATACATGCTAATTACATGTTAATTGTTAAAAAATTACCGGTCCCTTTTGTTTTAAAAGCTTGCTTGATACTCAATCAATTGACAACTTTTATGTCCAGGACTTTATTTGCGTGGACTTCAGTGCTGGACAGCGCCATCTACCAGAACATAAGCAAGTCCACCTCGGGGCCTCAGGCTTAGCCTCTTATGACATTGAAATGACGTCTGATGACGAATTGAGATAATGTCACGCCACCTAGGGGTGTGGTGAAAATGTGAAAGATTTGACAATGTCACTTGCGGTTATTCGACCGCGAATATTTGAAAAACATATGCTGGGCAGATTTAAATGGACAAGGACGTGCCCCTGTCTTTGGTACTAGGACACTGAGCACCGAGTGCTCGGTGGTACTAGCTTACTAGGCAACCCGTCCCCGGCTTCGCACGGATGCAATTTTTTTCTGCAAATTTTATAGACAAATCTTTCTCGTTTATCGGTCTCTCCATTAGTGAAAGCAGTATCAAAATCTTGAGGGTGATTTACAATTCACGTGTAAAAATAAGACATATATGTAATTGTACGTGCTGGCTCTGGCATCCATACTCACTCACCGGAGCACAACAGCACACATGCTGTTATTCCACTAGTCTTCTGTAAGGAGGTGGTCTGCCAAATGACTGCGAAACGCAATGTTATGCCCTACTTATTATAGAATTAAGTGGTCTACTATCAGTAGTCCGAGGATCGGACTAATGAGACTTTTTCGTCTCAGTACATCGCTAACTAGTCAAATGTCAAAATAAAACATGCATGTCAATAATAATATTTAATATTCCGCTTAGCAAATTTTTATTTACATGATCGTTTACTTAAAATAAATGATTATAATCAAACAACAATTCAAAAAACCATAAATACTTTAACACGTGTACTTAATATTGAATCCATGGCTGGTTAAAGCATTTAATAAAAGCTTCATTTCATTTCTAAATAAGGTAAATGTTATAAAACAAAATGGTGGAATGCTTACAAACATACACGGATCTCTAAGCATCGACGGTTAGTTAGTTTAATTTATATATTCTTCACTGTATCCTTATAATATATTAAATATATTATTTCACTACAGCCATAAAGCCAGATTTACACAACGAGCGAGGCGGTTAATAGCGTTTTGATTCACTGACCAAATCGCAAAAATAGTTGTACTGTGTGTGGCAGCTTTTCAGGTACGTATTTAAGCCCCCACAGACCAACTACCTACCAACAAGTTGGTTTTTTAGTTGGTCCGCGGGTCATAAACGGCTTACAGCTATAAACAAGCAAATTGTTATCTTTGACCCCAGACTGTGCATTTCGATATATCAATGCCATCGCTATTTTTTTTTTTTTTTTTTTTTTTTTTCAATTTGCCAACAGTAGGTAGTCATTTTTAAGCGGAGTGACGTCTTCAAAAAATCAATAAATTTTCATAATAATCCGATTGGTGTTTAATGACGTCACATTTTCATTTAATCTTTTTGTGATAAAAAGACTAGACAGGCAACTAACGTAAACACAAGCAAATCCGAAAACACGAGCGAGACCTGAAGCTTCACAACGAATTTATTAATATTGAATCTTTTAGTTATGAAGATAACGAATCTACACCGCCTCGCCCGCTGTGTGCACAGTCTTTACGATGAAAATGAACCTTACACGTACGGAATAAGAGCGCGTAGTGAAATTTTCAACAGCAACAACGATACATTTTATTTACAACGCTTGAATATTGAACACCTTAAACGCGTGCAGTCAAATTGGAAAAAAAATACCTAAAGACACATTCACATGGTCAAAAGCAAAAATACACCATTTCAATATAGATATTAATCTAGTGACGTGTCAAACGCCAACTTTCAATGTGTCACTTTAGGTCATCGTCGTAGAACATAGACAGAATGGACTGAGCAATACCTGCATCAAATTAACCACTGTTTAGAAAGTAACACAGATTGACCACTGTCTAGAAAGTGACGCAGATTGACCACTGTCTAGAAAGTGACGCAGATTGACCAATGTCTAGAAAGAGACACAAATTGACTACTCTCTTGAGAGAGACAAAGCGATCGTGCGGTCAATACATCTGTCTCTTTCTATTCTTTTCTGTGGGTCTGTAGTAACTTCGAGGACCAATCAAAATTCTAGAAAAATTCAACTACTGGCCGCACCATTGCTTTGTCTCTCTCACTCTTTTCTGTCCGTATTTACTTTACAGGTGGATAGCGAACGCTGGGTCCATTCTCTCTGCGTCTATGGTCATGGTTAAATGTTTTAATGTCATTCAAGAAATAGTCTATGGTTTTGCGGCGTGTTTGTCGATCGTTTGTTCAATTGTTGGCTCAAATATTGTGCGCCCATTTGACTGCACATCTACACATTACATTATACATATACATCTTTGTGTATCATCTAAGCGAAGAAGGGTCGAATGAATGTTCTAGAAGAGAAGATCTTCATCGCCCTCGTCCAACAGGTTGACGATGTTGCCTGCGTCTTTTCCGGCGGCGAGGAAATGAGCTTTTTTCTGAAATTACATTTTAATAAAATATTCAATTTTTTTAATAATGAAATTTATTTGTGATTTCTCTTGAAATGTCCCACATTACAGTGGGATGGAAAGACCCTAGTAGGAAGGTTCAATCCATATAAAATACAGTACTGCTACTGTTAACTAAACTCAAACTATACAAATGCGTACTAAATATTTAACTATATTTTTTTATGTTAAGTTCGACAAACAGGCTGACAGTCCTCATGATTGCAGGTGGCTACCGTCGCCTATAACACAAGCAACGCCACAGCTTCTGCATTTGCGTTGACCATATTAGGTATAAGGATATGGGATTAGTTATGGCAATAAGCTCTGGCTCAGGCGTGCCTTACTCACTCATGGAAACACAACAGCACTCATGCTGTTATTTCACGGTGGTCTTCTGAAGGGGGTGGTGGTTACTGCCGCTAGACGAAAATGACTACGTGCAGTGTGCCTTGTCAAGTTCTATAAGTATTCTATAAGTTTTTTTTATTGTAAAAACTAAATGCTATCAGAACATAAGAATTTGTCATAATTTGAATTTGAATTTGTCATAAGAACACGATTTACGGGATTGTACGCTGACATAATATTTATTAAGAAGTTATCACAAGAAGACACTTACAGCTTCAGCTTTATCCTTGATGATCTTCTTCTTGTCTTGGATCTTCTTCAGCCGGTAGAACTCCTCACGCTCCAGCTCGTCCAGTTCAGAAATGATGTACGCCAGAGTGCGCTCCAATCGTGGAATTATCACTGAAATTAACAATGTGTTCTTTTTAACGTTCATAATCAAGGTAAGAAAGCATAAGAAGTCGGGGGACAGAGTTCGTTACATCGCGCTCTTTCGCACGAACCAGGAGGCAACTCATGTGTAATATTTGTTGCAAAATGTATCAAATCGCCGTCGCACCACTGCTTGCCATATGGCACCATCTTCATTAGTTGTAGAATATTTCAATATGAACAAATAAATTTCGCTTGTCGCTTCTACAGTGTGGATTCTATATACGTTTATTAAGTTGGTTTTCAAGAAGTCGCCTAATCAGTGTGGCCCCGGCCAAGAGAAACGAGAATTTGTTCTTAGGAACAAATTAAGATAGATTCGATTTTTGCAAATAGTCACTGCAAATAACAATCACATTCGATCAAATTAATGACCACAAATTAAACCTTTCATTGCTTTCCATAATCCAATGGATATTTGGTATAACTTACCGTGTTCAATAGCATTGACACGCCTGTTGGTAATCTTGATGACCTCATCGAGTGTCACGAATGACGTTTGCAGTGACGCCAGTTCAACCAACAGTTTGACAGCACTCTGGAAATTCTTTTTGAGCTTGGCCAACTGTTGACCACCCCTGGCTAGACCCGCCAGTTCATAAGTATCTGAGCCGTCTTGGTAAGACTCGAAAATTGGTAGAGTGACACCTGTGTAGATAAAATTATTAAAAATATACATATAAATATTTTTTATAAAAAGTTTTATAATAGAAGAAGCCCATATTTCACTTTATGATATAGATAATTAATTAAAGTTTATAATTTGATTTATATAATAATAGAACTGTATTTCTCTATGTATACTTGTAACATAAATCAAATAGAATTGTATGTAAAATAATACCAGCAACATTGTCCTTTTTGGAGCGAATTTTGATTTGAGCTTTAGTGACATTCTGCAATACAACTTGGTTGAAATCTCCTGAAGTAAACTTGGCCTCAGCTAGAGAAAAGGCTGCCTCTTTCATCACTTCACCCATAAGAGTTTTAGTCTGAAAACAAGAATTTCTTGTTCATAGTCAATTTAAATTTAAATTTAGTTGTATATATTATAAATATTTCAAGACAAGCTGATTACAAACTGGCAAAGGATGAGTAGACAATGGTGCTTTATAATAAATTTTGAATCAGACAGGCATAATTTTTATTTATTTATTTCTTAAACAGTTTAACAGTTTGTCTATAACTGCATTTGAGCTCCTTAGCCAAATGTCCTAATCTTAATTATTTTTAAATTAGTTCAAATTGTTTGATGTTATCACACCTATTGGCAGTTTGTTTTGTGACAACTACTCTGTTAGAGAAAAAGTGCGAAATATGAGGCATTTTAACAATTTTCACGTAAATCAATAATCATAAAATAATGAGTTTATCTAAGAACTTACTTATTTATTTAGCTAATTAATATTTAAGCATTTTAATTGGCATGTAAATGTTCCTTTATTATAATGCAAATGTCCAGATTTACTAGTTTCAATCGATTACTTACAAGAAGCCTAGAAGTTGGGTAACTAGACTTACCTCAATAATTTTGCTGAGGATCATTCGAAACCGTACTTGTAAAGCATCAGCTTTCTTTTTAAGCAAACCATGGCCTTTCTGTGCACCAGCCAAACGGGCTTTCATTAACATCTGAGCGCTGAAACGAGAAATTTTAAAGCATATTGTAAATTATCTCAAGAAAATTATATTAGTACGTAAACATTTTCCGAAATCCAAAACCCTGATATTTGCCATTTACTTACCCCCGAGAAGGGAAAATAGCTAATTTATCCTTTCCAGACATTTTATTTCAATTATATATTAGCGAAATATCCCAATTGAGGAGTTTTGGCCAAAAATCACCTGATGACAGCAGACAAATTGATGATAAAAATATTGTCTATGAAAGGTCTTGTGATCTATAACCAAAGATTAAAATAATTCATCACTTGCGAGAGTTGCGAGTAGTAATTGTTTAGCATATGATTTTCTTTCTGTGGGTTTAGTATAAGTTACACTGAACTTGTAACAATAAACACTATATATGATATCAATTAGGTACTTTAGGCAATCCGCAATAGCAATCTGAAGTTGTAATTAAGATTTAAATGTTATGTCGAGTGCTTCTTGTGAGACGTGAATATATATATAGTGTTCTGTGGACAAATCGTTGTAATTAGGGATGTCGGACGTGAAAAAAAAATATCGATATATCGATATTTATTAAAATATCAATATCGACGAAAAAATATCGATATCAGTCAAATTTTCAAAAAATTTGTGGTTTTAAAATAAAAATGTATTTAGTTCAGCCTAACTCAATAAGTCAATAATATCAATAGTCAATTTTAAACAAAATATAGATTATTTTAATACTGTGCTATATAGATTGGTGACAGGTGACAGTACACAAACTAAAAGTACATAGATGACTTGGTGAATTGATATAATTGGGTGGTTTCGTAGTTCAATAAAAAATAATATATCGTTTTTTATACAATTTTCGATATTGGATATTTTGTATCAATATATCGGATCAAAATATATCGGCCAAAAATATTGATATATCTAATAAAAAATATCGATATATCGATACTTTTCCAACAAGCCTAATTGTAGTAAGTTGACATTGACATAAGACGCAAGTTTGTTTTGTGTTTTTATTTATTTACTTTATTAAATATTTCAAATTTTCAAATGAAATGATCACATTACAATTAAATTAACGAAATTATATTTAATTCTATTAAGAAAACCGTCATTAACTTAAGCTAATTTAATCTTAAGCAGAAGTAGTCAGTAATTACATAAATAATGTTAGATAGAAACCTAATTATGTACTTATCTTCAGAAAGTGAAATGAAACTTCTTTGAGGACTCATGTAAAATAGAAAATTGGTCTCTGTTTACAAGGAACATCTACCTGCCATGGTTAGGGTCTCATTATGTCGAATATGTCTTGAAGATGGAGCAAAATATCCAATATTTGACAATAATAAAGACAGAGAGGACAGCATTTATTATAAACTTACATTGTGTATGAATGAAGAGGTTAGTATAATTGCTTTTATTTTCTTAGTAAAGAACCACTTTTTTTATATTAAGGTCGACAAACAGACAGGCTGACAGTCCACTTGATGGTAATGAAGTCACCTATATAACACAAGCTGCCAAACATAGGATTAAGGATAAGGGATAGGGAAATTGGCATCCCCTACTCACCTAAATACTACAGCACACATGCTGTTATTTAAGGGTGGTCTTTCTGCGCAGTCAAAATGAGTGCAAAGCACAGTGGTCTGCAATGCACTCGCAACACCAGTAGTGATGCTTTTTTTATTGGCGACAGTAGCCACCTACTATCAAGTGGACTGTCTGTCTGACAACGTTAATATATAAAATATATTAAATACAGAATTTAATTAGTTGTATATAGGTTGTATTAACATAAAAAAATTTAAACATTTTTTAATAAGAATGAATATATTATTTTTTTCAGCTTGAAGATGTTGAAGGATACCCTCATAGCATATGTGAGAATTGCAGAGAAACTTTAGACATTGTATGTAATTTTATTACCAAATACAAACACTCATGTACCGTCTTACAGGGTGAACTATCTATTAAACAAGAATCCGAGGATAAATATAGCGACTACAATGCTAATTCTGATGTTGAAAGTACGAAAACAAACACTATTTATTTTGAAGATAATGTCGACTTGTCAAAACATATCGCCAAAATAATTAAACCTTTGAAAATTGAACTTAAAGAAAGGATTAAGGTAGAGTGTGATATTAAGAAAGATAAAAACAGACATAAGAAAGTAACCAGAAAATGCAATAAAGAAAATAAGAGAAAAAACATATCAATTAAAACCATTGCATCATCTCTTTTGGAAGGTGATTTTACATGGAGAGGAGAACAGTGGTGGTAATTATTTTTTATTGGGATACAAACAGCTCTTATTTATGTTTTTTCTTGTTAAGGTCCACAGACAGGCTGACGGTCCACTTGATGGCTACTGTGTCGCACAAGCAACTCCACAGGTCCTGCAGTGCGTTGCCAACCGTAGTAGGTTAAGGGATCAGGAAGGGATAGGCATTTAGTAATTATCATTACTTTTATTAATTGATTTAGTTCTTGACCAAGTCAAATATTAAACACAATATTCCAATTACAAAGCTAACTTTTTTCTTCATATCACTGTCACTGTCCATTATTAAATTGATTACAGCTTTAATGTAAGAACTTTATGTGAGCTTCATTATTATTTTTACATTTGTCATATTTAATGTAATATTGTTTTAATCCATGTATAGTTTTCCACCAGCCTTATTAAGAAAAAAATATTTTAAATAATATAGCATTTGTCATTTTCTACAGAAAATTCAATCCTAATTTGCGTGTTTCGTCCAATACAGATTTCATCCAAAATTTAGTTTAACATGTAGAATCTGCAGTATCAAGTTGATTCTTTGAGATCAATAGATGAATTTCCTTTTCATTCTTATATTGAAACTAGCTTTTGTCTGTGACTTCTTCCGCACCCCTTTTTCTTAGATGTTAAAACATTTATTTAAAAGCTTTGCAAGGGTGCAATTTTTTTGCAAATTATACATAAAATCATTCCTCATTTACCACTCTTTTCACTAGTGAAAACTGCATTAAAATCCGTTGTGTAACTTAAAAGACAGACAGACGATGGGAAGCGACTATTTTATGCTATGTAAAGATTTATTTTGCTCATATATTTTGTCAGGTGTTAAATTTATTTTTATTTTTAGATGTAGTTGACACACTCGATTAACAAGCAATGTAAAGCAATGTTTGTGACCCGAGATTAGTTTGAAAGAAGTTAGTATAAGATCACTGTTAAGTATTTATCTCACATTGGTAACTGAGAACTAAAACAATATGCAGATTAAAACATAAAGTGTGACTTTACTTTTCAGTCTAAAATTACCAGTAGAAAGGGAAAATAACGATACAATTAGAAAGGAACAAGTGCAAAAGGAAACAGTTCAGAAAAAACCCAAACAACCAAAAGAACCGCCTGAAAGACTTTGTGAAATATGTGGCGAGATATTGGAGACACCAATTAAACTGTTGCAACACAAAAAAGTGCATATTAAAACTACAGTCGAATGTGATCTGTGTAAGAAAACATATTCGTCTGAATATTATTTAGGAAGACATGTAATGAGGAAACATAATAAGGACAAAAAATTCGCATGTCCGAAATGCAGCATGGCGTTTGCGTATAGAGGAGAATTAAAGAGTCATATTAAAGTTGTACACGACAACATTAAGAGAAACAAAATATATGTGTGTAAATTCTGTGATAAAACTTACAAATGTGCAAAATCAGTGCAAGTACATGAGCGGTCAGCGCATACTGGTAAGTCAGTTAAGGCCACCTCAGACCAACAATTTAGTCCCTTCCAAACCCCTGGTTTGTTTTGTAGGCGAGGTTGTGAAATAGTGATTACCAAAAACTTAGGACTGGTGAAAGATGAAATTGGAAATGCATGGCAAATTAAAAAATATGCAGGTATATGTCAACACCAAAATAATTTTGATACATGACTAATAGTTTTTATTGCATCTGGGATGCTCAAATTATTACCATGGCACTGTCTTTCTTCTGTTTAAATATGTAAATTGCTAATTCTCCGCTGTGGTTACTGCCGCCAGACGAACTGCCCAATGACTGAGAAATGCAGTGCCCTAAATGGTTGGACTGAGTATAATATGTATGATAAAGTATAATGTGCAACTTTTTTGCATGACAACGTCAGGTTCACCGTTAGAACGGTGAACCCACCGGTGAAGTGTTTATTTCTATTAAAATGAAGATTTTAATATCCCGAACAGGTCATCGGCCAGCGGTCTGTACTGTTTGCGACGCCAGCTTCTTTCACACAGAATACTTAACGCAACACATGAGACTTCACACAGGAGAAGCTCCATTCAAATGTCTCGTATGCGGAAGAGGTTTTGCTCAACGGTGCAATATGAAGAGTCACCTACGAATACATAGAGTTTCAGAGTTGACTAGTGAAGTGTTAAGTAAAATAAAACCAAATCTATTAAAATTATTGAAATCGTAAATAGATTTTTATACCTATAAAAGTTTTCTATAAGTAATTCATGTGTTAAGAGAAACCTCTGCAAGAGACTTTTCTATAATATGTTTATATAACTCATAAAACAAGTATGTTTATATATAACTTATAAAACAAGTTTCAGATTCACACAGAAACGCGGCGAGCACGTTTTAAGGTAGCAATACAAAATATAACTTTTTACTCTACAAAAAGGTTTGACGAGCCCGTTGGATGAGTGTTAACGGTGCTTGCCTAACGTCTGGGAGGCCCCGGGTTCGATTCACGGCGGAGTCAAATCTGGAAATGAACTTTTCAAAGTTGGCTCTGATCTGGATTTGGAAAGTAGTGGCAGAGCACACTTTCGCAGTTATTTGGGTAGCCCATCTGGCGCCAGTAACCATCCCCTTACAGAATATCACCGAGAAATAATAGCACATTGTTGTTGTGTTCTGGTGAGTGAGTAAGGGAAGCCATTACCCCATCCCTTCCTTATCCTTAATCCTGCTATGGTGGGCAGCTCACATGCAACACCTATGGCGACCTATGGCGTCCATTCTTTTTAATTGCATAGTAAATTTATTCAAATGAAATGTAATTTGACTAAATCCAATGTTTGAAACAAGTTCTGATTTTATATTTCAAAATTAGGATAGCTGATCATGAAATATCCAAAAAGCAATGATTTTATGTTATAAACAATTTTAGTTTTAAATTTAAAATTTGACTAAAGTTATTGATTGGGCTAATATAATATCAGAGTTAAAAACTTAAAAGTTTATATTAATGTGGTGCAATTATTTTATCTAAAATATGTTGTTAACTTACCTGTTTATTATATATTATAAGTCGTCAATAAAAAAAAACGCGTTGATTATGTACTGTTGATTTTATTTAAATGTTTATAGTGATTTAAAATAAATAACATAACTTTCAACCTATTCCTATTTGTTTATTTTTTTTTATGTATAATATTCATCTCGAGAGCCTTCGGAGGCATTTTGGAGGTAAGAGAGGCGTTCAATGTATTCTCGGTATTGGAGTGATATACTAATGGTGAAAGTAATTAAATTATCTCATTAGTTAATTCAAACGGGGTAGAGGGCCGGTTAGTGCCACTACTGAAGAAAACGTCAAAATTGTTGAGAAACTTATACTCTAAGATGCCCGTGTAAGAGTGAAAACATTAGCAGAAAGGACTAAGCTATCCGTGGGTACCATTCACACTATCCTTCACGAGCATCTGAATCTGTCAAAAGTCAGTTCATGATGGGTGCCGCGAATGCTCACTGCGCCTCAGAAACAAGTGCGAGTTGAGCGCTGTAAGGAGTTTTTGGAGCTCTGTGGTGAATATCCGCGTAGTATTTTTGACCGCATAGTTACCGGTGATGAAACGTGGGTTCATCACTATGATCCTGAGAGTAAGCAAGATTCCATGCAGTGGCATAAAAAAGGAACAGACCCACCGAACAAGTTTAAAGTCACCCCATCCGCCGGAAAACTCATGGCCACAGTGTTTTGGGATTCTAAGGGAATATTACTGATCAAGTACACAAAAAAGGGTCAAAGTACGCAATCATCTTCTGGATTTGAAGAAATCACTCATCCACCCTACAGCCAGGGCCTGGCCCCCAGTAATTACTTTTTGTTCCCAAACCTAAAGAAAGATAAGCATTTTTCCGACGATGAAGGGTTGAAGGCGGCAATTGATGAACATTTTTCAGGCAAAGAAGAAAAATATTTTTTAGGGGGTATCGAAAAGTTACTTTCCCGATCAAATAAGTGTATTGAGGTTATGGGGGGTCTACATTGAAAAATAAATTTTATTTAGAATTTTCTGCTTATTATTTCATGCCTATACCGAGAATACATTGAACGCCCCTCGAATAAAATCAAAAGAATCTATACTCGTCATTATTCGTTCTAAAATTAATTTATGTTTTTTTATCGTTTGAATTTGTATATCGTAAAAAAATTGATACAACCTTTCCAATTATAATGAATCATAAAAAACAATGCTGAAACCAGTATAGAAAAACTAAATGTAGGTTTTGGTATTTTGCATAATTATTGGTCTAATGGACATTATTCAAAACCAGGTCATTGATTTTTTTAAACCTGAAGAATTTGGTAACAAATATCTTTCTTAATTTCAGATTTTGTAACTTGGGATAAAATGCGAAAATTCAATAGATCTTTTAATACATACTTACAAACTTAATTCATCTATGAAAATCCATTACCAAATTAGACTATATTTTTCCCCAGTAAAATCTATAATTTTCAACCCATTAACAAGTTTTAACCCTTAAAACGAAAATATAGTCTGATCTCCTTACATGATTGATCGTTGCAAAAAAAATCATATAAAACCTCGAGTTGATTGCTTGAGTTTTTAGTTTTATACATCTAAAGGCCTGGGAGTGTATTATATCCCAATCTCTTTACTTAAGCAAGTAAAGATTTACCAAAACCATGCTTATAAAGTACATGAGTAATAAATATTTTTTTATTATAGTTTTAATTAAAATTTTGGTTTGAAATATGAGCTCAAAATACACCCCCGGGCTTCGTAAATAAATTGTGATACCTATAATACAACACAGAAGTATCACACCGCTTCACAATATATTTTGAAATCTGTTATTCCCATTTTTAATCCGCTCTAGTAACCTGGAAAAATATAAAGTTTTATGAGTGATTAATTTTTGATTAAAGTAGTTTTCGTTGATTTCAATATATTTGTGCCAAAAAATTTCTTTTACATGTTACATTGAAGTTACACTAAATTTTGCAAGATATTAAACTAGTTTACTTTTAGATTTTTTTAAATATCATAAAGGCTAGCAGACAGGCTGATAGTCCACTTGATGACAGGTGGTTCCCGTCACCTAAGGACACAAGCAACACTAAGGGAGATGCAAGAATTACAGAGAAAAATAGATCTTTTTAGAATTCTTCCATTGAAATAAATAAATCGCCAAGACCAAACATTAATTGTATAGCCTCTTTGAAGCCAGAGCCGATTTTGAAATGACCCGTGATCCCTGAGTCAGAACCCTAAGATAAGCACCTTAACAACTCAACTCGACCAATAAGCTATAATTATAAAATAACCCCTGAAATTCTATTGTGCCCAAACATGCTACATCTGCTCGTAAGTTGCTGACTACCTGATGCTGCAGCATCAGGTCAAGGTTACCATGTCATGGCAAGACCACCAAGGTGAAAATTAAAAAAAATTACTTCGTCAACTAGGAAATGGGCTGACGATCTTCAAACGCCTGAACGGATCTTCATAAACTATAGCTATGAACCTTCACGCTTCAGCTTCAGCTTCAGCTTTCAAACAAGAAAATGATCAAAATCTGTCCATCCATTTGGGAGCTATTATATGATTCCACAGACAGACACACACAGATACACAAAACACATAGTCACGACGAAAACACACAGACATGGACAAAAGCTTATAACACCCCCTTTTTGTGTCGGGCGTCGATTGTTAAAAAAAAAAGAGAATTAATTTTCGATAAATATTTTTGAACTGTATAATCATTTTTTTGGCACAGTTTATGTGTTTTCGTCATTGTATAATTTAAAATTACAAACTCACTCTTTTAAGGAAGCAGAAATATCTCTGAAGCACTTTAATTTCTCCTCTTCAATGTTAGTCAAGTAGTTTATTTTATTCATTTCCGTCTCTTTTAGTCTCAACTCGTCTCCTTTTAACTTCAACTCTATTGCTTTCAGTCTTAACTCTTCGCTTCTCTGGTGGGATCTCTCCTTTTGCAACTCCAATGTTGTGTCCTTTTTGTATTCATTTTTCAATGTTTTTTTCTTTTTATATGATTTCCCTTAAAAAAATAGAAATCTAATTGAATTACATATTTTTACAGAATCTAAATAAGGGTCAATGAGACACTTTGTCTTTAATCTATTAAAATTCTACCTTTTCTTTTTGATTTCCTTTCCGTGTCCGTAGAGTCCACATTAGCATCAGACTTGTTTGCTGTAAATGTATAACAAAATTATTAGTTTACGACTTAATCAATAACACAATTTTAGCAATACCTATTTTTCTTTTTTTGTTCAGGCTACAGTAGCCAACTACCACCAAGTGGACTTCAGCAACGCCACAGATGCTGTAAGTGCACTGTCGACCATAGTAGCATTAAGGATAAGGGATGGGAAAATGGACTCTGGCATTCCTTGCTCAATGAAACAACAACACGATGGTCTTCTATAAAGGGGTGGTTACTGCCGCCAGACAGGCTGCTCATAGCGCAGTGTGCCTTGCCACTACTTTAATGTTTACTTATTAATTTTATTATAAATATTTAAAACCTCAATATGTTTTTTACTAAATATCTTTTTTAATTTGTCAAAATAGTTCATTTACCATTCAAAATTTCATCCTCATCACTAAAATTGTTTTTTTTGGCAAACTCGTCCAAATTAGTGTTGTCCTCTTCGTCAGATGTTTTTGCATTGCTTGTCTGTAATTCTGAGTAGTCTTCTGTGAAATATACAAGATTCATATCACCCTCATCAGGGACTTCCATTTTTTGTACCTGAAATTGTTATTTTTTTTCTATTAAAACATAAGTACAGTTAAAATAAAATCTGTTCGAAATATAGACTTTTCCAAAATTCAAAGGGAGTGGGGACAAAGTAATAACAAGCCAGGGAAATCTTAAACAAAAATTAGACTTTTATTATAATTACTTTATTATATTTTGATGAGCCCATTGGATGAGTGGTTAGAGTGCTTGCCTTAACACTCTGTCTCAGGGGTCCTAGTTTCGATTCCCGGCAGGGTCAAGTTTGGAAATTAACTTTTTAAAGTAGGCTATGGTAATTTGAGCAGCCTGTCTTACAGAAGATCATTGTGAAATAACAGCATATGTGCTGTTGTGTTTTGGTTAGTGAGTAAGAGAGACCATTAACCTATCCCTTCCTTATCCCTTATTCTTAGTCCTACTCTGGTTAACAGTACACTATTACAAAAATAAAACTAAGGAGATTTTTTGCAATTTGTAAATAATTTAACTATTAATGAACTTTGACACATCACAGAATAAAAAAAATGTATCAACTTTACTACTCACCGTTGGAAAACGAAGTGCGTCCATGTTGTTGTCGAGAGGATAGTTTATCACCCTTAAGAGTCTGAGTTCCAATTCTGACACAACTGGAAGTTGTGGTGGAAAGTAATTCTTATATTTTTTTCTTCTAAGTATTATATTAGCTTTCTTCTTTGCATTTGTTTTCCAATCTGCCCACATCTTAAATTAAATTGGAAGCATGTACAGAATATAATACAACTAGCTGGTGCTAGAGGCCTAGAGTTGAACAATGAAAAATATAACATCTGAGAAAACATATGACATCTTTATTGCTGTGACTAACGGGAATCTAACATTATTCGAGGATAAAACATATCCTATATGTTAAATTGTTAATCTAGGTTAACAAACTATCTGTGTGCCATTATATGTCTAACAGTTTCATGATCCGGAAAAACGAAAAATTCAGAACACTATTGTCATAAAAAATAACACAGCGATAGATGTCAGGTGTTAGTAGTATAATATAATACGACTTCGGTGTGAGATATTATACTAAAAATCTAAATAAACAATATATTCAGGCAAATAAAACTTACACCATTTCCATGCATACTTACTTTACACCATTTCCATGCATTTTTCTGAACGCCACCTTCAATAGCGTTTAATTGCATTGCAATGCGTTTCCAGAAAGCTTGTCTATTTGTATCATTGTAGATAACTCTACCATCATCTAAGACTCCTTCTTCACTTAACAAATCCAACAATTTACACATTTGAGCTTGGTTAACTCTCGTCATTGTTACTGTGAATATCCAGTGTGCCTATGCTTTGTTCCTTAGTTAATTAAATGTAAACAACACACTTCAAAACTATCTATATGTAAACTTAAATTAATAACATTTTGTACGGGTCTTTATTAGTAATTTTAAAATTAATTGGTTTGGTTTTGTTTGTTGTTACACTGAAACAACAGCAACACCAACACTGAAACAAATTAATAAAAAACAATGACAAAGAGAGTCTGTGTTCGTGGCACAGTCTAGTCGGACTTATAGTGTGTTTGACAGTGACAGCAAAACTCGCTACTAAAACAAGCGGTGCAAAGCGGTAGCTCTAGCTATAGTGTGAATTTATAATGCCCGCTAGCAATAGTGAAAAAATTTTATATGAAAAATTTACAACTTAAAATTTTACATATAAACATTTTACGCTCTCGCTAGAGTGTGGGCATTATAAACATACTAGAGCCATAGTCTGGTATTATACGCCAGTATAGATTTAGTTTGTGATAAGCTAATTTGTACCTTGTTTTGTACTCAGTGAATTTATAGTCTGTACTTTAGCTAACTCTCCATGTGACTTGTTATATTAAATGTTCTGTGGTCTAGACTTGTTTTCCAATGTCCATTGCTCTCGTCTCGCTTAGAGAGTACTATATTCCTTGGTCCATTGTGTCCTTTTGCCATTCTCCATTGTTTGCTATTTGTTTGTGCAAAATAATCAGATTTTTTGCGCTTGTATTATAATATAATCGTTGTCTGAAATTAGCCCCCATCATTATATTGTATTTACAGTTTATTAATTATTTCACAGCATAATGTTACGAACAAAAATTCATCTAGTTTTAAGTATTATTGGTGTCTTTCTAGGGATTTCTTTATTTATATGCTTTTGTTTTGTTTACGCAAATATTGAGGCTGGAATGTGGGCGTTACTATCTGGTAAGTGAACCTTGATCTTTTGTCAAATCTGCTAATTATTCAACAAAGAAATACAGGAAATTTTTTAATTAGTACCTTTGCTGACAGACTTTCATATCTATTATATTATAAATGCGAAAGTATGTTTGGATGTATAGATGTTTGTAACTCTTTCACGAAAAAACTACTGAACCGATCACCATGAAATTTTGCATACACGTTTTCTGGGACACCAGAAAGGACATAGGGTACCTTTCATCGTTCAACACGGACGAAGTCACGGGCACCATCTAATACCTACTACCCATAGCCGTAAGAAATAAATAAATAAATTTCAAAGCTAACTAGATACTACAGTTACCAATCTTCTGATTAAACCATTTGTCTTAATATATAGGATCTTAACATTTATCCAATTAAATTGATTAATTCATGTAATAAATTGAAATAATTATAAATCTATTTTAGGTATACATGCTGGTTTAGCTCTCATGATACACTGGCACTATCTTAAAGAGTCATTACATGTCAACTTCTCAAGAAAAGCTCTACAATACATTGGAGATATTGGGATGGTCGGATTTGTTTCTGGGCTGGCACTTACTATCTTCTATTTGTTTCTAGAAATCTATTATAAATCTGGTAAGTTAATTTTTTTATTTAATCACAACAATTCTATTGAATATAGGCTTTTACAACAGATTTCATATAAAACTTGGTTTTCAATTAAAGTACAATTAAGAAAAAAATCATGTGTGATAATTGTGAAAGTTTAAACCAATGTAAAATATATGTGAAATATATTTTACATGTAAATGTTTTTAATCTTTATCTACTGGTTTGTGAAGTTTAATTTAATAATTATGAACACAATAATCTAAATCTAATTTGTTTTAAGAGTAGTTCAAATTATCTTCATTCACAATAATCCATTTGGCACAATTTGACCAGCATCTTACTACCAGTAAAATGCTAGTCAAATTGTGTACCAAGTCTGACTGATGACAAAACTGAAAAGTGTGGGTAATTTTCGTTCTATTCAAGAACTTCTTAAAATATTAATTCTTGATGAGTTGAACATTATACTTCATGAGCTTCACTTGATTTTGTTTTTTTTTATATGCCTAACTCAAAGCCTTTTGTAGGTTGAAGGAAAATGAAGTTCTTTTGATAAGTGTACAATGTACTTATTAACATAATTCATATTTCTATTTGCACATGTATCCACAATCATTGTATTTGGAGTCCATTAACCTTTCAATAGATGAAACATTTGTAGCAAGTTTAAGACGTAATTAAAGATAAGAAAGTCCAATATTTTTATCGGGTGTAATTTTTACATTATTATTAATATTTGTTATCACTTGATACATTATTATTTATTTATTTTTTTATTTGCATTGCTTTCAAAAGTACTTATGTATTAAAATAGATGCTAACTGTATGTAAATTACAAATAAGTACATATAACTGTCATTAAATTACAATATCAATAGATATAGGTAGCTATAGCTAACATCAATTTACCTGTTGTGTTTTTTTTTTCTAATATAATTTTTAAAGATAAATTATTGTTGACAATTACAATCAACACATAGTGCCAGGGCATACTTTGTTACACAGCTGTTGATTTCTAAGTAGCCTATCTGGTAACAGTAATAGTCTTAAAATTTAATTTCTTAAAATAAGTTAGTAATATAATAATATTTTTCTAGATATCCTGCCAATCCGAACTAGTATTATAATTAAGCTGGTGTTGTCATTTATGATGATGAAATGGGGTTTTATTGTTTATTGCACAACCAAGAAGTATTTAAGAACATACAATGATCATCAGCTGTTCTCCGAGAATCCTCACATTGAAGAGACATAAAAATGGAGATACATTTGCTTAACAACTTTAACATTTGTTGCATGATGAAATAGGATAACAATCACGGGAAGGCAAATGCCTTCCCGTGATTGTTATTAAAAATTAGAAATTAATAAATTAAAAAAGGTTAATGAGTTTAATATTGGTATTGTATAAAAAAATTAGAAAAAATTAATAAAATTGGATAGACTGATAAATTACGCCTATTTTAAAAATACTTTTGTTTGTAGTGTAAAAAATTTTACACTATGTATAGTTAAAAAATTTAAAAAATTTGCAAATTTAATGTTGATGTTGATTTAATGTTTATAGATCGCAACTCCAATTTATGGTATGGAAAAAGAAGTCTAAACTTGAATATAGAATTTCACTTAGTTTGTATACTATAAAAAATTATATTTTATAGTATCTATACACTAGTTTTCATAAGTACTTACCTACAGCATAAAATAAAAAAAAAATTAACATTATTTCTTAAGTTTCATTGCTTTCATAGTTGAAAATAAAATGTTTGGAAACTCTATTGTGATACAATATAATGAATTTATTTTGCTACTTATTGTTTAAGAAGGTTGATTATAATAATAAATAATGTCCCACAGATTATGTTTAAACATATTTTGCACTATTATTATAAAGTCTCTAGGTGTCTAGAGAGTATTGCAAAGATTTAAAAGAAATAGTTTCTTTTTTATTTATTTGAAGGAAAACACACTTCATATTTGGGTTTGTGATAGTTAATATTATATTCCGAGACTGGAAATTGCGTTACGTAATCTTCAAAAATTGCTTTACGTAGTACTTGAACGCCCCCCAGAACTTGAAAAGTTTTGATTATGTTACAGAACTTATTACCTGACTATACACATGCCTCGTTGAAACGAACACATAAATTTCAATGATCATAATATAGATGTTGTAATTGCTGAATGCATCTGACTTTTTCTGCGTATAACGGAAGTGTTTCCTTGCGCTTCCAACCAACCATACGCGCCGTTGCGCTCCATCAGGTCTGACATGCGGCAGTGGATGGTCCTGATTGCTTAACTTTTAAGTTACTTAATAAAGAAATTAAATATGAATACTGTTTGAACGAGTTTGTGTTACAAGTTTGACCATGATAACAGACGGTTACTTGCTAAATACTTGTATAGTAAGCAAACTCGGTTAATGGCGGTCTAATGTTTGTTTCTAAAAAATATTGTTTAGTAAAAACGTTTTAGCATATTTTAGTCTTTTTCACTTGAATATTCTTTAACTGAGAATCGGTCAAAATTTTCTTTATTGTTTGTCGCTTTTATAACAATTGGATAATGTAGAATGTCTATGAAAGATTTTTCACCTCTCCCCACGAAAAGGGTGCTTTTGGTGCCTAACAACAGCAAAATCGATTTTTGGAGCGTGATTCGAATTCGAACACGCGATTTAACTTACAAGAATATTTTATTAGTGTGTCCAGCTGTTAAGATAGACAGGACCCTTGCCTAACGCGCAAGTAAATTATACAACCACCACAGTTCCGAACAAAACTGTTACCTTTAATCTTACAAATTGTTGTAATTTTACTTCCAACTTTTAATATTATTATTAATTTAGTTATAATTTATGTGTGTACGGGCTATGTAAACGTTGGCTATAATAAACATAATATTTAAAATTGTCATAACTGACCTAGTAACGCTTTCCTCGCTGTTGAGGTGAAAAGTTGTAAATCACACACTTCGCTCAGTAGTCTAATATCAATTCTAGACTACTTCGCTAGTTCGTGTTTTAAAGTCGGCACTCGCAGAAAAAAAAAACAATTTTGCTCTCTAGTTGAACAAATAACTATTTTTACTGTTTAATAAAATATTCGAAATTATAAAATATAGACGGATTATGAAAATTCGAAAATTCTGGACCTAATTTAAGTGAAAATTCGAGCCTACATGGCAAATTTGTTTTGTTTTGTTCAACGATATTCTAAAAATATTTAAAAAAAATAAATTGTATTTCTTATAAAAAGTAACATTATGTTCTTTTATAGTCTCACCAAAAAAATAATAATATATAACCGTTTTAATTTTATTAAAATATGTATTTATTAAATTGCATTTGCTATAGCATAGTTAAAAGTGTGATCCTAATTATTTTTACTTTTCTTCACTTCATTTTTCATGAATTATTTTCATGAGTCATTATATATTGTTTTTTTTTATATGTGAATTTATAGTAGAATTTAGTTTTGTGGGTAACTACAATAACTACACGTGTACCTATTTGGTGTAAGTAGATAATAAATATTGTTTTTTATTAAATTAAAATGTGTTTGTTTTATTTACTACACATTCTTTTGACTATTCAAAGTTAGACCCCATTAGAATTAATTATTGTATAATTGTCAAAAGGTCTTCATGAAGCGAAATTAATTTTAGGAGCTTTTGTTTAACAATTATCCGATTTGGAATCTTAACGAGAACTTTAAAAAAAGATTTCATTAACAATACGTTCATTTAATAAAAATTGGTTATTTCTTTTTTTCCAAAAGGGTATTGTTCCAAAATGTGCAGCTAATACCTTAATTTTTTTTAAATAACAAAGTTAATATTTTTAGGGTATAAAATAAATAACTTATAATTAACGGGGATCCGGTTAAATCGCTGTTGAATACCCCGTTAAACTTAATTAGGTTTCATTGCATTAAATTGTATGAAAAGTTTTCTAACTGATGGTGAAAACCGCATCAAAATCCGTTACGTGGTTTAGGCGTTAGCGGCCATAAAGAAAACGACTTCAATGATTCAAAAGATAAATAAAATCAAAGAAAATATTGGTAATTACGTACACAAAACACGACCGTGTCCACGACGCAGCTACATCCAATTTTTTTTATTTAATTTTAAATTTGCTTACATAAATATTTGCAGAAACGTAAATGTTCTGTCTAATTAAAATCTAATATTTAAGTTTGTTCGCGGGCGTCCCGTTAACACTGCGGACAGGTGGTAGCGGGCGACCAATGCCGTCTTTCTCGTGTGCGGTCAAGATGGGGGACTCCGAAGAAAATATTCAGTTCACAGATGAGCGCGTGGAACGCCGCACGCGAAGCCTTTCACTCGGGTGGCGATTTTAAAAAAAGAACGCGCGCGAATCAATGTCTATGACTTAAAATCGAAAAAGTTTTGAACAAACGAGGTTCCAAAACATTTCTAAAACAGTTTAGTTATGCTAACGAATAAGTCAATGTGAGGATTTTTTCAACAAGAACCTCGGCAGTGGTAAGCGAAACAGGATTGCTAGAATGTTAACGCCTTTAGAGAAAAAAAAAAGACTATCTAATACGCACATAGGATTAAATTCCTTTTAGATACTAAGTAATTAGCAGGATGCTCCTGGAACTGTTTTTCTGCATAAGAAATAACGAGTTGGGGCAGCTTTAAATGCTCTTGCAAGAATTTAGTGACTTCTTTCTATGCGAGCGGGTAATAAATATTTAATAAAAAATATTTCCGCTAATTCCACTAGTCTTCGTTATGTTAGTATGTAACATTTGATAGTTACATTAATAAAATATTCAAAAGAAAATTTATGCGGATAAGTTGTGTTTATTTTTAATTTACATGTGATTTACATTCTCGTTTTCTTATGCATGTAATAGTCTTATTTTTTATTAGCGTTTGATGAAGACTTTATCTACATATACCATCAATAATTTATAGCCCGTCTGACTTATAAACTACAAGCTACAAGCTCCCAGCTTCGCCCGGATTCAAAATAAGAACTATCCTATCTTTTAAGTTGGACCAAATTACATATATATAATAGTTACAACATTTGATCAAAATCGAGGAACACGTGACACGTAATTTATATATTCTTCAAAGTTTTCCAAATGTTTATTCCAAAGTAAAGTTTTTTTTTTCAAATGTTTATGTACATTGCTGGGTGTAGGTACATACACATGTAATATACCTATATTTGATGTTATAATATACGAGCTTATTAACATAAAATGTATACATGCGAAGTCAGAGTGAGTCACTAGTTCTATTATAAAAGGTTTTATTTTTAAATAAAAAAAACTAAGATCATTCAGTCTAATAAATATAATAGGTATCTACTTAGTCTAATAAATATCAGTTTTAAAATAATAATAAAAAATTTAATTATTTAAATTTAATCGTGAAATATCGAAAAGAAAAATCAATCAATCAAAATATTAATGAAATTTTGCACTTGAACTTTTTTAAGTACCTACGTATTTTCTTTGAGCTTTTATTTGAGAAACCGCGTTTTGCCTGTCAGGTTTGTGTGTGATAGTTCCAAATTACTTCCTGGTCACGTACGTATCACATTGTGTCACTGCGCTTACGCTTACACTATTATAATTATGTCTGGTTCTGAAACGCGGTCTCTCAACTGTGGGCCTCGTAAGAAAACTCAACATCGATCAACGAGCTAGGGAAAGGGCTAATACTCGGGGTTAGACTGCGGGATCGAATTAGAAATGAGGAGATCCGTAGACGTACGTAAGTTACCGACACGAGCCGGCGGATCAATAAGGTGATGTGGCAGTGGGCTAGTAGGTGTTGGCAGGCAGGACACATAGTATACGGAGTGCCGACGGCCGCTTGGGCCGGAAGGTTCTCGAGTGGAGGCCTCGGACCGGCAAGCGCAGCGCAAGACGTTCACCCACAAGATGGACAGACAACCTGGATAAGGGCCGCGCGTCGTCGGTGGATTCAGGCTACTTCTGACCGGTCCTATTGGAGCATTATGGGGAAGGCCACAATACCAGTAGTGGACGTCTAAACAAAATTTATATTACATTTACATATTATACAGTAGGTATAAAGCTTCGGTCCCCTAGGCAGGGTCACATTACCAATGCTGATCTGTTGCCCGAGGTAATAGCCAGCTCTATTACTATTATGCCTATGATTCTCTAAAAAAAAATCCATATCTGTCTGTTCGTCAGTTAATTTTATAAATTTTGACATGTCTGTTTGAAATGGAATGCACGAGAAATTTATGAGGAATTAATAAATACACATTAAACAAATGTTCAGCCATCAATCTCCAAACAGCTTGTCAGTCGTATTTAATTATTACACGATTCGGTTAGTAGCATTTTCTAAATAATTCTGGTTTCACTAATGTTTTGAACCAACGCGTTACACAAAATGTTTTATATAATTTAATGTAAAGCCTAAAACAATAAAATAACAAATATCTCGCAAAAAGATACTTATAATTTAGAAAGATACGCGAACAAATTCATAGATAAAAGCTAGTATACATATATAAGAGTCTTACTACCTAATTGTCGCTGATCAACATCAGGTGACAGAAATAAGCGGGGTTTTACACCTAATTTTTATTACGCATTTACATAATTTCGCGAAAGTTTCGTATGGTTTACAATTGTTATGTTTTTGCTCACTTACAATACTAACAATATAAAACTTTTCCAACTACGAATACCACTCTCTGTTAAGCGTTACGGTACACGGCATACTCGTGAGTAGAAATTAAAAAGAAGTAGGTATAAAGGCATAAAGTAATTTAGTGTGTACAATGGACAGTTTTTTAAAGATTTCCATTTCTTTTATATGAAAACTTTTCTCATTTTATGCAAATATTAGTAGATACCAGCGACTTCGTTTGCATTGAAAAATGAAAAATATATCTAGCACCTGAGAAAATATCACCTTAGAAATAGAGAGTGACGCCAGTGGCGCCTAATTTTTCATATTTGTAGATGATCCCTCGGGAACGTAAATTTGTTCAAGGATAAATGTATATGTTAACCCAGATCAACTTCCAATTCAAATACCTAATTATTTTTTCAAAATGTTTGATTATTTAAAAAACAGCTTTTGTAAAAATTAAAGGTGTATTTAATTTTTAGATTAAATAGCAAATTAAATTTTGATTAAATGTAATATGTTATTTCGATATTCTAGCTTCTTCCTTTCAAACTTTTTTTTCGCATTGTGTAGGATATTATAATATTTATATATAAAGATCTTAATCTCTAAGATGTAATCTAACCTGCACTTATATTATGTATCTAATGGGCTTGTATTTCCATCGAGGTTTACAACAAAAGAATATTATGCTAAAAACCTGTATAATTCTATGCAGTAGGAATCCACCCACAGTCATTGACCACAAGCTGCGGTTGCCGTCAAATGGAATTCAGATCTATTCGCTTTTTTATAGTAGTCGCGATTCCAGATTATACGATGCGCCATTCACAATATTACTCCAGCCTGATGTAATTATAATTTCAAAAAAACATAACTTCATCTGGAAGAGATTCAGTTGCAACAATTTTCAAGGTTAATACATTATTATAATATCTTTGTCATTATTATATCCAATTTGTCCAAAGTCCAAAGCAAATATATTAAAATTTTGTCAAAGGAAGTGAATACCTACATGGAATATCTGCATACTTAGGTACTTATAGGAGACTGTATACCGTTATTTCTTTTAAAGACATCTTACTTAATCTAACTTACAATGAAAGATTTAGTAAGAAATAGGTACCTATGCAATGCAAAGTACTGTACCAACTAATGCATGGATATTCAGTGAGTGGATACAGCTATATCTACTTACGTAATATTCATGTAATAAATTCCAAAGTTTACTTCGTTCCATACCTATTCACTACAACAGACTCGGTAATAGTTCTTGATTTATTATTCAGACGGGACTCGTTGTCAGAAACAGGAAACGGAAAACATACTAATGAATATTTTTACTATGTTAAGTTTTATAATACTTCGTGTATGAATTTGTTTAATACTTGCTTAAAGTTTCATTAATCATGATTTAAAGGCTAACCTTTAAGGCATAAAAGTTCTTCTTGCCAAGAAATTCCTAGTTATATGCCAAGAAGCTTGGGTATATTTGTAATATGGGTTTTTATAACATTATTAATTTTATTTCGCAATTTAAGGAAGCTTTCCCACTGTCCCACAGGGGACATATACTCGTATATGTCCCCTGTGGGACTACTGACAAAGTTTGATCTTGAGATGTGACTATTCCTCAGATTTAGTTCAGCTAGAGCCCATTTCTCATCCTCATCTTATCCCTGGCTCATCATGGTAGGATGCTCACTTTAAGCCTTAGTCTAGATTGTGTTGTCCTAGGCTGTAGCGACGTTGCCTAATAGGAACACAGTAAAGTGGTCCTTAAACTAAAAAAAACGCAATAAAGTCATAACAAGTGCAAGCTTTTATCATATTCTAGAACCACACCACTAGAGCCCTTTCTTATTCGAGTAGGTACTTTGGATACCTTGAGTACGAATTCAAGATTTTTTAAATAGTTCAAATGACTTGAAAGCATTTAGGACATTTAATGATATAGGTAATTTAAAAAGCTGGTTTTAACAATCGTCCAATTCCAAGCGTGACCTAACTTAATTGCTTAACTAACAAGTTGAAGTTGGACTAATGTGAGATTACTAGCCGGGCAATACCGATAATGGATTGCTAAAGATCCGGCGTCGCCGTGATCCACCTTCAGCCATTGTAATACTGAGTCGATTCAACTATTGTGGAGGATCTCATACACTTGCGAAACCTCTAACAACTTGCCAGTGATGCATGGGGTGTCTTTTGTTTGAACTTTATTTGCGCGAAAGGGGATTTCGCAATTCTCTACTCTAACTTCATACTTCTATGTAAGTGTTTTAAAAAAGATCAAATGTTAATACGCATTTATACATACACTTATTATTCAAAAGAACGTTAAGTGTAGCTTTTTTTTAGTAAAAACATATATATCTACATAACCAACATTATTCTTTGGCCATGCACTAAGCATTGATTTTATTGCTTTTATACCTATAACCAACTAACGATCCGCTCCCGGTTTCGCACGGGTGGATGTTTTTTCTGCAAATTATATATAAAAACTTTCCTCGTTTAACGCTTTTTCATTAATGAAAACCGCATGAAAATCCATTAAGTAGTTTTTGAGATCATTACGAACATACATACAGCCAGCCAGACGCGGTGGGGGCGCGCGACCTTTGTTTTATAATATGTAAGCATATTGCTAATCTTTAATATAACATTGCCGAACAAATATAACAGCAAATTAATATAATATAACAGCAAGAATTTAATATAACAGCAAGAATTTTTGTTTTAGTAGTCTAACTTAACTGAATTTTTGACAGAGGTTTAATATAATGTAGTTTATAAACCAAGTGCAGTGTAACTACAGACGGTCGAGTTTATCTTTACAAGTATTTTAAGAGTTCTATTAAAATTCGCATTGGCAACAATATTGTTTGCACAAGTATGTAGAAATACATTATCCTAATATGTATTTCTGTAAAAGGTATGCACGTAATTATTATACTGAATTTTTACGTAAACTCCTTTGCATACGCAATTTTTATGTAAATCGAAATTGCGTTTTTCTCTCCGCTTAATAGTTTGTTAGCATTGAGAATATAAAAAAGATTTTTATTAAAATTCACGTTCTCACTCTGGCCTACATTTTGTAAAGATAGGTTTTAAATTATAAATGTAGGTCGCCATTTTAAAGTTATATTCTGTAAATAGTAATAGATATGGCTATGTTATTTTCTTATCAAGATGAATTGAAATGAAACATTCATTACTTTGAATAATTATAATCGAAGCCTATAGGCATTATATTGTTACGGCGAATAGTACGACCAAGTACGACCGTCCGCCGTCAGAGGGCAGCACGCACACATTCAAGAGAGATGGCGCCAGTCTGGCGAGCGACCGAGCACGTCGTGTTGGTTTTTTTGAAATTGTTTTCGGTGAAAGGACTCAATCAAAGTGCCCACAGTTGTGAATATTCATCTGAATTGTTTAAAATTACATTTTTCATAAACAATACTGTGTTTAACTTAAAATTCAGAAGTGGAACCCAGAATGAAAAGATTCCGGAGTAGTGACAATAGTGCATTTACCCGTGCAACAAAAAAGTCTCGATTAGCGTCGTCGACAGCTACTACAAGTACGGGGACTTTTCATGTCGAACCTTTGCGCGTATAGAAACATTTAGACTTTCAAGATAAATCAGTACCAGTGCAAAACAATTCTGACGACAAGGATGAACCACCAAGTGAGTTATTGGAACGGTTAATTGAACAAAAAATTGAAAAACTGGTGGAAAAATATTGTAAACAAGTTTCTGTGAGCCAAGCCAACCGACCGTTGAAATCTATCTCAGGTGAGAAGATTATACCTATATTTGACCCTGATGATCACGAGTGCAATGTCAAAAACTGGCTTGCTAAAATAGACCAATTAGGAATGGTGCACAAATGGGACGATTATTCCAAAATTGTAATTATGCAAACACGATTAAGTGGACAAGCGCAGTTGTGGTTTTCACGCCTAGACGAGTACGATTATACTTGGGATCAGTGGAAGACATTATTGAGTAACGCATTTCCGCGTAGCTTTGAGTTTGCTGACATGCTGGAAGAGCTAGTGGCTAGAAAGAAACTACCCAATGAGACTATCACTCGTTATTATCATGACAAACTCGCAATGTGTCGCCGTTGTCGCTTGGAAGATTCAGCATCATTGTCTTGTATAATCAAAGGGTTGCCAGATGAACTCCAAAATAATGCTAAGGCCTACAAATGTGACACGCCGGAAGAATTTTATACCGGATATTTATCCTCTTTCGAAAATTACCGTTTCAAAACAGATCATAAGAGAAGTGATACAGTTTTCTCAAACTACCCTCGATCACAAAGAAATGAACAAGCAGATAAAAAGAGAACTGATTCTACTATACCCTCACGTCCGTCGGGTGGTGCATCAACTTCAATAGTCAGGAGGATGAACTGTTTTCGTTGCAACTCAAATGAGCACATTGTGAAGGACTGCCCAGTGCCTGATCGGAGGGTTTGTAAACTGTGTTCAGAGGTGGGTCATAGTATACACAAATGTCCGAATTTTGACAAACTCATAAAGAAGACACAGTTAACAATCAATATTATTCAGGATCTCAATGATATTTACAAAAAAGACATTCAAGTCGGAGATAAAACATTACGTGGATATTTGGATACTGGTGCGCAGTTGAACGTCATGACTTTAGATATGGCAAAGCTTTTGCGATGCCGGATAAAAGAAACTGATGAGATTTTAAAAGGGTTTACAGGCGAATTGGTGCCGGCCATGGGGAAAGTTCATGTGTCGATAGTCATCGATGGACTAAACTTCGATACATCCGCAGTTTTGACTCACATGAAACTACCTGGTAATGTTGATATGATTATTGGGCAACCTGTCATCAACTCGAAAGGAATATCACTTATTACAACTCAAAGTTCTGCTAAGCTACATACGGTACTTGATGTAGTTGAAGATAATTGTAAATGTGATATAATTACAAGCTCTGACCAACGAATTCCACCTGGAGAATCTCGTTTTATACAAGTCAATATAGTCGGAAATACTACCCTGGGTAATTTAAGTACATCCCCGAAATTTCATGAACTAAATCAAAATGTGTTTGCTATACCTGCAACCTTACTCAGCGGTAGACACGGATATGTACCTGTTTACAACATGGGAGAGAAAGAATTATTTTGGGAAAAGGGACGACTAATCACACGTGCTGAATGCTGCGAAGTAGTCACGCCTTATTCTACAGACAAACAACCGAACGGAAGCGAGGCTGCTTCTGGAATGGAAACTTCAAACACAGAAGGCGCTGCTTCTACCCGCAACCTGCCGGCCAGCAAAATTAAGGTACAATCCTGAAAATATACCATTTAATCTGTCTGTTGGCTTAACCCGTTTAAGACTGTTACTTCGGTACTAATGTGCTATTCTGTGTTCTGAGCTCTGTGTGGTACCGAATTAACTGATCCCTTTTTTTTTCTGTCCGTTTAATTCTGTATATCCGTGTATATCATTCTGTCTGAAAATGCTTCTGTCTGAACTTATCCTGATTCTGTGTGCATATTCTATCCGAACTATATTATGTATTACTCTGTTTCTGTATTTATATTTTACGTATTGAATTGATTAAATGCACTAGGTGTTTCCTTCTGTCTGGCCTATTAAGTCACCATAAATATAACGTTTGACGCTTAAGCCGTTTAAGACTGTTAATTCGGTACTAAGGAGTTATTCTGTGTTCTGAACTCTATGTGGGTACCGAATTAACTGATCTTTTCTGGTCCGTTTAATTCTAAGTATCATTCTGTCTAACTATAGTTCTGTCTGAATATGCTTCTGTCTGAACTTAACCTACTGATTCTGTGTGCATATTTCATCCGAGCTGTATTGTGTTTTATGCTGTTCCTGTTACTGTGTTTATGTTTTACGTATTGAATTGATCAAATAATAGCCTACCTACATACAAAAAAAATAGAAAAGGTATTGTTTTTAATGAGAAACGCTAACTTGAAGTTGAACATTAACAAATGTTCTTTTCTTAAGTCCGAAGTAGATTACTTGGGGCACATTGTAACGGCTGAAGGCGTGCGACCAGGTCACAAAAAGATAAATGCTGTAGAAATGTTTCCTGAGCCTGAAAATGTGCATAAAGTGCGCCAGTTTATAGGGTTGTGTTCATATTTTAGGAAATTTATCGATAAATTTGCTATCATTGCGCGGCCTCTGACAGAATTAACCAAAAAGGACGTCAAATGGATCTGGGATTCTGATATTATCTTACTTAAACAAAAAGATATTTCCAATTGCATAACTAGGCGAGCAAGCCATGTCGTCTTACCAAAGGTACGAACAACATGTGGTAAAAAAATGGTTACTTTTGAGGGAGCACAACTTTTTAACAAATTACCGTTGCATATAAAACAGGCAAAATCTTTTGGAGAATTTAGATCCAAGCTCTTGAAACATATTATGTTAAGTGTTTAAATGTTTTAATGTGATTTTGTTACAATCCGGAACAAATATTGTATAATTTTTGTCTGCCTGTTTGATGTTTCGTTTCTTAATTAAGTCTTTTCTTATTTTTTCTCATGTAAATAGCTTTAAGCTTTAATGAGAATAAAGATATATAAACCTATAAACAAAGCAGCAGCAAGCTTTTGACACCCTAAAGTCATTGTTAATACAAAAGCCGGTGTTGGCGATATATAACAGAGATCTTGAGACTGAGATACACACGGATGCGTGTAAGATGGGTATTGCAGGCATACTCATGCAGAAACAGTCAAGCGGAGACCTGAAGCCAGTGATGTATTTCAGCAGGGTCACGACGCAAGAAGAAATGGTTTATCACAGCTACGAGTTGGAAGCTCTAGCTGTGGTTGAGTCATTAAAGCGATTCAGAATATACATTACCGGTGTTCATGTTAAGATGGTGACTGACTGTACCGCCGTGCGAAGTACTTTATTAAAGCGTGACTTAATTCCAAGAATCGCACGGTGGTGGTTGCAAATTCAAGACTATGACATTGAAGTGGTGTATAGGCCTGGAACGAACATGCGCCACGTTGACGCCTTAAGCCGAAATCCTGTAACTGAGATTGCGAGTGTGGACAGCGTTGAAGATTGGTTCCTTACAGCGCAGTTGCAAGATGAGAAATTACAGACTATTTACAATCAGATCACCAGCGGCAATCCGAGTGATGATGTGAAGAATAATTACAAGATAAAGGATGGACGCATTTATCGCATTACATTGAACGGAGATCGATTAGCTGTACCTGCATCGGCGCGCTGGCGTATCATGCGAATGTATCATGATGAAGTTGGACATGTCGGATTGAGACGGTGTGATGAGGCGATCAGGACGGAGTATTGGTTTCCGAGAATGTCTCGATTCATTAAAAAATATGTTAATGCGTGCCTTGATTGTTTATTTAAAAAGGGAAACTACAGACCAACTCATGGCAAAATATACCCAATTAACAAACCCACCCAACCCATGCACACGGTTCATATTGATCACATGGGCCCTTTCCCAAAGTCTTTAAAAGGAAACCAATACGTACTGGTAATTATTGACTCCTTTACAAAATTCGTGGTTGTGAAGGTGACCAAGACACTTCGTTCGATTGAAACAGTCGCAGCACTGCGGGATGCATTTGCGATATTAGGATACCCAGAGCGGATTATTTCAGATAGAGGCACTTCCTTTACTAGCCGTTACTTTAAAGAGTTCTGCATTCAACATAAAATTCATCATACGCTTAATGCTATTGCAGCACCTCGAGCAAACGGCCAGGTAGAGCGTGTCAATCGAACTTTACTGGATGCACTAAGGACAAGTACTGAGGAGCCGAGCTCTTGGGATAGCAAAATTCCAGAAATTGTAATGGGCATTAATCATACTGTACAGGATACCACAAAGCATACTCCTTACGAATTGATGTTTGCGCACAAAAAGGGATTGGTACCTGAATTGGAAGGTGATAGTTCCGAAGTCAGCATAAACGAAAGACGAAATAAAGCAACAGACAATATAAACAGGAAACGGGAATACATGAGGACGAAAATGAACGAAAAGAGACGAGATGCAAAGAAATACAAACCGGGAGAGTTAGTGTTATGGAATAACGCATTTACAAATTCTGAAACGGGCGTAAATCGTAAAGTAGACAAGCTTTACACTGGCCCTTACAAAATTTTAAAGGTGCTATTGAATGACCGCTATAAAATCCGTAGTATAACCGGTATGAAGGGGTACAAGCCTTTTGTGGCAGTTGTTTCTGCTGATGCTCTGCGACCATATAAGAGTTCTGTCCCTTTGGATTCTGATTCTGGTAGTGAAGGGGAAATCATAGATAGGCAGGATTTAATAGACTTATTAGAAAGCTAATTTGAGACACTTCAGTTTACTTCATTCAAGTTGAGTCGTTAACATGACAAATTAATGAGTTTTACTAATACTGTTTTGTGAATACCTCCCGGGTATTCACTTCCAGGATGGCCGATGTTACGGCGAATAGTACGACCAAGTACGACCGTCCGCCGTCAGAGGGCAGCACGCACACATTCAAGAGAGATGGCGCCAGTCTGGCGAGCGACCGAGCACGTCGTGTTGGTTTTTTTGAAATTGTTTTCGGTGAAAGGACTCAATCAAAGTGCCCACAGTTGTGAATATTCATCTGAATTGTTTAAAATTACATTTTTCATAAACAATACTGTGTTTAACTTAAAAATATGCTAGATTCCATTTTACGTTCATTTGTGTCCAGTTTGTAAAAATCTTAAATAAAAAAAACAAAAAAGTTATAGTTACTTTTATATTTAGTTTTTAAAAACATTCTCGTACTATGTTGCTATATTTTGGACACTTTGAATATGGGGAAAAACTTACTTCTGTTAGTTTTGATGTTAACAGATGGCGTAATTTTCACTTCTTACGTGCAGTCCTAACTTCTTTTTCATTAGGTATATCTTTTTAATAAAATTATTTAACTTCATTAACATTCAGTATGCTGATTAATATAATTTACTATTTATTGCATAAGCACTGTTACAACACCATTCAGCCAATCGATTCCACTTTCTAGATTAAAAGTTTGTCTGGAATTTTAAATGACTTACGTGTTGTCTAATTTATAGGCTGTTTTGATGAAATTCACTTAAAGTCGCACATTTCTCATTCGAGTGGTGTCCAAGCGGTTCAGTTCATTTCTCATCATTAAATCGACATTGATACATTTTTATAGTTTAGTTGTCATCTCGCACGATATTATTTCGTACGAAATGTGCGAAAAGGCAACTTTAAATTGATATATATATTTTAGTAGTCATCTCGCACATGACTTTTCTTGCGTGCGATATGACACCTTCAGAAAATCGATTGATACACATTGATGTTGAATCTATATGTTAACTTTTTAAAATTATTACATGCCCAATCTAACATAACAATGTTGTAGGTGGGCAGACATAATTTTATATATATTTTTTACAAACTAATAAATTATAGTTAATTTAATTCAATTAAATAAATCTCTTTTTTAAACTTTTGATTATTATCTCGTTTATATTATAATATATTTTAAGGCTATAAACTTGAGACTGGACTGGACTTTGTGACTATTAGCAGTGTATAGGTATGTTACCTATTATATTATAGGTTACATTAGTAGGTAGGTAGGTACTCTGTATATTCTTTTCTAGTACCAACTCTGCACATCCTTATCTATTATTCATTGATATTTATTTCCGCCATTACCTGAATCCCGAGTAAATTATTATAATTGAAATTGAGATTGGCGCGCGCATCGTATTCAATACGTATTATTGGCTACGCTCGGATGCACGCTTTCGCGTGTTACGCAATGCAACAAAACATATACATTTTATTGCCTTGCAAAAGAGTTCGTTTTGCCACAAAACATTGTGGACACTTATATTGCGTGATGAACTTAAAAAACAAGGTCGGAAATGTAAGATTCGCATTTCTTCGAGATGTTTTACAAGCTGAAAGTTCTTGTATTATGTTAAGGCACGTTACACATTTTAAAAATGTTTTAAAATAAGTAGTGGCATGGCGCGCTGTATTTCGCAGTCATTTGGGCAGCTCCTCCGACGGCAGTAACCAGTAACCATCCCCTAATTACAGAAGACCACCGTGAAATAATAGCGATGGCAGGGCCCATTTCCCTATTCATTCCTAATTCCTATCCTTAATCCTACCTACTATGATCGGCAGCGCACTTGTAACATCTGTGGCGTTGCTTGTGTTATATAGGCGACGTAGCCACCTAAAACCCATTAAGTGTTCCGTTAGCTTAGCGTGTCTGTCGAGCTTAACATTAAAAAAAAAAACACTTGTTACGACATGCATCTTTGAAAAAAAAATACTATGGTAAAATCTGCCCTTTGTCTATGCATTTTGACACAATTTTCAATAAATATTGTCCTAGAAACAAATTTAAAAGACAGGCACAGTCTGAACTATGCCGGAAATGAGTTTACATGCGAAACATTCACTTCAGAAAATCCATACTTATATATTATAAATGTAATGTATGAAAATAACTCTGTTTGTCTATTACTTTTTCACGCTATAACTACTTAACCGATCATAAGTAAAACCGTTACTAAATCCGTTAAGAGGTTCAGAAGAAGATGGCAGAGAAACTGACAGCACTGGATAACGACTTGCATTTCAGAATTGAAAATTTTAGTTGAAAATTACATCCGTGTGCTAGTTAGGTATAAATTATGACCTATCAAAATTTACTGATGAATTAAAATTATGAAAAGCAATATGTTTAAATAATTATATATTCATTTTATTGTTTTGAACATATCTTGTTAAAGTTTAAACAAATTAACCCTTTTATAACTGTGTAAGTATCACAAGGTGTCCAATTGGCACGCTATGGCATGTACTACGAGTATGTCATGTCATGGCGTAGCATGTTGCATGGCATGCCACAAGGCACGTTCCCTGCAGATAACACGCTTCACGGCCGAAACATAGATCACGTTACTGCAATTTGTTTGTCTCTTGTATTTGTGTCAAGATACTTGACTTAAATTAGCTTTGCGGCTGTAGTAGGAACATTGTATATTTCTTCTAAACATAGATGTTAATTCACAGGGAAATTATTTACTGAAATCTAAAAGTTTGATAAAGAAGTCTCTGTCTCTGTGTTACTTCAAGATAAATAAGGTATATTTCTATAAATTTAAAAATCATTCTAACTCAAAAAGCTTCGCGGTGGTCACGGACTATTATAAACTATGTTACGATTCGGATACAAAATATACGGACACTTGTCCGAATTAACGCTTTTTATTTTAATTTACCGAAATGGTTCAATGGGTGATTGGGCAAAAACGTCAATCGGTTGATTTTGATAGGTACCTACGGTTCACACTAATGGAAAGACTATTAGTGTGAACCGAAGAATAATTGTTAATTCAGATGTATTGATACAATAACCTAGTCATTATCTTCATATGTCTATGTTGCCTTCCTTTTTTTATATAACAAGAACTTTAAAGTTTTCGAGTTTATAACTCAATAGTTCATAGTTCACAGATAGTCCAAGTCTTGAGTTAAAGATGTCACTATTTATCCTAGTAGTATGTTCCCAATGGAATATTTCACAATATAGTTTTCAAACTAAATGGTGCTTTCCATCTTTCAAAACTTTTTCTTCATTGAAGAATTGATTTTGAGAAACCCTGAAAGCACATAGCAGAATAAAAGTTAAATTACAACGCAAGCTACAAGATGTGATTTATTTATCGAAACTGACAACCTCGTGGTAGTGTTTACCTAATTGGTATTGTAATCACAAGTTTCTTTACGATAGCAACACGGAAGACTGTGTTACAAGGCCCATGTGATTGGCAATTTATAGAAGATCTATTGAACCACAATAGTATTTTAAAGATGTGTGCAAATCTTATTTCTTAAGATTGTAATCTATAAACCATCGGTACTAATGCTAACGCGGACCCGTGCTAAGGTACTAGAGAGGGGAGGTTTTTAGTGAGAAAAAACCTCACACTATCGGTCACTTGACCTATGTCTTTTAGAAGATTTTCCTCCTCTCAATTAATAACTAACTAATACCTCTAACTAATACTTTAAAGAGGTAATACGAGTACTTAAGTCATTTTTAGAAAATTTCACAAGAATCTAACATTTTTTCCAGGATGAAAAGTATCCTATACCTATGTTAATCCAGGTAATCATCAATATATCGGTGCACACGGGTGTAATTTTTTCTATAAAAACCTTCCTCCTTTAACGCTCTTTCCACTTGTAAAAACCGCATTAAAATCCCAATGCGTAGTTTAAAAGATCTAATGTTTAGGATACACGACGACATTGACACTCGAAACAAATGTCGGCATTGGTGTATACATCTAGTGTTCCGGTTCAAGTGTATTGGCTGTCTACGCGACACTTGTGTTTCCACGGCTGCAACACGAACACTGAGCGACACCGACACTACATTTGCAACTAAGTGTCGCGGCAGTGGACACACACAGACAGTCTAGACACAAGTGTTTAGTGTCGAGTGTCGTCGTGTATCTCAGCGTTAAGCGTACATACAGTGGGACACACGGCGGGAAAAGACTTTATTTTATGTAATGACTATGTATAAAGATTAGAGAAGTTATCTTTAAAATTAGACTGCCTAATAAAATTGAACCGGTCGACAGAGAAAGTTTATTATACCCCTAACATTTTTATGGGTCTATGTACAATGTTTTATTTCTATATTACCTAACTGTTTAAGTGGAGTGTCTTTTAAAAATTCCTATTTTTTAAATACAATTTCATGTTTGATCTTATTTTTTTTGTTACAGCTGGCTACATAGCCAGCTCGGTAGTCAATCTGGCAGCATTATAAAGGAGTAATCCTAAACAGAAGACTTTTGTTAAATACCTTAACAGTGACGCTAAAGTGGACCGTCAGGCTTTCTGTCGCCTTTTTACATTGTTTGAGTATTTAACGATCCCATTGGTCGAGTGGTTATATTCTTGACTTAGCGCTGTGACTTAAGGGCGGTTTCGATTTTCACCAGGCCAAACTATAAAAATAATTCTTTGAGAGGTGGCTCTGGTCTGGAGTATTTAAATAATGGCATAGCACACTGCGTTTCGAAGTCATAAGTTCGGAAGTAACCACCCCCGTGTGGTTGTATGTGGTCATAGTGAAATTTTCAAATGCCTCACTAGTACTCGTAATTCTCAGTTTTCTTGTGACTTATATCACAGCTCATTTGTTCTACACTCGTACAAAGTGTGCTGGTAGTGGGAGTGTGTGAAGATTTATAATAGGATAACACTCGTAAAATAACCAGTATCATACGATCAATTCAATAACCTGCTGGACTAAGTCGGACATAAACTGCGCTCCGATTTATTTGCAACTATCTACTTCGTGAATCCAAGAGGGTCGGTAACTCGGTACGGTTAGAGCCCTGAGAATGAAATACTTGCTACACTCTAGAATGCCTCGTAAAGGCTCATGCGGATTAGAGTGTTAATTTCAGTTTAATAATACTTCTCAACTTTTAGTCGAGAACTGTGGCAGTTCTAGTCTTATCCGGATGTTTTGCAATTACGACTTCCTCCTTAATTACTGTAATTACCAATACTTGGCATTGTTTTAAGCGACTTCAAACAATTTATAATATGTAAAGATACTTATGTGACACAGGCGACCAACCAGCCAGGCGTCAATCTGGTAGCATATATTTAGTCTAGAATGCGGTTTCGAAATTGTAAAATGCTTACTTAGGAGTGGATAATTTTTGACTATTGTAAAAAAATCATTTTACAAGTTATGAAAAACACTTTAATGCCCTGTAATTTTTAGAATTTAAAATCGATGGAATGTACTTACAGCTTATAGTTTGAAGTAACTCCGCGTGGGGGTGGAGTAGTGCAAGTAACGCTGGTGGTATCTTGTATAGAACAATGTAGGTTCTGCTTGATTACACTGCGAATAGAATACAAGTTCGCTGTACCGCGGGACCACGGCTACTTCCGTACTGATATCAAACATCTCGTGAGAGTATAATGGACTATTATGCTATAGAAATTTTAAATTTAGTGCTTTTAATTAACATAGAATCCGCGCCACCAAACAAGACCCACAGGAGTAGCGCTAGAGCGCTGTCATCGCATTACAAAATGTTGTTTTCTAGCCAATTGTAGTTGTTCCAATTTTAGTTCATGTTTGAGCCGCGGGACTTGTTTAGTGGCGCTGACTATAACCTGGACAATTTCTATACTAGCTCGTCAGTAGTTACTAGAAAAAAAAATACTAGATACGTATTTTCTGTATCCCTGATAATTAATGTGTATGCAAAATTTCTTGATGATCGGTTGAGTAGTTAAGGCGTGAAAGAGCAACAAATAAACTCATTTTCGCATTTAGCTCCCGACGTAAGGTCCACCGAGATGGCCGGCGTACCTCCACTTTTGGGTACGCCGACAAGGTTCTGAGCCCAGGGGAGCATAGCCCACCCCGGGCTGGATAGCCGTTGTTTTATAATTAGGTTTATATAGATTTTGGATTTAATCATTCATGCACACCTGGAACATTAACTTTGCAATTAATTCTATAGTTATAATGAATGATAAAAAAGGGTCATCTAATACTGCCAACAATGGCTTACGTTTATATGACATTACCTATGACAAATACCTCTAAAAATTTCTACTTCGTGAAAGTTTTGTATGTTTAAAAATTCAACCCATTTTTAACTAAAAAGTAGTCCTCGAACCAAATGTCCCGCTAGCTCACTTCCCGTATTCTACTCTACAATCATATCACGTAGTGAAACTGCGCTCGCACGCCCCATTGAAACACCTTTTTTATTATATTCAACCTTATTACAGTGTATTAAAGGCTTACACTATGAAGTTATCGTTACATTTATTATTGTAGAACTATAATAGTCTCGATTCAATATGAGTTCCATAAACCGACCCTTTGTTCCTGTGACCTAAAGAACCTTGACTTCTGAGCGTCGTCGAGAAAGTCGGGATGAAAGCTGTTGAGAAATGTTTAATTTAGGAATAAGAGAGAAGTTTCTACTCACAAATAGATACATACTGAAATTATTATTTTGCTAATTAGTGCCCACAATTTCGTCCGCTTCGAAAAATGAAAAATATATCACCTGACAAAATATACGTACAATACATCTTTATCGCTCTGTGACGACGGTTTTTTACGTGGTTAGAAAGAAGATCCCTCGGAAACCTAATATTTTCACAGCTGTTTTTGCGTTATTGAGGCACAAATATCCAAACATACAAACTTTCGCATTTATAATATTAGTAGTGCTTATGTTTTAGGAACTTTCAAATATAAACGAACTTATGGAAAAGCCTTTATTCCAATATCACAAAAAGGGAAATCATAAATTAACAAAATGAACCAACTATAATTATTAAGTAAGTATCTAAATAGGCATTGGTGCTTTTTTTAATAAAGGATTTATCTACTATTATATAACTAATATATTATGAGAATATCTTTAAATAAAAATACTAACTACATACTGTTTGATTTATATAGAATTTATATATCGGTAATCATAACTGGCACGGCTTGAATACGTAGTTGGTTATTACATTCATTCAACTTTTAATTTGGTTCTGAACATGCTGGGGGTTTAGCTATATGTAGATACAGTTACCTAATCATTATACTATACAATATAAATTCTTGAACAAATTGAATTTTTTGATTCAATAACGTATTGTTATTTAGGGAGTCGTGAGTAAGCACATTCTTACTTAGACGATAAAAAGTAAACATTGATATCTACTTACATTTCTATTAGATATAAGCTCATACCGCCTTCCCCTTTCTTCCATCTGACATACAGACGTACGGCTGGTTACCATCCTCATCTTGTCGAAATTCCTCTTTTTCGGACCAAACGCTTTAAAACATCCTTTATAATGCGCACTGCCAAGGTTTGGAACTCCCTGCGTCTGTATTTCCGAGCTCATATAACCCAAATCTTTTCAAAGTTCGAGTAAATAGGCATCTTCTGGGTGGGCTCGCTCCATCATAGGCCTCATCCTTGCTACACAGTTGGTTGTTGGTCAAGAGCAAACCCATCTCTAATTAGAGATAAATTTAATTTAAAAAAAAAAGATCTTAATATGCAATACTTATTCTTATATACTTCTTTTTTTATATCATTTTTGACTTTAAAAAGTGATCTTGTTATCCTAATTTTGAGAAATAAAAGATTTGATTTGATATATCTACATATATTATAAAATATCTATACTAATATTATAAAGATTTGTACGTTTGTTGATTAAACTCAAAAACTATTGGGCCGTTTTAAAAAATTCTTTCACCTACGAGTGTAGAAAGCTACGTTTTCAGCGAGTAACATAAGTTATTTATACTAATATTATAAAGAGGAAAGATTTGATTGTTTGTTTGTTTGTTTGCATTGAATAGGCTCCGAAACTACGCGGGCGAAGTCGCGTGCAACAACTAGTTATAAAATAAAGTCGCTGTCCTCTGTCTGTTTCTCCGTTAACTTCTTCTGAAACATCTAACGGATTTTCAGTTTAGATAGTAAGATATTTACTATCTAAACTGCCGGAAGCCGGAGGCGGATCGCTAATCGATTAATTTTAATAGATTTGAAGCGTTAAAATATTTGAAACGAAGGATCCCTAGTAGGTAGGTATACCATTTTTAACATATATAGCATGGGTAAGGTGACATGGGGCATTGGATTTTACTAGAGACGAATCCTATTAAAAAAATATCGATTGAATAATCTAAACTATGTAAGTAAGTATATATTTATAATCGAGTTTACTTATACTTAGTATATTTTTTTGAAAAATAACATGCGTGAAAAGCATGAAATCAAATGTCACCGTACCCGTGTTATGTGAAATATAGTGTAGTTAGGTATGTTACACAATAATTGTGTATACAAAACATTGACTCCTTTTAAAGATTATCTCATACAACATAACTGTGTTAAGCGGCAAAAGTAATAAAACAAATTCTTAAGACAAGTTTTGAAGTAAAATTTACTCCCTTTATCTAGGGCATCATAACTACCGTTACTCGGCCATGACCACGTCAATGACCGATGGCTTGTGATTTACTCGGTAACGAGCAAATAAAGCCTTTAAGGTAATAATAGACATGAAATAGGTACAATTTCATAACCCCTAGATTTGCAGTTTTAATATGCCCATAGAGTTGGATACAATATGTTCTACTATAATGATCACACGAGTACTTATTTGGTAGATTCATTTCGGTCTTTTCGTTTTCAATAAAATAAAATTTTAAAGTTTTAAGTAATTTAAATTTTATTTTATTGTGTCTATTCTACGTCACCATTTCATATTATTTATGTTTATTTTATTTTATTTTATTATACTATTTTTTTATATACTGAGTCCAATGAACTCAGTATTATTTAGTCGCTCAAAAGATATTTGCATACACGTGACACATTAAAAATAAGGACACAGTTTTTATGGAAAAATTTAAATAATTTTGTCGATTCGTCGAAGAACGTGTCGCATCTTTCTTTTTGCTTACATCTACGTGTTAAAATTATTTATTTTTAAGGCGTTATTCAGGTATTATAATTTGCATTTTTCAACGCCGATGAAGTAGCGGGCACCAGCTAGTATCTACTAATTCTGAAATCCTATTCTCATTTTAATATCGTGTACCAGTCCTTCGATCCGTGTTCGAAAATACAAGAGTCTATGTAAATTTCTAAACAAGCCAGATCACGATCCGTTAGTAGTTGTGAACAAACGGGGAAGGGCCGATACCGTTAACAGGTCGTGGATCATTTGAGTAAAATTACCGCCTTCCAATCTGGGATGCTCTATAATTTCGTTCAACCATTTAGGTGAGATGCATCTCTAACTGTATGACTTTGAGGTGGGTGCATACTGTACAAATAAAACATTACTCTGAAATACTCGCAGGTTAAAATTTTGAACGGATTTTGTTCCTGATTGTATCGATGGAAAGAGGAATTTCTGATATGTGTGAAATCTAGTAAAAATGTTAAAAAGTATCAATATCACTTATTACATTTATCTTCATTGACTTTGCATTATTATATTTGAAGTAGGGTCTCAACTCAAGTGTTTTCGTTACTTTTAAAATGTTACAAACTATAAAAATAATCTTACTTTCTGGCAAACTTTGCTGGCTAACTTACATGATCAAATACATTAGGAATCCCAAGTAATTATTAGCTGGGTTTTCTAATGAATAGTCCGCGGATTTACATTTACGAGGGGCTATGCTAAATAATCTAAGGCTAAGGCTTCGAGTCCTATTTTTATTGTTACGATGTTACAATACAGGTTTGTAACTAGTGGTCTAGCAACAGTAGAACAGCATATGTTTTTTTTAATCTTGTTTAAATACGTGTTATTATTGAACAAAAATAGCTTGTTTATAAAAACATAAATATTTGTTTCAGAAATCCAATAGATTTTGTTTCTGAAATATTGTATAGAAAATAAACGATTGCCTAATATGCAGCTTATGCACCGGAGCAAAACAACACACATAATATATTATTATTAAACAGTGGTCATCTTTAAGGAAGTGGTTACTGGTGCCATATACAGGCAGTCCAGTTTTCAACTGCAAGACGCAATGCACCCTGTACTCATAAATCCACATATAGGGTACACACACTTATAAGAGCAGTTTCTAATTCTATGTATAGGATACATCCGAGTATCGAGTATATTAAATCCCTGAGAAGATTTGCATACTTACTCTATTTACTCAGTAAAATAAGAAATAAACTGTTGGGTTTTCACGGCAAAACTACTAAATCAAGTTTTGATAAATATTGGCATAGCGATAGCTTGAATCTAAGGAAGGAAATAGACTACTTAATAATAATGGCCGAGGGTCGACGGTCCTATTGGTCGATGCTTCTGACCGGTCCTATTGAAAAATTATGACGGAAGCCTATGTCCAGCAGTGGTCGTTCTATGGTTGAGATGTTGATTATACCTACCAAACCATTTTAATAAATATTTTTACTATATACCAACAATTCTATTAGAAACGTGACCTAACAAAGACATTTTATAGTAAAAACATTAACTGTGTCTGGCAGAAGGACCGTTGCCTTTAGTCACGGGCACGATGAGGTGACAATAATTTGATACCGGTAACGACCGGCCCCTTCCCTTGGTACACCGGTATACAAATAATGTAACAGCTATAAAATAATATAATATCCCACGTTAAAATTAAATGAATATAGGACGTGACTATGTCGAAAGAAGCGTACTTGTACAATTTCAACTATAAAATGCGTTGCTTTATGCTTTGCCACACTCTCTCGAATTTTCACAGCTACATTTATAGATTTTTATCTGTCTATTCTATATCTATAATATACATGTTATAAAATAAAGTATCTGTCAACTTGTGTCTGTTTCTCCGCTAACTTCTAAACCGTCCAACGGATTTTTGATACGGTTTTCACTAATGTAAAGAGCTATAAACAAGGAAAGTGTATATAATTTGCATAAAAAATACATCCATTCGTAGCTGTGGTGATAAATCTGTTTTTAAAACAAGTTTTCTAGTAGATTACTCCCATTATGATCTGATTTTTCTAAATTTTGAATTGGCAAAATTTTCGCCCGTTCCAGGTGATACAAGTTTCCTCACTGGTAAGGATAGGTGGAAAGGGCGAAAATTTTGGTTGTTTTTCTATTCGACAGATTCATTTTTAGACAGATTCTTAGAATTCGTCAGAATTTAAAAAATCAGTCCACGTAATTTAGTTGTTTAACTCTATATAGACGTCTTCCTAAAACAATTTTAATGACATGTAATGCTCTTCTCAAGCACATAAAGTTAAGGTGCCGCCGTGTGTTTAAAAAGTATTTGAGTATTCGGCTGTTAGACAAAGGATTAGATAATAAGCGTCAGAGACGGTTACATTATTATAATAGTGGAGCGGTTCTCTCGGCATGACGAGTGTACACTCATTTAGTTAGATAATCATCAAAGGAGGCGAGAGTGAAAGCCACAAGTTCACAATTCACATGTGATGCGTCGCTTCGAACTTCTTTTGAATCCATGAATTAAGATCACGATTTGTCTCTCGACTGATCGCTTCACTTGTGTGGCCAATTATGAAACACGACTAGTTTGTTCGTGCACGTTCGTTCGTTTCAAGGGAAGTCAAAATGAATATATCCCGAATTATTTTTTAATAACAAAATTTTTTTTGAAAAACTGGTTATAAGAATTTATTTTATTCAAAAGTAAGTTACCGTCAAAGCTGAGCGAATTTGGTATAGATAGAGCTTCATCCCTGGAGACAGGCTATACTTATATATTATAGTATTAAGACATGGTTTTGTTTTTTGAAATGAAAACTTCTTTAGGCGCGCTGGGCATTTTTGAGATGGGAAAAAACCATTGAACTCGCGACACTGTTACCGTAACCGACACCTCTGTTGACAATTATAAAAGAACAGTCATTTCAAATAAAAATAGAAAACGGCTAGTGATATTCCAAAAAGGTCGTCAACATTTTCAGTATAGAAGAGCTACTGAGACTTACTCTTTTTACTAGTAGTGGGTAATATAATTTTTGTAGTAGTAGTTTATTATTATAATTCATTATTATGAATAAAAAAATGCTTCATTTAAATTTCCTTTCATTCATTTTCATTTTCTGCACAATAAAATATTACCTGACAATTCAAAAAATAAACACATAATTGTTCAAGTTTTCACTTCGGTCGGCACTCCCGGAGTGTCACTGATTTTTTAAAAAGTAAATAAGTTAATACTGAAAGACTCGGAATAAATAAAATACTAATCGCTTTTATTACATTACAAGCGACCCGCTCCGGCTTCGTACGGATGCAATTTTTTTGCTACAAATTATACTTATTACAAAAATCTTAATTTCCATTTATGCTCGAAAGTTATAATTCAAATTTACAAGTATACAATGATCCCCAACCGATCCTTTAAAGGTATTAAAAATTAAAGTAGGGCCTTTAAGTTGAAATTTTCAATATCCTTTTTTTAGAACGTATAAAATACACCCATGTTCCAAATTTCAGCCCTCTAGACTTACTAAGTAGTTTTGACTGTTAGTTGATAGTCAGTCAGGTCAAAGGATTTTATAAGTAGGTATACTCGTAGATTATACATTATACGTTCGAATTATAAAAAAGTCTTGTAATTTCTATATTTTTCACTGGAAACTCGCTATATAACTATTTAATGATAGGCGACAGTGTAACGTAGTTTACTCACAGCAAACGAACTGCCGGCACCGTGGGAACTTATCTAGTGACGAGATGAACACGCCCTTTATGGTAGGGGAGCCCACGATGCTAAATGTGGACTCACTCGAGCGTCGTGGGGACCTATTGGATTTTGAAGATTGGGTGGTAAGAAGAAAAAAAGGTTATATGAAATTTTTCATTTCAACGGTGGGATGAGCGTCTACAGGCTTTTAAAAATGTAAAAAAATCTGTCACATGGACATACTCGAGCGCGTCAGATATTGATAATGTTAATCTGACGCGCTCGAGAATGTCAAGGTGACTTTTGTTTGCAACTTTGTGACCTTCCCATTTCCTTTCGTCACGTTCAAATCGTCAGATTATTCAAATGCACACTTTTCAGCATGTAATTAATCTAACCATACCTTAATCTGACGCGCTCGAGTAAATCCCGAAATAACCTGTTGGACTCCCCTACTATTATAATGGTCTTAGCTGCGCTGACTGGACGTAATAAATTTAGAATAATCTATGAATCTGGCTTCCTTTACTCTCCAGTGAAATGAAAGAGCAATAACTTTTTTCCACGAGTTGGTTTAGTTCGAAGACAGTCTTTTAAAATGTAATATCTGTGTCTATTTATCCATAAACCTAAGACAATACACATATTGGTACTTCGTAGCAAAAAGCTACGCGTAGCAAAATGCGTCGTCATCACGTGACGACCGCGGGCTTTTTGACTCAGTTGCTTCCTTTCGTTTGAATAATATGTTTTAATTAATATACTACACTATTTGTTCCACACGGTTTCTCTCGCCTCCTTGAATTAGGTTTTTTTTTTGTGGCTGAAACAGATGTCGACGACCCACTTTACAAACTTTAGAACCCTTTTAGGGTTTCATTGGCGGGGTTTTTTAGGGTTAAATACCGATGTCGTGTCATAACGTCCCCTCGACCCCGCCCATCAACGGCCACGCTAGAAAGTCGTTGGGTTTTAGCCGGTACAAATCCGGCATAACCCCGCAGTGTACTACACTGCCGGGTATCCAATAGATTTCCGAACGTTAAAAAAAAAGGTTTAAACTTCATAGAACTCTGAAATAAATTATGAAATAAACTCTGAAGTATTTCAGAGGATATTGATTTTTTTCTAAAATTCGTGTCTTATTTTCGCACAAAAAGACTTCAATTTTTCCATAATATTTCTTTCAGACAATATACCAAACCATGTATTTAAAGTTTTAAGCTTCAGTAGTCTGTTCAGAGAAGTTTTGCGCGAAAGAGTAATATACATTCATACATCCACCCTCTTATCATAAGTAAGAGAAATAAAGCAAGTTTTCAAAAGTTTTCAATAGTTTTCAAAATTGACTCTGGTCTGAATTAAGAAAGTAGTGGGAAGCCCGTCTGGCGGCAGAAACCATGCACCCCTTTACAGAAGACCACCGTGAAATAACAGCATATGTGCTGTTGTGTTTCGGTGTGTGAGTAAGGGATGCCAGAGCCCATTACCCCTTACCTTCTTTATCCTTATAACACAAGCAACACCTATGGCGTTGCCTTTATCAGCCTGTCTGTCCACCTTAACATTAAAAAGTGCTAATTTCTATCTACTAGTTTTAGAACAGGAACAGAATTAATATTACCACAAATACAATATTTACATACGAAATGTGAATCTAAATTATGTTTTAATCAGTTAATGTTATTTTTCTCTGATGCGACACGTTCCGTTCCCTCGTCCGCATTCTCGTGTATGTTTATATCGTTACATATTACGTTATGTCTCGCTGTGGCCAGGTAACGGAACGTAACTGTTATAGGAACGCTCGACAATCTTCGCGTACCACTTGTTCGGCTAATAGGTTTACAGTAAGCTAAGTACTGTTTACCCTGGATTTATGGGGCTTGATAACGGAGATCATGTGGGAGTTTGATTGGCAGATGCGGGGAGGTTTATCCAAGCTGGGGAAAATTATAAGAGAAATAATATCACAGATTGGGGGGTACCTATTAAAATTTACCTGGGATTATGATTAAATCAGACATTTGAGCTTACTGGACTACAATAATTTATTTAAATTAAAGTTAAATACAAAACCCTAGTAAATATTAATTTTAATAATTCTGAATTAAAATTTAGATGATAAGAGAAATAAGTTTAAAAACTTTTTTAAATTTTATCTCTATGAAAAATATTTTAAAACAAAATTCGGTAGTTAGGCTGACGGTCTATTTGATAGTGGATGGCTACCATGACCTACAAGTGCTGCAAGTACGTTTGGAGTTAAGGAATTAATATTTAAAGAATTAAGGTAGATTAATTCAGTAACTCATTGAAACACAACAGCACACATGCTGTGATTTTATGGTGGATGGTCCATGCCGCCAGACGGGCTGACTATGACTGGTATTTTTCCTTAAATATTAATTAAATTTCTTAATACCGTAAAACATAATACTTGTCTCTGAATATATTTTCATATATTATATTTGATATATTTTTCCTATTATGATTTTTTTTGTGATTTTAAACCATTTATTTTCATTACAATACGGTAAGTCTGATTACAATTCAATAATCTGACTATCGACTATGTAGTTACTATTTTTTTTCTCGATTTAAATGGCTAATTTTGTGACAAAAACTGGATTTTTCATAGACAAATGAGAATTATCTAGCTTTATACGAATCATTTCTTTGCTTATTTTATTCGATGGTGAATGGGTTTCACATTACATGTTGGATAAGAATTGACTTTTATAGCCTTAATAGTTTTTGTGTGTCCCTCCACAAAGTTTACGATAGGATATCCTATATACCTAAGCCATGTCGTCTGAGGTGACTAGTATAAAAAAAATCTACATAATTCCCATGCATGTGTCCCATACATTGTATTATTCTGTTACAAATGTTCGAACCGTTATATCAGTTCACACACTCATTATTCTAGTTTCCTCTAGATGGTTTTATCGATGGGTTTCTCCTTTGTTTAGTCTTTACCTCGAACCGCATGTAGACTACGTTCCGATATCTTCTACAATTGCATTGCTATATTTCAAGCACTATCACATAGCGTAAATGGGGAAAGCAAATGGTTTTTTTTATTATCTTGAATCATTGTAATTTACTTGTAAATTTCTTTCGAAATACATTCACATGATCGTTGGCGAGTCTTGTGCAAACGTAAGCCGCTTTTGCGAAATTCTATCCACCCGAAACTTTAATAAATAAATTAAAATTAATTAATGTTGAACCAAACCATATGGAGTAAATTTACATGCGGATGCGCTGGAGTCTTATCAGTGTAGCTGTAGATATTCTTCTTATAAACATTACATATAGATATTTAGATATATTTAATTATAAATTTTTTAATAAAGTTATGTTTAATTTTATATTATTAAAGGTGATTTAAGTAAGCATTATTGTTTTAAAAAATGAAATAAACAATCTTTTTTTAATGATGCTTTGCAATGAATTGAGGAATTTCTTACAAAAGTAATTAATTGTTTTGCTTTGCTTCTGACACAACCACATCCGGCAACGTTCCGCTAGAAAGGTTGGTGTAATATACAATAATTATGCTAACATACAATATTGAAAAAAAAAAAAAAAATTACGTGTGTACCTATTTGTTGAATCGTCAGGAAAATACATACATCGTATACAGAGGTGTCGGATACGGTAACAGTGTCCCGAGTTCAATGGTTTTTTTTCCATCTCAAAAATGCCCAACGCGCCTAAAGAAGTTTTCACTTCAAAAACTTTTTAAATGTCACTTTTCCACATTGTTTTTTTAATTTATTTTTATATGGGATACGACGATGTCGCAACGAAACTCTCCCTGCTAGTTGGTATCTACGAGTACAGTCACGTACCTACCATGTTTCCATGTAGGTTTAATGTAGGTATAAAAGACCTTAAAATGTTTATACACTTCCATATATCATTTGTAATAAGGAGCTTAAAAATATTTTAACTACCTTTTTTGACTACATGAACTATGGTGTAGGTTACCTATAAAAGAAAAACAAGAGTTTATTTTGTCTGAGCCACAATTTTCATGACACCTTTTCGCAGAAATATTTATTTTGGTTATAGGCAACTTAGGGTAGGTAAAATTATTATTATATTTAAGTAAACGGTTAAACAAATTATTTTGCAATTGCTATCTTAATTGTAGGCATGTGTTAGACAATAGGTAATATATATATACAACTTAGTAACAGGTAATAGTGTATTATTATACTGCAGTATTCTTGAAGTTTCGAAAATAGGTTAAAACGTGATTGAATGTAATAAGTATATCTCTGCATAAAGTCACCAGTTTACTTCTCCTGCGCTAAACCTTAGTAATTTTTTTTTATTTTTTATTATTTAAAAATATACCTGAATTCCTCCAGAATTTTGCGGTCAGCAACCATTTAGGGATTCATTTTTATTTATAGAAAGATAACCAAGTATCCTAGAACCATGGTTTAAAAATAAATCATGATTAAATAATATAATATTCCAATGGAATAAATCAGCGTTTAATTTTGCTGTTTTAGATTTAAAAAAATATATTATTTCGATGATTGTTAACTACAATAGAATGTTCCAATCGCTAAGTGAAAAATCACGTGACCATAATTGCTCATTCTTTTGTCATAAGGGGAAGTTGTAGACCTTTGATCGTATGTTGTGGACTAGCTTTTGCCAGCTACTTCATTGGCATATAGTTATAAATTTTATTTTCTGATCTATAAACTATATATTAGTGTACAGTTTATAAAAAACGTTTGTTTTTTTAATTTTAGTAGAATGATCTTGAATTTTTTGAAAAAATCTCTGCGGTTCGCATTATTACATTAAGTATTAGCAGAATTTAGGGTATAACACCTCTTTACTATATTTTTATGGACCTGAAGAAGATGTGATATATTAATGAAAACAAAATGACTCTCCTTACAGCCAGATAACTCTACAGAATTTATATAAAACGAGGTTCACTATGGTGATAATAAAAATGTACAATAGACCTTACTGAATACTGAATAGACCTTACAATAGACTTTACTGAAATATTGGTAATCTCACCTTCGGAAGTCATTAATAAGAAACAGCTCAGTACTTTCTTTAATTAAAAAAAAAAACTAGAAAGTTTCTTGTTTCACCTATTTCCACTTGTTATACATGCGAATACGAAGTACAGCAGGTCATTACGATAATTTTTTTCGCTGTGGCAGCGGCAGCTCCACTTATTATAACTGTTCACCCCATCAGAGTTTTTGTCAATTTTGGGTTAATGATAACATCGGCGTAATGCATGAAAATAACATTCTTTGGAGTGTCTCCGTCGAAAACGTTTAAATGACTTTCGAGTGATTTGTTCCGCTACTTCAGTTCGTTTTACTTGAAATTAATATGCCCATTTTACAATGTTATAATTTAACCTTATCGTTATGTGTGTAACACTGTAATATATGAAAAAACTGATCTTTGTTGGCAACATCGAAGACAACAATCGACGCCAATCGCCTGAAGAAAATATGTATGAATACAAGCAAAATAGCAAGGATTTGGAGGGGATAGACAAAATAAAGTTTAGACAACCTATAACAAAAAATTAATATATTTTTGCATAATCTCTTGCTTCACTTCAATTGATCATCTAAGGACATATAAAAACTCCTCTTGCGTGGAACTAACAATATTAAAAAGGTAAAAATAATTTTAATTCTGTTTCGAAACAGATGAACATTTCAACAAGTTGTGTGATGTATTTTTGCCTTTTCTCATTGTTATTTGTTCTGTAATTTAGTTATAGGCAATTACGGAGTGATTGGAGCTCAATCAAGGCGCGCCTTCCATTTATTCTTTGATTACCGTGACCGTAGTCGGTCAAAATTAAATGTCATTGACCTTTAGACAAAGGTAAGGTACGTTTTTGTCTACATTAACTTTATATTAAGTTCGAATGAAATAAAAACTTAAGACTGAAGAAAATAAAAACAAGCTCTTGTTGACTTTAAAACCCACATTTACGCCTTTAAACCGCTTGTTATATTTGTTTCTGTAATTTGATTTAAATGCGGACACGGATGTTGGGCTCTGACCAAACAATAACGTGCGTGCAAATATTTTAAAACAATTACTTCAAAATTCTCTAAACGCGTGCACGGCAAAGCGTCTAACCTATATCCAATACATCTTAAAAGTGATTTACACCCCCTCTCTTCTGCTAATCTAATAAGCGCGGGGAATAGATACATGCCTACTGTGGCTGTACAAGCCTTAGGAGTTTCCCACTAGATCTAATATGGTACTGGTGAATTGATCTAGTGAGAGAGATCCTTCGCATCCGTGTGGGAATACAATACCCCACCGACCGCCACCGTGACGAAGCCACAGATTACTAATAAGTTACTTCGTAACTTACGTTGATTAGGCGTCGAACCCTTTAGCAGGAGATGGACAGTAGCGTATTCTGTGAAACTTTATACATACTGCAACCCGCCTGCCAAACATGGTGATTCTGGCAATACCATCCCTATTTATGTATAACTAGCTGGTGCCCGCGACCCTATGTCCTTTCTGGTGTCCCAGACAACGTGTATGCAAAATTTCATGGTGATCGGTTTAGTAGTTTTTGCGTGAAAGAGTTACAAACATCCATACATCCAAACATACTTTCGCATTTATAATATTAGTACGGATTAGTACGGATAGTTTGCAAGTAAGCCAAAGTACGTAAACTTTAAAGTCGAAACACATAATTACTTAGTTAGCAGCCACGTAATTAATGTTTGCTTTCATCTAAGTTTACGGCCATTTTAATAACAGACGAGTTTACGGAGATATTCACACTATACATAATTAAATGACATCAACAGTTATGTTGCATTGCGTAAGTTTATAATTACTTAGAAACAATTAAAACTGTAATGAATGCGTACGAGACAGCCGTGAGCTATTCGTGAGCTGCGAGCTCGTGTGAACGGACCTTTAAGGAATTTTAAATGCTTGGGAGACGAGATTAAGGAATTAACTATTCAACTAAGTATAAGCAGCTTTATTTTGTTTATAAATTTTGGCCATTTATAAATAATATCATATCATCTATATAAATAATGAAAATAAAAATGTGTGTCCAGCCTCGAGAATGGCTGGAATAAATCCGAGTAAGGTTTTTATGAAGACATAAATTGGACTTCCGTGCGAAGCCAGGGTGCGGTTCGCTAGCTGATAAATAATAAAAATGAGGTAAAATACTACATTGTATATGCCGTAGATCGTTTTGTTGTAGTCAAAGTTTGTTTGCAATTTCTTTTCTTTTTTACATGAACTAGTCAAATTGAAATTATTTTTATAGCATTATCACATTCTTCATCTTTGACATAGATATCTTTGAAGTCAAATTTAGCAGACGTAAACAGTTTTATTGTCTTGATTTAATCGAAGTGGGATATCAAAGATCGCTCACTTGAAACGGAAACCTAGCGGTATTTTAATCGTGTACTGTTGGTCTACTTTAAACTACGTCAGTTTTATAGACCCTGTCTTCTCCTAATTTATTGCGTATTGTGTAACATTCCCTGATGTTATATACTTAATTATAAGTATTTATTTTAATATTATATGATGATGTATGGATGGCGAGTAGACGGTGGATCCAGGCTGCTTCTGACCGGTCTTATTAGAAGGTTCTGACCGGTCTTATTAGATGATGAAAGATGTGAATGATAAATATTATACTATTGAGCTTAAACATCTTCACCGAGCAGCTCTCTCTTGCTGGAGGGACGGTGTGGAGGTCAGTGCAAAAAAGTACGCACTAGAGTTTCTGCACTTGAGCACGGCTTGAAACACTTTCTGCACGGTGTTTCAAGCCGAAATGTACGCCCTCTACAGGGTGACGGAAATTGCAATACAAAATAAAGACAGGGACGTCGGCATCTTGAGTGACTCCCGGTCCTCCTTGGAGCTGCTCCGGGGGAATCGAAACCATACCACCCTCTGGTCCATGACATTATGGAAAATGTGAGACAGATTACATCATTGGGAAGGGGAGTTCGATTCTTCTGGGTGAGAGCACATGTAAATCCGGGGAAATGAGAGAGCTGACTTCCTAGCGATGGAAGCTGCTCTTAAAAGCAAAACGGCAAAAATGTTTCTACCGGACGCAGAGGTTGCACACAAGATCACCTAGCAAAACCTAAAGTGAACTCAATAATAACGCAATTCATGACCGGGCATGGCGGTTTCGCCGAGTACCTTCATCGTATTAAAAAGAAATCTAGCCCGGATTGCCCGTGCGAGCCTGGGGTCCAAGAGACTGTGAAATACCTGCTGCTTGAGTGCCCCAGGTTCGCATTAGCCAGGCTAGACCTCGAATTTGAATTCGACGTAACGTTAAATAAAAATGCAATTAAATATATTATGACGGATAACACGAAATGAGAAACATTCATAATATTCTGCACGAAAATAGCGCTGATATCAATAGAAACAGTAACAAAAACTGACCGTACTAAATTGATTAATGTAAAGTAAATAGAAACATGATAGACATAAAGAAGTATAAAATAGATAGAAAATGTCCCTGACTCACGCGAGGGGAACATGTGAACCTCCCGACCCCTTATCCTAACATTTAAAATTTTACAACCTGTTGTAAAATTTAAAAAATTGTGAAATCTTAATTTACAGCCAGCGAGATAACCCCCGGGGGAAAAATAAATAAATAAATATTATACTATTACTGTTAAGTTAATAGAAAGCGAAGGCCTATAAAATAAGATTATGCAGAGAGGTTTAAAAAACTACAAATATGAAATGAAATAAATGTAAAATGAAATGAGTAAGTTATGAGATTAGTAAGCCACCCTTAACATCTATATTGCGGATAGAAGGAAAGTGCGAAAATAATGTTAATCAACGCTTAAATCAACGCTTTCTAAGTATTTATCCTACGAGCGTAGCACGGGCGTCCAAAAAATTTGCGACAATACAGAATAGCAAAAGACGTTATCCCCTTATCTTATGATTTATTTTATTCTCCTATGCACCCTGTGCCTATGACTCAAAAGAGTATTTAAACAGCTTATTTTAAAAACTTTGTCTTTGCTTATTTTTTAAACGCCTAAGTCTGTTTTGAAAATTAAATTCTAATAGAAAATATTAAGTATTCTTATGATTTTTGTTATAAACTCAACACAATTGCCAAGAGCCATTTGAGACACAATCCAGGAGATTGTCTCAAATTGCTTTCATATCCCGTCGCTGACCGCGAGGTTGACCGCAAATTCTTGAGCCTAGATATAATGACGCCTTTGCCTTGATGGCGTCTTTTAAATGTAAGAAATACTTTCTAACTGAGTCGCACTTGTCTCCTTTTCAGAACACGCCGTCATGTGGCGTGTTTCGCTCCTGGCATGCCTCGTCACAATGTCTTTCGGGCAGCACACGCGACCCAATCGGGTCGTCAACGTGGCCACCACTTGCGACCGTCACGCCATCTCCGTGTCCCTACAAATGGAGCAACCATTTAAAGGGCTGGTGTTCAGCAAGGACTTCTCAAGGGAATGTAAAGTTCAAGGTAAGCTACATCCTACTAATACTCATTCACGCAAAAACGGCTGAACGGATTTAGATGAAATTCGGCACACAGAAAAATTACCTTGATTATTATTACCTTCATTAACATATTGGATACTTTTTATCCTGAAAATATAAAAAATATAAAAAATAAAAATAAAATAAAAATATAAAGTCTAAAAATATAAAAAATTAGGCGCCACCGTCTTCGTAGCGATAAATATGTCAGGCGTTATAACTATATTTTGATTTTTTTTATACCAATTATACCTAACTTATGGATTTTAAATTGTCTTTTAATCCGATGTCATAAATAATACAGTAATTAATTAAGATTACCCAGCCCCTCTGTTGTCTGTCTGTTGCTTTTTTATGCAAAGGTCGTCAGACAGGCTGACAGTTCACTTGATGACGGAAGCGAATACTTCCGTCACCTATAACACAAGCAACGCCACAGGTGTTGCAAGGCGCTGCTGATTAAAGTAGAATTAAGGTAATGGATTGGAAAATGGACTCTGGCAATCCTTTCTCACTCACCGAAATACAACAGCACATATGCTGTTATTTCACGGTAATCTTCTGAATGGGGACGGGCTGGTCTCTGCGAAACGCAGTGTGCCTGCAACTACTGAAATATAAAGATAACGTAGGCTACAAATAATAAATTCTCGTTTCAGGAAACTTGAAGGAAAAGATTTCTCTGTATTTGCCATCCAACGCTTGTGGTGTACGGACGTCGCCATTAAATGATACAAAAGACTTGGAGCTCGATGACGTTAGCAATCTTTATTACTCAGTTGAATTGGTTGTTCAAATGGACAAGCACCTTCAACAGTCCTCGGATCAAGAGATATTGGTCAGGTATGTATGGATGACGTACTATCAGTTGGTTACGATTATCCATAATATATTTATAAACTAACGAACAAAGATATCTACTTCTCTTCATATTATAAAGTAATTACATTTTCTAGAAAATGTCTATCTATATTTATAGCCCCAGTTGCTGTAAGTGCGCTGCCGACCATTGTAGGATGAAAATAAGGGATAAGGGCAATGGGCTCTGGCATCCCCTACTCCCTCACCCGAAACACAACAGCCCATATTATGCTGTTATTCCACGGCGGTCTTCTGTAAGGGGGTGGTTACTGTTGCCAGGGGGACTACCCAAATGACTGCGAAACGCAATGTGCTATGCCACTACTTTCCTGATCCAGACCAGAGCCAACTTTGAAAAGTTCATTTACAAAGTTGACCTTGCCGGGAATCGAACCCGGGACCTCTGAACTCTGAAGCAAGCACCCTAAGCATAAATATATGTAATGTTTTGATGTTTCAGATGTAAATTGCAAGCTCGTGTGATGCGCATCAACAGTTCGGCGATCGAAAATGTAATCAGCAGCAAACTGCGAGAAATGAGTGGACACGATGTAAAGAAAACTAGGTAAGGAAAGGTTTTTTTGTTTTGTTTATTCAAATAAGTTACTTGGCCGATCAAGAGATGGCGTTGCTAGTCTCAATTTGTTATAATATTAATTAATTTTGTATGTAGGTAATTAGGTAAATCGGTTTTTATTGAAAAATTATATAAGCAATTATAAAAAATTTAAAAATAGATACACTCCACGGATTTCAGTAAAGTTTGTGTTTTTAATCAAAAATCAAATAACAACCACTGTGAGAACATTAGGCCTTTGTTCGTACTGGACCTACAGTTAACAGTTTTCGTTCTGAAGTTCTGCGATTCCAGGAGCGGGTCGCTACTCGCTAGTCATAAATATATCCAATCCAGCTGCTCCTGCTGCTCATATATTTTTTACATGAAAGGGCCATGTGAATGTACTCTAAATGCTAGACAACTGATAAAAAATATAACAATTTGGTGGGTTGAGCGACGCAAGCATAGCCGCAGTCAACAACTAGGCAACTGTAATTAAATGATTACGGAATTGTGCAGAGACAGAGACACAGTTCATATATCCTCAATAGACTCTACGCAATTTGAATGACATTGTAGTGATGTGTTAATATTATTTTTTTAGAACCGGTCGTAATCGTCAAGGGTTCGTGAGTCAAGTGGAGTCTGAAGAACGGGAGTGGTTGTTGGAGGCAGCGAGGGCTTGGATGGAGCTCGCACCGGCGGCAGAAACCACTGAACCGGCAACCGTGGAAGTTGGACAACCCACCAAATTGCTTATACAATGCACCTTACCCGGTTCGTAACTATCAATGTTGCTATATATAGTCGAGTGCAATTAGGTTTATAATACCTCGGAATACAAACTAACACATTTTTCAAATGCTAAATGTGGAGAAACAAATATTCTACAGTATTTACTGTATACATGCTGTATGCTGCTCTGGTGTTATGCCTGCTTAAGTCTAGAAAGCTGAAATAAAATAAACATAGATTTATTTTATAACGTATACTCGTATAAGCATCCGTATAAGCAACTGATTTTTGAAAATTTCAACTCCGTTTGAAGCCGGGGGCGGGTCGCCTAGTCTATTATAAAACTATTGTAGGTTACAGTACCTATATTGATAAAATAATAAATTATTATTATTATTATATTAATATACTTAGACATTTTTTCAATAACGTTACAGTTGGCATCGGTTTACGCGTAACGAACTGTGTCGCCCACGACGGCCTCGGTGAAGCGTCTCAAAAACTTTTAGACGAAGCGGGCTGCCCGATCGACAAGACGATATTCAACAGACCGATCGTCCACAAACACAAGCACAGAAAAGCGGAAATCGATTTTACACATTTGGAACCCGACGCCAAATTGTACGAAAGCGTGCCGAGGAATAATATAAAAAGTATAATGGGCTATCAACACGCGGTGACGACGTTCGCCGCGTTCAAATTTCCCGACCGAGCGAAGTTACACGTGACTTGCGGTGTCGAGTTGTGCAAAGGGGAATGTCCGTTCATAGACTGCAGAGCTCTACAAAAGACTCAGCAGACGAGAGATGGATTGGTGAGGAAGGCGCGATTAGATAAAGACGCGAAAGGTGTCGTGATAGATAGATTGGAGGTGTACAATAGTATCGAAGTTCTAGCTCCGAATATTGAGTTGGAGGATGAGGCTTCTATTAGAGGTGCGTTCAATTTAACTTTTTTATTTTACCCGTTTTTATTTAAATTTGTAATAAAAAGTGTTGCTGAGTGCACTTGATGATAATAAAGCCATGTGTTTGGCCACTGGCATCCGTTCACTTATTGTGGTTGTTTTATGCTTATTAACAAACTTTCAGGGGTTCATAACATTTTTTTAATAAAACAATTTTTTTTTTTTTACTATTATTAGGTACGTATTTTATCTAATAGCGCAACCACGCATAAAAAGAATCATAGGAATTTATAAAAAGACGACTCAAGTGTTGTCAAGATCGCTTTTCTGTATCATGAAATCAGCGCCGGTCGCTTCTGACATTTTTACGTGCTCAGGAAGAGAAGAAAGATATAATCACTCGATGTTCTAAAACTCAGTATGAGCACGGAATACAATAATAGTACAAGTAATGAGTCGGGTTTGTTTACATTGTCTCCATGGCGTTATCTTAGTTCTTGTATGAACCTATATGTGACTTATCAAAATCTAAAATGGCCTTTACAGATTTGTATTTTTGTTATGGATATATAAGTCTGAAGTTTTAAATGTATAACCTTATGCATTTGCTTTTCAGGTTCGCGACGAGTAGAGAGCGAGGAGGAAGAATTCGTCCGCGGCTTTTCTCCGGGCGATAAAACGATTTGCCTCTCCCCCGGCAAAATGGCGTTGGCTTTTTGCGTTCTGGGCATTATATTTTTATGTGCTATCGCCGTTGCATTCGTCTCGTTGGTGCGAGCGAGACGCCGAATGGGCCGAGAACCGCTGCATACCTCCCTCTCTTTCTACACCGGCAGCAAGAGTGTTTTCTCGTCTAGCGAGAGTTCCAGTTCGGGGCTCAGCGGCAGCAAGTTGCTTCTCACCGACAGTCCGTACTTAGATCATCATTCGTCCTCTAGCAACAACTGGCCATACTCCAGGGCGTTTTGATGACTGCTCGGAGTTGCCATTTAACTGATGCAATTTAATAGTTAAGAATATTAAGGGAGTGACTAAACTTATTCAGATCCATTCGCGTTTCGCTGGACAATTTTGGTTACACTTAGGAGCTATTCATTATCATGTAAGCGACCCAAAGAGCTGGAGGGGTTCTCAAAATCTCTATGTGCGATTTCTAACAAAGTGAAGGATTTGAGATCAAAACGTTGGGGAAAACAAAAGTAAAAAATGAGATCTGTTTTTTCTTCAGAATTTCATTTATACATATTTTCATTTTTAAAATCTAAATCGAATATTTAATAAAATTGTATATCATAAATTATCATAAAAAAATTGAAATCTGTTTATATCAAATTATTGTATTTTAGTGAAACCAGAGAAAATCTTACTTAGGGGGAGGGGGAGTCCGAAAAATCTTATGGTTTTCTTATATATGAGGTTTTTTTAACACACCCCCTGTGTTATAAATAGCGAAAATCGTCATTACATAATTAATGGACTTAGGTTTTCTATGGACAAAAACTAAATTGAGCTGAATAAATATAGTTACTCCCTCACTGGTGCTTTGCTGGGAAAATATTATACTCTGATTTCTGCCCAGGAATGTTTATATTTTAATTCTTGTGAACTATTGTATTTGCAAAAAAGCGTCATCATTATCAATTTTAGTTTTTGAAATACTTTTTAAATGGCTATGGTCTGTATTTAATTATTTTAAAAAGTATACAATATTCGAATCCGGAAAATATCGATTATAAAAAGGAAAATTCATTACACACTTAAATACTTTTAAGAAGATATTTTTCATGTTAAAAATCTCTTTTGAACTTCTGAAGACTGTTTCAATGCTGCGTTAAAGTATAACGCAATACTAAATGATTTTAAAAATATCAAACAAAAATTAACACTGTATTAGATTTTATACTATTATATTATACATTACAAAGTCGATGGACAACAAATTGTTTTAATTTTAAGCGAATTTACTGACATTTCTTGTCATTTGAGGATGTGCTTTTGAAAAAAAAATACTGTAAATATTTAAATAATAGCAATTTTTAAATGCATTGTATTTTTAAATATTTTAATTGTTATTTTTAATATTTACAGCTAAAAGGTTATTTAGCTATAACAGGGGTTATGGTTTTTAGAGTCGGGTTTTTTTAGAACATTTTAATGACTTAGATACATTAACTTTTTCGTTCATCAGCACCTCCTCGACATCTTAGACTTAGACAACTTATAAAAGTTGTAGTCTATGTAACTTTATTTTGCCTCCCCAGTATTCATGTTTTCGCAAATACAAAAAACAGATATGATTTCGAGTCGATTATATGGAGGTAAAATAACGTTAGATTGACTATATCTATTTATTAAATTAGTTTTTATTTTGTGAAGCTTTGTATTGTGATAACGTATGAGAGATAATAAATATTTAAAGAAAGGAAAATTTTGATTTCTCTTATTTACCTACTTTATGATGTTATGTCTTCCATAATAAAAACATTTGAGACATGTTATGAATTGCATCCTAATTAATAATAAAATAGTCCGTTATATTTTATGCTTAGATTATAGAACAAAATTTTATGATAAATTATTTTAAAAATAATGTTTAATTATTAAAACTTCTTATTTTATGTATGCTTTGAAAAGAGCATAAACAAGTAAATTTGTAAATGTGCATACACGTCAGGGGTTCAGAAAGGGACATTTAAAGAAAAGTGTCAACTGTTCCTGAGGAATCATCTAAAAATATAATTTAACGCCTCAAGCAAATTAATAAAGAAGAAAGACTGAAATGTTTCAACCCCTTAGGAAGGAAGCGCGGTCGAAGTCGCGGGCAAAAGCTGATAAAATTAATACAGAAAGACAGAAATACTCTGTAGATCATACCTACAGAGAGACCAGTAATATAACGAAATGGAATGAGAAGTGAGCTTTCATTATTTTATCACTAAAGAAATCGGGGATTCCCCTGTATTAAAACATTTATATGAATATACAGGTTAAAAAGTCAAGGTGAAGTGAGTTCCCCTGCCTTACTATTTGTAATAAATTAATGAATACAAAGATCTTTCTCAAATAGTAATGTGACTATCTGGGAAATAGCAATTCCTTCAATTCGGTAAAAATCGCTAATGATTTGATTAGCAAGCATTTCAAATTCCCGCCAATATCGATAGTACAGAGAATTGTTGGTTGCACAGAACAATATATCTACATTGACTCAGTCAAGGAGGATAGAGATATAATTATCCTCCTTGGACTCAATAGCCAGGTAGTAGCTGTCGTTATGTAGGGACTCTAAAAAACGAGGAATGTAAAATTTATTCATGGATAAATTAAATAAAAACAATAAGAAAATAAATTGAATTATTTGTTTAAATTAATTTAACTGAATCATATACAATGTAATATGAATTCTGTATTTATTTGTTTCACCAAACCACAGACGAACATTTACTGTCAAATACTACTCTATACCAGAATAGGTGCAGCATGACATCATCTGCGACAATGAATAAAATAAAAAGCAGACTTTTCCTTAGATGAAATATCAGCAACTTCCCTTGCAAATGTACAAAATAAATAAAAGCCACCCAAAGAAAATATCGATAAATCGTTTATATTATACTTGTCGTTGTTGTTTTGGTGACACCGTTTTTGAAATAACAAGTATACAAACTATTATTTTTACTTAATACACTCTAGTCTAGTCTAAAAGAAAGTATATTTTCTGTAAGTACTAGATAATATTCTAAATATGTACACATGTACCTAATTTGATAAAGAACATGATTTTAATTTTCGGTCGTTATCGATGTGTAACTCAATTTTCATAAAAGAATTATTATTATTTTTTTGTTTTTTTTTCGAAATATTAAAATTTTATTAAACCAATTCATAACCAATTCATAATTTAGGTATTTGGTTTTTTAATGTTTAGATAAATGTTTCGCTTTTTGACCTTCATATTTTTGCTTCTGTCGCTTCTATATAAAAAGTAATCTATGCTTTGGGCGGAGAGGTGATGCTTGCCTTGCCTTGCTTGCTTATGCCTGCCTGCCTGCTTTCGCGGCGATCGACGATCTTTGCCTCCGTTCGTAAGCGCAGTGTCGTGTCCATTCCATACCACTAATATTATAATCTGTGTTCCATACCATACTCCGACTCCGACCTCGGTTACCTCCATACTCCGTACTTTCTGTCACGGACAAGTTACGGATGATATTGTAAAAATTTATATGTGAGCAACAGTTATTTCGTGTAATGAAAAAAGAATCTTTAACGTTTGGGTTATGATTTTGAGAAGTTTCGAACCAAAACTTGTTTACGAAGTGTGTGCTGCAATTTTTGGTACAATTGGCTCAAGTGGCTTGAGTTAAAGTGTGAAAATTGGTGTGTGTGTTAAACATTTATGTGAATAGCTGTACATGAATATTATTTTTTAACATTTAGGTAAGTAATAAATATTTCACATTTTTAAAAATATCTAGTCTGTCTTACACTTCTAGAGGATATAGGTATACCATGGGGTATTTTAAGTATTGGCTTCTTATGGTTAACATTATTTGGCTACGAACCGCTTCACTTGCTTCTATTATTTGTACCTACCCGATTTCCATTTCAAATAATTTGTCAAAAGTTTCTGCTCGTTTTACATACCTACTTATTTAGTTACAGTTGGCTAGTCATCTACATGATTGTTTTCAATTGCCTTAATTTGTTTCTCATCTAAAGTTGGTAAGTACTACGAAAGGGAGAATGCCTTTCATTGACTCTTGGCTTCTCAATTTGTAGGCTGTTAGTTTTAAATTAAAAAAAACGACCTATGATAAATTGGTGACTAGTAAAATAGGCCATACAAGTAAATAATAGTTAAATAGAGTAATTTATTAGAATATTAAAATAGTAGTTTATTAAAATAAATAGAATAGCTTAGAATAGTTTTTTTTATGTTAAGTTCGACAAACAGGCTCATGGCCCACTTGATTGTGATGGCTACCGTCATCTATAACATAAGCAGCGCCACAGGTATTGCAATTGCACTGCCAACAAGGCATTAATCCTAATTAAGGATAGGGATAAGAAAGAGATTGGGAAATGAGCTCTAGCATCCCTTTACCCACTCAACAAATCACAACAGCACACAAGCTATTATTTCATTGTATTCCTCTGTAAAGGTGTGGTAGCTGTCAGACAGGCTACCCAATTGGCTGTGAAATGCAGTGTGCCCTACCTCTACTAAAATATAGTGAAATGGAGTAAATAAAAATAATAAAATAGCAGTATAGTAAATAGTACAGTCTGGGTAAAAAAAGGTTCATCATCTTAAAGTCGACATTTGCTTGCACCAAGGCAGTTATATCAGTCATGCCAAAATTTTATTTCAAAAGTCTGTCAGTTGTGTGCTTAGCGCTATAGTTTCAAAAGGTACTAAGAGTATGACTTGATAAAGGAAAGAATTTGAAAATTGATTAAGGTTTCGTACCTCAACTTTACAATAGAATAAAAAACAATAGTCTAATAGTAGATTAGTAAAATAGGCTTAATTTTGGTAAGAACTTTAATAATTAAAGAGTAAGTAGTTAATAACTATTTGTAAATGATAATTCATTAATGATGACTGAGTAATACAGAGATGTCTCAATGTGATAATATTAATACTATATTCTTTTTGGTTTAATGTTAATTTTACACTTATTACCTCAGTAATAAAAATTAAAGTATTACCTAACATAATTTTCTCTTGTTAGGATGCTTTACAGGGGTGGGAGAGGAATCCCTTGAGTGTATTCTACATCATTTTTATTTATTTCTTCCTAGTTGGCCACCCTTTTCGTTGGTAAAAATGGTCACTTGGTAAACTTGGTTCTAAACATAACGTTTAGGGAAGGGACAGAAAAACGTTTGGTCTGTTACATGGGGGAGGGGGGTCAAAAATCTCCAAAAATTGTGTTACATATTACTTAATTGCTCCCTAAACCAAATTAACATTTTAAATATTAATTAAGTACCTGCAATCGCTAACTAACAATGCATTTAGGTATTTTCAATATACTATTTTTTCAATATTATCTAAGCTATCGCAAGTAGGGTGTGGCTGGGTGTGACTTACTAAGATAGTAAATTGTGTTTGGATTTTTCCATAGAGCTAGTTTCAGAAAAAAAAAAACAAAAAGTTACAAAGAATATTAAAAAAAAAAAGATAAGGATAAAGAATAAAAGAAAACATGTCAGTTGTTGTGGACTGCTCGTCACAACACTAAGGGCCTCTTTGCCAACTACAAGTAAAGTGTTGATTAGTTACTTTTAGAAATAGTTTTATGTTTTATTAAATTATGCACTCGTTTACTGCACTAGTTTTGATAGGCTTTTTTTTATTATTTTCTTTTTAATGTCCAGTTACTGGTGACTTTAATATCCGGTTAGCCTACTTGACACATGGTGAAAGAGGCCCTAAGCTTCACAAAAAAAAAAAACTAGATTAATGGTCAGAGGTGTATACCACATTGATCCTTGTTATCATATCTAGTAAGTTTACTTTCATATGTAGTTGTCTGCTTAGTACTTATATACAGATGTATTGATTACGGTAAGCAAGTTCAATGGTTTTTTCTCATCTCAAAAATGGTTCTTTTATTTAAATTTTTAAATTAATATCAGCATCATCTCTGTTCTCCTTGATGTATTATTTCAATTCAAAATACAATTAGTTTCTGGTTCTAAACATTTCTAGAGTCATTGATGGTACGCAATATTTGTGGTGGCGAAATATACGGCGTATTTTTTTTTTATTATATAAAGGTGGCAGACAGGCTGGCGGCTCACTTGATGGTAGGTGGTTACCGCCGCCTAATGACACAAGCAACACCAAGGGGTGTGCTACTGCGCTGCCTACCCTGTAGGAGTTTATTTACAGCTCGCTTGAAGTAGCCCATATTGTAGCTAGGTGGAAACACCTCAGGAGGGAGATTGTTCCAAAGTTCAAGCTTCCGCGGGATAAAGTTTCTACTCAACCGGACCGTGCGTAGTGGCACCTTGTCCAAGTAATGCAGATGAAGTCCACATCTATGACACGCAGTACGGTGGCAAAAACTTGGGGCAGGCATTAGTTGGAACAACTCATCAGAGCACTCACCATTGTACAGCCGGTAGAACACACAAATAGAGGTTACATTAGATTGTTAACAATTCGAATAATTCGACATTGCAAGGCGTCAAATGGATCTAGCTGGTATTTTGGCGAAAATATACGGTTACAGTAACAAGTCGCGAATTCAATGGTTTTTCCCATCTCAAAAATGCCCAACGCGCCTAAAGAAGTTTTCATTTCAAAAATTTACAACAAGAAGTTTTATACTTTCAATAAAAAAAAATTGCCTCATTTTTGAGTATATACTTACCTACCTATTTGTGCCTAAATTCTACATACTAACAGAGCATGAAATGTATAATAGTTTTAAAATTTTTGTGGTACCTTTCTTACTCATCTTATTTTACATATCACTATTAATAATTAAATTAATAAGATTGTTTCACTGATTATTTATATATTTCCTAGTCCGGTAAAATTCCGGTTACCATTCTTTTGTCATTACTTACAATAAATATGTAATATGTATAATAAGTATGTAATAATTAATTTAAACCTGGGCTTTTTTCAAATATTAAAGTATAATAACCTAACTTTTATGATTACTTTAGAGGTCATTTATAATCCTGGGAAGTTTATTAAGTTCTACATAATTATATTGACCTATCAAATGGAGACATGTTTTCTGTACAACTATACAATTTCAAAAATTAATGTAGATATTGTGAACATTAATATTTTTGTGAATTTAAATTAAGTTTTTAATAAAAACTAAACATGTAGTTATTACAAAGCCTTTCTCAATATGCACTGCTTACTGCATGTGTACCTTTCATGTGTGTTATGGATACACAAGATCGTCATAAAAAGGACTACAAAACATCGACTTTCTAATAAAAGGTCCTGCAATTTAAAAGATTGTTTGCAGAGACCTCTCACATGAGCCTCAGAGCCAAGGGTGTCTGTTTATAAAAACGTGTGTCCACTATGACATACAATGACTAGTTTGCTGGGTAAATTACTCTTCTATTATAAATGACTCAGTATAAAGATAGTCCAGTTATGAAATTATGATATTGTGTAGGTTAGAAATAGTTTTTTCAAATAACTTTTTTCAATTTTGCCAACTACTCCATTGGCGCCATCTGTAAGTCAAAGGCACTCTAGTTAACTAAAGTGTTCCTAAAAATCTAAAATAACATTTAATTTGACCAATAGGTGGATTCACTTTTTATTTATTTTCTTATATTCTACAATGTTTACAAAAAATCTCATTAGTTAATGCAGAACCGAACACTATCTTGTAATGCAATACTGTTTAATTATTTACTTGTGTTACTTGCTGTTAATTTACAGATTCATATTCTTGGGTGGTCATGGACGAAATATGTTTAAGTTTGAGTGAAACTTTGTTGTTTGTGGTTGGACATTCCTTGGTTTCAAATATAAAACGTGACTACAACAGTTTTCATTTAAAAGCACGTCCATCAACATCGTTAAGTTGCCTTGAGTCATTTATGTTACCCATTAATTCTATTGTAATTTATATAATTATGCAGTTATAGAATTTTAACTCATTATTATATATATTTCTTAAGTTTTTCTAATCTATACTAATATTATAAAGAGAGAAGATTTGTATGATTGTAATGAATTATGTATTAAATTAAAATTCAAGTTAACATGTACATAGATTTGTATTTGCTAATGACAGTGAAAAATCTATCAACAACGGTTGCTAGGTGCTAGCTTATGTCGATGACATAATAAATAAACTCAAAAACTATTGGGCCGATTTTAAAAATTCTTTCACTTATAGAAAGCTATGTTATCAGCGAGTAACATAGGCTATATTTTATAAAGTTACGCGGGCGAAGTCGAGTGCAACAGCTAGTTTATTAATAAGAGGCAAGTGTTAGGTAGATATGTGTGGAAAGTTACATATAAGTTATAACCAATAAGCAGTTACTTTGTAAACAGAAACCCTATTTCTAAAATAATAGGGTCAGAGTTCAAAGGCATACATAATCTTGATTATCCCATGATTGGGTCGGTAATTTATTTAATACATTGGAGTTTTGTGTCAACATCTATGGAGCTTATAATAGAGTTGCAAGACGCTTCCAAGGTCGAACTCATAACGAGGTGGGGAAATTCGGTGTTTCCTTTTCTAGTCAAAATATTTCCCGGGAATAGAAAGCTTACTTGGTTTCTCACCTATTTTTATATACAGTTTTTTATATTTTGGTAGGTACATACCATATTTCGAAATAATATATTTAACTGTTGTTTTTTTTTTCTCTTAGGAACAAGTCAACCTGTTAATTCCCTACAACAAGGGGTGTAGTGTAATGTAGTAGGGTGGCAAGTTACAGGGGAGGGGCGTACAAGGGATATGCGGATCGCCGGCGCCAGGAGTTCGCTTGGATCGATAAGGTCCGCTAGCTCACTCGCTAGTATCCGCGTCGCGAAGCGCTTGTGTTGTGTCGTGTCGTAGCGTACTTCCGTACCATCGTATGTTCCATTCTTTTTTTCGAAATCTGTGATGTTTTTTTAGTTAGTCGTGTGGAGATGAGAGTCATCATTTGCTCCTGGTATGTTATTATTTTTTAATAGTAATAAAATAAGATACGGTTTTGGTGAAACGCTGTGAGATCAATAGTGTTTTACGGATGATGTCATTATAGTAGAGTTGAATAGGTCAGGTGTAAATTTGGTCTGATCTCAGAATTCCTAAAGCTATGCCGTGTTTAATTTGTAGTGATTTTTCATCGTGTTTTTCAGACGCCTATGACAGCGATTACGTATTGGTTGGATTAAGCAAAAAGCAACAGTGATATGTGTTGGTTATTAAAAACAAATTGTTCCTCAACACTCAATAATCGGCGATAATATTCTTAATGGTTATAAAAACACTATTCGAATAATAATCTAATATGACTGGACTGAACACTAATTTTTTATTGTGACATTAAAAGCAGAGACGAGTTTGTTGATAATATTTTATAAGCGATGATATAAGTTTTGTAACTACTCGACGATAAAATAAAAGTTAATCTGAATTTACTTATATAAAATGGAAAAGTGACTTAATTGAAATAGAGGTTAATAGTGTATTAGACATGGCCTTAGTTTTTACTAGCCTAGACTGCGGACAGACTTGGTGTGTTGCCGGGTGCGTTCGGAAACCATCGCTATTTGCAGAAGTCGGCGCCCCGCCCGCCACTACCGAGGTCAATTTGCGCAGACACCAATGAACTAACTGTCAGAATCTGTTTAAAATATTATGAATGATTTGGATTGGACTCATGGTTTATAACCATTGAACTTGAAAAAACACATCTATATTTTATCTTGTATTATTAGGTAAATAAAATTCTTTGTGTATAAATTATTATTTTATTGGTTTTTTTATAAATAATTTCTAGTAAGTCCCAAGGATTACTGTATTTTTTTTAGTTAATACTAGCGACCCGTCCCCGGTTTTTCACGGTAGTAATTTTTTTCTACGAATAGGTAATATACAATTTTTTCTCGTTTATCGCTCTACAACCGTATCAAAAACCGTTGAGTGGTTTAGAAGATAGCAGAGAAACAGACAGTGCTACTTTATATTATAATATTATGATATTATATATATTTATATTACACTTTGTATTAAAATTTATTTTAGTAGTATTAGGGCACACTGTGTTTCCTACTTATATAAACCGGGCAGCTCGTCTGAGGGCAACACCAATAACAACTTCCGTATGAAATAACGTACGTGTGCTCAAGCGAGTTTCATTTTGAGGTGTAAATAAGTGAGAGAGTTGTTTACTTTATCCCCACCTTATCTTTTGTATTTTATCCTATTATTATCAGTGTCGGCACTGCACCTATCAATATAGGCTTGCCTGCAGTACTTTTATCATAAAAAGTTGCATTTATTTCGACTACACATACAACATAGTACATACATATAGGTACTTAAGTTTTTTGTCTGTGAGATTATGTAACATCAGTTCTTTTACTTACTATAATGTACCACGCCCATAAACAGTGTATTGAGAATAATACCTGCTAATACTAGAGATACTGTTCGAATGAGTCATTTATTATGTAAGGTACTTGCCATTGCCACTAATCTACTGACACTGTGTGCAAAGGCAAAAAATATTCGTGATGTCATCGCTCTATGGACGAGCCTGCTGGCTAAGTATTGAGTGACCATAATAATATTATGTTGGTATTGTAAAAACTAAAATTATAAAATCTCGACTATAATACACTACACTACGCGTCTTGATGTTGATGTTTTGTTAAATTGTGGGCGTTGTTGGGTGGCTAAATTTGTAACAGTGATCGAGCAACGTTTGAAAGGAATTCAATTTGAGACTATCAAATAAAATAGAGAACTGATTATAATAGTCAGGATTGCATAATTATTTAAAAAAATACTAATGCAATCCTGACTATTATAATAAATGCGAAAGTAAGTTTGTTTGTTTCCCTTTCACGCCATAACTACTCAACCAATCATCATGAAATTTCGCATACACGTTATCAGGGATATAGAAGATGACGTAGGGTACCTGGTTACCTAGCACACAGAAAAAAAGTACTTGCATTTAAAAACAAAATCACATCCGAGGATCACATAAAAATAAAAAATTCTACGCTTTACGAAGTCGCGGGCAAAAGCTAGTAATCAAATAAAGTTTCAAAATTAGAGTTATGAAAAGGTTATAGTAGAAGCGTAAAAAGTCGAATTTCTCTACATAAATGCAGTCTTACTCCAACCATTTCTTGCATAATAAAATATTATCATGCGTATAAAAACTGGTTTACAAGGATAAATTGGTGACTTCTTTTTCATACAGCCCCTTGACCGAAAATAATTATTATCCATACTCTGCACAACTGTACACTACTTTTCTTTCTTTGGACAACTTTTTTCCTCGAGTTCGTCCGTTTGTCTTTTTATTCGGGCGAAATTTAGCGATCGTCTTTGCTAAGGTTGATTCTATCTCAATATTAAAATTTAAATTACATTAAAATCAACCAAGTTCTTAGTTGTGAATAAGTAGGCAAAATACAGAGTTTACTCATTGTTTCATTTATAATTTCAGGAAGAACTATATGAAGAATAGTATGAATTTGTCAATATGGAGCCAGAAATTTAATCCAGTAGGTGGCTATATTGCTTAAAGACTGCTATAGATTAGATCTAACAATACATAAGTTATTTTAAAAAGAAAGCAAGACAAGAATAATTACAAATAAACTCGTAAAATGCCCCTCATAGTTAAAAAATTCAGTAGCTCTATGAAGCAATTACGAAGTTTGGGCCATATTGTTATCTCCCCCCAGTAAGTAATGTGACCTCTTAATTGACCCAAAGTTGTTCTCTTGTGATGTGACATAATCGTGGCATTCATACGTGTAGGTAGTTAGTGACAAATTTGTTAATAAGTTAAAAATCAAGGTTATATTTAGAAATATAAAGCTAAAATTATATTGTTTTTGGCAAAGATGAAAACATCAAAAAATAATAATAATTTTCTGCTGTTCTTCTTATTAGCTTACAATAAAGATCCTGAACAAGTGTTATCTACATCAGTACACGTATAATGTTCGTTTATCAATAATTTTAAAATAAATATTTTATTCCTTGTTTATAGGTAAGCGACATGACATGACAAACCTATGACTGATATGATGACGATTAGTCAGGCCTTATACGTGATTGCAATAAGTAAGTCAAAATTTTAATATTGAATGACAGAAGTATCTTCAATTATTGAACGTAGCTATTATATTTTGTTCAATAACTATTTGATTAAATATATATAAAAAAATTATATATATAATTAGTATGTACACAAAAATTTACTTAAAAATCTCTTTTTTGAGTTTATTTAAATTAAAAGAAATATTATAATGGATGTTATAATGAATTTAAGTAAATGTACAAAAATGTTTGTTGCTATGCAAGATTACCTGTGCTTAACAGTTAAAGCTGACGATAGTAGGTATTACATTATACATTGTAGTAAACTCACGTGTAATTTAAGTCATTCTTTCCTAAGGAGAAATTGTTGCAGAAGTTCTAAAAGCATTTAATTATTCAAAACTGATATTAACAAACAAACAGTCTTTGGAATAATTCTCACTGTGCAAACATAAAGCATAGGAAAAGAGGTCAAACAACTTTCCAGTTCTCGTTATAAATCGTGGTTAGAAGACCATTGTCCGTCTGTCCATCCGTTTACATGCCGTAGTACCGGCCTATGACCTCTATATTTAGATATCTATAAATGTACTGCCGAATTCCACACAACTCTGTGGTTTGGAATTCGAGGAGCGTTTGATGTTTTGGTTTAAGGAGGCAAATTTATAAGTACATACCCTACTGTGTCATTGTATAATATTTTTAGACAAAACTATTTTTCCAAGGTAGCTTTTTAGAAAATTTAATTCTTGTTAGTGATAAAAATAACTTATATAGCAGAAAGTATTTTGTTATCATAGGCAGGCAGACTGATTGCGTGTCGGTCTAGTTATCAGATAGAGATATTGGTCATTTTCTTAATTTAAATGTACATTATGAGTATAATGCCGAAATGGATTGTTTTCTTACATTCTTAAGTATTAAATTGTTTAGGAATTCGAAAGAAGAAATATAATGTTTTAGCGATTCTCTGATTGGTATCTAAACGTTTTAATGGTCGACATCCGTTACCCTTTCACGAAAAAACATTGGAAGTATTAACTAACTAATTGTGCTAACCTTTTCTATCATCCAATAAAATTGTCTGCTGTCCATTGAGAAATACGTTTTGTTTTCATGGTTTATTAAAATTTTAGAAATTTTTAAATTGCTTTTATACATATGCAATTACTTTTTTAAGTATTATTTTGTTTATCATACTGAAGCAGACGATTGAGGACATCTATCTCCATATTAACTAAAATAAAATATACTTAAAAGTCATTTGATTCAATTCATAAAAAGATACAGTGGTATGAAAAAATAAGACGACCAACTGAAAAATATAGTTGTAATTTTTTTTAATACTTCTAAAAAAACTTTCGTTTTAAAAAATAGTTCCTTTTTAAGAATTTTTAGTGACAACTAATAAATATTCTTAACCTTAATTAATTTTAAGTTTGCAAGCAACTATAAACTCAAATTATTTTCTATTATAAGTAAAAGAAATCTTGGTTTATTTTTGATGCCCTCCTTCGCTCTGAAATAAAATATTAATCGATAGGTAGGTACGCAAAGCAAAGGCCCGTTGAATATTTCGCTTAGTATTCCAAGCCAAGTCCTGAGTCCCGCTCTAGCGAGGTCGGTGACCTCGAATCCAGTTCATGTCTTGTGCATTCGCCGGCTCACGTAACAACAGCTTTTATACACATTTATATTATGTATATATTTAAGTTATGTCCATATTGCATAAATATACAAAATAACGTCTGAACATACACACTACCGATGAAGAGTATCTTTGCAACTTTTGAAATCATATTATATTCATGAAAGGAGCTTCCATTTATTTCTCTATAGAGTTCAAACTGTCTACGCCAATTTTTTTCTTAAATGCCTGGAAGCATTTAAGAAAAAAATTGGCGCGTTTACTACTGCGTTTTCATAGGTAACCTCTGGATACCTATGAAAACGCAGTAGATGGATATTATATGCTATAATAGGTAGGTATATGTACTTTGAAATTACTTGGCCTACACTGTATGTGAGGACAATGAAAAAGTATTCTCCATTAACGTGCAGCTGTTGTGAGGGGCTATATTCGCGTGAACGATTTTAATTTGTGCGTCGTACAATGCGCTATTTCAATATTTTTATTTTAAACATTACAGTGACTAGAATATTTCAATATCCATTGTCGTACAACGTCTCATCATTATTTGTAGTTTCTATTGATGCTGTGATAAATTGATATTTTTCAATAGATATGGTATATCTGCTAGATCTGGATATTTTCAGTTGTCCTTTAGGAGCCTATAAACGAAGCCTTAAACAAGCTCTCGAGAATATAGTTGTGTAGTCTCCTTTTTGTTGCGGCCAGTTTATTTGTTTATTTTGTATGTTATATGTTATTTGTTAATTGGTTTATTTATTTGTTTTTCTCTTTCTTTTTTTTTGTGTGTGATTCTTACCTTTTTGTATGTTTTCTACCAGCTCCAATATTCTGTAGTGACTTTTAATCTATAATATGTTTTAGTAATTTAGTGGAAACTTTGCTGATTTATGTTTTTCTTGTATATTTATAATGTGTAGCGAAATATCGTATGTTTCCCTAATATAAATAAAATAATATAAATACAATCAACATATAAAGCGAACTCTACGAGCAATCATATAGCTTCATTAGAATAATTTGCCGGCTGCTGGGCAGTCGACAATTTGTAGCAATCAGACGATGACGTGACTCCTAAGCTATTACCTACTATGTAATTTGCTTTTATGAATGAACTAAGAATCATCCTAACTACGAGTAACTACTATTATAAGTGCGAAAGTGAGTTTGTTTGTTCGATTGTTACGCTTTCACGCTTCAACTACTCAACATGAATTTTTATCATGAAATTTTCCAGTAACTGAAATTACCTAACCAGTTGCAAAAGAAGAAATTTTTTTCGCTGTTTGATAACTAGTTGTGAGAGAGGAATTATTATTCCACTTTTGTAGATCAAATTTGCAACACGTTGTCAGGGATACAGAAATGGACCGAGGTCACCTTTTACCCATAAATTTAGCAGTTAATATTGTTTTTTTTTCTATAATATGATATTTTAAAGCAAGTAGCGAAATATTAAAATATGTAACAGAGGCAACAATTTCAAATCAACGAGTGTAAGCAAAACTAATAGCATATTTTCAAAAATTCCTGTACTGAAGTAAATGCCTAGTATGTCGACATTGCACTTACATCATCATTTTGTGCTGTACACTTGACATTGAATTCTGCAAGGTTAATTTACATGTTGCTACTTCCATTAAGTGTTGTATTGTTAATTGAATTTTAATATTAATTAGCTATGCAATTTTTTACCACTTAAACTTAGCTTTTGTTATTCTATAAACAATCTTGTTTTAATATTTTAAATAACGGTCTCAAAATTATACAAAGTGCAATAAAAAAATTTAAATGACTAGATTTAAGAGACATGAAGAGATTGTTTACAAAATAAGATCAGCATTAAAAAGCGCACTGTATGGTAGGTATCTAAACAACGATGCAATGCGCCAACGAGGTCAGGTTATATTGTAGATATACGAAGTAAGAATTCTAGGTAGAAGCCTCTAGACACAATGGGAGTTTTGTGAAACTGTTAACATAATTTGACTATATAAGTATATTTATTATTATTCTTAACAACATGCATTACTTTTGAATTTTGTTTGTTGATAATTAAATCAACTTAATCTGCAAATATAAAGGGATTTTTCCATTTTAAAAACTAGACATTCTCGGACATAGAGTTTATATTGTATACGCATGTTGAATCGTAATTAAATTTAATGATAACACGAGTCTTCTTTTACCAAGAAGCAAGTCAGTTTTGTAGAACAGACTGGATGTCGCAATGCGACATTTTATCAGTTTAAATCTAGACTAGTAATATATATTTGAATTTGGATTATTAACGTTGGAGAATTAGAATTTTAGAGAAAATCTCAATGATTTACATTGGTGTGATAGGACGAGCCCGCAAAAAAAGCAAAAATGTTAGGCTTTTAAGCAATATGCAATTATAAATTATCTTACTTTTAAAACGAGAAAGATGATCAATCAATATTGTAAAGAATTATTTGAAGCATCAAAAAACCGTCTATATACATATTTATATATTTTGTATTTTATAATATAACCAAATAATTTTAAAGTCATGATTTAGTGAAATGTCAATGGATAAATTAGAAATTAGAAATGCCTTTTTCGAAAATATCTGTCTTAGTAGGTAGATAAAAATCGGTCATTGCCGCGCTCGCTTCACCACCTGTATTGAAAACAACATAATTTTTTCATAATAACTTTGACGGTAGTTAGTAGATAAGTAGTTTTATTTTGAAAGTTTGTTGCTATTTTGCCGTCTGTTCCCACTGACTGGACTGTGTTCCTGCACTTCTTCAGCCAATGGTAATTTTGCTATAACCGTCGTTCCAGCACTCCATTTGAGCATAATTAGATCCGAATAAGATTTAATCATACTCGTTCCGGCGACCTGTCAGAGCTATTTATGATTTGCCAGGGCTATAATTTTTCTACCTTTTGAATTGGCCAAATCTTGACAGATTTTATGTCAAATGATGCGTCTGTGGCGACCTCATTTCAATTACCTATTTGATAATAAAGTAATTTTACCGCCTAAAAATAAGTACTGCTGTCAAACTCAAATTCTGACAGTGAAATATTTATCTGCTGAACTGCTGCTGGAAGGACTGCTGGAACAAAACTAGCTGGAACAAAAGTATTTCACAGCCGCAGCACCTAGGTCATAGATCTTCAGAATATAATATTTAAGTTGTATTTTTTAGGTGTTTAGTTTTAAAAAAAAATAAACATACAATTTGTCTTTTTATTTTTGATTGTACTTTGACCATTTGTAATTCTGACTATTTGAATTTTTAATTTTCGCTTACGTTATACATGACAACATGTAACAGTGACGTAACATGGCACTGTCGTGAGTTCAAAGATTTTATCCCATCTCAAAAATGCCCAACGCGCCTAAAGAAGTTTTCACTTCAAAAATATGTTTTTTGCTAACTACATATAGCGATACGTGCGAATTTAACTAGACATCAATATTTTGTGAGCTAGAGGCAAATTGAAGCGCAGTCATTTTCAATCCCTTATTTTACCAATTTATTGACTGATTTATAACGTCATTGGTTTTTACACGCCTTAAAATAATCGAGATCAATAAGTAATCGAATCGCTCGCTTTCACGCACCTCCATTAATATCATGGAAAGCAACGCTCACATGCAGTTGCACAGAATTCATTGTAATCGTGTGTGCCTCGTGAATTATTCATATTGCGTTATTAACACGAGCCACTCCGACGACTGCCACAATCGTAACCCATTTTCTTTTCATAGAACCACAGTTGCAGTTACGTATTACATACATGATATAATGAGTAACTTAGATGTGGAGATTTTTTTATGTTCCTAACGAGCGACGCTTACACTTTCTCTCTTAAAATTACTTAGTTGTGATTTAATTAAATTAAGTACTACTTGCATACATGTGCTTGAAAAGTTTAATAAGGGAGGAGCGAAAACGACTGAATAACACGTGATGCTCTTAGTTAAATGAATATCAGTCTATTGACATTGCACCACCTCCCAATGGTTTCAAATTTCCGTTTTTGTTTGTACTGGTCGATTAATGTTGGGTGCCTATAATATTTATTATTACATTGATATAAAGTTCTGCTGCTGCAGTAGACATATTTGTTTTAATTATCGTTTTCACTTTATTTAATTATATATTTTTTGTTTTAGTTGTCTTCTTTTTTTTGTTCATATAAATAGTGCGCTGTAATGGACTTATTTAAAGTGACCTTTTAAGTTTGTGAAGACCCTATTATTCAAGAACCGTTCGATGGTTTAAACAATGTGTTACTAAGCCCCAGCCGTATGTATAATTTTTATGAACGTTGCTAGTTATATTGACCTAAATAAGACGCTAGAGCGTCATCGCTATACAAGGCGACGGTGGTGCATGTGTGGGCGTATCCAATGCGCGATATCCCCAACGAAGAGATTTATCTTTATGAAAGAAAATAGCACTCAAACATCATCGTTCTTGAACTGCTTTTAGAGATGTGACGTGCGATTTTATTTTTAACGATGATATAAAGCGAACGGTTGATAAGAAAAAGTGGTATTTGTCTGTAAGTACTGTACAATAAGTAGAATGCTTTAGTCTCATCCTCGCAGCACGAAATGCAAGCGTTGCACGAGTTAACTAAAACCGGTTGGTGGGCCGCTCACAAACAGCGTCGGCCTTCGCAGCCAGTTGCCGACGCCCGGTGACGTCACCTATCGCTTATGTCATACAATTAATATAATACAAGCTGTATTCACTTGTCTGTATCGCGAGGTTAGACAAAACCACATCAAATCTATACTAATGTTATAAAGAGGAAAGATTTGATTTTTTCGTGTTTGTAATAGATAATCTTTACTTACATATTATAAAACAAAGTCCCCCCGCAGCGTCTGTATGTATAGTTTATGTATAGTTAATTTGCTGACAAAAATTGCACCCGTGCGAAGCCGGGAACAGGTCGCTAGTGTTAAATGAAATGATCAAAGATACGTCAAATCGAAGGACGTAAAGAGTAATATTCTTCATTATTGAAAGATATTTTCATTTTTTTATATTTTTCGCAATACCTACAATGCTTCAAAATTTTACATAATTAAGTATGACATAATTATTTAAAATTTTAAATCAGATGTAATTTAATGATTGAATCATTAAATTACATCTGATTTAAAATACTTAGCATAAAATGAAATCACTATCCTCGTTTTCTGTTTAGTGTTTACCTGCTTAGTTCATCTAAATAACGGGTTTTATGTCCGTTAACAGGTATTCTAAGCTATATATAGGATGAGATCCCCTTTTTTCTCTTTTCTTATCCTTATCCTTATTGGAGTTCCGAAAAAACTAGTAAAACTCGATGTTCTACACAACTAGTATGTCCAGCAATGTGCGTTTGTGGCGGCTGTTTATACTTAATGAATGAATGATGATTTAGCATTAGAATTAAGTCCATATATAAAATGGCCTTTTATGAATTCTTGATCTTCCCCTCTTCGGGATTGTAAATAAGGAGTCTAATAATTCTGCGTGTGCCGTGTCCGTGTGCTATATCAACTTGTTTATTAGGAACTACTTTTAACAACAGTAGCCAATCTTTTACGCCTTCACGCTTCAAACGCTCGTCACGAAGATTCTCTTGGAAATGAGAATCATTTGTTCTGCATGACTCCATTCATATGTATTACCGAACGTCAGGTTTTTATTTAGAACAATAAACAATGTCGGTCAAGTGACATCAATGATCAGCTCGACGCAAGTCACACATTAAATTTAATTATGTTTGCATCACTATATTGAATTGACGTCACTGGAGTGTTTGCTATCAATTTTTTTTTGCTGCATGGACGGATGTCATTTGATATTTTTGGGGATGCCTTGTTTGAAAGCTTTCGGACGCTTTGTCGCCGATTATCGATCGTTCATCGCTAAATAGTAATAATATTCTGTCTATCTTTTCTGTTAGTTTCTATAATAAAGAGAGCATGTTTGTATTAGTTCAATTTATATTATCTCTGAGATCTCTACAATTTGACCATCTATCTTCCTTTTTATATAGAGGTCGTCACTCGATTTGACGGTCTACTTGATGTTAGGTGGTCACCGTCACTTATTTAAAACAAGCAACGCCACAGGTGCTGCAAATTTGCTGCCGGCCTTAGTTGGTATAAAGGTGTCTGCCCACTACACCGTACATTTATTTATTTATCACAAAATTTATTTATTTATTTCCATGACAGGATAAGAGATTAGGAATGAATAAAGAAATGGACACCGAAACACAAACAGAACATATTTTTAGGGCCTTTTTTGTCTTCTGTAAGAGGTTGTTATTGCTGATTGATGTCCAATTTATGACTTCGAAACATATAATAGTGTGTGTGCCCTGTCAATACTAAAACAATATGGTTTATTTAAGTGTTGAGAACGAGTTTTAGAGTTTTAAAATAGATTAAAATAGAGCTAGATTAGAAAAGGATTTTAAAAAGCTGCTAGAAAAAGTTCAACTAATCTTAATACAGAAATAAACTAGATAAAGTATTCGTTTGGACTATTTTGTTTGCGTCGGCAACAATAAATGAGGCGCATCCTACTCTAGCGAAGTTCAGTGCCGACTCCTACGCACCAAGACTCATTGACTCTATACCAATTACCAACCGGATAGGGTACGTAGGTGACGCGAAGTTTATTTAAATATATGACCATTCGTTTGAGAAATTGTATTTATTAACCTTAACAGTTTAAGAATTAGTTGAGGCAACTTTAGTGACGTAGTTTGTCGAGATAATTGAGATCTTTTGGTACAACTGCTTACTGAAACCCTAGGATCCAATGATGTGACCTCAGAATGTCAAAGATATTTTTTTTTGTTAATGCTAAAACTAAAATTATTCTATGTAGATCTACATATGTAGATATCTACATATGTAGATGATTCTATCTACATATGTAGATATGTACATACAAACATAAATTTAGAGGCATTAACTGTTTGTCCCAGTTTATGAATCTCACCAACACAATGATCTGAGTGCGAACATCTAAAAATAAGAAATGAGTACTGTGTTTCCGTTTCACAGGAATATTTTGATCTGACTAGAAACTAATGTCTTCATATGCTATGATGTCCGGCGAGGGTTTTATAGTGGCGAAGCAGGTCCCATAGATTGTGAAGATACATAGTTATTACTTATTCATTTATGCAGCACTAGCGATCCGTTCCGGTTTCGCACGGATGCAATTTTATATACCATTTATCGCACTTTCCATTAGTTAAAAGCCGTATCAAAATCCATTGCGTGGTTTAGAAGAAGAAGAAGAAGTAATCAATGAAACCGACAGATATGGATAGATACTTTGTTTTATACTTTTGTAGCATATTATAGAGATAGATAAAAAAATAGATAAAGCTCTTACGATATTGCAAAGATACGTAAAATAATATCTGATTCATAGGCGACAGTGGTGGTTTGGGTTGGGTCTTTTTTAATATGATCTGTTAAATGAGTTAAATCCAATTTTATTTTTCTTAATTGTATGATACCTTTACCTACCTATCTGGAACAGGATTTTTTCAAGTACATTTTCGTTGTGGCTTCATGTTTCATGTCAGCGAACGTTTTGTTTATAATATTATTTATAACCTGTACGTGGTTTACCGACGAGGGGACTGGGAAACGTTTTCACGTGAGAGGAAGCCTTTTGATTACGACAACTAATTTGCGTCTGGTATTAGACGATACGAGTATATTTATATCAAATGTTCACGCGAGAAACCTTAGACCGATCATGGAATTTTAGAATTTTAACATTCTCATAATATAGGTAACATATATTTTAATTCCAAATGAAAAATAATCTCAATAAGTGGCTTTGATTTATATGAGTCATATTCGGTCATATTTTATTTTTTCGTTTGTAATTAACTGAAAAAAATTTTAGTGAACCGATTAAAATGGTCAAAGATTATATAAATTATTTTAGTTTTAATTAGTTAAAATTAGTGTTACGTTAGTATAATTTACGGACTACGCTGCGGTGCGTGAGTTGCTTCGGGCGTGGTTCTATATTTGGGTTAATGGATTCGTCCGCGCACCGGCATCAGCATGGGAAGTGCCTGTTAGCTCCGTCCGTCCGCTTATCTAGACCCCCTACTCTAACTCTTTCCTACGAAGTTTTCCTTTATTAACACGAGAGAGTCTCTTATGTGGTGGAAATCAATATTGGTAAAACGCGGTTAACAATATCTTGGGAAACCTTTACTCGGACGGTGTTAAATTACCACTATCACTATATTTTTGGCACCTCAGACACGTAGGTACTTGAATTTTAGTTCGTGCATAACAAATATTAAAACTTTACATTGGTATACTGTTTGCCTCGTGGCTTTGCCCGCGTGAAAAGTAATAGTAATCTTAATACGGGGTTCAATCTATCTTCTAACATTAATAAAAGGTAGATTAGTCGTTTGACCATGCAAATGTAACAGACGTACAGTTAGAAACATTTTCTCATATGTTACTGTAAAATTTCATTAATTATTGGATTATTTTAATTTAATTTCGTACTCCAGTCAGTTCGCATGTATTCGTAAGTTGATTTTCCAAGTATATCGTCTAGGCGCCAATTATGTTGAGCTAATGCGGCTAAATTTAGCGCTCTTTAATGATGACAACATCGGTTGACTCTTTGGACTCTGGAGATCGTGCCATTTTTAAGATTTTATTTGGTATTGCATATTTTTTAAAACGATTAAATTATTTTATATTGAGATTTGAGAAGTTAAAAGTTAATTGAACCCATAATATTTTTTTGTTTCTTCGTTCATTCGTGACTTCTTTCGTGTTGAAAAATAAAAAATATAACACATGAGAAAATATCTGTGACGACGGTAGCGTCCATTTTTACAAATCTTCTCTCTTTATAATATTGGCATAGATGTACGTACACGTAGGTATACTTATTTTTTGACAATCCCAAGCAGGTTTTTCCTTGAAAGAGTAACAAATATCCATACATCCTCACAAACTTTCGCATTTATAATATTAATAGAATATTATAATTGCGATATGAGGGTAAGTGTATCGAAGTTTATTACTATTTCACGAAAATTGATATTGATGAAACATTACAAAGTGAACACATCAGACCAACACATGGATTATAATTTATAAAATACGCGGACAAAAGCTGTTGTTTCTATAAATAGAGCTTGCTTTAGACAAGTATAATAAATACTGCAGGTAATGTAGCTGTGACAGATAATCAGATGTTTTATGCAACGTAACAAATAAATAAAATTGCTCTGTTCGACCTTAACGGCACACTTTCAATAAAAAATAGGTCTGAAAAGCAAAAAGTAAAGATTGATTACAAAAACAAACAAAAGCATTGCGGCTTCGAATGCAACCTCTAGTTAGCAGTTTATACGCAACGTACTGTGACGAGGTGTATAAAAATTTACAGTTACTCGACTGTGCGGCGCCAATGTAAAATAAACTCTAAAACACTGTTATTATAGCGTAGAAAATTATACGGCGGTTTTAATGGGCAGTGATAGAAATCGCGCGGCTTCCTGCTTTTCTGAATGGGAATTGGAAATGAGAGTGCGCTGGCAGTCTGCGGACTGTTGAATTGATAATTTGCCGCTTTGTTCCTGATATCACAAGGGTAAATAACAGAAGTGGTGTTGTTGTCTGGGAATATAGTTATGAACTATGGACACAAAATTTAAATGATATAATGCATTTGTAATTCGACAGTTGGCACTTTTCAAATAATCGCACTTTTATGAATTGAATTCATACGAAGCCAACAATATTCGCACTAAAAATGTATTACTTTTTGGGTATGCAGCATAAAATAGGAAATAAATACCATCCCTTAAAAAAAAAAACTAAGGTCACTTAATGCGCGTCGTGAATGTATGTATGTGTGGATGTATGTATGTATGACGCGACCCTGACTGAAAGACGTGCCGTACAATCACTACCCAGAAATAATCAAGTTCATATTTGAAAATTTGACAAGAAAACTGAAGAAGACGCGTTGTAGTTCGGCTAACTTTAGCAATAAATTCGAATGCGGTACTGAGTTGTTGCTTGGCAACATAAGCTAAGAGGCTTTTCGGTGAAAATAATTTGGATCAAAATCGGGGACAAAAAACCAATCATCGTCGTTCCAGCTCTTTCATAATGAATGCACGTAGGCACCTTATAACGAATGTCACAGGGCTAAATCCTATGTTCTGAAAATGTATAAATTGCCGATAACAGTCTTGCGCAGATAGTCAATCAATTCTTTCTGGGGCCGCATTTATACTATGCTGGCTTAAACGCAGTCTCTACGTAGAAGACCTCGTCTTCTTAGCCTATCCTCTGTAATTTCAACTTGCTTTTTGATAGCTAACCCGTTCTCTATAGGATCACCACATCGAAAAAAAGTAGGTGTCAGCTGGTCACGCTGCGTTGTTCACACGGTCGACTCATGTGAAATTACGATTAGATTCTTGTTACACGAACACTACGTAACAGAAAAGAGTTGTAATTAGCGATGAAATAAAATATTTATCGTTTTATTTAGTAATATATTAAGGCAAAATTACTCAACTACTTAAGCATACGAAGAGCTTAGTTTGAAGCGATTGTTTTTTAAAAAGAATACTACCTAAGTAGTATAAGCTTAGTATAATTTGAAGTCGCTTTCCGCGTCTGGCTGTCTGTTTGGGCTCCTAAACCTCGCAACGGATTTGATGCGGTTTTCACCATCAGTTAGACATTTTTTCACGGAAGGTTTATACACATATATAATAAAACCCATTCAATATTTTGCAACCAAGTCGAGAAAAAATAAACCGTAAGAGGTATACATAAATATCATTTACTGGAGAATTTTTAGTTCTTCTAAAATCCTAAAGAAAACTTCGCGATGGCATAATTATCTCTATCTGTTACGGTTGACTCACAGTAACCATTTCTTTCATTAAAACTTCAATCTTTACATATTATAAATCCGTCAGTTCTCCGCTAACTACTTCTAAACCATTCAATGGATTTTAATTCAGTTTTCACTTATGGAAAGAGGTATAAACGAGGAAGGTTTGTGTATATAAAAAACGCATCCTGGGCAAAGCCAGGACCGGGTCGTTAGTATTTTATAAGAATAAATATTTTATAGAAATTTCAGGCATTTTGATTTTGGGCGCAAGACCGCGCTGCGGGAATTTGTTGAAGACAACACAACACAACACAAGCGTAATTCTTTTTACTGTTAAAATGTGGTTGAGTAAAATTTTAACTCCTATGACAAATTGTATCTCGTTCCATATAACTCAAAAACCTATAGCAGGCGAGATGTCCGTTGTCAAATAAAGACCTTATAATGACAGCATATAGGTAAGCGTTATTATGTCCCTCTGATAATGAAGATAGCGTGACGTCTAGCCGTTTTACTAGACGCCGAAGCGTAGGGGGAAGCGAAGTACACAAAATAACCGGAGTATCGTGTTTCATTGGTTTCAAAATGGTTTGTCGCACGCTGTTGCCACAGGACAAATAATATCGCCGTGTGACTTCGTTTCTTCGCGATTATCTTAGCGGTTAATAAGAGATTTTTTTTCTGTGCCTACTTTTTTTTCGTTGATCAAACTTGCCAAGTGGAACAATTTAGTATTAAAGACTTACAAACGAATGGTCAGTCACGTTTCGTTCTTTGGAAAAAATATTTTAAGGTCGATACACTCAAATTTTATTTTTTTGGGAGTGCGGTTTTTTAAAATATTAAATGCTAGCTTTTGCCCTCGACTTCGTCCGTACCCCTTGTAACGAAGCGTTACATGTACCTAACGCGCGACACCATTTTGAAGCATTTATTGAATCTTTACTGCTCATTATTGAATTTTTATTTTTAAATGATTACTTTTTTTGGACGAAAGGTACCTTATGAATGTCCTTTTCTGTATCCCTGCCAACATACACCTTAAATCCCACGCATCACGATAAACATACGTTACGTTACATTATGTTTACGTTCGTATACATGCAATCACGATAAATCCTTTATATTAATACCGTTCATGTGTGCACCATTTAGGAATTAACACATTTTTACACCTATAAAAGTTAATATATATATTTAAAATAATTTTCTTTAGAAATAAGTAAATACATAAATATGTGCTAATTATAAAAAAGTAGGAAATAGCCATCTACTTTATATTTTTATTTATTACCTAAAATTTAAAAGCCACTTTGTGCACTGATGTAATGTAAAGATACTTTTTTATTGGACTGTTATAAAGTTCACCCTTGAAGTGTTAGTTGGTAAGGCGATAGCAGTGATGGCGTTTTATGGTTTATCGACTTAAGCCGACGCCATGTCTACTTGCTTGGGGGTCAACGACTCACATCAACAACGCCTAGCTCACCCAATACCATCGACTCGAGCTTTGTTAATTCTTTAACTTTTGTCGACTTCATTGATTTGCCTTACAAATGTATATTTAGATAATGTTATTATACCTATCTATGCCAATGGCCAATATGCCAAGAAAGAAGATTTGTAAATGTTTGTATTTTTGTTTGTAATGAATAAACTAAAAAACTACTGGACTGTCAGTACCTTTGACGACTTTTACATAAAGAACCAAAGCAATATGATTTTACATAAGAGTCCGAAGATTTAGGTTAGTAAGCTGACAAGTTTATTACTCTTATGTTAAGATTGCAGTCTATAGAAATAATACTAGAAGAAAGCTAGAATTATAATAATAATAATAATTATATAAATTATAAATAAACTCAATTTGACTACACATCCTTACTACCCAGTTTTTTAATGACATTAAAATTTGCAATGAATAATAATATTATGTAATATAACGCGACATACTGAATGTGGTTTTTTTGCCGACGACACATGTTATGTTGCCAGAAGAGAGGCCTTTAAACTTTATCCATGACAATAATAATTGTCTTATACACAAAGCACGAATTTGCAGATCGTGGTTTGAGGCAAATAGAGAACAAATTGTCGAAATTAATTTCCCACCAAAGAGTCCGGATCTTAACCCCATCGAAAACTTACGGGCTCTCATGGTGCAGGTATGGAACAATGAAACACCACGAGATCGGGAAGCGGTGATAAACCATGCGGTCAGTACTTGGGACTCATTCTGAGGCTTAAATACGTGCCAAAACATGGTTAATTCCATGCATGAAAGGCAACAGGCAGTTATTATTTGTTTATATTAAATATAAAATAAGTGTGATTTTTATTTAATGAATGAAGGAAAACCAGTAAAATAACATTGATTAAAATAATATTAAAATAAAAATATCATTATCATGTTGCATTATTTTTATTACATTGTCGAAATCTTCCCGAATGAATGTTAAACTATCCAAAATTATTGAAAATAAGATTTGTTAATCTAATTTTGACGTTGATGATGTTCAGTGACTTGGAATAATAGTGTTGAGCAACGTTTGTAAGTGAAGTTAATTTTGTTCTCTAGTTGTGACAACGACTTATGGCGCTTTGAGTGTTCAGTTGTTTTGCACTTTTGAATGTGTTCATCGACTTCTGCGGCCGACTGTACCTATATGAAACGCGCCACTACGGATATTTCGTAACGGCTAAAGGTACATTCAAAATCCTCAGAATCACAAGAATCGCACGCATTGTAAAGTCAGTCACACAGCCTAATCTTTCTGTCTGTCTTATTATTCGTACCCTACTTCTTTCCATTGTACCAGCCTCCATTGTCATCTCAAGTAGAAACGGCCAACCAATTCAGCTATGCTAAAGTGCATTGGGGGCAATCAAAAATGAATGAGTCGACCCTTAAAAGACTTGCTTTTTTCTTTTGATCCAATTTTAATTTACATATAGCGATTATTTTTTGTGATTATAAACTAGTACAAGTTAAGTTGGATATTAAGTTGTATGGGAAATTGAAGCCTTACTAGAATTTTACATTTATCGATAATCTTTCTTGGATGTTCACACTTTCCGCATATTCGTGTATATTACGAATCAATAACTAAGCATTTAGAAGAAATTGCGGCTTTCTTAACCTTGACCTGTCGACGAAGGCTGTTAGCAAAATAATATATCGTTTTCGTTTAGAATATTATGTTCATAGAATATTATTAACGTTTGACTGATTTTAGTCTATTCACTATAATATGGAAAATTTATCCCACTACAAAAATGTAAACTGTTGTATTTATGCGAAATATATTTGCTACTGTTATTCAGTAGGTAGTTGTATTGTAAATCCATCCTCGTCGCCAGATAATAATTCCTCGTCATTAAATCATACTTACATATCTTTTAGATCTTTTAGAAGTATCTTATACTGTATGTATAAATGAATAACTCTAATTTGCCTGGTAATTTTAATTTAAGTATCGAAATAATACATAGCTTTCATCTAACTAACGCGACGGAGCTTTACGAGTGAAATGGTGCAGTTAATTCTCTATAGAAAAAAATGCGGTGACTTTTAAGTATACATTTAACATTTATTCGAGCTGCAAGTCCTAATAATTGAAATTGGAGGAAATATGTAACTCACAACAGTTGTGGCGAAAGTGCTAGTAAAGAAATCTTGGTGGATGCAGGTGGTAACCTTGTTTGAGGCGGTACTTCTCCAGAAGAAGGCCGCTGAGCGAATTCGGAAGAGCGCTTACTGTCCCTGCAAGTCATAGACACCGCAGGCCCTAGTATGAGGCGACTAAAAGGGGCTCCGTATGGCTTAACATAAAACACTAGGATCACTTAATAAAAATAATATACAATTTGCTATGGTTTCTTTAATTAACAACTTGAATGCATTATATCTAATTTTCATGTTAGGTATATTATTTTAAAAATGAAATATATGATGGCATCGTTCAAGAATAAGAGCTACTATGAAGCATTACTGACATAGGGTGCTAACATACAAACTAAACTATATAGTAATGTTTAGTTTGGCATTATGGTAAACTGATAATATACCTTCATCAACCAACTTAGTCAATGGGAATATTGAATTGAACATAATGTGAGAAGATCACAGGCCAGCAAACTATTATCTCGACAAGCACATTATTGTGTGTACCTATTATTACGTACAGTCTGCACAGGTTTGCCTTACGATTACGTCATGACTTTATTTATAAAACTTTTGTGATTTTAAAATCATATTAATGCTAATATGCTAATTTAATACTGGTAGGTAGGTAGGTCACATTGCTTTTCGCAGTTTTAAATTGGGCATTCCGTGTTGCGACTGTAACCATTATTGAATCGTGGGAAGTAATGAAATATTTAATTTGTAGTAAATGATATTATTTAATTAGTCACTACTTGCCCTACTTGATTTAGCAGAAAGGTGTGTTCTTATTTTCTAAGGGGTCACCTACCAGCAAGTGGATCACCAACTTGCCTTAAGTATTAACCTTTAATGAAAAAAGAATAGTTTAATGTCATTTTAAGACTGAAGCCTGTGACACTTTATTAGGCGTCCTCTGCAAATTATTGCAAGTAGGTACTAAATCCTTGTGAGATGCCTATGAGTAGACAGAAACTGACGTCATGATAAATTGATACAGTATTAAAAAAACTCATAATCCTAGAAACCTTAGTCGTTAATCTTTTAAATATTTCCTCTTCTATTCTATCTACTCTATTTACTTATTTTCCTTGTTCTCTACTTAGCATTGCTTACATATTTTTCAATTCAGTTTTAGTTTCGATAAATTATATGACGAAATAAGCATAGTATCCCCAACTTTCATATTACTAAAAATTTATAGGGACATTTTTTCTAAAGGATATTTTAAAGTGATGTCTAATCAGTTCCAAGTCAGTTTAAATTATAATATAAGACACGAAATAATGCATAATGCATAATTTATAATCAGCAAAAAATTTAACAAAAAATGATTTTATATAGGTATTTTAGACACTACGAATTATGAATATTTTCACAACTGTATATCAAATTATTTACTGATACTTTTTAATACCTACCTGGATTTGATATGTCACAATAATTTTTTTCTTTAGTGAAAATTTATCCTTTTCCCGCATTTAGAATATAGCCTAATACTATGCCCAATATGCCCATCTTGGAGGCCATTCTGAATCATACGGTTTCGATTAAATGTCGAGGTTTTTGTCACTCCATTTTACATATACACTTATATATGTAATATCACCTTATTTAGTTACCATGATGATTTTTTTAACACAATCTAATCTTATCAATACAGTGATGTCATAGAATAACAGAAATTCTGAGCCAATGTAAATGCAGTTTGTAATTGCTAAAGTGATTGTGAAGAACATAGTGAAATCGGACATTTTATATAAGAATAAAAGGTATTCTATCATAATATTTTAGCTAGTAATTACAAGATTATAAAATAAATAAGTTTTAGCATAAAATCTTTCACATTTTTATGTTGTTTGTGTAATTGGACTCATTTGATTTACAACTTCCAACAGGCCGGTAAAAGTTGCTATTAAAAACCTGTATAAAAACTGTTATTTTAATTGAAAATATTATGTGTCACGGTTTCTAATTTCTTGGGTAGGAAAACAAATATTCTTGATTTTATTTTAAATACATAGCTTTGTGGTTTAACATTACATGAGACCAGTATTGGTATTTCTTTTTGAAGTGATAACTGTTGGTTGTAAATCTCAAGATTTGATTTCATGCAGACTGGATTATACCTACTATCGAATTGCATTAGATATACTAGATAGATTTACTAAAAAATTATCATCTTATTTCGTTCTAATTTACTTAGTTATGTGTCGAGTTTTAAAAGTCCTTTTTATGTGGAATGTATAAAAAAATTATATGCGATAACTACACTTTAGTGTGTATTATTTACCGATGAATAATTTTATTTTTATTATGCCTCTTGCAAATGCTGTAACAGCTGAACAATGCTACCGACCAAAGAAATCTGTTTACTAAAAAAAAACCCTCAATAAATATGAATATTCATTTATCACAACCATCTATCTATAATATGGCCCATAGTTTGGTAAAAAGGGTAACATCAAAGTGTCATCTCCTACCGTTCTCCTACTGACAAGAAATGGGTATAAGGTTGGCCATGATAGAATTAATATTGCCTATTTATTTATTAATTGTCCATTTGATTTCAGATCGTTGAGCGTGGCGAAGTAAGGAGCAGCTAGGTCGCAATGACAACCGACATATCGGTGTCCCGCTGGGACCCGTCCATTGGCCACGGTCAAGAAATCATCGATGACATAGAATACGATGGGGGTAATTCGTCCTCGAGGCTATTTGAACGATCGCGCATAAAAGCGTTAGCAGGTCAGTATCATTTCAAAAAAGATTTCCAATTAGCTTATCTATGCAAATAAGCATTTCTAATTTTATTTATAAATGAAAGTGTTAAAATAGCAAACCATATAAGTAATAGATGCTTTTCCTAAAGGGATAGTAAATGTTGACTTCTCAAACACGCTTTTACTTGCATAGTAGTCGGTAACCTGTTGCAGGTTACACCCTTTAATGAAATGTGTGTCACTTCACTCGCCTTATCCAACGATAAGGTAACTCGGGTTGTGATTACGATTCTAGTTTCGAATCGAAACCGGGGAATTGATAACGAGTATAATATTTATTTAAACTACGTGTAACGTGTAGCAATTAAATAAAATCTGTCAGACCCGCCATAGAACGGTCTATTCCCAAAATGTCCCACAAGAAATGACCCATGCATAATTTTAAAGAAAAGACTGCACATCAAAAGTGAAAACTAATAACTAGTGTATAGCTAAGAATCTAAGAAGCTAGTATAGCTTTATATTGAATCATATGGCGAAAGACCAATCAAAATAATAATAACTATTATTTTGCTGAAGTTAAATAAATTCTTCACATTACGAGTACAACCGGAATAATTATTAATTGTCCGTTTCACTTAGTAATCAAAAAGTGCATTCAAAAGCAATTAGTGGTTCCAAGTGTGGTTCATTCAACAAATGAATGAAAGAAAGTCGTACCAAGTTTAGTACTGGATAGTAGAACTAATACGCTATTTATCAGTATCGATATGTCTACCGCATTGATATAACTATATCGCTAAACATTATGAAATAGACAGAAACAACTAAATAGTACATCTCTAAAATACGTGTTATTTTTATTTAATGAATATTAAATATCTTCTCCATAATATTAAATATAATAGAAAATCACACTTATAGAAACAGCTTCAAACATGCAGTATCTAAAACATCTATCTTATTCAGAAATTACGCAAAATGATGAGTAATATATTTCTGAATAAATCTACAAATAAAATCAATCGTTAACGAAGGTGTTTTCATTTAAAAGGTATTTTAACACGTATTTATAAATAAAATTTTAACCATCACAAACTAGCCATGCAGTTAATAATTCAATGAAGATTTATATCCTTAAATGTCTTCTAAACATAACCCAGAGAAGGATGTATTTGAAGTATTAAAACAACATACGACAGAAATGCATTATTGTGCTCAAAGCAAGGACCTAGCTAGAGTATCGTGCATAGAACTAGCGGGTGGATTGTTTCACGTTAGAACCAAGGTTTATTATATGACCTTGTTTTATTATAATAATGTTAACACTGTACCTATAGCTTATCAAACATTAGCAATACCGCAACTTCCGTTTTTCCTTCACATTCTCATTGTCAGATGTGATCAACCGTTGGAAACAGTTTTATAAGAATAGGTTCGTATCTACATCGTCTTATCAGAGGTAATCTGTACTATCTTAAGAAAACAAGAGAGTTTGCGTAAGTTTAATCCGGTCTATAGTGGACTACGCACACTTGGCGTACTAGAAAAAAATGTTGTTAAATAATGTTGACCTATTTTTGGGCATAAAATAGAAACGTGTCTTTATCTAAGTACCTCAATGCGAACAGAATACTGTGCAAATATCGATATCAAATCATCGAGTCAAACTATATTTGTTCATTAGCAAATAAAACTGGTCCTTGAGTTGCCGACATCTGGAGCGCTCGTATCGAATATCCCAGTGTATGCCGACTGACCATTTAGGTTTTGTCGCTCCAATTGCCACGAAGGGACGGGACGGTCCTTCGCCACGCGCAGTGGTGACTTCAGTAGCACTACTGTTGATGTCATGACAGCCACGGAGGGCTACGATCTGATCAAGAGAGGGGTCGATATCGAAGTTCCCGGTCTGGAAGTGTACTATGACAAGGTCGTCTTGGAACTCAGAGGTCCGTTGAGTTTGAAATGTGCCACTTATTTTGTGAAACAACTGTGCAGTCAGTGAAATTTTTGAGGAAATCTAAATTGTGTGTAAATTATGTTTTAGATATACAGTAGAAACTCTATTATCCGGACTACTGTATTTATAAATTTATGATATACTTACTTGATATTCTATTTGTTGTCGGTGTGTCAGTTTCTAACAGTGAAGTCGTTTTATGCGTTGGTTTTCTTTTTTATTAACAAATTGTGTAATGATTCGCAAGTTTGTTCGATTTCTGCAAACAAAGATACCACAGTGATATATCGTTCACGGTCCGTAGGACGCAATATGATCCCCTACTTAGGTTACTTGTGAAGGTTCTCAATTGGGTCGTACTGTATGTACTGTTTGAGTTACAAACGATTCAATGGCGCTGGTCACTGTAGACGGCTGCGAAGTGCTTGTGTTCGAAGAAGTTCTGCCTCCGCCGCCTCTCTGGTCTCCGGCACGCGGCGTCCCTCATTGGCGGTTACTGTGTTAACAATTTTTAAATTTTCGTGTTTTGTCGTTTCTTAAAAGTATATATTTCTTTAACAATATTACACATATTGTTGTTATTGTATCTTTTTAAAAAAGAAGTGTCAATTTTGTCACATTTAATAAAAGAAACATTAATATTTAATGCATCTACGTTACTTACCAAATCTTACTTATTTGTAGCATTTTAAAGTTGAATTTCTACCAGCTTTAAACAACTTTATTTTAACAATTCAACTTTTTTTTTGCAAACCATTTGAAATGAAACAAAAACTTTAATTTTTACGTGTAGTTTATAAATCTGATTAGCAACAATAAATCAGTGAAAACCGCATTCAAATGGGTTAAGCCGTTTCTGAGAAAGGGGAAAGCGCGCACAATCTTAAAGACTATTCTAAAAACTTTTCTTTCACCTCGGTAATATAAGTACAATGTGTACAAATTGTTTTTTTAAGTATTTAATGGATATATACGGCTCGTTTACGATTTTATTATATTATTATATATGTATAATCTTCAACATTTAGAAAAAAGAAATGTCAATTTCTTCACATAAAAATAACATTATATTTGCGTTATTAAAATTCTATTTCTAAGTTAAATTTCTACATGTTTTAAACAAAAAAAATTTATATACCTACCTAAAAGTTTTATGGCTTTCGATATTCGATTCGCGAAACGCTATTTAGTTTCGTCTTTCTAACGACCTTGACCTCACTAGTTTTTAAATAAGTGTTTAATTAAACAAATGTTGAAATAAGTGGCTAATTTAAATATTTTGCATTTGCTTACAGACGAACGAGAGAGCGTGCAAAAGAAAACATTTCAAAAATGGGTCAACTCACATCTGGTCCGTATGGGGTGCAGAATTGGAGATCTTTATATCGACATGCGAGATGGAAAAATGCTTATAAAATTACTGGAAGTCCTCTCGGGGGAGAGATTGGTAAGTTATACTCTTTTATCGTAAGCATAAATACAATATTTAATTCGAAAAATGTTATTACAGATAAAGAGTTTTAGGCTTAATAAAACTAATGAATTTATTGGTTATAAATGAGCGAACAAAACTTTTTGTTTTAAAAATTTTAGAGAATTACAAAATGAAGGCGTGATTATTTTTTTAGAAATTTTTTCAGACGGTCACACTCACCCGCTCCTCATTGTATATGTTTTTTTATAGCCTCGCCCAACAAAAGGCAAAATGCGTATCCACTGTCTGGAGAACGTCGACAAGGCGTTGCAGTTTTTACGTGAACAGCGAGTACATCTGGAGAATATGGGCTCCCATGACATCGTGGACGGAAATCCAAGGCTCAGCCTTGGTCTTATCTGGACTATCATTTTGAGATTCCAGGTAATAAATTACCTAAGTATATTAATTTATTATTCAAACTAATATAATAAATGCGAAAGTTTGTAAGAGTTGATGTTTGGGTGGATGTTTCTTATTCTTGCACGCAAAAACAGTTGAATGGATTTCGACGAAATTTGACATACAGATAGTTTAATTAACATACTTTATATCCTGGAATAAGTTAGTTTCCTGAGGGATTGTCTAAATGTATAAAAAAAATTGAATGGTCGCCACCTTCATCAAAGCGATAAAGATTTCAGGTGTTCTATACATACATATTTTCTCATTTTTCAATGCGGACGAAGTCTCGGGCACCAGCTAGTTTACTTTGTATTGTATACAACATTTGTTTATTAAAATTTTAGATCCAAGACATAACAATTGAAGAGACGGACAACAAGGAGACGAAATCGGCTAAAGATGCTTTACTTTTGTGGTGTCAAATCAAAACGGCCGGATACAACAACGTGAATGTACGCAACTTCACAACATCATGGCGTGACGGGTTGGCGTTCAACGCCATCATACACAAACACCGTCCAGATTTAATACAATTTGATAAGCTTCATAGGAGCAATCCTATTCACAACCTGAATAACGCTTTCAACGTAGCCGAGGATAAACTCGGTTTGACTAAGCTCTTGGATGCTGAAGGTAAGGATTTTTTTATGAGAATGTTTAAAAAAATGTTTTTGATACTCTTTATAAGGCTCAGAGAGTGCTTGCTCACTGTATATAAAACAATATTTATATAAAGGGTAATATTTTAGACATGGTTTCAAGACCAAAAATCGATTGTAATATAATACTTACTAGTGCAAGGGCCCAAAGAAGATTATATGTTGCATTAAAAAGATGTTGGTCTTGGTTAAAACTGTTCCGGTTAATGAACTCCAATGAATTGTGTTTTCTACTAGTTTAAGGATATACTCTTGAATTATACTGATTCAGGGATGAACCTCTATCAAAAAAGAATTAAGTTTGGCGTTCCTTAGAAATTCAAAATGAAATCACCAGCAATTTATAATTACAAGTTTGCTTTCATAATTCATATCGTACCTTTATAATTTAGTAATAGATTGTCCTCTATTCGAGGCCAAATTTATAAGAAAAATATATCTATGCCTAATTTAAAATCATAGAAATGTTTATACAATAAAATAATTTGATAAGCAACAAATCTGTAATTCTATAATCAAAATAGGAATATCCATTCACGATTATTTTTCTAATCCATTAGACAAACTTGTTTTATTGCTATGTAACAACATTTTTACGTTTGTACTTGCAGACATTGCGGTTGATCATCCCGATGAAAAATCTATCATAACCTATGTGGTGACCTATTACCATTACTTCAGCAAATTGAAGCAAGAAACAGTACAAGGCAAGCGTATCGGAAAAGTTGTTGGTATTGCCATGGAAAATGAAAAGATGATGCAAGAATATGAGTCCCTCACAAGGTCAGTAAAATAACAAAATTTTAATTTAATCTTATTAGACAACTTTGTCACTAATTTCAACATAGAAAAACTATAAATAAAATAATACTTGTGCTGCGTAGGTCATTACAGTCGATGTGCAATGGAGCTTAGTATGAAATGACCAATGCTTCATGCATACAAATCACGTTTTATTAAAAACAAAGGATTTTGTATTTAAAATAATAATTTATTGTTATATTTTAAGGCAGTTTAAGCTCTTTGTTGAGGTTAAAAAAATAATATTTGTGGTTGAAAAGCAAAAGTAGGTTTTGTTTATTTTTTGTTAAATAGAGTTAGATTTTTCGTTTATTAGAGTTAGTAATATTTTAAGAGTGTTTATGCAACCCAAATTGAATTTTTGGATTTGGGAAAATGGTCAAGGTGAAATGAATTTTTCATGTTAGACATGATCTAGCTCGCTTCTAGTCTTATAGAAAAAGACAGAAGAATAAAGAAAATTGTAGGCCTCGGTTGTCACAGAGTTTTGGAAAGTCAACAATATATTATTTTCTTGTAGTTCTAGAAAATGTTTCATAAACTATTGCTCGATATGTCGTCCGTCTGAAAGCCTATGTATTTCCCCTGGGCTTCAAGTGTAGTACTATGCCTTATCAGTGTAATCATAAGATACCTACAGACAGACATACTTATATCACACTTGTAAGATTTAGTATGCAATTTCCTAGTACTGTTTGAATAGTCATAATTTGGGACAAGTTTGGGCAATATTTTAATAAAATAATTAAAATAATTTTATATTGAATTTTTACAGTGACCTACTACAATGGATCGAACAAACGATAGAAGCTCTCGGTGACAGAACTTTCGCGAACTCACTTGAAGGAGTTCGTCAACAATTAATACAGTTCGCGAACTACCGTACGGTAGAGAAACCACCTAAGTAAGTTTCATTCATGTTTAACATGCTTCAAATAAAAAATTTATTAAAAATGTTGGACTTTTTATAATTCCATACTGTAAATATATTATAATAAGTACAGAAAAATTTTAAACAAATATTGAAGCACATTTTAACAGAACTAAGATTTTTATAATTTTATATTTTCTTGACATAAAATGTTTATCTTGTGTTGTAAGTGGCTTTTTTTAAAATACCTAATGTTGTCAACAGGTTTGTCGAGAAGGGCAACTTGGAAGTGCTTTTATTCACGCTGCAATCTCGAATGAGGGCCGCCAACCAGAAGCCTTACACCCCTCGCGAAGGGCGAATGATTCACGACATCAATCGTGCCTGGGAACGGCTCGAAAAAGCTGAACACGAACGTGAACTGGCCCTCAGGGAGGAACTCATCAGACAGGAGAAGCTCGAACAACTTGCTGCTAGGTGTTTTTTTATGTCACTTGTTTTCATCTAAATTGATTCCATACTCTCAACTTACAGTGCTTTAGCTTTAAATGTCTTGACCTTTATTGTGCATATGGTTAAGGGGTCATCTACCCAGAACTAATTATTTAACAAAACGATAATGTAAGATTTGTTGTGGGAAATTTTAATTCCCCCAATTTTTGCAATGCTTCTTTTGGTACTCTCATTTACTTTCAGACTTTTGATATTGTAAAAATGAGTCAATATATGATCTCAATTATCCATCTCTTTCGTTCTCATATGTATGTTTCGCTTGTAGGTACACTATCTATACTAATGTTATAAAGAGAGAAGATAATATTTTGTGTTTTTGTTTGTAATGGATAAACGCCAAAACTACTGGACCGATTTAAAAATTCTAAAGAACCCTAAAGAACGCTATAACAGCTAGTCTATGCCCACAGTCCGAGTGAAGCTAGGTGTCAAAACGTTACTAATGTGAGTTGGCACCGCTTAGGTTCAACCGCAAGGCGCAGATGCGCGAGACGTGGCTGTCGGAGAACCAACGGCTGGTGAGCCAGGACAACTTCGGGTTCGACCTGGCGGCGGTGGAGGCGGCGGCCAAGAAGCACGAGGCGATCGAGACGGACATCTTCGCGTACGAGGAGCGCGTGCAGGCCGTGGTGGCCGTGAGCGCGGAGCTGCAGGCCGAGCGCTACCACGACGTGGAGCGCGTGCACGCGCGCCGTGACAACGTGTTGCGCCTCTGGGCGTATCTGCTCGAGTTGCTGCGCGCCCGTCGCGCCCGCCTCGAGCTCTCGCTGCAGCTGCAGCAGAACTTCCAGGTCATTTTTCTTCACTTTTCTAGTTTTAATGCGAATCGAGGAAGGCTTTTATATATAATTTGAAAAAATGCACCCATGCGAACCCGGGAGCGACATAAGAAAAAAGACTTAAAAGCATCCAGGATATATCAGAAGTCAGAACACACCAACATTATATCACCTTTTACAGGAAATGCTATACATCCTCGACTCGATGGAGGAGATCAAACTTCGTCTTCTGACAGACGACTACGGCAAGCACCTCATGGGAGTCGAAGACCTACTGCAAAAACACGCACTGGTTGAGGCAGATATCAACGTACTCGGCGAGAGAGTCAAGGTACACCAAATGTTTAATTACTGACAAATTGGTCGCAATTACTTTCTTATTGTTTTGACTTTTGACATAACCTATTTTTGACTAATGATTTTATTCAACTAGACATTGCTAATTTTGTTAGTTAATTACTTTAAATAAACTAAAGGAAACATTAAGTAGTTTGCTGCTGACCTAAATAATAAACAAAATACTTGTAGATTGTAGATTAACTGAATAACTAACTACACGAACATAATTTATATTTTACATAATTTCAATTAAAAGATAATAGATGAGATGATATCCCTTTTCTTCACAATTTATGAGAATCAGTTAGTTAGTAGAGAGAAATGATGTTACTTATAATGTTTTCTGTTTTTTTCTTCTTTTGAAATATTTATTTCGTTTAAATATTTGCTTAACATACGACTTAGTCGATGCAACTTCAATCAAATCAAATGAGAGATTTGGCTATGTGTGGCTTACTTTTAAGAAAGTAAGTAGGAGAACAGTACTAAGATGTTGTATGTTGCATTAAGGTGGTAGTGGGGCAGTCCCAGCGCTTCCTGGAGCAGGAGGAAGGCGGGTATCGACCCTGCGACCCTGCCATCACAGTGGAGCGCATACAACAACTGGAGAACGCCTACGCCGAACTCGTACATCTGGCTGTCGAACGCAGGTACTTCTCACAACCATCACAGTGTTGCAATTATTATTATAATCACATTTATTCCTTTTCTTTCTGATTATTATTCTTTGAGAAAGGGGACTGGTATAATACAATGGCCTGTAAGTAAGGGACGATTTCCTTACATAGAAAGAAACAGCATAAGTGCTATCTATGTGCGTTATGGTGGTCTTCAGTAAGAGTGGTTATGACCAGCCAAATGGGATACCCAGTATTCATATACTGCAGTGGGTTTTGTGAAGATATTTTCATGACTTAGTTAATCTTTTTAGGCAAAACAGATATACTAGTATCACTCGGGTAAGAGTGGTTTATAGAAATAAGGGAACACTGTGAGGAAACCCACGGGCATGTGTAGTCCTGCCTCATAGCAATTTACATTATTTTTATGTGAATTGCTATCTTTTAGCCATGACATCAAACATACACAGACTATAAGTTAAAAACATTGTTTCGTAGGAAGCGCCTCGAAGACAGCCGCAAGTTGTGGCAGTTCTACTGGGACATGGCAGACGAAGAAAATTGGATCAAGGAGAAGGAACAGATTGTGTCCGTAGACGACATTGGACACGATCTCACTACCGGTATGTTTGTTTCAATAAAAATACCTCACAAAGATTTTTCTAATTGTGCTAAATGATTACTGCAAAATAACAATATTTTTAAAAAATTAAATTTCTTAAAACATGTTTCTGTAAATAAAAATCTTTTATCTCAAATTATTATTAAGAAGTAAAAATAAATTAGTTTAAGATCCGTTTTTGACGATTTTTTTGTTTCACCGGGATTGATTTTTTTTTCTGACCCATCATCAATGGTGTCATTAGTACTATGTCTTCTTCGTTTTCAAAAACATTTTCCTATATTAAGGGTATATGTATTACAATTTACAACTTGTATGTGCAGTGTACCTGTTGATCTCGAAGCACAAGGCGTTGGAAGCGGACGTGCAGGCGCACGAGCCTCAGCTCATGAGTGTGGCCGCCGTCGGAGACGAGCTCATCTCTCAGGGACACTTCGGAGCAGACAAGATACAGGTATGGTACAAAAGATAGAGGAAGGTGAATCACTCAAATTCAAGAGAATATATTATTTTCTACTTTTTTATATTATCACTAAGACAAGATAATATTACATTTAGGATCGCCTCCGCGACATCCTGTCCCAGTGGAACCATTTGTTGGACGTGGTGTCTCTCCGCAAGAACCGCCTGGACGCGGCCGTGCGTTACCATCAACTGTTCGCCGACGCCGACGACATCGACACTTGGATGCTGGACACACTCAGGTATTATACATGAAATAAGTAACCTAATATTTATATTGTCCCATAAAAATGGAAGTTAGTTTGACTAAGAAATTATGAAAACTTAACTTAAAAATTTCATTAATCTATCTATGTAATATTTAATTAATTTAATGTATCTAAATAAAATTTCATTGGTTTTTTGTGACTTATGTGAGATTGAGGTCAATCGCGTTCTTGTATAAAAATAAATTAATTTTGTCGGCGTGTGCTTAAGACCACATGACAGAAGTGAAAACTTCATCAAGGCGAGGTTAATAATGCGTAGAGCAAGTATAGCAATGATGCGTTGACTATATATCTCACTCCTTTATATGATTCGAGTCGACTTTACCAGACATAGACGAGCGTTACATAGCCGAGCGTTTCATCTCAGTCTCATTTAATACCCACAAAATAAAGTGCACAGCGCGCCTAACTAAGTTATCACTTCAAAAACGCATTCCAATAGGTCAGACTTAATTTTCAAACTAATGAAACCGATGGATTTTGCGTTGGGTTTTAAAAAGTTGCAATAACTATTTTGTTTTATTAGATTGGTGTCGTCGGAAGATACAGGCGTAGATGAAGCGCAGGTTCAAAGTCTTCTGAAGAAACACAAGGATGTCACTGATGAGCTCAAAAACTATGCCAATGTCATTCAGCAGCTCAAACAACAGGTGAGTAAAAACTGACAAACCCCTAGAATGTCCTTAGAAAAAAGTCTTTAACTCTTGTGGTATGAAATAAAACTCTTTTTGTCGCAAACTGAGTGAACCATGTGTATTATGACTTAATGAGTTCGAGTTAGCTTAAGTGTCTAAAACTCGAATACTTATTTGTAAGAATAAGAAATGTATGGGAAGTTAAAAAAATATTAGGAATCCCATGATTTTAAATTTAGGATGAAATTAGCATCAACTAATTGTTTTTTTCAGGCGAGCGAGCTTAGTCCGTCGGACGCGAGCAGCGCGGAAGTGCGCGAGCGGCTGGCGGCCATCGACGCGCGTCACGGCGAGCTGGCCGAGCTAGCGCGCTTGCGCAAGCAGCGTCTACTGGACGCGCTATCGCTGTGCAAGTTGCTGGCCGAGGCGGACGCGGCCGACCAATGGATCGCCGAGAAGGACCGCATGCTCGACACCATGCTGCCGCCCAAGGACATCGACGACGTCGAGATCATGAAGCACAGGTGGGCTTAGCTTAAGCTGCAGGATGCGAAAAGTTTAATAGATTTAATTTTTTAATGCAGAAATAGTTGATTTTTATTAACTAATCAAGTTTTAAGTGAAAAATATGACTGCGGATTATCATGGAGATGTGTATTCGTGAACAGATACGACGGTTTCGACAAGGAGATGAACGCGAACGCTTCGCGCGTCGCCGTAGTGAACCAACTGGCGAGGCAGTTGATCCACGTGGAACACCCGCAGGCGCCCAAGATCCAGGAGAGGCAGGCTAGCCTCAACCAAGCCTGGAACACTCTCCGAGAGAAGGTGACACACCTGTTGTTTTAAATCCTCTTCTTCACTCTTTCTCGTTCATAAAAAAACTTCGTCACAATACAGCAAGGATATTGACTGTATTCAAATAAAAATTTAATTTTACCGCAAAACGATAGTTTCCATAATAGAATACCTAAAAAAAGACAATATTTATCGTTATTTTTAAGAAATTTAAGTCTTAAGTACGTGACAACGAACACCAATCAAAGTGCATGACGTTACTTGTTCGTTGTTTTTATTACTTATATTAAAAATATATTTTTAGCTATATTGGGTGCCTATTATTAAAATTATATCTTATTGTATAAATTATGAATCCTATAGAATAAAAAAATCCTATATATTAGGATAAAAAAAAGTGCAAGTTCGAACTTGCGCCTTACTGAACTATCATTGCTAATCGAGTGTTAATTCAGTGTGTTGTGTCCCCAGGCGGAAGGAAAGAAGGATGAGCTGAAATCTGCCCAAGGAGTGCAGACATTCCACATCGAGTGTCGCGAGACCGTCTCCTGGATCGAGGATAAGAAACGTATCCTTCAACAGACCGACAATTTGGAGATGGATCTGAACGGTAATTTATTTGTCCAATTTTTTATTACTTACTGTAAAAAAATTATTAAATTAAATGCCACCGTTACGATTTTAATTTCTATATTCTTTGATCAAGATTAAGTATATGCCATTTCTTGAGTCTATTTACAATTATTAGACTCGTTGAGCGGTACAGGTAATGTGGAAATGAATTGGTGTGTGGGCAGGTGTGATGACGCTGCAGCGTCGGTTGTCGGGCATGGAGAGAGACCTGGCGGCAATCCAGGCGCGCATCAGCTCGCTGGAGGCGGAGGCCAGCGCCATAGAGGACGAGCATCCGGACGAAGCTAAGCTCACCAGGGAGCGCATAGCCCACATCACTGACACCTGGGAGCAGCTCACCATGATGGTAAAACACCCAGATCACACTAAAACACTCTTTCATTTAAACTATCGATCAGTGATGTCCCATTTGTTGTCAACAACTAATGACGAAACTAAGTTTCTATTGAGATTTCGGTCATGGTTTATTAGAATCTTCTTATTGTCTTGTTGTTTAAATACAATGTTACTTTGCATAAATAAGCATCGAGGAAAATGTGTAAACTTTAGCTTTATAAAGTTATAAAATAAATTTATATAAATATTTTTGAAGTTGATTTTTGAAGCTTATGGACTACGTTTATAATAATATAACTCAGATAAGATTTACTTTTTAATTTAATTTTAATGTAATTCGTGACTTAGTTTTACCTAAAGTATTTTAGTCTCAATATCATCTAGAAATAAATTAAAAACATTTAAAGTGACTTGAAACTCAATGTTGAAATGTTAAGATCCTCGATGCTTAAATTTTTATCATGTTGCAGCTCAAAGAGCGTGACTCGAAACTCGAAGAAGCTGGTGACTTACATCGCTTCCTCCGGTCCGTGGATCACTTCCAGGCCTGGCTTACGAAGACTCAAACCGATGTCGCTTCGGAAGGTAATCACTTCAAACCATAACTTCGTATTACCCACACGTATTATATTGAAGGTAAATTTAACATGAAATGTCTTTTTTAAAAAACAGATACCCCATCAAGCCTCTCGGAGGCCGAGAAGCTTCTGTCACAGCACCAGACCATCAAGGAAGAGATCGATAATTATCGCGATGAGTACGCAAACATGATGGAATATGGCGAAAAGATAACTGCAGTAAGTTTTTTTGTTATAATAAGGAAAGGCAGACATGCTGAAGTTATACTTTTATGATTCTGGAGTGGTCCTGGTGGTTTGAGTTACAATACATAGTTCTTTGAGCTAACACACTGTGGAGTGACATTTCTTCTCATTTTATCGGAGTGATCACGATATTTTTCTTATCGTGAAGCATTTTTATTGTAATTTTAAATTTCCCATGAAACACAAAAATTACTAGGATGTTCACTTTTAATTTATTGATAGCAGATAGCATGTAAATTTGGATAATACTGAAAACGACGTCCAGTAAAATAGTGCAATAAGAATAGTGATTTAAATCTGTTTGTGTTTTGTCGTCAGCCGTCAGCGAAGCAAATAACCCATTGAGACGAACACTCGGTACGAAACTTCTTTGCTGAAAAATATTAATGTAGTAACTTTTGCTTAGGAACCATCAACCCAGGATGACCCACAGTACATGTTCCTGCGCGAGCGCTTAAAGGCTTTGCGCGAAGGCTGGGCTGAGCTGCAGCAGATGTGGGAGAACAGACAGCAGCTGCTGGCTCAAAGCCTAGAGCTGCAACTGCTGCAGCGTGACGCCAGGCAGGCGGAAGTGCTGCTAGCACACCAGGAGCTCAGGTCGGTACAGTGTACGCAGAAGGAGAGAATACAATCCATACAACCCATAGTTATACATTGAGTTTTTAATATAAATTACACAATTTCTGTGTATGGACAAAATAAATTTAACTTGCAGGTTAGCCAAAACCGAACCCCCCACTAACCTCGAGCAAGCCGAGAACCTAATCAAGGAGCACGAGGCGTTCCTCACCACAATGGAGGCGAATGATGACAAAATCAACTCTGTCGTTCAATTCGCGAACCGACTCGTCGAGGAGAGGCACTTTGACGCCGACAAAATTCAGCGCAAAGCCGAAAACATTGAGGCGAGACGCAACACCAACAAGGACAAGGCCATCCAGCAGATGGAGAAACTCCAAGACCAGCTGCAATTGCACCAGTTCCTTCAGGATTGCGACGAGCTCGGAGAATGGGTCCAAGAGAAAAACGTCACCGCACAAGACGACACTTATCGCTCGGCGAAAACTATACACTCGAAATGGACGCGCCATCAGGCTTTCGAGGCGGAGATTGCCGCGAACAAGGAGCGACTTTTCGCAGTGCAAAACGCCGCAGAAGAACTCATGAAGCAGAAACCGGAATTTGTCGATGTGATTTCGCCAAAAATGCACGAATTACAAGATCAATTTGAAAACCTCCAAACAACAACTAAGGATAAGGGCGAGCGTCTATTCGACGCAAACCGCGAAGTGTTGCTTCATCAAACATGCGACGACATCGACTCGTGGATGAACGAGTTGGAGAAACAAATCGAAAACACAGACACAGGAACCGATCTGGCCTCCGTCAATATACTAATGCAGAAACAGCAAATGATTGAAACTCAGATGGCGGTTAAGGCGAAGCAAGTGACCGAGCTTGAAACTCAAGCGGAATATCTACAGAAGACCGTGCCGGACAAGATGGATGAGATTAAGGAGAAGAAGAAATTGGTAGAACAGAGGTTTGAACAGTTGAAAGCGCCTCTGTTGGATCGCCAACGCCATTTGGCCAAAAAGAAGGAGGCCTTCCAATTCCGCCGTGACGTCGAAGACGAGAAGTTGTGGATTCATGAGAAAATGCCGCTCGCTACGAGCACTGAATACGGAAATTCCTTATTCAACGTGCAAATGCTGCAGAAGAAAAATCAGTCTCTCAAGACCGAGACAGACAACCACGAGCCAAGGATTTTGACAGTCATCTCCAATGGACAGAAGCTGATCGACGAGGGACATGAAGATGCGCCCGAATTCAAGAAGCTCATAGACGAATTGACTTCGAGGTGGCGAGAACTTAAGGGTCAGTATAGACATTTTACACAAATATGTCATCTTAGTTTATTGGACACATTTTTAACTTTTTATAAGTTCAAATGTGCTGATTGGTTCACTGGATTTGGTTGCTCTGAATAACCCCTATATGTTGTATGTATTTACTTGTCAGTGATTTATTTTTTATTTGTAATATTTATTTTCTCATAAAAATATCAGTGACTATTGTCAGTTTATTTATTTATTTATTTATCTATTGCTAGTCTAATCCTACTTTTAAGTAATCTCGTCAGAATGTTTTCAAAAAGAGAATTTATAAAAATCGGCATGTTCATAGAGAATTTATAATTGCTAAAATCCAACATCACTTTTCAATGGAGAAGGTAATTTCAAATTTCAAGACGGGCGAAGTTAGTTTTAAAACCAAATCAACATAAAAAAAGAATAAATTTACATCACAACAGATGCCATCGATCAACGCAAGACGAACCTGTCCCAATGGGAGAAAGCGCAACAGTACTTGTTCGACGCGAACGAAGCCGAGGCTTGGATGAGTGAGCAGGAGCTGTACATGATGGTCGAAGATCGCGGGAAAGATGAGATCTCGGCCCAGAACCTCATGAAAAAACATGAAATTCTTGAACAGGCAGTGGACGACTATGCCCAGACCATCCGTCAGCTTGGCGAGACTGTCCGCCAGCTCACCAGCGAGGAACATCCGCTCAGGTAAGCTACCTCCACCTATCTACTCTTGGTTGGAGAGATCTGATCTTCGCACCCCTTTACAAGTTTCAGGAAGTTTTGGAAAAATGTTACTCTAGTTAGAAAGTGAGATTATGGTTTTACAGCAAACGTGCTGTTATTTCACTGTGGCCTTTTGTAAGTCTGGCGGCGTAATGACTGCCAAACGCAGTGTGCCCGGCTACTACTTTCCAGATTCAGACCAGAGACAAGTTTAAAAAGTTTATTTCCAAAGTTGACCCTGCCGGGAACCCTAGAATAGAGCGTTAAGGCAAGCACCACAACCTCTCATCCAACGGGCTCGTCAAAAAACTGGTCTAAATGTTGATGTAACGGTGTCGGCAGTGAGCAGATCTCGGTGAAGCAGTCGCAAGTGGACAAGCTGTACGCGGGGCTGAAGGACCTGGCGCAGGAGCGACGCGCCAAGCTGGACGAAGCGCTTCGCCTGTTCCAGCTGTCGCGCGAGGTGGACGACCTCGAGCACTGGATCACCGAGCGGGAGCTCGTCGCCAGCTCGCAGGAGCTGGGCCAGGACTACGACCACGTTACCGTAATTGCATTTCTCTTATTTATTATTTACTAGCCGATGTCCGCGACTTCGTTCGCGTGGACTTCATCTGAAAATATGAATATGTCGATGCACAGACATCACCGGGCCTGCAAAATATTTCTATTGTGCAGTTGCTGTGGGAGCGCTTCAAGGAGTTCGCACGGGAGACTCAAGCTGTGGGCTCGGAGCGAGTCGCGACCGCCGAGCGCATCGCGGACCAGATGATCAGCATGGGCCACTCGGACAACGCCACCATCGCCCAGTGGAAGGAGGGACTCAAGGAGACCTGGCAAGATCTCCTCGAGCTGATCTCCACGCGAACCCAGATGTTGGCCGCGTCTCGCGAGCTGCACAAGTACTTCCACGACTGCAAGGACACGCTTCAGCGGGTCCGCGAGAGAGCGCGCGGCGTCGGCGAGGAGTTGGGTCGCGACGCTATCGCCGTAGGTGCCCTTCAAAGGAAACATCACAACTTCATGCAGGTCAGTGTGAAGGGAGCTATTCAGTAAATTCAAATAATAATGTGATTTTGTTGTTTTTGAAATACAAGGAAATATTTTTTGTATTGTTTAGTAACCGAAATTTTGAAAAAATGTTTTTATATGGGACTGTCAAAAAATATTCCGAACCCCCGTCCATTGTGCTTAGAATATACATTTTTTACGGTTCCCAGGACGGCACATTGGGAAAATTCGGCCCTCGACCCATTATAGTTCCTTGTTTACTTGACGTGCTCTCTATACTTGACAGGATCTGAGCACACTGCAGCAGCAAGTGGACGCGGCGGCGGCGGAACGCGCGCGCTTGGGCGCCTCGTACGCGGGCGAGCGCGCGGCCGAGATAGCCCGACGTGAGGCCGAAGTAGCCGACGCGTGGGCGGCGTTGCAAGCCGCATGCGCCGCCCGACGTGCCCGACTCGACGACGCCGACCACCTGTACCGCTTCCTCAACCAAGTGCGTACCCTCGCCCTGTGGATGGACGACGTCGTGCGTCAGATGAACACCGGCGAGAAGCCGAGGGACGTGAGCGGCGTCGAACTCCTCATGAACAATCACCAGTCGCTGAAGGCGGAGATCGACACCCGCGAGGATAACTTCTCGGCGTGCATCTCTCTCGGTAGAGAGCTGCTCGCCAGACAACACTACGCGTCGGCAGATATAAAGGAGAAATTGGTGCAACTGACCAATCAGAGGAACGCTCTGCTTAGGAGGTGGGAGGAGAGATGGGAAAACCTGCAGCTCAGTAAGTCAATTTCATTGATTTGGTTTTGTTTAGCTATTGCGAACTGGTTGATGATGACAAAGTGGTGTGGTAACGAGACTTTTGAGGGGTTAGTGCTAGCATGTGAAGGTCCAGGTCATAGATTATTTGGACTAATCAATGCTGTTTATCTAAGAAAAAATATATACAAGCTGACATACAAATAGCATTTTGTAAAAAAAAAAGTACAAAAGGATTTGTACTTTTTTTGCTTTTTGTTTTACTACTTGTTTTTGTAACTCTCGATAATCGGTTTTATGTCCCAACGGGTACATGTTCGATGCGTGGAGAAACGCCCACACTTACCCATATAACACTGCGCAACGGACGACGGACCGGTGTCCATTGCCGTTAACAAGAGGCCTTAGTCGAACGCACGGACTGTGATGCAATCTGTATTACGTTACAGTCTTGGAGGTGTACCAATTCGCTCGCGACGCGGCCGTGGCGGAAGCTTGGCTCATAGCGCAGGAGCCGTACCTCATGTCTCAGGAGTTGGGCCACACGATCGACGAGGTGGAATCGCTCATCAAGAAGCACGAGGCCTTCGAGAAGTCGGCCGCGGCTCAGGAAGACCGTTTCAGCGCACTGCAGCGTCTCACTACGGTAAGTCACGTGGGGATGTCCAGCTATTACCAGATAATGACCTTTGTGCTATAATAATTAAAGTAGGACTGTTTTCTATTCTTAACTATCATTCTATTCTTAAAAAGGTTTAGTTGGTTTTCAGTGAAGTAGGTGCATGAGTTTTTTATCCTTTGCACTTGTATATTTTGTACATAAAAGTATTTTAAGTTAATAATCGTATGTTTTGGTCATTTCGTTTAAGTTGAAGTCTACTATGATTCTATGATTATAGTAATGTTTAATGTACTATATTAATATATCTAAAGCGAAATGAAGACATTTTTTCTTTACTTTCTTTTCTTTTTAACTGTGCTTGTTTGGGTCTTTTTATTTTTTAATCTCTTCTAATTTTTTCTAAACCAGCTTGAGCTCCGTGAAGCGACACTGTTGCCTAAGTCACAACCATGGGAAACAATTGATGAATCATCATTCGTATACCATCACAAACCCTCCTCCCATCAAAATCTCCCTCCACAAAAAGTAACCAAAAATGAACGACCCGTCAGTCAACTTGTTCATGATATTTTAAGCTCAAACCAAAGATTCGAGTTACCAGAAAAATATAAAGCCAGATCGCTCACATTACCTATAAAAAATGATTCGTTCTTATGGACCGCAGTAACCAACAGTAGCCTATCGACTATATCGGAATTGGGAAGTCCACCTGTTTCCCCACTTTCTGATGACCTCTCACCCGACATTTACAGTTCTGTATTTTTCGAATATCCTGTTGAAAATGAAAAACACAACGACAGACTATCGTGTATAGATTTTATTCTTTGGGAAAGACTCTCCTATCTGAATATATATCCAAACGTTTCCCTACTGAGACACAATAGCGACACCTCTTCGAAATCGTCGGGTAGTTTGAAAAAGTTAATTAGGAAATGGTCGAAGGGAAAAAAGTCTTCAGACTCCGAGGCTAAGGGCGATGTTGCTGTGCTCTCCCTTCCCGGTGTGACTAGTCCCGAGAGCTCAAGGACAGTGAACGATCTCGGCAAAGATATTAAAACGATTCCCCTTGATTCCTCCCTTCTAATGTTGTCCCAAACCCGTAAACTCCTTTCACCAGATGGTGCATGGTATTTTAACTACTTAGATGGTGTAAGTGTGGTGTTTGGTATTAACGCATGCGCTTTAAGCTTATACTGTTTTCTGAGTTTTATTTTGTTTGTAATATTCTTTTTGAATGTCAGATGATAGGCTTTAAAAGCATGCCGAATTTAAGCATAGACGGCTAAACACTATTTATTTAACTTAAAGGACTAAGGACACTAAGGACTTAACTTAAACGAAGTTTTGAATTACTGATATATTTTAGCAGTCGTGTTGAGTAATTGTTACTGTAAATATTTAATATCTGAATCTCTAAATTTTCTAAAAATTCTGTTTTAATTTTTCTAACAAGTAAGCTAATTTCTTGCCAGTGTTATCCTCCTGATAGAGTCCCCGTTCTGAGACAGCAGTGTATTATTAATGAATATTTTAATGTGCTTAAATAAAATTAAAATTTATTCAGTTTAGCTTTAATTTAGTCTTTGTTTCATAAAGCTAGGTCAGGTACTTTTGAAGATATTGAAGATTTTCTAACCGACCCTTTTTCTTTGCGGTCCAGTGTATTTTTAATCTTTCTAAGTTTACTGTATTATAAATACTATATTATAAATATCTCTTTAATCTATTTATATTATTGATTTTACATATATTTAAACCAACAATTGGACGTTACAACAACCGTTCACCAAGCTTTCTCTTAGCGTAAACGAATGTAGAAAGCAGTGCTTTGTACACTTGGCTAGGCCCCCAGGAAGCAATCTTTATAAAATATAATGTTTATCTGATTATATTTTATAAAACAGCCTATATACTAACATTCGCACGGCTTGTATAGAAGTGTATTAAGTCAGAGCTGAGGTTGATAAGTGATGGCGTGTTTCAGTTCGAAGTGAAGGAACGCAAGAGGCGGCAGGAAGCTGCCGAGGCCGCGGAACGCGAGCGTCGCGAACGCGAAGCAGCCGAAGCGGCCGCCGCGCGCGCCACTCACGACTCCGTCGACCGCGCCGACGAACCGGACCCGCAGCCGCAAGGTACGCACGCACACACAACACACTCACACAACACTCACTCGCACGCACACAACACACACACATACAGTATGTGTCATAGATGACCGGTCTACGCCGGACTACGCCGGTTGTGCAGGTTCAGGCATTTTTGCATTTAAAACCCAAGAAATATAATGATAGATGAATGCGAGATTATTATTTCATATTTCTTTATAGTAAGCATTTGACGCACTCTTCTTAGTGTCACTTTATGAAAAATCGTCCACATACAGCAAGTAAAAAAATTCTTTAACCGTGTCACTGCAAGCTGTGTACCATCTACGGTGTTGGGATGTGTACCGAACCTTAAACACCTTTACGAAACCAATCTCTCAAGACCCCACGACAGGGCCTATCTCAGATTCCTGTTAAATCGGAACATTACATTACTCAATACACCTTATTTACACTCGCTACAGTTAGTACAAACTTATTTTATTTATTCGCTTTTTTTAAACGTTTTTTTAAAAAAAGAAAGTTAATCAACAAAAACGATAAAAATTTACTTTTCATAACATAACATACAATGACATACATCAACACATTTATCACTACTATTGTATGTTGTCGGTTAGTGTTCTGTTCTGTAGATACAAAATCTACAGAATAATGCTTCAAAGGTTTCAATGATAAGGTATACTTTTTTTTGCTAAAAATAATGTTAAGAATGTTTAATATATTTCTCCGGATTGTGTCGTCATAACTGAGTTCCAACGAGATTGTTGATAATGTTTGATACTTGCTAAAATATGGAACCTATACTGAGGACAACTTCTTGATATTATTTAAAAAAAAATACTTACAAGTATCAAACACTGTCAAAATTTAATTTAGATTTATACTGACATTGATTTAAATGATTTGTTATTTGAAATCCATTTGAAGATATTCGAGTCAAAAACACAGAGAAGTTATTTTTCAAAATTAACAACACTATCCACTGATTGCAATGTAAGCACGCATGTGTAATGTCTTTTAGCACTGAACAATAAAGTAAAAGTTCTTCTACGAACATTTAGAAGAGAATTGTACACTAATTTTCACCTAACCGGTGAATGCTGCTTGCATTTGGCAATAACACGTCTAGTTTATTAAAAAAAAAAAAAAACAAGAGAATAGGTTATGTTTGGTTTAATTGAATCGAAATAAATAAGCACAATTCGCACTGCGATACAGCCAGAGAGGCTTTACGGCAAGGCTTGCCGCTTTAAGTGTCAGTTTATTATTTAAGCCCTCGTTTATTGCTCCTTTAGTCGACAAACGAAAACGAGTCGAATAGTCGTATGAACTGTCGAATAAGGAGGTCTATTGAGAAATTTAACCTTTTTTGACAAGTTTTTATTGAGTTTAGTTTATGGTTTTATTCAACAAATTAACTGGCTTGATAGGTTAATTTATAATCTATCAACAATTCAGTGAAACGAAACCAAATAAAATGAGATTTTAATCGTTCAATTTCTTTTTTAAATATAATTACAATGTATAAGCTCTGTATTTTGGAATTTTTTGCTATTATTGCCTCTCGAGAGTGATAATTATGTATAATTAACAAACACACAGTCCGATTTAAGATGAAAAGCTCAAGATGAATTAAAAGTCAGATGACAGCGAAACGCGACGCTGCGCGAACATTTTAATGTAACCAGTTCAATATACTCGTAGAACTAATTTACTACACAAATAGGTATACGGTTCAGTGAGTACGCGTAGCATCTCGCGACCCTTGATATATTGATTACTTGATAAATTTTTATGGAGCAAATAATTTCTATTTTGTTTTGCTGCCTTAAAGCGAATGCGTCGCGTCGCCTCTCAGTGAACTGACGCTAATAATTAAGTCCTAAGTTCTTAACCATAATCCTTAAAGACAGACCCACAACTGTTGGACCGCTTTCGTTGATCGACTTTTGATATAAATTGGGAGCCAAAGAAGGGGTGGTTACTTACAAATGTGTTGTCCACACATGCACACGTGTAGTCGTAAGGAGAACGTCCACTAAAGCGGCTGAGAAGGCCCAAGAGCGACCGCACTCCCAGCCAGGTAACGAGAGCGCTTATAGACCAACCGATGTAAAAAAGATTACCCGGCTGTGCGCATGTGCTTTTTACAGTAGTCTATGTCACTCTGCCGGGTCACACCGCGCTCGATACTGGGATAGTGTCCTTAGTACATAGCGATATAAAGCTTTTTTTTTTCTGTGCAAATCGGATTTTTCACACATTCGTTTTTATTTATTTCTCTTACGTAGACAAAGTCTTTGCACACATTTTCTGTATTTGCACGGTGTCATTGCGTATTTCACATAGATTATATTTAATAATATATTTGAAACATAGGTGATGGTCATTACGTTCACGTCACTGTATTCGTCCGTTTATTTAATTTAGCTCTAAAAAACAATTTATTTTTCACTAAACCAATCTAAACATTATTCTATTATGTATACTTAATTTTTATTCTGTTTTCTCATTGATATATCAAATTTTCATAAAGACATCTAATACTGAACTTCATTGAACATCTACAACTATTATTATTATTATTATTTCTTTTTCTAAAAAAAAAAAAAATCTAAATTGTGTTACTTCAAAACCTTAAATGGCTTGTTTCACTTCAGAAAAAGAAATATGATATTCCTATTATTAAAAAAATGTGAACATTATATATATATATATATATATATATATATATATATATATAATTATATTCATGCTAATCACGGTGATGGTTTGATACTCCTGTCTCTATCTACACATGTCTCTGTCTCTTTTTTATTATTACATTGTTTTTAGAAGTTTATTCAAAGTGTACTGTGTAATATGTATTTCTGTCAATAATTCAAGCTGTATATAAAGGTAGGTATATATTTTCATGTTTCTATAATTTCATATTATTCACATATACATCGCTTTATTATTACATTGCTTATTACTACATATAATAAACTCATTTCAAATATACAATCCGTGTATACAGAATTGGTGATTTTAATTGAAATGTAGACTTAACAAAAATCAAACAGCGCTTACAGGGTGTGAATAATATTTAAAGGTTTTTTTTAGGTGTGTAGTTTGTTATATTTTAATACTCTATTTGTTTTAAAATGCACTTGCATGATTTTATATAATGTAGTATCTTACAACTACTGCCCTCGTATGCGTTTTCATCTCACAAACTCGATTAGAGCTGATCTCAAGAAAAATGCGTTGAATGACTAAATCTTCAAAATGACCTAATCAACATAAAGACCTCAATATGACCATAATCTCAATATGATGTGCTCTGCAGAAAGTTTATATGTTTTTATGCTGATAAGGTAATTTTGGAGATCTAGCAATTATGAGACTAACCCATTCAATTCACTATTTGTTATTTGCGCAGCGTTGAAATGATCAATGTCGTGGCGATTGCTAAATGCTCGCAACGATTAAAGATTAAGCCAATTAAAGATTATGTTTTTTGTGTTAAACTAATAAAAGCATATTTAAAACGATGCATCCTTCACGAGACTGGCTCGAATTGAGATCGTGATGACAGTGTAGCGATATTGTGAAAAATATAACTCGATTCCCAAAATCGTCATAATCTTGGATTTTTTTTCGAAACCTTAGTAAAAGTAGTATAAGTTTAATGACCGTCAAAAGTGCTTCTTTGAATCCATAATTGTATTGTGTGAGATAAACGCGTACGCGGACGGTAGTGTATAGGTGGCATGTATGCATTGCATATGCACGTAGTGAGTAGACGTAACTAGCACGTAGTGTACGCATGCAGAGGCGCCTCTCCCCGTCCCGCCCCCCGCGGTGACGCCGTCGCCCCCCGCCGCCGCCCCCGCGCCCCCCGCCGCCTCGCCGGACTCCCCGCTGCGCCCCTCCACTTCGAAACAGACGCCCGCTAAACCCGCACGCCTCTCCAGTGAGTACTACACTTGCAACATTCACTCGAATGCTCAGGCCACAGAGAGAGTTCGGTGGACTACCGTTATACTTGGTCCAAACATTACAAATTTCTTGACTTCTTCAAAGTTCAACACATGGAAAAATGACACTATAATCATACTTCATTGTTGTGGGAGCCATAATAGTGACGCTCTGTGAATCATCAAACGCACAGACTTTGTTTTTTCTATTCTTATTCTAATTGGAATAAAAATATTACAAATAATGAACTCTCCAATTATCCACTCCATATGAACTGGAATCATTACTTGAATCCTCACTGATATTAATTTTTAATGTATAAAATATATTTATTTAAATGCTTGTTTTGTTTTGATTATTAATTAATACAAAAATAAAATGACAATTTCTTAAATCGATATAAACTTCTTCATAAATAAAATCGATTGTCATAAGAAATCGATTTGGTAACTCATAAAGATGTCACTCGAGCTGTCAAAAGTGAAATAAATGGTTGGACGGAGTATAAGTAGGAGGCGCTGTAATAGCATTTTATTATTTTATTTACTGTGGTTTCGTCAGCTACGCAACCAACCTTGATGTAATAATTTGAAAATATTCTGTACTCATAACTTTTTATCTACCCTTCAATCTATGTAATGTCAAAATCAAGCAATCGAGTGAATGTCAAAATTGTTAAGATCTATAGTTTAGTTGGATGACGGTACTATTACGTCTCTGTAGTTCGTACGAATGTTGCATGTGTCTTAACCAACATCTGTGTTTTTGTGTTATTAATTTTTAAGTGGCATGAACATAAAAAAAAATGCTTCTGTTTATTTTTGCTGCCCCATTTTGTTGACGCTTTGAAATTATTTTTATGTTTTCTGTTTGTTTCTCCCGATCCTCTCCTTGATATTTCACTCCCGGCACTCTACTGTTATTCTTTTTAAATTAACCTTTTCGTTTTCATTGTATGTCCTGAATAATGAATCCTCGCTTTAAACGCTTTGACGTCGCCTCATGTGACGGAACGATCGCACTCGCCAACCCTCTTCCTCCGCAACCCCACTTCCTTATGACGTCACGCCGTGTAGCCGCCGGCACGAGCTCTAGTCCCACGACGCCGCCCAGTTCCGGTAAGCTGAAGTCCCGGTCGCGCAGCAAGTCGCCCTTCAGGAGTTTCCGTTGGCGCACCGCGAAGAAACTCATCGCAGGAACTCACCACAGCGACGACGAAGGTACACAAACGGGCACAGGACAATCGTGGATCCGAAACGAAACACTCATGTCACTGATAACCGGTGTCAGTGGTTAATTCGACGCAACGTAACATCAATCCTCGCGCCTCTGTCTGAAATGTCAGTGTGCTAGCAAAAATAATTTGAAATTTGATCTCTTAAATTTACAGTTTTTGTTGTTGCTAGTGCAAAAAAAAATCTGACATTAAATTAATTAATGAAAATTTTTTTAGATAAAAATCTGTCATTAGAAATTGAAATTTAAGAAGGCAATTAAACGATCTATAGTTCGCCAGATACATCCCAACCCAAATGTATCTAATGCATTAATAGCAGATAATAATACACATATAGTTTAGTTTTACAACAATATTGTGACGGTGATTTGTTATTATGTGATATTGATATATCGTTGTAACATATAACAACATTATAACAAATAAGTATATACGATTCGCTTTTATTTTTCTTAAATTTCTTGTTTAATAGTGCAGCGAGAATAGTGATCCCGAGAAATAATTTGATAATGTTCCCTAAGTTGTCAGTTTAGAAGCAAAATTCGCATGGGTGAGACATTTCGCTTCATATAAGTTGGAAGCACAGCTATTAAGTTGTCTGCAAAAATCCACTATTGTCCGTTATCGACGAATCACGCAAACTTCGATGAACGCTTTGAGTGTAGCCGTTGTGTTTGTGCGCGCATGCAATATTTTTAATGAATTTCAATGTGTATATGCAATAAATTATATTTGAAATTGCTTGTTTAATTGAAGTTGTAACAGTATCAAACCCATCACTCGTGTATCTAGACTATATACATTTTAAAATAGAAAGTGGATCTGATGAGCTATTTAGACATGGTAATTTATAATATGCATTGTGCACATACAGAGGGCGCTAGTCCCGCCAGCGAGGACGAAGGCGTTGAAGGAATATTGGTTCGCAAACATGAATGGGAATCGGCCACCAAACGTGCTTCCAACAGGTAATATTATTATGAAATTATGAATATTTTTTTAACCTGAGTAAAGGTCCTGTCAGGTTGAATGTTGAAGGAATTTTGAAATAATTTTAGTAGTCTGGGATATTACTTCCTACATCCAAACTTACAAACCTTTATAATATTAGTAAAGACAACCATTAAAGACCATAATTTACAAACGAAACATCACATTAAATGTTTGGGAAGTACTCCGGTCCGTCGTCTACCGATTTAAGGTGTTTAAAAATATGATCCATATTGCCCTTTGGTTGGACTAATCAATTGATAAATGTCATTTATAGATCATGGGACAAGGTCTACGTTGTGGCCAAAGAAGGACGTATGTCTTTCTACAAAGACCAGAAGACCTACAAGGCGTCTCCAGAACAATACTGGCGCGGGGAATCACCACTCGATCTCAACGGAGCTATTGTTGAAGTCGCCGCCAATTACACCAAGAAGAAACACGTATTCCGGCTAAAGTGAGTTGCCATTAATTTAATTTCAATTACAATTTCATTTTATTATGCCATTTTGACGTGAAGACATGTTTGAATTTGCTTCCATAGTGGGAGGCAATTAAAAAAACTGACAAAATCGGGGGGTTTGTTTGCTGTAACTATCATCTACATCTAAAATTTAATTACACCACTAAATAAAAAAAAACATAATCTGTTAAAAATCTGCTGTGTGTATACCGCGGTGTAATGAGCTACAAGTGTCCGTCGTTATTGCAGGTCTGCGTCGGGCGCCGAGTTCCTGCTGCAGGCGCACGACGAGGCGGAGATGTCGTGGTGGCTGGAGACGCTGCGCGCGCGCACCGCCGCGCCGGCCGCGCGCTCGCACACGCTGCCCGCGCCCGCCAAGGACGAGCCCAAGCGCCGCTCCTTCTTCACGCTCAAGAAGAAGTCAGTGCACGCTCTCACCTTCCTATACTCGCCGTAGCCCCCGCAACCCGCAACTCGCAACCTCGCATGCGCATGCAAAGTACAGCCTCTTCACTACGAGTGTGCTGTGTGTCTCTCTCTATTAACACATCACTCAACACCTGAATCATTTAAGGCCTAAAACCACATTAACACTATTAATGGTTAACGATTTAACCTAGTCTACTATCGCACCAGCTATAGAGACGCGGGAAAAAATAGTCCTCGTTCGTACTTTCGATTATCATAACTAGCCAGGAAAATGGATTTTTTTTTCTCATTTGATAACCAGATACGAAAACGAACCCATTTTTGTCACCATCTACGAAAATGGATTATTTGATTAACAGAACAGAATTAAATAATTCCATTTTAGAGACCTAAAAGAAAAAATATCCGGTTATCAAACGAGAAAAGAATCCATTTTTGTATGTAGTTGTGAAAACAGAGTTACGAACGTGGAATTTCGTCTCGCCCCACGTCTCTTGATGTAAGCGAAAACTCATAGGTTAATGGAAACCATAAGTATGGAAATTTTTTTAAAGGGCTTAATTTTTTTTTAAATCGTTCAAGTGTGAGTTTTAACTAAAACTGTTTATTAGTTTAACATAGATTCACTAATTTTCTCTTATCTTTTTCGTTCGCTTATCTTTACTAAATAGTGATTGAAGTGTTTCATTAGAAACATTGTAACGCAACGCATGTTCTTAAACTATTGGTTAAACTAAATTCATATAAAAATTTTTTTTTAATTGTCCCACAATGCCGTCCACTTTTCATTGAATTAGTTTCTCTATGCATGTTTACTTATGGACTAATAACTAACAATGTCTTAACGCTTTACTAACATATTTGTAAATATAGTTTTAATTTGTTAATTTACTTTTATATATAGATTTTTTCTAACGAATCAATCTTAGACAAGATTCAATCTTCGATTATTCAAGCTAAAGTCTAAACTATATATTGTGTTTTGGATATTAATCCGTAACAAACACCCGGATTTCCATATGAGCCTTCGAATAGGCATTAAATAAGATAATTTAGGTTTTATGAGCCTAGTTTTCACAATTGTTAAAATGGAATAGAGTAACAAGATGTCTATAGGTCTCGTCAAGAATTAATTAAGTATTTAAGACCATTAGTAGTTAAGTTAAATTAAACATGTTAAGTACACTGTCTAGGAGTGCAATTTAAATAATTATCCATAAACACGTAATTTATAGTTTTCAAGTATATAATTGCATGTATGTCTGCTTGTGTAGCTATTGAATGATCTTAATCAAAGATGAACAGTAATAAAGTTGATCCCTATCATTTCTAAAATGTGTCCTATTTCATTGTTTTAAGAGTTGAAATTGTCTTTGTGATTACAGTTGAACGTAGCGGGCTGCGGGCGACGCGTCCTCGCCAGTACAAGAGAGTGCGTGTGTCGCGCACGCGTTGTACCGGACCGACGGACGCCGCACGTTTCTCGCGACGCTTGCTGCCGTAAGCTTTGCTACAGATGAACCGTCTCGCGGCCACACGACACGACACGACACGACACTTATTCTTATGTTGCGTACTAAACGTTGTTCAAACCAAGACTGCCCCGCCCCCGCCCCTCTCCCCTCTCTCCCCGTAACCCCCGAAACGGTGTGTAATTGTTGATGATTAATTATATGAGAAAAAAGTTTTATTAAATAAAATTCTAAATGTGACGCTATTTATAAAATATTTTAGTCTTAAAATTCAGATTGAGAATATATATATATATTATATTTTATTTATTTATATATATATATATTATATTAATATAATAAAATTGATATATACATAGTGTAAATTCAGTTGAACTAGAAATGTTTGTCGTTCTCATACTCGTAATAAAATTTAGCGACTCCATAATTAGACGTTTGTATTGACCAATCGAATGTAGTAACAGTCAACGGAATTTGAGTATCGCTTAATATTAATTAGCTAGGCCAGATTGTAACCGCATTTAAAAACTTCTATTTCCAATGGACGTATCAATCAATATCCGCAACCTTTGCAATATGACGATGATAAAATAATGTGTAAGCTAACTACGTAATTGTACTAGAGTTAATTTCCATTATAAAGTGTCTTCTGAAACTCCGACTGCGCTGCTTTTATGAATGCCGCATTTAAAAAATTATCACAAATTCGACAAATATAATAGGCATATAGTAGAGGGTAGAGAGCGTATTATGTACTGCAGTGTATTCTGTGCACTGCAGTGTATGCTATTACACTGCAGTGTATTCTAGTGCACTGCAGTGTATTCTGTGCACTGCAGTGTATGCTATTGCACTGCAGTGTATTCTAGTGCACTGCAGTGTATTCTAGTGCACTGCAGTGTATTCTAGTGCACTGCAGTGTATTCTGTGCACTGCAGTGTATTCTATTGCACTGCAGTGTATTCTAGTGCACTGCAGTGTATTCTGGTGTACTGTGGCGTCGTCGGAGCGTTCGTATTTATAGTAATCAAAGTTGTAAGTATGCTTGTTCGTCGCTCATAAGTGCTTCTATAAATTTTATCTTTATGAATAGATTTAATTTATAATGATTTTTTACTGCCAACGTTTCACAAATGTTTAATTTACGTAAACGATTCACGTTTTATAGATGTTACGTACACACATTTTTAGTTCCGTTTTTGTCTTATGATTATTATACTTATTGTATAGTTGGTATGTGTGCGTTTGGAAGGTGCCGAGTGACGTCATCGCTCCAACATACCGCATGGATTAAACTATGTTTCAATCATATTTTAATTAATTTTAAAATTTTACTTTTTTGATGAAAATATAATAAAGATGTTTTCAAATAAGTTATAATGGATTTTATTTATGTGTTAAATTAATTTCCCATAGTTCATGAATATTAGAACAGTCAAATACATGACCTATTCCCAGTAGTTTCACTGAAGTTACGTTGATGTATGTAATTAATAAGATAAAATTTATTCAAAATAATAGTTCCATTATTTACAAAGTACTGTTTAATTTAACTAGTCGATGTTTTGTTCCAGTAATAATTTTCAATAGTTACTTCAATGTAACTACTGGGAACAGGATAAACATATAAGTACAGGTAACATCAGTATTATGGCAAAATAGGAGATCCTTCTTTACTGCATTCGAAAATAAACCAAGTATAATCATTAAAATATAATTATACTCACAACACTTTTTTATAAAAACGAAGGAAATTTTTTATAAAAACATTGTAAAGTTTTATAAGGTTAACATATCCCTAAGAGTATGATAACTTACATGGTTGAAATAGGAATTGAGTTATCGAATTATCTTAAACTTATCAGATTCTCTATCAAATTGAGACCACACCGATAACCAAGATCAATACAAGTACATACTTTCAACAGTAATTCACACGCCACGTTTCCAATAAGTGAAAATGTCAAGCCAAATACATGTTTTTGTATTATATTTAACTTTGAGTGCGTCATCGGCATCGCTTTGCAATAATGGTATATGTAGAAGAACTAGTTCTAGAGTTAGCGGTGGAGATATTACAGAACCAAACTCTAGGCCTTTTCAGGTAAACAAAAAATGTTTTAATTTAAAACACCTTAATGCTTTAGGCTTTATTCTTATTATTGTTTTTTAAATAAAAGACCCATTTCATTATAAGTTTGGAACATCTATATTTGCAAAGTAGAACTTAAGTTCTTTTGAATTCGCTTAAAATAACCCAATAAAAATTGCCTTGAACTTTTTCTGGGTGTTGAGCAATTAAATTATTATTCAGTCATATTTTGTAGATTTTGCATTTCGGTTGAGTAATGAATATTAACAGAATGAAATAAAATATGTACTTAAGTATAATTAAAGACCAAATTATAATGACTCAGTCGAATAAAGAATACAAATTGTTAGTTAGATAAAAAAAAAATAATGGTAAGTGAATAATCTTGAGGGGATAAGGTCTGTCCTTTAAATAAAGAAGATAAAAGTTGTTTATAACTATGATATCAAGTAAAACAAATAGGAAATAATGCGACCTAACAATTTGGCTAAAATATTATTTGAAATGCAAGTAGATGGAAAATCCATCAGCGTTTTGTAAGGTCAATTTGTTAAGATTCAGGTAAAATGTTTAAACAAATTCGCCAGGTGCCGAAATCCTACTATTTAATCTGTCATGCGCCTTTCTATAATTAAGGTAGCGCTGTACTCGCGCGTTGGTACTACTGGTGAACTTGGATTCTGTGGAGGCTCTCTCATACACGAGGAGTGGGTGATTACTGCTGCCCATTGCACTTATCATGGCGAACAAATAGTTGATCATATTCAGGTAAATTAGATACTATACTTGAACTTTTTAGACGTTTATGTTTACAGCAAGACCGTAAATTCATGATACATGATGAAGCGTTGATAAATAAACTGGCTTTGGAGTATGATTCGACATACTTACTTTATTTGAGACTGCACTTTTATAATAATAACTTTTATTTTTACACATACCTCTTCTTTATATTACCCCCCATACATTACAGTTAGCATTATTCATATTGGAAAAAATATAACTTTACAGGCAATACTCGGTGCCCATTCTCTATATGATCGTTACGAGAATGGTCGTCGTATTGTCAACGTGGAAGAGATAGTTGTACATCCGGATTATGATGCGTCCACCTTTGCCAACGACCTGGCACTTATGAAACTTGCCAACACAATCCAACTCACTGGTAGGTATATTCATTTAGTATCGTAAGAATTTTATAAACGATTCGGTTTCTGGGTCATATCGAACTAATGTCTACCGGTTTCTGATTGCATGTATTAACCCTCGACGCACGACGTAAAAACGAGGTGTTTTAAGTTTGACTTGTATGTGTCGATGTTTGTATTTGTGTGTCTGTCTGTGGAATCGTAGCTCCAAATCAAAATAGGATGGACCGATTTTGATCCGCTTTTTTTTAAAGCTGATGTGATCGGGATCGTTCCTAGCTATAATTTATGAATATCTGTTCAGGCGTTTGAAGACCATCAGCCCATTTCCTAGTTAACGAAAGGATTACACTATCTTACACACTATGGTGGTCAAAGCCATAATTTTGTATTTATTAGAATAGATACTCCGAAGATGATTGTTTTGATTTTAAATTATAATGGTCCTTTAATGTAGAATTGCAATGTTATGTTCCTAATAAAGCTGTGATTTATATTTTGAGTTTTATTCCAAAAAGTGCTTTACTGACCGCCATTGCCCTGTTCTCTCCTACTCAATAGAAAGTTTATAATTTTTAATAAGAGCTTTATTTAAGTAACTAATATTTTTCAGATACTATAGATATAGTGAGGTTGCCTTACCTTAACATATCATCGTTCAACTTCGCCGGTATGAGGGCGACTGCTTCTGGATGGGGTATTGCCGCGCCAGGTAAGTTCATTCGTTTACTTTGTTTGATAACCGTTATAGTGTTAATGTGGATTAGTGAGACACAGTAAACATGTACTTCGGAAGGGTCATAGTAGCGACGTCTTTATTGCGAAAAAACCATAAAAAGGCGTGGAAAGGAACTTCTCAAGGAACAAAATAAAAAGGAAAAGTGACAAGGGGTTAATATGGTTCGGGGATCAAAGAAACACAATAGCAAACGTGCTATAATTTAGCAATGACTTTATAAGACAGAGTTTAATTCTTCAATTATTACTGTCTCCAGAAATATCAAAAAAGAAACTCCTTCCCACTTTTAACATCAATCGTACAATTCAGCTATTGTTATTAAATTGATGGAAGATTATCTGATATGTTTATCTATACTAATATTGTAATATTATAAAGAGAGAAGATTTGTATTTTTGTATTTTTTGTTTGCAATGAATAATCTCAAAAAGTATTGACCTATTTCAAAAAATCTATCACCTAATAGAAAGCTACATTATCAGCGAGTAACGGGCTATATTTTATAAAGTTACGAGGACGAAGTCGCGTGCATCAGCTAGTCAAATCTATAGATATATATAGCTATTAAAATTAGTAATAAGATAAGCCAAGCTTTTAAAACCGTGTAGGTACAAGTTTGAATCATTTTCATGTTTATTTTTATAGGTATAACTTTTGTATCACCGACTCTTCGTGAAAAACTAATGACTGTGACGACGGATACTGTCTGCAACAACTTCTACTTGCAGCAGTTGCCAGACAATATTATCTGTGGCTTTAATTCCACTGCGGGCAATTGCAAGGTTAGAAAATCGTAATTATTTACATCTTGCTAGAAAAATTGTTGACAATTCGGCGTAGTATTTATGATAAAGCATTGCGGTCGTCACACGAGACAACGCGATGCTTTTTGCCTCTATATACTTATAAGCAAACTCAAATTGGAGGGTTTGATCCTATTCGTCTACTTCGCTTCGCTTTTCATCGTATTCGCCTTTCGTCATATTTTGTTGTCATATTTTTCATGAGAAGTACAATTAAACCAACCTTACCAACCAACGAAAACCATTTGCCATTAGGTACCTAGGCTAGGCTGAGGAGATTAAATAAGATATACTAGCAGAATGAGAGGTCAATTCAATTATATTTGAAAATTTTCAGGGTGACAATGGGGGTCCAATGACAATATTTTACAACGCCACTGAGGAGGTTATACTGGTATGTGAATGCTTTATTACTTTATTAATTAATCAATCGGGACAAATAAAAGTGTTACCTGTATATTATATAAACGGCACTAAAATTGTGATTGAAAACGAATTTTCCAGATTGGGGTAACATCATTTGCGAGTATCGATGGATGCAACAACGACTTGCCTTCTGTCTTCACTCGGGTCCAGAGATACTTGACTTGGATCAACCAAATCACCGGCATACCGCTTCTTTAATAATATATCTTAATTTATGTATTTTCCATTGAGTTTTATTAAATTAATTTTTTTGATGAATTCGCCGCAGTTATTTATTGACTTACCAAAGAGCATTTTAAATAAGAGGTTCTTTCAAGGGTTATAAAATAAAATTCGTAAATAACAAAATAAAATCCGATTATTTAAGTATGTATACGCTAAGTAGAAATACAAATAAAGAAATCGTCTAATTTTATACAATACTAGCGACCTGCCCCTGGCTTCGAACGGTAAAATTTAAAAATTCTTACTTAGCTAATGCTTATGTTATAAATAGAACCTATATATAAAAGAATGTTCCTAATTTCAGCTTTATAGACTTAGTGCTTAGAGCAAAATTAGCCTTGGCTGAAGGAGTGCAGGAACATATTATTATAAATATGTAAATAATAATGTGGAGTTCATTTTCATCCCACATGTCTAAATAAATATTATATAAAGCATCGCTGTAAAGTAATTTACTTGTAAAATGTGTAGTCGAATATTGTAGCATATATTTCTATTAATATCATCTAACTGGTAAACTTTTGATAAATATATCTAATCAATAGATTAAAATACACGACATATTAATACTTTTAATTCTTATAAATTTATTAAATAATTAGTTAGATACTACGTCTATCTAAATACCTATTACATAAATAATAAATATTATTTATGCATAAGTAATAAATAAACGCATTAAAGCGCATTTAGTGCATAATAAAGTGAAACATATCAAGTGACAAGCTTTTGACTCCTTTTTGTTAATTTTTTCTTCATGTTAAGGTCGATAGACAGGCTGACGGTCCACTTGATGGTCGATGGATGGCTACCATCGCCTATAACACAAGCAACGCTACAGGTGCTTCAAGTGCACTTGTGATTGAAAATAACGGCTCTGGCATCCTTTACTCATTTACCGAAACAACAGCACACATACTGTTATTTCATGGTGGTTTTCTGTAAGAGGGTGGTTTCTGCCGCCAGACCGCTGTGCAAATGCCCTGCCACTACTAATTTTCAGTATTTTTATTTGAATATTGAAATTTAGTTGTGACGTCTCTATTAAATTTTTTTTTTAATAAACTAAATTTTTGCCGCTTATGACACAAATTTAGTTGTGAAAATGTTTTTAATATTTTAGAATATATGACACCCGAATCTCGAATGTTGCGAGTGGATTATCACCATCAATTGAATTCCTATTACGAATGAACGTTTATATAGACAAATTATGTTTTATATAGACATTGAGTGAAATGTTTGGGCGACGAATTTCAATCTTAAAAAAAAATTTACAATTTCTATTTTTTTTTTTGTAAAGTCGACACGAGACACTAGATAGGAAAATAAAATCAAATACCTAATATTATGATAAATAATTATGACGTATTGATGTTTTTTTAAGTTATCGCAATTTTTAAAGCGTCCGTATGTGATAAAGTATGGAGATTAATTAAATGCTACAGATAAAATGATAAGTTAATTATAAAAATTGGCGTTTTATATAATTATCCATCAGTCTGTTAAGATGCGTTTGGTTTTATTACTTGGTTTGTTGGTTGCGGCTGTTGCGGGAGAGGTGAAGCCTCTCGTGGGGTACCATGAGGCAGTAGGCATACCAGAGGCTGCGAGGATCAAGGCTGCTGAAGAACAGATCATAGCGAGACAAGGTCAAAAGATCGTTGGAGGTGCCGTCGCTCCGATTAATGCTCATCCTTACTTGGTATGAATTAATATATTTTCGACTAAAACTTTCAATATCATACTGGACTGAAACAATGTCACTATTTGTGTTAGTATGTTTGTTGGTGTAGTTCTTCTAAAATACCACAACGTACTTGATTTGGTGGAAGCAGTTGTTGATTTAGTATAAAAATAGTAGTCGATATTTTTATAACTATATCGCGCGAATTTCTTGACTACAATTGATTTTTCAGTTAATTATCGATGAAATTTGAAAATCATAATATTAGATTAATGAAATAAAAATACAGATTAGTACAATATTAACAAATCCGTTTCGGTATTTTGTTATATAAATCGATTAAATATAAATTTTAAAATTTTATTTGGATTTAAGTAATCTATTGTTTATAATTTCTGGGAAATCCTGAAGATAGACTGATAATACGGTCATTAATAAAATTATGTTAATCCATTATATAGACACCTAATCATTAAGTATATAGATAAAATTTACCAATAATTACTTAATACCAATATGATTAATTGGAGTTCTTTTTAAGATTACAGGGATTAAATTAACGAGGAAGATTGCACACGAAGCATTAAAAAAACCGTATTAAGCTCAAACATTAATATTTTTTTAGACATTTGCAGGGTTTAACAAATTTAGTAACGTTATAAATCCATTAAAAAAGTAAAGTCGGGGTACGAAAACCGTGGTCAGTTTTCAAATACATTCCTTTATGAAGTAGACTCTTAGTACCCTTTGAAACTAAATCACTTAGCAGACAACTGACACATTTTTTAAAGGAAATTTTTGCATAACTAATAAATGCCCTTTTACTTCAAGACGATTGTACTGTACCACGATTGTACTTCAAGAATTGTCATTTCCTAAATTGCTTAACGTATTTTTTTTTCCTAAATCTTTACTCTTATACAACCAATACAAGTGTTTTGTTTAGGCAGGTCTCGTGATTAGTCTCGTCAACATCGCCGGAAACTCAGCCTGTGGATCGTCACTCTTATCTGCGAATCGGCTTGTGACCGCTGCTCATTGTTGGTTCGACGGACACAACCAAGCATGGCAATTCCTAGTAGTGTTGGGATCACAATATCTGTTCACTGGCGGCACTCGCATTGCCACTTCGCAAGTGGCCGTGCATCCTCAATGGACTCCATCCACACTCGCCAACGATGTCGCAGTGATCTACCTACCCACTAGCGTGCTCCTCTCAGGTATCTTTTACACTTAATTTTAGGTATATATCCCTTCCCATTTTACGGTTAAGTACCACAAGTTGAAGAAAGCAAACAATAGGTTTGTTTGAATTCGTTTTTAAACTTTTTTTTATTTCATAAACAACCTTATAATTTTTTTCCTTATAAATAATATAGGTAATAATAAAATAATATAAGACTTGAAAGTTTCAGGATTTAATAAGTGAGATTTATGACATTAGCTATTTCTTGTTTTTCGAAGTTATGAGCCCTCACGTTTTTTAAATTTAATTCATTGGATTGGACTTGTGAAAAGTAGGTAGTTGGCTAAACCTTCGATAAGGACCTCTTCATTCAATAGCTTTCTGTGACGCATTTAGCGTCTCAACACTTCTACTTATTTAATGAACGATTCTACTTTTTTATACGCATATCTATTTCTTGAAAGAATAATATTTATTGTGTTTCAGCAAGCATGCAGCCTATAGCATTGCCACTCACTACTGATTTGAACAACGATTTTGCTGGATTATGGGGTGTAGCTGCAGGTTACGGAAAAACGTCTGACGGTGAGTATGCATGCATGACCGTTTAATTGTATTGATTGATGTGAATGACATGCAACTACGTGCTGGCAGTTGATTGATAGTTCCTTTTATTTTTGATGATCGTATAGCGGTCCCTAGACGATCATGCGGTATGACATGCAGCATGATAATTCACATAAACGCATGTCGTGCCGCATGATCGTCTAAGGACACCTAATGAGAAGTTTCTTTTAATTTAAAAATTCAAACTTTGATTCATAACAGAAATGGCTATCTATGGGTATGTGTGAATAAACTTTGCTACGAAACCAAATAGATGTTGCCTTTTTAATATTTACTAGTTTTTTTTTATCCTGACTGACTATCAACGCACCTTCATTAATCAGCAATACTACTGTATGACAGTCTATCGAATATTTATTTTTCAGCACAAACTGGCGTGACTGCCTCTACTCTGGTGAGCGAGGTGAGTTTACAAGTGATCACGACATCAGCGTGCCAGGCCGTGTTCGGATTTTGGGCACAACCGAGCAACATCTGCACCAACGGTGCTGGAGGCGTCGGTATCTGTGGCGGAGACTCTGGCGGTCCACTCTATATCGAACGCAATGGACAAAAATTCTTAGTAAGTTTAAAGATCATCTCGATCAAAAACTTTTTGATTTTCTAGTGGAGCAAGGCGATCCTACCTTAATCATAAATTAGATGGCTGGTTTGGCTTTAATTAGCAACAATTGCCTAAGAAGAATAACCGCGCGTGTCTATAATATTTGGGTGCATTACCTAAGATATGTTAATACGACAAATTTAACAGACTACGTAATTTACAAATATTTTATGTAAATTAGTTTGATATGAAGTGAAGCATATGAAAATACTCTTAGACACTATCGTATTTGTTCGATTATGATTTTAATTATTTGAAAAAGTTTGTAACAATTTTGAATTATTTCAGGTTGGAATTAGCTCTTTTGTTGCTGCTGCCGGATGTCAACTCGGGTTCCCGTCGGCTTTTGCTCGAGTCACCTCCTTCCACAACTTCATCCTGCAACATCTATTTTAAGCATGCCATTGTTAATACCTACTTTATTCCTAATAAAAGAATTTAAATGAAATTTGGATTTTCTTTTTTATTATAATTATTTTATGAGTAATAAAAAAAATAGTGATAGCTTAGAAATAATAGCTCATCGGAAAGTTACCTACAGAATTATCTGACCGAACTTTGAAAAATCAATTAGAAGTCAAATTTCACAATTTAATTAAATCAAAAGAATTAGGTCTACTTGGTACGCGCTGTATAGGTTTTTGAAAAACCTGCAGGAACCTAACATTTTTCCATGAGAAAAAGTATCCTATATGTTAATCCAGGTAATAAACTATCTGTGTGCCAATTTTCATTTCTGTAAATCTTTGAATTTTTCTATAATTATTATTTTATGCTGTGAAAGGATTCATTCACTAGCGTAGGTGCATTCAATCAAAGCACTGCTCTTATTACGAAAGCTAAGCTCCTTCTAGAAGAACCTTTCTTCTTTCTTGAATTATTTTAAGACTCAGAATACTTGTTAATTAATCCATGCTAATAATTATAAATGTGAAAGCAACTCTGTCTGTTATCTTTTCACGCTTTAACTACTCAACCGATCATCATGAAATTTTGCATACACGTTGTCAGGGATACAGGAAAGGACATAGGGTACCTTTCATCGAGAAAAAAAAAAAGAACTGTTCCCGATGGATCATTTGAAAATATAAAAAAATGTGGCGGCGCCACTGTCGTCTAAACAATAAAGATGTCGGAGGTTTTTATTTTTCAACGCGGACGAAGCTAGTAATAAAATAAAATAGAAGGTGGCAGGGGAAAAGAAATAAGATTAAAAATATTTTTTATACAAGCTCCTTTATTTCAACCAGGTACCATTCGTTCGTCACATCTCCAGCTGATTCGTTCACAATTTTTTTTTGTCTTAAAGTATCGCACGAAATGCGTCATCACTAATTTACAATTAATTCTCGTAAAATATCATTAATATCAATTCGACATAGCCATTACGATTCTATAATTATTTTTCTGAATTTTTGCGTGCAAGATTGGGAGCTTTTTTTAAATTTTTAACACACCGGCTGATGGTAGGTGGCTACCGTCGCCTATAATACAAGCAACGCCATAAGGGAGTCTGTAAGGGGGTGGTTACCTAAATTGTTTTAAAGCACTTTTCTATTGAATATTGCTTGTTTTTGAATTGAAAACTTTTAAATCGGATGTTATTGTTTTTCAATAAATTACTGTAAAACAATAAAAATAATTCGTAATGGCAACCAAGTCAGTGTAAATAATTGTTAGTAATTTATTTTTAGAAAATTGCACACAAAAATACAGAAACGTATGAAAATTCTCATCTCGCTTGTATTATACACGATAACTTTATACTTTATACAACAAACAGTGTTCCTACATAAAATCTGAACGTGCGACAATAAGCTGTCATTGTAATATTATTTGCGAACAAAATGCGTTTTAATCATTAAACATTTATTTAATCACAACATTCATTACCACATTATGTCATGCAATTCGATTATACTTCCTTTTTACTTATATAATTTTGCTTCACATTAAAATTAACAAGTATTTTTTTTGACTACTAAAGTGGAGACTAGATGTAACTTACGCACCTACTTATAATTAAGACAAACTACAAACTACGATTTTTGTTTGTATATAATAGTTGATATCGATAATTACATATAATTAACAGACACTGCTATGATTTTTCCAAAACCAAATGAATATTTATATATACAAATAATAGCATACAATTTAATTAAAATGAGAAAAAAATAACGTAGTCAAGGTCTCTTTTGTAAAAGGCTTTAGTCAGTACAAAATTAATATTGAAAAATTCATAGCACGGTTAATTATAAGAAGCATCAAGATATGCTTTCTGACAAACAATACAAAAGGGTTTCTAACTTAACGTGAAATCTTTGTAACTACGCAAGGCAGCCTTTTGAAGTATGGTAAGGAAAAAATACAATATAAATTAACTTTTCATACTAATATAATAATGCAGAAGTTTGTTTGTTTGAACGCGCTAATATCTAGAAGAAAAGTCGGATTTGAAAAACTCCTTTTACATTTAATAGTTCAATACTCGAGTAAAAGCTTTATTTTACATCACGATATAAGGTTTTATTTAATTTTAGAAACCGAACATCGGCCACATTCGGTCACACCCGACTAGAACCGCGAACTACCGAATAGAGCCGAAATGTGTACGCCTATGTCCTCCGCATATACTTAAGAGGATGGACTGAACAATTTAGCATTCACTAGAAAGAGAGAAAACGTTCGTGAGGCCAATACCTCTCTTTCCTGTAAATACAACTACACGATCTCTTCGTCTCTCTCACACTTTGCTGTCCGCATTTACTTTACAGGTGGATAGGGAACGTTCATTCCATTCTCTATGTCTATGGTCTTCCGCAACAGTCGTATTAAAACTAGTACACAAATTGTTTTTAGTAAACTAATGACGTGTGACGTGACGTTACAATATAGAGTACTCTGCGGCATGATATTGGATGGGTAATCTGACAGGTTAACGATCGCGTCGGCGTTGAGAGGTCGTTGTCGTATGTCCGCGCATCTTATAATTGTAGTTCTCATATATCGGTCGGACATTGATAGTATTTGGGACTAAACATAAAGTTGTTTTAATTAATGTACCCGAAGTAGAGAGTGATAAATTATTTTTGGAGGAACTTCGAAAGTGATCCTTTTATATTGTCAGTCAATAAACTTTACAATTTTTTTTAAATGACATATTACATAGCTGAAGAACATCTCGAACTACCATTGATTTATGTGATAACACATTTATGTATATACTTAAGTTAAAAACAACAATTACATTGAGAAGATAAAAATGTTAAAATATACAAAATAATTACTTAAAATTAAGAGCTGTTATAACTATTTACAAGCCTCTGAAGTTATTTAAGAGATTAATTAATTAATTTTAATGAGATGACAATTCCATGTTTAGTTAATATGTTATTATTTACATCACGTTTGGTCTTGTCTCAGCGGTGAACGTTAAAAATATATGAAAAATAATTCAACTCATAAAATGAACTCCATCGTAATGATGATGCACAATTGTGCGTTATCTTTCTGGCGGCAAAATTAATTATTAATCTTTATTATTAATTAATTAATTACCTTAAAACCGCTTCGATATTAACCCAATTTTTCAATTTGTCAAATTGCTTGCATAGAGTACACAAAGGAATGATTTTAAATGTCTGCTCCCAAATTAAAATTACTTTATTAATATTGTAGGATCAGTTTTTCCAATATTAATGTTAAAAATTTTGGAAAAACAGGTCGGAAAATGTAAAAAAAAAACCTTAATCCCATGAAAATTTCCTAGTTTAACAATGCAAACATTTCAATCAAAGACAAACCGACGTCTGTCCATTCGGTTAGTTATAAAATTAAAAATACACTAACGATTTGACAAAAAGGCAAATTGGTCAATAGACCTGTACACATGTAGACAATTCATACAATACGACATATTAAAAAATAAATATACATGAAACAACACAATACGAATAGATAAATCTAAAACAGGAAGCATTATTAAACTATCATACGATATCACAGTTTATTTATGCAAATAAAGTCACCATTAAAGTTACACAAGCAACTCGTTTCACATTTAAAATTATATTCGAGAAAAAAAAAAAGTGATTTCAATGGCAATAACGATTTAAACATTTCAACATAAACAACTATTCTAAGTATAACTCGACAACTTAACAATTGGTTTGTTTTTAACTGTCAGTTAGATGGGATTTTTTTCGAATGACATTCGTCAAAGAGTTAAGGTAAACATGTTTTTTTTATTATATTTTTAAATTTATGTAACTCCAGGCTAAGGCTAATAATAATAATACCTCGCATATTATTATTTTCAAATATTTATTATTTAATTTTTTTTTATTATATTTTTCATAAACATTCTCAAATAAGACATTGTTAAGGGATTTTTTCTAGCTACATTGGTTTTTCGCGTGCTGGTTAATGGTTAAGTTAAAATCAAGAATTACTCAAGATTTAAATTAGAACATGAAATTATTAAGGTTTTATGCCAAATCCGAAAGAAACATGCATTTTCAAACAACCTTAAAAAAGCATTTGTGTTTTCTTACAATAACGAAACATGCTCGTTGTTAAGTTGTCGTGTTATTACCAATTTTCGAGCATGTATAAACTCCAGTCCCCTCTATGAATATTTCTAGCACTTTTATGAATATTTATGGTTTACGAATATTACTTCATAATATATAGTTTAACAAATTAACTGAGTCCACTTCCACAACACACCCCTCTTGGAATTGTGAGTGAGGACTCATAAATCGTTTACCTATAGAGAACAGATTTTTTTCAAAAGCCTCATAGAAGTTTTATTTATAAAAATCATCACTAAGAGTGAAAATTCAGTCACCGCATAATTGTTAATAGAAGCCAATTCTACTAAGACTCCCAATTTGTATCTTCTCAGTAGGAAGTTAAGGTCGGCGCTGACTGACAGCAAAGGATGTCTTCCTTAACTTACAAGTATTATTTTCAACCTTATTGAAATGATTAGCACTCGCATTCCTTTATTTCAATACAAAGAGGCCGTAGCGTTCCATATGTCACGTGATGCTTCGGCATGCAAAGGAGTATGAGAGCTGATGTCATTGCAATAAGGTTAAAAATAATATGATAGGAAAAAAATCCTTTGATGTGCAGTGCTGTGCCATAAAGTCCTATGTTTTAAATTCTAGAACTAATTTAAAAGCGTTTAGCGATGACATATCTTTTTGAATCGAGACAAACACGTCAAAAGATATTGTTTCTCTCGTTATAATAATAAAGACTATTTAAGTAAAGCGTGAAATTGAGCACACTCCAGGATAATGTGAAGATTTTTTTTTTTTAGATATTGCAAAGAATCGCGTTAATTTAATGTATAGTTTCTACAGAATTAAGTTGGCTTTTATGTTTTTTATTGTAATTTTTATTTCCATAATTACGTCTTTAACATATAGTGGGAAGTTAATTTTTTTTAACAAACGAGTACTGAATATGTTCTTCTGGTCATTGTTTGTTAAAAAAAAATCTTACAAAAAAAAAATAATAAGATTTAAACTTTTGCGGCCTATTTGTGAATAAGTTTGTTACGCCTGATTCATTAATATTTTTTAATTAATCACTAGATAGAGCCTCAAATTTTTGCTGTAGTTATTTTGTGTTAATTCTAAGTACACTATTTCTCAATTCCTATTAAATGGTTGCAAAATATTTTTTAAAAAAATCAATTCGCTCTCTATGGTCAGATCGGTTCTTGAGATTAATTCCTAACTAAATTATTATAGGATGCTTATTATTTTTTTCTTAATGTTTACAAGTATATACTTTTTACAAAATACCCTAGAAACAAACGTGGTTCTTTGCAATCTCTTTGTTACATCGAAAATTTTAAGTTTTTTTTTCTTTAAATTCAGTGCAAGAGGTCCTCATAAAAGTGTTTTTATATGAAACCGTCGTGACATATAAATTTTTTATACAAATAATAAAAATAATAATAAAGCATATTGAAAAATATATAAAGAACTATGTGACAAAGTCTACTACTAGTACGTACTTTCAATTTAATTTTAAAATATTAGCGTATGCAAGATTATTTATCTACTATTAATAATATAATGTCGTGAAAATGTTGAAATGTTTTTTTTAATGAATTAGCTAACAGTTGTGACCTTTGCTTAAGTTGGACACAAAACCTTGAGTATGTAATCTGTTAATAGTGTGGGCACTGTCGGGCTGTCCTCGTTTATCGCCTTTAAAACTGAAACAAAAATTAATTAAACTTCAAAGCTTTAAATTAATAAAATTAATTGAACTTCAAAGCTTGAACTCAATTAATGATAATTAATAAAATTAATTAAACTTCAAAGCTTTAACTTAATTAATAATAATTAATAAAATTAATTAACCTTCAAAGCTTGAACTTAATTAATAATAATTAATAAAATTAATTAACCTTCAAAGCTTGAACTTAATTAATAATAATTAATTAAACTTCAAAACTTGAACATAATTAATTAAACTTCAAAACTTGAACTTAATTAATAAAATTAATTAACCTTCAAAGCTTGAACTTAATTAATAAAATTAATTAACCTTCAAAGCTTGAACTTAATTAATAAAATTAATTAAACTTCAAAGCTTGAACTTCAAGATTTTTTATGTGAAATATTATTACTATAGTAATTTTAGCACGTGTGCTGTTTGTGTTTTGGTGAGTAAAGGGTGCGAGCCCTTTCACATTAGTTTTACTTTAAGTTAAATTTTGATCAATCGATTAATTTCCCTCTTATTATTTTATTCGTCTATCATCCATGAGAGAATGTCTTAAAGCCTTTCAAGCTCCATACTTTAAAAGTTGTCTTAGAATAATGAGACCATAATATAACATAGTCAATATAACAATCAAATATGGAACTTACTTTTAATGAGTATCTGAAGCGACTGATTGTCCGGCGGTCCGTTGTCCATGTGATGAGGTATCACAGTTGTAAGATACTGAAATTACATAATAAAACAAATAAATATCTATTGTTAACATGATCACAGACCACATGTCAAGTTGGTTTGCTATGCTTCAAAACTCGAGAATTGGTAGACAGATTTTAATTCGGTTTTCACATATGGAAAGAAGGATAAATGGGAAAGGTTTGTATGTATATAGTAAAATTGCACCCTGGGTCGAGCCGGGAGCGCTAATCTATACTAATATTATAAAAAGAGATGATGTTGTAATGTGTGTTTGTAATGAATAAGCTCAAAAGCTACTGGAACGTGGAAAGCTATGTTATCAGCAAGTAACATAGGCTATATTTCATAAAGTTACGCGCTCGAAGTCGCGTGCAACAAGCCTAGTAATATATAAAAAAAGCCAAAAGAATATAAATATAGAAATATGAAAAATTAGGCGCCACTGTCGCCGTTGTCACAGAGATAACACGTTGTCGGATGTTATTTATAATACATATATTTTCTCAGGTGTTATATTTTTCATTTCCCAACGTGGACGAAGTCGCAGACACCAGCTAGTGAAGGAAATAAATCATAAGTTACCTTTGGTTCGGGTCCGTTTAAATTAGGCGAACGAGGTGGTCCTGGCCTCTTCTTCTTCTCTATGTGATATTTACGACGCTTATTTTGAACAGCGAGCAGAAGAGATATGAAAGTGTTCTTCAGTTCCTTCTCGTACTCGAGTTCATCTCTCAAGGCTAGTTCAGCGATCAAAGTCTCCGAGAATTCTCGGATGAGAACTTCCAATTCCATGTAAATCTCGTTCAATTGGGTCAAGTTTAGTTGGCGAAGTTCTGAAAAGGAATAACAAAAATAAAATAGTTTTTCACACATCCAAGTAATCTATCATTCATTATGTACATAAGTCAGGGTCTAACACAAGTTTTTATAAACTTAGAAGCAAAGCAATAATTTGAATTTGAATGTTATTAATCCCGAATAGATAATTTATGTAAATTTAATTTAGTTTATACAGATAAAAAAATATCTCAATCACGAAATAAACTGGAGAATAAATAAAAAATCTATAAATTTATACAATTAGTTTTTGTTTATCCAGCAGTAACGGTCTTTACTGAAAATAACGCTTTCATTATAATGAAATTTGAAAAAAAAAAAAATGGACTCAACTGAGCAATACTGGCAAACTTAATATTTTTGTTTTAAAATGGCAAATCACCTTAATAATCACAAGCGTTCTCACGCGTGTGCTCATCTAATTTATTGCCTTTTAATTTTAAGCATAATTCAATTGCATAATAATTCTAAATCAATTCGGCCTAGACCAAACTAGATTGTCGTGGGCTAAACCAGTCATTTTGGTTGCACCTGTTTTTTGATGGGTACGCTCACAAAGGACTACCATGAAATAACAGGACGTGTATTTTTATTCCTAGGTGCACGAGTAAGGCAAAATTAATTGAAAAAAATAATAGTACCTAATTAGAGAGAATCATTTTGCGCGTTATTACGTATAAGTCCGAGTTGAATGACCTACTGTGACAAATTTAAAATGTGTCTGCGCTTATTGCAATCATCACATCGATTAATATTTCGTTGGTACGAACTGCGATGCATAACTAATGCGAACTGTTCTCGGAATCGTTATCGAATATAATAGGAGTCAGTCACTGTTTGCTTTGTAAGCTGAAGAGGAGCTTGTTTGCGGCGCATGCAAATTGTGTAACCATGTTATTATTTAAAAATGATATACATTAACTATTAAGGCTACTCAAAACTTTGTTATAATAATGATTAATTATTGATAAGCTCTTTGTTTCAGTGGATATTTAAGCCCAAGTTAGGTCTCTTTAAAAGAGTCCTTGTATTCATATATAATATGTAGTTATTACACTATATGAAAGTCCGACTTAATGGTCAACTGAGCCCACAGCCCATTTAGCCTGCGGGCTCAGTTGACCACTTTCGTCCATTAAAAAGGAATAGGAAAGGAACAATTGGACATTCTTCAAAATTTAATAAGTTACTTATAGTTACCAAATTCAGCGTGCAAAAGACCTCTTTTAACTCAAGTACCAACAATAATAACAATAACCACATATATGAGATGTGAATTTTACAAAATGAATCGTTCACCTCTAATTTGAACTCTTAACTCATATTCCCACGACACGAAATAATTGGAGGCATACTCGTTCATTAATTACTATATACGAACCTATAAATGAACCTGATGTTATGTCATAGACAAGATGATTGTCGGTTGCGACATAAAAAGTTCACTTGCCAAGACAAGATCGTCAAGTTGGACCGGTTTTTGTTCAATGTAGGCCACTGAATTTTTTTTTGCTACTTTATAAGTGAAGTTGTTGCATTTCTCTACAAGATGAAATACATTTGTGTTTTTCCGTGACAGTGGCACCTTTCATTGAAAAACAAAATGATATGAAATATGAATACTCACTGTCCTCGTAAAGGGGCGAGTTGAGTACCTCTTTCCCTTTCTCAAGCGCCTCGTTATACTCAATGATGTCACCTTCAGACGACGGCGTCTCCTGCATCATATCATCGATCTCCTGAATAACCTGGAATTTATAAAATGCAAGGAATTAGACTGGAATAGTGTTTTTAGATTTTGTTTGTGTTAAAGCTATGGGAAATAAAAATTGATATACTCGTACATACAATTATTAACATTTTATTTGTAAATAGTTCGCTGGCGCTCGTAGGCCTGCCAATCATGGTTTAACTTAATATATTAATTCATATAAGCCGTTTTCGAAATACTTTTCAATAAAAGCCAAATTCTTTTTGTGTTCTAATTTTTTTGTTGAGTTTCTATTACTTTAACGAAAATATTATACTAAACAATACAACTTGTCTTTCACATGTTTAAGTTTTTTTTTTTTTCAAAGTAATTGCGTTGTCTATTTCTTGTAAATTCTTCATCAAAAAATGCATATTTTTTAGTATTTAGCCTTTGTATTCAAATAAAACGAATTTTAAAACTTGACTGGTAGAAAAAACAAATTTACTGTTAACGTAATGGAAATCGAGTTCCAGTCTACCTTCTACGAAACAATTCAAATATCGTTATTCTAAATATAAATTTGGATCAAGTTCAACTAGCGAATGTATTTGTATTTTTACCTCATCGGCGGTTTTGACCGGGCATTCGTGGTCTTGGTGCAGACCTCCGAGTATGAGCGCATGCATATCTAAATCCGAAGCCACCGCTTCATCTTCTGAACTGTGGATTTCATCATCGGGTGTCATGGCGCTCTGTGAATGTAAGGTGTCATTTTTATTGATTAAAGTCCAAGTTAAATTACAAAAAAGTTTAAAATATTGATTAATCTTTATTTATAAAACCATAATTTTTTTATTTATGTTTTTTTTTTATATAGTGGCACTGCGTTTTGCCGTCATAAATCATATAGCGGCAGAAACCACCCTCTTAATACATGGTTTTAACATCTTGTTGGTTGTGTTACGGTACGTGAGTGAGGGTTGTCAGGGCCCATATTCCTCTCCGTCTCCTAATCCCTTATTCCTACTAAAGTCGGTAGCGCACTTGCAGCACCCGCGGCGTTACTTATGTTAATAAGGCGACCATCAAATGGACGTCATTTGCATGATCATTTGCGTTGAATTCATCAATTTGATTTTTACAACAAATTGTTTTAGCATATTTTATTATACAACGTATTGCCTTAATACCATATCAATATGGTATGTAATAAGTAAAAATTTTAAACGATACGCTTCCTCCAGGTGTTCCGAATAAATCTAAAACCCGTAAATTTACGTTACCCTCAATTTACTACAAAAGATAAGCGGACACTGTAGAACTACAATGCGCGTGCGCATAGCTTGGTATATAAAGCCTTGATATAAATGAAAAGATGTGTACAATTGTAAAATGCTGTATGATATGAATTACTGTAATTCGACGTCAAGACAGCCGAAACTAACCTTTTTATCACTCAAATTCAATGTAGGAATGTGCATTTTCCTCGAAAACGATTTGGTCCAATCAATAGGTAAGATGTTGCCGAAATTGCCTGTAATTGTCCACCACATTCTGTAACAAAGAAAAATGAATGCTCAGTTAAAACGAATTACACGAAGGGACATTTGACCGTCGCATTAATAATATATTTACATATTAAATCCGATTTGTGTGCGTTTATCTACTTTAATACAGATTACGGAGTCTATGCAGGGGTTTTGGCGTCATAAATAAAGAAAATAAAGACACCGCCAGTATTGATTACATCGATTTAGGAGTTCATTTTATTTTTATTAAATGAACCGAACGACGGAGATTATCTAAAGCCGATGTGATTTATAAACTTAATACTTGCTTAAACTTTTTTTGAAGTCATTAAACGATCAATCTTATACTATTATAATATTATAAGGAGAAAAGATTTGTATTTTGTTTGGAATGAATAACCTCAAAAATTACTGGATCGATTTCAAAAATTCTTTTTCATATAGAAAACTACATTATAAGCGAGTAATGCTTTATGCGGACAAAGTCACGTGCAACAGCTTGTATTGAGTAAACTTTTACTGGTAACTGAAATATTTGATACGTTTTATAAAGTCTTGCTTCGTTTAATTTTACTATTGTTTTCCCGACCACTTGTTTTAATGAGTTTATTTACAAATTTATAACAATCAAATGAGTCATTATAATAAACGTTGTTCATTGTCCATATACGGTCTAATCTGCTTGTAAATGACGTCTTGTCATTGTGTATGACCTCAGTTCTCTAAGAGGGAATGTCAAGAATGGGCAACTGGTCGCAATTTGCCATCCTAATTTCCACATTGAGCTGGATGAGCTCAATTGATACGGGTATCCCAATAAATACTTGGCAAGGTCGGTGTTGTAGATTCGCCCATTTAAATCACAGAGAAACTGGTAATAGTAAAATACCGAAAACATTATTATGAAAATATTTGGTACAAAATGTTGCCAAGTATGCTTTCAATGTTTCAAATACAGCCTTTGTAGATCGCAACTATTACTTTCACATGAAATAAGTCACAATAAAATATTATCTTTTGTGTGCGGAAATTAATGAAATCTTCAAACATTTATGCGAGGTGACCACCATTTTTACATACGCTAAGCTAGTCAGGGCATGAAGTCGTGACCTAGGCGATAGCTCTAAGCTTCTAAAACTCTACCTCGCACGTTTGCATAAAGTAGAGTAGATGTCTAGGTATTATATAGACGCGGTGTCTAGGTATAGCAAGGTGAAAAGGTGAAATTCAACGAGTTTTTCGACTGGTACAAATGCTATAAAACACCTAGCCATGACATGAGTCAACCGGAGACACAAATTGCCGCTAATTTGAGATCTCGCGGCACGCCACTGCTCAATTGAGGAATGTGTCACCCGTATATTACTGTAGCGTTAGGTACATAGGTATTTGGAGGGAGTCTAGATTATGATTATTTGTTTTTATTCCATATGAGGTTGCAACGGCATAGTTTATGTTTCAGATCATCTCTATATACTCGTACTTTAAAATAAACTCCTTGTCCGCCTCTGTCTGTTTCTACACTAATTTCTTCTAAATCATCTAACAGATTTTGATACCGTTTTCATTAATGGAAAGAACGATAAACGAGGATGTTTTGTGCAAATAATTTCATTTATAGAAATAATTGCATCCCAGCGAAGCCGGGGTCGGTTTGCTAGTTTATCGTAATTGACCTTTATAAATTGGCTTTATTGAAGTTATACTGTAACGTCGTCAGTAACAATTGGATGTTTTCTTTCTGTTGACATTCGGTCGGACATTCTAAATGTAACCATAAGATTCTTCTGTTTCTATATAGAAATACGTACATAACATTAGAAGTATGCGTTAAAATATATGCATTCATTTCTGACTTCAAATAGTAGGATTTTCTCTCCTTCCCAACAAGACTTCTCTTCACTAATTTCTCATTTAGCCTTCCAGAGACGATTTCATCACACCTTTGCATCATGGAATTTTCAAATAGAACCGCAATTGTATTACTGAACTCTTTGTTCACACTTAGTTTACAGCGAAAATTTGAATGTCTGGGCAAAGTGTATCTTTAGTTTACGTCTGTAGCTGATAACAAGCTTGTAGGTTAGGTATATCTCCTCCATAAACCGCAAAAGTACAAGAACTAGCAATACGGGAAGCCCATATTCACTGTATTTTATATGATATTTAAAACTTTTATTTTGCATCGCGCTTACGACAGCTAAATTACCTATACTGTTAAAATATGTACGAACATTATTTTGCGGACTATAATAACTATCTTTGGCATTCAGTACGCAACAACGCTATGTAAATTGTGGTGAGTAAGCGTTCCCTCAATATCAGTACATTTTATCTTTAAAGATGCTCGTTTTGCGACTATATTTCGGCTCGCTTGTTCGGTTTATGTCACATGCTTCGACAGCTGTTCGATGGTGTTTTCGTTCTGCTCTTGTAGCGGTAATTAGATGGGGAACTTATTGACATTGCTCATATAAAGTATCGAAATATGCTAATCTGGGTATTAAATGAGTCTGGTTTGTGAGTTTTATTCTCTCGAATTAAGCAGTGACATCAATAATGTGAATAACAGAGAGACTGTGCGGATCGTTAACAAGATATTGCATCACAGGTCGCCATATGGTCACGCGTAGGACACTTGCTTTTGTAATATCAGTTTTGCGTAGTTGTGTTTGTATAAATCATTGTACTAATAAAAAATTAGTTATTTTAATTAAAGGAATGAAAATATAACAAAATTTGTGAATTTTGATTAAACATAGGTGTTTTTCAAGATATGAAATCTTGCAACGGTAGCATATGTCCATATCCTAATATCATAAATGCGAAAGTGAGTTTCTTTGTAACGCTTTCACACCTTAACTACTCAACAAACTAACATTAACAACTTGTATGTAAATTAATTAAAAAAAAAAAAACCGATCATCATGAAATTTTGCATACGTTGTCCTGGATACAGAAAAGGACATAGGGTACCTTCTTCCATTATAAAAGTAGTGTTCCCGAGGATCATCTAAAAATTAAAAAATCAACGCCTAAAAAATATATGAGCAATAAAGTCTGAATAAATGTTGTAATACCTAAGAAAGCCGGATGCGGACTACGTGCGGTAAAAATCTAGTTTAGTATGAAATTTAAAGTAGGGATCATAGAGTTCTAAACAAACAAAGTAAAGTGGATATTGCCAACACAGGTGGCGTTCCACATTAAAAACAGTTTTATCAACCGACGAAAAACAAAAACGGAGGAGGTTCTCAAGTCGACTCGTATTTACAGAGTTACGATTTTGATAATAAAGATGGGAAAATAGGGTTGATTTATTGTTCACTCATTAATGCTGAGTAATAACAGTTAATAGCTAAAGTAAGGTAGGTAGCTATTTTAAAAGTAATAATCAAAAATTAAGCATGTAGTAATTAGTAGATTATAGCCACAAAAATTATAAAATAAAAACATTTTAACAAAAAATTAAACCGCCGAAAAAATTGAAAAACAAAAAATTTTAAATCTTTTTTATTTAACCTTAATAACTAAGTTCTTGAACTAGGTAATGTAAGTATACCTAAGTAATTTTGAGTCGGCGCCAAACAATCAATGAACAAAGATCACTAAATTACCTTAAATTTAATGAAATAACCAAATCAAATTAACAATGCAACGTAAAATTTCCAGCGATAAACATTAACATTCCAAAAAATGCGTCGCCGACTCTACTTACATTACTTTAAGAACTTAGTTATTAAGGTTAAATAAAAAAGGGTTATTATTTTTTACTTTTCAGTTTTTTCGGCGGTTAATTTTTATTGTTAAAAAGTTTTTTTTTACTTCTTTAATTCATACACGCCATAATCACATACGATGGCATATAACATAATGGTGTCAAGAAACCTATGGGAACTGCCATGTGAAAGTTACATTTTATAAATACTTCGAAAGTTCTCTCGGAGTGGGGATTTCGATTCTACCCTACAACTGTTCGAAAATCATTAACAGTGTAAAATTTAAGTCACAGTAGTCTTAGAAATAATATGATTGTGGCGAAGCTTGTTACGACCGAGAATTTAATAATAATAAAAAAAAAACTTTCGGAGTGGTAACAGACACAGAGAGCATACTTTTAAAATGTTGTTTTATATAAATTGTAGCCATAAGATGTCAATGTTTGCTAAATTATAGTGTTGTTGGCCTCAAATAGTGGTCACCACGTAAGTAGATATGGCAATGATGCCGTTAGATTTGCTTTTTATATTAAAGTATCAAATTTTTATAGTCAATCCTTAATTAGCTTTTCCATATCAGTATATTTTATAAATAACTTTTTATTTATAATTCTATAAAACTGTTTATATTTGAAAGATGTTTCTAAAGACATGTCAGGTACAGAAAGACGCAAGTCTCACGAGTGGGTGGTTCATTTAGAAGGGTAATGATGTCTTACGACTTGAATCTTTATATGTGCCGATTAAAACTACTTCATTTGATTTTATTCTCAAGGAAACCGCTGTTAGGAAACTCTATATTTGAGCTTATTTGGTCTATCGAGTATTCGAACTATTACGGAGGTTTCTTTCAGGCTTCTTTTTCGTAAAATCAGTAGAACGATGGACGTTGGTAGTGATTAAAGACGGAAATATAGTACACGATGAAAATGGTCTTGTAAAAACGTACCTCGTAAGTACGTTGTAATTTAATTTGGATTTGATATATTTTGACATGTAATTGGATAGGCTATAAGTCGAAACTTAATTAAATTAACTTAGGGATTACAAAAGATGAGAAGACATAATAATTTAATAGGACGATTTTGTTTTAGAATTTATATAGTAACTTAATTTAACTTAAGGGCTGCAGTTTGTAAAATATAATAATATATACTAACTTTTGCCCGCGACTTCATCCGCACACCTTTTTCTTACGTGTTATAACAGTTATTCAATCTTTATTGTTCATATATGTATATTTTTATCAGGCGTTAATTTTTTTTTTATTATTAGATAATCCTTCGGAAACAGTACTTTTTTGATTCTGTCAGATTTCTGTCAGATTTTAACTTCGTTTTATAAGCATATTGATTTTTTACTGTAGAAACACTGACCTTTAGATCTTATCTTTCGACATGGCAACATTAAGTGTGGGCCGTTGGTCTAAATGAGGTGTGACCTCTAATCGCCTTAAAAGGTGTTCAGCATTGTGGTAAAACGCTTATCTCTGTAAGTAGACTCGAACATGATACAGAGAAGCTTATACAAATTTAAATCAAGTATTTGCTGAGTAATATTAAATAAATGTTTCCACGTTTATTATATTGTTGTAAGATAAAACGTAAGTTATTTCTTTTGCAAATATGGTCGTAAGCAAGACTGACTCTCCTCATGTTACAAACTTAGCGATGCATGGAGTACAAATGCAATGCGCGTTATATTAGATGGTTCATTTACATATTGGGTAGGATTTGGCACATTAGAGTGATATATTGCTTACATTACAGTGATAGTGATATATTACAATTATATATTGCTATTAAGTTGAAACGGAACAACAAATTTTTGGCGAGTTATTAAGTTACTGATACCTAGCTTTTCGCTTATTATAACGGGAGGGCCAAGGTCCAATCATAGCATAGGTCAAATAAGGACCCATTATATGTTTGAATATATGCTAACTCTCTAATTCGGCAGATGTTTTAATCTATTTTCATAATCATCATCATCTCAGCTTAAGCAGGTCCACTGTTGGGCATAGGCCTCCCAATATCTAGAATAATTATGAGGTATAAACATAGTATGAATACATCTCTATGTTTTCAGTTAGGTTACTGGATCACATACGCGGAAAGAAGTTTTCCAAAGTACAAAAAAAGTTAAAAGAAACAACGAAATGAATGGTTGAACTAATGAGAAATTATGGAAACGAATCCATAATTTCTCATGACTCATGAATGACATCGATTGATATTTTCAAATGAAATGGAGCAGCCGCCCCGTTATGGGAACATGCTTATAACAGTATACGAGTATAATAAAGGCTACAGCTAACACACTTTTTTAAATTAAAAATCAATGGCCGGTCTCTTTTCTGTCTCGATCGCGACTCGAGTTAATGGAATGTCGAGACCCAAATCCAGTCTTGAGAGATTCCTGGAATTGAGTAACAAGTTTAGAGTACTTTTACATCCTTTTCGTCGGCTTTGTTTCATTAAAATTATGCCTCAAACGCAGTTTTTGTTGTTCGATGATTTAATGTTTTCAAAATTCTTCGAACAATGTGTAAATTATGTAGGTATTAAGTTGCAAGAGTTCATGTTAAAGTAATCTGAGACTACATTATTACGATTAATTCGTTAAGTTAAGAAATTTTAACATTCTAACATTTACCAGTGACAACGTTCTAACAGGGTGTGTCTAAGAATTAATTGCTACTATATGACTAGTTATTAATTAATAGTATATAGGATAAGGCGTTAAGAGGGAAAAGGGCTCTGGCATCCCTTCACTCAACGAAACATAACAAGTATAACAACATAATAATGTACGTGCAGATATTTTATTTCATTGTGGTCTTTTGTATATTTGTATGTACTTATAATTTAAAAAAATAATACAGGTAATTAATATTATATTCCTACATTGTCCTAAAACTATTACAAAAACTAGTAACAAAAATATATTATAATAAAATTATATTTTTTACTAGTGTACCTCACCAAGCAGTTTTTCATAAAGTTTATCATACACGTGCTAATAAACGAGGTTAAGTTCACACGTTGCGAAGAATGTTTGAGGTCAAAGGTGATAGATAAGATACTGTTGAGTCGTGCATTTTTACGGATATTATTAGGTCACTGCGGAAAGTATCGCGTGGAAAAGAACCATATTTTTTACCCGAACGTGAAAAAGAACCCAGAGAAAAAGTAGTTATTAAATTGGCAGTGCTTATTCTGGTTTAATGTCAGCCCTCATTGTATTTAGTTAGCACAAAACAAAGACAATTAAGCAAAGTTCAAATTACATGAACCCTAACGGATGACATTAGACTGAATAGCTCCGGAGAATCCCTTGAGAATACAGTGAATTTGACCTTTGACATTCTCACCTTACGCTTTATGGCTTCGTTTATGCATGCGTCTTATTATCACATGTTATTTTTTAAGTAGACTTGTATTGTAAGCTAATAAGAGTATATGACGTTGTACATTGCATCAGACATCGATAGGACATCAGGATATACGCTTTAAGTTCGAAAATCCAAAACTCTGCTCTGTCCGTTGAGTTTAACATTAAAACAAAACATATGTGCTGTTATTTCAAGGTATTTTGACATCTATCCCTTATATCTGTATCTGTCTGTAAGGGATAGATGCCAAAATATTCAATCGCGTCGAAATTTTTTATTGCAATTCAACAGAAAAATGTTAATTTTTTTATACAAGCATAAATATTATTGGATAAATTATTGATCTTGTAAGTATTAATAAGGAAAGAGCACCAATAAAAGTAGGTTGTATTGGTATATTGCTGACTGCTGCTAAACAATATACCTATGTATTTATTATATAGTCTTTCCTGCTAAAACTTTTATTGTAACATTCACAATTTTAAAACATTGTCAACTACAACTACAAATAAGTAAAAAAAAAAAAAAAATAAGACATGAGTCATTTTCATTTCCTTAATATAGATAATATAAATTTAAGTTTTAGTTAATTCAAGTAAATGCATCGCGGTCAAAATTCAGCGGAATGGAAACAGATATACAAATACTTTTTATATGTATCTATACATATATACATATATACTATGTATACATATATATGTGTATATACTATGTATATATACATATATACTATGTATATATACATATATACTATGTATACATATATACTATGTATACATATATATGTATATATGTATACATAGTATACATATAATGTGTAGTAAAGTATTTCGACATTTAACAATATTCCCTTCAGAAGCGTTACAATACAAATGAAACAGCGTAAAAAAGATCTCTAAAAGGCTTTGTAAGTGTAAAACTAGATATATAGGGAAGGTATGGATAGATGCGATATTGATCCATTATTTCCCCCGATGCAGCGTTCAGTGACCGCAATACACCGGGTTTTACCCACTAACCCCGTCAAATGGGCGCCCTGGCACCACTCGATATGATTGGAGTCACCTACTTAAAAGGCAATCAAGTAAGGGTTATGTACAAATAATTTATTTCGTGTGATATTAAAAATAATATGTCGGTTTTCTTCGTTTAAAAACAATGTTCTAACAATAATTAAATATCGATAAAATGCTTTCCCAGAATTTCAGGATCTAAATACAAAAGTTTGTGTACAAATAAATCTAAATACAAAGTAAATACAATAAGTGTGGATTATATTTCTAACGAAAAATTTGAAAATGTGTTTTGTCTGTGCCATTTATTTGAGTGAGATGAAAATATTATGTGCTGAAGAATCCATATAAACATTTGTGACTCTAATGTATGGACATTAGAAAGCCACAAAGGACCAATTTTTTTATTAACAGATTTCGATGTTTATTAGTATAATTTAAAGAATTCCTTTGAATAAGTTAATACACTTCTATGATACATATTGATATTCTATGATTATATTGATATCATATTCTATGATAGACAAATTTTGTAAATTGAACTTTTAATGATTAGAAAATTCTATCGTTCTATTAAGCCATGGCTTACAGGGTTTGCTGGCTAAACCGTAACTTTTGTGGAGGTTAAAGTTATAATCGATTTGTGAGTATATAATTATTTGTACTATTTTCAGTTTTATTTTACAAGGGCGACTTAATAATTTTGCCTGAATATCAATAAATTTTCTTTAACAGTAGAAACTTAGAAAGTGACGTAGAAGCACTGGATCGACAAAATCGTGTATTTGTAAGTGTAACAGACAATTTACAGGAACTGTTATATTGTAACGGACATTGGACAGATAGATTCGATCATCAACAGATAATCTTAAAACCCATCAACAATCAGAACGAGTGAGTTGCATTTATCGAAACGGCTATTGCCGTTATGGAATTATGACCGCACAACCGCAATGAAAAAACACTTTTCTGTTGAGAATTCTTTAAGAAATTTTAAAAAATATATATAAATAATTAGATTTCTCCCGCGGTATCATCAGAATGCTAAGTTTATTATGGTTAACTCAAGCGTTTTCTTTATATAAAGGTCGGTCCATTTGATGATAAGTGCAAAATAAGCAACGCCACATGTGCTGCAAATGCAAAGCCGACCTTAGTAGGATTAAGGATAAGGAATTAAAAAAGATAGGGAAATAGGCTTTGGCACCGAAACACAACTCAGCACAAGCTGTTAATTTACTGTGGATTTACACTGTGTAAGGGGGTGATTACTGTCTTACAACTTATGACTGCGACCGACCTGCCACTACTAAAGTAATTAACTGTAGTATGTTAAGAAAAGTATTTCACTGTAGCACCAATAAATTCTTTTTTCATGAAATTTGGATTCATTAACTGCCTAATGTAGGGTTTCGTCATTGGAGTGTTACTCGTATATGCTCATGCTAAGCAAATATATTATAGGTACTTAGATACAAAACGAAGTAAAACTTGTTTTTTTTTTTTTTTTTTTGGTAAAGTAACATTATGATTGACCTAAAAATGTTACATTGCAAATTTAGTTAAACAAACAAAATATTATGTCAGCGGGGGAAAAAAGATGTCGCAATGCGTAACAAAATGGCGTTCCACTCAGCGGGAATGGGCAGCGGGAGAGATTCAAATTTAGAATTTTATATTAGTCAGTCTACACTCGTGTTTTTTTTTTCAATCTTTTCGATGTCACTAACCGAGGAGTGTGAATGGTGTCGGCCAAACGCGAATGTAGGCTAGCATCATAATTCACGTGCTCCAATGGGACTTGTTTTCTATTTTAAAAATACCTAGTATCCCATTGCTTATAATGGTATGCACCTTCATTTATTATGGCAACATTTTACTCGTTATGTGTGATAACTTGATAAGTATTTAATTTGTATACGTTACAACTTAAATGTTAAGAAAAGTATCACGAAAGAACCAATTATAGTAAAGCTATCTTGCCTTTATGGGTTCTTAAGTTCTTAAGTTGAAACTAAGTTTTTTTTATGAACTAAAGGTGTACCTGGTAAAAGTACCTCCTTTTAGAATTACAATCTGGTCGTAAGACTAACGAGTTTAATTACTATATTCATGCGATTCTTAATATCTCTGTTAAAGGGAAGACACTTATTGTTTATACAACATTGATACTACCAATATACTTATACGTATAGTCTTTGTTATACAGAAGTATTTTATTATGCACCGACGATTTTTTTTAACTCATCACTTTTCTTTTTCAAATGAGCTATTGAAATTAAATATTTTTCATGAAGAAGATATGTCATAGTTTTACAAAGCAATAAGTTAAATCTAAGAAGAAAAATGAACGGTATAAATTATGACGTGAGCGATTGTACGTAAACGCCTCATTTTGGCTTCTTCATGATGAAGTTCGTAGTTTTTTTAAGCAAGGACAAAACATTACCCTACATTTCCAGCACAAACTATACCAACTTAGTGAGGTTGTTCCGTACTATATTTTTCCAAGTTGCAAAAAGTAAATAAGTACATAAAACTATATTCCATTAAGAACCCAGTTCACTTGGCTTCCATAACAAACTGCGTATAGTAATAATTCATGTTGTATACAGAATAGTATTTCGGAGTAGTGCTCCTCAAAATAGAAATTGTTTACATTTTTTTGTGTAAGGTGCGTGCACCACGCGGTCGGGCGTCAGGTAGTAGATAGAGTAACCTTATTGCCCACTTCCTTAATAAAATAGGGTTTCCGAATAATAAAATTATGTATAAACCCGTGAACTTGTCCAGTTTTGTTTTTATGATGTTTATTGAACTTGGAATCGTGATGTTTTAGTATTTCCTTTACTATTTTGATTTATTAGGTGCATATTACTTGTAGGTAAATGTTTATTGTTAGGTTAGGTGCATATTGTTTAAAACACATGCAAGCTTTTCAAAACATTTTTTTTTGAAATGAAATACTATTTCTAAAAAAAAGTTAAATCGAATTCTAGGAAGAATGTTCCAGAAATGTTTTTATACCAAACAAACAGTCAAGCCTCTTTTGTTTGTGTTTTATTAAATTTATTAGGAAGCGGCAACTGCGGCGTTAAGAATAGACGATAAACAGCTTAACACCTGATTAATGACTTGAGATTCCTGACCTTTTCTTTAAAGAAAAAAAAAAAAAAGTTAAGGTAACTTTATTAATTGGATGATTATACACTTTTATTATATATAGACTTATTAACTGAATAATTACAGGAGTACAGGCATCCAACAGAATCTTTATACAGATTTGGAGAAGTATAAATTGAGATTCTAATATTGGCTGAATCTAATAAAGATACAGATAATTTTATCTAATAAATTATATATATTTTAATTATAATAAACTAGCTGGCGCCCGCGACTTCAATTTAGCCGCAAGATTCACCGGAATTATTTTTTTCCAACTATAAAGTATGTCTTATTCACCCGAATATTAAATTGTTAACTAATTTTCCCTACTCACCCGAATTAATACCCTTAGGTAACACCGAATTCGTGAACACTTTAACGATTAGTAACAATCAATACCAACTTCACCTTTTTTCTTTATGTTAAGGTCTTCAAACAGGCTGACGGTCCACTACGGTACTAGGGTGACGGTAGGTAGCTAATACTGTCGCCTATAACATAAGCACAGGTTATGCAAGTATGCTGCCGACCATAGTAGGATTAAGTACCTATAAGGGATTAGGAAGTGATAGAGAAATGGGCTCTGGTATCCCTTAGTTACTCACCTAAATACATGAATGTGAGACTTGTTCTCACAGAGCGTTTTAGTGTAGGTTTATTATATTCCTAAGTGTTTATTAGTTTTTTTTTATTATATAAATACATAAGATGATTTCTATAGTGAATGCTTAATAAAAATGTACAAACGCTAGTAAAGTTCAAGTTAGTTGAAAAGTAAAAGTGTCAGCAAGGTAGCTATTAGAGTGGGACGCTTGTCTACTTAAAAAGACAAGACAAGACAGAAGCGATGCATTAGCATACAACCTTTATACATGCCGACCGTCAAACTGTTTGACCACCCACTATTATGTTTGTTCAAGTATGCCCAATGTAGACAAACATACTCAGAAGGTTACTGTTTCAAGATGTTTCTTGTTGGAAGTGTCTAGGCGTATCTACTTTGTAAGAAATTTTTGGAAAAAGATGATTAGAACTCGGATACTTAGTACTTATTACAGCTTTCACTGACTGGTAAAATGTGGTAAACTTCTTTATTAAGCATTATTTATAAAATTATCAAAGCATAATAAAGAAGAAAATTATTGTTTTAGTTAAAGTAATGTATTTATTTGTAGGAATTGATGAAAAATTGATTTGATTCCAAGCTTGGGACGTCATCGCTGCGATCTGTGTTTGATTGATTGTCATTAATTATTATCATTATATATATCTTTACTGACTCTGACATACATGACTTAAAATCTATCAGAGTTTGGGGTCTAATGTATACAATCTCGTCATAGTTTAGTCTGTCTGTACGGGTTATGAATAAATAATAATAATAATAATTTTAAAATAGAAAATATAAGGTAGAATAATATTATATTTGCTCAAAAATTCAAGTATTTTATTTAACTAACTTACGTAACACGAGTTCATATTTTGTAAACGCCTACGTAAGGTCATCCAGTAGGCATTGGTATTACGCTAAAATCAAATATCTTTATAATTATTTATTCTATTTACACGAGAAGCGTGACATACTCGTAATATCACTAAACAGTAACAGTTTAACTTTGTAAAAAACTCTATATTCAGTTTGATATCTTTTTATCCTACAACTAATATACATGTTTTTTTTTACTTGTTGAGTTATTGTAAGGTAAGTTTGTAACGAAAGTTTGTTCGTATAACGTGTCTGTTGGGATTGTGGGATCCCCGGGTGATATTGCAAAAGTTTTGCTGCAAATTTTGTTTTTAATATAATAACTACGTTAATTTTATCCAAACTCCGCATTTGATCCAGTTATTTAGCATTAAAATATTGAAAAAAGTGTTAAAGGACAAATCCTAAGTGACGTAATGCTGACCTCATTCAAACTAATGTAGGGCGACAATTGGACTCCACGGTGGCTACAACCTCTCGGCCATAATATGTAACCAGTCGCCATGCAGAGATTATAGCCCCGACAAATGATGCTTTTTTTTACAGGCGACGCTTTTTTTTATTACTGAGAGAGCTTTAGTGTTATTAATAAAATATTTTGGAAACTAGTTTTTTTTTTTTTCAATATCTAAATTATGTCAAAATTTCGACCAGTGTTACGTGTTGGATGTATGGATGGATAGATGAAGGTTTTCCGTGTTTTTAAAATTATGTGTTTTATTTATTTAAGAAAATTGTTCTTCTTGAAACTGTTTGCTTCTGAAATGTTAACTGTTATAAAAGATTACGTTTGCTATAAAATACCTTAATAAGAAACAACTCGATTTCAAATATTGCTCCTATATCGACCAAATAAATCGACACTTGTCGATTGACGTCTAGATTGCGTCAATGTGAAATAAATTTATGTAGTGTTAGATGTTAGCGTGAAAATACACGGCCAGACGCATCGAGAATCATTCAAAGCATTGAATAGAGAAGCACCGCCCTTGGGCCGCCTTCTTGCGATCAAATATTCATGGAGCAGGTTGGAACCATCACTAAAGAATTTCATTAGTCACGTGAACATTATAAAAATGGTTGGTATAAATGCTGGTGAATTGTTTATATTAAAGACCGGATATGGTTAGACGTTAAATAGTCAAGGATAAAATAACGAAAAATATAACAACTGAAAGGTTAACACACTTATTATCCCTATCCCAATGTACGCCTTTTTTTTTTGGAGAATCGAATTTCATATATAAGCCCGGGATATGAAAATTTATGGGAGTAAAATAAAGTATCACATGTCACACGTTACGCGTTACAGGCTACAAATATGCTTTATTACATATTAATATAATATTATACATATAATATATTATATTAATATCTTTTAATTATATTTATTAAATTATTTATTTATCGTTCGTAAGGACTAAAATCCCGTCGTGCGTCGGAGCTGACACACACACATTTTTTATCCCTTCAGGGTAGGCACATACAGCGCATATAGCTTGTAATTGGTATTTTTTTTTTATTTTATTTGTATATATAACTAAAAATGTATTGCTAAATGTGTTACTAAGCTCAAAACTCGAGAACGAAAATTTGGACATCCACGTGAAGCTGGGATCAGTATTAAATTCACTAGACAAGGCAAAGATACCATGTCAAATAAAAACAATATTTAAAAATAGAATAAAAGATGGGACCTTAAATAGTCAACTTTATTTGATTAATTTAGTATAGAAAAAGTACTTATCGCCAAATAATTATTGATAAAACTGTATTACAGAAATAAATAACGTACCTACTTAGCGACCAAATATTAATAGTTTAAATAAAAGTTTTCTTTTATACTCGTATTATTTAAAACTTTTTAGTTTGTTATGGATATTCGTCTAATATACTTTTTATCGTTCATTTTACAAAGGAAACAGGACGAGAAATTGCATGTTTATCGTAGTAAATGTACTTGATATTAGAACGTTGACCTTTAACACTTTGTAACACTACTTTATACGAGGGCTGCTACTTAAGTTTTGAGATAAACAAATAAAAACAAATATTTATAATCGGAAACGGCTTCATTGTTTTTCAAAATATTCTCAAAAATGATAAAAGTAAGTTTAGTAGGCATAAAAAAATTTGTAATAAGTTAAGTAAAAGCAAGAACCCTCTCAATGGAAGGTAAAGGCCTCCTCCAGAGATGACCAGTAGTCTATCTTCTGCCACTCGCATTCATTGAGTACCTGCTACTTTTATGATATCCTCTGCCCAATGTGCGTTTGGTCTTCCTCTTTTTCTTTGTCCTAATGGGCCTGCCCATTAAGTTGTCTTTATAGTCCAGCGATTATCACTAAGCCTCGACACATGTCCAGCCCACCGCAATTTAAGCTTTTGCGAGTAGCTGAGGGCGTCTGTGACTTTAGTTTTCAATCTTATGTCAGTATGGCGGATAATTTAAATTTCTTGATTTTCAAGATGCTTCTTTCCATACTGCCAAAGGCAGGATGAAATTTTGTTTTTTACTTTTCTGGTAAATTTCCAAGTTTGACAGGCGTATGTCAATGAGGGGAATAGGCAAGTATTCATAACTTTCGTTTTCATCCGTATGGTCATATCGCTTTTGAGTGTTTCTTTGAGACTCCAGAATTTTTTCCATGTAATGTTGACTCTTCTCTCTACTTCCAACTCGTTGTTTTGTTGATTGAATGAAACTTGCTTTCCCAGATAGATATAAGCATCTACATATGTTAAAGATGAGTTTTCTAGGTATATAGGTCTTTCGATATGGTTCATCATGATATTAGTTTTGGTTAGGTTGATTTCTAAGCCCACTTTGCGACTTTCTTCGTGAAGAGTATTTATCATTACTTGCAGTTGCTTAGTACTTTCTGATAGCAGGACTATGTCGTCGGCAAATCTTAAGTGACTCAAGTAGCATCCATTTATATTTATGCCAACTTTTCCCCAGTTTAGTTTGCCAATGATAGCCACGTTCACTATTACAAATGTTAAACTTTACGAAGATAATGTCAGGTTTGACATATTTACATCAGTGTTGCCATATCTCAAAATTTAAATAGCAACCTAGGTACAGTATTTTATTTTTTAACATCACCACAGTTTTACAACTGTAACATTACTATAGTAAAATATTAAAAATATATATCACGAGCTACATCCTATCCTATACATATAGTATACTAATGAATTTCATAGTAGGTAGATACGTTGATCCGAATCATTAATCAAAATATACACATCGTATATCTTATTTATTTTTCAAATAAAACCAATCTTGCAACACAAAAACTGTTTCCAGCTGTTAGTTGATGAGAACATTCGTTATAGAATCGAATAATAAATACAATTTCTTCGCTCTTACATCACAGCATTTCTTCGACACAAAGCCAAACATCGGGTTCAAAATATACTGGTGACACTAACATTTCACATACGATCGATCGGTTTGTTGACTTTCGTCGGCTGTTTACCTTGTTAATTATGTTGACGGGCTCTCTACTCATCCGTCTATCAAATATTTTGTAATCTATAGACTGGATATACATATGCGTAGTTTGAGAAAGTTTCACCAGGCCTACAAAACAATGTTTAAACTCTCAAGATGTTTATTTACCGCAACATGAGAACAATGGCTGATTAAAACACATACTAAGTATTATTCTATAGCCCATATTAATTGGACCGTCTCTGATTTGATTAGTTGTTATAAGTCTGAAGGGTGTTATAGCGAGCGATCCGTTTTGCCGCTTTACTGATTATGTCGATCTAATTACCTCGGTTATTTTCAGTACTGCTTGCGACTCGCGCGTGCACTAAGTCAGTTCTATCACATGACAGAGACACTGTCTTGAAATCTGTTGCATAGATGATAGAGGCGACGGAAGCTACTTACAAACAAGTAAAGGCGTCACAGCCTGTCTTTATAATCTTTACTTAACATAGAATTTCAAATTAATCAATTCAGATGACGAGTATTAAAAAAATATGCATTAAAGTTCGGAAGTTTCAAATCAGAATATATATTGTAATATTCCAGAGTAGACATAGAATATAGCATTGGATCGTCTAGAATTTAATAATACTATATTTATCTATTTAGACAGCAATGTTTATCCCCCATGTGGGTGTTAATCCATTCATGGAGAGACGCGTGCTTTTATAGGCTTTCAATACGTGACACAAGGTTTAGTAAATGGTTCGTAATTATTTAAATGGTGCGTTAATAACACACTCAAAAAAATAATTACAAGGAAGACCATTTCAGACTCAGGACTAAGAACATGACAGTTATTTTAGTTCATTATTTTTATGTAGAGGCCATCAGACATGCTGACGGTTCCCTTGATGGTAGTAGGTGACTATCGTCACCTATGACACAAGCAACACCACAAGTACTTAGGACTTAGGAAAGGATAGAGAAAATGGAAAATACCACTGACGGTGTAATTTTGCTTCACATTTATCTATTCTATAGATCTTATACATATTATAAAATAAAGTCGATGTTCGCCTCTATCCGTTTTTCCGCTTACCTACTTCTTAACCACCGTTATTAGATACTAATGGAAAGAGCGATAAACGAGGGTTTGTGTATATAAATTGCAGAAATACTTGTATCCTTGTGAAGCCGGGGTCAGATTGCTTGTTTTTTCATAAATAGAAAGAAAGAAAGAAAGAAAGAAAGAAAGAAAGAAAGAAAGAAATTTATTCACGGAACACAATCACACAAACATAATACAAAAACCACAAAACAGAAATTATTAAACAGGTAAAAGATGTGTGTGTCCTCGCGGCAGTGAAACGGATACTGGCTCAGCATTGTGCTGAGATGCTAGAAAAGCACCTGCAGCGCTGATTTTCAGCCTGCACCGTTAAATCATAATAGTGGGTTCCTAATCATAATTCTATGAGGAATATATCAGCAAGAACCATGGTAGATTTTTCATTAGAATTTTGAAAAAAATATAAAATTTTGATTGAATCCCAAGTTATACTTTTGTATCCAAATCTTTTGTAATAACCTCTCTGTTATAGAAGTTTCTAAATAAAATATGAATGCATCGTAACATATGCAAACGTGATTTCTTTCTAAGAATTGCAAGAATTGAAATCAATAAGTGCATGTTCAAAGAAATCACGTTAGTAAAATAAAACACTTATCGCATTAAGTTTTCTAAATACTCACATAGTTTTTGTAACAATAAGTTTGTTTTGATGAAAATATTTTCCCCTTTTACGTATGTAAGAGGTTCTTGGGAACGCCTTAAAGAATAGTGATAATCGATCGTTTCGTGTTCCCTATAAGGGCATATAAATAAACTAGCTCACATGCAGTACCTATATGGTTAGTTTAGAGGCAGGATTCGCGGCGGTCAAACCGGTCGCCGCGTCGCGTCGGTCAGAGATTGTACCGATCCAGTTCCACTGAACCGACCCGACTTTCTACAAGCTCGCTTAAAATAATGTTATTAATACACCCTTACGACTTTTGCCAGGTCGATTTTGAATAAATTAACGAGTATACATTGAGACGTTTTTAGACCTAACAGTTCATTCAACTGTGTCTGTTTTTAGACATACTAAATTATCTCAGCTAGGCACCCTTGAAATTAGTCAATACGTAGAAGTAATTCCTTGTTATTTTAGTGCAAAGGGCTGTGATTGTCCAGTAGGACTATTGCTCGCTCCACTGCCGATACGGGAAACATAGGCTTTGTATCCCGATCAAGCAACAAGATTCTGTCTAATACCAGTTTTACTGCCTTCTCCCGCGTAAGCCAAAATAAACCAAATTTTCTTGTATCACCTTAGCTTATTTACACAAATGTGTTCCTCGGGACAAAACTTTTTTTCCTTATGAAAGGTACCGTATGTCCTTCACTGCACTCCTGTCAAAGTGTATGCAATATTTTAGATGATCGGTTGAGTTGCGTAACAAACAAATTCACTTTGATATCTGGCTTGGACTCAAGCTTCTAAGGGACTCCTGAAAATGGGTTCCAAGCATGCTGTCTTAACTCTTTGTGACCAAGGCAAATTTGCTGAATTAATAGCCAGCTATAGTCGCTACTATATACTCACTAGTGACTCGCTAGTGATGTCAACCAAACGTTTTGCTAAAATGGTAATCACCATATATTAACTGAAACATTAGGGACATGTAAAAATATCCGGTAAAAAAAAAACAAAACCGCTTGGAAACCTCCATGTCCTAGAAGATTAGTAATCATCGATTACTAAACTTAACATGTGAATTTTATGTAATTCTCAGTGCATTAGAACCATACCATGGACAACCATACCATGGACAACCATACCATAGCCTATACCTCTACCTATAAAAGGAGACTCCTTGCAAATCTGGGTCAATAATCCTTGCAAATATTATATGTTCAAATATAAACAGTTAAAAAAACGTTGACGAGACATACTTTAAAGGAAGTATATAAACTTGAGTTGAGCTTATCAATGTACTTATGGTACAGTTATCTATTCAAGCGGTGAAGACAAAGAATTTACGCTTACCGCTGCGTAATATAATAGGCTAGGCTGGCACGAGGAATAACAGGTAATGTTACACAACTGTTTAAAAAACTTCTCTATCCTTCTCCTTCTCTAACTAAGCTTGAAGGTGGACTTTTAAAGCCGTTGGAATAATGAAAGTAAACGTACGTGACCGCCCTTAGGGTCCGGAGATAAAGAGAACACATACAAAGAGAGGTTTTCTTGGTTGACGAATGTGACAGGATCATTCATAAGTAATGGTCTGTGTGAGATCGTGCGAGGTACATTGTCTTCTACGCAACGGATATTAATTGTGAGCATGCGTACTGAGGACAATTTGTGGAAGGAGGGGACGGATGTGGGGGAGGAAGATGAATAAGGTCCCGGATCGGAAAGGCGACGAAGCTCGTCCTTGAAAAAGGTTGTTTTGGCAAGGTTACGCATGTTACGTCTGCGCCGCTGTTCCTTGAATTTGCGTCGTGATTGAATATAGGTTATTTAAGTTATTTATATGGTTTGAATCAATAAAATTATATAATACGAAACATCATTCGAAGACAAACTCATTAGAGTTTTACCGCACATCATGATCATATTAAAGAATTATTTAGATTTTTTTTTCATTTTATTGATTGTTCTTGAAGATCAACTGGGCGTAAAATGCTTTTATAGCTCTCGTTCGATATGGTTTGGAGTAATTCCTTTTGCACATTATAACATGTTTTTACAAGGAATTTAAACGACAATAGGTTTTATCAATGGCCGCTAGAAAAAAAATGATGCCAACCCTCCATACAAAGTTACCCAATCCCCTTCAACCTTATTAATTAACCTACGTTCCAAATTTCTGCAGATTTGGCTGTGCGTTGATTGTGAGTCAGTACAAACGATTTTATAAGTATAGATAGATTACATTGTATTAAAATACTGAAGATGCGTAAGTTTAAAATTTTAAGTCATATATTTACGGTAAACTTCCAAACAATAACATCATCGTCCGGTAAAAACTGAAATTATGATCTAATTCTACAAAGTAATTACTCATCACTTTGTAGAATTATTGGGATAGTGTAACGATGAGTTACCAGTTTTAGTCATAGATACACGGAGTCATACAAGTCTAGAATATGTGAACGAAGCGAAAATAAAATGTTTAAACTGAGGCCACTTTATTTGTAAACAGCATTCAAGACCAATGGCATCCAATATTTGTCTGTTTAATATTATTGTATGTTTTCCTAATTGAAAAACATCACTGTTAAAATATCATTGAAATAATTCTTCAATATAATGAGAATTGAATATTAGTATTTAATGCAATGAAGAGAGTACCTATTCTTATTTATTACTAGCTGTTTCCTGCGATTTCGTTCGCCTATCTTTATAAATTATATAAGCGGGCCTGCTTATAATAAATATAATAAGCCAATTTTCTTTTTGGATTAATATTAATACAAATTTAAAAATTAATTAAACCATCAAAGTAAAAAACCAAGTATATAAGTTAATAATATCTTGACAATTTTAATAAAACAAAAAATAACCCTGCATTAGCCAACAAGAAACTTGAAAACAGTTGCAAAAAAATAGCTACTTACTTATGGGGACCATCAATCATCATCACCGTCATTAGTCGAGACTTGAAGAGGCCACGTGACACGAAATTGATGAGAAAACATGGTTTTCGGGTAACGGCTTATATTCCAATTTCCCGTCTCTACATGAAGACGATTAGTACGCATTTACTGTGGGGACGATGATAAATTCCATCGAAATGATAATCTTCTTTGCTGATAAATTCTAAGTGTATTTTAATAAGAATCCCTATAAATATACTCATTAGAAAACTGTTGAAAAATATTAAGATGTAAATTGGCAGAAGTATAGATAATTGCTGCATTCACACACATAATTACAAGGCGCTTTCTGATAGGAGTTTTAACAGTTTGAATGTTTTCTACAGTTTTGAAATTATTCAATAGATAAAGCCGGTACAAATATTAGAAATATCTAGTTCGTTATAATTAAGAAAATACATAATTGTGTGTGTGGTGTTTTGTTATTTTTAATTAATATTATCATTGCGAGTATAAAGCATATCTTTACATAGTATAAAATTAGTCGCTTTCCGCCGTTTGTCGATCTGTACGCTTAGATTTTTTAAACTACACAACGGATTTTAATGCATTTTTCACTAATGGAAAGAGCGCTGAATATATAATTCAGCGCGGACGAAGTCGCGTGAAACAGTTAGTATTAAATAAATGTAAACATTATTCATCAGCATCGCCACCTAGTACAGACTATTTCAAATTGATGCAGATACGCCCACATGCAAACACAAGTGTGAGCAAACTAATCTATTTTGAATTGATGGAAGGTCAACGTCTACAGATAAACGCTAGGCATACCGACTACACTACTTCTGCTAAACATGCGAAGATTGCAAAAAAACAGACATTTTTTTAGATAAATCAAGGTTCGTAGATTATTTAAACACGCTATGGTGTCTCGTTTGGCTACTAAGTTTTTTTATTTTTTTAATTATTTTTATAAAACTATAAATTATTTATTTTGGACAACTGATAATCTGTTTTACTAACCTGAGCTGATAATAATAAAATTTATTTATTCAAGTTACGCACTCATATTTATTACAAAAATAATAATAATCAATATAAATTTTTAGATAAGCCCTCGAAAACAGTAGGTTCTTTTTGGGTGAAAGGTATCCATATCTTTTTCTGTATCCCTGACAACGCGTATGCAAAATTTCATGATGTATCTACTTCATGAAATTTTGCATAAGTAGTTAAGGCGTAAAAGCGTAACAAAATATACAAACAAATGCACTTTCGCATTTATAATATAATATAACAGTAACACAAATGACAGTTATAGTATTGTGTTGTAATTGTAAAATTAGTATGACTTTATTAAAAAAATTAAAAACATACATAATATACAACAACTTTATTAAAAACATGTTTAAAGTGTAATGCAATCTGAATCTGCCCATATGGACATTAGATCCAGCGTCATATTGGCGTATTCAAGGAAACAGCGACATGTGGCCGATGACGTCATGCACGCGAACGCGTTCCTGACATCGGGTTTATTTGATACCTAATAATAATACTTAATCCTGCTTAAATTATAAAGGCGAAAGTTGACCAAATAATGTTACTTGGCATCCATGAATATTTGCATAAAATATCCATTATAGATGAAAACAGCGGACGAAGAGACTGAATCAATCTTTGTATACTATTTAGTGATACATCCATATTCCACACATAAATTATTATAATTAATACAAAACAATCATATCGAGAAATAAATACTTACATATTCATTCGCAGCACCAATATAATTTGTATATGGAATGCTATTAGATAACAATAATATGATGATGCATCGCGTGCATTCATTCAAAAACTAATTTATATTGTACGAGTACCTGCTTTGCTATTTACTCTTTAAAGAAAATAATATGGTGCATTATTAATGATGTTATAAATAATAATTAGCACTTTTCCTTTATTAATTACATATTACAACAGTTGTTTCGGAATGTCTCGTAAAAATTAAAATAGGTAAATTAAAATTTAATGAACATTTCATACGATTTTATTTATAAATTATCTGACTACAGATAGGACTACAAATAAAACATATGAGATAAAAATTAAAGCAATAACATTCGTTCTAAGAAAAACAAAAAAAAGTTGAGTGTTTTCACGCGTAACAGCTCATTGTTCTCATACTTTATTGGCCTCATAAAATATGCGTTGCATAAATTTTTACCGATTAATCCAGCCATCGTGAATTAAAGATAAATAAGCGTCTGTTAATTGTTTAGAAATTTCATTGATATATTTCTACAAATATTAGTTTATTAGTAATGGACTAAGTAAGTTTTTGAAGCGCAACAACTAGAACAGTCTAGTCTAGTGAAATTTTAGTACTAGTATTGTGTGTATTTTTTGGTTAATTTATGTAGATGAATTCATGATAATAACGATGCACGTCTCGGTAAATAGCTTTGAGCAAAGTTAAGAATAAATAAAGCCTTTGCCAAACCAAAAGCGAAAAACACTTTGTATTCGCATTTAGTATGGAATTGCCCGATTGGATTAGATTATAGATTAATTTATAATCAAAATTGGAGCAAGGCAGATATATTAGCAAAAATTGAATAAATAGATGTGAGACACCGTCCTGGAAGACGGAACAAATCCTGGCAATGATACATCAGGGAATGGAAAACCAGTGCAGTGCAGAACATCTATACCGACTGGCCCAGGAGAGGCAGAAAGTTTTCAGAGTTTTTAGCAATGGAGAGACTTATGAAGAAGAAGCACAAGAGGTCTTTTTTTAGAAATGTATTTAATGTCAGTGACCTGTTTTGTGTACCTTATTAAAGAAAAATAAAATAAAAAAGTGTAAAAAAGTATGATATTTTTGAAAGATGATATTAAAGATTAAAGTTTATAATAAATATAAAATTCTTGCTTTAGCAAAAAAATACAATAACTTGTATATTTAAAAAAGTGGAAAAAAGTAAAACAGATATTATCTTTGTAATTTTTTCTAGTTCGGTAGAAGAACGTGCCTGTAGAGAACCTGTTAAATAGAGCCATTACAGTCACGGTAGGTCTACTTTCATTGTACCACATCGCCGCCTATTCATTAGTGGCAAGTGGTATGATTGTATTCAAAATCACCACACTACTAAATGGTCGTTGCACTTGAATTACTCGACCGTATAATTGGTTCGGACCACGCCTTCTCGTTTTGTTTTCATTCAGGAGTTAATATTTACTAGCGACCCGCATTCGTCTTCGCACGGATGCATTTTTTTTTTGCAAATTATATAGAAAAATCTTCCTTGTTTATCGCTCTTTCATTAGAGAAAATCGTATCAAAATCCGTTGGGTGGTTTAGAATAACGGAGCGAGAGTATAAAGAAGCGGACAATACTTACTTTATAATAATGTTATATAGTTTCAATGACACTTAATTTTTTTTTGTTGATTCACATTTGTATTTATAACTGGTCTTTTCCTAGAAAAATATTTTATAAAAATTAAAATAGTTTGCATTAAATTATATGTTTCTTATGTGAAAAATATTTGTTGTGACTTCTTTCAATCCTTCTTTGGCAACAGAAAAAAAAATCAAGTTTAGTGTATGAAAACGTAAAATTAAAAACTAATTTAGTAATAACAATTTTTACAACACTTAACTTGCCATATAATATCATCGAAACTCAATTAATTTATTAAAATTTAAAATATACAGGATTTGGTGTAATTCCCTGGAAGATACACCGGAAAAATTTAAAAATAGAAGCGAAAACATTACAGAAAAGCTATGTTCGGTACTTTTGAATGCTTTTAAAAGCCATAAAATTGTTTAAGCCTTACAAATAACATGTTATACACCCACGTCAACGTGCTATTACCTTCTTTTATGGGGTAACATAAAAGGCAATAAACAGACTCTCAGACCGTTTGTAGAGCATTTAACAGATTGGGATTTAGTGAAGATAGCGCTTTTAGATTGATTAATATTATTAACAGTAAGTATGTAACTAAAGAAATTATAGTTTCTATTGAATAAACTGGAATAGGTTTACTCTCTTAGAGATTCGTTCCTATAATTATCTTCTTGTGTGCGATGCTGTGAACGATCGATCGTGATACCTATGCCATAAAATGGTAATAATGGCATATCTCTCTGCTTACCTATGTTAGATGTTAACAAAAACATCCCTTTAGTTAATTTTTTTTAAACATTAGAGATGGGTTTGCTCAAGGATCTGTAGCAAGAGACTGTAGCAATGATGAGGCCTATGATGGAGCGAGCTCACCCAGAGCGACCTCACCAGATCCTTTATAATGGCAGTGCGCATTATAAAGGATGTTTTAAAGCGCTTGGTGCTAAAAATGAATCAAATTCGTAATGTTTTGCATCACTAATATCGAGTTTTAACCTTTTGAGTATTAGTATAAGATAATGGACATATTTGTAATGTTAAAATGGTTTTTGTCTTAGTAAGCTTGTTATTGTCGAACCTCTATCGAACGTCAACTTGTTTGAGCGAGAACCTGGAAGATAGATAGGCTACGGACTTAATTAATAGGACATTTTTGATCAAAAAAAAAGAGACTGCACTGCATGAATAAAATTACAAGTATAATGGAAGCTTGATAAAAAAAAATACTACACAAAACATTTATACAAATTTAATACAAAAACAATTTCCGAGAAACTGTGGGAAAAGTTTTGCAGCGGGGTTTTTTCTCTTTTAGTTCATTGTAATAAAGATGAAGATTTCGATTACATTTAAATACCTATCAAGTAATTAATTTGACTTTTTTATATTGTTCAAGACATTTCAAGCGAGTATGATATAATAAAACTGTGTTCTTTAAAGAAAATAACTAATTTATCTTTACGGTTGGGTTGTTCATGGGGGCAATTACGACTTGGTTAGGTGGGTAGTTGCGAATCGTGGGTCATTCACCTCGAACCACTCGGACCCGTGTATGTGTGGGTGACACAAAGATGGGAATCTTTCTAAGACACTTTATGCATTAGGTGAAATTCGATGCAAATGTTATGGGAGCCAATTCATTTTAGAGACGAAAGACTTCTTGTGAAGCCAAGACGGACCATTATTAATGATGTTACGGTTTCTAACTCATCTGTATTGTGACCTAGAACATCAAGTTGCATATTAAAATTGCAATACCTTTAAAAACTTTAAAAACGCTATGTATTTTCAAATACTTCAATCACACTTGAATCACATATGTTTACGTACTATACGTATATTATATGTTAGGTTTTTTAGAACGAGTTATTTGTTACAAACAAAGGATGTTTATGCCATTTTAATTGTACATGCAAAGTATTCACAGTTAAAATTAAAGTAAAAAGTTAAGTTTTAATAAACAATAAACTAGGATTTTCTGTCTAAACTTATATAATAATAATCTATTAATATATCGAAATATTAATAGATATTTCCATGGAATAATATAATAGAATAAGAAGAATATTTACATATAAGTAAGCAATATTATAGAAGCAGGCTTGGAACACAAACTTTTTAAAAATTATTATAAAATTGAGATCGTACTGTAATAGAGTGTGAACTAAATAAAGATGACATGTATTTAGCTTCTATCTATTGGTCTTTATTTTAAGAAATTATAACTTATATTCAAATAGAAACGGTATTTTAAAAACGCAAGTAATTTGTTAAGCAAGTAGGTATAACAATAAAGTAGGACTATGCTGTAATGCAAATTGCATGTCTGAAACAGATAGTATGTAAATATTCCTCGATTCAGAGCGCACTTCCTGAGGAAGAGCTGATAAACTTGCAAATTGTGACGCCACGTAAGTAGAGCACAAAACCCAACTACTTGCTACTACTTATAGGCGTAAAAATAATTATAAACTTATATACACAAATTATTGAAATTCGGTCAAATTTGAACAAATTTTCCGGAAAAAAATATCAAAAAAGACCACAGGAAACGTGGGAGACATACCTATTACTGGTAACAATGCAGCTGAAATGGCGATTTATTCAACTTATTTATCGGGTCGACGATGAATCCAGGCTGCTTCTGACCGATCCTACTGGAAAAATTGGTTTAGTAGTCATTTTAGAAGTGAATGTCCTACGTCCGAGATGATGATTTTAAATGCGAAAGTGAGTTTGTTTTTCATACGCTTTTTCATACTCCTTTGATAGGGATACAGAAGAGGACATGATGTACATAACAAAATAATGTATCCAAGGGGTCATCTGAAAGTAAAATATTCAAATGTTTTAATACCTAAGAAAACGAGGCGCGGACGAAGTCGTGGACAAAAACTAGTTTGACTACATTTCACATTTAGATGCATACAGAAAAAATACAACATAAAACATTTCCGTTCACCACTTATACCATTAGAACTTGAGGAAACTTGTGAATGCGTTTATCGATTTATTACGAAGGCCTTTGAAAGCTCGTAAATTTGTAATAAATGACATGCAATGTTATATTTATTTACGTAACACCAATTAAAGTATGTTTTCATTTAGTATTGAAATATGAAATCGAGCCTGACTGCGGATTTGATGATTACGAAATCGCTTACGTGTGCGAAAACCGTTATAAGGTCACTGAAAGTATATATGTAAGTATTAACTATTATTTGCAAGCATACAACATGCGATGCAGTTGTTTCCACTAGCTATAGGTATAGTGCTAGTTCAAATAAAATGGTTGGAGAATCGTAAAGCTGTAAATATAGGCGAAGAATATTGGCATTTCAAGGTTTTCTTAAATTGTAACATTATGAATATCATACCTCTACATCTAAATCTATCTAGATATAAAGTCGCTGTCCGCGTCTGTCTGTTTTTCTGCTATCTTCAAAACCACCCAAGGGATTTTAATACGGTTTTCACTAATGAAAAAAAAAAACGATAAATGAGGAAGGTTTGTATAAATAACTTAAATTAAGATATTGCATCCGTGTGAACCGGGGCCGGATGGCTAGTATTTTAATATAACTGCGAAAATTTGTGAGAAGGGATGCCATACATGATTATTGATGATTATTAGGTACTCTTTTATGAAAAATATCTAATTTTATGATTTTCATGAAACTACACATCAGAATAACTACGACGATCAAGTCCAAAGAAAAGGCTAGCAGCATAATAATAATATTGATGTGATTACCACATGATGTTGTAAAGAAAAAGATATGGCGAAATTTGTGTTAAAATATACCCCACTAATTACCTAACTAAGTTAATATAATACCTATACTCTCCCTAGAGTTTAAGCTATCTCCCTAAACTCTACGACTCTTCTATAGAAAGCAATTTGCATCTCTGTCTTACCGTCGGCAAGAACAGTGTTTCAGTACCATCTGCGGCACAAAGACTCGTGTGATAGTTTTATAATGGGATTCATTTAGCATTCAGGACCTACGACATTGTGGACGTGCGACGCGTGCCACCATTGCCGACGTGACATAAAAGACTCATTATAAACGCACTATGGAAGCTTCACTGTCTTCACAAGTTAGAAATTTATAAAAGAGAAAACAATAATAATACTTACACAAGATTGTGAGGCAATTTTATTTTTAACCTAATTTTGTTTGATTAATAATAGTGTTTTTACAAGTCGAACACTAACTAAAGCTTATTATAGCTAATCGTTACCAACAATATTTATATTCATAAACTTTCCTTAGTTCAAAACTGGCATTACAATTTGTTGAGCGCCGTGTGTCTATGGCAGAATAGAGACGACGCCACTAGAAGGATCATACCTATTTTAAGAGTATTCGTGCATCAAATCAAAATAGTAGCCCAGACTGAAAAACCGTTGAAAATTATGTCCCATTGTTGTACTAAAGCCACAACATGTGTAAATTCTTAATTTTCAAACCCCTATATAAGTTACATAATAAGGCAAAATAAAAGGATGTTGGTATGATTATGCGGTCACTATTGAATATTCATTATTCGGCAAGGTGTCGTTTTTTCTTTTGCATCCGTCAGTGAACAGATTGTGGGCAAGGTGGTTTGTAACATCTGCGTACTCGGATTATGCGAATCAAGAAAGAAATCAATGCATGCACCTGTTACATACATATAGGTATATAACAAAAAACGTTTCAAAGTAGATAGCAGTGAATAACGACAGGTGAACTTTTTTAATTTTTTTGCACAGAAGATAAAATCTTAATGATTTTTATGAAATAGACTTTTTCTTTATTGGTGCTTGAAATTGACATAATTTTAAGTATATTTTAAACTTAAATTAAAACTTTAAATCATAATGGTATATGTCTTCTTTTTCTTATTTAGCTAAGATGGTAAAACCAGCTACGATTGATGTGATAAGTAAGAAAATTTTAATTTGATTCGATTTTTTTTAGTAATAAGATACGTATGAAAAGCGAATTAGAAATTAAACGTATCGAACGTTTCAATAGGACTGTGGCGTCGAAATCGATCGACACGAATATGGTGTTAAATAATGCAACGTTACTTTAGATTCTATAGGTCGAATTTATGGATAAATACCTACCTATATATGCAAAAAGTAACAATTGAGGATAAATACAAAATGTTATTGACGAGTTAAAGTAAATAATCAATAAATTAAAATAAAGCATAGTTTACCAGACTAATAGCTCTGTTCCAGGGTACCCTGGTTCGATTCCCGGCAGGGTCAACTTTGGATATGAACTTTTCAAAGTTGACTGGTCTGGAACTGGAAAGTAGTGGCAAGGCACACTGCGTTTCGCAGTCATTTGGACAGCCCGACGGCTACTGTAGTCGGTAGCGCACTTGCAGTACCTGTGGCGTTGCTTGTGTTATAGGCGACGGTAGCCAACTACCATGAAGTGGACCGTCGGCCTATCTACCGACTTTAACATAAAAAAAAAGATACATACAATGAATTAAAATAAATACCTAAATACATCCACCTACCTACGTTTCAGTGCGAAATGTATTGTGATGTTAAATTTTATCGTGATTCTCTGTTTTCCTGGCATTTAGGTCACCTGGACCAGGTCCAAAAAATTTGTTAACACGACGTCAATATTGTTGCTTTACATTATAGTTATCAATAAAGATCTACCTACTTTTTATTTTAATTTTACATTAAACACTACTATCTCTACTCCTATGTGTGAATTCAATAAGATGTGAAAATTATAGAAACGATGAGAACATGCTAAACATTCAAAGCCAATCATGTTTTGCCGGCTTTCTATAGAGTAGGTACCTACCTAGGTAGAGACGTACGTAACGTGAAGCTCTTTATGGCAGTTTTATAAATGTTATATATTACCTATATTATATGCAATAAAAATTAGTGAGTTTAATAAATAGTAGGTATTATACTACTTTATTCTAAATATATAATGCTCTATCTATCTTTAATTAATTGTTTGACGAAAATAGTCACTATAGCAAAGTTGAAGAATATAGGTACCTACCTAACCTATACAAAAAGTATATCCTAACTATAACTAATATTAACCGGAGCATTGATTGTCCGTCCCTCACATCAATGATTAAATTAAACACTCCCAAAATGTATGCTCGAGCACATAAGTATAGACCGTTTTTTATAAGACTTAGCAAAAATAAGTATGGTTGCAATGCACCGGTTTTTTGTGCTTTGCGTTATTATAATGAAATGTTTCACAAGTGTGAAACATTTCATTACCGTTGTAATGCTAAATAATTTTTGTTTTCTCTTATTTTTTCTTATTTTTCTTGTTTTTCCATTGTTGAGTTGTTTCTCTCTATTATTGATTGCTATTTTTGTTTTGTTGACTTGATTGATTTTATGTTACTAATAAATTATAATAATATGTAAGTTGATTTAGGTATTTGTATTATTGATTCTCTGACATTTGTTAATTCATTTATAATTTAATTAATCAAAATTAATGTTGTGCTTTCCTATAATTTAAATGCATACTTGTAATGTTCCTCTCTGTGAGTGTTGTATACTGTGTTTAGGTATGTCTTTAGTTGGTAAGCCTTTTTTAAATAAATAAATAAATAAATAAATAAATATTATTAATATAAATGCGTAAGTGAGTTTGTTTATTACGCTTTCACGCCTTAACTACTCACTCAAGCTCAACCGATCGTCATGAAATTTCGCATTGTTCCTTGCCAGATACATATTAAATACATCCAACTATAGGGTACCTTTCATTTAAAAAAAGTTCTGTTATCGAGGGATTATTTTAAAATAAAAATTTCTTCACCAGAAAAAAATAACGAGCAATAAAGATTGAATAAATTTTTTAACACCTAAGAAAAGGGGCCGCGAAAGAAGTAATGGGAAAAATGTAGTTGATAGTATGTAATAGGAAAAAGCGACTGGCGTAGAGTATGATGGCGGGGGTGGCATGTGGCGATGCGTCATCCCCTCTGTAACGCACCCCCATACACACCCTCTACCTCTACCTACAAACTAGCGATCGATCGATCCCGCGTCCACAATTGACATGCGCAAAGTCCGCCCTTTTTGTTTATGCTTTTTTTTCTACTCGTCACTAACAACTTGATGACATAAATACTTATATTATTTTGTTATATACATGTAGCAAATATAATTACTTATATAAAAATATTAAATTACTTAAATAGAGCTCCGTTTAAAAACTAATAATAGTAGGTATAACACTATATTTTTGTCGTCATTAATATATAGGATAAAGTTAAAAAAAAAAAGACTCACTGGCATTCATTCATAATTTCCTCCTGCGAGCGAACCTGGACAGGAGCTAATTTCTCAACACTCTCTTCGTAGTTACCAAAACACTTCGTTATCTTCTCGTCAAATGTATTCACCAAATCTTCAAGAGACCCGGAGAAAGTCTCCGTGAAGTTATCTCCCTCACCGTTTTGCATATTATCCTGTTTACACTTCACCGGTTTTGGTTCCTCGTTATCGTTTATAATGTTTGAGTCAGTCTTCATTATAATTATTTCATTTTTAAGATTATTTATGTTACTGAACTGTACATCGTTACCGTTTATGGTTTTCTGATGCAGTTGATAATCAGCGGTGGAGAGACAATCGTCTGCCTCCTCGATTTGCGCGAGCGGTGCTTCGAATTCAAGCTCGGCCATTCTGCGCGCTGAAACTACTTCTCGCATGTCAACAAAACGCGTCCAAACGCGCTCGTTTCCGCGCGAACACTGACTGACTGACTGAACTGAACTGACTGAATGTGAACGATAAGATCTGACTGAACTGAGAAACCTGGCTGAAGGCTGAGCCATGCCATAGTGCACAAGTGCACACTGCACAGTGCACTGACAGTAGCTGATGGTTCTAAAAAGATCTGTGGACTTACTTGGAAAAGTCTGAAAAGTCGCAATGTCACTGTCGTTATCTATATTATATTCAGGAAAATGACAATGTCATTGTCATGTTACTTGTCACTTAGGCAGAATTTTTGTTCTATTGTTGATTGATTGAATTTTCTTTAGTAATAAAAAATGTATTGAAATACAAATAAAACATTGCCAAAATTTTATTTATGATCATGATCCAAACTATTTATATCGAAATTGGTTAGAATTCGTTATGTTTTTTGTGAAACGTAGTGTCGATTTAATTGCAATAAGACAAAATTTAAGGCTTTATAGGCATGTATATTTCACTTTTAAAATAATAATTTTATATATAATTGAATGATTAAACAATGCTTGATGTATCACGCACTTTATTTCAGTTTAGCGAAACGAAATCATTATGATGTCCTCAATTTACGAAAAAACTGCTCTGACAAAGAAATCAAAGAAGCTTTTATTAAGATGAGTAAAGAGGTCAGTTTAAATTTCTCTAATAAAGAATCTATTTTCTTACTTATAATATCATATCAATATCATATAATCCCAGTTCATATTACCCCGGTATATCAGTAGTACTACTAAGAAGTACAACTGGTAGTACCTACATATGCACAAACAAAACCTTGATGTATATGTTGCAGTATAATTGGAAAAAATGGATTTTTGCAAAAATCCTAGTACAATTACGAAGGACTGGATAATAGGAAACTAACAACGAATTTTGTAATCATCCGAGGTACTTGCAGGAGTAAACTCCAGTCATGCATTGGAGCAGACACACACTTTTTTTTTATATTAAATTACAGTTTCATCCAGACATTAATAAGGATGTCAGAGCCCAGGAGCAGTTTGTTCGTATATTGGAGGCATACAATATACTCGGGAAACCTAGCAGTCGAGCGCACTATGACAGTATGATTGAGGTGCAAAATAGACAAGGTGGCACTTCATATGTCTACAGAACACATGTACCATACAAGTGAGAAATATCAACTTTACTAATATTGAGTACTAGCTGTTGCACGCGACTTCGTCCACATAGCTTTATAAAATATACTTAGCCTATGTTACTCACTGATAATGTAGCTTTCTATAGGCGAAAGAATTTTTCAAATTGGTCCAGTAGTTTTTGAGTTTATTCATTACAAAAATACAATCTTTTCTCTTTATAATATTAGTATAGACTAGTATAGATTAAGAGGTAATTAATATTGATTGTTGGTACCTAACAGCTGAAACTTCTAGGACAATTTCTAAAAAAATAAATACTAATAAATGGCTACAATATCTGTAATATAAAGTACATTAAAGGTATTGTGGTAAGAATGTGCTTTCAGTTAAATGTTTAAATATTTGTAATTAAAATTTGATTAAATAGCACTGTAGAGGTTGTGGAACCTAACATTTTTCCAGGATAACAAGTAAGCTATATCTGTAAGGGTACAGATATAGCTTACTTTTTATCCTGGAAAAATGTTAGGAAAACTATCTATGTCCGAATCCATTAAACTGTTAATTTTGTGTGAAAGAGTAACAAACATCCCTACATAATATTAATATTAGTATTATACTTAATATTAATATTAGTATTATACTTAATATTAATATTAGTATTATACTTAATATTAATATCTTAGCAAACCAACTGAGACTAAGAAATTTATTTAATAGTATACATAACAATTTAAAAAATAAAAAAAATTTGGCTCTATTTTTCCTTTCCATCATCGTTTACATGGATATAAAGTTAATAAATGAATTATAAATTTTGCAATATATTTCAGCTTGAGAAAGAACCCGAAGTACAATTATTATTATCAAGAAACACAAAGTAATGCTCAAAAATCCAAGGAAACCCCAAAATCATATTATGGCATTAAGGGCATGTCTAAACTTCCAAACTATGTCATATTTGCTATATGCATTGGTGTCGGAGTACTTGGATTGATCATACAAATGTTTGCTATAAGGTATGAATTTTATTATGATTGTTATATATATATACATATTAGTCCTTAATGTCGGTTCTACGTTTTTGTACTGAATGCCTCCATTGTTTCCTTTATTCTCAGTTTCTTCTTTTAAATATACTTGTAGAATTGCGCATTTACATTTAATTCTTACTATGCCTCTTCAGTTTCTTAGAAAAAAATACTAAGCCCAGTTACAGTGCTCAATCGAACGTCGGTTAGTAAGATCTAATCTAAATTGTCAATCTATACTAATATAATATAGCTCAAGAATTTGTTTGTTTAGTTGAATGAGTTAATCTCTGGGTGGGAACTACCAGTATGCTTAATTTTTTTTGAAGAGAAAACTTCTTTAGGTGTGTTGAAAAACGATTGAACTCGCGACACTGTTACCGTAACCGACACCTCTATTGACAATTATAAAAGAACACAGTAATTTTAAATAAAAATAGAAAACGGCCAGTGATATTCCAAAATGGTCGTCAACATTTTCAGTATAGAGGAGCCACTGAGAGCTTACTCTTTTTAATAGTAGTGGGTAGTATAATTTTTGTAGTATTAGTTTAGAATAATAAATAAAAAAACACTCCATTTAAAAGTATTTCTTGCACAATAAAATATTTCCTGACGATTGTTTAAGTTTCACTTCTGTCGGCACTCCCGGAGTGGCACAACCTAATTCTTGAGGAAGATATTTATAATAACTGTATGATCGTTTATTGTTTTGTTATATATAATAAATCTTCATTATATTTTTTAAAAGATTATCTATTTTATATTGCATTATAATTATTAATAAAACGATCACAGTACTAGTTTCACAGGAAACCGTCCCATATTTTGCAAAATATTTAATAATATTTAAAATATTCTTTCAATAGAATTATATTATAAACAAAATTTATTTACATGGTTTTACAGAGAATCTTTTATACAACGCCGTAAACATGTCGATGAACGTACTCAATATTTGTCAGAGGAATTGAACAAAGTAAGAGAGGCTGCTCATCAAAATGGAAATGAGGTAGGTAAATATTTTTTTAATAAATTTTGTGTTATATTATTTTTCTATATGGGTCTTGGTATATATATTATTTCTAAATGGATCTGTATGAGGGATATACTGAGGCTATAGGATAAAACAGGGAAATGTTTTTTTATCCAAAAATAAAACTAATTCTGAGGTGCATATTAGCAACAAGTTTTATTCTAACTTGGCTACTTATGTATTATTTCTTGTATATTTCTCTTTTTTTTCTTAAATAATCGATATTTTTGCAATTTCTTATTATCATTATTTAATTTTTTTTATGTTCATTTGATGGTAGGTGGCTACCGTCGCCTATAATAACACTAACAACGCCATAGGTGCTGCAAGTGTGCTGCCGACTAAAGTAGAATTAAAGACAAGGGATTGGGATGGGATAGGGAAATGGGCTCTGATACTCACTCACTGAAACAAATTAGCACAAGTGCAGTTATTCTCCTGTAAGGAGGTGATTACTGTCGCCAGATGGGCTGCTCTACTTTCCAGATCCAGACCAGAGCCAACTTTTTGAAAAGTTCATTTCCATAGTTTACCCTGCCGAGAAACGAACCCGAGAAACCTGGACTGGAACAGAGCGTCAAGGCAAGCACACTAACCACTTATCCATCTCGTCAAAAGCACTTTTGCTAGAATTCCCTTTGTTTCTTTCAGATGCAAACACGTATTTTGTTAGACAAAATAGTCGGGGCGTCAAACGCCACGGTCGCCACTGCGTCCCTTGGACAAGCCTTGTCCGGAGAAAATAAGTGAATATCAATTATACAGATTCTATTAGTTTAGTAGTAATTGTATATTTTTAGAGAAAAACTATCCAAAATAAACATTGACTCGTACAGACATTTTGACATATTATTTTCTTTGACAAATTTTCATATATATATATATTTTTCTATATTATTAATTGACTTGATTTTTAAATTATTAATTGATTATATGTCAATTAATAATAAGGCCATGTCAAGCTAAAATCTGTTTATGCAATAGCATAGAACCAAATTCCACTCATTTACTGTAATATATTTTAAGCTTTTTGAAGTGATCAAAAACCACCACTTCAAAAAGCAGATTTGTTAAAAAAGAAACCTCATAAATGTTATTTTGAATTATAACTTGTTATAATAAGCAACTAATCAAACAATAAATGAACGATACATACGCTTTAGACGCTTTTCTCTTTAAGACCGAACCTTCATTTATGAATATTAGATCAAAGCAGTAGAGCATTTTTAGATCTTTAGATTTATTTTGTACTTATAAATTTTAGTAAAATGTACAATATTATACTGTTTTTAAATATATTTTTTAATTGTTTAATTTGACATTATTTTATTCTATCAGCCCCTTATGTTAGATTTTAATATTTTACTTTGAATATTTTTAAAAATGAGAAATTAATCATTAGTAGAAGGAAGTTTATACTATTTCTACAATTATGGTTTTGTTAGTGCTAAAAAATATAGTTTCACAATTATCATTGGTATATATTTTAAATTCCACTGCTGAACTAAATTTTTTTTTTATATAAAAGTCAGCGAAAAGAACTACGGTCTACTGGTAGTGGCTACCGTCGCCAGTAACACGAACAAAGACAATTATAATTACAATACAAAGTCCTGGGAAATTTTATAATTCTAAAAGTAAAAAAAAAATACCACCATATGAGTGAACAGTTTTTTATTTAATTTAATTAGTTTTTGTTTATATATATAATATATCTATAATATAATAATACTATTATATATTATAATACTATAAAAAAAGCTCAAAAACTACTAGACCGATTTATCAGCGTCTACATAGGCTATATTTTATATTTAAACAAAAACTCATAATCTTAAGCATTGGCTAAGTTTCTAATACACTTATGGAATGAGACCACGATTTGAACTTGCGTTTATCGTTTATCGTTTTGGCAGTTTACCTCTCACTAGACATTTTGTGAGGTGTTTATCACTTTTCTATTACTTCTATTTTGTATAGTAGAATTATCAAATTCTACTATACGATATATCTTCGAAACCCGTATTAGATATCGTAATATAAGTTTTATTTAAAGGGGCTCCGTGGAGTCAGCTCTAATGGAATTCGGCATAACGGAGGTCCCGGACAACTGGTCTCAATATGTCCCAAGAGGTAATGACGTAAAGGTGAACATAAAAATAATAATTTCATCATATTAAAGTAATTATAATTGAAAAATATTAAAGAAATGTACATTTTAACATTAATCATATATATAATTTACAGGACGATATTCAAACATTGGGTGTATCACGTAAAGTATGAAAAGGTATTTTTGAAATTTACACACAAAAAATATTGTTAAAATAAACATAAAAATGGATAATTATTTAAAATATATATAATATTTATTGAAGTTTAATTAATTGTGTTTGTTGAATAAAATATATACAGTTTGAATTATAATTGTGTATAGTTATTTAACGTGAATTACGTAAATAATTTAAATATGTACCTACCTAATCTAAATATTACAAAATATTTTTTAGCGCCATCTATTGATAATGCGTCTATGTAAGGGTGTATATGTTTTATTTAAAAATTTGTATGTACTCGGCCAAAAAGACCAAATTATTTTAATGTTTTTAATTGTTTACTTATTGCTGAAATGCCAATAACTCGTAATAACTCGTAATAAATCGTAATATTACGAGAATAAGTAACATTACCTCAGAACCTTAATAGATTATAGTACTTTCTACGACTTAAAAATCTGATGAAAACCTGTCTAGTTGGAAATGAGCATATAAATGTTTATTCATAATATGTTCCTTGATTAACAAAGAGAGCTGCTAGTCTCGATTTGTTGTAATATAATACTTATTAATTTCTATTGAGGTATATATTATGGATGTCACATTATAAAAAAATAAATAAATAGATATAGTTCACTGATTGAGGTAGTTTTGTGTTTTCAATCAAAATTAAAATGGAATTAACCAACGCACATTTCTTATTTGGGAACAATCTAATGGAATTAATTAATTAATGTTGCAAATCAACCTCATTCGGCCTTTGGATACTTGAATAAAAAAAAACTTAAAAATTACCTTATAAAAAATTTAAATACACTTAAAGCTTTTAATCAATATTTACATAAACCAAAGATGTTTCCATACTTTTTATTTATAGTTTATTAACTACTTTCTTGAGCGATTCTTTTGACATATACACAGTCGTAAAGGTGCGGGGGTTTAGGTACGACAACTGGTTGTCCATCCACTTTGATATCCGTGTAAGCGACTTTATAGGCCAAAGTGTAACCAAGGCTCTCAGCGGACTTGGCTGTGTAGGCGCTCGATGCGTCGATGCGTATTAAATTCAAACCCTTTTGGCGCGCTACCTTCCTGGAAACCAAATAATTAAAAGTATCAATAATAATTGGATTTGCTTCATTGACTAATAAGAGGCGTAAAATTTTGATTTTGTTGCGTTTTATTTAAATCAAGGTCTTAAACAAAATTCTATTTCAAATTTCATACATAAAATTGTCACAGAAAAAAGTGTTCAGCATCTTCTGTTTGTCAAATGAAATGAGTTTCTTTTTTGTTTTTTTTTTGTTTAGCAACTATTGACGAGATTTAGGTTGCGTCCTCATCAGGCTAATAACAGCTTGGCGTTGACAAGCTTTTGCTATCAGACAACTCTTACTATACAGACAGAAGATAAATATCAGTACACTGAGAGGAGCGCCTCTCACTGAATGTGTAGACAAGTGAAGTGCCTTTTATGGACATTGGACATTTAAATTATAGGGGTATACATACATAATATATATAGAAAAGACCCAGAGCATGACATATAGAGACATATTAATACCTACCTACAAATATTTGTCTTAGCGGGGATTGAACCAGCATCACAGCAGGCAGATGTACTACCGTGGAGCTAATGAAATAGTCAAATAATACTAATTTAATTTTTTGCAAATACATTTGTTAACGCCATCTGATTTGATAATAAGATGGATATTCCTAGAATCGATATGATAGTGATATTTACTTTTAAAAGTTTCGTACTAAGCAGAAATAAGACATTCATTATATTTATGAATACGTACTCTGTTTCAATCATCATGGCCTTCATGATTCCACGTTTTCTCCACAGATGGTCTACGCCGGCGACTTTGATATCTAACAAATTTTTTTCATTTGGAAATTTCTCCCACAGTCTGGCGCCTCGTTCTCGCCTCGCCAAAATGTAGAGTAAGATTTTCTTTAATTTGGAGCTCGTACAATTTTCCGCTATTTCAAATAATTCTTCTTCGTTCTGAACCAAAGGTTTTATATAATTTAATAAAATTTTGATAAAGCCTTCATGTACAAAAAGCAAGATAAAGCTAGACACAGAAAAAACTGTCAAATTTTAACCTTTTTATAAATGATCATAAATGAAAGTAGAAAGAAAACATATAAACAAGCACATGGGTGTACAGTAGTGCCTCCGAATAGGACCTTGACTCGGTTATCCCATATATCACGATATAAGTAATATCTAGAAAACTTGCTTGGACTTTGACCCACCAAGTGTTTAGATTGCAGGTTTTTGAAAAACTACGAGTATTCTCAGCAAAACTGTAGTACGAGAAACTACTTATTATTATGTGGAAGGAACGAGTTTGTTATATATATATCTATATATAAATAAAAATTTCATGTCACGTTGTTTGTCCGCGATGAACTCCTAAACTACTGAACCGATTTAGAAAATTCATTCACCTATAGAAAGCTATATTATCAGCTACCAACATAGGCTATATTTTATAAAGTTACGCGGACGAAGTCGCGTGCAACAGCTAGTAAGTAATAGCATAAAAATCCACCTACCGATTGGACTAATTCTACTCCATTGATAAGGACTCCAACTATTTTCCCTTCTTCGTTCACGGCTTTAACGGAATATCCCTCTGGTATAGAACCTTCAATATAATTATCTAAATCTGGACACGGATCGTTTTCTGACATGCAAATACCCAGTGCTTCGTTTATGGGCTCGTCTAAATAGAACGTTCTGAAATGAATAAACATAACCTTGAAATATATTAGGCAAAACATTAACACTAATAAAGCCGAAAATTAACACTAATAAAGCCGAAATACCACTGACCGATCAACTATTGACATAACCATCCGGGAAGGAGGGTGGGGGGGTAGAATTTTTTACCCAATCGTATAGAGGGTCGAAAATGAGGAATGGGAAAAATACGGAAAAGTCGATCCACCGAGGTGGTAAAAATATGGCGACGGGATCTCGGAAAGTGTGCGGGATAGAAAAGTGGCGTTTGCGGAAAGTCATAGGGTATGATCGGTAGTCGCCACAGAATTAAAACAATATAAAGCCGAAATTAAAGCGTGTAAAATTAATGTTAATTGTACATTATTTCCTTTAATTTATGGTAAGTGGCGTGTAAATGGTAATTCAAAGTAAAACACTAAAGTGTTAAAAATAATTCGGTTTTCATTTTGACATTTTGGTAAATTATTACACTTTTTAAAAGTTATTTTCGAGTATTCGTGTTGCCTTCTTATAGATGTGGTGCTAATGAAGTCAAGTTAACTGTATTCTCATTGGGTACTAACCATATTAAGTGGTCATATGTCAGGCAGATCACTTTTTTTATAGGGCACCATATAGCCAAATAATATCTATCTACCTTATTATACTGGGCAAGTTCAATAAGAGCCGTTATTTATTACGTCATGCCAAGACCATAAAAATACGTTTTAATGATGTCATCGTCGTGTGTTATATGTATATATGTATGTACCTGTTATATGTATAGTAGGAACTTAGTTAAGTAAGTAGGTACTTCTCATAATTTGTATTCGTAACGACATTCATCACATAGCGTTGTAATGGAATAGAGCTAAAGCACAAACAAACAAATTAAGACTAGGTGCATGTCAAATTGGAGTCTATATTCATGTAATTAGTAGCATAATTCATGTAATTATTCGTTGAAAATTGGTGCCTAAAATAAGGTTTTTGGGATTCGTTCTAACTTCGGCATGGATCATCGACGTTCGGAATGTTATAAATGGATTAAGTAGCCTTATAATATACTTATTAAAATTAATTAAATAAAAATTTAAATACACCAGATCAGATATGTCTTACCGTTTTAGCAGTTTCATAACATCTTCCTTATCATCTTCTTTGACTAATTGAGTCGTATACGAGCTGTTGGTGCTTCCAGGGTCAGTCATTGTTTGGTGATTTCTCTGTAATAAAAAAAATGTAGGGAGATACACCATATAGCACCAAAGGGTGATTTGTCTTGGAAGCTAAAATAATTCTTTACTAGCCTGATACACATAATGCACCTACATATTAATAAAAATAATTAAAAATCTTTAACTTGAATTAGGTATAACCGGATGTAACTTGTTTAAATTAGACATCTAGGTTTTTGAGACATTTTGTAATTTTTAGAGCTAAATAGGTAGGTAATTGAAGAAGTTTTCAAGACACGACTTGCTATTAAAATAGTTTTAGAAATAACTATTTCTACGTAAGTATTCTTAGTGAATCTCTTGAAATATACACTGGACCGCAAAGATTAAGGGTTGGTTAGAAAATCTTCAATATCTTCAAAAGACTTAGCTAATAAATGGAATAAAGACTAAAAGAATATTTTAATGTGCTTAAATAAAAATAAAATTTATTTAGTTTAGTTTTAATTTAGTCTTCATTTCATAAAGCTAGGTCAGGTACTTTTGAAGATATTGAAGATTTTCTAACCGACCTTTTTCTTTGGGGTCCAGTGAAGTTTAAGGTCATAAGACTAAAATCACAATGTTATAAATATTCCCATTGATAACGTTGTGGTTTTGGTGGTACGTATTGTGAATATTGTAGTGTACTTATTTTCCTCCGATAAACTGAGCGACTGTCAAAATTCTAACGCTACTGTACTCGTACTAATAAGTGCTTAGTACAGTAGGTTGGTAATCTTCACGCATCGAAACTTTTGTAAAAGGATAGTTACTGCTACCAAATGGAGCACTTATGACTGAATTGAATAGTATTGTAGCAACGTGTGGAACCTTCATAAGTTGTCTACAGATTTATTAAATTTTTGACGATCATTAGGTATTGCCAATAAGATAAAGTTTCTTCGATGTTAGTTCGCCACAAGTCGAGAAAATCTTGCCGATAACTCTGCCTGGCGTACCTACAAAAGTTTTTCCCATACATGAACACCCAAAGTTTTATTAGAGGGTTTTATAAGGAGGTATCTCATTAGATCCATTCACCACCACTAGTGAGATAAAAATAAGGTACTGAAATGTTGTGTCTTCAGCTATTTAGGTTTATATAGATAAGGATCTATTTATTTCTTGACGACGTAGATCGACAAAACTTCCAAGAAATAAATAGGATAAAATATTATATAGCTCATAAATATCGATGAGCTATAATTATTTATTAATAATATCTTGGTTAAGGCATAATAAAACCACAGCGATTATTAATTATCTATTAAGTTAATTAACTCAAAAAAAGTCTCTGATAAAATGGAACTGTTAAATCAAACGTCATTCATTGTTCTTATTACAAAAGTCGTTGGAGAAAATCAAAACAGGTTTATGTATAGTACTTAGGCAAGTAACTAGCAACCTGTTAGGTACATTGATTCTAATGAAGTATTCTTTATCTACGCAAAGATTACGAAATTATTAAACAATTATAATGCCAAATTACACAACTTTTACCAGATGAACAATTATTTAAAGTAAAAAAATGTACCTACTGTTTAAATTTTATATTAATCTAAATGCGACGTTCCAATCAGCCAACCAGAAGTGATTATTTATCTGTTAAATGAGTTTTTTTTACTTACAAATAATACTTTTTGTTACTCACGTTTTTCAATGGTTCTAATTATTTTATTCCGAGTGTTGAAGCACTAAATTCACTATAACATTATTTATTTATTGATGTGTCTATACATAGAGAAAATAACGTAATTTTATTATGTTTTGAAGCGTTGAGAGCGCGCTAGCGACTGTTTGGTTGCCCAGGCGCATCGCACTAACTGCTCGCCGAACGTGGTTTATTTACATATCGTAACGTAATGTGTAGATAAAAATATATTTTAAGGGGAAGTTATCATTGATACCTATTAAAACTTAATTAAGTAAATGTTATTTTAAATAATGACTTTATTTGATGGAAAAGTGTCAAGAAATCGAACATTTTTGAATCTATTTTAGTAGATTAAGTATGCATATCTACTAATAAAGAGAAAGAGCAGATTTTATAAGTTTGTCTAATGTCCTAGTGATTAAAATTTTACCTACTTTTACCTGTAGGTTAAGTATATAATCTTACGTAAAGACATATAAAAAAAATATTATTAGGTACTTACATTCTTACGATAGCAAAATCAAATTATATATTAAAATGTTTCGGCTTTTTGTGTTGGCGTCGGCTCTACAGACAGGCTGACGGTCCATTCGATGGTAGGTGGCTACTATCACATATCACACAAGCAATGCCACAGGTGGTGCAAGTGCGCTGTCGATCATAGTAAAATTAAGGATACCTAGGGATTAGGAATGGATAGGGAAATGGGGTCTGGCATCCCTTACTCACTCACCGAACAGCACACGCTATTATTTCACCGGTGGTCTTCTGTAAGGCGCTCGTTACTGCCGCCAAATGACTGCGAAACGCAACATGCCCTCCCTGCCCCTACTTTTCTAATCCAATATAGAACCAATTTTGAAAAGTTTCTTTTCAAAGTTGACGCTGCCGGGAATCGAACCCGGGACCCCTGATAAAGAGCCTTAAGGCAAGCAATTTAACCACTCTATTAATTGCGTCGTGATTCTAGTAATTCTCTCAAATATCAGCGACTTATCGCTCGATAAGGTGAAGTCTCTTGATAAGTAATTCATGATAATAAGGAATGATAATATCGAATTGTTATTTTCAAGAGCCCATTGAAAATTCAATGGAACTATTTAATGGGACCACGGTTAACAAAGGAAAATATCAATAAAAAACTGCATTGCCATATGTCTTTAAGTAGGTACTAATTTAACACAGAGAGGGAAAATTTTCTGAGTTTGTTTACAAAGCTAAATAACAAATTTTCGGAAACAGCTACATTTAAATCTCAAACCGGTTGTTTTCTTGTTGGGAATCAATCACTGTGCTATTATTGTATACTGATTTTATATTAAATTAATAATTGAAAATATTACATATTATTATTTATTTCATCGTACATCTCAACGGTTTCGAATGAAATAGACGATAGACTTTATCTTATTTTATTTTACTGTAAGGTCGTCTATCTACTTGATGATAGACTGACTTTCTACTTAATGGGCAGATAAATAGGTCTCACATTTGCCTACTAACACAAACAAATAGGTATAGGCAAATAAGTAGGTATAGGTAAAAAGGATAATGGGTCTTGACTAACACTAAACTAACGCTGATATTTCACTGTGGTCTTCCTTTGCGATAATTTGTTTAATTTTTTCTTTAACCGTTTTTGTAAACATGGATTATTATTGCAAACATACTTGAGTATATTATTCTATATGAGCTTTGATAAATCAATGATATTGTATTGTTCTTGTATTGCGTTAAAGGGGTTGCAACATTTTTTACACTAATTTTTTTTAAGTACCTAAGTCAAAATTATAAAGTTTGACTGAAATTCTTGTTATAATACTTAAATTTCTGATTAGCTTAGACATACGAGTAAGAGAAACATAGTAAGAAGATAGAACAGTTGTTTACAGAAATGAGAACGTGTTTTGTTTGTTACTAGATGACGTTAAAATTGAAAATTTTTCATTATTAAAAAATCGTTGTTTATTAAAAAAAAAAGTTTTGAATAAAGTAATTATATATTATATTTGTACATATAAACACCTTATTCTACAATTGACAGTACTTATACTAAGTAGAAAGTGATAATTAATTTTTTTATTAGTTACTGTAAGTAAGTAAGAACAAAAGATCGAAATTAGATAATTCTGCAGGATTTTATTGACATTAAAATAAAATAAATCAATCAATCAATCATTGGTTGCCTCACATGTGATTGGTATAATTTATATTTCAGATTAATTCTTACAAAATCTGTATTTTATAAATATAGTTTAAAAGCTGCAAAGATATATTATTTAGATGCTAAAAGCTATAGGCGATATAATTTAAATTGTGTAGCCATTTAGATAAAACTTGAATTTCGAATGGGCTACAGTGCAATATCATTGCTTGCTACCGATGTTCTTATTGTGTTATAGTAATTATTATAGATTTAGTAATTCTCGTTATGATATCTTTGACGCCTGTTCAAAGAATTTGAGCAACGAGCATATTAATATTGACATTGTCAGGATCATTCTTTAAGGCTTTCTCGGTGCCGGCTGTATGTTCCAAATTTTAAAATTTCCAAAGTATTATTATTCCCAAATGTCTTAATTTTTCCATGTGTCTTAATTTTTCCCATATTAATAATTCATTAAAAATGGTTAGGTTTAAATATATAATAATAGTTAATTTTTTTACTTGTATGTATTTCATTCGTAGATGCAATACAACGTACACCGGAAGCCATTAGAAGCTCAAATGAGTTTTCTATATTTTTTAAAAATATGTAAAAAAATAAAATATTATTGAGTTATTTTTTATTACAGTGTCAGTGATTAGTCTAGTTCTAAAAATGAACACAATTATTTAATAGGTTTAAACTTACATAACTTAATACAAAATAGGATCATTTGAAAACACACACATATATATATATTATATATATAGCTCTAAAAAATATCAAATAATATTTTGAATTATTTAAAAGTAAACCTTCGTTATTTAAATACATTTTTTATTTATTACATGTTATGGTGTGTAAGTATCAAAAATATTATGACAAAAATTTAATACAAATGAATTATTATCTATACAAACCAATTTCAACCATACGGCACATTTTGTATAGATCTACTAGTTCAATGTTTTCATTCTTAATACTATAAGGTAAAAATAAAATTAATTTATAACTCTTTTAAATAAACTTTAGCGACCAAATGGGGAGATTCTGGTTGGGGAGCGTCGGGCAAAGTGGCATACTGCACTTCATACACGCTCCTGTAATTGAGTCTTTCGGCAGCGGCCGCTGAAAACGCTGACGTGGTGTCCATACGCATGGCACTCGCTCCGTGCAACTTTGCGATACGTCTGGAATATTATAAAAAGAATACTTTAAATATATATGTAGCCATCCAATACACCCCATCGAATGGAGCAACACCAGAAGAGTTATAGTACAAAGCAAATCTCTAGAGATAATTATAATTATCTGTTGTATAATAAGCACCAAGAGGTGATGCAAGTGTGCTGCCGCCCTTATATAAATAGTAAAAAACAAGATTGCAATAGGGAATGGAATCTGACATCTTCACCGAAACACAAAAACTCATGCGATTGTTATTTCATGGTGCTCTTTTTGCAATGGGACTGCGGAATGCAGGCGTCGGACCCTTTGGACCCACAAGTTTTGACACACTCTATGAAAAAGTGTCCGTTTGACCCGCTAGTGTTTATGTATGTCCCGTTTGACCCGATTTTATAACAGGTACAGTCGCAGTGTGCCCTGCCATTACTAAAGGAATCAAGCATGTACTCAAGTAAAGAAAACATAGCATAAGGTTGTCGCCAATACAACATAAGGGTTTCACAACACAACATAAGGGCAGGCATCTATAAGGGTGCCGCAAATAAATGAATGGATTAATAAGCACGTACTGATTGATGCTTGACTCTTGATTTTTATTTTCGAATGTTGCAAAGGCTTATATGTAAAGTCAGGCTGTTATACTTGATGATGAGTGGCTGTCGTCGCCAACTAACACAAGTAATGTTGTTGCAAGTACATTGACGACCTTCATGAGATAAATGATCTTTATTTTAAGCGGGGTTTGCTTTTTGGCATCCCTAAACTCACTTATCGAAATATATCTACGTGTTATTATAATTTGCCGTGGTTTTCCATAAAAGATTAGCCAGATGGGCTGCAGTTTGACTGCGTACGCAATATGCCCTGTTTCTACTAAAATTGAGCATAACATATTTAGTACAATACAAAATAAATGAATTATTGCACTGTACTGCTACGCATAGTTGACTACAAAATTAAGCATAAACAGTGTAATCAGTGTAGCATAACTGAATAAGGAAGCTATTACAAGCGAGTACGTGAGACAGATTTCTGTTGACACTCGACAAGACTTCCTTGAGACGAATTCTGTTTTTATTGTTTACATAAAAAACATATTTTTAAGTAATTGTCGGAATGCATTCAACTCCTGACAGTCGAGGACAAAACGCTCATCCACATACTTAGTACTATGAGATAAGATAAGTTTTCACCCAAAAGTTATGTGTGACAAATAAATGTAATATGATTTACGAGAAATGTTGCCCCTTAATTTCAACCAATAATTTGCATTATTACCATATACTAATTATAATCCTTACTATTGATTTTATGACTTATCATTTAGTAGTACTACGATGTGCAATAGCACAGTCGCATGTAAGTCCACGTGTGGTTGACATAACATCAGTGCGTAATGAATTGTAATTGTTATTAGTCATGCAATATGTAACTGAAGTCTCGTGCGAATATTGTCCTTTGGTAGGTGAATTGATAATGGCCTTACGACTTTGTCTTTCGGTATATTTCTTGGGGATATACATCCAGAATAACATACAATTGGCAAATTAGCCTTTATAAAGGTCGGTAGGTGGTTGACGTTTGATTGAAATCAAATCAAATCAACGCCAAAGTTGCTCCAAGTGCTTTGCCGATCATTTGTAGGTTAAAAATAAAAGGATTCGAAGGGAATATGGAAATGGGCTCTAGCATCCGGATACTCACTCATAGAAACATAAAATCACACGTAATTTTATTTCGCGGTTGCCTATATTGCAACGTCTTTAATAATAAATTCGCAGTCACCTGGGCAGCTCGTCTGGCGACAATAACCACCCCATTACAGAAGACCAACTTAAAATAACAGCATGTGAGCTGTTGTGTTTCGGTGAGTGAGTAGGTAAGGCATAGCAGATCCCATTTCCCCCTTAACCTCAGTCCCACTATGGTCGGCATCGCACTTGGCAGCACCTGTGACGTTGTTTGTGTTATAGATGATGATAGCCTCCCATCAAGTGGACCGTCAGCCTGTCTGGCGACCTTAACATAAAAAATGGGTACTCAAACGATTAACACCTTAAGATAATAAGTATACCTACGACTGCGTCTTACATCAATGAGCAACAATATAAACGGTGCTCATTTTCAAACACAAAATAACAACAATTCTATTGAGACGTCTCGTACTAATGAAGACGCAACGTGACGGTCACATTTATGACACTTGAATAGGAGGTATATATGCCTAAATCCTCGTAATGCTATGTCGTTGTTATGATGATTAATTAAGAATACACTTTGGAGGTAAATTGTGAAGTTTATGCTTATGTTTACCTACTTACATAAAGCGTTTTAGTTAAGTAAGAGGGTAATTGTATGAAGTCAAAGCAAAGTAAGTACTCTGGTATGTTGAAGTTTCCAAACCAGAGGTATATGTCAATGTTAAAAAATACTTAAAGCTTGTATTGTGTCTCTAAGGACATCTGGTAACCGTTAATGAAGGAGGAAGCTGAACGTTGAACGTCCCTAAAACAGGAATTAAATTTTAGCAAAAAAGTTATAAAACATTTATCTAAGTTCTCTACAATATTTATCTAACTTTTTAACTCTTTTTTTGTATATTTTGGAAAAACATCTGCTTCTATTTTTTTAACCCCTTCTACAGAGTGGAATGAAGAATTTCTTTCACTCATCTTGATTTGTTAGTAAACTACTTTGGAATTGGAATATAAGTTTAAAAACAAATGTTTTGGTCGCTGAAAATTTTCATTATCTACTGTGACATGAAAAGTTTGTTGGGCAGTAGGATACTATTTCTTTTCTCAGAATTTTTTTTTTTGTATAAATCTGCCTGATTCAAACTCTTTTAAATTTTAACATGCACTGTAATTTTACTCTAAGAAATCAAGTTAGACGAAGAAAATAACGCTTTTTTGCTAAGTCCTCGTCTTAATATTGGTTGCATCTCTTATAGAGACCTGTTTACGATTTATTGCATTAGTTTAATATTGAGTTACTCACTCTGATTCTTCGCAGAGCACTCTCATGAGGCCTCGTCCTCTCCAGTCGCTGTGCGTGGATGCTATCCTCACTTCCATGACCGTATGACACGACTCTGGAAGCTTGCCCCAGATATTAGCTTCTTTGTCTAAATGCTTCAACACACGGAGTATTCGCTTAAATTTTGGATTAGGACATTTATCTACATCATCTTCTACTCCATTCAAGGCATCCTGGAAATTAAGAAAAAAATAGGATTAAATTTTTTTTTTAAAAGTTGCTTAGTTATTATTATATCATCATAAATTCGAACCAGTGGGCTAACATTAGTGGTTTTAAAAAGCCATAGATTCCTAATATTTCTAATTAATCATAGTAGATACTATGAGAAAAAAGTAAGTATGCAGATTTTTTTTGATCGAAATTATTTTCAGTCAGAACAAAACAGCTTATTTTTCAATTTACATTATATACATGTACTAGCTGACGCATGCGACTTCGTCCGCGTACCTATAAAATATATCCTACCTTTTAAGTTGGACCAAATTACAAGTAGTAACAAAGTTTGATCAAAATCGGTTTGTAGTTTAGGAGTTCATCGTGGAGGAACATGTGACACGTAATTTTTACGACTTATACGATTTTACTCTATATACGAGTATAGAGATAATTCTATATTTTATATTAGTTAATAGTATAATGTGTAGATGCAGATGCACCTCCCTGACAGTAATCCTGTTGGCGCCCATGGACGGTTGTGTCCTAAATCCCCAATTCTTCTCGTGACATGTTATCTGTCAATTTAATGCCAATAGTTTTCCGTGTAACGCATGCCGAGAAACAAATATACGCAATGAAGCGTAACAAAGATTAGCGGAGCGTGACACCTTCGTTTCTATCCTTGAATTCTTAACTATACATATTATTGTTTTTATACATATATAGGCATTTAACTGGATCCAGGTTATTTCCAAATTCCGACCGGTCTTATTTGAATTTATGCGGAATATTGAATATTTTTGAAGATTATGCTGGACAGTAGCTCAAGCAGTGGACATCAACATCCATAGTTATAGAATATCGTTGGGTGAAGTTTATACAGTGCGTTAAAATTTCATCCAGAAAAAACATCTTCGATGCTCTACTGTTAACTTATTATTACTCTAAACTTACTACTACAGATTAGCATGACAAAATAAAATAAATTACAGGCTGTTATTAATAAAAATAAGTGTTATTAAGTAGGTAATTAAAATCTGAGTTTAAATGAAAAACATCACATTAAAAAGCCTTAGCAACAGTTAGAACGTAACTTTCCTTGAGAGCGAAGGGAAAGGTTCAAACACCTCTGAATTAATTACAGAACGATGCTGTGAAATGGGTCGGAAAGAGTTTGATGAATTGCCTTCTTTCAACTTTACGCTAATACCAATTTTATATCAAAAATTATCTGCTGAAATTTTCAATTTTCTCTATATTATATTTTCATAATACCTACACTTTCATTTAATGACTTTTTATTTATTGAGAAAATATATTTTGTTTATTTATTTAGAATTTAGAATATAATAGAATAAGTACAGCAGGAATAAAGTATATTTTATTCCTGCTGATAAAAAGAAAGAAAAAACATAAAATAAATTTGAAGACAATCGTGACAACATATTTTGAGGTGGTTTCAGTTGAAAACTGAGAAATAGTGCTGATTGCTAATACATGATGGTTAATTAGGTTTTTAATGCCTTATCTAATATTGAATTTAATTTATACAACATAATAGTTGTCTTGTATAGGTTGTGAAATATAAAGGAAAAAAATAATATAGGGCAATTTGAACCATGATCCTAGATTAAACAATAAAAAATCTTATTACGAGCGGATTTAATAGATTTAATTGAGTCATATCAATCAACACCTGCACGGAAGTCACTACAGTGCATATAATGGACGACAAACCGCGTAATTCCGCTATAGAAAAACTTAAGGCAGCCATACAATGGAATGGATGTGACGGGAATACATTTCATTTCAATATAATAACTCCGTAGGGGGTTAAGCAACTGAATTATTTCATAGTTAGTAATGTCGGAGTTATTTGGTAGATCAAAAGTTTAAAAAGCTGGATTAAGACATTATAAAAATAAGGTTTAAGTAAGGATAAAGACTAAATTTTGCATATATTTTGGACACACGTCATAAATTGGGGTACGCACTGTTGGCAGTAACCGCTCTTTTACAGAAGACCTGTAATCCTCCTTGTAATTTCCCTATCCTCAATACAACTTTACTAAAGTCGGCAGCATTCCGTTGCTTGTGTTAATAGGCGACGGTGGCCACCTACCATCAAGTGGACTGTTATCCTGTCTGACGAACTTTACATAAAAAAGAATTTTAAGGATTTTGGTATCTACTAATCATGAGCTAATCTAGTTAAGTCTATAACCTTTATGAAGGCAACGTTAACGCTAATTAAATAAGATGTTTATAAAAAGATCAAGAAATGATCAAGAAATTTATAAAAACATAAAGTTACATTAACATAGTTTTTTCTCTCTCTAATAACTTATTGATTTGGTAGGTACTTATTATAGAGACAAAATAATACTTGTCAACTGTACTTTTTAAATAAACTAATTACTTTAAATATACTCGTACATACAATATAGTGGCAAATAAACAATTCAAAACAATCAGTATGTAACATTCTATTTAGATTTCTGCCACAACTAACTTGACCTACTTTGAAAATACTCTTAATTGGCATCGCAAACTATTCTGTTTAAAGGGCAGCATACACGAGATCACTCGAAACTTCGCTACAGCTGTGTCAGTAGTATGGTAATGATACTCTATTTTTTGTGTCAACATCGCTCTAAGACCGCTCTATAGTATTTCAACACAGATAATACAGATCTCTATAGATGGTATGGTCTCAGTTTCAAATATCTGCAATATTGTTTACACATACGATGGAGTGTAATTAAGTATTTAGATTCAGGTCATTATCATACACGTCCTTATGGTTCAATGTCACTTAGCTTCATTATAAACTTCCTGTATGTTGATAAGAAAGGAAGATGTAATAACAGATTCACTTGAGACAGCTAAGTGTGCAATAACGAATAATTAATTAACTTAGATCTTGGATATTATAGAAAACTGAATGATTTTTTAAAATTTATAATTTATAATATTAAATTTATAAAAATTTCTTTTAAACCAATTTTGATACGGTTTTCATCAATGCATAAAATGCATTCGTGTGAAGCCTGGGACGTTACAAAGTTGACGTTGGTCCATTTTTTCTTTATTTTTTCAATTGGTATTGGTCTTACAATTTGTGAAAATTAAATTCTCCTCTTTTAATTGACTACTATTTAAAAAAATCTAATTCTAAATTTTCGACTAAAACAGCATTGTAACTATTAATTTGTACTTAATTGTATGTAGCAACTAAGATTATATATACGCAAATAATATCTATAACTAAGATATTCATATCGAGTATAGTGCTTGTATGTACCAAATAAACTTGCCTCTTTTTTGACTAATCCATTAATAACAATTCCCACGAATTCACCATCTTCGTCGACGGCAGCAACAGAAACTCCATCCTTGAGGCCGCAAGTTGAGTATTCTTCTAATTCCATGCATCTCGAATTTGTCGTGTCCAAAAGTTGTACAGCCAAGTTCATAGGTTCATCACGGAAGAAGAATCTATATTTCAAAAAAATATATAATTAATAGATCTGTAGAATACATATCAAATTGAATTTGTAGTCTTTTATATACTTTTACTAGCTGATGACCGCGACTTCATCCCCGTTAATTCATAAAAAATATTTCACCTGAGAGAATATCTTATTGCTTATTATCAATCATCTTTATCGCGATAAAATGAGAAATCATCTTAATTCCTGTGACGACGGACGTGCTGCTACGGCGACAGTGGCGTCCATATTTTTAGACGGATCCTCGGAAACATAACATTATTCCAGGATAAAAATATCCTAACTGTTAATCTAGTTGTGTTAATAGAGTACCTAATAAACATCCTACACCCTTACAATTTTTCGCATTTATGATATTAGTAGGATTAATGTACATACGTATAATTTATTAAGATTTATTGCAATTTAATTACCTTCGTAGGAATTTAAGCACTATGTCTCGATCCTCGTAGGTTATCCTTCTGACTGTATATGATGGCTTGGCAATCGGCATTGTTCGCGGCTGTAGTGCCAATTCCGACATCTGCACAGGTAGCTCATCGGCGAGCTGTAACAAAACATTTTTATTTTGAGTTTTCTTCGTGTCGGAAAAGATGTCTTCTTTAATCAACTCCACATTCTTTGAAATAAAGCACTCAAAAATTTTAATACAAAATACAAGTTTAGTTTTTAATATATGGACTTAAAAAAAATTGTAGTTGGCATGACGTGTAAAGGAACTAAATATCCAAAATAATTTAACTACAATAATTTTCCAAATTATTGATTGCACTCCTGCTTATCAATACTAATAATATAAATGTGAAAGTAACTGTCTGTCTGTTAAGTACCTTTACACGCCTTAACTACTCAACCGATCATCATGAAATTTTGCATACACGTTGTCAGGGATACAGGAAAGGACGTTGTGTATTTTTCATTTAGATAAAAAGTACTGTTCCCATTTAAAAATATAAAAATTTGTGGCGGCACCACCGTCGTCACATGTCTGTCATAAAAAAAGCCTGCAATGAGGCTGAAGTTCATTGCAAGATTTTAATATTTATATGAGTAAAATCGTTTTTATACCTTTCAGTTATCAATTTCCAATAATATTTACTTTCTACATTTTATTGATTTGTTTTTGATAAAGAACAATGCTAACCATTTATTGATATAGCACTTTATTTTGCGTTCATTAAACGGCACTTAATTCGAAATTGATAGCAAAATTTTAAATGAGTTTGGTAAAGTTTTTGTGTAAATATTTTATTTACACGAAAAGTTTGTGCCACAGTGCTATAACATATATATACTCATATAAGCACTTTGTTAAGCCTTTAAAAAGCTTTTGAAAAAAACTTTTCTAGTATTGATTTTTGAATAGCAAAATATATAAAACGACAATTTTAAATTACGTCTTCTTGAGCTTACTAATCTCTTAAAAATCGCAACCTATTTATTTGTCGGTCATTGGAAGGTCTAAGACATTTCAGATAATAGGTAAGTAGTGGCAGGGATAATATATTTTATCTGAATTATCTCCAACCTTATGATGAAAATAGTATACTTATTATTTAAAATGTCTTCCACAACGTGACCACCTCGAAGCTTTTTGGTAGCCAGAAGGAAATTTTGTGAAATTAAAACCTGTTTGGACTAGATGCAAGACAAGTAGCATATATTAGATCATTAATGGGGAAACTAACTAAATTTAAGTTTTAAATAAATGCAGAGCGTCATCTAGGTTGACACTTAATGCATGTTAATCTCATAGGAATAGAATCATCGTATCTTCCTATTTTTTAATCAGATCTCATTAATGTGCCATGTTCCATTCAAATCCGTATTGACTTTTTAGTAATAGCACACACTGAGTTTAGCAGTCATTATCAGTAACCACCCTTTTATAGAAGAACACCGTGAAATAACGACATATACGTAAACTATTATGTTTCGGTGAGTGAGTAAGGGATTCATCCCTACTCCTAAAACCTTATCCTAGTAAGGTAGGCAGCGCAACGGCAGCACTTAAGCGACAGTGACCACCTACCGTCAATTGGACCGTCAACCTGCTTACCGACTTTTAGATAAAAAAAACCTTAATGTTATGCTCGCATTGAATTATAAAAGATAAAGTACCTAGCGGTTAAAGTTTTCTTAAAAAATAGAATCAATTCAGACACTTAACGCTATCTCAAAGCTCCTTGAAAAAGTTGAATATAATTTGTACACTAGTAATAAAATAAGATTTTATGTTCCTATTCTGTTAGTTTTAAATTGGAGCAGCTACTTTCACGACAACAATCACTTTGGCCAATTAAAATTTTATTATCTAGAAGCGTTTATGTTCAGCCTAGCCCTTTCAACTAGTATCCGGTTGTTTTGCCTTGGTTAAAGGCAATATAAATTATGTGCAGCCTTTGTTCGGGTTAGGAAGTAGGCAGGGCTAAATAAATGCATTACGCCTAGCTGTTATTTATATTGGCAACAGTGTTGCTCTTGTTTATATTTCTGAATTAACATAGAGAAAAGGATAATACTTTATACCTATTTATTTAATCTATAAACGGGACCTTACGTACCTTGTGCCAGATAGTGCATTACCTTTGTAGGTCACTATGGGAGAGTTCAAATCTTAGGACAGATATTTATTTCGTGCTTATTTAGACAGAATTTAGACAAATTTTCAAGACTTTTCAATATTACTGTTATTTTTATGTCGTGATCATTTCAATGTCTGACAAATACTGTAAGTTTACTCAAAAAGAAAAATCTGAAGACGTAATATTACAGAGATTTTTTAAGGTAGGTACAGAGATAGGTATCAATTTTTATAATATTTAAATAGCTGTACACAAGTATGCTGTTGTGTTTCGGTGAGTGAGTAAGGGATGCAAAACCCGTTTTACTTATCCTTTCGTAGTCCATAATCTTTAATCCTGCTAAAGTCTTCAGCGCAACTGGCAGCGACTTTGGCGTTTCATGTGTTAAAGAGTGGACTTAGGAAAAAAACGTTAGTTTCGTCGCCTAATTTGACTTCTTAGGGTAAAATTAAAACTTCGATAAAATACAGTATAATATCTTTTCACCTTTTGCCGGTGGTTACGACATAATTACTATCTATAGTATCTATACTAATATTATAAAGAGAAATGATTTGTATTTTTGTTTGTACTGAATAAAATCATAAACAACTGGACAGATTAAAAATTCTTTTACCTAGAGAAAGATGCATTATCAGCGAGTAACATAGGCTATATTTTATAAAGTTACGCGGATGAAGTCGCGTACAACAGCTAGTAGAACATAAAAGCACTTGCGCTATTATTCGATACATTGGAGTAGATAGACCACCGCTTCACCGATAACAGGATTTGTGAGGTGATGCCGAAGAAATTTGTTTAAGCCGCAGGATTTTTAACAAAACCGCCCTAATAATTTGCCCACTCATTTACAAGATTATATAACAATGCAACAAATATCTAATTTAATTTAGGTATTTACATTATCAATAAATTCATTAATTCATGAAGGTGTTTAATTTTATGTGTTATATGTCACAAAAGATATATAAAGAAACAAGAGACCCACCCGTTTGTACTTAATTAGAAGTTACAATAAAAATGTCTTCCGAGTAATCAATTTTTTACTATACGGCACTCGTATAAGAAAAAAAGAACTCGTTACCTTGTAAGTGGTTTATAACTTACCTTATATGATATTTAATTTATTCTTAATCGGAAATAATAGGTAAAAAAAAGATTAGTATCCTCTATTCTTGTCACTTGTGAAGTCGAATTTGAAAGGAATTTTGCATAATTATTTTCAAATACATCCAAGCAATTAAATGTATATATTTTACACATTTACAAAGACTTCTGTTTTCTTTATTCTTTAAGATAAAGGACGGCAGGCTGATGTTATATTCTAATATAAATGAATATTATATGGTTACCGTCGCCTATAACCCTATAAACATAGGTTGCTGGTGCGCTGCTTAGTCTATTAAGTATTGTTATTAGACTAGGCAGAACACCGAACAAACTAACCTCCAGAAATAATACTAATAATAAAACTACGTACCTCAGCTTGCTTTATATTTTAACAACAACAAAAGGCAATAGTTAACATTGTTCTCATAAATATATTGGATGAAGACTCCTTTGTTATCAATGGTTTAAAAACGTCAACTGCTAAAATCATTTATCGTCATTAAACCCTTGTTTCCTGTAGTCCCTCTCGTAGGCCATCGAAGGGACTACGAGTACAAAAATTCCGTGGCCCCCTTTATCACATAATCTAGCGATACCAAATTAGGAAATTCTACTCATAGATTGCAAAGTTTAAAGCAACAAAATTAAATATATTGTTTAAAAAATATGATATATACTAATAGTCCACTTAATGTTGGTGGGGTTACCGTCGCCTACCTATAATACATCGCGATAGTTATAGATCACATACCTATAGATCATCGCGAACGTACATACAGACAGACGCGGCGGGGGACTTTGTTTTATGTAAGGATATTAATAGTTTGTAAAACAATAATAAACAATCAATTATTAGATTATCTATTTTATTTCTCGCGTCATTTACATAAGTTATGTAAAACTATTCCGTATTAGGAAATCTCACGTGACTGTTCTTTATTTGGGTTTTTACCGACTTATTTTTGTTTAAAAAAAAAAAAAAAAACACCCCTATTTTTAACATTCTTGTGATTTTGCGGCGATACAGCGTGCCGAGTGCGGCTAATTCAATGTCCAGGAAGCGAACAGGTATCTTACTCGTAAATGTCATAGGTGCTTGAGCCTACATAAATAACGTCTAGGTACTGAACAATGCACTCTAACCGGTATTTGTATGCAGGATATTAATTGAGCGATTTGGGTAGTGGCCTTGAAATATAAAAGTTTGTCGTGATTCGTGAGATAGATAGCATCTTATGACGTCAGTATAGTGTTTTGGCGGATCATGAACACAGTATTCAAAAGATGTGACTTACTTCTAGCTAATAACATTAATGAAGCTGTCTGCGTATGTCTGTTGGTTCGATTAATGCAGAAGCATGAAAAATTCAGAATTCAGAAGAACTATGAAAAGGTTTTTCTTGCACTTTTTACTTAAGTTTCGTCTATAGGTTTTTCTATTATAAATAAATATGTGCGTTGTGATGTTATCTACGGCATCATATGTGAATAATAATTAAATATAAAATTCGAATTTTACGTTATGTTATTCGTAATTACAACGCCTCATCATAGGTCGTAATCAGTAATCAGTAGGTCATCCTCATTTTCTTGATAGATGATTTCGGAAGCTGAGGATACAGACAATTAAATGCATAAGTTTTGGAATACTCTAGTATAGAAACTTCGATACGAAATTTTAGCAAATCGTTTAATAGGTGATCCAATGGTGCCACCGCAATTTATTTAGTGTTTTTCAGACACGTACGTGACGTCACACAACTCATTATCATCATCATCATCAAGTCTCTCCACTTCTGAATGTAGGCCAAGGCTCGCCACCACGCACTGTCTTATGACGTTCGCATCCAGCCGCTTCCTGCGAAGCCTTTTAAATCGTCTATCTGACCACTTGGCCGCAGGGCGTCCCATGCTGCTCTTTTGTAAATAATAACTATATAATAAAATTGTATAGCATTCACATAAAGAATTGTCATAAGAATATTTTACAACATTTACCAAAGTATATAAGATTGAAAGATTTCAATTAAATACCTTTAGTTTTTGATAGATACATTGTTACTTTACAAAGTTTTGGCTCAGTGAAAAAAAGACATAAAAAGATTTTTCCTAATAAGGTTACCTTCACCTTGTAGCAAGGATTTATTATTTAAATCTACATATTATATCTAAACAACAATCAGTTTTGATAGCCGACTATTCGACCCATTGGGTTGGATTCTACAATCAACAGTGTACAATTTGAAGAATGAACACTAAACATTATAGACCGGATTCAATTTTGAAAAGTTAATGAGTCAAAGAGTTAAAGCATCAGACCTTAAATTATGAATTAAATTAATTTGTCTTAAAGCTTCTTTTACAAAAAAATAAATTTAGACTTGTTCTAAATTTATATCCTCAATCCTGCAATCAGAAACAGGTAAAAGAGATGATACAGATACCTACTTGATGGGCCATGCCTATCCATTTAAAATAAGAAGTTTACATGGCTTGGAGTTGTAATGTAATGTCCTCAGCAAGATTAATGTCACTATTTAGTCTGTGAGCATACGTCAAAATATGTGACATTGACCGTCATATGTTTTTATTGTCAATGTTAACCGCTGTTTCGTATACAATTTCATTGGCATTATATAAAATTTATAGAACCGGTCCTATGTGTTTCTTGTTGCATATACATAAATACGTGAAAGGCGATCATCGAACTCGAGACCTTGGTATTGAACGTGAACAAGGATTACTTGTTATAATTACATATTTTTGTATGGCCTGTCCTCGTAGACAAAATATACAAGAAGCATGCCCCCCCGGCTTTGTAGAACACATGCGTTGTAGAATTCCTGCCATGCAGTTAAATTGCCCAGAAGACGCCTTATCTGTGTCTTCTGTAGTAAAAGTCTTGGAATTTGAACCCCCCAACAAATTATTAATTAAACATAATGAAGTACCCCTTTAAGTTCGGAATAAATAATTCATAATTTCCGTCATTATATCGGACTTTTTAAAATTTATAACTTAGAAAAAATGTTCTCATATTTTTCATATGTAGGATTTCTACACTATACTCTCCTGCCGAAAATAGTTTAAATTCAATAAGCATATCATGGCCATTGTGTGCGTGTGACATTACACCGCAAAAGAGCGACATTAAATATTAAAAAAAAAAATAACAAAAAAAATAAATAAAAATAAAATCATATTAAATCTCAATAGATAATATTTAATTGCACTTAAATATTATTTATTACAATATTTGTTTTGTTGTGACTTTGTGGAGACGTGCTTTCATCTCAAATTGACTTTTTGTATAATATGGCTCTTTGTGTTGTGGGCACATTCCATGTAATTACTATTCAATGTATTTAATGTCAGTGTCCTGTTTTGTGTTAAATAAAATAAAATAAAAATAAAATACTTAAAATGATTTACAATTTAAAAGGACCACATTTTTAATATTCTGTTTTTTGGTTGAAATCTTTTAAATTTCGAAATAGTAGACCCTCACAGCTACACCTGTAATATTACCTGGAAACAAATTACTGGATATTTGTCAGTAAATAAGTCGCGATAGTACTTATCGATTGCTAATCAAAATTAGCAATCGAATCAGATTATAATCAGAAAAGTACCTACCCACTTCGGGTCAATTTTGGCGAGAATCATCTACTTTTTATGGGCGTTTTTTAAGTAGTAATATTTTGCCTTGCAAACAAGTCATTAAACTGTTTTAATGTGCAATCGCATGGCAATTGCACACAATAAAGATTAAGGAATTTATAAGAAAGTAGACGAAGGAATTAGGTACAGATTAAAATTTATCTGTCTTCAGATGTCCTTACTTTTTATCTGTATTTATAATAGTGTATTAATTTTAGGTTTAAATTCTTTGTCTCTTTCTTTGTATATTTTACACTTTCCCCATTTTATTAACATAATTTTTGAGAAAAAACTTGAAATGACCTAGTCTTTAGCTTTAACTGAATTCCTGTGAAAAATTAGAGATGAAATTAGGAGCAATTTTTATCGATGCCTGCATTTGCTAAATTAAAATTTTCAGAAACTTTATTGATTTAAATATTGATGTAAAAAATTAAGCACTGATATTATGAACTTTCGTTTTCCGTCAAGAAATTGAGTATTTTGTTATTATCATAATTATAATTTCTTTTTTAATGCAGATATAGATATAGATATAGAACTAGCGATCTGCTCCCAGACGTGCATCTCACGCTACATTTTTGCTGCAAATTATACCTAAAAACCTTTCTCGTTTAACGCTCTTTCCACATTAAAATCGAATTAAAATGAAAACCGCATTAAAATTATGTAAGTTTGATAAGTGTTTTTTTTATTAAAATTTAAATAATATAAAGTGACAGAATTTATTTTATTTTATTTTGAACAAAATGCAGTTTTAATTTTTAAATTAAGCTTTTATAGATGATTCTACACAAAAATCACCATCTAGTTTCTGGGATGGCCGTCCACCACTCCCAATTACATAAATCTATTTTTCAAACTCCCAATCAAGTATTTCGTGATCAATTTTATCTGCCGACCTTTATCAAAAGAAATAGTAAGAAAAAAGATGGCGTCGGGGAAATGAACTATTTCATAAGATGTTTTGGTTTCTACCGCTCGAAGGACTGTAACTTCATAATGCAGCGTCCCCTAGTAAGTACATATATAGTATTAAATATTAACTTCGTACCTAAAAATCGTACTAAATAGGACGTATGAAAGGTAGGTTATATTCCCTTAATGTAGAGTCCTATTATGTCGAGTCGTGAGATTAATTGGTTTTTTATTCCCTTTACGTCCAGCCGATAATTTTCGACTCTCTTTAGTACCCTTAAATGTGCATACATTATGTCCTTATAGGAATGAAAAAATAATTAAAATAAATCTATTATGATGACAGATTAATAGAATTAACTAAAATTCCAGATAACATTTTTCTTTATGTTATCGACTATAACATGAACATTATACATATTTTAAATAGTGGCAGGGCACACTGCGTTTTCTTCGCAGTCATTTGTTCAGCCCATCTGGCGGCAGTAACCATCCCCTTACAGAAGAACACAGTGAAATAACAGAATGTGTGCTGTTATGTTTCGGTGAGTGAGTAAGGGATTTCTAAACCCTTATCCTAATCCTACTGTAGTCGGCAGCGCACTTGTAGCACCTGAATGTTGCTTGGCGACGGTAACCAGTAATCACCTACCATCAAGTGACCGTCAGCGACCTTAACATAAGATAAAATTGTATACGTGTAAAACAACATCTGTAATAACAAATAAGAATACCTAGTTACTTAGGGTAAGTATGCGTCTATAAAATTTAATACAGCTACAGAAATGCGGAAGCAATAAAATAATTTGCACTTTTAGACTTAATGTGCTAGAATTTTTTTTTTCTGATCATAGTTCTATAGTGTAAATATTATAATTTTTCCCAAATAATATTTAAAATTTAATATTTAAAAAACAGTATCTATGTCCTGACTGACTATCAATCACAGCTCAAAACTAGTAAGTCTTTCTAAGCGGAAATTTTGACCTAGGTTTATTTTATAACGTAAGCGTCCGTTAAGAAAGTATTTTTGAAAATTTCAATTCTGTGAGAAGCTGGCGGCTAGTAATCATAAATATGTAATAATAAACGAGAAAGGCAAGTAATGAATATTGAAATGCCTGTCATCAAATGTAATTATATTAAATTTTAATATTTACCGTGTATTTATTGATCCTGGCATTTTCACGTTCGAAATGTTTCTTCTCTTTCAAATTCACAATCGACCTGGCACTTGTAACAGCCATATTGAGATAAGTATTTAAAAAAAGAACAAACAAACAATAAGATCTGTCACTTTACGCGCGCTTTTCGCAAATCGAATACGTTCGGCTCCCAGCGCTCCTCGGTGGGATCGCGACGAGATTCCAAGTTCAAATGCTTGCGAAATATCTCGCTTCTTTTATATAAGGCGTGTACACACTGGCTGCTACTATGTAACGTCCCCTCACTGCTGCCCGTTTCGCACTCCCTTTCATATCCTATTACTAGAGCAAGTAAACAACGATGTATTGTGTGCTCATCAAACTGGGATAATTATCCTAGTTCTAACAACGACGCAAACTACATAATTTATCTAACTGCGTAACTTTTGTCTAGACAATGACAGTATCTGCTGGATTATACAGGATAAGTCTCGTGTTAGGTACGTAATGTCAATGAAAATTAATTATAACACCACAACATGTTATATTTATTTAAATGAATGTAAAACAAACATAGCAGGCACCTCAGTATACGAGACGAAATAAGATTATTTGATATATTAGAAAAAAAAAACTTACTCATATTTCTCTTTTTAATAAATAAATAAATATTAATTAACAAATAAAAATACAAAACAATTATTGATGTTTATTTAGGCTCAGATGAAACAATAATGCGAAACGTATAATGACAATGTGTAAATATTTTAAAAAAAGTTCAAATGAAATAAAACATCATAGTTTTATTAATTCAAATGTATTAAATTAAGTTATGATCTAACATCCACCGAAATTATATAGTTGCACTGCTTGATGAAACTTTTTCCTTAATTTCGAGGCCTTTCAGAAGGCTGTTTGCGAAAACTACAATATATTTACTTTTTCCAATTGTCTTGGAACTGTCCAAGTAGTCTATGTAACAAATTTTAGTTTTCCTAATAGTTTTCCTTATCAAAATGTCGTCAAGACAAGAGACACATGATGGAAGGTGGGTTGCAATTGCGCTGCATAATGCTTAGCATATAACTCTATAGTTATATTCTATAGTGTTTTAGAAATCTATATACTGTGTAATTAATTTAATTATTTAAAAAATTTAGATATTTATTAACTTTATGTTATTGTTATAAGGGCGCTTTATAATAATTAATTAACAGCCAGTAGATGTCCACTGTTAGACCACCAAAGCACACCATTAGTCTAATCTGTTTTAATATGTAGTCGGTAATTATGCATATAACGTCTTCAGGTATCCCGATTTTTAGTGGTTGGTCCTGCCCACTGCTATGAGCTATGAGTCGTTCAAATTATTGGTTTTATGAGTCTATGAATTCTTATTACAGTGAGCTGCTCAACTGGCAGTAAACACTATCTTACAGAAATAACAATGGTATATCCTAATCCTTTATCTTCAGTTCAACCTGTACTTTTCAGGGTCGCAGCGAACCCTGGTGGAATACCTCCTTAGTCGACATTTTGTTATTGACATCAAATTCAATATCAAGCTGTTTCTTGGAATTTATAATAAACAAAACTAACATTTACTTAAGTATATTGAAATAATTTATTTAGTATTAAATGAAACCCTAATTTATTATTAAATTTCAATACTATACAATAACACTTATCAAGAATTATTGGCTACTTAACAATCTAGTCTCGACGCAAACGATTCTTTAATAAGACATTGATAGCAATCAACTGATGGCATTTAAATTTTGAACGACATGTAAATAGTCGTTTGTACCAAGGCATGAACGTAATGTACATATATAGAAATGTTAACTGGGCCAATCGTGAGAATAATGGTCTATACAAGTGTTTTACAACATCGTTCTCCGCAAATGCTGTTGAAAATTGTGGTAATAAATATTTTATTTTAGGCTAATTAAGCCTGCGTTAGTAACCACCCCTTTACAGAAGACCACCGTGAAATAACATCATGAGTGCTGTTGTGTTTCAGTGAATGAGTAAGGAATGTCAGAACCCGCTTCCTTATGCCTTCATAATCCCTCATTTCTATTAAAGTCGACAGCGTACTTGCAGTAGGTACCTCTAGCGTTGTTTGTGTAGCCAAGGTACATAATTACCACCAAGTGGTTCGCCAACCTGCCTGCTCAACCTTTACATTAAAAAAAATTGTGTGTGTCAGCTCCGACACACAACAGTAATAAACTGAAATTCCTGTCTGTCTGTCTGTGCGTTTTCGAGTCTATTGCTGTTCAACTATTTAGGGAATATACCAACTTTAATTATCTTTTTGAAATAGTAAAGAAAGGTCAATGTCTTGTGATAGTCATTAAAAAACCTATTATCAGGCGCTCTAATGGATTAAACAGGATAAAACTTAATTACCTGTTAGATTCAATTCTACCGACAATTTTCTTCATCTTTGTCTATGCAAGGATACGAGTTAAAAGCTCACTTTCCAACGAGAGTCATTTACCAATTCCATACCACGTGATCCTAGTTATTGGTCATAGCAATACATACAAAAACATGACGTTTCTGAGATATAATATGAAGGTTTTGGGATGGAAGCAAAAAACTGAAATTAATTTCATATCTACTACAATTAATTTCTAAAATGTGCAGAATTATTGACTTTTATTGCGGGTTGAATTCTTGTAATTACTGACTAAAAACCAATAATTTTTTTCAATGATAAAATCCCAGCTTTATTTAAAAATAAAGCGTTCATTTAAAATTAGGTTGTCAATAGCTATACAGGTTTACAGGTCAATAATATACAGGTTTTTCTAAAATATTGGAATTAATAGCGTATGTTTCGCGTGTTAAACAAGTGGCGCGAATGTTTTGCGTTCTGTCTTCGGTTATTCGCATTACAGTAAATTGAGACAACAAATTCCCCAAATACATTACTTACACCATTTACTTACAGGATGCCCTAAAACTTATTTGTACCTAAAAAACTTCGACTTCTTAGGCATTATTCAAGTTATTTGTAAAGCAACAATATTAGATTTATTCACAAACAAACAAAACAACGCTGCGTCTACGTCATTGTGAGACTATAATTAGTATGTGTACGTAGTTAGCGCATTGAGAACAAACACCTTTTGTTACAGATAATTATGAACGCTTCGGTATTATAGGTATTAATGGGAATTGTTATTTCGAAATTTCATGTTCTAAATTTGCTCGCTATACACAAAATTATATTGTGAGAAAATATATGAAAATCCATTAATGATATTACCATTTATATAATATGGAATAAGTAACCTAATATTTATATTGTCCCATAAAACTTGAAAGCAGTTTGACTATGGGGTCCTACCTAAAGCATTTAAAAAAATTAAACTTGAGTGAGAAAATTTAAAATTTAAGGCTTTTAAACAAATATATCAAAGATTTAGTGAATCACTTAATACTAGTATAAATTAGTAATTTCGTGTTACATTGCTTTTTATTTTTATAATGATAACATAACAGCACAAATGCTATTATTTTACAGTGGTCTTCTGTAAGGGTGTGGTTATTGCTGCCAGACGGGCTGCCCAAATGACTGCGAAATGAAGCGAATTTAAACTCAAAATAAATCATAGACGTCTACTTAATGCTGCTGCATCTTTTTTTATTTATTTATTTATTTATTTAGATTACATACAGCCATAAATTTAAAATATATATTATAGAATCATAAAAAATATATTTTTACATTTATTTATTAATTTAAAAAATTATTATTATTATTATTATAAGACCAAAAAAGAAAAAGAAGAGAATGTTCTATAAGTGATAAAATTAATTTTTCAAAAGTAATTTTCTTTTTATAAGAATCTTGTTGTTTTAACAATATTATGTGTTGAAGAAACAAATTGATTATTATTCATTTTGTCCTACGAGTATCACTGCCAAATCTAATTCTTAGAAAAATATACCTTAATCCAGTTATTCAATGAGCTGCATCTAAAAAAAGTCAATTTTAATATCAGATTGATAAGTGTCTGTGGTTGACCGCATTTGGTTTTCCCTCTAATATCTGAGATATATCACATATGACCTTTGTATTTAAGGTTTATTTACATAAAAATAAACTAAATTAATTTTTAAAATCGTCATAATGCTAATAATAGCTACGATATAACTCGTATTAGAATTAGTAAGATAAAACAATCGTGGGCTGATCACATATTTTATAACGGGTAATCTTGTGGAAAGAAAAGTTCCCGAGTTCCAAACTAAACTAAGTTCGATGACTCGATAAAAATTTCGTAAAGAGAGCATATTATACACGCTTCTAGTAGTCGTGTATACAGAGTGGCCCAAAATTAAAATATATGAATTAAACTGAAAATGCAATTTTTTCTTTATAGTTATTTTTTTATGGGTAGTGTTTAAACGCAAATAAAAAAATACATTTTGTATCCAAAAATAATCCGAATTCATATCAAAATTACCTATTTGCATAACAAAATACTCAACTCAAAACTCAACCACTATTTATCTTAAAGTTTTAACCTAATAATAACTCTTTTTTTATATAGCTTCTACTTTTATATAACACTGGGTTTTGCCCGCGACTTCGTCCGCGTCACATTACCAAACTTCACAGGATTACCCGCTGGACTAATCTGAAGATTGTCTGAAATATTCATCTACATCGGTTCAGCGGTTTTGGAGTCCAAAGGGAACATACACACACCTAAATAAAACAACATTTTATTTGACATATCATTTGTTAAGCCAAATGATATGTCAAATTCCCAACTAGTGTTTGCATCTTGGCTAGGGGCCCTGGTGTAGGTGCGATTGAAATAATAATCTATATTTATTTACTATTATTATAAAGAGGAAAGATTTGATTGTTCGTTTGTTTGCATTGAATAGGCTCCGAAACTAATAGACCGATTTGAAAAATTCTTTCACTGTGGCTCTATTATTAGCGAGTAACATAGGCTATATTTTATAAAGTTACGCGGGCGAAGCCGCGTGCAACAGCTAGTTAACAATAATTTGAGAAAATTAATTTATTACTTGTATCAAAATATAAAAAAAGCCGGAGAATAAACTTGAAATTTCTTTTTGAAGCACAGGTTTCATTAACAGCATAAATAGAGTAGCCGACCCTTCCCATCGCTCTGTTAAATAACAAAGAAGCCAAGAAATTTCCGCAAAATTGGATACGCTAAACTATAATATCAAGTTAAAATTTATGTGTGGAAATAATATACATAATATATAGCTTATACCGACGTGGAATAATGTATGTTTCAGACTGTTGAAGATTTCAGGGGTTGCAGCGGTTCCTTTACACAAACTCATAAAATTTGCACATTCTCTTTCGTGAATCCAGTCTATTAATTAGCAGATTATATTTTTATTTATTTACAAATTAAAAAACAAACGACAACAATTTAAATTTACAAACAGTAATAAAATAATTGTTTTTTTTTTTTTTTTTTTTTCACTTATTATATAGATTTTTCAATATTACTTGTACAAACAGTAGACTTATTCCTTTTTGTAATTCGCCAAATAAAATTTTGTTGTCACATCAAAGTAGGTTTATAAATCCATGGTGTGCCCTACATTTTCTTTTCATCTAGAGGCTTTGCATGCACTAGTGAAGAGCGTCATCAACCCACTGCTTCCACGTGCTATATTTTCATTACCTACCGGGTATAACGTTACTATTTATACTCGTACATAACACTCAAAACTTTGTGCGAAGCTTTGAAAGCGTAATATTTTAAGTAAATATTTTTCTTTGCATATTTCTCTTTACGAATATTCAATTTGTGGACGCTGTGCTACGTGTATCTAACTAACTAGCGGACCGCCCCTGTCTTCTCACGGATTTTTCTGCAAATCTATACTTCTATACTAATATTATAAAGAGAGAAGATTTGTATGTTTGTAATGAATAAAGTTGTACGGCAGTGCACTTGTAACACCTGTGGCGTTACTTGTGTTATAGGCGACAGCCTGTCTGTCGACCTGAACAAACAAAAAAAAAAACTAGCAGGTTTTATTATTAATTTAGATTTTGTTTCAATTATTTATTTTTATTAATAAATGAATAAAAAAAATAAACTATTCAGTCTTATTAAATATGTCCGCGTCACTGTTCGAAGGCTTGTTAGGTCTATAACTGTGGTTCTAGAAACAAAGATCGAAGGTGTACGGAATATTTATACAGTGTATAATAATAATACTATACCTATAATAGCTGTATAATTTGTGTAACGGCGTTTGATTTATCGCCAATAATAACAGAGGAATGAATTCCATTACGACATGACATCGAAACAATCAACTGCATCGGTTAACCTTTTATCACACATATTTCTATAATTAAATGACTGAACGTATTTTTAATTAATACCTTTATATAAATAAACACTCATTCTCATGGATATAGAGAGGTTTTATTATAAAACTTGCTGGTGCCCGCAACTTCGTAACTGTAGTTCGTTTTTTGAAAAACCTACACATATCTAACATTTTTACAGGATAAAACATTTTTCAGGTAATCATCATTACATCAGTGAAACCGCATTCGAATCGGTGAAGCCGTTGCTAAGATTAGCATGCACAAACGCACAGACAAATAGATTAACAGACAAAAATTCGGCGAAGCTACGTGCGGGTCGTTAGTATTATAGATTGGGAACCCTTGATCTGTTAAAACATTTGATAAAACATGCTATTATAAACATAATACTAACATATAACAAAACATAAATGTTTTGTCAATGTTTTGTCGGGTGCAATCTCAATAATAGTTGGACAAATTCAACTATTTTTTTTGTTCTAATATTCGTTGAAGTCCCAGAAATGTTCTTATTAACAGTAAAATTGGAAAAAATCCTGAAAAATTGCATCCATGCGCAGCATGGGGCGGGCATCGAAATAATAAAGCTTTGCAAGCAATAACATTAATAAGTACTTATTTATTATACTTTTTGTATATTAATTATGTTTTTGAAACGAACACCATTAAATTTGACATAATGATCTTATTTAGATCATTTGTCAAGTGCATTGTGTACGATATTATATTCTGTACAAAACAATAAAATGGTATTACAAAGTCATGCAACTTAAAATAACTGAATGTAACCTAAAAACATAAGAACATAAAAAAATAAGAACAAACAAAAAATAACTAATTTACTGAGAACTGAAAAAAATGCTGTAAGTTACGACGTTTTTGACTACATTTGTTCAATTGAAGAATTTTTTTAAGCGTATTATACTAGCGACCCGCTCCTGGCTTCTCCCGGGATACACTTAATAGCGCCATCTATCTATTGCAGTTTAAAATAGAATTAGGTGAAGCGATAGAGATGGTCACGCGACATCTATCGGATTTGGGTAGAACTGCTTGGTGATATTTTAGCGACCCAAGTCAATGGTTATGCGTGATTGAATATATTGTTATCAAGACACAATAAAAAACTAGAAATTGAATCACATAACAATGTATATCATAATATCAATTTACTTTTGAGATATAAATCATTTAAGAAGTTATATTATATCTATCTATTTACTATCTATTTCTGACAGCCGAAATCGTGATTAAACATTAAAGGTTGAATTGCATTAGATTTGTTTCGAGAAATTTATTGCAATTTCATTCATTCCTCAAGCAATGATTTTCTGACGCAGGCTTAGGGCGCATTATAATACCTATTATTAAAATATATTTTTTATGTCCTAATGGTAGATGACTACCATCGCCTATCAACACAAGTATCGCCATAGAGGTTGCAAATATGTTGCCGAAATTGTTATAATAAAGGATATACATAAAAGAAATAAAGAAAGAACAGGGGAATGGGCCTTGGTATCCCTTACTCACTAACCGGTGGATTTTTTATTTAAAAATTAATATATATGCAATTAAAAGTTTGCGGTTTTTTTAGGATGAACAACGTTACAATTTTTCATGTGTAATGGTCTTAAGGCTTAAATTGGCAAAACACGTGTAAAAAAAGTAAGCTTAGAGTGATCGAATTTTAATTACCGTTCAATAAACATGATACGATTATAATGAAACACCTCACGCAGAACGAACCAGGAAGCCCTGGCTCGCAAAAAAAAATTATTATATCACTGTCGTACGAGTATAAAATAACTTTGCGCTCGGATACTACAGTAATTATGTAATATGCGGAATTAAAATTGAATAATTTCTGGTTAATATTTACCAAGAATACATTTCTTGGTTGTGTCACAAAGAAAAGTAAGCTAATTAACATGACAATTAAAAGAAGAGTAAGAGTAAAATATGGCATCAAACATACAAAATTATCAAACATCATTACATATAAAAAAAACCAACGATGGTCTTCAGTAAGGTTACTGCAGCCAGACGGGCTGCCCAAATGACTGCGAAACTCAGTCTGCCCTGTCGCTACTAATCTGCCATTATCTGAATTATGATTTACCTTTATAATAAATAATGATAAACCCGAAGAAAAAATTATTTTTATTTATCTAAATTCAAAATTTCATATACATATTTCTTTAAACCGTTTCACAGAAACTAATAATATTTATAAGGCACATAAATTGCCCTCTTATGGATATAAATTACCGGATTGGTAATTTTGATAAAGTAAATGCACAGCAAGTTCTCAACTTTACGATATATTTAAATAAGTAATCTGAATAAGTCAGCTATAAATTTGTGTTGGCCACGTTCAATTCGTATTATCTGTGTAATACAATGGTAATGGCACTTATACAATCTGAATTTTGTTTAAGGTGGTACCGATTGGTTTAATGTATAATACCATAGTGTAAATAGTACTTAACCAGTATTAACAAATAATGTCTATATATGTATATAAAAATTTCGTGTCACGTTGTTTGTCCGCGATGAACTCCTAAACTACTGAACCGATTTTAATAAAATTTTGCACACTGTGTGCAGTTTGATCCAATTTGAGAGATGGATATATTTTATAAAGTACGCGCACGAAGTCGCGTCCAACAGCTAGTAATATATAATTAACAATAAGTACATGTAGTATAATTTGAAGTCGGTAAGTACTAAGTAATAATAAATATAAGTTAATAATAAAATGGCCTTAGGACCCATTTACCCGAGAATCGGAAGCCGAAGATCTGGCAGATACTTGGCTTAATAATAATAATAAGGCATACTGACCACGTACTTAGTCTTCATTTGTTGGTTGCTTGCAAGAGTAGAAGACGACATATAAGACGAAGAAAGTATACGACCATACATCAAAAGAAACATCAACTATATGTAGATTGTTTGTTATAGCAGGAGAGCTTTTACCGATTATAATGGTTTTACATAATAATATGAACGAAATTCACGGCTGTTTTTATCGCAAATATATGTATTATGTTACGTCTTGCATCGCTTAAGCTGCATGACGATTGTCTACCATTAGGCTAAGTACACATGACCGCGCGGTACGCGCAGATCAACTGAACAGGGTCGATACAATCATGTTTGTAGAACTTGAACCGCGCGTTACCGCGCGCTGATGGGCGATTATGTAGAAAAGAAACACTGTTTAGTTTGATCTTGTCCTACGCGGTTAGTAGTGTGAACTTAGCCTTACGCAAATGTGCAAAGAATGGCACTGGCACTGACAGTCAGCGAGGTAAGTATGAAGAGATGCTATATGGACAGTACCTTGCATCCGCGAGTGGTACGGGATGAGCACATATCTTTATTCAGAGCGGTTGCAGAAAAACTCAAAATTGCGATGATGACCGGTAGGAACTGGTGGAGAATAAACTTAAACAATGGGTGTAATTTAAATATTTATTTTACGAAGTGAAAAGAATCGGTGCAACTGACAAAGAATCGACAGGGTAAGAATTGACGTTTGAAAGATTTATTGTAATGGCTAGTAAAGTGCCTTTAAATCGACTGTATGTATTCAATTAGTTGCATTATTCGACATTTTATCCAACACAAGAATTTATAGTAAATAAATAATTGTTAGGGTGGCACGAAATCTTGTTTCAATTATCTGACCAAGAATTAGATTACAGGTGGATGTAGTAGGTATCACGACATAGGGTCCAGTACATATCTTTCTTTACGCAAATACGAAGGGTTTTACTAAAAATCCGATTACAAACAAAGAGCAATACAATGTCAAAAATGTAGCGATTCCTTTAAATATGTTATTTATTTATTTATATTAGGGAAACATACAATATCTCGCTACACATTATACATATACATACAAGAAAAACATAAATCAGCAAAGTTTCCACTAAATTACTAAAACATATTATAAATTACAAGTCACTACAGGATATTGGAGCTGGTAGAAAACATACAAAAAGGTAAGAATCACACAAAAAAAAGAAAGAGAGAAACAACTAAATAAACCAGTTAACAAATAACATATAACATACAAAACAAACAAATAAACTGGCCGCAACAAAAAGGAGACTACACAACTATATTTTCGAGAGCTTGTTTAAGGCTTCGTTTATAGACTTCGTTTATAGGACAACTGAAAATATCCAGATCTAGCAAGTGTTCATTATAAAATTTACAGGAGCGATGCAAAAAGGTATTGCTTGTGTAATTCCTTTTGCAGAACGGAATGTATAACGAACACTTACGGCGTGAATTTATTTGTTAGTAAACTTATTTTGTCAATCGACTAAACTAGTTATGCTATTAATAAGAGCTGACACATTTCAGGGTATCATAGAAAAATTTCCCATCTAGATGTGCTTGTAAATACATGTGAATATTATTGCGTTAATACCAGGTTAACACAATACCGATACATAAATAACTCGTTATTGTTGGAACCGTCAACGCCATTTGCAAATGCAATTGTCGAGAACCTGATTTAATTATAGGACTACAGTTAATTATATTTAGTTCGTGGTCATTAATGGTTTGTTTATTGAATAAGTATTGAATTTATAATCATTTATTAGGTAGTAATAATGAAGCTATGTAAAACAGAACCTATGTTAACATACAGGCATATAGGAATGAGAGTTTAATAGTATTAACCTGAAATAAGAGAACCCTGCACGAACCTGAAAGTAAGTAGAATTTTATTTTCTCAACTTACTTGTATTTAATAACCGAAGACAGAATGTGACGAAAGACATTCGCAGCACTAATTGAACTTGAGAAAATAATAAATGATACATTAGAAATTCCAATATTTTAGAAAAAATCTTTATAGACCGTAGCTATTGACAACCCAATTTTTACACTAGCTGTTGCCCGCGAATTTGTCCGCGTAACTTTATTAATTATAGCCTACTAGCCGGTGCCTGCGACTTCGTCCGCGCAAAGCGCAAAGGTACCCTATGTCCTTTTTCAGTATCCTATGGTTCAGTAGTTTTTGAGTTTATTCATTACAAACAAAAATACAAATCTTTTCTTTTTATAATATTAGTACCAATATACTTATATAGTCTTTGATTAGTATAGATTATAGCTAGGATATTCTCATGCAAAAACTTTATTGGCTTTTAGTCTGTAATTACAAGGATTTTAACCTGCGAAAATGTCACAAATTCTGCGCATTTAAAAATTAATTTTTAGTTTTTTTTTAGTTATTAGTTTGCTTCCAAACATTTATATGATATCTCCCAAATGTCATATTTTTAATGTATTGCTACGACCAATATCAAATGAGCAATCATGTTATTACCTACGTAGTATCGAATTGGTAAGCGGCTCCCTTTGGCGAGTGAGCCCTAAAGAACTATTGGATTAGTCTTGTAATAGAAACCATACAACGGACCAGACGGATAACCCAGATCAAGCAGAACTTTTAAAAGTTTATTTACATAGTTGAATTATGGAAAAGCGAACACATTATGTATTCGTCTACAGCTCATTACGTTCGGATTGTAAAATAAAGTTGGATTATAAAAGAGACCAATCAGTTTTATATAGAGATCAGGGCCCTCAGTTTTTTATTATTTGCGTTTTAACGGTTGAAACTTGTACCATTAGGTAAGAAGATATTATAGATTTTACTGGGAATATATCGTGCAATTTGGTAATGGGGTTAAGTTCGAAAGTATTAATTAATGTTCAAAGTATAAAAAGTATGAAAGTATAAATTATAAGTATAAATAATAATGTTTTAGATTTTTGACAAAATCTAAACATTAATAGGAAATTATCAAAGTTAAGAAAGACTACCAAATTCTCTAAAGTGTAAGTTAAAAAAAATGATGGCCTGGTTTTGAACAGTGTATTTTGTCAATTATTATATGAAAACACTACGAAATAACAGCACGTGAGTTATTGCGTTTTGATGAGGGATGCCATGCAGGAGCCCATTCCCTCCCTTAACCTAATAAATTCGACAACCCATTTGTAATCCTTTTTCCTTGCTTGTGTTACCCTCACTTGCCATAAAGTGAACTATCCTGTCTGCCGTCCATTCAATTTTTTTTAAATTTATATAATACATTAAATTTAATTTGATTTATCTTAACAGAAAAGCCGCGTGTTAAATTAATTAATACTTAATTTTTAATAAGTTAAAAAATCCGTTTCTCTTTACTTTCTTACCATTTTTTTATATATGAATACAAAACCACCACGTACTGTTGACGAGGTCCGGTACAAAGTTCCTTATCCTGCTATGAATGAAGAAAAAATAACCTTCCATTCCCATATTGAATTTAAATACTAATAAGAATTTGATAAGCATTCATCCGCTTGTTTCTATATTCAAAATGTTATTCAATACTGCTGACGTCAGAATTAGCCGCAAATATTTCAATTTAGTTCCGAGTACATTCAACGAGACCGGATTACAAGATCACATGATCGCCAATACGTTATTGATATTAATATTACAAACTGCATATATTATAAGCCTGTATTTTATATCTCGCTACTTGAATGACTATATTAAAATTAATTAATCATTGCGAATTTTTTGCTGACCTTTAATTGACATTACGTAATATTTTTTTTAAGAAATAAAACAATGTTTGTCAAACTTTCATGCCTTAACTACTCAATCGATCATCTTGAAATTTTGCATACACATTTTCAAGGGCAAAAAAGAAGTATACACAGAAAAAGTAGGTACATGAAAATATTTCAATTTATATGTAAAGGTCGTCAGATAGGTCCACTTGATAGTAGGTGCTGGCTACGGTTGCTTAATACACAAGCAACACTATAGGTGCTGCAATTATGTTATGCTGTCGACTTTAGTAAGATTAAGGTTAAGGGATAGGTAGGGATAGGGAACTGGTCATCCCTTACTGCCAAGTAACTGTGAAAACAAAACATCAATAAAAATTAAATGAACGTTTTTTGATTGCTAACAGCTAGTCCTGTAGCAGTGAGCTAGTATGTAAGTATAACTTCCTGGCAAAATTCTCATTAACTTTCAGACGCGGTGTTGTTAGTTAGCCTGGTATTTAGCTCGGTATTATCGCAGATTGTACACTAGATACTATAGACAATGCCCCGCTCTTGACATTTCATTCTTCCGCTTTTAGTCACATCAAGTGACTCACGCCTTTCTTGTGAACTTTGTCGTAAATATTTACTTTATTTTGATATCTTTAGAACTTTTGTTGGTAGATATTCGTTTTAACGTAATATTATTGGTAATTTACATGTCAATTCGAATTTCCGTTTATGCTTAATAACAGATTTTAGTGTAGGCTATTATTGAATGCAGACAGCCTCTACGAATACGGATTTTATTTAAAAATTATTTTATGTGTATTAAATATTTTACTTTGAATGCATATAATGAAATTACTAATTCGCTTTTGAAATTTAAAAAAATTTATAACATGCATTATTATCATATAGCATAAGCATTATTTAAATATGCTTGCGTTTTTAAAGCATGGGTTTATTAAAAAAAAATGCATTTTTTAAAATATAAATTAAGGAATAAAGAACATATAGAAATAAAATGAAATTAGAGTTTTCAAGTTATCAGATAATGTGACATGACGTACCTAATAACTAGCCTTTTCCGGCGACTTTGTTAGCATCCTTCAGGAAGAACTTTTTCTAATATTAAATATATTTTTTAATTACGCTTTGGAATTAGTATACTTGTATCTGGTTGAAAAAACTGTGTCCTTTTCTAAACCTCTGACAACCGTGTATGCAAAATTTAAGGTTGATCGGTTGAGTAGTTAAGGCGTGAAAGCATAAAAAAAAACAAATTCACTTACGCATTTATTAATATTAGTTAGGGCTAGTTTTTGCTCGCGACTTACTCCGCCTATCTTTATTTATAAACTATATCTTTCAATCTGGATTTTGTATATAATTAGTAAATAAACAACAATTATCAGTTAATGATAATTATGGTATTCTAGAATCTACAATACAATGGCAAATTTTATGTTAAAGTCGGCAGACAGACTGACGGTCCACTGTATAGGGTAGGTGGCTACCGTCGCCTATAACACAAGCAACACCACAGGTGTTGCAAGTGCGCTGCCTACTACAGTAGGTTTAAAGACAGGGATAGGGAAATGGGCTCTGGCCTTACTCACTCACCGAAATACAACAGCACACATGCTGTTATTTCACGGTGGTCTTCTGTAAGGGAGTGGTTACTGCCGCCAGAGGGGCTGCCCAATTGACTGCGAAACGTAGTGTGCCATAACAACTAAATCATCCTCAATGTTTTAATTGTTTTGGCAAAAAGTACCATAAAAATGTATAGACAGCATATAAATTTCTGGGTTTCAATGAGGTTTTAAAGTATAAAAATATTTTCAACTTTCAACAGTATCTTTATAAAATATAATTTTATAAACAAAAACTAATACTTATTGCAAACTAAACAAAAAATAAAATGTGTAGACAACTAATAGACTATGGGCCTCTTTCACCAACTAAAAGTAAAGTGTTGATTAGTTACTTTTAGAAATTTTTTTATGTTTTATTAAATTATGCACTCGGTTTACTGCATCCTTCGATAGGCGAATTTTTTTTATTATTTTCTTTTTAATGTTTGGGACTTTTACCGAACAAACAAAGGTATATCAGCTCCATCATTCCCAGTGAACGGTGACTTTAAATGGCGGTTAACCTACTTGACCTACTCAGATATGGTGAAAGAGGACCTAAGCGTAGGACTGTTCGCTCACATAGGGCCATTTTTTTTACTTTTGGCATTTTTAGACTTTATTAACATTGTCTACTACATAATATCGAATATTTAGAGGTTACTAGACAATTTATATTTATAAAGTCATTTGCGCTTGACACGTAAATCACTGTGTGCGAACGTTTGTATAAAGGACGTCTACTAACAGGATATGGTATGGAGTCGTGTCGATCAATAAATCAAATGCAATCGTGATCTTCCGCTTGTGGCCTGTCATTTTATTGGCACTGTGATATAGAGAACCCTAAATATATTGTAGCTAAGCTCTCTCAAGGATAGAGGACTAGTTTATCTATGCAAATTTTTATAGTGTTTCTAGTCATGTGGTAGGTATGGACAGATGTAAGATTTTTCTACACTTTTAAAAGTGAATTCGTCAATACTATCAATACTTTTGTTATAATTAATACGAAAAAGAATATAATTATTGTTTTTTAAGTTATTTTTTCGGTGTTTGAATAAAAAATAATTGCACAACAAAAGTTCATAAAATTTTCGAATTTCTTCGAATTCGAATGTGTCTTCACGGAGTGAACCTCGCCAGAGTCAATGACTTCAGAGTGACCATTGCGCGTATTTAATTCAGTATTTCCACAGTAAGTATAGATACTGAAATTGTAACGGCTTATTTATTATGAAAATTTTTACCTATTTATATCTGGTTTGTAAAGACTTTATCAAAATATAAATTCTTTAGTAGAAATTTAATTACTAGAAGAAATTAAACATTTTATTTAACTCCGCACAGACAAAAATTATATATACAATTTTTGACCTCGGTAACATTACAATGTGTACAATATTTTTTTATAAATAATAATTAATGTACAGATTCGGCTCGTTTACGATTTTGTTATATGTATAGAAAATATTTCTGCTACTAGCTTTTTCACACGACTTCGACACACAAATGATTGGTTAAACAGTGGAAGTTACTCGACATAAAAATGTAATCATACTGTCTAAAAAAATTGTTGTCAACTATTAAACACAAATAGACTAGCAAGCATCATTAAATGACCTTGCAGCGCTTTTTTTGCTGATTACATGCACATCTGAAACGAATGTAGGTAATTGAAAGCAGCAAAAACGTGGAACAGTTTACCAAAGACAAAAAAAACAAGGAAGATAAATTATTTATTGTCGTGCGACTAAGTACATGAGTACTTTTTGTACCTACGTGGTTGAACATTTGCTTACTATATAGGTAATAGATACTTACTGTTTGTATTAAAAATGTACATTTGAACTCACTCACTGAAACACAACAGCACACATGCTGTTATTTCACGATGGTCTTATCACTTATCCTACTTAGGTCGGTAGCGCACTTGCAAGGACCTATTGGCGTTGTTTATGTATAAACAACGCCAATAGTGGACCTTACATCTAGTGGACCGTCAACCTATCTGAGGACCTTAACATTTTTAAATTTTTTTTATGTTAATGTCGATAGACAGGTTGACGGTCCACTTGATGGTAGGTAGCTACCGTCGCCTATAACACAAGCAACGACATAGATGTTGCAAGTGCGCTGCCGACCATAGCAGGATTAAGGATAAGAGATAAGGAAGGGATGACGCAATGGGCTCTGACGTCCCTTACTCATTCACCGAAACAAAACAGCACATATGTTGTTATATCACGGTGGTATTCTCTAAGGGGATGGTTACTGCCGCCAGACGGGCTGCCCAAATGACAGCGAAACGTAACATGCCACTACTTTCCAAATCCAGACTACAGCCAACTTCGAAAAGTTGATTTCCAAAGTTGACCATACCGGGTTTCGTGCAGCCCGTCTGGCGACAGTTAACCTATGTACCTCTTACAACATATGTGCTTTTGTGTTTCGGTGATTGAGAAGGGATGCCAGAGCCCATTTCCTATTTCCCTTATCCTTATTCTTAAATCTCATATGGTCGATAGCGCACTTGAAGCACCCATGGCGTTGCTTGTGTTATAGGTGACGGTAGCCACCTACCATTAAGTGAACTGTCATCCTGTCTGACGACCTTCATATATACAAAAAAAAATCTTATTGTTTAAAGTTAAAAAAGTATGTTCCAGAAACTTCTTTGAGTAACAATAACTTTGAGAACAGTTTTGTCGTGTAATGTTATAACCTTCACAGTAATTCGTTAAATTAAGTTTTTATATAAGTAAATACTTAGTTACATTAAATTCGACGAACCGTGATTGATTGGTTTCCATACTTCTCCGTAGATATCTACCAATTTGTATTTACTTAAAAGTATAACCTTTTAAGGTATTAAAATTATTAACTATATTAGTTTAATTATTTTTACACATCGAGTGACACTGAGTGAGTGTTAGTTTATATGTTTTTTTGTTGCGTTACTAAGGGCCTAAAGAAAAGATAACCTACTAAAATTGCGCCATTTTTTTTGGAGGTGAGTAAATTCTTTTGTTCCATATATTTTTTATAAATATATTTCTCAAAATGATGTATGATCATATACATGTTATATAGTTCGAACGCGAGCTCTGAGTTATCGCGCGCTGGAATATAATATTTGCTAAGAACTCCTAAACCACGCAACTTATTTTGATGCGGTTTTCACCATTAGATAAATAATTTTTTACGGAATGTTTGTATAAACAATAAAACTCAATGAACATACCTACTAGCTGCGTTACCTACGCAAGTTCGTTTGAAAGGAGATCAATCGATTTTGTATGGAGATCATGCCATGAGTTTTTTATTATTTTAGTTTTAATGGTTTAAACTTGTGCTATTAGGTAAGAAGAAATTATAAATATTTTACAGGGAAAATATTGTGTAATTTGTTGTTTTATATTTAACTTTGAAAGTATTAAAATGGTTTAAAAGTATAAAAAGTTCGAAACTAAGTTTGAACACATTAATTCTCTTTAACTTTTTAATGTTTACTGTACTTTCGTCCCAAACATGGAGTTGGATGAAATATTTTCGAAGATTTTATGCTTTAGTAAAGAGTAGGTAATTATTTTAACTACAACTTGGTCCGTGAAAGAACCAAAAATTAAAAAGATAATAAAAAATAAAAACTACAACCTCGTCCATTTGTAGCCAGATAAGTAAGGTTTAATTTAGAAACTCTTTCAAACACGGAAATGTAAATAGGTATGTTGTCCAGTGAGCGATTTTGTCAAAATTGTACTCTGTCTCTCCTATGTATTTAAGAAAGTATAAGAAAAAAAAAAAAAAAAACAAAACCGTAAACAGAAGATATTAAAAACAAAACTTCAAGATATAACAAAACAAACTTTCTAAAGCTTCTAAAGCTAAAAAAGGCCATTTTTTTTTTAATATCTACCATTGTAATAAATAATAACTAAAAAAAATCTTACCTTAAAACTATTGAAGTGTCCCACACACCGTGACGCGGAAAATGTTCCTACTCATATGAGCTCCCTACGATCCCGCTTCAATAACTATTTATTGTGCGAATAAAAATTACTCCGGACTAGGGATCCTCGGATGTTTTGATGCAACAATTTTCATTATGTGTTATCTTGTATCCAGCGGCAATTAAACGATATGGGATATCTACCTCTTCAAATATAAAATAAGTACTTATTGGCGAGATAATAACAAATAAGAAAACCTATCTACACAAAATATTGTACATAATAATAATATCAATGTTGTATTATCTATTTATAACTAGCTACCCGCTCCCGGCTTCGCACGGGTGCAATTTTTTACTCAATCCAGTCGATAAATTACCTTACATTGCCATCTGTTAGAATCTTATAGAACTCACAGATAGTTATCTCTTTCTCATATAGTAAACAAATAATTTGCAATAAAAAAATATTGCGACTATAAATCGAAATAAAAACTATCCTATCTTTTAAGTTGGACCAAATTACACATAGTTACGAAGTATTATCAAAATCGGTTCAAAAGTTTAGGAGTTCATTGGCGTCAAACATCGTGACACGTAATTTTTATAATTATTATATAATTTTTATAATTACTATCACTTATACGACAAATCCATAATAAGAAAAAAAAAATAGTTGAAATAAAAATGTATACCGTATTATACACGAAATTTATTTAATAGGCTGTGGTCATTGATACATTAATAATCGCCATTGAATTTGGCATAAAAATCGATAATATTTTTATGACAATTTTGTTTTAATATGGTGTGTTAATAAAGAAATTATTGCGTATATTTTATACTAGCTGAGTCCCGCAATTGCAAATTAAATGTCACCGAAAACAAAGCCACAGGCAATTGCTAGTTATGAAATTGGGCTAACCGTCTTAAATAAGTCAATTGGGTGAGATTGTCATGACCTTGCACCTGATATGTTCTAATAGACCAGATTTAATGATATGACAAAAAATAAATGTGGGCGGATGTACACCTACTTCTTTCGTACTTCTTCTAAACAAGTAAATTGGGTGAAATTAGTCCTATTATTTTGTGATCACTAATAACTCTTAACAGGCAAAAAACTGGTGTCACAGTGTTTTATTTGTTTTTATAAAGTAAACGTTATATTTTCAAATAACGCAATAAGAAAAGTTTATAGAATATTCTCCAAATAAGAAAAATCGCCTTTATAGAATAAAAATTTTAAGGTTATAGTTCACAGCCTCTCTCTCTCTCTCTCTCTCTCTCTCTCTCTCCCAAGCGACACCTCGGCGGTATTTCAAACTCTTTAAAATGTAACAAGTTTAAACAGACTGTGATACGGTTTATATTAGTAAGTTGAGACGACAAATTCTCCCAAACACCTATCTATTACTGAGTTCCCACGCTCGTACAGTTAAATAAAAAAATAAAATAAAACAAAAACTTCAGTATTGCTAAAATCATTTAATAATAGTGCTAAAATATTTAGTAGAATATGAATTTAGTAGAGAACATTTGGATGATAGAAATTGCACACGAGTTTATTGACGCAAGCGGCGCCATAGCGACACGGCTTCGGATGGAAGTAGTGGCAAGTCGGGTTCACGCAGTTCGGGTAAAACTTGCACATCTGTGAGGCCACCGACACCGTCGATATCGACTTGTAGTTCGCTGCTGGCACCACGTGGGACGCTGCAAAGAAAACCTAGTATATTTTGTACTAGCTGTGCCTGCAACATCGTGTGCGCTCTAGTTTGTTTTTTGAAAATCCCAAACAAATCTAAAAAAAAATAATCAGGATAAAAAACATCGTGCCAAATATCATACAAATTCTTTAAGTAGTTTCTGAGATTAGTGTGCTGGAGGCATAGACAAAAAAATCTTTAAAACTATTTTCTTGACCTCGGTGACATTTTTAAAAAAAAATATTTATTGTACCAACATAGCTCGTTTACAATTTTATTATATTTATAGATAATATTATAAATACCTATAGACATAGAGAATGAACTGAACAATACGCGCATGAACTTGACCACTCTCTTTTCTGTAGATGGTTTCTCTATACTGGTTTTTTTTTTAACAAACGAGTACTGAGTATATATCTCGCATATTTCCAATACTGACAATTTCGAACTCAGTATAGTAACTCGAGTGCCAATTAAAATTATAGACAGACGATTATGAAAGTATAGATTTAGGGCCTCTTTCACCAACTACAAGTAAAGTGTTGATTAGTTACTTTTAGAAATAATTTTATATTTTATTAAATTATTCACTCGATTTACTCCAATAGGCGATTTTTTTTTTCTTTTTAATGTTTGAGACTTTTACCGTACAAACAAAGGTATATCATCTCCTTCATTCCCTGTTACCGGTGACTTTAAATGCCGATTAGCTTACTTGACACGTGGTGAAAGAGAGAGCCCTTAAGCATGTAATATTTTGCCGCACTGACCGACAGATGGCGGTGTTCCGGCGGCTGTCTTGGAGTGGTCGTAGACGCAGCCGCGACGCGTGCAACTGGCTGCGAACTTGCACCGCGGATGCTGAAAGGCGCACGACGCTCCGAACCGACACAACGGGAACGAGCGGCAGGGAGTCGACACTGGGGCGCGCTCCGCTTGCGACACTGCGCGGTCACAATCATTGCATTGCATTACATTGCATTTCAACTTTAAGTAGTGGCAGGGCACACTGCGTTTCGCAGTCATTTGGGCATCCCTTTTTGGCGGCAGTAGCCACCCCCTTACAGAAGACCACCGTGAAATAACAGCACATTATATGATTTTGTGTTTCGTTGAGTGAGTAAAGGATGCCAGTGCCCACTACACCATCCCTTTCTTAATCATTATCCTTCTCTGATCGGCAGCGCACTTGAAGCACCTATGGCGTTGTTTGTTATAGGCGACCTACCATCAAGTGGACCGTCAGCCTGTCTGTCGATCTCAACATAAAAAAAAAATGAAAACAAAAACTTACACGAGGGCACAGCATCATATTTATGTGAATTAACTGTGGTCGTGATTGTTACGTGATTATCGCTACTGGCACTCTCCGTTCTCTCTCTACTCTTATTCTGATCCTTATCGTTCTCTTTCTTAACATCGAACACTATCGGCGATGCCTTTCTTTTCTTCACTGTACGTATTTCTTTATTTTCACTAATGTCTACACTATTTCTTTTAACCGATTCCGGTTTCACAATAACTTGAGTGTCTGACTCTTCGCTTGTGTCACTCAATCGCTTTTTAATAGCACTCGAAGGTGATTTTTGTTCCGCTTTCTCTGTTTGTTTCTCTGTGACGGATACCACTTCATTTTTGACTTCTTCAGTCGGAGGAGGGCCGGTGTCCTTGTTTTTCGGTTGATCTAACACTTTACCGTCATCATCTAGGAGACCTTCTGTCATAAGTTTCTTCGCTAGAAAAGCGTTCGGATGGTATCCGTCCATTGTTACTATGAATTGAGTTTTCTGCTCTTTATCGACAGTTTGGTTGTGGATGTTTCTAAAAAAAAATGTTACTATTTTATATTGCAGGTTTAGGAATAGTTAAATGCTTTGTGTGATAAAATTTAGCGAATTTCAGAAAGTATTTAATAAGTGAATCTCAACTTTCGTGTTGATCATAACATATGAAAAAATTCAATTTTAAGGGATCCTAAGCGGTCACTAGACGATCATGCAGCATGACATGCGTTACATGCTGTCATGCATGCATGACCGTTCAACTGTATTGATTGATGTGAATGACGTGCAATTACGTGCTGGCAGTTCCTTTTATTTTTCATCCTGCAAGCTATGACTGACATGCACTCATGATCGTCTAGGGACCGCTTTACAAGAAAACGAATATAGTTACATAGTTTCCACGAAGATGTCATCCCTCTTGGTAGCGGATCTCTCGCGTCGCACTGAAGGAACATAATCAGTGTTGTGGAAACGTTTATTCATTGATAAAGGCGCATACTCTCTCTCTGTCCCCTCATCTGTACGTCTGAAATAGTTTTATTACTAATATCATAAATATTGGTTAAAACGACTCACTCGTCGTAATTGCGTCGCAGGATAACAAAAGAAAAAAAAACCGGTCTCTATGTGGAATTTCGAGGATAGAATCTTAGCTTTTTACTTACCCGCATAAGACTTTATTGAGAAAAACAATTTTTTTAAAGAATTGTTAAAAAATTAAACATCCTTACATTTTATCTTACAATGATAACAGGTAATGTAGTTGGGATAAGGTGAGATAAAAAAAATGCTCCTCCAATCAGCTCTATATTATTGATCTGCCCTTCATAATATCATCGGAAATAACAGCCAAAAGCTCTTAGCGAAATTATCCCTACTAATAATATAAATGCTATAGTAACCTTTTCACGCCTTAACTAATCAACGAAATAAAATGAAATTTTTCATACACAATGTCAGGGATACAGAAAAGGGCATAGTGATAATAAACATAAAAAATTCAACGCCTGGAAAAACTATAACAGCAGCAACTATTTGACAGGTGTTACATTTTTTTTTATTTTTCAACACGGACAGAGTCCGGGCAAATTATACAATGAGGTTGTCCGGGAGAGCCCTAGGTCCTAAGTGAGTTTAATACGGCCTTACTTGTCGCAAGACAGTTCCGAGTGTTCCATCGGCACCTGAATCACTATGTTGACGTCGTCTGACCGTCTCATCGGATGGACGAGCGCTCGCTTCACCTTACGACTCTCCGGTTCCGATTTCTGGGGTGCCTGCAAACATATTTTCAACTTCTGTCTTCTGAGAATAAAGGTAAGAGTGTTTCCACATTATCCACTGTTGGAAATGTGAAAACACTCTAACCTTTATTCAGATTGTCTGTCCACTTGGCCACGGGGCGTCCCACGCTGCATTTTCCAATTCGCGAACTCGATAATAGTCTCAACAATGCTTTATTCGACGATAAACAAATTCTATACGTTAAAGGGACGGTGTCTAAGGGGGATTGGGACACTATTGGGACACTGATACTCACGTGCAGCAGACTCTTATGAGCATCAGCAACAGCGCGCAGCAGCAGACTGGAGTTGGGCATCGGTCCCCTTGGACGAGGGCGAACGCGAACAACGCTCGCGCATGCGCGCCCAGACCCCAGCGCCGACACCCTGAGAACGCAACACGCGCTGACTATTTAATAAACACTTCTCCAATATCTAATGAGTAATCATGGAATTAAGTACTATGGAATTGGTAAAATGCTTGAGTTGGAAAGTGGCCTCTTAAGAGCCATAGGCACTGCAAGGGTTCTTACCCCAGCACAACTTTCTTATTCATAACAAAAAAAATAAACCGCCGAAAAAACTGAAAAGCAAAAAATAATAAACCTTTTTTATTTAATCTTAATAACTAATAATAATAGTTCTTAAACTAATGTAAGTATACCTAAGTAATTTTGAGTCGGCGCTGGAGATTCCACGTTGCATTGTTAATTTGATTTGGTTATTTCTTTAAATTTAAAGGTAATTTAGTGATCTTTGTTCATTGATTGTTTGGCCAAAATTACTTAGGTATACACATTAGTTTAAAAACTTAGTTATTAAGGTTAATTAAAAACTCAAAATAATTACAAAAATATATACTTAGGTATACTTACATTAGTTTAAAAGCTTAAGTTACATTATTTTTTGCTTTTCAGTTTTTTCGGCAGTTTAATTTTTATGTTAAAAAGTTTTTATTTTATAATTTTTTGTGGCTATAATCTATTAATTACTACATGCTTAGTTTTTAATAACTTTTAAAATAGCTACCTACCTTATTTTAGTATTACTCAGCATTAAATGAGTGATCAATAAATCACCCCTGTTTTCCTACCCTTAGGGTTGAAATTTTTTTTCCAAATTTATATGGGACCAACTTCAGGGTATACCCTTTCCAATTAAAAAAAAAACAATCACAATAATCGGACTACTCTGTAAAAAGTTATGCGTGATCATATATAAAAAAAATAATATACGCATCGACTTGAGAACCTCTTCCGTTTTTGTTTCGTTGGTTGAAAACAAAACACATGTCATTTCACGGTGATCGATACATTATTAAAACTTCTTCTTAAACTACACACTAAATAAGTTATCCATAGTAGAAGTAAATCATACTTGGAAGTGAGTCTTTCCTTTTTTGTCAACACAGTGTCTGATTTGTCACTGCTGTCCGATATGGACCTCTTCCTCTGAGGCATTTCACCCAAACGTGTTTTGGCAGGTCTCTTCGGTTCTGGTTCTCGTTCAGGCGTGAACCTATAAAAATAATAACCATGGATTTACAACACAAGTTTTGGACTATTTGAGTCTCCTTTTCTTATAAAAAATAAATAAATAAGCAATTAGAAGCCCAGCATATCACAGATATCGAAGTTCAGTCAACAACAAAGGCAAATATGGATTTGTCCACATTCTGGTTCTTCTATTTTGATATATTTTAGTCATCCATTTGGCTACACATGTACAAGTCTGCACTTGTATCTGAAGCATTTCATTTTAGTTGTATCTATTCACGACTTATAATTATATTGTTGCAGTAAGTAAGAAAAATAAATAAATGTTTATTTTATTTTTATATTTGACTATGAAAGCCAGCTACAAAAGTGGATAAAAATTCTAACTTAACAGTTATGAAAGAGCTAATAAAAAATAACAAATCTTCTTTCATAGCTGGTTTAGGAAATTTTTTTTCCACAATTGACTAAAGCAAGACATACAGTTTTATTAACAACTAGCTGGTGCCCGCGACTTGGTCCCCGTTCTCTATAGCCTATAGCCTTCCTCGATAAATGGACTATCCAACACAAAAAGAATTTTTCAATTCGAACCAGTAGTTCCTGAGATTAGCACGTACAACCAAACAAACATACAAACTCTTCAGCTTTATATAATAGTAAAAGTAAAGTATACATTTCTAATTCATCATCTTTAATTTTTACATCGGTATTGGTACAAGAAATTATTTACATATATTTGTAATAAAATAATATTAGAAATTACATATAGAATAGAAACACAAATTTGAACTCCTTATAAAATTAAAATATTTATTTATTAATTAGGTTTCTACAAGAAACTCTTATGATCGTCATTATAAATTTAAATTTACCAGAGTTTCGGAAAAAAAAGCCAAGATGATGATCTTGAAAAGAAACCCCGAAAGAAACTCAGGATCTTTTGTCATCTTTAAAATACAAAATAACAACAATAATGTTAAGGCAGGCAACACACTTACCTTTCAGGGCTGGTGGTTCTTTGAGAGACTTTTTCATCTTCAACAAACTTCTTTGGTTCTTCCTTTAGACCGATTCTCTCTCTAATTGGTCTTTTGGGCAATTGTAGTTCAATTTGGAGTAAAGTCTCTTCTGTTTGTTTGCTGTTTTCTTTCGGACATGTTGATTCCGAAGAGTTTTTTGGTGGTGACAAAACAGTTGATGTCGATTGAGAAATTTCCTAGAATATATTAAATACTAGATATATTATTTTAATAAAAACAGAATAATGCTCTAGGCTAGGAGTATATGGACAAAACCAAGTACAACTCAGACGCAGGAGTGCTTATCAGCACTGTCTGGAGTTACTTAGTAACTTTATTTTACTTAGTAACTTTTGTAATAAGGTGTTTACTAACTAAATGTTTTAAGTTTGGGCCATACAATTATAGATTATCGACAATTGCGCCTTAAGGCTTTAAATTATTAATAAAAATGATTCAAAGATTTGTTAAATATCTTCATATTTAAATTGATTAATAATCAACTTACCTGATCTTCAACAAAATCATTCATTAATTCCTCTGCCTCGGTGCGAATGTTCAAGAAATCTTCATCATCAGACATCACATCTGATGTTTCATTAATTTTTTGCTTGAAACCAACAATCTTAGTTTCTATATCTGTTAATTCCTGTATTTCTTTCTTATCATTTTTCGATATGTCAGCTGTAGTGGTTTCAGTTACACTACTAGTTGGTTCACTCTGTGTTAAAATAGTATCAGGATCGATTATGGGCAAAATAGGTCTTTTATCTATTACAACAGGTTCATTTTCTTTAATCGGTTCAATTTTAGACATCTCAACTGTAGTGACTCCGTGGTTTTTCAAAATTTGACCAGCAAATGCATCAGTTATGGACGGTTCAGATTCCTTCTCCATATTCATGAGCAGAGGTGGTATATTTGGACGTATGTGTCCTTCTTTTTCTACCTTGCTCTTCTTTTTGCTCTTCAATGTCTTCTCCTCTTTTTTCCGTTGCGATTTTTCTTTTTCCTTCTTCTTTGCTTTCTTTGAGTGTTCACTTTTCTTAGATTTCTCCTTGTGCTTGAGTTTCTTTTCTTTGGATTTCCTCTCTTTCGATTTCGATCTTTCCTTGGTTTGAGTGGGCTCTACAGTTTCTGGAATGAATTTTTTTTTTAAATATAAGAAAACTATTTTTTACAAGACCGACAACTTCAGTATCTACATTAGCTGATATTATGTCACAAAACAATATTATATCACAATCCTTGGTAAAGGCCTCCCCTCTATATGAAGAAGTCATGGCATGATAGTTCACAATTGAAATTTGCATATTGAAAATTGTTACTCTCTTCTCTTTTACTATTAGTGCAAGTGATCATTATTTATAGACTACCCATGAAAGAGTTCTGACTCTTTCATGAGTTTAGCTTTTATGAGTTGAGTTTCTTTCATGAAAGATGCATCTGATGTTTTGACATAAATAAAAGTTTCAATATGATCTGAGTTTTAATGAGGTAATCACTTCTTACTTGACCAACAGATAGCCCTCTAACTCAACAGTCAGACTTAATTTTTAGCAAGGCCAAATATGAGATACGATTTTTAAAGTAGGTTTTGATCCGAATGTGTATTTGCGATGTGTTTCCGACGGTAAGTCATTTGTGGTTTATGAATAGTAAGTATTACTGTCTGGCGATTATTGACTGTACAATTCAAAGGGGAAAAACATGGAACACCAGTTGAATACTTTTATGTCACAAAAGTTTACACTCCAGTTGTAGTATTCTCCATATTATATGTGAGGTACATTGCCTAGTGGAAATCAGTTTTGAAATGTTTAAATCAATGGTAAATTAACGACTTCTTTTCAATTCAGTGCTAAATAACTATTACAGAAACAACCACACACTGAGTGATATCAGAAAACTTACTAATAGGTGCTGCAATGGTTACTTCTTGCAGTTTCTTGAGAACTTGATGAAGCCAGTTCACGAACAAGTTGGTGTTGTCAGAAAGAAACAGTTGCAAGTCATCCTCCATTTGAGTACGGGTTCTCTTGTTTGCCACCATTACCATCACATAATCAGGAAGTTCGTCATCTGAAAATGAATTTATTAAAGCTTTTAACATCAAACAATAGGCACAATTAGTAGTGGCAGGGTACACTGCGTTTTACAGTCATTTGGGCAGCCCGTCTGGCGTCAGTAATCACCCTCCTTACAGAAAACCATTGTGAAATAACAGAATATGTGCTGTTGTGTTTTGGGTAAGTGAGTAAGGGATGTGTGACCCCATCATCCCATCCCTATCCTTAGTCCTTCTATGGTCAGCAGCACACTTGCAGCACCTATAGTGTTGGTACCATCAAGTGGACCGTCAGCCTGTCAGTCGACCTTAACATAAGAAAAACAATAAATATTGTAGAAATTAAATTGTCTATATTGTCTAAAAAATACTATATTATTGTAGAGAAAATAAATAAATAAAATTAAATTATGAAAATAATTTTCACTTACCAACATAACATCCAAGTTCTGTCAATTTAGCTTTGATGGCAGACTGAAATAAGCAAAAATACTTAGTGCTAATTAAAAGTAGGCTACTTAAAAGGTGGCACCTTAAAATCAAGGCATAAATTGTAAATATACCTTGTGTCTAATAATTTTTTTTTAGATAGTTAATGTAGGTTCCTCTTGAAAGGTAATTATTATAAAATCACTGATTATTTAAGCGACAATTATTTAAGCCTGGATTTAAGCGATTCGGAGCTCATACTATGTTTAGTACTGTATATATACTTTGATATGTTTTTTTAAAAAAAATTAAGTGTAATTATTGTTATTTTGTATTTTAAAGATGACAAAAGATCCTGAGTTTCTTTCGGGGTTTCTTTTCAAGATCATCATCTTGGCTTTTTTTTCCGAAACACTGGTAAATTCAAATTTATAATGACGATCATAAGTTTCTTGTAGAAACCTAATTGATAAATAAAGATTTCGATATATTTTTTTTACTTTGGTATTGCTCAATCAATATTATGTTAAATATTGATGAAAGAATTCAGGGACAATAAATGTAATATTCTGTTTTTCTTTTGATTGACTGGTTTCCGCTTGTATGTTATTTCATTTACAATGACTAAAATGCAGATACAATCATACAATACACCGAAATATGTCAGAAAAATAAATCGAAGTATATCAAATCACCTTTAGAAGCCAGAAGTCATATATTGATGAAAAAAAGATGCGGGTTTTTAATTCTATGATTTATTACATTGAAATAAATGGTTACCTTCTTATAATTAAAATATAAATAAAAAGAACTCACTCGCATTTTCTGCCCTATCTCACTGCCGACAACATCCATTATTACAAAAGTGTTAACAGACGAATTACTTCACTAAAATTGCATACGCTTACTAGTGACTATCCAGCATATCAATAATTATTTATTTACAACAATTATAGATTTAGACAAACCATTATTATCTTACTTATGTTAAATTGAAAAAATTATTCACATCACAATGTTACATTGTTTTGCAAATTTGACATTTCTTTTCATGTCAACTTGACAATTATTGATTGCATAGATTGATTTAAACCACAGATGATATAATATTTAATATGTTGAAATTTATTTCACATGACAGATGAGATGAGAGGTTACAAATTCGGAGCTTAATTTTACAATTTTATTATTGTTCAATTATTTATATTGCTTGCAATTTTCAAAAATCCGTAAAGAATTGAATAAGTACATAAGTTTATTTATTAATCCAAGAAGGATGACAACCGTTTCGATGGCGCTGATCAAACTACACCATTACAGTTATTATTCGATATTATATAAAAAAAAAATAGGTTTTGCCCGCGACTTCGTCTGCGTAACTTTATAAAATATGGATAATATAGCTTTCTACAGGTGAAAGAATTTTTAAAATCGGCGAAGTCATTTGTGAGTTTATTCATCATACCAAAATTCAATTCTTCTCTCTTTATAATATTAGTATAGATTTATACGAATATATATATAAAAAGGCCTCTTTTCCTTAGTCATCAAGAATAGCTCCAATTCTGATAATGTGTTTTTACGCGCGGTCCATTAATTGTCTCGCTAGAGAGTACTATGTTTCTTGATTTGTCTCTACCATTACCTGCTGCTGGTAGCACCGATGCCTGGTATAAGAGGAGACATGCCCACTTTATAGTAGGTATACTTCTTGTATCATCATCCTTCTTGTATTTTTAATAATTCACATGATTTAAAATTAGAAATCTTCTATAGCAGGTATGGACTTTTGACATAATTACGTCTTTAAATTTGCTTCCATAGTGGCAGGCAATCCAGAAAACTGATGATAACAAAATCAGGGGATTAGTTTGATGCTGTAGCCACATACTATCCTATCATCTACATTTGATCTACATGCCCGATATAATTACCTACGCCACTCGATATAAAAAAGTTTACATGTAGGTATTTTTTTTATATTTAATCAGTATTTTGAGACCGATCAATATAATTATTGATTTCTTTTATAAATAGCATAGCCAAGGATTTGAAGATGTGGAGGATGTCGAGGAAGCATGTCGAAGATGTCAAGTTGGACATTAAATAAAAGTATTTGAAGCAATCGAAAAACCTGTAAATAGTTGCTAAAATTTCTCTACACTGATAAATCAATAAAACAAACTTAATTTTTTTTTATTTATTTAAATTTTATTTAACAAATTCGGAATTCGGTATAACATAAGATTCTTAATAGGTAGGTAACTATTTAAAATAAATATATCCGTTTATGATAATTATATACAAAAAAATATTTCATTCCATTATCATTCTTAAAATTATGTTATGGCAAAATACATAGGTACAAATTATATTCTATACATGCGGTGAGAACTTAAAGTTAACCAGAATGTCCGATTTTTTATCAAATGAGTACAATTTATATTTGATTTTAAATACATGTCAAGAGAATAGATTTTATTGTTATGTAGGTTTTTATTACGTCGCCTTTATAAATATGGTTGTAGATCGCCAGCCGATATCAATTATATAAGAGAAAATTAATATCAAATAACTAATCACAAATACATCGACTTATCGACGCTGTGTTTGGTGGAGTCAGTAGGCAAATAAAAAAAACATAATCAACACAGGAATAAGAATTGATCACTAAATTATTAACATTAAATTCTAATCCCAACATCACTGCTAATATTGTTGATCTATTCATCTACTTGGATCCCTCTGTTAGACTCTGCTAAGTCTGATGCAGCCAAAAATTACAATAACTAATATAGCTATAAAAATAATAGCAGCTATTCTATTTTTTTAGGATATGCTTTTTAAAATTATTAAGATTACTTTTTTACCAATAAGATATCCAAAATATTGTTTCTTTTATGTTATTTGAGCATTTGATAGAATAATATTAGTACGTAAATATTTTTTTTGTTACTTACAGAAAAGTGTAGGTATTAATGTATAAATGTTTTACATTTATTTTAATATTTAGTGTATGGGAAGTCATCCTCAACTTTATATACGACTAGCTGTTGCACGCGGCTTCGCTCACGTAACTTTATAAAATATAGCGTATGTTACTCGCTGATACTATAGCTTCCCAATAGTGAAAGAATTTTTCAAATCGGTCCAGTAGTTTCGGAGCCTATTTAATGCAAACAAACAAACAAACAAATCTTTCCTCTTTATAATATTAGTATAGAAGACTACAAACGTTTCTAGCACCTTGAAGAACGAACTTCATGGTTCTTTTGCTTAGGTATACTTGCTGTGTGGATATTTTGTTTATATTATCGTGTCATGTTTTGCTTTAAAATGGAATGTATATTAAGTAGGGAATGTAAAAGACATTACTATAAACAACAATACAAAAATCTATACGTTATAAAAAAACATTCAATAAAATTGCGTCGGTAAGTAGACAATGTTAAAAGGCACATCTTTGAATACTTACTTATTGAATTAATACAGTCATGTCAGGTACTTACCTAGTAACTTTTAAAAGCAATAATTATTATCAAAATAATAAATAAATTTATACACGATTTATACTTCATCAATAAATTAATAAAATATTAATTATTATTTCTTATAATTAATCATTCATAATAAATATTGCCATTGTCGCTCGCTAGCAGGACGGATAATTTAAGTAAATATATTCACTTCAAAGAAGAAGTCAAAGAAATTAAATACACAATATAACTTCGGTCACATTTTCTCTGCACTTCGGTGGAATGCCATATCCTCGCTACCCCCTTTACCTCCCTGCGCTTGTCCCATCGCGTTATCATCATAAGACCATCAGCTCGTGTCTCTTCACTGCTGGATGTAGGACTTTCCAAGGCTCGCCACCACACATAGTCCATTCAATCGCTTCGCTTCGCATTCAATCGCTTCCCACGATGCCTTTCAGATCGTCTGTCCACATGGCCGCAAGGTGTCCCTTGCTGCGTTTTCCAATTCATGACCTCCATTAGAGAACTCGTCTACTCCATCGATTATCCGCTCAGCGACAATATGACCGGCCCATGGCCACTTCAGCTTGCTAACATCATAGGGAGAAATTAAAATAACCCTTTCACTAAAGAATAGTTAACTTATTAACTTGTGTCCAAACAGCAAATGTCTTCTAGTTTTAATCACTCCATAAGTGATTACGTTATTGTGTTCTTTTGATCTTAGAAGTTAATGCTGTTTTTGTTTAGAGTAACAAGTATCATGTCGTTGTTATATTTATTGTTTCTTGCATCTATGGTACTGTGTGACTACCTGCTCTATACAATTGTCATAGCAAGCTTAGGGTACTGTGACGTTTGGTATTAGTAGTTATTAGAGCGAAATGGATGAAATCTTTCTTTGAAGTAAATATAGTATTGTCTTCTTAATTATGTTTATATTGAATACTTATGTACACAACTATAATGATCCATCCATTATTACACAAGAAACTGTAAATCTAGTATACTAAATTAAAATAGCAAGGCAATTTAAGCACCATCGATTTCTAATATTACTTACCATCATTAAAAAAAATGTATAAAAATGAGATTCATCGTACTAATCCTATATAAATCTTTGGATTATAGTCTTTAGTGATTAAAAGTTCTTTGGTATACCAGTTCAATACTCTGTTAGCGAGCGACAAGGCCCTATATATTCGACTCTTTATCACTTTCTTTGTAGCTGCCGACGGTAAATTTCTTCTTTTGTCCAATTAATTTAAACCCTATGAACTTCTGTCCGCTGCTCAACAACATTGTCATTGTTCTGTGGCTGATTTTCGAAGGACTATCTGTTTTGTCGTTAGCGCTCGGCTTAATCGGCCCGATGTTAGGCGAGGAGCCCGTTCTGAGCGCGGTGATCCGTGAAGGCCCCTCGCTGGTGGCCGCCATAGCACCTACCGCGTACCGGCAGGAGCCATCGACGCTCTTGGATCTACTCTCGACTCCCCTAGCGACACTTGGCTGAGCGCCGTTCGTGTATTGCTGTAGCTGTACCCGTGACGCTCTTTCCATTTCTCTAAAAAGAATAAATCACTAATTAATTGTTGCAAAACACATTTTGTAAATGGACCGGGTAATTAATCACGCTTAAATCAAATTCAGAAAAGTTATAAGTTTTATTATTGTAATGTTTTAAAGGTTTTTGACTAAGTTTTGATTTGGATCAACTCTATTTATGTTTGCCGAAAGCATGGTCTACAAACCATGGTCTAGGATTACAAACGCTTATATTACAAACGCTTTCGGAAATTACTTGGAACGCGAACCCCTCTGTCTCCATCCGGTTCACTTCTCCTCGTCCTGTGGATTACTTATGCGATTGGAGCGCGATGAAATGTATTGGTGCAAAATGCTCGACACTTATAATGGTAAATGAAAGGGTACCGTAAACACTTTCGGGTTAGAAATGTGGCCTCTTAACTATCAAAGTCAGAGCATGCCATGCGAAGATGCCTTAGAATGTATTTCGCTTATAGGATTTTCAACTGAATTAGTAGAACGCGAAAACAATAAGCACTAGACAACAGTTGAATGCACATATCCATATGAAAGGTCCGTGCAGGCATTTAGGCAGAAGTCTACATGCTGATAAAAATGATGGAATAAGGTATAGTTTTATACTCGTATAAAGATGCCTTTATCGTTATTAATATCTATATATGTTTGTTACAAGATTAGGTCAGTTAAAAAGTTGCCATATTTTTAACAAATAAAACAGGCTTTGTCATGATTAATTTAAACGTTAATGTTAAGTGTGTTTAAAATAGAATTGTATAGGTAATGGCACCTATAGCGTTAGATAGGTGAAATGTTTGGAAAAGGGCTAGGCTTATTTTTATTAGTCAAATAGGAGCTCAGAGTTAAGTTGTAAACGTGTATTCAATAATATAAAAGAGTGAGAATTTTGTAAATTTATTTATACCTATGTGCAATTATTTGAAAAATTAATTTCTTTTTAAAAGATACATATTGCAAATGGGCATAGTATATATATTAGTATACTATAATAACTTCCCAGAATTGTATACAGAGAGAAGCCGGGACGCGCATATTATGATCGTGAAATGATAATACTTAACACCCAATGTTTGTTTATCTGCGGTACCCTGAAAGCACTCACGTTTATTATCTACAGTCAAATGTCCCTATTGCTTGAACTTTATTGACTTGTGAGGTTGGCAGGCAATGAAATGATACCTTCACGGGCGAGTATAGGAGGCGAGCGCCGAGGTGCGCTCCGTTTTCCTGACGGCATGTTGGCATGCGGCCGGCGAGGAAGGATACGCACCACTGGTGAGGCCCGACAGCCGCGACAACGGACAGCACAGCGCAGCAGCGTACGCGGCACGGTATTGCGCGTTCATTATCACGTATATTATGGGGTTCACACACGCGCTCGCATACAGAAGCAGGTAGCCGATCACGTGGAATACTGAAAAATCACAAGCACCTTTCAATACAGCAGTACCTGGGCGACCATTTATTTTTGTTAAGGTTGACGGACAGACTAACACTCCATTTGGTGGTAGGTGACTACCGTCGCCTATAACACAAGCAACACTACAGGAGCTTGAAGCTTGAGCTTAAGAATTAAGGGATTGGGAAGGGTTAGGAAAATGTGCTTTGGCAACCCTTACTCACTCACTGAAACACAACAGCACACGTGCTGTTATTTCACGGTGAACTATATAACGAGGTGGTTACTGCCACCAGATGGGTCACCCAAATGATTGCAAAACGCAGTGTGCCCTGCTACTACTTGATTTTTTTTAAAGGCGAAAACTTCTTTAGGTGTGTTGGGCACTTTTTGTTTGGGGAAAAAACACTGAACTTGCGCCGTCACGTTCTGTGAGCGACACCCTCAGTGACGTTTAATTGTATGAAATAAGCGCCATCTACCCGAATTCTTGGGTAGTCCCACAACACAGACAATTTTTTTATAAACGTGGAAGATCGTCAAAATTATTGCATTGTTACTCTTGGATATATATTATTTATTTGGATATATATAGTTTATTTGTGCATACGAGTATAAAAGAGAAACAAAGTTTGGGTGTGAGAACGAGAGGATTGTGAGGAGAGGAGATATATGATAATTCCAAATAATTACTTTTTATTTTAATAATATCCTCAGATCCATGTTATTAAATATTTTGTAATGTTTTGAAAATATAATACTCCATTGTTCAGAAATGGCCGTGTGTGTAGGTAGGTTAAAACTTATATTGAACTTACCAGGATAATTGACATGATTGTCTCCAACTTTCGCAATTGTAATTGGTAGGTAGCACACTAAGAAGGAGAGGAATATTGCAAGGACCATCTTGGTGATTCTCCATTCATTGCGACGTGCCTTCGTGTCCCGGTTGTCTTTTATCGTGGATCGCTTGTCGTTAGTGGTGCTGTTGTTTAGAGTGCCGGCACCCGAATGCTGAGATCTTTGGTGTTCTCGCATACGTTGCTCTGAACTGTAACACAATTTTATATGTATTAAATATATTTTAATACATGTTACAGTCTGATTCAAAAGCAAAGTTAATGGCGGCTCCGAAGTTAGCTGCGAGCGCAGGTGTGCGGCAGGTATTTAATATGAAATTACCTTCGGGTATCTAATATTTCGTTCTGCGCACTATATTCAAGAGCCGCCATTAAGTTTGAATCGAACTATAGTGTTCCTTAATTAATTAATTTTTAGGGTCAACTTTGGAAATGAACTTTTCAAGTCTGGATCCAGAAAGTAGCGTCTGGCGGCAGTAACCAGAACCAAAAACCTGTTACGGTTAATGGATTAAGGGATGTCAGAGCCCATTTTCCCTGCCCAACCCCTTATCGTTAATACTGTTGTGGTCGGCAGCGCACTTGCAGCACCTGTGGAGTTGCTTGTGTTATAGGCAACAGTAGTGTGGCCACAGTAGCCACCTACCATCAAGTGGACCGTCAGCCTATCTGTCGACCTTAACATTAAAAATATATTAATGTTAAGTCACTGCGGACACACTGTCTTGCAGTCACTGGCAGTCATTTAAATATCTTCTAAGATTGTGGAGCGAAAGAAGTATTCCTACCTGAAAATCATCTGATTTCCAATTTCTAGTCTCTTCACATTTCCAATTACACTGAATATAAATAGTAGATAAGTATTGATTTAGGTCTTAGTTATGGTTACCTGTGCACCACCCAGAATATTCTAGCGTAGCAGATGAAGATAAGAATGGCCGGCACAAGGAAGGCAATGACAAAGAGTGCAGTTTTCGACGATCGCTTGTTCTCATCTGGTACTATTGAACAAGTGCCTAATTCCGGGTCGTAGTCGAATTTACCTGATAATTATAAATATGTTTAAAAAAATACTGATAGAAATATCAAATCAATATTTTTTAAAGTTTGAAATAAAATAAAAGTGTACCTACTGAAGGTACCAATTTCAGTACGTATTAATATTTACGCATTGCCTTTAAAAACCCAATATATTCACCATGCAAAGAATGAACAATTTCATTATACACGAACATATTGTTTTTAATATTCATATCATATTATTTTATATATTAAATCAAGTGAACAATAATTTCAAAATTACTAAGATTTTTTTTATTTTAATTAATTTAAAACTTTTTTTAAATCTTTTCGAAACTTCTTCAAGAAAATTCTTATGTATCTAACATGTTCTAACATCGAATCATCACGTAAAAATATATCACATTAAACATTCATTGCATTTTTCACTCAAATTAAATATTTTCCCCAAAAATATTTCAGAATAAGTATTTTATCAAAAATCGCTAAATATACAAAATATTATGTGTTTTTTATTTAATTTACGAACAATAATATGTTATACAATAGTCAACTTATAAAACATAATTGATTTGTAAATAACTCACCCCAAATACCGATATAGGTTGGTATTTGCATTCCGTAGGAGAATAGCCATGAGAATATAATCATGAGAGCTATGTTATGCTTGCGATACACCCGCGTGTAGCAGCTGTGGTGTGCAATCATGATGTACCTGGAATTTAATAGCGATATTATCATTTACACGTTCACACGACATTGGTGTATCAAATGCCGTCATCATATTCAAGAATTTACTAGCTAAATCGAATTTAATTATTTGAAACTTTATAGAAAGTCGGGGTTAGTTTATTCTTTTAATTGAAGCTTAGCTTATTGCTTATAAAAGCTTGAAGCTTAGCTTATTGCTTATAAAAGCTTGAACCGTAGTTCATTATTAAACAATGTTAAAGGGATTGTACGTATGACGTGTGAAAATAAATTAATCTAGAAGGAACTGTACATACGGTTGTGGTTTAATATAAATGACGCACCTGTTTAATGTAATCAGAGCAATGCTCAACAGGGAAACTCCGACGTTGCCGTACCGTAAAAACGGCACTAATTCACATAGGAATCCTTGAGTCCTCGTTCTAGTCCAGAAACCAGATATGGCGAATGGGAGCACCACGGCGCAGAATAGAAAATCCGCTATGCAAAGGCTGAAATGAATATTTAATGTGAAGTTATTATCCAATTAGCATATTGTAGCTACACAAAGCAATGTTAGTTTATTGCAGGTCGAACCTGCAGGTACAAATATAGGTATATTTTCATATACATAGGTATTGATACAAAGTAATGAGCATCGAGCACCGGTTCACTTCAAATTTTAAAAGAAAACTTCTTTAGAAAATATCTTGACAAAACTTAATGTACTGGAAAGATGTATTATAGCCTCACAAAGAGAAGACACATAATATGCCCAGCAGTGTAATGTGATTTGCATAAAGGCTGATTCAGACAAAAAATGCAATTGTAACAATGAGTCGCTCCGTGAGATTTCTGAGGTTTAAACATATTTATTTATTTGTCCTTCCTCATAGAAATTCGAATATTTTGAAGGTATGGTATGACATATTAAAACATTTGGTATGATTTTGAGTTCTACAAGAACCAAATCGGCTACAGTTTTTGCATTATGTTAACCAATTCACTGATATTATGTGACATTTTTTTCTTTGTGAGGACAGTTCAACAATCCACCACGGTAGCTTACTGCAGAATGGATTTCACATGTTTTTGTAAAAATTGTTAGTCTTCCCGCCAACATGTGTTTCTTTAAATGTTTGTCAATAGATCATTATTTGTAATACACACTTGATTTTGGAAAGACGATTTGCATGATCGAAGGGATTTAAAATTGAGCTACAATTTCGACTTTTGCATTACTGCTTTCAAGTGATTAAATAAAAATGCATACTTCACGCGATCAGTTTTTAGTCTTATGAAGCATACGCTCATTTACACTTTGGTTTGATGCAGCGCTTTTATTTCTCTTCAGCATTTTATTAGTTCGTTATTAAATAATTTGGTTAAAAGCTTTTTTAGTAGATGCTAAAAAGTTTTTAGATAGAGGTCTTTAAAATACTATACCTGATTATAAATGCTGCTGCAACGTTTCTAACTTTAGGACACTTGAGAAGTGCAATGACTGTCAGCAGATTACCAAATAGACCAATCACCATGATGAAGCCCGTTACTACTGCTGCGAAAGTCAAGAGACCGGGAGAAAATCTGTAAATTAAATAAATTATCTCTATTATATTAATTTGTTAGAAGTCACATGGGTTTCAAACTTAATGTCTAAATATACTTCGGGTCACATTTGCCTTGATTGCCTAGATGCTAGATCTACTAGGTATAATGTTTTATATTCAATATTCAACATCTGCTATAAAAAGCGTACAACCCTCTTTTATTAATTTGAGATTTAATTATTCAAAACTCTTTCATTCGCTTATACCTTTACAAAACCTAAATAATGACTGCCCGATCATGTTGAAACAAAAATTCCATAGAGCCACCGTATAACTTGAATGCGCAGGTGAATAATTCTCCGAGAAATCTGTCAGGAAGACGAATGAAAGGTTTTCCGACAATCATTGTTATAAATATCTTTATAAAAGCTCGTATTGTATTCGAACAAAGTCAAAGGAAACATCGCGAACTTTAATAGCAAATACATGTCCCTAAGTACCTATTTAAAAATCGTTTTTCACGCTCATCTGGGTCGTTTGATATGTGTCTGTGAGTAAACAACAAAAAATACAGGATAAGTGGCATAAATATTTGGGGTAAAAGCGGGTCTAATGTCGTCGACGTAGAAATATTACGTCGAATTTAAGATAAATGTGTGGGGATTCAATGCTTAAACATTGCCTATATTTTACCAACCGCAGATTTGTCCGCGTATCTTTATAAATTATATCCTATCCTTCAAACTGGAACAAACCATATTCAAATACCAACATTTCAATGAAATCAGTTTCCGGGATTAGCATGAACAAAAATCGTAACATGAGATTTTTATTGTACTAATGAATAGCAAGTAACTTTTTAGATTGTAAACCGATTGAAATAAAATAAACACTAAGTTTATTTTATTTCGGGAAGCTTGCTACAATACGTTAGTGAAAAACAGCATTCAAATCGGTTAAGCCGTTCAGTTCCGACAGGAATAATGACAAAATTAGTAAGCCTGATATTTTTTTCATTTTATTTTTAAATATGTGTATTATGTATTATAAAAATTGATAAACAACTAAAGCGGGTGAATCATGTTTAAACTTTAAGTAGCTCTACCTACGCGAACTTAAAGTATGCGAAATACTCGACTCGCCAATGATGACACATGTGGCCTCTTTTGTTTTTCATTATATTCTGCGATGTCGTCTAGTGAGGGTATTAGGGTTAGTTCACATTCACACCAAAACGCGACACGACACGATACGATACGACGTGACGAAAATTACGACGCCGTGATACGCCTCGTTAAGCTATGTAAAGTAGCGTTCACGCTGCGTCTCGGGACGCGGACCCTGCTTATCGTGATGCCGCGACGAGGCGAGATGCGTCGCGCCAAAATAAAAACTACGTAAAAGAGTGTGGCTAAGAAACCAAATAAAATAAAATTAGAATAATTAAATTCTAAGATTAATCACAAGTTAAAAAAATCTTAAAGAAATTAAGGGTACAAAATAAATTCTGTGAATTTAGGTAAACAATAAGTGCATGTATGAACTTGCTCGGTAACTGCGAAAAGATGTTGCCTCGCGACGCTGACACTCATGCGAACTTCAAGAGAAAACACAAACTCATTGGATAGACGATAAACTCACTCGTCGGTTTTTAAGTACACAAACTTAGACGGACACACTAGTTTGTCGAGCTATAAGTTCGCGTTACTCGCTCGTGAAACACCCCCTTAAAATGAATAGTTTAACTAAGAATTTTAAATTTTTCCTTGGCGGGTTGTTATAGTGGTTCAATTTTAAGATTTTTTTATATTAAGGTCGGCAGACAGTCTGACGGTCCATTTGATGGTAGGTGGCTACCGTCGCCTATAACACAACCAAAGCACAGGTGTTGCAAGTGTGTAGCCGACTATATTAGGATTAAGGATAAGGGATTCGGAAGGCATAGAAAAATGGGCTCTGGCATCTCTTACTCATTCACCGAAACACAACAGCACACGTACTTCACGGTAGTCTTCTGTAAGGATGTGGTTACTGCCGCCAGATGACTGCGAAACGCAGTGTGCCCTGTCACTACTAACTCCATTTAAGGAAAATCTCAATAAAATACAATTGCCTTCTGAAAGGTTGACATTAACTTAATATTAGGAGGATGTCGTCGCCTATTGACCACAAGCGACACAAGGTAAATTTCGCTGTCAACTAATAGGCACTGGTATTTCTTATGACCTAGGTTATACTAAAAACATTAGAGAATCTTCCGAATAAGTTGTAATAGAAGAACATAAGCTCTTTCCAATTTCAACGATGATTTTGATAAAGACTCAAGACCGATACAGCTCGATTCACACAAACCTGGCTTGAAAAGAATGTTGCTAAATTCAAAACTGAAAATTGACCGTTATCTTTCGGTCCTAATGCGGTCGATTACCATTTAGGATTACGTCTATTTTACATTACAAGACCTGCTTTAAACGCAATAATAAATCAATAATCTTAATCAATAATATCTTAATAATCTTAATAATCGTAATAATCTTTTCAAAGTTCGAGTGAATAGGCATCTTCTGGGTGAACTCGCTTCATCATAGGCCTCATCTTCGCTACTCAGCTGGATGTTGGCCAAGAGCAAACCCAACTCTAATAAAAAAATAAAATAAAGGAGTCCCTAAAATATTCCACAGGTGTGGCATTGCTAAATTTACCCATGGAAAAATGCGTACTTCAAACGATACCGTTGTGAATGAACCGAATGTAAATTGTAAAATTCAATTAATAGCACAACAGTTTCAATTCCCAGATAATGTTTCAATTAAAATAACGAGCTGTTGTAGAAGCACGCGAATATATAACATTTAAATTAATAAATAAATAAATTAAGTAACTTACTTGTTTAATTCGCTTTCCGTCATGTTGGATCTCATTACGTCAATGAAATTTGTTATATTGTCAGCCATGTTGTGTTTATCTAAAACAACATATAAATTAATTATTAATAAAATTTATAAACGTGCTTTTGTTCTATAATGTCTTAATGAATTTAGCAAGATAAAAATAATTAGATAAATTAATGGGGGGACTTTAATGTTTTTATCGAGATGAAAAAGCATATATACCTATTCAAACTATGGAAATTATGGAATTGAATAAGGGATAAGGAAGGGGATAAGGTAATGGGCTCTGGCATGGCATCCCTTACTCACTCACCGAAACACAACAGCACATATGCTGTTATTTCACGGTCGTGTTATCACTTATCCTTATTTCTGTAAGGGGGTGGTTACTGCCGCCAGACGGGCTGCCCAAATGACTGCGAAACGTTCCAATCAACGGGTGGCTCCTGATACTTCAAGATATTGTTATACATATAATAAATAAATAACTATCGGGTTAACAATTTCATAGTAGAACTACCACAGGATTTACAGTCTTCCACGCAAATTACAACATCCTTGTTCGTTAATTCAAACATAGTGTCGTTTGGTGATAGTGAGTCATTGTAATGTAAACTCGGTAGATACAGTACAAAGACGGTGACATGTCTGAATGGTAATTGCAAAGGTCAAATTAAATTGATGTACTAGTAACCCTTAAAGAAATGAGTGATCTAACGTTAGGATATCTAACATACCGAATACCGGAATATTTTGTCTTTTGAGCTATATGTCGATATTTTAAATGAAAATGTTGAATGAAATTTACACGTTGTGTTTAAAGTACAAAAGATTTTTTATTTTTTAGCGTGTAAATATTTTCAATCGCCGTACCCGCCTAGGAGCCGTAGGGAATTCAAGGCAAAAAACACTGGTTAACATTTTTTCAAATATAGAAGTTTTGGTCTTACGAAAAAAAAAATGGTACAATTTATATGGTCTTGTTCATTGTCTAATTCACATTTTTTTTTTTTCAAGCTTTTTGATCAAGACATAACGAGGCTTAAGAAAGTACCTATTTAACGGCACTAAGCGCCTTAATATAAAATTAAATATTGAGTAAGTCGAATCTATGTGGGTGGAAATACAAATAAACAGTTGTAAACTAAATAAAGTTAATTCAGTACGTAGTTACAAGATAAACCCATAGATTCTACTACATAGTATTTCGATGGATAAACCGCACCCACAAAATTACGTCATGAGAAATTGCGTTTGAATTCTGTCAAGCGTGCAACACGAGGTTGACTCATTATTACAGTTCAATTAACCACGTATACCCGAAATATATGACTAACCGAATTTCAATTGGTTCTCGTTTTTTGTAAACATTAATGACACTGTGGAGAATAATTGGAGATTGTTTGTTTCTGGTGAACAGAAACCACCATTTTTTTTTCAACTGTTGAAATATAGTTGTTGAATATTCTATACTAGTCTATCAATATTATAAAGAGAAAAGATTTGTATTTTTGTTTGTAAAAAAATAATAAAATAAACTAAAAAACTACTGAACAGATTTTAAAAATTCTTTCACCTATCAGCTGCATTATCAGCGAGTAACATAGTCTATATTTTAAAAAGACGAGGAAGAAAAATGAACACGAAAAATGTTTGGGAGCTACTATTCCATTGACAGACACACAGATACACAGATACACAGGCACGCACGTCAACTTAAAACACCCAGTTTTTTGCGTCGGATGTCGGGGCTTAAAAATTTAAAAGAATACTAATCCAATGTTCATTGATCTGATTAAAATTATCCACTGCCCATTTATTTATTTTACTGACCGATTGGATTTTTATTCATTTGATTTTAATCCATACGTAAAAATGTATAACATATTACTTCTCGTCCTCAATTTGTTTGATGAATATATTGAATCTCGTTCCCAATTTAATTTTGCCACTGTCCGGAATTATAATACGAGAACTCATATCTACATAATATAATAAAATCGTAAACGATCCGTGTCTGTACATTAAATATTTTTTCAAATAAAACAATTTGTACACGTTGTATTTATGTTACCAACGTCAAAAATAGTTTTAGAATTTATGTCTCTTTGGCTTAACCGACTTGAATGCGGTTTTCACTGATGTATTGATGATTACTTCAATTAAACTGTAGGATACTTTTTATCCTACAAAAATTTTAGGCTCCTGTACGATTTTCAAAAAACAAACTACAGCGCGTACGAAGTTACGAGCAACAGTTAATTTTTTAAATAAATTTTCATCCTATTTGTTAACATTTAATAAAAAAATTAAGCAACATTATTTTATTAAATATGTCTCAATTTTATGAACCAATAAACTTTATTATTGAGAGCTTGCAATTTTTACTTGATCAGACCACAATAAGATAAAAATAAAATACTTTTCCATCGACAATTTTCCAGAAATTTCCGAATGAATGTTGCTATTATTATACAAAATATTTATCTAATTTGAATTATATATAATTCAAATTAGGTAAACCATTCAAAATCTATTGTAAAATTACTGAGCAGTTTGGGTAATCCAGTCTAATCGAGTTCCGTTACAATCTGGATTGCCTTTGAATTGTTTACAAAGGCTAATTCACTGTGAAAAATATTTAAATTTGTTTTCGTAGGTACTAAATATTTACGTGACAAAACTAGAATGTATTATTTAATATTAGTAAATAATGTATATTTAATAATATTTAATAATTTTATTTAATACCTATATTAAAAAACACTTCATTTCACTTCATAATCATTTTTTTGAATGATTATGATGAGAAAAAACATTTTTTTGAGCATTTTTTTGTATTAGGAGGTGTCTTCATCATCAGCCCATTTTTCATTTTTACCATATACTTCCAGCTGTAGCCAGCGAGTAGGTGGTCCGTTCATAGGGCGTTTCGACATACCATAATTATATTATTTCTGGGTTTTAGACCCAGGTGAATTAAGTATGCTACTTCGCAAATTTAACTCATCTAGTACCTTTTAGTGATTTCAGGGTATTTATAAAAAAAAATCTAGACAGATGATTGACATTGACATAGGTATGATTGACATACCTTACCTATCATTTATAACCTTAACTGCTAAACGACTTACTTAATAAAACCACAGCAGCAGAACTTAACTTTGAAGAAACTTTAGCAATAATGTCGCAAAATGAACAACTTCTCTTTTAAGCTCTTTCAAGTGTGTCAACTTGAACATTTCAAGTTTGTCTTTTTAAACTATTGCTTAGAAATATTGTTAGGCACTATTACGCAAATATAATATTTTATCTAACATTTCTAAATCTTCCAATCAAAACTTCATACAACTATTTTTATGGTTTAGTTGTGAAAAGGTAAAAGTGAAATATGATAGGTATATAAAAAATATAAGAAAGCTTTGTTTAACATGAGAATATATTTTATTTTATTTTTTCTTAAGCGACAAAAACTTTAAAACTCATAAGTAGAGTATAAGCTACTAATATTACTAAAAGTACTTTGCTTAAATTGGTAAAGGTATTAATATCATATATACCTACTTGCGCTCGACTTTGTGTTACTAAGTAATAAGCAATTCGATGACAAATACGTGTAATTTCTTGACGATTGGCTAGTTTATAAGTGACTAGTTACGACCCGCGGCTCTAGCCGTCTTCAAATTTGATTTATATTTTGGCTCTTTTTTTTTTAATTATCATTGAGCCTTCTCTGAATTCTAATAGAAGTTATTAATAAATATAGTTTGGGATGTACTCTAAAATCAGATATTTTTGTACCAAGTACCAAGAATCACAATATAAATAATAAAATAAATATTTTTGGATAATATTCCTCTGATAATACATATTTATGTAATATAGTAACCCTGTTTTTTTGGTTAGTTAATGAAGTAGAAGCTTTGTATATTATAGTAGGTATAAGCGAAGAATTTACAAGAGAAAATGATGAACCAAAAACGGAAATAGGTAATAAAAATGAGTTTACTCTTTCTATTGAAAAATGTATGGCTACGTTAATTTGTAGCGGTGTATCATTTCCTGGGCCAGTGTTGTATTTGAATTGGACAAAACACAATGTCGCGACGAATTGTAGGCGATTTATATACATCGAACAACGGGAGTCAGAAAATAGAAATATAAAAAGTTTGTTGGAGATAATCTCATAAACAAGTTTTATTAATTTATTTTTATAATAAAAATTGATGGGGCAATGGGTAGATTGCCCCCTTCATCAATCAGGTCATTGGAGTTTATTAAAACAATGTAGGTATGTAGTTGGAAATTAATTATTCGTAGCAATTATTTAAAATAAAATAAAAACGTACATTTTTTCTGTAAAATTTAAAAAGAAACATGTCCCTTCCCTAATGTTTAACTACAGAATACAAAAGCTAAAAATATTAACGTCTAATTAACATCATCTGTTCATTTCAACCGCAATTGTTTAAAGTCCAATTTAAACCATTTAGGAGCTGCGCTCTCAAGAACTCAATTCTTGTTTTATTATTAGTTCGAGATAAACTGCCACAGTCAAATTTATATTTTCTTCTTTTTGTGTAGGTATGTAACTAATCATAAGGCTGGTTAAAATCAAATGGTTTGTAATAAAATATGATATAGAAAATATTAGACAGATGATATTTACTGTCTTACGCTTTGACATTATCATTTATAATTTTAACAGTTCTCATTTGCTAAACGACTTACTTATAATGTTTAATAAAACCACTTAGCAGCAGAATGAATTTACGATTGGTTAGAATTTTAAGAAGCTTACCAAAATATCTAACGTTTTTTTCGATAAATCCTTTTAACTTTTGAGGCTAAAAGTCATTTTGATAATAAATGCCTAAAGTCGTTCAGATAAACAAGCAACTCCGACTTTGATAGGACATGGCATGGTGAAGATAGAGGAATGGGGCTTTGAAAAAGGAATGGGTGAATCTTTTACTCAGGGGTATTCAGGAGTGTTGTGATTATTAAATTAACAGTAGGTATGCTGTTTCGACGCGGTATTAATTTTTGTACAATAGAAGAATATAAATGTAGCTTTCTTAGTTTTTGAGTTTATTCATTACAAACATACAAAATCTTCTCCCTTTATAATATTAGTATAGATATAAAAATGCACCACATGATCACATAAAATCTTTGCTATCACGTCTAAATTCAAGTTTTGACACCAAACAAAATAATAGTTAACAAAGTCTGGCAGTAAACAAGACTTACAATAAAGACAAATTATTATGACTGCAGATAAAAGTTTTACATTATCCATAGACAATAAAAGAGCTCTGTCTCGATATTTGCGCAGAATTTCGAAAGACAATAAGTTAAGACAATGCCTTTAGTTTATATATGAAATTAAGAGAAGAAAAGACAGACTAAAGATTGTTACATCAATCCATATATCCATACTGTACCTAGTAGTAAATGAGATAATAAGTCTGTTTCTCTGTCTGTTACCTTCTCACTTGCAAACGAGAGCTGCTTACCAATTTCATACTAAGTAAATATATGATTATCTACGCGATACTTATTGGTCTTAGCAATTACGTTAGTAAAAACAATTCGTTTAGAACAATAATCAGTAAGGCAAAATGTCTTAAGATGGCTTTGAGGCTTTGTATCTGAAAACCGGTGTGACTCGTGATAAGGTCAAATAGTGTTTTTCAGAAAGGCTGCCTTATCGATCGAACATCCTGTTTAATAAAAATATATTAATATTCTTCATATATATTAATAAAGAATAGAGAAACAAACTAATAGACAGACAGTTAATAAACTTAAAAATGTTTGATGTTTTATTTATTTTTTATTTTTTATTTTTAGGATTTTTACCTTACATGTAGCCCCATCATCCCATGAACTATTTTTTTAAAGATATCTTAAGAAAGCATTTATTTAAAAATATCTAACGATGATCTTATCATACATCGCAGAGAAAATAAAAAAAGACCGATCTCAACATAATTCTAATAACTGTAGAAATGATGAGTTCGACTACTTAAACTTTGTCAGTCGTAAAATTTACGTCCCCGATAACCGAACATTAGTAGTTTATAGGTCCGTCCGCGACCATTTTTATCATAACTTCGACGTCATAAAAATATCTAAATTTGGTTTTATATTGGATAAGTGAATAGCTGTTTTATATGAACGTACTTTAATAACGACGATGAAACGTGCATATAATGTTATATTGGTTTTACGATTTTTCATAATTTTAGAATATTTAACGAGGAACAGGATCTTTTAAAGGCGTAGGTAGGATATTGATGACAGGGAGAGATGAGAGTTGCGGGAAGTGTAACATTAACGCACAGGAAAAGCCTACGCAGATTCAATGAGTATCCATTTGCACCATTAGATTGTTTAAATTAAGAGTAAACAGTAGGAGTTGGATTAAATGTCCAAGGGTCAACATTAAAACCGTCTCAATAAAATAAAAAATATAAAAAATTATTAAACCAACAAAAACATTGAATGACATTATTAAGCTCTGCGACGAACTTTTATATAACCAAATATAACCACATTTTTTTTTAGCATATTAATAGGCGGTCACAGTGGTAAAGTCCAACAAGAAAAAGTATGGGAGAAAATGGATACAAGATAGCGAAATAGAAAAAGATAAGATAATAGGCATTAAAGAACAGTAAATATAGTGATATTTACTGTTCTTAGACATAAATTTCTTAATATATACACTCTCGCAAATTTAATATAAAAATGTAATGACATCTAGGTCTATAAGTAACATATTATGTGTATTTTGTTTAATTTTTTACATATCTAAATCATGCCTAAGTAATTTATTAAATATGTTTGTATTTTGTATAAAATATATTGTAATATGTTTGTGTAGTGAGTCACAAACGGTGCTGGCTGAAAATCAGCACTGCAGATGCTTTTCCAACATCTCAGCACAATGCTGAGCCAGTATCCGATTCACTGGGTTTTGTATTATGTTTGTTTCTTTGTGTTGCGTGAATAAAATTCTTTCTTTCTTTCTTTTTTTCTATCTATTATGAAATTCGTACATTAAAACAATAAAACTTATTGTACACTGGCTGGTGCTCGCGGCTTCGTCCGCGTTCAAAATGTTATATAGCCTAAAGCCTTTCTCTATAAATGGACTATCCGACACAAAAAGAATTTTTCAATTCGAACCAGTAGTTCCTGAGATTAGCGCGTTCAACCAAACAAACTCTTCAGCTTTATAATATTAGTAAGTATGATATCTACAAAGAAAATAAAAATAATATTAACACATACTTGTAAGTATAAACACAAACAACAGAATGAAGTTCTTTATGATATGGTGGTACAGGTCACAATACTGATATTCTGCCAGAAATACCTGGTCGTAGCCCAAAAAACAGCGGCAGATAGTAAGTGGTTAACACCATACTGAGGTCACGAGCAACACAAGGGAGTAAATAAGTCGTGCGCTGTAAGAATTTATTCAGTTAATAAGATTTTTTGTTCACGCTAAGAGCTAAATCTAATTTTTGTTCAAAAAGTCCCTGACCACAAATTTGTTTCGTTTACCTCCACCAATACCCTTGGGAACAATAAGGAGATAACTTTCATTTACTCACAATCAGAATAGTTGCTAATGGATAAATAAGAGTTAAGATTGTATTTTAGTTACTACTTTCTGATCAATGGCTGTTACTGAACTTTACTTAATTTAGTCTTTTCTTAAATTAGTCTCAGAAGATGAGACAATTTTTATTTTCAGTTAAGTTGTTTTTTTTTTACATGTAGTTGGAGTACATGTTAATAATCTAATGGAGACGAGAGTAAAAACTCGTTCAATTATATAAACTAACGTGATATCAAGGGTTAATGGTTCTATACTTAAATATATTTTTAGGCAATATATTTTAGGGAAAAACAATACAATAAAAAATCAATTCTTATTTTAAGAGTTATATTTAAAAATATGAAAAAATAAGTTAGAATTTTCAGTAAAGTATATTAAAATTAGAAAGGTTTAGCGGTACACAAAAACAAATCTATTATTATAATATAAACAGTGTTAACATAATCGCCTTTCTTGGAATTAAAATTATAAATATCCACTCTTTAATGCTTTTTTCTTGAGAGAACCCTTAATTAAAAGGCGAAAAACTTCACTGCTAAGAAAATTCATTATAATTACATTTTTTTCCAAACTTAAAAAATACTTTTCTTTATTCTATGAAAGAAAACGAATTCCTAATCACATTAACCGATGGAAAATAATCATTATTAAAATACTAATTCTAAAAAAAAATATTGTTTGTTTCATTGGTTTATACACGCTAATCACATATTTTAAAAATTAATTTTTTTTTTTTTTTAATTTATTTGTTTGGTCGAATGCGCTAATCGATAGATTTTAAAAATGTAAGAACTATTTTACTTGTCTGCCGATCTTAACATAAAAACAGAAGATTTATTAACCGTCGTCGGTTTTTGTTGTAAAACTTATAAGTACATTACTATATGCATTGTTCTTTGACAATGAATGTAGGCGTGCATCAGAAGCACAATGGTCTGAATCAGAACCGGTACGAGGGAGTTAAATAGATCGTCGAGTGCGATGCACTTGCCAATTAACTTATTTAACACTAAATTAAATGAATAAACTCCGTCGCGTTCAATGAAGGAAACGCCTACGGTAGCCTGGCAATTTTTTTTTTATGGGACTACGTAAGGAATGATCTAACAAATGGATCATTTAATTTTAACGACTGAATTACATTCGAGAATGGTAAGCCAATCTTTACTCCTCTGTGGACTGTTTGACCACAGACTAGGCATATATTGTTGACACTGAATGTTTTTTTTAATTATTTTGCCCGCGAATTTATTTTATTGCACATATAATTTTGTTAGGCGTTGTATTTTTTTTACTTTTTTTTTACTTTTTAGTATTTTGTCGAATGAAAGGTGTCCCTTGTCCTTTTCTGTATCCCTGACAACGTGTATGCAAAATTGCATGATGATCGGTTGAGTAGTTAAGGCATGAAAGCGTAACAACAAACATACAACAATTCTTACTTAGCTACTTTTATAAACTAAAACTTTGATGAGTTCTCGATAAGAGTTGATATAACAGACTCTAAGTGGATCAAGTCGAGGACTAAAGATAGTCTATACATGTTAAAAAAATACTAAAAAAAAGAAAATATTTTTGATATCCGAATTTCAAAGCAATAATTCGTACTTTTTTCAATATATTGGAAGTAAAAATCAATATATCGGTACAATATATCTTAATGTTTCAAACTTTGCCACAGTCCACAGTTTAAATATTTTCAATGTGTACTGTGAAATTTTATGTGGTTAATTCGTTTTACAAGTTACAATAACCGAAGTTTCAATCACCTTTTAGCATATTTATTAATATGTTTTCCCATTAAAGTTTTGTCAGCCAACCGCAAGTTTTAAACCACACCCGTTTAATTGTCGTCATTACCTATATTGTATGAAATAATGTTAAGTTTGCATACAAATCGTTCATTATTTTATACACCACACAAATTGATTCAATATGTGCCTATAGCGTTTATGCCATTAGCGAACAAATTCGGTTTGTATTTACATAAGGATTTTGCTTTGATCGTTTGATCACACCAAATAGGTTTTGTCTAGTTTGGATATCCAAACTAGTTTGGATTTGGATGTCTAGTTTGGATGATTCAATTCAATATAGGTACATCTATACTAATATTATAAACAGACAAGATTTTTATTTTTGTATGTTTGTAATGAATAAACTCAAAAACTACTGTACCGATTTTGAAAATTCTTTCACCTATAGAAAGCTACATTACGAGTATCAGCGAATAACATAGGCTACATTTTATAAAGTTACGCGGGCGAACTCACGTGCAACAGCTAGTAAGTTATAAGTTGTTGGATTATATATTCAGCATCATACGTGGTCTGAGGCGTAATTCTTCTGTATTGGAAGTTAAGTGCATATTGTTGCACTATATACTGTTTAGGAGTTGTCGCAATTAGTTGTTCGGGTTCAGGACTAATAATCAGCAAAAAAGCTCCTGTACCACGAGCATTGATCAATGATTCTTTAACAAGTGGGGATCTCTTAGATATTTTTACGATTTCTCAATCATGAATCAATGTTTCGCAGTATGATGATAAATACTTAGACACAGGTTCAGAAAAAATAGATTCGTATTTAGTTTTTAACCCTCGACGCCCGACGCAGAGTTACGATCCACTCGATGGTAGATGGCTACTGGTTACCATCTCTTATTAAAATCTCTTATTAAAACAATCAACAATATATGTGTTGCATTTGCACTTCCAACCTTAGCAGGATAAAATGTAAAGGTTTAGGCGGGGATAAAGAAATGGACTCTCTTACTCACTCACTGAAACACAACAACACATAATATGCTGTTATTTAACGTAAATTGGGCCGCCTGAAGGGTTGCCCAATTCATGAATGTGCCCCACATCACTAACAATTAATAAATGTTTACGTTTTAATGTTAGAAAAAAAAAATAACTTTAAAATTAACTTAACTGTAACTTTATAATGTGCATTATAATGAGTTAAGCAATGTTTAATATATAATTTAATATTATAATGTGAGTAAGTAAATATAAATAATAATATAAAGGGAACTGAACCATGAATTTTGACTTCTCTGTATTAACTGTAAAATTAACTTAACTGTAACTTTATAATGTGCATTATAATGAGTAATTATAAAGCAATATTTAATATATAATTTAATATATTATATAATGTTAACAAGTAAATATAAATAATAAAATAAAGCGAACTACGCTGAAATAACCATCAATTTTGACTTGGTAACGCCAGAGGGGAGGGAACGCAAGTAAATACACATTGCGGCATCGGATAAAGCAAAGCTGGCTACCATTGAAAGGCAGACAAATGATGATCCCCGAAGACGGATTGTGAGCTCACATTTGCTTTACAATTGATGAGACTGCGGTATACTATTTGTATTTGCAATTTTATTAAATAACAAATAAAACTTTTACTCACGCGGCTTGACTCGTGCTGTGGTAACAACAGCACAGCGTCGATATCAATCAACACATAGAATAAAGTCACTGTCTCGGTTTCTCTGCTTATTTCTTATTAAACAAACAACGGCTTTTGATATAAATTTCACTAATGAAGAAGTTTTTGTGTGAAAAAATGTATAAACGATAATTATGTCAAATTCTATTAAACTCGTAATGTTTGAATTGTCAGATACTACTTATGATGGGAAAAAGAAAAATTGAGTTTTTTGTTTTTCTTAGCAATTTTTTTTTTCAATTTTCTCTTCAAGCTTCAACGAATATTTAAAAAAAAATTTAGCGGAATTTATTCAGCAATACATTTAGCGATTCATTTTTATTTATATAGATTTGGTTGCAACAATTAGGTAACATATTTAATCAAATTTCATAGATATCGTTTCAATAGTTAAGCTGTGATAACGTAAAAAACAGACAGTTACTTTCACTGGCGACTTAAGACTTACTTACTTATAAAATTACTACGGATTGTAGGTATGCCTTAGGTACAGTGCGCGACAAAAAGATAGGGCAGGATATAATCTGAATATACTTACTAATATTTATTTATTTCAAATCAAAATATATCTAACTATGAAAAAGCTTAATTAATTGATTTATATTCCGGAAGTATTTAAGGTCTAAATATTCATATAAATTTATTTTCTGAAATAATATGAATTATGATGCGACAAAAAGATAGGGGCATTGAAAAAAATATATATTTATTTTTATTATTAAGCTTTATTAAAAATGGGTACATTTTCCATTTAATCTAATAGTTTCAAATATTCTTTTTGGAATGTGATTATACAGTTTCTTAATATAATTTTGAAGTATTTGATGCCAGGCATCTATGATAGCCTTTTTCAGATCATTTAAACTGGAAAATTGTCTTGAATTTTCATAAACTTTTTTTGCAAGTCGTCCCCAAATATTCTCTATAATGTTTAGATCCGGAGATTTTGGGGGCCACTACAATATTTTTATATTATGTTCATTGAACCAGGAGGAAACTACACTTGCCGTGTGTACTCTAGCATTGTCGTGTTGATAAATGTATTTTTTTTCTGTCATAGATTTAGCATGCTTTAAAATAATATTATTTAGAATATTTATATAACTTTGTGCATTCATGGTTTTTGTCAAAAACTGTATATCTGTTTTCTTATTGAATCCAATCGCAGCCCAAATCATAATTGAAACTCCACCAGTATGACGACGTGAGAGAATTATCTCTTCCTTCCTTAAGTCATGATAATAATATGAGTAACCATCAGGATCGTCCAAATTAATTTTTTTCTCGTCGGAAAAAAATAGTTTTTGCCATTCTTTTGACCATGACATGTACTTTTGGGCAAACTGTAACCGACCATTAATATGTTTGAATTTTAATGGAGGTTTTCTTTTTAATTTTCTTCTCGTAATTATGGGAGAAGCTTTAAGTAATCTTTGTACGTTTCGTACATTGGTCCGCACACCAGCTTCTTGGGCTATTACCGATGCAGAAAGCATAGAATTAGAGGCAACCCTCAAAATTGCTCTCTCTTGACGTTTGGAAAGTGTTCTTTTAATTCTTTTTGCTATTTCCCTATTGCTAAGACCTTCATTTTTTAAGGCAATAATTTGTCCTTTCTCCAAATCTGTTGATCTCTTGCCTCGGCCCTAATGGGCCTAATGAAAAAAAATAAAATAAAAAAATACTAATACGTCACAACGAGTAAACTGTGAACACGCGTCCGTACGTGTAGCGTATCAAATAACAATTGTGCATCGCGAGTCCGTATGGTGCCTCTATCTTTTTGTCGCGTTACAGAATCATGAACGCATTGTTTACCTACATAAATTAAACAGATTAAGTTAAAATTACGTATCATAAAAATCGTAACAACTATTACTTTAGTAAGAAAGCATTTATACGTATTATATTAAATTTTTAGATATTAATAATCAGTAAATTTTATTGCCTCTATCTTTTTGTCGTGGACGGTATATTGAGATGCGGAAAATCGACACCTCTTACCTGATTTCGTCACAAACCACCATGACTCAGATTTGAAAGGCATGCTTAGCATAAAAGTATAACAAAACCGTACTACTGTCGATGATTTGACACGGTTCAGAGGAATCGGCTATTACCAACAGAAGTCGAATCTTTTAATATTTCCATTATTTTTTCACTAGCTGGTGCTCGCGACTTCGTCTGCGTTGGAAAATATAACATCTGAGAAAATATATGTGTAATGTAACGCCTGATTTTGTATATTTTTAAGAGGATCCTTCGGGAACCCAACATTTTTCTAGGATAATAAGTATCCTATATGTTAATCCAGTTAATAAATTATCTATGCGCTAAATTTCATCCAAATCCGTTGAGTCGTTTTTGGGTGAAAGAGTAACAAACATCCACCCACACATGTATTTTCAAAAACTTTCGCATTTATAATGTTAGTAGGATAGTCATCTATACACTAATATACTGAAATAATATGTTATTGACGATTTCCATTGGAAGTCTGGTCAAGGTCTGTCACTAGGAGGTTCGATTCCCGACAGGGATTAACTTTGGAAATGCACCTTTCAAAGTTGGCTCTGTTTTGGTTTTGGAAAGCCATTGCAGGGCACACTGAATTTCTTGTTTTCCTTGCATTTATTGAAATCGTTTATCATCTATCACGAAGAGGGCAACGACGTCAGTCTGTTTGTCACATTTTAAAGTAAAAGGAACATTTTCTTACTTGCGACGATATCTAATTTTTCATTACAATTTGAACACTAAACCAAAAACATTAAGTAAACAATAAAAATAGAACAATGTTCATCTAAAGATGGCGTACGATAAAATTTAGTTTATTGTAGTTAATTAAAGATTACCACAATTGTAATCAGTCATCACTTTGTTACTGAAAATGTCGATAGCCAAAATGCTTGAACAGCTCGTTTACGGAACGAGGGTCTCGGCCGGCAGTATTTATGCGTCCCGACGATAAATTTGGTCTGAGCTTACAATCTTATCTTACAAATTTCTTATCAAAATTAACGAAAGTCATATAAACACAAAATAAACTATTTTGGTTTTTTTGTTGTTTATTTCAAATTAGCTACCCGATTTTGTTAAATTATCATTTCTTGACGCGCTATAGTGTTATTAAAAGGAAATAATAATATTGGTAAAGGTTTTCCACCAAGGCAAAATTCGGCCTGTGGGTCAGATAAATACCTTATTTTATAAGAAGTATAAATAACATTGCATAGGACTGGATGAACCTTGATTAAAGATACAACAACTTTTCCAATTTATAATCACTTTATACTCAAGTGACGCTTTCGGATTTAACTCTAAACTTATTTAAGTATTGAAAGAGTTGTGTACCTACTTCGACCCAGTTTACGAGTACCTATTTCGAAGTTACAATCTCTATAATTAGTATGATTTAAACTTCCAATTAGTTTGGTGCCTTCATCTGTTCAAACGAACTTTTCGAGACCTTTGAAACGGCTAATTTTGCTCGACACTCAATAAGTAATCAAACATAGTTCTGTAAAGTAATTAGGTAAGAAATTATATCCAAACACAGACTTAGGATTAGGTTAATATGAAATTAGTACGTAAAAGTAGTAGACGATGAAACAAAAAAAGTTAGTTTTGGAATTTTCTGAAATATATTTATGATCACTATTATACACAACACTTTCAGGTAAAACACTAATTTTAGATATTATATATTTAAATTTTATAAACACACGTTCAGATATATATTATATATTTAAATATTATAAAAATATAGAATTAATAATTATTTGTGGCCACACGACTTATTCAAAATTTCTCTTTTTTAATCTATTTTAAAAATCTTATAAAAATGCTGATTTAAATCCTCCATATAGGACCATTAGCGATAAATCGATCATACTCGTAGGCGTATAAAAATTTTTTTCCCCAATTAACTCAATTCTACCCGAAGAAGGTTTCTGTTTTAAAATTGAGATAATACTTTTAACATGTAATAATTTAATAGTGCACCACTTAGATATTAGAAGGAAACATTCTAATACCTACTGTCTTAAGTGGATGTTTCCTAGAATGTGACATAACATGAGTCATAAAGTTTCGCTACCTGATACGCAAAGGGAGAATGTATGATTGACTCAGCAACTCAGCAAGTACGCGATTCAGGCGGCAAAGATTATGGAATGCAGTTATGTGACTACCATCTCCGTAAGTACCTATATAAAAATCTAACAATTTTCATCTAACGAAATTGATGGTAAGTGGCAATCGTCGCCTATAACACTAGCAACAAGTGCTGCAATTATAAAAAAATATATCATAATATTAAAAATATATGGTATTTTTTCCATGGGCTGTGGATAAATTTTGAAACTAAAGTGTTTCATTGTACTATCTTGTTATTATTTTAGTATTTACGCGCTAATTTTCAAAATAATAGATTTATACAGAATTGTTCTGCTGTTTATTCGTAACTGTAACAAATATCCAACTTCTGAATTTGCTACTAATATTATAAAATTGAAGATAATCTTCACATTTATAATATTAGTAAGTACGAAACGAGTAACGACACAACTTAAACATTAAAGTATACCTAATAAATAAAACTGTAGTTTGTTACGCGTCTGCGATATTTTGTTAAATCTTTTTGCTATTAACGGTATGTAAATGTTGCTGCACAAATATGGAAGGTGCGCGATCGTACAGATGCTTGCGAGTCGATGTATTAAAAATGTAAATAAATTCCAACGATTGCATACATTCTTCATTACATAACAATGTTGTTGATGTTAATTGTCTTGCACGTGTGCATTGGCGTTTAATTTGCTCCAGCGTAAGTGTGTTATATCACGTAACATAAAATTATGTGAATATTATCACGTTATAAAGAAAGCATAGATAATAATTATCATTAATACAGTGTTAAGATTACTACGTTCTAACTAATATTATAAATACGAAAGAGATTTTGTTGTTTTCTAACAACAAGCAAATCTCACGATTGTTTCTTTACCATTAAATTAAATGATGGTTATATTTAAACGACACACTAAATCGAACATAGCATGAATATTAAAGCAAAAAAATGTCCCTACATCGTCCTACAATATTAGATAAGAGAATATGTTTTGTGAAGTGTTACATATTTGTTTACTTTTGTCATCAAACATTTCCACAGAGAGATCATATATCAAATATCCTATGCAGGATACGACCTCGAACATAATCGGTTGATAGCACATAAATCGATTAACCTACATATTTATTTTGCAAACTAGTTATCTTGGGAACTGTATCATACTGGTTCCAATGCTTTCAGATACATAACTCTAACATAAAAAGAGTTGTGTATGGCAATCAGAATTTTATGATTATTCAGATCTTTCAGATCTTCAGATGATTTGTAAGTAAAAAAAAAATATATACAGAATTTACTTGAAAATTTAAGCTTAATCTAAATTGAAACATATTATGAACGTTTACCTGCAATACCAACTAATATTAATTATTAAAAGTCTGTCTCACTTTTAAAACCAATGTATCGATTTTAATTAATTTTAATGTGATGTTTTTAACTTTGAGAAATTTAATACATAGGCTACCTGGTCAATTGAAAACACAGGCGAAAATAAATATATAAATAAAATCCAAAACTACACATTTTATGTAACCCTAATGCGTATTCGGTATCCGGAAGCCCCATTTCCACGCTTTCATTCTGTAGAATCATTATCCAAATCTTACTCCACCACCTGAACAGTAACGTGCATTCGATGCGATCTCTAATACAACAGCTTAAAGTTGTTTTTCCAGTAGACCGTGAACATGTACGGAACTCTTGTAAGAAGGAACACGACAACATTGCATTTGCAGTTAGAAAAAAACCTCCGAGGCCGTAACGCGTGAAGATAAACGTGGAAACGTTCGATTTATGTGTGAGAATCTTTTCAAGAGCGGCCATGGAATGGCATCCGCATCACAAATGAGAGATTAGCGATGTGGAAACCAGGATTAGTGGAGCAGTACGGAGCCTGTATCGATACCGATTCTAGGCTCCATCAAACGCATCCGTTGTCATGTACATATATCGGTGATAGACACGCCATTACATTGAGACTCTTTGCAAAAATAAACCGACGATTATATACTAGAATGAAGTGCTGTTTAAATTCAGAAACACTATAACATAACATGTACTTATGGAAATATTTTGCTTGTTTGTTTAATAGACACACCAATTATACGCCATCAAGATAATACCTAAACAGTAAAAGTAACCTTAACAAAAATAGATTGTTAATTCCATATGTAAAGAAAAGAAAACATAATTATGTTTTGAGTTAATTTTTTTTAATGATAAGGTCGTCAGACAGGCTGACGGTCCACTTGGTGGAAGGTAGCACTGTCGCCTATAACACAAGCAACGCCATAGGTGCTGCAAGTGCGCTGCCGATCACTGTATGATTAAAGATAAGTGATTAAGAAGGAATAGGAAAATGGGCTCTGGTATCCCTTCCATTACTCACTCACAGAAACACAACAGAACACATGCTGTTAGTTAATACTTGTCTTTTGTAAGGAGGTGTATACATAGTGTAGGGTACGTTCATACGTACGTTTCGTTTTGCACTTAAATGTACTGTCATAATGTGATTAAATAATTGAAATTAAAACATTGTAAATATTGTAAAAGTTTTAAAAACGTTTTAAGGCTAAAATATAAACTAAATTAAAAGCGAATTTTATTATACAGCTTCTTAAAACATATAGGAATTCGACCCTGCGTCTGCCGTATAGGTAGTCGACGTTTGTCCCACTTGACAATAACTGCACGAGGTAAGTTCTATGAATAAGTATTATCAATATTAAAAGTTAATGCGAAAAGTTGAGTAATGCGAAAAGGCGATAATGTATTTACTAACTTATGTTTACTCAGGTTTTATCATGATTAGATTATCAATCATTCTGGGATACTTACGTGTCAAATGAATATATCATCATACTTTTCAAAGTAGGTAAATTTTCGCCATGTGTGCCTTATTTAGTTTCGAAATATTTGTTTATGTTTGTCGTCATTGTGCTAAGTCTTGACTCAGATTAATTAGAGTAATAAAAATTAAGAAGTTCTATAGGAATTGCCAAAAGTGAAACTCAATGTCACAATATTAATAGACAAACATATTAACTGACTTTAATAACTTTAAAATGTAAATTGAATTTTACAAAGTTACAAGTACTTAATTAAGTAATAATATGTGTTGTATGTTGGATATAGTTAAACATAAAAAGTTTTGTTATTTTATAAGTAGCCCCTCAAGATGGCATTAAACCCTATAATCGACAATTTACTCAATAAGTTGGCAACAAAAGTGAAACATTTCACTTCATTTCATAATGAATACTCATTAGATAGGTTTTCAAGGAAACACTTATCTGAGGTTGAATATCTTATGAATGAACATCTTAACGCGCGATAAAATAAATTCAAGCTGTCTCGCATCAACGCGACGCGACAACGGGCTCGTTTGACGCACCACCCGCTGTCGTGCAAATTGCACCCGTGCAAAGCCGGGAGCGGGACGGTAGTGAGGTATATAATCAATGGTAGCGAACTAACCAAAAATAAACATGAAGTAATGGTACTTTATACACATTCATACGACGACAGGGGTTTAATTCATTACTATTCATTGAATCGTTCCAATGTCCTGTTGCCTATACTCGTATGTGTAGCGACTATTTCTCCCGGGGCACCCATTGTTGGTTTGGCCTACGCTTTCTGCAATTTAAATATGCTAATATATTTACATATAATAATTAGTAACTAAATAGGGATAAGGATTCAATTCCAGAAGGAATTCGGTGAAAATAGCTTTTCAATTTACACTTACTTGTCCTGAATTAGAAATTGACTAAAGATTAAGAGATAATGTACTATTTATTTTTTAGCTTGTTTACAGAATAAAATCGATCAACTTTGCAGAACGATTTTATTGAGCGCGAAATGATAGGATCATTGGTGAAATTATTATAATGAGCGTGTTGTCTAAAGCTGAACTGTAGATTCGAATAAGTATCAAGTTTAAGTAAGCATTGTCTATTGTAATGGCTAACAAGTACATTCGGTTTTTGCCAATAGCGAAAAAAAGCCAATTGAAAATTAAAAAAGAATTTTCATAAACAATTACCCTACATTGTTTATGATAACTTATAGCAATTAATAATAGAAAGTTATAGCAATTAATAATATTGAATACAGCTATATTTTATATAAAAGTAAATTGTTTAAAATGTAATTAAATCTTTGAATTTTTTAACACATTTTTGAATTGTTTACTTTTGTGTCCATGTTAAAAACCAAAGCCTTAGTCCAAGCGATCGACACAGCGATAAGAAAACTCGGAAAGGATGTTTATAAGTTACTTGAAATAAAGACCAATACATTTCGCAAGTATATAACAGTTTCGTTTGTATTCTCTAGTAAATTGTTTGTTCGCAATCAAAACAATTCTCTTGGTAGGTATAGGATGTCAAATAAGGCACTCACTGGTTTGGAACAGGGCAATGACATCTGCCGACACAATTAGGGGATCTACTCATGCATTAAAATAGCTCTAAATGTCTATGAAACAACAATATACACACATTATTATGTAGAGTTAGTTACACATAGGTAATAATGTGGGTTATATTATAATATAATAAAAAAAAATCATACAAGACTTTTAGATAGGTGTTAGTATGTTTTTGCACTTACAACAATATTAATAATAATAAATACAGTGTCTGCTAGACCACACGACAGAAGTGAAAAATTCATCAACTCCAGGTTAATAATGATTCTAAAATGAAGTTTAAGAATTCTAAAATGTAATGTTGCCATGTCACAGCAAATTATAAATTAATAGCGACTCGCCCCCAGCTTCACACAAACCTTCAACGTTTATCGCTCTTTCCATTAGTGAAAACCGTCTCAAAATCCATTGGTTGGTTTTATAAAGTTAGCGGAGAAGCAAACTCTCTTCTAAACCTAAGTGCAACAAAGCTGAGAGAGACTTTCTTTTATTATTTATATAGAAGTTATTGATGGTATAGTTTTTTTTTCTTTTTTTTTTTTTTAATTAATAATAGCTTTGCTCATGGCCAGCATCTAGCCATGCACGAAAGACGAGGCCGGCGATGGAACGATACAACCCAAAAAATGCCCAGAAAAGTTTAGTGCGTTATATTTTATGTGAATACAACAAACAAATAACATTTTCAATTTTGCTTTTTAAATATTTACTTACTACAATTGTTAGATACCATTGCAATATGGCTAAAAAGAAAATATGAAACAATTATATTTTTAATGGTAGAGACTGCATTCTGCAGTCGTAAACTTCTAAGCTCTTTTGGCGGCAGTAAATACCTTCTTACAGATGACCATCGTGAATTACAAGTAATAAGAGCTTCTTTATTTATTCTTCTTCATTTCTCATTTATTCTCTAAAACATTGAAGTTAGATAGTTTTGGACACATTTTTAGTAATTATAAGATTTGTCATAAAAGATTTTGAAGCCTCGAAAGCTATCTCTAAAATAACCTGCGCGTTTTATTGATTCTTTATGTGCAAAAAGTTTTAATTTAAATGATTTGTAAAATACGTTAATAATATAATTTAATTATAATAGCAATAAGAATTTCTTGGCTTCCTGATGAATTATTTAAATAAATACACTCCGGATCCCCTCTAACCGTTGCGTAATCAAATCATTAGGCCAAGGAGGCGTTGGTTGACCAAGCAAGTTGTACTAAGCATGCCTATTTCAAGGTACATGATTAGCTACGTCTATTGAATTCTGACAATTGTTAGCGAATGTTCTTTTAACTAAAAGACAGTCAACTAAAAACTGATTCATATTAAAATGTTTTTCATAGATATGAAGATTTTATTCGATCGATTTTTTCATTTAAGGTGTTTATTTTTAATTATATTATTGCAACCAGCGCACGAAGTATGTACACATGCCAAGTACATACTTCCCAATAATAATTCTTATATGAGGAGGCCAATGGAGAGTGTTCAAGTCGACAATTAATGTTAATTGGGTCACTAAACGGACCGCAATGTCCATGATGCGGGTATAACTACGTGTAGCTTTCTTGCTGTTGATTTATCGTTTTTGTACAATTTTTTTGTTGAATTGGAGCAAGGTTTATTTAAAAAAAAAAATTAAAACTTCTATTAAATTCTTTCATTAATTAAATTAAAACTTAGAAATAAAGTCACTATATGCTTTTGTCTGTTGTATGCAATTCATGAATTAAGCTCTATATTGGGAAACTTTTGTGGTCAGACTTTCGAAATAAGCAGGATTCGCATGTGACAAATTCCAAAGATCTAGGTCGAATTACGTAGAAATGAAGAAATGAAGATTATGTAGAAGGTAGACTTTCACTTAATAATAACTTGACCCAATATAACCATTATAAAAAATTAAAGAAGAAATTATTTATTGTTGAGTCTTTATATATCAAGTATAGTAAAACATATGTAACTATGTGTTGCCTATGTTGACTAAGTTATACCTAAGTATAGGTAGTATGTACCTATAGAACACCTGAGTTGTAGATATTGCCGGAAACATGCGATTACTCTTATAATGACACGACAAACGACCAATTGGATGCATCAATGGAGCCGACAATGAACATCTCATGAAGTGTCCAATAGAAATGGGGCAATAGAAGATTATAACTATTTATTTCTATTACAATCCATACTAATTCCATACTATTCCATTCATACTTCCATACTAATATCATAAATGTGTAAGTAACTCTATGGGTCTGTCTATATTACCTTTTCACGCCTTTAACTACTCAACCGATCATCATGATTCTCAAGAATACGGGAAAGAAGAGGTACATTCTCCATCGATGATAATCGATACATATTTGGCGTGATCGTACCTACGAGTATCATCCAGAAAAAAGTACCGTTCCCGTGGGATTATCTAAAATTGAAAAAAAAAAAAAAAAAAAAAAAAAGTGTATAAGCGATGCAGATTTAAGATTTATTGTTTCGAAAAATATATATTTTATACAAATACAATTTATACAACTTTATATTACCTACAAGCTAATCGTCAAAAGATGACACTGACCTAGTAAAGCTCGGTTGCCCATATTATTAATAACTTGCAAGTTATGTTACATCGATAACACGTTCTAGTTAACAAAAATAGCAATTGAATAAGGAAGAATACTTCAAAATAATCCTCACTTGAGTGATTATTTACATAATGCTAATTTTATGAATCATTAGGTTATTGGTTTATTGGTTGTTGCCGGTGACGTAATTGAATCCATAAGGCCTGTTGTGGTAAGGATGACCGACTGGTTAGGGGTCAAGAGAACAATTATTATAATTTTTGATCTATGATGAAAAAATAACAATTTATATGTAGGTAGTTACAGTAGAAATATTGTAGTTACAGAAACACAGTATAATAATAAGTTGAGACGCTGTTAAAAGCTGTCTTATTTATAAAAAAAAGGAGCAATAAATTGCAAATTCTGTGTTTATATGTTATAAAATAAAATAAAATTGGTGTCCGTCCGCCCCGTCTGTTACTTTGCCAACTTCTTCTAAAATTTTAAGCCAACAGATTTTGGTACGGTTTAGGGTGATAAACGAGGGAGGTTTGTGTGTATAATTTGCAGAAAAATTGCAGAAGCACGAAATTGTAACGCACGAAGCGTTACAGTTCCACCTTTCTTGTTCGAACTGGTAGGGAGTGGAACTCACTGCCTGCGTCTGTGTTTCCTCAAAATTACAACCTCGGGGTCTTTAAATCAAGGGTAAATGGGCACTTACTAGGTAAGCGTGGTCCACCTTCGGCCGCATCTGCACCTTACATCAAGTGAGATCGCGGTCAAGCGCTGTCTTGACTCAATTTTTAAAAAAAGCCGGAGTCGGGTCGCTAGTAACATATAATACTTAAATAAAAAGTTGTCGAATTGAGAACCTCCTCCGTTTTTCGTTTTTTCGTTTTCATCGGTTGAAAAACTAGCGGACTAAGCAGATACTTAAAGCAGAAAAAATTGAGTTTCATGCCAGTGAGTTGTGAGTTTCTAGAAGATTAACAATATTCGAAGGTACCTAATGAAGCTTTGCTAATCCGCAAGGGACAATAACGATGACAATTTGGCAAAAAATTATATGGACATAATACATAAGTATAGGTAATTTACCAAACTTTTATACATACCTTCAGAATCAAAATATCCAAGGTAATTTGTCCCAAAGCTACTTCTTTTTTATAGACACTTTTTTTTTCGATTAATTCACTCAAATATTTTGTAATTATAAGTTTTTAATTAAAACAATATTTTAAACGGATTTGCACTTCCTCCACAATGCGACCTTCACTGATTTCGTCGTCTGTCCACACTAAAATCGTTACATGAAATATTATCAAGCTGATAATATACTTACAAAAATGTCATATAAAATAAATAAGTTAACCATGTATATCCAAATTAATAATACAAATGCGATGTAATCATATCGTAACCGGCTGAACTAATTTTAATGAATTGGTACGGAGGAGTCGTAGTAAGAAAATTGTATGAAGATTTTAATAAAAATCTCCTAAGACAACAATAGTTTACGATGCTCCCTTTACTAGAAAATTGGGTCATATTTTATTTTTTTAATATAATGGGCTTTTATGGAATAAGTAAATGCGCATGCTTACTGATGCGAAACTAAACATATGCATTTGTAAATAAAATTGAAATATATGTTTGTAATGTCAAAATAACTGTCAAAACGCAATTTTTACAATAGTTATTATGATTTGGATAAATATATGATTTCTTTACCAAACGTTCGTTATGTTAAAATAAAAAGTACTTATACATATATGTACTCGACTTTAAATTAAAAAAAAATAATCGCTTTGTTTATGACTGCCGCAATGTTAACCTAATATTTTAACGGAACAGTCGTTCAGTGTTCCAGTATATTATACACGATAACCCTAAGCGACATTCTTGAATTTATCATTCTTAACATTACACTAATTTGTCGCAGTTATTATTATTTATGTTCAATACTTATCGACGTAAGATTAATACATTCAGACTTAATCAATTAATTATATATACTACATACTACATAATATTATTATACATCTAAACTATCTTACTATAATGCATTTCATTTTAATTTGGCGTAAGTGTGTCTTCTATAAGATTTATTTGAGAGAGTTTGCTCAGGAGCTGCATTAGCTCATACCGCCTTCCCCTTCTTTCCATCGGACATTCATATGTACGGCAGGTGAGTTTTCATGGGACCAGAACGGAACAACCCGTTACTATCCTCATATTACAGAATACCACCGTGAAATAACAGCATATTAGTAAGGTGAGTAAGGGATGCGAGAGCCCATTACCCCATCCCTTCCTTATCCCTTATCCTTGATCCTTCTATGGTCGGCAGCGCACTTGGTATGAGGCTATAACATAAGTAAAGCTATGGGTGCTTCAAGTGCGCTGTCGACCACAAAAGGATTAAGGATAAGGGATAAGGAAGGGATAAGGTTAATAGGCTCATTAAAATGTTAATACTTTTACAAATAGTCAAACTGCTTATCTGTCTTAAACTTGTGTTAATTCCGTGAAAAGTTACTTAGTGACTTATTCCTAGAAAAGTATATACCTTATATCTTTCAAAATAATATTTGAATACAAAGTTGTAGTTTTGCAATAACTTAAGCAATGTCAGGCATTATTTTCCAGTAATTTGCATTTCTTAGAACTCGGTGTGACATGGGAAATGAATAAAACAGGTGTCAAGTTATTACTCGTAATTTTGTTGTTAAACGTATGAATTAACGGAAAATTAGTTAATGGTGTTAACGATAAATGAATGCATGACGTCAATAATGTGACACAAACGGGCGTTCCATGAAATCCTAACTAATATTATAAATTCGAAAGTGTGTATGTTTGTTGTTTATAAAACCTTAGTTTTAGCCATATTTTTTAGTTAGTTTTCTTTTATGATTTTATATGTGCATCCAGATATTAAAGAGTGTAGTTTTGAAGATTGAAGATGCCTGTAGATTGGCCCTTAATCAGATATTATAGTTAATTCTACTAATATTATTAATGCGAAAGTTTCTGAAGATGGATGTTTGTTACTCTTTCACGCAAAAATGGTTTAATTTGGATGGATGGATGGATGGAATTTGGCACACAGTTTCTTACCTAGATTAACATATAGGGTACTTTTTCTCCTGTAAAAATATTAGGGTCCCGAGGGATCGTTTAACAATATAAAAAATTCGGGTGGCTGAGTCACAGCGATAAAGATGTCAGAATTTTGAAAATCGGAGGAAGTCAGTTATAATTATATCGAGCTCATAAATCAGATGTTACACTTAGTTAAGTGTTTTTGGCTGTTCGTATAAGTAAAACAAGTAAATAAGTGCACATGTTTTGCAAATGCAAAAGATAATTTGGACAAAAATATTTGAATAGTTAAATTGTAAAATGGAGTCAAAACTGTTTACTACAAACTGTGTTGACAATTATCCATAGACGTGTATAATTCGTGTATAATATATTTAGTTACCAAACATTTTAAACTAGGTTACCTCAATGAATAAACTGGACAAACTACAATACACGGGCCCATTTCACCCAACATCTGTGCAAATAAGACAAAATTGAATATTGTGCGAAAAACAGAGTTATTGTAATATTAATACTAACAACCCGCTCCCGTCTTCACCCGGGATGCAATTTCTTATATACACAAACTTTCCTTCTTGGAAGTAGAAGTCCTTAGAAGTGGTTTAGAAGTAGTTAGCGGAGTAACAGACAGACGCGGACAGTTTCGGCGACTTGGTTGCAAAATTTTCTACTTACATAAAAACTTAATTAATTTTATTATGTATAGTGAAAACTGTATCAAAATCCGTTGCGTGGTTTAGGAGGAGGCGGATATACAGACGGACACACAATTTATACTGTAAGTACTGTAAGTACCTAATATATGTAATAGGATTTATTAAAATTTTTATTGGTTTTTGGAATCTATTTAAAATAAATGCTTAGGTATTATATTTATCTTATGGCATCGTAACAACGAAAACACTTAAGTGGTATTATCATAAGACGCAAATTTCATTGACTCATGTTTTGAATGAAAACTTTAAAGTCATTTAACTGCATAGTAGAACCATTTGGAGAACTAATGAAGCCATCAAATGAATGCTTCTCGAAATAGAAATAACATTTTTATCAAACGCAGCGAAGAAAGAGAACAGAAATAGATATATTAATAGTTATACTGAATTGGAGGATACAAAGATATACAATGTTTTTTTGGAATTTGTTAATAAGCATTTGAATATTCTGTTACTACGAGTATACGTACTGTAAGTAGAATTATAGATTTCAATGAAAGAAATGAAAGAATGTCGTGAATTCGCTGGAAGGGATATTTTTAGCCTGTTGTATTTAATCAGTAATACTGTCTATTATATGTTATTTTGTTTTGCTGTAGGCTTTTTGTTGAAAATAAAATAAATTATTTAGTTGATACTTAAAGTTGACTTAACACTCAGACCACGAGAGATAACAACACTGTCTGACTATAATTTTGTTCGCTACCACAAATTTAAGTCCTATTACACATCAGAAATAAAAACACGACTATAAACAAATTAACCGCCCACGAAGAAGTGATCGTTTCATATTTTTATATACCTAACTCTATTCTAAAAGATAAAAGTCTATGTAACATGTGAATTAGAGCACTAAATTTATGTAATTTTTCACTTCGTTTCTCGTTGACATTTACGAGCTATTAAAAGGGATGTATCGGAGTCTGGGATGTTTCTCAACTGAATATTCTTTGAACACGGGATGTCCTGGTGCTGTTAAATGTTTTTGATGTTATTTTACTAAGAATATAGTATAATAAATATAATAATTGAAGCATAGCACGTTACGGTTTGAATTTAATATAACAATCTCCGTCCTTTGAGTAAATTTTATCAGTTGAAGGTACGAGTATGTTTGCTTCTGTAAACTTTTCATGATGTTTGAAGCGTTTATCTTTTGCTACGTAATATGCGAATCGTGTATGTTTTTAATGTTTATGTAAGTGGGTATTAACTAAATATACATATTTATATTATGTTTTATTACTTTAATTAATTTTATCCCTTCATTACTATATCATTCATGACTAGGGATTCCTTATAAGTTGTTATAATTTATAACAGAAGTGTTATATATAAAGCAATACTTTTTACTTCATAAATAATAATTAATAACTAATAAGTTCTTTGTTGTGTACAACTTTATAAGGTTAAATTGATTATTTCTTACTCATTATTGGTACAAGCAAATGACGCATCTCGACATTGGTTCGATCAAGTTATTTCATGTTATTAAACAGGTAAGTAAGTATATTCTTTAAATATTTAGCTATATCAATAAATTAAGAAACAGTTTAACAATAATTTGACACAGAAAGTTAACTAGTTACTCACCAAACTTTTTTTTTATGAATAAATCCAATATTTGTGGTCAATTGTTCGTCTCTTCAATCCCAGTCCAATATAGTTTAATTTGTTTGAACACGCATATCAATGTATAGTACAATATAGTAACTAAAACAATCCTTATAACGTATCTGATATTGTCGGTCATTACAATAAAAAAGCACAATTGAAATTTATTATCGCATAAGAATATTTCGCGCCAAACCTCAGCGAAAAAAGTCACGTGTTAACGAGCCGAACGTGTTTCCCACACTGACAAACTGACAATAGTGCCGGTACGGTACAATGCGCAAGCGCACAGTGTCAACACAAAAGAACGAGAGGGATAGCATGGCTATGACTCATTGTCACGAGGCTTCGTCATTCATAATATAATCGCCAACATGAATTAGCCCTAATGACGTCATCATAAAGACCATGTTAGCTTAAAAAAATCTATATAGTGACTAGTAAAATTGGAATGACCACGGATTAAATACGTATTAGCAGGACATTTTTCAAATATTCAATATTTGAACTTTCATTTCTGCTTTGCATGTTATTTGTTGTGACGAGGCTATCTTATTTGGTCTTTACCTCAAATAAAGTACGACCATAACCTAATATTATTGTTTGCACGTACAACCCATGAAGTTGGTACAATGAATTGTTTTTTTGTCAGTCTAAAAACAATTTACAGCTAAGGGATGGAAATTCCAACGAATGCCATCCATAGTTGTTTTGTACTAGTGGAGAAAGTAATACAATATTGTCTATCGCAGGCCGCAGCCTTGTTTATATTTTAGATGAGTTAAAGATGCAGTGAGGGGGGTGCCATTAGTTACGAGTATATGCACAACATATCTGTAATTACTATATTTTTCTTTAAACACTAGTATAGTATGATAGAATTGTGTTTTCCCAAAAGTGCACTATCTGTATTAGTCACGTGACCACTGCCAAGTATTTTTTTATCTGTGCTTAAATTTGCATCCAAACTAATTCATCTAAGGATAGATGATTGATTGAGATAATGTCAATCGTTAACCTTCCATTTCTAAAATTCCAAAGAAGTTCATCCCAATACGGCCATGTCTTTAACTCGTATATGTGATTTCTGCACAGGTAGTTTTCATTAACAAATAGCGAATCGCCTCGGCTTCTCGTGGATGCAATTTTTTTAGCAAATTATATACAAAATTTTCGTTTATCGCTCTCTCCATTAGTGAAAACCGTATCAAAATCCATTGGGTGGTTTAATAGAAGTCAGGGGAGAAACAGATAGAGGCAGATAGCGACTTAATTGTATAGGATACTTATAGATAATATAGATAAAATCGTTACCTGATAGCTCATTACAGCTTTTATCGCTGCTTCTAATGATTAAAGCATAGAGATAAGATTCTAGTCACGAAAAAGCATGATATATTCTCTGCCATTTCGCTGAAAATTGTTCTGCCGATTATAAGTGACAACTAACGTTTCGAAGAATTCCATTTCGCGGAATAATCATTTGCCAACCTTTTTTATATCCTTTTTTGTTTTATTTCCCAACCTCACAATTGCCAACTGTATGTTTGGTCTGCTTTTTATAATGACACTTTTGAAAATGCCAACTTTCAGTAGTAAACATTCCGGAACCTAACCTATTTGTTTCCAGTACAAATAAATCTTGTAACAGATTTTGTAATAAGCGCACAGTCGTTTTGCTACAACCAGTATTACGGTTAATATAGATATATTAACCGGTGCCCCATCAGAACCAAAGACAAAAAAATACTTGGACAAAGAAGAAAGAATCAACAGAATTCTTGAACATTAATCTACATACCCAGAGGAAAAATTATTAATGTGCATTGCTGCCAATTTAAAGGTTTAAGGTTATTTTTGAGATTCTTAAATAAATAATCTATGTAAAAATTAATTAATTTTTTTATCATTTTTTATCATCATACGAAAAGGGAACTGTTACACAGACGAAACGTTATTCGTCTAATAGTTGTTTGGCCTAGTGAAAGATTTAAATAATAAATGGCCAACCTTTTTTGTCATAATAATCGGCTTAACAATAATTCTACCAAATGAAACGTTGTCATACACAAATTTGATAATTTGGCCAAACAATTTTCGGCGAGAAGGCAGGATTGCATATAGTTGTAATGAAATTTTGATGTGATTTCGTTATCTCTGATCCAAGTTCTCCCGACGCAACGGACAGCGACACACAAATCTCACAAGTTTCTGACATTCGTACCTTCCTGTCACCTTATCTCGTATACGCCACACCAGCTTACACATAATGAAAATAAAAATCCATAGTAAACCGTAACACGCTACGTTTAAGTTGGAATTGGAGTGTGCAAAATGTTTGAAAATTATCTTGCGGCATACGAATTTCAACGTTAGTAGGTACGTAAACTTTGTTAGAGAAAAGCAAAACTAAGACAAAGATTGAAGAGAAAACTTGTTGATTTATAGTACTATGGTCTATGTGAGTTTTGAGAAACTTCTGTTCAAATAGAAAATTTGTTTTAGTTATCTACAATTAATTATGTGTATTTTTTATTCAACCTAACTGATAGTGGGATACGAAGTTTTTACTTTAAAGATTAATAAAAGTATGGTATCATGAGTTTCTCCTGGTGTTTCTTCTCGGGTTTCTTTTCTTTTTTTTCTGTTTTTTTTTTTTAATTATAAGTGTTTCTTTGAAACTTCTATGTTAGTTTAGTTTCACTGCTGGGCTTAGTGTTCTCCTAAACTATATGTTTTTATCCACATAAGTACATCAATACAGAAAATGAAGTATATATCATATAAGGAGATCGGGAATCGACATCACACATTAGAACATATTAGAACAATAGATTAATCTCACTCTTATAACACTTTATTATACCTACTCGAGTCAATCTCGGAAAACATTCAGGTGATCTGGTAACGTGTTTGCTACAGATCCTCACCCTCATAATTCAAGTCATTAAAATGTCATTTTCTCTGCCCAGACGGAAATGAGAATAATATTTTTTTTTTGTATGTGCTATCGTGTCCTACTTAATCACAAACTGAGGACGTTTCATGTTAAAAACAAAGCCTGAAAAGGGTATCCTTTTAAATAAAAATTAAATGCGCCTAGATGAGGGGTATGTTATCCGAGATTCCGGAGAAAAATGTGGTATAAGCGGTTTTTGTAAATTTTATCATTACTTTACAGCTCCTTTTTTTTATTTGGTCAAACATTTTTTTACTCGTATTCATATTATGTTACGTTGGGCTATTAATAAAATTTCATTGTCAAATTTTTATTTCTTTCGAATGTAATTACTACTAGCTTATGGTCGCGACTTATTGGAGCAATAACCATATCCGTGATCATTATACAAACGGTGATTATTATTATTATTATTATAATTATAATGTCACCTAGGAATGGGTCAAATATATTATACCTAGTAGATTTAATGTTATATTTAATTTAAGATACTACGTAAAAATCACAATTATCGTGAAGATATTAAATAATTTTCGTTTCACATACAAACAACGAGATATTTACGAAATTGATCAACAAATCGCTTGCACCAGTTAGTCCGAATGCGGTCAAATAAATTCAACCAACGAATTTATCTATTTGTTACACGCGCTCAAATCTAGATCCGAGATGGGGGACAATTTTTGTTAAGCCTAAGTCTTACATACCAATGCGAAGCGCAATAAAACACATTTCTTGAAAAGCAAACTATAAAGGCAGGTAAAAGTAATTGAGTAGGATATACTAGTGAAAACGTCAAAAATAATAAAAGCAAGTAGGTATGCAATTTCCCTGACAGGTGACAGGGAAAACTGCAGCCCGTCTAAAACTGCGCAGCCCGTCTGGCGGCAGTCACCACAACTTTACAGAAGACCACTAAGACCTAATATCACTGGGCTGAGTGAGTAACCTTTACAAAGTCGGCAGCGTTCTTGCAACTTCTATTGTTAAGGTTTATAGGCAGGCGACGGAAGTCATTTAAGGTTCAGAGTTCATTGCCCTATCCCATTCTTATCTCTCACCCTTAATCATACTATGATTGGCAGTGCACTTGCAGCACCTGTGGCGTTGGTTGTATAGGCGACGGTAGCCACTTACTATCAAGTGGATCCTGCATTTTCCGATTCGTGGCCTTCATACGAGACTCGTCTACCCCACCGGTTATCCGCTCTGCGATAGATTTGACCGGCCTATTGGCACTTTAGCTTTCTGATTCTTTCGGCTATGTCGACAACTTTGATTTAGCCCGTTCCATTGCTCGCTGAGCAACGTTGTACATACTTATAGCCCAGTCCCGCCGTGAGAGGCCTCGTTTCGGCACCATACGTCATTGTTGGAAGGACGCATTGATTATAGACATTGGTCTTCAGACACTGAAGCAGTGGCAACGAGACGAGTAGTCATAACAGCCCAACCCAGCTGGAATCTTCTGTCAGACTGTTTGGTGTAACCTGTGCGATTTATTGTTTTTGTATTATTATTTACTTTTATAAAACTTAAAATTATAGTGCCATCCATCGCCTAGCTTCCGTTGAACGAGATGTTCGCTGAAATGACACTCTCACTCATATAGACGCGGTGACGGCAGTGTCAACAGGGAGGGAGCGTTCGACATCCTCATTAATACAGGAGGGGAACTGATATACTAATAGCTAGGAACACTGTAGGTACGCTTCAAGGTAAATCATTTTAGAACGTCAACTCTGTGATCCGAAATATTCGGGTCACATTCTCGATGAGATAAAGAGTTTAAATAATATATATTTTAAATTTCATTCATAAGGTAAAAATTATAATTACCTACATTATTTTGCTAAATAAATGATTTTTGTAATTAAATAGGTATTAACAAAAATATTAAACTGGCGGCTCGCGTCCGGATTCCCATGGATATATTTTTTCTGCAAATTATACATAAACCCTGCCCATATAATAAAATCTAATTAATTTTTTATGTACAACCAAGTCACTGAAAAATAAATTTACATTGCCTACGTAGGGTAAACCTTAAGCGATACCTAGCTAGGTACATAAAAATAATGTACCTAGTAAAGAATTGTAGTACGTATTTCTACAATCCTAAAAAAAACTGAAATATTTTTTTACATTTATCTAGTAGAGAATCAATGTCATTCTATATCAAATTCAAAATGCCTAAATGTTGCCGGCCAGTACTTTGTGTTTTTAACACTTTAAATTGTTTTTCTGAGGCGCCGTGGTTCGACCGCAATAGTTCGATCGATCGGACCATGTGATTTTTTTTCCCGTTGGTTCGATTAAACTGTTGAATTTTCCCTGTGCCTATTGATTTTCAGTCACAGGGAAAAACCAATGTTTGACCAAAAACCAATGATTGAACATTAAGTGACTGGTCTGCCGAAAAGAAAATAAATTCCAGTCTAATCGGAGATATGTATTGCGGTAGTTAGTACCATCGCTTATATACACAAGCAACACTAGGGAGACACACTACCGACCCTTTTAGTATAAAGAGTAAGGAAAGGAGGAAGTTAAGAAATGAAGCAGACTTTGTTTATCAATATGTCTTTTAAATATTAATACGTTAGTAATAACAGTGTTATTTAGATTTTTTTGAAAATTTAGCCTAATGAGAAAAATTGAAAAAAATATAAGTATACTACTACTTCTTAATATCTACTACTTAATATACTTCATTATAAAGATTCAAATATTTGTCACTATTATAGTAGACAACGCAATGTAGAAACGCTAAGAATCAACGGACCGCCCCATTACAAACAAAAATACAAATCTTTTCTCTTTATAATATTAGTTTAGATGATATAATAATATCAGTAACACATATAGTAATATCAGTAACACAGTAACATGTAACAAAACCTTAGCGAAACCACTTCCTCAAATTATTTTTTTATAAACGCTTTGACATTCACGGAATTCTAAAGTTACTTGGGGAAACAGGATTTCTATTATTGCCAGATTCAGAGTACAAAAGTGAGCCTTTAAAGTGGCAACACTTGCGAACAATGCGTAGGTAGCTATTGTTGCCCTCCTTTTTACGTTTCAATGAAAATTCTCATTTTTCACTTTCCATTGATGCTTATATAGCCTCATTTCCTCTATTATACGAAATAAAAAAAAACACCGAAATAGAATTGTATAGCGTCAGTATGAAAACATAAGAATTACATTTTCACGATGTTTACGAAAGCTTATGGAAACCGTGGGCCATGAAATAATATTTAAAGCATGGGTAAAATTTAAGTTTCTTAGGTTTTTTGAGGTTAGCAGCTAGATTTCTAATTTAAGATCACTAGAAATATAATCCGAAAAATAAAATTATTTAACAATTTTTTTCATTGTCATAAAATAATAAGTTAAAATCATTTTATAATTAGTGCAAATCAAATAGTTAATTGGTTATTAAGAATTGGTATAAGAAAAAAAAATCACGTTATATGTTTTTGTTTTTTTTTTTTTAAATAAATACATCAAAATAAAATAAAATATTGTACAATAAATCAAATGACCAAGTTTAGTAATGATACTCGGTATTCATCATTATTTCGAATGAGAACAGAAACCACCTATTATTTATCTAATAACATTTTGCCCAACACAGATTTTCTGCTGGCTTTCTATTTGATATTTTATTTCGGATTGGCGTTGAATCATCGTTGAGAAAATAAAATAAATGGCCGCTGAGAGAAGAAACGATCTTCAACTAAGCGATTTTTATTATTCACCATAAATCTCTTTTGATAACACTTTTTTAAGATATTTTATAGACATAAGAAAATTTGTGTTTTATTTTTACGAGAGTCGTTTTTGAGTTCAGTCTATTTATTTGATACAAATGCTTTTGAAATAACTATATTATATTTAAAAATTTCTTTTATTTTGGATCCTTCCTGAATTATTATCGTCGCCCGTCATGATATTTTTTTTTTATATTTCGTTGATATTTTTTATGTTATTTTAAGGTGGTCAGACTGGCTGACGGTCCACCTGATGGTAGGTGGCCACCGTCAGCGCCATATAGGCTATAACAATATCTATTTTTGGGATATATTATTGCTCTGTGATAATTACTAAAAGTTATGGAATATATGCGACTTATATATAATATATGAGAATGAGAAAAATATTATATATTTCATGATTCCTTCAGTAGATACATATTTTGCACTTGATTGTACTTAGATAAAAAATTTCATCTAATCACACTTCACACTTCTTTTATTTCAGATTGCCTTAACTGAAATGATTCTAACAACCTTCTGTCATTTTATATGACTTTCGAAAGAGCCGATTAAAATTGTATTTAAAAAAATAAAGCGTAGTACCTACTTTAAATGAAAGTATAACCACAGTAAAACCATGCATATGGAATAAATATGGTATCGTGCTTAAAGTAAATTAGCAATGTTCGCAATAATTAATCAATGTCTAAAGTGTATATCTTGGCGCTTGTCGTTGCTTAATTAATTTAACAGTGCTTACTTACTAATCTGTTGAAGGCTTTGCTATTGACAGCCTTCGAGACATTAATCATCTTTTTAACTATACTTTAAGTATTAAAACATTAAGATAGGGATTTGTATGAAAATCAGTAATCCCTATTGATTTTGACGAGCCTGTTAGATGAGCTCTGTTCTAGGGCTCTCGGGTTCGATTCCCAGCATGGTCAACGTTGGACATGAAATTTTTATAGTTGGCTCTGGTCTGGATCTGGAAAGTAGTGGCAGCCTGTCTGGCGACAGTAACCACCTCTCACCCTACTGTAGTCGTCAGCGCACTTGCAACATTGATTGTACTAGACAGCAATGATACTGCATCACTAATAATTATGGCAAAATTTCACAGCTAAAAATGTTTGCTAACAAAATGATTACAGGCGTTTGTGTTAAAACATTTTTTTTTTTATTAGAGATGGGTTTGCTGTTGGCCAACAACCAGCTGTGTAGCAAGGATGAGACCTAGGATGCAGCCCGTCTAGCAGCAATAACCACAAACCGCCGTGAAAAATTAGTATGTTTGCTTTTGTATTTCACGGTCAGCGAAGTAATGGCTTCGTCCACAGTCTTCTTTTTGTTTATAGGCGCCGTAACAATCTAACTTGAAATCAGCCTGTCTGAAGAACTCTCAAATAAAAAAATGCTGAAGGGCTGTGGAAAGGCTAGAATTATTCCTTTGAGATGAGTAAAGTGTTCAATAGGTAAGGTAAAACTAAGTAAGAAGGTAACTGTAATATCCTGCAAAAAAACTTACAACAAAAATTTTAGAATAAAGAAATTAAGTGAATTGCATATAAAAATCAATTTTTATTTTAATTTAACGAAGAACGTATGTATCTATCCTTTTTCTGGATAGTTAGTAATGGGAGACTTTGTTTCTTTGTAGTTTAGTAATAGCAGAGTTGTACCAATAGTAAGAAAATGACAAGAAAAATAGGGACCATAAGGTAAGTAACAGATAAGGTTTGAAAATTGTAATCATCGCGCTCTAGTAATTTCATGAGTAAGACCAAACTTTTTTCCTGTTTATCAATTTATTGGGGCATCACTTCGACATAACATATAAGGTTTGATGTTCGTCCTAGACACGAATCAATGGCCCATTTTAAGTATTATACAAATACATAATATTCGTCGCAGCACACTTTCAATTCTCTAGGTTTTCATTTCCATTTATAGCTTAGCTCTACTATCACAATGGAAAAATAAAGGAAAAAAAACATGCAACAGTCTTTTAACGTCCTTTAAATCTCTTTTTTTGGGCTGTGGTTTTTTAAAGTAAATGTCGTCAGACAGGCTAACGGTCCACTTGAATGTAGCTACGTATCTACTGTCATCTATCAATACAAGCAAGGCCTGAGGCGCTCAATTGCGCGGCCGATCTTTGTAGGATTACAGATAAGGGATTAGGAAGGGATAGGGAAATGGGCTCTGTAAATAGGAAATGGGAAGTAAGAGTACTTAGAGAAACAGAACAGCACGCATTCTATTATTTCATTCTATATCATCTATAAGGGGCTGGCCTGGCCTTCGGTAGCGTACTTGCAACATCTATGGCGTTGCTTGTATTACAAGCGACGGTAGCCACCTACCATCAAGTGGACCGCCAGCCTGTCTATCGACCTTTCTCAGACGTGGAGACTAATTTATAATATTTTACTTGCTACCGAACTTTCATAAGACCTGGTGGTATCCGAATGATCCAACCAATAGACGATCATAGTTGCACTCTTTATATTATGATATGCAATAAAGATGTAACTTAGATGAATGGTAAGACTGACTACGTAATAGAAACGTAATTTATAGGACTGTTTTCCTTTCTAACAAATATTTATGAAAATAAATAGGAATCTAATGCGACAAAGGTAGTGAATTAATGAATATTAATATTAATGATTTCCTTTGAAACACAAGGTGAAAATGTTTACCTCAAACAGTCGAGAACCCATAGAAATATAAGAAAAATGTGCCAAAACTCGTACTGATTTCGCCAATCAACAAAACACATTACCTACCTGTTTACTTGTTTGTGCTTATTGGTTGTTATGATTTTATGAACCATATTTTTAAGAAGTCTTGTATAAAAACTCATATTCATTAACATGGCTATTTTACACTATAAGTACACTACTTCGAAATAATTTGTCTTTGCAAACAATAATGTATTCAAGTTCGTTGGGTCCACGAGTTTTATTCAGAAGCTTCATCTCATCAGAAGTCCAATCATATGTGTACCTAAATAAGACTTATAAATCTAATATTAATAAAACTTTTCCGATTTGATTCAAAGTGGATTAAAAGTCCTTGGATGTTGTGTCGAATTTCGTTTTCAGTTTAGTGATTGATTTGGAAAAGTTTAATTAGTTTAGCCCCAGCTGAAAAAGGTTTTGTGGAAACGTATTAACCCATGTTAACAGTAAAAGTTGTCTTTTCAATACAAACTTCGAGTGAGAGTGTGATTTTCCCCAAACTTATATGCCTAAGCATAGTATTTACTGCAAATGATATTTTTCTAAATGACTATGTAACATCAATTAAATATTTTTCAAGAGAGATAACATGAACACTTTCTTTTAGTTAGTTTACATTAGTTAGTAACTAAGTTTTTTTTTATTAATTTTAACATTACTAGCTTTTGACAGCGACTTTGTCTGCGCCTCTTTAATAAGGTATTTACAAAACCTTATTGCTGTTTATTGCTCATATATTTTAGTCAAGCGTTGAAATTTCAGTTTTTATTTTTAGATGATCCGAAGGGAACAGGTTTTTATGGGTAAAATGTATCCTGTGTCCTCTTATGGGAAAAAATGTATTCCTGATAACCGGGATAACGTGTATGCAAAACTTCATGATGACCGGTTTCGTAGTCAAGGCGTGAAAACGTAACAAATAAACACACAATTATAACATTTATAATATCTATACTTATAAAATATTTCTGATCCATCTGTTAATATCTGATCGCAATATAATATTTTTTCATACTAAAATTTTCTACTCTGAATTTTAGTAGTCTGCTTGAGGTCTCTACGTAAAATGCGATTTATAAGCAGAAGAAAAAAAAGATCAGATATAAGTTAATAGTGTTTCAAAAGGCATTCGGGAAAGGAAAATGCCTGATCAAAAAGCCGAATTTGTTAGGATTGAGTAAGATTGCGAATTTTATTTGATTCCGTCGTGCGGAAATTTAATAAATAAATAAAGTGATATTCAACTCAGAATCAGAATCAACTAACAATCAACCAGTTGATCAACTATGAATCAGAATCAACTATGAATCAACCAGAGAAAGGCATACATTATAATCAATAGTCAGCTACATACATCTGTCGGCTGACTTACGAAAGGCTGATAATTAACTTAATTCATAAGTAGCATTGGAAATTCATTGTTTATAATTGACAAGATAAAGGTATAATCTCTAAAGGTCTATTACTTTCTCTAAAACAGGTAATTCGGGGTATAACTATGATATTTTGTTGATCTAACAAAATTTAAGCCATTAGGGACGAAGGTAAAGACTGTTTTGTTAAATAATAGCGTACCGATGTTTTGCTTTATTAATAATATATTAGTTTGGATATGCCCCTATCATTATATCCGTAATCTACGGATTCACCCCTTATCGAAACTTTATGGTGACGGTAAGATGGAGAGAACTTTCCATATATTATATGTTGTGAAGTTTCAGTTAATATAATAAAATAATACACAAAACTGAAAAAGCTCTCCATTTTGAAAACGAGAGTGACATGTTCTCTATTTTTGATTCTATAACATTGAAAGCAGAGCGCTAAAGAAATCACTTTTTGTTGCGTTATAAATTTAGAAAAAAAAAGTAAAAATCTTCTGTGATGAATTAATTTTAATGTATAGCGCTAGTTTGCTTGCGTAGAATCCCACCGTAACTGATGTAATAAATTAATTTGAAAAAAAAAATAAAAAATTAAATATTCTAATTGTGGGATCTAATGTCTTCATAAAGGATTTATGCAAAAAGTTTCGGTTCATACACTATTTCTTTTCTTTTCACTTTAATTTCATAATTTCATAATCTTGGCAGGAAAACGCACACATTTTTTTTACGAATACAAATGAACGTATCGATTTCTCTACTCCAAGTTTGTAATAAAATTGTAATTAGGAACACCCGCTTTTACAACTTTATGGTATCCACTTGTTTTGTTTCGTAAACAACAAAGCATTTTACAAATACATCGAAAATTTCTTTGAAGCAAATATTTTTATGGCGTAAATTAATAAACAAATAAATAATTAAAAAAATATTCTTTTTAAAGGTAACAAGTAATGATGGATAAATGAAGAAAGAAATTACGCTGGGATATAATTATACAAAGATGAATACTAAATGTGATGTAAAACATTCTAGTAAAAAAGTCAAAGTCAAAAAAAAAGTTTTCAGTTATACATATTTATAATTTAATACTGAGTACATGTGACACAAAGCTCAAATCGCATACATTATAAAAAAAGTATTAATTACATTAATTTTCTAAACGCTGTAAAACCTGCGTAAATTGCTACTATGCATCCTGCTGCTATAATAAAATTAAAAAATCCCGGAACATCACACACACACTGTTCTTTCCTAGAAAATAAAAATAAAATTCATTGCGAAAGTTTTCTATGAGGTAACCATGACATATCAAGTATTGAAGAAAATATAATACTTTAATTTAAAGCATTGTAATCTATATCTATACTAGCTGTCCCGCTCCCGGCTTCGCCCGTGGTGCAATTTTTATAATAAATATTTTCTTAATCCAGAATACTAATTACCTTACACCGCCATCTGTGAGAAACTCATGGAACTCACAATTGTTGGTTAGAAATATGTCTGATATTGGTTAGAAATAGACTAAGAGAAGAATACAATTTTTCGGTGGTGAGTAAGGGATGCTAGAGCCCATTAGCATTACACCATCCCTTCATTATTATCCTCTATCCTTAATCCTTCTATGGTCGGCAGCGCACTCTTAGCACTTATGGCGTTGCTTGTGTTTTAGGCGACGGGAGCCACCTACCATCAAGTGGACTGTCGGCCTGTCTATCGACCTTAATATAAAAAAAGTTAAGTACCTTATAAAAATAAAGATTAAAGTGAAAACACTGATTATTGTAAGACCAATCAGTAATCCTTGTACTGCAACTTCGAATAGCGCTCGAAGAACCCTCTCTATAATTGCCATCGTGACCTTCACTGCTGCCAAAATCATTCTAAATGGATCCATTCTTGAAGATCTTCATATCAATCATCTACCGAAATTATACTGAGCAGGTTCATGCATGGCTGTAACTCTTCGACTGAGGTACACAGTAATTGTTGTTTATTATAGTTTTTACTTTCATTAGGTACCATTTTTCACAATACTTGAAAAAAACTTGAATACTTTATAACATAAATATACATTATTAATATGTAAATCAATTATTATTTAAGTAATTATTTACAAATATATCATATTTGTGACTGTATTATGATAAGTGTGAATGACTTATTATACTTTATCTTGTCACAAATATAGTATAAGTATTTAATTCAAATGACGTTTAAAAATACTTAAAAAAGCGGTATATTGTGCTTTGATAAGGTTGCATTGAAAATAATGTTCTGCTTGACTGCTGTTATTTAATCATTTTTTTGTAATAAGTATATATATTTTATAAGTTCTTTCAATACGTATCTACTCGGTAAATATGGCTAATTTCCTTCAAGCATCCCAATATTGCTCTTTGAATTTATTCCTGAGAAATTCTCTGGACTCCATTTTATTCGTAGTACAAACTAGTTTTCCCGAATAAATCTTCCATTTACATCAGTTGCAGCGCAGCAGAATACCATAAGACATTAAATAAACAACCTAAATACACAAAAGAAACCGATCACAATCGCTTCCTTGTAGTTATATTCAGTTGTCGTTTAAAATTACTAAACTCACTAAAACTCGCCCACTGTATTCATAAAATAAGATAATTGATGTTTTTACCGAATTTCAGTTCAGTTCAATAATTGGTTTAATACATTCTTACTTAGTATAAATAATAGAATTCGCTTTCCGCTTCTGTGTGCCTGTATACTGGTTTTCACTAATGGAAAGCGGTCAACAAAGAAGCTTTTTGTATATAACTTGCTGAAAAAATTGCATCCGTGCGAAGCCGATTCGGGCCGCTAGTACAAAATATTCTCGTTCTTTTGTTCACATGACTTTTTTGGGATTTTTACATATAAATAAGAGACTATAATTACAATTTACATTTATTAAAAAGTAAATAACACATTATTTTTATTAAGAAGTATAAAAAAATATTTTTTATATCTTATTAATATAAAAAGTATCTTTTTATTTCGTCACATTAGTTACAATGAGTATTGAGGCCCAGAAGAATAGAAGACTGACCCGAAAACAACACCAATAGAAGTTAGATTTACAAGTTAATATTCGCCGTCTTCAGTGCTTTATGAAACATTACTTAAAGATGGAACTGTAGCGGCTGAAGCATTCCACTTTTAAGTACTTAATTAGTCATTCGACGAGCTGAATTAAAACCTTTACCAACTTTACTATGGTAATTACAGAAGTGCTCGTTTTGATTCTGAATATTAACAATTTAATGTGTTTTCTCTGAATAACCGTTACCTCTCTCATTTCCATTTGTAAATTTATAGGTCCCTTATTCAAATATACAATACTGGAAATTTTAATAAAAAGCACTGGATTTTCCTTTATTAATTTGGTATAAAACGTTCGCTTTCCTTACTCTGTTTCTACTTCTATATCTATAGAAATATCTTCTAGATATATATCTTCTAAATACAAATTTTTCTAGATATATTTAGTAGTACGTACAGCTATTTTGGTAATAAATAGGGCAGCCCTTGTAGCGGCAGTAACCAGCCTCTTACATAAGACCATTGTGAAATTCCAGTATGTGTGCTGATGTGTTTCGATGAGGGAATATAGAATGCCAGAGCTTATTTGCTTAAGTTAAGTAGTGGCAGGATAAACTGCGTTTCGCAGTTATTTGGGCAGCCCGTCTGGCCGCAGTAACCACTTCCTTACAGAAGATAACAGCACGTGTACTGTTGTGTTTCGGTGTGTGAGTAAGGGTTGCCATTGCCCATTTTATTATCCCTTCCCAAACCCATGATCGTAAATCCTACTGTAGTCAGCAGCACACTTGCAGCACCTGTGGCAACGGTAGCCACCTACCATCAAATGGACCGTCAGACTGCCTGCCGACCTTAACATAAAAAAATAATATTGTCTTCATGTCCTACAAGTAAGGGACTAGGTACTTACTTATAAGTAATAACTTAGGGATTAACTTACATAGACAATATAGATTTTGATACTGTTCTAACTAACATAAATAGCGATAAACGAGTAAGTTTGTGTATATCATGATTTGCAGAAAAATATTGCATCCGTCCGTGCTATTATCAAATAAATATTTTAGGAAATATATATTCTTCATTGGTTCCTAGACATTTTGAACCTGAACCCTCTATTTCACCTTCGTCATACACAAGACTCCAACTAAACTTATTTTAAAATGTTTGATGGAAAATAACTACATTAATAGTATGCGAAGAATCTAGAGCAAGCAATTTATTTTGTGTCCATTTAACAGAAAAACGTTTCTTTTTTTTTTCGAGAACGCCGAAGTAAATCAGATAGGAAAAGTGAAACGTGTTAAGCAATGAGATACGAGCAATGTATCATACGGGGACACTGTCACAAGAAAAAAAGCAAACAATAATTTATAAGTTGGTATCCAGAGAAACGTTGTTTGAATAAACATTGCGAGAAAGATGTGTGCTCCTTAATTCATTTCAGATTTTGTGGACACATCACGTACTCGAATGATTTAGTGTGCCCCTCTCTATATTGTTTCTGTACTGATAATGTAAAGGCACGTTCAAAATGATAAACGTTTTTTGTTAAAATTTGTGTAAAGGACATCTAGACATGGTGACGGCTATCGTTGCCTGTTAACACAACAACGCCATTAGTGGTTCAAGTGTGCTGCATTACTTAATTTTATAGTAAGATTTATGGAAATGGGCTCTGACATCTCTTACTCACTCACCGAAACACAACAGTACACAAATGCTGTCATTTCACTGTGGTCTTCTATAAGGTATTCTGTAGGAGGTTACTGCGCTACACGGACTGCCTAAAAGGCATGCCTAAATGTTTGCGGCCAATTTTATAATCATACACATTCTGATGTGCCTAGGTCAGGTCACGAAATGATGGCAAATCGTTATAAACGAAAAAGAAGTTGTCAACTATCTTTTGACTATGCATAAATTGTAATCGTCTTTTGTCTGTCGCCATTAATTTAAAATGCTTATCTTTATGACCCAAGGACTGTCAAATACTCGGCAAAGGTCCCTCATTCGTCTCGCACTCTTATCTCGGAAATGGATTGCTATGAGTCCAGCTTTACCGAAACAACAACTCCATTATTCACTGTTTTCAGTACTAAATTAGGCATGACATGAAGAGCATGAAATGAAGGACTTTTCCAATTAATGGGACATAGGGATCCCTTATCTTTAATCCTACTATAGTCGGCAACGCACTTGAAGCACCTTTGGCGTTGCTTGTGCTATAGACGACTGTAGCTATAGCTACCTACGATGAAGTGGACCGTCAGCCTGTCTGCCGACTTTTACATTTAAAGAAATCGCTTCACAATTAAAATAAATTAACTAATTTTTTTCACAATTGGCTGCTTTCCAGAAACTAGAGCGGATGTAAATGTTAAAAGTTTGCGGAATTCCTTCTCGAAACTTGATCGTGGAAAGTGAGTCAGTTTGGAAGCTGATATCGGTATGAGCCTTGTCAGTTGTACTATTCTTTGTTTGAAAGTCAGTTGAAACAATTTGCCTTTTAATAATTGTCGGTCAATTACATTAATTAATTGAACTATCGAAACTAAAAAGTCTCAGTAGTTCATTTGACGTTATTATAATTGGTTAAATAAAAATGATTTCAGGATATAATTTATTATATTTATTTTAAATGACATGGTTGTTATGTACCTAAGTGGATAGATAAAAGGGATTCTTATTTGCATCTTATAACTAATCTTACTTTATTAAAATCTTATTTTTTAAATGACCTTTTACCCTTTTTTATATGACGACAAAAAAGGGTATTCAAATGCATAGATATGGTCGACTAATAATAATAATAATGATAATATCATCATATCATATATAAGGTGATCAAAATTAAAACAATGTTTTCATTGTGGCAAGATAATGGAGAAAGGTATAAGTTTCCTACTTTGTTCCTGTTAGAAACTTTCACGATCTTTTGTTATATAGTAGTCTCGAGACAATGGGGAAATATACTTAATTATAATAGTTACAACTTATCTTGTTAAGTTAGTATAACTACTGGTAACTTGATCTGATCAGGAATTTAATAAATTAAATGTTAGTGAATGTTATCTGTTAGTGAAAAATCTGAATTAAGCATTTGTTTTTATTTTCTAAATAACAGATTTACAAAGTAAAATCAATAAATATTCGTGTTCCTTGTAAAGTCAAATAATGATTGCATTTGAATCATAGAAATCCGTTGCGTGATTACTGTGGCACTGTCTAAACTCTTTCGTTGGAAGTGAACAGCTAGTGATCGAGCAGGTCATAATCGAATCTCTGTGACTTCTCTGACGTGATGTACCGAAATATTTTCGTTAGTGTGTCCCATCAAGTGAAGTATACTTTTTTAGGAAACTATAAAAATTTCCTATAACTATAAAAGTATAAAAGTTTCCTCCAATATACAATTCGTATTTGCAACTAAACAATTCAAAAACTTTCGAGCCTTGTAATAGAAGTTCGACGCTGTCGGAACATATTTAAATGTAGGTATTTATGAAAAAGTCCGAGGAAGGTTCTTACAAAGAGTAAAATGAAAAAAAAAAAAAAAAAAATTGGAAAATTGGCCATTCGTGCGAAGCCGTTCTCAATTAAAAATATCAACATGAAATGAAATATGTAATATTTTTAACATTACAATGTTCCAATAGGAAATGTGTAAGGGAAATCTATACTAATATTATAAAGAGATTTGTCTCTTTGTAATGAATAAACTTAAAAACTACTGGCCAATTTTGAAAATTTATTCAAAATTGGCCAGTAGTTTTATAGGCCATAATTTATAAAGTTAAGGTTATAATTAGGGCGAAGTCGTGTGTAACAGCTAGTATGTAATATTTTAAAAATATTAGTTTGGGTGGGTACAGGATTACCGAGACGACTCAACGGATCCCAGAGGACAAACTGAAGCGACGATTTTCACGATTACCACAAATCTTTATACTGAATCTGATAGGCTTTATGTCAAGTGAATAAGATTGATAGTAATGAAAATTTTGGTATAATAACAGAAATTAGTTTTGTCTATTGTGTAATCAGTAATTCGTGAAAGGGAGGGACATCGGAGCTTATTATTAATTGTCATATTATTCAAACTCTATCCGCGATTAAACTACTCAATGAAGTTTATTTATGCAGGATTTACAGTCGGTGAACCACAGGACAAAAACTTCTCTAATCCCGACTTACCTAATTTCCAGTTCAATGATTAATGTGCTCAAGAGATTTATAAGACCTTATTTGAGATTGGGTTTTTTTTTAGGAAAATAGAGTAAAGGGGTAATGTATTTTTTGTGTACATAAATTGTATTTCCGTACCTAGGTTCAGAATTACAGATTTTTTTTCTCCATTCATTCTCCATCCATTCTTCCAAATCACGAGTAGATGTGTTGATTATAGTTGGTTTGAAGAGCCATAGTTTTTCATTAAAAAAAACCCTTGTAGCTAGCTTGTAGCACTTAGCCGTAGCAACAATTAGGTAGGCCAGGTTGTCGAATCTCGGTATTTTTCTCTTTTTGGGGCGGTTCATAGGGTCGGGTAATGTCAGCTTTGTTTCTTGCAGCTAGATGAAATTTCCTGTTTGATAATTATGTTAATATTGCTGTTATCTATACTAAATAAAATTGAAGTGGCCGTTTGTAACGTAAAAATAACTGCTCTTGTTTAGTAAAGTATATCAAAGTACATAGGGTACTTACAACAAAACAATTATAAACAATTTTGTCTGTTTATTTCGGCTTATCGTCGAATCGGATGGACCGATTTTGACGGGACTTTCACAGGCAGATAGGTGTTGTTATATGCAATAATTTGGGCTTCGTGTAATTTATAAATATATAATTATATCCAGTATCCAGTACCGCGCGCGATGTACTATAATAATATATATATTTTTTATATGTTTGCTTTTTAAATTAAAAAAGTTATGTTACAAATTATGTCAATCAATGGGTCTCAACTTCACCCGAGTTAAATGTCCTTTACTGGTGACTTTTTGACGTTAGAGGGTAAATTGGCCAAACAGGGTTATACGCATTGACGGGTCACTCGATCGAATGATGTGATTTGACATAATTCTCGACCTTACCCCTGTTTCAGGTCACATAACATGTGTTTATAACTGTGAAGTGGTGTTGGTAAAAAACTTTCACAATATATTTTTAAAAGTAATTTTATATTTAGTTATAATAATAAACAAGTGTCGCCCTTGCTACGACATTAAATTATAAAACGGAGGAAATGTTATGCTACGTCGTAGACGCTACAAGCTCTACGGCTTCTGTAGAACGTTCTACTGAATTATATTTCTCTGTGATCTACTTTGAGTTATTTAGCATAAAATAATATTGTTATCTGCATCTGTCAGATTTTCCCCTTAGTTTTTCATAATAGGTTCATCTGAGGCTAAATAATAAATAATACAGAAATAAATAAATTTTCACCTAACAGTGTTTACCTACATACTTGTAACACATTGGCACTGCTCATAACGCTTGTAAACGTACATTTGATAAGCGATGAGCCATATAAGATTTCTTTATTATCTTTTTTACTATGTAAATTTATTATATAATAATAAAGTTGTTTAAAGGATTGATTTATTATTTTGTTAATCTGACCTTCTCACACTGTTTTTATTTCTTCTATTCACTTATTAGAAGACGATATTCACTTGGGCCAAATCGAATATACATCCGAATATTTATATTTAGAAAAAGTAAGCGGAAGGAACAGACAGAAGCGGACAGCGACTTTATTTCATTATATGACAGACACAAGCATAAAAATAAAAACTCAAAAAGATCTAAAAGGTCCTGCACCTTTTAGGTCAGCTTCGATTCAAAATAAATTCAAACCTCTGTCTGCCTTATCATAAATCAAACTAACTACTTAATACTTAACTGAAATTGCTTCCCTTAATAATAATATACTCGTACTGTTTTAAGTATAAGCATACATTTATGGCTAAACATTTATGTAATTATATGTACATATAATTACATAAATATACATATAATATACGCTGAATGAAATTGGTTAAACTACCATTAGCAAATATAGGTAATTTATAGATTAGGTACCTCTATGATGAATATATCGTTAGTACACACAGCTCCTTATATAGAGTAATTAACTCTCGTAGGTCTGTTACATTGCTAATTACGAACGTTCCCGTTAGAGCCAGTTAGAGATCAAAGGTCTATATATAGGTTTATTAATCAATGCTATTTGCATTTAGAATTAGTCATGAAATTAGTTAACCGGCCCGGCTTCGCACGGATGCAATTTTTTTCCTTGAATTAGATACGCAAACATTCCTATTTTATAGCTCTTTATATATTAGTGAAATTGGCTCAAAACCCGTTGGGTACTTTAAAAGAAGTTTGAGGAGTAACAGATGGGAAATAACAGCAATTTTATTTTACAATATATAAAATATAGATGAGTTAAAAAAATATCATATCTTTGTGGCGAGTTTACATCGCCTCCAAGTTAATAAGTTAACTAAAGCAATAGAAAAACTCTATTAACTCAAATTAAGGGTTGTACTTAGAAATATTTTAAACGAAATATACGTAATGAATATAAGTTTACAAGGGATTTTTACAAAGTCATTCATTATTGCAAATAGTTTTCGAAAACGTGAAAAGCATTTAACAAAAAAAAAACATAGTATTAACTTAAATAAGTTAAATTGGGCTGTAATTTTTCCTGTTTATATTTAATAATAGTAGAAACAATTTTAGGCATTTCAATTTATTGAAAAAGTTGTCAAAGTAAATAAAAAATGTAAAAATAAATAAATTTGCCTTTACAGACAACTAGCTGAAATAATTTTTAAGACTAACTAGTAGATCGACTAGTTGTGAAATACACTTAGCTATTGCGTAGCTATCTATCTTCAAGAGAACCTTTGGCAGTCTGTCTGACGCTATTTATTACAAAAGTAAATGATCCGAAATTAAATCAACATTTTTAAATTAAATAACAAACATTGTTCCTACACGTCTAGTTGGCAAGCAACAATGTAATACTGAGCTTTAGGGTTGTTGGGATGCGGCCAACCGATATTAAACTCGTCTAAATTAAAATATACGGTGAAATGAGATCATATGATGTACTAGTTTTAACATTCAATAATTTGTACTATTACTAAGGAATAGAACATAATTGACGAACCTATGTACTTGATTTCAATTAAATTTTAAATTACTAGCCACCAGGAACAATTTAACAGTGTGTAAAATATTATAATATTAGGTATCTCAATATTTATCCTTTCCCTTTCAAAGTAATCACCGCCGGATATAAAATATACTTCTGTCAACGTCTTTTCCAATCTTCAAAGCATTTCTGAAACAACTACTCACAGACTTGAATTTTTTCGTTGATTCGGTTTTTATTAGGTCTACATATATTCGCGAAATATTAACCGTTTATAATTTTCTTCATATTTTAGAACAGGAAACATATTTTTTTTTTGTCAAAAAACCTCACGGCTTATTGAAAGCTTCTTAAAAATCGCCGCTGATAATAAAAACAATCTTACCCATGCAAATAATATATCCTTCAAGTTCGCTGGTCATAACAAATTGTCTATCAAGGACAGTTATGCACCCAATATGACCGAAAATTGACATATAAATAACATAAACACCTATGTCAAGCCAAGAAAGAAAGAAAAAAAAACCTACTTTTGCAATATGAAATTAAAATTTATTTCGGTTATTTTTGGATCAGCCCTAGACGCAGACTGACGTCTGTGCCATGCTGACTATGCTCCAAACTTTTTTTTCTTAACATCGAATCACATAGTTAGTTGCTTTCTACACTACACAAACTTAAAAAGCAAAATTATATTAAAATATTATATATACGATAAAATGATACTTTTCGATAAATCTACATAGTATTATGAAGAATATTACAATAACAAAGTTTCCGATGAGATTTTAAATTGGAAACTCGAGCTGAAGCAACCAATAACTGACCATTTCCCTAGATAAATATAATTTTTTGCTATAGGAAGTAAAATATAAAATTTCACACCAATTGTAATAGGAGTAGACAAAGACATTTACAGTAATAAGCTCATAGATCAATCTCAAGTCCTTTAACCAAATTGGCGGTATTGTAAATAGGCACATAAATTTCGACAAAACCAGAAACCTCTCACATAAATCTCTAACATCGTATTAGTAACACTCCCTTACACACATTTACAGTGAACCGGCGAGGGTCCTAAAATGTTTCACTTAATTGAAACTTGAGGCGTTAAAGGCTGTTGTTAATTTTATTAAGTACTCAAATCACACACTTTCTGGTGCCGTAGCTGGAAAAGGATCTAGCAAATAAATACAATTTTCAGTGAATCGTTTAACTCTAAATACATAATATATTTATATGAATATTGAAAATACCTAATTCTTTCAATAGATTTCAAAAATTCCATCATGTATTTGGCGAATATATCTTGTGAGATAACTCGGAGTTATTAAATAGCGAGCTAATGTTCAGCTCGATTTATTAGATTACTTTCTGTGACAAATTTTTTTAGTCCTTAAATCGATATGTAATATATTACACACATCGACTTAAGGACTAAAAAAATTTGTTCAAATTCTATATGTATATTGGTTTTCAATAAACAACCATGAACATCGATAAGCAGCATTTTAAACCTATAAGTTCGGTTTCGTATAAACAGTTAATCTTTAAGACCTGTCACGAAGATTTGTGAAGTACCAAAACTAATTCCTTATACTTAATTAATTGTCAGGCAAACTACACTTGGCAAATCCTAAGCATATCTTTAATGGGATTAACTAGTTCTTTTCTGATTTAGGACAGATAAAATATATAACACTTAATAGATTAATTTTATATTTGTTTTTAAAGTAACTAAAGAATAAACTGAAAACTAATTTTTAATGTCATATTTATCATAAAGCGAAAAATCTCACAAAAATCAAAATGATAACATGTCTATTAGAATAGTGCTCAGATTTGTAAGTGAACATAATTATATAAAACTTTTTGGATACATAATTGGCAGAAAAGATGTCTCGGAATTTCCCGAACGCTGCCCTTCCGATATCACTGTTGGATATAACTGTGCTTTTAATGAAGTCGCTCTTTTATTATTTCACTGAATTAAGTAGGTATATACATGTTCCATTAAATATCTAATTAATTAATCATCTACATAACTAATTTGTTGACGTTTTACCAGCAATATTTATTTATATTAAATAATGGATAATTCAATGTAATCTCTTTAAAAGTCAAATTTCGCACGTTCAAAAGTTCGCAGTACATTATGCTTATCACAAAGACAATGGAAGTTTTGAATTATGCACAAACTTGAGTGCCTAATGTTTTCCTTCTCATTATGCAAATTATACTTTAAACAATAATAAATAAAATAGAATGAATATTCATTATATTTAATCGCCTTCTGTTCTTTACAGTCCTCATATTACAAAAAGGGGTGTAATAAACTAATGGAGTCTCTTGATTAATATAATAAAAAAGTTATATTTAACTAAAACCAAAATTTTTGTGAAACCTTGTAATATAAATTATAAAAATGATTATTTTGGTGTCGAATTAATTATGTAATTTCTTGGAACAATGCTCTAAAACTCATAGTATTTTATACTGTGTTAGGGATGCACTTTACTATTGAGCAGTTTTCGTAGTCTTATGGACAACAAAGCACTAAGAAAATCTAAGCTTTTCTATTGTTACTAGAATTTTTTCTCCATTGTTGAGAAAGCCTAATGACTTCCTACTGAAAAGAAAATAATAAAAGTTCCAATTCTAGATGATTTATAAAAGAAATGGACAAACAATAGTTCTCTAATGAATTTAAACAGTTGATATAATTTCATACCTAATAAAGAATTCTATTTGTTATGGCAGGTTTTGGAAGGGTCAAGACAGACTTACCGATAGTTAACGGAGGTTCGCCTGCTCTTCCAGCGCTGGTTCGGTTCCACCACAACACAGAGAGTTTTTTTATTGATTTAAGCGTTTGATTCTTAAGATATCACATACCACACACACGCGTAAAGAGTTAAATTTAGCGGAGCGATATGCGAGCGCGGCGACAACTAGTAAACGTCTGTCTTGTTTTTAAGGGTAGGAAAGGGAATAAAAAAAATAGATAAATATGTAGGTAGATATGCGTGTGATGCGTTTGTTTGCATGTGTGAGGTGTGTAGCAAAAACGGCGTCAACATTATCCCCCGGCCTGAAGGTATCCTTCAGAACAAGCGGCATTAATGCGAAAGTATAAAAATATTAGCGAAAAGAGATTAAATAAAAATAAGGAAAATAGCGAAACAGAAAAATAAATAAATAAAAATTAATTAATTAATACAATTTATTGAGTTGGTAGCGGGTAAAGTTTAACCACTGGTCGTATATAACTGCCAGTTTTAGTTTTCACTTTGACTGTACGAGTGACTCCATCCTTGCCGGGATAAAGTTCCTCTACTACGGCCAAAGGCCAAGTAAGCGGTGGCGATTTATCGTCCCGTACTATTACAATGCAACCCCTTTCAATTGGATTGGTAGGCGTATTCCACTTTTGTCTGTTTTGAAGTGAAGTTAGGTATTCTAAACTCCACCTATCCCAATAGGATTGTACGAGTTTACTTAATAATTGATAGCGATTGAGTCTATTTTCCGAAATATCACTTAAATCCTCTGCGGGCAAGTATTTTAATGGCGTTATATTTAAAAAATGAGCGGGAGTCAATGCTGTAGGGTCAGATGGATCAGAACTTAGTACACACAGAGGGCGAGTATTTAAAATTCCTTCTATTTGAATTAAAACAGTGTTAAATTCCTCGTATGTTAAGACCTGATTACCTATCACCCTATATAAGTGCGTTTTAACTGATTTAATATTTCTGACGTAATAATGTTAATAATAGGCTAGGGCCAGCGTGAAGATTAGATAAATGATAAAAATCTACAATTAAATGTACAATGGGATCTTTAGCGGGTAAAACAATAGGGTGTTTGCGTGAAAATTCAAGTTGAGCGTTATTAAGGCGACCACCTACTCTAATTATATTATATTCGTCAATAAAAGGGTTTAACCTCTGCAAACCAGTACTACATAGTTTGCCTTGTTTTAAGTTATGAAATTCAGACAAAAAATGATTTTGTTGAATTGTGCGTATTATAATTTCTTCAGCGTATTCTAAATCCAGAACTGTTATAGACTCTTTAGACTTCAAGACTTTTGTAAAGCGTAAAATATATACACAACAATGCAAATATTTATTCCACTTTGACATGCGAGTGGCTAAGTCATAGAAAATACTTTCGGATTTTTCTTCTACGTGTGACAGAAGAATGGTGGGTTTAGATTCAGGAAGCGTATCTAACGACTTATTTATAAATTCCTGTATTGGCCACTTTGCGATTGGTAGCGTTGCCCAAAATGGACCGTGAAACCATAATTTATTATTAGCCAATTTACTAGGCGGTACAGGAGGAGAAATTATATCCGCAGGATTTTCTTTTCCCGGGATATGATACCAAGGTTCAGCGGAGAGATTTTCATTAATTTTTGAGATTCTGTTGGCTATAAAAGTGTGAAATTTGTATGGTTGTGCGTGAATCCAAGCGAGTAACACCGTAGAATCTGAGAAAGCGAAAATATTATCGATTTGAACGCGTTCACTTATAGCATCCTTCACCGAAACAATTAAATTCGATAACAAAAGCGCAGCGCACAGTTCGAGTCGCGCTAATGTTACGTTTTTCAGCGGAGCAACCCTTGACTTAGAACACAGAAGTGTCACGTGACCTATGTCACTATCACCCTGACTAACTCTTATATAGACAACGGCACCATAACAAACTTCACTAGCGTCTGCGAAACCCAACAGATGAATATTTTTAGAGTTGGATAAAATACCTACATGACGTGGTATTTTTATTTGTTCTAATAGCGGTAATTCATTTTGAAATTGAGACCATTTAATTTTAATAAAATTAGGAACTTCGTCGTCCCAATCTAAGTTTTGTTTCCAACATTCTTGGATTAACAATTTTAGAAAAGCGGTAACAGGACCAATCAGAGATAAGGGGTCAAATAAGCGTGCGGTAACAGAGAGAATAGAGCGTTTAGTATATTTAAAATTTTCAGCGTTTATTTTGAAAGAGAAAAAGTCTTCAGTAGGTAGCCACCGTAAGCCTATTATTTTTGTATGCGTGTTTTCGTCAAAAGTTATGACCTCAGAAACGTGTTGATCTCCAAGTATGCGTTGCCTAAATTCAGAACTATTAGAAACCCATTTACTAAGTTTAAACCCCCCGGCCATGAACATCTGTACCAGCTCATGGTATAACCTTTCAGCTTCGTCAACAGAAGAAACGGAAGATACGTAATCATCCATGTAGAAATGTCTCTTAGCCGTCCAAGCGGCTAGAGGCCAACGTTTGTTCTCATCATCGGTCAACTGTTTGACTACTCGCATAGCTAGAAAGGGGGAGCTAGATAATCCAAAGGACACGCGGTTAAATTCATAAGTGGAAATAGGGTCCTTGGAATTAAACCTGAAAAGGATTCTTTGAAATCGGTTATGTTCTGGAATCACTTTTACTTGGAAATACATTTTTTCAATGTCAGCGGACAAAGCAATAGAATAAAGTCTGAGGTTGAGAAGTAAATCGAATATATTGGCCTGTAGATTAGGGCCTGTATATAAAATATCATTAAGAGAATTATTATTTGAGGATTTACTACTAGCGTCGAGTACTATTCTAATTTTTGAAGTACTTTTCTCAGGTCGGTAAATAGCGTGATGGGGAATATAATAGCACGGACCTTTAGCGGGAGTAGAAATTAAGTTAAGGTAGCCGCTGTCTATATATTCCTTAATAGTTGCGTTATATCCTTCGCGTAGTATAGGATTCGAATCGAGGCGTTTTTCTAATTTTTCTAAGCGTATTCTAGCGTTTCTTTCAGAGTTCCCTAAGACAGTAGGTGAAAATTTAAATGGTAATGCTACAGAGTAACGCCCGGTGTCATCGCGCGTATAATTCTGAACAAAGTCGCGTTCACAAAGGACGTCGTCAGGGCTCAAGTGTTTTTTGACTGGTACATTTTCCAATTCCCAAAACCGCTGCGTTAAATTTTCTAATATAGAATTATCAATAGAGTGAAAGGATTTATTATTGGCTTGGAAAGTTGGATAATGACAGTCACCTGACCCCATAACGACGTAGCCTAAGGATGTTTGGACACCCGTTACGGAAGAGTTAGATGCCGTAACCCTATTTGTACCTAAGAGGATTGGAAACAAATCAATACCTATTAGGCAATCAATATCTCCTGGCGTGTGGAAATCCTCGTCGGCTAAAGGCAGGCCGCGTAAATGCTGTAAATCATTTGTATTTACAAACGTTTCAGGTAATTTGTCCGATATTACATCTATGACACGTGCGTTAAGCGTATACTTGGAGCGGGCGTCCAAGCGCGAAAATATTGTAAATTGCGTGTGTCCTAGAACAGACCTTTCTGTCAGCCCTATACCCTTTACGGTAGCGGGAGCGGAGCAAATTTTTAAATTTAAACGGTCACAACACGTCTTCGTTATGAAGTTCGACATCGCACCACAGTCGAGAAGAACCCGTATTTGAAAGCGTTCCCCACTATCATTAACAACGTAAACAATAGCAGTAGGCAATATCTTCACTGAATTCGTTAAATAATTTTTATTCGAAGCGGCGAGCGAAACATTATTCAGTGCGTGAGTGGGCGCAGGCGATGACTCATCGCTGTGAGCGCAGCGCGCCGAATGGTTCAGCGGTTGAGTTGACGAAGACGGCCGCGCAGCGGGTTCGATGCCTCGTTGCGTCTGAGCTCTTTGCGTAAAATCAATGTGTAACTTTGTATGATGCGGACGATTGCAAATAAAACATTTATTTATTGATTTGCAATTTTTGAAATTGTGAAATCCCAAGCAATTTACACAATAATTATTTAAGCGGACAAAATTATTTCTGTCGCTGGGATCTAATTTCAAAAAAGATTGACATTTATATAGCGGATGAATATTATCTATTTTACACAAAGAACATTTAGGTACATTGTTACTATTAACTATAAAAGATTGCGTATTAAATTTATTTTTTATTTTAGCGTAATTATTAGATTGCGGTTTATTACTTGAGAATTTAACTGAAATAGCGTTATCCGAGCGTAGCATTAATATTTTGCTTTGTTCCTTAATAAATTTTAATAAAGAATCAAAAGTGGGTATTTTCTGATTTCTATTCGCTTGTTCGAACAAATTAACTGTTTCCTTATCTAATTTAGTTATTGCTATGTGGGTAAGAATAAAATCACTCAAGTCGTCTATACCTAACTGTTTTAAAGCGGCTTGAGATGAGCAAAAATGTTCTAGAAAATTGTCTAATGACTGCGATGTATGACATTGACTACCCTTGAAATTTAATAATTTATCCAGGTACATAACCGCCAGCGAGCGTTTGTCCTGGTATTTATCTATTAATGCGTTCCATAATATATTGTAATTACTAGCGATTGGAGGTATACCCGCACAAACGGCAAGCGCCTTATGAGACAATCTACCTATTAAATATTGTACTTTTTCTGCATCTGACAAACTAGGGTTATTATGAATTAATGCACAAAAATTCTCATAAAATAGCGTCCAGTCGTTCGGTGAGCCATTAAACGACATTAATTCCAAAGCGGGCAATTTTTTGTTAATAATTTCAAAATTTAAACAAGATTCTACTTTGTTAGCGGAAGTATTAGTACTCGTAGATAGCCTAGATTGCGATAATACGGGACAGATGTCACCTTCCACGGCCTTAATGCGGCACTATAACTCGTCAAATGCAAGTATGGATGCAAAGTTACATTTGTACGAAGGGTCACTATTTAACAATGCAATATTTAATTGTTCAGTAACCTCCGTAAATTCTGTCCGTAATTTTTCTAAAGAGTTTAATCGCGTAAGGAAGTTTTGTTTAACTTTTTTATCGGACACTTTTTTACTTAGGTCGTAAATGTTTTGAAGGAGTTCGAACATACTTTTCTGTTTGGCTTCCAACATAGCTATTGTATGTTCTAATTTAACGGACTTAACAGATTCAGATTCCTTAGACATTTTGAGAAATAATTAAATAAATTAATATTGCGTTTAAAATTAAACAAAATGGTAGGTAAACGAATAATGTTAACAACCGTTATGCGTTGAGTAAATGTACGTATTAATTTGTGTATTATGTTAATAAATAGATAAGGAATTTATAATATATATGCGTATAAGGAGTGTGTTAGCGTTTTAAGCGTGTATTTTGTATGAAATATAAGCGTTAGCGTTTTTTTTTTTTTTTTTTTTTTTTTTTTTTTTTTAATATATATATGAGTAACGTGTAGGTATGTGATTGCGTTGCGTGAGTTTTATAAATATTATAGGATAGGGAATGCGACTACGAAGGACCAGGAATCCGGCTCGAAGAGACCAAAAATGTTGCGGCAGATTTTGGAAGGGTCAAGACAGACTTACCGATAGTTAAACGGAGGTTCGCCTGCTCTTCCAGCGCTGGTTCGGTTCCACCACAACACAGAGAGTTTTTTTATTGATTTAAGCGTTTGATTCTTAAGATATCACATACCACACACACGCGTAAAGAGTTAAATTTAGCGGAGCGATATGCGAGCGCGGCGACAACTAGTAAACGTCTGTCTTGTTTTTAAGGGTAGGAAAGGGAATAAAAAAAATAGATAAATATGTAGGTAGATATGCGTGTGATGCGTTTGTTTGCATGTGTGAGGTGTGTAGCAAAAACGGCGTCAACACTATTCATAACTTCTTTTATGTGAAATGAAATAAAGAAACGAAGATACATAAAAAGAATTTGAATAAGAATACGAGTAAAACAAAATCATCCGGTAATAAAGTTCAAGATATTTTTAAAAAATTAAAGTAAAGAAATTAATTTATCTCAAGTAAAAGATTTCTTGTCTTTACTTAGAACAATAACAAATATAATTTAAATTTATATCGACTGGAAAACACTTAATCCATCTTTGTCGTTTAGGATTTTCATTAAAGATGTGTGTGTTAAGTTCAGAACTTAAAAAGTTACATACAAATTCCTACGACATCCTAATATCTGAAACTTTCGCATTTATATGATTAGTAGGTATCCCTACAGGTTATGAATTGACAAATATGAATCTTGTTAAAGTTGCTTTAGTAAGGGTGTACAGTCCAGTGTAAAAATATTTATCTGCTAAGCCATTACAGTAACATATTATTATATGTACTAAAGAAATCATGAAATTATATAATATTTTTATCATCATTAAATATGTATTCGAAAATGTTAAAAAATTTTATTAATTGCCACACGAGCAATTATATTTTCTAAAAATAGACACTTATAGACAAAAGATTTTGAATAAAAGGCAGTTTTTCCTTTTAAATGAATAAGTATACAATTATACTCTTAATTATTTATTTTCCATAATGCAAATATATCATTTATCTTAAATTTACCTTAACCTAAATTTAACCTTAAGCCTGTATCTTAAACCTGTATCTTAAATTTAAAGTATTTGCATGTTATTGAAAAAAATCATTGACATTTATGTTTTGTATTGTGCACATTTATAATAAGCATTTTTATAAGACGATTGTTTGCTCGTACACTGTAAAGCCACCAATTACTGACACTTTTTTAGATTTTTTTACCAAATGTAAGATAAATGATCCATACACTCTTACTTACAAAATACAATAAAGAAGTTCGTTTTATCCATATATGCACTTGACTCTAATTTGTATTATTTGTATAATACATATTGTATTTCTAATGCTTATTAGAAAATTAACTTTGCTTAGAGATGTTATTGAAAATATATTGTAGTTAGAACCCTTTAAGATTTATTTTAATAACTATTTGAGACAGCTATAATCGGTTTCCTAAACAGTTAAAACGCTTTAAGAACTTCGTTACCCGCTGTTTGATTACTGCCGCCCGCTGTGACAACGATGGTCTCGTTTTGTGGTAATCAGACCTCCGACGTGGTTGTAATTATTAAATCCGAATAAATCTCAAATAATTTTCTTTCTCTTTCTTATCGGATTAAATTAATAAACTCAAAACTAAGAAGTAATAAGTAAAAATGAAGTCAAATAATTAAAAAATATTTTATAAAAAATAGTAAGCCCTAATATTTTCCTAATTCTTTACGTTAGATACAAACATCGAAATAATATATCTTTGCAAGGATACAAAGGATATAAGGAGTTTTATGTCAGAAAGAGCCAAAACTTCGTGTGTTTTGAAAATGTTTTAGTTTTTTTTTTTTACGAAGCAACTAGCTGAATGGTGCGGTAATGTGAATCAGCTCATGGTGCAGAATAGGTGCCATTTTCGGTTAATTTCTTATAATTACTGACTCAATAAAGATTTTAGGCTACATATAATGTAAATTTAAAATGCAGGTGGTCAAATCTATGAAATGTATTACTAGGTAAGCGTGGTCCATCTTCGGCCGCATCTGCACCTTACATCAAGTGATATCGCGGCCAAGCACTGCCTTGACACAATAAAAAAATATTATTTCGCTAGTTCAATAAGTGCTGCGAATGTCTTGCGGTCGCAAGAAATTGCGAGTCTGTCTTCGATTATTCGCATTATAGTAAGTTGAGGCAACAGTATCTCTCAAATACCTATACTCGTACTTACGTATGACTCGCTCGTACAGGGTGCTCTTAAGGGACTTACATAAGTTAAATTTGAGAGATGTTCATGAGTGGAGTGTGAATAAAAGTAGTAGGTATAATAGAACAAAATTAGATACAATTAAGGTTTATTTGCTTTTAATAAATATGTATTTATCATTTATTAACACGAGTCTTATTAGTAGCATCACATGTAATCATCATTATACCTACGTAGGACTCTCGTATGTCTGTTTCGAACGAACTTTGTTGCGGTTTCCACATAGAATTTGAAAATCACATAAAATTTCATCAATCTAATTGGCCCACAATTAATTAACAGCCTTTCACCTGGAAATAAATAACTGGCTGGTCGCCAGTATATTGCATAATAATGAGAGAAAAAAACATTTATTTCATACTGGGCGGCATCGCGTCATCCGCGTTAAAAAATAAAAGATGTGACGCCTGACAAAATATAATATGTATATCATAGCAAAATAAAGCCTGACATGTATTGTCGGCTGACAAGATATTTTTGCCAGGCGTTGGATCTTTATTATTAGATAGCTGGTGACCTCATCTTCGCCCGCGTGGAATATTCTGTCCATCCTGAAATTCTATTGGCGAAAGATTTTTTTTTAATCAGATGAATATATTCGAAGATTACCTCCTACAATACAATACAAACAAACAGACTAACTTTATCACTTTAAAATATTAGTATGGATAAATTATCTAACCTGAAAATCTATTTCAATTAGTCATCTGAAATGATGTGGCTTAATGGTGAAACTTTATCAACAATATCCGTAACGCAATGGGATTTCTGAATTGAGATAGCAATTAATCAAGTGGTTTTCGAAAGCATTCAACAAGATAGACTGGATTACATTGTCAAAGGAAACCCGAAATGAACACGAAAATCAGTAAAATTTTTCAGAGGACCGATCCAAATTAACTGAAAAAAGAAACTGTTTTTGTTTTATAAGTCTGTGTACTTACTTCGTTTTCTATTTAAGTCTGAAATTATTATAGGCCCAGAATATACTCTAGCAATTAATTATTTGGGAAAGCCAAATTATTTTAATTTAAACTAACTGATAAATAGTTTGCTGATGTATATGTAGGCTGATGAAAGAGCTCTGAAATTTTCTATAATACTCACATATCCATCCAGTCCAGATCGAGAGAGAAAACACCTAGTCATACGAGTATAATACCCGACGTTAAAAATACCTTGAAAAAATATACGCTTTAACCGGAGCTCTAATGGAGAAGCCATTATCGTTGTATAGGTTCCCAATTTTGTCAACGCTCCAAGTTGGGACGTGGGCACTTGTGACTAGATAATTTATCTTCCTCTCAAAAGGGATAGGTGGGTAACCCTCGGTTAGTCGCGAAACGAAAAATGTACGATTTATCAGACCGCCATTCAAGGGAAATAGCCGCACGTACCACCAAATAATTCACAACTATACCTACACACTTATATACCTAAATATTGAGAATATCTAAACTTAAGAAGAAGTAATATTTGTTTAAAACCTTAAAATTAAAACCTAAGGTTTTTCCTGGGTGAAGAATTTGGAAAAAATTGGCATACAGATAGTTTAATACCTTAATTGGCATACAGATTGGCATACAGATGGATTAATTGATCCTAGAAAAATTCTTGAGGAATCGTCAAAAAATATTAAAAAATCTACGTCACTGTCGCTGTGGGTGAAAGGGGGACATTATAAATGCGAAAGTGTGGATGTTTGTTCCTCAGTAACGCAAAAAGGGCTTAACGGATAATTTTCTACACAGATAGTTTATTACCTGGATTAACATAATATGTATATAGAATAATTTTTACCTTGGAAAAATGTTAGGTCACAGCGATAAATATGTCAGGCATTATACTTCGGCAAAGTTGCGGGAGAGTGTTCGTCCGACCTCGTAACTTCGCCTATAGCGGACGTGGAGGACGCCAAGAGATTTAGTCGGTAGGTCTACCCAACTACTATCTCGGGAGTTCGGCCTGGGGTCAGACCGGTGGGTATCCATGATAGATTTTACTTTTAAAAAAAAGGCATTATATACTCAAATATTTTCTCAGGTGTTATATTTTTAATTTTTCAACGCAGACGAAGTTGTGTGCACTCATAAAATTATGACGTCAATACAATAAGTAGAATTTAGGCATAGGTATAGCTCTGTGATAGTTGCGTGCTAAGCTATAATTTGTAGAGTGTAGTTTGGTACGGTTACAAATTGTGAAGATAATATCGGAAACATTGATTGAAACTACAAACAGAATAATTCATCGTTTTGGAGTTTGCCTATTTGATAAACGAGTGTATTTTAGTTAAGCTCACTTGAATTGCTAGGTTGTATCAATATTTTCAATCTTATTTTGGCTTTGTCACTGTCAAACAATAACACAAATAAGGTATTTTTATGTTAAAGTCGACAGACAGGCTGACGGTACACTTGATGGTAGGTCGTCGCCTATAAAACAAGCAACGCCACAGGATTTTATGAAATTTTATGAAAATATTGTGTGTCAATCCATACTAATATTATAAAGAGAGAAGATTTGTATTTTTGTATGTTTGTAATGAATAAATTCATAACTGCTGAGCCGATTTTAAATATTCTTTCACCCATAGAAAGCTACATTATCAGCGAGTAACAGGCTACATTTTATAAAGTTACGCAGACGAAGTCGCGTGAAACAGCCAGTATATTATAAATTAGATTTTGTCTACATATACATCTATGCCGATATATATATATATGGGAGGTTATACTTCGTTTTAAACAATTACAATTCATCTATCGGACGGCAGCCGATTAGAATTCATGGCACATTATTCAACTCAGAAGCGACGCCACATGGGAGATTTGTCAGTGGCCTTGTCAGCGATGAAATGGCCTAACTGGTCATACGTGACAGACATATAATGTCACTTAGATATAATAATTGTAATAGACTTCAGAAAAATGGACATTACATGCAAATACTACGGTGTCAAAATAGCGGGAAAAAATTGAATGAAAGGGTAGATGGGACGTTCTTCTTTTTTACCGACAATTCGACTGGTAAATTTTTAGATTTGTTAAAAAATAAAATATGTCCTTTATTTAATAAAATATGTTTTAAATTATTGCCACATTATTGTAGATTTTAAAATATAAAAACATGTATTAGCTCTCATTTTTTATTAATTTAAATTTTTTCGGAGTGGTAACAAAATAACGAAATTGTAATAAATATTGCAAATAAATTGGATCATACACTACTTATAAAGGGGACAAACTTGTGACAGACTGGTTAACAAAGTGACGGAGTGGTAGCCCACGTACAAGGTAACCTTTTAAATATTGTTAGTTAAGAAAACAATAAATATTTATTTTTCTAAATGACAAATAGAGATTTGTATCCAACAAATCTTTTTCTGCATACGAAACGTGACAGTTTCCTTTTTCCCAGCAGTGACTTAATCGATTCAAGCCACTTAGTATAAGGACCACCGAATAAGTTTTTCTATCTGAAAACTTTAAAGAATAATGAATAAATAAATAAATAAATAAATAAATCCTTTATGTTTAGCTACTTGTTTGCTTACTAAATAGATACAGTCTGTGCAATAACAATCAAATTCAACTAATACATAAGTCGGTAAACTTAAAATTGTAGGTCAGAGGCAGGTCTTGTGTTTGTCGCTGAAGTCTTGTTAATTGTTCCTAGTTATTTTATACTCAGTAGCTCATTGCGGAGCGCAAACAAGATAGAGTAGGAAACAAAGGATAACTGATAGCTTGTTATATTCCGTAAACAATCCTCCTACTCTATTGCAGAGAATCAGAGTAATCAACACTATTGCGTAGTGTAGGAGAATTAATGAGCGTGTGTCAAATATCGACGCATATTATTCACGTTTCAATTCAAATACATTAATTCAAATAATCGCAGAGCACACTGCGTTTCGCAGTCACTTGGGCAGCCCATCTGGCGGCAGTAACCACCCCCTTGCAGAAGATCACCGTGAAATAACGGCACCAGAACATTTCGGTGAGTGAGTAAGGGATGTCACAGCCTATTTCCTCCCTATACCAATCCCTTGTCTTCAATCCTACTATGGTCGGCAGCGAACTTGTAGCACCTGTGGCTTTGCTTGTAATATATGCGATGGTAGCTACCATAATGAAAACCGCATGAAAATCCGTTCAATAGTTTTTGAGATCATCGTGAACATACATACAGACACACAGATGCAGCCGGGAACTTTGTTTTATAATATGTTAGGATAGGAAGTAGCCTACAAAGCGACCAGTCGCCTTTGAGATATTTGCGAGAAATCGCCCACGTTGGCAACACTGTAATTGCCACTACATTTTCCACATAAAAACTAACCCTTGACATTTGCACTATTAATTTTCATTCCTTTGAGCAGGAAACTGTAATAACTTCGACATGTGTTCGATACTAACACGTTCACTGCGTTCCTATTTTCAAGGAACTTCCAGCCCGTACGTTTGTTACCTATTAGAACTCATAACCTATATTTACTGCAGAGTGTATGAGATATAAATAGCATTCTACGTAAATAATTTCAAAAATAAAACTAATAAGTTAGGTATATGTTAGATTATTAAGGTTCATATAAAGGCTTACATACCTGTAACTCATAATATATTTTCATTTTTCAATGCGTACGAAATCGCGTGCAAATCGCACAAATATATTAGCTTAAAATTATCTTATAAATAACCAGCACAATTTAAAAATAAACTATGCTACTAAACAAGTGATAGGATTAAAACCAATTTTCTATTGTCACTGTGTTACTGGGATCAAAATGATATTTCTCTGTGGTCTTCTATAAGAAGTTGGTTACTGCCGAAAGACGGCCTGTCCAATTTATCACTGCTATGCGAAACGCAGTGTACCTTGCCACGACTATTATCCACTTTTAGAACAAACATCAAGGCATTGTGCACACATTTCATAAGTGTTTATTTATTTATTCATTTAAGGAGAAATAACAACTACAGTATAAGTAAACAATAAAAAAAAAACAGTGGCACTCCGGGAGTGCCGACAAAATTGAAAACTTGAACAATTACGTGTGTATTTTTTGAATCGTCAGGAAAGTACATATACTTATATACAGAGATGTCGGTTACGGTAACAGTGTCGTGAGTTCAATGGTTTTTTCCCATCTTAAAAAATCCCCAACGCGCCTAAAGAAGTTTTCACTTTAAAAATCTACTTAAAAAAGATACAAAATGAAAAATACTAATAAGTATAATAATACTTAATAATAAGTATAAGTATAATAATAGGTATAATAATACCTACCACATTTCTCTCTTAGCTATAAATGGTAGAAAGCTTGTAAATAAATGACGTAAATTTTAGTTAAAACAAATAATATAGTTAATGCAATGATGTCACCCTATCTAAAAGTTTACGCTTATAATTGTTAATTCTAGTAATAATAACTTGTCTTATATCATGCTCCCAACGTTTAAATTGTCTCCCCTTACTTCTTTTGTCGCCCCTGGGGTACCACTCTGTTATTATTTTCGTCCATCTTTCTTTTGGTTCTCGTAACCAAAAGGGATTTGGGAGGATGATATACGACAAGTAGCAGGTCCTTTGTGGACCAGGTTAGCCAAAGATCGAAGAACTTGGAAATCTTTAGAGGAGGCCTTTGTCTCGGGACAAGCTGTTAGAGTTGAAGGCCGATTGCCGATAATTTGTAATGTTTTTATTTTAAGCTGCTATTAGCTGTTAAAGTATATTAGTATGTAGGCATAATAACGTAGTACATTGTAAACCTAACAGTAATAAAGGCTTATTTTATTTATTTATTTTAATAATAATAAGTAGAACTACTTGGTGGGTCAATATATGAATCGCAATATCGCATACTCAACAGTAGAACTCATTGGATGTTTTTCCAAACATAATCTAAGTGTTCATATAAATTTACCTATCTGTATAAACTATAACGGGTTTCAAATAAAGCATTAGTTCCAAAGTAATAAACGCAATATTATGAACACGATTTCCTTTGAGATCGAACATGCGACAGTTAGAAATGAGTTTTAGTCTTGTGACTCGGAAATCTTTTGCTAACTTTCAACATTTTTATACTGATATTGCAGTTCTATTTCATGTTTTATTCCTTTTTACATTATATATTAGTACTTCAGAGATATCCTTATTGCTTTAAGGCAGTATATTCCGTATTCATTCCTAAAAAAAAAACTGCTAACAAATATATTTACCATGAAGCAATTTTCATACGGATCTCCATCCCATTACCCCATCCCTTCTTTATCCCGTATCATTAATATTTCTATTTTCGGTAGCGTACTTGCACCACCTATTGTGTTGCAGCCGCCCACCATCGAGTGAACCGTCAATCTATATGTCGACCGTAACATGAAAAAAAAGAACGAGAATATTTCCTTGATGAATATTATACGTCCACGACGAGATCTTTTAGCCTAGCCCCTAGGAAAATAATTGCCCTGCCAGAATGTGGGCTGCATTACACATACGTTAATAATTAGAGATTAAGAGAAAAATTTCCACTTTGTATTTAACTTTATGAATTGGGTTTTGTACGTTATTATAAAGTACATAAGTAGTACATTATAAAGTTTGTTGTCGCGTTATTTGTTCTTATTCCCACTCCCAACTTTGTAAACGAAAATAACAATTTAAAAGACGATGTATAAGTACATTTAATTTGTGAAACTTTTAATGAATTTTGAAGTTACATTTGTAATTGTTTCAGTCCAATCTTGTACATTCGTGTGAATAATTTATAACCTAGTATATATTAGTGTTGTTACTTTTATTGTATCTATATATTTTTTCATTTAGAAAATATTATGTTAAATTTGTGTAGAACCAGAAACAAAGACATGTCTGTGAAGTCTCATCTATACAAAACACTGAAATTCTCAGTTGACTAGCACGATGGACTAAAGACTAAACCTCTTCATATACACAGAAGAGGTCTCTACAATACAATGGGAGTATATATAATAAAAACGTGTATAGAAATTCTTATCAATACGACACACATTTAGCAAAAGAAAACCTGGGACATTAGCCTGTCCCCTGGACAGAGCGTGCATCCGTTTTGCACTAAGCATTCATTAAGCATGGGTTTGATTACGAGCTGTTGCATGCTAATTCGATTTCTATCATATAAGCAGAGATATATCAAACAAGAAAGGATGCGCCCTTACCATACTATAAGTGACAAAAAAACGGTCCTCCTTTATTTGCACATTTACTAAAAATAATTTGTTTTCATTGCCATCTTAATACGTATTTTTAATTCTTATTGGCGTATTCTGTTACTGTAAAGTGTTCTCATTGGTTGGTTGGTTCTCAGAGTGGTCGAGACGTGTTTACGACAGAGTTATCAAACTCCGACTAACACGTCAAAAAAGCAAACGTATCCGTGCGGATACATTGCGAAGGCGTCATTTACATTGCTTGGGGGCGCATCCTCTTGTTTAATATATCACTGCATATAAACCTTGATACATGATATTAAACCATTGTGTCTACGTCAGTGTGTTATGTTGCTCAGATGATTTGCTATACGAATGCGAATATCATTTGTATGATATAACTTTCTACAAGTATATTACTTATACTGACACAGGCCTTCCTATTTAGAGGAGGCGACAGTGGGCTATATCCTACCATGCTATCCTTTACTGATTAGCAGGACTGTAAGGCGCATTGACAGAGCCCCACTGCGTTTTGCAGTTATATGGGCAGCCGTGCTATTTTGTTTCGGTGAGTGAGTAATGGATATCAGTCCCTTCTTAATCCCTTCTTCTTAATCCTACTATGGTCGCAGCGCAATTGCAGCAACAGTGGCGTTGCTTGTGTTATAGGCGACGGTAGCCACCTACTCAGCATCAAGTGGGCCGTCAGCATGTATGTGGACCTTAATATTAAAACAAAATAACGATTCATAGAAAGTCTGCAGTCTGCCGCAACTGTGTTGCAGTGTACGTGCGTCTGTAGCAACAGTAATATTTACTCTTCATCATTTGAGGGTCAGAGACCAACATCAACCTGACCAATGCCTCTTGCAAAAAAGAGTTTGAGCCCAACCACGGAATACAACAATAGTACAAGTATCCCATTAACAGAATCGCCGCCATTATACATATTTATATTTTACATTTTTTTCTTCCAGTATACAAAACACGAAAACTCATGATAAATTACGATTCATTACGTCAAACCCGGGCACGAGTCATTTGTTACTTTCATTGTAACATTGTTTCACTCTGCATATGAGTATTCTATTAAAATTCAATTCACATAAATTGTAAAGCAACCACTCAAACTTCTAAGGAAATATGGGAACGTTTACATTATTAATTTAACAGTACCAGTTCACAATTTTCATCTTTCTATTAAAAAATGTTGCAAAAAAAATTAAATTAATGTTAAAAATTAAATAAACTTATATTTTTTAATTCCATTGATTGTTTGGTAATAGTAGAAGGTCGGTCGTACACTTAATATTATAAAGCTGAAGAGTTTGTTTGGTTGAACGCGTTAATTTCAGGAACTACTGGTTCGAATTGAAAAATTCTTTTTGTGTTGGATAGTCCATTTATCGAAAAAGGCTTTAGGCAATATAACATTTTGAACGCGGACGAAGTCGCGGGCACCAGCTAGTTATAATACAAAAAGAAAAATATTTTTAAACAACAAACTACAATAATAAAAAAAAACAGTGCCCAATTATAAAAAAACGTATAACAGACAGATAGACAAACGCGGACAGTTTCCGACGACTTGGTTGCAAAATATAATTTTTTTATACTTTTGTGTGGTTGCCGAGGAGTTATTTTAAAGGAATTATTTATACAGCAGACAGACGCGAATAACTAGATGTCCTCCACTTGAGCGGAAGACAAACAATTTTGTCTTTAAACAGACAGCCTATCTGTCGATTTTAACATAAAAAATAATAATAAAAGTGTTCAAGCGTATCTAATATTCACCTACATTTGAGTTATTCTAATTACTAATTTGTATACATAATATATATTTAAATTGAAAAATTCACAAAAAAATATTCGCGTGTTTGTATCCGGTTTGGATTTGTGCCAGTTGTACTACTGTTATTTACTTGTATTTGTAAATAGCAATCAGTACGCTACAAACTGTCGACTCATTGTGGAAGATTAATTGATTTTGTTACCAACATTATCCCACATGAAAAAGGGTTTACTTAATGCGCAATGGGCTTTTGCTGAAAATTTTCATGTGTATATCGTATGTACGGTACAGTTTTAACCCAAATTCAATGCCCTAAGTGTTCGTACGAGTATTGTTAGTATTACTATTGATCAATAATATTAAATAATTAATTTAAACTAATACAAGATTCAGGCATACATATGATTTGCCTACCCTACCCTACCATGACAGGGATGCCTACCCTCACAATTACAATGGAAAATAAGAGGGAATTGTCTATTAAAAAAATCTCAATAAGTGTCACTATAATTGCGATGGCATAAAATAAACATAAAACAATAATTGAGTTTCACTGTCTAAAATTAGAATTTCCGTTTAAATAACGCAGAGTTTTCTGCAAAGTTTGCAGAGTTGAGGGCCACTTGTAAGAGGCTGTCGCCTTATAATAAAATGAACATTCGCGTTGCTCGTGGTTGGCGAAAATATTTACTTAGGACCTTCAACCTAAGTATGAAAACGAATGGTCCAAAATCAAACCGATTTACATCCACAACTGAATGCTTGCTTTTTGAAAGTTTTCCACCTGTACGAATGTCCATCGCCTTTCGATTTAGTTTAACTGACTGATTTGAACAAAAAAAAAAAAACGCTTATTGTGGCTTAACTGTGATGAATATACATACTGCCTTGTGAACTTTGCTGTGGGTAATGATGAGTAGATACCTACTATACACATGTAGTATATTTATTTTTTCGCAGTGTACGGCCAAATAATGACTTTTCTAAGCAGATTTTTGATGCCACGTGTTACATTATTATAAGGGACCTCCAATTTTTTTTGAAACTATATTAGCCTATGGTTACTCGCTAAGTGCTACTTGCGGCGGCATCCGCTAAGTGCTACTTGATTTAAACTTTGTGATATTGTCTGATGCCTGCCTCATTGAAGGTATTGTGAATGAAAATTAAATAAATAAAATAATAATTACAAACAAAAATACAAAAATACAAATCTATCTTTATAATATTAGTCTAGATTAGTGTATAAATATACGCCCTTACTACCCCTTACTTTGGCTTAACTTGGCAAAAAACGGCTTAACCGCTTTGAATGCGGTTTTCACTGATGTATTGATGATTACCTGGATTAAACTATAGAATACTTTTAATCCTGGAAAAATGTTAGGTTCCTGTGGGATTTTCAAAAAACGAACTACCAGCGCAGATTTATTGATCATAATAATAAATAATTGATTAGAGTCTAGAGAGCATTTACAGTTTCATCAACAAATCAGAAGAAATAACTGTGTCCATTAATATCGTTAACTGGATCGTCTCGCCATAGTCTCCTCCCCGAATCATTTATTAGAACTGATTGATTCTATACAAATAACTTACGACATGGTCGCGTGTGTTTATACGTTCGTGTATTGTTATTATTATATACAAATAATTATTTATTCATTATGAGGTGCAACAAAATCGTAAACTATAGATAAAGTATACATAAAGTTGTGTTTACACTAGCTGGTGCCTGCGACTTCGTTCGCGTTGAAAAATAAAAATATATAACGCCTGACACTTTTTATTGTTGTTTATATTTAATACTTGTGGAGGGTATTGGATTTTTGTTTTTAGGTGATCCCTCGGGAACATAACTTTTTTCTGGATGAAAGGTACCCTATGTTCTTTTCTGTATCCTTGACAATGTGTGTTCAAAATTTCAAGATGATAGGTTGAGTAGTTAAGGCGTGAAAAAGTAACAGACAGTCAGTGTTACTTTCACATTAATTATAATATAAATAATATGGATTTTCAATTAATTAGATATAAAAATGCTTTTTTTATATATTTAAATGTTTTTTGTTTATTTATATATTTTGATTAGATTTAGATTCATAAAGGGTTAACTTAACGGGTACTACTGTTTGACGTGACATTTAATATTTATAGAGGTGATAAATTAATTTTGCAGATATAATTAAAAAGTATTTTTAATATATAAAAATAGTAGAAAGTAAAATTTAATAGTAAGTTTTTAGAAGACTTTTGAAGTAGATTCCCATAGCCATTGTCTTAACACTGAAGATTAATATTTTACCAATTAGGCTCCCAATATACTCTTTTGCTATTGCACATAGCCTTTGTACCAGGCAGCTTTTTTCGCATATGATACTCGAAGCGTTGAAATCATCTGTTCTCGCTTCGACAAACCGAATTACAAATTCCATTTAGTATGAAAATGTCCTCACATTTTTACTTTTAACAGCAAAGTTACTTTGCGAACATTAAATTTACTTGACAATTTTATCATCATATCCATCAATATATTTGTATAAGGAATGTTCTAAAAAAAAAACAGTCACATTGGCCTGCGATATATATGTATTTCTGATTATATTTTTCTGTTATTTTGATCATTGGCCCTCATTATCCCATATAAAAGTACATCTACATGCAACGACTGAAGCAAATAAGAGAAAAAAAAAACATTTTGTCAATAAAAATCTTAGCTATATTCATCACTAGCCGTATCCCGCGGCTTTGCACGCGTGGTGTCCAGTTTTTAATAGTTACGTATCCATTTATACACGGTAGCTATTTTAATTTTTTAAAATTTCTAACCTCAAAGAACAAAGTCTTTTCATACAAAGTTCCCACTCACAACCCGATTAAGTTTAAATGTTCAAATGGATGCTTACGTTATAATATAAACCTACTTTCTACATTTCAACTTAGAGTAGTTTTGGCTGTGCGTTGATCGTCAGCCAAAACTAAAATTTCATTCAATTTAATCGTTAAGGCGTGAAAGCGTAACAAACAAACAAGCAAACTTATTTTGGCATTTATAATATCAGTTAGAATTAACTTAAACACTAGATTTTAAACAGGCTAGATAGAAGCGCAATTACATTTAAAATTCAGATATTGCAGCGTGTTCCAGATGTTGCTTATTTTGTGTGGAAGCCGAGAGTCGAGGGAGTGGCGGCTTTCTACGCTGTCGCTACAATTTCACGTGCCAATGGGTTTTTAACGAGTTTCCAATATTATTTCGCTTATTGCCAACAACTGGGGGCATACTCTCCTTTGTTTGACTGCGATTTGCACGTAATTTGCATTATTTTGTGAATTGTGATACCTATTGTTAAGTTGGTTATTGAAATCCCTCTTTTTCGGACCAAGCACTTTAAAACATCCATACTGTCCATATTTCCATATATAATATTATAAATGTGAAAGTAACTCTATCTGTCTGTTACCTTTTCACGCCTTAACTACTCAACGGTCCACTCATATACTCTGTTTTAATAATATTTTATTTTAATACATTCTCTGAAATGAGTTTCTACTATATACTTTAGCCTAAGCATCTGGGATCAATTTTCTCAAGTGCATCTTCTAACAATTTTGAATAACATTCAATGAAATTGCAATTCGAAGTGGTCTCGATTAATTTCAATTTGATCTGAAGTTAATATTGCCATAATTTTCATTAATGTTTTCTTTCTTCTTGCAGCGGTCTCGCCGATTCGAAACTTTTCAAGTGAAAACATGCTTTGTCTTTTAAATCGTAAGGTTTAAATTTGAAAATACATATATTCCTATAAAAGTATCGTATATTACACACTAATCGACCGCAAAATCGTCTTGGTTCTACGGTCGATATTACAGTAGTATTTTAAGATATTTTATTTCCTCTGCAAATAAAAATTAAGAATTTGCACTCAACCTTTCAAATAGTTTCTAACCCCCGACGCCCGATGCAAAAACAGGGGGTGTTATAAGTTTGACTTATGTGCGTTTGTGTGTGTTGGAATCGTAGCTCCCAAACGGATTGACCGATTTTGATTCGTTTTTTTTTTGTTTGAAAGCTGATGTAATCGGGATGGTTCTTAGCTATAATTTATGAAGATCTGTTCAGGCGTTTGAAGACCATCAGCCTATTTCCCAGTTGACGAAGTGAATTCACTTCCACAGATTTGGTTGATGTGAAATTTGGTATACTGTTATAGGCAGTTACATTATAATTTTAATTATAACAATTATATTTAAATAATTGAACTTTTTTTAAAGAAATAGCTTTTTTAACTCGTCACTAGCAAAACGTGATGTTTACTCAAACAAACCAACTGTAAGTTATAGCTACTAAATCAAAACGTACCTACTAAATTTGGTAAACCAATCCACATTATTATCACACATGAATGTTTATTCGTTGCTTAATCGAATTAATGTTGCCAGTAATTTATTTTGTAAACACTGATCCTAATAGCATAATTATATTGGCTGCGAATGGGAATGTGTTCGATCAAAAACAAAGTCCCCCACCGCGTCTGTCTGACTATGTATGTGTGTTCGCGATTATCTCAAAAACTACAGTGAAAGAGCGTTAAACTAGGAAGATTTTTATTTATAATTTGCAGAAAAATAGCACCCGTGCGAAGGCGGGAGCGTTCGCTAGTAAGGGATAAAAGACAAGATTAAATAAAGAAGTGACGTTTCTTACTCACACACCGCTGTAAGTGTCTGTATTTCAAATTGAAATTATGTATTGATTTAGACACGAAAAAGAAAACAATTGCAATGAAACGTTCTATCTTATAAGTACCTTTATTTTATTTGTAGTTATTTTTCTTTTCGTTAAACAAATAACAAACAGATTTCACGTAACACAATTATTTTCACAAACAAGCTAATAGAACAAAGGCCTTTTTCATCTTGTTTGTTGTCAACTGATTTATTTCCTTCTTTTACATTTTGCAAGTTGCCAAATTGATACGGTATTGATCGACGATCGAAGTTTCTTTGACTATATTTATTTACTAGTTGTTACACGCGACTTCGCTCGCGTAACTTTATAAAATATATCCTATGCTACTCGCTGATAATGTAGCTTTCTATAGGTGAAAGAATTTTCATAATCGATCCTGTAGTTTTTGAGTTTATTCATTACAAACATACAAATCTTCTCTCTTTATAATATTAGTATAGATAGAGTATAGATTTAACGAATTACTATAAAAAAATAATTTAATTTTGGGAGCCAATTATAATTGATTTCACGGACTGTGACTAACTAAAAGAAAGAAAACCACAGACACTGTGATTGAACACTGACTGGCGGCGATCCAATTATAAAAAGTAAATATATGATGGGGTGTAACTTGCAAATTTAATTTAGCAGTGATTACTAAGGCTCATCCGTGTCCATAGTAATGAAATTTGGTTTCAATTTGGTTCGATAACGAGTAAATTTCATATTGTTCATATGACCTGGACTCTAATAAACAATGTTTGATTCACGGTTATTATGCAGTTAGTTTAAAAACTGGATAAGTGCATGCAGGGCTTGCTTCGTAGCTTTTTTATATTACAAAGGATGGCATGTATGCTGAAGGTTTTGCTAATTAGTTACCGTCGCCTAAGGACATACATATGTAATGGGGATGCATGTGCGGTTTCTACAGTAGGTTTAATATTTCATATTAAATTATTAAATTGTTATTAATAAATTAACTTCTGCCCGCGACTTCGTTTGTGTAATCTTATAAATTATAGCCTATATAATAGGAATATTATTTATATATTCAACATAATTCACATAAACCATAAATTAGTTTCATCACATACATTTTTCCTTACAAATATTGACATTTAAAAACACTATCACCTTTAAATAAAATTATGAAAACTATTTAAAATCATGATAATTTAAAAAATTATGTAATATTATAATTTATGTATAAATTAACTACCTATAAATTACTCTAAAATTTCGTTAGAATCCGATAATTCTTGGATATATTTAGATATACATATTCAGTGTATACATAATAGTATTTTTTTATAGTTTCAATTAAATCAATTCATTTTAATTATAATATGTCACTGATTTATATTTATAAATAGTAATTTTATATAGTAAAATTGTGTTTTAGTTGTCTATAATGTAAATAAGACTTAGCTAATGTTAATTAGACAGTAAAGTGTGATTTCACTCCCAGAATTCCTCTAGGGGTACATTCGTTTTGATTACATTCACGCGTCTGCACTTGATGATTAGATTCCAGCCAAAAAATTGTAACATTCGTTTTGATTACTTTGTGATGGAAATTAAACGTGGGAGGATTCCAATTCCCTTGTTGACCTGACAATTATTTTTAATTTATTTTTCAGTTCATGCGAATGATAAATCCTGTTTACGATTTATTTATTATTTCTAGTACTTACAAAAATTAACTTATTAACTTTATAAAATATCCGGTTCTAATTATATGACAGAAAAAAATATTTTTCAATAATATAATATAGATTGGAAATATCAATAAAAAAAAAAGGGTTAATTTTTTTTTTTATAAAACTTCACGTGTTTATAACTTTAATTTTATAAGCGCATTCAAAATAGTTTCAGTAGGTAAACAAATAAAAAAAATATTTAATAAAAGCAATACATAAAATAGGCACATCATTCCTGCGAGTTAACTCGCACGCATAGTATATATTCATTTTTTACCTTTTACTATCATAATATATATTCTTATGAGAAAATTAAAATAGTTTCGATAGCTCTGTCTCAGTAACAATCGAAATCAAACAAAGTAGGTACAAGTGATTATGTAAAATAATCAGAAAGTTATCAAACTTTTGGTTTGATACGATTTGTTCCGTAACAATTATATTGAACTAGAATGAAATTTGTAGTAACCGTTGTTGGAATAGTTTTATTTAGGTCAGGCATCCACGACGAGAAATGTTGTCTGGATGGATTTCTAACTAGGGGAAAGTTGGATGGCACGTATCTGACAGATGCCCAGAGTTATTTATAGGCTAACTAAACTTGTTTTAAGGAAACATCATGTGAAATGTTATACATACATAATATACTGTTTGTTTTATGTACATATTTAGATAACTAGAGACTGAACTCGGTTTTGTTTGATTGCATTTATTTTTGTATCAATATTATAACCTTCCAGAAAAAGTCAAAATCGAGAAAATTGACATTAAAACAGAAGGATCGCTGTATCAAAAATTTTGCTCAAAGAAATTTTAAGGATTGCTCGTTAAAACAATACTTGGTTGTAGATAAGCCAGGTAAAGGTTAGGGATTAAATTTAAATAGTCCAGGTTTCTGAATGTACATAAGTATAGGTATAGTTAAAAAAATGTCTAAAATGTATTTGTTGCTTTTTTAACTCTATAAATCATCTATAATGATACCTGGGTAATAAATTATCTACATCAGATACTAATAGTTAATATAAGCACTTGACGGGAAAGTCGCCTATTGGAAGTCGACATCAACTCACATAGAACTCACTTGGATAGGTACAAATGTTGTGGCCGAAGGCTTCTGGTTGAACCCCCTATCCATAGTTGGGTCGATAGCTCACTCACTATACAGTTTACACAATAAACACGTTTCGAAAATACATAGTATTATGTAATATTTATGTAGTAACATATATATTTTACTAGCTGTTGCACGCGACTTCGCCCACGTAACTTTATAAAATATAGCCTATGTTACTAGCTGATAACATAGCTTTCTACAGGTGAAAGAACTTTTAAAATCGGTCCAGTAGTTTTTGAGTTTATTGATTATAAACATACAAATCTTCTCTTTTTATAATATTGACACGGCTCGTTTACGATTTTATTATATATGTATAGATTGATAGCACCACTTAATTTTTTCTAAAATTTCTCTCTTTTTTATAAGCTACCTTTTTATACAAATTTATGTGAGATCTCGTATGCTGCGTTGTGTCTATACCTACTCGCAAATTACCGTTGTCTCGACATTCGACTTGAGGCAATTTGAGTAAAATATAAGCGGGATCCAAGTTATTTCCGACGTCTGCTATGCGCTTCGTTCGAAGGGTATATGCTCGTTCGTGTCCCATGAGAATGCAGAACCGAATGATATCAATTGCAGACTGCGACTACATATAAATGTAAATTGGTAAGAAAATTTAGCTAACAAAAATGTGGCCAAAGAAATACTGCAAGTTATTTTATACATATTCAATACAATAGTAAATTTTATTTCTATATTTTCTCTAGTACAAAATTCATCACTTTAAACTGCTCAATTTAGGTAAGGCTTATATAAAGTTACTGATCTCATATGTTTATTTATTTATTTAATATGGTACATACAGATTGCAATTAAATAAAAACCATGAAATACATGTATAAGACTATGACTATTTGCTAAATTGCAGTCCTAAACAGTATTATTACATATGTAATTAAAAATTACTAATGAATAAAATTACTTTACAATAATTTTAAATTACTAATACCACAGAATACAAAATGCTAATACTATAATACTAACTATTACTAACTATACTGCGAGAGACTCTGAATATGTCCAAATTTAATGTAGGTACGTACACATTTTTATCAGTACGAGTATTTAGGTAATGTAGTCAGTGCTCACGTAGTGAAAACCCAAGTGTTGTTTTACTTTGAGCAGAGAACATAAATACAATTTTATGTAGATATCGAAGTGACCAATTTCAACTTTTGATTTAGGTAGATGAATTTATTTTGAAGTGAAAATATACTGAATATTTTTAAGTATACAGCAGTGCTATACTGTTTATTTCTGTGGGGGCAAGTCTGACAATAGAAATAATTGATAATTTTCAGAATAACTAACCAAGATATTTACCAAGATATTTTTTTATTTATCAAGATAATATAAACCTTGAAACGCGTAGATATTAATATAATATGAGTATAGATTAAAGTTTAGCATTGGTAATTTCGCATATTAATGTTGTACGTTGCACACATTGTACAGCCAGAAAAAAACATTTGAACGCGACGGGAATTATAAATGATATTAGACCGTGGTTGTGAAGCATTACACGTCGACGGAACTTCTTTTAAGGCGGTGACTCGAGAGGAAATGGCAAATACAGTTAGCCTTGCAAATTTTGTGTAATGAACTAGTGAATGTAGGTATTATTCAATTTTATTTAATACTAGTGACCCGCTCCCGGTTTCGCCCGGGGTGCAATTTTTATATATACTTGTTTTTGCGAGACTAACGCACGGCGATTGATTTTTATATATAAAAATATTATAAATTTTTATTAAGTATAGTATTTGCCCGCGACTTCGTCCGCGTCCGATCGCTACCAAACTTCATCTGAAGATTGTTTGAAAGTTTCATCAAAAGCGGTTTTGGAGTCTATACATACACACATAGCCTTTTATATATTAAGATAAAAGTATTTTTTTACACCATAGATGCGGATTTTATTAATTGGTTGAGGCTCTATTACGCACGGTCCAATATGAAGAACCCGAGGTGGTGCGAACTTTGGAATAATTTCTCTTCTGAGCTCTATCAGCCTAACTACAATTTGGGCATCGTGAAGCGCGATATAAAAAAAATATCTTGCAAGGTCAGGAGGACAGCTGCAATTGGTGTGGCTTGTGTCCTCAGACGACAGTAGCCACACCTACTATCAAAATGGGCCGTCAGGCTGCCTGCTACACTTCTTAATATAACAAATGTGGAATCCGACGGGATATTACATGTATTGCGATTGTGTGACGTTGTGTGTGTGTCAATGCTACGGATCATTTGAATTATTTAAATTTACTTTGAACTGTGTAAATGGAGTATGACTGGAATAAAAAATAACTGAAAGAATTGTTAAAGTTAAGACATTTTAAAGTATGTTCAAACGAAATAGAGATTATTAATGAATAATCTTCTTATTTCTTGGAGATTATAATCATGTTAAGAAAGTACTTCAAAGAAAAACTTTGTGAATTTATACTCGTAAGTGGTTATCTCTGTCTGATTTAAATAATTATTTTCGTTGTCATATCATGTCTGAAAAGTTTGTGTTTTGTCCTCCCCTTTTTATATGTAAAAGTTTCTCGCGTGCTAAAGATAAGAAAGACTTGGCCAGATACTTTTTTGTACTTTGTGATTCGTTGTGAAATTTATTTTGTAAAAGAGGATAAATGTTGTATCAAATGTTCTAACAAACACCGTAGATATATTATGCATTGTAAATACATATAAGTTCTGTTCGCGTAAGCGTTTTATGATTATTTTATGTAGTTTTTTTTTTAAATTACGTTACTTTCATAATGTATGTGAAACATTTATAAAAGCAATCTTTATTCAACGTTTGACCACTATGTACAAATTTCAAATAGATTTATCAATTACTCAAGGATACCTACTCGTATTACACGAATAATAACTAGTATAAGTACCTACAGGGTGTCCCAAGACTATGCGACATGAAGGGAAAGTACCTTAAATATCGTAGATAGGATATTTTGCTGAAAGAAGACTTCATGTTATTTTTAAAAGTTAGTAATACTGCATACTGATTTTATAAAAATTACTTGCTTCGTCGGCAATAAATAATATTCTTAAAATTTGAATGAAACATTTTACGTTATTCCTTTCTTTTAAGATACTATGTTACTTAAGAAAAAATAATATTTTTTGTCCATTCTTTCGATTGGCATCATAAAAATACGTGTGATTATTTTTTCACATTTAAGTCGGTTCGATCCCCAGACGAAGCAAATAATTTTTAGAAAATTTTTGAATGCAGTATTACTAACTTTTAAAAATAACATAAAGTCTTCTTTCAACAAATTATCCTATCTACCATATTTAAGGTACTTTCCCTTCATGTCGCATAGTCTTGGGACGCCCTAGGCAGAAACTATAAGTAGAATTCCTACTATTCCAATACTAACTACGTTAGTATTGGAATGCGATTGTATTGGAAAGATTACAATCTTTAATTTCGTATGGACTCCACTTTGATCAGATATTCGAAGGAATCTGAATAAAATACATTTGAAATGAATATTATTAAAGATTTCAATTTAAATAAAAAGTCTATTTTATTTGAACGGTCTTGGTTAATAACCCCTAAATTATTGACAGAGACATTTATTCCAATGTAGCTAAATGTAAATGACCAAAAGGTTACAACTTATTAAAGCTTATTAAATTGTATTTAAAGCTCAAAGTAACTAATCCTTTTCAATAATTATAGAAACCTTGATTTTTTTCCATACAATTCATAAAATAAATTATAATGTTTACACTAGCTTCGCACTATGCTTTTTTTCTGCAAATTATATACACAAAGCTTCCATGTTTACCGCTTTTTCATCAGTGATAACCGTATCTAAATACGTTGGGTGGTTAAGATGAACATAGCGGAGAAACAGACAGATGCGAACGTCGACTTTATTTTATAATATGTATAGAGATATGAGTTGATAAAAAAAAATCTAAAAAATATACTGAATGAAGCCGCGGGCAAAATCCAGTTTATCATGAGTTTATCCTATTAGGGATTCGATGCATTTACATTGCTTTAGAAAGCACCTTTATCTAATATGAACAGGACTGTTCATAATATTCACCTTATGAAAGGGATTGATAGTAAAAATAATAATAAAAATCCAATAACTTAATAAAAATAGACAATAAGGACTAACGAACTATCTCCCTCCTCGTAGTAACTGTATTTGTTGTTTTATTGTCCACAGCCAACCCATGCTTAGTCGGTAATTGCGTCTCGACTGCTTGATTGTTGATTTTGTCGTTACTTCTATTAATTAAACAGGTCCTGTAATTGTGTAAAGATCCCCTTTGAGCTCGGAGTGGCGTATGGTACTCACACTAAAGACCCAACACTTCAAAGGTTGATTGACCCCCGGGAAGGCTGCGTTTCAGAACAACACAAGACGCGCGGGGAAGCTGAAAATGCCATGTGATTTTATATTTCATTGTAGACCGCTGAAAGGAAGGCACAGTCGGCATAACGCCGTCGTCAGAGGAACACGTGTTAATGTCCGCTTCTTAGCAATGTTGGCGTGCGCGTAAATAATATCGTGAATATTTCACTTGCGATTTTTTTCAATGAAATTGTCCTTGAAATTACTGTTCAGAACTATTTTTACGTAAATTGACTATATTTTAAACTTAATTAAGTGTAAATTCATGGATGTTTTTTGTGTATAAAAAAAAAACAATTTGTGTTAGTTTCGTAATGACAGTGATTTAAATGAACTTCTAAAATATTTTGAAGCTTGCTTTTCGAGATTATAGCTACATGTGATTGTATGTTTTGATGGACGGTTTCCTGTGGCGACAAGGAGCGGATATCGGCAGCTGTACGGACGAAATCGGACTACATAATAAGTAGTCCGAAATAGAACTGCGCTTCGACCAAACGGTAAATGCTTTACATCTCTTGCATCCCTACAGAATTATTCTATTATCACATTATAATTTAGTTATTGTACTATTAACTCATATATATATATATAAAATAATCAAAAATGTTCTAATTTTTTTTACTGCCAACTAACTAACTGCTAAGGATTGGAACTCCCTTCCGGTGTCTGTGTTTCTGAGTTCATAATTACACAAATCTTTTTAAAGTTCGAGTATGAATAGGCATCTTCTGGGTGAGCTCGCTCCATCGTAGCCGTCTTTGCTGCTCGGCTAGACGCTGTTTTGTTTTCAAAAATATTGTATTTAAGTACTAAAAAAGTGTTTTTATTTCAATAATATTGTTTACTAGCCAATGCCCGCGACCTCGTTCGCGTGGACTTCATTTTTTAAGATATAACTCGCGAGCAGTTCTACTGCTGAATAACTAATTTCTTTACCAAAATTCTTAAATTTTTAACTTAAGAAAAGTGGGTAAATAGATATATTTTTTAACTTAAATGTATTTATTTAAACGTATTTAAATATTTTTTAAAATACACTATGTAATTTTAATTTGCATCAATTTGCTTGAAAAACAAAATATTATACGAGTGGGTATATAAAATGCTCTTTTTTTTTTAAATGTTATGATATTCAAACTAAACTCTAAACTAGGGTAGGTTAAATCTTATATTTTGCATTTTTTATTTAAGTCGTCACAAATTCAAAACCTCATGTATTGTTTTGACATTAGTTTTCTACTTATTTTATTACCAGAAGTGGTAGTCTAAGGGCCTTTTTCACCATCTCGCCTATCGAAGGATGCAGTAAACCGAGTGCATAATTTAATAAAACATAAAATTATTTCTAAAAGTAACTAATCAACACTACTTGCATTTGGTAATAGAGTCAATTATAATCAAGAGTCTTATAATCTTAAGATAATATAAATATGTATAAAATTATATTCACATAGCTACATTTCTGTGTGTGTGAGTATTAAGATGCAAATAACGCGACTTCGTTCGCGACATCATTATGGCTGTGCCGATCGTTTTTTCGTTTCTGCGTGAAATAGTAACAAGCATCCATACATCTATCCTCCTAATATTAGTAGGATTAGTTTAGTGATGATAATAGCAATCGTCTGTGCGACCCTGTGCGAAATTTTGACGGAAAACAGAGATTTGGCCGAATTGTATATTATAATCTCTTCTTCTATTAACGAACTTCAAGGGTATGGAATCATCTGTTTATTTTGAAAACGTAAATTGGTTATAATAATGTAAAATTAATTTTCAAATACGAAACAATATGAACAAAGATACTAGCAACCCTTCTCTCGGCTTCTTCCAGAATGCAATACACAAACCTTCCTTAGTTATTCCTTTATTCCCTATTCCTTTAGTGAAAACCATATCAAAACCACCCACGCCGACGGCACTACAACACGCTCAAACTGCGGCCTCATACATCGCGTATCGCGAGGTATTGTTACATTGTACGAAAACCCTAGCACATTAGGATTTTATAGAGACAAACTTCGCTTGCTTGACCACACTTGACATTGCCCGCAGTTCAATCGACGCATTTCCTTTACGCACATATTACCTACATGTAAACTTAAATTTTGTCAGTATAAATAGTTTTTCTGTTTTTCTGTATTTCTGTTATATTTAATTTAACGCGGCGTCCAATTTTAAAAGTTTTGTATATAAGTTTAACAATAACATGTAATATGAAGCAAATTCTTTTTGAAATATCCATCTATAAAAATTCTGTAACGCTTCAACGACTTTTTGTTGACTGTTAATTTCAATTATTCGAAGCATTGACCTATTAATATGAATCTTTCCTGACCTAGTGACAATTTAAAAATTTGTTTTTCTAAGAAAGAGTTATTGTTACCTAGAGAGTCCATTTTACGCTGTGAACTGAACGACTGATTAGCGGAGAAACAAACAGACGCGAACAGCGACTTCAATTTATAATGTGTATGGAATGTATTATAGATATAGAAGCTACAAACACTCGTATGTATAGGTTCACAAAAGCATTAACTGTTGAACGAAACTATATTTATATTATACTTTTTATACTATATCCATACTAATATTATAAATGTGAAAGTAACTCTGTCTGTCTGTTACCTTTTCAAGCCTTAATTAGTCAGCTCATCATGAAATTTTGAAATTTTGCATACACGTTGCCAGGGATAGAGGAGAGGACATAGAGCACTGTTCATCTAAAAATCATCTAAAAACATAACAATAATTGTGGAGGCGCCACTATCGTCAACAATTGCGGAGCAACCGTCGTCACAGCAATAAAGATATCGGGCGTTATATTACTCACTAGCTGTTGCACACGACTTCGTCCGCGTAACTTTATAAAATATAGCCTATGTTACTCGCTCATAATGACACCTATGTATGATAGCTACTGGGCTGATTTTAAAAGAATTTTAAAATCAGCCCAGTAGTTTTTGAGTTTTCTCATTACAAACATATAAAAATACTAATCTTCTTTATAATATTAGTATAGATATATTTTCTCAAGTGTTATATATTTTATTTTTAAACGCGGACGAAGTCACGGGCACCAGCTAGTATGTTCATAATCAGATTTGTTAGAATTTCCTTCACTACTACCTACATCGTTACATATAACAATTTAAATCAACACCACTATTCAAATCCCAGACGAATGTCTTTCTCCGTTGTAAAATTACTGCCGAACCATGTTTCTATATTAGTATAATGTGTATAGTTTCAATTTCTACGTATACACAAACGGGTTTAATTTTGAATCAAAACAGTGTTCGCTCGACTCGTTATTCATTTGTTTTAATAACGATCCCCTCCCAGTATGCCGTCAAAGTGAAACATTGAAAGAGGATTTCAGTCGAATTCGATTCAATAATCCCATTCCTGTAACTTTGTAAGGTATTTCGATATTCACTGCGATCGTGACATTAGATTTGTCCGTACCATAGGTATTAGTTAATTTAAATTTTAATAATATATTTTAAGGCTTAATGTGCGTTTCAAGCCTTTCACTTTAATGCTTACTTTGATGTGCCAGAGTTCCCGGATTAGATTCCCGGCAGGGCCCTTGGCCAACTTCTCTAACACCATTTGGCGATTTCTTACTTCGAAACAACATCAATTCCTTAAATTGTTACGATATCTACTAGATTCTGCTAAAAAGTTATTCTCTTACATATATATAAATGCCGTGATAATTAATACATTGATGTGTTTTGGCATGGTAAGACAAAAGCGTGAAATCATAATTGCTATACAGAATCAGGACACAGAGGCACACTTTGCAATGAACCGTTATCGAGGTAAAAAATTTTTTTAGAATTTTTGTCTGTTTGTCTGCGTTTGTGCAGGCTAATCTCAGAAACGGCTGATACTAAATCCTGAATCCTCTTAAGTCATTTTCCTTTCAATGAAGTTTTTAAGTTAGACTCCCGGAGAATTCAACTAGGTATACTAACTTTTAAAAGTAGGTCATAATGTGAAGATACTGAGATTTGCGTTCATAGTTTCCATGCAACAATTTTAGTAGCACAGACCTAATCAAAACATTAGATTCATGTCACGAACAATACAAATCCGTAAACAAATATTTGTCTGGCCAAAATCAGAGCCGGGGCTCTAGAGATTGACTGGATTTTTATTTACTTAAATAAGTAAATAATAAAAAGAGAGGAGGAATTACTCGTATTTAGAATTTTTAGATTATTGTCATTAGGACGTAATTTTTATCGTTAATGTGATGTATCTTTGGCTCAAAAAATTGCTGTGGTTTTTAGTTAAAAATGGAAACCTCGTTTTAGTGATCAAATTATACTTAACTAGCGTCCCAACGCCGGCTTCGCACGGTTGCATTTTGTGAAAACCTCATTTTATAATACGCATACGCAGAATAAGACTTGAACTCAAAATTCTTATTTTTGCGTATGCGTAAATTTTTTTCTATATTACGTGATTCCTGTTTCCTTGGTTACTTACATACTCGTACTACGGAAATAGGCACCAAATAATATGCCGACACAATTTATGAAATATTTATTTAATTGGAAATTATTATTGGTGCTATTTAAACGTAAATGTTATTCAAATATGAACAGTTGACAACTCAATATCATTATGAGTTAATAAACTCCATCCGATAAGATATAATAATTGTTTGGGTAAATAATCTGTAACCGGCGACGTTGATTCACGTCCATATATATAATCATAATAGCTTCGACGTCAATTTGATTATCGTTTGGTTATGACGATTTCTTTTATCTCTCTACGTAATCATATTCTATTATAATATCTATTTATTGTAAAGGTTGGCAGGTTAGTTTCGCAGTCGCAGTCGTTTGTGGTGTTAGGTGGCCACTGTAGTCGCCTATGGTTATAACAACCCATAAACAACATCATAGGAGTTTCAAGAGATCTGTTGACCCAGATAGTTAAAGCATAAGGAATAAATTAATGTACTTGTAACATCCCTTACTTCTGTAAGGGGATGGTCACTGTCACCTGACAGAAAGCCCCACTTTACACTGCGATAAGTAACATGTCGTGCCACTACTAGGTTTTAGGTATTTTATTTAAATTTTGTTAAATTGTTTGATTGCATGGCGGGACCGATGCTTGGTCGCCGATAAGACAGACGCGTGTTCAAATCCCGATGGAGCTTGTACTTCAATAAGTGTATTTTTCATATAATCTATAAGTTATACTTCATATGAGAAGAAAACTCCTCACCAGAAATAATTTTTTTATTTTATTTTTTAATATTATTATTTTATTTATTTATATTATTTATAGTGTCCAGCAGTAAATCGACATAACTTTAATAATAATTAAATAGATTCAACCTTATTCAATATTATATTGAATATTATAATATTGCAACAAATGCATATAAAAGTTCGCATTAATCTAAATCTATTTTATTTTTCTTTATTTTTCTTTCATTTTAAAGTCGACAGACAGGTCCACTTGATAGTAGGTGGCTTTCGTCGCCATAACACAAGCAATGCCATAGGTACTAAAATGCGCTGCCGACCATAGAAGGATTAAGGGTAAGGGATAAGAAAAGGATAGGGTAACAGGCTCATATTATTTCATTATATATAATAGAAGTAAACAAATCATTGCATAAATTTTACATTTTGCTAGTTATGCAAAAAAAAAAAAAAAAAACAAACACAAACAAACAAAAACTTTCTATAACAAAAAATAGGGCATCATTGTAAGTTTTTTTATTTCTTTGATCAATATAATTAAAACTTGTTTAACTGAAAATTTTATCGAGGTTATCTTTACACGGGTGAGGTTGTTTTAAATTTTCACAAACAAATCCGTTCTTTTCCGCAAAAAGTTGTGGTAACATTAATGGTTTAAAACGCTCGAGAGGGCCGTAAAGCCAATAAACAAGCAGCGTCTCTTTCGAAAACAACCTGAAAAAGTTTAGCGCACTTAAAAAAATTTATACTAACAAAAAATGAAATTGGGATGAAGTGCAAATTAGAAAAAAAAGAACAGGTGCCTATTAAAAAAGCAAACAACCATATTGATTAAACTTTATTTAATCAAACCATTACGATTAAGCATTAATTAAGCATTATTATCAATTAAGCATTATTTAAGCAAACCACTTAAGGGAAAAGGATTGAACTGAGTGACGAAGTCACGGGCACCAGCTAGTAAATATATTTTTAATGATAAAAGACAAGAGGCACGTGTACTTAACATTAAGGCGGCCTACTTCGTCATACAATATCATGTTTTATGTGAATATCGAAGATATCATCTGTAAAAAGACAGCTTTATATACACGATTTCTAATACTTCACTTGATATAATTAAATCCTAAAATAACCTCTAACACAGAATTTCAAACAAATTTTGTTCTTATTTTCTGTATGAAATTTTACAAAAGAAAATTATTAAAATATCGATAAAGAAAGTAAAAATAATTTGACAGCTTCAAAATTTAGGTATATTATGAATATATTAATCAAACACCAAAAACCAAATCTTGTCACAATTGGACGCGATACGTTGCGTTCTCTTTCACACTCGCTAGTGTGGGTAGGGGGATCAGAAGGATACAAAAGCGCTGCCAACAATTATAAATTAAGACATTATACAAGATACTATATATAAGATTATTATAACTAAATGGGTTTTATACACTACAAACTTGTGAGACTTAATTCATTTTTTTTAACTTGCTCCAGTTAATTGTACAGATTAAAAATGCTTCGGTGGTCGTGACTGATGGAATTAGAATTCAATTGGTTTTGTGGAATCTAACAAAGAGTGAAATTGGTCGTGGAAAAAGTTATTGAGAACTTTTGGCTTCACACCAAAATGCTTCGACTGCGAATGACACCCGCAAAAGTTTTGACAAGCCAGAGCAATGTCCCCGGATAGTCGATAACCCATTATATGGCGAAATGACTACTTAATCCGAATAATACCTCTGTAACATTTGTTTAGGTAACATTTTAAATATAATAAAAACATGTTGTAAAATTTATTATTTTATTACTTATTTACCTTTTTTATGCTAAGGTGGCTACCGTCGCCTAGAACACAAGCAACGCCATACGTGCTGCAAGTGTGCTGCCGACCATAGAATATCATTAATCTTCATGGACTTGTTATCATTAATATACTGTTATCCCAAAACTTTACAATGTCGTCATATCACTTATACTCCTCATAATCATATCATAGTCATATCCTTGTCTCATCCATAACTTATACAAAAATAATACCATAATATATTATGAAAAAATAGAACTTTTTTTTACTTATAAGTAAACGTTTATATCAGTTATATTTTATACTTTTTAATAATGTTTACAGTTAAAAATTTGAAGATCCTAACACACCCCGCCTGTTTGACATAAATCGTTGTTAAATATTTCACGTTATACTGTGCTCCGGAGTTGAATGAAAATATATTTTTTCCTTTAGTATGCCCACAGCACATTTTATTTTATGAAAATGTGTGGCTATAATTCAATTATGCATATTTTTCTACAGTTCTTTTGTATTTAATCCTAGTTCAACACCAGCGGTTCATTTTGAGAGATAAAATTCAGAAATAAAGAAAGTGAATAGACGTTTCTATTCACTATTTGATTTTTAGTATGTAAGTGAAAAAGTTATTTTATGTGAAAAATATCCGCGATTTTAAACAGTTTTAAATATTCCCATTTAATTAAATAAATCTCACACAGATCTCACATATCTAAAGGTGTCTAATAATGTGAATTGATTAAACGCTGAATTTTGAATTTATGATTATATGATTAAAACTCAGCAATTGTTAAGTTATTGTAGTATTGTATAAAGATAACCTTTAGTGAAAAAATCTGTACGTCCAGCCAGTAAATATGGAGCAGAAATGTGGCCACTCACGGAGATCCGAGTTAGGAGCAGGCTATGATCGGAGTTTCTTTGGTGGACAGGATTAGAAAGTCTAAAAGAATTAACAAGCTGAAGTCGCAGAGCGAATAAGCTATGAGGTAGATGACTTCTCGAATAAAGACCAAACGCAGCCTGCGGCCAGGTGGACAGACGACCGTAAAGGTATCGCAGAAAGTGGCTGGATGTGAATCGAAGCGCAGAGGACCGTGCATGGTGACAAGCCTTGTGAAATGCCTAGGTTCATCCAGCAGTGGACAGACACAAGCTGATGATGATGACGATAGTAAAAATTACTTTTTAAGAAATGTTTCTGTATTCGTTGAAAAGGTTTAAAATAGATTTTTTTATATATTTATGAGTATCTAAGTGATTGGTACACTTGGCGGGATTCCGACATAATGCCCGATTGATTCATGCAGACATGATGCATTCCTCTTGTAAAAAAAGGTATACCGCTACAATAATTGGTTGACAGCTACTAAAACGGTAATAACATAAATTGTTTGATCTACAAAGAACAATCATATAATTAATTGTTAACAAGTTTTGATTTGTTTTGAATTGTAAATTAAAACCAAATACAAAGTAAACGTTGAAAAGGTTTAGAATACTACAGAAAACTTTATTAATAAAATGATCTGTTTGAGTAACCACTATTTCAAACGAAATTCATCGAATACTGATTGCACGGATAAATTTTAGAGTGGAATGAAGATCCTACTTTGTGGTTTAATTTTGGGAAATATTATTTGATTGGAAATCGTATTTAATTGTATAATGATTGAAGGTTTTACGACAGATTACAATTCGAAATGACTTCTGTTTCGCCTAATACTTTGACACCTAGTATTTCCGCTCGCGCTGCCATTTTGGCTACAGTTTTTGACAATATCTCCTTTCCGCAAAAAACTACGCGGTCGTCACGTGGCAACGCGTCGTCACGTGCGTGACGATTGCTTTGCCTTTTGCCTTTCCGACTCATTGTACGATAAAACAAAACAGTTATATAATAAATTAAGCAACTGAAAATAACCTTTTCGAGATTTATTTTTGGGCCCAAGCACAGAATATGGATTAGAGGATGTGTTTAATCTGACTTGCATATGTATATTTTTTACTAGCTGTTGCACGCGGCTTCGGCCGCGTAACTTTATAAAATATAGCCTATGTTACTCGCTGATAATATAGCTTCCCAATAGTGAAAGAATTTTTCAAATCGGTCCCGTAGTTTCGGAGCCTATTCAATGCAAACAAACAAACAAACAAATCTTTCCTCTTTATAATATTAGTATAGATTATACATTACCTACTTTTATATTACATGTGATTTGACACACAGTTATTTAAAAATAAAATAATATTTATTTAATTTCCAAAGTTACTTTAATTTATAGAGGAGTTCATAATGTGAGTCGCAGCAATCTTTCATCAGTAGTTTATCTACGCCTTGATAATGATTTTGATACTTGACCTCTTAACTGGATATATTTAAATGTATATACAGTACTTTACGGTGAAGGGTTTCGAATAGTAACCAGACACTTGGTGGCTTGAATTATCCTTTTGTTGAGAAACAATAGTCACATAACTATCTTGTAATCCCTACTTAGACAATTACACGTGTAATTTATGTCGCTTGTTCTATTTAGCTCAGGTCTACCATTATATGAATGACATATATATTTTTATTGTTGAAATATGAATACAACTGCTGTCTCATGGTTAGTCTCAGAATATTACTGAACAAACCAGAAGGAGCGATAGCATATAAAACTTAGGTTACGGAAATAAAAAAAAAACTATTACTTTATTTAGGGTATTTATTTTATTTAAATTATACCATCTCGTAACATTGTGTATAAATTTAACCAAACTAACAAATAAATAATAATACAAAATTCATTATAATTCAAATAAATGTTATTAATTAAAAATAAACCATTTTATGTATAAGTATTTTAGTTAGCATTGGCAGGGCACACTCCGTCTGTGGCGAGGCACCAAAGAGGTGTCATAACGTCCCCGCGACCCCGCCCTTAAACGGCCGCGATAAAAAGTCGTTGGTTTTAGCCGGTACGAATCCAGCATAACCCCGCAGTGTCCCCTACACTGCCGGATATCCAAGAGGGTTCCCCAACATTAAAAAAAGGGCACACTCCTTCACGCAGTTAAAATTGAGCCACAGATCCAACACAGATCTGACACTTTGATATAACAGCACACGAGTTGGGAAGATATGGAGCATACTTTTTTGTTTTTATATAGGATGACGGTCCACCTATTTGTTAGTTAGCTATTAACACGAACAATGACGTAGGTGCTGGAAGTACGCTGCCAACCGGAAGTGGGCTTTGGCATCCTTTACTTTGTGTTGACATAGCATAACACAATTTTCAGTATGCCTACAAAGCTTAGACACAACAGGAACATATGTATATGAAGCAAAAGCAAATATGTTGGTCGGACTGTCGGTCGCGGATCGGAATTAGGATTGCGCATCTAATTCCATTAGAGCCATCGACAAAAGTGAGAGGTTGTTAATTAACTAAATTTAGAGTGGCTACAAGTATCATAAAAAATATTGATTCTGGCCAGCGTATTACAGGAAGCTTTGTAAGTACAGCACATTCGCGAGATTGGGGTACGCCCAGATTATGCTAGCCAAATTATGCTATGCTATGGAAATTTGAATTATACCAAAAGCCCTTAAGGTTCAAAATTCTATGAAAGAAAATATTTTTTTCTGAATTTCCGAGCTCATATAACCCAAATATTTTCAAAGTTCGAGTGAATAGGCTTCATAGGCCTCATCCTTGCTACACATACATAGCTGGTTGTTGGCCAAGAGCAAACCTATCTCTAATAAAAAAAAAAACTTTGCCGTCCAATGCTCTTTGGTACCAAGAATCAACCGGACAACTGAGCCGTTGGGCAATTAACAATAGTTCGGTAATACTTCTGCTAACAAGATGATATAAAAAGGATGATTCCTGGTATAAATTAAACTCATTTACATGAAAAGGTAGTCCATGTACATTTTCTTTTATGGTAAATTAGCTGGTAAATTACCTGCGACTTCGTACACGTTGAAAAACTTGATTAACGGCTGACATCTTTATCGCTGTGAAGACGATGGCGCCAACACTGATCCCTCGGGGTAAACAGTTTGTGTGCAAAATTTCATCCAAATCCGTTAAGCCATTTTTGCATGAAAGAGTAACAAACATCTTCACAACTTTCGCATTTATAATATTAGTAGGATGTAACATGACATGCATGAAATTTAAACTCTAGTTAAGTAAAACAAATTTATAACCGAAAACTTCATCTAGTTTGTTCTAAGTAGATTAGAACAACTGGACCAAATACGAATAAAGAAGAGTATTCATTCCTCTTCTTTATTCGTATGAATTCATTTAGAATTTTTAAAACTCATATTTTGGTAGCTTCATTTTTTGAAGTAGGTACTACTTATGTCATGTCTGTTGGAAGGATACGAGTAGGAGAGGGCAAAATTGCTTTTAAAATTTTAGTTAGTCTGTCCTTTGAGTTCGTAGTTGGATGTGACCAAGTTAATATTTTCTGTCTATCCCCTGACACTATTATGTTTTTCATATCTCTACTCGAACTTATATTAGAACTTATTTATTTATTTATTTATACAAAATCCACAGCTCTCAACATATAATTTACAGACAAAAACATGTTACAATTACATAAAATTTACAGCCAATTACGGATTTGACATTTATACAATGGGAAGAAAAATAAAATAAAATTTTAAAAAAAAGAAACAAAATTATACAATTACCTACAAACTAAGCAAACTATATATAGTTATACATATATATAGTACGTCTATCCTCAAGCGACATTAACCGGTACATGCTACAGGCATACCTATAGTCCGAATATGGAATTTTTAAATTTTACATATCGTTTCTAAATAAAGTAATAGTAATAACATACAATGTACATTTAATTGAAATAAGATCGATATACGTATAATGTTAGAAGAAACGCATCTACATCATAAAATACAAGTTATGGCATTACAAATAGCTTTCGAAAATAGATTTATATCGTAACTAACGGTAAACATAAATGAACTCAATTAGAAACTATTTGTTGAAGAGCATTTCCTTCAGTGAAAGTGATTAAAAAATTTAAATAAAAATGTTACAGATGGTGTATTCAAAACTTTAGACGTAGACGACGATTACTCTGAGTGTCTTAATTATACTTATCTATACATACATATGAGAAAATATTTTGTTAAAAATAGTTTTTAGATTTTTGTCTGTTTGTCTGTGCGTTTGTCTTTCTCTAATCCTATGCGAACGGTCATCACCACAAAAAAATCATTTGACCTGATAAAAAATGGAACTAATGGAAACGAGGAAACATATATAATTTGCAGAAGAAAATTGGACCCATGCGAAGCCGAATGCGGGTCGCTACTATAGATTCACATTACCTATACCGAATCCATTAACTGATTTCTGTCAAGAAAACCATATTATGCGTCTGCCATTCTAGTGCAGTGCATAGAAAAAATTGTATATTTATAAAAAGTTTTATCGCTTTTGAAGTACGTTTTCTGTTAGTTTATTTACTCATCTGTATTCTCGACTTGTGATGAGTCGCTCGTAATAAAACAGACAGTTCGGCACCGTCTGTCTCTGAACCCTACCATAAACCACACTCGTTCATATTATCGGCAATCGTAAAATGCTCACTAAAAAAATTGACTTCTCTTTCCACACATAATCACTGTTGTTTCATTTTATACGATTCTAAAATAATTACATAATTAATTTCGCGACGACATTTTTTTTAATATCTGTCATCATAAGCGTTCACAATTGGACTGGACATGAAAATGGAAAAGTATTTATTTTTGTATAAATAATATTTGGAATTATTTTTTACATTTTACAAATACTATATATATACATATAATAAAATCATTAACGTGCCGTGTCCGTACATTAAATATGTCTTATATTTTCTCAGGTTGTATATTTTTCATTTTTCAACGCGGACGAAATCGCACACACCAGCTGGTATTGTATAATCGAATAGATATAATCACAGGTTTTATAGATTGAACTTTAATTACAACTAGCCAGTATTTTTAATATCAATAGATTCAACCTACGTTCTAGATTCGTTAGTAGTACACAGAAATTTCAAACTATGCTACCAACTAAGGACAGAGTCAATTTTTAACAAAGAAGGTGTTGTCCGGAACTGCTGTGTGTCCATAAAATTAACACATTTATACCTACTACGAGTAGGGCACTTTTTTCAATACAACGCAGCTAGAAATTCATTAAAACGCTTATTAACTATCTAGGTCAGGTTCATTTAGAATCAAGTGATTAGTATTAGTTTTAACAGTACTCATTTTCATTCCAGTGGACGCGGAACTAACTTGTCCACTAACTACACTATATTTTCATTATTCCCCATCACAATTTTTAGGTGTCCCTCGCGACCCCATGTTACCGATGGTAAGTAGGCATGAAATGGCAATACTGGGTGTAGGCAATGCTTTTGGCATTTCGCTATAAAGTTACAGCATATATAAAAACTATTCTTGTTAAACAAAAATCTAAATTAGTCCTCATTCTAAAACGATTCCGTCTTTTGTGTGCCTAAAACGTACACACAATCCATTAATTCTACCAAACATCAATTCGCGTAAGCGCCTACGTAATCAATTTCTAGCATTACAACTTTCCGTTCTCGTTATCGCCTACGTGAATTTAAACAAAATGTCAACAACAAATAAAATATTTGATTTATTACAGCTTGCATACCTACAGTGAGTGATGTGAAGCCTTTCAAAACGAAACAGTTTAATAGTGATTAAAGATTACGCTCCCGGTTTCGCAATGATGCAATTTTTTCCTGAAAATTATATACATATACAAGTGTTTCTAGTTCTAGTAAAAACCGTACCAAAGTCATTTGAATGGCTTATAAGTTAGCGGAGAAACAGAATGTACAGAAAATTCCCTTACAATGCGGTTATGGCAAACGCCGCACTGCAGTCAACAAACAGGATGGCCCATCCGGCTGTAGTAAACACTTTCTTACAGAAGACTACAGTGAAAAAACAGATCATGTGCTAAAGGCTAAAGGTTGCGTGGCTTAAGGATACTCCAGGATATTCCCAATCCTTATTTATTCTAGACAAATTCTTGTTCTTTATTTTATTCCAGGCAAAGCATTAGCCTGGGGTTGCTATTGATTTGGACATTTTATTTTTATGAAAGAATTTAATTTAATACATTAATTTCAAAGAAAATATTTCTAAATAAAATTAAAATTGTCTTAAAGTTACATAATCAAATAAAAACTCAAGTTTCATAAATCAAGTTGCATGGCGACCAAATAAAAACTAAACCAGCATAAAAATAAAAGTACTTTTATTTTTATTCACTATCAACTTTTTTTGTTTTTCAATTGCAGTACCTATCTATTTATGAACATAAAATAAATATTCTTATTTGATACCCAGACTAACAAAAAAATTTTCCTGAGAAGGAACTATTGAAAAAACTTGTAAATTCATAGTCAAAACAACATAAATTTTAATTTTATCAACATTTTTTTAAGATGGTCCACTCGATGTTAGGATAGGTGCTTCAATTGCGCTGTCAACCTTTGAAGGATATGTAAGTAAGTGTATGCCCAGCTGCCTGTGCTTGCCACTAAAAATGATTACATTGTTTTAAAGAAATTAATTTCACCATGGACTAAATAACTTTAATGTGAACAGTACGGTATAGCTTTGTGTAACTTCTGAAATGATTTTTATATTTTATTTCTCTATACAAAAAAAAATTGTATCCTTGCTATTCAAACATGTTTTTCTAAACGAAAAAATACCTTTTCAATATACAACTGTGACTTTATTAGAAGGGATTCGAATGAAAAACGTTTATTTCTATTGAGTGACATAAAATGAATATTGTAACAAGTGGGTAGTATGCGGAGCGCTCAAAATTTCCTACATTCTAATGAAATTGCGAAAGGAAACGCGCCATGTTTTCCACGAAGGTTTCAAGGAAATGGGCCGTGGAATTGACGCGAAGGAAATCTTTATTGAGTTTAGACAATGACGACTACCATTAACCCTTACAAGATTTTGTATGTTCTAATAAGTTCAGATTCACCATAAAATTGTATTATTATTTTTTCTAAGATACGATATTATGCTTAGAAATACCATGTACATAAGGTAAGGAATGAATGAATAAGTAGGAAAATGGGCATGTTATCCCTTACTCACTTATTGAATCACGACAGTGCATATGCTGTTATTTCATAGTGGTCATCTGTACTATAAAGAGGAAAGATTTGTTTATTTGTTTGCATTGAATAGGCTCCGAAACTACTGGGCCGATTTAAAAAATTTATAAAGTTACGCGGGCAAAGCCGCGTGCAAGAGCTAGTCTGTAATAAGGCGTAACCTAATGTGTCCTTCTACTATTAAATAAAAATATTAAAACAAATATAAAAAACAGAATAACAGACTGTAAACTGCATAACTGTAAAAGGACAATCAATTCGCTCCAGTTACAGATAGGAGATAGGGAGGATTGTTCGCCAACAGACAAGAGCAATACGAAAAAGATGCTATAGCTGGCGATATTGCAAATTCCTCTTTCAACCTGGGAGGTAAAATTCAATATAAAACCAATCGTAATTCGAAAGCGTTGTATTCCATTTGAAAAGTTCGTTTTTCGCACCTTCGTCTGGTTTCCTTGTTAAGGTGTCGAAGGTATACCAGATAATAATTGCCGTTATATGATTACATAAGTGAAAAATAACATTAAATTATATATAATAAATAAAATGAAACTTTTCATGAATAAATATTTACACACAATAAAGAATAAAAAAACTGATAAAATTTTATATGTATATAAAAAATGTTAAGTTGTATATATAAAAAACAAAAAGTTGAGAATTTGTAGATAACAATTTTAATTCGGTTTTCACGCATGGAAAGAGGGATAAACGGTGAAGATATACGAGTATATATAAATTTCATCCCGTTCTTAGCCGAGAGCGTAGTATTATTAAAAAAAAAAATACAAAAAAAAGAAATATTTCGTTTGATAACTCTCAGCATAGAATAAAAATCACGGGAAATATTTTTTTTCCTTGAATTATTGTAAGATTTTTCCAATTTTCTTGATTGAAGAAATGTAATTAAAAAAAAAAACTAATTACTTACGCATTCAGCTATTAAACACTACATTCTCTAGAATACTAAAAACTAGAACCCATCCTACAAATCTCACACAAAATTGTGTTAATACTGAGAAGCACGTCAAATGAAATTCGTAGAACCTTTGACAATATTACGGAGCCTTTTGCTTCATATTAAACTTTAGGGACCTATTTCCCCATACGGTTTATATTACAGTATGTTGCGACATGCCAAAATATTTACCCGCTATAAAAGCTATCTTATATAATATAATCGTATAGGTGCGTGTAACGATATATAACAATATTTACAATATAACATCTATGACGGACTGGTTGAGTTTAAATTTTCGCAATACTTTTTTTTAATAATAAAGCCTCCAGATGGTTCTTAGATTGCTACCATTGCCTTGAACTTGAAACTTTTCTGGTGTAATTTGGTATGCAGATAGATAACTTATTGAAACCTGGAAATGAAAGAGTTTTTTTTTTTTTATAATAAGTTCTTTAAACGTACAAAACAGACAAAACCACTAATTATTTATTACTTAGTTAATAGTCGTTAAAAATAACTTAAAACACTAGTATAAAACTATGTTTAGATATATATTACCTTACATCTATCAAGACACCTCATAAAATAAAACTTTATAACATTTTGTTAAAGGAATTAACGGACATTATAAACAACCTGTGGTCGCAATAAAAAGAGGAAAACCGTAGACGCAGCATCGACGGATCTCACACGGAGTTTACCGATAGGGCAATAAAATGTAAAAATAAGCTCCAGACTGCAATGAAATTAAATAAAGCGGTGGATGCACATGCAGCGGTGGCCGTGATAAAAGCGCGTACTCGTAACGAGCGAGACGTTCAAGGAACTAAGTACGTACGAGTACGTGCATACCACAGAGTTCTAACAATAGCAGACGTAACAGAGAGTGACACTTTTGCATCCCATTCTAATATCTCTATACATATAACATATTTACATACTGTCTGTCTTTATGTCTGTATGTATATTTGCCATGATCTAAAAAAATACTAAATAGATTTTCATGAAGTTTAATGGAAAAAGCGTTAAACGAGGAAGATTTTTATGCAGTTATTTTGCAGTTATTTTTAAGTTTTTAAGGGAATGATGGCTAGTTATTTATAAAATAAAATGTTATCCTAATCTTAACAAATATTATAAATGCGAAAATAATATTATAATATGTTCTATTGTTTAATTTTCATTTCTTTTTCCTCTATCTATTGTGTAAAATATAAAAAAAATCAAAATAATTGAAAAAATAAATAAATAAAAAGTCAGAGATTCCAAGAAGTCATTTAGATTTTTATTTCGTTTTCTAATTTTTATTCAAGTACAATAATCAGTTTCAACTGTCAAGAACACATGGTATGGTATAGCTTTCTCTGGTTTGGACTGTACGCATTGGCCTATGAACATTATAAAATTAGTAACTTAAGAGAGATTATGTGCTTTTCAGTTTCTGTATTATACTGTAAGCTAATGTACAACATTGTATAAACTTACTGCACATCACAAGGTGCCATAGACAAATTTTCCACAATAAAGTTTTTTATTTAGTTTCTGTCTGCAAAACCGCCACTATCACGCCTTATTTTCTGTCTGATATTGTTTGTACGAAGTCTGTGGTACAATCAAAGCGATTCGATATTTGTAAAAGATAAAGTGCTAGCACATCTGTCTCCACCTAACACGTTTGAAATTTACGGCTGCCAAATATTCAAATATGGACATGAATACAAATCCACTCCCTTTGTCTCTGAGGAGAGATAGAACAGTAAAAAGAAAGAGTCAATTTTAAAAGGCTATTAAACTGCCAAAAGGTTATACTCATGGGAGACATTTCTAGTCAATCTATAGGTACTAATATTGTCAATAAATGAGAATTTCTATTACGTTTAATTGCTTGAAATCTGGAGGTTAAACATTGATATTTCGAGTTATATTTCTTTGTGATAAGTACACCAGCTATATACGTTAGGGTGTCCCAAAAAAATAAAAGTATTTTTTTTCCAACGCATACCCTCTTATTTTGTTTCAATGATGTCAAAGCTATTATAAATAAAGTTTCACGTATTTAGAACCACGGCAACCCGTGCCGACTTGCATCGAAACATGTCGGTACTTGTTTACTAAGGCGCGCGGAAGCCAACGTATTGATGTGCTTGTTGTTGCTTGTTTGTTTGATTAGTAAACGCATTGTTTTCATTCAGTCAACATGTCAATGGAGTTACGCAGTTCTAAAAAGGGGATATTTTTAATAGGGGACGTAAAACATCAAATTGCCGGTTCAAAACTTCCCTCTAATGGACAGGTACTGGCAGTTCTGTTCTATAATATTCGAGAAGTTAATTTAAGTGTCAATGAAAGCGCTAATCTTACTATTCGTGAGTGCATTATTTACTGGGAAAAGGCACGTATACCAACTAAATCTTTACCAAACTGTGTTAAAAACTAGTTAACTTGTACCATGTTTGGAGAGATTTGTAAAAAAATGCAAATAAAACTCAAGGCGTGTTTGTGCAGCGTCGACGAGAATTTATTTCAAACTTAAATGATTTGTTTGATCTCGCACACGCCGATGCCCTTAAATTAATGAGGATTAATGAAGATAAGATCTTCCTGCAGCGCCAGAGGGAGCCAGGTCGGCCTGGTCACTTAGCTGGAGTGGATAAAAAACTGGCTGAAAAGGAGGAAAAGGCCTACATTAGAAACATTGACGAGCAAAAGCGACGTGATAAATATCTGTCATCCTTAACTCCTTCATCACCTTCTTATGAACCACTACAAGAAAATTCGTCTTTTGAATCTGAAATAATGGATTTGCAAGAAAACTTGCCCACCTTTACCGAGAGCACACAGTCTAACACTTCTATGAGGAAAAATTTCATAACTCCGAAATTAGTGGCAGCTTTAGATAGGTGTCAGTTAAGTATGCGAAATTCTGTATTTATTATTGAAGCAACTATTGAAGCGCTTGGACATAACACTGACGAATATCCTATAAGTAAGTCCTCAATTCAAAGAATTCGTACAGAAAAGCAAAACGAGGTACCGGATACTGTAACTGTCCACTGGGATGGCAAACTCTTACCAGCTTTAGATGCACGAAAATCTAAAGAAGAACGTTTACCGATAGTTATTTCGTACGATCATAAAGAACAACTCATCGCTGTGCCAAAATTAGAGAACTCTTCAGGAAGCGAACAGGCACAGGCAGTTTGGAACGCTATGATTGATTGGATTCTTGAAGATAAAGTGCAGATTCTCTGTTGTGATACTACTGCTTCCAATACAGGTCGTATTAATGGTGCCTGTGTGCTTCTCGAACAGAAAATGAATAGAGAAATGCTCGTTTTTGCTTGCCGTCATCACGTCTACGAGTTGGTATTAAAAGGCGTGTTTGAAGCCAAAATTAGAGCCCTGACATTCCACTGTTTAAAAAGTTCCGAGAAAACTGGAAAAATGTTGATCCCGAAAGGATACAGAGTTATTCAGAAAATCTAGCATGCCTAAATGTTTCAGAAATTAACGAACTGCTAGACTTTTACCAATCTGAATTAACTAAAAAAATTGCTAGAGATGACTATCGTGAATTAATAGAGCTTTCAATAATATTTCTCGGCGGAGATAGAGAGAAGAAATTTAAGATTCGGCCTCCAGGTGCCATCCACCAAGCTCGATGGATGGCGAGAGCGATTTATTCACTAAAAATAACTTTACTTAGCTCTCAATTTAAAATTTCGAACAAGGACAAGGTAGCTCTATTAGACGTGTGCCTGTTCATCGTGACATCCTACGTGAAGCCTTGGCTGCAATGCACTTTAGCGGTACAGGCACCATACCAGGATTTATGCTTTTTGAAGACCATGAAGGCTTACGAAAGAATCGACAAAAGCATCTCAAAAGCAGCTTTACAGAAGTTCTGCCAGCATTTATGGTATTTAGTAGATGAAGTATCTGTCTTGTCTATATTTGATGATAATGTAGACCAGGAAACAAAAGTAAAAATTGTTGCTAACTTAGCCAAAGAAAACTCATCAGCCTACGGTAAACGCTACATCCCATCGAAGGAAGAACTATGTGGCCCACTTTTCGGTTAGTAGAACTAGTAAAAATATTTGTTTTCTTTTATCACTTTGCTTAGATAACTTATTTCTATCTTTTTCAATTTCAGAGAAAAGCATTGATGATTTTGTGTCAATCAAAAGTAAGGCTGTATTCAATCGACTCAAAATTGATGACAGTTTCCTCAACGAGTGTCCTGCTTCATGGTCGAATAATACCTCGTTTCAACTTGCTAAGAAGAAGGTGCTGGCACTGAGGGCAGTTAACGATACGGCTGAAAGAGCGGTTAAGTTAATGCAAGACTTCCATGGCTTAATTACTGTGGAAGAGGAACAAAAGCAATTTTTATTACGTTGCGTACAAGAACACAGACAGGTATATCCGGATTGCTAAAAGCAAACCTTAAGAAGAAAATTTAGTAAATAATGTTCTTTTAACGATAAATACTTAATAAATATTATATACGGGTAAAACAGTGTTTCATTTACTGAAATACTTATTAAGTTCTACAACCTCTCTATGGCTTCCATACTAACTTTTCATTCAAAGTTTGACATCAAGTCGGCACGGGTTATCATTATCCGATCGCCATAATATTTATTATTTAAGTCATTAGGGTCAAATGGAAAAAAAATAAGGGGTATGCGTAACTCCATTCGCAAAAAAAAATTTGCCCTTATAGCCTGGGACACACTAATATACGTACATACATCTTAACTAATAATTTATAAATGCAAAAGTGAGTTTGTTTGTTAGGCTTTCACGGCTTAACTACTTAATTCTTATAAATTATTATGCACCTTAATAAGTAAGTGACTTCTTAGTTAAGTTTTTCCTTAATAATGGACTCTTAAAACTCCTCTTTTAATATATGTACTTTAGACACTTTTAATATGCAATAGTTAATGCACTTCCTTAGTTTTGTGTTTAAAATATTTGATTTTAGTTGGATTTTACATTTAATGTGATTCAGTCTATTGAATCTTGACATACTGCAGAACCGAATTTAGAACGTGTGGTGACGGAATTCTTGAGATTGTATTCTATCCAATATCTGTTAAACATTTATCCCTCAACGTGACAGAGCAAACGAACCCTTTGCTATTTCGTTTGAATGTTTTTTTTGTCTTTTGTCAGAATTTATTTGAGAGCTAAGTTTTTAATAACCCTCTTCTTCTTAAACAGATTGTCAAACGGTTTCTTTGTCAGATATTGGAGTCTGTATTTACAGATATTCATTTACAGGAACAAAAGACCGTCTATTAATTAAAATTGTTTACGAAAGAAACACGATCGTTTTATATAAGTGTTCGAAGCAGGTATATTAGTTACATCAGTTATTTTACTAGCTGGTGCCCGCGGCTTCGTCCGCGTGAAATGTTTAGTCCATCTTGAAAGATTTTTTAAGATCGGATGATTAGTTTCGATGAATACCTCCTACATACAAACTTTACTTCTTATCTTTCTTTTCTTTCTCGACTTCATACGTATGTTCTCAATTTTTTTTTTTTTTGTAAAGCAACTAGAATGAAACAAACACTAAATTTTACGGGAAGCTTGCACTCAAAGTGAAAACCGCACTCAAATCGGTTAAGCACTCTGAAAACTATTTTTACTCGTATTACCTCGGAAGCACAAGCAGAACATGTAAAAAATGTTATTTATTTATTTTTAATATTTAATGTACACACACGGCTCGTTTACGACTTTATTATAAAGTATTGATACATCAATATTGATGTACAAATCGTTTTTATTGACATATTTAGTAAACACGTAATGTGTATTTTCGTTACACAACCGTCAAAAGTGGCATATTATGACAGCCCGCCACGTTATTAGCCATTATTAGCCTGGCACATAGATGCAATCCCCGTCTTTGCTGCATGGCTGATGCTGGCCAAGAGTAAACCCAATATTATTTTAAAAAAAAGCCCAAATTATTAATATCATAGTTTTATTTCCAGTAAACCGCAGACGAACCTAACTTCATTTTAATTACAGTGGTCTCAGATTAGACAGTTTTTATTAGATCTACTACTATTTTAATTCCATCTACTGTAGTAGACTGGATAAATTTTAATCAAGTCTGACGTTTACTGCATTTTAAAACATTTTGTTGCTGCTCTTGTCTACTAAATCTAATAAATCTGCTCTCGACTTATTGAATCATTTACTGTTATCTCTATCAGCCAATTTTATATGATATGTTAACATATTTTATAATATATTAGCGACACGCTCCGGGCTTCGCACAGGTGCAATTTTTTTAAATTGTCGTGTCAACCAAACTCCTCCGAAACGGCTTGACCGATTATTTGAAATTTTTTGTGATTATTCAGTAGGTCTGAGAATAGGTCGTAAACTATTTTTTATACCCCTAAGTGATAAGGGTGGCCCACCAAAAAAAAAAAAAAATATATGACAAAACAACGTTTGCCGGGTCAGCTAGTTATATATACGAGTAAAAACCTTCCTCGTTTAACGCTCTTTCCATTAGTGCAAATTGTATTAAAATCCGTTTAGTAGTCTTTGAGATCATCGCGAACATATATAAAGACAGACAGTCGCGGCGGGAAACTTTGTTTTATAATACGTAAGTATAAATATGTCTTTTTATTTTTAAGAATAAGAATTAATTCATAAAAGGTTTACATTTTGTAATAGGTACAGCTTTTATAATAAAACGTAGGTTTTATAACAGATTTTGTCCAAGTACCTGTGGAAGAGCACTTTTTTCTGGTTGAAAAGTTTCCTACATTCTTACCGGCGATAGCGAGTATGCAAAATTTCGTTATGATTGAATGTGAAAACATAAGAATTATATAAACTCACTTTCGCATTTAAAATATCAGTTAGGATTTACTTAGATAAGTTGTTCCTCAGAACTTTTTTTTTTTTCAGTGCTAGAGTTAATGAGCAAACTTTAGAGCACGAAAAATCTAGATTTCACTCTGCATATTTAATTGAAAAGGTCTGTGCAATCAACCCCACTGTCATTCAAACCTTTGTCTAATGCCACACAATGTTAACACGAGATTAAGGTTGATCTAATAACTTTGTTCCCATGTTACTACCAGTCTTACTACTAGTTGTAACTGGGTTTTCATTGTTTTTGTAATTATGGGGAATATTTAAAATTTAATATTTATAATTTTTTGTTTTTTCAAAAATGAACGTTTTCGAGTACATCAAACTTTGTTTTTTCTTACATCTCTCTAAAATATGTTGGATGTAGGGGACTACTTGAGAACTTTTTCATAATGTGTTCAACAATCACAGACTGGGTATAATTTCATTAACAGATGGTCATATTAGCAGAGTTTTGTGGGAAAATATTCATTTAAGCTGTATAATAATGATTAGGGTGGACGTGCGAGCGGTATAATGACATGCTAACAATGAATGTTTTGGTTTTCGTAATTACTGCTATATTTTGTTTTTACAGCCGTTTCCGTGTTTTGAATTTAATTGTTAAAATTGTACTATTGTGTTAAAAAAATCAGTAGGTATCTCTTTATTATTTTCTTATCGTTATTTTTTAACGTTCTCTTATTTTTTTTTAACGTTGGGAAATCCTCTTGGATATTCAACAGTGTAGGGGACACTGCGGGTTTATGCCGGATTCTTACCGGCTAAAACCCAACGACTTTCTAGCTCGGCCGTTGATGGGCGGGGTCGCGGGGACGTTATGACACGTGTTAGGATACAGTATTATTAATGTAGGTTTGACAGATATTTTCATATATGGCAACACAACTGATTTAGCGGTGGGGGTTTTTATTCAGAAAAAAATTGCAAGCCGCGGCATGGCCGCGGCGCACAAGTCTTATTTTTATACATATATATTATCATCATGAAGACATACAATTTGTGAAAATGTAATATAAAGCGAAGTGTGAAAGTCTCAAGTGTATTGTTGAGTCTAAGGAAAACCAGGTTGTATCTTTCTTTTATATAATATTACAACGTTTATTTATTTTAATTTTAATTAATCAGTAATTTACCTCTTGGCGTATTGGTGGTTAATTTCTCCAATGTAAAGCGATAAAATGATACCGAGTAATAAATGTAATTTTGCCTAAATCTATAGTAATTGTTTCATTGAAGTCTGAACGTTCACCCCGTCACTTTTAGCTCAGAAGTGGGATCGACGAGCAATTTAGCAATAAAATTGCTTGTTTATCCCTGCCCACGGGTGTGAAAATGTTAAAATATTTTTTTTTTCTTAACTTGCCTTCGTTTGGTTGACCTGATTCAGGAAACAATCTCACTAATGATTAATTATTAAAACGTTACGCTAATTTACGTTTTCATTTACGAATTGATATCCACAATTAAACGTAAATAATAGCTATATAACCACCAGTATGCTATTCCATTGACGTCTGAGGGATACAGCTGCCGTCCAGGGTGGTTTTATAAGTGTATGAATGCGAAAAACTTAATTATTTCATTATAAAACACGACAGTGATTCCTTTTAAAATATGTTTGTGTGAACAGGTAGGTAGGTACGAGTTTGGTAAGGATGTAGGTTCACTTTTTTAGCACAGTAAACCAAGTCCGTCAGTTCGCACTACTTGACTGTTGAATATTGGTAGGTATACCAAAGTAATAACTATCATGATTAACTAAAGTGACTTAAAAAAAAAAGAATATGTAGTGTATATAAATTATTTTTGAAAGAAAAATTATTTTAATCGGGAACTACCTACATAAGTGAATAGAATGTAAGTAATGGGGTTTTTTTTATCACGTAGGTATGTACAGTTAGATTCTGTGGCTCACGGCGGGCTAGTTAGTTACACATCACAATAATGGATATTACGTAATATAGTTGAAGAACTAACTAGACAATATTATTTCGTGCAAGAAATTGGAGTTAATATTTGTATATATTATAACAATTTACAACCTACGAGGATTGCATATAATATTTGATTTAATTAATTAGTTTTCCTATTTTGGCGATATAAGATTAAAGTAATGGATGATATACATTCTCCGACGTGTATCTACGAGTATATGGAACAGCTGACTTTGCTCACAGTTTTGTTTACCTCTTCGTAATTTTCTGATTAGCTTACTCTTAACCCATAATACCTTCATTAACGTTTCAGTGTTATGGCATTCGAAGGAAATGACGATAGACTGTCGGGGGTTGATGCGACGGAGCGTACGTAGTTTTGCTGACAACCACGGCGACGCAGACGAGTTTCACGTTAATGGTGAGCGCCAACATAATATAACATACGAAGCTTTGGTTCATCGAAACAATGAAACGGGTGATGGTGAAAGCCTGTTGAGGTCTAACCATGATCTGCCCAATACTGGGAACGGAGCATTGTCGAGGCAGGGTCCTGATTATAGCAGGGAGTCCCGACATTGTTACTCTAGGCGTCGTTCCATTGTTTTGCCGATGAAATGCTTACCGACGACGAAGTAGCCAGAGACTAACCATGATCTGCCCAAAACTGGAAACGGAGCATTGTCGAGGCTGGGTCCTGATTATAGCAGGGAGTCCCGACATTGTTGCTCTAGGCGTCGTTCCATTGTGTTGCCTGTGAAATGCTTATCGTCAACGACGTAGCTGTAGCCGGTCCCGTGGGACCTGTATTCGGGTGTATCATCAGGGAGAAAATACTGGATCTAAGTCATTAACTAGACGATACCCTGATGGGGACAAAACGTATCTTAATTTAGTCAAACGTTAGTCAGTTATTCTGATGTACCTAAATTATTAGTTAACTATTAAGTTGTAAGAGGCCTCGTTCACCAGGTACTAGTTCACCGACCCAACGCACGTGTATTAATGATACTAGTGATGTCCTGACAAATTTATGAGTATTTGGTGAATTTATGAGTATTGGTTCGAGAATATCTTTAAATAACATGAAACCGAAATACAACCCAATGCTTAAGTATCATATAATACTATACTGTCGTGGCTCACAAAAGTTGAAGGATGCATGAAAATTTACGGGTGGAGCGGAGTAGAAACCACCCATAACGCTTTGCCTAAACTTACTAGGGTAGCAAAGACTAAACTCTGTTCTTTAAGGTAAAAGGCCACTGTTTCGTGCTAGTACGTTGATTCGTTAGTTCTGTTCGGCGCAAAAAAAAATGAGCATTTTAAATACTACTTAATTAAAATTATACATTAGTACTAATTCTCTATCATTTAGGCTATCTAAGAAATCAAGTACCAACATTTTAGCAAATAAACTGAGAGAAATGCGACGCTAACTTTTGGTCGGCCCCGAACAGCTGTGCGGCTTGCGGGTTATACCTTGTCACCGTAAGGCTAGCTATCGTACTTCTTAAGCTTACAGACAGGCAAAGACAGGCAGCATTTGAATAGAACTTTTAATAGTGCTTGTTTGTGTTCCTTTACAATTGATTAGACTTAAAAAAAAAACTTATATGCAAACATAGAATCCTTTAAAATTGCAATAAATTGACTCACGAAATAGCGGTTATTTTATTTTAGATACATTTCTGTTTCTTGTTTATTAATATAATATTATAAATAAAGACAATTCAAATGTAAATATAAAAAAAAAACATATAACGTATATATTAAAGTTCCTTATGAGTTAAATTCGGTATATGTTTTATTCACTAGAATTAATATAATAAGAGTTTAAAGGTGACCAAAATTTACATTTTTAAGGTAAACTCGCATAGGTACTACTAGCATGATTTTGTTTGTTGTTCGATTATTTTAATTTGTTTTTGTATATTTTTATTATATATCGGGCAATTAATTGTTAATTCACATAATTTAAAAATGATAAATAAAATTTGAGTGCAGGATTATTCAAAAAAATCAATAACACGAAACAAGGGACTCAATTTTTTTTACATTTCCCCAAGTTCGTGGCACAAATCTATAATAGTAGGTAAGGCAAGCACAGACCACTCACGCAATAGATATGAAGTTGGTTTATTTATTTTATTCTCGGTGTTTATTAAGGTAGGAATTAGCCTGTTAAGTATTTACTTAAAAATTTGATCTTTTTATTTTCTACAGACAGGCCATGAACAAAATACCAAAAGCTAGTGCTAAAAACTTAGACCATGATTTGGTATCAGTTAGGAATGGCGAAATGACTGCTTATATAAAAGGCTTCAAAATTGTGTAGGTAAAGTGCTTATACAACTTATTGGAGAAAATTGACTAAGGTACTACCAAACATTATTAGAGAAAATTGTTATACAAATCCTCCTGGGCATGCTCACGAAGTAGGAAGAAGAATTAGATCAGGTTTTCTGTCACAAAGGAGTAGTTACTGCATTCTCTTGGCACATTAAATCAGTTGAGGAATTGACTAGGCCCAACTCATTTAAAGATGGAATTCCAGAAACACACTGGTACGAAGTAAGTGTTTGGAAGCGATCAACTGTTTGTATGTCTGTAGATCCGTCTCGAATATTCTATTGAATTCGTCACTATTGTGACGAGTTAGTTTTTTTCCTTGTACCAATAAAGGTTAATCTCTATTGGCAAGCAGAGGCCTAAAAAGGATATAAACTGGGCGATCTGGTAATGATTTTCCCATGTTCACATATTTTTATTTAAAAAAAAAACAGTATCACTCCGGGAGTGCCCACGGATGTGACAATTTGAGCGGTTACGTCTGTATTTTTTTCTGAACTGTCAGGAAAGTACATACTTATATACTGAGGTGTCGGTTGCACAGCTGCAGGTCGCGAGTTCGACGGTATTTCTTTTCCATTTCGGAAATGCCCAACGCGCCTGAGGATGTTTTCACTTCATAAATTCTTTATCCTATTTTTAATTATTAAACCCCTTTAAATAATAATAAATCGTCATAATTCACTGTAAAAAAAAAAAAAAAAAAAAAACTTTACCCCGAAACAGAGGCCACGAGCTAACAAACTTGAAGGAGACCTAAATTTTATCACGAAACAGGGTTCAAACAAAAGGCCCACAAATAAATTAATATAAAAAAAAAATAAATAAAAAAAAAAAAAAAAAAAACAGTTCGTACTAAAACTACATAATTCATGCATTAAAATTACTGGCAAAATACCAATATTCATCACACGAAAGCTTTCAAACTGATATTATGTTTAGTAATACATCTTAGTCCTTAACATGTCGAAGTGTGGGACATTTAGCTTCTTCCTAGAACGAATGGAGGAAGAAGCTCAATGAGTCCATTCCGTGCCGTGGTGACTATGCCGAAATTCTTTCATGAATGCCAGATAAACACGTCCGATACGGTAATCCGATGCAACTTTACTATTACAAAAAAAAAAAAACTTAATTTACTCAATAGGCTCTCAATAAGAGGGTGGAAAGCGGGCGATTTTCTACTTCATGGCATTGATGATGATGCATTATGCGTTGGATACAAGCAGCCCGGTTCCAAGGTCCTGAAGATGTACCCTTACGGCACCTAAAGGCCGTAAGGGTGAACAACGGCCAGGACAACGACCGGTCAAATGCACCTTATGCTGTAGAGAGTCCTCTGGACGAATATTACAGGATAAACAAGACAACTAATACCGCTAAACGCGAAGAGGAAAGGATTAGAGATCATAGAAAAATACTCAGGGGTATAGCAGGAAAGGAATGCTACTTGTTACCCGGAGTATACACTAGCTAGAAGCAGGCTTTGGACGCCTAATAGACCAAAACATTAATAATAAGCGAGCTTGCTATTAAAAAGAACTTTCTTTTAATTGGTGTCGTATCTGCCAGTCACGGATACGATGTATAGGCGGGTTAGCGAGAGTTGACACGTCAACACATTCGCACATGCCTCTTGTTTTCATTTTTACAGAGATTTCAGATCTCCATCCAACAGATTTCATAAATATTGCGAAATTGGTTAAAATATGATTATTTTTCTTCTCAACATAGTGTGAGTACTGTGAATGTGCCAAAAACTCACCTATAAGATCTATGACGTGCGCTTCATATGAAAACGTTAATTGTAGTAGTCAGATAGCGCCCGAACAAAAACTACAGACGCTATCGTAGAGTTATGTCGGGTGTTTTTCGACTAAGCTTAAGGATTTAGGATTTATACAAAACGGAGAGATGAACATTAAACTTAGGGACTCTGACCCAGTTGTTTAAAGGCTCTACAGAATGTCGTATGGTAAGAAAATCCAGGTACGCAATATGGTAGAGGATATTTTGGCAGATGGTATAATCCGTGAATATTCTTCTCCATTTGTTAGCTTAAAGAGCCCGTCGGAATTGTTTTTCGGTTTTAAAATAAATAATGCTTCGGAAAACATTTTAAGTGACGCGATTGTTGTTAAAACTATCAACAGGTCTATATCATGTTTGACATTTGACGACATGTTTGGTCTAGTGGCTGGTAACCCTAGCTGTTAACCAAACGGTCGCGGGTTCGAGTCCCGCTAGGGGTAAATGTTTGTGTGAACATTTTATAACCTGAGTCATGGATGTTTTGTATTTATAATATGTATGTATTTACAAAAAAAAGTAATCTATGTAGTATATCAACTGTCTGGCATCCATAATACAAGCATTGGTTGCTTACTGTGGAGCTGGATGGTGCTGTGTGTAAAGATATTTATTATTTATCATATAAGTCAACTGAAGACTTATGTGATGTTAGATCAGAGGTAGGTAAACGGGTAAGCAATCAGCAAAGAAAAATAAGCAGAGATTTGATGTCAAACACCGACCCGGTCACAGATATTCGGTAGGAGATCCAGTAAGCGTCAGGAGAGAACTACCTGGTGATGGTAAATCCATGGAACTTGCAGCAAAGTTTCAAAGCCCGCGTACCGCACAGGTACCGAATTACAAATATTTGTTATAGAAAATACTTCTTTGACAAAAATAAGGGACATCATACTCACGATAGTGTTGTAGCCATCGACAAATTAAAGCCGTAGGTTGGGTCAAGCTCTGAGACAGAATCAGGAAAAGAGTAAAAAAAAAATATATAAATAAATAAATAAAAATACCATTGCACATATTGTAATTACATAATTTGATTTGAAATATTAAATGTATAACTAATAATAAATATACCCTAGATTTACGTTGATTGTACACTGTATTAATAATGTGTGTAAATATATTGCCTAATGATACTGTCAAAAAAAAAAAATAAAAAAAAAAAATTTGGTTGCAGATGTAATTGATTTCTGATTAGTCGCTATTACTATGGTATATAATTTTGCTCAGTAGGCGGCAAAGATTATTAACACTAAACTTGTATCACAGAATAAATAATAGATGTCTAAATTATTATTGTCTACTTAAGAAATGTCAATTATTGTTACAATTTAATTCTAGTCTACTTATCATAAGAATAATGTTTCGTACTTTATGTTTAATTTTATATTGCTCGTTTTATGCAACATAGATTTATTATTATTATTATTATTATTATTGTTATATATTTTTTTTTTGTTTCTGCCTCTTCGAATATAAGTGACGAAGGGACTCGTCAGAACAGGATGGCCGAGCTGTTAGGATACAGTATTATTAATGTAGGTTTGACAGATATTTTCATATATGGCAACACAACTGATTTAGCGGTGGGGGTTTTTATTCAGAAAAAAATTGCAAGCCGCGGCATGGCCGCGGCGCACAAGTCTTATTTTTATACATATATATTATCATCATGAAGACATACAATTTGTGAAAATGTAATATAAAGCGAAGTGTGAAAGTCTCAAGTGTATTGTTGAGTCTAAGGAAAACCAGGTTGTATCTTTCTTTTATATAATATTACAACGTTTATTTATTTTAATTTTAATTAATCAGTAATTTACCTCTTGGCGTATTGGTGGTTAATTTCTCCAATGTAAAGCGATAAAATGATACCGAGTAATAAATGTAATTTTGCCTAAATCTATAGTAATTGTTTCATTGAAGTGTGAACGTTCACCCCGTCACTTTTACACGACTTCGGTGCCCCGCCAAGGCTATCCAGCGCGGGGAGGCCTACGCTCCATGTCAGAACCTCGTCATACCCGAAAGTGAAGAGAACGGAGCAGTAGGAATTTTTCAGGCGAGGGGTTCGAAGGCGTGAATAAACGAACGCCAGACTTTTCTTCCTTTTAGTCGTTCACACGAAGTTAGTCTTACATTTTTGTCGGACATTATTTATGCTGGTCCAGTTTATTTTCAGTAGTAGCGTATGAATGTTCACACGGACGATCTGCGTGCAGGATCCTAAAAAAAATGACAAATACTTTTGACATTGAAATTTTGTTTTATCAACTATAACTGGACACAGTTATCAAAAAAAGTGGTAAGAGTATAATATCATAAGAGATTTTATATTGGTACTCACGAGTAGTCTTCTTTTTTTTAATAAATTAAGTGGTTTCGAATTACTCTTCATGTGCTCGTCACAGTATTTTCATATTAATTATAAATTATATATATATTTTTTTTAATCTTGAGAAAATAACATTGTTTAACTTAAACATAAGTTACATACTTATCATTTTCTTTAAACAAAAATTATTACCCTTTAGCCATTTTCACCTGAGTGAAGTCTGGACCGGTCAATTGTTTAATAACCTAACCCAACATAAAAACAAATACGATATTACACAATAATTTCTCAAGATCATTCTGATTTCACTTTTTTTTCAGCCAAGCCTAAAAATAAAAATGTGAAATTGTACAAAAAAAAAATTACACAAATAAATACTCAAATATAAAATACATAATAGTCCTAATAACAAGTCAGTGAGCATAACGAACAATCACGATGTTTTCCTCAATATTACGAAGCACTTTCCTTTCTAAATATACATGAATTTCCTGGAATTAATCAATACTAATACTACAAAAGCAATACTTGTCTATTGATTTGTCATTTCAAGCACCAACGGAGCAACAGATAATACGATTTATTGTGTAGTTATAGACCGAAGATCGACTTAGGCTATTTGGGCTCTGAGATGACTTTTATCCAGCTATAAATAGATATGGAATTTGGAATTTTATAAGTAACTAAAACTCTAAGGTTTTCACAACTCAACCATTGAACCTTCAGTGATAAGTTACTTTCAATCGGGTGTGAGCTATAGTTAATTATATAATATTGTTATGCGCGGGGTAAGTTAAAATGCCAATTAGGGGTATAAGAACACGATTTATTTTCGCAGACCAAGATGACTTCCAATATTACAGAGCTTCTCCAATTAAACCGTAAAACTTGACAAAAGTCGTCACTAATTCATTCAACGTGTCACTAATGCACTCTGTCACAGATATCTTCGCAAAAGCTTCCGAGTGTTGCTAGTTGTCGCAGAACTGTCCCTCTCGAGCGATCGCACCCGTATTTATACTCGCGCAGACAGCCTGGATGGTTTTAGAAATTACTAGAAACTTAAAAGATATAAACACGTTCTCTTCAAAGTTCTGGAATGCTATTGCTGTTAGTAGAATGTGAACCTTATGTCGTAACCGTAAGGAACCGTTTGCTTTGACACTTGGAAAAAGGGGCATGGTCACCATCTATCTATCGTGGGGCGTGGGGAACGCGTGTGGAACTTTCCATTACGCTGAGGGCTTTCGAGAATGTTTCATGTGTAGTCGTAACAATATATTATAATAATTAATATATAGATTATACGTCAGAAAAACACATATGAATTATATTTTATAAAGATTCGCGTACAAAGTTACAGATTAGAGCTAGTTTAATGTGAGCCTCAAAGCTTAACACTATTAAAACTACAACACCAAAGAATGGCACATTTGGTCTAGTGGCTAGTAACCCTAGTTGTTAACCAAACGGTCGCGGGTTCGAATCCCGCTAGGGGCAAAATGTTTATGTGTTAACATTTACCTTTGTACCTGAGTCATGGATGTTTTGTATTTATAATATGTATGTATTTACAAAAAAAGTAATCTATGTAGTATATCAACTCTCTGGTATCCATAATACATAATAAGCACTAGTTGCTTACTGTGGAACTAGATGGTGCTGTGTGGAATATCTGAAGATATTTATATATTTATTATTATTTAAAGAAACAAACAAGCAATATTGTCCGCCTAATAAATTGAAGTATCAAGATTTATTGTCCACAATACATGAGAATGACTACTAGGCTATAAAAATACTAAGCGCCAGTTTGGCGTCTTAAGGGTCCGAACTGGAATCCACTCAATTCCCTAATGGTTTCATCTCTCTTACAATAAAGATAGCGAAAATCTTGTTTATCCGTTCACAAACTGGGATTTCAGTGGTAATTTTGTAAGTGTTTAACGCTATAAAATGGTTATTAACAGTTTAATTGAATGGACAATATGCCAACTCAATTTTTAAAAAAGGTGCAACAACTCGTATTTGTTGTCTTAAATAATTTATTTTCAATAATAATACGCTCTCCAGTTTAAATATATTAGCTTTCTATGACTTTTTCGAATTGAAAAACCTGACGTTTTTCTAAGGTGTCATTTTAAAAACTATTATGATAATATTTATAATAAATATGCAATTTCATATTATTTATAAAGTTTTTTTTAAGTAAAATTAGGCAATCAGGCCATTTGATGGCTGGTAGCTCGTCGCCTGTTAAAACGAACTACGCCATAGAGTTCCAATATGCTGCAACCTTGATAAGATGAAGGATAATGGAAAGTAGGAGGAAAGAAAATAGGCCACGACTAAATTCACAACTAAATTATAATTGTAAATGATAATTATATAATATTATTTCAATTCTTTGAAAGGTTAAATATAATTCTAAATATGGCTGTATTTTCTTTAAAAATAAAATTTATGAAAAATATTTCTGAGAATTCTTTAAAATCAATTTTTGCTTCATTTTAATCTTTTACACGTAATTTTAACTCGCATATATTGAGCTTTCGTCTGTTTGTAATTTACCGTAACTTAGTTGATTGCAATTATTTATCATATTTATCATATAATTATGATTACTATTATTGTAAAATAAATAAAGGTGTCACGGCATCACAGTTTTTATTTAAAAAAATATATAACTCGAGTGGCGGGTCGCAAACTTGCGGGTATAGTCATGCCTGAGTAAGCATGTCAATAAACTTTGAAGCTCGCGGCGCGCGGCGTCGAGACGATAGCAGATGATTTGTTTCGTGTTGGAATGGCCATTACTATCGCCCTACATCTCAACTGACATCAGAGTGACCTATATTACACTGTGAACAATGATTTTGCCTTTGAATATTCACCTTCTAAGGACATTCTTGTATTTATACAATTTTAATATATATGGAGTCACGCTCCATATATATTAAAATTGTATATATTAAATTGGTTTGAATATGATCCGATTTTTTGATGCGAAAACTTTTTGAGATGAGATAATAGTTATTTGTTCAACTAGAGAGCAAAATTGATTTTTGCTGCGAGTGCTCACTTTAAACCACGAACCAGCGAAGTAGTCTAGAATTGAATCACTCGCTACGCTTGTGATTCTAATATAGACTACTGAGCGAAATGAGTGATTTAAAGGCAAGAGACATAAAAAAATTTGCTCTCATGTTAAACATGCAACTTTTCCCCTCAACAGCGACAAAATTAAGAAACTAACATTCACATAGCCAAAGTCACATAAATTATAACTATAAATTAAAAAAATATTAAAAGTTGATAGTAAAATTACTGCAATTTGCAAGATTAAAGGTAACAGTTGTGGACAGACTTTTCTGGAAGAAAGCTAAGTTCGGCATTTGAAACTTGTTCTCGTAATTCTTCTGGAGTTAGACCATCACCACTGGACGTACTCTTTTTTTTTATATTTACCAAAACAGTACAAAAACACCAAAACCTAATGCTGAACCAGTTTCTGAACGGCTCTAAAACTATCTTCACAGCTGGGCCAACTCGAGTAGCCTATGGCTACTCACTAATAAAATCAAAATTTTATTCCTGTGAGTTAAATCGCGTGTTCGAATTTCAAATCACGCTCGCATCAAAAATCGATTTTTCTGCGAGTTTTTAGGTACCAACAGCAAGCACCCTTTTCGTGCTGTAGAGGTGAAAAATCATTGAACTCCTGACTGTATCATGTATACACCTCAGACCAATAAAATAGTTTTATATCAACATAAAACCTTTTTAATGATCTGTCATTATGAATTTATTATTGTCATTGTGTGTCAGTGTCATATATATATTTTCTCTTGTATTTCTTGCAATCAATAATTTTGTGAAGCTGTTTTCACTTCTGACGTGCAGTCCAACGACTGACATGTTTTTTTTATATATATAGGTACCTATTGGATAGTATCTTCAATAAATTTAGCTTACATATAACAATATAAGTAATCGAATTATAATTTTACAAATCGTAACTGTCTATATATATTACGAAAAATCCACAAAAAATCAAGAATGTTACCCAAATGTTGCTAATAATTTAGGTTTTACAAATAGGAGCCATTAACACACTGGGATTTAGGACAATAGCACCTGAATTTCGCAAATAACTTTAATCCGAGCCCGTAAATAAAGGGAAGAATGTGTCCATTTGTATACAAAATTGCCTTTTTCGACATTTATAGTAGTCAGCTTGTTATATAAATGTAATTTTTGCACTCGAGCTGCAGTTGTAATTTTAATGTATACAAATTTACCTATTATTTAATCTTCTGTAAGGGGGTGGTTAATGACGAGCTGCCCAAATGACTGCGAAACGCGGTGTGCCCTGCCACTAATTGCCACATTCACACCAAAGCCAACTATGAAAAGTTCATTTCCAAAGTTGATGCAACCGGGAATCGAACCCGAGAACACTTTTTTTTACAAGAGGAATTATGGATACCCACCGTCCTGGGGACAGACCGGTGTGTTATGTCGGACTCCCGTCCCGAAATGGTAGTGGGGTAGACCTACCGACTAAACCTCTTGGCATCCTCCGCATTCGCTATAAGCGAAGTTGCGAGGTCGGACGAACACTCTTGCGCAACTCTGCCGCGGGGTCCGTAACCGGACACTGCTCAATGACAAAGCAATTAAAGCAAACACCTAAACAACTCGATCAAGGGGTTCGTCAAATGTTTGGTGTTTCATTAGGTAATTCAAGTTAACACAGTTCAAGTTAGTCTTGTCAAATTGAAAAAAATAATAGTAACAACTGTTATCCTTTACAAATTACTTCTTAACTTAATCTTAGTTTCACAATAATGCTACTGTTTACAGTATTGCCTAGTTTGTAGTTAATTAACAAAAATACTAGTAAAGCTTCGTTCACGGGACAGCATTGTTACTCAGCATTGTTACTTGATATTACAAATGTTACATAGGTTTATTTAATTAACGAATGTTACACGAGAGAATATTTCACGTAGAAGGATTCAGTTTGACCTAGTTATTTACTCTATATATAAATTTATTTATTTATTATTATTTATATTATACATAGAGTAACTCTAGGAGTTTATGAATTATACAACCGAATTACGAGTAAGAATAATTTCAGTACGATTCACGAAGTATTTTCTTACATTATACGTAGTCAAATTAAAGGATATTTTTTACAAAAAATTGCAAAATCAAAGCTTATTTTACACAAAATTGCAAAATAAATAGCTAATTATGTTGTTACTCAATAAATTATAATTATAACAAGTAACTTAATTATAATTAGACAATAATTAATAATGTGACATATAAAACATAGTTAGTAAAATGTAATAAGTAACTAAGAAACCTTTTCAGTGTCCTTTTTTTTAAATGTAAAAATTTACAGATACGAGTATACCTTGATAGTAATTGATGGTTTGAGGCTGCAAGTGCCTGTTAAAATAGACAATTGCTGCAAATGCGCTGCCGACCTTAGTAGTTCCATAAAGAATAGACGACCAGGAAGGGATAGGAAAATGATTCCGACAACCCTTACCCACTCACCGAAACGCACTCGCTGTTATTTCACTGTGGTCTTCTATAAAGTGGAGGTTCCTGCCCCCAAAAATATACTGTTTAATTTATTTATTTACGCCTTTTTAGACATCCAAATACATCCAGCTCTTGTTACAGCAGTATGGATTGTCTAAGTAAGTAAATCCCTTAAGTTATTCCTTATAAGTAAGTAATCCTCAGCTTGTAGGACATGAAGGCAATAAAATTAGCATAAGGACACTTTAACAACGCGTAAGCAATTTGCCCATTTTCGTCGCGAACGTGTTAAAACTGGGACGTTTTCATTGTAGTAAATAAAACGGATTTTAAAACCCCATAAAACCGAAGCAGATTTGGGTCGTACTTCCTACACATAACATATAATAGCTATACGAGACCGTATCCGTTTGCTTCAGGATATAATAAAAAATTCCTTCGCTGACGTAATTACGTACCTACCATTCAGTTAGGCCAAATAACAATTAATGTTGTAATATGTTGGTAAGGTCTTTCATATCATACGCTGTACGAGTATAGGCAAGGTTTTATGGATGTAAATACACATTACTGTTACTTAACTACAGCAAGTAGCATAATGTTACCTAATGAAAATATTATTATGCCTATTTCGGTGTAATATGACTTTAAAACAAAGGCCATAAAGGTGTGATGGCTCCAAAATGAATTTCGTATAGAATTGGGGAATTTATCGTTAAAATAATTTATTCATTCAACGTTTTATAAAAAGTTAATTAAGCAATACATATCCATACTGTATAAGTATGGAATATTATATTATAAATGTGGAATATTATAAATGTGAAAGTAACTCTGTCTGTCTGTCTGTTAGCTTATCACACTTTAACTATTCAATCAATAATCATGAAATTTCGCATAGGCGTTGTCAGGTGTACAGAAAAGGACAAAGAGTACCTTTCATCTACAAAAAAAAAGTACTCTTGACGCAAGACGCGGTCGAAGTCGCGGGCCCCAAAAAGCTATAACTATTTAAAGATTTTCACTTTTATATATTAAAAAAATGTTTCATATAACGCTGAAAACGTACATTATTTAATTTATTTCTAACCAGAAATTTGTATATGAAATTTCATACTTCTAAATTTGAAAATGACGGGTATTTTTCACCTCTTATTTTATCCCTTTCCAAATGGATGTGGTTTTGTGGTTTGGCTCTGCGTAGATGAATCATTTAGGTAAAACGATTATAAGTATAAGTACAGATTGTAAATGATCTTGTATATTCATGGTGTCACTGGATATAAGTTTAACCCTTTATACTAAGACCCGTTAATGACCTCTAACAATCGGGTAAGCCGCTCATTTATAACACTACACCCTCACAGCAGATCCTAGCAAATTTTCAGTAAGTACATATTTGTTGTAACATCCGAATCGGGGTCTATGTTAATGAGGGCAATTTACAATCGTGTTACACATGACATATTCAGAGCTCACCGGCTCATTTGCCTGCCGAAGATAAAACCGTTGTCCATAACAAAGGTCGTACAGATAAATAACAGGGTTATATATAAGGGTAGATTAAAAAAATAGCCAAAATACAACACAATGTAGCTTTAATGATTATGGATTGAAATAAACAAGAAATAAATCGAACATACTAGTTTAATGGTTTATATTATTTTTTATAAATTAAATAAAGTAAAATATTTTTCACACATAAAACATTTTAGATATGTGATCAAACAGATAAATAATGAATATTAAAAATTAAGAATATTAAAATGTGTTGTTTGCGTAAATACAAATCGTAACTAATTTTATAAATGCGAAAGTAAGTTTGTTTGTTTATTTGTTACGCTTTCACGCCTTAATTACTCAAACGATCATCAAGGAATTTTGCATACACGTCAGGGAATTGGAAATGATAATAGGGAAACCATTATAATTATATAATTATATATATAGTTCATATATATAATTAGTTCATCCAGAAAAAAAGTAATGTTCCCGAGGGATCATCTAAAATAAAAAATCGAACGTCTAACAAAGCTATATAAAAAATAAAGATTTATAAATGTTTTAATTTAACACTTAAAAAAGGGGTGAGTCCAGTGCAAAGATATTATTTCGATGGGTGCGTCACTAAAGCTAGTAAGTACTTGATATGAAGTAGAATGAATTTGTCTTTTTTTCCTTTTTTTTTTAAAGTAAATAAAATATGTTATTTTAGTACTTATAAATGTACATTTTGTCTTTCTATTTGGCTTACTCACTCGGGACCGATGCGACACGTCTAAGTTAGAACCTCTGAAATCCCTTCAAATCCTTGGTTAAACACACCCGTATGGTTGGGGAAAATATAAATATGTTAACTTAGTTCCCGTATCCTTATTTGTGTTCATAAAAAAGCTATTTTTACCCTTTACATCGGATTGTAGAATAAATTCAATTATTTAATTTTTTGTAATTATTTTTTCTTTTTTATAGACAACTAGCTGTTGCTCGCGACTTCGTACGCGTAACTTTCTAAAATATAACCTATGTTACTCACTGATTCTGAGAAAGCTACATTCTGTAATATTTAAGTGAAAGAATTTTTAAAATCGGGCCAGTAATTTTGGAGTTTATTCATTACAAACAAAAATACAAATCTTTCCTCTTTATAATAGTAATTGTGTAGGTATAGATTTTAGTAGAAGCATATTTTAGTAATCATGAGCGGTCCTCAATCAATACCAATACCTAGTAAAATATGTAATAAACGGCCCGTGTCTGAACTATTTTTTTTAACGAGGTAAAAAAAATAGATTTAAGAATTGTTATTTGTTTGTCTGTGTGTTTGTGCACACTAATCTCGGAAACGGCATAACAGTTTAAATGCCTTTTTCATCGATGTATTGTAGCAAGCTTTCCGCCGTAACATCTAGTGTTTGTTTCATTCAATTCGGTTTACAAATCGATCGGTTAAATTATGGTTAAACCGGTTAACTGGTGATCGGTTAAAACGAATGGTTTGTTTCGTTCCAATCGGTTAAATTAATTGAAATAATATGCGCTGTTCTAGAAACGAGCTTCGATCTATTGGCTATTGTTAACTGTAGTTTGTAAAATCAGGATTGGATGTTATCCCGAATACCATTATATTATTGTCATCATATATTATAGCTGTAGATATCAGTAATTGGTACTCAAATGTAAACGTGTTTGTATAACTAATGTATGGGACTTAGTAAATTTTGATGTGCTATTGGTATCTCAATTAAAAAAAAAAAAAAAAAAAAAATACCACGCCTACAAAGTCGCGGGCACAGTAAGTGTTCCATAAATTTATTAACTCATCATCTTAACACTTAACACTTAATCTTATAAAAAATACTAAAAGCTGCATCAGGCTTTCAGTATTTTTTATTTCTTTTTTTTTTGTAAACCAGTTTCGCTGTTATGAAAATTAATAAACGAGAGCAGTATACATATACACACATTATATATTTTCATACCAGCGAAACTGGTTATATATATTCATTACTTAACTTTTAACTTCATTACTTTTTAATAGAATTTTTTTTTAAATATTTTTACTCACTATTTTCTCAAGCATATTATTTTTAATATTTATAATTTCAATTGCAATTCATAGTGAAAATATTTTTAAAAAATTCTACTAAAAAGTAATGAAGTTAATCCTACGAAATTATTAAGTTTTTAGAACTGTAAATAAGATTCGTAATGTATTTTTTCTTAGAAGAGGGGAAAATATATCATTTTATAACGTTTCAACTTTCTTCAGAGGGTTGTGCCATATTGTGGAATTTTTATGAGTTCTATTTGATAATGGAATTCATTTGAAGAATTTTAACACTGTTTCATGGAAAATTGGTTTTCTGTCAATTTGTTGATCTAAAATGAGTTTTTTAATAGTAAAATAAGTAAAGTAGAAACGAGTAAAAAAATGGCGCCATTGTCGCTTTAGGCTTTGTCTAATCTATAAATATAATAAAATCGTGAACGACCCGTGTCTGTACAATCAATATTTTTTCAAAAAACAGTTTATACACGTTGTGGTTACTTATGTAGTTGAGGTCAAAAAAAATCGTTATTAGAATTTTTGTCTGTTTTTTTGTATATTTGTGAACGCTAATCTCAGTAACGGCTTAACCTATTTAAATTCGGATTTCACTAATTTATTGATGATTACCTTTATTAAGCTATAGCATATTCTTTATCCTGGAAAAATGTTAGGTTCCTGTAGGATTTTCAAAAAACAAATTACAGCGCGTACGAAGTTGCCGGCACTAGCTTGTTACTCATATCATATATTTTCTTTTTCAACGGAGACAAAGTCGCGGTCACGAGCTTGTAGGAATATATGAAAATTAAGCTAATAAATACATGTAAGCATGTGTTTATTTAAACGGCGTTAGCATAACTACTGTCGTCCAGATTAATACAGCTTCCAATTTCTTTATCAAAACACGAGAATATTCTGTGGCTTTTGCAGGATTATATAGAGACTAATAAAGGCAACGTCGGGCGGGGCTTAAAAACTATTTACTCTTGGCTCTATCTATCCATACTTTAGAGCGTCGTACTTTTCATCACTGAACTTTGTAAATGTCTATGAGTTTTTGGAGCTTGTATTTTGTAAGTAACCATTAGTCTTTGAAGCTTTAGATTTGCTTTATCACGTTGATTAATTAAGGCCCAAATTAATCAGAGTGCCCTAAAGGAGATTAGTCGATAAACTCCATTTATAAAACGTTTTTAACGTACATAGTTATATTAACGATTTCTAAAAATAATTTATTTAAAGAACGGTATTTGTAAAAAGCGGATTGCGGTTTATACTTTATACGAATACCCTGTATTGAAAGATTTATACAAATTTAATACAATAATCAAACGTTGACAGAAGGGAAAAATCTATTTTTATAAATAAGTTAGAAAAAAAATCTTAAAAGTTAAATTGTTAGGATTTGGGATTCTAGAAACTTTCGCCTATTCATAACACGTTTCAAACCTATTTCACACTTTTTCATAAAACTGTTATACATAATCTTAATATATACACACATATAGATAGTATACCGCAGCCTAATCGTAGTAGCAGTTATGACAAGGAAGCTACGAGTGTCAAACACTTGTATACTTTTACATTACAATACGCTTTTTTAAACTATAACCACTTCTGTCAGTTTCTCTGCTAACACCGTTTTTGCGTCGGGCGTTGGGGGTTAAAAACTATATATCCTACCATAAAATATCAGTTTCACACAAAGTGCCTCTTAAATATTTGGACAATACAATAAGTTGACCTTCATCTTGAAAACTGACCGGACAACATTTAAGCGGTAAAACTTTCACCATTTCGGCTCCCGACTCTTTTGTTCTATTCGTTGCTTTGTTCAAGGTTTCACTAATAACATTTGTAGACACTGTCCCTAAGCAAACTTTTAACATACTTTTTTGTAAGTGACAACTTACTCTACCCTATCAACTTAAAGTTACTCAACAAAATCATAATATAAATCTCATACTTAATACATATTCTTTTATGCAAAAGCCAGCCGAGTGTCGGTCCTTTTATACTGTTATAGCCTAGCTTACTCATGGAAACTCGTTTTAGCAAAAGTGCTTTTTTTGTTTTCGTAATAAATGTGACGTCTTTCTGTAACTTATTAATAACTAATATTTTCTATCTGTTCTATTTCTATTCTATTCTATTTCTATCTATTCATATTATTTTTTTTCTTGATTTATTTTTAGAACTCATAATAATCATCATTTAGCCATAGTCAACTGCTAGAATTTGTACATAGGCCTCCCCCATAATTCCCGCAGCCTGGATTCCCCTCAGGATGACAATGACAACTTCCGAAAACGACAACTTCCTATTCACCGTCTTCCCGCGGCCCTTATCTGATAGTCTGTCCACCTTGTGGGTGGACGTCCTACGCTGCGCTTGCCGATCCGCTCGAGAACCTTCAGGCCCCAGAAATATGCGATATTGAAATTATAACAGTACTTGTTTATTTAAAGTGTAATATTGTAATGTGAAATTTGTCTTTACTGTCTTGTCTGTCAAACCATCGAAGATCAAAGAATCAAGAAGAAGCTAACACATCAAATATTAAATTACTATTATATAACAACCGTTGTCGTACAACGTTGACGTGTACGTGGATGTTGAGGTAGGTGTAGTATTTGGATTTTAATGTGGAATATTTTTTTATAAAATAACTAACATAAAAATATATAGAATAACTTATGTTGATGTATATTAAATTGTATTATTACGATACAATCGTAGTAGCGGTGTTTCGAATTCATTTTAAATTGCTCAGCGCTTTAGAATATTGCGTAATTTAATTTCCTTAAAGTATTATGCTAGATATGAATGGTATTATTAAATATGTAGGGTTAATAAAAGTTTTCGTGGGTCCAAATAATTCATGGGTCGGCTCGTGGTTTCACTTAGGTTATGCGGTGAATCAGTAATGTCGCTTCGACTCTAGTTTCAGAAGTTGGACTAGACTAGACGTACTTACTAATAAGTTTGTAGAAATTCTATTAACACAAAATAACCTACTTTTTATGTAGTTTTTATTTTACTCATATGGTCGAACCCCAAATTGTCTTATTTTTTATATAATTAGGTATAACTTGTTGAAACGGCATTGTATTGTATACTGCTTTGGCAGTCTCGACCGGCACGTCTGGCGGCAGTAACATCCCCTACGAGTATAAAAGTAAATTCAATTATGTCAAGTTTTTTCATATAAAATATCTAAGTACGGTATTTTGCCTTTCCCTTTCTTTTGTACAGCTATGAAATTCAATACTAACATGAGTGAAAATAACTTTTCACTGCAATTAAAAACACATATTTAAAAATGACATGTTTAAAGTACGTGTCCTGGAATTGATTACTTCAAACTATGCGCATATCAATCTAGTATTTGCAAGGGGTAGATGGAATATATTGACTTATACTCTCCGTTCTCTTCACCCGATCTCAATAAGACCATAATTTTGCATATGTCCCCGATCAATATACGCTTGACAGACGTTAGGTTAGAATGCTCAGCTCACATTAGGAGGTCGGGTGAAATGAATAATTTGACATATTCAATTTTATTTATTGCTTTCATATCTTTATAATATATAAATTGCTTGTTTAAAATAAAATCTAATCTTAAGTTATATATATTTACACGTTATATAATATAAAGCATCGGTCCCTTTGGCAGGGTCTCAAGCATGCTGGCTGCATTACCTCGTTGTATGGCAATACTAATCTGTTGGCCGAGGTAATAGCCAGCTTTAGAATCGCCGGTTATGTCGACCAAACGTTTTGATAAGATATTAAAAAACTATCATAAATAGTTTGATATTGTATGTCACCCCAGCTCCTCTGTCTTTTCGGATTTTTTGGGGTCTGCTTTTGTTTCTGTGTGTATGTGACGGAACTTCTTCTAAACGGCTGGATCGATTTAGAATATTTTTTTGGGTATTTGAATGGACTCCTAAATAGTTTAGATTCGCTGCAATCTGGTTATCGGGTTTGGGCAAGACAACTTCTTATTTTTGTGTATTTTGTTATCTTAAATTTTTTTTTGTACATGCTATTATTTCACTGTGGTCTAATGCAAGGGGTGGTTACTTTCAACAAATGGACTGCCCATTTGGCGCAGTGTGCCCTGCCACTACTTTTTAAATTCAGACCATAGCCAGCTTTCAAAAGTTTATTTCCAAAGTTGACCCTGCCGAGAATCGAACCCGGGAGCCCTGAGACGGATCATTAAGGCAAGCACCCTCACCACTCATACAACGGCCTTTATGCTGATGACTTGCTGTCCACAGTGGTATATTGACGCTTACGTGAGCTTAAGAAGAATCTTTGGTGCAACTTCAAAATTATCCTTAGTCATTAATAATGTACCTACTGAGTATTTGACCTTTTCATCATCAACATCCTTTGAGAGCCTATGTCTCTACTTCTGGATATAGGCCTTTCATTAGTCAAAAATTATTATACTAATATTATAGAAAGTTACATCAGCAAGTCACATAGGCTATATTTTATAAAGTTACGCGGATGAAGTCGCGTGCAACAGACCAATACTAGATTAAATAAAATGGAACTCGTATTATACGACACAACATGCATTTCATTACCTACAGAATTCGCAATAATCCCAAGTCGTAATAAATGTTCATTGTGTTTCTGCGCGTAGTAAGGTCACGCAATTCGGTAAAATCTCATTGGCTGATTTCAGTACGGCTTACATTGTCAGTGCGGAGCGATAATGGGACCGCAATTAGTGAGGGCTTCAACATTAATTGATGTAAACTGGATATATTCAAACGTTTCTGACATAGGAATGTACCCAAGGGACTTTGGCGCAGCCATTTACGTAAACCAATATCCAAAATAGTTTTGGCGCTTCTAATATTCAATTAATAGTTTATCATTTATGTTGTAATAGGTTTGTGCAGTGAGTTCTAAACGGTGCTGGCTGAAAATCAGCGTTGCAGATGCTTGTCTAGCATCTCAGCACAACGCTGAGACAGTATCCGATTTACTGCCGCAAGGACACACACATCTTTTACCTGTTTTCTTCTTCTTTCTTTCTTTCCTTTATCATTTTTTGATTCAAAATTCCCATTACCTAAATTCAGATTGGCCCCTTGCCGGTCGGAATTAAAGAACTTTATTAAAGATATATCCATCATATTTGTTAATTCATAAACATTAGATTTTTAATGTTTTGTTTATGTAAACTGTATCCACTTTTAAAAAAGTTAAATAAGAATTGTTAATATTGCAAGATGCATCGTTTGACGCTGCAGTGCTCACATGTGCAACACGTTTCGTGTTTCTAAAGAGAAACAAAAGACCATCAAACATCACACGTGTCTAAAACCATCTGACACTCGTGTGAACGCACTCTGGCGACAATAAAATGTAAATATTTTCTCTTGTCATAGTACTTACTATTCTTTCAAACTCTTAGGTATTTTATTTTAATTAGAATATTTTTTGAACAGCCTTCCTAGTCCTAAAATCATATTGAAATATCTTTGTAGAATCAGCATTCAGAACCAATCGTAACGATAATATTAAGTATGAATATCTAATTTTCTAAACTATTAATATTATAAAGTAAACAACAAATAAAATGCGTGGGCAACTTATAGACTATACGTTATTTTATTTTTTTTACTTTTAGAATTTCTATACCCGTCGTAACTTCTGTTCTTTTGAGCTTTGATGCTAGAACATGATCATTATATGACAAATTTACCAGGACTGCTAATTCTATGTATTTTAGAGTTATCCACGATGTTTTTAAGTTTATGTTTATATTATGCGTTTTATGTTTTATAGTGAGTGATCTATTTTTATGTTAAGTTCGACAGACAGGCCGATGGAAGGTGGGTACCGACGCCTACAACACACAAGCAACGCCACAGGTGCTGCAAGTGCGCTGCCAACCATAGTAGGATTGAGGATAAAGGATTGGGAAGGGATAGCGACACGTTTGGCTATAGTAACCCCAGCTGTTAACCAAACAGTTGCGGGATCGAATCCCGGTAGGGGCAAATGTTTATGTGTTAACATTTTACCTTTGTACCTGAGTCATCATGGATGTTTTGTATTTACAAAAAAAAAGTAATCTATGTAGTATATCAACTGCCTGGTATCCATAATACAAGCATTAGTTGCTTACTGTGGAACTAGATGGTGCTGTGTGGAATGTGTGAAGATATTTATTTATATAGGGAAATGGGCTCTGGTATCTCTTGCTCACTCACCGAAACACATAGGTAATGTTATTTCACTATATGTAAGGGGGTCACTGCCTCCAAAAAGGCTGCTCAAATGACTGCGAAATACAGTGTGCTCTGTTACTACTTTCCAAATCCAGACCAGAGCCAACTTTGAAATTTAACCATTCATCCAACGGGCTCGTTAAAATTATTTTCCTCTTCCGCATATATTTGAGATGGGAGCTCTTAAATTTTATGAACTGAATGAAAGTGCAGAACCAATAAAAGAAGTCATAACTTATATTATGCAATAATACACGTTGTTTTGTACATTTAGCTGAAGCCGTCACGAGTAATTAACATGTATCAGTTAGGTGGAAGTAAAATAGTCGGGTCGGCTGCAGCGGCGTCTTAGTAACGTTGGCACGGAGCCCGGATAGCCGATAGTAACGCGACAGATATCAGAAGACTGATCCCCTGTCTCCAATGTTTAAACTGTTTCACCGCTTTAGAGGGGATTATTGAATGTGACGATTTATTCTGTCACATTAAAGTGGAATGGTGATTTGTTAATTTATTTTCTTCAAATTTAAAATATTTTAATATTTAAATATGCATTTAAACACGCAATTTACGATTTTATGATGAAAGAGCAAGTTTTTATAGAAATTTTATAAATATTCTAGAGTATTCTAAAAAAAAAACAATCAATTTTAAAGAAGTTATGAACTTGGAATTTTATATTTACATTTAAAGCTGATCATTTCTTTCTTTAAAAAAAATAGAATTTACTAAAAAATTTTAAAAAAATAAGAAATTTGCGTAAAAAAACTCTACGATTCTTTAAGTATCCTTATTTTTACCATGTTCACTAGGATGTCAAATAACATCCCTAGTGATTGATAATAGATTAGGTACATCCATAGATTACATCAATCTAGAAGACGGATCTTGAAAGCGAACTAAGCAAGTATACCTAAAAATACGTGGCAACGACCGCTCCACTTTATTCGTTACGCGTTACATTTTTGTACACATTCTTAAATAACCAGGGCTCTAGATAAATAGGTTGACGAAAATAGACGTGTTTCTCATAAATATTTGGTAAATATTTGCAAATGCCGAATGTCTATTTGTACCTACCCGGAGCCTATAAAATGAACGCGTAAATTGATGAGTTGCGAACACTTTAAACGCTTCACAAGTGGTTTACTGCAACGGTGGTTTACGTTCGTAAAATCGTTGTGTTAATTTTAAAAATATTGATTTAATAAGTTTTGAAAGGATACTGCGTTGTACCTACGTTGCTACTTAAGTTTGGAGATATGGCAACACTGATGTGAATATGTCAAATCTGACATTATCATCGTAAAGTTTAACGTTTGTAATGGTGAACGTACTCAGAACGTGTTGTCATACGAGTGCTATTTGTGTTGTTTACAGATACTTGAAACATTCATCTCGGTCAAAAAATGGAATTAAATCACGAACATTTTCGTGCGATGATTTTCTATGATTTTCGACGTGGATTAAACCAACAGCAGTGTGCCGATCAACTCGCTTCGACTTTTGGTGATGAAGCACCATCTCGAGCCACCATGTTTCGCTGGTTTTTCGAATTCAACCGTGGTCGCACTTCGCTTCCGGATGAATTTCGTGAAGGACGTCCAAAATCGGCTGTTGTGCCTGAAAACATCGATGCTGTGCGTGAACTGATATTGCAAAATCGTCATGTAACATATCGTGAGATTGAGGCATGCTTGAGCATTAGTTCCGCTCGCATACGTTCAATATTGCATGAACATTTGGGTGCCAAAAAATTTATTCGCGTTGGATACCGCATAATTTGACAATCGCTCAAAAATGGGCTCATGTCGATTGATGCAAGGAAATGTTGAAAAAATTCAATCGCGGTGCTTCAAAAGACGTCTATAAGATAGTAACAGGCGACGAATCATGGATCTATACATACATAACAGAGTGGACCCCTAGATTTCAAACAAAAAGAAAAAGAGGAAGGCAAAGACGTTGTTCTGACGACATCAAAAAGATTGCGGGCCCGTTATGGCATCAAATACTCTACTGAGGAATGATTGAAGCTGCTGAAGGAGGCCTTTGTGTCGCAAAGACACGCCGATTGATAATAACTTTTAATTGTTATGTATAATTATTGTAAGAAAAGTTGGCAAATAAAGGTTAATAAATAATAAATAAATATAATATATTTTATTAATATAAATTCAATTCGATTAAAGTTGTTAGAAACGATAATATCCATTGAACTCTTCAAAAACAATGAAGGTTTGAAACGTTAAGATTGTCGAGAAAGTTCTAAATTAATATTTATAATTGAAATCGAAAACAGAGTTTAAATCAAATTTGATAAACTGTTAACTTGTTAACTTTAGCATGAATATTAATGTTAAAGACATAAATGGTAAATAGCATAAACGTTAAAGACAAATAAAAAACTAAAAAATAGCAAACTTCGACACATTAAGTCCTGCCAAGTCAAAGTAGGCAACGTAATAGACCATTCATACCTCCTTGCATTAAGCAGACGCCTGAGTGATAAGAATTGTTTTATAGTACTAGTTGTTTTCTCGAGAGTTTGTTCGTGTATCTTCGTAAAACTGGAGACATGCCCCCAGTTTCACATTTTCGGATACAATTTTCCTGGCATTTTTTTCCAAATTTTCTCTTCATAAGGACCTTCCTTCCTAAGGAACCTTCATAAGGACTTCAACGAATATTTTGAAAAAATATTAGCCAAATTGATCTAGCCGTTCTCGAGCTTTTCGCTTAGCAATACATTTAGCGATACATTTTTATTTTTATAGTACTAGCTGTTGCAACCGACTTCACCCGCGTAACTTTATAAAATATAGCCTATGTTACTCGCTGGTAGTGTAACTTTCTACAGGTGAAAGAATTTTTAAAATCGGTCCAGTAGTTTTTAAGTTTATTCATTATAAACATACAAATCTTCTCTCTTTATAATATTAGTATAGATAATGGAAAATATAATGGATATTAAGTCACCTATATAATACGAGAGATACAAGGTTCAAAACACACTTTAAACTCACTCAGAAACTGCTTTATATACTTATATTATATACTTTTATATTCCCTTTTATAAACTTATCTAGTCTCAGTAATGGACACTTTATTTTAAGTTGAATTTCTCTATTTTCCAGTGATTCCAACTCTGTATTAACAAAAGTGTAGTCGATTTTTTCCAATATTCAAAGTAATCTTATTAAAAAGTATCACGATCGGTCCCCGTCGGTGTGAGCAGACATAAGCCCTGATTGAACTACTCTTGTACACTTTCGTTTACAATAGTCACATTATACGAGTTTTGGTTGAGCGAACCAGACATTCGAAGTGGCAATCTAAAAGATAATTTTGACCCCTGGCTAATAAAAGCGTCTCTCGCGCATAAATATAAACTTATTGGTACTCGTCTAAGTACCAAGATTATATGTATTTATATTTAGTATAAATAGTATATTTCTTACATTTTGCCCGTATCGAATGGAATTGTTCTCTGCTCCTGTACTCGAAGCGACATGGTGACTTTATTGTACCAACATCACTTCAATACGTCGACATACCGATATTCAATGTAATTCCATCGAATCGAAGGCTTTCTCGTAGTCCACAAACACCTATGTCCACAAATAGTGGAAGGTTTTTACTCCTTGGTTTTCTGTATAAATTAGATTATACTATATATATGCTAAATTAAAACATACTTTTACATTCGAAACTGTTCTCATTAAGCATAGTATGAAAAATGAATAATAATTGTTTTAAAAATGGTCGCATATCAGTTTTGATAATAGGTCTTGTCTTTAACGAAGAAAAAGAGTGATGTTTTGTAAAAATATTATTGAATCTTTCATGTTTCAAAGTTCACGAGGAAGAAGATGTTTCTACTTTTTAATTTCCTTCTATCAACAATTCTTATTACTTGGTTCTGCCAGTCCGCTGCGATGAAAGAAAACTTAGGAGAAAACATTGATACAAGCAGTCAATGATATAACAGTTTATATTTCATGTTCTGTCAGAAGTGACCTGGCTCCACCGCCGACCCCTGTCAGCTCGGCTGTCACGTCAGGTCAGGTGGTCAGGTCATCTGTCCACCTTGTGGGTCAAGAACGACGATTGACCTCCTTCTTGAATTTGGCTCTACATAATTGGACCGTTTCTATTTGCTGCATGTTTATATTGTAAATACTTGTATATAATTAACGTTGATCATAGATGCAAATGCAGTGAACCTACTTACCTTAAGTATAGTTGGACTATATTAACTTTTGATATAGTGCAAAATTGCGAATCTTGAAACCTCCCGGTGCCAATATTGAATTTATCGTCGCCTCGTAAAATGAAGACTTTAACCTATTTCCTAATAATATCACGACACGTCACGTTTTATGTCTTCAGTAACTGGAATCTTATGAGCAATCAGATTGTTTTCATCGCATATTACGCCCTATTTTCTTAATTTCTAACGCCCTTCTTAACATCAAGTATTACGCGTTTTTGGATATTTGTAAATATCCAAGTATTATTATTAAAACAATTTATGAATTAATATTAGGTGATGTATGTAATAACCGTATGTAAATTGTAACTTGCGAACTATTTGTTTTTTAAACGACAATGAAGCCTGGATTTAAGCGATTCTGACCTTATACTATATGTTTAGTATTGTAAAGATGACAAAAAGAATGGTACCTGAGTTTCTTTCGGGGTCTTCATCATCTTGGCTTTTTTTTTGCGAAACCCTGGTAAATTTAAAATAATGACGATCATAAGAGTTTCTTGGAGAAACCTACTCAATCGATAAATAAATATTTTTATTTTTATTTGATATTAATTTATTATAATAAATAACTATATCCGTTCCGGGCTTCGCATTTATTTATTTAATTAATTAATTTATTTATTTATTTACAGGAACATATATATTTAGTTTATTGGCTATGAAAACACACACAAAATCATTGCATGAATGCAATGATTTTTGAAAATTATATACCTTCCTCATTTATCGCTCTTTCCATTAGTAAAAACAGTGGTTTCGGTTCAAAAACAAAACAGCGATATCGGTTGAGTGGTTTAACATATAGATATAGTAGAATGAGTATCTGTAATTTTGTATATAATATCGACTTGTTTTGTTTTTTAAATAACGTTCCATAAAATTTATATTTAAACATTGCGTTTCACATTCATTTTGGCAGTCCGTCTGGCTCTGTGTATGTGTATGTGTGTGTGTGTGTGTGTGTGTGTGTGTGTGTGTGTGTGTGTGTGTGTGTGTGTGTGTGTGTGTGTGTGTGTGTGTGTGTGTGTGTCTTTCGATGAGGGAGTAAGGGATGCCAGAGCCTCTTTCTCTTCCTAATCCCTTATTCTTAATGCTACAAAGTCAACCGACGTAGCGTGCAAGTTCGCTATAGTGTTTTTCACGTAAAGCAAACTGTATCTCTCTAAATACAAGTTTTCTGATTGCACTAGATTGTGTTTTCCTTTTCATTGACATGTTTAAGAACTGAATTAAATGAACTAAATGACTTTGACAGCTTGAAAAAGGCCACGTTTCATGTCATAAAAGATAGGCCGCTCATAAGTTGACTTTTGCGACAGTCTCTAGCTTCAAGGGGACCGTCTGATGACCTTAATATTAAAAAAATCAATATTAACTTTAGAAAATTCCTATTTATATTCAGTATTTCAGTTAGTTTAAATTGAACCGCAACGCGTGTTCGTATTGCAAATAGCACATTTCTAATACGAGGAAGAAATTTGATACGATTAATTCAACGAGCACGAAAGCTTTTAGTGCTAATTCATTGTTACACGTACCGCATTTACGGAAACACATTTATAAATGTGTAATGTGTCCCTTAACTGCACCAGTTATTACTATTACATATTATGTCTAGATATCTATACAGTATCAGATACTATTCCACAATTGTTAGTAGTTATTTCAACGCATATTTACTAACGACTATATAGCAAAACATTGTTATCAACACATATTAAAACTCCAATGAGTTTGTGTTCGTACCTATGTTAAGACAAACGAAATATTATACTCATCATCTCAGCCGCAGGACAACCACTGCTGGACATAGGTCTCCCTCATAATTTTCCAATAGGACCAGTCAGAAGCAGCCTGGATCCACTGTCGACCCGCGGCCCTTATTAGATCGTCTGTCCACCTTATCGGTGGACGTCCTACGCTGCGCTTGCAGGTTCGTGGACTTCATTCAAGAACCTTCCGGCCTCAGCGTAATTAATACTATATTATATTATAACTCACAGATGTGATCAGTAGGGTAAAAATGCTGAAGTGGCGATGGACTGGTCACATGATGAGATCGGGAAGAGACAAATGGACGAGAGACGTCACCGAGTGGTATCCCAGAGAAGGAAAGCGTCGAAAGGGCAGACCAATAAGATGATGGGAAGACGACTTACCCAAAGACTGGAGGAGAGCTGCTCGGGATAGGGACATATGGAAGAGCCTGGAGAAGGCCTATGTCAAGGGACAACCTGACTTACAGATTGCCGATGTTACTATTTAAAATTAATTTAAAAAGTGTATACAGTATGTATGAATAAAATCTATTTTTATTTTTATTTATTTATTTTATTATATTATAACTATATTATACTGTATCGTAACTAATATTATAAATGTGAAAGTAAGTTTGTTTGTTATCAACCGATCATAATAAAATTCTGCATACACGTTGTTAGGAATACAAAAAGGAAATAAATATTTATGCTGAAAAAAAGTACCTACTCTTCCCGAGGGATGTGCGATGCTGCTCGCAACCGCCGCTGTCAACAGTCAAAAAGCGTTGCCTAGCAACGGATAAATAAAGTGTTATGAAATTTAAAAAATGTGCAAATCTCTGTGCAATTTTATTTTGTATAACTAATGTAAATAGTGCAAATAATAAATATTCTGCTTTATATTTGGCATTTTTATTTATAAATTGCTTTCCTGTAAATTATTATATTATTGCTCGCATATATTTTGTCAGGTGTATTTATTTTTCAACGCTTACGAAAAAGTGCGATTAAGTAAATAAATTTATAAATTTATAAACAGCAAAACAAAATGATTTGTTTTTTTTTTTCATGAAAAATTACGTCATTAAGTTCGTTACATCCCGTAACGTTATTACAGGAATTGCCTACGTTAAAGTAATTCGTGTCTACCTTAACGTTGGTAATTTGTGTCTATCTACGTCAACATTTTAGGGTCAGCAAGCGGATCATTAAGGTATCTGCCATTCATTAACCTACATTTTGGTGTTGGTGTCATTTGAATCACACGAATGACAATTTAAACCTTGACCTAAATACATGATATCTATGTGACCACAATAACAAATAAAACTACCCTCTTTTTCAGACGTTACAATTCCTATTTTTCCTTATGTGACTTTTTATTATTTTAAATAAAATTAGTAATACATAAAAAAGACTAATTATTTTAAATTTTAATTACATAATAGAAATAATACACATGATAGAAATTCCCTGTCAGGGTGTCGTTCATTGAACATAAAGTTCAAGCCGCTTCTACAAGTCAAATAAATTTTGTAGTTCTCGCGCCGCTTGTTTGACCAAGAAATTGCTTTTAAAGCACCTTTCGCTTATACTATCTAATGTCAACAATGTTTTGAGAAAGGTTTCGGCGGAAAAGTGGTTTATAAGTAAAGTCTGTCGCTAACACGTTTTAAGGTTCGGCAATAAAATGTTTAGAAAATTTGAAGAACTACCGTTTCGTTGAAATAGGAAACACACAAATTGTTTGTTATAATATTGTCAACTTAATGAAGAAGTTTTGTTATAAGGCATCTCTTTGCTGTAAGTACATGTAGGGTCAAAATACAGTTTGATTTGAAAACACATTCATACAGTTCTTATTTATTTGGACTTGACTTGCGTATCTTTATCTCAGATAGACATATTTGTGCATCAAACATAGTTTTAACTAAGTCTAAATAAATCGAAAAATGTTAATGTAAAGTCAAAAACAACTAATGGTGAACTAGTTAACGAGTTAGTTAATAACTAATAAAAGGGACTTCACCGATTATTCAATCGCGCAAAGGTTTTATCCGATTGAGTAGGAACTTTAGAATTCGCCATTCGGTAATTGAAAAATGTTTTAATCTTCTTTTATGTAAAAGTAAAAAAAAAAGCAAAAAAAAAAGTAGATGGCTACCGTTGAAAGGATTCTCGGCAAATTGTATGCCGACCTAGAATGATTCTCCGTTAACTTCTTCTAAACCACACGACGAGTTTTGATTTGGGTTTCACCAATGCAAAGAGCAACAAATAAGGAAAGTTTGTGTGTATAATTTGAAGAAAAAAATTACGGTTAAATTGCGGGTCGCTAGTAGGTATATTATATAATAAATCTAGTCGAAACTTAATAACTCAAATATAATAATTTAATTACAATAATACAAATAGGGTTCTTAATGTTCTTATAGATCACTCCAGACAATGGTGGTTCTCACATTATAATATTATATTATATTATTAAAACAATCAAGCAAGCTAAATATTTGCTGACAACCCTTAACCCCGAACTTGTATAATATCAATACGCGAATGAACAATTTTAACTTATTTACAAGTTCGTTTGCTTCTTAAATTTTACGTCTATTCAGCGCAAATTTATTCACAGCGTAAAATTCAGATTGAAAACAATTTGTTTAAGGGGAGAACAAAAGCGTTGTTCTAATATAAATCTACCGCGGGCTTTCATTAAATAGAAGATTATATAAATACTTTTTAACAACAGTAACCTCTAAAGACAGTATACGAGTACATTGTCTTGAAAACCAAACTAAATCTGAAGTTTAATTGTAGGGAAAAAATCTATACATTTTATAAAATAAATTCGCTGCAGACTCTTTTTGTATTTTTTATTATTAATAATGGGTTTGCTCTTGGCCATTATCTCACCCAGAAGATGCCTATTCACTCGAACTTTAAAAAGATTTAGTTTATTATAGCATGGAAACACAGACGCCGGAATGGAAACACAATCCTTGGTAGTGCGTATTACGAAAGGATTTTTAAAACGTTTGGTCCAAAAATTTTTGATTTTTCTCAACGGATTTTGATTAGGTTTTCACTAATGGAAAGAGTGATAAACGAGCAAGGTTTGTGTATACAATTCTTCTTCTAACGCTGTCATCTCTAAACGGAGGTTGGCGACCATCATCGCAATTTTAACATTGTCCGCAACCGCTCTGAACAACGATCGTGTGCCAAGACGTTTAACATCTGCCTAATCTTCGGTGCTGTATTTTACATTGTATACAATTAACAGGGAATAAAAATATTATGTGATCTATTGATTAATTTCACAGTTATCTAAATTAACAAAGTAAATAACCAGTCATAATATGTTAAGCATTTATCGGTCAAACGATTTTGGAATTTATCAATCTCCGTTATTCTAACGGACATAATAAAAATATAAGGATATTTTTCTAATGATAAAATGCTAAAACAAGCTACACAAAGGGTAACCGAGGTCGACTTGTAAATACGCTCGGTCATTCCTTATTACTTACGCACCGAAGCACAACACAGCACACGTGCTGAATAATCTCACGGTGACCCTGCAAGGGGTGGTTACTGCCGCCAATCGAACTGTTCAGCTTATTACTATTACCGAAGTAACTATCGAAGCCGCTCCCGGCTTCGCACTAATGGAATTTTTTTCTGAAAATTATTTAAATAAGCCCTCCCTCTTTTTCGCTCTTTTTTACATACTTCTGAAAATTATTTAAATAACCATTTTTTAATACTAGCTGTTGTACGCTAATTCGATCGCGTAATTTTATAAAATATAGCCTAGCTAGATGTTACTGGCTGATAACGTAGCTTTCTATAGGTGTAAGAATTCATAAAATCGGTCCAGTAGTTTTTGAGTTTATTCATTGCAAACAAACAAATCACTTTATAATATTAGTATAGATATTGTTTTAAAATATTAAGAATAATTATAGTGTATCTGCCAATTTTTTTATATATCAATATCACATTAAAAGCTACACTAGCACGATATGCCTATCATTAAATTTTCATTGCGGGTTAGCTTGTTTGCAGAGATAAACAGTTTATGTGATTTGATACCGTTTGTCAATTACTTGGTGTTCCTGACGAGTTTTCAGACTAATGGAACGGCGACGATTGTAATGCTAAATGCTTGTAAGGATATTATGTTTAGAACTGGGGTGCTAATAGGTAACTAGTTATCTTCACAATGTGATTTGAGGGGAAACATTAAGGTGGGATTCATCAGCATATTTCTACAAATTTTACAATTTGTTATTCATATGTACTGTAGCAAAAAAAAAATGGCTAAACTACTAGTATTATAAAAATGTATTGGAAATGTTCTCGTGCAGATGTTTAAACAAGTAGTAGCAAGGCACACTTCATTTTGCAGTCATTTGGGAAGCCCATCTGGCGGCTGTCTCATCTTACAGAAGACCATCGGTTCGGTGAGTGAGTAAGAGATGCCAGAGCCCATTTCCCTATTCCTAATTCTACTAAATCCCTTTTATCTTTAATCCTACTGCAGTTCGCACTTGCAACACATGTGACGTTGCTTATGTTATAGCCGACGGTAGCCACCCACCATCATGTTGACGGGCTACCCAAATGACTGCGTAAACAGTGCGTAACCACAGTAAAAGTTCCTTGAAAAATAATGGGACAATGAAACTTTTGTATTAAATTGCTTTGAAGTTTCCACGGGTGAACAAAATTTAAGGCGGTCGAAGTCCTGTTGAACAGATATTACCAGTATATCGAAGCAATAAACGGATATAATCAATAAATGTTGTATGGATCTAGTTGGAACCAATTTTTTTAGGGCAATCGTAGGACGTCTACTGCTGGACATAAGATTCCCCAACGATATACGTTAGCACCTCAGTGCACTTCACATATAATTTTACAATAATTATAATTGTTATTATTGTTAATAATTGTTTCTGATGCTTAGGCCTCCCTTCACTTGGCTCCTATGTCGAGGATCCCATAGGATCCTAGGATAATTCTTTTGCAGTCTATCGAACTTCTTCACATTCAGCATACTCCTTTCCATTGCGTGCTGGCAAGTTGCTAGCCTGATAAAGCCCATGTTTGGCTGTCGTACATGAGACCGGGAAGTATTTTACAATAATACTCGCAAAAGCACTCCGGCCGCAACAAAAAAGCAGCCTGAATCCAGCGTCGGACCGCGGCCCTTATTAGATCGGCAATTTGATACGAATCTTAAGTTAATTTCACTACAAATAGTGCGTAAAGTGAGACGAGGACAACGCATCGATTATGGAGGACATGAATTACAGACTTGCCCCGGACTGGACTCGTTATTACGTGAAAATCTGCGGAGAAAGCAACATTCAACTGATTTACGAGCATTTTATTATCGCTTTCGGTCGCAACTTATCGCCGATATTTGCTGGGAAACATCGCTGGGGAAGAATTTGGTAAGACTTTTACATGTCTATTCTTTTTTTATTTGTTTATTAAAATAAAATTTTAAATTTTAACGACTGCTTATAACTTGTCACGTGATCAAATAAAAATGCATTTTAATTCCAAATATGTAAGTATAACGCTAGTATAGATTATGACTTTATATTTACATTTCGCAATTAGTGTGCAAAGATTTTCCTGTAGTTTTAAATATTTACACAGTAAGTAACCCTAAATATTTAAGGTGTAAAAAGTAATTTGTTTGTCCTTTCTATAGCCTTTTCTATATCCTTTACCTATTATCTATCTTTTCACCAATTTTAAAAACCCTGATCAAGTTAAGCTAAACTTAAACTTAAGCTCATTTTTAGGGACAATTTACATTGGATAAAATTAAACAGCTGAACAGTAGGTACATGCATTAAATTATTAAAAAATACAAACAAAAATATTGATGAATCTACACACAACGTATATCTATGAAACAAAAGTTCTGCAGTTTACAATAAAACAAAATGTATTTTCGTGTGTTATTTTGGCAGTTCTACAATCATAATAAAAAAGTATTGATTCCACTTACGAAAACATATGTCCGAAATTAGCAAAATGAAATAATATTTTATTTTCAATCTTCTTGTAGGACTAGCGATCCATAACCATTTTTTTGTAGAACACTGATTGATTTGGGCAAAGAATTCACTTATTTAACATATGCCTACAGTTTTTAACAACAAAAGTATTACCGTGGTATCAATAACTTCCAAGCGTAGGACTGGGAAAATGTACCACTTAATTTTTAGGAATATGCGGCCATTTTATTATACAAATGTCTACTAAGCTGCAGACAAAAATTCAGCTAGTTAGTAATAATTTTTATGACCTCGTTATTTTGACATATTGGGAGTGGAGGACGCTTCAGTCAAACCAACCATTTTGTAGGACAAAAGTTTTTTCGAGTTTATTATAAAGATATCTTAACATTCAAACAAAAAAACTAACGGTTAGTCAGACAATTTCGACACTCCACCAAATTGACGTGTTTTACGCCTGCGCATTAGATTAGCTACCTCTATCGAGAATTTTCGCAGAGGAAAATGGTGGACGTCTCGGCAAACCGAACCTACTCATGGAGTTTCAGCCTGTTAGTAATCAGAAAAAAACCAAGTGAGGGATCCTGGACTATATGTCTACGAGTATTCTATAAAAAAATTGATTACAAAAAAATATATTATGTACATTAAAATATACATTTATGTTATCCAACAAACATGACGTAACATTTTGCCACTGTAAAAATGGGTCATCTTTTCCAAGGTTTCCTTTCCATTCTTCTAAAGCAATAACCATTTCCCCTTATTCTCGATAAAACTATATTCTGAGTTTAGTTTGGTTACTAGGAAATAATAATATATTGCAAACATTAGCTTAACATAAGAGGATTAACAGCTTTAACAACATTAAGCTAACAAATAAATTTATTTTATTATCCCTATCTCGTACTTTATTAAGTATAGATAATAACTGTTTTGTAGCCTTGAACGTTAAGAGTAGAATTATCTTTTCTTATACACAGTAAACTAGAATGAGAGTCGGTGATGTTAAATAATAATTTCAATATAGATATTATGTACACCGTGAAGTTATAGCATTTGTGCTACTGTGTTCAAAACCCTTTCTAGTCACTTATCCTTGATCCGGCTCTGATCGGCACCGGCAGCATACTTTCAAGCTGCGCCGTTGTTTGTGTTACCGGCAACCGTAGCCACCTCCAATCAATTAGTGGACCGTCAGCCTGTTTGACTACCTTTACATAAAAGAACTAGCTGTTGCACGTGACTTCACCTTCGTAACTTTATAAAATATAGCCTATGTTGCTCACTGATAATGTAGCTTTCTATAGGTGAAAGAATTGGTCCAGTAGTTTTTGAGTTTATTCATTACAAACATACAAAAATACAAATCTTCTCTCTTTATAATATTAGTATAGAACCGGGATGGGGAAACTACGGCCCGCGGGCCATCTCCGGCCCGTGAAGCGTTGAAATCCGACCCGCTACCATGAAACAAAAATCATGTGAATTTTTCGTATTGTTAGAAATTTCTGAATAGCTGTGCGGGCTGTATGAGCAAAACGGAAAATAAAGCTAAGCTATCAACTACGCGCGGACGCCCCTCCGGAACTTAAAAGTTTGATTTAATTGCAACTTTCAATTTCTTTCCAATTTCAATAGTTATTTTGTAATATTGCACAATAAATTAGTGTTTCAGAAAATATCTATCTATATTTTTATCTCAGTAATAATATAGCCAAAAATGCAACAACTTGGCCCGCCCATATATTTCGTTAGTAAATATTGGCACGCGATGGAAAAAGTTTCCCCATCCCTGGTATAGAAGTATAGAAGAACAAGAACTTTTTTTTTATGTTACTCAAACTTTTTTGGTCTAGTAAAGAAAATAATATTGCGTGGATATTATTTTCTTATAATAGTTACTGAGAATATTGAGAATATTTTTACTGAGGAAAGAACTGAATATACTCGTAAGTAACACATATACGCTAATAGAAAACAGTTATGTTATAAATTAAACTATATATAATTAAGTAGTATTTGTGTCAATTCGAACTACCAATTTAATTATCGATTAACAACGTTATTACAAACTAAACTTACCATTCAACTGTGTTAAGTTTTAGTAAACATTACGATAATATTTTATAACTAAGTCTTTGAAGACTTTATACTCTAGTCTAATCTAAAAGCGAGCAGAGAGTTTAGAAGTTTCTAATAATTTTAATAAAGAACGAAATTACGAAGTAATTATCAATGCCATTATTAGAACTAATTACAAGCTTGTTAATTTTATTTGACGACATTACAGTTTCTTTCATCTTAATTCTAAACGGTTTTTTCGTCTTTTATATTAAAAACGAATTTCGGACTCATTTTAATATCTTTTCGAAAGAAATATTCAAATTAATGTAATTTACAGAGCTTTTTTTTTAATATAAAAAATAGTCAGTGTAGCGTGTCGTGTGAACATGCTTTGTATTTTTGTAGTGGCAAGGCAATTATGCAAATTAGAATAGTATGCCAAAAAACTGCATGTGCATTTCTTGCAGCTAGAATTTTCAATATAGGTATTTTGAACGTCTTATTTTATAAATTTCGTTTAAATAATATATATCATAGTTGTCAATAGTATAGTCGGAGTAAGAAAAGGTTCGTCACACTAAAATCGAAAATCGCTTGTAACCAGGGCAATTTATCAGTCATGCCAAAATTTCACTTCAAACGTCTGTCAGTCACTACTAAAACTACTTCTTTACTTCACAATATTTTCTTTATTATTCTCTACATTACTTATTTGTTTTTTCTATCTTCAATATAAATGTGCGTCTTGTGATTTCACGTGGCGACCTTACTGTGAGTGACTTTTCATTTGAAATGTGATTATCGAACATATTGTGTCAGATACAAACAAAGCGCTAGGTTCGAAGCGACATCTGTGAAGATTAAAGTGTCACTATTGAAGAAAATGCCTTCTATTACACGTAATAACATTCGGAGTATAAGAAAGGACTTGTCGAAAATTTTTTTGATTGCACGAAAACCGCACCCTTCCCCCGTGACACGCGTCGTCACTGTCGTCAGTCCGTCGGAAGCTCTCGAATGACGCCGTCGTCGGATGTTTCTATGTAGCCAAATTTGTCCAAACTTTCTAAAACCATGCAAAGCCATCGCTCCCATAGAATTTGTTTGCTCAATTATTTGTTATTGAAGTACAATTAGTGTTGTAAATAAATGTTTAATTGTTTTAATATTTTATTTAAATAATAAGTGATTATCTAATAATACCATATACCTATATGTATATTATCTAATTTGTTGTGAAAAAACACTAGTTCTATATGAATAAATAGATATTTTTCCTATGAATAAATAGATTAGTCTTTTTTATAAAAAAACTTTATTTATGCAAGTACTATTTATTGTTAGCAAGAAAAAAAATTGTGGCTCTAAAAACTTTGAAATTTTGTAAATTGTAATTTTTAACTCTTCCGACTCAAAAGGTGGCCGACCCCTGCCATAGGATCCTAACATATATTTTTTGTATTTGAATTCTAAAAATACGAAGATAAAATTCTATTACAATGGGTTGTCTACACTGAAAGATACATACTACGCATAAATAAAACAAAAACAAACCACATTTACATTTCCAGTAGGTAACGTCTACCTCTAAAGCAGCGATTCACCTGAGGCTGTTTTGTCTGGACTGTATTTATCTTTCGGCTGCACACTTTGTTATCCTTTATTAACCGCGATAGGGTATAGTATGTATAGATAAGAATTTTATCAATAAAATGATAATTTAGTATTCACTACATAATTTTTCAATAACACAGATTTTTTCTCAGTAGCTTTTATTTCATACAATTTCACAAATATTGCAATAACTCAGTAATTTTGGGCAGCTCGTTTGGCGGCAGAGAAACACCGTCTAATAACAGCACGTGTGGTACACACCCCACGTGCTGTTATTCGGTGAATGAGTGAGGGAAGCCAGGGCCAATTTCTCTATCCCCCTTCTATTCCGTTAGCCTGCCTGCCTACCTTTACATTAAGAAAATTAAACATATTCGGTAACCAACAATATTGCATATTGACGAGCGGATGTATTTTATCCATTAATCACACAATATGGACTAGACTGAAGGAGATGACAGTCGGTTCGTCGACCTTTTAAATAGCGGAAATGTGTTGGGAAAGTGGAGCCTTCGACAGGCGCCAACAAGTCGATCGCTGCGGGCGTTTATCTATAATCCAATAGGATAATACTCGTACGTATATATACGCAAATGATGCGTCCTAGAAAATCTCAAGAAGTATTACTAACAAAGAGATAGAGATTGATTGATCTATTTCTTTAATGTCGTCAGATTATTTCAAACTTTGATACTCAACGGGCAAGTACTTATTTTTACTAAAAACTTTTGTCTAATATTTTCGTATTAACTTGAAATCTTGTCGTTTAGGTGTACACGGAACAGCTCTAGATTTATTAACGTATTTTATACCCCACCTATAAAAAATTGCTATGTGGCCAACACGCATGATTACTAAACTGTAAAGGCCTGCGCACATATGGTGAAGCGCAGCGTAGAGCATTTTTAAAGCAGAGCGCGTTAAAATAAAATCGAAAATCAATTAATACGACAAACATTGTAGAAAATTCGATTTTAATACAACACGAGCAATATCCATAATAGTTTCGCCATATACGCTGACCTTAAGGGCCTATGCACACGACAGCTGAGGACACGCGGTTTTGATTAACGCGTCCTCTGCGCGTCGTCAGCGCGTATTATTGGTGTATGCAGGTTGTGTGCGTTTGTATCGTTACATTCGCAAATAAATTTAAAATAATTTAAAAATTAATTTTTAAATATTTTTTCCCATGACTTCTATTTGTTTATAAATAAAATAAAAATAGTAAATATAATTATAGTCGTGAGAACATTTGAATTTAATTAATCAAACTTATGGTAATTGACTAGAATTAATTAAATTTATGGCCATAACGCCATTCCGGCATGAAAACGTGCATGAAAAATATATTAAGAAAAAGAACGCGTACAAAGGTACGCGCTGTTAAATCAACTATTGTATTGGCCTTGCTAATCTGCAATCTTTTGTCGTCTTTCCGGTAATTTTGTAATTTTTCCTTTAATAGAAATACCTGTCTTTACTAAGAAAATACAGCTCTAATTGTAGAAAATAAAAATCAACAATGATTAAGAATGAAATTATGAAAATTAGCAACGAGCAAATATCCTTTCAAATATATTTTTCCAAAAATCATTTACCCAAACGTGGACATGTATTTCATATCGCCTAATCCATTACGTCTACTGAAATGAAATAAGCTTCGCATTATTATACAGCCGAGAATATACATAATAAATACAAACTGAATATACGAAGCTGAGTAACTTTCCAGTCGGATTATGTACACGCACGAAGCCGACTTTTATTTTCACTTATACAAGCCACATTTTCAGGGGTGTTAAATGTTTGTATATTTACTACCAGTTTTAATAAATGCCGAGTAATATTTAGAGTAAATAAAGAATGAATTTACGAATGAGATAGAAATGAATGGGATAGAATTAATTTACGAGTATCACATTTTTATGTCCTATCAGCAATTACATAATACAATAGTTTTAATATTTTTTATATCCCTTCCTTATCCCTCATCCTTAATCCTTCTATGGCCGGCAGCGCGCCTGTGGCGTTCCTTGTGTTATAGGCAACGGTAGTCACTTACCAAACAATTAGTCAACCGTCAGTCTGTCTGTCGACCTTAACATATCAAACAAATAAAAATAAAAAAAAATAAACAAAATCTTTCTCGAGCATCGTAGGTGTTAACTGGTGTTAAAGTGTTTCGATATGTTTCCTTGACTGACCGCCTGTAATACTTTTTAAAATATGACACTTAAATATCCTTAATAGTATTCCTGAGTGATTAAATGAATAAGTATTCATATATAAACTTTGTACCAACTAAAAAATACAGGAATTTCATTGATCCAAACATTTACAAATAAAGTACTTGTTATAAATCCTTAGATTCTTCATTTGTGAAAAATCCAAACAATTAAACAAATAAATAATCTAGGGTGCAACTTACTATAACTTTCTAATATTAAGTCGTCTGTCCACCTTGTGGATGGACGTCCTGCACTGCGCTTGCTGGTCCGTGGCCTCCACTCGAGAACCTTCCGGCCCCAGCGGCCGTCGGCTCTCCGTACCATATGCCCTGCCCACTGCCACTTCAACTTACCGATCTGCCGGTTTATGTCGGCAACTTTCGTAGAATCTCCTCATTTCTGATTCGATCTCGCAGTGTAACACCGAGCATAGCCCTTTCCAAAGCTCGTTGAGCGACAATGAGCTTCCTTACGAGGCCCATAGTTAGAGACCACGTTTCAGCGCCATGTCATCACTGACAACACACATTGGTCGAAAACTTTTGTCTTGAGACACTGAGGAATTTTGGACGAGAAGATGTCTCGGAGCTTCCCGAACGCTGCCCATCTCGAAGTTGGCTCTACCTAACTGGAATAAATATCTTATAAGCAGAAAACATTATTATCTTGATAAATATATTTCAAATATAGCTCCTACACAAGTGAAGTGGACCGTCTCCTAGAAACACAAGTCCTTCTTTGATAGAATAAGGATAGAGGATAAATTGGATAAAATTGGATAAAATTGGATGGGCACATTACAGGATTTGATATTTAATTAGGAAACTAATGTTTATACAAAATTTTAATATTAATATAGATTCATTAATGAGAGAATTCGAGAAAAAATATTTACCTTCTCAAATGTCTTTAGAAGTAAATTTCAAACTTAACTTCGTTTTTTTTTGCTAAACATTTAATTCGTAAAGAAAAGTTCCAACAAGCACATCCCTTAATTTATTCCTGGCGTGTAACCGAACCGAAGCTTGCTTTTATATTTTTCTAGACATTTTATTACAGATTTGAACATCACTAGTAAAGTGTAGTCATTTAGTCTTGTACATTTATATCTCATTTAGTCGTATTTATTTTATCCATTATAAGATCTATATAATTTAATCCAATCTGGGGACCCGCTCCAGGCTTCGCCCGGGGTGTTATTTTTATATATACATCCCTTTCCCGCTTATTCCTCTTTCCATAAATGAAAAAAGAATTAAAATCGCTTGTGCGGTTTAGGAGTCCAGAGAGGACAAACATGCATACATTGATTTTAAATATATACTTTTTGTATATATTAGAAAAAAGATATGTATATGCAATATCCATAATCCAAAGACGCATTTCAAATAATTTCATAACGATCTGTTTAGAAAAGGCTTTTCCTATAAACACAGTAATATTTAGATGGTCGAGTAAAACTTTACGCTACTTTTTCGATAGTTACATGTTCTCTTTTGAAATCAATATATAAAACAAACAATCCTCTCGATTCCTGAAAGGCAAACAAAAATTTTCTCAACTTAGGTACATTCTATTTGTCGTATCGGAGCGCTAAAATGCTGCGCGCTAACCAAACAATCTGTAGTTGACTGGCTGAAGATGAAGTCATAAAATTGAATCTATTGTTTACCGAAGGCGACTCACGCACACTACCTTCTCATTGTGTTTGTTTGCCAACAAATCGATCAGAAAAGGAAAACACTTTGTAAATAAATAACTTTTGATGTTAACGAAGTTTTATTCATTCCGAAGACGTATACTCGTATTATTTGGCACAATTGATTTTATACAAGGAAACATGCTGTTTTCGATAAATGCCTATAGAGCAGTTGTAAACAATTCTATTTATAATTTCAGACTTTAATATTCGTTGAGCAGGTAAAAAATATAACCACTTTATTACCAAATACAGTACCATTAGACAATCACAAAAAGTAATAAAACGGTTTCGCTTATTTTTGAATACCTTATTCGTAATAATATTACTTACTAAAAATTACACAGAACATTAGAAAAATTACGTAGAAATTAATTAGAATACTTACTACTTACTTCTTATGAACGCGAAAGTTTGTGAAGATGGATTTATTTATGAGAATATCCTTGATTAGAATTATCAGAATATTTCTAATTGATAAAAATACGCGGACCTATTCTCGGAATATTGAAACCAAGGCGAGCCGCAAATTCAATTAAAAATTGAAAAAGTGTGGAAACAATATTCTCGTTGCTAGTTAGTAGCTTTTCTCTGCAATCTTATGCCTTAAGCCTTAATAGAGTCAAAAAAATAATGTTAATTACTTCCAAAGAACTTTTTATCGTGTTAAAGAAAATAATTAATGCTTCCAAATGCTCGGTATTGTTTACGATGATGAAATTTGACAGATTGTTATGTTATTATACATAAAAATATTTAATAACTAAAAACGGCGCATATTTATGAGAGTAGCTCAAACGATTTTTTTATGGCAATTCGACACTTACTGACTTATTGGCACTTATTTACTTATTGCTTTAGTTATCTGTTTTATATATATAAATTTCTTCTCTCCGTGTGTATGTGACTGAACTCCTTCTAAATGGATCGATTTTGATGAAATTTTGATTTAGATGAATGGTTTAGATTCACAATTTAGATTCACAATGTACCTATGTCGCTAGATCGGATTCGAGAGAGCCAACGTCTGCTGGAACCGCTAGACCTATATTATAAAGAGCGAAGATTTGTATTTTTGTAATGAATAAACTCAAAAACTACTAGACCGATAAAGCTACATTAACAGGGAGTAAAATATTGTATATTTTATAAAGTAACGCGGGCGAAGTCGCATGCAACACTACCTAGTATATTATAAAATAAAGACGCTATCCGCTCCTGTCTGTTTCTGCGCTATCTTCTTCTAAACCAGCCAAAGTACCTATTTTGTTAGAATTTTCACTCATGGAAAGAAGGATAAACGATGGAGGTTTGTAACGCGACAGATTTTGATGCGATTTGTACTAATGGAATAATAAAGGAAGGTTTTTGTTATCAAATTGCTATTTTATGAAACCGGAGTTAATAATATTTGACATAAACAACTGCGTCTACAATGGCTTACGTAAGTTCATTTCGCGGCATTGAACCATGAGTAGTAAATTACTCACACTAGAGTAACCGTGCCATCTGCCTATATTTTGTTTACACAATGACTGTTGACCCATCTTCGCCCACGTACAAACGTCATACGACTGTAAATACGAAACATCTTCACGATACAATTGCTGACCTAGTAGAAAGCACACGCCGTTGATATTGAGGAGCCATTTCCTTTGAATGAGATTAAATTAAGCAAACTACTAAAATCAAGGAAATTCATTATATGTATGACACTTTCGTTGGGAACAGTACATACTTTTTTCTGTATTAAAGACACTATATTCCTTTTTGTGTCTATGACAACGTGTATGCAAAATTTCACAATGATCGGTTGAACAGTTTACCTACGGTATGAAAGCGTAAAACTTACAAATTCACATTCTCATTTTTAATATTAGATAGTATTTTTATTTTAATTATTTCTTACGGCAATAACCACTTTCTTATAGAAGATCACGCTGACTTACAGCACAAGTGCCTACTGCTTTGGGGTGGCATATTATAGCATTGCCGCTTCAGATTATTTTGCATCAGTCTTGGTAATGCTCGTGTTGCTATAGGCGACAAAAGTCACTTACTATTATCAAGTGAATATTTTTTTAATCAATCGAGAATCTATTATTATAACTTTTATTTATATTACTAATTTATTAATTAGTTTAATAAACATTTTATAATACCCTTGTCGGATAGAACATACTTTGTACTGTAACTACTGTGTATTTATTTATCAGGTCTGCCTACCGCCCCTATGACACAAAAAAAGTCATCAGCCAGAAGTGTAACGTCAGAGTCATACTTTTTTTTAGAACCCAATAAAGTCACCATTGAACAGTAAACAATAATTCGTTAACGCGGATTGCTCGACCCGAAACACGGAAAATGGGTCAGCGGACAGTGCGTAATAAGAAGGTTGTGACGAAACAAAACAGCTGTAATGTTTTTTTGCAGGCTCCAGTTCACACCCCCGCAGCCAACGGCCCTGTTACTCGTCTAATTGGACAATTCAGCTAAATACAATTGCTCCATTTTGCTTTCATTCCAATTACACGCCCTTGTGCTATAATACATCTCTTTTAAGTAAGTTTCGCGTCTACTTCTGTGGCTATGCTAGAAAGATATAATATAATTATGTGAACGAACACTTAGTAATTTTATGTGAGAATTTTCACTTGGAATTCTTTCAAAATATCTCGTATCGTTAGAAACCTTCACCTAACACGACTATTTTCACATAAGGTATTAAAATAAAATCGCCCCTAAACTTCTAAAGAAAATATCATTTCGAATGAAAACTCTGCTTTCACTTGCTCTCACAAGTTTCGACAAATTTATCGTCCACGGTTCGAAACTTTTGTATTGGCAAATGATATACTGAAAAATTAGAAATGTCAGCGGTAAATCCCAAGTTTGTGCAATGTTGGAGCAATAACGCTTTTCAACTTATTTCAAAATGTATTTAAGGCGAGAACTGAGCAGAAAATAATTATTTTCGTCGCCTAATTTGACTTTTTAGAGTAAAAGTAAAACTCAGATAAAACACAGTGCACAATAGATTATATTTAAAATAGTTTAAATCCGGCAAATTTATACAAATAATACTATTTTCGAAAAAAAAAATTAATTGCTGCCCAAAAAAACCGTGTCGCTGTAATAAAAAATTTCAGCAACAACTAAATTTGTTTTTGAACTTATTAAGCTTACTAAGTTTTAATCGGCTACTTTTATTTCTTTTTTCAATATAAAAGGTTACGCCGCCAATGACTGCGAAACGGAATGTGCCCTGTCACCTTTTAATAAGGAAACTTACATGTTCGGGAGAACCAATAATCTTGCAAATTTGCAAATTTGTGAAGATTTATTAATCTCTGAATATGAAATGATTTTAATTGCACGTTATATTTCTCAGATCGTCCTTTCCTTTAGCTAAAAGAGAATGGAATTTTGAACCGAAATGAAATTTCATTTTCGTCATAATTTAATGAATATAATTTTTCATTTCATTTTCTTCTCATTCGTGAATATAACAATTAACGTCAGTCTTGTTTGGTTATTAAATTTTGAAAGCTTTATGATTACATTTTATTAATCCATGTTGGACTTTAACTATTTAGTGTATATATTATATGGCTTTTAGATATTTATTCTATTTTAAATGATAAACGAGATGTCTAATATTTTTGAGATATATACAATTTACATCTATATCTATATAAATATTTTAAAGAGAGAAGATTTGTATGTTTGTAATGAATAAACTTAAAAAACTACTGGACCGATTTTGAAAATTCTTTCACCTATAGAAAGCTACAATATTTTATAAAGCGAGAAACATAGACTATATTTTATAAAGTTACGCGGGCTAAGTCGCGTTCAACAGCTATTTTGTTCGTAAAAACAAAAAGCAAAATAAATCGGAGTAAATAGCTTTTCACTATTTACTCCGATTTATTTTGTATTTTGATAGCTATTATCAAAAAAAAAATAATATTTTTCTCGAATTCTTTTGAATAGATTCTTAAATGGACAGAATTTCAAGTGAATGGATTCTCATATGGATATGGACGGAATCTCAGGTGGACAAGGTACATTCAAAATAAATAAATAATATAGAAGCATAAGTTATTTGTAATTATTAAAACTAATCCTCGTGAGTCTGTACCTTAGACCAAGTAAAACAAAGAGAAATATTAGATAAAATAAGACCAAGTAAAATTAACTCTTATTTTTTAAATCTTATCACACGCCGGTTCTTATATTGTGCCCAAAAATATTGAACGATTACAACGAAATTCGCCTTTTATGAAAATTTACTGCCGAAACGCGTTGACAAATAAAATGATAGAATTCCCGAATTTCAAATTGGCAACATAAAAATATATTTTACGATACAAAAGAAACATGAGTTATGTATCCTTATTCCAATATATCTTCCTCGTTTACTACATTAAATGTAAAATAGAAGACGACATAACAGATGCGGCCAAACAATAAAGAACTGCTGTTAAATATTAAATAAAACATTACATTTCCTCGCGACATTGAGTTATTGTTTAGAATTGATGTATGGCAGAGATGAAGAAAAATAATTGATGTTTCAAGTATATTAGTTTTATATTATCCATCTATTGTCAAGGGAGGACCGCCTGGCGACCTGTTGCCTTACTTTTTTTTTAATATTATTAAGGGTGGCAGGCAGGCTGACGGTCCACTTGATGGTAGGTGGCAACCATCGCCTATAAGGACACAAGCAACACCATGGGTACAAGTGCTAAGCTACATGAATTTGTTTACTACAAGCTTGAAGAAGCCCATATTGTTGCTAGATGGAAACACCTTAGAAGTACATACAAAAATTATAATATACTTATATAGGGATTATGTTTATACTAATAAGTTAATATTTACAGTAAATTAGTGTTGGTTGGTTAGGGCATGTTTCTACAACTAGAACTAAACTTCTAGATTTTTCCCGCAGTTTCATCTGCACCCCTTTCTCTTGGGCGTTGAAATATTAATTCAATCTTTATAATTTAATATTAATTCACATATTCTTGCCAAGCGTTGATTTCATTCCCATACAAATTGACGTTTACGCGTTCGACACGTTTGATCAACTAAAACTATCACTAGGCCCTCAGGGGTTATATTTTTCATTGTTCAACGCGGAGGAAGTCACGGGCACTGGCTAGTATTCGTATAATATACACCGCAAATTAACACTAACAAATCGACTCTATGTAGTCAAGCCATTTCTGCGGCACTACGGACTACGAGTAGATAAGGTAAAGAATAAAATCACGAAAGTGTATTATAAACAATACTCTCTATTTATCTGTTTCCTTTATTGATAATAAAGTCTTCATTTCAGATATTCATTTCAATTTGCAATTTATTATTATACTGGCTGGTGAAAGAGAAAATATATGAGTAATTATTATACGATGAGATATCGCAAAAACAAATTTAAAAAATCAATTCCCTGAGCACAACCGTTCTGTAAGGAGCCAACCACGCGTCTGAGCCGCGCGGCATGGTACCTCGCAGAGCTACCGGTCGGTGGCAGCCGGCCAGTGATGCGTGCGTGAATTGAAACGACCCGAACGTTATACCTATTTTGTTGCGGAGTTATTTTAAAACTATGATATCTCCTAAGATGTTGATTGAAATCAAGTGATGTCAAGGGCAATTTTGTTCACAATTAAATACTTGTGATGAATAACGTATTTATTTGGATAAGGATTATTATAATATTTATAGGACACCTTCGCAAATAATGCATTAATTTCGATAAAATTTGATTACCATAAAAAAAGGTTATAGTCAGTCAATCTTAACTTTAAAGACATATTATGCTGTCGCGAACTTTTTTTAGAACTTTTAAAAAGGAACAAGTCCATCATACATGATTTTTGCGTAACTTAAACCGTTTAGCAGCGCACGCAACGGAAGCTCTCAAAAAGGAATCATTTTTCCCGTTTTTGCAACATTTTCCATTGACGCACCGCTCCTATCGATAAATGGACTATCCAATACAAAAAGATTTTTTTAATTCTAACCAGTAACGCGTTCAAACAAACAAACAAACTCTTCAGCTTTATAATATTAGTATATAGATAAAATATTTGATATGAATTATATACATCTCAATATTTCCCAATACAAACACAATACTACAATGCTCGTTATATATGTATATTGTATAATAAGACAAACATTCACTGGCGTACGGTTGTCATAATATTTTATTACTCCATTCGATAATGTTTACATTATATATATAGTCTGGACGTGATATCATTACATGACGCGAGGCGACGAAATGATGTCTACATAAGCATTTTTATTTTCTTTTTTTTTTTTAAATTTACTTATTGGAGAATACAGTACTTTGAAGGTGAAGCAAATTTTAGTGATCAGTTTTGTATTACGTGATGTGTAGAATAATATTTTAAATTGTTTCCTTTCCAAAAATATGTGTATATCTGAGCTGAAGCCCGACTAGGGTTATGAATATAATATATTCAAGGTATGTATAATTTATATGTTGAAGGCAAGCCTTAGGCCTTAATTCTGGTTATGGTACACTTGGCGGCCAGGTACACAGCCGCTTGCCGTTAAGTGCGTGAGATTTTAAATCTACATATTAAACCGATATCTCATTGACCGCCTAGTGCGCATGTACGCCTAGAGTTAGCTTATTGTGTTGTATTGGACACGAGAAATCTTTTGCTTCCTTTAAAATTTCCATTTAAAGCTCAGAACTGACGTACTGTTTGCAAAATTATCCAATCAAAAAGGTTTTCCGGCAAGCGATGTTTTAATTGTAAAGTAATAATACGCTCTTAAAGTGCTTCAGCAGCACTTCAAAGAGAATAATTAAATTGAAATGTACACCTTTAAAGAAAATGTACATAATGGCCCATTTACACTGTGCATTAAACATGCCTATGATGAAGTATTTACCGACATTGCTTCACGATTTGAATTGAACATTGTTCCATGACCCGATTGCTCCTAATTAATTCGAGTACTAGCGCATGTAGTTTTCCTACTACTTTTCAATAACTTATAGATTTTGCGAATGGGTGTTTTTTTATCAATTTCACAATTCTTTAGACAATTTCTTTATTTATTCTAATCTAAAACTTACTTAGTTTTAGAATAATTGTAATTATAATACATGTTAATTTTAACACTAACAATTTTAAAAACAATTTTAATTTTAATTTTAAAATTTATAAAATTTTATATTATAAACTTTGAATAAACACTAATTAAAATAAAAAATTCAGAAATACGTCAAACAACAAAAAATAGTTCACTAGTTTTAATATTACCACTTTTAAATGAAATATATAAATAGGTGCCAGTATATAAAAGTATATAAATAGGTGCCAAGCACCATATTTATGTATCTTATCTTGGCCACGTGCTTAGGCACGACACATTTATCTGCTCCAATTAATTATGATGGGTAAGGTGGAAGGGAAGAGACGCGCTGGGCGAAGGAGAAAGTTATAGCTGAGAAATATCCGAGAGTGGACTGGAATTGCTTCGGTCGAGCTAACTGGCTCTTGACAGAGTCCGGTTCAGGAAGTTGACGGCTAACCTTCTGAGAGAGGCACAGAGAGAGGGAGAAATAAGGTGCAACTCATTATAAGTAATGCCTCATTATATATAACTTGTGTCGTGTGAATGCATCATAAGTTTATTTGAAAGCACGTGTAATGTTACGACGAGAAATGTACTTAATTAACCAAGAAGGTAATTTATAATTAAAACGGAAATTAACAAACCGTGAACAAACCCTGTGTTAATTTGATTTAAAAGCATGTTCAGAACAATTCTTTTTGATAAGTGGGATTATTTAACGTTGAGACATGTTTTAAAAATGTAAAACAAAGAGATTTTTTTACAGTTTTCCTACTTTATAATACGCACGAGCAATATGGTAAATTTTACTATATTACCCTTTTCAGTTAATCGTGATTAGATAAAACATGTATTTTCAGTCTCATATTTAAAATATCAGCCTTTGAACTGAGTTGACGAAATATATCGTCGAAATTTGTTCATTACCTTGGTATATTTATTTATTTATTTATTTAATAGCCAACCTTACAGCATGTAACATTTTAGAAATACATTAAAAAAAATTATATACTTAGCCTATTACAAAGTTAGACATATTAAAATTTATAAGTACAAAAAAATACGAGTAATTAAAAAATGATAACAATACATACTTATAATCACATATGCGTAATAGAATGCGTGCGTGTGCGTGAACTGTCTGCCTACGAGATCTTAAAATTTTTCTTTAAAATAAAAAGTATACTTACCAACACTTCGTATATGCCTGGCTCCATAAAGTTTTTTCCCCCAAACATTTAAGTTACAGCTATTCTGTTCAATATATATTTATGTAAGTTCTCACTTTACCTCTATAAATAAATCTCCGATCGGAAAGGGATTTGACATTAAACGTGGTATGAAAGGTTCAGCGTAGGCGATGATTTGGAGGGCCGCGTGGTTCGGCCGAAACATCCATCAATGTCAGAAGCTCCAGGGGCTCTACAAGGCGGTACAAAGTACCCTTTAGTTTTCGTGGCTACCCGTCTCCGTTATTAGGTGTTGCTACAACATTGTGCACATAATTGTTATTAGCAGATTGCAAAATTCATTCATTCATTCAAAATCCACTGTTCTTAAGACAAGGACTAACCTCAGACCGAATAATATTTTACCAAAATGAGCACAACCTAATAACCTACGATTCCTAAATTCCCGTATAGTTTACAAAGTTAAATGCAAAGTATTTCCGACTTTCTTCTCCACAATATTAGGTACACAATAAATCCGTGTTAATTGTGCTGTGCGTGAAGCATGAATGAAACCGCGGGTGATCGCCAAAATTAGCTTATAGTTAAAATTAGCCAATGAGGTTACTATTTTTGGTGTGAATCACCTTGAATCACCTAATAGTGTCAAACATACTTATTTTCTGCAAGTGTGCTGCCAACATTAAAAGGATTAGGGATTAGAGAAATAGATGGTCACTGCGGCCAGACGGGCTGCCAGACAGTGAGCCCATTTCCCTATCCCTTTCCCACCCTTTTTCCTTAATCCTTACTGTGATCGGCAGCGCACTTGCTGTATACGTGGCGTTGCTTGTATTATAAGCGGCGGTAGCCACCTACCATCAAGTGGACCGTCTGCCTGTCTGTCGACCTTAACATAAAAAGTCACCATAAGTGTTAATATCTGAGCACCAATAAAATAAAGAATAGGAAATAAGTTGCGTGGGAAAATATACTCCGACATCCCATATTTATTCAACGAAACACAAGAGTATATGTACGTACATGTTGTATTATTTCACTATGGTCTTGTGTAAAAGTGTGAATCTCGGTCAATACTACTATGATGTCTAAAAATCTTTAAACTGCAAAGTGTCTATCAAAATATTTAATTCTAGATTAAAACATCTAAAATGTTATAAGATATAGATTATAAACATAATGTATACTATAAAGACGTTTTAAAATTGTATAAAATACTTATTATGTCTTGTTTACTTTGACCTGTAAAATATGTAAATATAATAACATTTTGTAACTTGATTACTGTTCTCTCGAAAGCCGGATTATTCTAATTGGTGCTTAGTTAAATTATGTTTTAAAAGGTTACAAAAATTTTCAAGTAAGTAAATGAAAAAAACAATGTTTTCGCTATGTTCGGCATTTCGTTAATTTTATCTAAGATAATATTTTTTCGTCCCTTTTGGTGAATAAATAATAAATAAATAATAATAAATATCTTCACACATTCCACACAGCACCATCTAGTTCCACAGTAAGCAATTAACGCTTGTATTATGAATACCAGACAGTTGATATAATACATAGATTACTTTTTTTTTTTTTTGTAAATACATACATATTATAAATACAAAACATCCATGACTCAGGTACAAAGGTAAAATGTTAACACATAAAACATTTGCCCCTAGCGGGATTCGAACCCGCGACCGTTTGGTTAACAGCTAGGGTTACTAGCCACTAGACCAAACGTGTCGTCATCTTAATAAGATCTTAAAATCTTAATAAAACTTTATAATTCAATGATGAAACTGTGATTAATATTATGTAAACGGTTTCTTTTTTCAATGTCAGTTGATATACTGCTATTCGATAGACGTTTTTTATAGGTAAAGTAAAAAGGCACTCATTAAATTACGATAATTTTCCTTTTAAGTGATTGTATCAGTAGCCGCCTACCATTGCTGCGTGGACTGTCAGCCTGCCTATCGTCCTTCACATTAATTAAATCTGAGATTTTGAGACCCTTATCGTTAATATTGTTAAGTATGGTTTTAGATTTTTCATAATTACAAATACAATACCAACTTTTTAGTATAAGCTCAAAAGCATTGTAAGCTTTAGGTGTATAAAAACAGCATAATTTGCGGCCTATTCTTCTATCCTTATTAAATTGTTTGTCCTGACTTACTATCAATGCACAGCCAAAAAAACTAAGTCCAGAGAGCTGAAGTATTGAACATATTTTTATTTTATAACGTGAGCATCCGCTAAGAAAGGATTTTTGAAAATTCAACTCCTTTCATATTCAAATTCAAATAAGAATTATATAAAACGAAAATAATAATAACAAATATATATATCGTAGTCAATTGTAAAATTTAATTTAATGTCAAAATATTCCCTAATATTATAAAAACATTGGTCTAATAGCCACTTGGTCAGTTTTATTCTAAATAAATTTCCCGGTAATTCCCTGAGTGCATTGTATATTTTAATAGAGGAATAGATAAAATTATACAAATGGAATACGTGCCGTTGTTCTAACTTAAAAATAAACTCCACTGCGGACGGCAATTAGTAATACATATTTATTTTGTAATTTATTAACTATTTATTATTTATCTTTACAGATAAAGGTCGCCACGGCCGAGCAACGCGACCATCCATCGGACTGATACGACCACACTTCCTGAGCAGCTGCGTAGCGATAGCCTCTGCTCATCAACAAAATGCATTATCTGTTTACATTTACAAATCTTACGAAGACACCAGCTAAGTTCCTTACTTATCAACGCCGTGAACAGCGAGCTGCAGTACGCTAAAACAAAATGTCTGCCATGGAAATTGTAACATTAATGTCATTCCTCATTAGTGGTGAAGCGTTTGTTGACAAATGACGTGTTATTTGTGTTAAAATGGGTGATTTGTTGCCGAGTATTCCGAAAAGTACGTTTGCAAGCGAGGTAGATGTGCACAACTGGAGTGTAGTGGGTTTAGACGAGTATGCTGACGATGACGAGTTGGCTGCTGTCGAATTGTTCAAAGATTATCCTGAGGGTCTCTTGAGATTCGCCTCGATCTGCTGTGTGTTGTTCATGCTCGTCGGAATTCCTGGGAATCTGATCACAATTGTAGCACTTGCGCGTTGTAAAAAGGTAAATAATCCTTACATATTATAAAACAAAGTCCTCCGCCGCGTCTGTATGTCTGTATGTATGTTCGCGTTGATCTCAAAAACTAGAGAACGGATTTTCATGAGGTTTTCACTAATGAAAAGAGAGTTAAACGAGGAATATATTTGTTAAAACTAATTGTAAAACTACATTAGTCAAAACCGCATTCAAATCGGATAAGCCGTTTCTGAGATTAGCGTGCACTAACTCACAGACAAACCGACAAACAGACAAAAATTCTAAGAACAATTTTTTTGACCTTAGTAACATAAGTACAGTGTACAAATTGTTTTTTGAAAAAAAAAATTTAATGTATAGATACGGCTCGTTAACGATTTTATTATATGAACATACATAGAATAGATATTTATAATTTATCTTAAATTCTGTCTTTTAATGACATGACATTTAATATCCCAAACAGACTGTTATCAAGTGAGATAAAGATAAAGAAATAAAAAGTGAGATACCTTTTTATTTCTAACGTACAAAGAAGCTATTATTAATTGAAGAAAAATAATTTTAATAAAAAAGTTACCAAGAATTTCAATTTAGTTTATATGCCTACATAACAGTTCTAATGAATCGCAATTACCTATGGTAACATTCTTCTATACTCATTTATAATATATTACTAAAAATAAATATATTTTATGCTCCCAACAATAATTAAAATTAACACTGACCTAGGTTTCAAACATAGTGTTAGTTAGTAAGGTATTTGTTCGTTTATCGAATAGATAAATCACGTAGGCGACATACAATAATAAACTTGAGAAATCTCGAAATGCTTTATGAACACAGTATATTATATCAAACAAATGTAAGTATGTAATTGAAATGATTCTGTTTTCTGGATTTAAAATTGTATTCAAACTTAATAAAAAAATGAGGTTTTACTGTCAAAGTACTCGACAAAGTGGGCCATACATGACTAAAGCTTACCTAAACAAATAAAAATACTCAGTAAACAAACCCTACACTTTCAGAATAAATCTGTCATTCGCAGTCTCCCTCTTTCCTCAAAAATATAATAAAAATATATTTTGCTATGGTTCCTTTTATCTATACAACAGCTGGTGCTCGCGGCTTCGTCCGCGTTGAAAAATTAAAAATATATCACTTGAAAAATATATGAGTAGGTACTGTCCTTCTTACTAACATATTGCGAAACTTTGTGAGGATGTATGGATCTCTGTTACTCTATCACGCATAAAAGGCTTTTTTTTTTAAATTGACACGAGATAGTTTTTTTAACTGGATTAGGTAACATATTCTAGAAAAATGTTAAGTTTTATTTAATTTGGACTCACCTTTACATTTTCACGCCTTAACTACTCAACCAACTAAATTTAGGATAAACGTTATGAGGGGTACAGAAAAAGACATTGCCTTCATCCGGAAAAAGTACTGTCTCTGAGGCTTGGACGAGGACAAAGTTGTCGGGGAAAGCTAGTTTCTTATATGTTTTGTTATATAATAATATACAAAATACTTATACCTCTACAAGAGGAAGAATGGGCTATAAAGTCTACCCCACGCTACCAATATTGCAAGTTTTCTCATATAATAACAATGTTTAGAGAATCGTTAGAGCAAGTGGTCATTATTTTTAATGACCGTTATAGTTAGAGGGTTAGAGCTGCTTTAATCAATATTGAAAATTTTGTACCTTTTGTACAAAAATATTCGAATTTACTCTTCAATTGGTAAATTTAGTTATGTAGATGTAATTAAGTTATATGTTTGAGTTACTGGTCACTGAACTTGTAGACAATCATTAATTTAGATTACTCGACAGGAAAATTACGTCAAATGTCGACCAACACCCATGTCAGTTACAGTATACCTTAACGAGTACAAATTAAAGTTTGTAATTTTAGTTAACATTACCTATAGATGTGTATGATCCCTTTTGTTTTCATTTTTGGTAATCGATCATCCCTTGCTTATTTACCAAAGATACATCGAATCTACAAAATTTAGAATTTTGTAAGACGAGTCAGAAATTATGCCACTGAAATGCTAACTAATATTATAAACGCGAAAGGTTTGGTTGTTTGTTTGTTACGCTTTCACGTCTTACTAGTCAATCGATCATCATGAAGTTTTACATTAATACACATTGTCAGGGATACAGAAAAGGACATAGGGTACCTTTCATCCAGAAAAAAAAAAAAACTGTTCCCGGGGATCACCTAAAATATAAAAATATAAAATTCAACGGCTGACACAATACATGAGCAAGAAAGGGGGGTGAACAAAGTCGCGGGCAAGCTAGAAGACTAGTGGTAGTGTAGTGTAGAATAAAGACTAAGTGGTGTGTATGGAAACAGGCCCTAACCAACCAACACTAATATCTTACATGACCTTACTTTAAAATATTGTATCATTTTGCTAATAAAAATAATGGAATTCTTTCTTTACAGGTTCGCAACGCGACTGCAGTTTTCATAATGAACCTCTCCTGCTCGGACCTCCTGTTTTGCTGTTTTAATCTACCACTAGCTGCTTCGACGTTCTGGAGACGGTCGTGGCCTCATGGCAGAACCCTTTGCCGTATGTTTCCTTTGGCAAGATATGCATTAGTTGCTGTCTCTCTCTTCACTGTGCTTGCCATTACTATCAACAGATATGTCATGATCTCACATCCAAGACTATACCCTAAGTAAGTATTTTTGCCATAAGAGATATTTATGTACATTTACATTTTGGATTAGATGTTTTTTTTAAATTTCTTACTATCTCTTTTAACAGATTGTACAGGCGGAAATACCTTGCTGTGATGGTAGCCAGCACCTGGGTTTTGGCTTTCGGAGCTCTTGTAGCAACATATTTAGAGAAGTGGGGACGTTTCGGCTTAGATCCCACTATTGGGTCTTGTTCCATACTACCGGACAAAAACCACAGATCACCGAAGGAGTTCCTTTTTGTGGGTGCCTTTATGCTACCTTGTCTGGCAATAGTCATATGCTATGCACGAATATTTTGTATAGTTCGTGAAGCTGCGAAAAGATCACGAGCACCGCTACAAGGAAAACCACGTCTCGGTTTAGAAGACTCAGCTGTTGGATCAGCTTCGACTGCGCTCGAGCGATCTCCAGGCCCTGAAAATGGAGCTAATCATGTATCAGCACCTCGTAGAGCTCTATTGGCACCTCCAGTCTTACATTGTCCGCCTACTCCTGGTCCTGAAAGATCGTCATCATCTGGAGTAGACACATTAGACGGTCACGATGAAGAATGCGCCCTTGACGCAAAACCTCGAACACCTAGCGGTGGAGAAACTGCAAAGCGACTCAGACAAGCAGCTGCAGTGCTAAGACGCTCTCCAGCACCGGTTAGACCGCCGCGGTTAACTACAAAAGACAGAAAATTGTTGAAGATGATAATGGCGATCATGTTATCGTTTTGGGTATGCTATTTACCGATAACTTTGACGAAAATATTCCGCGAATTCACTTCGCATCCAGCGGCGAACATAGCTGGTTACATATTAATATATTTGACGACGTGCATCAATCCGATAATATATGTTGTGATGTCTAGTGAATACAGGCAAGCGTACAAAAACCTGCTGATGTGCCGTCGGAAGGCGTGACGCTCGCCAGGCGACGGTGCATCTGAGAAGCGCCCGCCATGACTAGTTATAAATGGTTGAATTTATGAAAGACGAATAATGGAAACAAAAATATGAATTGTGTACGTAATAAAATATACGAATTGACACCTTATATTATACTATAATATGTGACTTAGTGTACCTTTCGGTTACGTGAAACAATTTTTAATATTAATCGTGAGCCGTCCGTGTTGTGCTAATGGGAGTTGTATGAGTACTGTTTTAAAGTTACTATATCAAAGTGATGATAATCCCAAATATTTAACATTAAGTATTCTTAAAAACATAGCATGTTTGCAATTTCTTTTAATTTAAGTATTAAGAAATTGTAATGTATTTGGCATGACAAATGGAATCTAAATAAATATGTAATATAATTAATATAGTGTTATATGAAATAATTGATGTGGAAGCAAGGCCTAATTGGGGACATTCCGATAATGAATGTTTCGTTACGTAATACTCGTATACATGCATGCGTAGGTATATTTATCTAATTAATAATATTAAGATATATATATATATATAAGGAAAATACAAAATTTTAATGTATTTGAGTTATTCCGCATTTATATCAATGCAATGCATTTGTAATTATGTATATTATTATATTATCTAGCAATAAATTTTTAGAGCAATAAAAGAAAATGCTTGAAAAGACAAACACGTAACAAATTTTTAAACAGAATTATAGTTATTATTATTATCGTACATACTGTAATAATGTGTAATGTTTCAACAGTTATTTTTCCCTATATGAATCAAACTTATAACGAGAAATAGACGCGCTTTGTAAAGAGCATATAACGATATAAATTAATCTAGTAAATAAATAATTAACTGTGAATAAATATTTGATATTTTATGGGCTGTCTCGCCTGTTGACAAAATGTCCAAAAACCGAAAAATTAATTCCGTATTGGAATATACCTGTAAATAGAGTTCTTGGATAAGGTAACATGAGAAATATTCGATGATCAAAGCTATAAAGCACTCTGCCAGTAGTTAGTGAAGCAGGCTCTTATTATTTCATAAAATGGTTAAGTACTTTGTGTACAATATCAATGTGTGATATTATTGTAAATAAGATCATGTCAAAGACACTGTTGAGATTGTTTCAATATGATATTGAATCGAAGAAGGTGCTGTATTAGGCGATACGCGGAGTAGGACAATGTTGATGATAGATTTTTTTATTGATACTATAGTATTTGTTTCAAAAAAAGTAATACAGTTGTAAAGTAGTTTATATATTAAAGTAACAATAAAAGTAGGATTGATGAGGTAGGATTTCAATTCAAGGATGAATTTCAACGAGATAAGTTTTGTATTGGAGATCAGGCCGTCAGTTTTCTTTATTATTTTCGATTTAACGGTTGAAACTTGTAACATTAGATAAGAAAATATTATAGATTTAACTGGGAAAAAAATCGTGTAATTTGGTAATTGGGTTTCATATAATATCTAAGTTTGAAAAATTTAAAAAAGTTAAAGTATAAAAAAGTCATTTTCGAATATTATCCCCATTTACAAAATCTGAAATATTCACGTAAAATTACTGAAATTAAAAAGACTTTCATTACCAAGTTCTCTAAAATGTAACTTAAAAAAAAAACAATGGTCTGGTTTTGAACTATGTCCTTTGCAGGGGAATCAAAACTGGTAAGAATTATAGTAAAAAAATAAATTGCTTCGCAATACTCATTTCACAATTATTGATAATTTTATTTAAAAAAAGTTTTTTAAACATAGTTTTGTTGAAATGATTTTGTTAAATTTGCTTTTAAATATTATTTTAATATCATTTATTTATTTAAAAATATTTCTAGACTAGGAAGGACTGCAACACCATTAAATTTGTATCTTTCTCTAATTTAAAATTTATTGTTTAAGTATTCTAAAAATAAGAATAAATTAAATCAAAATGTCACGTCATTCGCTGATACAAGTCCAAGTAAATAGTAACAAATATACAGCAGAACACTCTTGCATCTGACCTGGAGAATATACACTGAAGTGATCCATAACAGCAGCAACATTATAATATTTAATTTTAAGCTACTACCGCTATAATTATTTAATTTCTCATGTCTTACCAATGGAAATTATAAAGCTTAAACCTTTTATAAATTTTAAATTAAATGTGAGGATACGCTGACTAACCTACCAATTAAAAGGTATACTTTATCCTTTTATTCTTTTAGCGGTTTGTTTAATAGTATTAAAAATTCCTAGACCTAGACCATTCCTTTATTTTTTTTAACGTTGGGAAATCCTCTTGTCGGCCGGATTCGTAGCGGCTAAAACTCAACGACTTTCTAGCGCGGCCGTTGATGGGCACGACTTCGGTGCCCTGCCACATAATATACTCGTATGTAGACCATTCCTAGAGAACGACTATTAAAACCTTCAATTGACTTATGTTTACTGTAACACTAAATCACAACTGTACTGAAATTATTTTTATATAAAGAAAGTAAGTATAGAATATTGAAATAGTGATATTATCAGAAACGGCATATTGCATATTAACTTTTTTTAATTTTCATATGTTACTGCGGCTCTAAAATGTATATTGGTTTGCATAAACTATGCTTTTGAACCCACCGCTATATTAAAAAATTACCCTTAATAGTATTTTTTTATATTTCATTTAAGAATTAGGGATATTACATAATATGAATTTTTAATTGTGTTCATAGCCCCAAAAATATAATTGCTTCTGTAATAGGCTAGATTTGTATTCAATGAAATAATATCACTTTATAGTGCTTACAATAATTCGCTGCAGGTGACGTCATAACCCTTATCACAGTTTGTAAGTGCGAATGAACGCGCAAAATGCATCGCTACGCTCACACATTACCTTAACATGACTTCAAGTCTGCAGCAGCGACTCTTTGCAGGCAGTATAGTTAAAAAATTAATTATATGACCTCAGACAAAATAAGAACTAAGGATAGAGTCGGCAGAGACCCTGTGGACGGTAGAGCGAAACCGGTATAACTACGCCTTCGCCGTGTAACATACACGGTTATAACGCACAAAATCCAGTTAAACTACTCGCGCTATTAAAATATTTACTAATGAAAATGCTGAATTGCGTAGTGAAAGGATGTAAAAACATCTTTCAAAAAATAAAAAGCAAGATAAAAACTTGGAAATCAATATCTTAATATATACGAGTAAAAGGAGATGTGTGTATGTATAAACTCCAAAACCGCTTAACCGATTTTGATGAGAGTTTCAGACAATCTTTAAATTAGTCCAGCGGGTGTTCCTGTGAAGTTTGGTAGCGATCGGGCGCGGACGAAGTCACGAGTATATACTAGTTTTCAATAAAAATAAACCAAAATTAAAGTAATAGGTTGGAACACAAATTCTCAATACAGTAAACGGCTTAAGCACACGTGTTTATAAAAATGGCTTCACTATGTTGTACGCAAAATTCTGTCTATATACTTAGTTCTTACTTGGTCTGAGGATAATTATAACAGTTTTGTTTGTCGCCTTTTTTAAATAACTAGGTTAGGGAAGTTGAACTAAGTTTTCTTTTGTTACTTTAACTTTATTAATTTCACTGTGCAAGCTTTGGAAAGGTATTAAAGAAAATACAAAAAGTTTAGAGTCTGATAGGATAGTTAAATAGCGGTTATTGTATGTATCGAATGTCATTAATTTAATCATTAAATTGTTCTCATTAGGCTTTTAAGAAATGTTTTAACCAATATCCCTTCGCTATAAGGAGTTGATAGTATAATTATAATTAGTTATACGTATTATTCGAGATTCAAAGACAAGTCTCGTATATCTAATTGCATAAAATATATAATTACCTTCCAGTAAGATATAAAATTAAGTATATCGAGTACAAAAAAAGAGTTAAAAATACTAATATTATTTATTCCAACAGAGAATATTGAAAACACGCTTCATGAATTCGAACTGCAAAATAAAATACGTTTACAGAGTCAGTGTGCAAAGAGAAAAGTGTTTTTGATTTTATAGAATTTAAGAAATTTATTAACAACTTTATTTTATTTGTAAAATAGCTTTATTTCTGACATATGTATAAGAAAAACGACTGTTATTTTTTTGTACGGATAGCATGTACCTGAAACGAGTTTTTTATTTTTAAAAAAGGGGAAAATATATTAAACCGTTTGACAGAAAATGAACTATGAAGAAGATAATAACACTTTTGAGAAAAAAAAATCGACTTCAGCAGTCAACTAGTCTGTCGCAAGTCAACCAACGTAGCGTGCGAGGGCGCTGTATTGTTGTAGTTTTCACATAAAGCAAACTAGTTTTCTGGTTACACTAGACAATGCTTTCCTTTTTTTGACATGCTTAAATACTGAATTTAATGAAATAATTGACTTTAACAACTCGAAAAAGGCCACGTTTCATGTCATAAAAGGTATTTCCACGTTTAGGCGCGTCTAGGTTGACTTTTGCGACAGACTAGTAAAGTTATCTTACTTAACCTTTCTCTTTCTGCACTAATAAAGCTAGTCTAGATCTAGTAAGTCATGTTGTATTCATTAATTTTGAGCAGTCTCCTAATTTACATTGAGTACATACTTTTTCCAGCAGGTACATGACTATTTTCTTTTATAACTTTGAACTGAGATCACATGAAGCGATTTTTTCTAGAAAAAATATGTTTAATTTAATAGTTCACTTTTCCTATTCTCTTGTAATGTGTCTAAAAATTAAAATACAAGAAACAAAAATTTTCCACTTTTGTCATTTTAATAAGTCTGCTTATGCATGACATAATATTTGCAAAACAATTTGTATTATATTAATATTTGTACATATTTCTATTATATTTTTGTCCATCTGGAAATAAAATAGAAGAAACTATTCAAATATTTTTTATGTGTGGGGCGTTGAAATGGCATTTTCTATTAGCACTCAATGATGAATTTGATGGAACTTTTGAAGTGATCGGAATGGGTCATTGTTAGTTTGCCACAAACTTAATTCGCCACAAATGCTATTGTATATAGTAGCTTAAATCCACCTGCAAAATCAATGCGAATCTTTTTCGGATTGCGATATGGAGCTAGTCTTAAATCTGGCAGATATTCCCGGGATGAATTGTGAAATTGTTTCAATTTTTTAATTTAAATTATTTCAATTTTCTACTAAAACTTTGATAACTTAATAAAAATTTATTAAAATGATCAATGTCAATCCGTAACAACCCTGGTCTAATGAAGGACGTTAAATATAATAACTAAAGGCGAGACTCAACTAAATAAACAGTGCCAACAGAAAGTGCCTCAACCCTTCTCATGTTAATAAAATGTTAAACAAATACCAAATTTGTATCTACCAAAGAACCAATACTCCTGGGGCCATCGACACCCGCCTGTACTTACCAAAGAGTGTATCTGAATAAATTCAAATGTTAAATTTATTAAGTATTTTATTTTAACAAAAAAACCTTCACGACTAATTTTTCTGGTGCTGGAACTGGAAGCTGAAACCGAGCGACTTATTGACATACAATAAGTAAGTACATTTACTAAGTAAGTATATCTTTCATTTTGTATTTAAGTTTCCTATATATACAAAAGATTGCCAGTCATAATTGTGCCAAAAGAGTAGGAGGTTTAGTTAGGTATGAAGATTACTTATTAAGTACATTATATGTAATTTATTGATATTTCTTAAGTCCACCCTGACGGACTATAAGCACGTCTCTTATGTCCACAAAGTTTTTACTTTTTCTTAAGGTCGTCAGAGAAGCTGATGTTGCAATTGATGGTAGGTGGCTACGTCGCCTATAACACAACCAACGCCTCAGGTGCTACAAGTGCGCTGCCGTCCATAGTAGGATTAAGTATAAGGGATTAGGAAGCGACAGGGAAATGGACTCTGTGACTCTGGCATCCATTACTTACACGCCGAAACACAACAGCATACACAGTGCGGTTATTTTACTTTGATATTCTTAAGGGAGTGGTTACTGCCGCCATATAGGCTGCCCAAATGACTGCGAAACACAGTCCAGTCCAGAGCCAACTAAAAAAGTTCATTTTCAAAGTTGGCCCTGCACTGTTTATAGGGTTGAACCCTAATAATAACAATTGTAAGCTTCTATGATTGATATAGCTTCTATTAATTAACAATAAATTATTTTTTGCTTACTCACCGGGTTCTACTACATTAAAATTTCAATATATTATATATTTACACACTTAACCCATATCTTTCTCTGTGTGTCTTTCTCTGTCGTTCTCTCTCTCTCTCTCTCTCTCTATCTATCTCTCTCTATCTCTCTCTTTCTTTCTTTCTCACTCACTCACTCTTACAAAATTGAGCAGTAAAAAATCCAAACGAAATGATCGATCCCAAATTGTTTATTGGTAGAATCAAAAATAAAGGTGTACGTTTTAAACAAATGGTCCAATTTATTGAGACAAAGGTTACGGATCCTGACATCACGCACTACTGTTGTAACAGGTAATACGTAAATATAGATTACAGTATGATGTTTTTAACATTAAGTATATACTTTTATATATCTTAGGCTACGGTATCCTATTAAAAGCTGTATATACGTCGTCCGACTTCAGCGTTTTGCTCGACATCTAAACGCCAAGCACGGCTTCAGCGTCAGCCATCGAAATAATATATCTTTGATAAGCGTCAGCGGTCAACACATTATGTCGGCAGCAAACGACGTCTCGGACACGTCATTTTTTTACTGAGGCGTTCCTGCTGCAAAGGTTTGAAATAACTAGAGACGCAACTCACAGCATCTATATCTTTACCATGAGTTTATAATAACCGCACTCGCTAGCGAAAGCGTAAAACATTTATATGGAAAATTGTCAATGTAAAATTTAAAGCTAAATATAAACGTTACTTAGTTTTAGTATTATAATTAAGTTGTTGTAATTAATACTAGTATAGTAAGTGTATTAATTGAAGCAAATCACCAGACAAGTCACTATTATAAAGCCAGTAGATATAACACATAGATGTGTAGGATATAATACAAAATAATAGTAATAAATACTAGTATCCTACTGTTTGTTTTTATAGGTAAAGATAAGAGATATTTTGCAAACTGATCCGTTCAATACGTCCCTGTAACACAAGTTGACCTTGCGTGAAATATGTCGATCAAGATTCCCGGTGAACATTCGATAAGCCAGTTCAATTTCCGAATAATAAATAAAGCATCGCCGAATAGATGACATCTCCAATATTTTCTTATAAAATTTTTATTATTAAGGTTAAGCAACGCTTTACATAATAGTGTTCGTGAATTATAAAGTAAGCTGTAAAAATAACTATAAAAACATATATAAATAAATAAAGATTTCAATCAACAGCGTCATCATCAGCCAGCAGATAATCACTGCAGGAGATAGGCCTTCCCTATAAATAATCTAGTGTCCACGTATTTCCTATAATTTTTACTATATTTTGGGGACGTCCAATGCAGCGTTTTTTAAAAAACGTTATACCGAATACCGAAAAACTAAGAGTACGAAAACTGCGAGAACGAAGTTGTGGGCTCAACTAGTTTTATAATATTTATAGACTAGCTGCTGCACGCGACTTCGTCCGCGTAACTTTATAATATATAGCCTATGTTACTCCTGATAATATAATATGCTATAGGTGAAAGAATTTTTAAAATCGGCCCAGTAGTTTTTGAGTTTATTCATTACAAACATGCAAGAATATAAAACTTTTCTTAATGTAATATTAAGTATAGAGATAGAGAAAATAGACTCGATTCATAAAAAAATATTATACTGCAAAGCAAAATCTGTTTTAGGAATTACTCTAGGGTGAATTCCAACAGTAATTCCTAGCTTCCTTAACTACGCTAGAAGGACTCAGATAAGAGTGTATTACATGCTTACACGGCGAAAATAATAAAGAAAATTGGCCTTAAAGTCTATCTCAACTGAATAAAGCGGAGTAAACAAACGCCGCATTCAATAGTACGGTACGTTGGTTTATCGGATATTTCCGTATAACAAGTGTAGGGATTTGTGGATATTGATATTCCATGTAGATTTTGCTAGATACGTTCACCAGGCTCGCAATAACAAGAGGCAACAGGTTATTCAAATCGAACATCTGAAAAGTTTATCCGCGTCGCGATAACATAGTTACAAGAGTTTCATCCAATTTCGTTTATAACAAATGGTTTTTTGTTACCCACGCTTACCCACACGAAACTCAAATTCAATTTTAATGCGCTGGTAAATTTGCTTTTTAAACAACAATGTGTTACGTATGATAACGGTACGCTAGGGTATAAATTTCTTTTTTATATGAGCTATATATCTCGTTATTGATTAAATTTAAATTAGCTTTTCCATAATGAAAAGAACAATAAACGAATAAGGGTTTCTAAAAATGTATCAGTGCAAAATAAAAAAACAGAGACTTTAATTTAAATAAGACTTTAAATTGACCGACTTCGATACTTAAATGTGTTTTTAAACAAACTCAGTGCAAATACGAGTATAATAGTGTAAAGTTGCAACATTATACTGTTGCAAATTGAAAAGACTATACAGCAAACGAGAAGTGAAGCCAAGGACTCGTCTACAAACAACAAAGTAGGACACCGACAGCATACTTACACTGATGCGATCTACCCCAGCGATTTGTGAATTGCTCAATTAATTTCAAGTTTCGTAGCGACGATATCGTCCTGAATTATTTACTGCTGCGATGTTGTTCGCGACCCGAAATTCTAATGCTAATTTTATTTGTACTTTGAAGTGCTCACAGAAAATTTTGACAAAATAAAGAATGTGTTTTGTATAAAAAGTATATATTGTGACGAAATAAAAAATATGTATACAGAAAATGACTGTTCCCAAGGGATCAAAATATTAATAAAATTAATGCCCGAGAGAGATATATATGAGCAAGAAATATTGGAGACAATATAGAAATATGAGAACATCTGATAATTTTGATTTTCTTATTTTTCAACACAAGTCGCGAGAATAAGCTAATTTACATTTCTTTAACAGAATGAGTTTTTGTCCATTTTTTTCCATTTATTTAAAGAATTTGATAGTAAAACATATTTTTTCATTTATTTCAAATATAAATACATACAGATAGTATGTACGTACAAATATACGACAGTTTTTTTTTTAAATATTAGGTATATGGAACAGATACCACCAAATTGCCTTTCCATAGAATTTTCTATTTTGTGTTGATATAAATACTAGTTCTAGTACTTACCTACACTGTACATTTCATGCATTTAGAATGTAATTTACATTTTATTATGTTCATTTCATACAATTTATTAAGAAGTACTTTTCGATACTAATATACTGCACTGTATATTAGTATCGAAAAGTTTCTAGGTGACAAAGTTAGCCACATACCATCAAGTACACCGTCCTTTAGTGTAATTTATTTATTAAAAAGAACCTTTATGTATGCGACCGTTAATATAATGAAATACTTTAAAATATCAAAACCTTATAGGTAAAATTCCAATTTGCTAATGATGCGTATTTCATTATTAAGAATTTTAAATGTACGAGTAATCGAGTATATTAAAATTAACAAGCTCCAAACGAAACACGAAAGTAAACCTTTAAATCATTTTAAAACTTCACTTTGAAATGAGATATGGTAGTTATCAATGGCTGGTACTTAAATTGTCTTTGATATAAGTGTATCTTGACAAGGGTAAGCATTCCTTGTAATAAATTATAAAGGGAAAATATTATGAAAGAAAAACCGACCCCGAAAGTGCTCTAAACTCTAATTACGAAAATCTTTTCTTTCTTCGCAAACTCATTTTAGTTCCAACTTTCTTCTTCCTTGGGGGACTCTAAGCATTTACCTAGACACATAATTGCTCAATTCTTTTCTAGTATTATTTTCTTGCAGAGAAAGGAAGTTATTTTTGACACTTGCTGCTTTAGATTTTTTCTAAGTTAAGGTCATCAGACAGGCTGATTAGGGATTAGGAAATGATAGGGACAGTAGGGCTATGTCATCCCTTACTCACTGACCGAAACACAAGAGCACAAAATATATTATTTTATTTCACTGTGTTCTATGTAAGGTGGTATGACACATTGCGTTCATCATTCATAGACATTCAAGATCACATTGAATCACAGTTCCTATGTTTATGAGTTTCCTATTCGCTATTTGTTATATTGTTATTTATATGATTATGAAGTTGATTTCCTATTCCCACTTTATCCCTTACCCTTTATTTCATAAGGGTCATCAGTGTACTTGGCTTTTGTTTTTATAATAGTATGGTGTTTTTAGCACTGTAACCAACTACCATCAAGGAGACTCAAATTGACTGCCCCAATTATAAAAAAGTGGCCAGTTTTTCTCTAACTTTTGAAGTTTTATTGGTAATACCAGCAAATCAATGAAACGAGAATATAGCTTTTACATTACAATGAAATTTTATAATCATAAGATTTTGCAAAAGCTATATTTAAGAATTTCTTGTTCCCAGAGAAGGAATAAAAACGTAAGAAAACATCTTCTGAACAATAATTTATCCCGAAATTATACAGAATGTTCTCGCAGTGTTCACGAAAACCTAAGTAGGCAAACTTTATTTTCGTCACTTCATCGTTTTCGTATTCTTTATAATTCAGTGTAGCGAAAAGAATGGAAATGAATTAAACATTTTGGTCAAATATTTGTCTTTGACGATAAAAAAATGTAATTTTTTTTAGGTCGACGTTATTTGTTTTAATATGTTCTATACTTTTTTTGCAGTTATTACGGTATTGAAAAGTGGCACATTATTCTATAACTCCTTTGTAATTATGGAGACCCTGAATATATGTTTGGTACACCAAAAAATAACAACCAGGTAATGATGCAAAATTTTAAAAAAAGAAAACTAAAATAGAACGTTGAATTAAACTGCACGTTGAATTTATCAACTGATTTTAATTCTAAGAAGCATCCTGTGACCTTCTTCAGATTTGAAACTATCGTAATACCGAATCTATTAAAAGGAGTTCAGTGGTTCAGTTCTAAGAACGTCACTTATATGAGCAAGGAAATAACCTAATTACCGCTGTGCGCAGAGGCAACTTGATTGTTATCAAAATGCATCAAAATTCTCTCAATCCTTCTGATAGGAAGCGGTAGTAAGATCTATGCATGAAAACAACATTATTGACTATTTCATAATAACTGCCTTTGATAACTGTATCAACTAGTTTGGAATATATGTGTTTTTCATTAGAACAAAACAATCAGTGTTATTTGCGAAGGGAATATTGTTACGGGACAGGCTGTCTGTGATTTTGCGCGTAATGTCGAGTTCATTGCTTCCTCTGTCATGATCTATCAATGTCTCTGCCTCGCTTATAAATGTACAGATTAATTAAGCGTACAAATATAAAAGCGCTAGAGGAAAGAGATGTTTCGTCTTTGTTTTCCCACGAGCTCTTAATCTTATGATACAGTTTTAAGTTACACTAGTTTATTTCTTTTTTATTTATTTATTAGTAATTAACAATATTGTCAAATTGAATAACTCGAACGATTTTTAAAAGAATGGAGCTTCTCAAATGATTATGGTTGAACTTAGTTTTTTGTATAAATGTTACTCTTACAGAAGACCACCGCGAAATAACAGCATGTTGTGTGCTGTTGAGTATCGGTTAAGAAACTAAATATATAAACACGGATAATAATAAAAATTAATGTTCAAATTTATTTTCGTGACTTTATTTTTTTCTTATGTGACCCAGGTGTCCTTATGTGACCCGTACTCTTCAAGAAGGGCTTTATTATTGGACACTATGAGGCTCTCTGCCATTTACACGTCCGCTTGACTCAGGACATTTCAGAGTATCAAGGAAGAAATTTCTTATCTAGTTTTAGAAGGCCACAAATGGCTGCTAAAAGTGTGTACATTTCGTAAACCTTTTAGAAAATGTACACACAGTAATGTACCGCGAACTTCGTGGGCAATAATTAATTTGAAATATACTGAAACTTTGAAGAATTATTGCTACCTTATATTACAAATTATGACTAAATATGGAAAATGGGATGCCAAAGCCCATTTCCCTATCCCTTTCCAATCTCTTAACCTTAATCCTAATATATTCGGCAGCGCACTTGCAGCACGTGTAGTGTTACTCGTGAGACGGTTAGCCACCTATGGACAAGACATTATACAAGACATTATACTCAATTTAATCCGTAAAGCGACACATCGTCACCTAACTATTTTAATCCTATGAATCTAAGAAATTTTTCATGTTGTCAAATCATCTCTGTTATGGAACAAAAGCTATTAATTGGCATAGTGTAACCAATAACCTTAAAATGTTGAAAATGACTTTGCCACTTAGAAATTGTTCAATAATATTGAAATATTTTAAGCATAATATAATTATTAACTCATTTGTGTCTTTATATATTCTTCCAACGTTTTAAATATCCTTTTTTAATAAATAAAACATTTATTTACTGTTGGGCAAAATATGTATTACAGCGACGGAAAAATTCAAATCACGCATAGATGAGGGATCACTGTTCGTTAGTACTCATATTACAAAGTAATCACAATAATATTGAGGTTAGAGTACGTTGAACCGTGAGATGAATATATTGATTGAAAGAATGATACGATATATACATCTATATATGTATAGATATATAGATTATCTAGGTAATATTTAATGGGATAAATAACATTTTTATTCTAAGAGAAATTACTTTTAAGATGTGATGTTTTTGACCTGTAAATTCGTAAAATTGTGGCTATTTTTTAAACCCTGGTAAAATATACAATGACCTATTTGATGAATAAATAATTGATTTTATTTCTACCGAAATATTGGCGATTTAGGCAAATGCCATCTTTATACTTAATATTAGCTACTATTATTAATATTACTTAATATTAGCTGGTGCACGCGAATTCGTTCGCATTAAAAAATAAAAAATATAAAGCCTGACCAAATATATGAGCAATATAACGCCTGACATCTTTACTGCTATTATACTTTTGCCAGTCGTTGGATTTTTATTTTCAGATGATCCTTTGGGAACAGTACTTTTTTCCTGAAGGAAATATTTGTATGTCGATGAGCAACGCTTAATAAGTACTTACGTAAAGCATGAAGAGCATGAAGAGCAGTACCACAAAGAGTACACAATGAAAAAAGAATAATGTTGGTAATCGCTGGGTCTCAGAAGTGGAAGTTGTGCCGGTCGGTCGACCGCCTGCGACTCGAGAGCCACATTTGTCAAGATCAGAAAAGCAATTTTTCTTAACAGATGACAGACTCTAAAGCCAAGCACCGTTCACTTTAAAAAAAACTCAAGTCACGGCCAGACGCGATAATCTTTGCGGAACGAAATTTACGGGGAAGATTGCTGTAGGTACCCAATTTTTATTTGCGGATAATTTTAATCTGAACTTGATTAAGTGCTGGCTCTTTTTAAACTAAATTGCCATTAATCACTGGGTTTTTTAATCGCCTCAGTAATTATAAAGAATTTAGAATTGATTTTTAAGTTTTTTCCATATACTCGTATATAAAAATCAGTGTAAATATGTTTGTCCTCTATGGATCATAAACAAGCAAAATTAAGTAATAATCGTAGATTGAATTCTAAATTTTAAAATTCTAAAGAATCGAAAGTGTTCGTTAGCGTCAACAGAAGGTTTTATCAAGCGTAATCGGAATAATTATAATAAGTATCTGTATATATGTATATAAATATATGTCTGTAAATATTTCTAATAATACCTATATGTATATATTAATATATATCTGCATGTACCTATTTTTAATGATTCTGTATCTATAAACTGAACATGGTGAGCGGTGAAACTCTAATGAGTTTATGTTTACAATAGTGTTAATTTAAAATGTAACATTACTGTATTAATAATAAATAAATAATAAACAAGGAAAGTATATAAAAAGATTGTATTGATGTGTATTGCAGCGGGTCACTAAATTGTGAATAAAAATCGACGAGACGAGTATATGGGTGGTTAAATTTAAGCTTAAGCCTTAGTTAGCTCTTTGATCTTAGCGTCTTTGATCTTAGGAGCCTTGGATTCGATTCCCAGCGATAACTTGAAGCCAACTTTGAAAAGTTATTTCCAAAGTTGACACTGCCGGGAATCGAACCCGGGAACCCTAGAACAGAGCGTTAAGGCAAGCGCCCAAACCACTCATCTTACGGGCTCGTCAAAATTTCACACTTTGTGCATATGTTCATCCAACCATATAAACGCTGTATATAAACATCGTCCATAATTATATCATCCATATTATCCATCATATTGCACGTTAATCACTTTTCTAATAATTGGGTGAAGCAGGTACAGACAGTGAAGGAGTAAAACTATTATAAGAACAGACTATAACATATTACCAAATCAAGTTATAAAAACACCCTGTACGAGCGAGTAAAGTCAGTAATAGGTATTTGAAAGAATTTTAATAATTTACTTGAAAAATTTGCACATTAAATTATCAAATTAATTTCAGTTTTCAGTTTGCTTCCAAATTTTCAAATGATACGAGTATCTCAGGAATGTCATGTTTTTAAGGAGGTATTGCTACAACCAATAACTAAGGAGTAATCATGGATTACGTATAATGAAATTTGTAAGCGGCTCCCGTTGGCAAGTGAGTTCTACTCATGCTCTACTTGACACAAACTCTCTGTCATGAGTACTCATGACAACCTTTACTTGTGCGTTCGTTACTTCTGACTTTATTCAAATTGAACATAATATTTCACTTTTGTTCAAGTTTTCAAGTTATACAGTTGAATTCACCAACAGAAGCCAATGAGCCAAAATAGCTAATTAATTGCAATTACGCATAATGAACAGACAAATATAATTGAATTGTTTTCAATTAAATCAAACGTCATATATATCAAACGTTATACAACAATAACTTTAAATTTGAATATAGGTTTTGGTATAACATTTATAATAATAAAATTTTTGTGCACTATATATATTTACAAATTGTATTATATACTTATTATATTAAGCTTCGGTCCCCAAATAAAGACGAGTAAGACAAAGGAATCAAGTACAGCGAGCGCTTACAAATATTTTCTTCCCTTGACCAGCTAAACTTCTAAAATTACCTGAAATTTCACTAACGTGTTCTCTCATTTGAATGGTTTCAATAAACTTGTTTGTTTGTTTCAACGAAAAATTCACGTAAGATTTCCTCGTGTTGGTATGGCAGTTATCGTAAAACAAAACTTCAAAAGAAATATAATATTTTTCTTGAGTGAATTTTTCTTACCTTTATCGCATATTAAAGTCCAGCTTTGAACATAAGGCGTTCGGTTGCCAAAAACACTAGACAAAAAGGTTTTGATGGAACAGAAATATTTCACTATTATATTAGTGTTCACTTGTGCAAAAATCTATATTGCTGATATCCAACAACTGAGATATCATGAAGCCTTCCGCGACCTATCTGTGCCTATCTGTGAGAGTGAGGCCTTGTTTTCTATCGAAACTTTCATTCCCTATACCTATTTCACACGACTTGATTTTATATATATTGGGTTACTAAAACTCCACAAGCACAAAGCATAGAACATGAAAGAGTTGGCAAAACATTAGTCAAAATTTTCACGTGAATAAATCGATATATCCTTCAACTTCATCATATAATTATAATTTTATCTTTAGCTGGCCATCTATCAAAAATTGCTGAGATGATATCGTCCATAGACATTTTGTAATTTGTTCTCTACACCTATACAGTCACGTAATACAATGCATTTAAACGAGCCGTTCTCGCTTCGGGAACAAGGCCTAAGGGGATTGTATTGTAAGCAAACAACCCAGATTATGACTGTAAAATGTAGAGCGCCATGATACTACTTACTTTTGAGTTAATAACTGAATACATTAAACTAGCAATGCTCAGCCATTTCACTGCACTCGCGTTCTTTTTTACTTTTTTTTTCATGACACCTAAGGATCATAGAGTGCTATTAATTAGGCCACAAAGCTATCAAATCCAAAAAGGCTTTCTTTTAATCTGACAGGAAATTTTAGAGTTTAGCGCCTTCAACTATAAATAAAATTAGTTGTTTTTGTTATTATATATTAATACGAGTATATACTCAACAAAGTTGTAATACATAGTGTCTAGATACATTGTGTGGTTGAGTTCTCATGTCTCTTGAGATCAAATCCAACTATGTTTGTTATGAAAGCGGTACTAACGTTGCCACTTAAAGTAATTACTAATACAAGAATAAAGGGCAAAGTATGTAGTAATATAACTAACTATATCAACATAACATATATTTATATTTTATATTACTGTATTAACATGTAACCTGTAATTATATCTTCCTTACATAGAATAAATTGAAGTCGCTTTCGTTTTTACTCTCTTTTACATTTTTCATTCTGTTAAATTTTATTTTTCAGAGCAGGAGGATCAAGCACACTGGGTAAACATAATGATGGTGTACCATTCAGCATTAACAGATTTTCATGTACAGATAGATGTGCAGATGTACAGATGCAGATAATGGATTTTCATGTGGGAAAATGTTCGTCACCTTAAAGTGGACATTTGTTTGCACCAGGGCAATCATCAGTCATACCAAATTCATTTTATTTCAAAAATCTGCCAGTTGTCTGTTTAGTGCTGTTTCAAAAGGTATTTCAGAGTCTACGACTTGATAAAGGAATGAATTTGAAAACTCACTAAGGTTTTCAGACCCCGACTTTACAATATTTTTCTTTTTGTGTTATACTTATTATGTTTGATGTTTTGGTGTCCAATATACCTACTGGTGAAAATGAAATCCTTTACCGACATTTTTCTACTTTCTACTCACGTAAAGGTCTGAAGATCAAATTTTCCCGTAATAAATGTTGGCATATTTCATATCGAATACCTCTGTCATGACCGGGTGACCGCTTCTATATAATAATTTTATTATACATAATATGTCCACTTCACCGAACTGTGAAGGTGTTTAATGAATAAATTACCATACTAATTAAAAGTGAAAGTAGTAATTAAACGATTCGCAATATTTTTTTATGGTAGTTGGCTACCGTCGCCTATAATACAAGCAACGCCACATCTGCTGCAAGTAGGATTAAAGTAGGGAAATGGACTCTGGCATTTCTTACTCACTCAAGTCTCCTGTAAAGGGATGGTTACTACCGCCAGACAGTGTGCCCAAATGATTGTGAGACGTAGTGTGTTCTTTCCAGATCCAGACCAGAGCCAACTTTAAAAAGTTCATTTCACAAGTTGACCCTGCCGGGAATCGAACCAGGGAATCCTAAAACATAGCGTTAAGGCATACCCCTAACCACTCATCCAACGGGCTCGTCAAAAGGTCTTAAATAATTCGGGCAACTTTTAATAAAATGAAAATTAAATTAATTATCCGAATACCTTTGTGTGACCTGGTATTGCCTTAATTAAGTTAATATTTGAAAATAAAATTATCAATATTGAATTGGCAATAATGTTGGCAATTGGTTTTATTACCGATTTGATTAAGCAGAACAAAAATATAAATACATTTACTGTATCATACCAGTGTATTCTATAGTGTTTTAAGTGTTTTTCTATAGAAATTATTAAATAGCTGAACAAAATTGAAAAATTAAACAAATAGTTTAGATCAGTGGTCAACTTTTTTATCAGCCTTCCGAAAAACTTTAGCTTTACGTAGTTACGATAGAAAAATAGTATTATTTTTTAGAGTGTCACGAAGGCTTTGTATATAGATTTCAGATGAAATTTCTACTTCAGTATTTTCTCATAACCTTTTGTAAATATTCAGTCGCCGTGATCTAAGGTAGGCGTTATGCGATCGTAGAACTCAAACATGCTACACGGCTACGGCGTAGCTAATAAAAGTGCTACGATGACAGTAGCAAAGTTCTACGCGAGGATCTACAAATCACTAGAATAATTTTCGTGCAGGTTAACTAATTATTACAATTTGTATGTTAGTAACGCTTAGATTTAAATATCTTAATGGTAATATTTTTATATTAAGATCGTCAGACAAGCTGACGGACCACTTGATGTTAGATGGCTATCGTCACCTTGCACACAAGCAACACTACAGTTGCTGCAATCGCGCTGTAAGACTAAGGACAAAGATAAGAAATAGAAATATTTTAAATATTACTAACATTACTAACAGAAAAGACTAAAGATATCAGAACTTTAGTTTTGCAGACAGATAATTCTACCAGGGTATACTTACTTATCTATATTACGCAAAATTGTTTACTGGTGATCCACTCCCGGCTTCGCCTGTGGTGGATTTTTATACATACAAACTTTTTACTCTTTTTACTCTTTCTATAAATGAAAACCGCATTTAAACCGGTCTAGCCATTACTGAATTTTTGTGAGACTAACGCACGGCGATTGATTTTTATATCTAACAAGCTGGTGACCGCGACTTCGTCCGCGTTGAAAAAGAAAATATATGAGTAATTATTATACGATGAGATATCGCAAAAACAAATTTAAATATAAAAATAGGTTTTTCTTTAAATTATGATGACCCACGTAAAACTGCGGTATAAGGATAGTCACTGATAAAATGAGGTCATTATACCCCACAGTTTATGACTAACTACTCAACTAACAAAGAAACTTGATAAGAAACTTGAACATAACACGTTGAAGTGTACCAGTGTAGTTGGAATAATCCCGAGTGGGGGTCATCTACTTGTTTAACCTAACAAAGTAGCTCGGTCAGATAAGTTTCATGTTCGTAACCGTCCTTTTATGACTTTTGTAAAAGATTACGGACAGATGCTCCAAACCCGCTGATCATATCTAAATAATTTATTGGCAGATTGCGATTTTGTTTTTTTTTTTCCTATGAAATGGGAAGTGATAAATGTTTAGTGCGAAACGAATCCTTTTGAATTCAATAGACGAGTATTTTGATTTATACACCAAAAGTGTCGCCCAAGACTAGGACAAGAGGAAAGATAAAAAAACATATTACACAAAATATTATTACAAATAAAAATATATAATAATTTTACTATCACACGTCGAAATAACTACACGAGAACGACCTTCACGCAATAACTACTGAACTGATCACCGTGAAATTTTGCATACACGTTGTCTGGAACACCAGAAAGGACATAGGGTACCTTTCATCATTCAACGCGGACGAAGTCGCGGGCACCAGCTAGTAATTAATAAATGTAAAATAACTTTGTCTTGTCTGTCTGTCTGTTACCTTTTCACGCCTTAACTACTCGACCGATCATTATAAAATTTTGCATACATGTCAGGGATACATGAAAGGATATAAGATACCTTTTATTAAGAAAAAATGTTCTGTTCCCAAGGGATCATCTATATTAAAATAAATACTAACGCCTGTTCAAAGTGTTATAGCAACAAAAGGTCCAGCGTTATATTGCTTATATTATTATTTTTCAACGCGGAAAAAGTCGCGTGCACCAGCTAGTATAAAATAAAAAGTCAATAATATACCCATTAGATCAGGCAACATGTAAATTAAATTATTATAAAAGCGGGCCATGAAAGTCATAGGCTTGTCTCCACTTTACGCGAGAAAGGTCGAATTGGGCAAAATTTGATCGTGAACTTATTAAATCAACCTTCGGTGTCAGAGGTTGAACGTTGATAAATATTCATTCTATGTGAACACACCAGGGGACTTACATTATTCCGGTCGAACTTAACGGGTGGTAACCTTTAAATTGTAATTAAATATTTTGAATTCCTAATAGCTTAGTAGCATATCAGTCCACCTGCAAAACAAAAGACCTAGGTTAAATTAATAAGAGTATAAAGCGTTCCATTCTTCAAAGCTCAGAATATACCGAGTATCCTGTCATGACCTAGTGTATTCTAGTTACATAAATTACAACTATTTTAATATACAAATACAAAGTCTAATTCTCCTCCTCTCTATGTTGCCATGTTTTTTTCTTGAACAACCCTTTTAATTTTTTTAGTAGATCAACAGATTTTGAGGTGTATTTGTGTAGTATCAAAATAGTTGTAATTTATATACCTGTAACTAGCGATCCGCGACTTCGCACGGGTGCAATATTTTATTGAGGTCAATAATTGAGATAAACACTATCCTATCTTAGTTGTACCAAATTACAGATAGTTAAGAAATTTGATCAAAATCGGTTCAATAGTTTCGGAGTTTATCCCGAACATACATCGTGACACGAAATTTATATATATATATATAAGACTAGCTGTTGCACGCGACTTCGTCCACGTAACTTTATAAAATATACCCATGCATGTTGCATGTGCATGTTTTATTAAAATCGGTTCAATAGTTTAGGAGTTCATCGGCGACATACAACGTGACACGAAATTTTTATATAGATATTTGCTAGTCCAAAAACGGACACACTGTATATTCCAAATTCAAATTACATTTTTTTTTTTTTTTTTTTTTTCAATATAAAATTCATTGCGAAACTCGAAGTTGATTAAATTTTCAATAGCTCAAAATAAAAATTTGAATGTAATTCATTCAGCAATTCTATATTTATATTTATTATAAACTATTTAGGTTGCAATTTCCATAAAGTTATATAATGCATAAGTTTTATAATTGTTATAAATAATACAGTCCACATTAACCTTTGCTTTTAATTAGGGATAAAATAAACCCTAAATGCTAAGAGCTCTTTTATAATTAACTGTACTTACTTCAAATTAGTGTCTGTAAAATGTGACGGAACTTTTTCACCCTCAAAACGGTATTTAGCTTCATTAGTCGTGTGCCTTATAAATAATTGATTTAATTAAGCTTCCTGTTCATCCATTACTTTTAATGATAACGAAACAGAAACACAATATATTCGAGCGTTCAAACTTTTTACATTCCATTCAACCGTGAAACAGAGCCTGTAATATATCAGGATATGTGCTTCGTGTGTACGAGTATATTGCTTAATCAATTAAATTACTTTAAATAACGAACACAATTTAATTTGATGTTTTAGTTTTAAATTTTTTTATGTTAAGTTTGAGAGACAGGCTGACCGTCCACTTGCCTATAACACAAGCAAAACCACAAGTTCTGTAAGTGCTCTGCCGACTATATTTAGGACAGGCTTTAATTTTTTTTATAAATTTAATTTTAACTAATTTTAAAATTTTAAAATTAGTCTTTTCTAAAGGCATTTCTAAATTCAGTAATTTATGTAAGTCTGCAATAAAAATGTATTGTATTCAGAAAAACTCCAAACATTTTATCTTGTACGTGTTACGTTGTTATTTTTATAGTAGAAAAAGAATAAAATGAGTTACACTGTAGCGGCGAGAACTAGCAACAAAGGAAATGATAGATTGCCGCCCTGTCTCTTCTATTCCCACGGGATACGCTCTTTGGGCGATTAATTTTTTTTGTATTCCTTTTTCCTCAACAACATCGATACCAACATCAGATAAGATATAAAGGGTGGAAACATGACTCTCAATACAGAGGATAATTTTTTAAATATTTATTTTATGTTAAGGTCAGCAGACAAGCTGACGGTCCACTTGTAATGATGTGCCGGATCGTTAAAAATGTATATCCGTGGATACGGATACAGATACGAATCTTAAGTTTCTTACTCAATCGGTGTCGGTGCGCGTGACATTGAAACGATAGTTGACGCCCACTATTTGCCGCTTGCATTATAAAGGTGCCAAATGTTCGATTTTAAGAAATAATAAATAATCTGAATGGAATTTAATAGTTTTCCATTGCTACCTAATCACCTATATATAGAATTTCATCTATGAATTAAAAATTAATAAGGTAAAAGATCCCTAAAAAGATCCGCCAAAAAGTAACGGATACGGATACGGATATCCGGAACATCACTAACCACTTGATGTTAGGTGGCTACCGTTGCCTATAACACAAGCAAAACCACACGTTCTGCAATTGCTCTGCCGACTACATTAGGACTAAGAATGGGGATAAGGATGAAACACAGCACCTCATGTGCTGTATTTTACTGTGGTCTTCTGTAAGGGAGTGGTTACTGCCGCCAGACGTGGTGCCCAAATGACTGCGGAACGCAGTGTACCCTGCAACTACTTAGTTCAAATACTCGTTCTAGTTCTAAAACAATTATTTTTAAATTATTTAATAATATAAACTTTGTAATAAACATGACATTTTTTCTTCTAAAGTTTATATATTTTATTTGCTGTATTTCTTTATTTGAAGGTGTACTGTGTGACTGATGATGCTTACCCTATGTTAAGCATTTTACTTTGAACTTTTATCAGTGCATGTTACCTCCTCTATTATTTACGAATATAAATTAATATATTTATTAGTTGTCTAGCACTCATTGTACAAGCTCTGCTCAGTTTGGGGGCAAGATGGCGCTAGTGACATGACCTAACAAAAATAAAATAAAAAGAGTTTCATTTTTGTATGTTGCATACATACACTTTGTTCCTGTACTACTCAGGTATATCATTTGCTATACCTGCACACTTGAGATTTATTATAGTGAAATCAAAAAGGAAAATAAATTGAGGAGATTTTTTCCAAGGAAAGGGGCTTTTTCAATGATATTTCACGTTTGTTTGGTTCAGACATACCTATCACTCGTGTATAAAAAATATTTTCTCTCTAACCCAAATTATTACTCTAACCAAATGTTTCCCTAAGAAGTGTACTTTATCATAGGCACTTGCAAAAGAGTGTAGCGTCGAAAAGAGTAAACAAACATATATCTCACTTCAAGCCTATTTGCTCTCGCTGAACCGTAAAATGTCAATTCACTATTTTATATTATTTTATATCAAAAAGGGTACCAGAGGCCGACAATCCACTTGATGGTAGTGGCAACCATTTGTAGGCATTAATTGAAACCACTCATATGAACACTCACCATATAAATAAAAAAGATACAGAAGAAGTACAATCATGTGGTAAAACAAAAAATGAGAGACCTTAAAGTTCTTCTTCTTCTACTAAAAAGTACTAGAGTTTTTTAATAACTATAACCTATATACTAGCTGGTGCTCGCAACTACATACGCGCTTTCAGAATTTTTTCAGAAGTATTCTATAGTGTAATCCCAAGTCAAGTCGATTTGAAGTCAAGTCAAGGCCAGGCCAAGTCGATTTTAATCAATGAAAACTGCATTCAAATCGGCTTTCCTGCGCCATGTGTATGAAACAGATGACTGCTTTCTGTACAGAAAATACACACGCGCATGTCCAACGCAAAGCATCTGGGGTTTATGTGGACATTTTGAGATGTGGACTAGTGGACCATTTATGGACCAATATGCTAGTAAATATATTAAAGCATCTAGCAGAAGTTATGGCCTACAGGAAGTGTCTGGCAGTGCTGAATTTTATTTTGTTATAATATTACAAAATATTGTAATAATTTTATAAAAAGCCTTTAGAAAATATATTATGTCTGGGGGAATTGGGATCTAGAATGAATTCTAGATTGCTTGTAAAACAAATCCAATAATATAAGTTATGAATTCATTTACAACGAATATAAAACATTTCGTAAACAAAACTGAACAATTAACCACAAATCGTCGGAACGTTTTTATTTCGTATAAACTTTTTTAATAAAATTCTGACTGCTTGTTGAATTGGAAAACAAAAAAGTTTCGCTCATAATTTACATGGAATAACACGATTTTATTGACTTGCCTTGATTAGTCTGAAAAACTTTTTGGTGTTCAATAGCCTTTACAGAGCAATTACCTCTTACAACAGTTTCAAAAACTTAAAAAAAAAAGAAATAAATAAAACAATTTACATAAATGCTTTTTAAACAACAAACGCCGAACATATTTTGATGCCTCTTAACTGCAAGGTAATAATAACAAAAATAAATTCAATGCATTAGGCGAATACAAATATTTGCTTGTCATTGTAGCATAGAAAATACATTGTACTGTACTCGTATCTCCTGTGTATAAATTATGAGATTCTGTAGACACGTACCTAGAGCGACGCGTCACGTGACTATGACGACTCGTTGCCACGCGACGACCGCGTCATTTTACGTGTAGACTTGTCTTTGTAAAAATACGGATTTTTTGTTTATTTATTTCATGCATATTTTATTCCCGTAAAAAACATTACAAAACTATGAAAAATCAATTACATAATATACGATTAGCTAATATTTGTATTAACTGCATGGGCATATGTATGAACTGAACGAAACAATGATACGAAAGAATTGTTCATAGTCATTCTAGGAATTAATCCACCAACTAAGGATAATAATATTATAGAAAAATATAAGGAACAACTTCCTATTATAGGAATAATCAGCGAACAGAATATTTCCTTATATTATTCGATTGTGTCGACCCTCTTTATCTCGTTCAGATGGATTTCTAATTACTGTTGTGTGCTCTTCAGGAAAACCAATATGTAAACAATTAGCCCTAAAAGGAAATTGATATCGGCAGAGCAGCGGAAAATTCATGTCAACGTCTGACAGATATAGATCACTTAAATTCGTTCTATTTTAGTTAGATACGTATAAGATATATTATAAAATTTACCTTACCAACAATTTCTTTATACTCTATAAAATTTTCTTTTAATCTGAGTTTCCCAGGTAATAAAAAAATAAATGTACTTGCAAGGCAAGCCGGGCAGACGACGTACTTCTTGGCTCAAGAATATCCGCGAATGGCATGGCCAAAGTACCAGATCCTTTGGCCATACCTGTTTCGAGCCGCCCGCCTCGAGGGTTACGATAACCATGATGATAGCCTACCTCCGATAGGAGATGGCACTAAAAGAAGAAGAAGACTTGCATGGTATAACTACTGCTTTCCGCAGTCATCCCGCGACTTCGTCCGCATTGAAAAATAAAAAACATATAAACAATATAAGGCTTGAGGCGTCCCAGACAACGTTATGCAAAATTTCACGGTGATCAGTTCAGTAGTTTTTGCGTGAAAGAGTTACAAACATCCATACATCCAAACATACTTTCGCATTTATAATATTAGTATATAATAGTATAGAAAATATAGATATAGATTATATTGGCCTCGTATAAAAAATTGTAGTGAAAAAATATATTTATAGTAATAAATCGTGGTAACTGGTAACCAATACCCCGAACATACAAGCTATGTACAATGTTTGCGTAATAACTTCAGATTGTATTAAAGATATGAGACCTCGCGTCGGTGTCGTTTTTTGGCAATTTTTTCGCTATTGTAATATGCATTAACATAATATTAACTTTCAAATCGTTTTATTATTCTAAAGGGGTTGAAGGTTGTATCCCTTGCTCGAGGATAAGGTGCTTTACGCTCAAACTTTTAAAGTGAAGGCGGAAAGGAAGGCGTGGCAATGTTTTATTCTTCAAAACTTTTAAACTCTTTTACATTATCTGCATTGTATATTTTTTAAGGTACAACACAACGTTAAGTTTAGAAAAAAGGCGTCAGAAACATGGATTTATAATGTATTTTTTTATTTATTTCAATAGGCTTACCAACTAAAGACATACACAATCACAATATATATTTGTGAACAATATATATTGAGACACAATATATGTAGACATATATATTTGAGAAAAACAATGTCAAAGTTAGTAAATTAGAGGACAATACGAGGGGTGGATAATCCAAAATAAGGCGGATCGGAATATAATCTCTGACTGGGATATATTTTCTTCCGATAGCAGTAATAGTATATTGAACATATGTTGTGAAATGGTTAGGGGCGTTTTGTTACAGAGGCGTTTTATTGTTCTGGAAAATAATGTTTCGTAACTACTGTAAAAAAAATCGAACAAAACAGTTGTTTGTTCATATAGAATATGTCCTAAGTTGTATTATAAATACGAAAGTGTATTTGTTTGTTAATAACTCTTTCATGTTAATCAATTAAACCACTCTAATCCATTAATCAAATCCATTAATGGATTACTTTCCGCTTTTTATTCCATTGTAATCCATTCCAAAGAACTGATTGCCCAATGGTTTAGAGTGGAAATTCGGCTTTGTGCTGTAATCCATTTGAATAATAACGCCTGAAAAATAAATTATGAGCAATAAAAGTTCAACACCTATAGTAAAAAAAGGGGCGCCGACGAAGTCGTGAGCAAAACTTATATAGTCAATAATATACAAACAATATTAACACCCACTAATGATTATAATGATGAAGACATTTGTAACATCGTTTCCTTTAACAATATTAAACAATGAAAGCATCGTTAAGTCTTTTCTTTCCCATACAAGTGAGGCAACAACAATAAAAAAATAGAGGTGCTTTGAATTATTCTAAGCACCTCTAATTTTTTATATATTTTTTTTCCTATAATATTTATGTAAAGGTCGCCAGACAGATGACTGGATGACCACTGGATGATACATGACTACCGTCGCCTATAGCACAAACAATACCACAGGCGCTGCAAGCAAACGCGCCTGCGATTATACTCGTAGTAAGGTAAAGGATTAGGGGTAAAGAAAAGAATAGAATAACCTCTGACATCCCATACAGAAACACGATAGCACACATGCTGTTATATCGCGGCGCTTCCAAAATAACTGCGAAACGCAGTGTGCGTGCCACTACTAACGTGAACGAACTTCCTGACACGCGATTTTTATAATATTAGAAAACAATTTAATTTTGAATAATTTAAGTAATTTTGAGCTGAAAGAAATAGCTCCATCAAATAAAGTTGACGAAAGAACATCAATTATAGCCTATATTAATATTCCCACTGCATAAACAAGTTTTTTTTACTATATATATAGCATGATAATTAACGAAAAAGTGTCGGACGTGTACCTCTACAATAGCACACATTCCTGGTAGGTACGAGTATTTCCTTCGCCATTATTCGGTTCATTTGGCCGCTATACTAATGTTCATTTGAAACTAACCAAGGCAATGAGCCGGTATTATAAGTCTCCAGGGCAAATATTCTGCGTGAAACCTTTTTTGTGATAAGAAAATGTTGTCCCCTACAGAATTGCGTATAATTATGGATATTTAATAATAGATATTATTTGTTGTGTTACAATCCACGAATAAATAGGTTACAATGTCTTAAACAAATGTATGTAGTGCTTGTTATTAAAAATATTGCATAATTTTATTATTTAGTACAATGTTTTTATAGGCTTCCGTGGAATAGAATTCTGTTCAAAGTACTCGGAAAGAATAATTTGGAAATTTACACATTACCTACATTAAATTTTGTAAGATATATTTTTGATCACATTATTATTTACAGAAATAAAAATGCAACAGTAATAGACCAAAATTTGTAGGTAATGTCATAAAAATGAACTACTCTTTCTCAAGTCAAGCTTACGAGCTTAGAATAATAATTAACGACACGTTTGGTCTAGAGTCTAGTGGCTAGTAACCCTAGCTATTAACCAAACGGTCACGGGTTCGAATCCCGCCAGGGGCAAATGTTTATGTGTTAATATGTACATTTGTACCTGAGTCATGGATGTTTGTATTTATAATATGTATGTATTTACAAAAAAAATGTAAGTAAAAAAGTAAAAAAAGTAGTATGTAAATAGGTAACTTTAAATGGCGGTTAGCCTACTTGACAACTACAAGTAAAGTGTTGATTAGTTATTTTTAGAAATAATTTTATGTTTTATTAAATTATGCACTCGGTTTACTGCATCCTTCGATATGCGAATTTTTTCATTTTCTTTTTATTGTTTGGGACTTTTACCGTACAAGCAAAGGTATCATCTCCTTCATTCCCGGTTACCGGTGACTTTAAATGACGGTTAGCCTACTTGAGTTTACGAGCCACTGAATTATCTCTTCCTCTTTACTAAATGTTTAATATAGATGTAATATTTAAGCTCGATATAATGTATTCGTATGGGAATCGTGATATTCAGATCTATCTTAAACAAGCTATTGCGCTATCATATAAGTTGTTTACTAACTACTCACAGTTATATTTCCCACTGGGGAGTAATCTCATTGAAATACGGCTCTTTTATCATAATAGTTATAATGTTAACAACTAGCTCCCGCGTGAGGATAACAATACACCGAAGATTAAGTTATTTCATTTTATTAGACCAAGGTTTTGTGACGCCGAAATTAGAATAAAGCGAAATAGATAACGTTCTTCTTGTGAAGGCCTAATAAATTCCTTTGTTTTTATAACATTTTCGATGATGTTTCGAAATTCTTGAATTATATTGGTCTCTAATTATCACTAGACTAACAATAAAGAGATATTGTAACGAGTATATGTATTTAGTTATTATAATAGTAGACATATTGTTGTCTCATATGACCAATAAATCATTTATTTGATAAAATGTTCAATAATTCTAATATATAGCAAGCAGTGTCCAATGTCTCGAAAGGTCGGCTGCCAAAACAGCAAAAAAAAGGTTTAGGCTTCGGTTGGGCCTACATCACCAAGTGTTTTTTGATTTTATGTACAGACTAGCTGGTTCCTGCAACTTCGTCCGCGTTGAATGAGAAAATATATGAGTATTATAACGCCTGACATCTTTATCGCTGTGACGGCGGTGGCGCCTCCACCCAATTTTTTTTATATTTCTAATTGAGCCGTCGGAAACCTAATATTTTTTCAGATTAAAAAGTATATGTTAATCCAGGTAATAAACTATATGAGTGCCATGTTTCAGCTAAATCCGTTAAGCCGTTTTTACGTGAAAGTGTAACAAACATCCATCCTCACAAACTTTTGCATTAATAATATTAATAATAGTATGATTTTAAATAATGATCACTTGAACTTACGATCGAATTTTCAAGTTTATCTTAAAGTTTTCGAACGGAAACCACAGACCGGGTAGAGTAGGCGCAAGGTAGTGACATCCACCCACAAGATGGACAGATTACCTTATAATAGAGAAGGCCTAAGTCCAGCAGTGAATGCTGAAATAATGAGGTCGATGATGACGACCTTACAACATTGTAAACAAGGTATCTGAAACCAGTCCACCAATCTTCAGGATTGTATTGCAACATTGGAGAAAGACCTATGCCTAATAGAAAGGATTACATTAAGTCAATATTAATCAACACTTTTTAAAAGATTCTACACGAGAACTTGTACGTATACTATTTAAAGCCAGAGCATAAAATTGAATCTTTACTGGCCAAGTGTTGTCGTAAACTCTTTAAATTAAACATTATTGGTTTCGTTTACGTACACCATAAATTTGAAATTGGCATTTCACGCATTTTTTCATAGATACTCGTCCCAACATAACCTTCAGGTCGTATAATTTGATGGTTCGGCCTCACGCTGCTGGGCCAAGTGTAATATGAAATAAAATTAAGAGATTGTTTTTTATGTAACCCCTTGCACCTAACCCTTTATTTTTATGTGCATTATTAAGATTTTACATGCACGCATTATTATACGTATATAATAAAGACACATGCCTCTAAATAACTCCACTCCTAATCTTACACACATTTACTGAGACAATTTTTTGATATGTTATAGAGCGTGAATAGATCAAACACGAGTTTCAGTTTCAGTAAAGATTTATGGGACAAAAATCAAATAAGCCTTTATTCTCCGAAGAAGTTATAGAATCGAGTATCAATATAATAAATAATAATGCTTCTATAATTATATATAAATAATAAGTGTATATATGAATCTAAATTTGTTATTATATTATTTTAATTTATTTTTCTATTTTCATAATTGTTTTTCCATATACTGAGTAATATATTTGTAAAATGGTATTTTAATTAGACATCCACAACCTTATCGGGTTGTCCGAAGACATATAGTATCTAATTGTAGTTGTAATTGTCATATTGTATAGACGAAATCTATACAATATTATAGTAAAATCGTAAACGAGCCGCGTCTGTAAATAAAATATTTTTCAAAAAAACAATTTGTACTTACGTATGTTACCGAGGTGAAAAAAAAAAGTTTTACAAAACTTTTTTTTTATACAGTGGCTGGAGATTCCTTTTAAAAGCTTAAAAATTGTGTCAGGAGCTCCGTTCTTCATTTTCTTGTAAAGAGGTACTTTGTATAATAATACTTTATATAAAAATATAAATCTAATATATTATAATCTATCTAATATTAAGATTTATTAAATGAATATACTTATCTAATATTATACAATATCTAAAATCTTAAAAGATCCTATTTGTCTATGTATGACATATGAATGTATATAATTATTATATATTCATTGTAATATATGAATTAGTTGTAATTCTTCCATGTACCTAATAACAAACAAACAATGAACCCAAAAGAAACAATCATAAGGCATTAATGAAAGGACAATAGCTGTATTCACTGAAGATATTTCTCATTGTATTGTATATAAAGCGATTAAAGTTGTCAAACCATGTTAAGGTATAAGGTATTAGAATATTATCCAATATTATTATATTGGACAACTTAATCCTACATTTGGACAAACGTCTGTCTGTCTTCACATTCCTTTATGGGTACTGTCTTGGGGATCTTAATGCTACGTAACTAAATGCAAAACTAATTTAAAGCCATACCACGTGCCAAACTCTCTTACGTTGTCTGGAATATTTTTATAAAAACTAAAGCTAAAGCTTCACACTACAACGGACTGCCAAATTTGAAGGAAATCGGGGTCTGGACGTAGACTGGATCCAAATTAGATCGGATCCCGCATAATCGAGTTTGGTTTCAGTATTAGACATACTTCACGTCTTGCTCCTAATTTCAAAGCGGCGCGGCGAGCGAGCGGTGAACCGGACGTCCGGTGACAATTCCAAAGTCCCCTAAGGACTGAACCATACCCACCTCGAGTTGGAGTTTTAGTGTGGTAAGAATCCCACATAACCTTATGCCATTTGCATTGCATGCGGCATTTGTCATAAGGTACCTTTTAAAGGTTTCTTCGCTCGAAAAAAAAAAGGAATATCGTTCCGAGCGCGTTTACATTACTCCGGTATGGGCCATTCTATCCGGGACATTCTGCTTGCACTGCGCAGTGACAATCCGGAATAGTGTGAACACCTTCATATAAAATGTACAGCCCTGGACTTTTCGGCAGTTTTACCTTCCCTATAAATCTGCCGGTCCAGCATAGTGGGAACCTAGTCTAATGGTTCTCAAGATGGTATCATGTTAACTGTCAGCATGCCTGTCGAACATTACATAAATAAATAAAAATATATAAAAATAAAACAAATTTCACTATTATTAAATATAAAAAGATAAAATGTCAAATAAAAAACCAACAAGCAACTTTTACAAGGTATTTCCAAAGTAAAATGCATTTATTTTAAAAATACTTAAAACGTTACTACGCTCTTCCAGATTCAATTTCTGTTGGTGATGTCTCGCTAAGAACTATAAAGCAGCACATCGTAATGTCCAATACAGCGTCCCACCTGCTGGGTAGGAAGATGTGTTTAGCAAAGTCTTTTTCAACTGTTTGTTTACCGACATTCGCACGAAAACTTACCTAAGCTATTTCAAAAGAGTTCTTCTTCTCCACACTGTAACAAGGTAAATAATTCAAATTCAATACAATGGAGAAGATATTCCAAAAATCTTTGGGTATTAGGGAAAAAAAATCTATTTCTAAAAATCTATACACTTTCTGTCTTACTAATAAAAAAAAGTTATACAAGCGTTTAACACCTGTATACATACATACATTGAATAGCGACTATATAAGGCTTATACAATCGTTTTACTAATAAACGCTGTGAAAGCGTTGTATAGTTATACCTGGTTTGTAAGGATCGTGTTTTATAGGGCAATTGATATGGCAATTATACTCCAAACGCTCCAAAGTGCCGCGCGGAGGCCTATTTTCAACGTTAAATTAAAATTACAAATATTAGAGCTAGATTTCCGGGAGCTTGGAGTTTTTCATCAGAATTTTCCTCCTCTTTTTGGAACTATTTTTAAATTTTCTCTATGGCTTATAGTTTTTGAGTTATTGTCAAAAAATTAAAACCCCCTTTTTTTATTAATAACAATTGCAATTTTTATTGGCAGAAAAAATCCAAAAAACTTCTTTTTCTAGATGCCATTACGGATCGAATGAGCTATCGCTCATATTTTTAAGAGACCGGCAACTATTTTTCTCAGGAAATCCACTTCTCGACTAGGCTACAAGGCATTAGCTTGGCAAAAATTTTCTAATAGTGTGAAAAGATTGTAACGAATTTTGTAACATTTCCTTTTTCTTATTGGTTCACTATCAATGTCATCAAGAATATCTAAATAATGTAAATAATCCATTATTTTTAAAATCACTAGACAAAACTTATTTGTAAAAAAAAATATTAGTAATCTGTGAATTGTAATTAGTCAAACTCGAAACAGCTAATCGTTGTCCGCCATCTTGAGCTTATACAACGCTTACAAGGGTACACGGCTGTATAAGCCCTGTATAAGTTTTCTTTATAAAAACGGTCTGTTATAACAGACGTATACAAGCCTTATGTCAAAAAAATCTTTATTAGTCAGGTCTGTTTTATAACGAGTGTATAAATTGTGTGTAAAAGTTTATTAGTAAGACTGTATATTACTGGTACAGTCGCCCAAACGATGTTTAAATAGCTTTTTAGATACCCATCTGAGACTCACCACACTGTAAAATTCGTAACATAATTAAAACTCCATTCGTTGAGGTAAAAATCGCCACATACAAAAATATATAAGTATACAATGTGCCTGGTCAGCGATTTCGGAGCCTTTAATGGTATAATATAGGATTTTATCGACAATCGACCCTCATTAGTTATTTTTCTCCGACCATAACCATAACCATAACCATAACCTTAAGACCATTCTAAAAGTTCTTAAAAATTTAAAATACATAATTTAACTATGTAAACAAACGTAACTTATAATACGAGTATGTTATATGGTATATTATGAAGGAAAACTCGAGGTTCTCAAACTCAGAAATTCTCAAACTTCTTCAATTCCGATAAAATTATTTATATTGCTTTCTTTGTTTTATATATACAATGTGTTTGGTCACCGGAAGCCTTTAATAGTATGATATATTATATTGAAAATTCATCTCTCATTTGAAATTTTCCTTCATCCATAATGAAACGGCAGCCATTTTAATATTCATTTTATTGAAATACAGGTGCGTGTGTTAAATCAACAATATTTGTCCACATAAGATGGCATGATTCAATAATTTATATTGGTTTTACAGTCCACTTACCACCAACCAGCCATTGGCGATTACAATTATTATCTTTAACCGTGACCTTTGAGTTTAAATATAACACCATTGTGGTACTAGAGTTTCATGTTAAATGAACTGTTCAAATATAAAAGTCTATATTATCTATTATGTGAACACATACACAGAACAATACCTCAAAATAAACATCGACTAGGTAAAAGAATTTGGAGGTGAGTCAAGCGAAAAACAACTGCAATTACGGGGGAGAAAGTTGCCTTTAACGAATTTATGAATCGCCGAAGTGTTATACGTGGCGTGACACGTACTAAGATTTCCTTAGAATTTCTTCTAAGGAAATGTGCCCAAACATGGTATATCTGCTGTAAGTTACTGTGGAGTTGGGTGACCTACAGACTATTTGATGCTGCAGCATCAGATCAATTTTTCTTCATATATTTTCTCATTTTTTCAACGCGGACGAAGTCGCGAGCACCAGCTAGTAAACAAAATGTAGTATTCCTACATAACTGTAATAGTATACCTAATGTAAATGTGATTTTTTTTAATGTTTTCTTATACTGCAGTTGTTATTTCTCTTTACACAGCGTAAGAAAGCAACAAGTGATTTTAAAGTTTATTTACTTTGCTAGAGAAACTTTATAAAGCTCCTTCCTTTTATAAAGCTTCAGATTGGAAGTAAGTTTAAACAATAAGGGCCTCTTTCACCAACTACAAGTAAAGTGTTGATTAGTTACTTTTAGAAATAATTTTATGTTTTATTAAATTATGCACTCGGTTTTGTGCATCCTTCGATATGCGATTTTTTTTATTATTTTCTTTTTAGTGTTTGGGACTTTTACCGTACAAACAAAGGTATATCAGCTCAATTTATCCCGGTGACAGGTGACTTTAAATGACGGTTAGCCTACTTGACAGATGGTGAAAGAGGCCCTAAATGGAATAACATTGAAATTAAATGGAAACACAACAAGTATTGCCATTTAAATCCTTTGAGATTACATCTATCATGTGTATTATTTAATTTTTAATTTTGTCTGTGTCACATATGTGCTAAAATGTAACTGTCAGGGATAGAGCTATCTGTGGAAACACTACGTTCGTCGTGTGAACCTCGAACACATGTCAATCCTCCATTATGTAAAATAGATTATAGATTGTCTAATAAAACAGTTAGTGAAATATCTACCTTGTACTCATTATAAAACCAAGACAGTAACTATAATTAATAGTACCTTATAACTTATTATGTGTTGAGAATAATATATCTTTTAACTAGTTGACATTACACATCAATGGCTTAGATAACAGATGTGGAATATGCAAACAAGTAAATTTTACAGCACAGATACTTTTTTAAGATTTAAGTTGTCTAGTCTATTCAGTGAAGCTAACTTCATTACCCTTTAGTTATTAGTAAATGCTAACCGGTACAATTCTTTTTCAACGCAGACGAAGTCGCGGGCTCCAACTAGTATGCCACCCCATTTGATTCCAAGCGAAGTCGGGTCACGTCCGGCCCTCTGTCCTTTTCCCTCACACGAAGCGGCCGGCGCTATCTGTTTCATGGTATAGGAACAAACCTTGAAAGTTTGTTTACATTCTTCGCATTGTCTCATTGGCCTTGCTTTAGATAAAATAATAGCAATTTTTATTCAACAAAAACTCTCTTTGTAAACCAAATTATCGCCGACCAATCGAATCGGCTTATCTATAAAATATCTTGCTTTTAAAAGGTTCGACGAAATAATTTTTCGGTGGTCCAAAGCTGAAATCCACTTAAAAGTATGCCCTCGGGTTGGGTTATTCAAATAATCCTCAATTCTCATTTTAATCCGGCCGATACGATTTCCGCCTAATATAAAACCCATCGATTTCCGGCGGCGCTCCCGTAATGCAGATAAGAGGTGATTTTAACGGCCAATCTTATGAAATTGCGTATTACACGCACTCGTGTGACTGTTTAATGCTTATTGAACATATATTGAGATTCACATATGTTTTTCAAGAGATCAATTTTATTGTTATGAGAGAATTGTGAATGTAATATGTTACTTGGATTTAAATTTCTGCTTAAGACGTTAATACTATTATTGGAGTAACAATGCTTAATATTATTCTACTAATAAGCGAACTTTTTACCTTTTTCTGAAATAAATATTTTTTAGGTAAATTTCTACAGGCAAGTAGATAGCACTCATTTTGTTATTTCACGGTTGTCTTATGTAAAGGTTGCCTTTTACATAAGACAATAGTGAAATGTTTGTTTACGCTTCAAAAACTCAAGAATGGCTACATCGATTTGAATTTGTTTTTTAATTATGGAAAGAGGGATAAACGAGGAAGATTTGTACATATAAATATTGCACCCAGGTGAAGGCGAGAGCGGGTCATTAGTATATTATAAAATGAAGTCGCTGCCTGAAGATTTGTGTAATATAATTTGCAGAAAAAAATAGCATCCGTGTGAAGTCGGGAGCGGACCGCAGTGCATGGCAAGATCAATGTCTAAGTGGGTAAAATCTGAGGACTTCACAGCTGGAAAACCAGACGATCGTGTAGAGAACACGATATAATCCGAATTATGTTCTTTATATAAAATATAAATATAAATGTTCGCACTATTTTTAAAGTAAATAATAAATGTTCGCGTGTTTTCCTGAAATGAAATTTTTGTGAGTGTATTCACTCTCGTCACAATGGTGTTGGAGAAAAGAAAGACAGGAATACTCGTAACGTAACACCCAGTGGGACAATGATTTACAATCGAGTTCTTTTTGTGTTTACTGTAACGGAACAACAGAGAATATGCTTAATGTACCTTAGAGCATTTGTAAGTTTATTTCAAGTTCAAAAGAGATTTTTGTATTTATTTAGTTAGATAAGATTAGATCGTCTATTACCAACCGACAAACCAATTACATTTTAAATTTTACTGATAAATCACCGTTTTCTTCACTGCTGACAGAGGCAGAGGGTTCACTTGATGGTAGGTGGCTACCGTCGCCTATAACACAAGCATCGCCACAGGTGTTCAAAGTGCGTTGCCGACTACGGTAGAGATTGGGAAGCGATAGGAAAATGGGCTCAATTGTAATTACAATTAACTGTAATTGTAATTGTAACGTAATTGTAATTAAAATTAAATGTGTCTTAAAATAAGTACCCATATCTAAAGTAAAACCACTTCAAAGTGTCGACGTACTAATAAAAGTGTTATGTAGAGCGTGCGCGGGACAATAAAGGGTCGCTTCGAGTTGATAGCATAGTCATATAGGCAATGGGAGCCGGCAAATGAGCCATGGAATGTTCTATATAGCTGCGTGACGCCACACAGTAATGTGCATTATATGGCATTACAATCTTACGCAATGTCCTACACTAATTATACATTTGTACGATGTATATTCGTAATTTTGCCTTCTGATATGGGTACTTAACATTACATAGACATCCTAATTATATTAACTAATATTCTATCTATATATGTATAGTATATATAAAAAATCAAAGTAAGTATGATCGCGTGTTCTTTGGCATTCCTAATTCACTCACCTAAACACAACGGCACACATGCTATTATGAGCTATTAATGAGGGTAAGTGTAAATCACCCGCCACATTGTTGGCCTTGAAATACATTTCTAGTCTGTCGATGTATGATGACCATTGTCCGGTATTTATCTCAAACGTATTTAACTTTCCGATCGACTTTTTTTTTACTTTTACTTTTAAACAATATATGCACATATTAATTAGATTTCTCGTCGCCAGTGTTAGATTTTATATGTGCGGACGGCAATAAAATGTTGTTCATGTTTAACGTGTAAATGACTGACTTACAACTATTTAAGTAGATACCCTAATATGTAAACATAATAATACTAAATACCCTACATTACACCTATAGTGTTTTGAAATCTTTAAAATGATCTTAAATAGATCTTTTAAATGGCTTATCCGTGCCAAACTTAATGATTGGTATCCGAAGTTTGAAGTAAAGTTAGATCACTAAACTGTCATCAGGGCACACACAATATTCAAGAGCCGTTATGATCAAACGGGCTCGCTTTGTGAAAATCTCTTTCCCTTATAACCGCGTTTTAATGGCTGTAATGTGTAGAATCGTTCATCACGCCCCATAAACTACAAGGAGTTATGACAACAATTTATAAGAGTTGAACACAATTTACGATGAAAAGCTTGTAATTTATTAAAGGTTCGGTTAGGTCCCAAACTAATTTTCTACCACTTAAAGAATTTTGTTAGCGACTGATATTATAAAAACTGTTATTGTTTTCTTACAAGAGGTTATTTATTTATTTACATCAATGATAACTAAAATTATTTAAAAGATCAATCTGAGACTCAAACGAAATTCTTTATTTCTTTATTAAATTGAAAAAAGCTCTTTGGTTAAAATGGATAGGCCAATGATTTGATTTCGCTTTCTCGAAAGCTTCAGAAATAAAAAAAACAATCCCCTAGGTAACTTTTAGGTATTATAGTGTCTATAATGTATTATGTAGTAACAAATAAATTATCATACATTTTCTATCTAATTTTTTTTCTATCGAAATTAAAATACGCTTAAAGAAAATATTACTCGTAAAGTAATGTACACGTATTCACATAAAACATAACATACACGTGTCCACGGTACAGGCAAACCCCATTTTTTTAATTCTATTATTTATCTCTCATTATCTCTTATCATTCTCATTTAAATTCCATTATCATTGGAGAAGTTATCTCTCATATATTAGTAAGTATCTCCTTTTTCAAAACTTTTTTATTCTTTCATTGTTATTAAAAAAACAAATGAAACCATAAATTTTTAACCGAAGAAGCAAACACGTCTTTATAACATGTGATGATAACATAGACTTTTTATTTCATATATCAATTTATGACGCTTACATTAGCCATTTCTTTTATCTCACACAGGCACACTGGATCAGCGTGACTTCCAAAATGAACCACAAACGCATTTATTCACGTTTATTCACGTTTATTCACGCCCGCGTAACTTTTTAAAATATAGCCCATGTGACTCGCTGATAACGTAGCTTTCTATAGGTGATAGAAATTTTAAAATCGGTCCAGTAGTTTTTGAGTTTATTCATTACAAACATACAAATCTTCTCTCATAATAATATTATTATATAGAAAAGCAACTCAAATAAAATCGGCAATGACTACCTAATACAACAAAAGGTAAAAAGGTCTACTAACATTGATCATGACATAACAACATCGAGTTGAATAAAAGGTCAAAAAGATCTACTCACACTTCCACACCTCCCCGTTTAAGACATTCAGTAATTAATTACAACGAGTGAAGTGGCTAACGGGCACAAGTTTTAACATTAATTTCTCTCATCAAAGCGGGTCTCCGCAACCTCTGAACACCATCTAATGTAATGCTATGACTACCGTTTTTTTATCTCAGAATACAAAGCTAACCAAAAACCAATGATCCCGCATTAAACTGATGTAACACATTTAATCTATACTCTATACTAATATTATAAAGAGAGAAGATTTGTATGTTTGTTATGAATAAACTCAAAAATTACTGGACCTATTTTAAAAATTCTTTCACCTATAGAAAGCTACATTATCAGTGAGTAGCATAGGTAATATTTTGTAAAAAAAATATATTACCTATGCTACTGCTAAAAATATACTGGCACGCGACTTCGCCCATCTATTTTTAGTGCTTGTTTGCTTAACTTGCTAGTCTTATTTAAAGTGCTTATGTTAAGAGACAAGAACTCTTAACTTAATTTTTATATTTAACTTATAGTTATAACATGGCCTCTATTTTTTTTCTCTTTTAAAAATATTTGCCGAATTGGTCAGCCGTTCTCAACTTTTGCCTCAATACATTTAGCAATTCATTAGTAAAAGTTGGCTCTAGTCTGGATTTTTAGTGGTTGCAGAGCACGGTCCATTTCACAGTCATTTAGGCAGCCCGTCTGGAGGCAGTAACAAACCCCCTTACAGTAGACCACCGTGAAATAATACAATGTGTGTTGTTGTGTTTAGGTAAGTGAGTAAGGTATGTCAGAACTAATTTCCCTATTACTTCCTAATCCGCATTTAAATCCTACTATGGTCGGTAACGCACTTGCAGCACCTGTAGCGTTGCTTATGTTATTATAGGCGACGGTAGCCACCTACCATCAAGTGAACCATCAGGCTGTCTGTCGCGCTAAACATAAAAAAAAAATTAAAGTCTTAGTCATACATTGGATCTAAAACGATGCTGATAATTCAACTAGAATTATTAGCATTCTTTGTTGAAGCAGGAAATTATCAAATTTAAATTAAGTATAAAAGGTGGTTTTAGGAATAAATCAAACATATAAATTAAAAAGCACGTCCGTTTTATTTTATTTTTTGGCAACAAAGTTTAGAATGAGGTCTGTTTAAATTGAGAACGTTTAAAAGTTCCAACAGGGGAAGCTTCCTGGCTGTTCGTGATGCGAAAATTTTGTTATCTGTGCTTGTTTTAATTTCTTTACTTAGGATTTACTCATTACTCAAAACGTATGACATGAAATTTATGATGATCGTCTGTGGTATTATGTTAAAAAATATGTCCATTAAAAAACAAGTGCTGACTTTCGTTTAGGTATATGTAGGTAGTATTTATTTGTATATTTTTATCATAATTCGATCTTTAATTATATACTCATTTTCGCTTTGAAAGGTTAAGTTAAATTAAACCATTTAAAAACGTACATGAAATGCAAGAAATAGTTAACGTTAAGTAAAGATTAAAGTTAGTTAAAGTTAAGTAAAGTAAGTTTTAAAAAATATTTTTCACACTTATTTTCGAATCTGTTATGAGCATAAATTTCTCCTAACAACAGTGAAACACCGCATCAAATATCGTTACGTCATTTCAGAAATTGGTACTATTTAAAATTATACAGTATATTACATTAAATAAAATTATACAGTACTAGCTGTTGCACGCGGCTTCACCCGCGTAACTTTATAAAATATAGCCTATTACTCGCTAATAATATAGCTTCTAAACAGTGAAAGAATTTTTCAAATCGGTTCTATAGTTTCGGAGCCTATTCGAAGCAAACAAACAAACAAATCGTTCCTCTTTATAATATTAGTATAGATTTATTATTTAAAATAATTTAGTTTAAATGATAAATCGGAAATTAGGGTTTCCGAATTTGATTTCGAGCAGGGTCAACATTGAAAATGAACTTTTCAAAGTTGGCTCCAGTCTGGATCTGGAAAGTAGTGGCAGGGTACTATGCGTTTCGCACTCATTAGGGCAGACACTTTCATTAGACCGTAACCACAACCCTTACAGATGACTATCGTGAAATAACAGCACGTGTGCTTGTGTTTCAGTGAATGAGTAAGACGTGTAAGAGCCCATTTCCCTATCCCATCCCAATCCCTTATCCTTAATCCTAATATAGACGGCAACGCACTTGCAGCATCTATGGCGTTGCTATTGTTATAAGCGGCGGGAACCACCTACCACCAAGCGAACCATCGGCCCGTCTGCCGACCTTAATTTTAAATTAAAACTTTAATATGAATCAATATTTTTCATATTCTAAAGCAAATGCCATTTCTTTGTAGCCGCAGTGATGTAGCAAGCTACATGGTACATGCGTACCTACATAGCTTCGTTTTGCTCGTCTACGAAACATCCGCTGCTTGACAATACACAGAGCATTCAATCAACGTCGCTTTCACGAAAAAGCCATCCATTTTGTACCTTCTCTTAGCTCGGCTCCGATTAATGGACATCGTTTATTAACTTGGGCCATCTGTGACTTGTCACCAGTTATTTGCCAGTTAAGGGGCAACATTAATGCTAATTTGCTTAAGAATAGAGGAACAGCAGTTCTGATCCAACCTAATCTCAAAAAGTATACCTTCTTCCATACCTACCATTTGTTATTTGAACACGACAAACACGTAGGTAATCCAAAAACCGCTGATGTGGTTTTACTGAGTAAAAATCTCACGTAACCCAGTTAAACAAAAAAGGGGTTCCAAGTTGAAAACTGTCTAGAGTTGAAAACACCTTATTTTGTAAGAGGCGGTATAAGCTATTTTCGGGCTAGCTTAGCTAACCTACTGCGGATTTGGCAGACCTTCATAGAACTGAAAATTGCTAGGCTTTTCAAAGATACGAATTCTTTACAATAATCACCCTTTGATCAAGTGATCAATCTTAATAAAGTGATTTAACACATAAAAAATAAATAGGTATCTAATAAATAAACTGGTTAAAATAAAATAAAGCAGCTAAGGAAGGTTAATGGGACATATGAAACATATCCAAATACACGTATGTTGTTCAATTGACGTGATAAGGGTTATTCCCAAAGGTCGACTTCCCTTTCGATATTTAGTCGCACAGGGCCCAGGTCTAGGTTAGCCTTATTACTTAACAGCTTGAATATCATCTAAATTATATACAAAAATCAATTTATCTTCAAAGTTGGAAGCGAAAATTACCTATTTATTTCGTCGCCCTATTTCTTATTCATTTGTTTCTAGCTTATTCCTAGCTTTACTATTAAAGAAACCTTTTGACAGCTTCTAGATGAGTCTAAACATTATTTTTAAGGATATTTTTCGAATAAATGGTAAAATACCTACCTAATTAGTCATAAATAAAATTAACAATGAAATATTACCTATCATGAATCTCATTGAAGTAATCTAACAATACCTCTAAATAGTTTAATTTAGTCTTAAAAGATATAGAAGATACTTGCAGCACCTGTAGCATTGGTAGTTTTATAGGCGACGGTAGCCACCTACCATCAAGTGAACCGTCAACCTGTCCGCCGACCTTAACATAAAAAAAATCTTTCCCTGCGTCAACTGCGTCCAACACCTCAACAGACTCTTATAATGATGAGTTAAAAATATAATATAAATATTAATTAAACGCATAAATAAACAATACGGATATGGCAAAATAATTTGTTATTTTTTTTTAAGTAAACTTAAGCGCCAACACATAGACTCAGAGAATGGACTGAGTGTTCCCTATCCATCTGTAAAGTAAAAATACACCTCGCTATAGTGAAGTTCTTAAAGAATTTATTTTTATACTAGCTGTTGCACGCGACTTCGGCCGCGTAATTTTTTTATCAAATATAGCCTATATTACTCGCTGGTAATGAAGCTTTCTATAGGTGAAAGAATTTTTAAAATCGGTCTAGTAGTTTTTGAGTTTATTCATTACAAACATACAAATCTTCTCTCTTTATAATATTGGTATAGATATATAATAGATAAGTATAATAAGTACCTATAGATATCTAGTCAATCGTATCATGCCCATTGGATGATAAACTTAATCATGTAGGTATGGCTGCCATTACGAGGACACACGGCAATAAATGTCTTAACTTTAAAATAATAATGTTAACTCTAAGCGAGAAAAGTCAAGTGAACCAGAAAGTATAGGACAAATTTATATTTAAACCCATAAGTGTCTACTTTGCTATACTCGTGACAAGAATTCTAAGTAAGCTATCGTATAAACCGATAGATCGTGTTTATTGATATTGTAGTCTATAAAAGTCCATTTCTAGACATGTCTTCTTCTGCACTCCAGCGTTACACTGTTTATTTCAATTTGCATTATATTCTTTTTGTACGTCCACAAACAGACTAAAATACTGCTAAGTGTACATTGTAGTCAATTGGCAAAGTAAACGGAATGGCTTTGAACTGGGAATTGCTCAAGCAAATCAAATATACGTACCTACCAGGGAGAATTAAAAAGATCTTAAAATTTCAGTAAGTTATTAAAGAACATCGGTTTATTTTTATTTTTTCAACATTTAATTGTACTTTGACGTTATGGAACGTTATGGTATTTTGAAACTGACAGTTATTATTTTTTATTTCTTCATAAACTACGAATAATTCATAAAAGCTATTGGGTATCGAAAAACTCTTCTACAGCAGCCATAACTGAGTTTTTATCGTCAAATTTGGTTTCACGGACATGTTCTTCTAATTTTGGAAATAAGTAGAAAACTTATTCAGATATTTTCTCAGGCGTTGAATTTTTCATTTTTCAATGCGGACAAATCGCGGGCACCAGCTAATGCAAAATATATTTTTTTTAATATTAATATTATCTAACATTTTTAACCCTTGACGCAAAAAGGGGTGTTATAAGTTTGACGTGTGTGTCTGTCTACGTTTGGATGCTGACGTGATCAGAATTGTTCTTAGCTATAATTTATGAATCTGTCCAGGCGTTAGAAGGCCATAATCTAGTTCCTAGTTAAAGAAAGTGATGACCTTTCCTAGTTAAAGAAGGGATTTCACTAACTTGCACGTTTTCGAATGATGTGAAATTGTTACTTCTGAGGTATTTCCTTGACATGGTAACCTTGATCTGATGCTGCATAATCAAGCAGTCTACGGGACACCCAACTCCTCATCAACTTACCGCAGATATAGCGTCGTGTTTGGGGTCGATAGAAAGTCGAGCCCAAAAATTAAAATGAAAATTATAAAATAGTTTATATCATTATAAATATATAGGCAGTTTATTATGATTATAAATTAGTTTATAATTTTAATTATAGTTTATCTAATAAAAGTAAAACTTCAATTTATAATAATTTATTTACAATCAGTCATCAATTACATCACCAACCCACCAAAATGTTAAATTGTTTTCACATTTACTTGAATATTTCATATCTGTGACACTGTTCAAATCACAATTATTAATTGTTTCTTTTCTATTTTCAAAATGTTCATCTTCACCGGACAGCAGATCTACAAAATGATACTGTCCCGTAGCAGTTGCTATGATTGGTCGAGATGGATGGATTGATACACTGTTACAACAATCATTGTGTAGAGGAAACTGTGGAAGAGAAAAATTAATATTAAATATGCCTACATACTAATATGTAATATTGGATTTAGTAAGTGTTTATTCTGTATCCGCAACAACCCTGCTTCGAACTAATATCGCCACGAAATTATTAACAATAACAACGCCCTCTTCCTGCGAAACTTCATGAAAAAATAAGTACTGGGACAAAAAAAGTGTTTAAATTTCGTAATCTAAAAAATAAGAGAATATAAAAGATTACCTTAAATGTGGCATTGTCATTATCAGAATAGTCAAGACTGGACTTCCAATCGACATTATCTATAGACCACACTTTTATTACACCGTCTGTGCCACCAGTGACCAAATATTTTCCACATGGAGATATATCAAAGTAAATCCTCTGATTTGTGCTCACTTCTCTAGTCAAAACATTAAGCGGTCTTTTATAGTAACGGATGTCCCATACAAGTAGTCTGTGGTCTTTTCGAGCGCCAGAAACAAGTCTGACGCCGTCCGGTGTAAACTTTAAGTGTGTGACTCCACCTGAAATTTTAATTAAAATCATATATTTAATTAACTTTAATTAAATCATGCATTTAATTAACTTTAATTAAATCATGCATTTAATTAACTTTAATTAAATTCATATATTTAATAGGCAACACTTATGTGTTGGTAGGTACAATGATGTGTTGAATAGTGAGAAATAATTTTCTTTTGATGCTCCAAACCTACATTTATTACCTGAATGTCCATGCATTTTTCCTATACTTTTATATGTCCCCATTTCATTCATGTTATATAAACCAATTGTTGTATTCCAAGAGCCAACTGCCACCATGCTACCGACTGTAGCGAAACAGGACGCTGGAGACTGTATCTTATGTTCAGCATATTCTCTACCTGGCCTGAAATTTATTTCAATTTGAATTGTATATTTATTTTCTTTAATTCTTTAAAAATAAAATAAAAATAAATAATGCTAATTGCTTAAATTTTTTAATTTTATTTGATTATAAAAATCAATTCTCACCTCTCAACTTCAAATGTCTTCATTGTTTTCTTATATCCAGCAATAATTTTGGTGCAATCCAATGTGAAGGTGATGGAAATGGCTGGTTCCATCTCATCAAACGCATTGTAACCTCTGTACGAACATCTGAGCGACCCGTTAAATGCATCCCACATTTGTACTGGTGCATTTTGTATTGTTGTCAACCAACTGTAATTTGAAAAGTCAACAATTACTTAGGTCAGCTTGAAGCACAACTTACATCTTATATTTTTTGGGAAACTTAATTTCATATGAGTTTTCTTGAACAAGGAAATTATAGCAATAAATATAATTTAACAAATTTGTAGAACTGATATATAACAATTCATCACACTATTGAGTGAACTGCCGACCATGGTAGAATTTAAGGATAAGGGATTAGGAAGGGATAGGGAAATGGGCTCTGGTATCCCTTACTCACTCACAAAAACACAACAGCACACTTGCTGTATTTAATTATGGTCTTCTGTCTGTAAGGGGATGATTACTGCAGCCAGAAGGGCTGCCCAAATTACTGCAAAATGGAGTGTACCCTGCCTCTACTTAACCTGTAAATCATAGTATCTAGCAGGAATAATAGGCATAATGAGAACTTAGATCTTAGAGAAAAATTATAATCATCTATAGTTTTACAGAACATACTAACCAGCAAGTTTCTGGATAGTAACTGTTCATTATAGGAAACCAACAGAAATCATATACCAAACCGGCTTCTTTAACATGTATAACGGAATCTAAAACATCTATAGTTCGGGTTTTTGCTGCGGAACCAGTGTAAAGATCTCTTGGTAACTCGGTAACATGAACTCCATCATTATTTACAACAGATAAACAACATGTCCCATCTGGAGACCATTTACAGCCGCGCAGATAAGGCTGCACATCTCCAGTAGCCCTGGGAGATCGTGACCATGAAGAACTGCACAGTTCCAACAGAGTATAATTGGTAAACAAACTCGGATAATCATGGGACTCCACAGAGCAAGTGCTGATTTCATTTGTATTTATGAGTTCTTCGGAATATTTGTCAATATTTTTCACAGTTTCATTCAAAATATTAACTTCACAGCTGTCTGTTTCCATTGAATGTTCCATTTTGAATACAGATGTTAATTGAATTTCTTACAAAATAATATGCACCCAACTAAATTCAGTCATTGTACACAATATTATTTAATTTTAAACGAGCACATTAACAGTCGTTCTAGCTAAACATACTGAGAAATCACAGATACAGCACATAAGACAGGAATAAATTTAATTTATAATTGGCTAGTTTCACTCATCGATGAACATCGATGGTTTCACTAGGACTAGGATATATCGGTACCGGTACAGTGGTTAAAAATGACTAATAAGGCCAATCAGGTCAGGTTAACAACAAATAACCACAACGTTGTTTTTCTTTAGAAAAGAAAGTTTTTCTAATATGATATGGTTTCCATCTGAAATAAAACACAGGAATCACTGAGTAAATAAAATAATCACAGCTCTAACAAAATCTAAGAACAAAATAAACATAAATTAATTATCAAAATTTAAAATTCAGCGTGCAGCGGCAGCTTGGCGGCTAGTGCAAGGCTAGTGATTACTTAGTACTTGTATACTCTTTAGCGTTATTGAAATTTTTAAATAGTAAACAAACACTAACTGTCGTCTGTCACTAACTAAATAACTAAACTAAAACACAGAACTCTATATATTTTTTGTTCCACCGCAGTCTATATATTATTTATAATTAATAACATAAAAATGCGAAATAAATATAAAATAAGCATGGACCTATAAAAAAGTCCATGGCAATTAGTCGGTGTTAACTTTTTATTTTATCTTTGTAATTTTATTAAAATGTATAATAGAAAAAATACATTCTAATAAAATAAAAATAAATCACAGCACAACATGGCATTGGCACAATACAATGACAGTGTCAGACGTCAGTGTATGCTTTGGTTCTGTGGATTTGGGTTGATTGCATTGCTTTTGATTGGATTGAATTATTTTCTTTCGGCAAAAGGAAAATTGATTACTTTATTATCAATACAAAATACCAAGTTGGTATCTTCTTGTAGCGCGCGTTTCATTCATAATATCGCTGCCGCTAAAGCAATGATCGCAAAATTTGTTCGTGGAGTATTTTGTAATTATTTCAGTCGGTTATTTTTATGTACGAATCAAATGAGTGCTTGTGGTGTTTATATTGTATGTATTACAGATGAGTATTAAATTGTTTTGTCGCGGGTTTTGGTCTACGAAAGGAAACTTTAGAAGAGTCATGTCTTTCCCGGATTCTCCCGCTAAAGCGTCATCGTGCTGTGAAGAGACGAAAGATGGTGCGCCACCTTCTTTTGCGATGTACGAAGCCTTGAAAGACTCTTGTCAGAACAATGCCACATATTTTCAGCCTGATGATAGTGAAAATGGGCAACGTTTGTACCAGGGTTTCATGACTCTGAAGGATCATGTAGATACTGTATGGCCTCTAGTAGATCACGTTCGAAAGGTAATCTTACTATTTTTATCACTAGAATTATCTACACAATTGTATCTTTTTTAGTTTTTATTAAACTTCAAATATAATATACATTATAATGGAACATTATATAATTATTAAATATTTAATTATATTATTCAGGAAAATTCTAGTAGCTGTTTTACTGTCCATATTTTGAATGGTTTTCTTTACATTTCAATTTTTTGCTTTCACTTTATTTCAATTAATGATAAATGTTTAAATTTACATCCATATTTAATAGATTTCTATTCAATGGATTTAGAAATGGGTATCATTATTGGTATAAGATATTAATACCACTACATAGGTACTTAATGTAATAAATGTCAATTCATATGTTGCTTTTATTTTTTTCTAATCTCATGAATATTTTTTTTAAACATTTCAATAGTGTTTCAATATTACAATTTAAATTTAGTAATTTTTTCCCATTTTTTTTTTTATTATTTATTGCTATAATTGTGTAAGTAGGTATATTGTTCATATTGTCTTTATTTGTAAATCAAGATGGAGAAAGTGGTCACCAGATGGTCACCAGATCTTAATGTACTGGTAAATTGTAGTAAAAACTCCATAAAGGTTTATTATGTTAGATAGGTGACATAAAATAAAACTTCTACAAATATAATACTTAGTATTTTTGTGAAATACCAATGGTTTTAAAGCAATAATAGATAGGTTGATAATTATAAAACATTTAAACATAAACAAATTACCATTAACAGTGTGAGATGTCATTAATGTATGCATAGATTATTTGATCAAATAATAATTAAATAATCAAATTTACATATAGTAAGAGGCCATTATTAATTTTAAATGTGTAATTTTAAAGTTATCATTACTTACTATACCTCCTTGCTTTGTTTAAATACATATCTCACATATTCTTATCTGTAATAACTTTAAAGGGTCATTCTATGATAAGAGAATTTTTATCTTTTTTATTTTATGTCTTGTTATTTTATGTAATAAATCACAGCATCTTAATATATTTTATGAATAGCATTATGGTTACATGTATTTTTTGATAAAACGACATATTTATTTTTTGCATAATTAGACAAGTATAAAGAAGAGATAATAAATCAAAGCATTTATTAGTATTATTCAGAATAAGCTAAATGTATGTATCATAAATATATTGCTAGCATATAACACATGAAATATTACTTATAATCTCATTATTCAAATCTGAAATTTGTAAGTTGGTTGGCTTCACTTTACCTTAATTTGAAGCAAACAATTTAAAATATTAAGGTCACGTTTCATAGTTCTCAGCACAAATATACTGCTATTGTGTGACACGTCTCAATTGAACAGAAAATAATGTAATGCTAGAAAAAATATGATATCTTGATATCTTCTTAAAGTGCCTCTCCATTACTGGAGGTTGGTTTTTAGCTCTCAAAACTTAGGCCTGTCCTGGGCCAGATGCAAGATGCCTGTCCATTCCCTGTTGTTACATAGCCAGGAAATCTTCCGCCTTCCAGGGCGCCGTCTCCTTTCTATTTTGCCCATCATTATGAGCTGAAGCAGTTCATAGAGTCAACAGCTCTAGAGATGAATGAACGTAAATTGTATAACTGTGGGAACACATAATCCTGCAAAGCAATTTCCTACAACCAAAGTGCTGTTCCCGCAAAACTGTCCTACCATGTGAACGTCCCATTAGATAAATGTGTTTAGCGACCATAGCCACCTTTATCATAAATAAATCGATTACCTTCTATTTTGTATTTCAGGTAGCGCCACAGTATGACTTCGATTCAAAATCACCAGGAAACGGGTACCGGAGCTTTGTATCTGTAGTTGATTCTTGTGTATTGCACGGTCTTAAATTAAGTCGACAGGTGTGCACAGGACGAGATGCACTTTTATTCAGGAAAGGATATTTTGTGAAGTAAGTTTAAATTAAAAATACACATTTTAATTTTACACATTAAAAAAACAACCTAGTATAGTATAATATGAATTTCACATCACTTACCTATAAAATGTTCTTGGCACATTCTACACAAACGGAAAAGATCCTCAAATTTTAATGACATGTAAAACTTTAATTACCGTATTACATTCACAAGTGCAAAAGTCTCAAGATCAATTGCAAAGATTTACTTCCCTTACTTGCTTTCTTTGCTTCATGCATATTTATGTCCATACTTTTCTAAATTTGCATCAACAAAATATTAAATGTTCGTTGAGGTCAAACGATGGAGAAAGGAAATGTTCACCAGTTTTAGAGTCATCTTAAATTTGAAAAAAAAAAAGTCAATGTAGTTTTTGAATGTTCATTGAATGCCCAGTTTATGTTTAACTCTAACCTAATGCAAATAGCTTTTTGCGCCTTGAAACCTTAATAATAATAAAAAATATTTATATTTTAATAAAAAATGTATGCTATGTCATTGTAATCTATGTACCTACCAGTTGCTGCTTATTGATACTGTACATATTTTTTACAAACAGCCTTCATTATTCAGGATTGTTATAGCAATCCCTAATGGATTGCTATAACAATCCTGAATAAAACTTTTTTTAGAAAAGTAGTTTCAGATATGTACATGATATAAACAAACTACCTTTCCCTGTTGTTTAGTATAGTATAAACTATTTTTTTTTCTATTTCTAGAGAAGTAGAATCTTGCAGTCAACTACTGGCATCTCTATGCACATGCTTACATCACCTCCATACATTGTTGTCGTGGGCGCCGCCCGGTGGTCTGTTCCCTTCCGAGCCACATTCCCCCGAAGAGTTGTTCTCGCAAGCCGATACCATAAACCAATATTGTTTCTATGGCAGATGCCTCGGATTTCAGGTAGTTAATGTCACGCTTTATCCCATGAGTAGATTTCTTAATTTAGGTATCCATATATTATGTAAAGTGCATTTAAGTAAGTTTCATTAGATTTCAATTTAGAACCAAACACATCTTGCAAACTTTATTTATATAGATTTAAATGTAACTTCTTAGTTATTAAATAATACATTACGTTATGAAAAATAATTCCGATAGCGACTATTATTAAATTAATAATCTGATTACGTATTTCAGCAAGTGTTTCTAGACTCATAAGCAAGAGTGAAATTTGCAATTTGTGTGCCTCATTTACAGTTCCTTCCATCGATGAGGGGCATACTGAAGGGCATATCGATATGTATGGCGGGTTTCTCCGAAGCCTACTACAGCCACGGGAACCTCATCAGCTCCATGTGGACTGGCGGACAGTATCTCATAGACCCGGAGATGAGAGCCAGAAGGATTGTCAATATATCGCAGTCTGCTAGTGTGGAATTCTGCAAAGCGTTTTGGTTTTTGGCTGAGAGTGGTATGTTATATTGAATACATTAACGTCAGCCCGTCAGTTTATTGCTGGTGGCCTATGCACACAAGACTGTGCCCAAGCGTTGGGACATAATGTCATATGTAAAGGCATTTTTAAGCTAAGATGCCATGCAATGCCACAAGTGCGCTTACAACTGCAGTAGGTTTAAGGAAAATGTATTGCGAAGGGATATGGAAAATGGTATCTGGCATCCTTTACTCACTTGCTGAAACACAAAAGCAATAATTCTGTTATTTCACTGTGGTCTTCTGAAACGGGGTAGCTACTGTCACCAGAGGAGCTGTCCAAATATTTCCTACTTCAGATCCAGACAAGAGCCCCAACTTTGCAAAGGGAATCGAACCCATCACCTCTGAGGCAGAGCGTTAATGCAAGCATCCTATGACCACTCATCGAATGGGCTCGTTAAAATAATTTTCAGAAATGATACCTTGTCTTAATGAACAGAAATAATGAAACGAGTCCCAAGTCTGATGTCGTCCACGGTGGCCGTGAACAAGTTGATCACAATTCTTCCCGAGCCCATCACCGTGACTCGGGTGACCGGTGACGTCACCACAGTACTGCCGCCCACCGCCCACGTAGGCCTGCAGCCCCTCAACGTGCGGCTCATCAGCGTCAATAAAAGGAGTGGAATGGTGAGTGGTCCTTACTTTATTATATCCCGTACCCATCAGGACCAACTCACATGGATATTAAAATTCTAAACGAAAGGTCCACAATAATTTAAAGAGCCATTTACATGTACACAATCAATTGTGATAATGAAAGTATGTATTCAGTTGGATAAGGATTAATATCAATGATGCGAATGTTATCATCTCTCGGTTCTATCCATGTTTTGATTGACTAATTTCATAGAGATAATAATGGGAGATTCCGTTATCTATGACTAAACAATAAACTGTTATTGAGACTATAGCCTCGTGGACGTTTTTAATGTTAATGATGAGTACTATAAAATGTAGTACATTATTTTATGCATCATCAATAGTTTTAGCAGCAGAAGACCAATGTGGTCTTCTGTAAGGGTGTGGTCAAATAACTCTTCAGCAAATGTTATGCTTAGCTTGGCGAAGGGTCGTCGAGCCTGCCCCCTGCAGATGGGGTGGTGTTCCACTGCCACGGAGGTGGATTCGTGGCCCAATCGTCCAAATCGCACGAGATGTACTTGCGCGATTGGGCCGCGAGGCTGAATGTGCCCATTCTCTCCGTGGACTACAGCCTCGCCCCTCAAGCGCCTTTCCCCAGGGCCCTGGAGGAGGTCTTCTACGCCTACTGCTGGATGATCAACCACTTCAAGGAGATCGGAACTACAGGTGAATCTTCAATTGTGGCCGTCACAAGGCTTATGTCACAAATTATAATTTAAAATAAAATATATTATGTGGATTTAATAAAATAGGGTAATAGAAAAATATTTAAAAAAAATGCTACTAATATAAATTCAAAAGTTTGTGAGGATGGATGTTACTTTATCACGCAAAAACAGCTTAACAGATTCGGATAATATTTGGTACACAGATAGTTTATTTAATTACATTGTTAAACATATATCATACTTACCTACATACTTATCAGTCGAAACGTGACTGGTCATTTCACAAAGACAAATCGGTGTCTGTGATTCTCGCTTGTTTGTCATTTGCTTAGCCTGACGCGTGCTTAATTCTAACGCAGGCAAACGTATAATATTCGCGGGCGACTCGGCGGGAGCGAATCTTATAACGGGATGCACTTTGAAGACTCTATCCGAAGGCGTAAGGCCTCCCGAAGGCCTGTTCATGGCTTACGCGCCTCTCCTTGTCAGCTTTATCCCGAGTCCGGCTAGACTGCTGTGCCTCATGGATCCTTTGCTGCCGTTCGGTTTCATGATGAGGTGTCTCAAAGGTACGACCCATATCGTCGCTGTCAAACCTAACTCTGCTATGTGCACATACCTTAATAACAACAATGTCAAAACGAAAATATTGTCATTTCCAGCATATGCAAGTCCAAACGCAAGCCCAAAAGGAACAACAAAAGACGATAAACAAGGAATGTCAGTGTCAAATGTCACCACACCGCTTGACAGCAACGGGTTTCTTAAAGTTAGTCCGTCTCAAGGTATGAAATATTTTTTTCTTTTGAATGACGTTGCAGTCTTAAGATATTGAGCCACCGAAGTCTGAAAATTGTGTTTTAATGTAAGCACCCTAACCACTCATCCAACGGGCTTTTCCCAGATGAAGTCTCAGGCAAAATCTAGTAGTGTTATATTGTTCTGTAGATATATTTATTGAAACGGTGGCTTTCAGAGTCGGGTGGGTCGTCGTTCGAGGAGGTGTCTCCTTCTGACCTGGCAGAGTTGCAGGCGCGCGTTTCGGAGTCAGAGCGTCGCCACTCTGGCGACACCACCGCCAGTGCGACCTCCCTGGGCACAGAGCAATCTGACCGCACCGCCACAGGTATACCGACACATTATTTGTGCTGTCGCTTTAGCACTCACTTATGGCGGCTACATTGGCTTAAAGGTCTAGTTACCAGGCCATAAAATTCCAATAAAAATGGCGGCTACACGCGACAAGGATTTATCTGTGCACAGTCCATTTGGATAGAAAATACTTTTTCACCTCTCCAGCACGAAAAGGGTGCTTTTGGTACCTAAAAACTCGCAACAAAATCGATTTTTGCTGCGAGCGTGAAGAAAAGTTATTCGAATTTCGAACACTACTTTTTGGAATTATTCGGCGCAGAAAGAATAAGTGGTCTGTTCAGATACTCATTTTGGCCTAGCGATTTAACTCACAAGAATAAAAAAAATTCTTTATTGATATTTTTAAGTTTGTATTATTGCTATTTTGAAATAATATTAATTTCAGGTAAAACTCCGCCCGAAGACAGGTCCCAGCAAGTAGTGTCAGACTTCCTGGAGAGATATGTGTTGGACAGCGACACCGACTCCGAGGGCAGACGGATACCGATCATCAAACCCAATGTTACGGCTTTGGATAAGAGGTACTTCACATTCAATTCTTTTTTATTAAGTAAATATCACAAACCATTTGAATGTGAGATTGCTAATTTTGATTGTTTTGATTGGACTTGTTTATATTATGTATTGTATTTTCACGTAATACAAGTAAGTCATGTAAGAAATAATTGACCAAGTGACTTACGCCTATCCTATTTTAATTAAACGTTACAGGGAAGCGGAATCAGAGGCATCGAGCACTTTAGTTGGGGAATCACCGCTATTAGATGAAGTCGATAACAAAGACAATAAAAAGAGAATAAAGACTAGGTATGTAATTATTAAATTATCCGAGCAAAATTACTGCCTTGTTTTCTCCACTTTATTCTACAAGTGAAATAATAAATAAATAAATAATTAGAATTTGTTCATCTGCATTTATTGAATCACACTAGATACAGTTGACGACATAGCAATTCACCAACTCAGAATACACAGACTAAAAAGAAAGCCACAGGACATAAACATCCCTAAACAGGCATCTATCTCCTTTTTAATCCCGTCCATATAGAATTAAAACTAAGGTTATTTTGATAAAGAAATAACGACTATCTATCTGTTCAGTAATAAAATATCTATGTGCCAAATTGAATCCAAATACATGCACCCGTTTTTGCGTGATGGAGTAAAAAAATCCATCCACATTAGTAGGATAATTTCATAAGATACAGAGGTGAATGAAAACAAAAATGCTTTACCGATAATGATAAAACTTTGCAGAATAAGTGAAGCGGCGACGGGCATAATGGGCGCCATGTCGTCTCGTCTCGCATACATCACTGGCTCCAACTCTATAACGCGACCGCCGCACGATGAGTAAGTTTATTTTTTCCAATAAGGTTTTGTAAATTTACCTGTTGATGGTTAACAAACGGGTACCGCAAGTTTTCTCTACTTTGCTACTGGTACACATGATAAATATATAATAGGTTATCTAAAAATGAGTTATAATATCACATTTAAAAGTCGGCTCTGGTCTAGATTTTGAAAGCCTTGGCACACTGCGTTTCGCACTCATTTAGACTGCCTGTCTGGCGACAGTAACCACCCCTTTGCAGTCCACCGTGAAATATGAGTGTGTGTGCTTGTCGTATTTCGATGAGTGAGTGAGGGATACCAGAGCCCGTTTCCCTATCAATTACACAAACGAAAAATAAAATAAAAAAATCCGAACGAATTCAATTACAAATAAAAACGGGTCAAATAATTAAAATATGTCGAAAGTTAAAAAATTTCAAAAGTTTACCCTAATACTACTTAATTCCATAATGATGTTGGGTATTTGTGTCAGATTGGCAATGCAAACGAACCTCGACGCTCTGATCGCGCGAAGTCCCTCGGATGAGTTCATCTTCAGTGTTCCCAACGACCCGTTGCTCTCTCCGTACTGGGCCGATGACGATCTGCTACGACGATTTCCTCCAGTCAGGATATTGGTAATATTTTATTGTATTATTAGAGTCTAAATCCAACTAAATCGCTCCATGAAACCATGCGTCTGCAATTATCGCTTACAACTTTATCATCTTTCTTCGACGTGCTGGTGTTGAAACAATAAACACCATCATAATTTATGTCATTGCCTGGAAATTTGATCTTTTTCACGGTCGATTTCAAAGTTAAAAAACGCACAGAAAAACCCCTTTCACTTGCTATGACACATTTTTGATATTTGTCTATGAATGTCCTCTATGAAAAAGAACCAACAAAGGCTTCGCCCGTGTGGAATATTTAGCCTATGTCCATCCTGAAATTTTATTCTAACTATTGGTGAAATATTTTTTTAAATCAGATGCGTTGATTCGAAGATACATTGTTCAGATTAAATCATTTTATTGGACTATGTATGTAAAAAAATAAAAAATGGTATTGTGTATGAAATTTCAAGTCTGTGCACTTGGATCCGTGTCTTGATGACTGCGTGATGTTCGCCAAGAAGTTGAAGCGGCTCGGAAACGTCGTCGGCATCGATGTGCTGGAGGGATTGCCTCACGGATTCCTCAACTTCTCACTCGTAAGTCCTCATTAAGCGTACATGCGCGCGCACTAAAGGCGGCCAACATTTTACGCTGGTCTCTCAATTTAGTTATCCTCGATAATAAAACAGTCTTTTTTTAAATTATTTATAGATGGCCAAAGAAGCGAACGAAGGGTCAAAAGTTTGCGTCGAACGGATCAAGCAGCTACTCGACCTCGAGAACACTACGCCCACAGATGGCACGCACTTATGAATGTGCGGAGTCTGCTGGTGGACACGCTAGTATTGTCCAATTTTTATTCCATTTTTTTATTATAAGCGTCAGTTCTCACCGTTACGCTACGCGACCTTCTAGCAATGCAATTTAAACATTATTTGCTACACATAAAGGTGCGTAGTTCAGTGAGCGTGCGAAATAGCGACGTCGCGATGTGTAAGGGCATGATCACACGAACCGCGAGTAGAGTGGCGAGACAGCAAATCGGTACTCGAAGGAGAGAGTGGGATGGGCGAGTAGTGAGTAGAGAACGCTCAAATCCCAGCGCGAGCGAGAGTAGCGTGTGGCGCTCGGAATGTGTTTTGTTTTCACCTGCCGAGTAGGTAAGCGAGACAGTGCGTGGTATGCCGAAAAGAGCGCCGAGGTGGACACTCGGTCTAGTGAACAAAAAGAGATCCGAGTGACTGTCTCGTCATTCTGCTCGGTCGAGCACTCGTCACGGGGGTACAGGGGTCACGGGTGCACTCGACCGAGAGAACTCCCTCGCCACTCTACTCGGTACATGTGATCAAACTCTAAGTATTTAGTTTTTTCTCATAGTATTTTGTAACTTAAGTATTTTAATTATTTCATACATTTTTTTAATATAGTTCAAATTTCATTGTATTGTGTTCTGACGTCGCGACGCATCTTCGAGCGTCTTGTCTCGTGAAGCATATTCGCGTCGCGTTTCGGTCTGAACTGACCCTAATTGTTCTTATGAGGTGCTTATCTCGTGTCTAGTGCCCAATTTTCAAAATAGTTTTACGGGGAATTTAAAAAAGTATTGTTTTTATAGTCTAATTATTGTGAGTGGTTTTATCCAAAACATCTTGCATCAGTTGAATGAATCACCACACCAGTAACACACTGCAGGGGTGCAGGAGTTCGGTTTACAGGAATTTGCATGCATTTTCAATATAAGCAAGTCTTATTTTTGCGCAAGAGGCTTAGTGAAGACTTGGTTCTTTTACGAAATTTTTCTAGGTGTTGTTATTTTTAGATTTTTAAAATCAAATTAATATATATATATATATATATTGATTACATTTTGATGAATTTTTAATTCAACTAACTCGTTTTTCCCTCGATGAAAACTTTTAGATAAAATACTGAAATTCGAAGTCAATCCCTCTATTATGGCTTGTGTAATAGATAATTGATTCTGAAATGTTATATGTGTAGATTAAAAATTAGATATAACATAAAATTTAGGATGTTTTGAAATAAGTGCCAGTCGGTATAACGGACGACTAAAAATGTTAGCTCATATAACAAGAAGACAACGTCGACGTTATATTATAAACGTCAAGTTATAAAAATTAAATATTTATTCATCCTTCTTTTTTAAAATTCCATTAGGTTACCATTTATTGAACCGGTATTAATAATAATTAATATAATGTATGTATAGATCTCGAAGAACAAATTTCAATGATTAAAACCCTTTTATAGATATTCTCTATCCTTAAAAAATGTAAATAAAAATTAATTAATGTATGTTTTTTAACATTGTGTTTGAAAAGTATTTTTAATTGGTTTTATTTAATTTAAAGGTTAAAATTTATTTATATTGAATTTTTTTTTATATTTGAATATAAACATGTGATTTGAAGAACATTAATTGTTATATGTCAAGTGTTAGTGTTAATGTTATAAATTAAATTCTGTGAAGATTTTCACATTTTCTTAAAACGTATTTAGTGACATAAGTAGATACTAAAACGAATCTCGTTTCTGATATTAATAACAAATACCTCTATTATTTTTTATTATTATTTTTATTTATATGAAATATAATGATATTAATATCATTCCTATTACTCCTAAATGAAAATTAAATAGAATACCCAAAAATTTTGGGAGCTCTTGCTTTACTACGTAATAGATAAGTATGCCGAAAATTTACATATATAAACAAATGAACAATATGTTTTTATGTTTATTTTAAACATAATTGTACAATTTACGAAATAAAATTCTTTATGGGGCATTACTATAATGTTACCTTTATTATTATTATTATTATATTATTATAAAATGTTAAGTACAATAAAATCATTAAGTAATTGTAGTAAAAAAAATTTTTAATTATATTTAATAAAGCTTTTAAAGTACATATGTTTGACAGTGACATACATTTATACTGAAGCATATTTTTTAATTAGAGTTTTTCTGAATTGGGTCATGAACCTGCTTAGGAAATGTTACGGACCAAGTTATTAATCGTGCTACTGTTTGTAATGTTCGATCAATCGGGATTAATGATTATTATTTAAATTATTAACTCGTATAGAAGAATAGATACAACGGAAACTTTTCGGCATTTCGCAACAAATTTCAACTTTGCTTTGTGTGCACACATTAACTATTTGTATTATAATACTAGTTGTTGCACGCGACTTCGTCCGCGTAACTTTATAAAATATAGCCTATGTTACTCGCTGTTAATGTAACTTTCTATAGGTGAAAGAATTTTTAAAATCGGTTGAGTAGTTTTTGAGTTTATTCATTACAAACATCATAAAGAGAGACTCTCTTTATGATTTTAGTATAAATAAATTAACTTTTTTATGCTGTCTTTTTTGCTGACCGTAGCGTGCGGTATGTACTGCATTCTTTCGAGTTGACAAGAAATTTCTGACGAGTTAGATCTGTACCATAGACTAACCTTATGGACATTTTTAAAACTGTCTAGACATTATTGAATATTATTAATCACTTGGTCCGTGACATAATAATAATAATTATATAATACGAATATAATGAAAAAATTGAACCGATAAATAGCAACTAATAATGATATTGTTAAAATATTTAACTAGATGTTATAAAGTATGCAAATCGTAAACGATGTCTGTGATAGTGAATTGAAGCTTTTAAAGGCATATGAACAGTATTCTAAAATGCACGAGTATATTTAAAAATATTAAAAATATATGTACGCATTCAATTATTATAAATCTCTGTAATAGATTGTAAGTCATTTTAAAAATTACTATGTAATATTTTTATAGAATAAAACTTCGATGTCCATGAAATTGTTAGTAATGTCTACACTTTAATGTCAGCTAATTTATTGTTCAGATGATGGCGTTTTTTCATACTTTTCAAGTGAAAACTTCTTTAGGCGCGTTGGCCATTTTTTGAGGTGGGAAAAAACCATTGAACATGTTATTTTTTTTTTTATAAAAACTTCCCTGCACAAATGTTTTTTTAAGATATTGGATATTGATATCGTAAGTGCAGTCAACTGAGGTGACATTGATTAGGTTTTCATAAAAATATATCTGTGAATGGGAAGATACTGTAGAACCAATATCAAAAATGTGTTTTTCTAAATATTTCTCAGATTTTTCAGGAAAAAATATATACATCTATCAATTTCATACTTTATGTGGGGTGTCACCTATACCCTTAGAAAAAGATGCGTAAAATGTAATTTAAAATCAATTGTCATTTAGTTTTCAGTATCTCAGATATTTTTTAAATTGCGGGGGAACTTTAATTAAAATGGCGAAAATAATTGTGAATTTGTTTTAATGTTGTTAACAGAAGTTGCGAATAAAGATTTTTATTTTAAGACATTTATTTATTGACCTATAAATATAAATCCAAATTTCAATCACTGGCTATCAATGTAGCCCCCTATGTCTTCAATCAAAGTCGCTCCGACAAGAAATATGGAGTAATCTACAAATGAAATTCTATGTGAATATAGCAAAATATTCATATAAGAGAATGTCCATGATCTGAACTAAAAATTAGTGTAGCTAAAAAAACTGAAAGAATCAATGTCATAATAATCAGGCCTTAAAGATTAAATTAATAAATAGATATACGACCAAAACAGTAAGTCCGTAGACGGATGAAAACTAGTCGTTATGAATGTACAATGTTAATTGCTACAAAATAATATTACAATAAATAAATGCTATCTATACACCCGAGTTTCTTTTTCTTAGTCCAGGAGAATAATGATCTTTTGTTGATTTTTATAGTATAGTCGCCATTCTAAATGATGACTGGACGTCCCCACACAATATCCAAATATCAGCGCCCTGCGATTTTTCTCTTTTTGCCTTTTTTCCAGATATATCCCTTTATTTTAATCCTACTATAATCGACAGCGCACTTTTTTTAGCATAAAAAAATGGACTATTACCTAAAACAGTCTTCCCACAAATACTACTTGTGTAAAAGTACCAGTCTTTTACCTTTTCCTGTAGTAGATAGATAAACCTTGAAAAGCTGATCATCATCTCAGCCGCAGGACATAGGCCTCCCTCACAATTTTCCAATAGGACTTGGACAATCAGAAGCAGCCTCACCGCCCAAGACTCCGTAATGTGTCCTGCCCACTGCCGCTACAACTTACTGATCTCCTCATTTCTGATTCGATCACGCAGTAACCCCGAGCATAGCCCTCTCCATAGCTCGTTGAGCGACGATGAGCTTTCTTACGGGACCCATAGTAAGAGACCACGTTTCAGCGCCATATGTCATCACTGGTAACACATATTGGTCAAAAACTTTTGTTTTGAGAATGTCTGACCTTCTGGCGTTATACCGCCGAACAGGACGGAATTGAAAGTACTCAAATAAAACACCATGAAATGTTAAAAGTTTTTATTTTATCCTAACACTAATACCGCTGCGTACAGTTGTCGTGTCGTCTCATTTGTTAGAATTGACTTTTTGGTAACAAACACTACTTCACAGATATTTCAAATACAAAAATTAATCCAATTAACAGATAAAAACTTCTAACAACACAAATTTACAAAAGTATTAACAAAGTTTTCATAATCTATAAAACTTTTAGGAGTACCAGAAAACTGAGACCGAGTTAAAGGAAGGCCAGAAAGAGAATTCTGTTTAAAACGGTAAGGCGATAGATTTTAATGTTACAATCGGTTAAAATAAAACCAAAAAATAATTGCGAGGTTATTATTAGATTCAAAACAAAAACATAAATAGCCAAATCTAAGAATTTACACCTATCTTGTAATCTTATACTTATTAAAGTTATAGTAGAAAAACGGTCACAATAACTTTTATGCCATCAGATGTACAAGTAGAAAGTAATAAGAGTAATCGAGTTCATTCTCTTTTTTTTAAATCAGACACTTCTTGAAAATAAATTGAGTAGGTACTGTGCTGGCGTATACTCTCAACTTTGAAACTATTGAAATGCGACGCGACGCCATAATTATATAAATTCATGTAAGAGTGAGTTCACCCATAGAGACAACAACTAATCTTATTATTTTAAAAAATGTAATTGCAATGTCTAGTAGTTTGTCCTGTACTAGGACAACTGTATACTGCAACTAGAGAAAGAAATCCTCCAAAACTTTACAAATAAATGATAAAAATCTGAAGAAATATTATTTAAGAATTCCGTTTCAACTTAACACCGAAAAAACAAGTGGAGCCCTAGTATTTTTACATCCTGGTATTGCATCCCCTAATTACAACCTGTATATAGTATAACGCTCGAATGGCGTAAAAACTAGTTTCGTCTTTTTCCATTTTAATCAACAGTCTAGAAGGTCAATAGAAACACTGATTTATAGTTCACTTGAACTGTTTATTTTTAATTCCATCTGCAATGAACAACACCTCAGCATTTTCACTGAATCTGATTCAAAACCACACATTTCTAAATGTTGCATGCGAAAATCTACCAAACCATGCATCATTAGCGTTTTATCAATCTTTTATAATCAATTGAACAGATTTTATATTATTTAGAAGTTTTGTTAAGTTTTAACTGAATTCTGGAAAGTTTTTTTCCCCACGTCCTCATTGAAATTGTTTCAATAAACAATTTTATTAGTAGTCAAAAATAAAATCATCCAAATGGCAATGTGATTACAATAACAATGTGAATATTTGATCAATTATAATTTTAATAGTAACAATGTAATTTAAAATGCTTGAACAAAAATTCGCTTTATTTTGGGTGAATCAATATTTGCGTCGCGATACAATCACGCTAGTTCCTGCAATGACTTTTATGTACTAGACTCCCTGAGCGGAACGCAGAAATTTCGCATAACTAAATGCGCAAGCGAGGAAAGAAGCGAAGGAAGAAAGCGAACAACGCGTAAGCGCCGTATTTTCCATGGCGCTTTCGACCTTTTGGTCGCGAACAAACAATGTTGTTCCGGTCATCAAGTCTAGTGAAATACATATATAGGTCAATGCGCTCGTGTGATTTTTCAATAGTAATCTTGCCCTTTCACCAACTTGTTTGCACTTCCAATGAAATGTGCACACATTTCCATCAAACCATTATTATACAATTATATACCTTAATAAAAATTTATTAAAACACAACCACACTTAAAGTTAGACAATTTAATTCACGTGTATATTTTCCTATATTTTACAATATTTGGCAAAACCTGCAATTATCATTGAACAATGTCTTTTCATGAGATTGTAAATGGCGGACAGTCCAATTTTTTATATACAAAAAAAAAGAACTATTAAACTAATTAGTCAAAACATTCACATTAGAAAACAATAAAAACCAGATGAATTTGCAATTACAGTAAGTAAATCGGTTATAGCGACCTTCAAGGGACCACAAAAATTGGTCATATCAAATGGAAAGTCAATATTAATTTGATATAGAGATTCGGCACCATGCCATATAGTCGTTGTAATCGATCTGTCGCTATATCCGGTTTCTTCTGTATCACACGGAGAAATAATCTACATATAACAGTGATGATAGAAATATGTAAGACAAACTCACAAAAAAATGAAACCAATTTAGGTGTTTTTCTAAAATGATTAAAAAAGAAAATGTATTCTTAAGGGTGTCTAGACTAATCTGATGAAGCATTATTATTTAGTAATATGCTTCAGCAGCCAAGAACACACAATCAAAAGCTTTTTTTACACATTATGTTTAAGACTCTTAGCGCTAATTTATTGATGCATGTTAAACCTTAATTAACCACGATTAAGGCCCTTAAAAATACATCAAAAATATCCGATACCATATCTACATTTTATTGCGGCCACAATCACCTACAAACACTGCCTCCCTCTGAAAGACTTTCTTTTGGATGTGAGTTTGATGTTAACTCTGATTGTAAAAAGATTTTGAAAGCCCCTCGATAAGTCAGGGGCCATTCATTAATTATGTAAGGTCCAAAGCAGGAGGGGGGTTTTTAAAAAACTCTAAAAGGGAGGAAGGGGAGTTCGAGAAACTTATGTGCTCTTATATGGGAATATGGGGGGGGGGGTCAAAAATGGCCAAAAATATCCTTACGTAATGAACGAACGGCCCCTTATTAGTCCACTGTGACTTGAGGCCAGAGTACCTATATCTAAAGTAAATGTATATGTAAGATAAATTCACCGTCTCGCCTCGAGTATTCTAAAACTTTGAGTGTGGCTGATTTTTTTCTCATAGTCACTACACATAATCACATCACTATCATCCGGGGTGTCGGTTTGTACATTTGCCATCCGAAGTTTGGCTCAATCGTGGCCGTTAGTCTTTGCGTGAGGTACAGTACCGTTGACTAAAGGTGTGGACTGTGGTTGTCTAATGGTCTTCTGTAAAACGTGAGCATCGGCCGGTTCTATTCTCTTGTAGTAGTGTTCTTTTGTTTCAACAATTTCAAAGCCAAACTTCTTGTAGAAATCTATTGCACTCTCATTATTGACTTGTACGTGTCTGGAAAAAATAACATAATATATCAATACATGAGAGCCAATTTAGGTCATTATAACTTAATAATGGAAATTTAAACTATAAATTCATAAATGTATTATAACACCTATATAATGTATTATTATAAAATGAATAAAATGAGGACAGATTAGTCAATTTTCGTAGTGTGCAAATTTGGCTCCGCCCCCCTTAAACGTTTTTTCATTAAATTTATAAACTGAACTGTTAAATTGGTAACAAATTGTACTATTTTGACAACAGAAAAAATAAAATGTAACTACTGTACTGGTGATAAAATAACAAATAAAAAAGTAATTTGGTAATCAATTTATTTTGCGACAGATCTACGATTTTGAGTACAAAGCTATTATTTAAAGGATAAACCTATTATTTTCACAACAAAGTTTTATTCATAGGACCAACTACGATTTTTTTGATAATACATTTCTTATTTTAGATACATATTGACATTAATTTGGTAATTCATAGGAATTATATTTCGTGCTGACAGACCTATTAATTAGATACAAGTTGATGACAAAATATAAGTCTCACAGTCATTTGGGTCAGCCTGTCTGATGGAAGTAATCATCTCATTATAAAAGACCACCATGAAATAGCTGCATGTGTGCTGCTGTGTTTCAGTGAGTGATTATGGGATGCAAGAGCCCATTTCCCTATCCCTTCCCGGTAACATCCTTAATCCCAGAAGTTGGAAGCGCTTTTGCAGCACCTGTGGTGTTGCTTCTATTATAAGTGATGATAGTTACCCTGTCTACTAAACTTAACATACAAAATATATATATATGAATTGTAGAGGTGCATCACTGTGCATAGTTTTTATCTATGGCTGTGCTATTTAAGTGTATAAGTATACCACGAGACATGATTGGATATTTTGCAATACTTTGCAAACATAACAGTATTGCAAAGCTTAATAAAGTATTTTAACAGTCAATTAATTTCAAATAAAAAGATAACTAAAAAGTTAAAATGAATTTATAGGCTAAATAGAATAACATGTTCCAAAAACGATTTAATGTGTATAGCGATAGAACACCTATAAAAAAAACATTAGAAGGTCACAATCACAAAATATGAACTCAACACATAACCTTCAACAATTTATGTGCACTAATGAATCATTAATTTGTTCAAACTAAGTCAATGTTATGAGTTCATTTATGAGAGCAGTACGAAGTGAAGATAATAAATCAGCCAGAGATGTGATACTCACAAGAAAATACTGTCGAAATTGCTATCCTGTTCAACAAATTTGAGCACATGTTCCACCATTAGAGTCCCGATGCCCAATCTCCGATAAGGATAAAGGCAACCCAAAGTCATTATGTAAAGTCTTCGCGAATTCTCAGATGTATCTATTCTACAGCATACGGCTCCAACGACTATATCATTGTAATATGCTAGCTTCGCGAGTTCACCAGCCTCCAAGACGTCTTTATAAAATTTGTCGTTGTAAGATACGGGAAACACAACGGTGTTTAACTTCTTCAGTTGCTTTATATTATGTGGAGTCACGTCGCCTAGTTCAATTTTAGCTCTGCAAACGAGAAAATAGTCTTTTATAGTCAAAACCGTGAGACAATGTTCCAAGGGAACTGACATTTCTATGGTCTTAAATTGCATCGTATGTTCAAATTTCAATGTGCATAGTATCTCGTGTGGGCTTACCTAGTCATTTTAATAACTATTCTAAAATAAACACTAAATATTTAAAAACTAATCTAACACAATTATATCACACGAGATCACTCCCGCCATCTATCTACTTGCACTGATGTCTGATTTCTGATTTATCCTTTCTTTCTTTCCTCCATCCATCAGTCGTTCCTACCAATCGCTCCTCTCGCAGATCATCCGCTGGTGTTGCTTACTGTAAATATTATAAAACTACCATTTTTATTTAAATTTCCATAGACGCCAATATTGTTTTAAAAGAGTGTAAACGCAATTTTATTCCGTCATATTATATCTATTTAAAAACCTTGTTTTTTTATTTGTAATACTTGTTTATACGTACAAGAATAAACTATCAAATGAATCAAATCTGTCCTAAGAAACTATGCCTTACTGCTTATAAGAAATCTGGCGCCGCGTGTTTAAATATTTAGTTAGGTTAAAAATTGAATTATTTTTTTAGCACAACATTAAACTTTAGTGTTAACTAGTGCTGTGTCGGATACCCGTATCCATATCCGCGGATATCCGACGGAGAAGAAAGAAGAAAGACAATAGTTAATAATTATGTTAGCATGACAACATTAAGTAAGTTTTCTACTGAAAAGTAAATTTTTTCAAATAGTAATACTAACTTATTACGTTTAGATATGTTAAATTACAGAATTATTTCTGTAATTTAACATGTTGCGTTGGAAGTACATAACTTTATTATTTATATTAATAATACATAGTTATTGACATAGATATTATCAATATTTATTTGAGAATATTACTAAAGATTTTTTTAATAGTCGAAGGTGAATACCTCGTAACCAATGCATGAAACGAAATCTAAATAAATAATTATAAAAAAATAATAGCGCCAATTTCAAAATAATTCTGGTTTCAATTGTTTTGTCAAACTCTGTCAAACTTGTAAAAGATTAGTCTTCAGTAAAAAAATTCTCAAGCTAGATTTAGAGGCTTACAATTGCAAAAAATGCTCAGATTACGTAATATCCAATATTTGGACTTCTATACAAAACAAAGGAGATTTAGTGCGTTAAGTCATGCCCTTCAACAACAAGCGGCACAAGTTAACGTTTCTAAAGAGAATGCGACTACAAAGGCTGAAACAATAGCTGATTATGAAATATTTCCAGCAGCCAGAGTAATTCCAATGGTAGTGACGAAAAAGGAACATGCTATCTTGCCATTTGACGATGTTCCAGGACCGAAAGCCTTGAAATACGTGTCCAATATTCGGCACTATTTATCTGAAATTGGTACACAGATTACTGCTGGCATGTTGACATTTGGTCTTAATGTTGGTGAGTTTTTATTACATCCTTTGAGTTTTTTCTTCAACATTTATTTAGCGTAAGGAACTACATATACATATTTTTTTTATTTTAAGACAAACCTGTACTATACTTACCTCATAATTGCCCATTGGATGAGTGATTAAGGTACTTACTTTAACTCTCTGTCTCCGGGGTCCGGGTTCGATTCCCGGCAGGGCCAACTTTGGAAATAAACTTTTCAATTTTGGTTCTGGTCGGGATCTGGAAAGTAGTGGGAGGGCACACTGCAATTCGCAGACCGTCTAGCGGCAGTAAGCATCCTCTTACAGAAGACAACCATGAAATAACTGCATGTGCTGTTGTGTGAATGTGTAAAGGATGCCGGAGCCCATTTCCCTATTCCTTCCTAATCCCTTATCTTTAATCCAACTATGGTCGACAGCGCACTTGCAGCGATCCTTGTGTTATAGGCGATGGTAGCCACCTACCATCAAGTGGATCGTCAGCCTGTCTATCTATCTTAACATAAATAAAACATTTTTGGCATTCAATTCAGAACTCCGATTCCGTACTGTTTATTTTTGTAAATAAGCAATAAAAATGTCTATAAATTTTCTTTACATCGTCTTTATAAATTTCCAGGTTCATACTTCAATAAAAGAAAGCCTTTGAAAAGTCTTTCAACGCTGTTTGAAGAATATGGGCCAGTGGTTCGCTTTATAAGCCCAGTCGGAGCCGATATCGTTTTAATAAACCATCCCGAACACATCCAAAAAGTCTACACTTTAGAAGGGGACTATCCTATTAGATCTACTTTGGATTGCCTCGAAAAATATAGAACGGAACATAGGAATCATTACTATGGAGGCATTTATTCTGTGTTAGTTTCAACTCATTACTTATTTGTTCTCTAATCTCAAGTTCTATTAATCTATACTAATGTTATAAAGAGGGAAGATTTAATTGTTTGTTTGTTTGCATTGAATAGGCTCCGAAACTACTGGACCTTACTATTTGAAAAATTGTTTCACTGTTGGGAAGCTATATTATCAGCGAGTAACATAGGCTATATTTTATAAAGTTACGCGGGCGAAGCCGCGTGCAACAGCTAGTATTGTATACACTATCTGATGCCCGCGACTTCGTACGAGTTGAAAAATAAAAGATGTAACGCCTGACATTATAGATTCTTAGCTGGGGTGCCCGCGTTGAATATTTAGCCTATGTCCATCCTGAAATTAAATTCTAATTATTGGTGAAATATTTATTAAATCGGATGAGTATTTACGAAGATTACCTCCTAAATGCAAACATGCAGACCTTACCTATTTATAATATTAGTACCTATAGATAACACACAGATGGTCCATGTTTAAAACATTTCGGTTCTGGATTAAAACATTTCGGTTCTCTTGGGACAATATAGATTATTTCCCAAACCAAATTCCACGCAGACCGAACCGCGGGAACAGATAGTATGCTAATACAAATAAACTTACAATTCAGGAATGGCGTCGAATGGCTTCGCCAAAGGTCTGTTGTGAGCACACCTCTTCACGATTCCGTTGCCAACAATGTGCAAAGCGTTGGAATTATTTGCGACAACTTCACTAGGAAGTTATACAATATTCGTAACTACCAAGACGAGATATCGAAGGACTTGTACAAGGAACTACATAAGTGGGCCTTTGATTGCATGGGTATTATAAAGTTTTTATTTTCATTTAGTCAGATAAGGGCTACAAATATTATAAAAATCAAATAAGTTTGCTTATTGCTTAAACTACTTGTACTTCTATGGAAGTCCCACTAAGTACGAGTAGCTAAAGTATTTTTTATATATATTTTAGCAACATTATAAATACTTAAGATTCTCTTACGAATTTCTATGGACTTTTACTTGTGACGCTGAAGAAAATGATACCCAGGATTATCCGTAACGAGGAAACCCAAATCCATAGAAGTTAAAATAATTTTAGAATTTGCAAGCTAAATTGGCAGTTAGGTGTTCTGACGACATAGTAAAAGTCGCAGGTTAAAAGAATTTAGTTCATAAAGAACTAGGTACAGGTCTTTTTTTCTATAAATAGCAATTTGGCGATGTATTATTTTTTTTTTATGGTAAAACAAGGAAAACTTTCAAAAATGCTTAAATTATCGGAATAAAGTTCGTTTTAAAACTATTTAAACCTTGTGTTTTCTCTGCCCTAAATTGTCCATACTTGTAATTACCTAATTAGTCAGGCTAATTTATAACCACAAACCTACTGTTTATTTTTCTAGGGCTGCTAATTTTCTCTAAAAAGTTCACAATGATAGAAACAGAGTTAGTATACAGTCAGTGCGATATGTCGTGGTTATACCACAGTTTGGAAAAGGCCACGGACGCAATAATAAAATGCGAATCTGGCTTGCACTTGTGGAGATTCATCAGAACACCAGCTTGGCACTCTCTGGTCAAGAACTGTGACAGTTTGGATAAGTAAGTGAACCTTATTGGTTATTATTTCGTTAGCCAAATTCTTATGCGAAGATCGCTGTGCAGGAAATAACCAATATAAAATGGGGCTAACCGTAGGCATTTTTTTTACAATCTTTATAACTTTTATTTAATTAGTAGTTACATTTATACACGCAGAGCAGATTGTTATATTACCATAAAAATTACTTTAATTGAAATATTTATAATGTTAAGGTCGACAAATTTCCATTGCCTTGAAATTTAAATTTAATTTTTTGACATTTCTTACTTTAAAACTTTATATATATTAAAAATTTAGGTTGACTAGGCTGACCTATAAGACATTATTTTATATTTTAGTTTAATTGGAAAACATGTGTTGGAGGCAGAGCAAACGCTTTGCATAAGAAACAAGGAGGAATTAACAAGTAATTTGATTTTTTTTTTTTGTAAAATTTTAAAATAAGTTGCTGTCATAAAATAACAATAAATAAAATTTCTATTTCGTACAAACAGACAAGCACACATTGGTACATGCGATGTTACTTGACCAAGAAAAAATGAGTGTGGAAGACATTGCCACTATTATTATGGATATGCTTCTGATTGGAGTCAACACTGTAATATATTTCGTTTTTCATAAATCACTAGTTTTATATTTTAATTATAAAACTAGATTAAGTTTAATTATAAGCTAGATTTTAAGTATATCTCTCTCTAGTATTATAGTTTAAGTATATCTCTATAGTCTATCTCTAGTTTTATAGTTTGAATAGCATATTTAAGTAGCTAACTTAGCTAGTTGTAGCACGCAACTTCGTCTTCGTAACTTTATAAAATATAGGCTATGTTATTCGTGAAAGAATTTTCAAAATCGGTCCAGTAGTTTTTGAGTTTATTCTTTACAAACAAAAATGCAAATATTTTCTCTTTATAATATTAGTATAGAAGTGTAGATTATATATCTTAGTTTTAGTATTCAATGTTAATAATTGCACAGGTTACTTCATCGATGTCATTTCTTCTATATTATTTGGCAAAATATCAGAGATGTCAGAAAAAACTCTATGAAGAAATAAGTAAAGAGAATATCGAAGATATTATGAGAGATACGCCATTCCTTCAAGCTTGTATAAAAGAAACCTTACGGTAATATATAATTTATTGATTTTGTTGGTCGACAAAGTATGTGGCTGCATTTTTTTTAAATGCCAATGCTTGCAAAAATTCATATAGGTACATAATATCTCTTTTCAGATTAGCGCCACCAATCCCGATATTGACTAGGATTCTTCCTAAAAACATTATTTTGGACAGATATAAGTTAGTATTGATTTCAAGTTTGCTTTTGTGTATAATGCTCTCAATTGTAGTTAATTTAAAAAAAAATGCTTTTTAAAATTAATTACATTATTAACTGTTGAAGTACGATTATAAAGACATTAAGTTAGATTAGCTATTAATAATTACAAAGTATTGGCTCTAAACACCATTTTGACGATATTTTTATTTGATTTTTTAAATATTTAAAGTGGCATTTTTGAATTCATCGATAGTTTGTTTGGTGCGGACTCTACAATGGAGACGTTTTGGTCTGTAACAAGATTTGATTTGGTTTCAGCATTCCACGTGGCACCTTAATAATAATGTCCACACAAGATGCGTCTGTCAAAGAAAGCAACTACGACGATGCAACCAGATTTTATCCGGAGAGATGGTTGAAGGACGATGCGAAGGATTATCACGCATTTGCGTCGATTCCCTTTGGGTGCGGACCCAGAAAATGCTTGGGGCAGACTATGGCCGAGACCATGTTAACGTTGTTAGCAGTTAAGGTAACGTAAACATTTTCAAATATTGGACCGTTAGTAGAGAAACTACAAAGTTGATGACCGGAACAGTTTTGATTGAAATTGGCTAAGATTATCACTTTGTATTACTTTTGTGTTTACTTTAAAAAAATATTGATATTTCTTCGGTAAATAATAACAATTGAGTGTTTCGAGACTAACTCTACAATAGATGGAATATTTGTTAAAAATTTTTTTGTATCTGTAGATTTTGAAAAAATTCAAGCTCGAATATCACTACTCGGACATTCGGCCCACCAGAAGTTTCATCGCTAAACCTAACAAGTCATTGAAAATAAGATTTGTCGATAGGTTCCAATAATCGAGTGAAAGTTTAAGATTTATTTAAATATTTTATTAGATTAATTAATAATTATTTAATTAAAACTAATGTTTACAATTTATAAGTAAACAGTATGAAATACAGTTGTTTACATTTTTCAAAATTTTAACAATGTTGGTTATTTATGGTTAAACTGTTAAAAATTGACTAGTAAATGTAAAATATAGTTAAAATAAACTTTACTTCAATATATTTAATGGTTTTTTTTTTACATCATACATTCACTATCTCTGCCTCTTTGAGAATATGTTGAGATACTTTCCTCTCGTCATTTCTTTTGCCTCCTCGAGACCCAGTTGGTATGCATGGTCATGTAACTTTTTCACCTCCATGATAAGACTGCTGGTTGACAGACAACACAGTCCTGGAAAACATTTAAAAAATCTAATTAGGCAAGAATTTACAAAGACAAATATGATAACATGATATATTCCCATGATTGAGCTTTTACCAGTGAGGAGTGCTGTTGTGTTTCGGTGAGTGAGTAAGTGATGCCAGAGCCCGTTACCTTCCTTATCCCTTCCTTATCCCTAATCCTACTATGATCGGCAACGCAATTGCAAAGCCACCTACCACCAAGTGGACCGTCAACCTGTCTGACCTTAACATAAAAAAAAGTCGTTTCTGTATTCGATAAATTCTTTTTTGGACAGATTCCTATTTCGTCAGAATCTTAATTCGACAGATTCTTAATTTGCCAGAAAAGTAGAATCAAGCGGATTCAACACTGGATGTTTTTTACAACCTTACATATTATAAAACAAAGTCCCTCCGCTGCGTCTGTCTGTCTGTCTGTTCGCAATAAACTCAAAAACTACTGCACCGATTTTCATGCTGTTTTCACCAATGGATAGTTAGATGGTTCTCGAGGAAGTATATAATTTTCAATGCGGGCGAAATCGTGGGCAGCAGCAAGTGCTCTTATATAATGCAGCTCACAGTAAATTTATTGAAAACACAGTATCTATACTAATATTATAAATCTGTAGAGTTTTTTAGATAGACTAGTAAGGTTAAGTAAGTGATGTAATTATGTTTTTTTTTTCTTTAAGTACCTGTGTTCTGCGTTTTGTTTTAAATTAGATTAAAAATTATTTTTGCTCCAGTATTTATTTTTCTTTCAACAGAAGAATGTTTAGATAGAGTAGCAAGGTTAAATAAATGAATTAAGGTGTTTTTTTAAGTACCCGTGTTCTATGTTTTGTTTTTATCTAAGATTAAAGTTAATTTTTCTTCCAGTATATCTATTATATCATATTCGTAATTATTTTTCCTGCTTTAAAAGTGCTACGCTACTCGCTGTAGCGTGTGCGCTTTGGGATACCAAATCTATACATTAGTATTAAGTATAAAATATTTCAGGCACACATGGAATAGGGAGGAAACACTTGTATTTTTATTAATGGTGGAAACGATACATATCAGTCTCATTTGCACCATTAATGGTGCAGGTCAATGGTGCAAATGAAACTATAATATAATATTATAAATGTGAAAGTAACTCTGTCTGTCTTCGCATACACGTTGTCAGGGATACAGGAAAGGACATAAGTACCTTTCAGAAAAAACTGTTCCCAAGGGATCATCTATTTTATAAAAATCTAACGCCTGGCCAAAGTTTTATAGAAACAAGAGGTGCGTTATATTGCTTATATATCTTTTTATTTTTCAACACGGACGAAATCGCGGGCACCAACTAGTGCAACAATATTTCTTTAAACCTGACTGGTAGTTACACAGGTTAGTGCCTTCAAACTTTTTATGTTAAAATAGTTTATCAGTTTTCTTCACATAAGTACTTTGTTGAATCCAGAAGTTGTTGAATTAAGATTCTGACGAATTAGGAATCTGTCCAAAAAAGAATCTGTCGAATACAGAAACGACCAAAAAAAATTGTGAAGAACAAATATAAGATCTGTATTAAGTTTTGCAAAATTACATCATCTAATAATTATAAAAAAGTAATTCTAGAATGTACATCAAATTTATTTCGTATATCTTTGAAACGGCCCATAGGCTGCCCAAATGGTTGGATGCGAAACGCAGTGTGTCCTGACATTACTTTCCAAATCCACACTAGAGGCAACTTTAATGTTATTTTATTTTCATAGTTGACCCTGTCAGGATCGAACCTAGGAGTGGAACCCTGGAACGGAGCATTAAGGCACATTGTTTTCCAAAAATTGAAACAATTTTGTTGCTAAAATATTAACATTTTAGCATTTTAACACAAAATGGTAATTTCAAGGTTTTTGTTTACAATAATAATGGTAGTTTAAAAAACCACAAAGGCCTGAAATTGCATATATATTTTAAAATACTTTAAGGATTGTATAATTTTAAGCATTATACATGGTTTGAGAGCTGAAATCAGTATAAGCTGAAACACTAAGTATGTGTACATCAATCATCAATGTACCTACATCAATGTATTTGTAAGTTTGTACCTACAATTACACCCATTGAGAAATCACTAGTTTTACCATTATCATCTACCAAAAATTACCATCTTTCAATACTTCAGTATTAAGATCTAATATCTTCAAATAATCCAATATTTAGACCTAATATTTTCAAATCATAATAATACTGTTAGTATTAACTATACTGCTATTAATTATTATTAATTATTATTATTATTATTATTATTAATTATACTGCTGTTGCAGTAATTTAGGAAATTCATTTTGTTATGATGGTACAAAAAAAGTTCTTTACATAATTATTAGACAATATTTTAATTGTTTAAAAATTTGAATAGACTGCAGTTTGCAGTTTTGATTGGGTACATAGGGTAATATTTTGTAGACATGTCATAAGGATTAAACTACATCTTTGTGAAAATTAATTTCATTGAGTGAGAGGCAATGAAGTAAGTTTATATATATCATTATTATTATTTTATTGGCCATAACGTTTATTGGCACTTTATTGGAATTTAATAGATATTGTCACTTGCGAGCAGAATATAGACATGCATAATGGTACATTAATTTTCAAAAAATGTACTTACTTCGCATGTAGGTGTAATCTTCTACGGTTAGTCCTCTATTCCAAGACGGTGGTGATCGAGGCGATTGGTTGGCGTTTTGAGAAGTAAACTCAGACACGCCAGGTACTGTTAATGAATCAATAGAATTACTTGCGTCCTCGTTGAAATTAGATTGGTTTGGAGTTTTATAGCTCATTATGAATTTAGTTTAAAAATGAACGGTTACAAATCAAAGGGAATGTAATATAGGTTGGATTGGACGGATGACGAAATGACATTTTGATGAAAAGTAATTTCCCGCGATTTTCAAAATTAATACTGGGATAGGATTTTTAAGTAGGTAAAATTTATAGCGTTCACAGTTGTGAAATGGATTAAACTCACTTTGTTCAGGCCATAGTTCTGGGGAAGCTCGATCTAACTTCTCAAAGCTTAGAAGGCTTTCTTCCAAAGATGCCAAAGGAATATCATCAGGTGACTCTCCTGAAACCAAGAGAACAAATTTACATGTATTTTAAAAAAAGTGCTCATCACATAAAAGAAACGTATCAAACTAATACACTAAACCTGGACAATAATTGCAAAAGCTATTAGTGCAAATACAAAATTACCATCTTGAACAGAATTAGAGTTTTGTTTCGCCGCCATTTTCCAATTTTAATAATATACAAAGAAGTCTTTGCCTCTTTGGTTTTAGTTGACAAAGAAGCTAAAGAAGCTTGACAACAGAATACGAAACAAACAAACCATAGACACGCGATCAGTATTTTATCATATGATAACGTATTGATATGAATTCAAAGATTGCACTACATTCACAGAAGACAGAAGTGCTTATTTAACCTTTCATAGATAAATACCACATTAAAACCCAAAGAATATAACTATGTACTCTCTTGCGTGTTGACGCCATTTTTAAACCAAATTATTCAAATAGGTAAAAACATAAATAATGCACGAAGGTTCAAAAAACAGTCTACGCTTATAAAATTACACAAAAGGCCATATCGTGGTCATTATCCAAATTATCTTACTTTTTATGCAACCATCAAAAGAGTTATATAGAGTTCTAATAACTAATTCAAGAAGTGGGTGTTTACCAAATGAACAAGTGACACATTGTCAGATAAAACTTAAAGTTTTACTATATAGGAAAAGATATAAAAATTCCGTGAAAAATTATTTAACCGATGATGAAAACAGCATTGAAATTCGTTGCATGTTTTAAGGAATTAAGGATACAAAATACTAATCTGCATCGTATATTTGGAGGGAATCATATTGAAATATAAAAAAAACTTTACTTTTGACATTTTTAGTTTCACCGATTAGACTAAACATCAATTTTGATATTTCTATATTCAAATGTCAAGAAATGCATTTTATTGTGTCCTTTTCATCCACCCAGGGAGTAAGGTTGAATGGGGTATGTTGAGATAACTGCTTTATAAATGAGTTATAACTTATTGCACCTAATCTAATCTAAAATATAAGATTGTATGCGTCCGAAGAATATAACTACTCTCTAGGTATGCGTCATATGAGATGTTTTGTACAATACATAGGAATATAATTTGTTTTGAGAGTACTCTGTTCTTCGTATTTTTTCGACTATACACACAATCTAAAGCATTCTATCTATGTTGATTTTCGTTAATCTGTGTTTCCTCCGCATTGTGAGACTGTCTATGCTGTGGCTCTTCCTTTCTTTTCTTTCTGTTGCCAACGAAAAGGCAAGGTTCGTAGAAACCGCATGGTTCTTTGATTTATTCTTAAACCAACTATAAAAATAATTCATTAATCTATTTTTCTTTGAAGGTAGGATATTTTTATGTTAAAATTTCGATATTATTATAATAGTGTATATATTGTGAATTTGAGCGCTCGGTGTCTCGTATCGGACGTTCTTCTGTCTCCACTCCATAATGTTTTGCATGTTTCAATTGTTTTGTGTAGTTTAATTTCATCAAATTAACATGAATTACCTATTAATTATATATTATGCAATATCCAAGATTTTAGTTCTATTCGTTTGTGTAAAATAATTTTGTTAATGTACAACATAACCTAACTTCTGTACTCGCTAAATTAGTGCAAATCAATTTATTACATAAATCAAATTACACTTCTTGGATTATTTCTCAAGTTGTGCGTTTTAATTATAACAGCAATTCATTAAAATAATTGCTGTATCTTACTTATAATTGATGTACTTACTTCACTGTTGTAGGTATACCTTGAATTAAAAATCGTAATCATATCAATTTACTTAATTATGTTTGTTAATGCAATTTTAAGTATATTTTTACTTACAGTTATTATAAAAACAATTTCAGATGCGTTCCGTCACGCTGAAAGATGTCGAACAAGACAAAGTTGTCAAGTATGTTGCTGCATACCTCAAAAAGTAAGTTTTTATTCACTTATTACTATTTTATTAACTAAGTTTTATTGCTACATGGCCTCCCAACGAGGCAGCCATCAAATAAAGTTATTGACTAAGCAAAATTAATGGATGACTAATGTTGCCACATGTACAGAGGGTGATAGCCATGGACCAATAAAAGTCCAAAGTAAAACAGGTAAATAAGCTTAACATACGGGTAAACATCAGTCACGCAGTGCACTCCCAAATAATAAAAAATATATACCTAGTTGATAAAATACTCAGAATATAACAAAACTTATACCATATTTAGTAAAATGTAAAAAATATTGAATACTAGCAAACCTGCCTGTGGCTTTGGATGGTTGGAATATTTTTTATTAATTTTTTTGTGTACATTAATTGTGTACTTTTTCCATTTTTAAAAACCACATCAAAATCCATTGGGTGGTTTAGAAGAAATTAATGGAGAAAAAGACAGACTCAGATAGCGAGGTTGAAGTTTTTTTTTTCTCCAGTCAAATCTGCAATTAGTAGTCAACTTTAAGCAGAGGAGGGAAAGTCTTCCAAGAAGATTCCCTATATTTATAAGTGCCCACAGTTTATATTATAGGGTAAGGAAATGACGTCTATTTAGACATATTAAATAGTCTGGTCTTATTAGCCTTGTAGCCAGCTGGTTGGGATGGTTTTTAAGCCTGTTTTAATGAAAAAAGTGGTTAGTGTGACTGTAACAGATAGAAATAATATGCCATTGCTGAGTTTTCTTTAGGATTTTAGAAAAACTACAAGGTTACTTTAATTAGAAAATAATCAAAGTTTTTAACTTAATTAAGTCCTAATGATAATATCTAAGTTAACATCAAAACAATTGTTTGAGGATAATAAGGTATTTTATTTTATTTATTTTTCAAATTTAGTCTTATGGCCTCAAATTACTGAGAAAAGTTAAATTGCGATTTTTTTATAAAATTTTTCCAATATTTACTTGACATGGTCTATGACCATATGATATGAAGCAAGATATAATTCTCGAGACTAGGTATTTTATTAAAATCAGTGCTAATGTATGAATTTAATGAACTTTATAGAATGTTTGTATTATATTAATTCAATAACTCGTGTTTCTAGGACTGGCAAGATTGTAGTGCCAGAGCATATGGATCTGGTGAAAACTGCTCGTTTCAAGGAGCTCGCTCCTTACGACCCCGACTGGTTCTATGTGCGCTGCGCAGCTGTTCTCCGACACATCTACATCCGTTCCCCTGTTGGTGTGAAGACTGTGACTAAAATTTTTGGTGGACGTAAACGCAATGGAGTCACCCCCTCGCACTTCTGCAGGTAATCTCTTCATTATTTTATTTATTTTGATATGGGTGTCTGTTCACAATGTTGCAAATTTTAGAGGTACATTGACTATTATGATAAAAAATTTAATAAATAAGTATGATTTTATGAATGTTACCATAATGTCTTTTGTACAGGCTGTTTGGTTTGTTAATGTATAATTGTTTATAAAAGGTTAATGTATAGGTACTTAGGTAGGTTAACTAACACATTCACAGTACTCACACAAATGCATTTGATGGTATATATCCTATATTTCATACCCTAAAAACGTACAATCGATAATCTCATAAGTACATTCATAAGTAGATCTGCACTGGAAAGAGACGAGAGTATTTTCATTCCCATCTGCAGTGTGATAATTCACCTATTAACACACAATGGGGAAATGTGTTGTACACGCTAGCTTTAATAATAGTATAAAAATATTAAATAAGTTTGTGTACACTTCAAAAACTCGAGAGTGGGTAGTTTTAATTTTAATTTGGTTTTCACATATGGAAAGAGGATAAGCGGGGAAGATTTTTTAAATAAAAATTTGACCCAGGGAGAAGCAGGGTGCAGCATTAAAATAAAATGTATGTATAGACAGTACATATTTTGCATTTGTTGCCTTCAGGTCGTCTGGTAGTATCGCCCGCAAGGCTTTGCAAGCATTGGAATCCCTGAAGATGGTGGAAAAGGATCCTGATGGTGGCCGTATTTTGACAGTCAGCGGTCGTCGTGATCTGGACAGAATGGCCGCACAAGTCAAACTAAAGGCTAAGCAGCAAGCTAAGCAGAGCGTTATTGTGCTGTAACATAATAAAAATAATTTAAAATAAGTATGATTTTTATTTGACGGACTTAATGCCTTTTCACATGACCCGGTTGCCGGGTAGTCGGTGCCGACTCTCCGGTAATACATTCAGCTTTCACACGACCCGATTTTGTATCCAGTAGCGTCTAGCTAGACCATCAACGCGAGTACAGTTGCGCAGTGACTGAGTATTACAAGTAACTTATTAACCATTCAATATCTATCTCCATTTTGCAACGAATCAACGAATTAATCAATTTACAACGAAAAATTAAGAACATTTTTGGGCAGTAGGTAGCAAGTAATTAAGCTATGAAATTTCTCGTCATTATACTAAACTAAATTATTAAAATAGTCTGAACAGGCCGGACAAGTGAGTAAAAGGTTTTGATATTTTTATTACAAATAAACTATTTGTATAGCATATAAAATTCACGCATAATTATTTTCTCTACGTGCCCAATTGCTCTAGTATGGGCATAGAGTAAAATGGTATGGGTAATGAGTTTATTTATAATGCCCGCACTCGCTAGCGAGAGCGTAACCGTAATAATATATACGACGTATTAGAGGTAAGCAAAAAATAACGTCACGGTGATCTCAGTCTAAAAAGTATCACTGTGACTTGTCGCAAGAGAACGACGCGACAAAATCACGTAAATCGTTCCTGATGTATATGTAAAAAAACTTAATTTCTTATAAAATTATCAATATTATTTTTTTATATTTCTGAACATTATAATTCCGTATAAAAATCCGTATCTGAAGTTATCCGTATGTGAAGTTGAAAATCCGTACATATACGGATAAAAAATCCGTATAAATGGCAACACTGTCATCAATTGTTATTGGCTGTTTATTTCTAAAAAAATAATATCATAAAAGACAGACATCCTATTAAAATTAAACTAAATGATTAATAAATGAACCAACTGACCAAGTGAGTTGACAGAACGATGTAACTTGAGTGACTGAAGTTATTGCGGTTATTATCATTCATTATTATACTATTGTTCTCTTGGAACGATGTGACAAAATCACGATTATTTTTGGATTTCACTGTGATATTTTTGGAATTGGAACGACAGTCACGGCGATTGAAATGTAACGCTTTTCCCCACCTCTAATATGTATGGAAAACTGTCAATGCCAAATTATAAACTTATATGAATTTATAAAAATAAATATAAATTTACTCCACCCACGGACTTATAATTAACTTCGTTAAACCACTCCACCCAAAAGAATATACTACTCTTTTCTTTAAAAAGAGCTCTTCATTGACACACCATGACAATGACATAAAAGTGACATTAAAGTATTGACAATAAGTGACGTCAATAAAATTATAATAATTTATTTTCTCGTCATTATTATTTCGTCTGTTGTTGACTCACTCAGTCACTGCTCGCTGTTGATGCAGTGATCGTTGTTTGTATTTGTTTTCAAGTAAATTGCAGGCGGCTGTACTGTGCGATTATCGGGTCTGAAACTGAAACCTTTAACCTTAGTAAACGTACCTTCAGTTCGCGTTTCTATAATTTTAGCAGTGAATTATTATGCAGTGAAGTGAACTCAAAATGTTGGTGGCGTTTGGACGTGAAATTAGTTTTATTTTAATATTGTGTTTATTCTCTCACATTTTTTGCGAACGTCAATATGGATCAACGGGAACAACCCTTTATGTAACGGATAGTACGGAAAACGCTGCGAGTAGAACTGTAGTAATAAATAGACACGAAGAAAAAAATTCAGACTTGCATTTAGAAAGGAGAAAACGCGATGCGACAACGTCAACACTCGTGATAAATAAAAACATCAGTACATGGGTAACTATTTCCTTATTACGATCAAGGGGTAACCCTTGTCATTTTGATTTTATCTTTTTTTGCCTACCTACATCATAACATTATACCGCCGACTTTGTGTATTTTTTTTTTCAGCGATACTTTCTACTATTTTTAACGGCACAATGACGCCGCAATCTGTACTGTGTTTATTTTCTTATTGATGCCAAAAATCCTTGTTTATTTTAAGGAAATTAAATTTAGCTACCTACATACATTGTTAAACATTGTAATTTGTCAATAGTGACATAGCATTTTCAAGATTTTTCTGTAAACAAGTTGTAATGTAGGCATGCAATTATTACAATCCTTCAATTAATGATTAATTCTTATAACTTATTGTTATATTATTTGTTGATGATACCTTTTTTAATTACTTTAATACAATCACTCACCAAAACATAACCACACAAGCTGTTATTCTATGATGGTCTTCTATAAGGGGTTAATTACTACAATCAGATGGGCTGTCCAGCCACTACCTTTGAGATCCAGACCTAACTAAAAAAATTAAAGTTAACTTTGAAAAATTCATATCTAAAACTGGCCTTGCCGGGATTAGAACCTGCGACCCCTGAGACTCAACTAATAGGCTTGTTATTTTTCAGAATTTGTCTAGAAAACCTTCTTTGGAGTTCTTATTATTCATTTGATTTCAGACAACACATCTAAATGACAGTCATCAGCAGTTAATGGTACATTGGGTGGGTGAGGGCTCAAATGTTATCATATGTTTGGCGAGAGATTCCTTGTCCCCATCGGCTCTCTTCATATCATATGATTACGGGAGGAACTTTACAAATAAAACTGAAGATTTCAAATTAGGCGATGCTCCAAACAGTGGCTATGCACAATTGGATAAATTTTTTAATCATCCAAAGTATCCTGCAATTGTAAGTAGTAATAACAATTTTTTTTTAAATTATTAAACATTTGGGTTTATTACAGATTTGGATTTTTATATTACCAGTTTTTTTCCTTTTTTACTTCTACATTTATAATCCATTAAATTATTTTAATATTTCATTTATTTGTATAGTATTACTTGATCAATTAATTTTCCTTACTATGCCATCTTTACATGTATTTTAAAATGTTATAATGCCATTAAGAAAAATGATAATAATTAAAAGTAATAAAGAAAACTTAAAAAAAATCTTTAAAATTGCAATATTAATCTTAAAGTTCATATTTTAATATTTCAAATTCAAATGATTTATATCATAAACACATTACAATTTCAACAACAACAACAATGGGGGTTCCATTACAACATGTAATTACATTTTAATATTTGTAGAAGAACTTACCATAAATTTTTTGTGTATGATAAAAAATGAAACTTGTTTTAGTGTGTGTTTGTGGATTCAACAAACAAAAAACTCTATTTGACAAGAAACAATGGTCGCAGCATACGTAGGTCAGATCTGATCTTCCATCCAAGTGAATTGGCCTTTGATGAAGACAACCCAGACCAATTTGTGATTTTAGATAAAGTAGACTCCAACAGAAAGGTATGACACATAACTATTGTTGCAAATAACTAATGAAGTTAAGTACTGTCTATGTAATTTCTTTCTACTAGATGGTGCCAGCAACTTTGTCCGTGTTGAAAAATGAAAAATATAACACCTGAGAAACTATGTGACATCTTTTATATTTTTAGATTATACCTAAGGAACCTAACATTTTTTCAACATAAACAGTATCCTATATATTAATCTAGGTAATAAACTATCTGTGTGCCAAATTTCATCTAAATCTGTTCAGCCGTATTTGCGTGACTAACAAATATCCATACATTTTTATATGCATTAAAAAAAGACTTCAACACAGTCAATTTCTGAATTATTTGTTAGTTTATAGAAACTGTGTTTGTTTTCTTTGGTCATTTATATCTTATGGTACCACATATAGTAATAGTTTTCCTTGTTTTAGCTGTATGTGACATACGATGGTGGATTGACATTCAAATTAATGCAAAGTTTTGTGAAGTCATTCTTCTGGACATCGGGCGCTGGTATTCCAAAGATGTTCTATGTGGAACGGTGGAAGCCGAACGGAACTAGTGCAATAGTAGCGTCGAGTTTCCCTAGACACGAATGGACCCCAGATGTTATCTTTGAAGACGCTAAAGACTTTTACATAAAGGGAGATTTTATGTTTGCCACGAGACAAACAAAGGAGGTATGTAATTAGCTTTAATTATTATTTTTCTTCTACATTTTGTGCCTTGTGTCAAGTGTTGGATCTTTATTTTTAGATAGCTGGTGCCCGCGGTTACGCCCGCGTATGGAATAACTATGTCCATCCTGAAATTACATTCTAACTATTGGTGAAAGAATTTTTCAAATCGGATGAGTAGTTTCGAAGATTACCTATTATCTACATACAAACATACAATTTTTATCTCTTTATACATAGTATAGATACCTTAAAATATTTTAGTATCAAATAAATTACTAGTTTTGCCTGCTACTTTGTCAGCGACCCTTTTTCTTAGATACTAAAACACCTTCCGAAAAGGGCAATTACTAATCACTGCCGCCGCATGGGCTGCGAATTTATGTCCCTCCCATTTCTAATTAAAATATGAAAATTTTATGTTTTTGTTATCTAAATTATCCTCTTATTCCTTTATCTCAACCTCAGTCAGTGGCAGCGTTCTCGCAACCTCCTGGTAGTACTTGTTTATAGGCGATATTAGTGATCTATCATCCAATAATTAATCTCTTTGTTCGCACTTTCTCTTAAAAATGCCACTCTCTTTGTTATTGAGTGAATAACAAATTTGAACACAAACAAATTTTATTACCAAGATAGTCCTTTATCAGTGTTTATTATCGGTCTTTGTTACCTTTACGTGTAGAAACTTGTGAACGTAGAAGTTGATAGTGATGTATTTATATATATATATATATATATTCACTTCGTGAGGCATTATTGATCGATTCGACTTATTAGATTATTTTGCAACGTGATAAGAACATCACCTTGTTGTTATTAATGTTATTGACTGGCGTCATCAAACATTTTTAACCCTAATTGGGATTGGTTTCTTTGAAGTCATTTTCTTAGAAAGCGTATTTAGAAGGCTGATAAAAGAAATAAAACAAGGCAACACGATTTAGACGTATATCTTAACAGCGCCCCGCCCACGGCTTCGCACGGATGCAATTTTTTCTGCATATTATATACAAAAACCTTCCTCGAGAATTGTTTTTTCATTAGTCAAAATCCGTTGCGTGGTTTAAGAGGAGTAAACAAATAATACAGACAGACAGACAGACAGACGCGGAAAGCGATATCAATTTAAAGAATTTATTTTTTCAAACGCAAAAAGGAAACCTAATTCGTAGTTTTGCCGCTTGCAAAGCACTTTACTTCCGTAATATTAACTCAGATTAAATTTTACGGAAGTAGACTTTATTTTTGAGTTTTGAACTAACTCACGAGCGAGCCAATATCACAGGGAACATTGCTTATATATTGTGATAAGCGGAAGATCAGCGCTGTATGTGACTTGTGAGCACACATAGCATATGCTGAGTTGGGTGCCTATTTGGGTCGAAACATTGTTACTATTGTCCAAACTTGTATTGCATACAAGTTGCATTGCTACAGTTGGTAAACTTGTATTGCATGTGCTATTTGTGTTGACTCAATAAGGTTTCTTTTCTTTCTTTCTTTCTGATAAGAACTGCAATAAATTCTTAACACGAGTTTCGTAACTTAAAGTCTGGATTACTTGAAATCTTTTCACCAGAATTAGTCAATAAGCTTAGGGAATATTTTTCTCTTGTTTTCTGATCTCTGGTTTAGATTATGTTTCACATTAAATATGTCATTCAGCTTTACGATGCATTGTTGTCATTGTAATGCGGGCGATTCTTTGTGATCTTGTGTGGGTTGAGGTGACGACGGGGTTGCGTCAAAAACTATATAGTTTAGATCAATGGGTTGCACACGTTCAGTTCCCCTTGTTAACACTAACACAACACTTATAATCGTATGCTATCTATGATATAAATATATACGGGTCTCATTCATATATTCATGTTCATTTAGCTACCGTCGATTATTAATTTTTCTACAGTTTAATCATAAGTTTCTAATACGAATCGACTTTTATGATTTTTGATTAGTTGAACTTGTCTCCGCCCCGAATAGCAGAATAATCATTAAAACATCTGAAACATTCACGAAAGATTATTATGAATTAAATTAATTTTCTCACACATTTTGTATGGAATGGGTTTTTATTCTGACGCGGTATGAAGTTCGCCGGGTTAGCTGGTAATTACATATTATATAGGCATTGAAATATACAATGTTAAAATATTACTTTCATTCGGCATTAGGGGACACGTTATTGTAATATTTTTTATGAACTACACATAATATCGAAAATATTCAAGATCTATATAGTCCTGAAATTAAGGCAGAGGGCAATGATAGTTTATTTTTAATTTTAATTGATGTTATAGGTTAAATAAAACGTTTTTAGACATACAAAAATACTTTTATATGTTCGGCTCTGATTACTCGGTCAGTTGACGGTTATCCACTCTCTGTGAGGAAATGGTTTGTCAAGTGAATAATGCGAGTTAAATTGTGCTTACGCCCCGATCTAAAGCAATCTAGAATGCTCCACTAAGGTACATATAAATATAAATAACTTATATCAGCATTAATATTGTAGTTTTGAATGTTGACACCTATGACCTCGTTATACATACCTAACAAGAGTAGTGAGCAAAGAAATTTAGTTAAAGATGTATAAACGTGTGTATATTTCTTCTAACTTTTAACTAGTTAGCTAGCTTGGCTAGCTTAGATCGCTACTTGTTTGGACACTTAAATGTTCTGAAACATGTAGTTTATTTTTATATTGTACTTCGTAGGGTTATATTTTTGTTTACAATACAAACATTGCCCTGGATATCACATATTTAACATGTGTAGGCAAGTATACAATATTATCAAACTTTCTGGCTGCTATATAATTATTAATTTGCTTTTGCCCGCGTCTTCGTTGCGAGCAATAAAATTTATCAATTTTTATTGCTCGTATATTTTTGTCAGGCGTCAGCATTTTATCTGATTGAAAATTATATACTTAATGTCTTTTTCTGCATCCCTGACGTGTTTGCAAAAAATTTCATGATCGAATGAGTAGGTAAGGCGTAAAAGCATATCAAACATGCATTCGCATTTTTAATATTAGTTCGGGATTACGACGGGATTATGTTATTCGATTTTGGATGGAAATGTAGTTTGTTAATAAATTAAAAGCTATTAAAAGAATACAGTTCAAAATTATTTTTTAAATTTTGGCTGTGTATAATGTAAATAATAATAATACTAGTATAATTTATCATAGGCGTCTTGTTAAAGCTTTGTAGGCAATAACCTAATATAAGTTAACTAGTATATGCCCGCGACTTCGTTCGCGTCCGATCGCTACCAAACTTCACAGGAACATTCGCTGGACTAGTCAGAAGATTTTCTGAAAGTTTCATCAAAATCGGTTCATCGGTTTTGGAGTCTGTAGGAGACATACATACACACATCGCCTTTTATATATATATAGAAGATTAAAATGTCAATTATGTCTATAATTGGCATGCCCATTAACTTAACTTTATGTTCCACAAAGGTTTATTTGTCTTTAAGTACTGATTAATCGTGAGCACTGATTTAATCACTGATTTGATCGTGAGCAATGTTTCATTCGATATCCATAACATTTCCACCATAAAATTGACCTAAAATACGTTTGTGAGGTAACTTTTTTTTATTGGGTTAAGTTCCGTAATAATTTGTGTTTTACCGACAAATATTGGATAAAAAATCACAAAGTTTTCAATAGTTTATTTTATGTAGGTACTCAAAAATTATAGTTTGAACACCACCTTAAAACCCGTTTAAAGTCCCCTGTAACAAAACTTTTATAAACTGCAATTTAAATAAATTACTGTTCTTATAAAACAAAACATAACCCAATTATTGTTCATGCTAATAATTATGAATATAATACATATAATGAAATTCAACTATTACCAATATACTTGTATAGTCTTTGAATTCAACACGTTGTTGATTCCGCGAACTATCAACTAACAGCGACTTTATTGTTTATAGTCAGCATAAATATTGCTTTAAGTATAGGTATGTAATCATATTACGAGTACTAAGCTATAAAAGTATCTAAGTGGGTAAGTAGATACATACATACCCACGAAGCTGGTCGTTTTGTAATCTGATGTGGATTCCTTTCTCGGATTAAATTTGAGTTATGAGATCTTAAGAGCAGAGTTACAAATTAAAAATTTAAATGTCTACCTATATAATGTGGGCTTATTATACCTACTTCACTTCCTCGATTCGACCGCTAACAGTTACACGGAATACAGAGTATAGATAATGAATTTTGTTTTGTAACACTATTTTATATAACATGTATAAAAATCAGCCATTCCAATTTAGGATAGATAGATATGATTTTTTTTGTACCTTTGCCACCTGATACTTGAGAATTGGCCGCCTACCCAAGCTAGCCAGTACCCATACGGTTATAAGTATATTAAACAGCATTCATACCTGAAATTCCAGCTATTCCAAAATGAGGTGAGTCTGGGGCCACGTAGCTTTTAAACCATAAGCTGTAATAACTACTTACTAATAATTATATTTAAAAAAATATAATAATCCAAATTATAATTTGGTACATTTGTAAAACATCGATGATTTGTAATTTGTAATAGGTGCATAATGAATTTATAATGCTATTCACCTGTAAATGTATGTTTGCTTATTTGTACATACATATGTGATAATAATGAATAGATTTTTTTGGAATGTACAAATAGAACATTTCTCACATGTCGTGAAATGACATTTATATACCTGCCGTGAATAAAATAATATTGGGAATATAAATTAATATAAGTGCGCTGCAGACATCGATGTTTAAGACCTTAGTAGGATTAAAGGGTAAGGGATTAGGAAGGAATAGCAATATTGGCACTGACACTCAAATCCCTTTACCCACTCATAGAAACACAACAGCACACATGCTGTTATTTCACAGTGATATGATCTGTGATTAGAGCTAATTTTTATTTACAAAGTTGTCCCTGCTGGGAATGGAATCCGGGATCCCTGAGACTTGACCATCATAACTAGGTACTCGACCAATTGGTCAAATAACAAAAACTAACAAAAATACTATAGAAAAGGCTGTTCTCATGTCCATTGTTTGGAATATGGAGATACAGCAAATTAACTAATAAATGGTGTTTAGGAAAATTTACCCTATCATACTTTTAGGAAAAAAATAACATGATTCATTGTCGGTTATATACACAGATTTTGTTATAAAAACCTGAAGTTTAAAAACATTTGATGACCAGATGGTCGTGGGAGCTCGTTTCCTATGAATCTACATACAACATGATTCACGCTTTAGTCAACAAATCTGCAATGCATTTTATCACTATTTTAATATATATAAAAATGGAAATCTGTTAATAAAATTGAATAAAAGAGGCGTTCTGATGTGCCTAATGTGCCTATACCTATTATACTTCAAATATTTGAATTCATTTTATTTGCTAAACTATTTTTTGTCACATCCCTCACTACGATACACCTCTTCACTTTGGCTGTATATTATGGCTAAGTGCGAGTTGCAAGTTTAATTGAGGTGTTCAACATGAGCTTACAATAAAGTGTAGGTAAGCAAAAAGCAAAAGTATCAATACGCCAACCAACTTTATGTATTTATGTCTTGGTAGAATTTTCCTTGTACTGCGCTACTTAAGTTTTTATTTCAAGGTTAAATGCTCTATTCATGGTATTATTCATTGGCATTTTTATAAATCTATTATTTCAAAGAAATTCGTTGGAAAAATATCTCCGCTTTACCGGTTCTAGACTTTTTTATATTGAGGTCGTCAGATGGGCTCACGGTTCACTTGATGGTAGGTGGCTACAGTCGCCTATATAGACAAAGCTCATCGATCTCAATTAGCCCTTACAATAATCCGTCAAGCTGGTTTTGAGATTTTTGACCATCTCCCCTACTCACCAGACTTAGCTCCTAGTGATTTCCACGTATTTCGAAAATTGAAAGAGCACGTTCGTGCAACCAAATTTGACGATGTTATCATTTGACGCAGTCATGGTTGCTGTAGAGGAGTTTTTCGATACTCAAGAAAAAAAATTATTTTATGAAGGAATGAAAAAAATTGGTAAACGTTTCCTAAAGTGTATCGAAGGACAAAAATATATGTTGAAAAATAAAAAAAATAAAAATAAACAGGTGTCCTTTTATTTTTTATTAAAATTCTAAGAACCTTTTCATTCATCCTGGTGTTAATCTTATCGGTAAAAAACTCTAGACTGTAGACTGCACAATAATTATCGTTAGGCATTATGATTACGTTGTTATCTCCCAGCCCAGTGTTGTTTTCAATGCTGTCTGAAATATTGTCGCACATATATGCGGAACTTCCCATTTGAAAATTCCAACTATATTAATATCTGTATATCGGAAGCAAACAAACAAACAAGCACGAAAAACGTCTGAGTGTGTACCTACAACTAGTTGGACTTATCAAAATCGAAACTTTTTTGTTTTCTTTGATAGGACTTAAAAGAGTATAAAAGTAAATAGAGGTAAAATTATTACAATGGCATCATAGGACCGTATACCTCCGGCATACAGATATATACATAACTAGCTGTTGCACGCGACTTCGTCCGCGTAACTTTATAAGATATAGCCTATATAATTTACATGTAATTATCGCAATAAATATCTTTGTTTCGTTTGTAAATATATATATTGTAATTGAACCTAAATGGATGTAAATTTTTATTACTATTATTATTTTGTTAATAGCTAATATGGATATTATATCTGAAATAAATGATTATTATTATTATGTTTCTCGCTGATAATATAGCTTTCTATAGGTGAAAGAATTTTTAAAATCGGTCCATTAGTTTTTCAGTTTAACCATTACAAACATACAAAAATACAAATCTTCTCTATTTATAGGTAATATTAGTATAGATGCAGATGCATTGTCATTAGGAGACATTTCTTCGACTTAATAGTAAAATCAAAATTATGATATCCTTAAATTTTTTCCAAAGTCCAATGTTTCAGTTGCAAATAATTATTGTATAAAGTGATTTGAAGACTAAAGTAAAAATTAAATTGGACAACTGGTGTCTAAGTTAAATAATAATATTCAATGATTCACTTCGCAGTATTATGTTTGTTATCTTCTATAGCTACATTTATATACACACCTACTTTATATGAGAAGTTGATTTGTGGCTTGTTTGACTCATTTCTTCGCTGTTAAATAATTCTTTAACATATTTCACTTTGTTAACTACTTAATATGTAACCAGCTTTTTAAATACAATTTGCAGGCAATAATAATATGTAGATTTAAATATATTTGCTAGATTATAGGTTAAATTCCACGATGTATATTTTTTTATTCTTCCTCATATTTTTTTTAATATTGCTCAGCTGGATGAACCTACATTTTTGGTTTTTATTTGTATCTAAGATATGCGAATCATTAATTCAATTCAAGCAGATCGACAAACTAAGGCAATTCGTGTGATTAATCTTTTAACCATTAGCTATATATGATCAAAAAATCCATTATTATTGAATGATTTCGAGTTTTGAGTTTAGAGTATCGTTTTTAGTATTTCATAGTTACTATTATTGGGATGTTGGTTTTTCTTACAAATGTCCTCTAAAACGGGGCTTGGCGGATGAGCTAGGCCGCATTTTATTGTCATTCGTACACTTATTGAACGACCGATTGATTCGATTGAATAGAAATATGCGTGAAAAAAAAATGTACGGTGAATTCCATGTCCGACATCATACAATTACTTCTACTGTTGTACATAGTATAAGTAATTTCTCGTTCATGGCACAGAATAATAGTTTTTATTAAATTAGAAATCTTTAGTTTCTAAAATTATTATTTTAAAAGAGCGTCTAATTGCGTCGACAGAATCAGAGCAGGTCACATTTCTGTACCTCGAGCAGCTGTCTATCCTTCATTATTTTCTTTCTGCGTTTAGAATCATTAACATTTCGCCTTATATTCATATCATTTTTACAGAAAAACACTCTGGACCTATATATATCTCACCTGAGAGGACCATTCTACAAGGCTGAGTTCCAAACCGAGCTGGACCTAAGAAAGTTTCACATCGCCGACTTTACCGATAAACGTATATTTGTGTCCGTTATGCACACGGAAAGTCTGAGCAACTTGTACGTGTCTGAAATAAACAAGGACTACACACAGTACAACTTTGTTTTAAGCTTAGAACAAGTTATGAGCTACTTCCCCGATGGAAACTGGAAGGACAGTTGGTTGGAGTAAGTTTAATCTATGTTTTCTTAGATCCCATAGACCAAATATTAGGTCTAAATCAGAACAGAATAGCCTAGAACGATATACGCGTGGCACTGTTTTAGGCTTAACCTTATGGGTTCGTTTCAGGGTTACTATGCACTTAGAAACAATTAAGTAAATGATCTTAGGAATTTTCTATGCATTTTTAAATAGGTATCTACATCAAATAGCTGTTAATAATAAAATATATTTTCTTATTAATAAAATCGACCGAAACTTTATTTAAAGTATTTTATAAATAACATCTTTATAACCTTAATAAGTAAGTAATAAGTTACGTACTCATAAAAATAAATAGTTATAAATATGTCTGTTATGAACTAGCGATTAAGAATGAGGGCGTTGTTTGTTACACTGGTTTACTGTTCAACTTTACTTTGTCGTATTAAAAGGGGCTTATTGTTTTCGATATAACAAAGATTTATTTTCTTTAAACGAGATATCGTGCTATTTGTGTGCCCTCGTGTCATATGAGAATGTTGAACACAACCAACCATTTGAAGTATAATATACTAAAAAGCAACAAAGTATATCATTAGTCCTAATACAGTCATACTGCAGTTATATATTTTGTTAAATATATTCAAAAATTGCTGGTGCCCGCGGCTTGGTCCGCGTTGGAAAATGAAAAATATAACATCCGAGAAAATATATGATAGTCAAAGATCCGAATAGGACGTCGACATTCACCCATCTCTTTAATGAATGAAAAGTATTTCAAATCAAATTTATTATGTTAAAAATATATCTCGAATGGGTTGGCTAAAAAAAATCTTGGACCAACTATGATTCATTGATAATTGAAAAAATGACTCAGCCTATCATCTGGTTGATGAAGAGATTTCACTAACTTCCACATGTTCGATTGATTTAAAATTTGGTATACTGTTACTTTGGCATTTCCATAATATGGTAACCTTAAGCTGTTGCTGCAGGATCAAGTAGTCTGCGGGACACCTAACTCCTCAGCGACTTACATCAGATATAGCGTTTTGGGCTCAATAGAAAGTTATAATTTTATTTGTAACTTGTATGTAAAGGTGGTTGCAGCTATTAGATAGGATTTTATAAACGCCAAGGGGTGTGTGGCCCTCCACTATAAAACTAGTCTGCATGTCTGTCCTAAATTTGCATAAAAAACTAAATTAAAGATGAGTAGTAAGTACGACATAATATTTTCAGAGATGTAACAGAAGATCCTTTCACTGACCTGTATCGCGTGGAGGGGCTAAAAGGGATTTACATAGCTTCGAAGGTCGATGCCAAAACTCTCATTACTACACTTGGCTCCGAACATCTCGTGTCTATGATCACTTTCGACCATGGAGCCACCTGGTCCCCTATTAAACCGCCCACAGAAGACGAAAATGGTAATTATCGTATTTTCTATTTTATTTTATTAGGGAAAACAAAGAAATTTATTTTTTTATTTAATATTATATTATATTCGTGGCTATATATTCTTTTTGAAAAGGTTTGAACACATTTTGTTAATAACTAACGAGCTTTTGCCTTTTCCGAGTTGAAAGATATAACGCCTAATAAAATATATGAGAAATAATTTATTCAATCTTTATTGCTATTGCTATTTTTATCACTCGGGAACATTACTTTCTTTCTGGATAAAAGGTGTCACACATCCATTTCTGTCTCTCTGACAATGTGTATGCAAAATTTCATGATGGTAGGTTGAGTAGTTAAGGCATGAAAAGGTAACAGACAACACACAGACAAGAATTACTTTCACATTTATGACATTAGTATGGAAGTATGGATTTTATAAAGTTAATAACTTTTACAGGTAAACCGCTGAACTGCCACATAGAGAATTCGTGCAGTCTGCATTTGTGCCAGAAGTTCAGCCAACTGTATCCAGTGTCAAGGTAAGAATAAACACACACGAAATGTAATATTTTTGTGTTCAACAATAGTTAGAGGTTAAACGAAATAAATCATAGGTACCATCATACGAAATACTCGTTAACAACCGATGATGACCTATCGTGAACTTTACTTTGAAATTATCATTTACCAAATGAGTTTGTTTTAAAATAAAACAATAATGTGTAGATAGCTATATTATTTATATTTTTCAGAGAAGAGATAGATTATTCATGAGTTGAGTCCACGGTCGATGAAATGGATTTATCGTCTGCATGTTACTATATTAAATTATTTATAAAACTAACAAGCAATAACTAAACCAAATTGTATATACTGTGTATTGTATATCAATTAATGATATAATCATAATAACGCTTGTAAAAAAAATTAAAATATATATTTATTTTTAATTGTCTCGTACTCGTATTTATGTTTTGTTATATATTTACAATTTATTATTGAATTTTTTTGTCAAAACTTTGACATGACTATGAAATTTAGATTAATTAAAAAAAAAGGCGGTGTTTATATGGTCATTTCTAAAACAGTATATCTAATACTCATCGATGTAGGAGTTATAATTTAAATTTTATGATTTCGCTCAACTTAATCTCTTGAGTTTGAGTCTGAAAGTTAGCTGAGGCCCCCGACACTCGCGCAATGCTGCATTATAAGGTGCTGCCTCACCGGGAGCATTCGCGTTTAATGTTCGAACTTTACAGATTCGAGCATTACATCAATGAAGGAGGAGAACCGAGCATTACAATGCGCACCTTGTAATGATACAATGTGTAATAACTTGATACAACTTGTAACATCAATACATTACTTGAAATCGTAATGTAACAGCCAATCTTTCTTGCACTGTTATTGCTTGTCTATAATTAGTATCTTCTTTTTTAACATATGGTCCAATGAGATTTATTAAGTGTTCAAAATCCGAAGGAGACATTCTTAAAAACATATGAAGTTTACTTATGGCTCGGTTGATTCTTTCTAAAATATCCAAACCGCCTGTATTTTGCCGGTTTTGAAATAATTCATGACACCAATATCGTTTCTTCTGTTTTTTTTTTTTTACGTAAATAACAATGTCGAATTAATATTGCCGCACTCAGCTTCGTCTGACATTATGGAATCAACTAAATCACACGTGAATGCTCGTCAGTCAGGGAGGTAGTATTGTATGTAATGCTCAAAGTCGAATCTATAATGTTACATTACACGTGAATGCTCCCGGTGAGGGAGCACCTATAAGTACCTACCGCTATAGCTCGTAGGCGAGCAGACCGGCTAGCGGGCCGTCGCACGCGAGAGCGTGACTGAGCGCACACACTGTACATTTCTCGCGCAAAATGCAGTGATACGCATTATTATTATAAAATTCTTGAATAACGATGGTTAATTATTGTGAAATTTTTCGATGTCAAAGTCAAAACAAATAAAAATTTGAAAAAAATAAAAATCGATCATTTTATAAAATTTAAAGCATATTTAAGTCAGCGGCTTTTATCGCAATCACTTCATTGCATTATATTATAAATAATAAAATAAAAGTTTAACTTTAGCCATTTTATTAATTTATTGTTCCTTGTTCAACCCTAACGTTTTCGCTCGATGACGCACTCGCGCTGTGTGCGCGGGAATCTTGATTCTCGGTGCGCGTTCGTAGAGTACGTTTTTTCTTGGAGCGTCTTTTGTAGGCTACTATAACGTAGGTATTTTAGCCTTTGTAATATAGCGAATGTAATTTATATAAAAGTAATTTTATTGGAATTAAACCCCCATATATCCTTTATGTTTCGCACATAATCACTTTATGTTTCGTGATGTGTTCTTTATGTTTCACAACTTACACAATCAATTTACTTGAACTATATTTAAGTTTAAGTAAATTGATTGTGTAACAATTTACACAATAATTTATTTTAAAACTAAAAATTTAAGTTTTAAAATAATTAAATAGTCAATTATAATACAATCAAGTTAGTTGTTGCTCGAAAATGAGATAGTGGTACAAATAGGTTTGGTACTTCTATCGCCTTCAGACGCGGTAGAGTAAATAATTCAGTGAAAGTTTCTGCAGATAAGGAAGTTATAAAACAATACATTCGTGTTTCTTTGAACTTGACCGTGTTGTATATTTTTAATGAATATGTTCACGTTTTATCAGCGTCTTTTTTTATGAGAATTGAAGGCGAGCAGGCCGATAACAAGTTTCGCTACGCACTTGCAACCACTATGATGTTGCTTATGTTTATATAGGCAATGGTAGCTACCATCATCATGCAGCTGACCCATATATAAAGAAAGTCAAACTGTTTGTAGATGGCTACTATCTCCTATCTGGTAACCCCGACCGGTAATAGAAAGGTTTGGGGTACAAGTATTTCTGACCAATATTTTCACTTATTCTTGTAGTGATAGTTTACGTCAAACAATTTGTGTAATATCTACAAATTGCCATGTACACTTAAATGCAATTAATCATGAAATTTGGTTAGATTACGGTTTTTGTAGTAGGGGAGGACCTACTAAGTATTTTTCTAATATTGACATTCTTAAACATAAAATGAATGGGTTGAATTCTGTATGAAATGGCTATATAATTGATTGGGTGCAAGCTGCACTCATAATGAAAATTCAAATTTAATGCGAGTGAAGTCGGGGGAGGGGGGAGGGGGGGTATGGCTAGTAGAATACAAATTCCTAGTGTCCAAAATTGTGTAAAAGTAACTTGGAAATGAAACTTAAAGATAGTTATTTGAGGTATTTATTGCAGCCCTCCTGGAAATGTGATTACCAATGATTTAAGGTAAAGGCATAGCGCTATTTAAGAATAACTCGCACTGAATGCAGTTTTAACGTATGCACGGATTTGTTTTTCAAGCTTCTTACAATTGGAAGATTTTTTTTTTTTCATCAGTTTTTTTATCATTACTCAATCCACAATAACATAGATATCTCGTTTTGCTTTTATTGTTACCTTTTTTTTTTACTAAAATTTGTTTGGTTCTGCAAACATATGAAGTTAGCTGTAAGATGATAGTCTTTCTTTGTTGATATTGGAATCACAAAGACCACTTAAAGCTGGTGATGGTTTTATCCACAAGATTTGCCCTTTTTCACATAAAGATTTTCCTACATTTTGTAATACAAATAAATAGTTAAATATTTACCATTTTTTTTTAGGTCGGCCAGCATAATGAGCTCAAAGTCGGCTCCTGGAATCATAATAGCGACTGGCGTTATGGGCAAGTCGTTGAAAGGCATTGCCGGCGTATACCTAAGCCGTGACGCTGGGCTAACTTGGAAGAGGATTCTCAAAGAGTATTACTTCTTCAACTATGGCGATTACGGCGGTGTTCTTGTAGCGGTTAAATATTTCAAAACGCGCGGAGAGACCAGAAAAATTCTCTATTCGACAAATGAAGGCATCGAATGGAACTCCTACGAGTAAGTAGTGCATTTGTTAATTATGTTAATTTTAGCGTTGTTCCGTACAATATTCGTTTAATTAAATATCACGAAATACCTATTCATTTTTATGTTAATAAATGCCAGAACAAGAGTGTTTTCTACGGTAATCATATTCCAGCCATTATTACCAACTTAGCAGACATATTTACACCCTTCAACTTCGAGACTTTCAACTTTCAACTTCTACTTTGCTCATTCTAATATATAAAGTAATGTTTTATGTATTTCTGTTACGTTTTCACGGATAAATCACTAAACCGATTTTGATGTTTTGTATGGAGACGTCCTGACCCTTCGAGAAGGACTTTGATCTAGATGACTAGTTTAGTCTTGACTTTACAACGTCGAAGACTTAACTGGATCAATACTTTGCAAAATTTACTAGATTAGCTCAAACAGACATTTCTTCAAAATGAAATATGCCACCTACATTTAGCCGTATCAAGCAATGAAATAAGATTTTTTTTTAGGTTTTATGCAAACGATCTACGCATATACGGCCTCATGACAGAGCCTGGAGAGAACACTACCACGTTTACAATGTTCGGCTCCGCCAACGAGCAGCATCAGTGGATAATAATAACCATTGACTTACGCAACGCTTTCGCTCGCGACTGTACTGCTGACGATTATAAATTTTGGTCTCCGTCACCACCGAATTCGTCTATCTCTTGCGTACTCGGCACCAGGGACACGTTCCAGCGACGTCTAGCCCACACTAACTGTTACAACGGAATAGATTACGATAGACCGGTCCAAAAGCAAATATGCGAATGCAGTAGGCGGGATTTCGAGTGTGATTACGGTTTTAAACTCTACGGTAACGAATGCGTACGCAACACTAGAGTCAAGTATGATCCATATGCAATACCTGCGGATTGTCAACCGGGACATTTTTACAAGAGAACAAAGGGTTACAAGAAAATCGACGGAGACGTCTGCACAATGTCTTCCTATATATCCTACGCACCCGACGAAATTCCGTGCCCAATCGAAGAACCGATAGAATTCATCTTGGTGGCTCTCAGAGATAAAATCGCTCGTATAGATCTGGCAGACAATTCCACACTGTACCCGGTCAAAGGACAGAAGAACATCGTCGCTATCGACTTTGACATGAAAAACAATTGCATTTACTGGGCGGATATAGAAATGGATAAAATCAAAAGGCAATGCTACAATAATGGAACAACACAGGAAATTGTTGTAGACACGGATCTGGCCAGTATAGAGGGAATGGCGTTAGACTGGATCTCGAATGTACTCTTTTTCGTGGACGGATTGAGGACAAAAATCGAGGCCGTAAGAACAGATTTGACCAATGCGGGTAGAATGAGAGTGACAATTCTGGACTCCAAGGTTCTGTCGAAACCGAGAGGTATTGCGGTACATCCAAAAGCGGGTTACTTGTTTTGGACCGACTGGGATAAAATCAATGCATCGGTCTCTCGATCGAACTTAGACGGAACAAATGTTAGGAAACTATTTGGAAAGCCAATAGTCCAGTGGCCTAACGGTATAACTGTGGATCAAATGTCGGAGAGAATTTATTGGGTCGACGCCATGGAGGATTATATAGCTAGTGCAGACTTGAACGGTAACTACTTCAGAAGGATTTTATGGAACGACGAAAAGGTTTCTCATCCATTCGCCGTAGCAGTGTTAAAAGACAGAATGTTCTGGGACGATTGGAAGGCGAAGTCTATATTCATCGCCGATAAGAGCACTGGCCTCAACGTTATTACCATAAACAATTCGTTCTCTGGACTTATGGATCTGAAGGTGTTCGCCCATTTCGTTCAGCATGGCAGCAACGCCTGTTCGTACAAGAACACTAGCTGCGATACTCTATGCCTGGGTGGACCGGGCAACACGTTTAGTTGTCTTTGCCCGGATGGTTTCATAAAGACGAACGGAAAATGCATGTGTCAAAACGGACTAGAACCGTCGGCTAATATGACTTGCCCGAAGAAAACTGGATCATGTGGACCGGTAAGTTTATTTAGCTTATTAAATTGAGTAATGAGAAAGATGCAGGGAGGAAATGTACATAAGGAGTTTTGAAATACAAAATGAAACACAAGAGTTCACACAATGAAACACAAGAGCACAGTAGTATTTTTTGTTTTACGACGGTCTTCTGTAAGCAGCTTTGTCACCAATCGGGCCGGCCGGTTTATGACTTGATGGTGGAGTGCATTTTATCCTGCTATTCAAGTATTTACAAAGCAAAATGGAAGCAGAGGGAATTTAGTTTAAATATTCGTATTGAAACACTACTTATGTCTCTTTTAATTTTGTGTTATTATTCCAAATACAACTTTTGTTATAAATATATAAATAAATCGAAATATTCAACGTTAGACACTTTTTAATAGTTTTAAAAAAAAAAAAAAATTATCTCCGGCCCCCTCCCGCAACATGCCGTAACCTATATCTGCTCTCCTCTTACATACAAAATTACAAAATATTTGCATTTTACATTATTGATGCCACATTATGAATATTATATACAACAATTTTATACTTAGGATTACATTTTAGGTAGTCTTAGCTTTTTGTAGTTGAAAATATATGAGGGTTGTGTGGTGCAGGATCAGTTCACGTGCAAGAACGGCATGTGCATAGCGGGCACGTGGAGGTGCGACGGCAACAACGACTGCGGCGACCTGTCGGACGAGTTGGGCTGCCCCGTCTGCATTCCGCCGATGCTCTCCTGCGACGACGACACGCGCTGCTATCTGCCCCACTGGAAGTGCGACGGCGACGTCGATTGCGTCGACATGAGCGACGAGAGAGGTCCGCACTTTTTTTATTTTATTGCTTCTATGTCTTTGATTTAAATGAGTGACCTCACCTGGGTAAGTTGGAGCAGGTTTGTAGCAGGGGACGGTTATAATGAAAGTTGGCTCTGATCTTAATATCTGGCAAGCAAGCAGTGGCAGAATATTATGCACAGAAATGGCTCGTTTACGATTTTATTATGTGTATTGATTTTCGCTAATGATACAGTGATCGCTTACGGATTTCAGATTGTGGACATCGCAACTGTACCGACAATCAATTCCAGTGTGGAAACGGCAATTGTATAGAAAAGAAGTGGCTCTGTGATGGAGACAACGACTGCAAAGACGGATCAGACGAACGAAATTGTACTGTAAGTTTTTCATTATAAAGGTCACAATTACTTATATTACTACTAAATTACATTTATGTAGAGTCAATCGATGAAATAATAATTTTATATCACAATTCAATTGTGTGCCCTTGAAATACTAATAGTTTGACTCGTGCAACTCTCTCTCTCTCTTTCACTCTCTCTCTCTCTCCCCCTCCTCTCTCTCTTATGATACAATAAACTCGCCATTAAAAAACTGGTTAATTCTATCGTTTCACTTCTATTTGAAATTACAATAGATAGATGGCGTTATCAACTGTTTTTTTTTTCAACTCAGACGAAGTTGCGGAAACCAGCTAGTTACAGATAAATTGGTGGGTCTGTAACATGGATTAATGTTGTTTGCAGTTGGTGAAGCGTCCGGAGATAGTGTCGTGTTCGAACAACAGTTTCGCTTGCGGTGACACTGGCCTCTGCATTCCCGTCTCGTGGGTGTGCGACGGGGACGGGGACTGTCCCGGCGGCGAGGACGAAGGGGAAGCCCGATGCAAGGACTCCACCTGCGCGCCTTACATGCACAAGTGCCCCAGTGGCAAGTGCATATTTAAATCTTGGGTGAGTCAATATTACAGAGAGGAGTCAATGAGAATCAATTAAAGATGGAAAATAAAAATAGTTGGGTTGGTTTTTGTCGTACATATTAGAGTTTTGTATTGAATGAAAGTTTAACGATATTTGAATAATAGGTGTGCGACGGCGAAGTGGACTGCACGGACGACGAGGGCTCGGACGAGAAGAACTGCACGACGACATCTAATCACTCGAAGCTGCTGCCACGCCCCACCACCAAGAATCCCTTCGAGTTTCCCACGGGTGGTTACTCGTGCCTCGACTGGATGTACAAGTGCGACAACGGCAACTGTGTGCCGTGGTGGTGGCGTTGCGACGGCATCGACGACTGCACCTCGGACGAAGTCGGCTGCGGGATGGTGGACGAGACCGCTTCCGATAAGCCTCCACTGCCTAGCTCTAGATGTGGGAAGAATTACTTCACGTGTGCCCAAGGTAATAATGATGCTTTAAATAATTTCACAACAGGCCTTTAGTATGTTTAATAATACGTTATTGTGTCAAGAGATTGAATAGTTAGAGGAAAAGTTGGGCACGAGAACTGTCTTCTCTTATTCTTGCTAATTCTTCTATATATTCTTGCTAATGTTGGCCTGTTGGTTGAAATTTGTCCATAATAATTTCTAACAAAACTATCACAATCCATAAACTATTTTAGTAACCATGCGATTTAGATATGCAACTCATTAGTCATTGTAAGTATTATTTACCAGATTGTCTGTCGTAATCAAATAACAGATGAGGGTATATATCTCTTATGCCGTATCTCGCACAAGGTTCCTTTTATTTTTATTGTCGTTTGCAGACGAGTGCATCCCGCTGAAGTGGGTCTGCGACGGCACGGAGGACTGCAAGGGCGGTGCAGACGAGCGCGGTTGCGGGCGCACGGATGCGGCGCCGCCCGTCTGCGCGCCCAACGAGACGCCATGCGGCGACGGCCGCGGTTGCGTGCGCGACGACAAACTCTGCGACGGAGTCAACGACTGCGCCGATCGCAGCGACGAGTGGCACTGCGACTCCACGCCCAGTGTAACTACAAATACATATATTTTTATAGTTCTAAATTTAAATTTATTGGCGATAAGTTCCGAACAGACATGGTTTAGTTTACATCTCTATGGTTTGCCTTGAACGCAACCTTTGAAAATTGCGCAAAGAAAAATCGAACGCAATAATAGGAAAAAGAACTTTTAACCTGGGTACACTTTTGACCAAGTTTTTACGTATCACCTTATGCGGATATGGAGCCGATCCTAAATCTCCTAGATTTCCCCAGGATGAATTATGAAATTGTTTCAGTTTTTTAATTTTAATTGTTTCAACTTTTTACTAAAAGCTTGATTACTTAATAAAAATTCTACTAAAGTGGTGAAATATACTAAAATAATAGATTGTTGTGTGTAGACACCGATGGAAAACTGTCCGCGCGGATTTTTGTCGTGCGACGAGGGCACGAAGTGCGTGTGGCAAGCGCACATCTGCAATGGACACCAAGAGTGCTACGACGGCGCCGACGAGCGGAACTGCTCTAACGTCGAGGAAGACTCTAAACCCTATCAGGTATCGTCCTTTTCTCTCACTCTCATCTGAACAATCTTCTCTATCTGTCTACCGTACCGTCAAGATAAGTTAAGATATTGGCTTTACAGTCAAGTGAATTGTAGAGCCAAAACTTTAATTGTAAATGTGTACATATAAACCGTCATTAATTTGTCGCAGTTTTTTTTTCAATAATATACATACGCTTTAATATAAAAAAAAATAATATATTGAAGTCTACATTAGGTAAAATATTAAATTAATACATCATATTATATTTATTTTCTTTACATATGTATTATAATTTGTACTGTTTAGTCGTTGAGTTTCGGCGTGGACCAATCGTCCATAACGTCCACTCGCTTCTTGATCTCGTGCTGGATACCTCGCCAGCGGACGGTGCGATACAGTTTCTTACCATCGATCGCCAAAGTATCTGATGGTATTTGGCGCAACCAGACATGGACTAACGACACTGTTTATCTGTAAGTAGTTTTTAACTATGTAGGTAACTTTATATACTTTAATACATAGGTACTGTTTTTGATAAATTGGTAATGGAAGACTCGTAGTGTAGTGGCTTGTTTATCAGAAATCAGATATCAAATTCATTTATTATGGGTTACATTACATTAGCTTTCTTTCGTTTCAATGTTACATAGAACAGTCGAGGTTCCTATTATACCAATATCCTTGTTATATCCTATATCCTTGTTATACATAAAAAAAGAAATATCTTAATTGTATATTTCTCAATTTTCAGGTTTACGGACTTGGAGCCTTATACAAATTACAACGTGACGCTTTACGTCAGGGACAACAAGTATAACAATACTTACGCCACTATGAAATATCTGAATACAACTACAGGAGAAGGAGGTAAAACTATACTATACAACTGTATAACTTTTTGATTGTGCGCGTATTGGTCAATTATTACAAATTGTTAATAGTTGAATTGCTTTGTGAACAGTGCCATCGCCGCCCACCCGTTTGTCGGTGCGTCAGTTGACCGGACGTCGCGTGAGTGTGGAGTGGGACCCGCCCAGTCAACCGCGAGGAGTGATCACCATGTACTCCGTGCACTACTCTCCCCCGAGGCCGTTCATCACCAAGCTTGTCACTTCCACCAATCTCACCGTCGAGGGCTACTTCAGGCCCAACCAGAACTACTCCTTCTGGGTGAGTCAATGCCCGTACACGGGTGTCAGTAGCGGAGATAAGCCACTAATGACTTTTTAACCCCCTTTTCTATACCGTAGTGTTAACATTAGTAAAGTATGGATGGCGTGATTGCGAATAGGTGAAAGCGTCGAACGGCGCGTTCACGTCCGAGTCGTCGGAGGTGATGACGATAACGTTTGACGAGGTGGGCGACGTGGACGAGTTGGTGAACGTGAGCGTGTCTCGGCCCAACTCGACCTCGGTCTACATGGAGTGGCATCGCATTCCCGGAGTCGAGGGCTACATCATTCATCTGCGGCTGCCGCCCAATTACGACACGATAGAGCCATTCAAGACCAAGCAACACAACTTCACGCGTAACTCTTTTTTTATTATTATAAAGGGTGGCAGACAGGCCGAACGGTCTACTCGATGGTAAGCGGTTACCGTCGCCTAAGGACATTAGAAATTTCTTTACAGTCACCACTGTTCCACTGTCTTGAATACAAATTCAAGGCTGTTGTGTTACGGTGAGTGAGTATGAGATGGGAGAGCCCATTTCCCTATCCCTATTTCGGCCTAATTCCTATTCTTAATCCTAATATGGTCGACAGCACCAGTGGCACCTTGTTCACTGTCTTGAATACAATTCAAGGCTGTAGTGTTACGGTGAGTGAGTATGGGATGCCATTTCCCATCCCTTCCTTAATCCTACTATGGAGATGGAGATCTACTTAATACTAATGGAGATCTACTTAATACTAATGGAGATTTAAAAATTGATACTATGATTGATAATAATATGTTGATACATGTAGGCAAAGATGACGAAGACAGCACCTCTTGAAGCGAATCGGAATCAAATTAAATTTGTTTGTTTGCCAATCGTAACTGTTTTTATTTCAGTGACAAATTTGCCTCCCGGTACGCACGTGAGTATCGACATAATGGCGTACAAGGGCCCAATCGCCGGAGCTCCGTTCACGATTCCGTTGACGGTCGAAGGTGAACCCGACGAGACGTTGAACGTGACCGCCATTCTCTTGAAGGAGAAGCGCACCTCGGTCGAGTTGCAATGGTCACCGCCCGTTTCGGACAGATATAAGAACAAGGATGTAGAGTACGCGGTCATCTACAAAATGTATAATCAAAGGAGGAAGATGAACAGAGTTGATGATACACGTGAGTATTGGTCTTCATGAATGAATGTGTGCGCTTTTACATTTGTGTATTTTTTAAAATCGCTTTTTATAAAAAAAGAAAAAATAATAATAGTAAGCATTAATATTGTCCGAATTTTTTTCTCTACAGTTGATATGTGAATATAACGAGTCATTTTGTGTGTATTTTAGAAAAAATCATTCAACCGTTTCCTGTCAGTTATAAAAGCCCAAACTCGAGTGTTTTTTGAAAATGTTTTTATTTTTTACGGAACATCTAACTGAAATAGAAGCCCTTTCATTTGATATTCCACTTGGTAGGGTTTTAAAAAAAAAATTATGCAAAAAATTCATGAAGTCACCTGGAAACTGGTCCACCCAAGCCTGAGAGATTCTTACTAAACATTCCTGAAAAAAAAAATCCTCTATACGTGAACTTAACGACAGGACTACAGCCAGGTTCAGCAGGACTATATTACATTTATTTATTTCGTTGATTAGAAATGATCACTCTAACTGTGAAAACTTAAAGAAAAAATCTTTGAAGACATGCGAAGGCATATTATTCCCTCTTGAGATAATGCATAGCTTCTCACACACACAAGAGACCTGAGCCCGCCCAGCAGTGGGCTTAAAAGAAGTATTGTTCCAAGAAATTTACAATGAAAAAAAAAAAAAAAAAACTGGTTTTCAGGGTTGACAACAAGAAACACGAGTATACTGGTGGAGGGTCTGCAGGCGTGCGAGAGGTATTCCTTCAGCGTAGGCCTGAAAGGGGGACCACTTTCGCGACCCACAGACATCTTCACCAGGGAAAACGACAGGTGATTACCGTCATCTCATATTCGTCATCAAAACAGTTGCAGCATTAGAATTTGCTATAGATGTGTTTGAATAAGTATATTATAATATTCGTTTTTATATTTTTTATATTCGCGTAAAGATAGTACTATTGTTATAAACATCCCTTCTTTTATCGGAATGTTCCATGCCGCCAACGCCTTAACAATAGAATAAATACCATTGGCGAGACACTGTTCCCACATTTAGAGTTTGACAAACTCTAAATGTGGGAACAGTGCAGTTAATTTGATTATAATTATTGTGTGATCACATTGACACAAAGCCCTTCTAAATTAAATTGTACACAATATAACACATTTTATTAGTAAGCAAAAAATGATTCTGATGGGACTATCTCTTGTATTAATAAAGATTCTTAACTCTGAACATTAAGTGGAGTGTGTCACACACTCCATTAGGGTAATTTGTTTTTTTTTTTCGGGAAGCGAATTTTAATATTCCGAAGTTTTAATTCGCAAGAAAAAAAGGTTAACCCCATTTTTATATTTTGAATAGGGCGCCAGTGAAAAGGCTTCACTACGCTTTTATCGAGGAAAAGAGTCAACTGCAGATTCTTTGGGACGCCAACTGCATCGTGATACGTGAACCAGTCTCATATCGAGTGAGTATTGCAAGTGTGAATATTGAAGTGACAGCGGTCGTATTTTACTGACAAATTATGCTATCAATTTCTATCGATGTATTAAAAAAATTACGCAAATCTGTACTAACGAGACATTTCTGAATAGGATTGAGGCATCTTCTGGGTGAACTCGCTCCATTATAGACCTCACACACGGCTACATTATAGCCAAGAACAAACCTATCTAATAAAAAATAAATGCTAAATTTCACGACCCCTTTGGATGAGTGGTTAGGGTGCTTGCCTTATTAAAATAAGAACTTAAGCCGCCGATGAGGCAAGTTACCTCGCTCCGGGCATAACTCACTGAATGTTTGGGGTCACGCTGGGATTGAGTGATCCCAATACATTAATACACCATAAGGTCTGTAGAAGAGTAAGGTCGAATTGTGTGTTGTTATCATCAGGTGGAGTTAACGGAGCTGACGCGTAACGCGTTGAGCGCCTACGAGCTGTCGCCGTCCGCCAACACGTCGCTAGCGCATGTCATCGAGTCGGTGCCCGACGGAGGCCGATACAACGTTTGCGTATACGTGAGTCGAATACTTTGGTCTCAAACTCATAAATGCCTCGTTCTAGGTTTCGTTCCCACTTTTTGTGGTGATTTTCATCCATGACATTTAATTAGTTGTGCATCCCACTTTTTGTGGCGATTTTTATTCCATGACATACAATCAATCTCGAACTTGTATACTGTTGTTGTATGTGCAGTCCGTGGGGCACGGCGCGGCGGTGAGTTGTATTGAGGCGCGGTCTCGACCCGTCCCGCCTCCCGACAACGTGGTAGCGTGGCTGGCCTACGGTCACCTTATGGTCAGCTGGCACGATGATCCGGCTCTCAGTGTTGCCAAGCAGGCCACTGGCACAAGGTAATATCATCATTGCTACAGTTAACGTTTCAAAGATTAATTAATGATGTCTGATACAAAGACACATTCTGGTTTCCGTTCGGATGAAAGAGGCCGAGATAGAATATTAAATTAAAATATTTATTAAGACTTTAATAACTTTATCCTAACACAAACACAAATTTTTAACTTAATTTTCTGTTATAACTTTTATTATGGCGACGGTAGCAATCTACCGTGAACTGCCTATCTGTAGAGTTTAACATTAAAAAAAAAAACTTTTTGTTTTCACCCATTTCGTTTCTTTTTGTACCAGAAATGGCAATGATTGTAACGCTGTCTACAGGCACAAGTACGAGGTGATAGTGTCCGAGAATGAGATCCCGGAGGACATGATCCACCCGAGCGAGGACATGAAGGTGCAGCAGGCCGAGCAATCGCCGCTCGTCATGAAGATCACCAGCGACAAGAGCCCCCTGTACGTGGCCATCAGGGCTGTCACCGAGCAGGGCTACTACAGCGACCTCGGTGAGGTCAGGACTCTGCATATGGAGGGTGAGTGGAGGCTTTTTTTAAGGTTGGCTTACATTCATATTATTACATGAATAATTCAATTTTTATTCGTCTGTAGAGAAACGTTTCAATTCGCTTTTCATGGATTCACTCAATGAGAGTTGAACTTACGTAACAGTTACGTAAAATGAAGTGACTTACGTATACTATTTTTTTTTTTCAGAACTTGTCGACAATGTAAACATACACTTTTGTCTTATTCTTTTTTCACACTAGACAATCAAACTCAATTTACCTCACAAAGTATTAATTTTCTTATGATCTTTAACTCAATTATAAACTGAAACTCTACGGTTGAGGTTATCAAATGAAATTTAATGTCTCCTCGAACTCTATGTCTGTGAAAGTCAGTGATGTCACGAACTTAATTTCAAGAAATTAAATTAAACTTAATATTTTCCAAATCAAATATTTATATTATATTATATTATCTATACTAATATTATAAAGAGAGAAGATTTGTATGTTTGTAATGAATAAACTCAAAAACTACTGGACCGATTTTAAAAATTGTTTCACCTATATAAAGAAAGCTATTTTTTCAGCGAGTAAAATAGGCTATATTTTATAGTTTTGCGGGCGAAGTCGCGTACAACAGCTAATATACAACAAGGACTTGGCATCGAAGGCATTCGTTTGTTTCAATTGTTCCATTGACAAGGACGGTGTATTAATATGCGGCAGGTGAACCGGTGACCGCGGCAGAGGAGGTGGTGTCGGGCAGCGGGGCAGTGTGGTGGGGCGTAGCGGCAGGCGTAGCTGCGCTGGCGCTCGTAGCGGCGCTCGTGCACGCCACGCTGCGCGCCCGTCGCCTGAGGCGAGCGCAGGCCGCCAACACGATGCGCTACGACGGCCGCCGCGGAGAGGCCACCATAGGCGAACACGGTACGTTATAATACTCCAGTCGAATACAAGTAGGATACTCGTTCGCGACACGAGGTTCGTACATTACGCGACTCAAAATTAACCTAATTTTAACATTTCTATTTACACAATATTTTGACGTGTTTACTTTTTTAATTATGTCAAATGACTTTAGTGATGAAGAAGCAACTGTCGTCTTTCTATTTGATAAAAACAAGACAATATTGGATATCTTCTCTCATCTAGTTCGGAAATTTATAATTGTATAAACATGGAAAATGTCAAATTTGCTCCGCCGCCATCTTGACGATACGAGTAATGCAGCCCGCATTACTCGTATTTATGACAGCGAAAGACTACTTCCACTGAAACTTTACAGTAATATAGCTGATACATCAGAATAATTTGCGGGCGAAGTCGCGGACAAAGCTACAATGTTAATTTATGCTGTTTATTTGAAAAACAGGTAAAAAACAATTTTCAATGGTCTAAAAACAAAATAGTTGAAAAAATAATGAAAATTGTTCTATAAAATATGCATTCGGGTATAAATGTTATTTTGATTGAGTTTATGTGAAAGGGAATAATTATTGAATGCACTTTGTTTAGATGACGACGACGTGCCACCGATCCACGGTTTCTCCGACGACGAGCCGTTGGTGATAGCTTGAGGCTCACTCTCTCCGGCGTATCTTTGATTCCATTCTTTACACATACATTGTTGACATATTAAAACAGACAGACGTTCGATTCGACACACACAATATTTAACTATATTCTAATACAATATTTTCACATAGCAATTTGGCCTTTAGAAAATTTTTGCTCTAGTGCATATGCATATTTGTGAGTGATTCAAAAAGTGCTTACAATTAGGATAATACAAAAATACTATAGAACCACATATGTTTGGTCTGTAACAAGCCTAGCAGCACATGCAAAGGAATCATTAAAATTAAAATTGATTTATGTTTTGCGTCATTGCAAACATGCAACGAAAATGTTAGACATAAATAATGGCATTTGTTATTTTTAATGGTTGTTAAAATATTAAATAAGAACATTTCGTCACTATTGGTTTGGATTAGAGCGTCACAAACAAATTCATTTGTATCGTATCGTATCTATTTCATTTTAGTGCTTATAAATTATATTATATAAAAATAAATATGTTAAGGGTACAATAGTGCTGAGGGTAGTTTTGATAACTTCCATAATACAGGGAGGAAATGATCCTTTTTTTTTGTTGTATTATAAATGTGAACATTAAAAAAAGTATAAACTTATGAAAAATCTTATGTTAATTACGAAGCCCAAAGTATTATTTATCTGTTAATAAAAGACAGTAGGTAGTTACGCATTTTTTATAAGTAGGTGCTTGTGAAAATAGATGTCGACATTTTTCGAAATCTAGTTACAAGAAAAAGGGCTGTTTTTGTGAGACTTGTTAATTTAATATGTAGTCATTACCTTTTAATTTGTTGCTCATCAAAGAAAAATTGTTAATAAAGTAATTATAAATTAAAATTCACAACACAACTTTTTTTTTATATTCAAGTTCGACTCCAAAGAAATGTAAAGTTAAGTACAATTTTAATTGTATTTTTTTAAAGTGTAATATTGTGTAGGTTTTGTGTTGAACTTTAAATTTTCATTTCTCGGATCTCTAACATTCCCGTTATTGTGTGAGTGTTTTTTTTTATAAATATAATTAGTTCCTATAGGACGGTTTTGTAACGTCATCGTTGTAGGTAAACTTTTTCACTAAATTAGCGTGATGACTGGTCCAAAACGAAATTTAAACACTAAATAAACGTATATAAACGTGTAAAATAAAATGTTGTTTTACTTGATAATGGTTGATACAGCAGTACCCAACTGATACAGCTTATCGATGTGCCTGCGCAGAAGACGAATTTTTAAAGCGTGGGATATGCTATCGACCAATCTACACACTTCGCAGCTTTTACCAGTACCGCTATTGGTCGCCAGCTGCCGCCATGTTAGCATGCGCCGCTTGGCATGTCACGTGCGAGTGCGAGTGCGACAAAACTAACAGCTGCATTGTGTTATGAACCTTAGGCTAAGTTCACATGACCGCGCGGTACAAGATCAAACTAAACAGTGTTTCTTGTCTATATTACCGCGCGATACCGCGCTGCGACCCGCGCGCTAGATCTTGTACCGCCCGTCAGCGCGTGGTACAAGTTCTACAAACATGTATTGACCTTTTCAGTTGATCCACTCGGTTGAGACGGACAGACACATAGATTAAACAAAATATGTTGATGCCAGACTGCCGCGCGTACATAATTATGTTGTCATGTGAATGCTTCCACCGCGCGGGTACCGCGCGGTCATGTGAACTTAGCCTTAGATATTGTATCTAAGGTTAATTGAGTTTTAATAAGCTTTCTTTGTTAATTGTCGAAGCCGTACTTTCTTTTCTGTGTGAACAAAGCTTATAGCAATAGCTTAATAAACTCAACTTGCGACATCTTCAGAGGTCAATAGTTGTTTGATACGAACTCTACTTAATATTAGACCAAATTATGTTATTTCATTAATTTAAATTTAATATAGTTAGTGCACGCAAGGTCCAGTCCCGCGGCGGTATCATGAGTATCACGTCGTCACGCCAAACAGCGACGCCCACCAACGTTTCACGGCTACCAATCTTGCAGATTAAAGGTCCTCCGATTCCAGTCTTTGAAAAAAACATTTGTAATTAACATTTGTAAGTTATCAAGATATATGGTTTATTATCTGATGTGTATTATTTACTTTAGAATCGTGATTAGGATTCAATTCTGAAATGCGGTGTAAATTACAATTGTGTTTGTTTGAGCCGATGACGTAACTACATTTATAGTATATAATATGAATTGGTTCCATCGAATGAAAAAATGTGTCAAGTTTCAAGGAGAATACTTCGAAAAACAATAAATATCTTTTCCACTAATAATGTATCACTTCCTTGATTCCCGAAATTTTCAGTGCCGCCCTCGTAAAAGTATAGAGTCTATATAGATACCATACTATAATAATATATAATAATATATACTATAATAATATATATATATATAATATATATATATAATATATATATATATAATATATATATATATATATATTATAATAACTGTAAAATAATATTAATACGTGAAACGAAAACTTCAAATCCTTTTTTCTAATTTGTTTGTGAACCGATATTCTTTCTATTATTTAACTAGCTTTTGTCTGCGCCAGTTTTTCTTATGTGTTAATATTTTTCCCTCGGAAACAGTAGGTACTTTTTTTCTGGATGTGCTTTTCTGTATCTCTGACAAGGTGTATACAAATTTTCATTGATAATCGTTTGAGTAATTAAGGCGTGAGCAAGTAAGAGACATCAGTGGGTGAAAATCCATACAAATAAATCTACTTACAACAGTGTGGCTTGATTCTGTAGAAGCGCAGAATACCGCTTGTGGTAAATTTTCGTGACCTTTTGAAGAAAAACGTTCTCCGCATTTTTTCGGTGTCAGTATGTCAGCTCGTTGCCAGCCCAATCTTGGTTGAAGTGCTTAAAAGAAAACAACTATTGAACACAAGCACACACTATCGAAGAAGTTTAAAATACATATAAATAAACTAGCTGGTGTTCGAAAACTTCGTCCACGTTGAAAAAGAAAATATATGACTAAGCGATTTGTAGTTTAAAAGATACATACAGAGGGCGGGAAGCGACTTTACTAGTACTATGTGAAGATGCTATGGTTGCTTGTGTTAGTCGACGGTAGCCACCTATCATCAAGTAGACTGTCAGCCTGTCTGTCAACCTTAACATAAAAAAAACACATACCTTGATCATATCCTCCGTAACCTACAAGTTTGCAGTAGTCCCCGACATGCGGATCTCCTAAACAAGCCAGCTGCACATTTGCATCTAATTGCAATGCACGTTTCCAGTGCTGAACAAAATTAATCTGATGTTAAAAATAGGTAAAATGAGCTTCAAATCAAATTCTAACAACAGTTTATATCAGATTTTTAAAATATTGTTTAAATATGTATAGTCAAATTGATCCTATTTTTATATTAATATCAGATATAGTATTAACAGATATGTATACATGTACATATAAATTTCACGCTTGACGATATTCGATTAAAGTCATTTCTTAAACTCTAAAACTGCTGAAACAATTGTGCAATATGTTATTAGGTTGCGTTCATTTTGTTAAAAAGTTCTTACCAAAATAGCCAAGTTGTTTTGCGCATCTTGTCTGTATTCCGGATGAAGGTAGTATAAAACAATCCGTTGTTGTGCATGTGTTCGATCTCTCAAGTCTTTTAAACTGGCAATTATTGTCAAGTCGCCCGGACGCATCCTGGTTAAAATAATTTATTAGACAATTGAGCAACAGGAAAAAACGTCCGCGTCCGATCAGTCGAACGAAGCAGTCGGACCACGCGGTCTCAGGGTTAATTATTATTCTCATTAACACAGCATATTTATAATGAATTAAATGTTATAAAAATAAAACGGTATTTGTATAAGTAACAATTCGTATAAATATTAGATATACTATTAATAATTAAAATCTTAATATTAAATTAAGTGTATAAACTTAATATTAATGATTTATATCGTAAGTATACTTACAGATGGGAGATAGGGTTGATATTTTAAAATTTTGATATGACTTAGTTAATGACTTCAAACATAAGCAGAAATATATAATCTTAAATTTAATTTATAATTATTATGCTAACAGAGTGTATAAACAACGTCCTTTTTACAAAAGTTCTAAATAAATTTTTGTATATTTTATCAAAAATGTCGATAAATTGCACAATTCCACTGATGAAAAGGTCTTTGTCTAGTCACCCTGATCAGCTAAAAGTTATTTAAACTTCAAACCCGTGAACGCAATCTCCAATTGTAACTGAGGCTCGTGGATGAATAATAGTCGAATAACAAACTATACTTTGTAATCTTCTTGTGAGCACCACTAAAGATAACCAAGGCTGCGATGTAATATCCTTTACGGCTTCACTTTCTTCAGCTGTTAAAAATGTCAATTTTTGTAACACATGAATAAATATTTCTTAATTATTGGGGTTTGCACATAAAAATATTGAAAAAAAAAAAACAAGATTAAAAAAAACTTATTATAAAAACTACAAGTCGAAGTCATGGATAACAAAGTAAAATATTATAGTCTACGAGATACGGTATTAGAAATATATACACTCATCTGTTATTTAATGATGGCAAAGATTATCTGGTTAACTAAATGAAATGATGTTGTTTGACTACAAGAAACCAAACTCTATTCAAATTTTTTTTACCAACGCAGAAAACTTAGTATTTCCTATCTATAAATTAACAGCGCAGATCACTTAACGAATTTGAGAGAAAGAATTATTGATACAAGTCAGTACATAGTCCTAGCGATTGAAGTATGCGCTCGAACCACGGCGCCTCATCCAGTAATTTTATCTATATATTTCTACTTACACGTTTGATAAAGACTTGTCTGTCTTTTGCCACACTCGCCATCTACTTCACCACTATATTCAAATGATTCTTGTTCAGAACTCGCCCTAGAGGGTGTTTGTTCAACAATGTTCCGATCTGTAGTAGAATGTCGGTCGTTTTTGCTTGTTAGTAGTTTATTTCTATTTTGACCTACATTCAATTTGAATCCTTGTAACACTTTAAAGTCTGGATTTGCTATGTAAGAAATTGTTTCACGTTTCGTTTCAAAATTAACTTCATCAGAATTCATGGCAGTCAATTTCATAGGTCTTTTTGAATTGTGTGATTTTGTAGCTGTTCTGTCCACTGTTTACAACAATAAATTCTTCATTAACTCATATGTTTAAGAAAATTAAAAATAATAATAAAATAACTTGTATGTAAGTTATCTATCTGTGGACACGCTTGTGGAATAAATGAGTTAATTTTTTTGGCTTTTTTTTATATTTTTGTTTTTATTTCTGTTTGTGTCCCAAAAATTAATATAATAAAATAAAATAATAATGACTTAAATTATTTAAATCAATATACTTAAAAAGCTGTAGGTATAATTAAAGCTATTTCATTTGTTCTTACCTAATCTGGGGTCAACTGTTGGGTAACCGAAAGATACATTACTGTCATCATCGTCATCATCAATATCAGAACCATAAGACGGTCGTTTTGAAATCGTCCAGCTGGTTGGTCTTGGACTATGATCTGAATATATGCCTACAAGTCCTGGACGTGGGAGTTCCACTACATAATCTTCAACGTAATCATTTTGTTCATATGAGGGTTCATTATGATGTTTATGTTTATCTGTTGTGTGAAAATTTGTATTTTTAATATTCCAGTAAGGATCTGTGTAGTCGTCATCCGTTGTTTCGATTTTTGTTGGTGTCTTCAATGGTATTGGCTTCGGGTTCTTATTGTTAGATGCATATTGTTGAAGAAGTAGGAAACGTCTCTGTCTTAATCCAGAACTTACTTCTTGTTCATTAGACCTTTTATTACGTTTATATTTTTTTGGCAAATTTTCTTCAGCGAAATGTATTGCTTCGGGATCGTCTTGTAGAAGTTTAATAGAAAGTGGCAAAACGCAACAAACTTTACTCCGTGTCATTTTGTCGTCTCTGAAATATGTAACTTAATTGAAATTATTACAAATATAATTAAGGGAGTATTAAGTCAAGTAATATTTTCGTTCCCAGAATAAAATATTAAGCTGTAATACTTTAAGCAGCCTTAGAACTAATAGATATTGTTACTCACCCCTTATTAATTACGATTCCACCTTTTTTACAACATGCGGACTTATTCATAAATGTACAAATACTTTCTGAAAATTGTATTTTATCTTCGTCATTAAATTTAACACTTTCTTTCCAGGGATAAGTTTTATCAAATGTAATATTTTTATTATTGTTTTCAGCATTGACTGAAATGTTTGTTTGCTTACTACTCCAGTTTAAGATTGCATCATCCGGAAACAGTATATTAAAAATATCGTCATGGTTTTTCTTCGATTGTGTTTTAATAATTTTGGTTTGGTTATACTGTTTTAAATCTTTCTCATTTAAACTCGTTTGAACGTTAGGATAAATATTTGAAGGCTTAGTGTTGTGCCAAGAAATTCCATCATTACTAGGTGTTTCCGGTTTATTTAAATTTTCTTTGATAAATTTTTCCTTCATCAATTCTCTTACTTCTGTTTCACTATTAGAATCCCTGAATACGACATTATCACTCTCGTCGGTGTCAAAATCAGACAAGTTCTCATATTTCACAGGCGGAGCTTCCACTCCTCTCAATTTGGTCACTTTATCATTTAACCACCAGAATTCACCGTCGAATTGTGCTAAAACATATTTTATTATTAAAATTTGTAATAAGGCGCTCGAGAGCATTGTGATAGCGCATCAGTTATTGGGTTACGATAGACGATTGATGCGAATCGCGTAAAAGCGTTCAGTTAAAAACCAGGATGTTGCAGTTGCGGTAACAATTATCGCGTGATTTCCATCGAATTTGTTCGCTTTTAGTGTATCTATTATTTCGCGACAATTATGTTGATTTACGTGCAGTTGTATGCGATAGTATTTCTACTCTATGACGACAATAATTTGTGGGAGCGATCACTGAACTGAACTGGTGCACTTTTGTTTTGGTACAGACAGTAATAGGTAAGCTGTGAGTATCTAATAATTTATTTATAAACCTTGAATTATGTTTTCCTTCTAAAATTTCAATAAAAACGTAGTGTACACATTGTCCGTTAATTTATTGTATTTATGAATACAACAAATTATTAATTTGCGCATTATACAGGTCCTACTAGATAATGTTGACTTATTTTGTTTTAGAAAACATATACAGGTATATGATTTATTATAAAAAAAATATGTTTTTTAAATCTTATTGTAACCAAATTTTTTAAATTATTAACAAATTTTATGAATAAAAAGGTGAATTTAAATATTACCGGAAAAAATTTCCACCGAAATACACTTCCAGTGGTAGTAACAGATGCTTTAATATCTGAAGAAAATGGCGTTTTACCAGCGAACTTGCAAAGATATATTATTTCGATGCGTTTTACATCAATTTGGAGCTACGTTCTCCAGTATTATAATAGATAGCGCTTTATATTTTTTTGACAGCGTCTTAATTCCATGGTACAATATTAATTTCTCGTTTAAGTATTTAAAACCAGTTAATTAAATAGCCCAGTTTTACGCAGGTGCAGCCGCGGGTACAGCTGGCTTCAATATAAAACTGTCATGCTTTGTTTAATTTATAATATATCAGACAATATAATAGAAAAAATCAACTTCTATCGAAAAAAATTTATCGATATCGAAAAAAATATGTTTTTTTTTATCGAATAAAATGAATAACGATACTTAGTTAGCTAAATATAAAAACAGTTAAAGTTGATACAAATATTTAAAGAAAGTGCAAACAAAACAAAACTTCCGTTCAAATACCTACTTGTATTGACTTAAGATTTAAGAACATAGAAGACAATTCACTTACCTTTCCAGTATAGCTACCGAACCACCAGAAGGTTGTTCTTGAAATTATACAAAAATGTAAAAAAGTTCTTTTAACTTGTATTAAATACTCTATTCAATAAAATATTATAGTAAGAACATTATAAATTAAAAATAGTAACAAAACTTCTTTGCTGACTTTACAATTTCAATTATGTGAAATAATGGATGCGTTGTTAGGAAATATGACTGTAACGAGATAAATGAGTCCGTGACATACATAACTGTATCTAAGTATATACTTATGAGTAATAAATTAACTTTATTAACATTTAATTTAATTAAACATAAAAGTATTTAGTTGTATGTCTAGACATAGACAAAGTATTTATTTTACATTATTCATGTTATATATACATATACATGTAAAGAAAATATATACTTAATTTTTTTTAATTTATATTAAAACTCTTTTTATTATTATTGTATTGAAAACTATTTGGTTAAGTTACTATTGATTATAAAATAACGACTTGACATGTAGTCAAAAGTCAATTTATAAAAATAAATATTAAATATATTATCTTTGTTGAAAATATAAAGCTGAATTGTAAATATAAGTGATTAGGAATCGACATTGTAAATAAAAACATTAATTGACTGTGTCATCCTAACCACTAGAAAAATATATCATTATATACATATATTATACATTATACATACATACATACATTAAAATAAAATAAAACAGTTTGTTGCAACTGTTTTCATGTCCCCTATCTAACTTTAGTTCGTAGCAAAACAACAGTAAATGGAGTTACTGTGCACGTCCGTTTTCAAAGCTTTTCCTTTGGGCTTCAGATAAGAGTTAGTTTTAAAATTAGAGTCGGATTTAAAAGTTGCCGCATTGGATAAATTGATTTCGATAAATACATCTGAGTGCGCATTTCAAACTTAGGTACCCTTAAATTAAACTTTAAACTTAGTTATTTTTTATATTTTTTATTGAAGACTTAATTTTTTTTAAAATAATTAATTTATTTACAAATTAACGGGCACAAATACTGGTATCACAAAATGCGAAGTGAATGGCGCTGAAAGATTAAGAAAGCGTAACGAGAAGAGGCGAGGGAAAAGAAGAAAGAAGACGAAGAATATTTAAAAATGCGATTGATCTGATGCCATCTGACATATGAGTTTACTATTTAATAATTAAAAAGTATATGTAACCACTGTAGGGTAGTTGACCTAAAAGCACCTACCAGAATGAGGACTTCATTGAGAAAAAAAACTTAAGCTTATATAAGCTTAAGTTATGATAAACATAAACACCATGACACTTTTCAAGTCAATAAAGAATTTCTACAAAAACGGCCACTTTGAAACTTGTGAGCTTTCAAAGTTTGTTAATATTTTCTCAAAGAAAAATTTTCTTAAAGAAAATTCAAGTTATTTAATAATATTAAAAGTTTCAATTTAGTTAGAGGATGTTTTAGCACAACAGCGGGTATTCACTTCTCAAAACTCTTTTTTTAAATTATTTGATGACCCTATATGGTCTTTATTTAATACCCTATACAGCTGTTTCTGTTGTATAGGTTGGTAGACAGGCTGATGGTCCTCTTGATGGTAGTGATGCCTACTGTTGCCTATTATCACTAGCTACGCCCTGATTCCTTTAAGCACGTTAATAGGATAAAATATAAGGTATAGGATAACGGAGGGGATAGGAAAATTTACTCTGGCATCTTCAACTCGCTCACCGAAACACAAAAGCATTCAGGCTGTTATTTCACGGTTATCTACTATAAGGGGGTGGTTACTCACGCCAGACGGGCTGCCGCTCTGCCTCTACATCCCAGATCCAGACCAGAGCTAACTTTGAAAAGTTCATTACTCAAATTTGCACAGCTGGAATTCGAACCCGGTTACTTTGGGACAGAGCGTTAAGGCAACGACTTTAACCACACTAAATTAACAATAACAAATTTAGTTTTAACATATTTCTGTCTCCCATACTAGGCTCTGCTATCATATGGGGGAAGTAAACAAATGTGTTAAATGAATAAATTTTAAATACTATGTACATTAATTACAAATAAACAAACAGTAGCATTATTTGGAAAGAAATTAAAATGATAAAGTAAATTTGAACCCTTGCTTCTCGGACCGAGCAATTTTTAAAATTACAAACGTTAACTAGTTCATTATAAATGAAGGGGAAAAGGAAATTCCCGAACTTATTTGCAAAAGCAGTGGTCACAGTTACGTTAAACGCATTTCCTCATAAGTATCTAACTTTACTACGTTTTTAATTACGAACATACATACAGATAGACAGATACGAGGCGGGGGAGTTTGCTTTATAATTATTTAAAATGTTGGCATACGAATTGCAAATACATTTTATGTATCCATAAACTATCGATTCTATGTTTGAACAGTTTTTTTTAATTCTAAAAATGTTTTTCCAAAAGCTCAGTACCAGCTCCGTTTACATTGTTTCGATTTTTTGTTTGTTTCTAAAACCGTAAAACAAAGGAAACATTGTTTTGTGATTCGAATTCGAAACTATTCGAACGGTGCACAGTCTACCGTAAGAGATTTGTGTGATTGGATAGCGTGAGAACATTTACTCGAAAATAGATTTCACCTTCGAGAATACCTACTTTATGGTCTATGAGAAAATAGCCATCACGGATCTATTCCAATTTATTTGCATTATTTTTGTTTTAATGATTTTTTTTGTTAAGAACGAGGTACGATAATACTCTGTACTACGTCACAGGAATGACGATGCCTCTGATTAAAATGATTTAAATATTTCTTTTATATTTAATGTTATATTATATTGTTATAATTATAGTTAATTATAGTCTTCTTACTTATATAGTTAATGACAAATTTGCTTAAATAATTTTGAAATTGATTAACTATGCAATAAATTTATATGTATATATCGGCAACGTAAACGCGTTCCTTTTAGTGTTTCTCAGCCTTTCTGTTAAACTCTATCTCATAAAAAACATAAAACTGAATATGATATTGTTTTACAAATGTTATTATGATCAAATGTAAATAAACTATGATGAAAAATATCTTTAATTTGTATTAATAAGTAAGAAAAAACTTTCTCTAACCTATTATTTATTGAAATTTGCAAAATGTTCGCTATGAAAATTAAAGTGGGACATTGTGGGAACATTAAAAATACTTATTTTTGAAACTCCCAGAATGTATCAAACGGGATATTTCATTTGAAATGGGAATAGACGAATAGCTCGTGGCGAAAACATGGTGGAAAAGAAAATATAGTGGAAAAGAATCCCTTATAGTAAGTACACACTTGATAAGGCGCGTCTGAATCTTCGTTCACGCAGAAAAAAAAAGTACGGCTAATGAACGACAATTAACGAAGAAGATCAAAACTTACAATTAATTTTAGATGCAATATCTATAAGCTACATAATACAATGCGCTTTTACTTCCGTTGCACTCGCACGAGCATAACATGCCAACCGGCGCACACTAACATGGCGGCAGCTGGCGACCAATAGCGGTACTGGAAAAAGCCGCGAAGTTTGTGGATTGGTCGATAGCATTTCCCACGCTTTAAAAATTCGTCTTATCATCGGTAAACCATATCAGTTGGGTACTACGAGTACTATACTAGCGATTATTCGTCAATTGGCTTTAATATAAAAGTTTCATAGTGTTTTTATATACTATCAACTAGGTAATAGGTGAATATAATGTATCAAATTTTCGTTATCAATCAACAGAATTAAATTACTCAAATTGTAGATATCAACCATTAGATAGGTAAATAAAGGAAACGCAATCTAATTCATTACTTAGGATTAGTCAATTTTATCCAGATTGTGTGATAACTGTATTGATAACAAATAATATATATATTACGTGAGTTTGATTTGTAATTTTAATGGATTTGTGAAAATGGCGCGTTTGATTTTGTTTGTTGGTTTGATGCTGGTTGCGTCTGCCTTCGCTAAACTGTCATTTGGATATCATGAGGCTGTCGGTATTCCTTTAGCAGCAAACATAAAGGCTCAAGAAGATGAGTTCTTAACGCGTCAGAGAGGCGCTATGGCTGGCGACCGAATTGTGGGTGGCGCCATTTCTCCTATTAATGAACATCCCTATTTGGTGAGACAATATGACATATATTTACCAACAACTAAGAAAACTATAAAATTTTATACAAAGTGTGATTGAGTAATATCACTTAATCAATCACCGAAACACACCAGCACTCATGCTGTTATTTCACGGTGGTCTTCTGTAAGGGCGACTAATGCCGCCAGACGGGTTGCCTAAATGCCTGCGAAAGGCAGTCTGTCTGGCGACCTTAACATTTTTTTTTCTGAAAACCGTGTCAAAATCCTTTGGGAGGTTTAGAAGAAGTTCATCACCATCATCATCTCAGCCGCAGGACGTCCACTGCTGGACATAGGTCTCCTCCATAATTTTCATAATAAATGCATTTATTTAGTTGTCTGTCCACCTTGTGGGTGGACGTCTTGCGCTGCGCTTGCTGGTCCGTGGCTTCCACTCGAGAACCTTCCCGCCCCAGCGGCCGTCGGCTCTCCGTACTATATGCTCTGCCCACTGTCACTTCAACTAACTGATTCGTCGGCTTATGTCGGCAACTTTCGTACGTCTACGAATCTCCTCATTTTTGATTCGATCTCGCAGTGTTACCCCGAGCATAGCCCTTTCTATAGCTCGTTGAGCGACATTGAGCTTCCTTACGAGGCCCACAGTTAGAAACCACGTTTCAGCGCCATAATAATGTGTCTTGCTAGTGATGACATATTATGTCATCCTTTTTTTTGGCAACACACATTAGTCGAAAACTTTTACTTGAGACACTGAGGAATTTTGGACGAGAAGATGTCTCGGAGCTTCCCGAACGATGCCCATCCGAAGTTAAAGACAGAAAAGTAAGTCGAAGTCGCGAGGAAAGCTTGAATTGCTATAATTATGATTCTGTAATTGAAAAAATGTAGGGCTTATTAAATTTTTTAATGTGTATTTAGTGGCAGTTTAAATAAATATTTATTCAAGCTCATATACTCTCTTTCAAATTTCCCAGAAAATAAACAATAGCAGTTACATATCGGCAAACGGAAAATAAAACAAAGCATGATAACAGATCACAGCAACAAACAAAATACAACAATACAACAAAACGAAGCAACAGAAAATAATGGAACAGAAAAACTCTCTCCCCCAACCCGACTGGTCCTCGTGGGGGAAAAAGACCACGACCCTCTAAAGATAAAAACAATGAAGAAAAAATCAACAAAAGATTTAAATATACACATTTCTACATTCAACACTCGATCATTGCGAACACCTGAAAAACTCTTCGAATTGCAACTGGCACTAGAAAATATAAATTGGGATATATTAGGAATTAGCGAAATGAGACGCTTTGGAGAAGGAATAGAAGACTATGGAAAGTATATTTTACATTACAAAGGTGAAACACCAGGATTATACGGCGTTGGATTTTTAATCAAAAGAAAATTCATGAAAAATATAATTGAAATTAAAGGTGTTTCGGAAAGGATTGCAGTCTTGAATATAATATTACCTATGTACCAGGAAAAGGATTCATTGTGGTCCATTATTCAGGCGTATGCTCCAACAGAAACTATTAGAAGTCAAGAAAAAGTAAAAATAGATGAATTCTACAAAGACTTACAATCCACGATACAAAATTCACACAAAAACATTATACTGATGGGGGATTTCAATGGTCAGGTTGGAGTTTGCAGGCCGGGAGAGGAATTCACGATAGGAAGACATGGTTACGGAAATAGAAGTAAGAACGGCGAAAGGTTGATCACACTCGCACAAGAGAATAAATTAAAAATTTTAAACACCTTTTATTGCGGAAAAGTTTCAAGGAAGTGGACCTGGATTTCTCCAAACGGGTCATATAAAAACGAAATAGATTTCATACTGTCCAATAACAGCAAGGTTTTTAAAAATGTGTCTGTAATTAATCAACTAAATTTCAATTCTGATCATAGAATGGTTCGGGCAACTTTGACAGGAGCACATGTAAAGAACAATAGGAGGTTTCAGAATAATGCTAATAGTCTTGTCTGCCTCGGTAATAGCGATAAACTGTTGAGTAACTTAAAAACAATAGTAGACAGCGCTATACAACACACGTCAACACAAGAAAAATATAATTACATTTTAAACACACTTAAAACGGAAACAACTAAAATAAATAATGAAGGCAAAACGAAAGTTCTGTCAAGTGAGTCCAAACAATTGTTAGACCAACGGAGAGAAGTGATAAAGAATGGGAACACCAAGAAGAACAGACAAAGCATTATAAGCTTGAGTAAACAAATAAATGAAAGCATTAGAAGAGATTATAAAATAAGAAGACTAAATAAGATACAAAATCATATTGAACAAAATGGAGGAATAAAGAAAGCTTTTAAAGAATTAAATGACAAAAAAGTGTGGATGCCATACCTAAAAAGCAAAGATAAGGACATTACCAATAAGAGACAGGAAATACTTAAAATTGCTACGGACTATTATAAATGTTTATATGGAAATAAGGAAAATAAACGAATCGAAGAGATATCGACACAGGACATTTGGACTGACCCAGAACCAGTACCGCTAATATTAAAGGAAGAAATAATAAAGGCTGTAAACTCACAAAAATTTGATAAAGCTCCAGGACCAGATCAAGTAACCAATGAACTTCTTAAAACTACAGTATCCATTATAGTTCCAGTGCTAACTGATTTATTCAACGAAATCTTAATAACAGAAAACATACCTGCCGACTGGATGAAATCAACAATAGTACTACTCCATAAGAAAGGAGATAAAGGGGACATCAACAATTACAGACCGATAAGCTTAATGTCGAATATTTATAAGGTGTTTTCCAAAGTAATTCTGTCTCGTATTGCGACTGCGCTTGATGAAAACCAGCCCAAAGAGCAAGCGGGTTTTCGTAGTAAGTTCTCAACAGTGGATCACATCCACGTTCTTAGACAGGTCATGCAAAAATTTCAAGAATATAACAAAACATACTACATAGGATTTGTTGACTTTCACAAAGCATTTGATTCCTTGGAACATGAGTATATATGGAGAACACTAAGCTGTCAAGGTATCCAAATCAAATATATCAGAATTCTTAATGCTATCTACTCAGGAAGTACAGCTCAAATACAACTGGAGACCACAGGGGAACCATTTCCTATTAAAAGAGGTGTCCGTCAAGGGGATCCCATTTCACCGAAATTATTTTCAGCAGTCTTGGAGATGATTTTTAGAAATCTCGAATGGGAAAACATAGGTCTGAACATAAATGGAGAAAAGTTGAACCATTTGCGTTTCGCGGATGATTTGATACTATTCGCGGAAACTCCAACTGATTTAGAACTAATGTTACAACAATTATCTGATGAAAGTGCTAAGGCAGGGCTGTCTATGAATACAAACAAAACAAAAATTATGACCAATAGTCCACATTTAGATATTATAAGAGTAAATGATAAACAAATAGAATATGTAAATGAATATATATATTTAGGACAGTTAATATCTCCCTCAAATACCATGCATAAGGAAATAGATAGAAGAATTACAAATACATGGAAGAGATTTTGGAGCCTTAGTGAAATAATGAAGAATAAAGAAATAACAACAAACATTAAAAGATCTGTGTATAACATGTGCATACTCCCTTGCTTAACTTACGGTTGTCAAACATGGTCACTAACAGAACAACTAGCAAATAAGATAAAAGTGTGCCAGAACAGCATAGAACGAAGCGTAGCGGGTGTGAGAAGAAGAGACAGGGTAAAATTAGAAAAAATAAAAAGCAACACAAATTTTAGAAACGCATATATGGTTTACAAGAAGCTAAAATGGCAATGGACAGGACATTTCTTACGAGAACCAAAAGAAAGATGGACGAAAATAATAACAGAGTGGTACCCCAGGGGCGACAAAAGAAATAAGGGGAGACAATTTAAACGTTGGGAGGATGACATAAGACAAGTAGCAGGTCCTTTGTGGACCAGGTTAGCCAAAGATCGAAGAACTTGGAAATCTTTAGAGGAGGCCTTTGTCTCGGGACAAGCTGTTAGAGTTGAGGGACCGATTGCCGATAATTTGTAATGTTTTTATTTTAAACTGTTTTATATTGTATTTAAAGTATATTAGTATGTAGGCATAATAACGTAGAATATTGTAAATTTAACAGCAATAAAGGCTTATTTTATTTATTTATTTATTTATTATATAATCCAAATCTTTTCAAAATTCGAGTGAATAGGCATCTTCTGAGTGAGCTCGCTCCATCATAGGCCTCATCCTTGCTACACAGCTGGTTGTTGGCCAAGAGCTAACCCATCTCTAATTAAAAAAAATACAAAATTGTGGTCTATGATTTCCTAACAGTATCTTACGTTTTCTGTGTAGGCAGGTCTTATCATAAGCTTCAATAATATAGCGGGCAATTCAGCGTGTGGGTCCTCTCTGCTATCTACAAACCGTCTGGTGACTGCTGCTCATTGCTGGTTCGACGGTAGCAACCAAGCATGGCAATTTGTCGTCGTCCTCGGCTCCAACTTCCTGTATTCAGGTGGCACTAGAATCGCAACTTCGCAAGTGGTTATGCACCCGCAATGGTCACCATCCTTGTTGCACAATGACGTGGCTATGATCTATCTACCTACTCCTGTTACATTCTCTTGTAAGTGACGCAAAAACGGGGTGTTATAAGTTTGACGTGTGTGTCTGTGTATCTGTGTCTGCTGTTGAATCGTAGCCTACAAGCGGATGGGTCGATTTTGATCCGTTTTTTTTGTTTGTTTGAAAGCTGACATGATCAGTGTGGTTCTTAGCTATAAATTATGAAAACCATCAGCCTGAAAACTAATTCTGAAAACTCCTAAGAGATAACTATATTCAGCAGTAACTCTATTGACGTATAAAAATTTAGATCCTACTTATATACACCAATTGCATTAAAAAGATAAAGTATAAAGAGATATTTGACTAGCCTGTAATTTTGTTTTGATTACATTACATCCAGAAGATATTTGAAGGTTACTTTAAATTGAGATTTATAGAGGACTATAAAAAATTACGACGGAAACGAATTATATTTCCTTTTTTTCCAGCGACGATTCAACCGATTGCTTTGCCATCCGGTACTCAGATGTTTGAAGATTTTACTGGCGAAATAGTAACAGCTGCTGGATTCGGCAAAACTACCGACGGTAAAGTAATAATACTTAATAATTATAGCTTACAATATAGAACAAAGAATGTCACAAAAATAGGGTATGTGTGATTGTGATTAATTAAAATCTTTTAATCTTGTAATCACTTTTCTTATAATTACTCTCAACGGCACATTTAACCGGCCACCTTTATCAAGTGCCACTACGTTTGTTTACAAGTTATAAAGAATGTTAAGATGAATATTTTTGTTAAGTGTTTCAAACGTTAAATTCAATTTTTTACAAGTTCACGTCGACTATCCATCATTTTAAAGTGAGAATTATGCCGCTGGACGCTCTTGCTGATGAAGCATACAGCCAACGTCGTATCACTCGCATTCTTGGTGTACCGCGAACTACGCTACAGGAAGCCATAAGGCCGTTCAGGGAGTCCAGCCTCTTTATAATATATAATATTATAAAGAGAGAAGATTTGTATGTTTGTAATGAATAAACTCAAAATTACTGGGCTGATTTTAAGAATTCTTTCACCTAGTAGAAAGCTATATTATTAGAGAGTAACATAGGCTATATTTTATAAAGTTACGAAGTCGCTTGCAACAGCTAGTAAATAATATACAAGATACTAATTTTTAAAAATAACTTAATAAGCTCATATTGGTTAACTTAATCATTAAAGCATTTCTCTTAATTTTCAGTACAAATTGGAGCTTCCTCGGTGTTGAGCAGAGTAAATCTTCAAGTGATTACAGTGCAACAATGCCAGGCAGTTTTTAATTCACTTTTGCCATATGTACAACCTACCAACATTTGTACTAGTGGTGTCGGAGGCGTTGGAATCTGTGGAGGCGATTCTGGCGGTCCATTATATGTCACTAGAAATGGACAGAAAGTTCTGGTCAGTAGCTTTTTGAAACTTTATCTTTCTACCCTGTGATAGGCAATACTGCTGCCTCTAGGAACAGAATTTATTATCAGAGAAACGCAAGTGTGCGGTCATTCTTGATAGGATAATTGACAAGGATATAAAATGTCTACTTTTGAATTTAACATTATTTGCCTGTCATTAAATTTACTGGAATGACATATTCGCTTTATTAATTTTGTTAATTATTGGCAGTAAATCTTAACAAATACGTCATTTTTCAGGTGGGTGTAAGTTCATTCGTAGCTAACAATAATTGCCAAGGTGGTCACCCATCAGCTTTCGCCAGAATCACAAGCTTCCAAAGTTGGATTTGGCAACATATGTTTTAATTACTACATTAAGAATGTTATCACTTTTTGAAAAAATAAAGTTATATGATAATTTATTCGTGTTTTTTATTCTCAAAGACAATTTTACTTTACTTTTACTATTATGTACTAGTCATTTTACTTCTCAGTTTAGCCGCCCAAGAGCTTGCACCACTGGTGTCGATCATTATCGATGAACTCTTCATAGAGGTTGCATTTCTGTATATGGCCAAAATTTGTAAATTACGACTCGCTTAAATTATTTAGTATGATACAATGTATATAATCAGTACTATTACTATTATAACAATTATCAAAATAAATAAACTGTACTATTATCACAATAAATAATCACATGTTCTAGTACATACTCTTTATCTTTATACTGTTTTTATTCGTCAGTTATATTCGTTTATGAATCAAAAATATATAAAATATTTGTATGGAAACAGATTAAAATTTGTCGATTAGATACTATTATAAGATACTTAATTGGGGAAATACAAACTAATTCATTAATTAGGATTAATCAACTTATATCCATATTTTGTGATATGTATTGATATGATATAGGTAATATTATTGCTCGATACGAATTTATTTTTTAAATTAAGATCGACGCTGTGGTCGCCCGGCAACGCGTCGTTACGTGACAACCACGTCGCTCTACGTGTTTCAACGAGGAAGGTTTGTGTATATAAAAAAAATTGCATCCCAGGCGAAGCAGGGAGTGGGTCTAGTCATAAAAAGAATTCACGAAATGAGGCCGTAAAATCCTCAATGCAATATAACGAAATGCTGGTATTCATTTTCGAAATTAATACAATAATTTGATTCTGTAAATAAAGATTTATGACACTGCGTTTCGCATTCATTTTGGACAGCCAATCTGGCGGCAGTAACCACCTCCTTACAGAAGACTTCATATGTGCTGTTGTGTTTCGGTGAGAATGTTAGAGCGACAGCGCACTTGCAGCAGCGTTGCTTGTGTTATAGGCGTCTGTAGCCACTTACCATCTAGTGAACCGTCAGTCAGCCTGTCTGACGACCTTAACATAGAAAATATTTTAGGCGTATTACCCAACATTTTTTCTAACTTATAACATTAACTTCTCTGGAATAGACAAGTAGTCACAAGTGAAACTTGCTTAAGTAGATCTATTGAAAGAAACATTAACTCTATCTCATTAACATCGAAAGTAGATTAAGAACATACCTGACCTATTTGGCAGAGATAGCCTTTGAGGTCTGTTCCTAACATGTATCTGAATGAATTATTCATATGCTCAAGTTTAAAAATCATCAATTTTTGTCTTTGGTGTTCGTAAGCAGCCGACATTTGAGGGCCTAACATTAATATGAGTGTAATACAATCCAATTCATTATAATTAATAAGTCATTTATGATATGTAAGAAAAATGTAATTCATAAAGAATCTTAAAATTTTGTGTTACTATTGCGAAACTTTGTAGTGTGTGTACAAAACAGCTTTTATGAAAATTCAAATGTTTTGCTTTAAAATGATAGTTTATTTGAAACCGTACATAGGTGTTGTTACAGCGTAGTGAATTTCCGACGACAATGACGAATGGCCGTGGGTTGCCGTTTTCAATTTCATTTGCAAATATTTTACTTTCATTTCAACTCGTTGAATTGTTGCGATTAAATTATGGAAAACTACCTCATATTGTCAAAGTAAACTGTGAATCTATTTGTTTTATAAATATTGAACTAGATCAAATGAGAGTAGGTACATATTTCTTTAGTGGTTTCTTCTCAGGATCGTCATCTTGGCTTTTTTCCGAAACCCTGTTAAATTTAAACTGGTAAATTTAAATTTATAATGACCTTCATACGAGTTTCTTGGAGAAACCTAATAGATAAATAAATATTTTGATTTGATTTTGATTGTTTTTGTACCGAAATTTTTTATACTACTCGTCTAATACATCATAAATGTGACAACGAAGTCTGGGTATTGATTGATATCTTCACAGTATACCCTCAGTTTCGATAATATATGATGTATCAGTCAAGTAGTAATTTGCTTTTTATGTGTTCAAGCGATGAGCACATCAGAACTAAGTATAACATCAGAACATTCAGAACTAACCCAATACTTAAGTATGTATAGCTAATGCCTTTTGAAAAATGTAAGACTTCAGCAGTTTTTAGTTCGCGCCTTGGTCAATGTTAAACATAAGCCCTTTGTGGTTCACCGGTCCTTACTAAAGCCACTGAGTTACTAGACTACTCACTGGAATTTAACTCGCTCGAACCGGCGAGTTATCATGTTTGTTTTACACTTATTATTTCACCAGACAACTCGCGCACCAGCATACTGTATGTACAGTCCTTTACATAAAGGTATTAAACAAATTTTTAAACTAGAATAACTAGAACTATTCTTATTATATTAATTTTAAAATCATACTAGGAGTACTTAATAGGTTTTATATAAAAAAAAAAAAACACAATATTATACGATTTCTATCTGCTATGCGTATAAAAAAAAAAACTTGAAATGGTAATGCTAAATTATACCTACCAACGTGAGTCTTAAAACTCAAAATTGCATGTCGAGTGAACTAAAGTCTGTTCGTTTTTACGGCAGACTGTACTTACTCATATTTTTATGTCGGTTTAGTGTTGGATTGTGCTTGCAGTGAATTCAAATCGGACAGTTTTGAAATATGCAAGTAGCACTACGCTGCAATACACTTTTATACGCGTCCGGTGTTTTGAATGCGAAAACTTTAATTGTAGCGAAAATAAATGTGAATAGGAATATTTGCTAGAATTATTTGAAACTTTATTTTTATGTTTATTATTAAAATATTATATTTATTTATTTAAAGCTTTATTTATCCTTAATGATATACAAAAAAACAAGTTGGAACCGGGTAATTATAGACCTATTTCAGTGCTTCCGATCATGTCTAAGATCTTTGAAAAAATACTGTATAATCGTCTGATAAATTTCCTTACCTCAATAAATTTTCTAAATGAAAGGCAGTACGGTTTTAGATGTAAGTCTAATACTTTATCAGCAACAATTGATCTGGTAAGCAAAATAAAAGTAAATATTGACCAAAAGAAAATTGTACTGGGAGTTTTTATAGATTTATAAAAGGCCTTTGACACTGTCAGCCACCAGTTGTTGCTGAATAAGTTGAGTAATATAAATATAACGGGAAGAGCTTATGATATTTTTAAATCTTACTTGCAACATCGCTATCAGGTTGTAAAAATAGGAAATCATACAAGTAGTCCCAAATCTGTCACATGCGGTGTCCCTCAAGGATCGATCCTGGGGCCGTTATTGTTCCTAATATATATAAATAATATAAATGAAATTGGTTTAAAGGGGGACATCACTTTGTATGCAGACGACACTAGCCTATTCTACTTTGATAATTCTATTACTAAGATTGTAGCAGACGCACAATATGATCTCAATTTGCTCAATGAGTGGTTTGAGACCAACTTATTGACTATAAATATCGAAAAAACTAATTATTTAATATTTGCGGCCAAAAACAAAAAAGTTCCACCTTTTGATCCCCTACAAATAAATGCAAAATTTATAAATCAAGTGGTTAAAGAAAAATACCTTGGCCTTATTTTGGATAAAAATCTTACTTGGAAGCCGCATATCGAGAAAATTAGATCAAAATTATCTTCCTTAACAGGAGCAATACGACGTATCGCAGGATGTCTGCCTGAGCAGGTGCGATATATTGTTTATAACACGCTCATTAAGCCTCATATAGACTACCTAATCGAAATCTGGGGTTCAGCTGCTAAAACTAATTTAAATTTAATCCAAATTGCACAGAACAAATTAATTAAATCACTATTTCACTATGACTTCTTGGTACCTACTAGTAAAATTTACAAAGAGACTAAAATAATGAATGTCAATCATACATATATATATTTTATTTGTCTATTAATTCGGAAAATACTTAATAAAGAAATATTTACACATATTAGTTTTACAAAAAAAGGAAGTGTACAAAAAATTAAACTGAGGAATGCGGATAAACTGACATTGCGAATACCTAGAACAAATTATGGAAAAAAATGTATATTATATGGGGGGGCGCAGCTGTACAACAAACTTCCTAAAAATATAAAAGATGCTAAATCAACTAATACTTTCAAAAAACTTGTTAAAAGAAACCTTCTAAAATAATATCATTATATATTAAAACAAATAACATAATTTTCTAATACACGATATGATGTCCCTTCCAGTGTTGTATATAAATGTTTCGTTTATTTGTCATGCATTTGTTCTCTGTAAATTCTACCCACTTTTTAAATTATGTATTATTGATAAGTTGTAGGTGCTAGGCGTTTTTTCGTTTTTTGTTGTTTATGTGTTTACTATTGGTATGCTTGCAATGTGAATTATGTTTTTTTTTTACCTATTAGTTTTAAGTTTCTCACGTAAGTGAATTTGTAATTCTTTGTGAGAATAAATATATTTCTAAACCTGAAACCTGAAAAACATTTACCGTTTGTTCCCAGTAGGTATGTCACTTCTTAGTTCCTTTAAAGGTACTAGTAAGCCTTTTTTTATATTATAAAAAGTTCCTTTTTGGTTTTTTTATAATGTATACAAAAATGTTCTATAGATATACTGACGGTCCACTTGATGGTAGGTGGCAACCGTCGCCTATTAACACAAGCAACACCATAGGTGCTAAAAGTGCGACATTAAGAATAAGAAAATTTTATAATTATATAATTAAGTTTAGTATTAACTATGTTTTAAAAGTCCGATTTTTAAAATCTAATTACTGGCTTACAACACATATATATTTACTATAATACTTTAAAATTAATTATGAAGTTATAGTTGTCAAGCTGTTGGTGTTTAAATAAATAAATGAATATAAATAAAATAAAAGAAAATTAAGAATTGTTAGAATTTATTAATTACGAATTAAAGTTATGAAAATAGCATCGATTGAATTTTTTATTTGTAGAATGTATTATACCACAGTATATTTTCGTCATGGAACAATATTATTTTTATAAATTTGTTCACCAATTTGCATTGCCTATTTGTTTAGCTTAATAATTATATAGATTTCTATTCGATACATTTTGTCGCTTGTCAACATTGCTAGTGAGTTCGAGCTACCTTTAAACTTTGTTGTGATATTGATTTAAATTTAGCGTTTGCTGCGTTTCTTTAGTTCAATTTAGTATTTACAGCTTGACTAATGTTAAATTTGGTTAAAATCACTTTAATAAAAATACCTGTAAATACTAAATAATATTATATAATTTAGTATTTACAGGTAATATTATAATATTCTATATTTCTATTTAAACTCGCACTACGCGCTCAGATCACAACTCTATTAACATAGCATACATACGAGTATACGATTATTTTCCACTGATCATTGGAGTTAGTTTACGAATTTGTCTTCGTAAAAACCTCCTTGTGTATTTTTTACTTTTTTGCTAAAGTTGTATATAGGTTTTCTAGTTTGGTGTTATAGACGTTAATAGGCTAGCACCGGTTCAAGGAGAACCTCTGGGGAGCTCTATCGGTGATATACGCTCTATTGAGGGGAAACAGTTGTACGCACTCTGAACTAACAAAGTTCGCCAAGTAATTAAACACTATGTGAATGATATTTATTAGCGTTGACTAGTAAATTAATGTTTACGGGAAAAGGAATCGTAACCATTATATAATTGTAATAAATAGGTTATTAGGGTTATTGTCGTTTCGTACTGAAAAATTCAAAATATATTCATTTAATCAAAGTGCTTAACCCCCGTCTAATCGAAAGATTTAATTAAACCTTTGCCACAGAATTCATGGGACTTGGACTCCATAAACTATGTGAATGCATTTTGTATCCTGTGAAAAAAAATATCTTAGCAAAAAATTGTCCAAATCGGGGATAATAGTAGTCGGTTGGAGCGAGGTTCGACGAGTATGATGATAGGTCAATAGTTAGAAACTAACATGATGCGTTATCATTGAGTAATAATGGTGAAGATTAATCGATGAGTCCGGGCTGTTTTGTTACGAGTTTAGTCATCATTAATTCTGAGTTCTGGACAGTAGACATTTGCTATTATTGCTTGATCTTATCTGAGGAAGCTGTAGTTAATTATACCACGGAATGACCACATTTACACAAATCGTCTAATACATCTTCAGCAAAATCCCGGCTTTGAAATCGGGAATAAGCCCAACGGATTTCCTTATCCCTTATTGCTGAAAATTTATAGAGTGTGAAAATTCTCTCTCGACGGATCGGTGTGAAATGACAAACGTGACTTGAACATAAATATTTTGAGTTGTGGTTGCGGTGTAGGTACCGCCACTGCTCATCTGCGAATGCAAACTTGTCTATTTCATTCAAATGCTAACGAGTGAGTGAGTGGATTGAACTAAACAATAGACTTTACTCGTGTACAATACTGAAATGTTCTCTATATTTTATCTACAAATTATTAACGTAGACCTTCCTCTTTTATCGCTATTTTCATTTGTGCAAACCGTATCAAAATCCGTTTGGTTGGAAAGAAGAAGTTTACGGTGAAACAGACAGAAGCTGACAGCTATTTTATTTTATAATATTTATAACATAAAATATGCATATATAGATAATCATCTAAGGATCTCGCTTAAAGGAGATTGAGCATTCACCATCTTTATCCAATAATTGTTGGCCTAAAAATCTAATCAAACTGTTCAATGTTGAAGGTGGTTTTAATTGTTACAGAAAAATCATCATATTCATCATCATCTTAGCCGCAGGACATCCACTGCTGGGCTTCAGATCTCCCCAACAATTTTCCAATAAAATACGGAAAAATAAAAGTAGATTTTTTTAAAGTAAAAGTCGACCGGCAGGCAGACGGTGTACTTGATATTAGGTGTCTGCCGTCTTCTAATAACAAAGAAAATTAAATGTCGTAGGTGTTGAAAAAGGGGTTGCCGACCTTAGTAGGATTAAAGATACGGTTTGATGAGTTTTGCTTACGAATCATTAACGCACTGACCCAGATAATGAATACAGTGCCATATTCTAAACAACATAGTCCCAATTTTCAGACGATATTACTAAGTATAATGTTTACGCGGAGTTAGAGAGCAGTCCTCAGATCCAACATAATATTATATATCTAGCTGTGCCCGCGACTTCATACGCGTTGTAGGTCGTTTTGTGAAAATTATGAAATAAAAGCCGATGTGCTAAGGCCTTTTTAGGACGTGAGAGTAAGCAGACCTTTGTTTAAAACTTTTTTTTTATTAAGGTAAGCAGATTATATTAAGGCTGACTGTCCACATGATGACAGGTGGCTACCGTTGCCTATAACACAAGTAAAGGCACAGGTGTTGCAAGTGCGCTGTCGATTGCAGTAGGAATACTTAAGGATAAAGGATTGGGAAGGTAGGGAAATGAACTCCGGCAATCCCTTACTTAGTCACCGAAACAATACAAGACATGCTGTTATTTTACGGTGGTCTTCTATAAGGGAGCGGTTATCACCGCCAGACGGCTGGCAAATTTTTATAGCTGCGAAAAGCAGTGTGCATTGCCACTTTTACATTAAATTTCTTCTGCCTCCATATTTTTGGTGTTCAACTAAATATGTTAATTGTTTTTAAAGTATAATCACAATGAAAAATTATAGTTAAGATATTTAGGTCTATCACAAAGATTTTTTCCATGGTGATGGCTGAAAATCAGCGCTGCAGGTGCTTGTCTAACATTTCAGCAGAATGCAAAGCCAGTATCCGATTCAGTGCCGCGAGGACATACACATCTTATATCTGTTTTTTTTATATTAATTTCTGTCTTGGGGTTTTTGTATTATGTTTGTGTTTTTGTATTGCGTGAATAAAATTCTTTCTTTCTTCTATATTATTTAGTTGACGAGTTTACTTTCGCATTTATAATGTCGTTAGAAATATTTAATTCCTTCTTCACAATGCGAGCGGGTACAATCAAGGGTTATACTCGTATAAGGGTCTATGATTGTGGCGTTCCCAACTCGTCCCGTGAGAATGTTATTTATATCCACGGTCTCGAGTCCATTATCCGCCAAGATGTTCCACTGAAGAACCCTAAGGCTGTCTCGGGTCGTAGTGAATAGAAGAATAAATGAGTTGACACGTATCCGAACTTATCATGTTGTTGACTAAGTTTTCTTTTGAATGAGGTATTCTATTATGTTAAATTTGACAGACAACCACTTGATGGTAAATTGCTACCGTCGCCTATAACACAAGCAACGCTATAGATGCTGCAAGTGCACTGCCGACCAAAAACTTACTGTTTAGTATCTTTACTATCAACTGACTAAGATCATAGACAAACATCCCTTGCGTTTAAATATAAGCACCAGGTATGTGTAATTAAGGTGACAATTCTGATGGAAGGTTTTCAAGGATTCCTGTCAAGAATGGTTAGTGTCATTAGACGTGCTGCCTACTTTACCCTAAAACATCCTTGTCACTCCTTGTGGAAGATATATATTAACATACTATGAACTTTGAAACATTATATTATACGTATTATGTTTTAAAATTAAATTTTCACTCAAACAATTGACAATTTTGACCACTTTGTGGGTCGTAATAAAGGACGTACCTAACTCATTTTTCTTTGTACGTATCCCGGCTTTGAAAAAACTGTTTTAAAAGCACATTTCGGTATAACGAAGTGGCGAAGCTTGATGTAAATACAACGGTATTCAGTTCTTCCGCAAAGCAATTACATTATTAAAGTAGCATTTTTAGTTGCATGCAAAATGTTGTTTTTGTTTTTCTCTCGTTTTCCGTCCGTGTAAATCGCGGTTTGTAAAAGTCAACACGAATGTTCCAAGCCGCAGAGTATTTTAAAATTTCACGAGCAATGAAAAAAGGACGAGAAGTCGCTACGACGCGATTTTAATTCGCAACATATTTTCACAAATACGAGTAATTCACGCAATGCTTTTGAATGTTCAAAAACCCTCTTTAAAAGTAAGCTTGCTATATATTACCATAAATATCTTCATAATATCCACATCGAGGATTTCGTTCGATCTTTAGAATCAGCAGAATAGGAAACCAACAAGACCCTCCGCAGATCTATACCTACTTAACCTAGGTACCTAATCATTACATCCTTCCCGAAAAGATCTAATGATCGCGTACTCCAGTAACCTCCTCACACGGGGACCGTCTCTCTCCCCGGTGGTTCAAGAACGGAACAAAGAGTCTCTTCTAGTGTGAGTTGCTAGGTTAGGTTAGTATAATATACAAGTTAGTTAGTAAGCATTTACTTACTTACTTACTAACATATAAGATTTTGTTTGTATAAGTTAAGCAACACACATTCGTTCGATGATCCAATATCGCTTTCAGGGTCCTCGGACTAAAAGCATTAAGTAAGATGAAAAAAAAAAACAGATGAAAAAAACCAATGATATTAGTTTCCAATTAAACTGTATTCATTTTAGCTAATAAAAATGAATACATATCTTTTAACTTCGTGTGAAGCCCCCTGCTTCACGGGTCTCTAAAAAATTATTAATACGCATACTTAGAAGGATACCATAATCACGTATACGTGAAGTCAGTCTCAGTACTTTATAGCGTGTACATTAAAAATCTTACATTAGTTAGAGGATTATAACAATAAAACAATTAGACAAAAAACTATAGATGGCTACAAATTAGGTAAAATTGATGAAATTTTTAGAGGTGTCTATCTTTAGTCTATGTTGATCTTATCGTTATCCTTGTTTATTTGGTATTCTCAATAATTCTCAATAAGCTGGCTAAATTGAAATAATTTCCGATACCTCTATCGAAACTCGACCAGGCAAATCGCTCACTGTCGTGTGCTCCGTCAATTCCATCCATTAATTTCGTCAGTTAATTATTACCCAGACTTGTTACCTTGATCCCGGCGGAGTAGAGGCTTCCGCCGCTTTGACGAATACTAATAGCTTCCTCTAGGAACTCCATAACATGTTTAGCTAGGCAATCGAGGAGGTATTTATCTATCTGTCCATGTACAAAATATAATTATGTATTACGAAATATATTTTTTCAGTTCAACGGATGAAAGTTTTGGCCTATATAAAATACTTAGATACAGTTACAACAATTGAAATATTTTAATTAAAAGAGCAATTAAAAGGTGATTTTTAAATTACTCGTATTCGTAGTTGCTAAATTTTAATTTTTTTAGCAAACTCGTAAAAAATACACACTAAGCCGGGGGCGAGTAGATAGTATTGAAATAAGTTGACTGTCAGAGTTTTCACTATAGTGTGTGTATAAACATAAATACACGTAACCTAACCCATAGAAGTTGCAAGTTTTCGCCAGCGCCGAGGGTTGAGCATGAAAAGCGATATTTTTAGAACAAAAGAACTATTTTTGGACTAAGTTGACTATTAAAAATTGAAAGAACCCGTCGTAGGATTGAAAGACATAATGTCGTCGAGTAATATCTTTTTTATTTAGATAACTGAGTCATCAAGGTTACAACATAAAACTTTTTATCTTTATATATAAAAAAATCAATGGCCGTGAGTTAGTCTCGCAAAAACTCAAGAATTCCTAGACCGATTTTTAATTCGGTTTTTTATTTATGGAAAGAGGGATAAACAGGAAAGGTTTGTACTTGTATATATATACTCGTTCACCATGGGCAAAGCGGGGAGCGGATAATATTCAACCTGTATTTTATATTGACTTTTTGGTAAAAAGAAATATTACGCGATTTTTCCATTCAAAATTAGAATAACATTACTTATTGGCCGGCACTGATAATTAAAAAACATCAATAATAATAATAACCAAGACGCCAGGTTCATTTATCCAGGAACTCACCCTTCGAATAGTTATAATATAATGTTCTTCTCGTACTAGGACCGCTCCACAAAGATATCGTCTAAAATGAAACTATAAAACATACATTATACTGAGTTAAATATTAATTGTAGTGCTATTACTTATTCTGTGGTTAAATGCTTATCTATTTATCAATCTTACGAAATATAACACCGTTTTTCATAGTCAACAAATCAGTCTTGGAGAAAAATTAGTCTTTTTCCTGTATTTCGTTACATTCGTGGTTAGAGCGGTTAGATTTATGGGGCTAATAAAGACGGCGTGATAGTTGCGGGCCTATCTGACCGGTCACGTTATGTATTAGCAAGGATTTATCATTACGCGACGAAGGGTTAATCTGAGAACGATTTATTACTTTGGTATTCAGGTTAGCGTGTTATAAGATAAACAAGAGATCCGTAAAAACGAGTTGACCTAATTAAAATAGTTTTACGGGGCGTAGTTATATAAATCCACATATCTATTTTTTGTATATAATTATTTTTACAATTTATATATAACATAAACATTTATGATATGCAAGCGACCCGCCCCTGGCTTCGTATAGATGCATTTTTTTACTGTACAAACCAACCTTCTCTCTTTCCCTCAGTGAAAACCGTAACAAAATTCGTTGGATTGTTTAAAAAAAGTTGGAAAAAGATATATTAGTTATTAGAAAAATATAATAAGAAAACTTATAATAAATTAAAATAAATAAATGCAAATATTTATATGCCTTTTAAACTAAAATTGTCTTGTACTCGTATATACTTTGTACTGTAATTGCTGTATATGAATTAAGATCCTATAGAAATAAAGATATATTTATTTATATTTTATATCGACATATATATTAAAGTGACTTGCACGAGTTAAGAATTAATTTTAACCTATAAAAGGAGGTTGAAAACATTAAAAAAAAAGTTTAAAAGTGTCGATTGGATTGGAAGAGCTACCGAATAAATCTCGTAAAAAAATATACCATGTGTTCAAAGTATATTAAAGTTATTTTTTTATCTATCTATAAAACTTGAGCAATAAGCGACGGTAGTCACCTCAAGTCCACATCAAGTGGACCAACAAAGTGAATAAAAAAAAAATTGTAACAGAATATGCCTTATTAAATTACCTTAATTCATTAACTGAATAAATCTTATGTACAATTAAATGATAAACCGATAAACCAATCAGTGCTTACGTTGACACAAAATCTGTTCTTCTCATAAAACAGTGACCAAGTTAACTGAATGGCGAATGTGGTATTTGGAGGGAACCTTAGTTTTATGACGTCATTACAGCTCCTAAGATGCTGTCGGTCGGCGAGGTAACGACGCCATTCACTGTGACATTAGGACCGATAACATTGAGAAAGATTATAGGAAATCTGCCTGAGTATGGTTCTGAAGGAATACGTATTCGGAAACTTATTCCCGAAATAAGTACAATAAAAAAATCTGAAAGTGTACTATACTGGCTACAAGCCACGTTGTCCATGTATTTTTGTAAGGAAAATTTTTGTTTTGTGACATCTCTATAAGGAAGTCAAATTAAAGAAGCATGACGATGAAGTGTTTTAATGAATGTTATAGTTTTAATATATTAATAAAAACCTTAAAATTAAAAAAAGTTAAAGTTTAAGCTACTGATAGTGTAGTAGAGAGAAGAATCTCTCTACAATTGGCATAATTTAAGAAATATCTTCTTCTCATTTCGCGAGAGCCTCTCGAGGCTGAGGCCTGCTCGTATCTTCGTTATGAGACCGTTCGCCGAAACAATTATCGAAACAATGATTGTCGATTCAACATTCCACATGGCGGTCACGTCGTGAGCCAAATCTCATTTCTTCCTTTTTTCATCAACAAGCATCATGTAACGCTGGAAGTCAACATCCATGATGTCAGGCTTATAGTAAGTATAAAAATAATTGCTTGTTAAATTAAAGCCCCAAATTACTATAAATTACATGCTTCTGCATATTTTTAAGCGCATTTTTGGTTAAATTAAAGTTATGACATATCTCTTTGTACTCTTGTGTAACTGTTTTATCTATGATAATATTTATGATCCTTTCAACGTATGTCTGTTGTACAAAGATATTATAATTGCAGTTCGCAATTGAAAACATTAATTACATCATACACGAGGCCTCTAAAATAGAATAGAATAGTTTAAAAGTTCGCTTACAACTATTTTAACCAAAAAGACAAAAATACTTTTCACACGGGACAGCAAGTTTTGCATAAATTTAGCCGTCCGAGAAGAGAGAGCACTGAATCATTTCCATTGTTAAATTTCCTCTGGTAACCTATTAATCATATTGTTATAAAGGAAGGCACGTGAACATTTAGCGACAAGAGAACTTCGACCAAATATATTTACAGTTACTTGTAGATGCTAGTAACTGTGTGAACGGTTCCGTTCACAAAGTGAACACATAAAAACAAGGCATAAATCGAAGAAACTCATTTTGTTACCTTCGATCAGACATTCTTATAAAATCCTTTCCACTGCGTTCACACGCATATAAGTACAGACCTAGCTATCATTCTACTAATAGTTTGGCAGGAATTCATATAGTTAGACTTGTACAGTAAGACCAATCAAATTATCTTTATTTCTAATCCATAGATGAGAAATATAAAAAAGCAACACGTAGACCCATCTTAGTCCGGCCTTGGGACAGAAAAAAATACACATAAGTTCCGATTTTACGGAAGTAGATGCTGAAAATAAAAAGATTAGAATTTTGCGTCTGTTTCGGCCCCGAGTCCACTGATATTACTCGTATATCAAGATCATTTTCGGATGTTTAGATCACACTTCAATAAAATTTCAAAATGTGAATCATGAGAATTAGGGCCTCTAGTTTTTTTTAAATTAAATTTAATTGAATCTATTTAGAACATAATGTATAATATAGTATCATGAATGGATACACTCAGATATATTAAACTAAAGAAATTGAATGTTATGCTATAAGAAAAGTTATAAGAATAAATCTCAGTTAGACGGTATCATGGGGCGCTCCCTTCTCAATTTATTTTTTTCTATGGCTTTGGTCACCCTTCAGTTAAGATGAAATTACAACTGATACACACAATATACTATATACTCCTTATCTACCAGTAATTCCGAGAAATGTTAATTTGTTAAGATAAGGATTTATTCATGCAATTACTACGGATAAGCTTTAATAGCACAATAATTGACTAACACAATGTTGAATAAATACAGAAAATCGTCCAGTGGGATAATAATTTAAAAAATAGACGCTATACCGCCCGTCCACTTATCTCCCACATATTTTCACTATTTGATAACTTTAGAATATATGTATACTGTCGTACAGATTGCAATTTTGTAATTACTGCACAAAATTTTTAAAAAATTACCTGACATATCCATGAATTTAAATAGTTAAAGTTTTCAAACTACTGTGTGATTATGTCATTGTAAATAATTTGTATTAGGTACAATTACGGAAATAGTCGATTTAAATAATTCAATACATAGTAATCAAAATAAAAGTATTAAAATTATTTTTTATTTGAAGTTTAAATACAGTGTTTGCTAAAAAATAAAGACGTATTTTTTATAATCTTTAAAAATTACAATATGAAATTGTGTTGAATGATGACATAAAATTATCCTGTATAAGAGTATCACATGTACAAAAGTTTTAATGATGTTAATTTAATAACAAAAATAAAATACAAAAAAATAACGAAATTGTTGAATATAAGTTTTTACTTTTTAGTAAACCAATATTCGGCCTAAAGCTAGTTCTAAATAAATATTCTTTATATTAAGAAAAAAACTAAAAATAAATGAATAACCTCTTAAACATATAATACTCAGCGAATGCTCCAGTAACCTACACTTCGATGTATAAATTTAACGAAAAAAAAGGAACATCACAAACCGCAATTATCGGGAAAAATACTCAAAAGGCCATAAAATAAAACACACCATTAATCAAATAGATTTAAAGCTGTAAAATAAAAGTCGTGCGGTTGCGTTACGGTACATAAAATAAATCCAGGCACTGCTCAGGAAAATAACTGTAAAACACAGCGGGGACATATTGTCACGTGTATCATTAGTATTCAAGGATAGTTTTGATTTGTGGAGATCTATTTTTCGTATAAAAAGGAGTATACTAAATTTATTTGATCTAACTAGCTCTGAATCCCAATTGATAAAATTTAAAATAAGTCAGGGATAAATAGATGTCACATGAATGATATTTCTTTCGAAAAAGGCACTTTTCCCTTTCTTTTACCTTTTTATTATAACTCATCAATATATTAAAAGTGGCGTAAGAATCTTGACATTCTTGTCCACTCATTCGTTTATAACAGCCACTTTGTTTCAAGTCAAGAGCTAATATATCAGCAAAAAACGTTTCGTGTTTTCATATTGAAAATTCATTTTCATATATTTTTAATGCTTTTAAATAAGGAAATAAATTTTTAACAAGCATATATGACTTCTATGACCGTCCACTAGATGTTTCTCGTAGGTAGAAAGCGAGTTGACTTTTTTGTTACAAAAAATATTTTTGATTAGGTTTTTAGAGTATATTAATTTTATATAAACAAAATACAACATTATTGTATATTAGGTATATCAAAATTATGTAAGCATTAGATAAATGTTTGTTTGTAACTTGCATATATACGATAAGTGTCATTGTATGTATTGTTAGCTTCTGATATTTATGTCAACTGAATTTGATTGATTAAGACTGAAGTATGGTGGGAGGTGACATTGCAAAAAGAGGTGCTCTTTAATTCAGATTGATTTGGTGACATGATATTCAAAAGTTATCAGACGGTTGAACGAACGCGTCCGGAAAGGAAGGTCGTCGTGGTATTTTTTTTTATTTTTGGTATGTTTGCACATCTTATATATAGTTGGAATTGTAGTTCTTATATATCGGTCGGTTGATAAAAGTATTGGGACTTAACATAATGTGGTTTAATTGATGTACCCGAAGTAGACGGTGTTATGCTAACAGTATGTGTGTACTCATAAATATTACATTAGCTTTTTTCCTGAAATCAAAGAACAAACAGCATAATATAATAAATATAACCTTTGAATTGTAATATTTCAAAGTAAGTAATCGAATTGTACCCATGAAGCCAAAAATAAAATTTAGGTCACCGTCGCGAACCCGACCGTGTCTCAGAGTCATCTCGCATTTTATTATAAAGGAACCAAAGAGTGGCACAACCGCTGACTCCATGAGAATGACTCATTGCTTTACAGCTACAGAAAAATGGACCAGAGCGAAGCCAGACAAGTTTAAAAGCCCCGATGAAAAGGGACGTGCGAAAGTCCTTTGTGCGAAACATATTCGCATTATAAGAGGCGCTTTGAAAATTCTCCCAGGAAATATGTTGCATGAGGTGGAATTTTTAATATTGCGTTCCAGTTTTCAGGAAAAGCTTAATAGGGGATTAAATTAATAATTAAATATATGCACATTGAATATACGGGTTCATAAATTATTTTTTTCCATCGAAATAAGAGTATATCCTCCAAGCAAGTTATCTAATTTTTTCTAACCATGTTTCCTTAATATTTTAAATTAGCTGACTAGACGGTCATTTCCTTGTCAATTTCATACAAAAATATCATCCAAATTTCCGACATTTTCTGTAAATAAAAAAAAAATTATAAAAACCTTGTCCTGAAAATTACGAACACAAAAAAATCAATGAGCAAACTTGGTTGTGCTGTTCACAAGTGATTATCAAACTACTAAGGTAGTGGGGATAGGAGGAACATTTTTTAATGTTATGGTCGAAAGACAGGCTGACGGTCCATTTGATGGTAGGTGGCTACCGTCGCTCTATAACACAAGCAACAATACATATGCTGTTATTTCACGCAGGTTTTATGTAAGGGACTGCGAAACGCAGTATGCCCTGTCACTATTAATAATATATATATTAGATATAGATTAAAATAATAAATTCTTTAGATTTTTTTTATAAAAACAATAAAAGGGCGTTTTAAAATATTTTACATTCTAATTTTACAACCAGTATAGCATGGTTCGCAACCTTCTGGCTACAGCTTTGCGTTCTTGTTAAGTGAAATTAGTTTTCTCGGCGCTTTGTAATTCTACTGAGAAGGACCTTTGTCTGGTACCAGCTGTAATTGACCATTTATCTTGTGTAATTACTGTTCTGAAACAGCTAATTCCAAATAAGGATTTCGAACAACAACCCTGGATATCTTGTGACTTCTGGATAAATTGTGTTCAATTATTTTATTCTGAAGTAACTGGACTTCAATGTTTGGCAGAAAATTAACGATAAACTACAAACTATAAATGGGCCTGTCTGTCAAACATTATATTTCGTTATTGTAGGAACTTAATCTTAAAGTAAAAAAATATTCTATGGTTAGAAAAAAGTAAGTACTGATTTGAAAATTAAAATTAAAATTCAACGTTTGACAAAAATATACGTATATAAATGTAAATATACAAAAAAAGGGAGAGGAGGAAGTCGCGGGCAAAAGCTTATATTAATATATTCGTATAAGACAAACCTTTGTAATAAATGAAAATTATAACATTAAGTTTAAGTTATACAGTATTAAGTAATGAATATGGATAATTCTGGCATGCTGCTCAAATTTCAATTACACTGTTAGGATAAGACTGCGTCACGTTTTTAAGTCCATTAAAGCACCCCAGCAATTATGTGGGCTTTATAGGCTCGCCTTTATTAAGTCGCCTTAACGACACCAGACACTGCAACCTATGAAAATCTTGTAAAGATCTCTTCACAACAACACTTTTTCAAAACAACACCAAGTACTTGAGGTTTTGTTTGTGACTTATATGAATTGCAAATATATATTTTTTTTGTTTAAGAAAACAGGTATAGGTAGGTAATGTGTAATTTTCTAAATAATAAAAAAACAAAGTCAAAGACCACGATACGGATTTGGTTCAGGTTTTCAGTTAGTTCAGTAACGTAATTTAATATTGATAAACGAAGAATCGCTACGATACCTATAAATAAGCAAGGATCCAAAAGTATTAAAATAAATTAAGTTATTTGTTCCCTAAAAATTTTATTAAAATATTATTAGTTAGTGATCTCACTGCCTTTCGATATTGAAAAGTAGTGTATTTATTTATTATTACTTATTTATATTTATATACAGGCTGAACTTGGCCATGCTTCGCTGTGGCACGTTTTTTTCGTTTCTATTGGAACTTTGGAATAAAAAATATATATAAGCACTCTTCTGTATAAAATTAAATATTATTATTGATAAATTTCAAGTCTTTCCAATCCTCTTGTATGAATTTAACTATATAGTAATAAAATCAAGATAGTAATTTAGATTACTATCCGATTTTAATAGATATTTAACAAAACCAATGTGAATATTGAAATATACATCAAATACATAATGCGACGGTAAAACATCTAATAAACTAACCGAAATACGAAAGAATTTGTCTTCTTTTTCGCTAACTCTTTCTAAATGGCTCAACGGATTTTGATACGGTTTTCACCAATGGAACGAGCGATAAACAAGAAGGGTTTGTGTATATCATTTGCAAAAAAAATCATATGCGTGCGAAGCCGGGGGCATCGCTATTAATATTAGACACCAACTCTTACTTTTTAAATCTGTTAGATTTATTAATTCCTAAGTGAATAGTGTTGATAACATTTGAATGCTAACCGGCTACTATGTATGCATGAGGTTCCAACATGAATGTCTTTGTATACTTACATGAGTTTGTGCATCAACAATGTCCTGCGGTGTGGTTTAATCACCGCTCTTGTCTTGCGTTTAATGTTTATACCTAGTTAAGTACACGCTTATAAAATGCAAGCTTAAACATAGAATTTAATCCTGCAAAAACGGCGTGAAGGGAATAATGTGCTCGTGTAACAATCAACACAGCACACCATCACATATCGTCTGAAAGAAGAAAAATAATTTCAGTTTTCAGTTTTCAGTGTAAATTACCATGATCAGCTTTTTAAAGGATGACCATGTAGAAAACTATGACATTCAAGATCCTGTAGCTGCTCAAAGGTATAAAAAGTTAATTGTAAGGAAAACATCAATAAGTAAAAAGATTAAGGATATAACAATTTTTTAAAAGTAACAAAACAACTTCTACTAATTTTTAATAATCTTAGTATTCTTATAATAATTATTTAGGAATCTGTACCATTGTGAATACTGTTTATAATCAAAATGCACCGTCTATAGGAGAACATAATGGACAAGGTACAGCGGCGGATGTTTGAAATTGTTTTGGAACTCATCCCCCGATTTTATAATCATGCCAGAAAACAGGAAAATCGTTTTATCTATGTTTTTAATTCTATCCAAATACTTTCATTTGTTTACAAGTGATTTAATAGAAAACATCCTAACGACTCACATTTTAGATACATCTGTGTAATATATCTATATTAACACATAATAATATGTAAATAGAGGCTAGGTGAGATATTTTAAAGGACACTTTAATTCTAATATATAAATACAAATATTTTTGATGCTGATATACCCTATTCCAACAGTATTACCTATCAATTTTAATCTATACCGATAAATATTATAAGGAGAAAAGATTTGTATATTTGTATTTTTGTTTGTAATGAATAAACTCAAAAACTACTGGACCGATTTTAAAAATTCTTTCACCTATAGAAAGCTACATTATCAGCGAGTAACATAGGCCATATTTTATAAAGTTACGCGGACGTGGTCGCGTGCGACAGTTAGTTATAAATAAAATGCTGTTTTTTAAAGGTGATTAGGTATCTAAGGCACAAAAAGAAAGGGCAGTGTTGAAATCATATTATATTATTAGAAAAGAATACCAGTATAACAGACATTCAATTCTACATGTATGTTTAATAGAACCAACTAGAACCTTTTCAATGTAGCGTTCAGAGAACCTGTTTGCATTGTATCGATTTGCTTGAATAAAACATCAGTCCCATATGTTTGTAAGTATAGACCACAAACAGTAGCGTTTCTACAAAATTACTGTGTTTAAGCTGAGATTTTGCTATAGCCGCAAACCAAATAAGATCTATAGTACTCATAGTATATTTTAACCAGATGGCAGTAACCACCCCCTTACAGAATACCATCGTGAAATAACAGCATATTATATGCTGTTGTGTTCCGGTGAGTGAGTAAGGGATGCCAGAGCCGATTACCCCATCCCTTTCTTATCCTTAATCCTTCTATGGTCGGCAGCGTACTTGCAGCACCTATAGCGTTGCTTGTGTTATAGGCGACGGTAGCCAACTACCATCAAGTGGACCGTCAGCCTTTTGTGTAGGTATTTTCGCCGTCAGCGACAAGTGTACTTTTGTATAGACTTATTTTGCACGGACTAAATAAAAAAAATGTTGAGATTGTTACTTGTTGAGAATTTCTGTAGAATTCTCTATCAATTCGTATTCAAATATGAGTAAAACAGTCGTCAGACTTGTAGATTACAAAATAACGCGCAGTTGCCTTACCCCGCCTTGCATTGTATCCGGTGCATCCACAATATGTATCACTATCTTTCCTACACCATTTGCGGAAAGTAGACTGCTGAAAATCATAGATTTATTTTTGTTAGGTATATAGTTTCGGTTTAGTCCCAAAAGAGTTTCACAGTTCAAGTCAGAGTTTCATAATGTCAGAGTTTCAAATGGTCAGACCTTCAAACCGCGTCTTGGTGAAAAACTACGATTTCAAAAATTATAGATATTAAAGGTACTCAGTGAAAATTTATATTCAGTGTATTTGGTAACTAATATAATAATATGTAGGTATATAACCTTCTAAAAAAATTCGAAAAACGTAAGATGATTTAATATTTACTATATTATTATGTTAGTTCCTTTTACTATTTAAACACGTCACTTAGACAATCCAACTATTGTCAACAATTCAACTCATGAAACGGATTTCCATACAGTTTTCATTAATGGAAGAACGATAAATGAGTATATAATTTGCAGAAAATATTGCATCCGAGCGAAGCCGGGTGCGGGTCGTTATTAAATAATTAATCAAAATTCAATTTTATTAGATTTAATAAAGGCTGTGTTAAAAACAGATGTATTATAATAACACCAAAATAGAAGGACAGCAAGCGTGGCTTGATTATGTTACTCGTATTAAGCGTGCAATACAAAAGACTATTAAGGTTTTCCGTTTATCACACCGTGATTATTTTTATTACTTACATAATTAAGTAGTTTGGCATTGGCATTGGCAGTATGACGGCAGTAACCACCCTCTTACGGAAGACCACCTTAAAATGCTGCATGCATGCATGTGCATGTGCATGCATGTGTACTGTTGAGGATTTCAAAGCCGTAGAGTAACAAACATACATCCATACATCCATCCTCACAAACTTATTCGCATATATAATAATAGCTGGTGCCTGCGACTTCGTCCGCGTTGAACGCTGAAAGGTAGCCTTGTCCTTTCTGGTGTCCTAGACAACGTGTATGCAAAATTTCATGGTGATCGGTTCAGTAGTTTTTGCGTGAAAGAGTTACAACATCCAGTTACAAACATACATCCAAACATACTTTCGCATTTATAATATTAGTACGGATTAGTAAGATGTTGCGACTATTAATTATTTTTGTCGAAACAACAAAAATGTATGTCTAATAGAGTTACGCGGTACTCCACTCCGGAGCAACAGCGCCTCCTTCTCTATAACTGAGGTCTAGATCTTACATGTTTTGGTCTCTTAATTCGTGGTACATTGACGGTGTGATCGTCACCTCGTTATGGGTAAATAAGTTTTATTAAATAGGACAGTCGACGGGGTGCGGGCGTCGGACCGCTCCAGGGAGGAGGCGCGTCGAATGTTGGGCGCCAGGCGTCGCGGCGCCCGGCGGCTGCATGCCTATCCCGAGTTATTAACCCGAGTTCATTACTCCATGTACGGTTTGATGAATTTCGCTTAGGAAGCATTAACGCACTGACCCAGATATGAATACAGTGGCATATTCTAATCGACATAGTCCCAATTTTCAGACGATATTACTATAATAAGTATAAGTTACGCGGAGTTAGAGAACAGTCTTCAGATCCTACATAATATTATAAATCTAGCTGTGCCCGCGACTTCGTACGCGTTGTAGGTCGTTTTGTGAAAATTTCGAAATAAAAGCCGATGTGCTAAGGCCTTTTTACGGCGTGAAAGTACCCTGAATTGTGTTTAAAACTTTTTTATATATTAAGGTCGACAGACAGGCTGACAGTCCACATGATGACAGCTGGCTACCGTTGCCTATACCACAAGTAAAACCACAAGTGCTGCAAGTGCGCTGTCGAGTGAGGGCTCTGGCATCCCTCACTCACTCACCGAAACATGGTTGTCTTCTGTAAGGGGGTGGTTGCTGCCACCAGACTGACTGTCCAAATTACTGCGAAACAGAGTGTGCACTGATACTACTTTCCAGATCCAGACTAGAGTTTCAAAAGTTTGAAAAGTTTATTTCCAAAGTTGACCCTACCGGGAATTAAACTCGGGAACCCTGGAACAGAGCGTTAAGGCAAGCATCCTACCCACTCATCCAACGAGCTCGTCGTCTAACTTTTAACTAAGATAATGAAATAAACAATATTTCAAAAATTAATCAATGAATCGCTTTTTGCTCTTGGAGCAGAGGGCACCAATAAATATGTATTTGGTTTTCTCAATGGAAATTGCATTTTTTCCTCAGTTGTGTGGTCCTTTCAAAAAGAGGATTACTTTTAATATTACGGCATAGCAAAAGGCACGTTTTGTCAATAAGAGACATTTCCCTTTGTGATTACTTTTTTCATTTCAATACCTAATGCAAACAGGGGTGAGGATGACATTCGATTTTTATATGTCTTGTGAGAAATCTGCGTGTTCTAATATTTACTCTGTTATCATCCCTTTATTTTTATACATGCCTTTACTTGTTTAGCAAAACATTTTGGATGTTGACGTTCGTTGATGTAGTTGATGTTGATGTTGATGTTGAATGAATAATTATTTAAAAGGTAGACCTAAATTACAATTTCAAAATATTGGAATTCCCAATAGATATTAATAAGAAATGAAGAAGGCTCAACCGCCAGGTCGCGCCTAAAAATACTTCATTGGTTTCCGCATTACGGCTGCGGCACTGAGTGAGAATCTGTGTAAACTTTTTGCTACTATCCAATACCGCAGACTTTTCCTGCCTAATGTTCTGGAAATCGCGTTTTAGGTAGTATCGCGGAACAAAAACCACTGCTGCGGAAATTGTCGAATTTAGTAACAGAGACAGTTTGGCGCGATTGAACTTTTTGGTTTAACCCCGGCCGTTATTAGATGGAATGGCCTATTATTAGTTATAGAATATCGTTGTCTGTTATCTATATTCACGGTGGAAATATTACAAAGTAAAGTAGAAATGTACGTTTTTTATGTAGTGACTGTCTTCCGCTTTTGTAACCTCAGAATTTGCTGACTTATTGAAGCTCTTGACATCATATTACAATTGATCTATTACTTAGAACAGTTCTCCGAGCAAATTTGCCATATTACATGATGTAATATCCCTTCCTAATCCCTTATAACTTAAGATTGTAGCAGCGCAATTCCTACTAGGGTAAATTAATCTAAATTACTAGAGTTTACTACATTAAATTTACTAGATTACTATAGATTAAATTTCTAAATTAATCTAAATTAATTTAAATTACTACTCGTAGGGTTGCTTGCGTTTATAGGAGATTGTAACCACCTTCCATCAAGTGGACCTCGTCTGTCTGTCTGACGATCATATATATGGTATAAAAATAAAGAAAATCAATATTTTTATGTTTGCTGTACTACTGACATTCTGTTTTTGTAATCAATTACTTTTTCCCAAAAGTGAATATATATTATTACTTCACTTCACAAAACTTCACACACTTCACAAACATGAAGTTATATATAAAATAAACCTAATTCATTTATTTTATTTTATTTTATTTTATTTTATTTTATTTATTTATTTATTTATACAGCATAATGTCACGTTTAGTTTAACAATGGTGTAAACACAAACTCATTAGAGTTTTACCGCAAAGATTTATTAAATATCTATATTAAATACAGGCACAAATACTACATAATATACAGACACTTGAGTAACTATTATAGAATTTCAGCCGTCACCTGAAACTCTAATAAATAAATAAGCAACCCACATGTAAGTGAATTTGAAACGACCATCAAAGGATTAGCAGTACCGCGTCAGAGATAAAGTAAAAGGTACAATTTGAAAATTGTTTCCGTATTGTGTGAGGGAGCTTCATAAACAATGTACGGTGGGACCGGATTACATCCACGCGAAGTACTCCCACAAAATTAAGGTCCACTTTACGAGGATCCGATTTTAGTTTCCTTTAAAATTACGCCATCGGACCGGTTTAAAGTTTGATAGCGTTCGTATTGGAACTCTATTTCGTTTTCGTAACTACTTACATATTAATGTTTATGTAGTGGATTGATTTCAGTCACTAAAATGAACATAAAAATAACTAAATATTAAATCCGTAGTGTAAAAATAATAAAAACAAAATAATTGAAATTTGAAATTAGGTTTTATTTGTGTAGCATTGACTGACTGCTACGTCGTAGCTAGATGATATTAGCTACGCCATTTACATCGTAAACTCTACCTTGACAAGTTTTTCATTAATAAAATAAAAAAAAATAGGAAATGTTTCTGAAACTGGATTGTTCTGAAACGTGATGGTTAGACGTAGTAAAAATTAGTGGGAATACAGTACATACAGGCTACAATGTTCAGCTGTCGATGTCTGTCGGTTTTTAATGATGTTGATTGTATAGAGCTTCCTTTCGCTTATTATTGGTATATTTTTTGTTAACTCGTTTTATATTGAAATTTTTGTGAAGTTTTCACAGTAAATTAGTTTCCTTTTAAATTAAAGGTATAAAACATCCTAATTGCTTGATTAAACTTAATTTTAATTAAGTTATTAGACGAAAGAAGATGTTTCTTAGTTAAAAATACTATCTCGCTTACATTGGTTAAATTTTAATTAAACGTAGATAAGACCCCCCAGTTTTGTATAGACTTGCAAGTTTATACAAAACAAGGAAAAGGATTTTTTTTTATTAAATTTGTACAGTTGCCAGTAATTTTGCCAGTGAATTCTTTTTAAGGACATTAGATATAAGTGGGGAATAGCTTGAGAAGGGCGTTGCTCGTCTCAAATTATAACAAATAGGGGCCATACATCACGCTGTCTGGCTAAGCTCGGTCGGTGGCAGGTGCCTGCATCGCGCCTCTATCCAGGTAAACTGGCGATGTTCTCGTAATTTCACTTCGCCAAAGCCTTGCCCCTTTTTATCGGGTCTGTCAGCTCTCACCTCGCATTATTTATTGCCACGCGCAGTAAACTTTAATTTACCGCGTCGCTATATATGTACGTGTTTTATCTTCGTTCGCAAGATACGCATGTGGAGCTTTTCAATATTAATTTACATTAATTCCTCTGTTTGCGTGCGGTAAGTGTATGAGGGTTAATTCATTTTTGAAGTGAAGGTACCTAAGTCTTTACTTGTAGGGGGAATTTGTAATTTTATACAATTATTTTCAGCAAAAAGTGTCACCAAACAGTATAAAATAAAGTCACTTCTCGCCATCTGTACCTCTGTAAGTACGCTTAGTTGTTTTAAACTGCGCAATGGATTTTAATGCTGTTTTCACTAATGGAAAGAGCGTTAAACAAGGAAGGTTTTTATTTATAAGCTGGTGCCCGCGACTTCGCCCGCGTTGATAATTATATACTAAAACCTTCCTCGAGAACCACTCTATCCATTGGTAAAAACTACATGAAAATCGGTGCGGCGGAGGACTTTGTTTTAATATGTAAGGATTTGTAGGAAAACAATTTCACTCGTGCGGAGCTGGGGGCGGGTCGCTAGTGAATAGTAATTGTATAATTTCCTGTCCCTATTTCTGCTCATCTGTTTTTCAGGACACGGAAAGTTTTTACAATCCGGTGTAGGTAAGTATTCCGGTATTTATAAATAGTAAAGTCGAAGATAATCATAACAAAGATGTCAAATAAAACCTTCAAATGAAATAATTGGTATTCAGTAAAATTTATATCCAGTAAAATAATTCTTACATTTGTAGGTTATTATACGAATAAATAAGAAACGAAGGCCGTCATCTTATTTCCGAGGATGAGAGGGAAAAATATGTGCATCAATCAAATATTGAAGTTATTCACAATATTATGACAAATTTCGCTACCGAGATAGATATTAGCATCGATATATTCATGTAAAGGTAAAACATACATATAAGATACATATATGTCGCAGGATATTAAAAAAAAAAACGGATTTTCGCAATAATCCAAGTACGATTGCAAAGGACCGGATAATAGGAAACTAACAACTAATTTTGTGATCATCCGAGGTACTTTTAGGACGTTTGCAAAAATCACAATTGGTTTAGGATGATTAAAAAATGAAACGCTGATTGTTGATGTGTGTTATGTTAATTTTGAAAAAATACTGTAAATTTAAAATGGTATAACGTTTTTTTGTTGGTTTGACTGCTTTTCTGACTAGAAGATTTCAGTTCATTTTTAGAATGTAACTAGCTGGTTTTTATAATACCTAAATATTTAACTTTTTAGATTCGACGCAATTTGTGGTTGTCGATGATACCTTCTGAAGTTACAGAAAATAATAATTAAATATTTTTAAATGTAAACGTGGGCGGCCAAAAGCAATATTCATAAGCCTTTGGTTGAACGTAGCAGAAAATCTTGTCATACAAAATGACGCTCCCGCAGGAAGCGGAATCGTATTTCGAATTTTCCAACTCATAACACTAAGTGGATTTGGCGATGTTTCAATAACGTAACCATACGATACGATGTTCGCGCGAGTTTAGGGCTTTATTATTGATCTCCTTACATTTTTTTATGAATATTATCAAACTTAAATATAAAAAAATGGGGTGTGGCTGTGTCATGGACACGGATATCTGAATATGTGAATCTGAATATATGTATATATTGAAAGAATTCAAATATACCTTATATAACAAAAAAATATATTTGAATCTTTAATTGAGCGATGTAATTAAATTTTGGATGTAAAAGATATAAATTATTATGCTACAGTATCAAACTCTATTCCCCGATTTTGTTCGGGAAATAAAACATCAAAGATTTTCTTATGAACGGTGTTACATATAAGTCTTTGTTATGTTTTTGTAACTTTTTACTTAGCATAGTCAAACTGTTTTTTTACAGATTGCTTTTTTAAATCATAAATCAATTTTACTGTGTGACAGGTGGTATACCGTCAGGAATGACTTCATACCTCTAATTCTCAAATGTTATCCCCATTCTGTCAGCCTTTTTCAGCTCATTGCACCACTCCGGCGTTGCTTAGTGTTGGTAGCCATCTTACCTTCAAGAGAACTGTCAGCTCGCCTGCCGACAAATTTGCAATAAAATATTTCACGTAGGTATTAATATTGTGAATCCACAATGCGTATTAATGTACATAAGTCTAACGGAGTTATGTTTTACAGCTAAACTACTGAAAAGATTTCGGTTAAATTTGGTAAAGAGATATGGCTCTTGGGAAGGACACAGGTATAATATAAAAATGTTCGTCTGGTATAATTTTTTTTGGTTTCGTAGCAACTGGACAAATTCTCAAGTGGTCAGATTCTCTACTGGACAGATTGATTTGCAAGTAGACGGATTAGCAACTGGACAAAGTACAGTCAATCTAATTTTAATTAAAGTGACTATAAATTCATCTTTGCTGCGAACATATTAAAAAACTAATTTTCTACGATCTAAGTTCCTGTATTTTATTTACATATGAGAATAGATAAGTAAAAATTGTATAAAAGGAAGAAATAATGCATCAAGCCCTTTACTTTATAACCTGCTTAAAAATCTTCTTAGACTTCCCTCAGAATCAAATATAAACATTGTATCAGCATAGCATTATTATACAGCATAGAAATTTAATCAATTCAGATGTTTTCTGAATTCATAACTGCAAATATTTGTTTAACCTGACCTTAATCTTAATAATTAAATTAACCTTTGCGAGAGCGTACATGCGTATATTTTGGAAGGAATTTTTGTCCGTCTGCAGTGCGAGAGAGACGCATAGATACAATGTTGGTACACGTGGGAAAAGCATGAAGATAGACAAGAGAGTTTTATTTTACTTATCAGTCTATATTTTTACTTTATCTGTATTTTTTATTGACTTCTGTACAGTATAACTACTAAACTTTCTAACTTTTCTACAGTCTAAAATGAGTTACCTGCCAAAAAAATACTCATAACACTGTTATAGAAAACTAGCTTTTTTTCGCGACTTCGACCGCGCCCTTTTCTTTTCTTTTCTTTTATTTTCTTTTAAATTAAAAAAAAAACAAATACTGACAAAAATATATGAACAATAATCTATTCAGCTTTTATTGTTTATAAAAAAAGTCAGTATAAATTACCCAACAATCTATTTATTTATTTATTATAATAGGTGCTGCTAAGTACAACATAGCAAGTGACTAATAAATGTCTTAGCATTACGTTACCGGCTAGTGACACCAAAATTCATCTTGTTGTTACAGTCTAGTAGCCGTACACCATGATTTATAGACTAATATTCAAGAGACCGGGACAAATTATTAACTATTCCACGTCCAGTTGTGTATTCAGTTTCATCCAAGCGCCGCACCGTTCACTGTGCGTAAGAGGATTAGAGCACAGTACATAGTACACCGATCGAGCCGATAGAAAATGAAAAATAGAATTTTGTAGCTACACCAAAAATGGAGGGAGAAGAAAAATTGGTTTGTCCGGAAAATATCAATGGAATTGCCAACAGTATTTGTGGGTTCCGAAATTTACAAGCGATAGTTTTTTTTAATCAAAAGATTCATTGTTCCACGCCTACTGTGCAACTGTATGTGGTTCTGTTTTTGGATATACCGGTATAACGTGTTGAATTTAATATAGGTACCTAATGTATACCTTGCCTTTTATACAATACACTTATTCACTAAACTACTCGACAGCACACACATCATAGAAATAATAAAAATATGACATAAAGTGAATGAACCTCGAAGCTATATACGACCTCTTCACGTCGGGCCTTTATTGCGTGACTTCGTTTATGAGAAACGTGATAATTTGCCACTATACGAGTATAATCTTAAGAGGATATGTTCATATTCGAAGGTCTCAAGGATTGATTTTTTAGGTAATAAAAGTTACAGATGTGATATTTGGTCAATAATTGCTTCAAAATTTATTATCTAAACAAATTTTAACCAGAAACATTGCTTTGCTAAAACTTTTCTCTAAAAATAAATTTTACAAAGATGAAACTTTAAAACAGTTTTTAGATTTTATTTCCGTAACTAGAAAATATACTTTTTACCCTGAAAAAATATTAGGTTCCCAAGGGATAATTTAAAAACTTCCATCCATACATCCTGACAAACTTTCGTATTTATAATATTAGTGGGATTTGAAATAAATGTATCCGTGTGGAGTCGGAAACGGATTGTATGGTAGTGAATAATAAAATTGTAAAGAAATTGAGCCTCATTAGGTTCTATTACAATAGTTATCAATCACTTAAATATTTGTAATATTTCAAATAAATGCCTGTTCTCGACGTAAGATATGACCTTATTTCTAAACTCGGAATGCAAATCTCTTTAGATAGGTAGAACGTAGACACGTTCGCTGTGAAATATTAAATGTAATCTCTCTACCTAAGTATAGTATACTATGTTATTATACTTAGGTAGTATAACATATTATGTTTAGATGAACGAGAGGTACCGCGGTATTGCATAATACGAGTTTATTTATTTATTTATTTATTTATTTATTTATTTATTTATTTATTTAAAAAAGGCTTACCAACTAAATACATACCTAAACACAGTATACAACACTCACAGAGAGGAACATTACAAGTATGCATTTAAATTATAGGAAAGCACAACATTAATTTTGATTAATTAAATTATAAATGAACAAAAATTATAAGTCAACAAAACAAAAATAGCAATCAAAATAATCAAAAATCTAAATAATCAAAAATTTAAATAATCAAAAAGCTTTTTTCAATAAACATTTCTCCAACAACTTGTTTATACATATACTTTATATGTATAAACTATACTAAATTATACTCTAAACGTGACTGCAACTTGAACTCAATTTTCAGTAATTACCCTCAGTTAGCGACCATGTATCTATATAAATATTAGAACTTAATTAATGTGGTTCAGTATCCGTATGGCGCCTAAGCCTTTTGAAATATGGAAGGGGTTCGTATAATTCATCATTTTAGGAATGGCAAGACACAGCGTTCTGTAATCATAGACCGGGTAAAAACCAATCCCGTATACTGTGAAATATCAGAACCTGTGTTGTTTCGGTTCGTGAGTAAGGTTCACGTCTTAACTAACTCAACTGATCACTCAACTGAAAAAGGTACCTACTATTACCGAAAGACGAAGACTGAATTACGGACAAAAACCAGTAATTAATAACTTTACTTTAGGTATATTTATTAAGGTGAATATTATGTTTATTAGGGTGAATGTTTATTAGCACATAATATAGATATGTTGATGGTAAATGGATGTAATTAGTTTTTATTTCAATAAGGAACAACATTGATGGTAAATTCGATCAAGTATACTTAATTAGTTGCATAAATCTACGTTAGTTCAATCCATTAGCAAATCGACGTAGGCAGTCGGCGCAGGTTTAATTTGATGACAATAATGGATACAAATGTTCAAGCTCCCCTTTCTTTGGGAAGTGATTCGCACAAATAGCACTAAGTGTGCACGGTTCATATGGTAATGCATTTGGAGTGCTCTCTACTCGACATCTAGCCGGTAGTGGATACCCTCAACTATGTAGAATAGGCTGATGAATCTGTCCTTTTGGAATGTTGGTAACAACATCGGTAAGTTTTGAATTTATCTTTTCAAAGAAATAAAAGACTATTGTCTCGATGGAAAAAGCAGGTTCCAAGTGTGTTTGAATTTGAAATGATAATCTATCTCTATCTCTCTCTCCCTTAGTGCCTCTACAGTCCTAAAAGTTAGCCGTAATCTCACGTACCTTTCTCTGTCAAAAGAATTTACACATGGCGTCACCTATAACACAAGCAACGCCACAGGTGCTGCAAGTGCACTGTTGACCAGCGGATAAGGGATTATAAATGATAGGTCACTGAGCTCTCGGATCCCTTACTGACTCCGAAACACAACAATACATATGCTGTTATTAATGGTAAGTGGGCGGCTACTGCCGCCAGACGGTTCCAGTCAGATGTGGACATAAAATGTTCATATTAATTATTTGAATTTTTTAAATTATATATTACATTGTAACAATATTGTTCCACATTAATTGCGATATCGTCCACAAGAGATGTCTGTGAAGTTAGCACTACCAAAATCTAATAAGAAAAGAAAAAAAAAACCTAATTAAGTATTAAGTATTAAATTAAGTACATGTAATTTAAGTAAGTATCTCTTGATTTTTTTTAAGTGTACTGCTAGTGTGAACTTCTTGCTCCTCAGTCGTACACTCCCGTGTCGGAGTTTATTCGCGGCCTATTATTACTGGCATTTATTAATTTTATTATTACTATAATGAATGTAAATTTAACAGTATATTTTATTTTTTAATTAAAACATACATAATAGTGGCTGAAACTGACCCGCAGTTATAAACTGGGTTGCCCGTCTGGCTGCAGTAACCATCCGAACCCATACGTCTATTGATTTGTGAGAGAGTAAAGGATGCCAGAGCCCATTCCTCTATCATCCGTCATCCCTTATCCTCTATCACGGTCGAATGTTAATTTGAAAATAGACGACGGTAGCCACCTACCGTCAAGTGGGCTGCTAGTCCGTCTACCGAACTCGGGGATGAAAAAATTAGTTGAACAATAAAACCTTGAACATAGGATTTTATGTACTTCTTAAAGACTTTGTATGGTCCAAAGATATATTATTTCGATGGTATGGTTAAATGAAAAACCGAACCTATACTTACTTTTGCACTGCTAACTTCACGGACCTGTACAACAGGCGTGTGGTAGGGACGTGCAGTTATCCTCATGAAATATGCATTCGAAAACATACTGCGTGAAGTGATGCGAAGTATTCCTATATGAATACTGTTTTATATTTCGTCTCATAATTTAAAAGATTAATGTCACTTGATTAATTAAACTTACTATATCATGTGATCTCACTTTTTAAGAAATTAATGCTTAATTTCGAAGATTATTGTCATATAACATTTTGCAAATTTCTTACTCTACAAAATCAATGGGAAACTAGATCTATTTTATAATTCAATAATATTTATTTATTTATTTATTTATTTATTTTCCAAAAATTACACCAACAGCACAAACAAAAAACTTACAATAGGTATAGGTAACATAAGGCAATTTTAAGGCGTACACAAATAAACTACAAACTAAAAATTGAGACGATCGATTACACACGCATGGCAACTAAACTAAACAATAAATAACTGAAAGCAAACTAAGATCAAAATCAAAATATGAAAATAATATGTTAAAATTCTATATTTACTTTTTTTTCCTTTTCTTATGCCTCGGTCCCAAGGGCCCTGCCCACCCAAGGGAACTGTTGGATCCGATGACTGCGGTGACCTGTTGTCGCTCTTCTAGCAAGAGTGTAAAGTCAAAGGTGCGACGCTAAAACTACAACAGTAATTGTATCACGCTCTGTATCAACTAACATAGAGGCAATTGGGATAGAGGCAAAGAGACTGCGACAGGCCACTACAAGCATAGGGAACGCTTGGCACAGGGCGCTATAGGCATCAACCGCAGCGTGGCTTATCAGTCAAGAGCCTTACCCTGTTTTTTATTTTAGCAAGACACACTGCGTTCCGTCGTCGCACATTGAATCCTAAATAAATCCGTCCATGCCGTCTGGCGGCAGCAAGCACGTCCTTACAGAAGAACATCATCGTAAAATAGCAGCACATGTTATCTTATTCTATTAAGGTCTCCAGCGTACTTGTTATCCTATAGCGTCACATTTGTTAATAGGCTACGGTATAGTGATGCACCATCATAGATTGATAGACCATAGATTGAAAGCTACGGCCTTAAAACCTTATACAAAGTGTGTAGTGTAAAACATTATCATGTACTACATTTGAAAAAGTTTTATTTTACTTTAAAACATCTAATGCGGTGTTTAAAAGGTATTTATCGTAACTTGATCAAGTTGTAAGCTAATTTGTCAAGCGTAAGCGTAAGCGGAAGTGGAGTTCACAACTTGTCTGGTGACTAATGAATATTCAGAGCGCAGCCGATACTGGACTTGTGCAAACTTATATTAAATGCAACACAAGAACGCGAACTAACAGTTGTAATTACTTATTCAACTTTGAGTTCAATAATACTCGGGGATGGTTTTGTTTGGTGCAAATAGTGCAATTTGTAGCCACGTATTTTAATTGCAATTAAATGAAGTTTGATTAATATTTATATATGTATAATAATATAATAATAACATCTATAAAAGATATCTACAAAAGATATGTTATAATATAATATGGTTGGTTAACAATAAGATTTATAACCTATTTCCCTTTTTTTAAATAAGATATTTTATTTAATATACATTTTGTAACGCTAGAGTATCATATCCCCGTGCATGTATTTTGTTCTTTTATTTCTACCTTGCTTTAATGTTCATGCAAATTTTATCCAAATCGAGCGTAACAAAAAATACCCTATACCAGACTAAAAGGACTGGCAAATGGATTTGCATTAAGATTTTTCTTTTTCATGGAAAAATAAAAATATATTTTTCAATACGGAAACAGATAATGTATTGGGGTAGAATTTCTTAATTATTGTTAAGTTTGTTCATAATTAAATATTAATCTAATAGAATTACACAAATTTCGAAAAGGACTATGAGAGAAATTGAGATGATCGAGAAAATGTATGCCAACCATGTTAGTTAAACTAATTTTGTATTAGGAGCTTCACAGTTCTCAGTAACTTTGACGTTGCTAGTAAGTTACGAGTAAGTTCATCCGATGAGGTTCAAAATCTAAGCAATATTTACATTTTTTTTGTTTTGAAAGCAGTTCTTAAATAATAATTTTCCTATTTTTTTTAATGAGTATCTAAAAATATGAACTGAAGTTATGTAATGTGTTTAATACTTGGTTCTTAAACAAAATGTAGGTACTGTTTTTAATTACGAAGAAACTGCTTCAGTAAGTTGAAGTGGCAGTGGCCAGACACATAGTACGGAGAGCCGTCAGCCGCTGGAGCCGGAATGTTCTCGAGTGGAGGCTACAGACTGGCAAGCCCAGTATAGGACGTCTGCTCACAAGGCGGACAGATTCTGGCTGCTTCTGACCGGTTCTTTGCGAACATTATGGGGAGGCCTATGTCCAGTAGTGGACGTTCTGAGGCTGAATTGATGATGATGATGATGATGATGCTTCTATGATTAATATTCAACAGTAAAACTAAACTGAGCATTAACATAAATCTAAAACATGCAAACTTTCAAATAATTACTTTAAAATGTTATCAATTATTCCAATTCGCAATTGGTCAACACAAAGACAGAAACAAAATTATTTTTACCAATACAATTACGGAATCCTTTGTAACCTCGCAATCTAATGAAATTGAAAACCGAAATCCGCGACGAATTCGATTATGGCGAGCACTGAGCGGTTGAAACGTGAAAAAGAGTGGCAATCAGTAGGAGTGCCTAACAAGGGTTTAACAATATTCCTATTTTACGCTACAATAACAACGGACCGGCTTAATTTCATTTTTTACGTCATTGGACACGTCGCCCCGGCAATGACGTCACATTCGTCACGCATATCGCACAAACTCATAAGCCTATCGGATCTGCTATTGGCTCCCCTCGCGGCGTTATCGTATCAAACGGTTATTTTATTTCAACTCTCGTTTATATGTTAAAAGGCGATGTCACGACGCTTGACACGTGTTTAGCATTCGACTTAACTGCTATTGTACAGAACTGTTTAGGGGATTATACACTTTTGATTTGTCTGCAGCTATAATAAGAGACGACAAAAGCATCGAATAGGTCTATTGTTACGTTTGAAAGAATCATATGATCATGACAATTCGTTGCTATGAGAACAATATGTGCCCTTTGCAATTAAATACTTTATAAGTTTCAATGGCCATGTTAATAAAAAGGCATAAATTAATGATAAAATTGACAGTGAATTCCAGAATGTCAACAAGAATACTACAAACCACTGCACCCATTAGAAAAAGTCTTTCACTAGGTATATGAATGTTAATAAAGAAACAAAATAGCACTAATGCAATTGATATAACCCAGGAACAATTAGATTATAAAATTTTAGATGTACCCTCAGAGATTGCAACAAGTACATGGTCCTACTGTTTCTTTTTCTACTGTTTTTCTACTGTCCACTATTTAAAATAAAAGTAGGGGTCATCTTCAACTATCGTGGGTATGATTTTTGTTTTGGTCATTTCGTTCTTAGTTTTCCTTAAAGGTAACTAACATAGAGAGAGCGATAACTAATAAAAATTTAGTAGTTTCTGACTAAACTAACATGGTCTAAATATTTTATTAATTAAATATAGAAAAATATGACCCCGAATACGCAGAGGGTCAAAGTCAGCTGCGGATCAATAGTCGAGTATAATAACTATAAAATAAAGCCGAAATGAAAACACCTCGTGTTCCCCGTCGACGGCTGTCATTCGGGATGACACATGAATGACAAGCGGAGCTCGGACGTTTGTCCGGATTTATGCATGAGAGAAAATATTTTATTATTGCATGCGATTATAAAAATATATGTATTTTGAATAAACTATTCAATATGCTAAAATTCGCATATTTTTAAGTTATAAAATATTTTCCTTTAGCTTCATTACAACTGTCCTATTTTGGTGAGCTTAGGTAAAGAATATTGGAAAAAATAATAAAAAAAGTAATAAAAGTAAATAATAAACTCATATTTAACTACCATTTAGGTTAGGTAAATAAAGTGGCTCCGTTAATCAATCTATTATGGAATAATATAGAATACTTGTAGTAGTTACGAATTGAGATAAGGGGAATAGGCTCTAAGGTTCTTATTAATCTAAGATAACATGGCAATATAGCTCTAAATTCAGTGAAACTCATACAATTGGCAGTTTGCATGTACATCACTCATTTTTTTTAAACATTGTTTGCATTTCGTGCTGATGAGAATGCTGTAGGGTGGTTACTGCAGCTAGAAAACCTTATATTTTCAAAATGGTACTGTTTACCTTGGGATATAACAAGAATTTTTTTTTTGTTTGAGAGCTTCCATGGATATGTCCAAATGTGTATGTGGAGAAGATGAGAATTTTCCGTCTTGAAGTACTGGTTGACAAATTGAAAGAAGTATCTGTAAACCTTGGAAAGGTGGTGGATCTGTGAACCTGGTTATTTGTATTGAAGTATAGGATTTAATGCTAAAACAAAATACAGTTGTGAGGGGTGTGCCTATTAATTTTATTAAGCTAGGCGTGTCCACTGGAGCGTTCATGTGTGTTGTATTGAACTAACTTCATTCGTGTCCACTTGGAAACAACGTTCAAAAGTATTATTTATGGTAGTGACGTTTAAATTATTTAAACAAGCCGTTTGTTGTTTAATTATTTTCAATGAAGATAATGTAAAAAATTAAAAACAAAATCGGCTGGTCCGGTTAACTGTAATAGGGTTAACAAAAAAATATGTGTGGTCTAGTCAGATGGTCGTTTTATAGGTTATATAAGTTATAAGTTTTATAAGTTATCATTTTATAAATTATAGCCTATGTTACTCGCTTATAAGGTAAAAGAATTTTTTAAATCGGTCCAGTAGTTTTATGTTTATTCATTACAAACATACAAATCTTCCCTCTTTATAATATTTGTATAGAAAAGTTACAAGAGTACATAGAATTAATTAAAACAATTAATTACTGTGCTTGCAGCATCAGAGAGATCAGAAGATTCCCATTGAAATATTTAAATATTCAATAGAGTTTGAAATGTATAATTGTTTCTTATTGGGTTTAATTACTCAAGACTTGAAAACAGTAGCGATGTAAAATCAATATTTTCTGAACAATTGAAGCAACAGACAGAAACTGACTGAGTCTTAGGAAATTGTGTCAAGAGCGTACGCCTCTTAAAGTCAATACCTATGGTGAGCACATTCATAACAGTTTCAGGTAAGTACCTAATTGTTTTTGCAAATTGGAAGCCATTTTAGCATAACAATCAGTAAATTCTCTTTTAGCATTTGAAACGAAATGCAATGTTCGCGCAATGTTTTAACGTGAATATAAAATAATACTTGAAAATAATCCATACTTACTAATATTAAAAATGTAAAAGTGACAGACAGTCTGTCTGTCTGTTACCATTTACTTAACTCCTGTACCTCAACTACTCAACCGATCATCATGAAATTTTGTATATACGTTGTCAGGGATACAGGAGGACATAGAACCTTTCATCGAGAAAAAATGTACTGTTGACGAGGGCATCATCTAATATAATATAAATAACTAACGCCTGTCTAAAGTGTTATAGCAAAATGCGGTAAAGCGTTGCCTAACCTATACCACTACTTGTGCAGTACTATTACTTGTTCTGTGCCTATACATGTTCACATTTGAACAAATTCAGCACTCGAAGAATAGGTGAGTCCACTTTTTATCGGCAATGACCTCCTTTACATAGAATATTGATCGCTTGCGGTAGGTCATAGGCATTTCGTGCTGGACATCGCGTGATTACAAAACATAAATTATAACACTAAACCTATCGAACAAACACTGAGGAAATAGCTGTCTTTGTTATCATAGATCATACAATAGTAATCTTTGCGCTTTCGTATCATGGAACAAAATGAACAGATTATTATACGGAGATAATCTATATTTGATATTATTTGCTCTTTGATCGTGGATCTCTGTACTCGTTTATTATTTACTTGAGAATCTAGTCTTTCATTTATATTTTTATTAACTGGTGCCCACGACTTCGACCGCGTTGAAAAATAAAAATAAAAACACGTGAGAAAAGAGCTGACATATTTATCGCAGTGTCTACGGTGGCGCCGCCATGGCATTGTATTACCATTCATTGTCAATTTGTAGTTTAATTCAAATTGTCCTTATAGTTTTCGGTGTAAGACAGTGACGCCGATTTTTTTATATTTTTAGACGATTCCTCGGCAACCTACATTTTTACAGGATAAAAAGTATCCTATATTCTAATCCAGGTAATGAACTATCTGTGTGCCAAACTTCATCCAAATCCGTTGAGCCGTTTTTGCGTGTAAGAGTAACAAACATCCATACATCTATCCTCACAATCTTTCGCATTTTTAATATTAATTTGATTACTTTCAACCGTCTCGCGGCAGTAACCACCCCCTTACAGAAGACCACCGTGAAATAACAGAACGTGTGTTTTAGTGTTTCGGTGAGTTAGTAAGGGATGCCAGAGCTCTCTCTATCCCTTCTCAATCCCTTATCCTTAATCCTAGTGTAGTCGGTAGCTCACTTGAAGCACCTATGGTGTTGCTTGTGTTATAAGCGACGGTAGCCACCTGTCATTAAGTGGACCGTCAGAATGTCTGTCGAAATTACACTATTTATATTAGACATACTATTTTTGATTATTTTATAAATTACACTTAGTAGCAGTACATACTGTTACCTATCTACTCTCTAAAATTTGTTACTAGCGACCTAAAATAATAGGATAAGGTATAACGTGAAAAGCAAATTAAGTACTAAAAATACTTTTTTTTATATAATATCTGAAATTAAATCTCTAAAGGTTAATAATTTGTGGCATAATTTAGTTTCAATTTAGTACGACACGCCATTTCTGATCAAGTGTTTTTGATTAAACATGAACGCCTGTTAGTTTTTTATGCCAAGAGAACAAGAGCATGTTTGCTATGAACTCAAGGTAAGGAAACATATTGGTATTGATTTTATATTCACAGATTTACTAGATATTTATTGAGGGGTTAAGTTTTGTTAATGGGTTCTGGCAAACATTCAAATACAAAGGCGCAATACATGTGTGCTGAAACTTGGCATTAAGTCTTGTGTAATCAGATTACACGTATTGTCACAAAAATGCCTGCGATTTCGAAATACCTACAACTTATAAATAAAACCTTCATCTCCATAGTCTCTAAACATAATATAGTATTGAACAAAGTAGCTTTTTTATCATTGATTTTGTTTAACGTGATCGACACTTTCGAAACTTTTGTGCAGAAGTTGAAAAGTTTTTCTTGTGAATTTATTTACTTCGATTTTATACAAACTTTGTCAGCTAAGATTAATATCTCCCGGCTCTAAATATTAGGTATAATACAGAAGATTCGCATCTTTTCGGTGTTGCTTATTTCCCCTGATCAACGGTAGCAACCTTCAAACGGACCGCTATGTGGCTGTCCATTTGAAGGACCACGCAGTCAGCATGTAGAAAAAAAATTGAACTGAGAATCTTTCATACATTACCTATATGGGAGAAGTCAATAATTCTACAACATCAGAGTGGTCTGTGATAAATATTATAGATCACCCTCCACTTAGTTTATTATCAGAATTACAATAATAATAATAAAAAAACAAAACATGAAAATGATTAATATATTGTCGTAAAGTTACGACCATTTACCGAATGGGGTATTAATGACGCGTGTCTCGAACGGTAAAAAAATTCCGGAACATCCCACATATCTGTTGAATGCTGACTCACAAAAGTTCGATGCCCTCGTCTCGAGACAAAGAATAACAAAACGTCTGAATGCGGGGGTGGATGGGCAATAAATCAAGAGAATGTCATAAATACACTCCCTTACGCTAAGGGTAAGAAGTGTCGCATTTTCCAACCCATAACGTTCAAGTCACTAATGCAGTTGAAACGCGGTTAGCGGTAGGTGTTCAAAGGAATTTCGAATTTCTTATTTCGCTCAATTAAGCCTCCCACCAATATATTACAATTACTGTCGTGAACTTATTTACTGCTCAATACTAAATGAGTTAATAATGTATCAACATGTTGGGCGCTATTTGTTGGCTTAGTAAAACTATGTACTTCTCAGTGACATCGTGCCATAGTACGAGTATTACCGCAGCGCCAGGACCAGGACCGCAGCGCATTTGCAACACGTGTGGTGTTGCTTGTGTGAATTGCCCACGGTAGACCGTCAGCCTATCAGACATTATTTACATGAAAAAGAACACATAACTCCGTAACTCCAATAAAGTTCAAAGGACTGTGTCATCGAGTGTTATTTTAGTACCTAGGAACTGAGTCTATAGAAATATATTATAGAAAAATTTTCGCTATAGCAATAAAACGACAATTTGAATAACCTTTAGAACTGAAAACCTGTTAAGACTTTGATTTAGAACTTATAATTATTGAATAAATTCATTGAATTTGTCCGATTGACCGTTTGAATTTTTAATGGAAAATAAAGTCTATCAAAACAGATGAAAATCGATTTTACCTAAGGCTAAAATTACACGAAACGGCAGAGTGACATATTGCTTTATTTAGATTTACGTATTTATAATATTCCCCACCTTACTTCAATATTGGTGTTTCGAGATAAGACCACTGAACCGTGAGTAATCCGACGGGACAGAGCATGGGGTGAAAAATTCAGTCTAAACGAGCGGTGTGTCACATGGCCGGCCGGCTTGAATGAGGTCGCCATTGCAGAGCAGAGTTGACTCATGGAACAAGATAAAATTAATCAAAATACACGGTTTAATTTGGGTTTTAATATCAATACTAAGTAATATTATAAATGTGATGGTAACTCTGTCTGTCTGTTTTCACGCAGGAAAGGACATAGGGTAAGTAATTTATCCTGAAAAAAAAAAAATGTTGTTCCCGAAAATCACAAACATTGAAAGTACCAAAATACCAACAAAACCAAGGACCAAGAAATATAGTTTTAAGTGGCTTTAAGCTTTTTGAAATTATTTTTATATTTTATTTTTGATTAACAAATGGCCAGAGAATAAATGCTTTATGAAAATGTAAAAGGTATTTAACTAAAAAGGTACTAAAACTAAAACTCTGAAAAAGGTAGTTAACTAAACGAGAATTCGCTCCGATTGCATTCTCTTCGTATGATGAACCCACACATTCAGCAATTAATTCCCTTTCTATTAATTTATGCGAAATAACCCCGGGCGATTTTATTCCAATTTATGTTTTATTGTATGCGAAATAGTGATTGACAATTGAGGTGATATCACAGTATGAACTGTTGACTACCGATAGCCATAATTAAATAACTCAGTTTAAAATCGTTTTGATCAATGTTTTGATGACGGCGTGTTACTTCGCTTTAACATTATAACTGCCGACTTAGTATTGAGCCCAAACACGCTATATCTGCTGTAAGTTGCAAAGGAGTTGTGTATCAGGTCAAGGTTACCATGTCATTGAAATACCACCGAAGTAAAAGTATACCAAATTTCATATCAATCGAACCCGAGGAAATTCGTGAAATCCCTTCGTTAACTAGAAAATGGGTTGATGCTCTTCAAATGCCTGAACAGGTCTTCATAAATTATAGCTAAGAACGATCCTTATTACGTCAACTGTCAAACCAAAAAAAAAAACCGCATCCAAATCGGTCCATCACAGACACACAGATACATAGACACACATGTCACTTATAAAACCCCGCTTTTGCGTCGGGTGTCAGGAGTTAAAAACTCAATAGAGATCACGGAATGAAAAAAAAAAAAAAGATGCAGTGGGGCTGGCGGCAGTATTCAACCCTTACAGAAGACCATCGTGAAATAAAAGCATGCGTGCTGTTGTGTTTCGGTGAGCGAGTATGGGATGCCATACATACACTTGTGCCGTTGCTTGTTTTATAGGCAACGGTATTATAGCCACCTACCATCTAGTGGACCGTCAGTCTACGTTAACATAAAAAAGACAAATTAATATTTTTATATCCAATCGAAGGGGTTAATATGATTTAGATACGTTATAAAAATTATAATATTAAAAAGTCAAAATTTACATGTTCTTACTTTTTGTAATTTCTTTCAGATTACAAATATATAATATTCTTTTATTAGGTGAAATTGCAAGCATGATTTTACATTACGCCTCAAAATTAAACGCTATAATGAGAGCAGTAAGTTGATTTTATGTAATAAACTTTCACAAAATTTATCCGTAACATGGTGAGCGTGACAAGATAAAATTTAAATGTTGCAAATTTTAATGTTAATATTTCATTTAAACATTGAAACATATTTTAATAAATTCTAAATTTAACAACGTTATACCTACTTGCATGATCGAAAGCACCATTGGGACAAATTGGAGTTTCTTCAGATAAATTACTAAAACTTTAGTTGTAATTCTGAGGGTGTTGTAAAAGAATACCCTCAGAATCAGTAGAATGTTGCACAGGTGCGGCAGGCAGGTCGGTTCAGTAGTTAAGGCGTGAAAGCGTAACAAACAAAGAAACAAAAATAAACATTAGTTAGTGTTAGTAACCAATATTCATCGATTTTTATAAAATGTCATAGTGTCCAGTTATCTGATATTTATTTTCTAACTAGATGAACCGGGACTCGCTTCGTGCTGCTTATATGGTATTTTTTTTTCTAAAATAAAAGTAGCCTAAGTTACTCCTTCTGTGTCTGCCAATTAAGGTCGGTTCAGCCTGTTTAGAAGATAAGCCGGAACAGTCTAATAATATTAAAAAAATAATAATATTATAAATAGAAGTAAGTACCGTATATAAGTACTTGAATATACATTTAGAAAAAGCCAGTATCTGTATAGAAATTAAAGTACCTATAGTATAATTATACTCGTAGAATTATTAGTATAGTAGGTATAGAAAGACGGTTGAATTCCGTTCGAAATTCGAAATTGTCGGTTTCAACTGTGGCTTCAACGCTGGCTGGTTAGATTAGTTATACATTCTGCCGTAGTAGAAGCGCCGAGTCGCTAGTATCGCACGCTGCGCGCATTTAGTTTTAGTTTAGTTGTGCTTCGCGTTTGCAGAGGGTGGACGTACATTTCTCCTCCTTCACAACCGAAACAATAGTACGAAACAAGTTTCTCACTTTATAACTCTTCCAACTGTTTTAAACTTAGAAATTTCACCATGAACTTGATTGAACCTTTGAAAAGGACGATCGCCGAAGCTATTTCGTGAATATATAAAGACATTACAGTGGAATTTGTGTAACAATTTTATCATTATCAGGCGATACCACACGGTAAAGGTGATACAAGTACGCGAGTGAATTTGTTTTGGTTTTGGATTAAAAAGACACATAATATTTCGAAGTTTACGTTCGGTTTTTTTTGCATTTCTTATTGATGGGAACGCTTAGTTTGTTGCAAAGAGAAAAAATGAAGTCCAAGCGTGTGGGAGCGACAGGTGTGGCGGCTTTGGTGGTTATGTTAGCATCGATAACAGGTAACTTGATAATTTTATTAACTTTTTAACTTGATATTATATTTTTGTTATAATTTAATATAATTTTATTTATATTTACTATACATAAATATTTATTCATTAATAATGCGATTTAATTTAAAAAAAAAATAATGTTATTTTTATTTTTTTACTCGCAGAGTTATCTCTTATTGATCCGTTAAGAATATGAATCATATAGTAAAGTGATACAAGGTACATTATGCAAATATCGGGGTGATTCAGACTGCCTACCTATGAATATGCTTTAATAAATTTTAATATCGATATTGAAGTTTATGTATATACATATATACATGATATATAGATTTTTTTATATATATATAAAAGACATACCTAAATATTTAGATATTAAAAAATAATAGATGTAACTAACTATGTAACTGTGTTGTGACATCACGTAGGTACCTAATTAGGTATTTTATTAATGTTTTTAGCTGATCCTAAAGAAGATAAAATTTTACTAGCGACCTGCCCCTTGTACTTTTCAATATTTTCAAAAATCCTTTCTTTGCGAATGCTTAGATATGTACGTTATAAAATAAACATAATATAGTTCCAAATTTTTAGTAATTTTGGCTGTGTGTTGATAGTCAGCCAGGACAAACGAGATTTTATATACTACTTAACTAGGTACCTACTTATAAATAACGTTTTTACTAAATGACGCATAAGAAACTGGAATCTTAAAAAATCAAAACATTGATCCTCTTTATTTTACCACAATAGATAATTATTAGTTTTTAAGTAGAAAACAAAAATAACTATAATAATAAATTATTGATTGGCAAGTAGGAAGAATTCCATTGTCTTCGGTTCGGATAAGGTTCGGATGCGTGCGCTCGAATACCGGTTGAGTTTGATTGAACAGTAGGTATCGTATTTTAAATTGCGATCTGTAAAGTACTATTCGATATTAAAATTCGAATTACAACCGGTTGCTATTTCACTTCGGTTTCTTTTTTCGAGGCTTTAAACGTTTGTCCCTGATGAACTTAAAATTATGGGTTTCACATAGTCTCTCAGTCTCAGCTCAGTGCCTCTTCAATCCTGAATGGTTGCCGTCAACTTCTTTAACAGGTCTCTGTCAAGAACGAACTGGAACATTTGCTCGACTAAGGCAAAGGTAGGTTCTTCAACCACGACTTCTTCTTTCGCCCAGAGCGTCTTTTTCTTCTAGCTTCTAGCTTCTAGCCATCATGATTAACTGAAGCAGAAATATCGTAAACTAACTCAGGGTTTCCCAACCTCTTTCTTATCGCAATTTAACCGTAACTCGCGTGCCCCCAAAAATAAAACAAGAAAAACTGCATTACTTAATATTTTTACATTGCTTATTTATGTTATACTTATTTATGTTTATTAAATTCGCCATTAATAAATTCACTGCCAACCAAATATAAATAAATAAATAAATAAGACGCCCTAGAATAGGTCCATAGATACCCTGAGATCAGTAATGTTTGTTTTTTCTTTATTTTATCCGAAGCCAAATAATCCGTGCACCTTCAGAGAAGTTACAAAGATATCGCCCAAGCTTTCACAACGTTTCGTTGTGTAAAACTTGAACAATAGTTACTTACACAAACGGCCTGTGAAAGCCTTGATTCGCCAAATGCACAAGCAAGAGCACTCACCTAGTTCCACCAAGTGAACAATTAGCGACTAAGCAGTCTCGAACGTGACTATTATCGTCACAGGCCAAGGCCTAGTTGTGCAAGAGCCGTTGTCGTCCGTTATGCGTTAAACAGGTGCCTACAATGGGAAAACTCGTCTTCCTGGAACAATTGAAAATTCTGCCACATTTGTTCGGGAGTCATTCGTGCGTTACTTTCTCACTCCAACGCCGGCAAACCGATCGGATGGAATCTACATCCGTTTGTATTGATGAAGTTAATTCAATGCATTCCATGATTATGGGTCTAGCTATTTTCCGCTACTTAGTGCGCATTGAAAAAAAAAAAAACCCTCTGACAAAGTTTATTATGAGCAACAATATATTCAATCTTTATCGCTGTTGTAGTTTTGCCAGGCTTTAGACTTTTATTTTCATGATCCATCGGGAGCAGTACTTTTTTTCTGGATGTGTTCTCTTCTGTATCCCTGACAGCGTGTATGCAAAATTTCATGATGATCAATTCAGTAGTAAAGACGTGAAATGGTAACAGACAGTTACTTTCACATTTATAATATTAGTAGGGATGAAAATCTTGGAATGAATTTAAACCATTATCGCCAAGCAACAATAGACCGTTCTAATTATGAATTTAAAGAATTTTATAGTAAAACACTTCAATTCATTTATTACAATAAAACATATTATTTAGTTATTAGAAAAATAGGAAAATTTACAATAGAAATTTACATTTAAATACAAATATTTCCATGCCCTTGTAGGGTAACATAAATAATCCGTAGTTAGCTATGCCATTAAAAAATTCCACGAAGATAGTTAGCCGCGCCTAGATTTTATAACAACCAATATCTTATGCTGAATTATATCAAGATTGCTTTTGCAGCACGTTCTAAATAGCTTATTAGAGGAGCTGAGTATATGCGAGAAATTGCAGATCGCGTTGAGTCGAGTCTGCTAGACTATGTTATATTGTAGGTAATGTTTATCTACATAATATGAGACTGGAAAATCGCAGGCCATTATTGACACCATATCCAATCGCACGGTTTAAAGAATCTTAATTGTGTACTAAAAATGCTTGGGTTATGTTCAAGGTTTAATTCCCAGGGATAAAGTTTAACTAAATAGGTACATACCCAGTTATCGTTATGAATTAGTTGGTCTTGGTCAATTCTTCGTAGCGAAGCAGTCCCATGGAGATAAACATCTTTATCTATCGTAATATGACACAATTTACACAAAGCCCAAGCATCTGCCATGTCATTACCCTCGCTCATTTAAGCCAGTTAACATTGCTGTGCCTCCATAATGGCACGTTGACGACGGTCCTTTCTACGACCGTGAACATTATTACCAACTTGATATTCTCAGAAACGACAAACGCAAATATTGTTGTGATAGTTCAGATGATGTGTTCAAGTTTCCCGAGGGCATCGTGACTGCGTCTATAGTGTAGCTCGTTAACAATAATTATGTGAGATATAACCAATTAGAACAAATTTTCTTGCCGCGGAAGTTGGGCCGTAATATTTTATAGTCTTATGGGACACGTTTGCCTCATTCCGTAATCAACGAAAGAGATTTCGCACTAAAAGCGTCTGGCGAAAAACTAATACAAATATGGCATTAAACAAAAAAATATTAAACATTTGGTTAACGAGATTTTAATTTTTAAAACAATCCATCAAACGTTTCTACCAGGCACCACCGTACAATTTAAAATGCACAGGAGGGTATTGTTAGCTTTTTGGGCTAACTACCGTGGAGGGCCTGATATTATCTGAAAAACTTTCTGGTTATGGTATTGATAATTTCAGTCTTCAAGGAAACTATGTGATACCCCAAGATGCAAAGCGGATCCATTGGGTTTTCGGGTCCACAGAAGAATGTAGAGAATGTCAAGGGATGACATCGGATGATGAATAAGTTTATTTATAATATACATTCCGTCTTTACCCATAATTCGGGGCTTGATTCAAGTGTAATGCAAACCTACAAGCGTCGAACATTCTAAACTGGCCTTTTAACAGATATTTAAGGATTCCATTTAACGCTAGCACTAGATTTCAATTGAGACCTGGGGTCTACAAAATGATCGCAAACCTTAACAGCTACACAAATAGACGACTTCACAAGAAAATGATCAATGTTTTAGCTGAAAACCCACAATATTCGACTCCCTTAACATTAAAATTATTACAGAGCTTCCTGAACATAAATAGCTAGCTGGGATCTAATGCAGTTGCGATTGTGCAATGGTGAAAACAGTACTATTAATACTGAACTAGACTGCTCACTGGCAATCTGTTTGCCTACGAGTATTTCTAAATTTACACAAAAGAACTTTGTGTATCTTGCTGGGACTCTCGTACTAGTGTCTCCCTCTTTTCTACTTCACATTTCAAACTTAATTACCTACCTCAGACAGTTATTACACAGTCATTAATTCAGATAATTGATATTTAATATGATCACCGTCACCTTTTTCCTCAAATAATTGACTCAAGAAAGAAGTCAATTAAAAATCTTAATATAGTCATCATAAAATTTGTTATTTATAGCATAAATTCATTTAAAAAATTCATCACATTTTACTTTCAAGCATCTTGTGTGTTAGGGTTGGGATAATTTGCACAGTTATTTGGCACTAGTTTTTAAACAAAAATATTTAATTTGATTTTGTTATCTCATGTGGAAATAATAAAATAATCATTGCTAAAAGTGCTTATTTAATATTTATCTTATCCAGATAACATGGTATTAATCTTGTATTTTCAATGCACTATAATAAGTATAGTAAGCCTGGTTGGTTTATTTTGTGTGACACAAGTAGTGCTGTGTCTATTCTGACGTTACCTTTATAAACACGGGATTTGGGTCAAAGTGATGAATCATATATTCCATCTGTCCTATCAACACGTAACCGAGTTTTGCTACGAACGTGACACTGTAATATCTAGATCATATCTCACGATGAGTTCAAAATTCTCTCACTTTTAACGAGTTGTAGTTTTGTGTGCTGCAACGTTATTTAAACAGTTTCTATTGGTCACTTCTTTGAGGATTATATTTTTCACAATGTTTTTTATGACAATGCAAGTTGAAGTTTTATTTTTAGAATTGTTAAAAATTTTTTAGAATTGTTAAAAGCTTTAAAAAATTCAAAACTTTCAAAATATTTAACAAAATTTTAATGCTATTCAAAAGTTCAAACCCAACCAAAATGATTTTTTTAGATCTTTCGTACATAACCAAAACATTTTTGAAAATATTTAAATTTTATATTTCTTACTTCGATTACGTTCTTTCTGTATTTTAAAACAATTATTAGGATAAATAAGTACCTACTTAATGTAAAATTATTTTGTCCGATTTGTCAAACATGTTAAAAATGTCACGTTTAAGTGTTTACCTCACATTAGTCAATGGCGTCCGGTCGGTGAAATATTTTTGTATCATTACGAGTATTTGCGGATATACGTTTTCTTATCGTGATAATATGTGATAGATAACCGGTGGCACGACTACTTGCCGATGTTAAACCACTTTTATTGACGGGAAGTTGGAATGTTGATCATTTTCGCGACAATTTCTCTGCCCTTCCCTTCCATTCTAACGAATTTCTGCTTTAGTGAACGAAATATGAAATCTATCTGCAAATAAAAGTTTACCTACGATTATGTTGTAAAACTAAGTTTTGTATTACATCGTCACGAAGACATGTAAATTAGAAGTTGATAAGTATTCGTTTTGTTGTAATATATTACGACATTTATCCTTTTATAACAATAATTAAAATTTAATTATTTAGATTATTATATACAGGCAAACTATTTCATTGAAGAATTATAATATATTATTTAATGCAATAGTTTTTGAAGATGCTGAGCGGATTTTAATTAAATTAAAACAACAGTTACCAATTATTTTCCTATAAGTTTACGTGATTTAAGTACTTAATCGTGGTAATACCTAGTTCGAAGTTTTGTGAATGAGTAACTCGATCTAATCCTCGGACAACAAATGAGAAAGTTTGTAAATATATTTGTTATTATAATCGTATCCATTGTGGTTGATAGAACAGTTTTGGATGAAACTTGATACAAAGATGGACTTAGATGTTAATCCATATCTTGGATTAATTCACCTTAAACTTTGTATAAGTATCGCTAACTATTGCGTTTTCATTGGATTGATAGTACAACCTCAGATAACTAGTTACTTCATTCATAAGTATACAACTATAGTTCTTTATATACGTAGTTCTGACTGAACATCATTAATAATAATGATGACGCGTGCGTAGTTATAGGCCAGAACTAGTATTTAACTAGTCAGTCTTTCTAGACAGTAACAAGACTTTTTGCTACCGTAGCCTTAAATTAAACTATGGTAATAACGACAGCAACATGGGTTTCCCTTTCATTTACCTTAATTTGTCACCCTTACATAAGAAAAGCCTCTTAACAAGTAAAAGCAACGCAAATCGCTATTCAATTTTACAGTCGTAGGGTTCAGGTTCGTGTTAGAACGCTTTTTTATATGGTGCCATTTTAAAATAACGCAGCAGATTACGGTCGAGTGAGTTTTCCCTTTGGCGTCGTCATCTGAGTGTGACGGACAGTTAGTGTCGATGTTGATGCCATAATTTGGAGTTTCTTTGATTGCCGGCGCTTTCATCAAAGCGAAGGCAAAGTTTTATGTAACGGTAGTTTTTTTCTGATTGTAATTTACTAGTCGGAACAATTACAATTTCTAAACAAAGCGAAGCCAAAAATTAATCATGTCAGGCCTTTGATAAATAATACACCAGTCAGGCATCAAGTAATTACTTATTTGCATAAATATATCTAATCTTATCAAATCTAGGGTGACATAATTGCTGTAAAGAAAGAACTACTATAGAAACTGCTATAGAAATTGCAAAAGAAAAAAAAACCTAAGTGATAGTTACTCAAGACAAATTCTTCTACAATAATACAGGAATGAATTGACGGTCAGAAGTTGTAAAAAAGAGGCATATAATGGCTGGATGGATTTTAATGCTGTATTCATATCTATTATAATTCTCAGCTCAGCTTGCACTTTAGCTTATGTTAGAAAACCTTCTATCTACCTGCTGACCCATATCATAAAAATTACGGGCCATAATAGAACTCTTTATTCGCATCTTTACTATATGCCTTTATCGACGAATATATTATAATAAAGTTAACTGTTTGACCGCCACAGTCTTGAGACTAGTAAGCGGGCTCGTGGCAACCAGACTGTGTCCGATGTACCGACAGCAAACGCGTGGACCTTGACGATCTACTGGTCTATTGTATTAATAACGCGGTAATAGAATAATAATAACTTTACTTCATTTTTAAGTCCCCTATCAGGTTTCCCCGAAGTTGGCGATCACCCTCGAAAAGGCGCCTAAAGGCCACTCGGAACAGCTCTCCCACTCCAGTAATTCCGGTCCATTGACGGATGTTCCTCAACCAAGACATCTGTCTTCTGCCTACTTCTCTTCGCCCCTCAATTTAGACCCCCATGATTAGATGGAGTACATAATAATAAACTAACTTACTAATAACTTTACTAGTATTTTTTATTATATATTTGAATATATTTGAATATATTTGAATATATAAGAAAACTAAATTAGCAGCATTTGACGAATTCTGTGAAACTACTGGTTGTTTAGCATCAGCGTGCACTTTTAGGTGTTTTTGATTTGAAATATGTAGTTATTCTTTTTACATAAACAGTTTTATATGGAACTGTCTGTTGGAACGCGTCCGCGTAACTTTATAAAATATGTCACTCGCTGATAATCTACCTAACTTTTTATATTTGAAATAATTTTGAAAATCGGTCCGCTAGTTTATGAGTTTATTCATTACAAACAAAATACAAATCTTTTCTCTTTATAATATTAGTATAGATAAACCCTTTTTTTATTTGTATACGGGCTATGAATAAATAATACGCAGTATACGGGATAATGATTGACCTCAATCTCATCTGATGGTAAGTTGTATATTTCAAGGAACACTGAAGAAAAAAATAAAGCAATCTAAATATGAATGTAAAGTACATACGTTAACACAATTTTCACACATAACTGTCGTAAAAACACGGACATAACTTGAACACAAAGAACATGAGCATGCCTACTTATTTCCAAATGTAATGTGAATATTATGACCCTCAAACTGTAAAAGCTATATGCACGTGTGAACTATGTGTAAGATAGAAGGTACGACTGAGGAATACAAATGTTTCCGTGTCACTGTCTCACGCTTGACAAATGGATTATGGAAAATTGCCTTTAGTATGCTAGCGTGAAAAACCTCGTGGTAATAATCCACATAACATGTCGAAATGTGCATTAGCTATGTGACTACGTTCTCATCTTTGTACGCGCTGTAGTAAATTTTTTGAAAATCCCATGGAAAGCAAACATTTTTTCAGAATAAAAAGTATCCTATATGTTAATCCAGGTAATAAACTATCTGTTTGTCAAATTTTATCCAAATCTGTTAAGCTATTAGGCCAGTTAAGTATATTTCTTTTAATAGTAGATGTCTACACGTATTCAGTGTTGGTTAAAATATTTATGCAACGTTGTACGTTGTTGCAACGACAAGACTCTCACTTGCATATTGATATTAAATTAAATAAATGAAGATAATTCTTAAAACAATATAATGGAATCATATAAAGTCCTCTTACGATGAAAATTTAATCTCCTTACAGTATCTTTTCAAGTTTGTTATGGTTGTTTAGTAAATTTACGTCAGTACCTAGTGTGTTTAGCGGAGTGCCCTCCGCCTTGAGTCTGCATTTATTTAGTTGTTTACTTACTCCTGACGAAGCCGCTTGCACTCCGGAGTGAGGTTTTACAACGTTTGTTACACTTCCTGAACACAAGGAATAGCATCCCTGTTCCATTCGACGCCACACTTAAAGCTTGTCGAGTTTTGAATGAGAAAATGTTCAACGAGTAAATTAATATTCATTTATTTGCAGCAACATTTTTCGGTAAACTAGCGTGTATGTATTCGTTGCTAGAAAAAGTTTTACAGAAAAAAATGTTCAAAGGTACGGTTATGTCTATAGTATATACTAAAATTTATAAAGTTTTTCCTTTAAAACGCAAAAACGCATATAGTTGGGTTGTTACGTATCCCACAGGTATAAAATTCTTCATTCTAAACTATTTTCCTAACAACTGAATACAGTATTTTTATTTTATTTTCTTCACTTAACCAAAATATGTTCCTTCTCATCTCAAGGCATCTCATGCAAGTGCTTTGCTCCACAATAGTAAGATAAAAAGCGAGGGGGATAGGGAAAGGGATTTGGAAATTAAAACTTATTTTCAATTTGAATACACGTCAACAATATAAATATCGAATTGAATTGAATATATTAAAAGGCGTTTACACAAGAAATGTAATCGTAGCAAGTTGGAAATGTAATAATTTTTGCAAAAAGTTGAAGAGAAATGCTATAATTTACATTGTGCTTCCCACAAAAGCATAATTTTCGTCGACGCTCTTTCCCACTATTGTTCGGTTCAGAGAATTGTGTGTTAATGATGCCTGGCCATTTCGTTATCTTTGAATACATCTTGACATTTAATAGCGCGCGATCTTGTCAACCGTGGTTTTTCTTATTTGTGAAATTAAAATATTTTTTTTTAAATAATTCAAATTAGCGGCTTTCAATTGTAACTACATTTCAAGATAATTAATGATAATAATCTGTAAGTATTTTTTTAATAAAATTATTACTCGTTTCAAAGGAATATCAATGTTATAAATTAAAAAAGGCAACACAGATATTATAAGACAAAAATATAGGAAGTGAGATTGACTTTAAAAGATTATGTTATTATATAAATTCTAAGCTTTACTGTGAAGTGACTGTGAAGGATATATTCCAATAATATTGTCGTCCTATTCTCGTGCAGCAGTTGGAAAGCATCGAATTTTTGAGTGAATTTTTGGTGCCTGGCAAAGAATAAATGGGAAAGTCCGAAGACTGAGTATGATGTTGGTGTCTCTAACTTCAAAACCATATGATCAACACCGGACAGGCTTTGGACTGTAGGCGATGATGCTGATTATATATACATTAAATAATATATATACATGGAAAACACCCAGACCAATACAGTCGTATTCATACTAAAAATATTTGGCTTGAGCGGGGACGAACCCGCGACTTCTGGCTTAGCAGACATAACTTAGCTACTATCGCAGAGCCAATCAAGTCTTTAAACATGCTTCACAAGCTCAACTTTATTATTTGCTCTCTAATAACAAAAAAATAAATAAATTGAAAATTTAAAGATTAACTAAAATATCATTTATCTTACATCGCAGTGATTCATATATGGACAGCTATTTACGTTCCTAATAAAGTGGTCTGATAAACAGATCAAGAGTCATAATTCAACTGAAGCTTCATTCAATTAAGATTATATTAATACCGAAGTACGTACTAACCAGAAGGAAAACCGTGCACTTGTACTTACATTAATTTATAATTAGAAAGAGTATTAAAAGGGATCTATTAGTATAAGCCAGACACAAAGACTATTATTAGCTTTTCTATTTGTTTCTTTGTCATAAGCTGATGTCGATGGCCTCTTCAAATATTTAGATAATAATTGCGATAACAACAACCGACTTTTTTTGCAGGACTTCGTCTGCCTTATGGCTACCTTATAACTGTATTCAGTTTCAAGAAAAGTATTCATATAATGTTTCACATCGCCCCTTATATAGAAGATTTACAAATATTTATTTTACAAACCAATAAAACAACTTGTTTGGACTTGAAGCACTAACATCAACCTAATTGACAATCTAGGTGGTCCTAGTTATGTCTTAACAATTAGTGTTCCATCATACATTAAAAGAGAGCTTTGATTGGGTAAAAAAACAATGTGAATTAAGGAGTGTCAAACAAAACGTGTTTGTGAAGTTAATTTAGTGAATGTTTTGTGTTATTTTGTGTACATTTGCAATCTCATCAATTTAACTTTTTATTTTTTCATAGCAAATCTTCAGTTTGGTCACTGAGAAATTGGTCAACAGTTTCTCTTTAAAGGCGTGTAAAGTTCTTACTTAAATTTCCTATAGTTAAACTTCAATAGTTTTCAAATGTCCTTCGACAGGGTTCAGTCTATTATACCATAACAAAAAATAGCTCGATTATGGAGCTAAGAAAATATCAAGTTAAAGCCTATTAAAAAAAATTAACTACTGACCAGGGCCCTAATACACTAACGCCACTAAAACCTCGTCAATTCCTCAAATTGTTTTGATATCTGCTAAGAATTTATTCTCTTATACATTATAAATGCCATGACAAGACATCGGCGTGTTTTGACAATGTACGACAAAACTGTGAAATCGTAATTGCCATACTAATCACAGCCCAGGTAGTAAACGTTATCTGAAATGTATCTTCAGTACATCAATCTGTTAAGCCATTATTGCCTATACTGCTTATTGGACGTCATTTATTGAAATTCACTTTGGCTCCAGGCCAACTGATAACTCGGTTATTCCAAAATTTAATACAAGGTCAATACCCTTGCAATGTTCAAACCGTATTCGAAAATATGTATCGCTTCAAACCCATTTACTTTACAATTTGGAATGCGCCTCTGTTGTTAGTGTACCAATTAATTGCATTTTAGTAATACGTAGAGCAAGTGTGGTTTATTGTAGGTACATAGAAATCTGGTTTTGGAACTTTCAAGCAAGTAATGTTTCCACTTTAAAGTTAAATTAATGCTGTTATACGAGAAATACGTAGTTCAACATAATACATCAGGTCTGGTATAATGGGAGTTCAAATATGACTTTTAAAGACAAGACAGACTGCAAGTTTGCATTTAAGTTCATCTCTGTCTTCTTAACTTTAACTATTAAGTTTTTAATTGCCTTATTTGTCTTTCTTAACCAACCCAGAGTACTTACTGCAAGTTAACATGATTTGCTATTAGGTGATATCATACAATATTATAATAATAAGCCCCAGGGGCCTTACCACCACCTCTTATAGCAGTATTATTGTAATCTTACTTTCAAATTTCGTACCATAACCCCTTAAAAGTAAGCTTACTTTAATATTGTTTCTATTAAGAAGTTTTGTGACGTCATTCGCTATTTCGTTCAATCAATTCGTACCATGACGTTCCATTTGACAGTAAGCATTATTGTTTTAATGTCAAATTTAGCAATCTTAAAAAAGTTGCCTTTTCAAGACGGATACAAAACTGCTACAAAACTGCTAAAGTGAAATAAAGTGATTTCGACGAAATTAATAATATTACTGTGTTAAAAAGTGAGTAAATGTTATTGTTATATCGATCTTTAAGTAAATAAAGTATTTTTCCTTATTAACTGCATTGTAGTAATAAAAAATGTGTTTGTAGATGGCTAGTGAGTACGAAATTTTGAATTTTTGGAAAACGATAACGCCCAAAGTAATAAACTATAAATATAAATAAATAAAAATAAATAATAAATAAAACTTTCCACAATTTTCAAATTATATCACTTTACTAAATACAGAGAAAAAAAAATGTTCTAAGCAACACAGAAAATACTTGGTTTCTTGGTAAATAAATAAACAGATTATTTTTAATCAATTTTTCAATATATTTTCCAACAGTTGTAAACATTTGAAATTGTTATAATTTCAGCTGAATAACATCGATGAGCAGCCTCGTGGGAATAATAGGGCACTGCAACAAGGTTCTGCTGCCCGGAATGCCCTCGTTAATCTGCTGTGGGAAAGCCAAAACTTGCGATTCTGAAAAATAAATGTATTTTTTTAAATTGTTTTATAGAATATCAATAGAAATATTGTATTAATAAATAAAAATAATTTTAATATTATAAAATACTGCAGTACCTTTCAATCCTTTTCAGTGTGTTATATATTTGCTCCATGGTTTGAGATATCCTTTCGAGAACTGCACTGCTCCTAAAGGCAGACTCAGCTCGCAACTGAGAGAGAAATAGTCTTTGGGTTGTAGGCCGATGCGATATCTATTTAAATACAGATATTCCCGGAGAACGTGTAATTGGCGCAGTGACACCCGGCGAGACCTATAACTGAAAAGATAATACATTTAACACTTTAATCAAATTGTTACACTCTTATTTATTAAACAAAATCACAAAAATAAAATGTTCACTTACTTTATATTTGACATTTTGTAATTTAAATTATAAATATATAAGTAAGTAAATAAATAAACCGAATCACTTATTTCCTTATTTCGTTTTAAAAAACGCGAGTCACTGACAAGTGTAGATACGTTCTAAAACTGAACAATGAACATAGAAGTCGCGAAAAGATTTTTGGTTTTTTTTCCATTTTTGGTCAATTTTTACATTAACAATATTAACTTGGAACTTTATTCCAGTGTTTCAACAACAATTCTTAGTTATAGCTATAGGAAACAATTGTAAATAGAAAGAAATTATGATATCTTGGTTTTGTAGCGTAGAAATAAAATATGTTTCAGAACATACCAAATACGATATGGCGTCATACTTAGGACTCTGTGGCATTATTTAGCAGGGAATAGACAATCATTCAAATATCATTCGTTCACGGCAGGAATAAAACAATATTGTTTTGTGGACGTCATGGTACGAATTTGAGTAATGTTACTTTAAGCTTAAAACAAAACTTCCTTAAAACATGATAGTTTACTAAAAGTTCATGGTACGGGCCCAGGACGTCTATTGCTTAACATAGGCCTCTATTGTCCATAATCCATCATAATCCATAATCATCCTCTATAATCTATCAGGATAGCATAGCCAGAGCATAGCTTAGAAAAGTGAAGTGAAGAGAGTTGGAATTTGCAACCTCTCTTATTGCATAGAAAGCATATTTCTTTACCCTTGATGTTGTCAGTGTGTTGTTTGTATTCCCAGTTGATAGTAAACACATACCAAGTTCAAGTTGACAGTCAGCCTGTCTTTCGTCATACAACAAATCAAGACAATAGCAAGTCTTGTTATTTGATAGATGTTTTCAACGAGAGGACACTTCACACTTCTCAATTAAGATTGCTTAATTTATAATTATATTTTCTTAATTATCATAAATTATAGCAATAATTTAAAAATGTTAATTAACGTTTTTATATTGTTTGTTTAAATTAATATCTCAAATTATTTCGAATTTAACTTCTCGACACGCATATCACAATCAAATAAGCTTATAGGTTTTTTATCTTTAAATTATATATTTTTTATCCTTAAATTACTTAGGTATCTTAAAATAAAATATTCATATATATATATATATATGAAAATGTTAAGTTGGTTTCTGTAACACTTCAAAAACTCGAGAATGGGTAGACCGCTTTTAATCCTGTTTTCACATATGGAAAGCAGAGGGATAAGTAGGGAAGATTTTTGTATATAAAAACCCCGGTCGAAGCCGGGAGCGGGTCGCTAGTTTAAAATAATAAACACGCGAAAAGTGAAGGGCAACTTTTGCTCTTGTACCTTGTTCTTAAAAAAGACTTGTGATACAACAGGTACTTGGGTATTGTTATTTAATATACTCCCATCCCTGTGACCGGTGCTCACCGTGACCGGGGACAAGATATTTTCAACCTCCTCGACCCAATTTTTTTACAGGGTCAGTGAAATTTATATACATTTAGTACGAGTACAAAGAGTGTTACTTTAATGGGATTTATGCGTAAATACTTTATTGTAGATAGAGGCTATTATTAGACTTCTCTATTTTGCATTTCACGTTCTTTTTATGTTAAGGTCGTCAGTCAGGCTGGCGGTCCACTTGGTGGTAGGTGGCTACCGTCGCCTATGACACAAGCAACGCCACATGAGCTTCTAGTGCGCTGCCGACCATAGGATTAAAAATAAGGGATGGGGAAACCTTTTGCTTGGTTGTAGCATATAATTTTTTAAATACCAAATTAAGAAAAATAATTAGAAGTTCGACAACAATTTCCCCAGGAAGGAACTACCAATTACGTCCATACAATGTTCTAAATCTGACTATTAATACAGCCCTGTTAAAGGAAATATCACAATACACTTCCCTACTAAAATGTTTCGTTCGGAGAAATGGTATTAATAGTCTGTAGACATCCTATACTATAATGTAAATTAAGTACTCATGGTTTTTTCGTTCATACCGCTTTTGATATAAAAGCTTTTAAGGCTCTTCTTTATAATTAATTTGTGATAGTTTTAAACTATATATTAGATTTAAACTAGCCCATTGGTCGAGTGGTTATGATGCTGCTTGCTTTAGCGTCTCAGGGCCAACTTTGATTCGATTCCCACCAAGGCCAACTTTGAATATAAACTTTTCAAAGATGGCTCTGGTCTGGAGCTGAAAGTAGTGGCAGCCAGTATTTGGGCAGCCGTTACTGGCGGCAGTAACCACCTACTTACAGAAGACCACCTTAAAATAACAGCACGTGTGTCGGTGAGAGAGTAGAGGATGCCAGAGCCCATTTCCCTATCCCTTCCCAATTCCTTATGCTAATCTTATTATAGTCGGTAGCGCACTTACAGCACCTGTGGCGTTGCTTGTGTTATAGGCAAAGCTAGCTACCTACTATCAAGTGAACCGTCAGCCTGTCTGTCGATATTAGCATAAAAAAACATGAACAGTTCAGAGTATAGAGTTTGACCTTATTTACAATGAAAGTGTGGGCCTGTTTAAGTAGCAAGCATAAAACAGTCTAGGGAGCTACTAAACTACGTTAGCACCATTCCTCAGTAGACCAATAACGGAGGATAATCACTCCATTAGTGCGTACTGCGTAAAAAGTTATGTGTTTTTAAGTAAAACAGAGACGTGTTAATGTGTCATCAAGCGGCGTATGTTTACGATGACTGTGTTTTCAACAAGATCCCTCAATTAAGAGCATCCTGGAAGGGGAATGGCTGCCTGAAAATTTAGCTGTGTAATGTTATGGGCTTGTAAGACCATTGTGTTTGTTTGTATAATGTTATGAGTATTTAATTCTTTTTATGATAGTGATGATTATTTTTATGATATTGACCGGCTGATGGTGTGCTCTTGATAGTAGGTTAGTGTGTTACCGTCTTTGACGGGATAAAGGATAAGAGACAGAATCGGGATATAATAGAAATAAGTATAAAATAAAATAATTACTATTGTTACACCTTTTCCGCGGTAGTGTGGCGGACAGGCAGACAACAACAATAAAAAAAAACAAAAATAAAAGTCAGTTTAAAAATGATAGTTTTATTTTACTAATTCGATTCTATACAAATATATTGCTAGAAAAGATTAACAATTTCGGATGCGGATTGTACCGCAACCGAGAGAAAAGAAAAATACACAGGAATAGAATAAAAAAAAAAACAAAAAAAGGGGACCAGGGGTTTGTGGAGATTTGGATCGAGACTTACCACCGAAAGAGAGCCGATACCGAAAAGTAGCTGTATATTTAAGTCGTAGGTATATCCGAGCCGAACGATTTCAAAATAAAATAATAATAAAAGAGTAAAAGAAAAAAAAATAGCCAAACTTGGCGCGGTCGGGCGACTAAGCAGCCTCCGGAATCACGCTGTCGACGTCGACGAACTAGTGAGGCGCGGCGGGTTTGCTCGCCGGGACTCGAAGCTCGGCGCGACGTATGACTAGCGGGACGCACGGTTTCGCTCGCTCTCAACGCGCAGCAAGTAGTTGATCGAAAAATTTTTGTGGGTATAAAAAAAAAACCTCCTGAAATGATCGAAGGAACGCCTTAGAATAAAGTACATTATTATGCAATCCTTCCAGGAATCTAATTCGATTTTATTTCAGGTGTAAGGAATAATTAATAATTAAATGTGGGTATCGGGCAAAGACTAGAATATATACACGGAACTAACATAAGCGGATAGTTAGGTAAATTATACTTGAATGCAGAATTGAATCGATGGCGTCGAAAACAAAATTAATAAGCTAAATACGGCGGACGCCATCGTCAATAAAAAAAATTAAAATGGGAAAAATAAAATTAAAATATAAAATATCCTTATCAAAATAAACCATCGCTTGTAGTTCTAATAAGAAACACAAAAATCTATGCCAGACAAGCAAACATGTACTATTGAGACGGCACGCGTCTACCAAGTTATAACATTTAAAAATAAAAAAATTGGGAAAGCAATTATAACGAACAAAACACTTACCAATTATCACAATTGGAGGTTCACACAATAAAACAATAAACAGTAGTACTGTTATCGATAAAATGACTCGATTAATTTTGAAATAATATGAAATTTCGAAGGTGGCTCAACAACAACAGCTAACTTCTAATGTGCACTCTTCAGGTGGGTTGCCGACGGAAAAGGGCTTCCCGCCTTTCCGCAGGCCCTTTTATGACCTCGGTCTTCGAGAAATTTCCAAAAGAAACCGCGCTACTGCTACTTGTCAAAATTAACACAGTCACAGAACAACGACGTAACGACATTCCAGAACATTCTCTCTGAACAATTGAATCTACGGCAGAGCACTATGAATGAATGTCACGCGCAAGCGCACAGATCAGTTTATGTGACTATACTTAAATTCGACTATCGGCTGTGCTACCGGTGCAAAAGAAAACAATGGACTATGTAAAAAATATATGTAACACTATTAAAATGCTTATAAAATCATTGAATAATTAAAAAGGAAGTTTTTATATATTTTTAGTACCTACTTGCGATATTAGCCTAAATTCGTAATTACATATAGAAAAACCGAGTTAGCAGTAGTTAGTATGGAATAAGTTTTGCGGATAAAAAAAAAATATTTTTTAAAATTAGTTATTATTTTTTAATTTCGCCTCACCTTAATTTTATATGCTTTATGGTCCGATTTTATTACTCTGTAGATATACGAGTAGGTACTTACTTAGTTTAAACGATTTAGTTGCGCATCGTTTTAACCGCGACCGCGTTTGTCCTTTTGTGTCTTTCGCTTTGAAAATGACACTCGACTTTCTCATTTGAATCCGAACTAGACTGATCATTCACAATGAAGGTCTCATGACACAATTTCTCGTCACATTTGGCTGCCTGTGACTCAACTATTTAGTGAGCGCCGTTTGCACTTCGGCCAACATTTATTGACATTAACAAGTAACGCATCCGCCCGGGAAATGCTGGTGTTGATGACATATCGAGTTACTTTTGAATAAACAAAGGGGACATCAATTAGGGACCCGAATTTCGGAAGTTAAAATGATTAAAGTACCCACAAAAGTTGGCCATCCATTATTACAGTTAATTCCCAATTTCATTCTTTATTGTCAGGTCTTTAAAGATGCGAATTGCTCAACAGCGGGACAGATGGTGTAGGTTTCCGTTTTTAATCGGTCAAATTTATTTTTAAGGCAGCTGTATTGACTGAAAGTGAACCGTAATTTACACGAGTATTCTTGAGCGTTAGCGACGATTCGGTTAAAATTTATAGCATTTATAAGGCCAATAATTACGAGAGGCTTTTAAAGGCTTACTGTGAAGTAGCAGCATTTTTCTGTAACGTAGTATAGTGTTTCGGGGCCGTAAGTAAGGGAGACTTTTGTTATGTTAAGGTTGACAGACAGGCTGATGATCCACTTGATGGAAGGTGGCTACCGTCGCCTATAACACAAGCAACGTCATAGGTGCTGCAAGTGCGCTACCGACCATAGAAGGATTAAGGATAACGGATAAGGAAGGGATTTCGTAATTTGCTAAAGCCATTACAAGCTTATACAGCTTCATCCTATCCCTAACTCTCTATCCCATCAGGGTTCCCACTATAAGCTTAATTTAATAACTGAACCGTTACGTTACGTTACATGTTTTTTATCATAGAAAAATAATCATATAATTTTATTTTAGCAAAATGATAAGATAATTTGATATAATAATAAAATATCAATCATAATGTTTCAGTACATAGTTTATTTAGTAATTTTTATTCGTAAAAGAAATGAAATATAAAGAAAGAAATATATGTACGAGTAGTTTAATTATAGATGAAAAAAAAAATGTTAGCATTACTATTATATTTAAAAAAAAATAGTATATGAGAATATATTATAACGTCAAAGAAATATATTTCAAGAAACTGATTTTCTGAATGTTCCCACAGTGAATGAATGCATTCGAGTGTTTTATTTGTTTTCTTGGCTTCAGTAGCGAGCGTTTAAATGGACCTTTTTAGCATAAAGTTTCAGTGGGTTAACAAAAGCAAAGAGAGGAGTGTTGCTGTGCTTTCAGAGTCGAATAAAGTGTCCGGTTTGTAACAAAGCTGTGAGTTACACGTTTGGTTAAATCTTGATGCGTCTGTTTGCATAAGCGGCGAAGTGCAGACAGTAGACACACGGATTACCTATTACTAAACCAGCTCTCTATGGATTGCTTACTACTTAACAATAAGTTACATTTCTAATGAAATATCGTCATTTCTGCGTTTAATAACTGCATTACCTGGGATCTGCATTTTTACTAGACAGGAGAAAGGCACCATGGTTGAAGAATGTAAGAGAATGATTTAGATTAGAAATTCTCTTTAGTTACGAAAAATGATCATTGTAATATAAATATGAAGTGTATTTAATCTGTGTTCAAAGTAAGCCTCGTGTAAACCGCAGACAGCTGTTATGCAACTGCACACAGCTGTTCTATGTCATATCTAGGTAGGTCTTATATTAAACTTAGGTTTTCATGTAGTTAGCCCGTTGTCCTGAACATCACATTATTAATATTTAGTGTTTAGTAAAACAGTTTTCCAGTGTAGAATATAAATATTATTGTTATCAATTTAAATTATTAAAACAATTTCGAAATGAGAATATATCTTGATAAATATGACTTCTTGAAACTTTCAAAACTAATTTGACACAGCGAAAAGATTCATTGCTTCGATTTAGTTCGAGAAACTTCGAGTACCATTTTAGATTTATAATTTCAATTTCATTTCTCCTCTATTGTGTATGCAAAATTTCATGGTGATCGGTTCAGTAGTTTTTGCATGAAAGAGTTACAAACATCCATACATACAAACATATTTTCGCATTTATAATATTAGTACGGATGTAGATCTTAAAACATTAATTCTTAAAATATGAGCAAACTTAATATTTTTTATATCGGAACTTTTTTTATTTATTAAATAAAAAAATCACATGTTCATTGTGAACATTATAGAAAGAAAAAAATTTTTCGCTACAAACATTAATTTTATTATAGGCTCATTAATACTGCACAAGCTTTCATAGTAAGAGAAATTCGTTTGTATAGATAGAATGAACACATTTCCTTTTAACATTCTGGCTTTTGTTTTAATTCGTCGTAGCATACACGAGACCGTGGAACAAGTTTTAATTCCACAATACTGTACCTAGTTAAAATTGCGTTTTAATTATTTTCGTACAATATTTTCAAAATTGGAATCGTTTTTTTCGATGGACGACAAAATGTTTCTTGGTCATTTAAAATGAGACAGAACCTGTCTGACCGCCAAGACAGCAAATGGCTGGCTCAACCTTGACATCTCAAGTATTCTCAAGCGTACAAAGCAAAGCTGCTGGGTGTCGCTGATACTGGCTTTTATGGATCTATGAGGTGACATTATTCTCGACAGTATCTTAAGTGGGACAGAAGTTATAAGGGAACAAATTTCAAGTACTTACTTAATTAGGAAAATAGCAAATAACTATACCTTTTGCGGTCATTTTTGTCACTTTGTATAGTCTATTGTTACCTCAATGTCTTATTGACGATCTTTTGTTGTTTTTTTTGTCACTAAACTTGTCTAGAAAAAATTCTAAACAGCAATCATTTAAAAATTGAAGAGTTAGAAAAAGAGACAAGAACTTTTCTTGTATGGTTGTAAGAAGAATTTAACAAGGACCCCTTGTAAGTAGTTGTTGCAACTCAAAACCGAGAGTTTTTTATTCTCCGGAGGGTTGGTGCCTCGGGAGAATAGTTAGTTTATTGGGTTGTAAACTCGACACTCTATTCTAAATATTGTTTGCTTATAACTGGTCACCTGCATCGAAAAAATAGGTAAAGCGGAATTTATAAAGATTTTTATTCTCAAGATAATTTAAGGTTTTGGGACTTTATTAAAGTGATTGCTACTATCTAAAAATGAAATTCTAATATTAAACTTAAGGTTTTCAAGATGCAATTTTATAAATATTAATCAAAATAATGGATAAAATAATAATAATATTTTAATTGGTAGATATTTCTTATTAGATATGGTAGATAATGCCTTAGTAAACCCCTGTTTAGTGTATAAAACTTTTAAAAGTATGAGATTGAGAAAAATAATGAAAAGAAAAAACAACTCATTAATGCAGTGTTTTTAATCTCGCGGTTGCGTGCTCAGATAACTGTGGCCTTTGACGGATGACAGCAGGAGCGCAGACATTTACCTAAGCTTAAGGGTTTTTAGTTTGAAGACAGTAATCTACCCTTTCCCAGTCCTTAGAACAAGCGACATGTAAGTACCTTGTGTATTGATTTTCTGTTAGTTCTCACGTTTGGTATATATCTCATAGGTACTCAAAATGATTTCTTCATTAGGTGTGTACGGCAGCCCTTATCTTAAAATCATCTTTAAATACGTAAGTATATGTAAAATACAGTCGTCTATTCTTCTGTAGGTATGTACGCTTATATCTTTTAAACTACGCAACGGATTTTAATGCGGTTACCACTAATGGAACGAAAGTTAAACGAGAAGGTTTATATATAATTTGCAGAAAAAAATTGTACCCGTGCGAAGCCGGTAGCGGTTTGCTAATAACTTACAAAATAAACATATGTTCCAAATTTTAGCTTTCTAGACTTAGTAGTTATTGCTAGTCAGTCAGGACAAACGACTTTATAAGTATAAAGATAAATTAAAAAAATTTTAAAAAAATACTTTAAAAAAAATATTAATAATTATATCTTAAGAAAATGTATATTTTAGGTAACGCGAGGGTATAATAAAATAAACAAACATTTCTTCCGTATGACCGCTAGCGTTTGAAGAAACAATAAATTATGTGCATTCATTTAAAAGGGCCCCTTGCTTCTTTTCATCGTAATGGTTTCTTTGAAATCAATATTCAATCACAGAGAACTCGGAAAAGAATAAATAGGTAAGTACAAAATTAAATAAGCATTGTTCTCTTGTTTTAATTTAAATATTAAATTTCCTCTCTTTAATTTGGTTGTATTATTGAAAATGATTTTTGTGAATATTACAGCAGAATACATACAAGTAATAAAGATCATCGTTTTCTTTCTTCTTTACGCAATTCGTTTCGTGACTTGTGTTCATGTATTAAGTACGTTGTAGGTATATTTATTTATAAGTATTATACAGTAAGTAAGATTTCAGGTCATATCTTCCAACATTGCTAGACAAAAAAAAAATTCGGCCACCTTACTCGTTTACTTATTGTAAGTACACTATTAATTAAATTAATTAATAAATAGTATAAAATAAGTATAATAAAAGTTTATTTCCTGGCGCGCTCAATTTTCGTTAACGGAATTAAATTCCAAGCACAATAGATAACTAATAGCAACCCGCTCCCGGCTTCGCTCTGAGTGTAATTTTTTTTGTATAAAAATCTTCCCCGTCTATCCCTCTTTCCATAAGTGAAAACCGAATTAAATCTGTCTACCCATTCTAGAGTCTTTAAAGCGTACACAAACCAACTTAACATTTTTATATTATCTTATCTTATAATACTATACGAGGAATTCTTGTATGCAACGACGATCTCGCAAACGGATCTAACGATTTTGACGAAAATCAGGGTCTTATCTTCGAGAAAATTCGTTTTAGACAGTTTTTTTAATGGAACGGTTACAAAAGTAATACCGCTTGCTTGTTTTATAATATTTTGAATTATTAATTATTATTTCAAGTATTCTTGAATTTTTTTTTCTGTAATGCTTCATAGACTTTCTTTCTTACATGTAAAAAACTTTAAACCATTCGTTGGCCCGAACGAAGCTCGGTCATCCGGGTACTAAATTAATTATATAAAAAGAACTTTTAATTTGTTCAATTAAATTAAATTATTATCTTGCTACCTACGTACACGCAAGTAAAAACAACTGTTAAATGTAACAGCCCCAGGAATGGCGAATGGTTATTGCGATCAGATTTCAAGTGCATCTTACAATCTTGAACGTATGAAACTTTAGCCCCCACATATGCATCATGTGTACTTCTCAATGCAGATGAAAGGCATGATTATTCGATTGCACAAGTACTTAGATGCTTCATTAATTTTATAACACGGTTAGTATAGAAATTCAGTGAATCATGAATTGAGTAGTTAGGCATTTGTGTGAAAACTATCCACATTGAGGCTATAGTTGAAGTGGGCTATAAAATGTTGGCTATTTGTTCCAACAACTGTATTCTATTTTTAACCGCAGGTAGTTATCACTTCGTACCAGTCTCAGTCGAGTCGTAGAGTGCTTTAAAATTAAACTTTAAAATGTTTTTGAATTCCTTGTGTAAGTCATGGCACGGATTCTTTTGTAATAAATGGAATGGAGTGTTTAATAAAGGAAGCGAAGTGTAGGGTTATAAATTACAATTGCTTTGTTGGAGTTTATTTTTTTACGTTAAAGGGTGGCAGGGAGGCTGACTGAACACTTGTTCGTGGTTACTGTCGCCTTTAAACACAAAGGGCAATCGTACTAATACACTGTCAGTATATCGTTCATCTAAGGTCAGTCCTGATAGGGATAAGGAAATAAGGTTGGATGATAGGGAAATGGGCTCAGGCATCCGTTATTCGCGCATCGAAATACAAGCAAGTTAAGTGTTGAATAGGTAATAACAAGAAAATACAATGGAAAGGAGTGGTTACGGCCGCCAGACAAGTTGCTCAGTTTATGACTGGATCGCAGTGTGCCCATGTCATTTTTAACGTCTGACACAAAAACGGGGTTTCATAATTTTGATGTGTGTGGCTGTGTATGTGTGGCTGCGTATGTGTGTATGTGTGTGTCCATGGCATCGTAGCTCCCAAACGGATGTTCCGATTTTGCCCTGTTTTTTTTTTTTGTTTGAAAGCTGACGTGATCGAGATGGTTCTTAGCTTATAGTATATAAAGATCTGTTCAGGCGTTTGAAGATGATCACCCCATTTCCTAGTTGACGAAGGGATTTCACTAATATCCACAGGTTCGATGATGTGAAATATAGGTACTGTTACTTCTGTGGTATATTCCATGACATTGTATACACTGATCTGATGCTGCAGTATCAAATAGTCTGCAGGACATTAAACTCCTCAGCATCTCACTAGCGTCTTTGGGCTCAATAGAAAGTCGGGGGTTAGTTTATAATTTTATTATTTTCTACAAAATAACACGTTTACTCTATGTTCATTTTAAAAATAGGTCATACACAATCGCTTATGTAAAATAGCTTATGTCATGTTTACATTTTAAGTAATCTATTCATATTCGAGTAGCAGGGCACATAGGGTTCCGCAGTCTTCCAATCTAATATTAATTACCGCCCTTTAGCCAACTTACATAGTATAAAATTTATATATCTAATCACCCCTTAGAAGTGTTGGCGGTAATCTCACCGCTTGGAAAAGTCCAACATGCAATAAAAGCACATGTGCTGTTGCGTTTCAGTGCTATAATAAGGGATGCTTCACCAACTGTCAGTCATGATTTCACATGGCAAAAATACTGGCAAGAAAAAGCCGGTCAAGTCCTGTCTGTAGAGATTTTCCGATTGCGAAGAGTCATTCAACTTTGCATTGGCCTCAAAACGCAAGTGGCCGATTATAATCTAGCGCAATGCGGAACCTTATAAATGAAATATACAACTCTGTTTATGTCTGACAACTTGTAGGTTGTAAGGTCGGGGCTTCATAACAATCTTCGATTTGCATGTTCCATTTTCAACTGTATTGTTACATCGTTTCGTGCTTCCCTAACATTTCCATAAAACCTGAGCATTGTCGTTTGTCTTTTACGTTATATTCCACGTGAATGCTTCCACACAAAGTAGGCACACAATGAAATGTATATATTTATATTCTTTGTGTGTCAACAGTCCTACACAAGATAATAAGAAGTATTCCTAATAAATAATAATAAGATAATAAAAGCGAAAGTGAGTTTGTTTGTTTGCTTGTAACGCTTTCACGCCTTAACTACTCATACCGATCATTATGAAATTACAGATAAGAACATACACACATTTCATCTAGAAAAAAAGTAAGTATACTGTTCTCAAGGGGTTTTCTAAAAATAATAATAAAAAATTTCAACGACTGACAAATATATATCGGCAATAAAGATTGAATAAATGGTTATGAAAAAAAATAGCGGGGACCAAGTCGCAGACAAAAACAATATACAGTTTAATATATTGTTGTAATTTGCACAACTTTACTGTACAAACACAAAAATATGTCAATCTTTAATAATGTTTTCGTTGAAGCCAATCGCAATCCGAGTGCTCTTATTTGGGATTTAAATAATTCTTTTCAATGAGGTCTAACCAGTAGCGGGGTGCGACTGGCTAACATCCAAAGTGCTTTGTTTTTTATAGCTTCGGCAACCCCTCGATTGCGTTCGAGCCAAGCAGAGCGGTCAAGTGGTTCTGGTACATTTTTTTGCTTGTCCTCAACGAGTTCAATTCGAACCGAAATAAAAAGCAATCCAAGTAACGGGAAGAAGTTAATTTAAAATTGGATTAAAGAGCGCAGTGTGAGAGCATTTGTAGAAATTACGAGAGTCATTTTGTTGATGGCTTGATGGTAAATCGATATGAAAATAATAATACCATAATAGCGTAGAAAGCTTTATCGTGCAATATCTGAAAGTAGCTTTTAAAAAATATTGTACAGATGTTACAACAGTGCTTTTACTTTTGATTAGTGACTATTATTCTAGCAGCGTTTGATGAATTTTGCTAAGATTAGAGCTGTCAACGAACTAAAGCCGTGTTACAATGCTTCATTAAGGCTAAAAACATTACTGCCATCGTCCCATTACTATCTTTGTGAATAATGTAGCGTTAGCCTTGTTTATTGTTCAGTAATATTAATTTTAGTAAATTTCCTTTTCTACCAGGCAAAGTTTTATTTGTACTAATATTTTTCTTTATATTTTTGTTACGTTATAGAGTGGCTGACAGTTTTAACGGCTTATTTGATGCTAGGTAGCTATACCGCCGTGTAGGCAGTGTGTATACATAGGCATACAAAATATGTACATACATATGTACCAGCATCACAAAAATTAAAAGCAGAACACCTTGCAACACTTGTGGCGTTTGCTTGTGTTATAGGCGACGGTGGCTACGTAAAAAATAAATAAAAACAATTTTACAGCAACTGAGTACGAGGTTTACTATAAGTAATATTATACCTACGTTTTTTAACATCAAAGGTCATAAGGCATCTTTCCGGTGTAGATAATCTTAACATTCATTTGAATTTCGAATGCCCGCATAAGGGATAAACAAACGTCTAAAATTATAACTGAACTATTTTAAGTTCGCGTTAACTATCAATTATTGTCTTAACCACCCACTGTGCTCGTAAATTAATACTATTAAGAGCGTAGTGTAATAAATGAAGAATATTGTTATTACTGACGTTTAGTTGTCCTAGTTTTAGTAGTAGACCCTAAGGACTGATTATAAAAACATTTTTACAGGATAAAAAGTATCCTATATGTTAATCCAGGTAATACACTATCTGTGTGCCAATATTTCATTAAAATCCGTTCAACTTGTTTTTGCGTAAAAGAGTAACAAATACTTTTGCATATATACTTAATATTAAGTAAGATTCCAGTTCGAACAAAATATATTGTAATATTCCTCACTGAATTCAACGTTACTTTTTTTTTATAATAATAAATAATAAGCGTAGTTAGTAAAGCGAAAACATTTTCTTTTTATTTCGTCGCTATTATCTGTTTTATCTTCTCATTTACATACATTGTATATTATATTTGTAAGTGTTTGTGGTTATGTTTTATTGTATGCGTGTGGATTGTATCTATTTAAAATTATTACACCATGAATAACAAAACGCCTATTACTCGTGATATTCTTTAACGCCTCTCCGTCGGCTGGCTTCATTAAAAATGATTAAGTCTTCATGTCTCGGTCGTTGTTCTTCATCTACTCGTATGCACATATTTTATGTAAGGATATGTTTGCTTTAGAATTTATATTCATTTCTAGTTTCTTTTTCGAGGAATATTGTTAAAATACGTAGGCGATTATATATGTATAAATAAGGGGAGAGAGAGAGAGAGAGAGAGAGCGGATTATTGGTACCATTGCACTTATTTCAAAAAATCTTTTACTGTCTGAAAGGAACATTATTCCAGGTTAGCTGGAACCCGCGATTTCTATTCGCGTTGAAAAATAAAAAACAAAAAATGCGTTGGATATTTATTTTTATTATATATTTTACATATTATATCTATATATATAAAAAGCGATGTGTGTATGTATGTATGTATGCATGTTCCCTATGGACTCAGAAACCGTGGAACCGATTTTGATGAAATTTTCTGACAACCTTCAGATTAGTCCAGCGGGTAATTCTGTGAAGTTTGGTAGCGATTGGACGCGGACGAAGTCGCGGGCACCTACTAGTATTTTATATTAATTCCTCCAAATAATTTTGCTTATTTCTTGTATTCATTTTTTAGGAATATTTTAAACTAAGCTTTAAGTAATTATAGTGGGATGTAATATAATTATAGAAGATACGCCGAAAACTAAAATGTCTTAAACTTTCATAGAAACAAACTTACTTACATAAAATTTTTATTGATGATAAACTTCAATCACAAAATGGAATAGTAAAAGTAATGTGATTTCTTTTTTTGTTACAGGTACGTGACGAGTTCGCGACGTGATAGAACTGTATAGACTCTATATACTTATAGTGTAAAGGTTATTAATGTTTCTACTAAAGATTTGTCGGCTCTTTCTGTTCTGGTGTTTCATGCAAGGAGAAGTAAAATGATGTATGATATTTAAAAACATATTTAAAATAATTAATTTATATAAAGACCGACAGACGTAAACATGCACTTTAAAAACTTTGTTCTGTCAAATAATTTTAACGATTTTCATAATTCACTGTGAAACATTTTTTAATTTCCAATTGATTATTTTTATTATATCTTATTATGCTTTCATTTACATTCATGGACGAATATTCTTTTTTTCCAAATAAGTATTACTTTGTTTTACTAAATAAAAGAGTCAATTCCTTTGTAATTGTAGTAACTTCGGTTGAATACTCGTCTTAATTCTTCGTCAAGTAATGCGGAGAGAGTCTACGGAGTATTTCCAGAGTTGAAACATAATGTAAGTCTTACCTGATTTCTTGACGCTAATGCGTTCCGAATGCAATTGTGAATTTAATGAGCCGTGTCTGGGATTTGTTGGTGAAACTTAGCGACTGGGGGGTTTTGCCACACAGGCCCTGAGGTCTCTCAGACCCGGCGGTGGTCCCTTTGAGCAACCCTCACACGATGTAAACGTTGCTGTGAGAATTTACTTTATATTATTGTGGGATTGATGCTTACCGCAAGATATTTACAGAGCGAATTCAAAGGCTATTCCCGGTTAAATTTGGCCAACCCCTTTAACCAACCCATTCTACTAACATACATATGAATAATGTAAATATATTCTATTTGTTGCTGAAACGGTTTTTTCCTGTACCTAGTTTAAAATAATAATTACTTTCTTATACATATCATTTCATACTAATTCTTATTAAACGATTCAGTGCTTGAGACAACTTTTCAAGTAAATTAATCCAACTTATTGTTTTAACGTTCACATAATAAAATACAATTCATTTAACTCCAAGTAATATCTAAATCCAAAATGACTTTTCTATACCTAGGCAAGAACATACTTACATTATATTAAGTTAGCATAATCGATGTCTTATCCTAAATAATATTATAAACGCGAAAGTGAGTTTGTTTGTATGTTACACTTTCACGCCTTAAATACTCAACCGATTATCACGAAATTTTGTTGTTTCCAAGTTTTTGCCTAAGACCACGTAACCAAACGTCAGAAAAGTACATCATTTCAGAAACACATGTACCTTTTAGAAAAAAAATCATCTAAAAATAAAAACATTAAATCTGTGACAAAAATATAAAAGACCAATAAAGATTGAATAAACGGGAGTGAACGAAGTCGCTAGCATAAGATAATAGGTAATACATAAATTTACTTACTTAACTACAATTTTTTTATGGTTTCAAAAACTTTAAATATCTTACTAAAACGAACAAATTGACTCGTCACTAGCTTTAACTTAAAAAAAAAAAAAAATAATAACAATGCGGCGTCAATTTTAATACATCCAAGTCATCTCGAAGGCTGAGTGGCTTCATGCCCGATGAAAGAGAGGAATTCAATTGCGCTGAATAAACAAAACAAAAATATTCAATAAGCTCACTCCCCTGCGCCGCCCATTAGTGGTTACGTGTGAACAAAAGAAGTTATCAGACGGTACTTTGTCGATACACGAACAAAAGGCGCGCGTGATTAAGTGTCACACATTGTTTAGAACAATCTCTCGTGAAGGTGGGAAGATATTTTTTTTATGATTAAAGGTATACCAAATGCCATCGTAACTTTATTTAAAACAAGAGGGACCACTACCACTGATTTACATGTTCAATAATTTCAGAATTTTCTCATGTATGTAATTAAAAGCTTACATGATGTCTAAATTAAAAGCTTACTTGTCTTTTAACTTGTCTGTGTTATCCATTGTCAAAAAATGTGCAAATTTGAAATGACATCTACTTTCAAATATTTTACGACTGACAGTTCTTTGACTCTTTGCGGTTTACCTTTTTTAGTGGCGTTGAAAAAATCAAGACTTCACTTCAATACCACAATGACAAAGCGAACATTTCATAAAAAGTTTAATTATAAGTGCTCATGTAATTTTAAGCTTTTGCAGTCTTAATGTAGTCTTTATAATCTAAATTATTTCTAGGAACTTTTAACTTACTACTTATAAAAGTTTTAGTTAAAACGTTTTGCTATAAAGCTCGTAAAGAAAACTTTATTAGCTTTAAAACCAAGTTCATATTATTTCTCTTACAAATCGGTTATTTATTGACAAAAGTGGTGATGATCAATTTTAACATTTTTTTCTTTATTAAAATCTGTGTACAAACTTTATGAATTAATAAATAATACAGCTATTGTGTACCTACTACCTAGTTACAATTCATGAGCTGAGACAATTGTCATTGTCCCATTCAACTTGCTTGTGATTTAACTCGACCATTATCCAGCCATTATTGTCAAAGCCACCGATATAATATCGTACAAAAGTTCTAGCAGCAACTGCTATCGACTGCTTTTTAATGACTTGTTATTTCATTTTAAAGCCGAATGTATTGCTGGAAATACCAGAAGGTATTTATTGCACGTCTCCATAATAGCGCCCTCAAACTGCTCGGCTTAACGGTGGTAATGCCAGGAATTTTTATCTCAGGCGCCGGCAGATGGGCGACCCGGTATGAATTATGCACATGATAAAACATTACACATTTATTGTCTCCTTAGATGATGTTTTCGGGTCAACGACTTGGAACATTTTAGGTTATAAAAAAAAAACTTACGGACGCACATGTTGTATTGAGCAATCGTCAAATGTCCTGATCGTTCAGGCCTATTGAGAGGCATAATGTAACCAACGTTCCTTTTTTTAATTGCCTGGAAAACACGACTATAATTATGAAAATAAGTAATAAAATACATGTTTTAAATATATACAATTACATATATATTATTAATTGGTTTCATAAGTTTTAAATCAACAAAAATACCTCGTATTATAATTCTGTGTATTCCTGTTTTATTATTTTACTATCTTGTGCCCACGACTTTGTCCGCTCTCCGTTTTTTCTTAGGCGTTAAAATATTTATTCAATCTTTATTGATCTTATTATTCAATCTTTATTGAATTTAAAAAAAAAGTAATTTTTAGTTAGATGATCTCTCGAGAACGGTACTTTTTTTTTGAAATCTGAATGATAGCTACCCTATTCCTTTTTTGTATCAATTACAATGTGTATGTCAAAGATTTAATAAATCTTTGGTGTATATATGCGAAATTGCATGATGATGATGATGATGATGAACGTCACAAACTAACTTACTTTCGCATTTTATAATATTAGTTAGTATGTTGAATTTTATAATATAAGGAAGAAATAAAGAGTGTTTTATATATTACTAGTTGTTGCACGCGGCTACGCCCGCGTAACTTTATAAAATATAGCCGTACTCGCTGATAATATAGCTTCCCAACAGTGAAAGAATTTTTCAAATCGGTCCAGTAGTTTCGGAGCCTATTCAATGCAAACAAATAAACAATCAAATCTTTCCTCTTTATAATATTAACATAGATTAAACTCTCTTTATTTCTGAATTTTATTATCAAGCACTTTACACTTTTTTCTTTCTTGTTTTTTTTTTTTAAACTACCCTTCAATTTACGGGAGCGTACCAATGTTTGTTGAATGAATTTGATACAATTAGGTAATGCATAAACGCCCGTGGCACTTTGCACGCCCCTCTCAACCCTCTATCTTCAATTCGAGTTAGTGTTTTACAAAGCCGAACAAACACATCCCAAGCCTTTTAGCATTTGACGCCTATCCATTCAGCGGACCCCTAATCCAATCCGAGTACTGACCACATCATTAATTTTCTACAATACACATTGCCTTCAAAGAGCTTCGCCTTCGATATATCAACGCGAACTATTTATATTTCTCTTGCGGCCTAACAAAGGCCGCTACCATAAATAAAGGAGGCCTTACCCCTGGGGATTGCGCCTTGCTGCCTTTGATACGGCCCCTTTCTTATTTTGATGCGGTCTAATGTTACTGACTGCTCTCAGTGTATCACTCGTTCTGTGCTCCATAAATCATTACCTGTCCGTTAGAGGCGGTAAGGTGTAGGGATGCTTGGTGTTGAAGTGTCTTACGTGTCCCCCCGGTGTTATCGTGGAGTTTGTAGTAACAAGCATGAAATTGCTATTATTGCACTGTCAATAACAGAAATACCTATAACGATTGTATTGGAAATCTAAATTGGAATTCAGAAATGCATGCGGTATTGGAATATACAAAAGTGTGGCAAATTAACTTTGTGGCAAACATACAATAAGCCTTCTAAAGCAATCTTTTTTTAAATTGAGTCAAGGCAACGCTTGGCCGCAATCTCACTTGATGTAAGGTGCAGATGCGGCCGAAGGTGGACTACGCTTACCTAGTTAGTGCCCATTTACCCTAGATTTAAAGACGCCGAGGTTTTAATTTTGAGAAAACACAGACGCAGGCAGTGAGTTCCACTCCCTAGCAGTTCGAACAAGGAAGGTGGAACTATCATATTTGTTTGGCTTTTATATGACTATTTGCCTGTACAGTCTTGTATTTTGACTCTATGAAAAAATACATATTTACATTAACACCAACTCTTATGATGATCGGTCAAGCGGAGTTTGAGTTAAGACATTTTTTACCTCTTTCGGTCATAGGCTAAATACGAATGTAATATGACAACTTTGAAATTTATTAAATGCCTGCTATATGTAATGAAATAATTAAGGTAGTTTTGTAGGGCACACTGCATGACTGGAGTCATAAACTGGGCAACTTGTTTGGTGGAGTGCACCCAGCACTTACGGAAGTCACGACTAAATAACAGCAATAGCTGCAAACTTATAATAGTTACACATATATCGTACATGTCACAACATACTAGCATGGCTCATAACTCAAGAACTAATTTAACTCAAATTTGCCGTCTAGAAACTTATGATGGGACTGGAAGTTTCTTGTTGCGATTAAGAACATTCGCTCGCGAGACGTTCGGTTTAAATATTTACATTTAAACAAGAAATGATGACTAGTTAAAAGGCGGGGCTTTTTGTAATGAAAAATGACAATCTTAAGCAAGAATTGTAATTAAAAACTAGCACAACATCTAATACAACTACCGGTGATAGCATAGCCGAGTGCAATAACTCGGCTGTTGACATGACTCACGATGGATTTGAATCATGGTTAGGCCTGCATCTCTTTCTATTTCTATTTGACATGTTGATCACTTTTGTTGCGAAGAATTCTGTTGATTGTTGTTACGATGCAGAACTATAAATTCTTCTAATACTATTATAACTCATTATTGTGTTTTGAAACGAATCTCGAAAAATATAATAATAAAAATAAGTAAATTTAAAGCTTCTGTTCTGTCTAAGCTTTCTTTTTAGCAGGTGCGCCTCCGTTAACAGAGTCTTGCAGATAATGCTTTTGATGTTCACAAACCACTTACGCTCACAGCAGTAACACGGGTATCTTAGATAAGAGGATTTAAAAATAAGCAGACTTAAGTTGTCTCTGAATTGTAGTGGGAGCTACAAGATATGATATCATCGCAACGCCAGATTCTCAACAAGTATACTCTTTAAAACTAATTTTGGATATTACGGACGTAATAATACTTCATAACTTTCGAGCGCCAAGCGTGATTTACCACATGAGTGTTGCACAAGCGGCACTCATTATAAATTTTCTAATACTTTAGCGTATAAATTAAATTCTCCGCTTCGTTCCTTTGCATTCTGAACAACGCAGGTACTTCTATTTAAACTTTGCACGGAGATAATAAATTGTTTTCAGTTGTTCGCACAAATAGGCGATACATTAAACTTTGAAATACAAGCGTAATGAAATTATTAAGACTCGTGCATTTAGTCATAGCAACTTTATTAACGCCTTTCACGAAGTCTATGGCACAAATCTTTAGTCTAGATTTTTTCAATGTAGTTTTTTTTAAATTCATTTAATAATTTTGACATTATTTTTTATTACAAAGTTGCTGCTTACTAATTTATATCTCTGCCGTTAATGCTATTTTATAATTAATTTACCAATAGTCTGTGGTGCTATATATATATATATATATATTCATTCATATATTATGTGCAATTATATTCTCAATTTTCTTTGTATTGTTACTTAGCAGTAAGTTTTGCGAAAGTGACGCAAATCTTTTATACACACATACCAATAAAATTATAACTTAGTCATTTGACAAAAGGCATATTTTATCTCGCATTTTGAATTTCTAGTTATGATGTTGTTATATAGTAATGTTAAGAAGTTATGAGAATACTTTATACGCCATAAAAATATCAATTTTCCATGAGTAAATGATTTTTTTTTTTTTCTTGAAACTCTAGACACTGATTGTTCGTTTGGCAAAACAAATATCTAATTTCAAGTGGGGCATAAATTCAGTAAGGAATTACTTTTCTTCCATCGTTCACCGCGTTATAAATTACGAACTTTCACAATTCCCCTGTGTTCTAATAAGTTAACAAAGGTTTGCTTAATCAGAGCAAACAATTCTAATTTGTGTGCGGAGTACAGTAAATTTGCGGGTGTAACGTTACGTTAACTTACTGTATCATTATGTTACAGTAATTAACTTATACTTAACCAAGTGTGAGTTATTGTAATTTTCGAAAGCCTGTAACTTTGAAATTTGTTTTGATTTATCGACAAATCGTTCCCACTTTTCTTCATTAAATATATTTTTCTTTTTATGATATTAATGTAGACATATTAAGAGAAAAACATGGTAGGATATGTTGTTTTTTTATTGTCAATTTGTGATATACTTAGTACATATTGTAGGTAAAATAAATAATTCTCAATCATCAAACTAATATATAACAAATCTAATCAGTCCAGTTAAAATTTCAAGTATACATTTTGAGTTAAATACCTTAACCTTAAATATTTTTTAGTTTCACATTAAATTCACTACTATTAAGTAAGGAATGAACCTGTTATAGAAACGCAAGCATGCAAACAACAATACGCTAAATAGGATTTCAAACTAAACGGGATCTTGCAGAAATTGCAAATACGTTTAGCATATTGGGTCTTTGAAACCATTGACAATGTATTGCGGTACATATGTGTATAACGAGAATTCGGCATACAAGGAGTAAATGCAGTGTACCGATGCATTGTATTACATATACATGTTCGAGCTTTAGCTATTGTCAATTATCTTAAAACGAGACCGCATACAAGCTTCGTGTTTATATCCTCCATTGAAACCCAATCCGATAGCACAATGTACCTTAATATTCAGTAATTAATATTTAATTAATATTTCAGTATTAAGTTTTTAAAATTCAATGCTAGATATCAAGACTCCTTTAAAACGGAGATTCATATTCATTGTGGCTGTAATGGCTTTTAAGAATTTGAAAAATTTAGAACATCGGTGGATTATGTACTTTATTTTTTCTGTAGTACTGTATTTTGTTTCATGTAAAAGTATCTCAGACAGGCCGACAGTTTGGTAGTGGTGATGTTAACACCTAATGAGGCGTAGATAGAAGGATATTTTATAAGTGATAGGGGAATGAGATCTGGCATTCCTGAGATACGCAACAGCACAGTAAAAACTACACGTCTGCTGTAACTTCACAGCAAGCTCTTAGAGCCCAGTAACCACGCTCTTAGAGAAGGTCACAATGAGATATCACTATTTTTTTTATGTTAGGCTAGACGGTCCTATATTTTTTCATGAAGAAAAAGGCCCAAGTCACGGGGTTCCGATAGTTAGAGCTATAAACGGTAAAAAAGTTTTAAAGCATGGTCGGGAGTGCGCGCTGATAGCGACCGCCTGGAACAAATTTATTGAGATACTCTACGGTTGTAGCGCGCACCTTCCGCTCAATGTGGTACTTACTATATATAAAGTTCGGTTCCTCTGAAAATTTATTCAGTCCCTGTTTTCCTAGATTACTTTTCCGTACTCCGTATCACAATTTCCTTACAAAACAATTCCTTAAGAGCATTTAAAGAAATCTAAATAGGTTAAATTATTAAAGTACATATTAAAATATTAAAGCTAAACTTAAAACCTAAGCTAAACTTAAACTTAACTATTAAGTTAGCTTTAATTAAATATGAAAGTATATTATTAAGTAAGCAAGGCAGGCTGACTGTCTACTTGATGGTAGGTGGCTAATCTCAAATCCCTTTCCATATCATTTCCTAATCCTACTATGTCGCCAGCGCACTTGCATGTGTTACAGGCGACGGTAGCCACCTACCATACTGTCAGCTTGCCTGATGATCTTTCTTTTAAGAAAAATTCTTGCCTTATGCTGTAGTAAATTCTTGTATTTATATTTTTATTCTCTATAAAATATATCGACAAATATTATGTGAGGAATTGTGATTATTCTTAATATTTTTGTAATAAAAAAATTCACACGAAATTCTCCAACTTATATTTTAACTTTATTCCTATGTTATATTTTGTCATTATTTTAAATTTTATGCCTATTTAGAATCGAATTCGCTTAATTGATCAGATTATATGAAAAAAAATATTACAGACATAAATAATTCCGAAAAAATAAAATCTTTCTGCGTCCATATTATATCGAGGAGGGTGTTTCCAAATGCGGTTATTTCACGGCTGACTTGGAATTTGCGTATTTAAATCGTGTCAAAAGTACGAGAGTGGGGAAAGGAATTAAGACGGCGTAGAATTTTGCAGTCGACTTGTCAAAAGTTGAAAACTTGCAAGTGGTATGCACATAAATTACAATAATTACATTAACGTAAATGTCTTTTAAATTAACATTTCATATTCATACCGCGCTGGTACATCGTCATTCATACGTAAGCTTCTCTAGTCTGTTGAAAATAAAATTGTCGATATTGTTTTTGGAAGTATCAACTGTCGCCCATTCCACTTATTCCTATTGGTATCCCCATTGGTAGGGATAATCGGGATTATTTTTTACTAGCTGTTGCCTGCGACGTCGTCCGCATTGAAAAAGAAAATATACGAGTAATTTATCACTGTTGCGACGGTAGCGCCGCCACGGCGACAGTGGCGTCCAATTTTTTATATTTTTAAACGATCCCTAGGGTACCTATAATTTTTCAGAATAAAAAATATCCTATATCTTAATTCAGGTTGTGGTTGGTTTGTGCTGTACGTGATTGTATAAATTAAAGATACGGATTACGACGGATTAAGAATTATATTTTACAAAGAAAGTTATTATATGAACATGACAAATTGGTGACAAAATTAATATAAGTGACAACATACATATGACATAAAAATATATTAAAAAGTATTAAAAGTAAAACGAAAAAGTATGTATAACGCAAAAGAGTATTTACAACAAGTCCCTACATCAGCCCCCCCGGAGACCTTTAGGTCGATAAACGTTTGGGAAAACAAACACGACGACCCGATCTTGTTCTGCGTTCCGGAGCGGACTGTTGAGGTGTAACAACAGCACGTTCGCTAGAAGTTTTAGGTGCCAGACTGGGCTCCTCTAGTATATATGCTGGTTTCAAACGGTCAATGGAAACATTATTCGATTTCCCTTTGATATCGAGCTTAAAAAATTTATCTGCACGGTTTATTACACGATAGGGTCCGGAAAATGTCGGTTGCAACGGTTTTCGAACAGAATCATCCCTTACGAAAACGTGAGATGCTGTTTTCAAGTCTTTATGAACGAAAACTTTTGGCATTCCGTGACGAACCGTTATCGTAGGCTGTAGTTTTCGCATTTGCAATTGCAGTCGGGACAAGAAATCTGTATAATCGCTTACATTTTTATTTGAGCTCTCGAAGAAATCTCCAGGTAAACGCAATTGTTCACCATACACCAGATCTGCGGTGGAAGCTGAAATGTCCTCTTTATAGGCCGTTCTTATACCTAAAAGTACAAAAGGCAATGCTTCCAACCAATCTTCACTTTCATGACACTTGATCGCTGCTTTCATTTGCCTGTGGAATCGTTCCACTAAGCCATTGGCTGCAGGATGGTAAGCCGTTGTCATGAAATGTTCAGCTCCAATCATCTTCGCCAAACGTCGAAATGTGTCAGAAATAAATTGTCTTCCTCTGTCCGTCGTGATACGTTTTGGACAACCAAATCTGGAAATCCATCCGAAAATAAATGCTTGAGTGATGGTTTCCGCTTTGATATCGGCGATTGGCATCACTTCAGGCCATCTCGTAAAACGATCCACTGCAGTCAAGCAATATCGATAACCACGACACAGCGGCAGGGGACCAACTATATCTATATGTACATGAGAAAAACGTTCGGATGGTGGAACAAATGTTTTTATCGGCGAATGTACATGCCTAGAAACTTTACTACGTTGGCATTGTAGACATGCTCTTGCCCATTCACGACCGTCTTTATTTATTCCCGGCCAGACATAACGTTGAGTAAGTAGCTTCACTGTTGTCTTACCACCAGGATGACTCAGTCTATGAAGCGAGTCAAAAGCTTCACGACGAAACTCAGGCGTAAGATACGGACGAGCAGTTGAGCCGGACATGTCGCAGAAAATTGCTGCTTCTTTGGGTAGACCAGGTATCACTACCTTTTTAAGTTGCAGCGACGACCCTGTCTTCAGCAATTGCTGTAGATCGTGATCGGTGTCCTGCGAATTAGCTAATGCGGCGAAATCTATAATACTAATTGTATCAACTGGTCGAGATAACGCATCAGCAACAACATTGTCCTCCCCAGATATGTGCTTTATGTCTGTTGAAAATTGACCTATGAAATCTAGATATCGGAATTGACGAGGCGAGCATTTGTCTAATGGCTTTTGAAATGCAAAAATAATTGGCTTATGATCTGTATGAATTTCGAAAGGTTTAAGTTCTAACATGTGACGAAAATATTTAACACCTTCGTATATTGCCAACAACTCTCTATCATAAGGGCTGTATTTACACTGAGTTGCTGTTAGTTTTCTTGAAAAGAATCCTAACGGTTCCCATACATCGTCTACACGCTGTTGGATAACTGCACCAATTGCTAAGTCTGACGCATCCGTAACCAGCGCGACTTTCGAGTTAGGATGAGGATGAGCAAGAAGTGTGGCTTCTGCTAGACTTGTTTTACAGATCAAAAATGCTCTATCTAAATTTTCGTTCCAATCTATTTTCGTCGAGTTTTTTAAATTTGGACCTGCTAACAAAGCATTCAGTGGTTTTTGCTTAAGCGCTGCTTGTGGCAGAAAACGTCGATAAAAGTTAATCATGCCCAAAAAACGACGAAGTTCTTTAATTGTCTTGGGGCGTGCAAAATTCTGTATGGCAGTTATCTTCTCTGGTAAAGGTTTTGTGCCATTGCTAGAAATGTTGTGTCCGAGAAAAGCTACCTCTGTCTTTCCAAAATTACATTTTGCTGTGTTGATTAAAACACCATGTTGCCGTAGTCGTTCAAAAACTTGTCTCAGATGACTTTCGTGCTCTGTCACATTTACTGACGCTATCAAAATGTCATCTAAATATGGAAAACAGAATTCTAGTTCGCAAAGAATTTCATCAATGAAACGTTGAAACGTCTGTGCAGCATTTTTAAAACCGAAACCCATAAAGTTAAATTCAAAAAGACCAAAAGGCGTCGTTATTGCTGTTTTTGGAATATCATCCGCAAATACTGGAATTTGGTTATAAGCACGTACCAAATCCAGAGTGCTAAATACTGTACAGCCATAGAGATTGTAGGAGAAATCTGCTAAGTGTCTGACTGGATATCGGTCTGGTATAGTACGAGCATTAAGAGCACGGTAATCACCACACGGCCTCCAACCTTGGTTCTTTTTGGGGACCAAATGTAAAGGTGAGGACCATGAGCTGTCAGATCGATGCGCGATACCTGTATTTACAAGTTGTTCAAACTCACGCTTAGCAATCTTGAGTCGTTCTGCATCTAATCTTCTTGGGCGGGAGTATACCGGTGGACCAGGAGTAGTGCAAATATAGTGAACCGTATTATGTTTCACCTTTGGTGCCGAAGTATCACCGGCTGGACGCGTAATCTCTGGGTACTCTTGTAGAATGTGATGAAAAATAGATGTACCTGTAACTGTTTTAACATGGCACACAGAACAAGATTTTGCGGAAATACCACTAATAGAAAGTGTTGTAATATTGTCAACCAAACGTTTATGCCTAATGTCTACCAATAACCCATAAAATTTTAAAAAATCTGCGCCTAGGATAGGTTTTGTTACATCTGCTACAACAAATCGCCATGAAAAATCACGACGTAAGCCTAGGTCGAGCTTTAAAGAAATTGTACCATAAGTAAAAATTGTCGATCCGTTTGCGGCGCATAATACATATTTGTCCTTTTTAGGGCGTGAACTACGTATAAAACTAACGGGATAAACACATAAGTCTGAACCACTATCCACTAAAAACTTCACCTGTGTCTTTTTGTCGGTCACGAATAAACGGGCTGAAACATTTTGACAATCGCTGGCCGTCATCAACGCTGCCGTCGGCATTTCCCTCATTGAAACTGCAAGGCGAGTGACACTTACTTGCGCGCGGGCCAAACTTGCTGTGATACCAGCACATACCACCACGTTGTCTTCGGTTGCTGCTCCGAGAACGTGAACGGCGCCGGTCTGGGTAGCGCCCTCTACTTGAAGCATGTGGCCGCGCTGTCATCTTTAATTCAGCAATCTCGCGACTAAGACCGTCGACACACCGCCGGAGTTCGATCATCTCGCTTGACGTCGACGGCGTGGACACTTGGTGTATCTGCGGTTGCACTATATCTATCACTGTATCAGCGAGCTTAGCTAGGTCTTCTAAACAGCTTTTAGACTGCGAGGCAATTATTAACTGGACGTGCGATGGCAGACGATTTGACCACAAAGTTTTTATAAAGTCATCAGGAACGTCTGGTCCAGCAAGGTTTAACAAATGACGCAGGAATTGCGAAGGCTTGCGATCGCCAATGTCCTCATTACTAATGAGCTGCCGAACTCGCTGCTCATTGGACGACGATAAACGCGAAATTAGCTCATCTCTTACCTTATCGTATTTTCCTGTATTGGGTGGGCTTTTTACAATGTCTTTGATTTCAGCGATAATTCTACAATCCAAATTTGCTATTACATGGTTGTATTTTGTCGAATCCGTAGTTATACCAGCTAAGGCGAATTGGCCTTCTAATTGGGCAAACCACAGTGCCGGATCTTCTTGCCAAAACGGTGGTACTTTAACACTCACACTATTTAAAATGTTCGGACGGCTATTTTGTTCCATCGTTATATTTATTCGTATGTAGTGTGCAAATTATATTAAAATCACGTCAGATTATCACGTCGGAGTTACCAAATTTGTGGTTGGTTTGTGCTGTACGTGATTGTATAAATTAAAGATACGGATTACGACGGATTAAGAATTATATTTTACAAAGAAAGTTATTATATGAACATGACAAATTGGTGACAAAATTAATATAAGTGACAACATACATATGACATAAAAATATATTAAAAAGTATTAAAAGTAAAACGAAAAAGTATGTATAACGCAAAAGAGTATTTACAACAAGTCCCTACAAGGTAATAAACTATGTGAGTGCCAAGTTTCATCCAAATACTTTTTTGCGTAAAAGAGTAAAAACATACAATAAGTGCTTACTCATTCAATTATTTCCATTTCGTTAATTTAATGTCTAGTTATAGAACAATTATTACTGTAGACCCAATGTTACAATATTGCAAATTTATTTATTAGATAAGTAGGTATATAAAAGGTTTGTATGTAACTAAGGACAATATATATTTACTTGCTGAACAACACGTTGTATTAGTTTTCTAACTCAAAAGTTTCTAGGTTCGGTTTCTAGGTAGGTCGACTCTTGACTCGAAGTTTGCCTGAGTTTGAGTTTCACCCCTTCCCTAGTCCATTTCAAATACAGTATTTCTAGCATCAAAATACTAAACAGTGTATTTGCTTACATTATCATGAAATACTTCATAAAAACAATGAACTGTGCAGTTTATTATGCAGTTTAAAATATGACCTAACGAGGTTTCCCCGCTACTGCAGTTTGTTACTGAATATTTTAATAGCTTTATCATGATTCATTCACAGACGGCTTTACAATTTGGAATATCAGTTGGTTGTTGTTTGAATGCACCTCGTTCTATTAAATGTTAAGAGAATTGAATTGTAAAGCTTTTCCACATATTTCATTGTTTCATAAAATATGATTTTGTGAATAATTCCTGTGTCTCTACATGCATTGTGTACTAGCTTTTGATCGCGACATTGTCCGCGTATTTTTATAAATTATACCCTTCTTTGAGAATGAAGCTATCAAATGCAAAAAGAAGTTTTTATATCCAACTTTTTAGTAGTTATAGAGTTTAACGCGCTGTTAAATTTTACAAAAAAAAAAAAAAGTCAGAAAAAACCTATATAATGTACACCTATAGTAAATCAACTAGAAAATCGATGTACAATTGAACCTATTACAATTTTAAATAAGCTCATTTTGATCCACTTGATGTTAAGTGGATACTGTCGCCTTTAAAACAAGCAACGCTATTAGTGGTTGCAAATATATTGCAAATGCAGTCTTCTGTAAAGGGGAATGCTACTTCCTCTCGCAGGGCTGCTCATTGCTCAGTGCAGACTGCCATTCGTCATATGGTCCCCCAAGATGGCCGGCGTGCCTCCACTTTCGGGTACGCCGAGGTTCTGACAGGGAGCACAGGGCTCCCCGCGCTAGATAGCCGTGGCGGGGCACCGAAGTCGGGTCATAACGTCCCCACGACCCCGCCCATCACGCGCTAGAAAGAATGTCGTTGGGTTTTAGCCGGAAGGAATCCGGCATAACCCCGCAGTGTCCCCAACACTGCCGGGTATCCAAGAGGATTTCCTAACGTTAAAAAAAGGGCTGCTCAGTGCTCACTACTCAGTTAGCGACTGCAGAGCGCAACATAATACTTTTTTAAAAAAATATTTAAATACTTAATTAATATCAACATCAGAGGGCTTTCCGTTCCGCTCAAAATATAATATATTTTGTTCTTGAAAACTCATTTCTCCATTTGGAGTAGGTACATTTTTTTTTAAATCGACACATTCTTTTGTAAACATTAATAGAACTTTTTTTTATGCATGCTAATCCAGCCTCATTATGAATTTTCTAAAAGGGCTTATTTTTAAATCCTTTATTCACAATCTTAGTTTTGTTCGGTCAAAAGTTCTCGTAACAATTTATGTATAGTAAAAACGGCCATGTCCACAGTTTTAATAAAAGTTTAAAAAAATAATAATTATACGGTAGTATCAACTAGCGAGAATGTTTCCTTAAAAACGCGTATCAGAAAAAATGATTTTGATTATGGCGGTGTGTGGGCTCCATTAAACCATCCTTTAAAAAGTCAAAATTACACTACTTCTAAGACCACCCTGAATATCAACGTCACGGTAATATTGTAAGTTATAGACGGGCATTATCTCTGCACGAATAACATTTTGGTGACCATCACATCAATCTTTCAATTCCCCGGCTCTGTTTTACTTTAAAACCATACAAGTACTTGAGTCTCAGGTAAAGTTTTTTTTGCAAAGTTCAAATATTTCGCGACATATGGTTGCAATTTTAGAGGCCATTTGCTGTGTCTTTCAAGAGCCACACAACACTTGGGTGTTCGAGATCACATTAAATATTACAAGCTACATTTGGGATCAATAAATATTCAATGAAATTTTGAAAAGTTTTCATTAAAAAATATAAATCTATAGAGATTTAGTATTGCTTTCATCTCAGCCGCAAGACGTCCACTGTTGGACATATTTTCCCCCATATTTTCCAATAGGACCGATCAGAAGCAGTCTGGATCCAACATCGACCCGCGATTCTTTATCAGGTTGTATGTCCATCCACCTTGTAGGTGGACGTCGTACGCTACGCTTGCCAGTCCGTGGTCATCATTCCTCCAGAAGATCAAACTCTCATTAGGTTTCGACTATCCAGTGTTCTTTTCTAGTTATTATTAACTAGTAAATTAATTTATTTTACCTATATACATAGATAAATTAATTAATTTACTCTCTTCTGATTTTCTGTTTATTTCTTTCTATAAATGTTCTTCTATAACTGGTAATGAAATTGCCATGGTATTTAGTTTTTATTTTGCCGTTTTGATATAATTGTTAGACAGTTTGATTGCATTTTACAGTTATTATACGGTGTGCTTACGTATAATTAAAAGTTTCCCACGTTACCTAGTAATTTAGATATAAACACAATGAACGAATCGGGTTTGTATTATACTGCAAATGAGATAATTTTACGCGGAACTTTATAAATTTTATAAAGTTACGCGGACTAAGTTGCGTGCAACAGCCAGTTGTCGATAACTATATAATAATTATTTTTCTTAGTGAAAATTTTGATTAAGTTTCTTTGACTTTCTGAAGATTACCTTACTTATAAACTGTGAATAAAACACATTTTTGGTACCAATTCTTTTTGTCATCTTTATAATAAAAATATTTACTGTAATATGATTTTTAGTACCAATGATATCCAATCAAATGAACTGTTTGTACTGTTTTTTACACGAATAGATAAAGGTTGACATTGATTTTTCTCTTTAAGTCGTTAATAATGGGTACTGCTAGTAATACTAGAAGATAAAAGAGGAGTGTAAATAGATTGTTAGAACATTCGACCTGATTGCTATGTTTACACAATTAGAGTTCCCCTACAGTCAGACAGTTGCGTCGTAATATTGTTGTATCAGCGAAATGTCTACAAACTATTGCCTTTAAATACCGTCCGTCTCTGTTTGACTAGTGAGTATAACCAAACGCTGAATGATAAACGCAGTAAGTAAGTTCGCAAAGCAGATACGAGTGATATGGGACTGAAATATAAGTTTTGCCTATTGAGATATCCTCGAGACCTTTGGTGTAATTTTTTAGATATTATATTAAAATATTTCGTATAAAGTTATTTTTGCACCATCATTAAATTGTCATAAAAATTGTTGAGATGAAAAAAGAGGTTTAAATATAAGTATAAGTACTTTGTATTTTGTAAAGTATAAATTTTTAGTATTCTTAATCTTTAAAATTACAAATTTATTCGAGAATTCTTCAAACATTTTACACAGGTAGGTTCTCATCCTAATTGAAATAATTGGTGAACCCGTATAGGGCTTAAGCCTCACAAATTTGTTGTAAAGCCGAAAAAATAGCTCATGCCTTCTTATTCTTATGGAGTAAATTAATACAATAGAACAGTCTCACTTATTCCCGGAATGTGCCATGCATAAAATTATTTAAATTTTATTATAAACCTGGTTTTAATACAACAAAACTTATGTTTCTCGTGAAATTTTAAACAGTGCCCCTTAAAAATCATACTAAATCAACATTTTACGACACCTTCAGGTAATTCGGCGAAATTCATTAACAATGGGCCCTTAATCCGCATTCGTGGCAACTCGACACGCCACAATCGAATAGTGGAGAACACTGTGGCCCTTATATTTCTAATATAGTGGTCGATTAGGCACGTTTTCGTTCATTCTCCTTAACGTGCGTTTGTTCCCGACCCAATGTTATTGTACAAAATTTCCAAACAAGACGTTATGTTTTGGCTATTTAAGAACAAAGACTTCGTTTTTCCTCGAGTAAATTTAGTGTTCTGTGTGCTACTTCTTGACGTGTACATAAAATATCAGATTTAATGTTTTATTGTGTAAAACCCAAAACTTCTCGGATTCCCGGTGCTTAAATGTCGTTAAAATCAACAATGTCCTTATGTAGTAGGACTGGTATAGAAAATGTTTAAAACATTATTTTGCGATTTGGTGCCTACTACTATGGCTATATTCTTTTTAGACTATGGGACAGATAATGTGATTTGTGTCTATATACTCCCTTTACTTTACTTTTTATCCTACTAATCAGATGTTTTTGTCTGTAGACGACTGTGGCTAGATTACATTATTCTGTCCCACATAGATTACAGTCATTATAAATGGGTAAATAAATAATTATGTCCCAATGAAATTAAAAATGCATAGATATAATATTGCTTACAAAATTACTCAATTCCGTTAGAATTTCTTTAAGCTACATTATATATGTATGTATGTACAGTACATACTTCTTATATTTAACTACCTACTCGTACTACTCAGGCTTAGTAAGTAACCTACAATGATAGGCAAATTCAAATTAAACATACAAAATTTAAACTCGATTATTGTCAAACTGCACCTAAATAAGATACCAGTTAAGTTTAAAAGAATTAAACCTTACAAACAGGTGTGGATCCACTTTATAGTTAGATATATATAGTATCTAAATCCATTTTAGTAATAATTTCAAATGATAACACAAGATTCATAAACATCAGTGGTTTTGTAGTGTTATCATTTTACATGTATTATTTATTAACTTTAAAATTGTTAAAATTATAAATAAATAAAATAAAAATTGATATCGGTTTGTTTTTACAAATGATAAAATTTTATGTAAATGAATTTTGACCCAACCGGCTACATTTCACTGCAGATTAACGGTAAATGCTTGCGAAGTTAGGTGCAGTTAAAACTTTAGTTGGATGCACTAACGCCGAGCGCTGGTACTAACTTACATACTTCAATCGCTAATGGTTTCATTTTATTACTTCTGCCAATAGATAATGGATATTGTTTACGATTCCCACCACACAACTATACATTGTTTTTGTTACTTTTTCTGTTAAGAAACTCGAGAAAGTCGTTGAGTAATACAATATAGAATACTGATACATTCCGAGGAATAACTCCTTGAGAAATTTAGTAAACCATTGAACTATATGTTATTCTAAGTAAACCAATAAAATTGTCAAGACTGTGTCACGTCGTGGGTTTTTGTTTGAGTAAGGGGCGTTTCGTCATAACATAAATTTTATTTACGTTTAATTTGAACAAAAGTTTATAAGTAGGTTTATATAATTGTCTCCACTCTATTATATTTTGTAGTGTTATTATGGACTTGAGATGTCCAAAAAATAAAAATAGAGATTCTTTAAAGGAATATTTAATTTAGAATAAAATTAAGTATTGTTTTTGCAAGTTGTATATATTTTTCATATATTTAATGATAATGCTTAATTGCCATAATAATATGATCTTTTAGAAGGAAAACCTTTACATCACTAACCAAACGGAAACCCAAGCTTTAATCTCCGTCGCTTTCCGCCCATTTTCTCTTCTAGTACCTTACTAAATAGTTAAATCAATGACCTATGTCCTATACAGATCAATATTACCTACTTAGGCACGCTAATTGGATTAGGATATGTGGCGTAATTATCGTCCGATCGTGCAAAAGCTAGTATTCCACAAAAGTAAGTATTAAAATTATTTTGTAATTACTATACATTTATTAATGCTTTTAAGTCTATTATTATGTCTCTATTAAGTCAAAATGAAACAATTCTGTAAAAAAATTAGACTTTTTTATATATCAAAGTGTGGCAAGCAGATTGACGGTCAACTTTATGGTAAGTGGCTACCGTCGCCTAAAAATTAGTCAAAGTAACAATTTTAAACGATAACAAAACAATAACGAAGTTCGAAAACAATAAAATGTATGGGATTGACATAATATGCCGTCGCTAAATCACGTGATACATCCCATACATTTTAATATTTCGAACTTCGTTATCGTTTTTAAAATGTAACTCTGACTAAGGCCCCAGGTGCTTATGCGCTGCTGACCCTGTTACAATTTGGTTACGACACGAATGAAAAATATGGTAGATAGGTGGAAACACATCAGAAGGGAGATTTTTCCAAAGGCTTACTATGTAGACTAAAATCGAACTATAAAGATATACATAAGTGAATAAATAAATATTGATATTTTAATTCGACATTCAAATGTATTACCGTTACTCATTGAACTATATGAATCTTTGCCGTTATTTAAGTAAGTTTAAGTTAGGTTAGCTAGCTCATTAAGTTACCCTTACTTAATGAGCTAGAATTAATACATCATTGATATTGAAAAAAAAAAAAAAAATGTTTTGAAATTTCAAATAGGGAAGCACTTTCCTTCCATTAAATTGGTGTCGGAGAGGGAAGCACATTAAAAATTTACGCCATCCAGTAAAGTAAACAAAAAACAGGATAAACAAGTTGAAGAGCGTTTTCGGAGATTGAAAGCGACAGTTTTCTTCGCAAAGTTTGAGGAGCGTCGCAACTTCCGATTTATGCGCATTTTGATGGCTCTCTTCAACTTCTATGAAAGGTAAACTTGCTTGTATTGAACCAAACTTGTTAATCTGCTTGGCGGAGAACATAGAGGCTTTTTTTTTTTCAATTTTCCTTATAGGTCATACTGGAAAAAAGTTGTTCTAGTCTATCGATGATGTCTTTTGAAAGTTATTTTTTCTATAAAAATTTCTTTTTGCTATTTTGGACTTAATGGGAGAGGAAAATCGACGCATTGAAAGAAAATATTCGAATGCCTTTAGTTTTGCTTGTGTGGTTTGACTTTAATTAATTATTTTTTGCAAAAATCTGCAGTCGGGGTGACGGTCCATTAATCGTAGGTTTTTGTAGCTTTTACAGAAGTAAACCTCACCCGTAATTAATATCGTAGGTTATTACTTTTTTACAGATATGCATAATTTGTCTTATGAAGAAGACATGTCAATGTCTTATTATCACATTTTAAAAAATCCAATAAATCTTCAAATTGTGTCATTCATTTTAGTCATAGATTTTAGTAAGGAATTGCCAGTTTTGAAGAAAGAACATATTTTATTACCATATGTAACAGTTTTGGTTTTTAAATAACTGTCCTTTCTCTTTACTTTAATATTTAACGTGAGTAGTTACGCAAAGTAGGTGCATAACGGAATTTTATTATAACACAAACAGTTTTTAAAATTACGTTTACTTCTTTTACTTCGTATTGGATATTTAAGGTTTATCTTTGTTTAAATTTTGATCACTGATAAATAAAGCCTTTCGCTAAAACAGTTTTATTAGACTTTCTCCTTAAAAAATCAATTTGTTTCGATCGCGAACACTCTAGACAATGAGAAGGTGGCTTAACTCGATCACGCTTTAAACGTGTTTACCACTTTCATCTTGGTACTATATTTCAAACGATAATTTATTTATTTTCTCTTCCATTTGTCCATCGTATTCTAAAGAATTAGTCTCATATTAATACAGAAAGAGCTAATTAATTACGTATTAAATTATTCTGAAAAATATTAAAAGAGTCTGTCATGCCATTACCGCACAAAGAGTTATCGATGTTGTGAAAAATTTAAATAAATTAATAAATTCAGTACCGCAGCGCTATTAAAAGGTATTAATTAAATTGCGAATGAATAGTCGAAAGTGGAAGCAAACGTTTTAAACTCGCTATACGCTCCATCGAGATAAGTGAATTTATTGAAGTACTAGAAAGTAAAGTTGGGCTTTTGTTTGAAAGCAGATTGATAAAACTGTCTTGGATGTTTTAGATTATTCCTTTGTCTGTACCTTTCAAGTAATGGGCTTAAATAAATAAATAAATAAAAACTAATGGATTTGTAATCTAAATGTACTTAAATAAATACTTACGTGTCTGTAGAAATCTTTCAATCTTTGATTTTAAAGAATCCAAAGCAGGCCTTTGGAAAATAACATCCAGGCGTTTTAAAGCGTGGTCTAAGTTTTTTGTAACGTCTTACATGTTTATCTATTAGATGTATTCACAAATTGACCTACAATATAGATAATAACGATTTAAAAATCAAATATGTACTATTTTAAAATCGAATAACATTATTTTCCACTTTGCAATTAAACTAAGTAAATGTATAATACTCGTATATTATTATTATTTTTTTATTTTCAAAAAATATATTCAAACCTCTTAAGTTTTTATTTAAAAATGTGATTTACTCAAATCATTATTTTATTCCAAAAATGAATCATTAGGTAAGTTCTGTCTAGTGTAGTTAGTGTACACACTTGCTAGGAATACATAAATCCAGACCAGGTTCATTTTATTCAAGTTTTGAATGTTGGTGGAAATTGAGTTTAATTTAGGTAATTAACTCTTCTGGTTTCCAAAAGCTCTGTTTAGGCCTTTAGAAGCCACCATTGCCACTATAATTTTACGTTATAGCTAATCATCAAGTGTACTAATTGGATTTTAGAGCATCCACTGACCACTCCAATTTCAGTGAACCGATCGCTCGTAAATCCATCCATTGTCTGCACCCTGTCAAAATAGAACTGTGCAAAACGGTGCGAACCAAGCCACGGGTGCACTGTACGTGAGTTGGGTAGTAACAGTTCCATGACAAAGGAAATATTGCCTATTATAAGCTGTGAAAAGAAGTAAAACTTTAATAAAAAAATTATAAATAATGTCAATGACGTCAATTAACACATTCATAATACTACATTAAGGTTAATGTTAATTATTTAATATTTGGATATGTTGCGATTCCCTAAAATTATAATGGTGTTATTTAATAAAATATGAGGTTACTCTATCACGTTTTTACGCGATAGAGTAACCTAACGATCCATACATCCATCCATCCGCACTCACAAACTTTTGAATTTATAATTATATATAATTACGGTTATAATCTGTAAGGTAGTCTTTTATTTGTTCATAAAAGAAATAATAACAAATAGGTATACCGATACTATTCTTTAGTTTCTTATCTCATATATTCTTCGGGTATCCAATGTCTATATGTACGCGTTAGGGCATTTGAATGCATGAGATAGATTCGATAAGCTTTGCTACTGTTCTTTTTGTGCACTTATTTGTATGACAAAGGCCATCCTCCGCACGGATTGAGGAAATTGCATCCTGAAATCCTATTTCAACGACAACAACACAGTTTACACTCGATCGCTTCATGCAGATTATTTGGAAGGAATCGCTTAGGGTTCATTTAGTGGAGTATGTGTTGACTTAACACTTGTTTGAGTCAAGTTGTGTTATCAGTTTTAAAGGAAAATTATTTATGTTTTAACATGAAATTGTCAATAAAACAATAATAGAGTCTTAAAATATGTAATTCATTTTTTTATTAACGAGCACCTTATGACAAATGCCGCATGCAATGCAAATGACATAAGGTTATCCGGGATTCTTTTCTTACCGCACTAAAACTCTAACTCGAGGTGGATATGGTTCAGTCCTTAGGAGTCTTTGGAACCGTCACCGGACATCGGGGCCGTTACAAAAAGATGGTACTTAAAACTAACTTAATTATGAGGGACCGGCTAGCCCTCTAGGCCCACTTGCGACTGCAGCGGTCCCTCGCAGGCGCTAGATCCAGGTCGCGCCACGTAGGTGAGAAGTGGCGCGGCGGTCGTCATCTTCTTTCAAGGTGGCGGGGCAGCTGTGCTCATCACCAGCAAGCGCCGCGTTTGCTTCTGTGATGGGGTCATCCTAGTCCAAAAAAATGTGTCGAGGTCTTTTTCTGAATCGAGAAAGAGTGTTAGATTAGGGATTAGTATCGGGGGTATAGATTAGGGAATTGGCCACTAGCGGATTGGGATGGCGACGAAGTTTGTGTTAGTACTGCAGGACGAAGTCGATATATGTAATCTAATTATTCTGTTCTTAACTAAGAAATTTGTATGCAAACGATATTTTCACATAAATTCAACTGATGCATTTCTGTGTACCTACAAATTTAAACCTACAATTATAAAGAAGCACCTACAATTATAAAATACTGAAATATTTAATTAATGTTAATGAAATATTTATTTATTTAATTAATTAAATTACAGTATACCTACGTACACATAATTAAAGTGGGCACTAAGTACACAAAGTAAAGTTTCAAAGGTATTCTAATTTAAATGAACTTATCGAAATGCACATATTAATTTTTTTTATAAGTTATTTAAATCATTATATTTAATTTTAAAAGGTGATTGAAATCATATTTTTATTACAAAAAAGAATTGTTAAATTTTCATACTTCTGTGCTTCCAGTTACCCTTACTGTTTTGTACAGGAAAAGTGATGAGTTATTGCACATGTTTGTGCTCATACACACGTGTGATTGTGTATTATTTGCATACACAAATACACGTAGATATATGAACGACGTTTAATATCGGACTAATAAAGTCTTCCCTGACAGCACATCCATGTTTGATGTGAAATTTTCACCCATGCCTTGTATAAAATGGTTTTCCAAAGGGGGTCTTCCTGTCCCTGTCAATTCCCTACAGTCGCCAGCTCATTCGGCACACACAGAATTTTAATTACGCCCCACAAAATACAATCAGAGGACAGTAATATCTTATTTTCTTCTTTTAATATTATATATGAATTATTGTATTTTTATGCTTATTATTGTTGAACCCTTTTGATGGAACTGTTGTTTATTAAGTTAGCTCTCCACTTAGGTTCAATATCTGGCAAGGCAAACTAAATAAATAGGTTCTATAGGTTTTCTCCTAATCCCTTGCGTAGGTGTACCAGTTATTATACACAAATACATATATTGTTTAGTACCTAATTTAAGGCCATAGGATTTAGTGTGAATTTATGGAGATTATTATAACACATACTAATATTACTATTGAATATAAAAACGAGATTCTTATTAATGAAAGTAAGTACCTATATGTGTGTTTCCCGCAATATTTACAGCTTATAAGAAATATGTGCCTTCCTTATATTGCAATTTAGCGAGGGCTCTACCAGGGCCACGGTGATCTATATGCAAATGTTATAACCCGCTTATTATATTTCCCGGTACGTTGAAAACAGTGAGTCGCGCAATATAGTGTGATACTCCATCAAAATTTATTGAATGAACCATAGAAGCATGCGGGACTTTACAACACACGGGTACTGAGTAGGGTTGTGACACATTCACTGCATTAAGTGTTCGGTTTGAAGCAAGATCGAAGACCTTTTGAACCCGTTTGTCTCGTACACACGATTGTGAATGGAACTGCATTATGCATATTGCTTAACGATAATGTTGTAACACATTGTATTGTAACTATTTATAGCTATTAGCTCTGTCTGCGATACCTTTTACATAGCCATATCATTATCATTATCAGCATGTGTCTTGCGAAACAGCTTCCTGCGAAGCCCTTTAGGTCGTCTGTCCATCTGGCCGCAGATCGTCCCACTCTACGCTTTGCAATTAAAAATATGGTCCAAGCCAAGTAGTGTTAGTGTTTAGCTTTAATATTAAAAAAAGGTACCGTATAAACAATCGCCAAAGATATTGATTTAAAAGACAACAAACGACAATAAGTGAAAGGGAATTCCGTCAATTTGAACAAAAGCTATTATCGACGCTTCTATTTTTATTTCCTACTGTGAAAGCGGCGTCTTAACGAATTAATCCAGCCATGTCCGATTCGAGCTGATTCACTTTGACTCACTTCCTGTGTTGGCCCTATGGCGAGGGCTGCAAACGGTAGGAAACATTAATGACACGTCCAAAAATCTCTATCGACATTCAAAAGAAACTTCGACATATAACTTCAAACTTTTGAGTCTACAAACAAACAATGCCGAAACTTTGAAAAGAACGTCAAGACACTACTACGATTGTATATGTCGCAGTATAATCGGAAAAAACGAAAATAAACGACATTTTTTTTTATTAAGTAATCCAGTATTTCTATGCACAACTATTTGTTTGTAAATATAATATAACTTAATTTTTTTTTGTTTATTTTTTGACAGCCATTTACAAAGCAATATAAACATACTAGTACATACCAGGATTGCTTGTACGAGTATATGTCGCAGTATAACGGATTTTTGCAAAAATCCTAGTACGATTGCAAAACACTGGATAATAGGAAACTAACAACGAATTTTGTAATCATCAGAGGTACTTTCAGGATCTTTGTAATAATCCCAATAGTGATTTTGTTAGGACTATTAGAAAATGAAACGCTGATTCTCTGTTCTAATTGGTCAATCAGCGCATCCGTCAGTAAGTAACGTTCATTTCGGCCATTCAGCGCTCAAGACTGTTGACAGTTAAGCGTTCATTTGCAATTTACCTAAAACTGGTTTACCTAAATTGCAATTTAAGATCTTTATAATCATCAGCAAAATAAATTAAAAAACTCACCCTTGAAAACTTACTATTGTAATATTATTATACATAAAATATATAAATTCATGTTGAATATCCAACATATTGCATACTTGACAAAAACACTATTCCGGAATTTCAATTATAAATATATCAATTTATAATTGAGACACATATAAAGGCTCCAATTCTTGAGTATCTAGCATTTGAGTAGAAAAGGAGCCTATATGTGGATGTGTTCGAGAAAAAAGAGAATTACAAAATAAGACAATGAAAATGCTCTGAGTTAACATTAACAATCAAAAATATCGAAGTAGTTCATTGAGAAAATCTAAACGTTTTCATACTCCGTCACTGTTTGCTGTGCTTGTCATACTGGCACTAACTCCCCCAGTTTTAAGGAATCCCCTCGCCGGAATTCCGTATTCATTTGTGGTATTATATTAGGCGTATTGTCTTGAAATGAGACGTTGAAAGAAAATACAAATGGTTGGACTTTATTGAGTTTTTGGAATGCGACGCCGCCGGGTGATAAAATTTCCTCGAATATTTTTAGGTGTTGAGATTAAAGCTGACTTATTTCTAAAGTAGAATGAAAAGTCTAATTGGGGTTTTTAGTGCAACCATTACGATTGTTCGAGCGTTTCAAAAGAGTTTTGAGAGATTCGCTTCGTCTTTAGAGGAAAATCTTTTGTGATACTCCAGACGATACTATTTTCACAAAAGATTTTACTGATATTGCACGAGTACGTGTTGATATTAAATTTTATTCCGAACACAGCTGGTAATATAATGGGATTACCGCAATATTAGAAACTCGTTTCGTTCCAAACGTATTTCATTAGAAAACTTTAAACACGAAAATTATTTGCGATAATTTAGCACAATTTCATAAGAAGATTTAGTAAAATAAAAATATTTTAAAATATATAGAAATAAATAAAATTAGTGTTAATTAAATACAACTTTGCATCGTATTTCCACAATATTTTTGTTAAAACAATAGTTCATAGCTGTGGAAGAGTTCGCATTTAAATTTAATCAACTTTCCTTCTTGAATATTTTTCCCCCAAAATTTTAGAATAATGTCTTACTGTCCACAGACAGTACTTATAACATAAAGATCATATTCTAAGAGATTTGATCGCGTAAATTCTTCAAATCATAGTAAAGAATAGTGACAGCATGATGAAAAAATATAATTAAGTACATCCTGTTCGCGTTTAAGTTAACATTTAATCTTAAGAATTCCCTTGGCATAAATAATTTTAACTATCGCCGAAACGTCTATATATTTTTTACAATTAACATTGATGTCTACCCAAATAATAAAGTAAAAATAATTTGTATTCCTAACGACTTACATTTCCATGTTCCAATTATAGCAATTAACGTAGAATTAAAATGTATCGTAAAATTATTGGTACGGAAAATTAAATTCTCCCCCATAGAGCCATTACCTGCCTTGTTAATGTATTCGAAATCAAAAGCCGATTTGATTAATTCTACTTCTTCGTCTGATTAAATATTTCAAACTTCCAAACCCTCGCTTTGATTCGTCGCTGGAATGTGCAAAATGTTTTCGACATTTCTAGTCACTGCTTTGCATTCTTTTTTTTCCACAGGTACTTTTTTAATTTTCAATAAAACCGTTTATAGTATTGAATTGATATTTGATATATCCGGTAAATAGAAACCCAACATTGGTGTAGAATTGCCGAAAGATTTTATAACGCTTAATTGGATTTTGTTGTTAGCCCCGATATAGGGGAGCCATTGTTTAAGTAATTTATCTGCTTCAGGTGTCTTTTGTTCAATTTCATCAGAAAACACAGGAATTTAACAAATTTACCTTTTCAGATAATTTTGTTAGTATTGAAGTAATTTAATGTTAACTTATTCTAATTAACATCTTTCATTTAATATTTTCTTTCAATTTGAATAATCTTTAAAAATTTGGTGATGTCATTGTTTAATAGTTACCTAAAAATTAAATATACTTATTAACTAATTAGTTTATTTTGAAAAGAATATATATATTTCCATATCTCCGTCACAACATAACAGAGTCTCTTTTAGTACTTTTTTTACTACTTGTTATCTATTGCCATTATTTTCATCAACAACTATATTATTTCGAATATATTGTTGTCAGCCTTGTTTTTTAAATTAATTAAAAAAAAAACTAAACTAAATCTTGCTTTACTTCAATTAATTTAAAAGTTGATTTAATATTAATACTGACAAATATCTGTGTAATGTCTATACTTGTATAAAGTCTGTGTTGCAACTGTACATATTCGCGAAAATGTGTGAAGGAAAAACACACTTCGCTTACTTCATCGATCACGGTTCACTGGAAAGCTGTCCCTTACACCCCATGCACTCTCCTCTAGCTTATCTAAATCATCCTGAAATAAATCAAGTGGAAAATTGAAATCCGTCGCTCGCCCCACCTCGATTATTCGCTACCTAAAACTAACTTTGATTAACTCAATTCCAACCAATGATTAAAATGGTTAGAATTTTTGTTCTTTACAGATATGTGCCTATATCTAGTACCTACCATGTCCAAAAATGAAAAATCAAATATACTATCAAGTCTAAAAATTACGATAGATTAAATGTTCTATAATATCTAGTACAGTCTGCGGTACAGTGCCTAGTTTTACCTTACTATTTCTGCAAAGAATTATTACGAGCAACATTTAAATTAACGTCTTATATTTTATTCTTTTCTTAGAAATGCATTTCATACTTCCTCTGTATTAAAAAACAGTATAGAAAACCTACAGTAACTGTAACTAGATTAAATATTTATAATGAAATTCGTTCTTTTGATTTGTTTTTATTTCAAAACATTTCACTATTTCTAAATGAAACCAAATTTTTAATATATCAACCTGCCTCTTACAAAATGTACACACAGTAATGTTTGCTAGACAAATATTCCTAACAAAAATTGCTTTTTTGCTTAATACACAAAAAAAAAAAAAAAAAAATACTACACTGAATGCAGTTCGTAGTTCGTTTTAAAATTCTCTTCTCTACCAACTTAATAAGAAGGCCATAAATCAAAGTCAACTACTGTACACGTAGCGATTTTATCTTCTGAAGCATGTTATTGAAAGTTCCAAGACAATGTGGAGATATCATCGTGCATCCCTACTCCGCTTATCTCGTTATACGTGTCGATATAAAATGGAATTGCATCGACATTGTATCTCGTAGAATTGTATCGCGAGACTTCTTAGATGAAATTAGGATAAAGCTTCGTCCGCGCGCATGCCTATAAGTAATTGGAAGGGGCGTGTGGGTGCTCCCTTATCGACATTCATCAATCGCAATAAAACTCTGCAAATCGGTCCCGCGATGCTCCCAGGGCAGCTAGATGCTATAACGTTTGCCCTTATCACAAGTTTCTGATGTAATCAAGCGATTACAGCAAACTATACTTTTGATTCATCTTTAAGACAGATCTTTAAGGAAAAATATACTTAGAATTAGACTAAGAACACTTAAGAGATTTTTAAAAGCACCTGGCTCAATAAACTAATAAAAACATTGATGTCAAAAAAAAAAAAAAAGAAGGGAAAGGAATGGGAAAAAGTTGTACTTTGTTTAGTCGTAGTTTGTTTTTCATTGCTGAACGATTTATTTTATATAGATTCAATATGCGGAAACTTGTAAATGGTTTCAAATTAATCTGTCATTTAGCTATTAAGTAAATTTTTGTACAAATATCACTGTAAGTTTTCCTTGAAAATAAATAAATAAATAAATAAATTTACTTAACTTAATAAATTTAATATTGGATATATCTTCTTTTCTGCCGCCAGACAAGTAGTCAATACAATACTATCATATTGACCGCCTGGATTTCGTTTCAGGTTTTGTTTATATGTTATTTATTTAGTATTTCAATAAGGAAACTACAAAATGTATGATCTACTTCAATGAAATTCAATATGGCTGTGTAAATAATACTCTATCGTAGCTGGCTGTGGAACTTCGGTTACGTGAGTGGCCAAAGCGGTTTAATAATGCACTAATTTTCTTTTTTCCTATTACAGGTTCGTTAACACTTAATACGAGCAGCTATTGGTATGTTTATAAAATAGTTATGCTTAATAATAAATGAGTACAAATTTTCAGTTATAAATAGAAATTGCTATATTTTTATAGTGAAGTCGCACAAGAAACCTTTTTAAAAATATTATTTATTTCATTTATGATTAGTATTACTCCAGTCTAGTACTTAAAAAATTAAACTTAATCAATGAATCAATATATTTATTACCTAATAGCACAAAATAGGTCCCAACTCGACAGTTATTGATAAAAGGGGCCAATGAAATAAGCTATAATTAACTCGGTTATGTCTTCATTTTATACCTTTATTTTTATTGCCATCAGCGATGCATATTGCAATAGAAGATAAAGTTTTATGTCGTATGGTGAGAGTGTTACAAATTAGTTGCCTGTAAAAAAAACTCGGACCTAATAAAATTCACCGCACACTTAAGATAGTGGCCGTTGTTTTTGTGTTTGTATAAATAACAAGATATTTACGTTGGTTAAACAGTCTTGGCGCAGGAAATTACTGCTTCTCTAATGAGATGGAACTCTCTTTTTATGCAATGCAATTCAAATTGGAAGAGCTTTAGTAACTTTAATATTGTTATTTGCTCAAAGTGATGAAGCACAGCACTGAAGTAAAGTAGAATCTTAAAAATGCATTCACGTAGTGTAAAAGTTGATAATTATTAAGGCGATATATAATAGTAAAATTCAATCAATCAGACTGAATATTACTCTACATTAAACTCTATCTCATCATCATCATCATCATCTCAGGCGTAGGACATCCACTGCTGGAAATAGGCCTACCCATAATTTCCTAATAACACTAGTCAGAAGCAGCCCCTGGATCCACCGACGAGACGCGGTCCCTATTAGGTCGTCTGTCCACTTTATGGGTGGACGTCCTATACTCTGTGATTGCCAGTCTGTGGTCTTCACACTAAAACCTTCCGGCCCCAGCAGCCATTGGCTTTCCGTACTATGTCTCCTACCCATTACTACTTCAACTTCCTAATCTGCCAGGTTATGATCTTTGATTTGATCTCGCAGAGTAACTAACCCCGAGCATAGCCCTCTTCAAGCACATGGATTTAATTTTATCATTTTTTTTTTAATTTTATCAAAGCTGTAATAAAAAAAATACATATGTAATAGACTAATATACTTACACATGAATGTAATTAGGCTGCTTTAAAATACAAATCCAATCTATGTTACCAAATCAAAGAAAACCTTACTTAAAACATAAAATACATGAAGTATTTATTTTGTAGTTTTTCTAAAGTTACCAAATGTATACCTTAAGTTACGGTTTTTCTACATTTTCTTAGGTAAACTAATACCATGCCCCCAAAATTAATCCAAATTAATCTATATACTCGTAGTATATCAACTGTCTGGTATCCATAGTACAAGCATTAGTTGCTTAGTATGGAGCTAGACGGTGCTGTGTGGAATGTGTGACGATAAAAAAAAATTATAATGAAAACTATTGAATAAAAAATTGAACTTATTATAAAAGAACTTTTGATTTTGTCGGTCAATTAAAACCCCCTCCAATCTATGAAGTAATTGGCTATTCAAAAGTAGAAATTCTTTTGTTGTTGCCATCCTGACAAATTAAAAATAGAGCCATAAAATTTCTAACCGAAAATGAACAAAGGGCTCACTTGTTCTATTTTTGAAATTCGGGCTGTTCGATTACGTCACTGCAAACAAAGAGCTTCTATACATGCGACCAAATACAAGGCAAACAAATGATTTAATGATTGGGTTTACCATTTTTTTTGAAATAGAAAAACAATAACAATGACCCGTTTAAATATTTGGTCGAAACGATTTTTATGGGTGAACATTTTGAATACCGTATTAGTTATATAATACTTATACTAGCGGCCCGTCCCCTGCTCCGCACGGATTTTTTATTGCAAAATTATATATAAAAACCTTCCTCCTTAAACGCTCTTTCGTTTTAGATCGAAAGATCTACACATACAGAGGGATCGACGACATTGCTTCCCGTCGTTGTTTTATACTATGTAAAGATAATATTGCTTTTAAATGGAAGTTACAAGTCAAAGACTATATAAGTATATTGGTTACTGTCACTGCGGACATAGAGGTTGGAAGGTCGCTGGTTTTTTCGGAAGAAAAGTCGATTGGTTTTCGGCTTCACCAATAGTTTATTGAAAAAGGTTGAACAATGTGTTACAGTGCGTGCCTATAAAATCGTAGCAAAGTTCGGGTAATTGGAAGATTTAATTTTCCCTGTCGAATTTTTATGTATGCGACGTTCCGTGCCGCGACAGTTACAAGTAAATACCAAAGCGTACTTGAGTAGGTATTACTTCTGTAACTCTGTAACTTGCTATTTCAATACTAATTGCTTCTTCTAAACGAAGAATAGTAATTACACGTTTTTCCGCCTTCATTGTAATAAGTAGATTAATTATCAATTTCTTTAACGTGTACAAACAAGTCTCCATATAAGACATGCAATAAACCGTTTATTTAGTATTAGCTTTTGTCTTCGTACGCGCCCCTTTTTCTTTGGTGTTAAAACATTTATTTATTTCCCATAAATTTTTGTCAAGCGTTAAATTATTTATTTTTATTTTTAGATAAATCTTTATCTTTTACATAAATCGGAAACAGTACTTTTTTTCTGGATGAAACCCTATCACCTCTTCTATATTCCTGACAACGTGTACATGCAAAATTTTATGATGATCGGTCGAGTAGTTAAACCGTGAAAGCGTATCAAACAATCAGAGTTTGCTTGTTACACTCGCATTTATAATATTAGTTAGGATTAGAGATGACCTACTGTGGCATACATGTAGTTGCACATAATGTTCGCTTACGCAACAACCGCACAGATGTAAGATTTCATAGTAGTGGATTAAGGGTTTAATCGGATTAAGAGGATATTGTCACCAACACGTGGATAGAGGCGTATTGTTATTACGTTCTGAACAAAGTGTGTTGCATACTTTGTTTAGTCTATTCACTATTGCATACATGTTACAACGAAAGCTTCATTTAAAAATTCATTTAAAATTATAATTTATAATGAGTAGTTTAGGTCGTCTATATTCCTTATTATCTTTACTTCCTTACTAATATATAATATTATAAATGTGAAAGTAACTCTGTCTGTCTGTTACCTATTCACACATTAACTACTCTATCGATCATCATGAAATGCATACACGTTCTCAAGGATACAAATAGTACTTTTCCCGTGGAATCATTTAAAATAAAAATAACAACTAACGCCTAGCAAAGTGTAATAGCAATTCAGATGTCAAGCGTTATATTGCTTATTTTTTTTTTATTTTGCAACGCGGACGAAGTCGCGGGCACCAGCAAGTCGTCTGTAATTGTGTATTTTCCTTGAATACTATAATGATTATAGATTAATGCGTCTTCAAAACTGCATTAAATCATGATCATATGGGAATTATATTTTTAATATTAAAAGCTGTTCAATCAACTGTAATATTAATATAGTTAAGGTTCTCAAAGTTCTAATAAATAAATAAATAATTTATGAGGTTCGGAACTACTACATAATTATGTATTATAAAAATTAATTATCTCGGATGTGAATGAAATCTTTGACGTCACACAGATATACTTTCAATTCACATCTACGTCTGAATGAAATATCACTTTCATTGTGCACCATATGAACAGAATAAAACTGTCAACGAGTTAAATGTAATCGTTCCGCTGCCAGAGATTTATATGAGATTTTTTTTTTACTTGCACATTTATGTGACATTCGTGATTGTGTGAAAAAATTGTTGTTGAGAACGAACTTGTAAGTTGTAAGAGATTTTAAATTCCCGATAAGTTTAGTTTCTTGTGTTATTAATTTTCTAATACTTACTTTCTAAATACGTCAATTTTTTTTTAAACTTTTTATCACTGACTATATTGATAGCGTTTTGACAATAGTGTAATGAAAACAAGTTGGAGAACCAACTCAATTACAAAAATTTGAGAGACAAATAATTCTTTTATTTTTTTAATGTAATAGGGTTGTCAGATAGGCTGACGATCCACTTGATGATGATATAATAGTTACATATATTGTTCTATAAGTTGTAAAAATAATATAGGTATTTCATGTAGATCTCTCAATTGATAAAAAAAAAATATGAGTATTAAAAGATTTGAAACTAAAATAAATGCTAATGTTACATCGATTGGTCACAAATAAACTAACTAAATCGCTTGATTTACAATTTATAGAAATTTGGTATGAGGTATCTTGAACCCTGTAGAAGAAAATATCGATCGTTGGGCCCTGTATAAGGCACCTTATTACATATATGAACTAATAACGCTGAGCCATTTTTGCATTTAGTCAATGAACCATTTTATTAATAGCAATTGGAATAAACTATCGAATTACTAAAGTACAATAATCGATCCAACGACTAGACTGCCTTTCATTGTATGAATGCGAATGAATCACAGCCATCACAATGAGGGCAACGACTGAAGAGGTATACGTTACGTAACTGTGTTTGACTATTTTCGGAAATGCTTTTTCTTCTGTAAACTGTTATTATTTCCATCAAGACTTGTTTACGTAATTGTTTGGTAACGATTGCGTAATAAAAAATCGTATCTGCATTAGCAGGTTCGAATCATAGTCGAGTCATAATAACACTGCAGGATTAAATCGTAGGAAACATGCCAATCTGAATTCATACGAGTACTAGCATGGTATACTATATTGTAGGTAAGATTATTCACTATACTTTGCCCTTATCTCTTTCAACAGGAGAGGATAGTGTTCTTCAGCGGGACTAACCTGATTTAATGTAATAATAAGTAATTTATATAAATAAAAATCAATGTAAGTATGTTTGTCCTCTATGGACTCCAAATCCGCTGAACCGATTTTCATTATGGAAAGAGAGACAGACAACAAGGATGGTTTGTGTATAGTTTTTATTAAATTGCATACTTAATTGCTTTTTAAAATATTATGCTTTTTTCCTCTTAGCTTACGAGTATAAACCTTGCTACGTAGATTAATCTTTTTCAGTATGGGATGATAATTGTTTAAATAACAACATAAAATAGAAAAATGTTTAGTTATTGACTCAAACACACGTATCTGCAAAAAGAGTTTTTCATTGTACAGGCGAAAGGAAATCGCAATAAATAACAATTATTCGTGTCGAGAAGTCGGCAAGTAGTTCGCCGCTGGCAGTCTCCACACCGCAGGGGACACAGGGGTACATTTATGGGGTCGAATAGGGTTCCAGTACATTATTTCACTGTGTGTTAATGCACTACGTATCATTTTATGTATAATATAAACATAAGTCACATGTTTGTAGCTAGTAATGAAAATAAATGACTATATAAAAATACATCTTAATTTTGTTCAATAAGTAATTTGGTAATTCGTGGTAATTCGGTATGATGAACTACATTCAAAAATACATTCATTAAACTAAAAACTCTTCAACTATCATAAAAACGTGTTTTTAAAATATATTACAGTATGTATTAAAAATCAGTTACGATATGTTTTATGCAAAGTTTTTTTAAAACTTTCCTTCAACGAGTTCACACTTCTGCCGACGCATTCCCGTTAAGTTTATATTCTGTAATACTTGCACTGTCGTTTAAATATTCTTAATTCCTCTTAATCTCAGATCTTGAATATTAGTTTTGGGGAAGAATATTCAGAAATCAGATCCTTTTCAGAATCTATTTATTTCGTTGCGGTGGTGTGTTATTGAAGAGCACGCCTTTGAATTGCAAATAGGCCGAGGGTTCCCATTGAAATGTCAATTTGTTTTCTATTGGAGTTGTGTGTTTGGCTACTCGGAGACATATCGTCTTACCATATTGTTTATTTTGACCAATTCGGCTCGCAAAATTCTTTCCACAACTTTTAGTTAGTTTCGTAAAATGTCGGGTCTTTTTCGTTGACTTAAAAACAAGTCTATACTTATTAGGATGAGTGACTTCGTCTGCGTGTTCTTGAGAATTTATGACTTATTTGAAAAGGGTAAGTAATACTCTAAAAGGTTTAATGGATTTAATATCTAAGTCTAACTAAATATAAGCTTTAAAACATAATTTACATATTATTATGTGCTGTATTAAATAGAATAACAAATTTATCACTTATTTCTTCATTTGTAAATTTTTACTAAAAATTTCAAAGTAGTATTTCACGCAGTGGGAATGTAGCTATCTTTCTTTCTATTACTAAGGGAATTTTTAAATGGGTTGTGTAAGAAAGAAAGAAATATATTATTACTAGCTACCCGCTCCCGGCTTTCTCTTTTAAGTTGGACCAAATTAAATACTTTTTGGCAAAAAATAAACGATAGCGCGATTTAAGCTCATCTAACAGCGAAAAGCTGAACTTATTGCAGACTGCGTTTATTTTAGTCAGTCTCAAGTTTGTAATGTACATCAAATGTCGCTACGCGATATTACTATTGGCCAGCTCCCGGCTTCCCACGGATACAAAATAAAATACAAAATTACACATAGTTACGAAATTTTATCAAAATCGGTTCAATAGATTCGGAGTTCATCGAGAACAAACACGTGACACGTAATTTATATATTTCTTTAAAATGCGAGTATAAAACAAGTTATTAATAAATAATCAATAGTGGCGTAGGTACATATATTATTTGATTGTTAAGTAGTTGTGATTATCCATTACATTTTTTTTTACTTTTTTATAATATTCAATATACCTACAACATATGATAAAAAAAACATAAAATAACGTTAAAAAAAGTTTAAATTGCAAATAGTGCGTTTGACAAAGTGTGCTTGAAATAAGGATTCTTTATATTGAGAGCCTTTAGAAGGGCACGCGTGGTTTGCGGTATCCGGTTATATCCGGTTTTTATTAGGGAGGTATTGAGTGGCTTCCAGTTGCTTTTGTGCTGTTCCGGATTACGCCTTCCATTGTGCACGAGATGTCTATACAATTTTCATGGGTTCAATGTTTGAATGCATTTCTATTCCGGTAACAGATACCAGAAAATTCAATACTATTAAGAGCTTACCTTAATGTATTTTATATATCAAATTGAAGTAAATGTTGTTTTTATTTCATAAAGAAATTTATTTAGTATAAGTAATAAAGCATTAATGAATTGAATAAATGACCATTAATTAGAACTTCGTCTGTGTAAACACGTAACAAAATCTATTATGATGTCTCAATTTTAAATAATATGTTTTTTAAATCAAATTAGAAAATACACACAATGTCAGTGAATTTATCATTGAAATCGACTGAACTGTTGAGTATTTCGGAAGAACTAACTGCAAGAGACGCGTATATGTACATATACGAGTATATAGCGAATTATTTTTCTATTTTAGGAGTAGTTGAAATAATTACTGACAGAGATATTATAAATTTACAAATTGTGATTTACATAATACTATTTGATTACTTTCATGGCCTCAACATCGTATTCATTTAGTTGTAGTGTCGCTCTACTGGTGTTCTCCTGTATCGTATGTATGATAAAATTAGTCAAATGCAGTCATACATTCAACTAATTTTACTAGTGATAACGATTTTCTTTAAAAGTATTTTTGTAAACGTTTTGCTAATGTAGATGAACCGTAAATTCTCCAAATGAAGTGTAGCTTGGAGAGATGTTGCAAATAACTGAGAATGTTTAGAGAAACTCTGTGTGTTTACATTCGCACACTCAGCATAAGCTCGCTAAACTGCCTGTTTGTTTTTAAGAACAAAATACTGATCTTTAATGTTTTACTACTGTTTATTTTCATTTTGAGTTCGTTGACCGTTGAGCTGTTATTTTAACCGTAATATTGTAATATAGTTGTGTTACAATAGTTTTGTTAATTTTTTACTTACATACGAGTATATACATTTTCAACTTATCCCTTCTTAAACCTATATTTTCAATCCTACTAAGATTGGTAACGCATTTGCTTTGCATCCGTGGCGTTGCTTGTGTTAAACTCTTTAAAAGAATATCTAATTTTAGTGTATTATGGTACTATTAGAATTTAAAATTTAAGTTTATTATGGTACTACCTATGTCTTATACAATTATTAAAAAATAATGTGTCTGGCATATTTTTTTTACCAACAATATAAAGGTTTCATATTATTTTTTCTTCAACTTATAACTAAGTTCGTAACTGTAATTCCAACTGTAATTTAAAAATTGTATTCAGTTAGTTCACATGACTTAAATATCGATTTTACTACTGCATTCCGTTTCATGAAAAAGTATCTTACAAAGTTCAACACATAATTACAAAAGTTATCCCCTAGTCATACTTCACTATTTAGCTTTATTGTTAGTTTATATAATCAGTGCATGGTATTTTCCAGTTCCTCTTGGTATCTTATTAAGATTTTTTTTACATACTCGTATTAATGATTTGTAATAATTTGTAATCGAATTGTGTATATATGTATGAATAGTTTTCTTAGAATAAACTAGATAAGCTTATCCTTCAAGTTCTTTCAGAAGCTGTTTACTGTACACAATGTATACGGTTCCAAGTTGAGAGCTATGCCAGTTAATCCGCAGTCGGTTGCTTGCTTTGTTTTCCTAACTATTTTACGAAGCTTCTTTGTGGTCTGAGAAACTAGATTCTTTATAAACTTTTTTATATCGCTGTAGGTAGAAACTTCAATAGTAGACTTTATTTGGTACAATAGCCCAATTGAAAGACAAAGAGGATTACTTATGTGATAAGGTAAGATCTATAATACTGATGATAGGGATTCATACTATTGTTCATAGGGACTCAATTGGTAGGTGAAATCTAAATGATATAGTGTATATTTATTGTGATGTGAATTTTGTTTAATAATAATGTGAATAACATTTCAATCAAGATCAGTCAATCGTGTCAAATAAATTATTCCATGAAAAAAATAATCAAGTTATCTTTGATCAAAACTCTCTCTTTTTCTCATTATTGTGTAGTGGCTGATATTCATAATATTGGGATATTTGAAAGTGTTCTTTTTTTGTTGAAAAATATTGCTCGTCACCGAACAAATAACTATCAGACAGTGACGTTTCTCACGCGTACGTCAATTTGCTTTCACTTCTAAATTAGCTCGTCTTTACTACATCCAGTTGTCAGTCAGTTGTCTGTCGGTGATTAATCCCAATGTGACCCCGAGGTCGGTTAATGGACTCCCAATGTCCGTCGCTTACCAATCACAGGGGTTGGAACTTTGATCACGGAATTAGATTTTCTCTGTCTTTCACTTAAGTATTATATTTAGTGAAAGACGACACCACAGATGTTCTTTTTCTTTCTTATTTTGTTTGCTTTTTTTTTTGGGTAAATAGTCTTGCGACCTGTGTTTGGTCCCTCAAATAATCAAATTTGTTTGAGCATATCATACAAACTTATACCATTTTAAGCGGGGTTGTGTAGTCCATCAACGCTAGCCTACAGCAGATAGGCAGCACTTCACATGTCGTCACAGTTATTCGGAGATTTAGAAGTAGGAGATTTATGGAATACCTAATTCGTTATGTTTTCCTGTATATTTTTTCCTATCCATACAAGAAACAATCGGAAAGATTTATGCTTTGCATAGGTATCGGGATACAAACCTACGTCTACCGTCTCAGCAGCAGCTGAGCAATCGTCTCCTTTAATTATTTGTAACCACAGTACAATTTCTCTTTTTTAATCTAGTAAATCTCAAAGGAAAGGTTTTGTTTAGTTAGTAATTTGTAGATATTTATTTACGGTAAAACAACGTCAAAAATTTCATAATGCTAAGTATTTTCACAAAGGAAAGTATCAAATAGAAACGACATTTATGAACGGGAGTTTCAAAGGATATTAATGTGTCTGCTGGCTGTCGGGAAAAGAATTTTCCATCTCTCTTTTCCATCCGCTTGTTTTCCGGCTATCTGTGAAAAAAGTGTATGAAAAAGCTTCACCAACGATTCCTCTTTGAAACGGAAATCTTAAAATAAAACATCTTAAATTCATATAGTTAACATAATAGCGTGCTCGAGTTAGAAGCGCTCTTGAAGAATGAAACAACTAACTATAACAACATTGTTTTTAAGTTTTACTTCGCTGTAACTCAATTTCTACAAGTATCAGAAGAGAGAACTTATCATAGAAATATCTTGCTTAGTTTGTTAACAAAATCGTCTGAAATAGGTTTAAAAAGGTCTGCAAAAGGAAATAATTGTAAAATATAATTTTTAAAATAGGTTGTCGGTTTTCAACAATAAGTGTAGTTTTCTCGCTTGGTTTTCTGCTCTCCGTATTTATTACTTTTTACGAGTCGCTCTTTTGAAACAATCGGTCCATTTAGTCTCTGCTTTAATACTCATCATCATCAATCAACATCATCATCATCATCATCTTCATCATCTTCATCATCCTCATCATCATCTCAGCCGTAGGACGTCCACTGCTGGAAATAAGCCTTCCTTTGCTGAAAATAGGCCTTCCCCATAATTATCCACAAGGACCGGTTAGAAGCAGTTTAGATCCATCGTCAACCCGCAGCCCTTATTAGGTCGTCTTTCCACCTTGTCGGTAGACGTCCTACGCCTCGTTTGTCGGTCCATTGCCTCCACTCGAAAACTTTCCGGCCACAGCGTACTCGTACCTACTATGTGTCGTATAAAACTCCGTACTATGTCTTCTGTAAAAATCCCTTGATAATCACCTACTTTTAACTTTATATAAAAATAAAAAATAAAAAAACAACTCTGGTGCCTCTTACTTTTTCTTCCTCATAGCGTTACGAAACGGCAGTGGTACCTAACTTTTATAACTTAAAATATAAACATACTAAACTACGATAAAAAAATTGTAAACATTTGATTGCATAAATATTTAAAATTTTCACATTTGAGATAAAGATTTCAAGCTTCCATAATATAGAGTGCTTTAATGCCTATAGTATTGTTTATCAACTGGCTATATTCATCAATATCACAAGTTCGTATGAACACAATAAACATGAACACATGTCATAAGCATGCGATGGTATTAAGGCGGGTTTTATTAATGAACTAAATCAAACGACAGTTCCACTTTCAGATGTAGAACACCACTCGTATTATATGAATCCCTCCCGATTTATAGCATGATCTCATCGGAGTATGGACTGGATGCTTTGGCATATTATAATAACCTGTATTTTCTTTTTCTATTTATTTTTTTAAAGTAACTACTGTACTTTTAGGACAGTATAAATGCGTCACGCCCTCAGTTATAGCACTTGTGCTGAAATTCGGTGATCTGAAATTGAAGGGCAAAATATTATTTACTTTGTTCTTTTTCCTTTATCAGGTATGACAACATACTTTGCATCTCGCCATTTTTATCTATAATAATATAATAAACCCGAAGAGTTTGTTTGTTTAAGTAATATGTATAATTAATTTGTATAACAAATGTAATATGACGTGAATATAGCTTTGGACCCACAAGTTTTGACCCTACCTACGAAAAAGTGCCCGTTTGATCCGCTACTCTTTTGTATATCCTATTTGACCCGCTGTTATAAAAGTTACGGTCTAATTAGTATTAAAGTCGTTAGGAAAAAAAAAATGAATTAAATAAATGATATAATTATGAAAAAGGGTTTATACATATAATATATTATATACAGGCCGATACAATTTCATATAGGTACAGGTACCTATGTTTTATTCGGTTTCATTTAAAAAGTAGGTCTACTTTTTAAATGAAACCGAATAAAACATTACTTGCATATTTGTCCCTCCTCTCGTGCATTACAAACAATGTAAACGGAAGTTTCAATTACTTCGAGTTGTTTAAATCGTTCCAATTAATATTAATCTCTTTGTTTTAAGTTTTATACGGCGCATCCGTTCATTTATTCTCTCTCAAACATAATATGTCATAGTGTGATAACCGTTTCGTGCGTTTCGTTTTCATTAAATTGAATAAAATGTTGTCTTTTATTTGTAGTTTCTTTAAGAAATAATATTTTTGTTGTAGACTATAGACTTATTAACATAATATTAAGTCGTACATTAGATGTTCTACAAATAACTTAATGATTTTGTATTATTTAATTGTATCTACCTATTATAATTGTTGAGTGCACGCCCGTTTGAACCAAGAGAAAAGTTTTCTTCGATTTTCGAAAAAAATTGTAATTCTGTCTAAGAATTAATTAATATTAATTAAGAATATTGTAGCTATATTTTACTAAAATAATTTAGAATCGATTCCATAGTTTCTGACTTTAACTCAGTAAATAAAAACATACAGATAGTTTAAATTCACTATAATTATTTATAGCTTAAATTACACTAAATTTAATAAAAGTATGTTAATAAGTTCTGCTGTTAGATTATTACTTGATTCTGTTATTACTTGACATATTAAAGAGACTCTCTCCACGTCTTTTAGTAAAGAAAAAAATCACAGTTTTTAAACAGTTCATGTTAAATATATAATTAGGTTCATGTCATGTTTACACTGAAATGGCTGGAAATGTAGGCTGTAATTTCCTTTGAAAATATCACTATGTGACGCTTTGACTTTAATATGAACGTAATATGATCGCCAGTAGAGTAAAAAGCAAGAAATATTTAAAAATTCTGTGGGAAATAAAAATGCACCACATATCCATTATCTTCATGATATATTAATTTGCTTGAATTTAGAGTGTACTTGTTTTTAAAATATGAACGTGTTTATACTTACCAACGATAATTATTTCGATGGTTGTATAGTTTAAAGAAATGCATAAGGTTGTTTTTCAAAATTTACGAATGTACATTTTCTTAATAGAGGAATAAATGTCATCGTTTCAGTCTTCGCCTTGATCAATTTTTTAAACAATATTTTTTGAAATTTTTGTCTAAAATTAAATTATTGTTTATTCCATAGGACCAAATAACACAGCATAGACGTAGCTATAGGTAATATTTATATACATTATATTATAAATAATGCATGCAGACGCAACTATAAATATATATTTTAGCAACTTACACAATGCATGTTACATGCTATACCTACCTAAACGAATACACCAATTTATTTCTGCCACTGATACAATTTGCAGGAATCGCAGTAACATCTGGTAGAATTTCTACCAAAACATATTTTGAACCTAAAGTAACCTGATAGGATTGAAGCAGACAGTCACTTTTATAAAATTGGACGCGTTATGCTGTAACATAAGAACGGAGAGGTCACAACGGAAAATAATGGGTTCCTTCAAACACGATTTGAGTCTGAACTCGAACTGAAATCATTGAACTATTTCTCGATTACACAGTTAGGGTTTGTTGAGTTTAACTTAGGTACTTTTATATTCTACTTATAAAGCGCTAGCTGTTGCACGCGACTTCGTCTGCTAACTTTTTAAAATATAGCCTATGTTACTCGCTGATAATGTAGCTTTCTATAGGTGAAAGAATTTTCAAAATAGGTACAGTAGTTTTAGAGTTTAAAAAGAGAAAAGATTTATATTTTTGTTTGTAATGAATATAATCTATACTAATATCTATTATAAAGAGGAAAGATTTGATTGTTTATTTGTTTGCATTGAATAGGCTCCGAAATTACTGAATCGGTTTGAAAATTTTTTTCACTGTTGGGAAGCTATATTATCAGCGAGTAACATATGCTATATTTTATAAAGTTTCGCGGACGAAGTCGCGTGCAACAGCTAGTAATGAATAAACTCAAAAACTACTGGACCGAATTTAAAAATTCTTTCACCTATAGAAAGTTACATTATCAGCGAGTAACATAGGCTATATTTTATAGAATTACGCGAACGAAGGCGCATGCAACAGTTAGTTACAAATAAAAACACAAATCCTTTCTGTTTATACCTAATACATATTAGTATAGATAATAAAGAAAATATATTGTACTGTAGATAAATTTAAAGTAATTTGAATCTTGTTTTTATTAAAATGATTTTGAAATACACTACGCAATGTCCACGGTCCTAATTACTCTGCTGAGTAAATCGAATGAATACTTCCCCTTACGATACGCCCTCTTTTGTTAGAAAATTAACGTCGTGCGAAATTGGGTGGAAACTCCGTCCTTTATTTTTAAAACTAAAAGTGTACCCAGCAAAGTAATAAAGCAGTTGGTGTTTGTTTTGATACATAAAAACTGTACCGTCAGTCTACCTGCCGATCTTATCAAACAAAAAAAAGATATACATGTACAACATGATAGTATCTAACTCATTTATACACACCGAGCTCAAAAATTCGAACCATTCGACACATATCACTGATTTAATTATTACATACTTTTGTTTTACTCACCGAAGAATAATCTAACGAGTCTTCATACACGTTATACCTAATGGAAAATATTCCAAGTTCAAGGAAATAGTATCTACCGCCAAATTATCTTTTATTCAAATCTTCATACTTGTCAAGTAAGTAATTGACAAGCGAAGCCAAAAGTTTTGCATAACGTTTTAAAAGCAAAGTTATGTTTCATTTCGTAAGAAATATTTTCACAAACTCTGTTATCGTGCCCGCCATCTCCGCCAGAGAAATGGATTACATTTTTGAATGATTTCATTCCATTACTTTCATTGTTTAGGGGATCGTATTTGACTGATGACACCCATTATGTTTTCTAGACTTATTTTTTACTAACGTCCCAATTCGACTTAAAGACCGATTTTAAAACTAAATATTTGATGGTCTGAAATATAATTTTAAAATTTATTAGTGTTGGAAGATGCTTAAAAAGTCTTAGTTTTATGTAAAATTAAGTATTAAAGAGAAAAATAGATGTTGCTATACACATAGTTTTATTGATATTCAACTTAGAAACAATACATCAAATTTTATATTATTTTAATGTTTTAAAATAAGAAAATATAAAAAGAGTATATTTACAAAAAAGGTTAACTATCAATTAGTATTTACAACAATTAGCATTAATCTTACTGAAATAATATTATAAAAAGCAAAATAAATAACTATAAAAATAATGACTTACAGGAAAATAAATTAAAAATATAAATTATTTGTTCTATAAAAACCAAATAATATTGTTTTCATAAACCAGTCAAACAGACTAATAATTTTTAATCAGCTTATATATGTAATTGAAATAACATAAAATTTAAAATAATAACCAAAATTAAAAATTTAAGGATAATAAATAAGGAGACGATAGGGAAATATTGTCTGGCATCCCTTACTCATCTAAAACACAAAAGCACACATGCTGTTATTTCACGGTGGTTTTCTCTAAGAACCTTTTAACTACTAGCGACCTGTCCCCGGCTTCGTACGGTTACAATTTTCCCAATTTTTCTCTTCATAAAAGCCTTCGAAAAATATTTGAAAAAAAAAAAAATAATTGCCAAATTGGTATTGAGTTTTGCGCGAAGCAACACATTTAGCGATTCACTTTTATTTATATAGATTTAAAAATACCATATTCAGATGTTTGCTAGATCCGCGAATTTATATGAATAGTGGGACGAATTGTCGTAGGATGAGAACGGAACAACCCAAAAAAAATTCTTGGTTTATTTCAACAATATTACAATAAAAATGAACAAAACATTTGCTCCCGCTGTGATAAGTGTTTTGTAAACCCCCGATCGAGCTGAAGGATTCAGCAATCATTGTCGTTGGTGCTCCGAAAGTTGTGTCATTAAAAGATTGAAAGATTACTTGTTCGCTTACTTGGGGTAGTAACGCCCCAGCGATGGAACAAGATTTATCTCATTAGTTAAATGGTCCGTCTAGACATGCAGCAGTATTAAGTTTATTTGTGAAATTTAAAGCGTTTGTTGCTGTAAGAGAATAGAAGGAAGCTGTACCACTGCACGAGTATTTATAAGAAAATACTAAGCAAACATTTGTGTGTTAACTATACAACATTCACATAAGGTTATTCTGTTCTCATGTTTGTTCTTTCTCGCTAACGGCTTTGGAGTAGTTCTTTTGAAGTTTTAGCACCGTCTTGCAGATACTATATACTCGTTAAAATGTTGAATAGGTTGAACTATTCTCGTTTGCCCGTTCGTTTCTTTTATCAAGAGATATAGAGTGCAGTTCTACACTCATTGCTTAAGTTAGGTTACGTGTCCTTTATTATAACTATCTATCTTTTAGTGCTTAAAATGGATAGCAAATGCAATTTGATATTCTCACTATTTTAGGCTTTTTTTAAAAAAATACGACATTTCATTATAAGATTATAAAAATATAATATCAAATGATTTAAAAAAAATGGCTGGAATCAATAATAATAGCAATTGTCATATCCAGATCTATATTATGATAAAATAGATCTATATTCTAATAAATTCTTCTACACATAGGTATCTTATCTTTAGAATATAAAAATATTTTATTTTACTTTAACTTATGCTTTGGCTTTACAAACATGAATGACGTCAGAAAAAAATCCACATGTTATTTCGTCTCCATTCCAATTACTTTGGTTGTCGTCTACGATTTGTACACTTTACGACTCCACGTTATGACGGAATGCATCTGCAAGGGGGAGCCAGGGGCTTATTGGAAAAGTTTTAACTGGATTAGATTTGATTAGATGAGCGCATTCGCAACTTTGTAGACTGTCACTGGCAATGAGCTTTATGGTCTGTGAGTAACTTGTTACATACTAATTTCTTCTTCGGATCGTCGAATTTGTTTTACGACTTTAAGAAAAAGTTGCATTATCCAAGAGTTAATTTGTCCTGAATACATTTGTCAAAATTAAGGATGTATGAAATGTTTATTGGGTTCTTTTATTTTATTTTGCAATTATATAGAATTTTTTTTTAATAACCAAATAGATGCACATATTCCGAAAGTATTTTTTTTTTGTGATATACTAATCCTAATAATATTGTCGTCGGGGAAACCTGATAGGGTACTTTAAGATGAAGAATAATATTGTAAATGCGAAAAATTTTATGTTGGGATGTTTGTTGAACGGATTTGAACGAAATAGTTTATTACCTGAATTTATGTACAGGATACTTTTTATGCTGACAAAAAATTTTAGATTCCCTGGGGACCATTTAAAAATACAAAAAGATGTGGCGAAGTCAGCTACTAAGTTACAATTATTAGAGTTTCCATTCCTATAACAGCAATATAACGTAGATATGAGAAAAACTTGTGATTTTATCTGAAATTTTAAAGAGCTTATACGCTAGTGTCACTGAAATACCAAATGAAGTGAGTTTTTTTTGTAATTATTTGTAAAACAATCCAAAAAAGTATTTTTTAAAAACGAATAATAATGGTGGTATAGGAACGTATGAGATGAGATACAAACGGAAATACATTAATATTTACATACACAAGGCAAAGTCAATAAAAACAATATAAAATGTCGAGTAAAATGGTTTTAAGATAATTTTATTTTTTGCAGTGTTTGAGAGATAAAATGTAAAACCATAAGCGTCGGCATCTCGCCATCTAGAATAATTTGAGAATAATATTGTTTTAGTCCGGTAGTGCTTGCGTCAATTCTTTAATTCAGATACCAAAGTTGTCCTATAAATGTCTATTACGATCGTATGTTTTCTATATTTTATATAATTTTTATTACATATTTTGTCAATATGGATCAGAGTGAAAGTTTGAGGAAAAAGTAAGCTCAGATATCCAACAATGCAAGTCATAACCGCCCATTCGAAGAATGAATACTTAGCAGGCAAGGAAATTTATTATTATACATCTTTTTCATTTATTTAATAGTATGTGGTGTTAATATAAAGATGTTAAGATTATTAGAAATTTTTGAACAAAAAAATAAGAATAGAACCGCATCATTAAATATATTTATATATTTTATTTTCACATATAATTTTTGTATCAGTCCGTTAGCAGTTGTAATAGTAATTTTTCAAAAAGCTACTTTCAAATATTCCTTTATACAATAAATATTTTATTGTATAAAGGTTGTAACTTAATAACTTAATATTACTGAACTCTTGCTGGCCAAGCTTCTATCTAAAATATATTTTTTTAAAGTCTAAATAATTTTAGAAAATAAGTATTTTCAAATTTATGTGTTTTTTGATGCATGAAACTCCAAAAATTTTCTATCAGTCCCTTTTAGTGGGAGAAAAGTGAACTAGCTCTTAGCAAACATTTGGGATTTAAGGAACGTGCTCACAAGGTTTCCCGGTGGTCTTAGTGCGAGTTTGTATTGCCTTAAAAACTTTCAAGTTAAGTTTTAATATAAGTTAAATTTATATACGAAAGTTATAAGCGCCGAGTCAGTGTTTCAGTAAGTGGATGAATAAACTTGTTGTATACTTTGTAAATTAATTTAAAGTGTTTGAGTGTTTCAAAACACGTACTCGTTGCTGCATTTTATTAGTTCAATTTCCTTGAAAATTTACATTAATTAAGACTTTCCAATTAATCTCTTTGCCCAGAGGTATTCTTTGTTCTTTGTTTGTTTGCTATAGTATATATATATTATTGGTGTTATTGTTTACTTTGTTTTCATTAAAATGTATCTTTTGTGAGAAAGGGCGACAGACAGGTCTTATGAAATTATAGCAATTTATAGCATCAAATCAATTAAGAGCACAATTTTCATATGTTTCGGCCAATGAATGAAGGATGCCATGCCAGAGCACATTGCCATCAAGGTCAGCCTGCCTGCCATTCTTTCTTATAGAAAAAAAAAAAAACATTATTATGTGAGTAAGGCAGATAAGGTGATAGTTCACCTGAGAGAACCTGACGCTTATAAACGGTATGCAACTGACGATTGTAATAGGATTAGTTAAAAAATAGGATGGGATTAGATCAAAGAAATTGGCTTAGATATACTAAAAAAAATTCTCTAATGTAGTCATTATTTAGAAAATATTAAAGAATGTTGCATTAATTTTTAAAGGACCTAAATGTTACTTTACTTTCAAGACAATTGTGAATATTGTGATGAAAATAAACTAGGTAAATAAATATGTCAGGCCAAATGGTAAGATGAGACCAGTGTCATCCGTGTGGTTTTGTAAATTTAATACTCATCTTTATAATTACCTATAATAGTGTATGGCAAGAGTCTTGATACTTCTTAAACTGTAATAATATGCAGCACAAAATATGAAGTAACAGATCACAAAAATTCCTGATCTCTGAATCGTAATGATAATGCAAAACAAAGGTCAAGACATGAGTTACAATGCCTACTAATTGCGGCCAGGTTGATTTCCAAATCCTAATTGGGAGCTTATCGTGCCTCAGATATCATGGATTCCCACTGGAATAAGATGTGTTAATATTGTTAATTTGCCTTACTTACATTGTCTACGACCGTTTTATCGGATTTGTAAATACTTTTAAAATAATTACAAATTTTCATTAGCTTTAATTAAATCAAATACATTGTTTCTTCTACTTTAGACATTTTTTACTTTAATATCATTTTGCTTCAAGTTAGTTGTTGCACATATAAGGAAGGGACCTAGGTACTAAAGTTTAGGAAGATAAAAAGAAAGGAAAAAAATATGGATAGGCAAATGAGCTCTGGCATCTCTTTGTCACACACTGAACAACACAGTGTTCTGATGTAAAGAGGGTTGTTACAGCAAAACCGTAAAGCCTTAATAAAAACTTGACACATTAGTAAACATTAAGTAATCTAATTAAAGTAAAAATATTATATTTTCTCTTTGTTGCCATTATAAACATCTTGATTCACTTTACTTGACCATATTCTTGAGAAAAACATTACACGCAGGTGCGGAGTCTATCATTAATGGCGGATTAAGTTACCCTCCTTTTTGCTCTCTTTCATACAACACTGCTTCCACTGTCCCTTTCTTTTTCCAACACGGATGCTCCCAGCCATATTAACGGATCCCAAAAAGTATTAAATTCTATGTCGTGCTCTTCTTTATAGAAGCCGTACTTGAGTTAGACGGTAGAGATAACATCTACCATAATGGTAGAGAGTAATATATAATATCAAAAAGAAACCAGATTTTATTAATTTTTTTGTTAAAACAAATTAATATTGCGTAGAATTATTAAAAAAAAATCTAAAATATTGACAGAATAAACTAAGAGAAAATATATCAAGCAAAAAAAGCAATAGACAAAACAAGTCTTTGTGTTCGACATAAAATGTGTAATTTAAATAGTTATTTAATAACTAAATTTGATATACCTACCCTACTGAAGTTTGTTATCTGGCATCAATTAATGGTCAAATGTGCAATGATTACAAATGGTCACCAATTAGAATATTTACGGATACTACCACATTTTTTTGCATTGAAATGATAAGCATAAAAGTACTTATGGCTAACTGAGGCTATGGATGTTTAGGGTTTCTGGTTTGTTGGTGTTTACAATGCCCAGTCACGTAGAAAGCAACTTTTATCTCGACGGCAGACTGTAGGCAAGGCGGGAGTGGGTGTTGAAAAAACTTTTTCTGTTTTAATTTAGGGTGGCAAAATTTGACGCAGATAATACCGTCGTACGGCTTAATTAACTTTATTAGAATTTATTTGGCGGAACGTGCACACTTCGTTAATAGCGTTTTATCCCTTTTACAGGTACAGCAAAACTGGCGAAATCTGGTTACAGCTTTTGCAAAATACAGCTTTAGCAGTTTGAAAAATTGTGTATCCAAATTACGTTAAGTAATGTTTACAACTCATAATGAAATGTACTTTTCACTTCACTTAATTAATAATTTTTTAGTGCTAAATAACCTACAGATGTGCCCTTTATATATTCTTTTTCGGTAATAATTCAAGCAAAATTGCGTGTTTGATGCCCACGCAAATCTGCTTTGAGGGTAGCACGTACAAAGGCACTCGAAACAAAATGAGCAAGGGGTTATTTCAATTTTGTACAGCGAAATAGTGTATATTGCTTTCTTGATTGTTTAAACAGTTTTCCCCCATCCTGTAAGCACTTTGGGAGGATTATTACGGTCATGCTTAATAGAAATTGTTCTACCTTTGAGCTCGAGAGTTTTCAGTTGCCTACCGTTTAGATAAAACTGCTGCAACAAAAGCCATTCTAAAATTAACAAGTACATTTCCATTTTCCGTTGGGTTGGCTCGGAAAATGTGTAAACCGGGTGTTTTTGCCACATCGCTAACGTTCGTTTACAATGGATGTAACTTCATTATACATAACGATATTGATAACATAAATTTTAAGGTAATAATTAAATCAATTGGTTTAATAAATTATACATTTTTGGTTTCAGTTCACTAAAATTTCCCAAATATTTTCATTGAATAGTGGTTATTGTTTGTTGTTGTTTCAAAGTGTTCCTAGTAAAAACATATGAAATCTACGTAAACACAGACAACATGCAGCCAAAAGGAACATATCATCTTCTCCTTATGTTTACATTAAACGTAGCAAACATCCTACATTAGTCAGTGTTGAGAAAGCTGAGCCAGCACTCCGTTTGCGTTGACAACAACATTATTTGTCCATAATTTCGCATTCTGAACACTTGCCTTCTCCACGAAGTCTTTTATTTTTGGCTTATTGTCTCATCAACCGGGTTTTTGTTTCTATTATTTTGATTTGTTCTATCATTCCTTAGGAATTTAGATGTAACTTTTTCGAGATTACAAATCTTTATGTTTTGAGTGGCTTTTGTTGATTACATAGGCGGTGATTCATACTTATCGTTTTTATTTTTGTTTTCAGGTACGGTTCGATCATTAGTCGACTTAGTGTTACAATTAAGTAATGTATAAATAAAATTGTAAGTATGAATAAATTTAAATAACTAACCTTAGATTTCCTTGATTTCCCATCTCCAAAAGATATAGTAGAGGTATTTAAAAACTTCACGGAGTGACATTTCTCAGAGACCCTCGTGCCAAAATATCGTATCTCGAGTTACCCCAGGATCAGACGTACTTTAACCCTTGTTATTCTAAGCAGGTACATCTTACCTACCCCAATCTCAAGTAACGGATACTTTTTGTTAAAAATTGCAAATCTCTCTGGCTTAAGATTTTCTATTTTAATATCAATATACAATTTTAATAGCAAGATACGGTTTCAATCTTTCTTACTCTATAATTTTTCTTATTGAGACTTATAGATAACTACTGTGGGCCACAATGACCACAGTTTATACTAAATAATTTAGGTCTAATAATAACAGTTGTAAGTAAATGCTTTGTATTATATATTAATTTCCTTCTTTCAACTATTATTTTTACACCATTGTGCTTACTGACACATTTCTAAAATTTGTATTAAATAATAATTAAAATATGTCTTAAACGAAGTTTATTTACGATAATATTGGCATGTTAATATCAATTGTAAATAATATTCCATTTTCACAATAAGAATTCTACAATAGTGAGCTTTGTTTGCTATTCCACAATGGGTTTTATACATCGATGGTTTTATGCGAATAGGGAAGCAGATTATCATGACACAGAAGCAACAAATTGGAGCAGATTTCCAAAGCTTAATATTCAGCCAGTTAAAACAGATATGTTGTATCCATTCGTTGCACCACATCAAACCCTTCCGCTAGTAACATTAATTAATCTGGCTCTACATGCGTACACTACTAACACCTGTATATAAATCTAAATGACATCAGTATGAGTTTATTAGTTGTTAGTTTAGTTACGACATTGTTTATGTACAGGTTAATGAAGGGATGTTTACATGATTCATAAGGGAAGTTAGCAGACATTCAGTTTCTCGATACTATATTTATTATGTAGCTAATAAATTTTCCTTCTGAAATCAACTTATTCCCTTTAACAACAAGGTCGATAATTGTCTAAATAAAATGAGGAACAGGTGGTACAAAGTATATGAAGACGCGGCTTACTTCTCGGCGACTTGTCATCCAATACCGTCGCATCTGTTGCGTTCAGCGGAGACGAGTGACATGTAACAATACATCGGAAGTGGAAGAGGTAGTTTTTATCGAACTTTTTGGATACAAAGAATAAAGCAAATATTGGGATATTTTTGTCATTGCTCTCGTATATTGTACAAACTATACATACTTACATACTTACAATATTAACTCGGTGAGGACTGTGTTTGACTCCTGTACTTAAAAACGGCTGAACGGATTTGGATGAAATTTTGCACAGATAGTTTATTACCTATTAGATAGAGGATCCGTATTATAATTATACTATCCCTATAATTTCATTTTATCCTGAAAAAATGTTAGGTTCCCGAGGAATCGTCTAAAAATATAAAAAAATTAGGCGCCGTGGCAGCTATATTTTCTTTTTCAACGCATACGAAGTCGCGGGCAGATAGTTGTACCTACACATAAATTGTCATAATGTGTATAATTGTTTGTATATGTAAATTATACAAGTAGGTTCAGCAAACTATAATAGAGGTTTATAAATTTTAAAATTTAGTACCTACATCCCTTGATCTAATCCCGTTAGGGTTGCGGCAGTGATCTCATGTGACAAATTAGTCAAGATGGCGGGCGCACCTGAGCCGACAGTCCTGGCCCGTGGGGACACGGAGGACATATGGAACATGTTGGGGCTCTGACGTTTTGTACACTTTGGGGGCAATTTAGTAATTCATTACGACAGATTACCCAACTAACTCGTTCTCTGTAATTTATAAATTGGCTTCCGAACTCAAATTGTCTTAGCGACTAACAATATCGACTAGACAGATAGAAATTATAGGTATGTTTTTCAAATTGACTTTGTAGTAATTATAAAACTAATGACCATAAAATATGACATGTTTAATTAAGCATCAAAAATAACAAATAATAAAAATGTTTATTGGATTATACAAAGTCTTACAAACACACAGTTGAAATTTTCTATTAAATGTAAAAATAATTATTAATTGTAAATAATTTCTTTAGTAAGGTTTATATAATTAAGTTTATATATATTATAAAATTTTAAGCTAATAAATTAATAATAGTCGATGTTTAAATATTGCATACTTTGAAGTGTGTTTATACTTTGAAGACTATGGACTATCGAATAGAATAGACTTGGAATCAATGTATTGTTTACGTTTAGATGCCATTATTCTATGTTCTTTATTCAGGTCCATAACATCCTGACATGAGCACACTTATTACTTAAATAGATCTCTATTACAATTACAATGGAAGTCCAGGGAATATGTCCACAGAACGTATTGTTAATAAACGTGATGCCCTGTGGGACAGCCACGATACGTTACAATTCATCGTACGTGACGCGTCGCTTCGACATGTTTCCTGAACACGGACACACATGACGTTCTTGGTCAGATAGGCTAGTGCTTATAAATGTACTACCTACAATCCCCATAGCTATGTTTGCAATCAAATTAGTTGGTTTGTGATAGGAGTATAATTTCTGATGTTATATTTCAATTATCATCTATTTAACGTCTCTCAAATTCTCACTGGATTTGGACCAATTGCACCAATTCGGTATTTCAAATATTCGTTGAAGACCGAAGAGCGTGTGTGTATAAGTAATTTCGGAGTAACTCTTGACTTATCGACACAAACGTCTCTGTTCCCGGTTCGGGACATGTTCCAAATGTGCGGAACAATTTCGCCAAAGTTTGCAAGCCGCACGTGGTGTCACAGCGGCGACGGCTTGCACACAGATGGAACTAGAAATATTACTCGCTATTCGTACGAAACAAAATTGTGCGAAACCTCTACTAAACCGCTATAACACCGTTCGAGGTCAGAAATAAAACGTACGAAATTTAATCAAATATTAAATTACTGTTACCTTGGACCAGTACAATGTGACTTGTATCTGTGTCTCTGTCTGTGGAATCGTATTAGCTCTCAAACTGATGAAAAAATCTCGATCCGTTTTTTTTTTGTTTGAAAGCTGACTTGATCGGGATCGTACTTAGCTATAATTTATGAACAATCTGTTCATGCGTTTGAAGACCATCAGCCCATTTCCTAGTTGACGAGTTGACGAACGACGTGAAATTTAGTATACTATTATTTCGGTGGCATTTCCATAACATGGTAAACTTGACCTGATGTTGCACATTCGAGTAGTCTGCGGGATACCCAATTCCTCAGCAGCTTTCAGCAGATATGGCGTATTTGGGCTCAATAAAAAGTCTGGGGTTACTTTATAATTTCTATTTTAAACTAGCTGGTGCCCGCGACTTATTTCGAGCTGTATTTAGTTTTTTGAAAAATCCCACAGGAACCCAACCTAATAAACTAATTGTGTGCCAAATTTCATTCAAATTCTTAAGCCGTTTTTGAGATTAGCCTGCACAAATGCACAGACATTCAAACATTCACACAAAAAAAATTTTTTTTTGACCTCGGTAACATATAAGTGCAAGGTGTACAAATGGTATTTTTAATATTTAATTTAAAGACACTGCTTGTTTATGATTTTATTAAATGTATACTGTTATTTGAAGCGCAATTAGTTTGTATTTGTAACAAATAACTGTAATTAAACAAAACAATCCAGTTCCTAAGGTAATACAGAAACAGTCTGACCCATTTTCAAAAGCAATAACGATAGACTTGTGTCTAAAGAATTACGAGAATAAATTAAAAGGAGGATCGTACCTCCCGCGATTAACTTTATTAGAATTCATTTGAAAGAACGCTCGAGGCTTACTAATGAGACTTTTTATCCTTTTACTCACTGAGACACGGGAACTCAAATTATTTAGATCTTGCCTTACTGTCTAATCTAATCATAATGCAGCGTCCCTTAATTAATCGCTAATTTCTTTTTCTTTTTTCACGTTTTGTTAATTTAGAATGTATGTACTGTTTGAGTAATTAGAAGGACCTTTGCTTTAGTATTTCTAATTAGTTAGTTCATTATAATACTTGATATTGTCACATCTTTGGAATAATAATTCTTCTGTACCTACGTGTGTAAGAGCCTCTTTCACCATCTTCATGAGTAAAGTGTCAAGTAGGCTAACCGCCATTTAAAGTCACCGGTCACCGGGAATAATGTAGCTGATATACCTTTGTTTGTACAGTAAAAGTCACAAAGGACTAAGGACTATCAGGAAAAATTACTAGGTATAAAAATGACTATAACGTGATATTGTCAAGAAAGAAAATTGGAGAGAAGGATTATTAACTAAGTATAAAAATGCCGGTATTTAAAAAAGTCTACGATGATTATTGACTAAGTATAACATTGCCGACATTTAAAAAAGTCTAAGACATTTAAATCACACATAAAAATTTCATAAAAATTGATCTTTCATCTATAGAAAGTTATAGAATGTTATCAGCGAGTAACATAGCCTATATTTAATAAAGTTACGCTTGCGAAGTCGCGTGCAACAGCTAGTATAATTATAAATTTAGTATAAATAATGTAACTATACTTTATGATTATAGTGTATTAATATATATTATGTTACTCAAAGCGATAAAATTTCGTTATACATTCAAAAGTTGTCGTGTTTCTTCAACACATCCAATCATAAAAATATATTATTATCAAGTTACAAAACTGTTATTATTATTACAATCGGTTTTAATTGACGCGACAATAGATTCACTAACATAGAGAATAGACTGGTCGCTATTCGCTATATAGAGGAACAGCCTCCAATGCGTGTTTCGGTGTTAATTCCGCGAAAATGGTTTTAATACAAATTGAGAATTTGCGGAGGGTTACACAACCGCTACGTTTCAGTGATACAAATTACTAGGGGGAGTACTTGCCACAGAGCTAAAACGCTGGAAGAAAATATTAATATAATTGTAGGATTCACGTATTGTACTAATTACTATTGAGTTAGTCTGGTTAATAGCCCGTGTGAATAAAATATCGTCTCCTTAATGGAGATTATTCTAGGAAAATTAATTTTGATCTAATTACTTATAAAGAGTTCTTCTCAGCACTTTCATCCACGAATTTTCAAATCTTTATATTTGTGTGAAGATGTCAGATACCTACTTTTTCAGGCAAAAACGGCGCAACGGATTTAAATAAAATTTGGCAAACAGATAGTTCCAGGTAATAGATTAACATATAGGATACTTTTTATACTCATATTTATTTTCTTAGGTGTTACATTTTTCATTTTCCTACATACAATACGTAGAAATCATAATTCATGATTCAACAAATGCATTTAATAAAAAGAATTCAAAGAATAGATTTTGCATTTCACGAATGCGTGTACTATTGTTATTTTATAAAAAAATATATTTAAGGAGTGAGATTGGAAATGGTGACCATACTTTATCTGCAACCTTGACATCGTGGCGATCGCTGCGACATACACGCACGCTAGTGTAACCTGCGTGTACAGTGTACACACTCTCGCATATTTATAATTAAAATACAACAATTTGTCACAAGCACTTCAAGTGTTTATAAATTTAAGAAAACATTAAAATTTAATTTTACGAAATTAATTGTGCTACCCACGCGAATGTCATTTTCTGCTGGAGTGATTGTCACTTGTAATTAAAGGCATCCCTTTTATTATCACGATGGCTTTTGATGTTGCCCAAATAACAACGTAACAGTCTCCATGTTTTTGGCTTCTTTTCCAAAAGTTACTTGTAGCTTACAAATAATAACGTTATTGTAACACAGCTTCTTTTAAATAAAGAATTAACTTTTTATTTTAATATTAAGAAATTCATGTGAACATTCTGATTTGCAAAATACATGAAAAAATATTCAAGCTAACCTGCTCTTCATAGTTTTATAAGGTTTTTGATTTTTATCTTTTTTGGTATGATTTAAACTGTGTATTATTGAAATTTAATTCTATAGACCTTTATTTGGATAGAACTACTTATGTACCAGTATAGTCGTAGGTAGGTATTACCTACCATTTTCTTTGAGAACCATGTCCGCTTTTGTATAACTGAAATAAACCTTATTCCATACCACAATCAAATTAAAACAGTTTAAACATAAAAATGTCAGTAATTGCTGTTCACCTGACTTGTGCAGTCTTCAAATAATAAATAGGTCCAACAAGAAACTAACATGAGGAGGGGTCCCCTCGATATTATGACTGCGTAGGGCTGTACTTGACGGGAGCCGCGGGCGACACCTTGGAAAATTGGACGGGAAATATAATTGGAAAATTATACGCTCGCCACTTTCCAGTTAGTGCATCTGCATGATGAAGTGCTGACGGCAAAAATTTTTCCTTAAACTTTGCTCAGTAAATAACATGATGATATTGAAAAAAAGTTATAATAGGCGAATTATGGACTGACGTTACAAACTCTTTCAAAAAGAAAACACAGATGTTTTTAATGTTAAGATCGACAAACATGTTGACAGTCCAATTTACCGTCGCTAAAGATAAGGGATTTGGAACGGACAAGGAAATTGGCTTTGGCATGCCTTAGTCACTCACTGAAAAATAACATGCTGTTATTTCATGTTACTCTTCTGTAAGGGGCTGCCCAAAAGATTGCGAAACGCAGTGTGTCCCTCCATTACTTTACAGACAGACCAGAGCCAATTTTGAAAAGCATTTTCAAAGTTGACTCTGCCGAGTATTGAACGCTGAGAAGCACACTTATCCAATGGGATAAAACTCAAATGTACTCAATATGTTGAACTCAGTAGACTTACTTTGTCAGGCTCTTTCTGTCCTACTTAGAAAAAAATAAAAGAAAATACGCTCCTACTCGAATTCTTTAGTTAGATCGATATAAACGTGTTTAAATGCGGCTCTTATTGTTTGTTAACGGGAATAGATTTTAAAGCAATTATAATTTAACGTATAGCTAATTAAATTCGTCGCAAAGATTAGAATAAATTAGCGAATAAAATGACGTATTGCAACATATGAATTTAAGAAAACCTATTTTTAATTAAAGTTTCGGGTCACGGAACTTTATGGAACTTTATGTGTCGGAACTAATTTACGAACTAACTCAAAGAGAAGTTTGTTCTATTGACAAATTAAATTGATTTCTCGAATTGCCATCAAACTTCGCTTCAGAAACTACAAGTTAAATTATACACTGTTTACATGCAGGTGTTGTATTACCCGGTTGTAATCACAGTTTGGTCAAAAGTTAAAACTATTAATTTTAAGTGCTGTGTTTTAATAATATATTATTTAATTGCTCTTTTAATTATTATGTAATTTTATAGTTATTATATTCATATACTAGCTGGTGCCTTAACACTGACTTATTTTAGATGATCCCTTGGAAACAGTACTTTTTTTCTGGATGAAAGGTATATCCTTCCTTGTTACCCTGACAATGTGTATGAAAATTTCATGATGATCGGATGAGTGGTTAAGGCGTGAAAATGTAACAGACAGACAGACATACAGACAGTTACTTTCACATTTATAATATTAGTATGGAGTATGGATTAGTATGGATGACATGGTCACTTTATTATTTTAAATATCAGTTGATATTAGTTAGTAGTTATGTCTAGCTTTTTGAGTTACGTAACTGTCTGAATATAGATCATGCCAGTTATTTACAGATTGACAATACCTGTCGCGACAATTTGAGTGTCTGTCAATGTAAAAATGTCTGTCGTTATTATAAATGCGCTTATCTTTAATAATAAATCCATCTAATAAGAAATTATCAGTGTTTGTAATTTACTTTTTTTAGTTTTTATCTGTAGCATATTTCGACATCTATAATCTACTTTTTTATAATGTTACTTCCTTTTTTGACTTGTCACAATTTCCAATTTCCTTGCGATAGTCACTGTTACGCTCAAGCAGGATGCATTATATAAAATGGTTTCAAAGTGATGCAGCACTTCGATATTCTTCAATGGCTTCGTCTTTTCAAGAGAAAAATAAAAGTCTTCTATCATTCGCTATATTGTAACAATTTTTTCATTGTCACCATTACAGTGTTCGATGTTTGTATATGTAATCCACACTTTGTTAATTTCATGCTATTTAGTTGCTCCTCGTGTCAAAGGTTTGATCACTCGCGTATATAAACGCGAACGTTTAATTTCCTAATTGAGTTTACGCAAGAAATCCTACGCTTCACGGATCGTCGCGACAGAGTTGAAACGTTGAAACATAATTTTGTTTCAGAGTAACATACATTAGTGTTGATACCGAATTCTAATTTATGTGAACCCAATGAATGTGTTAGTGATGATCTTAGATTAATTAAAGTAACAAAGTTGTGATCATGATAGTTGAAAATTATTTATCCGATTTCTAATTGATCAACTGGGATGCCAAGTAATACTGAGTAAGGAACTTTAATATATTTCATTAATTTTGTAGTTACTACATATGCTTGATATAAATACTAATTTTTCCAACTCAGGAAAGAGGTTTCTTTTTGGAAACTGATCGTGTCTTCGTTGCTCTTCCTCTTGTTTGTTATAGTAATCTGGCACATTGCGTTTGGCGCCTCTCTAAACGTAGATAAACATAGAAAATCCACAATCAATCAAACACGAGGCTTCGGGAACCTTGTTCTTAATATTTCAAGAGCGACGTGTAGCACGTTTAAAACCATCCCCAACTGCGAACGGGACCTTTTAGCAAACAATGTGCGTGATCGTGGCAAACTCGATCAGCTTTCCGAATATACGTATCAGTTTGTTCACGTGCTTTTACAAAATTTACAATTACTGCTTGTCACTATTAAAATTGATGTTAGCAACAATACTTCTCAATATAAATCGGTTGTGAGCCCATCATGCAAAACTTGGTAAATATTTTTGAAATAAAATTTGAATTTTCAGATTATTTTCGAAGAATGAAATAAAACACGATGTTTCTATTCAATTAGATTAATATACCAGTTGATGAGTTACAAAGGCGACACTGTTCTTATTGTCCAAAATTAGTTATTAGTTTGGGAAAACAACAAATTTAATAAAATCGTTTTATACACTAGCTTTTGCGATTTTTTTGCGTCTGTGCCCTTATTTCTTAGGTGTTAAAACATTTATTCAAAAACACATTTATTAAAAAAAATTAAGTCAGATTGTCGCCTTTGAAAGTAGTCAACTCAATACATAAATATGTAAAAACTGCAGAATAAAGTGAGAATGTTTATAGTATTTGATTAGCTTTCGTTAGAAACTAATGGTGAACAAAAGATGAAGTTATCCAGAAAACTAGGGGAGACCGGACCTGAAGTAATCTTGACTACATAAAGGGATGACTTGCTGATCTCGTTACCTATTCTGGACAGGGCCGCTGAAGCATTAATTGCTTTCAATGCAACGTCAAAGATTTACAGTGTAAAGTCAGGGGCATCCTTATTGGCAAACATGAGGGGTAGAGGGTTGATAATTAATCTGGCTAGACGGATGGTTGGGCGAGAGACACGGAATACAAATCACGGTGACAATAATTTTCATGGGTCCACCCATGAAAGTTATTGCTTCTGAATATTGAAATTGCAGTTGGTGACTTCTAGGTAAATTATGACATGGTCTGAGTGCAATTTAAATTTTTATTTAAACTAGTTAACGATTTCTATTTTTAAATAATCCCAACTAATGATATAAATGCGCAAATGACTTTGTTTTGTTTGTTTGTTGCACTTTGTCTTCTTAACTGCTGAACCGATTATTATGAAATTTTGCATTCACATTGTCAGGGATACAGAAAAAGGATAAGGGTACCTTATCCTTTTAATATTTGTACTATATTTAGTTTTTTCTGGGTTCACCCAGAAAAAATAGTACTGTTTTCCAGGAATCATCTAAAAATAAAAATAAAAATAAAATCAACACCTGACAAAAATATACGAGCAATAAAGAATGAATAAATGTTTTACGCCTAAGAAAAACGGCGTGGACGATGTCGCAGGCAAAATATTTGTTTTTTGTATACATTCTTTCTTAATTCTTAAATACATCCTTTTTCATGTAACAATAAGTTTATACAATTTTATTGTTATTAACATAATAAGCAATTAATAAAGTCTACATAAATTTAAAATAATAAATATTAAAATCTCGTCAATAAGACTTGTATAAATTTCTCTGTGTTTTCTAGATAAAATAATTTATCTCTCTAAGCTTATTTCTGTATTACTTTGCAAATGAAATTGGCATTCCTCCTCAGTCGGAATTCGCTTTGGCGCTTTGAAAACTTTTATAGTCAACGTTGGGGTTGCTTTAAATAAATTAATAAGAAATGGGTATAAAACGAATTTTGCGTTTTTATATATTTATTATATTTTATATTAGCTTCACTAAAAATTAAATTTAACCCTTTCAATATGTATGACTATGTATATGTCATAAATTGAATGCAACAATCGCGTAGGCGTTGGTTATAACTCGGCCTTTATTGGGTATTAGCGCAGTGATGTCATCAAGTCAAGTGGTAAGTTCCGGGGCACTTTGGTTGACTAGCTATTTTTTTCATACATTGATATATATATAATAATAATATTTTTTAATGTAAAGGTCGGCAGTCAGGTTGACGGTCCTCTTGAAGGATACGGTTCAATAGGAGGAATAGAGAAATGGGCTCTGCAATCTCATGTTTGTTTGATGTGCTGTTCTTTCACCATGGTCTTCTCTAAGGAGATGGTTACTGCCGCCAGACGATACTGCACAATTTATGAATATCGAACCTGCCTACTTAACTATAGTGGAATAATTATTATTGTAGTCATTATTTTATTGTAATATGAAGTTCGTTTAATTTTACTTTCATTCTGTGCTATCATTTATTTTAACTTTTTCAATTTGTAGAAATCAAAAGTAAATAAATTTATTATTCATTTCCTTTCTTAGATATTTTTTTTAGATCTTTATAAGGAGTCAATTAGCGATAACAAAGGTTTAACTAGCAACGCTTTTGCTTCCTAATAAACAAAGGCAGGGGTGAAATGATGCCTGTTTGTTTGTGGGCTATAAACTGAGAAACAGGTTGACTTACAGGGACTCTAGCGAAGTTAGCATCAAGCTGTAATTAATGGTCTGCCAACCAAGACAGGGGTGAAATTGGATCAATTCGCAAGCTATTTTTGGCTTTAAAGGGGACTTTGGTAAACAAAAACTAATTATAGGGCAACGTTGATTGGACGGGAAATTATTCCTTATACCACACTTTTTTTCATTTTACCCGTTTCAAGTGAAGGTATAAGTGAAATAGTTAAATAGTGAAGTTTATCTTATGCTGGCACAATAAATGCTAACATACTGCAAAGGAAATGGTACATTGTTTTCTAAAAATTTCAACTTGAATTTATCGGGCCCATGGGACGCCGTAAATATCCAACGCAATAAAGGACACCAGAACGTTTCCCCATAAAAATTCCACGAATTCAGCACGTATTGAGTGGTTTCAACTCTCGACCAGTTTTAAGTATGGGAAGTACTGTGAAGGTGGCATCCGACCCTCGCATTTAGCTATTGTTTTAAGTGGGCTACACTTCGTTACGCCCCTACACTCAGCTGAATTTTAGAGATCCGATCTTTTTTTATTTTTTTTAACGGAAGGGCCCTCACGCTAAACTGATAATGACGGCGGTGGCACGACAGCAGTTCCGCAATGGGAGTTTAGCGCGGCTTTAACGGTGAAAATTTATTGTAATCATTCTGCAGCTTTTCTTCTCTGGTGCTTTATGTTAATCCTTAGATTGTTGAACACCTGATTCAACTAGACGACGCTTTACTACGTTTCGTCCATTAATTATCCACTTATATTTCTTAACTAGCTGTTGTCCTCGACCTTGTCCGCGCACCTTTTTCTTGGGTGTTAAAACATTTATTCCTATCTTTAAAACACTATCTAAAATATGTTTTACATTTTATGACATTTTCTTAATACGTTGCTATGCAACGTCTTCGGGCTATCACTGTTGACCAATTTTTTTATATTTTTAGATGCTCACTCGGGAACAATACTTTTACTTTTTGGATGAAAGGTTTCTTATGTCCTTTTTGTATCCCTGACAACGTGTTTTCAAAATTTCATGATGATCGGTTGAGTAGTTAAGCCTGATCGCCTGAAAGCATAACAAACAAACTTACTTTCGCATTTATAATATTAGTTAAGATTACTATAATTGCATGCGAGTATATATATATTTCTAACAAAATTTCTTTAAGTAAATAATGAAATTTAATATGTCAATGTGTTACAATTTATTGCTGGTGTTATTGTATTGATTTTGAATTTTTTTGTTATATGATTAACATAGGATGCTATAAACTAACTATCCTATGATAATATGTTTTACGTGATACTCTAACCCACATTTTCATAATACCTCATAAATGAACCCTTTGTATGTGACTGGGTGTTTGTATATCAAATCAAATTATGTGCCCCAAGCTGTTTCTGGTGACAATATCCCCTTCGAGGAACAAACAGTTCACAGAAGTAATTTATCCCATTTCCTTCAATTACGCCTTTTTGTTTACATCAGTCCTGTTGGAAAGGGTATTTAATGAACTTAAAAGAAACACAATAATAAATTTTATAGAATTTGATTGTCGCAATCAGTCTTTTTTGAATAATACTCGCGTCTCGCATTTCCTTTACGCAGACCATCTAGGACTGGTTAGTGCCTAATCAGATAGGTAGGCATTTTCCTAAAGCTGGCCACTGACGGTCAGTTTAACTTTAAAGCAGATGTAACCCAAAATGATTGCCCCGCTCACTCTGGCTTCGAACCATTTTTTATTTTCTACTACTACGAGTATTTTCTACGGCGCGCAGAACGCGCGCAGACATAAAATTTTGTGGTTCCTACTGACGGTAAACGGATTTAAGCACCGCATTTGTGGGCCGAAAAATTCCCCGAAAAATTCGTGGGTTGCCGTCAGTTAAAAATTTTAACTTAAGATTTCACACTCACAGTCAGTTTTTGGATTTACGTCAGTTCAACTGATCAGTTTACCTGACCGTGTGTGTCGACACCTATGCTGACCATCTAGGACTGATAGATTGTTCAGCTATTAGGTAAGCGTTAATTTGGCACAATTCGGCATTAAGTTTTAGATTAAATTTGGGCTCTATTCGCATTTGTTCTTACTTTTCCGACGTTCCCCCAGGCGTCACCTCTAAGTTGAGGGGAAGGTAGGCTTAATTAGAAAATAATGCCTACACGATTAATCACAAGGCCCCGAACAGTTTATACGGAGCGAATGTTTTGTTTCCGGGTCGTCCCCAATCGGCATGCGGTCTTGAGACTGATTTTCAATGGGACATGGGAAAGGGACGTCTCCGCTAGACCTGAAACTGTTCCGCTTGGTTTAACAGTTATACTTGTGTTGTATTGTACATGTCATAGACTACACTTTTTTGTCATCTATGTAAAGTTCAAAAATCTTCCAACTTCCGCGTAACTTTATAAAATATTGCCTATGTTGCTCGCTGATAAATGTAGCTTTCTATAGGTGAAAGAATTTTCAAAATCGGTCCAGTCGGTAGTTTTTGAGTTTATTCATTACAAACATACAAATCTTCTCTCTTTATAATATAATTAGTATAAATATGTACATTTTCGCAAAGAAAGGTTGTGTGAGTTGTGGGAGTTCACTCAATAAAATTTGATATGTACGAATTTAGTGATATGTACGAAAGCTTCGCACGCATGCAGTTGCAGTCCAAATTATAAACATAAACCTTCTTCATTCATCGCTCTTTTCAATATTGAAAAATCCGTATCAAAATCCGGTGAGTGGTTTAGAAGATGTTGCTTTAATTAAGTTACAGACAGAAACGGATAGCGTCTTTATTTCATAATGTGTATAGATATTGAATTAATACACTATAAATTTATTTTATAAAATTAAATTGAATTGAATAAAAAATTCAATATAAAATTGAAATATTGAAGTTTGTGAAAAAAAAAACATGCCTACTTACTGTTAGCAAAGTTTATGTTCAACTTAGTACAACACAGTTTGTTTTAAGATTAATGAATTTCCTGGCAACGCATCCACAAATACATCACAAAAGCTTGTTATGAATTAAATGAACATAATTGGTAATACAAAACCGCGTGGGGACGCGGAATCGTTATGAAGCATACAAATTTTCCTCAAACCCTTTAATCCACCGCTCGCTTATTTCACTTGTCCCTTGTTGGCGAATTGCCCCCACTCTCCCCTTATGCCCGTTGATGTAATTTCGGTGATGCCTCCAAGGTACAGTCTTTGTAAAATTCATGTCGGGCTTTTGATGTGGTGTCTTTTTGCAGGTGAATATATTTTATTTTAAATAAAAAAGGAGATTCCAACATTATATTGGGATGTTTTTATGTATCCAGTTAAATTGGGAAAATAGATGTATAGAAAAATCATTTGCTACAGGTTATCATACTATTAAATATTGTTAATAATAATATGTTAAATATATTATTATTATTTATATTTTAAATTTTAATATTAAAAAATTACTAAGTATCTACATTTTTATATGTGTAAACGTCATAATATTTATATTAGTTATATTAACTTTATCCGCTTGTTGTTTTTTATAAATCTATGTCATAAAAACCTATTGTGAACCTATTTTTTTTTGTGTAGAAACTCTTTTAACGTTTTCGATCTATTGCTATTCGAGCAGTTTTTTAAGTCTCCTCCTTCGGAATTATTATTGAAGTCGAATTTACAACAATAAACAAAACCTAGTATACATAATTTTCTGGGATTTATTTTGGAGATGCTTAAGTTTTATAGAAGACCACAAGTTTTACTACTATTCAAAGTTTCTCAGACGTACCAATATGTCATTTGCATTTTGAACAAAGAGCTTCGCTCTAGGGAATTCGGTACCTCCTTGCGTTGAGCTTTCAAATATTACTTGGATTGTTCAAGAAAAATAAATTCTAAAGTAGGTATGTACCTACTTACATAAAAGTTGCATATTTTCATCCTACTATTGCTTACTTACTTATTCAAAGGTCGGCTTTAATTTTAACTAAGAAATATGTTTATTACGAGACCTAAAAATTTTGCTTTCATTTTGTTTGGAAAATTAAAAATTTCAAAATTTTAGTCAGAAATGTTGTTATAAGTTACATAATACATTAAAATATTTGCTCTAAATAACTAAATCTCACCATTAGCAACTAATTTCAGCACTTCTCAAATATTCAGCACCGTTTTGCGATTTTGTATAGATTATTATCTAACTATCTATAGCAAGAAGGTAAATTCTAAGTCAGCGTGTTTCAATCATGATCGCCTCATAAAATGTTACCATATCATTCTTGAATGTTTGGTGAGCTAAGATTCCTGTTACACGTGCCTGATCGTTGCTGATTCAACCTTTAAATTTTGTATGTTGTTTTTTCAGTAATCTTTATACTTCAAGGTATTCCTTCGTTGCAATTTTAATGCAAAGAGAATCCTTCTAGGAATGAATTTCCAAACTGAACTCAAATTGTGTTTCTAGCTTTTCGTTCGCCTATTGTTGTGATTCGTACGCTAACGTAACATTCCATTGTCACGCTTCGCGGGACGTTAGATACTTTCTTATGGGAATTCAATACAAATTCCCCTTGCCAACTTACATGGCCGCGAATAGGAGAGGTCCCCGTCAAAACTTATTTTTTTATAAAAAGTAACCAAACACGCAAGGGAATTCACTTTCTTCATAATATTGTTGTAAATCAAAATAAATCCTCTTTCAGCCGCTTCGTCGTTTATTTTCATAAACCATGTTTTCTCGCATTTTCCTCTTAAATTGTGTTATTTTTTACGCTTCAGCTTACTTTTTATGGTAATTGAAATTTTCCTTAATTTATCAATATTTATATTTATTTATATTAATAACCGAACACAAGTAGTTCCCTGAAATTAATGATTTATACTGACTAATGATATTACATTTATAAAGTATAAGACCATTAATTTATAAATGTTATATAAAATATATTTTATTAATTATTTTTACTGTTTTATTTTCTAACACCTATAGATCTAGTACTTTTCTATATGAAGAACGCTAAATAATTTTAATGTGGTTTTTTCTTTACAAATGTTAACGAATGTACGAAATCTCTCTTTCTCTTATTAGCATTATCTTCTGATCCTTAAATAGTTCAGTCTAATGTATAGGTACAAGTTCCTCTGAAGTGTTTAAGTATATTATACTGTTATATATTTGTAATCGGTGGTAGGTACAGTTTTAATACTACTGAACTAAACTATAAAATACATTGTATTTTTAGGAAAAAAAAAGAACGTTGGGTCTAAACAATTGTTAATAAGAATGAATGTATCGTATAAAATGCAGCCAACGCACTGCGTCGGAAAACTGTAGAATAAAGAAGGGACCCCACAACGTGGGTTGCATACTAAAACACAGAAAAAAACCTCTGTTTGTCTGGTTTTCACAATAGAATATATATATCTATACATAAATGTTGCGATTCTGCACAGATGTTGCTATCTTTGTTGATGTGTTGATGTCAAAAACTTATCACGTATTTTATTTACCAGTACACTTCTTAGGGTTCAGTAACTCAAAAGAAAAACAAAACTTTTCTAATTATAAATTTTTTTTGGTCCGTACTTATTTGTACCTATATTTGTCAAAGGCTTTTTCTTCGTTTTTTCATGGAAACGAGTAGTGGTGTCAATTTGTATCTACTATTTCAAAGTTTTTTTGATAGAATACTTCAAAATTTCAAGCCTTTATGAAAAAGTTGCGGGAGAGCAATGAATGCGGGATATTCGTCAATAATCACGTCAATAATTGACAATTCGTCAATTATGTATATTATTAAATTATTATATTTCGTAGCGAGAAACTTCAAAATAACTGACATTTCTTTGATATATAGGAAACACTTGAATAGTAATTGTCATTCAGCCATTATCTAAAGAGGTCTTAAACTTACACTTGAAATATGATACGTTCACAGACTTTTTTATTTTGTGAAACTTGTAATTGTGAAAAACTAGACATTTTGAGAAACTAGACATTCTGACACACTAGACATTTTGAGACACGGCACATTCTGACACACTAGACATTCTGAGACATTGGACATTCTGACACACTAGACATTCTGAACCTGAGCCGTTTAGATTGGCGATTTTTCGGTTAGATATTTTGAATTTCGCACTTTACTAGTATTGTTTAGGACATTTGCTTAGTGTGGGCTTGATAACAATTTCAATTTATCAAAATGTAAGACTTGTGCAACTACAAAAGGCTTTTTTTTTTAATTTCGTGGAACCAAATTTAGGTCATGTGAGGAATTCATTGTACAAAATATTTGAATTTCCATCCCTATCTGAACATATGAACATATGAACATAAGTCTCGAGTAGATAAATATTCATATTTTGCTTGCGTTTTTACACTTCCCATGTTTTTGTTTGTTGAAATTAATTTATTTCGAGCGTAAACATTTTTCTTCATCGTTTCGTTCGGCGTTCGTAATAATTAATTAATATTATATCAAGCAGCTACAAACAAAATCATCCATCCTATCTTTACGAGAAAAAATCACACAGATTTGTGGATTATGCTTGAACTTATGTATTATGGCTGTGTATTTGTTTAGGTATATTTTATTACTTTTATACTCTTATTTTGATAGTTTGCTTTGTGTTCTTATTTTTATTATAAATCAAAAATTTTCGAATTCTAATATTTTAATAAATATAAATAAGTAACTGTTTAAATATGGTAATAATATTAATTTAAACGTCCTAATATTTACAAAAGTTATGGGGGAGTCCTTTGCCTAGCAGTGGACGCCCTGATGAATATTTACAAAGAATGTCTTACCAAATTTGAAAAGATATAAACATCTCATAAAACTTCGACATAGAAATAAAAAATATATATATATATAATAATCCTCCTAGCTTTAATTACCTACCTATAAGAAGTGTGAACCATAGTTTTTTGCTCGATAAAAACAATGTCACCGTCTTAGAAGATTTATGTATTTACATACTAGCTGCGCCAGCGACATCGTTAAGCGTTGAAAAATTGAGTGAATAAAATATATAAGTTATAATAATGCCTGACACCTTTATCGCTATGACGACCGTCGTCGCAACCCGTTTTTTTGATGTTTTTAAGACGAACCCTCGGGAACCTAACATTTTTCACGATAAAAAGTATGCTATATATTATTCCAGATAATAAACTATCCGTATGCCACATTCATCCAAATCCGTTCAGTAGTTTTTACGTGAATGAGTAACAAACATACATATATCCATACATCCTCACAAACTTCCGCATTTATAGTATTAGTAGGATATCCTTACCTAAACCCTATGAAATACTTAACTAAATAGGAGACAGACAACATGCAATGCAACTTGTGGAACAGATCAACAGTATTATGACGACGCATTTGTTATTACTTGCTTTTCTTTTTGGTTTTCCTGTAAATTCATGAAAAATAACGAAGCGAATATCGCAAATAAAGTTAACGATGACGAGCGTCTCGACGCAAAGAGGATAACTGTGTTAATAAGTTGCTGCGTCACGTTTCCCTAATAATAAATTGCGACTTACTTCATTAAAAAGAGTTTTGTCCCGAAGTCTCTTTTCGGCGGCCTTTTATTTGGTTTCCGCAAATTTTACTTTTTAAAACTTTTAATGTAAACATAATTTATTTTAACAAAACAAATTTATTAAATTAAAATATGGGTTGTTCCATTGTCATTCTACGGAAACTCGTCCCACTATTATATTATATATTTCTTAACTCGGGTCGTTACTAGCGACCCGCCCCCAGCTTCACACGCATGCAATTTTTTCTGCAAGTTTTGTATTATTCTTTCCATTAATGAAATCTGTATCAAAATTAGTTGGGTGGTTTAGAAGTGAGCGCGGATAAACAGAGACGGGCATATTTTAATACCTGCCCCCGGCTACGCACGGATTGTTTTTTTTTTTTTTACTGAGAACCTTCTCAGTTTAACGTTCTTTCCATTAGTGTAAACCTTATCGAAATCCCTTATTTTATAACATTGTGTAGATATATATGCGAGTCATAAATTGGAAAGCCCGTCTGATGGCAGTAACCACACCCTTACAGAAGACTACCGATAAGTTCTTAAGATCTCAATTTTGCATTAAGAAAAGAAAGCTACATTGTAATGAAATATTTATGTCGACTTCAATTATAAGCGTTCAGATTAATTTCATGTTATTATTGTATACACAACGGTTTTGCTTCGCGCTTGAGCGTTCTTGATTCGAAATTAAAATCAGTTTCGATTCGGCACAACTGACGCTTCGAAATTGTACGAGTCGAATGTAGATTCATTAATTTCATTGCGAAATTAGAGTGTATGAGATTTATACTCGGATTTATATGACTTAGATGAATAATTTTCATTTCTGTAGAATTGTTGCATTTGTTTAAAGTTTGGCTACTCTGTTAAAAGCTTTCATCTGATTTTTATACAAATTTAGCGTCTTAAAATGTACTTAAATAACATAATATAATAACGTTCCCATAAAGTAATGGTTCGGCTTTAACATTACTTTAAGAGAATTTTAGTCCGATATTGATCTATAGAATTGATTACACTGTTAAATTCGCAGGGAATCAAATTTATTTGGAAGATTTGTTTACATATTTGAGGTTTAATACATCGTATGAAAAAGTAATCTTTTTTTTTCTTTTAAACAATCATGGAATTTAATAAAATATGTTTCTTTTTAGGATGCTACGCGCAAACACTGAAGATTTATCCAGTACAAAAACAACAGACTGTAGCAGTTGGCAAGGCGGTGGTTCTCACGTGTCAAGCTGAGGCGCCTGACCCTGCTTTGGTGACGTTACCGCAATGGAAAGACCCACGAGGACTAGTCATCAATGAGGCCGCGTAAGTCATACAGAATATCTTTTAAAAGAGAGAACGTGTAGACGAATTTAGTACCGTGGGACAACAACTGACGCGCCCTAAGTAAGTCAAGTAGTAAAAAAGTAATAGATCCATTATATTGGTTCGCCAACATCTTACTAGTAAAGGTTTTTGTATGTTTAAATACTGTCTTTTTAAGTTACTTTCTACAATATTTTTATTGTCTAGAAACTTTTTTTTACCTATTATGGCACAATTTATTTTAAGAATGTGCTTTTGACCGTCCCACCTAAATATCTTAATTTTTATGTATAATAATATTAAATTTTATATCAAAACATATTTTCATCTCATTAAGCATAACTTGTTTTATTAGTTTTTTAAATTTTAAATTTGTCTTAAATAGTTAATTTGAAAATCATAATTCAAATAATTACAGGAGTAGGTACCCTTTTGATAAAGGGAGTACCTAATGCAATGTAGTAATTCCTTAATAAAAAAAAAAGTAAAAAAAAAACATTTATATAAGAAATTATGGACTATAGAAATATTCTATGTTTAGACACTTAACACTTAAGCCTTAAAAATTTATTAGCATGGACAACTGACATCTAACCAACACAACTCTACCTCTATGTATGAAAATAAAGAAATGATGTCAGTATGTGCATTAACCCATCTAATAGTTGTTTGTCGCTTCAGTGTTGGGACGAGACCTGAAATTTATGCGGAACCGGTGCCAGCGAAGCAGTCATCGCAGTTGTACATATCATCGATCACACCCGCCATGGCGGGGAACTACACCTGTGTCTCTGCATACACCAATATACCCTTGAGCGAAAGTGTCGTACTCGATACATTTAGTAAGTTTTCATTACTTGCGCTTACTCCGTGTATATTTTTATGAAAGCTCTTTTACCTCCAAAGTTAGTAAAGATTTTATTAAAAAGTTTTTTTACTTTATAACTTTTGAAGTGGAGGCAGTTCGAAGGTCGGTGTATGGAGGCCGGAGGGCATATTATTTGTATTTATATATTTATGACATAAACTTTGACGGAGATAACGTGTTTTTTTAGATATAAATATATAATTGTCTCAGTTCAGAATAAAACCAATATTACTATTACAAATCGTAGAAATCGGTTTTTATCATTAACCAGCAATTTGCACAAAGCGTCGCGTAGATGTCATTTTTCCAATTTTTTTCTTTAAAATAATTAATGAAATTACTAAATAATGAAATTATCAAACAACTAATGTGACATGCAAAATTGCTCACGTACATAAACCTTTTAATAACTAATAATAAATTGAGCTTTAATAACTATTAAATTGTGAATACGTAATTATTTCATATTCACTCTTAAAATTTTCTAATAAAAGTTTGATTTGTCATCAAAATATATGTTTCTTTAGAGTTATATGATCTAAAAATAAAAGCACTTATTCAACAATTTTCATAAAATAATTTTTGTTTTAATTAAAAGTAATTATAAAAATTATAAAATGATGGAAATCATGGGTTTTTAATTTTAATAAAACAATACGTCTGATAGAGATTTTACTAAATTAACCTAACATAACGATATTTCATATATTTGTCACTAATTGGTTTGCCACCTAATTGTCATTTCAATTTATTCCCAAAACACTAATTCAGCATTAAACATTTTCGATAATGTGAATATAATTAATTCGTTGCTGTGTGTTCGTTAATTTCAGTTGCTATTACATGGACGAACGCTAACGAGAATCAATACGCAACTAAAGGAAAGGATTTCAAAATTATGTGTGAAGTTACAGCGGAACCTGCCCCATCAGTAGATTGGTTTAGAGAAGGAAGCAGTATACCAGTGAGCCTCATTACTTTTACAACTTTTATAATACATTTATCATACTGAAACAATTAAAATAATCAACATTGAAATAAAATTGATTGATTTAAGAAATTTGCCTTGGTAAAAGAATAGTTATTCTTTACAAGTTTTGATTTTAAAATAACATTTAAAACAATTATTTTAGATTATAACCGGCGACCGATATGTGATACATTCTAATGGTTTGCACATTAAAAATGTCGAAGAAAGCGATGACGGCACTTACACTTGTCGAGCTGTTGTTATCCAGACTGGTGAACTTGATGAAAAACATATTAAGCTTCAGGTAAACTTTACAAATTATTTTAGGAGTTGTGTTCATTATCTTATTGCCAACATAAGATTGTAAAAATAAATGTTCTCGTTTATAGGTTTACACTGCTCCAGAAATGGAAGAACGGGAATCAACAGTAGTTATCAAAGAGGGAGAGTCGGCAGCGATAACTTGTAAAGCTAGAGGAACACCTCCTCCCACATACACTTGGATCAAAGCTTCTACACACGAAGTAAGTTTATTCACATAAATAATGCACGTAGTCTTCAAAGATACCGATATTTTTGTAAAATTTAAAATGTTTATTTTTTAGAATTTAGCAACCACACCAAGATTTAGTGTAAATGAGAATACGGGTTTGCTGACATTTGATAGAGTAGAAGCTGGTGATTACGGAAAATATATATGCAGTGCTTCAAACGAAGCCGGACAAAATGAAACTGAAATAGACGTAGAAGTGTTAGTTAAGCCTAAAATATTTGAACTTCTAAACGTTACTGCAGCTGAGAAAATGGAAGGAAGATTAGAATGTAAAGCATCTGGGAGACCAGCACCTCGGATTACTTTTAGAAAACGTAGCAATACAGAGCCTTTTGTGTCTGGTCCTAACGACGACGGAAGGTATTACAATTTTTAAACTTTATTTTATTGTTAGTAGGTATTCAATATGACGTTATCAGATAAATACGTAAATTATTAATATTTAATATTTTTTTGCAGAATAACAATTGAAACTAGCGATCGCAACATTGGAGATCAAATGGAAACATCTGGAGTCATCAATATTATGAACTTAAACAGATCTGATGACGGCTTATATGAGTGTATCGCTACGAATGATGGTAATTTATCATTTACATAATATATCAATTTTGAAATTATTTGTCGTATTAAGGGTTTACTCTATTATTACATGTTTTTAGGTGGCGAGGCTAGAAAAAATGGTCATTTAACAGTCCAGTTCAAACCGTCCTTTGCTCACATGAACAATGTGCCTATTTGGAGTTGGAATGCCCAACCTGTCAATATTAGCTGTATTGCCGAAAGTATCCCGAATGCAACTATTAAATGGAAGTAAGTTCGCATTTAAAACCGTTTTGTGTAGTAAAGTTATTTTAAAAGAAATATGTTATTTAATGCTTAAATTTTTAGATTCCACGAATACGATCTGGTTGAGTCGCCCCATGTAAAAATATTTGGATCTGGACCATGGAGTTATGTGACTGTAATTCCACTAGACAGAAAACTATACGGTATTTACAAATGTATCGCCACCAATACCTTAGGTGAGGCGGCACACGATATTGAGCTTAGAGAAGCTTTCCCACCGGGTGTAATTCTTCAAGTAAGTATTTATTTATTAAAACTTAACCCTTGATATATTGATTTTTTTTAAATTATCTGTGATATTTTAGGCGCAAAGAGAAACAATAACAGCAACATCAGTTTCGTTCACTATCGTTGGGCCAGCTGAAAACACCGGACCACCAATATTGGCATACACAGTGCAATATAAGCAAAACGGAAACTACGATTGGACATTCGCGATGAACCGAACCTGGTCGGTTAATTCTCCGTATATTGTTGAAAATTTACAGCCTATGTTCACATACGACTTTAGGTTTGCGGCAGTCAATCAGGTCGGCGCCGGAAGCTGGGGAGCACCCATTACAGTGATCATGCCAAGAAGGTAGTTAAAAAAGTTAATATTTCTACTATTTTTCGTCCATATGTTTCACATTATGTATTAATGTAATAACTATACGGATCAGGTCACCCCCGGAAGCACCGAAATGGAGAGAATCGTCAATAAGTTCAGAATCATTGATTCACGGCAAATACGCGGATAGATATGAGCTCAAATGGAAAGTACCTGCTCATAATGGCGAACCAATTGACATGTATGAAGTCAGTTATTGTCCTGTAAGTATTATTTGTTTTTGTATACATATTTTATTGATGCCTACGGTGTTTTTTTTTGTTATGTTATACCGTCGCCTATAACATAAGCAATGCCACAGGTGTTAAAAGTGCGCTGCCGGCCACAATAGGATTAAGGATAAGGGATTGGAAAGGGATAGGGAAATGGGCTCTGGCATCCCTTACTCACTTATTTCACGGTGGTCTTCTCTAAGGGCCACCCCCTTACTGCCGTTAGACGGGTTTCCCAAATGACTGCGAAACGCCATGTGCCAAACCCCTACTATTATATGAGTTGGTTACTATTCTGAAATATATTTTGACTAGCTGTACCCACGACTTCGTACGCGTGGTATTCGGAATGGCGCGTAACTTTTTGGTTCATAAACCGATTGGAACTAAATGTCACGAAAAGCTTGCTACAACAACATCAGTGAAAATTGCATTCAAATCTGCTAAGATTAAGTTTCTCTGATTAGCGTGCACAAACGCAGACAAACTACTTTTTTTAAAAATATATGTATGATGTATGATATGACAGGTGGTGAAAGTAAGTGGCGAGTGGCGAGTAGCAGCCGAAAATCAATGTGTTAAAGAGGAACTGAAATCCTATGAAGCAATTAGTTACGAAGTTCGAGGATTACGTCCAGACACACGTTATCGCATGCAAGTCAAGGCTCACAACGTGCTCGGTTACTCTGCGCCAGCACAACTATATGTCCAAACAGCTCTCGGTGAGTACTACCAAGAAACTAATGAACTGCCACTTCGAGCTGGTTTCTACGAAGTTTTTACATCTTCCGACCCGCTGTATCCCTCTTCAGCGACTACCGTCACATCTTGCGTTTTCTCCATCTGTTACGCATTCATTCATATCGTATATTTGTTTTTGTGAACCATTTTTGTGTGAGTGCACTGACTGTTGAGCTCGTCACGAGCCGAACAAAGAATTTCTTTTTGATTTAGCTCTGTTTAGTGATTATTTGTAGTGTTCTGATGTTTTGTTTAGTAATTATGTTTATGATTATTATTATTATTTGGAGTCAACTTCAGTTAACCATGTTTGTATTATTTTTTGCTTTTTTGTATCTTGTAACATTTTTTAAATTAATCCACATTTCATAACATTCCTTTGCTTTCTGTAGTTAGTTTTCATTTCAAATCTATACCATAAATTCATTCTGAATTGTACAAATTGTTTAGGTTCAGATCTAGAATTTTTAAAGCAATGATTTCAATAAAAATGTGTCGAGAATTAATTTTTGATGAATTTCTGTTTTATTTTTTTACTTTTTTTGTTCTAGTTTAAATAATCCTGGTATAGTTTTATATTATTTTATGAACTTAATGATTTCGTTTACTTATATATGATTTTAATTAGTAAATTGGCGAAATTATATTTTGTTGGTGTTAATTTTAACTGAACGGTGAGTTACATTATTTTTATTTTTAACATTCTTAGTGAATTTATTTTTTATATTAATTTTATTGAAATATCATCGTAACGAATGTTTTCTAGGTAATCCAAATGGAAGTTCAAGACGTTTCGGCAGAACTCATCTAATAGTGGAAACATTAACTGCAATCATTATTTTATTTTGTCCAGTATAAACCGCAATTAATAAGTCCAAAGACGACTGTTGTTATTTAGGAGAATAATTGTTGTGATAAAGCAATTTGTTATGTAAATACTATCGAACGCTTACGTTTTACGAAAATATCATTAAATGATTTTCATGTAAATCTTATTTAAGTCTATTTGCCACTAGAAAATCTTTAGTAGGCATAAATTGTCTGCATATAAAATTATTACTAATGAAGATTTTATACCATTCGGAGTATTACTAAAGTAACTGTTAGTTAGTGAATCGTTAAATAAATTAACACTGCCAAAATATAAAATCCCATACTTAGTATTTAATATTAATAATAAATTATGTCTTCGTGCTCGTATTTCCTAAATATTTAAATAGCATTTAAAACTTTGTATGTTGTATAAAAAAATTGTGTACGCCTTTTTGATGACTAGGTATTTTAAATTTTTTTAAAAAGTAGACAAATGATATGAATGGTAGCTTAGTAAGTGAAGGGATTCATGCGTCCAGAGTTTTATAGAATATGGAAATTGAAATAACAGTGGAAATGTATGAAGAATTATACTGCGATGTAAAGCAAATAAAATATTATTAAATGTAGTTAGTGATGAATTCTAAGGACATTAATAAGAATTCAATTGTGATCGGGTTTTAGAAGAAAACGACCAATGTGAAAATAATAAATGTTTCCAAAAGACATTTTCGCATTTTTATGAATGAGATAAAATATTATTTCAAGTGTTTCATCCTTTTTTAACCTCTTAGTTTATAATTTTATTACAAATAGTTAAGATGTGATCCTAAATATCCCAGAATATTATGTCATTAATAACATTTAATAAAGAAAGCTGTCAAGATGCTACCCAACTACCCAAGAGTCAAACCATTACCCTTTTGAATGATTGACAAGTGTGTTTGTGTCGCCCTGATCGAATTTTGGGTAAATATTTTTTATTATAATCTTATAATTAACAATTCCGCTGTATGAAGTTCCTTTGGAATGAACTAATATTATTTCTTTATCCTGCATGATAACGTTTAGCTGTCACACATTTCAGATGAAAACTGATCACACTACCAATAAATAGCATGATCTGTATAATTACGGTTCAATAGACGTCGATTTTACTTTATATTTATTAATAAAATAGGATATTTTGTATGTTATAGAATCAGTCATATTAGATGACTTTAAACTATGCCTTTTATTTTTCGTCTTTAAAGTCCCTAGAGGTTCCCGGTTTATTTTAACCAAGCATGGACGGTATTACTTGTTGAAATTGCCAAACATTGTTTTTTATTCTGTACTTCTTTTTTGGTGGTTTCATATTCTTCAATATTTAGATCTGTTTTTAGTGTAGAGACAGCATTTGTTGTTTGAAAATTTCTATTTTTTTGTGATTGTTCATTGAAAAAGAAAAACAATTCTTTCAAACTGCAAATGTATAGTGTTATTGTAGGAAGGCTATTTCGGTGATGGTATCAAATTAAATTTACAAATAGGTATTTAATTAAATGTTTATTAAAATAGGATTTATTATTGTTCCTAGTTATCAATATTATGCTTCAATAGATTCAAAACATTTGTCATGGGGTTTGAACAATTTGTGTTGCGTTCATTGAATTTGGAATGTTTGCATCTTGACAACTTTTCTTTCATTACTCTTATATCTTACCTATGTTCACTTGATTTGTGTATCATAAATTATCATTTCATCTGTCGTTATTATTATAATTTCATTCAAACCCCATTTCATTCGGAGAGCTTTCTACTCAAAATTTATATATAACCGATTTTTTAGATATAAATTAAATTTATCGGTGATTGGGTGCACGTTTACTCTGAATTGAAAGCACTCCTCTCATCACAGTTCTGACTGATTGTAATGAATGTTAACTGTTGCTTTAAAGAAAACTCTAATATATCAACGTACACAAAACGCTAAGAATGCATTTGTTACAATCACTATCGTGTCATCTTATATCTTAAGCTTTGGACATGATGCACAAAACTAACAGCATAAGAGCGGTAGGCCACAATTTGGAAACTTGAAAATATTCTATTTCATTAATTAGTATTGTCGTGGCCTTAGTTGTGTCTACTGCTCTTTGAACTTCTCTGTTGTTTTAAACTAAATCATTGTCAACTTCTACAGGTGTGGAACGATATGGATTTGCACCACCGCAATTGATGTCAAGCGGCGCAATTATAGGAATAGCGTTGGCTGGTGTTTTTATATGCCTCGTCATTGTTGACTTGATGCTTTTCTGCATCAGACGACAGGGAGTCATTGCTACTATTTGTGGTAAACGAGCCAAGAAACACAAAGACGACGAAGCCAAACTCGGAAGGTAATATTTTTTGTTTTTGTCTAAATTTGAAAATTCATAACAGAATTCTTTTACTCGACGAAACATCGACACTTTCATAATGTTCAGTGCTTACCTTTTTTGTTGTCCCGTGTCCATTGTCCATGTCCAAAATAAGTGTTGGTGTCGATGAGAGATGTTTCTGCCCGCTAGTCTGTACGGTTGGCGCTTCCCGCTCCCTTATTGCAGCACGAAGCCGCGCGCGCCGCCCTCCCCCGCGCCCTTGCCGCCACCCGTCAAGCTCGTGCCGACTCCGACGTAAGGCACCATATCAAACTTGAGTTTGCTTGCATGCTTTGTTTGTGCGGATGCTGTGGTATGGCCCCTATGAAGTGACATTACACTCACCCCAATTAATTCTGTGGCTTAAAGCAATAAAAGGACAGACTTAGAACAAATAAATAGAAGACGATACACAAGATCGGTAAAACACTGACAATTATTATGCCCGCATAAGAGAGATTGTAGAACTAAAATTTTTAAACCCTAATATAAAATCTAATTTATACTAATATTATAACGAGAAAAGATGTGTATTTTTGTTTGTAATGAAAAAAACTCAAAAACTACTGGACCTATGAAGTCGCGTGCAACATCTAGTGTAACATATGCACAGTCTCCATTGAATACACTTAATCATTTTAATTGAAGTTGTTTTAAGCACTTGTGTTTCTTGTCTTATAATGGGCACATAAAATAACTTGCAACGTTTGCCTTTGTAGGGATTCTGCCTTTGAACTCTTAAGAGAGAATATTTATAAATAAGAAAACTTATAAAATGTGAAACGCGAAATGCAGAAGTCTTGTGTTGCGTCTGCTATTGTATAAGTCGGCGTATACAATAACAAAAAAAAATCATTAAATTCTCAAACACTACTGTTTTTTAGAGGTATGAACTTGTGTGTTTGGATGATAGTGTGATATGATGCATAAAGGAAAAAAAACGTAATGATCGGTAAATAGGGAATATGCGGGTAGTTTAATTTTTTTCCGAATCTATCGATCGGACATTATATCTAAACAATTATTTCCTTATTTGATTCCTTTTTTATTGGCTTGTATACATTAAAAAAAAAAAAAAAAAACTAATTATGGGAATGAAATTCAAAATTGCGAAACGAACGCCATTTGTTGACCATTGTGATGTCAGATGCTATGTCACTGACAGCAAACAAACCCTGGTCATTGCATGTGACGTCATTGAAGGCGTGCGAAAATGGCGTTGTTTAAACGACTTAAATTATATTTAATTGAAACATTTCCAACAGTATTTTTTAATTTTTTACCATGCTAGGACGATGAAAACAATTGATTGAAAAATAAAAAAATACATGCATATACCCTATTTATTTATGAAATGTTTGGGAAACTGTCAAGTGTAACTCATTGGGGGCCAACCAATTTGTAAATATAAGAGCGCAAGCTTAGCAATGCAATTCGCTGTAAAGGAAATAGACAATGAGTCGGTTTGAATTTGTAACCTGTAAATATTAGAGTAGTTAGTGTGTCAATGTACAGTATGCTTAAATTTGTAATGGATCTTTTCGAGATCAAGTTTTGTGAATAAGTTTTATCAGAACTCACTTGTGAGGGAACATCTCTTTCGGCCGTTTCATTTGGTTTGTGCTCATACATTTTGTTTGTGGTCCTGCGTTTGTTTTGTTTGTTATTGATTTTGTGGTTTTCAAGTGTACATGTCTCAACCCTATATTGTATGATTGCACCAGAACTAACATTTTTATTTTTTTCCCACACGCTGCGTCTTGCCGGTCGCACTTTAGCTATGTCCCGACCACGCCAGTGTAAGATATAAATCTATTACAATGTATAATATTATATTTATTATTATTTTTTATCAAAATCATCTTAGCAGAAATTCTTTGATCGCTATTAATCATTATATGGCTAAAAATAAATTGTGTGAAATATGTTTTTAAGATGAATGACAAATTATGCCTATTTGGTTGCCTAACTAAATAACGCTAAAAATAATAACTGTTATGGCAATTTGTAATTAGAACTGCCCTAACAGAATTAAAAAGTTTTAACTTTTATATTTTAAATTGCCATTATAAATCATATAAAAATATTTTTAATTACCGTATTACATTTAAGTGTTGCCCGCTTTGATGATACATCGTTCTATATTCCATTACTTACTTGTTATGCTTACAATTCCGTTCGTTCGCTTTCAGTCATACCTCTCAAACAATGCTACTGTTCATTACCCATAGATAAGAGCCAAATCAACTTCAACGCCAACTTCTCTGTGTGATGAAAAACCTGTCGGTTCATATAATGAACACTTATTTTGTAAATATTTCACGACTAAAATTCACGTGCTTGATTGGCGAATAAGCTGTGTTTAACTTGCTTTCCGCAGAGATGAAAAGGAACCTCTGAGAGATACAGGCGACGACGCAATGAAGAGAAATTCTTCAGTAGAATTCGACGGTCGAAAGGTATATGCGACCAGTGGGGGTCCGATTATTGGTAAAAATTCCGCCGTTTAAAAAGAAAACAAAGGAACTGATGTCTGCACGCAGACATATTTTTAATCTCTTTTACAGCCAAGTTCAATATTGAACAATGAATTACAATTATTTTATTGCATTTTGTCTTCATTTGGTAGAGTTCGCATAAATGATTATTTTAAATGAACTTTAACTAATTGAAAATTATTAGAAATTTGTTTATTTGCGAACTTTATCAAATAGATTAATACAATTTAAGGATTACGATTAGTAAATCAATGCTTTTGTACTAGTAATGAGCCCTATTGACAACTGCCAATATACGATTCTTTGTGTTAAGCTCTATTATTTCATCATTAGTGTTACATTAAATTTAATTCGTCATTAGTTTGACATTAATTTTAATTGAAGCAAATCATAAAATCATGATACATTAATAAATAAACACTAGGTAATACTGATTATAGGTATTGATAAAAAATTAATATAATAATCTTGCTCCTTTGCCTATCCTATTGTGATGTGTAAAAATATTATGAACTATTCTATAGTAACATTATGAATTGCTACAATTATTTAATTTGATTTTTTCCTTTAGTTAATCGTTAGTTATATCAGGACATTTCGAATTTCCGATAGATATTAAGATCATTTCGTTTACCTGCCTATAATACCTACTTTTTAACTTTTGAATTTACGGTTAGTTATTGGATAATTAGTTTGTATTCCCAAAGATTTCAATACATTATTTAATTATTTCTGTTTCTGAAACGATGTTACTCTCTCCAGGACATATTCTTTAGTTGCTAATTTAAGGGAGCAGAAAATATCAAATTTAATTAATTTAAATTTTTAGGGACACAAAGAAAAATCTACTTTAGCAAAGTTTTCCTCGTTGAAGGTGTTATCACCTTTAGCTACTAAGAATAACATAATACGGAAGTATTCGTACAAAAATCCAGCAAAATAGAGATTATCTTAATTTTTTTTTATCAAATTTATAATCTTGATGATTAGTATCGGAAAACGAATTAAAGGCTTGGTGTAGTGTATGTACTATGTATGATCTGTGTAATGAATAAGATAGTTATTAAATTGTTGCTTCAAGAGGTACAAAATGTGCCTTCTAGTGTATTAAATGAGGGTATTATTACATTTAGTGTATATATATAGAACATAGTATAAGGTATCACCATTTAGTCACAATTTGCATGTTACTTAGTTATCGTTCCATATTTAAAAAAAAGATCGGTTGCTTTCATTTTTTTTAAAATATTAAAAAGTATTTAGTAGGTAAATATTAAAAAGAATGCATTTTCTGTTTCTGCCATTTTACAGTTAATTAGAGAGAAATTAAGACGATTTTTTTTTTATTCTTACAATTTTACTATTTAGTGAATGTGTTACTTTTAATGTTCCGATCATAATTTTACGTTTTGTAAATATAGATATAGTGTAATATTATTGTAAATATGATTATTTTTTATTGTTCTTCTATATTCATCACACTTAGGGCCTCTTTCACCATCTTTGAGTAAAGTGTCAAGTAGACTAAGCGCCATTTAAAGTCACCGGTAAGTAAGCGTACGAGTTTCACCATCTTCGAGTAGCATTACTCAAGGGTAATTTCAATGAAATTGCCATAACATTTACTCGCCAATTAGCGTTAAACTAATCAACACTTTACTTATAGTTGGTGAAAGAGGCCCTTATAGTTTTCACATCACACTTATTTATGCGGAACGGCAGTTTGTCTGTTCATAAAAACTACAGAGGATAGGAATAGGTATAGACTACATTTTGACTGTTAGCACTTGTTAAAATAAAACTTGATCCCAAGCCCAGTCAGAAAGTGTGAAATTAAACAAATGTTTCAAAATTTAGGGCAATATTTTGGTACTTAATTAAACTTAACTTACTTTTAATTTATTAATACACAACACTTTTTTAATAAACATCACCTAAGTTTCGAAGTTATACATTGCCCTAACTTACGAAACAATAAAAATTTTCATGTAAGGTATTATTAATTAGGCTTTATAGGAACAAGATCGTATTACATTTTATACAATTTGATAATACGTAAGTATCTATGTAATCATTTTTTGATATGGGTAAATTAAATTTAAATTATAAAAATGACAATCTCACCAAAATTTAAATAGAATGAAAATTTAACAAGGCTTTTAACTCTGAAATTATATATATAAAAAATCTAATTATCGTTTATTTTTGCTTCGATAAATGGTTCTATTCAAGTTTTGGTGGCGACGTTTTTAGGTCACGTTATCTCTGTCAACAATGTCTATTATAAAAATTCGTAAATCTCATAAGTAAGTAGGTAGGCACCTAATTAATTATGATTACAACAAAAAAAAAAAAAGCTTTACTATATACATACTTAATCAATGTACAATAATTTAAACAGTTTTGATATACAATTTAAGTATTGCTATCAAGAGTTTTTGATACCACATTTTTATATAATCAATCTAAATTTGATATGGGAATCGTGTTTAAATTCAATCAATTATACCCTTGATTGACAACAAGGCTTAGAATTAAAAAAGGCTTTACCATCCTATTTCTCCAAAGCTCAATTAAGAAATTATGTTTACCACATTTTTATAATCTGTCTAAATTTTATATTTTTTTTTAAATTCAATCGATTTTAAACTTGACACCAAGTCAAAATCATTAAAAAAAGGACTTTGCCATCCTATTTCTCCAAGTTTGTTCAAACTACTACACGTAACAGAAATCCTCCCCTAGTTGGTATTAAAATTACTTATTGTATGTCGAAGCTTGATATGTTTGCATAGTTATGTACTTGTAACGTCTGCCTGTCAGCTTTGAATGAATATGTTTACAATGATCGATATTGTATTGGAGAGCGCATTTTTTTATATAAAAATAAATGTCTTCAAATGGTTTGATTTTTCATTTATTTCATAACCCTTTGTACGAGTCCTAAGGGAATTTATAATTTTTTTAATAACTTCTCCGGGCATATTTCCAATATTTTCTTTTCAAATCATGTGTTTTCAACAAAAAATGTTGGTTTACAAGTACACAGATTTCAAACATAATACTTTCACAATAAATGAACTTTTTTAGCAATAAATTAATCACGCATCATTTATATTAATTTGGTTTATTGAGAACTTATGAAAGAACTATTAAAGTTGACAAAAACTTGATTTATTTTCTTTATTGACAGAGATACAAAGCATTTTGTTGTACACTATTTAATCACTAAATTTACAAGGGATGCGTTATAGGCCACGGCCCGCAGTTTTGGTAACAATAGAGCAAAATGTTGCGCAACAACACTTATGAACTTATTACATTTAGTGATGTGCTTTCATTATAGCCGATACAACCACGTTCTTACATAGAGGTATAAAAATAACAGTCTTTATTCACTGATTAATTTTATACTTTTTGCATTATTTTAATTACTGACATCGGCAATCTGCAAGTCAGGCTATCCCTTGACATAGGCTTCCTTCAGTCTCTTCCATTTCTCTCTATCCAAAGCTACTCTTCTTCAATCTTTGGGTCGATCGTCTTCCCAGCGTCTCATTGTTCTACCCTTTCGTTGCTTTCTTTCTCTGAGATACCACTCGGTGACGTCTCTCGTCCATTTTGTCTCTTCCCGATCTCATAATGTGACCGACCCACCGCCACTTTAGCATTTTTACCCTACTGATTATAGAAGTATAGTGACTCTTTAATTGGCAATCGTTTGCCTTGTCTTGTTATTGATCTAATTGATTGTAGGTAATGACGATGTTAGATGATTAGGTACCATCAAACGTCAACAGGGTCTATTTGTTAATTATGATTCTAATAGCAGCACTATTTCAGTTTTCATGTACATGCTATGTTACATATCAATTTTGAACACAGGTCTCTAATCTTATGTGAGGTGGTTATTATATTTCAAAAATAAATTGACAGGACTTCAAATATTTTCGATATTTTCCTTATCAATATTTCTAATTCATTTATGATATTAACGCAGAAGTTCTATCCCGACCATGAAGTATAATCTAATAATCTATGTTTAAAAATAAGTCATTTTAAGAAAAATAATATTATTTATTTCATATATATCTTACCCAGAAATATCTAGCAAAATCAGTGATGGTATGTGGCAACATCAGTATCAAAAAAATTTAAACAATCGACAACGCAAGTACGGCACTCACTATTCGCAAAAGATATGCGTCACGCTGCTGTCAAATGGGGTGCAGTCAATCGCTGCGGTTTAATACATTTGAGAAACGGTCACTACAATGACACACCCTACTCTTTAATTTATGTACTAGTCTCGTTCATAGGGGTGCCATACGTGCTCTATCTTACGGGACAAAGTGCACCACCATGATTAATGATTCTAACACTGACTTTATATACAAACTTTTTTTATAAAAACCTTGCGTGTTTACCATTTTTATTCTTAATTTGGAAATAGACGAATAGAAACAGATGTTTGCTTTGTTAATGTTCACTAAATTAAATGCTCATATTAAATTATTGTTTCATTAAAAAATACTATTAATGTTTATTTAAGTTGTGTCTGTAATGTGGGGCTAATTAACTTATGACTTGTAAATAAAATAAAACACTCACAAGAAAACCTTTTTATGTCTACTTAATTTTCATTTTACCCATTCAGAATGTTATAAAAAAAAATGACTGTCAGACTGACTAAAGTAATTAAATATAGCGAAGCAAGCCTCAATTAGTTCAAGTATAATTAATTATAGCCCAATTGGGAGAAATTTGCCTCGACAGCTAGAGATATTAGAGTTCTGCAATTGCTGAATCTTTTTGATTTTACATTTATATTAGAAATAACAATCATCTGCTCGAACGGCGACGCCTTAGCTACTCAACCGATCCTTATATGAAATTTTGCATACACATTGTCAGGGATATAAAAAACGACATAGAGTAATATACTGGCCTCGAGTGATAATTTAAAAAAATCTATACCTGACAAAATATATGAGCAATATAAAAGATCGAATGAAAAAATGTTCAACACCTAAGGAAAAGTTGTACGAAAGGGGCACAAGCTAGTCTTTTGATAAATATGTATAAATGACTCCATAAGCTAATAATAAAAATAACATATAAAGATAATATTCTGTTCAATAATTTTCTTTGAAAACAACGTAAAATATTGTTACCTACTCTGCAGACTGAACTCCTATTGCTTTAGGGTCGTAACAATTAGGGTCTGACACGCGCTCCAGATTACGTGCACAAAGTTCGAACAGTTCCCTTTTAAATAATTACCCGGTGGCAGATGATACGGTTTAGCTTCCATATAATACGCCCTAATAACATATGAAAAGTAAAATATCTATTCGGATATTGATGCCTTATCATTAAAACGGGCCACCCTCAAATATAATTACAAAGTGAACGGAGGATTACTATTTTAATTATTTACTTATCGCAACAAAATATTACGATTGAGAAAAATGAACACATGTATTTACGTATAACAAGTATTTTATAGGAAATAAAAACTTTAATTATTTGAATTTGAAATTTTAACATATTTTTATCGTGACCTATTCACGTAGGTAAATTATGAATGGTTTAAAAGCTTTGTTGTTTCTATAGGTTTTACTATAGGTTTCTATAGGTTTTGACCTATATCTGTTTTACTATTTACATGTTATTTGGACTAACTTGGAGATATATTCTTAATATGCTTTGACATTTAAAAGTTACGAAATATTTTTGTAAAAGGTCTGAATTTCACTAAATTCACTAGATTCGTATAACATTTTTCGTTGTGTTATTATTTATTAACCCCGTAACTAGCTTGTACGTTTTGAAATAACAAGCTATGTTAATCTAGGAATAATAATAATTAAGACTAAGGCCAATGAAGACTTTACGAGAGTAATGGTGGTGGGTGAACAACATTAGGTAAGAGCGTATTAAATTATAGTTAGGTACGCTATGCAAGTACTTATACGTTATACGAGAATTTATATCACTGCAAAACCCAGTTACCTACGCTATATTAAGGCGCTAATAACCTTAACTGGGCATTATCTTTTCCATTTTCAATTTGTCTCAGTTTATAACTCATTACGAATGAAAGTTATTTGAAATTAATTTCATTCTTGTATATTTATTTTTTATTAAAGATTGGTTTGCTCTTGACCAACAATCAACTGTGTAGAAAGGATGAGGCCTAAGATGGAGCGAGCTCACCCAGAAGATGCCTATTCACTCGAATACATAAAAAACATACAAAATACCTACAATAAAGCCTACAATAAATTATAAGCCTGAAAGTGTAAACAAAATACCTACAAGAATATATAAAAGAAAGCTATATAAAGCCACCCTCTAATAAAATGAGACATTGTTATAGTGGGAACATCTTTAGATTATTTTGTCTTTCATCCGAGTATAATATTTTTTAGGTTTGAACGCTCTATGTAACCATTTTAACAATTTTGCGATGTACTTGATATGGTTATTGGAGTCTTTTGCAACTCACAATCAAGACTTGTTTATAAGGTGAAGTAAAATACTATTGAAACTTCATTGAAGACCAGTAAACACTAACTTGAACGAATGGGCCGTGAAAGATCGTGCTTGCACTAGTTTGCACTTTTACAAGCATCTTGATACTTAGAAAGATCTCTTAGCAGAGAAATGTGTGTCAAGCAGTTCCACGTAAACTTCACTCGCGACCTACAACAAAGCTTATATTACATACTCATTTAACATATAATATTAATTGTATTATTATACTTAAATAGCGACTTGCCCTCGGCTTAGCACGAATACAATTTTTTTTGCAAATTATTAATACAAATCTGCCTCGTTCATCGCTCTTGATAAAAATATATAAAGGATGATAAAGATGCATATCTTTATACGGTTTTAAGCTCTATATATATTATTAAAATCTAATCTAACTTAGTACTTGTGTTTCATTACACCTAATCAGTTGGGTACGACTCCAATTCTGAATCTTTTCATAAAATATAAGATAAAATATTTTATGTTAACATTAATTGCGCCAATTGTATATAATGTCAATTGATTTTAGTTATTTTCATATCTAAATAATAATCTCGTTGACTATTTGTCCGTTTACCGGGAAGTTGGCAATAAGTTACGTATTTTTTAGTTTCCATGCTGAAAAATTTTAAGGCGAAGCCGCTGGGCACAGCAAGCGCATGTATTATAATATACAAAACATTATGTACCTTCGTATTACAGGTAATGGAATATAATTATTAAGCAAGTATAATTGATCGTAATACTAAATTTAGCTGTTAATAGAGACTATGTAAGGCAATTTGATTTGCATTCATCATGAATAATTACTGTAAATTGTGTGCAATGTGCTCTGTCAATTACTCAGTTTATTGACGTTCTCGTAGCAAGATGTTATCCATCAAACTGGCATCTAACTCCATTTTGATAGGGTTGTCACACAGGGCGTTGTTTAGTATTCTTAATATGTTGTTGAATACTACAAAACAACTCTTTTGTTTGCTATAGTGTATCGGACAAGGCAGCTAAACCTGTGCAATAGATGCACGAGGTGACTGTCCATGTGGGAAGGGCTCTGGACATTCCTTATCTATCTCAGTGCCAAAATTTTGTAGAGAAGCCCTTTTACGTGACTGTCGTGAAGCCCAATCTTTACCCTCCAGGTAAAGAATTTTTATACAAAAGAAACATAAAGCTCGTACGAGTACCTATGTATTTGTATTCAGACTCCAAACTCTTAAACTCTTAAACTTTAGAGTTTAGCGTACATCTCAAAAAATATTTGTAAGATAGTGGTAACTCTGTTGCCAGGCGGTCCCATATTTTTGGTAGGGCGGTAGTTACGACCCTGACGCCCCTGAATTTACGACAACTGAGTATACTTGATTATATTAGTCTTTTTCAAATGCTTAAAATTCCAGTAGCTCTCACTCAAGACCCTTCTTGAGAAGTGCCCACTTCTTAATTGTGATGACATGACCTCGCAATAAATATTCAATGTTAACGAAAACTGCAATATATGTATTTCTTCCTTAGCTTAAATATTTTCTTTCTGGGACAACCCTAAGCGGTGTCATGTTTGGAGTGCAAAAGTATCACCCGAGGCAAAGTTGGCGGGATAAAAGAGTATCAGTCTTTTAGTCACTTAGTGCAACCAGCGATAATGGACTCTGAAGAATAATGTTCGCCCCATAAGTTTATAAAAATGGTTCCCACATCTCCTCACTCTTTGTTCGCTATGCATTCATCGAACCTTAAATGTTCAAAAGTAATGATTTAAAATTTTAAAATTTTACTAGATCTTGGACTATATACCTATTCATTCACGTACAATCAAGACAAGTAATACTAACGCCTACATAAAGCGGAACATTGATTATGATAATAAATACACCGTATGAATAAGTATCAATAAACTAATGCAACAATAAATTAATATAAGAATATTCGTGTTCAATATTATTTCTACAAATAACATATGTTTATAAGTAGTAATGTCGGTGTATTAGTTGTCTACTGGATTCGGTCAATAGCTTGACCATCTGCGCTCAGTCTGTATGAGGGTTATCGCACAATATAATATTCGGCAGTATGATGTTATAAGAAGTGAGATTTTGTCAAAACGAACTCCGGATTACAGAAGTATTTTCTATTATAATATTGAGAGCACATTTTCCTATCCATTCCCAATTCCTTATCCTTAATCCTACTATAGGTAGTCCGCAGCGCACTTGCAGCACCTGTGGCATTACTTGTGTTATAGGCAACGGTAGCCACATACAATCAAATGAACTGTCAGCCTGACCGCCGATCTTAACATAAAAAAATTAAGAATGCTTCCAGAAGACCAGCTGAGTCATGCGGTTTCACTTTCCACGTTTCTAACGCTCGTTTCCAATTAGCTTTCTTTCTGACTTTTTCCTTTTTGTTCGTCACCTAAGAGAGGTAGCTTGATGACAAATAACCTTTAACCTTCATCAAGAATTGCAAAAAATGCAAAAAATCCGACCTAAGCGCATTACAAGCAATTTTTAATAAAATTCAATAATTAAATCTAAATCATTACTTCTCAAGATATCATTAATAAGTAATGAATTTCCATAGTCAAGTAATTCTTTATTTTTATTTTTAGCTGTTAATTTTTTGCTGTGCATTTCGGCTATTCTGAAGTAAACCTTCTGTCTGTTAACTGTACTGTTTTGATTTTGATAAATGTTTGGTCACGCTTATTTTCTTGCTATAAACCCATGTTACTGGGTATTATAAAACCCCAACACCCGAATCTAATGAAAGGGAAAGCGATTTATCAAGCGATAATAAATTGGAATTTTATATGGTTGTTACCATTTCAAATTTTAATCGCGAAGTTATGAATATAATTTTGTGATTTCAAAAATGTTTAAAGCAAAAATTTATGTACTGTTAGTATTATTTATTTAGTTTAGTCACTTATCAGTGTCTTTGTTATGTTTTGCTATACAGCAAAACAAAGAAATTGTAGTATAATTGAATTTCGTGTTACAGTGAAGGTCGGTTATAGTCGGTTATAACCATCAAGAGACTACAAATTGGTCGTAATAAACGGAGAGTCGTTATAAGCAATATTAATAATTTTTAGGGATTCGGCAGGGACCTTGCCATTTAGTCTCTATAACTGATGTGTCTCTTTTACAACCGATATCCAGTTTTTACTGTATTTTCATATTTAAAAGATGACCTTTTATTCAGAATGGAAATTATAAGGAAAATGAAATTTTATCTCCTTATGATTTCGGTACAAAATTAATTAATTATAAACATAAACATTTCGTGAATCCCACTCGAAAATATGTGGGATTAATAATTCTCATTAGAATGCATCATCACGAAACAAGGGGACTTACAGGGCGTTATTTAGGTATTTCTAAATAACACTGTCAATTAGGGCAACGTCATAATCTCCCACCCTCTATTTGCGTAGACCCATGCTCGTTGGGTTGGGCAGGATAAATAAACAAATGTCTGCATTAGATTAATATATCCGGCTCATTTTAGGCTGCGCCTGGTCAAATTTACCTTTGTACTGTTACGGCTTTATAGACCACTGGGAATGCAACATTTCTTCGTACAATTGAGAAGAATGCAAAATCCTAAATCACTGTGGCTACTGCTGTATCTCATCGCAATTTAATCTGGAGAATTATAAACCTAATATTTCAGGATATCCAAAGAACTTATTTTTGTTTATCACGTATGTATTGAAAAAGAAATAAAACTTTGAGGATTTTGATCTTATTACAACTATTAAACCAAAATAAATTTATTTTGACCTAGGTTAGAGTAATTACTATTGATTCTGTGTCGCTTAGCAGGAATGGTATTGTAACCAAATAAGGCTTAAGAAGAATTAGTTCATAGGTCACTTTCCGAGCTTTTTTTGCTGCTGGCGAGAGACCTTCTTTTGATGTGAAGGGGGCTGTTATTTATTTATCATAGTAAAAGGCGGCAGAATGACTTATAGTTTAGTTTACTTGTTACTGATTCCAAAGGTTTAAGCAAATTGAGAGGTTTCAGCAGTTTATTCTGCCTACATTTAAATTATTTATTTAAAACAACCTCAAAGAGCCTAATGTCATGTAAAAGTAGATACATTTTATAGTAGGTACCTATAAATTTTATACCTTATAAAATTTTAAAACAATTGGTATCATACAACACTCGTACATATAAACTGCATACAAATTAAGGCCACCCATACTAAATGATTCCATGGCGCATTTTGAGGTTTCTTTACTGAGTTACAAATGAGATTATTACTGAATTTTGAGATTGTTATGAGTATCAACGACTCTGACGATCATTCAATTCTCTATACACTAATTCATTTTTATTACGAACCCCTATTGCCAATTATTAAATACTGCAATAACCCGAGAGCACAAAAAGTTTAATCTTCCTTGAGTGATGAGTGCAACACGCTGGAGTGACGCTGCAATATATTTTGTGAAGTAAGCCCTCACAACTCCTCTATGGTATACGTACCTACTACTCGTAGCACGGATCAATTGGTGTTGATTTTTGATGAAAGAATTTTTAAGGTTTATGTTAGATTGTGACGTTTAATAGCAAACATTTTTAATCTTCGACGCCCCACACAAATCGAAGTGTTATAAGTTTGACGTGTGTGTAAGTGTTATAAGTTTGATCTAGTTTTTTTGTTTTTTTGTTAATTCATGATGATAATTATGTTTCACAAAAAGTTTATTTCTCACTTCTCGCGCATAATATATATATATATACTAAAGTATACAATACATTATGCTATATGTATAAATTCGTGTGAATGACACACTTTTGTTAATTTCAGTGGCCATGGTTAGAAACTTTAGTTTGAACAGTAACCGCTGCGGGCGTTTTAGAAGCATTCTACACGAAAGGTAAGGATGTTAAGGTGACTCTCGACTCCACTATAATTAATGCTTAGATTCCCATAATTAATCCCAACCTTAGAATTATAAAAAATAAAACTCCAGAATAGACAAGATTTTTAAAACATTGAGCTGACACAATCGAGTCAAATTATGCTTTCGTACAGGACTTGTTATTTTAATTTTATGCTACCAATAAACAAGCTCATAATCTATAATATTATTTTCGTTACACCTGATATTTTGAATCCGGGACCCCTGAGACAGAGAAGGCAAGCAGTCATTCATTCTACGGGCTCGTCCAAATGTTTTAAATAGTAATCATTTTTAATAAGTATAACGGTATAAAGTGCAAAGAACATTGCGTGAAAATGAACAAAAATGTTAAAAATATTTTCACCCCGCTCATTATATTACATTAAATAAATATAATTACTCTATCGTGTATTATTATCAAATACATAATGTGAAGTCACCTTTACTCTAAAACAATTGCTCTCACAATTTGCAAAACCTATAGACATAGAAACTATTTAGTTAAAATTACAACGGTTACAAAATTTAACTTTAGGCGAACTTTCAATAGAACTTTTCGGATAATTATATCTATTTCCCAACGCTAACAACGCTAAATGTATTTACTAAATGTCTATAGTGTACATTATTGTGACATAACTCTAGTTCAATAGCTACTTTTGAACTTAAGTTGTGGTATTTATATTAATTTTATTTTCTTAAAGTTATTCATACCTTAAGAATTATACATACCTACACTAGCGACCCGCTTCCGTCTTCGCCCAGGAAAAAACTTAATTACGTTTTTTTTATATATTAAAAAATGCCGTGATAAATTATCTAACTGATGGTGAAAACCGCATCAAAATCCGTTGCGTACCGTTAGGAGGAGTTAGCGGCCATACAGGCAGACTCGCCATAAGTATAATAATAATAATAAATAATTAATAAATAATAAAAAATAATAAATAAATAATAATAAATATCTTCACACACTAGTTCCACAGTAAGCAACTAAATGCTTGTATTATGGATACCAGACAGTTGATATAATACATAGTTTACTTTTTTTTTGTAAATACATACATATTATAAATATAAAACATCCATGACTCAGGTGCAAAGGTAAAATGTTAACACATAAAAACACTTGCCCCTAGTGGGATTCGAACCCGCCACCTTTTGGTTAATAGCTAGGGTTACTAGCCACTAGACCAAACGTTTCGTCAAACCTGACATATAACCTGTCAAAAGTATGACATATAAACTCGACTGTAATGCAACTGCTTCAGTTTAGTTTCAATTTATTAATATCTATGTGATTTTATGTCACAAAAAAGTATAAAAGGAATATCGTCGGATATTCAATATTCCCTTTATGCTTACATTATTTTACAGCACCATAGAGAGCATAAAACTACCGCATTGTTAAATAAAATGAGAAGTAAAACATAAACCGTCTACGAGAAATGAAATTGGGAATAAAAAAAATGTAGGTGCCCGTAAGTGTTCTAAAAAAAGAACGCTATCGCAAAGATAATAAAGTTCAAAAACAATGACATTTCTTACGATTTGACCTAAAGCAACCCTCGGGAACTAAATTTAATGGGATCACGTACGGAAAGTTTTTTTTTACGGTATTTAACCGAAGAGCTTTTACAGAATATGCCAAAAAATCAATTGTTTGACATACTGACTTGCATATGGTTCTGTCTATAATATTATTGCATATCGGAATCGAAAGAATTTTATAATATGACAAATAAGAGTATTCTCTAGGAAACAGTACGAGTATGTTTCCTAGAATTAATTATTTTTGTTTGTAAATTAAAATCAGTTATATTATTTATTTTCAATCGATTTTGTTCATGGGCGAAAATCAAATTAAATTTGTAGTTATATAATTAAAATAAATCATGACGTTAAACTTATTTTATTGACTTGTATATTCATACCTATTAAATATTTAATAACATGTATTAAAAACATAGGAATTTGGGACATAAAAATTTGTTACTTATACCTATTACTTTTACAATCTTATTTCGTACAAAACAAAATGTAAAACTTTATAACCCCTTTATTTGGCACGCAATAAACTTTTACGATATGGCATTTACTTAATGCCCAAGTTGACCCTTTCACAGTACAAGCAGATTTAAGAATATAAACATTTCGCAAAAAATTATAATTTTTAAAATTTCCATTATTTAAGATTTATTTAGAAGTGCAAAGAGTTTTGAGATGTATTTATCACAATTTTGAATAATTATTTGGTTACCTTGACCCTAATAAATTAACTTTTCATTTTTAGTTAACTCTATGGTCGCCTAAATAAACATCATCGGAGGGAATATGTAAAAAATATTATCTAAAATCCATTTGTACTCTTAATTTTTTTTTATCAGGAGCTCATTCAATAAAATGGGTTAATTGATAATAAATTTGAATGACTATATATACTTAGTTAGTACTTAGTACGTATTTTTTCTACACATGTTAATTTATATAATGGGTACAAATATTTTTATGGCATCTATATCTCTGAAAGGAAACATTCAATGACATGTAATTAAGTTATAACGAACAAACAAAATACATTTTTTTCTATATTATGTAAGTACGAAATTCAGACACAATCTTAATCAAAAGTGATTAATTTAAAAACTCAAATCGAAATATAAGTTAAATCCGATCAACAAAACATACGAGTTTCTTTTTACCTATACGGTGACCGTTCGGCGAGCAAGACCCCTAGTTAGAAAAGTTTATAATTTAATTATAACACCCTTAGGAGTCGTTTCGTTATCTAACGTGCTAAGCCTGAGCCGCCGCCGCCGAGCTACGTTACGCTCGGATGTCTAACGCATGGCGAAAATTTATTACCCGGCTCGGGCTAAGAATAAATTTAAAACTCCCATCCTGATTTTGAGGTTTTCTTTGCATATTATCTCTACATTTCATATTATTTAAAACAGGTATCTGAATTTAAATTAAGTAAATAACCTAGAATCACGTAACATTAAAATCATATTGTCGTACCTAGATCTATACTATCTTATAAAAATCCATAGTGCTTAGATAATTTTGGTTATTTTTTTCAATGTAATAAAGAAAAACATATACCTGTTCAACAGTAAACAAAACTAAGTAGAAACAAGTGTTAGATGTTTAGTCTAAATGGACAGAGACACTCTCGCAGCGACCACACAGCTGAGCCACCATTCGAGGGGAGAATTGTACGTCTATTTTAACGAAAACCATTCAAAACATTACCTACGAGTAGAATGCATAATGGGTAAAGGTAAAATTAATAACTTAGTCATGAGCGCGGCTTCGTCCGCTTGAAAATTTAAAATGTACCCTATATGCTTATTTAGAATTCAAGCTGTCTCCATACTAATTATAATTAAATTATTTCTAGTGATTTAACTACAAAACCAGACAGTGTTAATTTCGTAATATGAGTATTAGATGGTATTAGTACGAATTCTATACAAATGCTTATATAATTATATATATTGTATCCAATGGCAGAGATTAATGATTTGAAATGCTCTACATGAAACTTAAATCGTATACTACAAAATAATTTATATATATTATAATAATTAGTATAAATTATAATAAAATAATTTATACTTGCTGCTGCTGTATAATGTCCTTATTACAAGGTCAAAATAAATATTTTAGATTTAGCCATAAATTCTTTAGTTTTATACATAAATTGACTACCTATTATTTTCTGTTTCTATTTTCTATTATTCTATTATATTAGATGATTTGGTTTGACCCTGTGATCAAGTTGAATGTCACGAAAGCGTATACTAAAGTGTTGCTATTAAATTTGTCCAGGCGCTATAATTTAATTTGAACTTGTCAGCTTTATTAAACATGACGTCATATTAAATAATAAATTAATAGTAGTACCTACATTTATTCGTATAGTAGTACTTGTTAACAGTTTAAACCTATTTTTAATAAATGTATATTTTTAATAAATGTAAATTAGATAAGATTTGACAAATATTGCATACAGACTTTAGAGATGATTCCTATCCTAAAAGTTGACGTTATCTAATCCCCTTAAAACACAGGTTATAAAAGCTTGTGTAGAATTGGAAACGTATATAGGTTCCAAGATAAAAATAATTAAATTAAATTTTTAATTTGATTGATCTTTTTTAAGTTTAAGTTTTTTATATTGTTATTTAATCTTTTTTATGTTAACGTTTATGTCCACTTGATGGCAGGTGGCTACGGTCGCCTAAAACACAAGCAAAGCCACAGGTGCCTAGTACTCTGCCTGCCGATTAGGATTAAGGATAAGTGATTGGGAATCACAGACTACTTGTGTTGGGTAATGGGCTTTGGCATCCCTTACTCACTGATCGAATCACAACAACACACTTGCTGTTATTTCACGGTAGTCTTCTCTAAGGTCAGCTGTCGCTGAATGGACTGCCCAAATGACTGCGAAATAAACACTTCAAGACCCAACTTTGAACATTTATTTTCAAAATTGACTTTGCTGGGAATCGAACTCAGGACCCCTGGGACAGAGAGTTCTTCAATTCTGAACGGAACGTGACCAAATGTATCCGAAAACTCAGTACGGATACTTGAAAAGCGATTCATGTGTTATATATAATATATTCGTATGTAGAAGTAAAATGATGTAAATCGACTTCAAAATATGATTAAATGTTATTGAGAAAAGGTGCACGCAAATGAAAACAAGAAGCAAAATTCTTTAAAACATTTTTTTTGTTCTGTAGCAATATTTAATTTTATGGAGTGGAAAACTCCGTGAGGGGCCATTATAGGACAATGCTATGATTTGTTGCAGTAGCAGATATCAACTCCCTTGAAAATTTCCGCCGTGGAAAAACATATTTAGAGAAAGTATTATTCCCGGTATCTCCGTCATTTCGTTTGTGAATAGCGTTGGTTTTATTAACTTTATTTATTGCCTCCCATCCTGTTAGCTATGCACTGAAATTAAAATAAATTCACTTCTTTTCTAAAGCATTCGAATGTACCATATAAACTGAACTAATATTAAAGATATAATATGATTTAATAAAAAATATAGAAATTTAGAAATAGAAATAGAAAACATTTATTTGCACATGACACTCACGAATACATATAAAGATAACAAAACAAATAAAATACATACATTAATTTTTTTCACATTTGAATGAGAATACATACTTAAATAAAATCTCATTGAGTGTGCGCCATAGCAGCAAAAAGGTACTATATTACTTTGATTCTTGTCAAAAAATTTTGTATATTGAATTTTGACCCTTTAAGGACGGTACATTTACTTTTTTTCATGTTAAACTGACGGTCAACTTGATTGTAGGTGGCTACCGTCACCTATACGAGTATAACACAAGCAATACCATAGTAGCATTCATTCAATGAGCTTCTTAACTTACTTACTTGCTTACTGGGTAGAAATTAGATCAAAATTAGATACTTTGTCATGATTACTTGCCAGATATGTGACCTCGACCACATATTGTAATTTTAAAATTTAATTTAAATGAAAAAAAAAAAAAAAAATTGAATTAAAACGGGAAATCTATATTGTAACGTAGCGTTACTTATTTTATTTATTTTATTAGTTATATTACCTTATTTGTTTATTTATTTATTTAAGTATTTAAAACCTTATTATTTTTTTAAATATATAGAATTGCATTTGACGTTCAATATTCAAAATTTTCAGTCAGAGAGCGTTTTTTGTTTCTCTGTCGCTCGCAGAGAGCGGTTTAGTTTTGTGCTGATAATAGCCTGTATTTGCCAGTTCATTTTCTTTTAAAATTTTATTATTCAGTTTAAAATATTTATGTAAAAAAACCCCGGTTTATAAATGGGTACGTATTTCATCTTATTTCTGATGATAGATTGTTGATTAATGTTTTTTTTATTATTATTTGTGTTTTAGTTCATTTTAAATTTATTGTTAATTTACTCATTTAATTCTATTATCTTTTGCAGTTTTTTTTTAATCCTTATGCAATTGTATTTTTTTTATTTTACTCTTGTTTATTTTTGCCTGACCATTTATTGAATAAATTATTAACATTTAGGGATCTTATAACTAAATTTTAGATTCCCACGGTCAGGCACACATATTTTTTCTTTTAGATTTGTGTTTAATTATTCCTTTTTCATTTCAGGGTTTTTTTGTTATGGTTTTTTGTTTTGGTTTTTTTTCATTCATGGATTTAATTAGAGATATATAATTAATATATAATGAATCCTGGGTTTTATCCGCATTTTACATTCTGATGAGCCTTCTTCATTTTTCTTTGGTGACACTGATGAGCAGCGTGTTTTTATTTTGCCGAGAAGGAAAACTATATTATTACATCCAGCCATTTATTCACATCCAGCTAAATTTTTAATTTTTATTAGCCGGATTTACTGAATCAAATTTTAAATTTCACATATATATATATATAATAACGTACGGGCTTAAGGATCACCCCCTGTGTATTTTTTTTGTTTTTTAAATATATTTTAAGTGCTAACATATGATTTTTTTCATTTTTTAGTTAGCTGGCGCCCAAGTTTTTTAGTTTCTTTTATTTTAATTTCATAGCCGATAACGTTATCTTACTTCAATTATTTTCAACGTTTCATTGGCGCCCAACGTTTCATTGGCGCCCAATTTGTTTTTTTACAGATAACATATATTGTTGTTACTGTAAAGTACGTGAAATTGTATATATATATTATCTTATTTATTTTTAAATATTTGATTCACTAATTCTGTTGATTTAATTTTTTGTAAGTTATTAATTTCTTCAATTTCCTGTTTTTTGTTGCAGAATGACATTTTAATTAATTGTTATTTCAGAATGATTATTTCTTAATTTTCATTTTTTTCATGTTAATTTATTTTAATTATTTTAATAAATTATTAATATTTAAGATGTCATTCGCTATTTTGTTGTAACAGGCAAATAGGTTATTGATTTAATTTGTCACTATCGTCACAAATAAGATGTTGTTTTTTAAAAAAAAAAGGAATTAGTATTTTCATCTAATTTTATTTTTTTTTTATTTATTTTTTTTATTTTTTCATATATATTTTTTTTATATTTAAATTTTATTTATATTTTATATATTTTAAATTTATTTTAAATTTTTTTATTTTTTTTATTTTTTATATTTTTAAATTTTTTTAAAATATATATTTTAAATTTTAAATATATAAACATATATTTTAAATAATATATTTCATATATTCATTTCAAATATTTTCATCTAGGCTCCAGACCTTTCCAGATGATTTGTATAATAATTATTTAGGTATTATAATACATAATATTATAGTTCTTGATTATGTACATATTTACTTAATATTATTAATTCCTTAGTTATTCATTTATTTAGTTATTATTTAATTATTTAACTAATTAGTTTTTATTATACCTACAGAGCGGATTACAACTCTTTAAACAAGCCCTAAAGTTCATAAACAGAGCGGATTACAACTCTTTAAACAAGCCCTAAAGTTCATAAACAGAGCGGATTACAACTCTTTAAACAAGCCCTAAAGTTCATAAGCAGAGCGGATTACAACTCTTTAAACAAGCCCTAAAGTTCATAAGCAGAGCGGATTACAACTCTTTAAACAAGCCTCAAAGTTCATAAGCAGGGCGGATTATTAAATAAAATAATTTAAGCCTTGAATTTATCGTCTAGTTATTTGTCTGGGCGTTTGTTATTATTAACAATGTAGTTCCTTTTTGTTTTTAAGGAATCTATTTTGTTTAAGTATTCTTTGGTTGAATGCTTAGTTGTCTGGGCGTTTTGTTCGCTTGGTGTTAATTGTTTCCTCTAGTTAGGATTCAGTTATGTTAATAATTAATTATTTTTTTAATTTATTTATTTTTTCTTTTTCTCTTTATACTCTTCCTCATTTGTTCCTTAAACACTTCTGCTTTAAGGTCAGCAGTTTTATACTACTGCCCTATCTTATGCAAGTTACTTCTTCAAGAAAATATCTTGAATTAGTTTTTTTTTGAAAGGAAACATTTGAGTACCACAACACAGTTTTAATAACTAGTGCTGCAATTCTCACTGTTAATAGTATGGAAGGTTTTATTTTTTGAACGTAGGATGAAAGTGGTAGCATTTGTGTATGGGCACTAAGAATTTTTTTTTTATCCTATTAACGGAAAAAAAAATTCTTCTGTAGGAAGAGGGGATATGTAACGTAGCGTTACTTATTTTATTTATTTTATTAGTTATATTACCTTATTTGTTTATTTATTTATTTAAGTATTTAAAACCTTATTATTTTTTTAAATATATAGAATTGCATTTGACGTTCAATATTCAAAATTTTCAGTCAGAGAGCGTTTTTTGTTTCTCTGTCGCTCGCAGAGAGCGGTTTAGTTTTGTGCTGATAATAGCCTGTATTTGCCAGTTCATTTTCTTTTAAAATTTTATTATTCAGTTTAAAATATTTATGTAAAAAAACCCCGGTTTATAAATGGGTACGTATTTCATCTTATTTCTGATGATAGATTGTTGATTAATGTTTTTTTTATTATTATTTGTGTTTTAGTTCATTTTAAATTTATTGTTAATTTACTCATTTAATTCTATTATCTTTTGCAGTTTTTTTTTAATCCTTATGCAATTGTATTTTTTTTATTTTACTCTTGTTTATTTTTGCCTGACCATTTATTGAATAAATTATTAACATTTAGGGATCTTATAACTAAATTTTAGATTCCCACGGTCAGGCACACATATTTTTTCTTTTAGATTTGTGTTTAATTATTTCTTTTTCATTTCAGGGTTTTTTTGTTATGGTTTTTTGTTTTGGTTTTTTTTCATTCATGGATTTAATTAGAGATATATAATTAATATATAATGAATCCTGGGTTTTATCCGCATTTTACATTCTGATGAGCCTTCTTCATTTTTCTTTGGTGACACTGATGAGCAGCGTGTTTTTATTTTGCCGAGAAGGAAAACTATATTATTACATCCAGCCATTTATTCACATCCAGCTAAGTTTTTAATTTTTATTAGCCGGATTTACTGAATCAAATTTTAAATTTCACATATATATATATATAATAACGTACGGGCTTAAGGATCACCCCCTGTGTATTTTTTTTTGTTTTTTAAATATATTTTAAGTGCTAACATATGATTTTTTTCATTTTTTAGTTAGCTGGCGCCCAAGTTTTTTAGTTTCTTTTATTTTAATTTCATAGCCGATAACGTTATCTTACTTCAATTATTTTCAACGTTTCAATATTACGATTTTATATTACACCGAACTGGTGACTAAACCTTTACAAAATATTGTAACCAGAAAGGCACAGCTTTATTATAGAACGCTGTAACAATAAATTCGATGCGTATAAGTAATAAATAAATATTTCGGAACCGTCACATGTGGCGATTGGCCACGCAAAACAAACTTTAGTGCTATTAATACTATAGTGGACCCATTACCCCACGCTTGGCCCCGTCGAACTAGTGGCTTGCCCTTTTGTGTTGTGTCAATTAATTAATTATACACAGTCCGATCGCCGCCGGATGGATTTCAGTTAGAGCTGTACGGATTCATTATCGAAATTAATGAATGTTTGTGATTAGGATTGTAATCTACATAATGAGAATTTGTTGATAAATTGACCATATGTACCTACATGTATTTTTTTAATTATTTTTACTATAGTGATACATTATTGATTATTACATAACAGTGCGTATTTCGAAGAACACAAAGGTCTCGTCAAAATTCAAAACATTTCATTAATAAATAAAATTGTTTATATATACAATATTTATATATGTGTTACTGGGATTATTTCTTTTCAAAACTCTCCTATATATTCATAAAATAGTAAAGATGTTGTAAAATCAAACTAGGATAGTCAGGACGGTTGATCTTAGATCTAATTACTTGAAATATATTAGAATAGTAATTTTCATTGCTTACTAAGTTTTGAAGTTATGAATCTATATCGTCTAACCTAGTTTTTAATCAAATTTATTCGTAAAATTATGCAAACCTGTATAATAGTAACACATGGCATGTAGGAGTTATATTTAGACAAATACTTAACCTATAATTGATGGATTTTTAATTTTTGATAGGTGCTTAGTATTTGTTTTGTAAAATTAAAAGATTGTTCACATTGTGTTTTATTCCCGGCTAATTATTACATAATTACTTAAGACGAAATTGTTTTGTGGGAGTAGAATTGTACCCTTTTTTTATTTGGGGTAAATAATATACAAAATGGCAGATTCGTCATAAAATTTACTTATTCCTTATACATTTGTGGTTGAGCTTAGCTTGTGACTCCTAAAATAAATACAGTCAAGAAGCAAATAATCGTAAATCAGTTGAATATTGCCTTTACCCCACCGAGTCCATTGCAAATACTTCATATTTTTATTGTTTCGTGAATTTCTTTGGGGATAGAAACTGTTACGATTTTGTACTCAAGTGCGAATTTATTTTTTATTGATCAAAATATTTTATGTTCTCGTGACACGAATGTATATTGTTACAGTATTTATATTTAGATAATGCGAAACTTATCAAAATATACTATATTAACCAGGAGCTTGGGCAACCTGTGTGGTTGCAATAACCACCCTATTACCTAAATAACAGCACGTGTACTGTTTTAATAAGTGGTTAAGGGATGCCTTTCCCTATCCCATCCCTATACTTTATCCTATGAAGGTCGCAGCGCACTTGACCTTCAAACAGACTGTCGGCCATTCTTCCGATAATGTAAAAAAGGAGTGCGCAAAAATCCATGTTGATTACCTTTATTTCAATGTCTTGTAATGTCAATTTTATACAGAACCATAGTGTAAGTATTTTTTTTAATGAGTAATGGCGGAATACACTTAGATAATCCATTTTATGGTAGGTACCAGTGGCGTGGCACACTGCCGTTTCGAAATCATTTGGGCAGCCCGTCTGGCTGCAGTAATCATCTCCTTAGATAAGACCATCGTGAAATAAAAGAATATGTGCTGTTTTGTTTCGGTGAGTGAGTAAGGGACGCCAGAGCCCATTACCCCATCCCTTCCTTATCCATTATCCCAAATCCTTCTATGGTCGGCAGCGCACTTGCAGCACCTATGGCGTTGCTTGTCTTATAGGCGATAATTATCGTGTTGTCTAGGAACACTTTCAACACCAGAAGAATAGAAAGGAGCAGGTGACACTAATTGTGTAGATGGTATGGGACCAGTTTAGCAGACCAGGTGGTGGCATCTTTATTTACTTTGTTTAATTTCTTGCATACTTTCATAGTACAATATAAATATGCAATAGTCACAACACAACATGTTGCCAGAGCAAAAAGTTAAAATGCATTTAAAATAAATGTACGAATATCAGCAGCAGACAGCACCCATATCGATGTTTGCTGCTAAATGCATTTTGTTTGTTAAATAATAAAAAACCTTACTCAAAGTCGAACGTAAATAGTCTTTTTGTATCAATATCATGACTTCGTCAAAGGAAAACTGTTCGAATAATATTTCGAAAAAAACATTCTAGCTGAATGGGTTCGATACGAAAAAACATATAAGTACGCTTTTAAACATTTTTAAAAGAAACATTTGCTTTAAAAATCAATAGATAACCTTATAATTATATTGTTCTGACCCACAGTGGGTCAGACGGGCACCTGAAGTCTAAAATAAACATATTATTATTATTATAAAATTCTGCTGTAAATATTTTTACATTAATTAAGTATCGATATATTTGTAATTTTTTTTGTAGAGTTTCATACAGAAAATAATAGCAATTTTTTTTTTAAATTACGTGTTAGAGGTTACTTTAGGATTTAATTATGTCGACTGAAAGCTGTCTTTTTACAGATGATCTCCTCAATCATATTTTTTTCATCTACGAATATTAGCTTAGAAATTTTAGAAAGCGAGTTTTGGAGGGAGCCGCCTTAAAATATATCACAATTTAACTCTGCGGTCTACGAGTCACTTATGAAATGTCGAATTTAAAAGTTTAAAGACGAGACTTTATGAAGCGTGCTCGAACTTTAAAATAATTTAAAGTGAACGCCAGAGTTTAACCGCTTATGAAGTTTGCAATGAAGCTGCGTCCATTATTTTTGTCGCCGAGGGATTTTTTGCATAAAATACTTTTACTTTTAAGACATTTCTGAAGTATTCACTTATAGAATAGAAAAGAATAAATTTTTGTAACAAAGAACGGCCTTAATTTGAATCATAATACGAACACATGGAAAAGGAAATGACAGTAATATTAAAAACATAGACTTAAACTTTTCCTTGCAACAAACAGGCTCCCTCAGCACAAAGCAGGTTGTGAAAACCTGCTTAGAGATGCTTTAGACGAATGGGTTCAACCGATATAGTTACTTAGGCGTACGAGTAATTATAACCCAAGTGCTGGTTAATAAATACTTTTATTATTAAACACTTAGGTTTGAGTTATCATAAAAGGGTTTTAATAAATACCTTTTTAAAAATACGCATTGTTTTAATAAATACTTAAGGGTTATTAATAACTTGAACTAATAGACAATAATCACTGGAGTGATATATTAGTCACAAACAATAAAGTGGTCAAAACATTTTTTGTATATTCTGTATATCTAAGTTAGGAGTTAATTTGATAGGTTTATTTTCGCTTGTCGAAGATATAATTTCCTTATAATTTTTTAACTTCAAAGTGAAAGCCTTTAAATGTCATTTAGCAAAACGGTAATAGCGAACGTAAGTTTACGTCAACCGCTTAATTAAGCTTCGCTTGATAGTTAATATTAAAATCAAAACGTTAAATTAACAGTGTGCTATTTAAAAACTTGGGAAGCTTATTACATTACTCGTAGAAGAGTATAGTGATTTCTCTTAATCCAATTATATATATATTATTTATAATTTATTTATATTAATGTTAAATTATTAAACTATTTTTGAAACTTTGATGAGATAATTTAAACCACTCTTCCGTGTATTTTCTAATTTGACATGTTTAAACTGCAGCTTATCATGCAGGGGAAAATAAAAGGTAGACGCAAGCCGTTCAGACGACGTACCTACTTCCTGGCTCAATAATCTTTGCGATTGGTATGGCCGAAGTACCAGATCGCTGTTTCGAGCCGCCGCCTCGAGGGTTAGGATAGCTATGATCCCCCGAGATGGCCGGCGTACCTCCACTTTCGGGTACGCTGAGGTTCTGACAGGGAGCGTAGGCTTCCCCGCGCAGGATAGCCGTGGCGGGGTATCGAAGTCGTGTCATAACGTCCCCACGACCCCGCCCATCAACGGCCGCGCTAGAAAGAAAGTCGTTGGGTTTTAGCCGGTAGAAATCCGGCACAACCCCGCAGTGTCCCCTACACTGCCGGGTATCCAAGAGGATTTCCCAACGTTAAAAAAAAAATAAGGATAGCTATGATGATAGCCGACCTCCGATAAGAGATGACACTAAGAGAAGAAATTAAATATTACGTAATTTAATAAAATAATATAATATATTTTATTATTGTATGCAATCATCTTACCTATATTTTGGACCATTTTTGTTACAGAAAAAAAAAAAACTTTATTTCACTTACTTAAAGGTAAGTTTTACAGGAAACCGGTACAAAGAAGAGTTTGAAGGCTTACAATATTGGAGAGAAAAACAATTTTCATTATGTTTTCCTTGCGACACTGCACAAATAAAAGAAACACGGTTTGTTGTCAATAACATCAGCAGGTGCCCCGCTGGGACACAGGTTCGTTCACCCCTAAACTATACTTAGCCCTTTTATTACGGACAAGTTTGGGGTTAAGGGTAACTTATGGGTTGCACAAACTTTCTTCTTGCACTGTCTATTGAGTCCACAATAATCTAAATGTGTTTGCACCTTTAGTTAGGAACATTATCACTAAGGCCTCACTGAAATATAATCGGAAATAGCTCTTATCTAATGATTTTACTTTATTTTTAAGGTCTTGTTTCAGTATAGTTTTCGTATGACCTAATTCATGACGATGGCCAATTTTTTTAAAAATAATACTGTTATTCACAGTCGATGTCTACCTTTTTATATTATATTAACCAAGATCTTTGCCTCTTGAGCAAATTTTCTCAGTAATTCATGATATAATTCATGAAAGGGACGATTTTAAATTTTATTTTCTTTCGCAAGAATGTATAGCAATAAAATTTCTTTGTAGGTTTATTTCAGAATAACAGCCCTAATTAATGTTCATCTGTTTGTCTGTTTGGATTTCACTTATATTTTCCTATTATTTATGTTCTCCTTTATAGTTAGAGGAAGCGATCATTATTGCATCCACATATGAAATCCTCTGTGGAGCATATAAACATATAAACAATAAATAATAATAATAATAATAATAATAATAAACAGAAAGACCCATAGGTGTTATATATTGTTATATATTGTATCCGGGACTTGGCAGCAGAGAGCTCGATTGCAATCATTGCTTATTGCAATCATAAATTTATTTTTAATGTTTATTTTTACTACGTATGACGCGTGACATAATATTGCACTACTCAGCACGTATTATTCGAAACAATATACCTGAAAGTTTGCCACGTCGACATTTTGTACATTGCACCCGGTCGCTTATAATATCGATCGTGCCAACTAGAACATGTGTTTTTGCTGCATTTTAGAGTGAGAAAATATCTGTCTCAAAAGTTATTAAAATGAAATTAACTATTATATACACTGGTATTGAAGACATGTCATATTAAAAATAAAAATCTTTTTAAAATATAAAATTTAGTTGTTGCAGGCCATAGACATCCTGATTAGGGCCGCGGGTCGACGGTGGATCCAGGTTGCTTCTGACCGGTCCTATTGAAAACTTATAGGAGAAGCCATCTCCGTCCAGCAGTGATGATAATGACGAGAAAGAGATAAATTTAAATCGTTTCTTTAAAAATAATTTTATATATTATGCCATACTTAGTAGTAAGATATCTAAATGAATACCTATGATATAACTTGTGTATTACAGGTATTTACTTAGAGAATCAGTATAGAAAACACATGTCGAAAACAAAGCCTGTTCTTTTCATTATTTTTCTAGCCCTATTTTTTCTTTTGTCTGTTTTTGCTGTTTCAGATAAGGCGAAGAAAGAAAGGATTTCTCTACAAAAATGAAGACAATAGAATTTACCTTGAAATACTTTACCTTTGAAACCACGTAAACGTAAGAATATTTCAGCGGGAGAAGTAAGAATTATGATCTAAATTGTCTAAAATCACTGTAGCACGCGTAGCATTTGTTTTGCTTGGAATTTTATCTGTAAATATGGTTCAATTTTATTTTATGTTGATCCCTAACTCCCAAATATGGTTGGTGAGGGAACACTAAAGCTGGGCTTAGTAGCGAAACACATCTCACTAACCTGCCTTGCTTGTATAAAGTATTCATGGCAAAGGGAATTTTAAATTTGAGGTTTAGTCGTTGTTGTTCGTTGTGTATTTTGATGTCCCTATGAGTTAGAATGTGATGGAGGTTATATTTTACCTCGCAAATTAAATTAAAAACATTCAATAAACCTTTTGTATTTAAATACATTGTCAGTATCTACTAGATAGATACCTTAAAGTTGGTACTAATAGTATTATCGAATAAACTAAGTTACATGTTAGTATTATGTCAAAAATGTTATTCATCCTAATAGGCGTCTATTGAGAGATTACTTTTGAAGCGTACACAAACCAACTTAGCATTTTTAGAATATATAATATATTATACGACCCTGTTAATTTATCCAATAATAAAAGGAAAATAATTAATTATACACCTCAGTTAGTTGAGGTGAAATAAATACACATAGTAGAAGAGTAACGACCTCGGGAAAAAAATGTAGTACCTAGGGTGTATAACTACGGGTATTATATAACAAGGGGTAGGTGTGTATACTAGGGTGTACCTAGGGTTGTACGGGGCCGAACTATAAAGAAGCGTTTGCGGTACTTTTTAATAGCTTACCTACCAGAGAACATTGTCAAGGGGGAAGGAAATCTGTGTTCAAAGAGAAATTAATGAAATGTTATTTTTCCTTCCCTAAACATTTTTTTTGTATTTATTAATTAATACAATATAATTTTTAATTTAATTTAACATTGGTGTAAACACAAACTCATTAGGGTTAAACCGCAAATTTTTTTTTTTGTGTTAAGGTCGACAGACAGACTGACGGTCCACTTGATGGTAGGTGGCTAACGTCGCCTATAACACAAGCAACGCCATATGTGCTACAAGTGCGCTGCCGACCATAGAAGGATTAAGGATAAGGGATCTCTGGCATCCCTTACTTACTCACCGAAACACAACAGCACGTATATGCTGTTATTTCACGGTGGTATTCTGTAAGGTGGTGGTTACTGCCGCCAGACGGGCTGCCCAAATGACTGCGAAACGCAGTGTGCCTCTACTTTTCAAATCCAGACCAGTCAATTTTGAAAATTACATTAAAATTTCCAAAGTTGACTCCGCCGGGAATCGAACCCGTGGCCCCTGAGACGTTAGGCAAGCACCCTTGCCACTCATCCAACGGGCTCATCAAATGTTAAAGTTATAGAATTTCTATTACATACAGTTATATAAGCGAATATAGAATAATTAAGTAAATGTTCTGTTGACACTCACATATACTTTGGGCCGAGCCACATGGTGCGGTGCGGCAGCGGCTAGGCGCCTGAGCGTTGCCGTTACAGCATCTTACATACAAATATCCTTGGCATGCTACACGATGCGGTGCGGCGCCGTACCGCACACTCGCTAGGCGAGACGAGACGGGGGAGGATGTGCGCCGGAGTGCTGCCGCACAGCGGTTGTAGTTTAGAGATTTGCAGCGCCGCACCGTGGCGACGTTGTTGTGGTTACGGCGCCACAATGTGGCGTAATCTATGCGGTGCAGCGCCGCACCGCACCGTGTGGCTCGGCCCTTTCGACTCTTCAATTACTTTAGTTTAAATAATCTTACCATTATGTCATATTCGGAATTGAAATATCTACAATATCTCTCACTACCTACTGTTTTTAAAAATTATATTTATCTGTAGTTAATTGGAAATAGCATTCGAAGAATATATTGCTCAGAAAGTAAGGTTTTTTTTTAGTATATTCCGCAACAATTGGCCAAGATTAAACTTTACCGGACTAATGATGCATAAAAATGAAAATAACTGGCGAGCAACCGCCCCTAATAGTAAGTACAAGCAAGCCCCAAAACGTTCACCACTAAATCAGATTCACTATAAAAGTCGCGTTTCCGATAAAATAATAAATATTCCTTATGCATTTTATTGTGTTCGGGTAATATACACAAATCTTTAGGATCGTTCCGCGGCAACGGGCATCGGGCGCCCCGCTTGCGAATTATGAACTATGTAAGTAGAAACCATTCGTGCCTGAACTGATCATAATTTTGGCTTTTTATTGGCTTTTGAACTAGCACGAAAATTGTTCAGATAAATTTTCAACACATCCACAGGGAAAGTTTTTGTATAGTAATCGTTGCCGTGAATTTTATTTTACTCTTTTTTTTTTCTTTTTTTTTTAAGATTGACAGACAGGCTTGCGGTCCATTTGATGGTAGGTGGCTACCGTCCCCTACAACACAAGCAACGGCATAGGTGCTGCAAGTACGCTGCTGACCATAGACCATATTAATATATAATATATGTGTTATTCACTCACCGAAACACAACAGCACATAAAATATGCTGTTATTTCACGGTGGTTTTGTCTATGCCCTTTTCTGTATCTCTGACAATGTGTATGCCTAATTTCATGAGGTTGAGTAGTTAAGGTATATAAAAAGTTGCTAAAAATAGTATTTTGCTGTTGAAAAAAAAATTACACTTCAATTCAAGATTATTGGCTCATCGGACACATTGATGTTCTTTAGAAAATAACTCTGCAATATTGTCAGGTAATTTTAACCAAACTTTTAATCCCATTCAAGTAGTCTAGTACAAGGATAACAGAACTAGTCTAAAAGAGTTATATAGAAATGTCATCAGAGACTCTCGACTCACCATAAGAAACTTGCGTAATCTGCTGTCAGAATTATTATTAACATTTCTACGTATTTGATTTTATTTCTACGAGTATACTTGAATAAAAATTTTATAAGCTTAAACATTTAATTTAAGTAAATTCTTGTTTCAATATTCTATATTATATACGTTATTGTAAAAAAATCTGGTACAAACCGCAGAATTTAACTAAACACCGCACTTACGAAGTCAAAGACAGCTCGTAGAGGAAGCGTGTACCTCGCGGATGCCAAGTGATTTCTTAAAACTCACGACATTTTTAAAATGATAAATATAAGTCTTTTTTCAAAACGAGTAAAATATGAGTTAAACTTCCGATCATTATATTAAAATATATTGATCGGAAATAGTAAAATAACAAAAATAAAATAAAAATTCTTTTATTTCCAGCCTTGTAAATGGTTGTGCTGTGCTTTTAATAAAATTTAATTTGTAGTAATTAATAGATTATTAGTAAAGATAAAATAATAAAAAATTAAAATAATGAAGTGTTCTTTATAAGCTCAGACAAAACCAACATTATATAGTGTTAATAATAATTATATCTACAACTGTTTCAGTTCACTCAGAAGAGTATTATTCTGGAATATATATTTTTGCTGATAACCTAAATAAAGAGCAATAATCATGAATTATAATAGAAAAGTCTTTAAAATAATAACGAAATGGTTGATAATAAATAAACAGCCTGGTTTAATTCTTTATGAGCGAGGTTAAAGTTTTTAAGAACCAATTTACAATGCCTTAAGTTTGCGTTTATCTTGTTATAAAGCAATCAGAGACCGGAGTAGAATGGGGTAAAGTTTCACACTCGACAAAGAGGAAACACAACAATGTTGTTAATGTACTTATAATTTTGTTAGTCAACTTAATGCTCTATTAGAAAAATATTCATTATAAATAATGTTTGCATTATTGTACACGTAACAGTTAAACGGATTTAGATGAAACTCTGTATGCAAATAGATCAAGTCCTGGATTACACATAGTATACTTTTTATTTAGCTAACTCCTGGGTTAATTTTTATTGCTTTTTTTAACACACAAATTTGGAAAGAATTATATTGATTCTCCGTTTTGGCTTTTAATTGCTACATATGAATAAAGTTAAGTACAATACAAATAGCCGTCATACTTATACAAAGAATTAACAGTTGAAATTGATTAATATTGAAATTAATTACCATCTATCTTCCAAAAGTAACAATTTCGTCTCGGTTTCAAGATTAAAATCTCCAGTTTCAAACAGATTTTGCGTTTAATATTATATCCAATTCTTGTCGTAATTAATTTTGATACTGGTCTGATGATTGGAGATTAACGAGTTCCCTTTATTGTTCACTAAGTTTGTTTACGTCAAAATAGAATTTGGACTTTAACAGTTAATTGGTGAGATTACAAATTCATTGACTCATTAGACAAGTAATATTTGTATTTGTTGTTGTTTAACAAGATCTTTAAAAGAAAGTAAGGGAAAGGATACACTATGGTCTGCAGTTTACATATTCTACATATTTTTACATATTCTCATAAAAATCACACGAAATTCGCAAAAAATCAACTTTCCGGATCTTAATACTCTTTATTTTTAAAACCAATTAACAATTTATAATATACTAGCGGCTAGCTCCCGGCTTCGCACGCCTGCAATTTTTTACTTAAAAACCTTCCTCGTTTAACGCTCTTTTCATTAGTGAAAACTGCATTAAGATCCGTTGCATAGTTTAAAATATCTAAGCATACATACAGAGGGACATTGTTTTATACTATGTAAAGGTTTGAAATGCATATAATTTATATAACATTTTTTTTAAAAAAATATGTAAAACCTTACAGAGTCTTAAGGCAAGTTCAAGATAAATTGATATTGCTTTTATTTGCTTGGCGCCAGACAGGAGTATCCTATGAGTCAGGAGACTTCCCGTCGTGATGAAATAGCTCAATGGTTTGACTCATTCGCTTTGATTCATTGGATTAGCCTACGTGTGGACAATTTACAGTAGCATCGTGCATCGCATTATTAAATAAGCAATTACATTAAATCATGCCGTAACAGGGCAATTCACTGCATTAAAACATTTACAGAATAGACGATTGAGTGTTTAAATGATTTTACCTTCATTTTTGTGACGTGATTTGCTGTTTGCATACTTATCTCATACAAAATTGTCGATTTGACGTTTAACAAAAAGTAAATATTTCATTATAATTATCAGTCAACTAAAATTATATTTATTTATAATTTATACAATTATTGTTTTTTTTAACGCAATCCTAAAAGGATATAATTATTATGGACTATGGTGTTGTGCATATGTCCCTTTAGGATATTAACTGGGCAGCCCATTTTGAGAGAGCAACACAAGGTAAGTGTGATATAACTGTAAATATGCTGATGATATAATTGCCAGTGTAATTTTTTTCTTGTCATCTACTTTTTATTCTATCTCCATGTATCCTCTTTGCGTATTTTTTATTGTGGTGTTTTTCATTTATACTAATATTATAAAAAGAAAAGATTTGTATGTTTGTAATGAATAAACTCAAAAACTACTGGACCGTTTCCTTCACCTATAGAAAGCTACATTATCAGCGAGTAACATATAACAAAGACTATAATTTATAAAGTTACGCGAACGAAGTCGCGTGCAAAAGCTAGTATCATTATAAGACTGACCTATATATGGATCTAATTTATTTATTTTCATACTAAATTCGCCAGTGTTACATTAGGTCTTTACTGATCAAATGTAGCTGAAAAAACCCTTCTGTTTCTCACGTTCGAACAAAAGTTTGTAATTCACAAAGGATTTACTATAGAATTCTCACACGTCGGGCTCGAGATGTGATATTAGCCTGTCAACCCTTATCACTACTAACGTGTTAGTGGATATTTTGTAACGACACTTATTGTTACTTGTTCCGTAGAGATAAGTCTTATAAGTATGATTTATTTAGGCGGTTATCGGACATTGCTAATCGATATGAAGTACTATAATTTCAATATCAAATTTAAGCTTTCTTTTAAATAAATAAAATAAAATTCGTTTATTAAAGGCATCTCAAAAAGGCCCAGATTAAATTTATTAAATTAGGTACATTGTTAAATTATATTATTCTATAATAAATTATTGGATTAAATGAAGGTCAGTCGGTTACACTTATCGGTTTCCGACCAAAGATATAAATGCTCTAAGTACTAGATTTCTATCTTCAAGGACATTTAAAGGTCCTGCCAGGCCTCTGTAGGCTAGCGTAATCTTTTCACACATAAGAGGGAATCTTGATTTATATCTTAAGCATATAAGCTGATGCATATATAAGCAGTCTATACGTTTTTCCTACGGTTTTAAGATAATGTTTGTTTAAAGACATTGTATAATTTTGTTCAAAAATACTTTCGTGTATTGCAAGTTGCACGTAGTTTTGTTGACAGCGTTGCTCGTCGCGTCGTAGGCATTTCTAAATTTGTAAGCGTTATCAGTATTCAGTACTCGTAGAGGGGGACGACGTAGCACCAGCATTTCATTACGGCTACGAAAGATGCTACGTCGCGTAGCTATTTGTCGTTGCTTCAATATAATGATTCTGTTTTATTATTCAGAGAAATATTTGATTTTTTTTATTCCTTCAAATAAGAATATCTGTGTCAATCTATTCGCTTGTGCACTTAGTTTATCTTACAAAGATATAATTGAAAAAGAAGTATACACTATTTAAAACACATAAGCAATAAATAATTTATACTTCTGGATCGTTATTCCGGAGCAATGACTTATGACATAACTGTGCTTGATTACAAAAAAAAAACTCCATATATTTTGTAACAATAAACACTAATATTATATAATTCTCTTATCCTGAATTGAGCACAAGTGGCATGCCACACTATCCTTGTATGACATACAATTAGTAGCAGGGCCCATTTCATATCTAAGGAATACACATTATTCCTTAGGTATCAAGTATACAGCGTATCTGGCGACAGTAGACCTCCCATAAAGGCCACTTTGCATGAAGAGCACAAATTATGTTGTATTGAATCGTTTCAGTTTAATTGTTAAAAAATAATAAGAGAGAGTGAGGTAGTAATATGTACACTAAGGATAAGAAAACGGAATGCAAAACTGTAACAACTTTATATAAGTTATAAATTGCGCAACAGATTTTGTTACGAGATCCATTATCATTTGAAGAATTTCTACCAAAAGATTTGTAAGAGAAAATAAAAATAAAAAACTTTGATGTTTTATAATTAAGTTGCCTTAAAACTACCTTATGGATTTTTCTGGCTAAATATGATCTAATGCATGTTAGAATTGCTGCTTCTTAGTCAATATTCTTTAATTTTCATGGTAAATGTTTTTGGTTTGTTATTAAATCATCCTTAATTTTTGAGCGTGGCGCACAAATGGGCCATTATCTGGATTAATACACAGGATAATGCTTTCCTAGGATAAGAATGAAACAGAAATTATAGGTACCTTTAATCTACAATATAATAGATTTTCCACATATAAGAAAAAATATATTATCAATAATCATAAAACTTGTCTATTAGACCCTTTAGTATAAATACTTCAAGACGAAATGGACCTAAAATTCTTCAAACTTCTAATATACAACAATAAAGAATTTTGAGGTAAACGTGCTATAATAAAAAATCACGGATTTTGAGGCAACTTGTATTTCATTCGTAGCACGTTGCTAGCTTTATTGGCATTAAGCTATACGGTACCCTTTCCTTGTGTAGACGTTTTGGCAGCCTCACCGAGGATTACCGTTTCACAAAGGGTGCATCATAAACCGAAATATGTTTCGGGTATTTTAATTCTTATTCGCTTTGGTTTTAAATCCTTCTAATACACTTATGAATACACGTCAAGAAAGATTATTAACATTCTAATAAATACTAAGCCGATCGGCTATGCTGTAAAAATGTATTTGCATTTCTCTGTATGTAGGTAATTTTTACAGAAAACATTGTCAAACACAGAAATTGTAAATCATATAATGAAGGTATATTGATCACATACATATTCGATGTAATAGTAATAATTGTAATGCAGGTAATAACTAGTAAGTAAGATGTATTTTCTCTTTTTGATTGAAGAATTAGTGAGAAAATTTAAAAAAAAATAATTAAAAACTAAAAATAACCGATTGAATATACTAATACAATGTTAACCTAACTCAACCTAAACTTAATAAACCACGTTAAGGCAACTTGTACTCGTAAATTCAGAATACCTTGTACATTTTAGCATAAATGGGTGAGAAAGCTTTTAAAAAATGACAATTAAGGGTACAATTTTGTTTTAAGTCAATATAACCCACTATTAAACTACTAACCATCCTAAGGCAACCTTTAATATAGTATATATGTGAAATCAAGAAACTTATGGAATACAATCTTGGAAACTGAAGAGTCAACGACATAGCGTAATATCGAACCACTATGTTGTCACATGTTCGATTAGGAACTCTTTTTCCTTGACAAAACAAATCCGTTAATATTTAATTTAACAAAATTAATAACAAATGTTATGTTCAATAGAAATCTAAGCAGGCAAGTCGTTGCTTATAATATATTTGAGTGAAATTACCTTCAAATGAAAACCATGAAAACTACACCCAAATTATTTAGGGTTTGGATACTCCTCTAGGACCGAGGACAAAATATATTACTATAACGAAACAAAAACAAGTAAACCACGCGACATAAAGCAATAAAATTCATTGTACTCGTAAAGTACTGTACGTTTTTATGATTCATCTCTTGTGTTTACGGAACCCTAGTGGAGTAGAGAGGACGCCTGAAGGTATAATCGCGTACAAAAATGTATGCCGAAATTCTTTATTTCATATGAGACAAAAGACAAATACTGTGTAGCATTTTAAAGGAAGTAAAGTCAAATTGTGACAGAAGAAATTAAATTCAAATGAAAATAAAATAATAGCGGATTAAATAAAAAAAGACTCGCTACATATTGGCTTTAAAAATTTAAGGTCAATTTAGCGGCCATACCCAGCTACTAAAAACATTAACAGAGGCGAAAAAGTTTTTGAACTGTTTCGTCTTTGCCTGTTTATGTACCGATTATAATATTTATTATTAAATCAAATATATAAAACTATTTACAAGAATAAATTGCACATGTCCTCGCATTTGTTACTATAAGCTTATTATACAATTTCCTCACTGTCATATTAGCTTTATATTGTACCTGTAATGATTATTTGGCTTATTTTAATGTCATTTAAAATTCTCCAGCGATTTGGCTATTTCTATTTCAAGAACTACATGTATCCATTGTCCAGGGTATAAAACTATTACAACGGCCTGCCTTGGTTATATACAATCCCATGCCTGAGGGAGAGCTACGAAGGAGAAGTAAATATAAACATGTTTTATTGAAGCGATGTTCTCGAGCATAAATTGAAACGCTCCGCTCTTTTCAGTCGTTAGCATAAAAAGATACATGTTACATTTTCTACCCAAATTCAATAATCACAATCAAAGTAAAATTCGTTTGTAAAACATAGCGACCTGTTTACAACCGAATATGAATTGCTATTACATATCGCCGTTAATACTGGTTATGTTTTAAAATGCTGTAGGCACCGGTTTGAGCTAAATATTTGTGGGAATTTAGAATTTATAACGTATGTACTGATGTTTCGGTCCTTTAAGGATACGCTGCACAATCGTGGAAAGTCAGTAAATAAGGTATTAGGAAGAATTTGTTGTCTTAACTTGCGAATAATGCGAATAACTGAAGACAGAATACGACGCAACTCATTCGCGCCACTTATTGAACTCGCTAAAATTTTAAAACACGCCAGTAATTTCAATATTTTAGAAAATATTTTAGAAACCTTTGCCTATACCATCTTGTAGCTGTTGACATCCTAATTTTTAAGTGTACATTGTAGCTAGGAAAAACATTTTTAGCTTTTTAGTCAGTATCCGCATATTTTAGAATTTAGATAACGTCAGTGAATATTTAGAATACTAATTCAGTAATAAATATATAAATACTCAACCACTTGGGTATTTGTTCCATCTTCAATCTCAGCACCATCGCAATCAGCCTGCCCTCCTTTATGTCTAAGAGTATGAAGGGCTACGTCTCGAGGCTACGTTAATTGATTTGACAGAATATTATTTCCACTCATTCACTCAATAAAAACGAATTGTAAGAACACTTTTTCAATTGGTTGTACAATAGCGCAGTATTCCTCCAGAGCTCGTGTCTAAGTAAATTTGGTCATCTCACCCAATCTCTGTTTACGAGGGGTCACTCCCCAGGCGTAAGGTATCGAGATTTGAGGGCACTAACAATGAATCATAGGCGTAGTGAAGACGTTTCTTATTTAATTTGGCTGCCTCTTCGCATCTTTATATTTCAACAATTAAGTGCGTATTTTTACTTTTATCTTTATTTTATTTCGGTGAGAGTAATCTGACTATGTGACAAACTTACGCAGATTAGAAGTGCAGTATGTATTACCAGACTAGGTTTACCGCAAATTTTGTTTCGGTACAATGTTCTTTTGGGTCAACACACTAAAATAAGTGTATATTTTTATTATTATTAATATAACATGAATACATTTTATATATTAAGATCGGTTGATGGTCCACTTGATGGTGGAGGTAGCTACTGTCGCCTTTAACACAGGCAACGCCATAAGTGCTGCAAATGCGCTTAATAATGGTTTAGAAAGGCATCCCTTACTCAGTTACTGAAACACAACAGTACACATTGTTATCACACTGTGGATACACTGAAAATTTATAGTCACAATTTAAAATGGTAACAAATAATTATCAAAATGCATTTGCATTACTATTAAACCTCAACTCAAAACTATCAAAATCAATTGTACTAATATAATTTATGATGAAATTTATGCAATTTAATGGCTTTGATTAATTATTTAGCATTAATATTGCTTATTCAAATTATTGATTTTTATATCCAGTTTACTTTCATTATAAATGATAGCTGATAGTTAAATTTCATCTACTATGATTCTTTTTACTTATTCTTTGAATACAATGAGTACTATCGGAAATAACGCCTCGATGCTGACCTAGAAAGTCTGCCTTTATAGCATTGATATTCTTAGTTGACCATTTCTTAGTTGACGAAGAGATTTCACTAACAGTGACAAGTTCGATTGATGTTTTTTGTATACTATTATAGGTGGTATTTACATGATCTGACCTGGTGCTGAAGCATTAATTAGTCTGCGGGAAAGCCAACACCTCAAATAGAAAGTCGAGAGTTTGTTTATAATTATAATTATAGCTTGTTATCTATTTTTAATAATACGTATTTTATTTTAATAATATTTTTAATAATAGAAGGATAGTTTGGCTCTTAGCTGTGATTCAACGATCTCCGTATGAAATAAATCTATTGATAGCGAAATACACGAGTTCCTTGTTACGCTCGGCCTATTCATGGAAGCCATTCAGCGGTATTCCTTTTGAATACATATAAAAGATTCAGACGAAAATCACGTACGAATATTTCGAGGAAAAACTAATGTTCGAATATCACTTGAGTTGGCACGTGTCAAATGTTTATTAGAGTTGTCGACATAAGTCGTGCTTTGTTATTTTGGGTTACGACTACTTGTGTAGGTAGCTTTATCTAATGATAGAAACCTTCTCATCTGTGATATCAAAGAAATTTCAATGCTCAGGTGCCAAGTTTGACTAACTTGTGAATATTTAACCATTCCAAGAATAAAAATTCGCTGTTAACGCGGACAAAGTCGCGGGCACCAGCTAGTCAAAATTTAATCAACAGAATATTTTCTCTTTATTAAGAACAGAATAGGATAGCCATATATATAACATAGCCATATATAATAGTTATAATATCAACAGACACACAAATGCATTCGACGCGACATTCGGCGGAAGGGTCGGAAACTCGGAAAGGGGTAACTAACAAACAAGACCGACCATCATAATTAATATGAAAGCCTAGTATTTTAAGTCGGGTTATGCAAATCGTTAAGCGCGTACCAATAGAGATGAATGTAGAAGCGTATTTGTTCAGTACCTACTCGTAGGTATATCAGAAAATAATATTTTCATAAAATCTCTCCTTTTAGTTATAACGAAATTTTACTGGGAAAGTATATTGCTGCGTTTAGTCCCGACGTGCATGCATGTACGGGATAATTAATATAAATAAACCATTAAATATTTTAAAAAGTCATATGTTTTAAGGCTTTGATGCCTACGATTACGCTTCCATAACTGTAACATCCAACCTGCACATTACAATATTTGCACCTTTTGCGGCTTGCACATGTTGCTGTATTGTTCCCTTGTGTCATGCAGTAAATGATATTTGGCCTGTAATTGCCACAAATGATATGTTTCTAGCAGATTTTTTTTTTTTGTTTAAATTTCACGTTCGCTGCCCTGGCACAGTCCGATGGTTTTTGACAGAACAACATTTATCAGGTCAGCTCATTTTACAATAAAATTTACTATTATGTGTCTCTACATAAATTAATTCTGTTTGCTATGAAAATTCCATTAGATAATCTAAAGTTTAGTTGTCTTGTTAACAATAAAAATAAAAATTATCTTGACGACAGTATAAAGGGAAAGTAGACCGCCTAATTTAAGCAAATTACTATTTTAGTCGAAAGAAATATTTAGCCCAAACTTCGCTTGAGGCGATATTCAGTACATGTAATCGGAAAGTTCGTTACAACTAAATCCCTGAGTGAAATTTTCAAACAATCGACAGTCTAATAGAGCCCATAAATCTTGTTGAAGCAAAATGTTTAAAATAGTTACACTTTATCACCGAACACGGAAGAAATACCACATTGGTATTACAACTTTGTTGTACTGAACACAAATGCATAAGTATAATAAAATTGTGAGGTTTAAAACACGATTCATTGAGTTTTTATTAAATTGTCTGAGGGTGAATAAATGTAAGTTTGAAGAAGAAATGAACCGAAAGGGTTGCGGATGCGGTTCGCATAGACAATGTTCATTCAAATGTTGATTTGTTAAATTGCTGAACGCATACCAATGAACTACTATATGCATTTCAATTAATTTATTTCCTAAACTAGAATTCGATTTGTGTGTTTTCAATTATTTGCGGTTTCTGTTACAGAGGTGGAGCAAAATTGTGAAAATCTTCCATATACCTAAATTATAAAATACTGTAATAGCTTTACCCGGGACTTCGTACGCGGGAAAATTCCACAGGAACCTAAATTTTTTTTTTAGGATAAAAAGTATTCTATATGTTAGTCCAGGTAATTAACTATTTGTATGCTGAATTCAAAATTTCTCGTATTTTTAAGAGTTCAATGAAATTTTATTTTTATCATTTTATGTTGTCAACAAACAAGAAAGTGACCTTATTTTAAAGATGATGCAATTTTCTAGCATTTAAAAACAAATTGATTAAGAAGATACTAAAACTAATAAACAAAAAACCTTTGATTTAGACAAAAAAATGGTAAAATTGTGTGCATTTTTTAAGTTGTTGTACGCTAACCTAAAAAACCAGACCATTATCATATATCATTTTTTTTCCTTTTAATTTGTTCGCAAGAAGCCGTGCTAACAAATAAACTTTAAATTATTACCGCTATTTACACTACATAGTAATTTATAAAAGGGTCTAAAAGCAAGTCAAAATTGTAAAAATTGTTTTTTTTTGTTAATAAAGTACTTTTTTAAATAAATGTTTTTGTTTTTATTTCAACAACGTGTAGTTTTTTTGTCTCACTCAAACTTCCTTATCGTAAACATACCTTTCTTGTAACATACCTCACACACACTGGATTGCTACCTGCTTATGAGTAAAAAAGTCATATTTGTAGGACTTAAGAGTTAATCTTCTTGAATATTTTTATTATTTTGAAAAATAATAATTTATTCATAACAATTGCTAATTCCTAAATATGAATTATGCAAATAATACTAAGTGTACATGGTAAGTACCTATAATAGGGGCTCATAAGGTCACAGTGGGGGACGAGACTCACTTTGGTCCCCCTAGGTGGTACAATCAGAGAATGCTTTTATTTTTTCAGTCCTCCAACGCATTTATTGCCTCATCTGCGGTGGTTATGGTCGGAAGAATTGCAGTTTGTGCACGTACCTCACAATTTATAACTCACGTCGATACGGAAGTAAATAAATAACGCCAACTTAAGTGACGGGTTCCTAATATTTTTCTGTTTTCCTTTGTGTTTCTTCAAACTAAGTTAGATAAAATATTATCATCTTTGTCGTACGAATTAAATATATGAATGACATGATTGCTCGTGTTTTTTGTCAGGAGTTGAAATTATTATTTTTAAATTATCTCTCGGTCCTTTTCTGTATCTTGGACAATTGTCACATTAGCAGTAGTAAGTTTGACGTACAATACAGAAACATCTATAGAAGTATGAATCTTTACTTATTAGGTAGGCATGTATACCACAAAGGTTTTAATAGTTAGTAAAAATATATTGGTTTTTTCGTTCGCTGGTTCAAAATAGATTCGAATTTGGGTGTATGAATTTTGATTCAGTAGCATTAAATATCACATTGATTGTGGTACCTGCTGCAATTTTTAACTATTGTTAAAAATGCGTCTATTGGCGCATTTTCAAAGTTTGAATATATTTTTTATTTTGATTGATTTATTTTATTTCAACATAAACATAAACCCTACAGCAAAACAAAATAACATACAATATACCTAATCTATATATACAATAAAATCGCAAAGGAGCCGTGTCTGTACATTAATTTTTATTTTTCAAAAAAACAATTTATACACATTGTACCTACTTATGAATATACCGAGGTCAAAACATTGTTTTTAGATTTTTTGTCTGTTTGTGCTTTTGCGCACGCTAATCTGAGAAACGGCTTAACCGTTTTGAATGCGGTTTTCACTGATGTATTGGTGATTACCTGAATTAACATATAAGATACTTTTTATCCTGGAAAAATGTTAGGTTCCAGTGGGCTTTAAAAAAAAAGGAACTAAGTCGCGGGAACAGCTAGTTTTTAAATAGTTTCCGTCGTTTACTGTATACATGTACTGTTCCAATTTTTTAAATATAACAAAAAATGGAAAAACAAATTGCCATGAAGACTTATAAGTTTGAACGTCATTCACTTAAGCATTCATTTGATAAAAAAAGCCACAATAGTGCTGTAACGTTGATTATTGCTTAGCTTTGAGACAAATAGTCTAGTTTGCTTATATTGCAATTTCTATCAAGTATTTATTCTATCTAATAATGTGTTGTCGGTTATAACCGCTTTCGCAATCTTAAAATACTACTTTTAAAATATTCAACATTTTTTATAATAATTAATCATCTCAGCCGTAGAACAGCCACTGCTGGACATAGTCCTCCAACATAATTTTCCAATAGGACCGGTCAGAAGTAGCCTGAATGCACCATCAACACGCGGCCTTTATCAGATTTATCCACCGTCCTACGATACACTTGCCAGGCCGTGGCCTCAACTCAAGAATTTTCCATTTTCCGGCTCCAGCTGTCGGTTCTCCCTCGGTCAGTGATACACCGGCTGTCAGCCTGTCTGACAATCTTTACATACCGACAATATTAATAATCTCACCAATAAAACAAGGGATTGATCTTAAACTATTAATAAAAGTATTAACAAAAGTATTATTTTACAAATACAAACCATAACACAACACATATCGTAACAGTAAGACACGGTCTCATGCGTTCGAATGTCTGCTTTGTTACAGATTGTTAAATCCTTCTAAGCTCTGGTAAACACGAATAATCCTTTATGGAAATAGAAATACGAATTGCGTATTAACAAAACACACAGATATCTCTAAGTGGAATGTTAATAATGGAAATATACATTTTAATAACATATGTTGATATCTGGCGGTAGTTACATTGTATATTATACTCTTGGATATAAAAGCACATGTGTTTTTGTGTATCGGTACGAGAGCAGAGGATGCCAGTGTCCATTTCTCTGGTTTATCAAGGTTGCCAGCGTATTTGAATTTCCTAGTGCTTACTTGTGTTTTAAATAAGGCGCCACCTTTTCTCACTATGTGTGTATTGAAAATGATATTTTTTACATATCATCGAGGTTGAATTTTTAAGTTGGAATTAAAATAGAGCTAAGAGCTAGAAATAAAATAAGCTACAATACGTGTACATAACCAAAGTTGGTAAATTGAAGTAATGTTGGTTAAATTGTTATATAAATTATTACATTACCTAATGATGAATAAACCAAGAGATGATTAATAAAAACAAGTAGGTTTTGAATAAATCAATAACGAAATAAATCATTTTTAACCCTATAGTGCCATCCCAATACGAGCAAAGTGCTTACTCAGCATAATTAAAAGCCTTCGCAACATTTATCATTGTGCTTTTTTATTTTGCTTACATTTAACAGACAACAGCGGCCTTATAGAGAAAATCGCTGACATTTTTCCCTTCGCCACAATTTGTTGTGATATTTTAGAGTATAATTTAAACTACTAGTGTAATTTTAACTGTAAATTGTTTTTAATATTAATTGCAATGCTAAACGTATACTGTTCTGTTGCTGATCCATTTGGCAATGGTTTTTTTAGTTTTAAATTGGTTTTCATTTTTTTTTTAAATATATTATCGTATAGTTTATTATCTATACCAAATAACAATTACCAAGTTTTAATTTTTTTATACATTCCCTTGTCATCGTTCGTTGTAAAACATAAAGTCCTTAGATCCGCGACTTCTAGTACATATTCTAATCGCCCGAGGAGGTACTGTAGTACATAGTTCCATCTTGTCCTTCCAGTTGTTTCGTTAAATAATGTGTTGTGTTTATTGTGTGCAATACGCCCATAAAGTGGGACGATTTTGCGGCGGCATTCTGTCGTGATACAAACCCTGTCCATTACATGTGATGATACTCATAAATTCGGTTGGACATGGTTGCGTTACAAGGGTGTTCCCAGCCGACCTCATAAAGGGCTTACCAATTAATTTACCACTCTTTCTATTATATTATATATATATAATACGGTCCAAAAAGGTTTATAAAAGTATTATTCGGTTTACAAAACAGCACACAATCAAACATAAAAAAGTGAGTAAAAAAAAATAGTTAATAAAAATATAAAAAACAATCAAAGTTCTAAAATAAAAACAAAACTAAAAATATATTAATTAATATTGATACAAAGTGTCATTTCTGAGTCTAACTTTCCAAGACCGCAAAAAAACAGAATTTTTTTATCTTTCCCGTTTGTTTCTTTTTCAATAAAGGAAAACCGAATTATAATTGGTCTGACCATTCTTGAGTTTTGCTTGACTAACGCACCGCGATTGATTTTTATATATAAAAGATTAACTTCAGATACAACAAAACTATCATTGGAACATTAAATCACTTTAATGTTGATTTTTAATCTCTCACATAACCGTCTGTGTTTCCGAGCTCATATAACCCAAATCTTTTTAAAGTTCGAGTGAACAGGCATTTTCGGGGTTAGCTCTCTTTATCGTCAGCCTCGCCTTTGCTGTACGCCTAGATGCTGGCCAAGAGCAAATCCATTATTAATAAAAGAATAAAAACAATGCTGGGACATGAGAATATTGAGTTTTCTTACAAATGAGTGTGATGTCAGTGTGAGGACGGGATCTTCTGTCTTGTAATAGAGGAACATATTTTATCTAGTCCCTTCATTTACATTGCTGTTGCCTTTGCAGTTCCTATCCCATTTATAAAGTCCACTCTTTCGTTGACTACTAAGTTTTTATTCACATTTTGTTATCACATAGCTGTCTTCGTGGTTTAGTTCAAGTGATTTTTTAAATTGTTACTTGGATTTACTGTTTCGTATTTAAATATATGTATCGAAAATTATTAATTATTTTCTTGTACACTTAACATAGACTACATTATTGTCATAGGCAAATTCATATGCAAATTCGTTTTGTTTATTATAACTTATAAGTTGAAATCAGATATACCGGAATAAGATATCGGTAATGTCGTAGAAAGAAAAGAAATCGATTTACCCTTTGTCGTTGGTTATATGGCAATATAATAATAAAGACATCCGGGTCCAGGTGGGATTACACGTGTTGTCTCTTTACAAACAAAAAAAATTTAGTTATTAAGGCCAGAATATTTGAACGCAGTAGGCATTTCGCGCTTCCTCACATTGCGAACACCGGGGTCGCTAAAAACTAATATTTGCAGCTATTAATACAACCTACTACCATAATATTTACATACTTATTTTCGTAACTGCTTACGACACATTAATTTTTCAAAGTTTATTATTTCGGACTTATTAAAAGTTATCCATTTTCATTAAGGTGTGTTTGAGTCTTTATTTGTTCAAAATAAAAGTATTTTATATGTATTTTCAACCTTTAAATAACCATCCAGATCCAGGCAGCTTGCCAGCCACTTTACTAGTGAAAGTCATAGTGGAAAGGTGTCTGCCGCGTCACGAGTCGCGACGCGTTGTCGCGCCGTTACGTCGCGTCGTAGTGCATCTAAACCAGTCTCCATTAAATAATAAAAGCGGGTTGACTGACCTTTGAAAACCTTTAACTAATAAATATTTGTTCAACATTGATACATAGATCTAATAAAGACCAAATTCTTTCATAGAAACAGTATGAGCGGCCTGCGGCCATGCAAAATTTTTTTACTAACTTCAAATCGAGTTGGTTTTCCTTTGTATACTTTGTTTTTATATTACCGCAGTTAAACAACATTTTTACAGTAACAAAAATAAGATTATATCATTAAAAGGACAATGTCTTTCAAATAAAGCTAATTTTCAATCAAAATTAGTATCCCATTACAGATTTTGAAAGCTGAATGAAAATAAGTATATCGTTAAAAGCATCGAAATAATGTGTATTCACGTCCGTTTCAAACAACTAGCGACTTCTGAAGTTCGCGCAAATAAAATCAAACGTGCGTTCCCGCTGATTTTAATTAAGAATCTATATTTTAATTAAGAATACGCATCTATCTCCTACAGTTAGTTGTCCGTATAGTTCTGCTAAACTATTGTATTGTAATTTATTTATAAACTGTGTAGTATCGAATTGTAATTAAGACGTCAAAGAAACGATAACTACGATGTAATTTTTTAAAAATATATTATCGTAAGTAGAGATAAAGTAAATAATTTCTATTCAATAAATTCATTTCATTTTAAAGTTAGTTAAGTAGTTGCTAGCTTAAACGCTCCGAATCAGGAGTTCTGGGTTCGACTCATGCAGGGCCAAATTTGGAAATGAACTTTTCAAAGTTGGCTCTGGTTTGGGTTGTCGTGGCAGGCCATAATACGTTTCGTAATAATAGCAGCTATATATCGTGAAATAGCAGCTACACAAGCTGTTGTGTTGCGATAATTGAGTAAGGGATGCCAGAGCCCACTTTTCTTATCCTTAGTCGTAAGTGGACCTTAAGCCTGTCTATCGATCTTTTACTACTAATAAAAATTACCAATATACATACACTTTAGTTTCATTTTTAATTTCAAATGCAAACAAATAAATTTTTATTTTATTTTCAAAATCTGATTTCGTATATCAATTTAAAAATTTGTTCTTCAAACTTTGTTTTACCTTTAACAATTGTGGTAATTTACGGAAATCATAATCCAAATCTTCATCGTCGGGATAAATGTAATCGTAATCTTCAAAGTCGTCAAAAAACTCGTAATCGTCAATAACATCATATTCCACTAGGTCTTGTAAAGTTAATTGATTCTCTACGACCAACGAACTATACAGAATTACTCCCAATATTTTTAAAAATAATTTCATATTTTATAATCACTTTGTACTATTTGTCACTAGTGTTTGATATATAATTTAATCTTAAATTAAAAAAATACATTATCCTAAGAATATTTAAATAAGTTTTTTTTTAACAGATAAAAATTACTCTGTTCTTAAGTAATGCAAACGCAAGTTTCAAGTGTTTGCACTCCAGTACTCTTTTAAAACTAATTAGTATTTTCTCGTGTTTTATAGCTCGGTATTATAAATATTAATATTACGACTGTGACTGTAAACGGATTAATAAAGTAAATTCACTGTAGAAAAGTAATTCGTTCCAGTGCAGTTTTCAATTTCATTCGGATATATACTTACCTAGATGTTATTAGCATTCATTGTGTTAATGCATTACAAACAACTTTCAAAGATATATTATTTCTATGAATACAAATGTCAGCACTTAAATAATTTTTAACCCCGACGCATGCAAAAACGGGGTGTTATAAGTTTGACGTGCGTGTCTTTGTATCTGTTCATATGTGTCTGTTGCATCATAACTCCCAAACGGATGGACTGATTTTGAGCCGTTCTTTTTGTTTAAAAGCTAGCTTGATTGGGATTGTTCTTAGCTATTAATCTATGAAGATCTGACGTCGACATTTGATGACTATCAGTCCATTTCCTAGTTAACGAATGGATTTCACTAACTTCCTATATGTTAGTTAGATTGTTGTGAAATTGGTAAAAATATGATATGGAAAACACGAAATAAATGCGCGTTTAAAATTGTATATATTATAATAATACGCCTAAGTAACTTGTAACAAAAATTTGAATTGTCAATTTATTTTTAACTAGCTGTTGCCCGCGTCATGTTTACGTTGAAAATAATAACACCTGAGAAAATATTTGACATCTTTATCGTTGTGACGAAGGTGGCGTTCAATATTTTACATTTTTAGACGAATCCTCCTGAACCTAAAATTTTTCTATGATAAAAAGCTATATGTTAATGGTAGTAATATGAAAATGAGCTAACTTATACAGTGGCATTTAGGTAAGTCAAACGTAATAACGAAGTCGAATCCGATTGGCGAACAGACATTCAGCATTTCAAAGGGAATCACAAACTAATCATCTATGCCATGTGTGTTCGTATGAAGTGAATATATACTCGTATTTGTACATATGTGTACCAGAATTTGTATGTATTAGGTATAGGTACTGTAATGTATGCTTTAGCAGCTCTCTCACAAATGTTATCTTAGAGGTTTGAACCATTTTTAAAAAAGCAATTGAACTACTGGCGTCCCTTTTAGTAATATTGTAATGTGTAGATTATTATGTTTGTTCACATATGTTAATGTTATAAACGTATAAAATACTATAGCTTTTCCCCAAGTCTTCTTCCGCGCTCCATTTTCTTAAGTGTTAAAACATTTATTCAATCTTTATTGCTCATATATTTTTGTCAGGCGTCGCTTTTTAATTTAAATTTTTTCGATAATTTTTAGAAGATTTTTATATCAATAGATGCAATTTGTTAGCATATAAATTAAATACGGAACAAAACGTTCATTATATCACCCTGCGAGTATAAAATAGACCCATTTTACTTCGTTGTTTATGCGAAGTTAACTATTTTAAAAGCAATTACGACGTGGTACGTATATACTTACCAATTAGCGTCGAGTACTTAAGGCGACACTGGAACGATTCCCACGTACTTTGTAATAGAAAATTCTATTGTTTTGCAGTCATATAATAATTATATGCCTACCGTTTTACGGGAAATTATGTCAATTTCTCCTAAAGCGATAGGCATATTATTATTTTATATTATAAAATGAATGTTATAAATATATAATAAAATTAAAACAGCCAAGATTTTTAACTAAAATATTATGGAATTAAAACTTGTCTCGTGTTTGCTACGACGAATTAAAAAAAAATCAGAATATCATAGAAATAAAAGAAATGTTCATCTATATATGTATTGTACGCATATAATAAAATTGTAAATGAACCGTTCGTGAGTGAGGGATGTCTTCTTGTATACATTCCTGTACTCCTCTTGTAGGTACACCTGCAGATACTCTTGTAGTTTCAATGACGTTACTGGTGTCCTTAGGGGATGGTAGATATCTAAATACATTCACAAGGATCATCCACCTTTTTGCACAAAAAATCAAAAAGGTATATTGAGCGAGTGAGTAAATAAAATTCTTATCATAACAGCATAGCATTATGTCAATATCAGTAAACACATGTACTTACACATTATTGAACGATTTCAATTCACGCTCCGGTTGTGAAATTTCAATTAAACAAGATGCAAACTGGTATTAATGTTTCAACTTAATTATGTTCAGTTCAACTTGTATTCATGAACTTTTGTGGTGATATGATGATTATAATAGTGAAGTAAATTTTTATTCGCAATTTTTTACGGAAACACAATAGCGAATATTTTAAATATTTAAGAAGCAATGAATTCTTCCTCTTCTTAGCTTGCCACTTCTCTACGAAGGTTGGCGACCATCATGGCTATCTTGACCTTGGAAGCTGCTGCGCAAAAGAGGGAGCGAGTGCTTAAACCGAACCACACTCTTAACTTCTTCAACCAGGAAGTCTTTCAGCCAGGAGGAAGAAGTATATATTACACTAAATAAAAATAAATAAAATTAAAAGAGGATAAATATTATTTTATTTAAAGAATTTAAGGAATTAATTGTGAAAATAAAAATTTGGAAGAAAATCAACATAATTATATTGTTAAACAATTGATTGTTCAAATTGAATAGTAAATTTATTTAGAAGAACACAGTTTTAAATTCTTAGTACTGTTATTTTATTTTACACCAATTCTTTCTTACCTATCCTACATATAAGGCAGTTCCCTTTCAAAATTCGTCATACAAGATTATATTTTTTTAATAATAATCTAATATTTGTAGATGTGAAAGATATAAGTATGTGAATATAGATTTTCAATTTTTTTAAATGACATTATGTAACAACAGCCTTCTACTAATATTGACGCCCATCAAAGCCAGTGTATAAATAAATATACAATGCGTCGCTTCGAAAGGTTGTTAATCCCAGTAATCTAGCCCGACGTGTCGCCACCCCTAATGTGCGGCCGCTATACTCGTACTAATGGCCGTCCGTAGGATTAGCGAAGAACTCGTCTCATTTGTTTGCAGATTTACATCGTTAATTAAATGTAGGAATAACAATAACTGTGACCTTAATGACAAGTAACACCTTCACACATGAAAAGTGGGTTTTGAAACATAATTTTTGTTACAACATAGTTATTTGTGTTCAAAGCCACTAATTGGGTTTCTTTATTTAGTAAACTAAATTATGCGATATAAGTTTTTTTATTTGATGGTAAGTGGCTACCTTAGTAGTAGTAGTAGTAGTTTTAGTAGTAGCAGGGCACACTGCGTTTCGCAGTCATTTGACCAGCTCATCTGGCGGCAGTAACCACCCCCTTACAGAAGACCACCGAGAAATAACAGCACATGTGCTGTTGGGTTTCGGTGAGTGAGTAAGGGATGCCAGAGCCCATTTCCCTATCCCTTCCCAATCCTTAATCTTACTGTAGTCGGCAGCACACTTGCAGCACCTGTGACGTTACTTGTGAATAAGAAAGTATTCCCTGGAATCCATCACTCACTTATTGAAAGCTGTTATTTCATGGTTATCTTCTTTAGGTGGTGCTACTACCGCCAGATTGGTGCCACACATACTTCGGCTCCATGTCTGTCAGCTCCTGTTTGTTTGAGTCTGTTACTCATCTAATTTTTTCTAAACCATCCAACAGATTTTTATACGATTGTCATTACAGGAAAGACCGATAAACGAAGAAGATTTGAGTATATAATTTGCAGAAAAAAATTGCATGTGTGCAAAGCCGGCGCGGGTCGCTAGTAAAATATAAATTGTACATCATCATCAGTTCTAACCCACACATGAAATAAAGACGCAGCCAGGCGTATTGGTGGTTCAAGAACCACCAATACTAAGAACAAGAAGATATCGCGGGCAAAACTCAGTTCTAAAGTAAAATATCTAATAGAACAACAAAAGTATTAGTGAACTTTTAATTACTTAATTTTTGAAATCAATGTCGATTGCATACAATTAACAGCTATTTATAATGTAATTTCATGTCAATTGCCAATTGATGGAGCAATTATGACCCGATCGAGCGGTAATTAAACCGTCATCAATCATGTATTCACAAATACGGAAGTTAATTGTGACTTATTTTTCGAAGTTGACAAAGATCGTTATCATGGCTATTATTTTTTCTATGGTGTATTTATGATCAACGCCAAAGAGCTCTTTTATAAGGATTATTTTTTTCAGTAATAACAGCATAATTGATTGAAATCTGTCAGTTCTATCATAATGTCAATCTATACAAGTTTGAGGGCAGTTTAAAGGCTTGAACAAATAAATTTGTATTCGAATACCGGCTTGTTGTAGAAACAACGTATTAATACATATTAAAACAATTATTCTAATTCTATATGTATACCTGTACAAAACAAATTAATAAAAATTGTCAAACATTACGTCGCATAGTTAAGAGTTTCGCAGTCCAAGCCGTAGAAGTGGCTACCATCACTTCGTTGCTGTTTATTCCACATACAGTCGGAATTATTTCGGTTCGGGATTCTACCACATACATACAGTAGTTTTCCGTTCGAATTTTAACCGAATCGAAATTCCAAAACGGAATTCCGACTGCATGTGGCGGCACTTAAGTATGGGTTTATACAATAAGTAAGTATATGAGTGTAAAGCGTGACGTCTTCACGTGACTAGAAGTGTATGAGCTGTTACAAGGCATCTGTTACTTAAAGAAAATGTACCTGATTAAAATGTAATCTAAAATATGTTCTTTATATGTGCCAATATTTAAGTTTTAATGGTTAACCTTCATAAGTTTTAACCATTACTTTCTTTGTTGCAGAGCATACAAAGTATAAGTTTACTTGACCATTTTTTTGTGTATAATAACGTTTCAACTTCAGATTAAGTTTTTGGATTTTTTTTCGACACTTCTATTTCTATAGATTTGAGAGGATTATAATTCTTTGTACATACATTGAGTAGAGGCCTATGACCATGACTAGCAGTAAGATGTATGTTTTGACTCATTTCTTAAAATGTCGTTAGTACTAAAATGTCGTTAGTATTCTAAAAATCCTATGACAATGTCCCGTTAGAAAAGCGCTTAGAAGCAGATGTGAATTCCCATAATGTTTCATTCTAGCTAGAGCTTTATTCGGACGCTTAAAAAAGCGCTACCGTGTGGATGATAATTTTAAAGTATGAGAAATGGGTGGTTTTATAATACCTTGTAACCATAGCCATAACTATATCCAAAGAAAACATCCAATACATAACTTGAAAAATGAGTAATATAACGCTTAGACCTCTTGTCGCTATAACATTTTTGTCAGGCGTTAGTATTTTTTTATTTTAATTTAATTGAATAGTACTTTTTTCTGGATGAAAGGTTTTCTATGTCCTTTCTTGTATTTCTGACAATGTGTATGCAAAATTTCATGTTGATCGGTTGAGTAGTTAAGGCGTGAAATGGTAACAGACAGACAGAGTTACTTTCAGATTTATAATATTAGTGTTGATTGTATTGTATTTTAGCATTTGTAGCAGCCATCAATATTGTAAGTGTGTTACAAATCGTATAGCACTCAGTTATGACGTGTATAATGAAGGAGTTGGTCGTCAGTAACGAAGCGGCGCAGGTTTGTGCACGATTAGGTTCGGCTTTGATCCATTGTTGGGTTCAAAGGCAAATCTACTTATGTCAATAGACTCAACTCGAGATCGCACGTACTTATAGCAACTATAACATTGGAATTGATTCAATACTGCCTACGAGTATGTGAAATTGAAAATACCTACAGGAATTCGAAAACTATAGGCACTCTTTTAAACTCCTCATTCATCGGATATGTCAATCAAATAGAAATTAGAAAAGCTCAATAGAAAGGCGGGATTTAGTTTATAATTTTAATTATAGCTTCTTATATTTTATTTTAAATTCCCGGGCGAAGCAGGGGTCAATACTGTAATATGATATAATGTTTATGTAAGATCTGATATATGAAAAATAAAAACTTCAAATATCGCCTTTCCTATTATTTATTATGCAAGTTTCCTTTAATTGTTCTAAATTTATTAAGAATTTATTTTTAATAATTAAATCACGATATTTATAATCCTAAAAATAACCGTGGATTTACATAAAAAACAACTCAGCATAATCGTTCCATAATATCTTTAGTAAGATAAATAACCAAATGGACGTTTTGCAAGATTTATTGTCGTCTTCCTCGATGACTCGACAAGATAATGAGTCAAACCCTTAATGGCTGATAATAATCGATGCTGTGACGTCGGATGCGGATATCCGTTGGCTTACAAATAGTTATAATAGATTACTGGACGAAACAAGACCAATTAGGGATTAAAGTTTTTGGACGAAGATGTCCATTAATAAATTATATAATTGGCATTAAGGACGCTTTCATAAAAACGAAATAAATTATTATTATTATTGACTAGCGACACGCTCTCGTCTTCTTCTGGGATGCAATTTTTATTTTTATTTATTTTAATTGTAGTTTTTAATTTTTTTTAATTTTTATATATTTTTATGGAATGTAATTTTTATTTTTACTTTTCTCATTTAACCATCTATAACCAAATTAAAATCGGTTGACCCGTTTTGGAGTCCATAGAGGACAAACATACTTACATAAAGATTGTAAATTGATATGAAACAATGTGAAAAAACACAACCTTCCTCGCCACTCGATCTTTCCATTATTGAAAACCGTATCAAAATTCGTTGCGTGGTTTAGAATAAGTTAGCGGAAAAACAAACAGACGCACACAGTCAATTTATAATATGTATGGTATATATTTTGGGTATAATTGGCCTATTTTCATATAAGTAAATTGAAACTTCGGAATCCATTTGAATACGGCGGTTCTACAAACAAAAAATTACTTAAGTACACTGTTAAATCGACGAATGTCTTAAAAATCTCATTTCTCAATGTTCTTATTTAAAGTGTTTTTGGGGATTTTACTGTGTCAACACGTTTCGTTTTCTTACTTGATAATTTATTTTCAGATTTAAGATTTTGCCTAAGTAGCTGTATTTCTTACGATATATTTAGTATTTCGCTTTTTGCTTAGAGAGCTTAATTGTTAACTAGTTGCTGCTCGCGACTTATGTGAAAATATATTAAGTCATTTAGACTTAAGTTTACATAATTTGATGCCGTAGACAAACTGATTTCCAGTTTTATGGGACAATGTAAATATTAAGATTACTTTTTATGTAAAATAAATAAATTTGAGTAAATATAACGCCTGACATCTTTATCGGTGTCGACGGTGGTGCCCCCACCCGATTTTTTATATTTTTTGGCGATCCCTCAGAAACCTACAGGATAAAAAATATCCTACATGTTAATCCAGGTAATGAACTATCTTTGTGGCCAAATTTCATCTGAATTCGTTCAGCTGTTTTTGCTTGAAAGAGTAAAAAACATCCATCTTCACAAACTTTCGCATTTATTATATTAGTAGGATGTCTACAAAATTTCCTCGACGGATTCATACCAAAAGTAAGGAATAGTATTAAATGTGAATATTAGTTTAGCTAAACAGAACTATATAGTATACCTATCAACTTTGATATTGTATGGGTACAAAATCATGGGCAGCCCGTCTAGCGACAGCAACCACTCCCTTACAGAAGACCACCGTAAAATAACAACATGTGTGCTGTTGTATTTCGATGAGTGAGTAACGGATGCCATAGAGCCCATTTCCTTATCCCTTTTCAATCCCTTATCATTAATCCTATTGTAGTCGCACTTGCAGCACCTGTGGTGTTGCTTGTGTTATAGGCGACGGTAGCCACCTATCATCAAATGGACCGTTAGCCTGTTTGCCGACCTTAAAATAAAAAAATAAAAAAATTAATATAGAACAGAAGAAGTCATGAGTAGGTTTTTTCTTGTACAAAAGTATTATTTCTTTTAATTTTCATTACCTTCAGTATGAAGAAACAGTATTTTTTCAATATGAAAAAACAGTATTATACCTTTCAGAGTATAAAATGGTTTCAGGATGAACCCACGTGCACTATCCCGTTTCGATGTATTGTTCTTTTGTAACTATCATATGAGTAATTAGTAATATCGTGTCCCATTATTCAAAGCGCCTTGACCGATTGTGGTTAGACAGTAATTACGGAGACGCTAAAGCGATTGATGTTCTCAAGGTTAATAGCAAATTAATAATGGGAAACTAATTTCCTCGCAACGTTAATCAGCTTGTGCAAGCATTCAAGCAAACTATTGAAACAGGATGTAACAAATATAATAATGAAACGTGTATTATTACAATACATTTAGTAGGTAGTTCTCAATTATTGGATGCCTACTATTTCAGCAAAAATGCCTATTATATGTCTTCAGAAAGAACAAATAGTAAGTACAATGTCCTATATAATGCCTTCATTTTATTTTGCCGAGGCACCGGGCATGTGGTTACAGATTAAACATGTCTTAAGTAATATTATTTAGTAACGATTGTGGTTACAAAGGATTAAAATCTAGTGGTACTTATAATTTTTATTAACTCAACAGAAGGTTTCAACATCGTAAATAAATGTTTGCGATTTTATTAATTGATTTATGGTTTGCATAAATTAAAAAAATTGTAATTTTTCTATTTAAAAATAATATTTGTAGGTAAGTTATCAATAAGATAGGTGAAAATTAGGCAAGTTATCAATTAAAAATTGAAAAATTGAATCAAATTTAAAATTTCATAAAAAAATATTAAGTAATAGGTATATACTATATACCTACTATATGTTGATACAAAATAAATACAGCTAAAATACAATTTTGAGAAAATGTGGACTAACAGTAAATGCATGTAAAATGTAAATTAAAACGAGGGAGAAAGTGAAATCCCCATGGAATAAAATAAGCGTTGCAACTTACTTTCCATATTTCATAACTATATCAAAATATGTGGTAATGAGAAAATTTCAAAATTTAAATTTGCAGTCTGGAAATGAACAAAATATTGAAACCAAATGTTAACTAAAGCGAACATAAATCACTGACACTTAAATCTAGAGCGCAGGCAAGATTTTTTCTAATGAGAACGAATCCATAATAAATATAACATATCTAAAATCTAATCTAAATATAGGTAGGTATTTTTATTATAAAGCCCGTCACAAACGTAGCTTAAGTAATATATTAATTAATATACCGTGCTATATTATATATTACGGTATACGTTGGTGACGTCATACAAATATATATTATACTCGTAGCTGCGTGTGTGTTCATTCCAATATTTGTATAGAAAATATATCGTAATATGCCTTGCTATCATTTATCCGTACTAATCCGTACTAATATTATAAATGCGAAAGTATGTTTGGATGTATGGATGTTTGTAACTCTTTCACGCAAAAACTACATAACCGATAACCATGAAATTTTGCATACACGTTGTCTGGGATACCAGAAAGGACATCGTTCAACGCGGACGTCGTGGGCACCAGCTAATATTAATATATATTATAGCTACGTGTGTGACGGGTTTAAGATTACATATTATAATCCGACTGAAATATGTTTTTAACGCCCGACGCAAACACGGGGTGTTATAAGTTTGACGTGTGTGTCTGTGTATCGGTGTGTCTGTCTATGGATCGTAGCTCCCAAACGGATGAACCGTTGATCCGTTTTTTTTTTTGTTTTGTTTAAAAGCTGACGTGATCGAGATGTTCTAGCTGCTTGAATATCATCAGTCTATTTCCTTAATAGATGTTTCGTCCGTGTTCAATTTTTATATGTATACATAAATATTCCCCGTTTATCCCTCTTTCTATAAGTGAAAACCGAGCTAAAATTGGCGCAGAAGCTTTCGAGTTTTTGAAGCTTACACATACCACATTTTTATTATATATAAAAAGAAGAAGAAGATTTGTAAGCATTTAAGACATGTTCTCTGAAAGACACTACTCTGAAAACAAAATAAAATAAAATATTATTTTTCATACATTATTGGATTGACGATTTTACTGACTATATTTCCTCTATTAAATAATCATACATATTATATTTTCTGTTTAAAAAAACAACTATAGAACAAATACGAAACGAAACGGAACCCAACTCCTTCCCTATTTATCCTACATATGGTACGAGAAGGTTCGTTTCATTTCTCACCAAACACGCCAATGTGACAAACTTAGAAATATTCCAGACTTTCCAATTCCGTGTACCCTGATGCATAAGTTTTTAAATATATGTTTAGCAATTTTCGTACGTCATAGTTATTGATTTTATTTCAATTCTTGTCTAGTTTCATGTTTTACTTTATAACAGTTGTCTCCGGGGGTTTATTGACTATTATTAATGTGAATTTGAAGAAAAATATTCGATGCTTCAAATTAGTAATTATTGTAACTAGATTAGATTTGGTAGTAGCTGGGCAGGCAGGAATTTAGACAGGCAGGCTGGCGGAAGTGACCCTCCTTACAGAATACTTCATCGTTATCATCTCAGTCATCTCATCATCCACTGCCAGACAATTGGCATTCCCCATAATTTTCCAAAAGGACCGGTCAGAAGCAGCCTGGGTCAATCGTCAACCCGCGGCACTTATTAGATCGTCTGTTCACCTTTTGAGTTCACATTCTACTCCGCACTTGCTGGTCCGTGGCTTCCGTTCGAGAACCTTCCGGCTTCAGCAGCTACATACTATGGGTCCTGCCCACTGCCCACATACTATCGTGAAATAACATGTATGCTGTTGTGTTTCGGTGAGAGCCTTCGTACCTCCTCATCCTTAATCATATTATAGTACTATAGTCGGTGTGTTATAGGCGAATAGACTACGGTAGCCACCTACCATTAATTGGACCGTCAGCTTGTCTAACAACCTTAATATTAAAAAAAAGGATTATTCGTATATTTTAAAGTTCAGTTAAAGTTAAAGTGCAGTTTGGTTTTTAAAATTATAATTAAAACAGCTGTACCTACATCAAAGTGATAAATTTGTCCAGTTCGTGGTACGCTATCTTTCGTGCGTTAGATATCGATTACCCATTCACGTAACGCCTAAAGTTCCCCTACAACAAAGGTGGTAATAACATTGGACCATCTGTGCCAAGTCTCCCCTGTGCAGTAATAGTTGAAGTTATCGGTTTGCTCACGAGTAGATAAACATAGGTATAAGAACCAAAAATAAAATGGTATAAATGATTTCAGATGTGAGCATAAGTTAGTTAGAAGAAATGATTTCATATAACATTTTCTATTTATAAATATTCCAAATACCGTAATATTATTTTATGAACTACTAACTGTTGCACGCGACTTCGTCCGTGTAACTTTATAAAATGTAGCCTATGTTACTGGCTGATAATGTAGCTTTCTATAGGTGAATTAATTTTTAAAATCGGTCCAGCAGTTTTTGAGTTTATTCATTACAAACATACAAAAATACAAATCTGCTCTGTTTATAATATTAGTAAAGATAAACGATGAACTATAGCCAGACAGTTTAATCTCCATATTATTTTACCAAACAGTTTGAGTACAAAGAAATAATAAGGTAAAATAATAGTAAAGAGCTGTTTTAAAATAATAATCTACAGACAGACTCAAAAAGTCTACACGTGGATGTCAGTATAAATTCTTGTCAACTTCGTTATTTAAAAAAGGTGGAATATGGGAAATATTAAAAGTAGTAATTGCATTCAATTCGAAGTAAAAAGCTAGGCGGTTCACCTGGCGTCAGTCTGTCAGCGTCATAAGACTTGAAACAACAGACTACAAGTTATCGAAAATGTATTTTATAAATAATACAAAAAACACAAAAGTAAAACAAGCTTTATCTTAATGTTTGAATGTTTGGTACTCAATCTCGCCAAAAAGGCTAAATGGATTTGGATGAAATTCGGCCCACAGATATATTAGTTTATTACCCGGATTAACATATAGAATACTTATTACTCCGGAATTTTTTTAATTACCTGTAGGATATTCAAAAAACGAACTACAGCGCGTACGAAATCGCAAACACAGATGTTTTTTTTTTTTTTTGTTAAATAGTGACTGATGTTTGGTTGAAATGAGTATATACGCGAACCATAATAAACTTAAAATAAATTTACTGTGATAAGAAAAAAATAGCATTACACTTTAACCTTAACATTAAGATCAGATTGTTTTAATACGAGTATACAAACTTTATTATGTTTACCATGAAGTATGTTTATAAACTTATTTAGTATCTTAGTTATTGTATCACTTCACTCAAATATTCACTAATTATTATAGTTATATTATCGAAACCATTAGCAATAACCCAAACTCTTACCCAATCACCTATGGAAGATAATGTCATTAAACTTGAGGTGAAAGTCGTTATGCTTACACATTGCTATAGATGTTATTATGAGTTCATAAGTAGTAGTGTGCTAAATTGCCGAGATAAGTAGCAGCCCGAGCTAAATGCGAGGGTGTAATTGAGCCGAGAGTATAATAACTAATACTCATACGTTTGTACGTTTTTCACATTTTCGAGGAAAATTTGTTTTATACATAAAGACTTCTATGTTTATGAGGTACGTTTCTTGAGTGCAATTTTATTTTCATGAGAAAATGGGCTGACAGTTCACTTAGGAACAACTAAAACTATCCAGATACTTAGAAAATATAGAAACTTATCTAGCGCAAGTTTCTATATTTTCCAAGTGGATAGGACAATAAGTTCCTTGGGACAAGTAATTCTGGCATCCCATTTTATGACGGCAGAACGTATTATTACTCTACCACTACTATCCAATATTAATTGCACATACATAATAAACTTATACCTTTTTATAGGTAAACTTTGGAATAATTTAAGGGTCCTTTACAAATAGATATTTTGAATGGAGTCGCCTAGTGTTTTCATTAAATTAAGTCTGCGATCCCAAAGGGCAGCACAGGCACGTTTTGGTCCCGAGGGGAGACACCGTCACTCGGTCATGTTCGTCAACTGTCCGGCTTTTAATCTAAAAGCCATTTTGTGTTACGAACGCTCAAATCACCCATAGGGAAATGTGGTTCAGTTTTCGCGATGTATCAATCATGCCCGTGCCAGCGATTTTAGGTAATGGGCTGCGAACAAAAGATTTTTTTTCGACATGAAATTCTTATGGCTATTTTGCAAACGTTGTAGGGGAATTTTCAATGTTTCAATTATCTTTTATAAATATTCATGTTTAAAAACGACTTCAAAAGCAAGCGAGTACTACATTCTTGTGTTATGCAAATAACTTTGTATAGGTAGATATTCTAAGAATAAAAATTACGTAGAAATTCATGTATTTTTCAAATTAGCCTAATTTTTGGTCCAAGGATATTGCAAGCGGCACTGGATATTTGTTAGTGGATGAAGCACTCAGCCCTTACAAACAAAATACTGACTGCTGTGCTAAATTAGCCCAACTAACTCTCACTTAAGAACTGAATTCTGTCGTTTATACGAAGCACCGGAGCACCAGACACGGTTCTCGAATGAGGAGGCTGCTAGAAGTGATCTCGTCGTGAAGGGAATAATATACCGCCGGAGAATTGTATAGGTCTTCCTGTTTTTCATAGTCTGCTTTGCAGTGGTTTTCCTTTTGACCCATCAGAATGTGTTCATCACCTTCTCGAATGTACAACTAAATCTTGGCAATATTTTTACACCTAAGAAACAGAAGCACGGACAAAGTCGCGGGCAATAGGTAGTTAAATATCATTTTGTGTAATCAAGAAAGTTATTTGTTATAAATTAAATTTAAAATTAAAATATCTTAATTTAATTAAAATTAAATAAATTATGAAATTCATTTTGGGAGTATGTAATAATAAAGCAAATAAATTGTATTTCCACTATCAAAATATGAAACTTGTATCAAGTAATGTACATGTGTTGAAAGAGTTCATGCGGAAAATATCAATCGGAAAAGCAAATATTGCTTGATCCTTGCCGAAGGCGAGGCTTTCGTCGAAAATTTACAAAACATGCATACAATTTTATACTGTAATATAAGTAGTACAGTGAAAATTGTTCCGTGGTGTATATATAAATGAATTTCATGATTCAATCGTAAAAGCTATAGAAACCTTAATTGAAAGAAAAACTAAGCTGTAAAAGCAAAAGCCATTTTAGCTAAATAAGCAGTTCAGCAGTCATTTGGGTAGACTGTCTGGCAGCAGTAACCACCCTCTTACAGAAGACCACCGTTAAATAACAGTATGTGTGCAGTTGTGTTTCGTGTCGGTAGGCACTTACCATCATTGGATGGTCAGCCAGTCTGACAAACTTAACTTAAAAAATCTCCCGTAATTCGGCTTTACTAATAGCTTAGACGTCTTTTAAAAGTTAATTTATTCAGTCTTGAAACCTCATACCTACATCAGCTAATAATAAATATTGACATCACCACCGCTTAAACTATCCACAAAGTTAATTTTGAATTCCGTTCTGCTCAATAACTCCAACATCTGCACTGATTAAATTTTAAATTGTCGATCTTGGGACGTTCTCGCGGGTGCAAACCTTAATATCTATAGTCAACATCTGTGCCCGTTGCGGTTAACCACGTTGCCCAAACTATAGAATAGACGTCGTCAACTATTATGTGTTTCGGAACTTGAACGGGAGGGAGCATGACCTCACTTTGAGGAGAATGGAGCTCCAATTATCTCTATAATTAGTTTGCCTTGAGTCTGACAAAATTTGTTAATATATCATATTATTTTCCAATATCTTATTTGTGAACGGAATCTTTATGGTTTAATAATTAAGGTAACTTTTTATTAGTTTTGGTGTCTGTTAGGTGGAATACTTGCATTTTTTATTTTATATTGTTAGTCTTATGTACGTCGCATCTGGGTTAAGGTGTATTTACACGATGTATAATGAACACTTTAAACAATGATATATTATAAATGTATAATGAACCCTAAAAACGCACCTCTACGAAATGGGTATTTAGGGATATAAAATGTAAGAACGTAACGTATCTTCCTCTTTCTTGCTTCTATCTATGCAAACAACATACATTTAAACCATCTCAATTTGGCTCTTTTAAGAGTTTTACTTGTACCAAGCGAACTTGGGCTTTATTTCCCGAATGCAAGTAATGTTTACTATAAATTAAGGAAAGTGCCGCGAGTACGCCAGTGGTGCCTTGGAAGCAGCGATAAATAACTAGCAATTTTAAAATTTTCACTACCGTAACTATTTTCGTACCCATTTGAGCAGGTGCTAAGTAAACTATGTCAGCTGAGGAGATTTGTAAACGCTAATATCGCTTAAACTTTGACAGAGAGTTTCCGGTTTAAAATTGATTAGCGCAAACTTTGAATTTCGCAATAGAGACTTAGTTTAAAAGTTAAGTAATTAACATAGATATCACGGTGTAAAATAGAGCCTGTTTAAAGCTAGCTCAAATCGCATGTATTAGGTTCTTTAGACGTCATACCAACGAGTATTTTAGGTCATTATGTGAGAATAAAGTTCCGCCGCCATATGCAGCGGATAGGTTAACTAGAATTGTCATATGTGCCACCAGAAAAGTCGAATTAGAGTTGTCAATTACACAAAAAGGTGACACAATCTATCGGAGCATTTGCTCTCACTTACCGAAACAAACATAAATGCTATATTTTTTTCAAGATAGTTTTCTTTAAGAATGTATGGCAATCTCAGGGGCTGAGAAGTTTATATAAAAATAAAACTCAGTATGCCTACAACTTGAAATTTAAAATTGTACGAAGCCATATGTGTTGAAAAAGGCACAATATGTTAGTGCATTTTTTTTTTCAAAAATTTCTTCCGGAATTCCGGAATAGAATCTGCATTCTATTAGGTAATTGTGACAGTTATTAAAAATTTATCGTATGCATTTTTGTTTTCTTTTTATTTTATTAGGTTTGTTCTTCAGCAATTTAAATCCCTTGACTACTAGGTTGGAAAGACCATGTGTGGTAGACGATTATAACGCTAGTAGTTGAAGCAGTATGAACTCGTAAGCTTATAGTAAAGTAATTGAGTAAGTGTAATTAACCTTGAAAACAGAAGTCAAGTCAAGGCGGCGTCTGTTTAGTAGAATTCGCTAATCACTAGCATTATGAACATAAAAATAACGTGACTCAGATTTATTGCTAATGTGGGTCTCTTTATAATTATACGTAGCAACTTACAGCAGATATAGCGAGTTTGGACTCAATAGAAAATCGAGGGTTGGTTTATAGTTAAAATAGTATCTACTTAATCTCCCACCGTAACAAACACAAAACTAGTTAAGTCTTTATTTTATAATTAAATATTGTATCAAGATATTATGTTACCAAGATAAGACAACTTAATGTATCTTCGAAGATCATTAATGTTCTCAGACACAAAAAAACCACATAATATACGTTTTTGTTGGTGTTGCAATTATAATATGTGTATTGCAATAGCTGTTCACTTGACAGAAAATTACTTTGAACTAAATGTCTGAGTACCGTTGATCACATTTAATAGATTGTTGATAGATTGTACCTACATTCAACTTCAAAAGAATAATAATTTGCTTGCTAGCCATTGCTTTGATCTTATCGTGTGTGAAGCATCTGTATGTTATAGATCAAATGGTGGGATAATATTTATATAAATAAGTGCATTCAAAAATATTTTGCTCACTAAAATGTATTGAAAAGGCTGTGGTTTAGAACCGCAATAGTTCTTAGTCTTTTACATGAATGTAACTAACTAATGTACATGAATGTAACTAACTAAACTAAACATTACATAATGCTCACGGTTGCACTCGCTTTACGCATCGATATATTTCTTAGTAAATACATGTTTTTACTTAAGTAAAAAGGATGTGTTCGAGGATATTGACAACAATTTTTCTGGCTATATTTGTAAGCTAGGCTTTAGCTGTTTAATTACTTCATGTTGTGCTGAATTACAATAATTCACATGTGCTGTTGTGTTTCGAGGAGTAAGTAATTAATAAGTAAGAAATTTAATATTAATATTATAGATTACTAGACATCTGACATACTTTGAAAGAACAAAGGATTCTGTTTCAAACTAAGGTTTCTCTGGTTGCGTGGGTACTATGTTTGTTAAAATCACTAGGTAACTTTCGATTTCATCGAGCGTTAAAGTATGTAAGGTCAAGGTCCAGTTCCCTTATACTGTTGCATTTTGATCCATTCCTTGTCCATTTTTATATCTTTAATCAATGAGGTTACATAATATGTTTGTAGGCACAAGTAAACAACAACAATCTAACAAGTGAATTGTTTACCGAACTTCCATTAAAAAAAGTTTATTTAACTGAAATAAATCTATATAGATAACTATAATACATTTAAATTTCGATCCATCAAATCGTAGCTACAAATGTTAATGTCCAAATACATTGTGTAGTAATAATACCTAACACAAAACAAATACCCATGAAATTGTGTAAGGACTTAAAGACGTAAGAAAGAGGAGTTTAGAAATGTTTGGCGAACGCTTAAGGCGTTTACCCACAATTAGATGAAGGCAACGAAAACAACGAAAACAGAATCCTGAAAGGGGAAACTGTTCTTGTTTGCGCGACGGCTCTCGTATTTATCGGTCGTCTATTTGTAACGTTATTACAGGTGATTGCTTTGGGTAGAGACGTCTACTCTACCTTTATCGTTTTGTAATTACGAATTCAGAACGAGAGTTCAAGGTCTTTATTAAGAACTAGTTGTTGCACGCGACTTCGCCCGCGTAACTTTATAAAATATCGCCCATGTTACTCGCTGGTAATGTAGCTTTCTATAGGTGAAAGAATTTTCAAAATCGATTTTTTTTGAGTTTATTCATTACAAACATACGAAAATACAAATCTTTTCTCTTTATAATATTAGTATAGATTACAAGATTTTGACCGATGCTGTGGAGATTGTAAAAAACTGAGCACGAGAAACCTTTCCAACTTTTGGTCAATTTGTAAAAAAATTAGCCCTAAGATGGGCTGGGATGGGGTATGGGAATCTAGGTTTTTATTTTCTTCCTGCCAGCACGCTTTAATGTGATTTTAGTTCTTTTGTAAAACTCGGCAAGCAGGCTGGGGTTTATTTCATGTAGTAGGTGGTTATGGTCACCTAGAATAGGTATTTAGGATAAAGGAGCAAAGTGACGATAGGGAAGTGAGGATAGGGTAATATACAAAAATCCTCATATGATTTATAAGATATTTCGTAATTATTATAAAATATAATTTTCAACAAAGTTGTTTAATGAATGAAAAATAACGACCTGCGTTCTAAAAACAAGAACGCATTAATTTGATAGCCACATAAACACAACCCCACTTAATCCCAGTAATTTGAGGATAAATCCATAAACAGGCTTTAGAATGTGACGTTGTTAGGGATTTTTTTCTGATATTGTACTTATAATTTTAATTATATAGTATACTAGCTGGTGCCTGCGACTTTGTGCGTTGGAAAATGAAAATTATAACATCTGAGAAAATATATAAGTATTATAACGCCCGACATATTTATCGCTGTAAAGACAGCGGCGCCCAATTTTTTATATTTTTATACGAGATCTTGGGAACCTAAATTTTTTCCTATAATGTTAATCTGGGAAATAAACTATTTGTGTGCCAAATTGCACCCAAATCCGTTAAACCTTTTTTGCGTGTAAGTGTAAAAAACATTCACATCCATACGACCATACTCACAAATTTCATGTTTATAATATTAGTTGATATAATAATATTATAATGTGTTGTGTTTGTAATGAATAAACTCAAAAACTACTTTACCGATTTTGAAAATTCTTTCACCTATCATCATTATCAGCTACATTATCAGTGAATAAGATAGGCTATATTTTATAAAGTTATGCGGGCGAAGTCGCGTGCAACAACTATTATTATATAAACACTTTTTCATAGCTGTTTATATAATATTTCCCTCAAGTAAAATTAAATGTGCATTTTTTCCCATTTTTTGTGTTAGGCCAATTTTGCCATCAAATTAGGCTTAAGCGATTACACCAGAATTTGCAATTTTGAAGAAACGATTAAGCAACGTTGCATCTATTGTGTTACCCCTGTTGTTTAAAATGTTATCCCCCTTTTAATTCTTTTCTTTTCAGTAACAAGACACGATTTATTTAAGTGGGGAGCAAAACGCATCGCTTGTTATGGCCTCCCACAATAATAGAACCTTCTAAAAATAGCGAAAGGGTGATAAGAGTGGATTTTTTTCAAATATCATCGCATTAGCGCAACAATTACGATTAAGTACTTGGATAAGTGAGAGAAAAAAGAAACACCTGTGAAAAGCAAATATTTCCCTACAATAAATTGTACTTAGATTATGTTTTTAGACTTGTCTTGAAATGTTAAAGTTTATCATTTTTATTGCATTACCTATGTTAAGATCTATACGACATTTACATATACGTGTAAAGTAGGAAATATATACCAATATAATTACACAAATAATAATTAAATACACAAATGATAAAACTATTAAGTTTTATGTTGTCACTTAAGCTTCGTAACTACGTACGTACGTGCATAGGTACGTATGTATGTACGTACGCATCTAGTAGTATTAAGCTATGAATAAGTAATCTGTAATAAAAAGTTATTTTCTATTACTATTATCAATTTGTTCTGCTCTGTTTCTGCTCCAACTCCTTCTAAACGGAACTTGATACGATTCTTACTAACAAAAAGAGTGAAAAATTAGGAAGGTTTGTGTATATAATTTGCAAAAAATATTTGCATCCGTGCAGAGCCGGTGCGCGTCGCTTGTCATATACAAGTTAATATTACATTCTTGTAACAACAAATCCAACACATGTGAGTGGTTTTGTCACCGCTAAAGCTTTATTAAAATTCAATTCCCTCTGACTATAACGAAAACAATGTCGAAAGGAAATGATTCATTTAAAATACTCGTAGGTACGTAATAGAAATGAGGAAACTACAGTACTATGCCCACTTGCGTCTCAAATTTAGTCTGCATTAATGTCTGCATAAAATTCTTATGGTACATTAAACTTTGGATAGCAGAACGCTTCTTAAATATTTAGTAGAGTTGTTGCAATTTTGTTCTTTGTATTTTCATTCAGTTCATTTCTTAATGGTGCCAGCTATGAGCCAAATCTCTTAATCTGGAATATAAAACCTAGGTGATATACTGCTTGAAACTTACACGACTTTTTAGAATATTATTTTCATTACAAGTCATGGATGAATTTTAAGCTTGTTATATTGTTATAAAATCCAAAAATGCGACATATCACCTTATCACTCACGTCTTCAATTACTTATTTTGCTTTTTAGTTTATAATATCTTTCTTCTAACTAGCTTTAAGCTAAGCTTTTTCTTGTGATTCGTTCGCAAATCTTTAAGAATATTAGCCTATGTGTTATTCACTAAAATCCGTTCAGCAGTTTTGGCGTGAAAGAGTAACAAGGAAGTTCACATCCACCTGAACAAATTTTACAGTTATTAGTAGGATTAGGATTCGTTTGCAGGATTTACTAGCCTTCTGCTATTCACTCATTAATCCAATTATGAAAACTTTTTAATGGCCTTTTTTTTATTAGATGGGTTTGCTCTTGGCCAGCATCTAGCTGTGTAGCGAAGATGAGGCCTATAATGGAGAGAGCTCATCCAGAAGATGCCTATTCACTCGAACTTTGAAAAGATTTGGGTTTCCTATAGGAGCTCGGAAATACAGACAGGGATTTCAAACCTTGCCATTGTGCATTATAAAGGATGCGTGTTTAAAAATATAAAAGTTTTTATAAAGATTAGGCCTTAACCAAACCTAACTCTTAATTTATAACAAAAAAATAAAATAGTATATTATACTAACAATTATCTTTTTAAAAACATTAGTCTTTTTTTTTTCGGTATCAAGCGGACAGCCACTTACGATAGCAGTCATTGTTCTGTTTAGATAATCGTCTATTTTAAGAGTTATTTGTAACCGTACAAGGTTACACAAAGTATACCTTTTATTTTTAGCTCATTAATTTCATTGAATTGTTGTGTGTAAGGACAATTTTCTATCCATTTCCAGCGGCATCTCTATTACAAAATTTATAACTAAAAATAAGCGTGATGTTTATACTCCGGTCCTCGTCCCATTTATGAACGTAATGTCGTTCAAAACGTCAGTCGTTGTACGCCTCGCCGCCCGCATAAACGAAGCCACGGCACAAATCAATTATTAATTTTGAACGCTACCGAATATTTTATTTTGAAAAGGTGTCATTGTGTCGTAGATCTTTTCTCATTTGCATTTATTTTAAATAGTGTTTAATGTCACTTTAAATATTTTAATAGTAATAATGGTTGCCAAACATTTTTCCTTTATTATTTTAATTGCATTGTTTATTTCAACTAAAGGTGAGTTTTTTTTTTAATTTATATAATATTATTTTATAAATTTATATATTATAATTTTTTTGATGTGAATACTTCTTTAAATTTGCTTCTATATATACCTATATAGAATGTGTGAATAAAAATTCACACTTTCTAATGAAAGTGGAAGGCATTTAAGTAAACTGACGATAACAAAATCGGGGGATACGGTTTAATGCTGTTAGCTTACATAATTATCTATCATATCCAAATTTTATTTATACCAGACGGTAGCTAAAGGGTCAAATTTTTTTTGTATATATGGTATATTCTAATTCGTTGAATACATACATATAATATGCACAATGAAAATATTACTCGTAACATACACAATATATTCATGTAAAATATGTGTACACAGCCGTACACCATTTTTTTATATAAAACATTCAAAAGATGTCATTTTCTTATTTTGGTTTAAATCGTTTATTGTTATAAAAATTTGTAATCTACATTTGTTAACTATAACTGATTAAATAGCTAAACTGTTATAGTTATTATAACTGCTTCACACAGAGGTTTACACAGAGGTTTTGAACTTTTTCTGAAGTAATATTTATTTAGCCGTCAATTTCAGGTTTCCAGGAAAATACCTGTCAAACTTTGATTTCTTTTTTTTTTAAATTACATCCGCAAAACTTTACCGAGTACCTGCCGTGTGTACCAATTTATTTTAGAAATGGAGCTGTCGAAGTATGCAGATGACTGCTCGCTGTTAGCGCAAACTTTAGACAAGCCAATTGTCGCGTTGTCATTCAATAGAATGTTGTCTATTGTAATAAAAATTGAAAATTTTACAAAGAACACAATGTAGTTATTTTAAAAAAGTACTCTAACGTTAAAAATGTAGTTTTAAATTTTACTTTTTACCTACTCCTAGCCCACGAAATATATGAAATCAAGATTTAAGTCCCAAGTACTTAGGGTGATATAATTTTCTAGAATACTCACTCTAGAACATTCACTCTTTATCTATATATTATAATTTTCTGTATCCCTGACAACGTGTATGCAATATTTCATGACGATCAATTGAGCAGTTAAGGCGTGAAAGCGTAACAAACAAGCAAATCAAAAAATCAGGATTTTACAAGAAAAATATTCAAAAAGTATATATATTAATTAGTACCTACAAATATTGAGACTTTAAAGACAGTTATTAAAAAAGTTAAGAGAATCCGCTGTTAAGCCAACATTTAATTTGTAATTAAAATTTTATGAAAGATTTCATTAAACAAGTATGCACCGTTATGGCTACGGACTGTGAGCATATGAGTCAGTATTTATATTTCTTTGCCATTAACCTTTTATTTCGTAGTTTATAATAATTGGATTATAAATTAATCTATAATCATATATTATAAATTATTATTGAGACCTGAAGTTTATCTTATAGAACCTATCTATCACCTCCATACATAAAACCACAGTAAAATAATAGCATGTGTGCTGAGAATGAATAAGGGATGCCAGAGCTCATTTTCCTAACCCTTATCCTCAATTACACTTGCAGCACCTGTGACGTTGCTTGTGTTAAGTATAGGCAGCGGTAGTTACTCGCCATCAAGTGGACCATTTAACACAAAAAAAAACCTGTACATGGAACTACATAATATACGTCTTTAAGCTTGAATCAAAGTAAATGACTAATATGGGCCTATGTCCTTTTCTGTATCCCTAACAGCGTATATGCGAAGTTTCAGTAGTTAAGACGTGAAAGTGTAACAAAAAACTCACATTATTTTTTTAAATTCAAACTAGCCGTTGCACGCAACTTCGTCCGCGTAACTTTATGAAATATAGTCTACTAGCTGGTGCTTGCGACTTCGTCCGCGTTGATAATTAAAAAAAAAAAGCAATATAACGCTTGACCTCGTGTTGTTATCATACTTTGGCCAGGCATTAGTTTTTTTATTTTTTATTTATTCCTCGGGAATAGTCCCTTTTTCTGAATGAAAGGTACCCTATGTCCTTTCTGGTGTCCCAGACAACGTGTATGCATTATTCCACGGTGATCGGTTCAGTAGTTTTTGCGTGAAAGAGTTATAAACATCCATACATCCAAACATACTATCGCATTTATAATATTAAAAATAAGATGTTACTCAGTGATAATGTAGCTTTCTATAGGTGAAAGAACTTTTAAATCGGTTCAGTAGTTTTTGAGTTTATTCATTACAAACATACAAAGATACAAATCTTCTCTCTTTATAATATTAGTATAGATAAATTGTTATCCAGATCTTAAATAGACGTTGTACACTGATCGGAGTCATCGTCAAAAATGCAACGTCAGATTTTTTTCCTAAATGTTTTTAACTACAAATTTAGTCATGCGGGTTGTCTTGATCATAGGGTATGTACACGTAAAGTTGTTACATGATCCATTTATTAAAAAGCGTAAATATGATACGCGCGTATCAAACAATTTGATGCGTTCGGTCAACAGCTAGTTAAGCTTGTTAAATGAAGTGACGTGACGACCAATTCCGAAATTATGTGCGCTGCCGATTGATGTCATGGTGGCTGTAAATAGGACAAGTATGTAAGCTGACATTTTGGTAACGTGACGGCTTTTGTTGGAAATGTGGAAGGATTAATCCGGTCGGTGGTGCAAATATTTGACAAAACATTTCTCCCGATAGGTCCTTAATAGAATTGTTTATGAAAAAATTTGAAAGTACAACGCAAGGGTTTAAACTGTGAAATATTTATGTATAAATCCCCACGACGACTATCAATAGAGGAACTTGGAGCGATAAATTTAATAAGGTCTCAAAAATTAATTTTATAGTATAGTTCATATTTATTGCATACGTTATGGAGTTCATTTTTAGGTACTATATATACATATATTTTTGCGTTTTGTTAAGGTTCATGTTTGTCTATAGAAATCTATAAAGTATAATTGTGTTCTTAGATGTGATGAGATCAATCTCGCTAGCCTACTGAGGTTTAACAGGAATCTTCAAATTCATCAATCTTCGAAAGTTGATAGTCCTCTCATACACGTACATTTTCGCGTGATATATTCTATCAAATCATAGAACACTCATTCCCCTATCTCAATCCCTTCGTAATAATCTCCCTATTCTGCAGGCGACGGTAGCCACCTACCACCAAGTGGATAGTCAACGTGTCTGTCGAGTTTAATACCTATTATTTCAAAAAACTCAGATGTGCAATCCTCTGCATTCTTCTGTGGCGAATACCATTTGTTCTACTTAATTTGCTACAATTTATATGATTGGTATGCTCTTCTTTATATCTATTTATATTATCTAATGAATCTTAATATTGTCAATTAAAAGATAAAATTGCAATATCATTGAAATGAACAGTGTTTATGCAATGTCAAGGTTAGTATCAAGTTAGTTAGGTTAGTTAGATTATCAAGTTAGGTGAAGTTTCAAGTTAGTCAAGGTTACAATGTATTCATTGTTGGCATTAGGTGTTATATAATTATTTTTTGTGTCGCCATTCATTCAGTGTTCATTGTCTGTAATATAATGTAACCTATGCCGGCACAAATTGTCACATACTAGTGGAAATTTTCATTGTCTTCTTTATAGTTTCCTTTTTTAATTTCAGTGGCAACACTGATATGGATTTTAGGGGACTTTACGTGGTCTTGAAAATTTTTAGCGCTCTGGGAATTGCGTAACATGGATTTCTTTAGTATGACAATCTATTTTCAATGTACAAATGGGTTTTAAAACATTAAGTTAGGCAGAGAGGATAATTATCCTCATCTTTTTTTACAAGAGGAATCCATCATGGATACCTACCGGCCTAGGGACAGACCGGTTGGTTATGTCGGACTCCCGCCCCGAGATGGTAGTGGGGTAGACCTACCGACTAAACCTCTTGGCATCCTCCGCATCCGCTATAAGCGAAGTTGCAAGGTCGGACGAACACTCTTCCGCAACTTCGCCGCAGGGGTCCGTAACCGGACATAGGCTGGACAGCCTGTTTGCCTTTTCCTTTATCATAACAAAAAAAAAATAAGATCTGAATTTATGGGAGGATGTGCTGGGTGCCAATATTTTTTTTATTTTTTTTTTATATCTTCACACATTCCACACAGCACCATCTAGTTCCACACTAAGCAACTAATGCTTGTATTATGGATACCAGACAGTTGATATACTACATAGATTACTTTTTTTTTGTAAATACATACATATTATAAATACAATGACTCGGGTACAAAGGTAAAATGTTAACACATAAACATTTGCCCCTAGCGGGATTCGAACCCGCGACCGTTTGGTTAACAGCTATGGTCACTAGCCACTAGACCAAACGTGTTTGACGACTTTAATTGCTTCTAAAATGTTTGAAAGTTTCAATAACGAAATAAAGCTAACAAGAAATAAAGTTGAAGTTTGAACTGCTAGTACTTGTAAAGTATCTCTCTCGGAAAGTCGAGTAGGACTTCTTCGTAGGAGCAAAAACTCAGTTAACTAGCAAGGAACTCTGTTATCAAACATCGCATCTTATTCGCCGATGCTCTCGAATTGTGTCAAGCCAGAGCATGTTCAACTTGGCATCTTATTTTAACGAACTAATTTACATTTTGTTGTAACAATTGTCTGCTTACAAGAGATTTACATAAGTCACGCTATGTAAGTCGTCAAAAGATTTGAGTGTTGCTTGCTAAGTTAACGTAATTCGCTGTTGTAATTAATGCTTAAAGTTACGGTCGTATAGATAGATGGATTTATACATAACTAGCGGCCCGCTCCCAACTTCGTCCGGGATGCATTTTTTTATATACACAAAACTTCCTGGATTATCCCTTTTCCCATTAAGGCAAATCGTACCAAAATCCAACAAAAGACAGCTACAGTCAATTTGATTTGATTTTGATATTAAACAAATAATTCACTTATAAGAACTCTATTTATGTAATCTGATTTATATATTATCGAGAAAAATAATTTGTCTGTTTTTGACATTATTGTACGTTGCCTCTTGAGTTCATATGATTATATTTATCCTTATTAACTTGAAGACTATTGTTCCGTCTGCCGAATTTATTCAATTGGTTAATAACGTTGAAACAAAGATTTGGAGCAGTTGAAGTGACGCGAACAAAAGAGAATAAATGTTAAGTAATCCATTGCTGCGCTTGGGTTTTATTGTAAAGGATTTGAGTTGTAATGTACCGTTTTAAAATATTCTTCTATCTATACTTGACTATGCCATAGTAGTGTAAATGTTTATTTTAGAAACACGACATACGCATTTCCGAATCGCTGTTTATCGAACCATGTTGCACCCAACTTTGTCCGAGTAACTTTATAAAATATAGCCTATGTTACTCGTTGATAATGTAGCTTTCTTTAGATAAAAGAATGAATAAATTCGGTCTAGTAGTTTTTGAGTTTATTCATTACAAAAAAAAATACAAAACACAATGATTAAAAAAATACCTTTTTTTAACTTTACGTGAAAATGTTCTATATTAATAAACTATAGTTTGTTATAAAGCGAAACCGCTGGATGACAAGTATGTATTGGGTTTTTTTTTATAACAGTAAATACTCAATAGAATAAAAGTCTACAAAACAAAGCAAAAAATCTATAAGCATTATTAGAGTTCTATATTTAGTAGATAACGACTACTATTACTATGACCTTAATAGCTCTTAAAGTACACGCTCACGTAAACAGCCATCCTAATTAGTTGAACATAATGACACTAACGCCTACGAGTACGTCAATACCCTTAATAGATAAGTACGGTAAGGTAGAAAGATTAATTTAGATAATTAGTTATATCGGAGGCGTAGGCACGAGTATGTACCTACGATATTAATAACTTTATAAGAAGACTTATGTACGTCATCGCGAAGCTTTTATATATTTAACTAGCTGTACTGTACTATAGTCACGCGTCTATACTATGGTCTGTACTATGGTCGGCTTAATAATCGGCTCTTTTATCGGCCATCGTTTATAATGATCATTTAAAAAGTTTCTGCATGGCAGATATAAGGTTGGCGCTCACTTCTCTGAACCTGTCCCTGTCAAAAACCAACTAGAACAGTTCCTCGAATGAGGCAAATCCAATCCACTCCTGGATGATCACGACTTCCTTCTTTGCACAGCGCGTCTCTTCCCATCAAAATTACCAATCATGATTAACTGAAGCAGCATACATCAGCCGTGTCTAAGCCACGTCCAAGATTAAATACATAAATAAATTTATTTCTATAGTCCCTGAAAAAGCGTGAGCCATAGAAATAGTCATTGTCCTAGACATTGCAATAAGGTTAAAAATAACATGTTAATAGGAATCCTTTGCTCCTTTGAATGTTAATCCTTTGCTGGGCCAAACCATGCCATACCGTCAATCATTTTAAAATTTCTCCCTTGAAAGATATTCTCAAAGTTTTGAAAACATTAATTAAACTGCTTTTGGACTCGACTGTATCACACGCAACAATTGAGTGCACACAAGCACCATTCATTTAACTATTAATTAAAGCCGACATAGCTTATTCAACATATCATAACACTAGATGGTACATTATTGTGAAGGTTATATTATAACAAAATGAACATGTGACAATTGAGTTGATATTAATTGTCAGGCATTGGATTATAATCTCTTTGGTGCATTAATTCATTTAAAGTTAATTTCAAATAACTAGTTATAATAAAACAATATGATAGCAGTAACTTAATAAATAACAATAATTTATAGGTAATATACTTTTGTAACTTTTATTATTTACTAGCTGTCCCGTCCCCGGCTTTTCGCCCGGGATGCATTTTTTTTAATAAAAACCTTCCCTGATTATCCCTCTATCCATTGGTGAAAACCTAGATTCTAAAAATTCTAACAATTTTCTAGAAATCAAAAGAATGTCTCTATTATCACGTTTCATAATAAAAGTAATGTTTGACCCAAATTTAAAAATTGTAATATTTGTGGCATCAAATCCTCCCGTGAGTACCTACTCAGTAAAATTTTCCATGACAAAAGTTATCCCTATGCGTATCACATATATATGTTAATTATACAGAATAAAAACTTAACGTAGGTACTTGTAATCATGCATTACTGTTGCGTATAGAATTAATTAAAAATTTAACTAGTCCTATTTATTAATAAAACCACAAAATATTATAAAATTGCGGCCACCTGTGTTTTAGTAATATCGATTTACCTCTTATAATTATTATTTTTTACAATGACTAAGTAGTGAATTAATTCCAAAAGCAGTCTGAATTCAACGACAACAGCGAATTCAGTGCTTCTGTCTATATTAGATGAACCATCATGTTGGAAGATATCAAACTGAAATCTAATTTTTTTCATGGCGAAAGAGTGTTGTTAATGCTTTCATAGGTAAGCAAGTGGTTATAGTGTTTGTACCTAGTAATATGTAGTTGATTCAAAATATAGCTGTAGATTCGTACAAAGCCTTACCTCTACATATACACATCTTAACATAAAAACAACCAATGCAAATCACTTAATATCACCGCAGTAAAATAAATTTTAAGGCAGTCGACATTGTGGCTTCTAAAATGTTTTCTAAACAGGTTTAATAAGACTTAATTGAAGAAGTGGCACGCGTCTTGTACGTAAGTATCTTTGCGGCTGACTGTACCAATTCTCAAGAACGTGCCGTTTATTGTTATTGTCCAATAATACTTCTCACTCGTAAGAAGAGTTTGTTACAATCATTACGTGACTAATAGAAATTGTTCGTGACAAATTTATTATTTATATGAATAAAAGTAAAGTGGTGATTTTTTTTATACATATCTACTAGCGAACCGCCCCCTGCTTCACACGGATGCAATTATTATCTGAAAATATTATCGTCCGCGTCCGATCGCTACCAAACTTCACAGGAACACCCGCTGGACTAATCTGAAGATTGTCTAAAAGTTTCATCATAATCGGTGCAGCGGTTTTGGAGTCTGTAGGGGACATACATACACACATCGCTTTTTATATATTAAAAAAGATTATATAAACAAACCTTCCTCGTTTATTGCGTTTTCTGTTAGAGAAAACCGTTGGTTAAAAATGAAGAAACGGACAGAGTCGGACAGCGACTTTAATTTATAAAAAACTTAACTTTCGACGCGGATATCTGTTTAGTAAGAATTTAAAATATACTTTTAAACTGCATATTATATAGTTTACTTCAATTAGTTTAATATGTAAACATATGACATGACACATATTAAATAATAAAGAAAAAAAACAGTGGCACTCCGGGAGTGTCGACAGAAGTGAAAACTTTAACAATTATACGTGTGTATTTTTTGAAAAAATACCAACATGCATATGTATCTATGTACGTACATACACAATATATGTACATACTTATAAACACAGGTGTCGGTTACGGTAACAGTGTCGCGAGTTCAATGGTATTTTCCCATCTCAAAAATGCCCAACGCGCCTAAAGAAGGTTTCACTTCAAAAACACATTTTTTTTTTATTGTCTTTGGTCAATACTGCATTCTTTCGAGGTACCAAAAATATCCGACGAGTTATAGTTTGCTACACTATACTTAGTAGGAGAATACACAATTTTCTTTTTATATATGATTTTAATTTAACTAATGACTGTTGTTGATAATGTCACATACACTTTATTTTACTAAGATACAGCGCACTTATATTTCCGCCACGATTGGCAGTCAGTGGCTGCTATGGCTGCAACTCGCTTTCAAATGAACCATCAAAATGCTAGCCCTTTCTTATAATAACAATAAGGGACAATTAGACATAAAATATCAAATTACTTGCGTAACAACTATGTAGTTTGGGCAAAGGATAATTTTATGTTGTATATAATTTGAATTTATTTTTCTGTACAATATATAGGATAGCAGTCTTAAGTAGGGTCTGTTTCCCCCAGATGTTTTTCGTGTGCTAATTCTTTCACTTGGGAAAAATAACATTAAATCGTATGGCCTGCACCATTTCCGATACTTCCCACTAACGAACCGATAACTCTGGGGGAGGGTTTTTTTCGATGTATAACATCACACCTCGATATCCCTTTTCAATTCATTACTGGGCTTAAGGTGCGTTGTTCTAATGTTTGGAAACTTAGGTTGTTACATTTCTTTTTAAATTCATCGATTACAACCACGAGTATAATAATGCAGGGCACACTGCTTTTCGCAATTATAAACTGGGCAATATCTCTTATTAAATACTAGCGCCCCGCTCCCGGCTTCTTACAAGTACAGTTTTTTTTTCTGCAAATTATACATAAAAACTTTCCTTCTTTAATATTCTTTGTATTAATAAAAACCGCATTAAAATGCGTTGAATAGTTTAAAAGATCTAAGCGTACATACAGAGGGACAGACGATAGGAAGTGACTTTGTTTGATACTGTGTTTTATTAAACAATTTTCTGTCTTTATTTAAATAAAACACCTTTGTTTCCAATATTAGTATATATTGTAAAAAAAATTAGGCTAATTTAAAAACAATATTTAACTATTTCTAACGACGACATTTTAAACTGGTGTTCTAAACAGTCAGGCACGTTACTGTCTCTTCTCCCCTACACATCTCCGCAAACTTAGACGCTCTATGCAAAAATCTGAAATCCGTGACTTTGTTTTTGACGATAATAAATAATGCACGTGTTGAACGGCGTTTCTGCGCCAAAGGGGGTGATATTTTCTTGTCAGGGTAAGCAGCGCACGTGCATTCCTCTTGGTGCTTCTAACGTAATTATTTATTTCCATACTTACATCACTTATTTATCCGTAGCACAAAGAACTTCATGTGCCAGAACAACAGCGTCTTGTATCCTACACCAACGTATCAAATGGACCAAGCCAGTCAGCTATCCCTATCCTTAATTTTACTATGGTCGGCAGCTCACTTGCAGCACCAGTGGCCTTGCACCATAGGCTTCGGTAGCCTCCTAACATCAAATGACCCATTTTGAAAGACTCATCTGAGTCTTTCAAAATGGGTCACCTTTAAAACTTAGATGAGTTACATAACTATATTTCGTAGAAATATTTTCGCAACCGCTCTAATAATCTTTAACTATTCCAACCTTGGGATTCACTAAAATTTTCAAACAAACAGACGTCACATGTCATTTCAACAATTATATTATATTCATCCTTCACGTCAATTACGGCTGTACCAGTTCACTTAAGCTGTCGTAAAACTCTTGTGGTTTCTAGCAAAGCCGTCATATAGTTAAGATAACTTAAAATAGAACTGAAGTCAGATCCTTAACCTTTTATATAAGGATTGTTTGCATGTCTATTGAAGCGTTTTGTATTTAGTTTCATGACCTATGACTAGGGTTAAGCCCACACAACATAATGAGACTAATTGAATGAGTGTATACATAAAGACATATATTGTGTCATCGTTTAACATTGAATTAAACTTATATATATTTCAGATATATTTTAACGATATTTTTTGCTGCAAATTAAAAGAATAAAAATTTTTTAGAGCTCCTTAACCAGGCTTAGGCTATATAACTTTCACATGTTATTTTCTAATCCTAATTGGGCTTCAGCTGAGATAGATAGATTAGATAGTTTTGGTTTTTGCAGCTGCCATTTGAATTCACTTAGATTGTTAATGATAAAGTCCGAAGATATTATTAAATTATTAAGAACTAAAGGCGTTGTAGTTACTACTATAGTCGGCAGCGCACTTGCAGCGCCTGTGGCGTTGCTTGTGTTATAGGCGACCGTACCCACCTAGCATCAAGTGGACCGTCAGCCTGGATACTTTAACACGAAAAGAAGCTAACGGCTCTCCCCGCAGGCCTAGTTTAGCCATTCAGCGTGAAAGCGCCTAGCTTTTTTAACATTTTTCTTCGAAGGCTTAATTTTAACTACCTAATACCTATAATATAATAAATAAATAATTTTGAATTAAACAAAAACGTTCATACCAGTTACATAATACATATCTAGATATCCAGATTAGAAGATATTTATAAAATCGAGTAATTTATACATTAAACTGTAGCACTCACAATAAAAAAATTTATTCATCATTAATAAACAAAATATAAGCAATTTGACTTGACCTATAAAATTTCAGAAGTGTGGTGATCATTAAACATATTTTATGGCGTAATAAACTCAAGAACGTGCGTTCCTTTCATTACTTTGTGACGGAAAATTTTACGTTGAAACTGTTCCGTCGTCTTATTCACGAGAATATTATTTTCACATAGTTGAAAGGAAAAATTTATTCATATACCTAGTTGACAATATAGTAGTAATTTCCCTTCCGGGACATAGCTGTTGACATGACTGAACGTCTAATGGTTTGAATGTGTAGGTGTCAAAATGTACAATAATTAAATAACTGAATTTTAAAATGGCAATAATATATGGTATCAAAAAATGTCACTGCATAAGATAAAAAAGAAAACGAAGAAAGTAATTTGTAATAAAACTTTTGTGAACAAATTTTAAATCTTTATTTGCACACATGTCATTCAGAGTAGCCAAAAAAGATTTTACTTAGTTATTTCATATTGTTATTTCATCTGTCTATTTCACCATTATTCTTCAAAAAAAAAAAAAAAATGAAACTTCTTAAAAACTGCAATAAACCAAATTAATCTACATATATATCTGAAACAGTTTACTTTCGACTTTCATTCTTGCTTTGTCATTTTCCCCTCGTAAAACGTCTGTATAGATTAGGTACTCGTCTGAAAACCCAACACAATTTTCGACCACTAAGTCAATTTTACCTGATTAGTTTCTTTAGGGTTTCCCTACCGGAAGCATTAACTATGTGGGTTTAATTCAATCCAATTGAACAATTGGATTTCATATAGTTTTCCATTTCCTATTTGAAGAGCAGGGTCTCTTCAAATAGGTATTCATTAGGTCAGCATACCTATTTGAATAATAATTATTGATTGATTTTCTTAACAAAAAATAAAACAATTCATTCGTTGGAAAAAATATTAGTTATATTTGTTCTATTGCTGAAATTCAAAATTACTTAAAAATATCTCACATTCACTTGAAAGTTTTTTATGTATAAGTGAATTTAAAAAGTTAGTGTTACTTTTTAAAAGTTCTTTAAACGAGAAATAATTAAGGAAGTTTAAATTTTAGCGTAGTTTATAGAAAGGACGTTTCTCAGCAAGACAGATACCTTCACAGAAAGACTTTTAGCAAAGTTTTAATAAGGTTTTCGGTAAATTTTTCATTTCTGGTTATTTAGACGACTCATCGTCATTTTGTTATATGACTGGTGATACAGTATTCTTACTATAATAACATAGCATCCTAATGTCCCAGTAGTCCTTAGGTGGGTATCATGTATAAGTCCGTTGTAGAAATTATCTTAGTACATAATAAGAATCATAATATCACGAGCTAATTGCAACCCCTAGAGATATTTGATATGATTTGTGCTATAGAGAACGCAGCACAATACGAATGGTGTTACCGTTGGCTTAGTTAGAGTGTAGGCGACTATCGAGGGGTTTTTAGTGAGTAAGAATCTCATAAGATCCTAGCTCCGATTCTCTGACCCATCAACAATAACGGCGTTGTTAACCTGGTTCCTCATCTATATCTTTATTAATACTATAAACTGGATACTATAATATAGTTATAGTATTATATAATAATAATACTATAACTGGACCTATTTTGGTCTAAAATAGGCTATATTTTATAAAGTTACGCGGGCGAAGTCACGTGCAACAGCTAGTCTTGCCTCGAAGCTCTCCGGATAAGTGAGAAGCTATCGAGGTCTTAAGGGTGTTAATGGTTAAAATCTATTTTACTCTTGTTACAGATTCACTTGCCTGTTTTTCCAGTAATGAACACCACAGCATGACCATTAGAACTGGAAGTACATTTTATTATGAGTGCCAGTGTAAGGAGCCAGAAAATGCAATCAAGAATCTCAAATGGCTTGATATTCATAATCAAGAAGTTTTGACATCGGGGTAATACAAACTTATGAGAGATTTTACTTCATCTTCTTTATGAACTCCTTACGATTTTTATTACTAGACAATATTAAGTTTTCTATAGTAATTTAGCAGGGACTTTAAGGGGACTTTAACATTATTATTTTTATTTTATTTTTATCTGAAGGCCAACAGGCGGGCTGATAACAGTACAATTGTTGGTGTATGACTACCGTTGCTTATTAAGACACTTAACTTATATTTAACTTAAATTTAAATTATAATTTATATAACATTCGATTTGGAAATGTAAATAATACACATATATGTATTTATACACAAAATATGTTTGTAAATATTTATAATACACAAGGCCTCCATACGCATTAAAATGAACATAGTGTAAATATGTTTGATTACTTAGATTTGTTGAATCTTAAATGAATTATTCAAGAACATCTTGAAGGCAATATTTGAAATCAGTATTGTGTTTTATTACTACTAAAGTAAATTATTTTCACAAGACCAGGTACAAAATCAATTGTTTATACGGAATGGAGCGAGCGTGGATTGAGTCTTCAAATTCCATACATGAGTAGAACAATGTCCGGCGAATACAAATGTATTACCGAAAACAATGGACGAAATTATACACTAACGTATAAAATCGAAGCTTACGGTACGTTTTCAAAATAATAATGTTTTCAAATAGGAAAATAATACAAGATTTACTGAACAAATAATTCCAAACACTAGTTTATAATAAAAAAAAAAATTAAGAATAGTAAACAACTTTAATGTCTTCTCTCAAACTATTCCCTGAACTAAAAATGTAATACACAATACTTTTAGAAGAAGTATGTGATGTCGTTTGAGTAAATATTTTACTTTTTTTTTATAGAACCACCTCGTTTTATACACCAAGAAGAAAATCAGTTCATAATACAAGGCAGGGATTCTTTAATTGGATGTGAGCCACGAAGTGAAAATGATGTTTTAATCAGATGGTACAAAGGGGAAGAATATTTAAATGAGGTACACCTATAATGAATGCGATATAATAATAAGAGTATTACACCTTCGATTTAATCATAAATTAATATTGCAGATTATTGACGGAAAATATGAAATCACCGGAAAAGGGCTTGTAGTAAAGAACGTATCAAACGAAGATGCTGGAATTTACAGATGTTCGGCTACATTAATTGAATATGGTGAAGATATTGAAATTAAAATTAACGTAGACGTATGTATCGATACCTCTAATATTTATTTTTAATCTAATATTATGTAGATTATAATAATAAAAAAATTTATTTATAGGTGGTTATAGTACCTGTAATACATGAACTTAAAGTTATTCCGGAAAAGACAGTGGTAATTGGTGAAACACTTTCAATAGAATGCATAGCGGAAGGAAACCCTCATCCTGAGTATGCGTTTACTAAGAGTTCGGAAACAGTGAGTATTTAAAAGAAATCATGTAAGAGTTAAAAGATCAGATTACATAGGTATGAGGCCTTATTTCATGAGTTTTTCATATTTAGATATACAGGGTGCTTGGAATGTGGATACAGAGAGTGAAGGAGATGATAGCCATTTAGAATATTTGTCAAAGATGACTGGCCTGGTTATTTATATTAATTCCAATATTTAGTTTTTTATCTGATAAAGTAAAGTGTACCCTATCTAACAAGATAACTTACAGGCATCTGTGTAGTCAGAAAAATATATATATTATATGTCTATTTGAACATTATATTTTGTTAATTGAACATAAATAGATACTGTTTTGTTGTGGCGATTAAAAAAAATAGCACGAGCTATTAAAAACCTTTTAAAAACATGCTACATTATTGCTCTTTCTTAAGAAGTATCACACAGCGCAGATATCGCAATTACTATCGAAATTTGGGTGTACTAACCAAATTTCAATTTTTAAAGGAACACATAAAACAAAGTTACATCTTATATTTTACCGTTCATACAGAAAAAAAGAAAAGTAAAAATTTAACACCTGATAATATATACATTTATTGAGCAATATAGATTGAATAAAAATGGTTTAACGCCTAAGAAAGTCGCAGGCAAAAGCTATTATATTATAAATCTATGTGTGACCTATTGTTATCTACCTATGGCCTATTAACTTGATTAATATCCTCAAGTTAGGCCGCAAGTAAGCAAGCAAAGCTTGTCCATAACTGGTTTAGATAATAATTATAATTTCGAATTTACACAACAGAAATCCGATAATTGGCGATTGGAGGTAAACACTCTCATATTTGATAGCGTGGATGAAAATGATCGAGGGACTTATTCTTGTATCGCAAGTAATGTTGGAGGAAATGTGAAAAGTGAAGTTAATATTGAAGTGAGTATTAAATGTAATTCTACTAATACTATAAATGAAAAAGTCTGTGAGGATGGATGGATGTTTGTTACTCTTTCACTCAAAAACGGCTAAACTGATATGGATGAAATTTGACACACACCGTTTATTAACTGGTCTGGAAAAATGGAATCCCCCGATGTTCACGCTTACTAACAATTACATTTTGTGTTATCAAGGAAAAACCACGTTCTTTTCATTTTAACTTATATATTTTTTGGTATCTTACATTTATTATCTTTCGGTTGTTGTTTTTGTATGTCTTACTATATCGTTTATTATATTCCATTTTATGTATAACATCAAATATTGAACCTCAGATATTAATTAATTTTCTCTTTTATCGGATCTTATTTTATTGATAACTAAACTAAGGGTCATCGATAGGTACTAAACAAAAAAAAAAAGGGAAAATCGTACACCCACAATAATCCCAAGCAAAAAAGATCTTACATATATTGTATGTGTACACATGTGTAGATATTCACTTACAATTCCAATATCGGATATGTGTAATTATAGAGATGTGTAATTATAGCAAATGTATTCAAACGGTAGCGTGAATGAGATAATCATATGAGTCACTAGTACGCATCCACATCCAAATGAAAACTGTTATTCCCTGGACTAGACGGAGACAACTGAACACAGTTTATTAGATCCATGCGCAGATAGTGAGAAATGTCTCTTCGTTTTTTTCATTCAATCTACGCAAACAAATAAGAAAAAGTTAATGAACAGTTTTACCTATTTGGATATAGATGCTACTTTTTGCGTATAGCTAATTGTATTTTTAACGAAATAGTCTAGATGATAGTTTTGTTTTAATTCGCAGGTCTTGGTACCGCCAACAATTGTCGAATTTAATAATGTTACTGCTTCTGAAGGGTCTATAGCACAAATTATATGCAAAGCAAAAGGAAGGTCGAGACCGAAAATTACGTTTGCTTTTCAAATGGATGGTGTAGATGAAGATCCAAGGCAAGTTAAAATAGATTTTAATATTGAAAAGTTACAATACGAGTAGAGCCATAGACTAGGTTTACCCATCGTGAATCTTATCTCTTATCATTTTGATCTTATGTCATCTCTTATCTCTGAGAGAAAAGTCTTAAGGTAGAAACGATAATATGTAGGTATGAACTATGAAGTTTCATATTTAATCATGAATCCAGATATAAAAGTTTTCCTGTACCTACCTCATACGCCACAAATTTTACTAAATATTCAAATTAAATAGGATTATTCCATAAATTTTTAGCTATTTAAAAATTTCAATTTTGTTAAAATTAGTTAGAACCAATTTGGTTACATTGAGTTACTACACTTATTACTTAAATTTAGTTACTTATTAGTAAAGGGTGTCTATAGACTTAGTCTAACTTCTACATGAACTTTAAATATTAATATATATAAATTTTACTAACTTTTAAAATTTTGACAAACGTAGCATGTATGTATGCGGCATAGTATCCACATATATATTATATACAAATACAGATGAAGCTGAGAACAAGCCAACAATGTACAAATTAAAAACAAAATAACACACACACACACACACACACACACACACATACATAAAAATATACAATACATTTGTCATCAAAAATATGTTTCCAAACTCATCTCAAAAATTAAGTTAGGTACTAGGTCTCACGTCATCGAATCAAATCGAACATAGTGAGAGTAAATAAAACTTTTTTTCAACTTTTAGTGTAATTTTGGATATAAGAAGAACAAATGATACAGAAACAATATTTAATTTATCTTTTCAAAAAGTAAACCGATCTCATGGAGGCGTCTACATTTGTAACGCGAGCAATGAAGGTACCAATACCAATACAATGTATACGATTTATAAAATTTTATCCCTAAAGCTTTAAATTATAAAACTGAAAATACATTATTGCGAATTCCACAGTTGATTTTGTAACCGAGTCGGCATATTTGGAAGTCTTGTATAAACCATATTTTAATGAACCCAATGAAATAGTTTGGGGTTGGCCCGGAGAAACTGTTAACTTGAGCTGTGAACACGATAGTAATCCTGCATCGAGGATTTTCTGGAGGTAAGAAATTATTTAACGTTAAATTATTATATAGACTAGCGACCCGTTCCCAACTTCGCACAGGTGTACTCGTAATTTTATATTTAGGTCAATAATTGAGATAAAAACTTTTAATCTTTTAAGTTGGACCAAATTACAGATAGTAACGAAATGTGTATCGTACCCGGTGCCTACGATACATAAGTATTATACTAAATATATATATAAGTGTAGACGAACGTTTAAAATTTATATAAAACAATTTTTTTTTATCTTTCCTAAAAAGATTTCTTGGAAACGAAATACAAAGAAATGAACAAGTCGAAATAAATAAGCAGTTGATGTCGGAAAATTCGGTTACAATTACAATAAATAAAGATGCGCTGTATGGAGTATATGAATGTATAGCGACTAATGATATTGGAGAAGCCAAGAAAATTATAACATTAAAACGAGGTTTCGTTCCGCCACCTATTAAATACGTAAGTTAATATACCGTTTACTTATATTTTTGATCTTGCATATTATATTAAAAAAACATTTTAAATCCACTGAATTGTTTAATATACTCTATTAAATAAGTCATTAAGTAATTTTTACTTTTATGTTTTATGTCCAATAATAAATAATGCCAAAAAAAATTGCTTGTTTCTGAAACTTTGTATAGCTGAATAATACTTAGAATTAATGAGTATTTAAAATGTGCTACCAGAAGAAGTAAATTTTCTATCCCTTCATAATCCTATATCCTTAATCCTACTAAGGTTTATACTTGCAGCACCTGAGGTTGCTTGTGTTATAGGCGATTGTAGCCATCTAATGGCTTGTCAGCCTGCCTGATGACTTTTACATAAGACAAATACAAATTTCATTAACAAACTGTGTTAGTAAAAGTCATTGAAGTAGACCACAACACGTCAGATGCCGATTCCATTCATAAATAATCGGGAATAAACATTTGACTCTTTTCTTTTTCAAATGTAGATTATAAATATCGATAAAAGCATCGTGGGAAAACACATGTGGTAAAACTAGTAATTTCCGCAAGTCAATACGGCTAGCCTACCATTTATTAGCAGGTCGCGAAACTTGTAAACTGTGACTAAACTTCTTCACACACATGTGAAGTGCATAACATAGTTGTTTTTAAATATAATTCTGTCCAGGTATCCACAATAGAGGTGACAGCCAAATCAGCTACATTCAATATAGAAGGACCTGATAAAGTGGAAGGCCCCGATGTTTCTGGGTTCACGTGCGAATACGATTCATCTGAAAACTATAACATAACAGATATTCATCCGAACAGAACTTGGTCTATCGACAGAAAACCATATAAGTTGGAAAAACTGAAACCCAACACAGTTTATTATGCAAGATTTGCTGCCAAGAACTCTGTTGGCGATGGAGATTACAGTGAAGTTATTCAGTTCAAAACTCCTGAGAAGTGAGTTTTATTAACGATGTTTTATAAGTTTTACATTACTTTATTAGCTATCAAAGGAAATTTATCACCTTAATTTGCAAATGTTTATAATCTGTGAATTTGTTATATTTGTTGTTAAAAAATTAATGAATTTCCACTAAGTGCAAAAACGACGCAGGGAGTAGGTACAGTTCTTGTATTTCATTATTATAGTTATGGTTTTAACTTTTAAATATACTTTAACAATTTTTTATAAAATTTGTGCTAATTGAGTCAACATGGTCATCAAGGATCGCATTGGAAGGCTAATATAAGCGTAATGTACAATCAAGTACTTAACTGATAAAAAAGAAAAAGATAACGGTGTCCATAGGGGAAAATAGAAAGATTGTCTTAGTGGCCAGTAAGGTGACAAAACTAATGGCAAAACCAAAATTTCTGGTCAATCTTTGAGCATTTGGATTACTGAAAAAGACATTAAAGATATGAGGAATGTGTAAATGGTACACGACATCATTTGGGCATTATTACCTTAGCACTCTGAATTGAGAGCCATAATAATTTTACCGCCGAGGTTTAATTGCTATCGGAATTGGCGCACCGATATTTTAGTTTCTTTGGTGCAAGAGTATTTATGTCTGGTGATTATTATTATTGATTGGTTAATGTGGCATCATATTATTTTGCAGATCTGTCCCAGATGCACCTGCATGGAGCGAAATTCTTGGAACTGGATCGAATCAGGTGTTAAGATGGAAGACACCTGAGCACAACGGCGATCCCATTGATTTTTATGTTCTTAAACACTGTCCGGTATATTAGTTCTTTATATATGTCTTTTTTTTATGTTATGGATCTGTAGTTGTCCTTAATGGGCCAACTGTCTAATTATAGAACGTCACTTTCAAATCATTGCATCTCAACCATCGTGTCAGACTAATTTTTAAAGAACCTAGATTGCAAAATAAGTTATGCACATAAAACTTATATCCTAATTAAAGTTAAGCTAATGTATAATTTATTGGTCTCTATGGGCAAAGAATTATTAAAAGAAGAAGTAAGGTATTATTTAAAGAAAAAGTAAGGTATTGTTTTAATAAATATAGTATCTAGTAGTGAATGGTAGTAATATTAAGTTTTATTTCAGACCCTGGACGGTGAAATCAATTACAAAAAATGCAAAGAGGATCGTATATCACCAGCAAATGAGGTGCATTTAACGGATTTAATGCACAATACGACGTACTATTTACAGCTAATTGCGCACAACTCTCAAGGGAATTCATCGGCCGCTGAAACATTTATTGAAATAGCAGGTAAAATGTTCAGCCATAAAATTGTATTCCTGTATTGCGATAATGTTTTAACAGGTTCATTCGTTTTCATTCACAGAAAAATTAGCGCAGTCGTCAAATCTTCTATCAGCGAGTGCGATAATCGGTATCGCTGTGTGTGTGGTGTTGTTATGTTTTTTAGTTTTAGACCTTTTATTATTCTGGTGGAGGAAGCAGGGAATAATGGCAAGCTGTTGCTATAGGAAGAATAGGAAGAGGAAAGAAGAAACGTTGCAAACACGGTAAAAATTATAACTATTAGTACTAACTGTTTAGAAAAGTATCATGTCAAGGTGGCATTAATATTTAAGTCATTTAACTTTAAACTTTTAAGCTTGAATGTTAGTGAAACATTAAAATAGCTCATTTTGTTGAAGTCGTAAATTGGTCGTCATTTTGATCCATTACAAACTTTTGTAATGTAATGTAACGTGCCGATGGCTTCCTTGTGTATTAAAATGTAAAGCAATGCTAATTTTAGTGATTTGATCCAAAGAATTCTGTTGAAGAACGGTGCTAAGGATTAGATACTTACCCCATAAGTAAAAAATATTTTTATCTCTTTAATGTTACAATATTTAAAATGAAAAAGTCTAGCTATTTGGTCCAGCTGTTCTCGAGTTTTGCGCTTCGCAACACATTTAGCAATTCATTTTTATCTATAACATAAATTATAATAATTATAATGTAATCTAATATTCCTTTAATTCGACTTTCTTAATTTTGTAATTAATTCATGACAAAACCTAATTTGCAGGGATACGAAAGGTCTCCTCAAAGAAAGTAGGGAGCCTGCCGATGACACTTTGAAGCGAGATGGACATCACAAGCAGTTTGAGTATAATAAGACAACTGGAACAATTACTGGCAAACATTCTGCTGTGTAAACCAAGAAAATATTGTTAAGATATGTTAATTATTATTCAAGATTAATGTTGCTCTTATGTGACTTAAATAATATTATTTAAATGAACGAGATTAGTAGTATTATTAAATAAAAATACAAGTTTATTTCTTTTTAAATTCCAAATATTTATCATTGTTTCTAGTTATGCATAATGCGGTGTTATTTTAAATTAAATCATATTTACACAATTGTGCAAGCCGGACAGTGAAAATTTACAATGTCAATTAAAATATTAAATCAGTTTACCATTTGTTAGTAATATATTAATTTAATAACTTTTTATGTCATTAAATCTACCTCATAATTGCTGCCAAGTCTTTTTATTGGCTTTCTTTTCTGTGTTTTGTGACTCGAAAAACCAATATAATTATTTTACATAATGAGTGCGTTCTAAAGCTTTTCCTTGACTAGAAACGTGGAGAATATTAAACTAAAAAATGTTAAAATGAACTTACGTATTTAACTGACAATTGGGTGTTAAACTGAAAAACTGGCAAGCTACAACCATTAATTCATAAATTAATTCATAATTAATGACGCCTTTGTAGCATTGGGGTTTGGTACGAGTATGAAGTTAGCGGCTTAGTTGCATAGGTAGTTCATGAAACCGCCCTTAATAAACTGAAATGCTACAGCATACTACAGCGCCTCCTATGTAATGGTGGGCGACAGACACTTCCTCATTTTAGAGTTTGTGCTCATTACCTGTATTCTCCATGACTAGACAGAAACAAATTATTTTTTTTTCGTGAAAATAAAGTCAGATATTGATCGCTTGTACAGAAAATAATGTTTTAACTAAATATAATTGAAATCATGTATACCTAATGTATTTTTGTACTGACATAGGAAAGCAAAACAATTTTTTTTATTACAAATTATATCAGCTTATAAAAATTAATGTCATTGGATTCGTATTAAAAATATTATCTAAATTTTTAGGAAAACAAAAATTATGACATAAGTTAGAATTTTAAAGTTTATTATTAATTTATCAACGCCAAAGATATATTTCATGTTTTACTAAGGTTTTACTATAAATACCATATTTGTACATGTGCTTATAAATAAAAAATATAGTCTACAATTGTTTGTTTTTAGTTGTAATTAGTTTTATAAACAAACTTATTTGTTTGTCTATATTCCAAAGACGCCAAATTCTCTATTAGGGAATTAACAAGAACTATTTTGCAAGCAAAGCAGATGTATATACTGAAATATATGTTTGAAGCGAAAAAATCGACTGATCTTCTTTGTTGTTAGAGCTTATTTATGTTGAGTAATATAAGCTCTAACAACCTAGAAGATACAAAAATAATAAAATAAAGTCACTGTCCGCCTCTGTCTGTTTCTCCGCTGATTTCGTCTTACTACACAACTGATTTTGATACGGTTTGCACCAAAGGAAAGAGTGATAAACGAGGAAGGCGCTGGTATATATTATATTATTTATATTCGAAATGGATCTGTCAAAAGGATATGTTTCTGTGTTGTTATTTTTTTGGATCCTTGATTAATCTTTGATCAAGTGGGATTAGATTAATAATATTTACTTCTTCAAATAATTGTAATTGACTCTTATAATCTATAGGTCTCAAAATCATAATCTTGAGTTTATTAATCTGTCTGTTGTATAGATGTGGACGGTAAATATGATGGTATAATTTACATGTTATATATCTTGTTTTACGATCGGACGTCGACACTAAAACGTGACTTCGCACTAACAGCCGTGTCTAGAGTCTAGAAAGCTGAGTTTCATAGGTACCTACTTTATTTTATTTGCTAAAATATTTACATACCCTTTTTAAATTATACATTACATTACTTAATTCCTAATACATATTATTATTATTTTTTGTATTTACCTACTGTGTTACGCAATCACAAATAGCGGCAGTCCGTATGAAGGCAGTAATTAAACTTTTTTTTTCAAAATGACCTTACTTCATGAAATAGCCTGAACATGTGCTGTTGAATTTCGCTATATGAGTAACAGCCCATTCTCCTATCGCCATAGTTAAAACCTCAGTCACGCTGTGAACCTTTCGAGAGGAGCAAAAGGAAAAGTCAGAAAGAACCCAAAGTAATAGCGCGTGCGGGCGATGAGATGTGATCAACGCATAATAACATTACCTAGATGAGCCGACATATGCATGCTTTTTGTTAATTAAAAATGGTAGATGAAACCGCAGGACATAGGTACTCATTTATAAAAAAAATACGCGGACGAAACCGCAAGCAAAAGCTATAAAAATATAAATATAAAATTTTACCCTGAGATCGCGTGGTCCGACTGCTTCGTCCGATTCTAGCATACTTACCAGTTATGTTTACCTATCAGAAAATGGAACATACATATTACGAGTATATCTGAAAACACAGAAAATTTTATTTATTCGATTACTAAGTTTAGCTACGTCCGATAGAATCTTTAATTCAACCGAACATAGAAGTTTTAATTAAATTCTAAATTAAGTTAAACTTAATATTTGAACTGAAATCTTCTACGTACATTTTTCTTAAGAAACAAAGAAATTTCATCAAATCCACGATGAAATTGTGGAATTCTTCAATAGACGTAAATTATTGGGAATCCATAATGAGAGCCGCGTTAATATGGAGCGCATCTGCTACTGAAAATTATACTTCACGGAAGGAATTAGTAAGATGTGGTTGAAAATACAAGCGAACATATTAAAATATTATTTCTCTTTAATAATTTTAAATTAGAAGTTTTTAAAGATGTTTAGTATTTTAATAATGTATTATAGCATTTTATTGCTATTTTATTTTCTATATAGAAACATAGATAAACGAATCTTTAGCTCAGGTAAAGTGAGTTACCTAGTTTAAATATTCGTTACTTGGAAAGAATATACGCTGACTTCAGTCATCTAATATTTGCCATTACAAAGGATATCAAATAGGTTCTGATGCATCCTCAAACGATGCTGTTATTATAAGGTAGTTTTCTGTAAGAGGGTGGTAACTGCCGCAAGTGGGGCTGCCCAATTGGCAGCTCGTTCCCCACTTTGGTCCTCATCCTTTATCCAATCAGAGCCGATAGCAGACTTAAATATTTTTTTAACAATTTTAATAAATAACTACAAATAAATAGTTTAATTCAAATTTCACAAAATATCTGAAATATCTCTCTTCTTTTAAATTGGTAATAATTTTATTTCATTTTATCATACTTCATTTTATTAACTTCTTTCAACGTTGGTAAATCGCTTGTAACTTACGGAAAGTTCGCCATTTCCGCGATATTAAATGTTTTAAGTGCACGCTTTCCACTCATATTGAAAATTTGTGATTTGTGGTTGAAGCGTTATCGTGTGTGTTTTCAAAAAAGGTTTTTTTACTATAAGTATATGATTTTATACTGTCCAATATTTTTTATTGAATTTTATATTGCCTACGAGTAAATTGATTGATACAGATAATTTTTAGCTATTCAGATAATTTTAAAACTTACACCATATCTGGATAATTATTATATCACGATATCTGATAATTATCTGGATAATATAATTATTACGACATAACAACATTGCTGTTTGCCCAAAATCAATAAAGGTTACAGTGTTGCATCTGACAATTCTCACGTAGAAACAGCTATTTGTCCAATTTATAGGCCTTTGAAGTGAACTAACGGTTGCAGGTGTCAATAATGACCTCTCTTAGTACATTTTCGTGTTACAACTTCTAATGTATATACTTTAAGGGAGAATTCCATTTAGGTAAAGGTAGATAAATTTCATTTAAAAATATTGTACCTATTGTAAAATATTTTATTTTATATCCAACAACGAGTCTGTCTTTCTGTATATCTAATAACGCAACTTTTTTGATGCCATTTTCACCATCAGTTAGATATATATTTTTTTATTTTTGCAACCAAGTCTGTTTTTAATTCGGTTTTGATTTACGGAAAGCGGGATAAAAGGGAAGGTTTATGTATATAAAATACCAGGCACAGCCGGGAGCGAGTCGCTAGTATATTATAAATGAAATTTTTAAAAGGAAATTCGTAATTCTTAATATACACCTTTGTATAAAAATATTAAGGAACATTTGTAAGTAAATATTAAAGTATTAAATTTTCAAAACATCAATCAAGAAATTGTGGTAAACTTTCGTTAAATAATAATATTAATATAAAGTTCAGTTGCACGTTAAAATGAAATAAGGCAAAATGTAATTAAGTACTTATTAACTTTTTTAATCATAATAATACTTTTATTTATTTTTCTTAAAACTTTTTATTTAAAAGTTTTAGATAACAGAAAGCTCTGTAATCTTTATGCAAAGATTATACTGATAATTTTGTTTATTTTACTTTGAAAATATAATATTTTGAATAGGTTAAAATATTAAATAGGTTTTAAAAGGTTAGGTTAAATAGGTTAGATAATTTATAAATCATCTGTTTAAATAAAATTTGATATTAAAAATTTAATTTTTTAGAATATTTTTTTTTAATAATAGAAGAACTTCCGCAAGTTGATAACATAAGTTGTAGAGATTGATACAGAATAACTTTTTTTTAAATCCGACTTTTTTAAAGTGAAATCCGAATGAAAATCAATAACTACTGAATTGAGAAAGCTGAAAACGAAAATTGTAAGACCATTGAGAAGTTGATAATTTGAAATTACATTAGGTACTCACACACTCATTAATATTATAAAAAGAAAACCCATTACAGAGAGCAATGTCCATCCTCCAACCGTCCATTCGTTATGTCTACAAGCTAAACTTTTCCGACCGTAAATCACTGGTGAGGACAGCAAACAGTTTCCCAATTAAAGAAAGTTGTCCTAAATACATCTGAACTCTTTAGATTGTTTTATTTATGTTACCTCTTTTTAAAAAGCGAGCAATGTAAATAATTAATATGCAGACTAACATTCTACGCAGTAATGTTTATATAAACATTTCTGGACAGGCTTGATGTGGGAAATATTTTTTTTAAATCTTTATACTCGTAGATTCGAAAGCAGAATACGTACCTAGTAAAATTATTACTAATCCTAATTAATATTATAAATACGAAAGGGAGATTGTTTCTTGGTTTGTTACATTTTCACGGCTTCTCAGTCGATCATCATGTAATTTTGCTTACATTTTCACGTTGTCAGATACAGAAAAGGACATAGGATGTAACCTACATTTCATCCAGAAAAATGTACCGTTCCAGAGATATATATGAGCAATAAAAATTGAATAAATGTCTTATCACCTCACAAAAGGGGGCGCGGACGAAGTCGCGGGCAAAAGCTAATGTAAGAATTTTATGTAAGAGTAACTTTGCTTATTCGGCTTACATTTTAAGCTCATCCTTGGTATCATCAGATTTGGTATGTACCAAATCCGCTTCGATCTAAAATAAAATATTAAATATGGTTTGATCAAAATATGTCACTTAATTACATCGTTCGGTTGTTCGTTCGATCGTTGGAAAGAAATAAAGAAAGAAAGAAAGAAAGAATTTTATTCATTGCACGCGACACAAAGACATAATACATAATACAAAAACAACTAGGCAAAAATTAATAAAAAACAGGTAAAGTTAAACAACAAAATATATTTAAGATAGTTTTCTGCGTTTTCAGACTACACAAATAAATTTATGTTCGCCATGTCCGATAATGTTATATGAGTTTACAAATTCAAAAGGCTTGTTACAAGAGAATTCAGCTGACATAAATTAGCTGCTTTTCGCTAGAACTAATCGCGAACAAGCAGGCACGTAGACAAATGAGAAAGACGTTCGTTGATAAATTTTCAATTCCATTGCCCAGTTAAATAGCGCAGGCCGTTAGACAATCTGCCTTTCAACTCGATTTAATCCTCTCGTATCGATTGAGTTCATTGCACAGTTTGAAAGTAAAGTATGGAAATGATTGTACACGATGTCAGTAGAGCAAATTCAACTTTAGACGTGAAGTGTTTTAATTGAACATATTGCAAAAATATGTACATATATATCCATTAACTTATAAAAATAGAAATAAAATATTATTTAAGAATTGTGTCATATACTATGTATCTAATTACATATGAATGAGGCTTGGTACATAACTTTTAATTTTTTATATAATAAATTTAAATTTAATAATTAAACTAAATTAGTAATTTAATTAAGTATGTACTAGTAGTAACATTATACTGACGAGAGTACTAAGAAACGCTGACAGAGAAATGGGTGATTATTGCCGCAAGACTTTATGTAGTATGTATGTATGTTATGTAGTATACTCGTAGATGTTGGGTACAGTCAGAGATGAAAATTCTATTAACGAAATAAAAATAGTATGTAATTACTTTTTTTCCGACAATACCAGCACAGACACACAAGTGGCAGGTATCACGATGATACGTTCTCGCAAGTCTTTTAAGTCAACGAATATACTTTACAGGCACATGAATCTATACGTATTTGCACGTGCACTCTATACCATTAGAGTGTCGATGAAAGCTTTCAAACTAATATAGTGTACGTGACAAGGTTTCTTCGAGATCATTACATTTCCATCTTATATTTTCCACTTGTTTTAACACGGTGACACAAAGTGCGCAGTAAAGTAACATAAGTCGTTTTATAGCTAAAAAAAAGCTTCTTGAACAAGCGTACAAAATGGCGACTCTTGCAACATTTAGGTCTGTCCTTACGGTCAGTTCGGACCATCAGGTTCATGACCGCGGGTTGGACAAACGGTCAACCTGCTGTGGTTCATTTAGTATTCCACTGACCAAGAAACGACGCAGACACCTACAGTCGAGATGTACCCATTTTTAAATTGTTTGATTGCTCTTTACTACCTCAGGCAAAAAAAGACGACGAAGATATAATACAACGATAATTCGAGTATTAAGAAAACAGATCACTGAAAGGAGAGTTCATTACACTATTTTTGGAACTGAAGAATTATGATGATAAATTTAGGATATCAAAGTGTCAAAAGTTGAAGTTTTGATTGATTTACTGTCAAAAATTTTGGTGATATTCAAGGTCAAAGTTTTGATGATATTACCGCCTAGTCGTGAAGAGCATAATCAAAAGACATGATATCGCTCGAAAGGTCACCTATGAGGTGGACCGACCAAGTTAAGGTAGTCATGGACTGTTCCTTGCACGAATGTGCCAGGAAAACCTCATTGAGGAATAGCGGTGTGTGTTGCGACGGTTTTGTGCACTCGGAGGTAATGATGGCCACGACCACTCTCTCTCTCTCTCTCTCTCTCTCTCTCTCTCTCTCTCTCTCTCTCTCTCTCTCTCTCTCTCTCTCTCTCTCTCTCTCTCTCTCAATCGCCCAAGAGTGATTCGACCAGGAAGAAGAAGAAGTTATACTTACTAGCATCTACGGTCCAGTAGATACTCTTTCCATTAGTAAAAACCAAAATACCAAAAAATTGCCTATCAAGTTATCAACGATGTGAACCTATGTGAATAAATCACGTATATACAAATTTGAGGCTTTAGTTTTTTTTTGGATATTAATGACTCCATTTTAGAAAGTTAAGCCATTTTGTAAATAACATACCTAGGTTAGAATTTGTTGCAATAAATACCTACTATAAGTGTTTATTCTTTTCGGTGTGAACTGGCTGATTACTTTGTGTACTCCGACAAGGGCCCGCTAGCATACATAAAATATATGGTGCAATAATATTTATTTAAATTACAGCTCCCCCAGGCCCGTACCCTTTTCGCGGTTGAATATTTCATGTTGCACTGAAAGTTGTTTAAATTTTTATGCGAATTACTTCTAACTTTGCCTGAATTCTACTTGCGATAAATAAATTTTACAAAGTGGAGAAACATTTTATAATATTATGTGGAAAAGTATGGGCGATTTGAGTTTCAAACCTATTCATATTTTTAAATAATATAAAAAAAAACAATATTCACCTTCTTTGGGTCCGGTGGGAAAGATCTCGATTATGTTTCCAATCGGCATGGCAGGAGTAAAATTTAGTGCCAATGATGCGACCATTCATTGGGCCATCAGCCTGTCTGCCGACCTTATCTTAAAAAAAGTAATGATATATGATGTCGCTGTTTTCAATGATTCCGCATCTGTCAACTATTTGAATGGTGTCAGAATGAAAATTTCAACTAGTACGAATTATTAAAAAAATATACGATCCACAGGTATCCATTCATGTACGAATAATAAATAATATTGAGAAATAAATATACGGCTGGGTACTCGTGGTAGGTATAAGTACATACCCCACGTCAGCACACACTTTCTTTTCAACAATACCCCTGATCGAAAGAAAACTGATTGATTAGTGAGAAAACAGAAGTGACGGACCCCTGATAGAGACCGCGAAGATTGAATTAAACAGTCCAACGGGGTTGACCGAAAATTGGCGAACTCTCTTTTCTTTATATCGGACTTTGATCGAAGCCTTAACCGAATATAGTAACGAATAAGTATTTGATACCGATTGAGGATTATCCGTACTAATATTATAAATGCGAAAGTATGTTTGGATGTATGGATGTTTGTAACTCTTTCACACAAAAACTACTAAACCGATCACCATGAAATTTTGCATACACGTTGTCTGGGACACCAGAAAAGATATAGGGTACCTTTCATCGTTCAACGTGGACGAAGTCGCGGGCACCAGCTAGTAACATATATAGCATCAATAATATTTAAATCAATATGACCTGATCAATCAATATAATACCAATAATATTAAGGGTAAATAATATTATAATATATATTAAAGGGACAGCGTAATGTGAGGAGGTTTCACACTCTGCAACCACTAATAACTAGCTTCGCTCCACTGCTTACTAGATTTATAACATTTATTGTTCTAATGAATGGAAAAATTGGAAAAATTGCCCAGGAAGCGTGAAAACCCCATTTTTATTTTTCCCATCCAAAGTTAAACATTTCAATCAAATATTGACGTCATACACTAAATTACACTACGTCTGTCGGGTCAGCTAGTTCAAATAAAATACTCGATATTATGAGCCGCAAAGGGTGAAAGTTTAAAACAGAGAGGAATATTTCAATATGTTTTATTAAATTTAGCTTCAATAATTTTGTCGAGTAAATAACACTGTGTAATGATATCCCAATAAGAAATAATGAACCACAGGAGCAACCCATTATTATCACATCGGGCGACTGAAAGGGGCTAACGAACGAATTGTGTGCTCTTATGGCGAACACAAGAGCAATGATTAAGGGGAGGTCGACGGAATGTGCTGCAGATTTTATGCGGCTTGCATATCAATTGCAATGTCCTACGCCACTGTTCTGTGCCAAGAAAAAAACTTTAATTGCTTATCTTCCGGGAGAACTTGTTTCATTACTTTATGATAAAGGTCGCCAGACAGGCTGACGGTCCACTTGATGGTAGGTGGCTACCGTCACCTGTAACACAAGCAACGATACAGGTGCCGCAAATGCACTGCCGACTACAGTAGGGTTAAGTACAAGGGATTTTAAAGGAATAGATAGGGAAATGGGCTCCGGCATCCCTTACTCACTCACCGAAACACAACAGCACTATGTTGTTATTTCACGGTGGTCTTCTATAAGTGGGTTGTTACTGCCGCGACTGGACGGACTATAAGGACTGGACTGCGAAACGCAGTATGTCCTGCTACTAAGTACTTTCACACTACTCTGGTCTGGCCAGCGGACCTATTCTCTATCTGTGGTTTTTAAAACCTATTGACTCCAATGTCGACATTAAATTGGAAATAATACTTTGTTAAAAGTAAAAACCACACATTAACGCGCCAATAACTTGATCGACATATATAAGCACGGTAAAAACATTAGACATTTTGACTGGCTTAGTGAATACCAAAGTAGACAAATTGTTCAGTCTATAACCGCATCGAGTCGATAACCACAGCAAAACCACAGATAGAGAATACGGGCCCAGAGCCAACTTTGAAAAATTCATTCAGCCGGGAATCGTCAAGTAAGTGTTTAATTTATTAAAAGGGATTAGGAACAAGATGAGAATATGTGGTATCATTTATTTACGCACTGAACCACTACGATACAATATTTTAAGTACATACCACATACAGGAACAGATTAAGCCGAAATTAGTCATAGATAAATAGTCTTAGTAGCAGTAATTATAATAGTAAATAAACATATTTATAATAGTACAAACTATAGTTTATAAATTGTATTAATAATATTCTAAGTTAATTTTAGCCTCAGGCTAAGTAAATTGCCAAAGAGGAAAGAAAATTAATAACCTTATCTATTCTAAAAGTAGATGGTTACCAGTAAAATATGTATTTAGCCTAGCCGTTTACTAGCAAAATTTAATTAAAATCTATCTGCCTTGTATCCTTAAACGCAATATTTAATAATTGAAATTCAATGAGATCGCAGTAGCTCTCAGCAAAACTTATATTATCGTGATAGGAAAATTAATTTATATGGTAATTAAACGCTTGCTGCATCGACAATTTGGAATAGAAATTTTATCGAGGACCACTCCTATGTAATAGTTGACCTGAATTTCAAATCAAATAAGTAGATTGTGCATTGCTTGTTATGAATTTAAAAATTATTTTATTGATTACAAAAATCAATGTAAATTTTGAGAATAATTTTTTGCTTAGTGTGATGCAAAAATATATGACATCAGCATAATAATTATGTAGGTAAATTCAGCGCCGTGAATATAATAAATAATTAATATAATAATAAAACATAATATAATCGATTTATTTTCATTGTAAAACTTTTATAAAGTTTAAAGGTGGAGAAATTTCCTATCCTATCCTCTTATTTATTCAATGTTGGCAGCGCATTGGCAACCCATTGCTATGTAGTACATGGTAGTACGCATGCTTTAGAAGTACGCAAATGCGCTGCCGACCCTGATAATAATAAAAGATCATAAATTGCTGACCTGAGTGCTGATCTTGGAAACTTCGACATTCTGTCTGGGAAATTCTACAGTTTCAGTGTGTATGAAAACTGAAAAGAAAAATGTTTGTAGAAAAAAATCGTGACGCGAAATTCTCATTTTGAACGTTTCCTTTAGAGGCGATTTATAAAGTGCAACGAGCTTGCAACGTTGCAAATGACATTAATATTTCTGGACGCATGCAAAAAGGCAATATTTCACTAGCACTCCGGAATGAAGTTTCATAATAATTTGTCTGTGCTTGGAGAGTCGGAGAGAAACCTGCGTCCGGAATTTGTAAACTTGTGTTGAACATATACGCAGCAGTAGGTACCTAACATATTGGTAAATTTATCTGTTCACAATGACTTATGTTGTCATTTTAATTGTAAGTGGTGGCACACTCATTATCCCCTTTTTTAAAACCTTTATTTAAAATGATTATCTTATAACCATGTGGCGTGTATAACCCATTTGAATATGATAGGTATAAAATTAATAAATGGTCTTTCACCGTGAAAATATCAATCATAGACATTAAGTTTTTTTAATTTGTACTAGTTTAGTGTAATACTTTTTTATGTTAAGGTCGTCAGACAGGCTTAAGGTCCACTAGATGGTAGGTGGCTACGCCACAGGTTCTGCAACACAACCATGATACACAATCATGATGATTTTCATGGTGGTCTTCTATTAGTTGGTGGTTACTACCGCCAGACGGGGTGCCCAAATGACTGTGAAACGCGACGTGCCCTACCTCTACTTAAATTCATTATCCATATAGTTTATAATAATGACTATATTTCCGTAAATTACAGTGATTTCCTCAATTTTTAGTTTATAATACCCTTTTATCTATTTTCAAGCTTCCGTCTCAAATGGATTGCATTAATTATTCACAACTGGAGAACCATTTGGTCGAGAACCGTTAAATGTAAGAAATACTTATAAGATTTCTTATATTTTTATTCTAACCAATAAAGTCAAGCAAATAGTTAAGTTTGTTTATTTCAACATAATTTAGGTATGTTTCCATATAAAGTTAGATATGTCAATATAAATATATTACGAGTAGATATGTCAATAGGTATACAGGGCGTCCCAAGACATGCATGAAGGGAAAGTACCTTAAATATCGTAGATAGGATATTTTGCTGAAAAAAGACTTTGTTATTTTTAAGTTAGTAATACTGCATTCAAAGATTTTCTAAAAATTTTCACGCTTCCTGGGCACTAAATTTTTTGATAATTTTTTATACCATATCAAAATTATTGATTATTACGAATCCAAAACCTTTGTTCATTGAAACCTCATTCTTCACTTTACCCCCAAAACGTTGGTAAGCGACCGGATGTGACCGCTATTTGGCGGTGACAATCAATGTCTTCTGATTAAGATAAATGATCTGAGGAGCCAACCGAAAAACGCCGCAGAATAATGAAAAAGGGAAAATTGTACTAGAATAGTAAATGACGCGGAAAATAGATCAGGTACAAATAAAAGCTGTTTGATTTTTTTTAGTTCGCCAACGAAACTACATATATTTAATATTATGTTACCTATATAAATCTAAGTATTATAACATACATTTTCGTGTCTCAATTGAAATATAATCTATACTTACTAATAAATAAAATTGAAGTATCTGTAATGTCAAAATAACTGCTTTTTACTAATGTACAAACAACAACACACTTAACTGCACATTAAAGAGAAATTATCACTGTTTGAAAGGGGTAGATATACCTAATGTCATTTTTAATGTAGTCATAAGTTTTCCAGGTAATAATTTTTAATTCGATCGCATTGCAATGCAGCTTTTCTTTAACGCTCAAATTTATAGTTACCTATTCATAATTTATTCCAAACTTCATGGTTCATGGATGTAGATAATCTAAATTTAAAAACAAGTCATGATTTTCTTTACTCAATTTTGTCTATTTGACACATTAATCTATTACATTTAATTTATTACAGCCATTCATTAAACAATTTAACAATTAATATTTACAATTTGATAAAATGCCTGCACGGCTCATGGCTCCCTGCTCACTGAAATGGGGATGAGAGTTGCCAAAATATCGCGACAACTAAATGGGAACGTAAGTTTACACTAAATTTTATTTGTGTTTTTCTGTGGTTGTCTAAGTAAGATTAGGTTTAGCTGAGGTTTACTTAGCAGCACTAACTTTGTTTTTAGAGACGGTCCGTATACACGTGGCTACGACGTCACGAGGAAGGCGGCGATGTAGCCCTACGTGACCGTCCTCGTGGTGCTCAAGGACGTGTCACAACGGAAGCTGAAGACGCCGCCATAGTCGCTAGACACTCGCAGGACCCCTTCCACCCCACTCGTGATAACCCACTACCGTGTAAGTTAATGTGATACAAATATCTAGAGTCGGTATTGTTACTTCATTGAAAGATATATACTTATTCTTAATGCTTGTTACAGATTTCAATGCAAACAGTGCGTCGTCGCCTTAATAAAGGGGGTCTCCAGCGACATATACCGGCCTGAAAAATTTTACTCACACAAGCGCACAAAGACGACAGAATAGCTTTTTGCCTCCAGTACTTTAATTTTGACTGGATTAATAATATAGTCATATTTGTAGACGAATAGACTTTCAAAGCATGGTCGGAAAATATTATACAGGCGGAAAAACGAACGTTATGTGGAAGGTAATACTTTGCCTAATAGGTCAAGTGAAAGAATAAGTCTGGGTTTTTGGGGTTGGATGAGTTCCATGAGTCCAGGGGAAATTGTTGAAGTGAGTGGCCGTATGAATGGACATCAATATATGGAACTCCTTAGGGATGTATTTTTACCGACCAAATTTATTTAAATTTATATATATGATGGGATGATCCCATCATATAAAAAAAGTAAAGTAATCCTCAGCGATTTATTAAAAAAAATATTTTTTTACATATCGTGAATTTTACAGTAATTACGAAAACGGACTAAGGGTTTTATTGTTATTGTCCACCTTTCAAGTTCAAAGCATGCAATTATAATTGAATCCTCCTTCTAGTTGGTACTTTATTACGAGTAGTGGAGTATCGCCATCGATCGATCACGCTAATATATAAAGTAAACATCTCTGGCATCCCCTTTTCCTGCACTGCGGTCCATCTGGCGACAGTCGTCGGATGGATCGCCAAGTTCATGGCTGCGAAACAGTTTGCATACCTACCTACTCATATCTAATTTGCTTTACAATATTGCATTTTAAAACATGACTAAATAAAAAACGCAATACTTTGGAATAATTTTATTTCCATGTAAAATGATATGAGGTATTTACAAAATAATACAAGTCAAGATATACTTCACATAAAGAATGAATAAATAAAAATAAAGTACCTACATTTTTAACTAGTATTCATTACACTAACTTTAGTCTACGGTTTTTTTTTCTATCACTAGCGTTATACAAAATTGTATAAAATGGTGCGTTTACGTTATAAATATCATCAGCCATAAAAAACGATTGACAGTTGACTTCAATTTTTTTTACTTTTTATTTAGATATAGGTTTGCTCTTGGACACCAACCAGCCGTGTAGCAAGGATGAGGCCTATGATGGAGCGAGCTCACTAAGAAGATGCTTATTTACTCGAACTTTGAAAAGATTTGGGTTTCCTATAAGAGCTCGGAAATACAGACGCCGGCAGGGAGTTCCAAACCTTGGCAGTCCTTTATAATTAAAGGATGTTTTAAAGCGCTTGATCCGAAAAAGAGGGATTTCGACAAGATGAGGATGGTAACCAGCCGTACGTCTGTATGTCCGATGGAAGAAAGGGGAAGACGGTATGAGCTCATGCAGCTCCTGAGCACACTCTCCGAAGTACATCTTATAAAAGACATATAGACTGGCAATTTTGCGTCTATGTAAATTTCATGTCACAAATATGTAGAGCGTTACAGGTGACATTTTTTTAACTCATTTGTTCTATTATAAATTTATTAAAATAAAGATTATTAAAATTAAAACACCCTTTAGAAAGTGTGCATTCTTGTTGTCAACAAGGATGCACTTACTGCATGTAAGAGTGGCACAAGCAGGTTCGTTGGTCACTGAAGGAGAAAATTTGTATCTACCTACAAATATGTATATACTTCTTTTTTTGTTTGTGTTTGTGTATAGCATTAATTTTGAATATCTTTTTGTTATTGTTCGACAACTCAGGTGTACGGTAGAAACTTAATTAAGTTTATATAGTACACCTAAACTGTGTGCCTACCACCAGTTGTATTTTTATTTTGTGTAAATAAAAAAAAAAAAAAACTAAATTGGATTTCAACTGTCAAACGATTATGACATTAGATTTCAGTACCCCTGCCACAAGTAATATTTTACAAATTTAGTTAATAAATAATAATTTAGTTTAGTTAAGAACGAACTTTAGTAATAGCTAGTGACCATCCCAAGACATTCGTTGGACTTAAACTGTTGTCGCCCCACGTTATCACACGAAATTAGTATTATATACATAATACAATTCTTAGACCGATTCGAAGTTTTGAGCACATTTAAAGTTAAAATTATTATGCAAAGTAAAGCTAAGATTATGAGTTAACTATTATACAACACAGTCTATTAAGGTGATAACAATCAACACAGTCATGGCATTCTTGTCAGTTAAGTGAATATTTGTTTTTAAACAAAAACCTATAGAATTAACACTGGAAATAATAAAATATTTAGTATGTGGTACTAAATATTGTACAAATGATATATAATTTAGTACCACAGTAAGGAAAGCAAATAATATCTTAAATGGACAAAACGTTACAGTACAATTTCATTAGGCATTTATCCTATTGTGATGTGCTTGTCAATTGAATAAAAATATAGTTAGAAACATTAGTACTTAGTAAACAAATATTAGTAAACACGACTTGATAAAACATCAAGTCGTGTTTGACGTTTAATAATAAAATTTAATGTTTAAATTAAAATTATGTCAATAAAATTATCAAAAATGCGAAAAAAAAAAAATGTTTTATTAGAATATTTGTTCGATATGCTTCAATGGCACTAATTTTATACATACAGTAGAAACACGATTATCCGGACTAATTGTTGTCCTTAGGCATTCGGATAATTGAATGTATGAAGAAAAGCGGGTTTTGTGCATATGTAGTATATAATGCCAGTTCCGACGCGTTCATGCTTGCATAAATTCGAATATTTATATTTAATATAAATAATTGGTCGCGGTTGGTAATCCGGATAATCGCGTATAACTGAGGGCCGGATAATCGAGTTTCTATTGTATTTAAATTTTATCATTACACATAATATCAAATATTAGGCCAATCTACGAGACAATTCCTAATAAAAAAAGAATAAACAATGTATTATAATTAATGAGTAATAATCCTATAATAATACTAGATTCAAAAAGTATTAGCATAATAAATCATAGACTAAGTATAATGTATCGCACAAAATTGACATAAAATATTAAAAAAAATAAAAATAAACAATTATTTGTCCATTTTAAGTTGAAATTAATCAAAATAGAGAAATAATTCTTTCAATGTGATACACTCTTTACAAAATTACTCACGGAAAGAGTGTGATTATATGACTATTATGTTTTATCTGATACAATATGACTTTTCAGCTTTATAAGCCAAGAAAAAAAAAAGAATAAGCTACTCCGTAAGAAACATTTTTTTTTTATTGGAACTTTCTTAAATTTCAATTCAAATAATAAAAACGAGGAAAACGCGTTTATCAAGCTCCTATTAATAATTAATTCCGAGAATTTATTATTTAATTCCGAAAATGTTTACTAACAACGAAATACACATTTTCATAACTTGTGACTTTCAAAATTAGGACATTATAGTACTAAAAGACATAAAATTAATACACATAAATAAAAAATATAAGACATTAAAACTAAGATACGTTCGTTTGCGTTTGTCTTAATTCTAATAATAGTCCTTAAAATATTATTATATTAAATACCTATCCGTTTAATAAAATAAAATAATTAATTATATACATCAATAATAATGTCGTCTAATAAGTCATCAATCTTCCTATTTATCACTCGTTCTACATGTTAATTTAATTAGAATTATATGATAAAGTATTGCATAAAGTACTCATTTAATGTTACAATTAACTATAATATATTTATGCATATTATACTGAATGGAAAAGATATATATTCTTAAACCTATTGGAAGTGTAAGTTAGATGGATATTTATAAAGTTAAATAAGCAATCTGTACATAAAACATTAAATAAGAAAAGTACATTTGAAATTCTTTAATACAGTAAAATAATATCAACTCTACGTTACAATAAAATTTCCTCTTTAAATGATATTTTCAATACATTCACTTCAGTATAGCCAGGCCTACAGTACATACAATGAGCCTTTTAGACAAAAAAGGAACTTTATATAGCATCTGAAAGTTTAAAGTTGTATTATATTATAATGTATCGTACTTGTCAAACTAAAATGCGTGCGTTTTATTTGTTCTACCGCAAAAAATTAAAAAATTCAATAAGTATTCAGTTGCAAAGTAAATTTAATCTTATTTCTTAGTAAATATGGATGCCCCTAGTTTGACTAATGTTCTAGTATGAGATTACCGACGCATAAGTGTTGCTTTTAATTTGCGTTTTTTGTTTTAAATTATAAATATATTTATTTTACATAATATTTCCTAGCAAATTCTAATATACAAAATATTATTATTTCTCCTAATACTGAATTAAATATAGGAATGGGAAGATAATTACAATATATTGTGATACTTTTTAAGTTATACACTTTGTTCTTCATCTTTGGATTGTTTTCTGTTATGCGATAGCTTAAAAAATTAATTAGTTAATTTTTTGTTAAAAAAGAGATCGCACCAATATTATTACATCAAATTCGTGATCAATTCATTAAGTGTTATTGTTAAATACAAGAAAAACTTCTTTTTTTTTTTTCAACTACTTACAATTTACTAATAGTAGTCTTCAAAAGAGAGATTTTTAATATAAAATATTTGCGACCATTTATTCAATAAGTTAAGGCTATTGATGCAATTGCAATATTTGTTCAAGCTTTATCATTTTAAAACAATATATTTCTAGTCAATTGGTTATTATATTCGAAATGCTGTAACTACTGTAACTAAAGCAAAGCCACGGAGACAAGCCAAACTAAGTATGTAAACAAACTCTACCAATACTGAGTTTTACTTATCTAAGAAAAAATATAGAAATACATATCTAAGAAAATTTATAGGAAAAATCGAGTTATTATGTAACCTGTCCTTTTCCTTCGCGAGTAAAAATGTTAGAAGCGACTGACGCTATTTGTTTTGACAACACTTGGTCACTTTAACAATAAATGAATACGTACTACTAACAAAAATATATGTTAACAATTTATTTCATTAAAAAAATGTCATGAACCCATAAAAGTTAGTTTACTTTTTTTGCATTGTTTCCGTGGCCTTGCTTTAGTCGAAGATATATTACTTATATGTTCTTTCCAAACTCTGGCAATCAACAGTGCTCAAGTGTTAAAATATTTGATTTAGTTCAATATTTGTTAGTTCAGTATTAACCCAAGTACAATTAGCCTTCTACTCATTGAAGTTCATTGGATTCCATTGAAGGCTGTTCAATATTATAGATTAATTAATTTAATATTTGAAATTATTACAATATTTATTCAAAATTCATTTCCCACCATCTTAAATTGTTAGCATAAATCTTCCTTCGTACTAACTCTTTACCGTGGTGGAAATCACAAGTCGTCAGCCTAATTCGTTAACCTGCTAAGTTCCCATTTTTGGGCGATTTCACTGTTTAATCCAATCAAAAAGTTCAGACGATTATCTACCGTCATATGTCATGTCATGTGTGTCACTGTCATAACACAACAAGAAAAATTTATTTATTTATTTATTTATTAATAATACTAGAAAAATTCATTTATATTGTAAATTGTTAAATATGTTGTGAGTAAAACTAATACATTTATATATAATTTTCGTAATCTATCAGTAAATATATATTGTTAACGGCAAGGTTTTGTTGCACCTCTTCAGCTTCTTCTGTGATAATAGAAAGTGATAAATGGTATGCGGACTCGGGTGCATCGATGCACATTAATAACTACTATGACTGGATTTACGATATCAAAGATCCACCGATTTCTACCATCACTGTTGCAAACAATACACATCTAGCTGTGAAAGGGACAGGAAATATTAATTTGGCACACATAACGCCGGCCATTCAAAGTCCTGCATGAAACAGGACTGCAAGATGGACTGCCGTGGCTTTAGGTGTTCCCTAACTCTAGGTGTCTGTTGGTGAAAACGGGTATAAGAACCTAAGGGTCGACATAGCCGAAAAATAAGCAAGCTGAAATGGCAATGAGCCGGTCACAACTGACGCAGAGCGGATGACCGATGTAGTAGACGAGTTCTCGAATGAATTAGAAAACCTAGTGGACAGACAACCTGAAAGGCTTCGCAGGAAGCGGTTAGATGCAAAGCGCGAAGGACTGTGTGTGGTGAAAAGTAAGACAAGGGCTCATATTTCATGATGATGTAATATGAAATAATATATTTCAGTTTTTATCTTCCTCCTGTAAACTATGTCAAAATGGACATAGCAGGTTAACATATTACAATTCAAAGTATAGAAGAATTATACAGAAAAAACACATATCATGAAATTGCACAATGCAACCTTTATAGCACAGTCGTTAATCTCCGAACGTAACATTGCCTTATTCTCGAGTAGTATATAAACATTTATATGATAAAGTCATTACCAATTATATGGTTCTTTTTATCTGTTAAAGGATATAAAATTAGAAAATGTTATATCCCACAATACTTCTTTTAGGTTTAAGGATGAAATAAAATAAGTAAAATAATACTTTTTGATAGCCTATTGCACAGAACCATTATAAAACAGGTACCAATTTGTGACCCTTATTGAATTTAATTTCAGACCTAATTTGAGTATTTAACTATTTAGGTACTAACAAATTAATTTTAGACAAGTATTGATTTATTATTAATCGTATAAATAATGAAGTATTTTATTTATACGAAATAAGCGCAAATTCGAATGTATACAATGGTATGTATAAACTAGACATAGACTCAATTTGAGGCGAATAAATACATTAAAAAAAACCAATTAGTTTTTAAACCATAAAAAAGGTATGCTCGTATAAACTTGTCCCAAAAATCACGATAATCCTTTCGCGAGTTATAAGAATTGTCAGATTGGTCTAATATTATGATCTTAGTAAAAATCCCTTATGAATTTTTTCATTTTTATTTTTATTTTATACCCTATATTTGAAATGAAATTTTTTGATTAGAGCATATTTCAGATACTCTTTCAGATGGTCCAAATAATAGAACCATAAGCGGGTGGTTTGACTCGAGTACATTTCTCGATGGGTTCTATATTACATCGGCTGATAAGTTCCCGATCTGGCAAACAGGTGGCGCCACATATACAGAATTAATATTATGTAGTTACTATATATTTTTAGTGAGTACTAACCTTCAAAAGTTAGCTGTATTTTTTTATGACTATCTGAAGTTTGGTTCAATCTGAACAGACAGATGGATCATAATTTTTGAGACACATTTTACATTATATAATACGTATTTTATACTAAAAACTAATGGTGTGATAATAAATTATAAAACCAAAATATTACCCACAAGATATTTCTAATAGTTTCCACTAGGCGGTAAGTTATTACCACAGTATAATAATTTAGTTACAGCTGTACATCAATTTCGAGGCGTTACATCGCAAGTATTAATGACCCAAAACAGTTTTAATCGTAATTAAATAAAGTAATGTTATGGACGGATGGGAAAGGGAAGGGGAAGGTTGAAAAAAAAAAATGCAGTGATTTTATCCATCACTGCTACTGGGGTCTTAAGAGATTCTAAAGTCATTAAAACTTGTATTGTAATACATTGGATACTATCAATTAATTCCCATCACTTACTGGAAGTGCTTTCAAATACAAGCGTATTATATAATACGCTCATTTAGCATAACGTTACCATTAAATTAATACTATATTGACTCACACTTCGATGTGACCATCGGGCAATGGAGGATGTTTGAGCTTTTTCGGATTGAGTATTGAAGGTTTCTGTGTTCGCGTATGCCATACATACACCTTTGTACAATTCTCCGCTAATGGTTCCAATTCTTCCTTAGATTTGGCGAAAAATTTTAGTATTTCACTCTCCTGAAACGTGAAATATGCTTATTAGAAAAGAACATAATATGTATTAGGTATTGAGTAAATGAAATTGTGAGTGTCTGTTTTGTATAGAAAATGGGAGCAAGCAATAAAGTGCTTTGACGAGTCCGTTAGATGAGTCGTAAGGGTACTTGCCTAACGTCTTAGGCAAGAACCCAAGCGGCCCGGGTTCGATTCCCGTCAGGGTCAAGTTTGGAAATGAACTTTTCAAAGTTGGCTCTGGTCTGGATTTGGAAAGTGGTGGCAGCCCGTCTGGTGGCAGTAACCACTCCCTTACTTCTGTCCACCGTGAAATAAGAGAATATGTGCTGTTGTGTTTCGGTGAGTGACACCACAGCCCATCTTTCCTTATCCCTTATCCTTATATGGTCAGCAACGCATTTGCAGCACCTATAGCTTTGCTTGTGTTGTAGGCGACGGTAGCCACCTACTATCAAGTGGACTGTCAGCTTGTCTGTTGACCTTAACATAAAAATTTAAAAAAAAAAGGTGCGATAGAGAAGCATTAAGCGTACTGTGCAGTGTAATACAGAAGGACGTAGCATAGCAGCTAGTTTTTTTTTTATTAAGGATATCCACGAGCATATTTTAATAGGCAACACAATCGCGATTTATTTTCTCATGGATAAGAACAATCTATCTGAGACAAAAATATACTTTTTGTCTAGTAAACAGATGGGTGAACCTTTCTTCAGATCTTACACCATACTATTTGAAGTCAAATTCAGTTATACATGTGGTTGGAAAGTATAATAATATATCTGTCCATATTACAATGTACAAAGTTTATCAGTCCACCGATATTATAACAACTCAGGATGTTGTCCTGATAGTGAACTGTCTGAATACAAAATTATGACAGAGTGAAAGTGAGATAAACGCGCCGCATTATCGCTCTGCCCTCACGCCCCTATAATAAATATTCCTTATCTAAATAAGCGTTAAATTTTTAACCTTTTTTTTATTTACATAATTTAAGCCGCTCAGCCTTCAAATGTGTATTCATCATTTATTTAAATGAACTATATCTTGTGCAGTGTAAAATTTGAATGAACTTTTTATTTCTAATCTATATAAATAAAAATTAAAAAAAAAACAATTGCCACATGTATGACAGAGCTTCACTTGAGCATAATTGCCAGGATAAGATTTGTGTGATAGAAAATCCACAGGAAAGATTGGATACTTGTATGATATTTATATGACAGGGCAACGACTGTCAGGTCAGCTAGTAATTCATCATTATGGATATTCTATTTTTGGTCAAAATACCATAACTATGATATGGATTTGATATGATATGATGGCCAAAATAAAAATATGGTGTGGCTAATTTAAAATAAAATAACATTTTGAGACATCTTCTACTTTTATCATATCACAGAATTTTTGTAATTGTAAGGAAATTTGACATACAAGTTCTGGGAATTAATCACACGTGTGTTGTGTTTCCATGTATCTTATAAGGCCGATAAGTATTTTGTAAATTCCTTGTGTTTAACTAATGACTCTAAAGAATATCTATCCATCTGTAAAACATAAAAAAAGATACCAACTTGAAAACCCGACTGCACCTTCCTGGAGAACTTCGCTTCTGGAATGTCAATGAACAATGTTGCGTTTATGGCGAATCCGGCCATGTCAATGGGGAACGGTCGAAACGGTTTCCATACTGCGTTGAACCCGGACACCTTCCCATTGGTTACAAGTGGCATCTCTACTCGCATACCACCAACAATGCCGACCGGCCAAACTCCCACTTTTTCAATTTTTCGCATCTGAAAATACAAGAATTATCAGTACATAGTCTATAGATACAATAAACGAGCAGTGTCTATACATTAATATTTTTTCAAAAAAACCAATTTCTACAAGTTGGACTTGTGTTACCGAGGTCAAAAAATAGTTTTTAGAATTTTTATCTACTTGTCTGTGCGTTTGTGCACGCTAATCTCAGATTTTTTTATTTGAAAGCTGACATGATAGAGATGGTTCTTAGCTATAATTTATGAAAATCTGTTCAAGTACTTAAAGACCATCAGCCCATTTCCTAGTTGATGGAGGGATTTCACTAACTTCCATATGTTCAATTTGTGTGAAATTCCATGACATGGTAACCTTGACCTGATGCTGCGGCATCAAGTTGTCTGTGAGATACCCAACGCACTAATTAAAGACTTCAACATGCTTATGAACTTATGAACAGCAAAACTTGTCAATGTTTAAATTTTAATAACAATATTAATCATCTTAAACATTGTACATTCAACCTAAATAATATGCATACTGAGAAGTGTGATACAGACAAATCACAATTCATACAAAGGAGACAAATGGTATAAAGTTCAATAATTTCTCAGTTTATCATATCTCACAAGGAACCAGCTAATTACAGGAAAACATTATTCATTAAATAATAATAATATAATAACAATGTGAAAACAATGGATTATTCATCGATTTATTTTAATTACAGTGCTAATTGTTGGTTGTAACAATCATATTAATGAAGAATCACTCTCAGTAGTCATTCTTTGTTTATGTTTACCTATATTTTAGTATTGTGAATGTTAAAAGTTTGTTTAAGTTTTTGATAATGAATTAATGCTAAGCAAATGTAGGTGATGAAAATTTATTTATATATAATATAAATAAGGTATGTGTGCTGTTGTGTTTCAGTAAGCGAGTAAGCAAGAATCCATTTACTTGTCCCTTCCTATCCGCCTATCCCTATCCTCAATCTAACTATGTTTGGCAGTGCATTTGTATTTTTGAGCAAAAAAAAAAATATATATAAGTAAGGATATTAAAACAAATGAACAAATTACCTCATCGAAAACTTTTAAGGAATACGTGTTGTCATCATCCATAAAGTAAACAATGCCTCTCTTATCTTCTGATTTCATTAAATGCTCCCTCAACCAATTTAATGCGACATTTCTTTGTTCCACTCCACTTGCCTGAAAATGATTGCATATTAATTGAGTATACTAGCAAACTTTAATAACTTTAACCAGTAAGTAAAATTACAAACAATAGGAAATTATAAAATCATTAAATTAAACACTAAATCGTATTTTTGAATAGTTATTTTTTTAAACAATTTAGTAACTATGCAGATTACTTATTATATTATTGAAGTGTAAAAATAATAAATCATAGCTTAACTACTTATCAATATCAAATCAAGGTTCTTTATGATTGATAGATAAGTGGCAAGACATATTTGTCCAAGTCTCCATTTACTCCATTACTTAATCACTCCATTTTTAATAGTGTTAAGTTATTTAAATTACCAAACAACTCTAAAGCCAATTAGTTATGAATTTAGAAAAACTGTTTAAAAGTCACAAATATGGAAGAAACTGTTCTAATAATTTAGTAAATTTCATAGTATAAATTCGTAACGCTGCTTTGTTTTAACAAAGAAGTGTTACTACAATCTTACCTAACAAAATATAAATGTTTGTATTACACAAACAAAAATCCATATTTATGATCGATTAGTAAAACAACACCACAGTTAGGCCAATTTGCACAAATTTCAATTCTAATTAAACTCATCTGTATGGTATACAAGTTATATGATAAAAACTTTGTGAGCAAGATCTTTATAAAATAAATATTGCACAAACTGTTTAATTAAGCAAAATAAACTTAAACATAAAAAGTAGAATCATCCTACATACGCAATACCAACTGGTGTTGTACATATCTGTACGAAACACACATATATTGATATCCAACACCTGAAATATTTTCATAAAGTTAAAAAAAAAATGAAATCCAAGTACCACAATTACAAATTATTTGTTCTATAAAAAGACGTAAAAATTATATTTATTATATTATTTAAAAATAAAACTGACAACACGAAAATATTCATAACAATAAATAAAGAAACAAATTCAATCATTTACATATTCTATAATGAAAAAGGCATCAGTAATATTTTTTCAACTAAATAGATATCTAATTAAACTTTAAAATTGCTGTAAACCAAATAATATGTGTTATTGAAAAGAAAATTTTCAATAACTTACCGTAGAATGTTTCGCTTTGTGAGTTTTAACATTGAGGTGAGTGTACTTGAGATTGCTTTCTTTTAATAAATTCCCAACCAATGGTGTGAGAGCATCTGAATCTTCAATAACAATCCAGTGAAAATTTTTCACAAGCATTAACGTTTGGGACAGCCTGTGAATAAGACACATTTTTAATAAGTAGTTAGTAAACTTTTTTTAAAGTTGCATCTAATGGACAGACCGATATCCAAGCACATAAGTGGGAAATCACAAAGAGCCACAGCAGGAGCTACATAAAGCCACATTAGTGGCACAAATGACCATAAAGAAACCAAAAAAATATTGGGAAAAAAATAGGATAGTAAACATGTTCTCATTATCTTTTTTTTTTTAATTGCAAATATTTAAAGTATCGCCGATACCAATATATAGTTAAATTTGAAGTATTACTGTTATATCTGTGTCACAGAAATAGATATATAGATATAGTTTTTTAACATTTAATAAATCATATTTATAAATTTTAAATTGCTGTATCTCCATTAAAATGTCAAGCTTTAAGTTTAGCTACTATATATAGTCAATAATATAAAATAATCAAGAGTTACACTTATTAAGTCGTTCGTTTTGGTACATCTTGACTGCATACAAGACTAGGTACAAAGGGAGTGTTTTATAAATTATGTTTAAACTTAAAAGCAAATATGCCTTAGCAAATATACTAAAGAAAACGTTAAGAATGTGTTTTATTGAATTTTCAAAATAAAAAGTAATACTTAGCTTGCTTGCTATTGCTAACAGTATTGCTAACAGCTAAAAATATTGCTAACAGTTTTAGTAGTGACAGGGCACAATGCATTTTTAAAGTCGTAAACTGGGCAGCTCACCTGGCAACAGTAATCACCCCCTTACAGAAATACCACCATTAAATAAGATGTTTTAGTATAAGTAATGTGTGCACGTTTCAGTGAGTAAGGAATGCCAGATCCTATTCCCATAATCTATTTAAGATTATCCGGCCCTCAGTTATACGGATTTGCAATTATCCAGACTACCAACGGTGACCAATTATGTATATTAAATATGTGCCTACAAGTCGGATTTATGCAAGCATGAATGCGTCGGAACTGGCATTACCCCGCCCGCTCCCCATTGGATCGCTTAATAATTTCTTAATAAACATTGATTTTCGTTGATATGCTTGTTGTTTTTAATGAACACAACATTATGTACTACATATGCACAAAACCAGCTTTTCTTCATACATTCATTATCCTAAGGACAACAATTAGTCCAGATAATAGAGTTTCTACTGTATATCTATCTCAATCTTTAGCTTTTACCTCATCTAGGTACACCCTTTTGGTGTTGCTTATTTACTGGTGATTGTGGCTACCATCATAGTAACATATTTATTCAATACTAGCTGTTGCATGCAACTTCGTCAGCGTAACTTTATAAAATATAGTCTATGTTACTTGCTGATAATGTATATTTCAATAGGTGAAAGAATTTTTAAAATCTGTTGTCATTTTTGATTTTATTCATTACAAACATACAAAAATACAAAATAGTTTGGAATGAGTAAAATAGTTTACATTTGGAATGAATGCTTAATCTTAACATAGCCTTTCCAGAGAAATTAATATTTTAAGACTGCAAAACATGCACAAAATAAACTGTCTATGAAAACTTCCGAATAAATAAAGTATTTTAATTAATTACTAATATGTATGCCAAGATCGATTGCCAAATAAAAATACAGTTAGAATTAAAGCTATCAAGGGCAGGAAGATCACGATTGTTTATCTTTACCTTGTTAGATCAGCTTTCTGCGCCAATCTTGCGTAAGTAGGTGTAATGCCATATATTGTTGGAAGAATAGTGGTAACTTCTGAAGTTAATTGGCATTGAAAAGCAGGTCTACTATTAAATAAAAATAATGCAATAAAAATCAACATCCCGAGCGCTAAATATTGCTTCTTGATGTTCAAAAAATGCATTTTACGATCACTAGACACAAGATTCAGTTTCTCTCTGCAAATGCAGCACAAACGTTCCAGAACACGAATCAAACAAGCTTTATAATAAATTATAATAAACTTATCATTATTAAGAATTTATTAATACCGCTAATGCGGCTTTCTTGTGATAAATTGACCGATTGATTGTCTTGCCTTGCTTCGCTTGTCTCTTGCTCTTGCTGACGTCAGCGTTGCCAATGTCATTTCTTCATTCTCCTCAAAATCTTTGTAAATAAATGCTCAGAATTTGGGGAGATAAAAGAATCAATTCCCCACTATATCCCCACAAAGAAAACTACTTCAATAAAAATTCTTATTTTTATTTATTCATTGTTTTTAGTTTGCCTTTGTCATATCGTTGTTTTTAACATTTATTTTGGTGGATCTAATTTTAAAGTAGCCACATTGTTTTTTATCGTGTCTAGTAGCCACTACTACACTGAAGGTATAAAGGTAATTTCTGTTTTTATGTTTTTAGTCACTTAACTTTCTTTCTGCAGAAATATTTGCAAATGGCAACAAAAGCAATAAAATGATCACGATTTTTAGAATTTTTAAACATAAATATTGTCCAGCTGTATTTTTATAATTAAATATATAATTATAAATTTTTATAATTGACCTAACCTTCAACGACATCATTTTTTATTATTATTTGAACTTGCCAGTGTTTCTTTATATTTTTTAAATTACCTATTTCAAATCATTGATATTGATAACCTAATCATTAACCATTAAATTATGGACTCAGTTAAACTGTCAGCTACCGATAAATTAAGAAAATTGTAAATATTAAAATATTTTCCCCATTGTGTCCCCGCAAAATCCCTAATAGAGTTTAAATTCCCGTATATTGAAGGATTTTCCAACAAATTGGCAACACTACTTGACGCAGGCGGCAGAGAGAGAACAGAGTATCTGACGCAGCACGGACGCAGCATAAGCTATATAGAGTGGGTACAGTGTAGTATAATATTGTTATCATTTATTAAACTTTCACGCGCGCGGACAAATGTCAGTGGATTCGTGGATCTAAATATAATTAAAATATGTATGGTTATCCCGTATGTAAGAAGCAATAAAAAAAAAATACATAACGGTTGATATAAAGGTACAACCGCTAAGCTATATAGATTGTAATAGCCTTCCTCTATCTCTCTTGCTTCGATCTATGGCTTTAAAAGTTTACCTAAATTCTGTTTTCTGCGTCAAAAATTAAACACTAGGTCAGATCACAGTTTGCTTTTACACAAATACCCAGAAAGAATCGTACAATTTCTTTGCAACCAAACCACCTCTGCAAAGCTCTCGCGCTACATATTAGATGGCGCTGTTTGATTAAATTAAAATTTGGATTTTTTTTTATGAATGATTAAATGAGTTAGCAAAATGAAATAAATTAGGTGCTTATATTTTTATGTATTCATTTATTTTTTAATTTCAAATTAAATATTGTTTTTTTTTATTATAGCTAGATATTATTATAACTCAAAAAGATGACAAACTTGGAAAGTCAGTGAAATGTAACTACAGGAATAAAAATGTGTAAAAATGAGAATGGTTAATATTAAAAGTAAAAACCATCGAAGGTCATATGTCTATGAGCTGAAGGTTTCGCCGAAGGTTTTAATTAAGAGAAAGATGGCAAGTGTTTAGACAAAAGATTCGCATTGCTAAAAAATTGTTAACTGTAAATGTACTTATATGTATTTTTGTAACACAGTTTCGCTAGTAAGGGCGCATCTCGATTTAAATCTTTGGTTAGAGCTATAAAGATGTCAGGCATTATATTACTGATGAAATATAATTTCTTATTTTTCAATTTTGATACACATTGATTACACATTTTGATAAGTTTAATACATGTATAATATACCAGCAATTGCATTCTTATACTGCCATCTACAGATTTAATACGAAATCGCTTAGAATGTATCTTCAGTTGAAGATGGTTGAAGTGACCTGAATGCTAAAATACTCTACATAATTTTATATTAATTTCATGAAGAAATAACTTCATGTTTTAAATTAATTCTAAGGCTTATTACAAAGTAGAAGTAACATACTTATTGTATTAATAAATAATTTGTGTTCTATTGTGATTTTATTGCCATCTAGTATTTAGTTTGACATTTTCTCTTTGTGTAGTTTGACATGAAAACAAATAAGTTCTTTGATACCTTCCGGTTTTTTTTTAAGTTTTGGAAGTCGAGTTTCGGAAGCAAAATTTAGGTTGCCTCGCGGGGTCCGCCCTCGGGGTATTAGTAATATATTTTATAATTATAATCTTAAATTCAATTAATTTAATCCGAAAAATGTCTCACTTTTTCACCTATATCACTTTCATCGTTCACTATCCTTCGACTATACTTCGGTAATACATTTTCACAAAAATAGATAAAATAAATAAATAAAAAATAAAAAAATTTAGAAGCTAAAAAAATATTAAATAACCCCGATTTTCTATTGAGCCTATACACGCTATAGGTATCTGCTGTTAAGTTGTTAAGAAGTTAGGTATCCCGAAGATTATCAAACATATCATGGCATACATACATATACATACATCATAAATAATTAAAACACATATTATAAGTAAAAGTGGTTGACCAGTACTCTGTACCGTATGTATAGACGTGCTTCCAAACGTAGATTAAAAAACACTACTATGCTGTTATACTGCCAGCTATACAAGATCTCTGACATATGTCAAAGAAACCTTTTAAAAAAAAAGAAAAAGCATGTCATGGCAATACTATCGACGGAAGTAACAGTAGGTATACCAAATTTCACTTCATGGAATATGTGGAAGTTAGTGTTAACTATATCGCTTTTCGTCTACTAGGAAATGGGCTGATGGTCTTCAAACGCCTGTAGGTACAGATCAATATAAATTATAGCTAAGAACGATCCCAATCACGTCAGCTTTCAAATAATATAAAAAACACATTAATCTGTTGGGAGATTAATCTGTTTGGGAGATACAATTCCACAGACACACACATCAAACTTATAACACCCCGTTTTTGTGTAGGGCGTCGGGGATTAAAACATGTAAACCGTATCTTTTTTGTGTTATTTACACATTACGTGCCTGGTCAATTGCAGACTTAAGAATAACCCATGCCCTAAACTTCCGAAGGTATTCTAAAAATTTCCTGTCCGACAAACAAAGACATTTTATCGTCCGCTAACTAGTCGTATATATCTATACCCTACAGTAAAGCTGCATTAGCAAAATTGTTTAGGCCTCGGGACAATATTTTAAATAGAAGGGCGCGCGCCCTTTTTTCTTAAGCGTTGATAAATTAAAAAAAAATCAACGCCCGACAAAATTATAATTTATTCAATCCATATTTTGTCAAGCGTTTAATTTTCGTTTTTTATTTTTGGTGACCCCTCGGGAAATGTACTTTTTATATGTATCCCTATGACTGTGCTCTTACAATCTAATATAAAACAATGACAATGTGTATGCAAAATTTCATGATAATCGGTTGAACAGTTAAGGCGCGAAAGCGTCACAAACAAACAAACAAACTCACTTTCGTATTTATAATATTAGTTACGATAGGATTTTGTATCACTTTATTTTCCAAAAGGTCCATCAGAAGGTGGTTAGACAATCTAGTAAGTTAAGGGTAATATGAACTTGTGAAAATTCCAACATATCACTCAATAATAGGTGGCTACAGTGGTCTAACACAAGCAATGCAACAGGTGCTACATGTGCTCTGCCGACCATAGTAGGTTTAAGGATAAGGAATCAGAAAGGGATAAGGAAATGGGCTCTGTCTTTAGGAATGGGATTAAGAAATTTGTTTTGGGGCCTCTTTTACCAACTGCAAGTAAAGTGTTGATTAGTTACTTTTAGAAATAATTTTATGTTTTATTAAATTATGCACTCGGTTTACTGCATCCTTCGATAGGCGAATCGGATTAATCATTAAGTTAATCAGAAGTTTAGGGCGTTTAACCCGCATTTTAGCGATGGTGAACAACAAAATATTATTAAACGGCTGTTTAAATTTTAAACAGCTGTTTAAAAATAACCGTCTGTTGGTGAACTCGAGCCTAAATGGCGGTTAGCCTACTTGACACATGGTGAAAGAGGCCCTTATAATAAAGATTTTTTTATTTATATGTATAATTTTTAGAGCTCTTACTCCCAGATCTGAACTATTATTCTTGGATTTGATCACTACATTACCTTGCTACATAGAATTTATTCAATGGATGAGTACAATTTTATGAGTGAGTAAGTTGTTATGATATAAAAAAGAAATTTACATATAAATATTAAATAGGTATATACATTTACTCGACAAACTTTGCGTTTATGTTAGATTATAACTTTATTAATTACAACCCAAGCACCCGACACAAATTTTGTATCGAGAAATCGTTGCCTAAATTTCTCTTAGTAATTAACTCCCCGCCCTTCATAATAATTGTATGTACATCGAGCTAATTTAATTGGCATTACGGCGACATAGCTCGTCAAAACTATGTCTGTTATTTGATCTGTGGCTTTCCCTAAACACACACATACGAGTAGAGTACGGAGTACAACATCTGTTAAACTTCCCTTGAGACGATAAAGTTTCGCTTGAACTGTCCCACAAATGCGCCAAAGTTCTTCTATGTTTACGTAGTGTCTAGTTTTACTTGAGCACATCTGAATTTGAGTTGATTCTGTATTGCCTTGTATTAGAGTACAAAGACATGCATATACGCAGCTATTTCAATGTAAAGATGAGCCTGCCTGGGGATCGGCCCGGGCTCACCTGTGCGCTAGACCCGTAGGCGCGTCATGCTCCCACACAAGCGAAAGTCGAGGGTCGAATACTGTGTAGATGTGTGTGTTTTTAAATAGGGATGGAACGCACACACGGGTAAAGGTAACAATGAAGGCTGTAGCGCAAGGTCTAGCCCTCGCACACACGCGCAGCCGCCGAGGCGGGAACAGTAGCTCGGAACATTGGCGGACGAGAATTCCCGCCGTGAGGTCCTGCGAGGCCGATCCGTACCGCCTCGCCTTTGAAAACCACTTGTTGATTCTTCATAGACGTTCAAAATTTTTTGAATCGCCGCGAGTGTTCGTATGCCTTCTCCATTTTCCCTTCTATCTCTTCACTCGACGCTCAACCTGTGATGCCTACTCTTAGTTTTGGTCTTCTAAATACGCTTCATTTGGTCTTCCTCTCAGTGTTGTTGTTGTTACGGACGACTTACCGACACTGTACATTCACAATGTACCGGTCCGCGTTTAAATTGTTGTAACTTTTATAATATATTTAGGCTGTTGTTGAATACTCATATCTGTGTTACCTGTTGACTACATACTCGTATACATTTTTACCCTTATCTGATTTAAAATAAAAATAAGCTACTGCGTCGCTGTAAATAATTTAAAACTAATTGTTGTGAACCATTCCTGATATTTGGTAAGTTTTAGTAATTAGTATTTTTTTTAGTAAAAGCTATTTATGTTTATATATTTTTTTGTAAATATCACTATTATAGGAATAAGATGTCAAAAATCATTTTGGATGAATGATCATCATTTTGACGATATTCATGAATGATTTTCATAAAACTTATCGACTGATCTTAAAAATGTTATTAGGGAACTAAAATTGTAAATAAAATACAATTTGGTACCTACATGACTTCAATTTGGTACATACGCAAAATAATAATAAATAAAGAGAACAGGTTTTATTCCGAATTTATGAAATAGCGAGATTTGCCCATGGGAAAAGCGTAACATGATTTGAGTCCGAGGATAGAATACAAAAGAATATCACATTCATTTGAATTTGGAAAGGAATGCGGTAAACGTTCAAATATTGTAAGATGTTTTAAAGAAGATATTTTTCTAAAGGAAAAATGTGATTTAATATGCCCTAAAATTGTTATAACAACTTGTTTAATAATATTATAATATTAATTATTGTGATATAATTAATTAATATCTAGTTTCAAATCGGCAATGAATGCTTATTTCTCATTATTATAATACTTAAAATAAATATCCTAAAAAAAGTAACAGGAAAAAATGTACCAAACTTCTCAATACATAATATATTTGGTCACAATAAAAGAAAAAATATTAATGCCTATATATTTTCAATGAAATGAAAACAGAGCAGACAATTTTGTTATGGCTGCAAAATTGCGAGTTTGAAACATTCAAATTCACAGTTAATAGATTCAAATAAAGTCAAAAAGAATGAAAGAAATATTTATTCCTTATACAAAATACAAAATACACGTAAATAGTATAGTATATTCACATCGTTGCAAAATATATACAACCCATCGGTAATATCTCGGCACTTCGCAACAATGACATGACCCATATTAAATAAAAAAAACAGACATATTAACTATTTTTATTATAATAAATAAATAAACTTTTTTGTACTGTCTTTTCATTGTCGACCGTAGCGTGCGGTATTGCAATCTTTCGAGGTGCCAAGATATTTCCGACGGGTTATACCTACATACATTTTCGATTTGATTTCGATTTGATTTCGATTTCGATCGATCTTTAGCTACTAACGTCCGCGTCCGCCAGGAACAATATTTTCTAAACAATATAATAATATTTATTATTAATAAATAATAATAGGTAAATATTTTTATTTTTACATAGTCCCTTTGGGAACATTACTTTTTTTCTGGTTCAAAGCTATCCTATGCCTATCCTATTCCTGTATGCAAAATTTCATGGTGATCCGTTGAGTGGTTAAGGTGTGAAAGCATTTTATAATATTTAGTGAGAATTATCTACTTACCTAATCTTTTTGCATTGAATTTTAAAGACTTAAATTGTGTTTAAAAATTTAGGCGGTATAATTCTTTACAACAAATTCAAGTAAAACGTATGTTTCATAATACATGTTTAAAAATATTAAGTTTTTATGAGAAGGGGTTGCCTATAAAATAAAAGTTACAATAATAACAATGTAAATACTTTGATGATCCTAGTAGGACAAAGGACAAAACAATTTACAAAAGGATTTTTTTAATGAGATAGTATATTTTGGTCAAAGCTACTGAGAAATAAGCCCATGTCTTTTGGTATTATTTATATATACTTACTGTATTTTTAGATTTTAACGTACTATTAACGTCAACAATACACTAACAATGTTTTTGAAGTATTTGGTGCTTTATGGTAATACGGTCCCTTTCGATCCAGGAAGATTATTTTGTTACATCTTTTTGTCATTATTAATAAAAATGTTTCTATCCAATATCCAATCGTTTATTTCATTTCGAGTATTTCCACCTGAAATGTTTAAAGAATTTTTTTTTTAAATGTAAGCAAAATTATTTAAAAAAAATGTATTTATTTAAAAGGCAACTTAAACAGTCATTAAACAGCCCACAGAATTGTTAGTAGAGTAAAAAGTTAAGTCTAAATTCTAATTTAAAAAACCTTAATCTGCAAAATTTAATCTGCAAAACCAATGGAACCAAGTCATCGATTTACGCGTTGAGGTTAGAAAATACATCTGATGGAAAATTGTGATCTTATATTCGAACGAGGAAATCCATTTTGTCACCCTATGTGATTTTATGTTTGTAATATTATTATTTAGTCTCATTTTGTAGCGGCCAGTTTATTTTGTAAGTTGTATATTATTTGTTAATTAATTAATTTATTTTTCTCTTTCTTTTCATGTTTGTTTCTTGTCTATTTGTATGTTTTCTCCCTGCTCCAATTTCTGTAGTAACTTTAACTTATAATATGTTTTAGTAATTAGTGGAAACTTTGCTGATTTCTGTTTTTTTTTTTTTTATGTATATTTTTTTTAGGTACATATATTTCGAAAATAAATAAAAAAAATAACATATTTTATTACTTAATTATCTCCTATATGTTTAATATTTAAAAATCTTTAATTATACATATACAATGTGCTTTAAGTGGATTCTAATAAGAACCACGAATCTAGCAGACATAGGTTCATAACAGATTAAACAGGTCAACACTATTTTTGGGTCTGTCTTCTGCATATGAAATTTTGGTTTCTATATTAAAAACAAGAGGAAAAATAATTTCGAATTTTTATGAAAAATTCGAAAAATGAATGAACAGTGGTGTGTATTTTTTCCATAATTTTATTTTAAATTAAGATTAGAAAAGTTTTTGCTGAACACTAGAGTCTTTTTTATTTCAGATTTGTGATAAAAAATAGCAAATATATGTAAAATAACAAAATTTGTAGTTCAAAAATTAATATTTTTAATGTTTATCTTATGTTTGTATGGGCTGTCTTGTATTAAAATCCAAATGTAATCTATCATTAGGTATGTTCTCTTTGTACTGCCCTTGATAACGTCGTTCAAAGTCCATAAAATGTTGGTGAAAACGTTATCCTTGTTCCTCTGAGTAGGCACCCATATTATTTTTGAATTGGTCCAGATGAGAATGTAGCAAGTGAAGTTTATGGGACATTCTGCAGTCCATAATTTTAAAGCTTACAAACATAGTTTCAATCAATTTTTTATAATTGTCAGCTCTATTGTTTCCAAGAAAACCATCAATTAAGACTTAAGACTCTTCCTGGCTTGTTTTTCATAATTGTTTTTCATATGGAACAGGCTCTACCTAGAGAAGTGATGTCAGCAGAGATTTTGAACCAGTTCAAGAACCCTTCATCAGTACCAGTGGGCTACTATGAGCCAACTTTGATGTACCGACACCGCTTCATTCTTCCTAACTATTTGTTGGTTTATGCTCGATTGTTAAAGAACTTTTTATTTTCGTGTCTTCCCTTATGTACAGATATAAATATACTCGTAATTCACAATACCAAAAATTTACATCTTCTTTTTTTTTTCTATTCTAATTTTATTCTCTTCAAATATATTCTTATGTTTTTTCTATGTCAAAAGTTTTTACATTCCAAATTCCGTTTGAAAAAAGATTAGGAGCATACAACGGGGTCGATGTAAGTACCTACTTAAGAGAGTAAGCTGCTTAGTCAATATAAAAAAGTAACGCGACTTCGTCTGCGTATCTTTATAAAAGATAAGATATGAATACATAATTTTATAATAAGACACTAATTAAAAATAAATAAATGTGTAGGTAACTAATAGATTAAGCATAGCAGCGTACGCCAAATAATGACTTTTATAGGCAAATTTTTGATACCTTGTTAATGTTAGGTATCAAAATTTGTAATTATAATTATTGTAATCTCTAATTTTTTTTTAAATAAAATACAAGCCTATATTACTCGCTGATAATGTAGCTTTCTGTAGGTGAAAGAATATTTAAAAAATCTTTCATATTTTTTTTGTTAAGGTCCGCAGACATGCTAACGGTCCACTTGATCCACTTGACGGTAGGTGGCTACCGTCGCCTATAACACAAGCAACAAGGTGCGAACTGCAAGTGCGCTACTGACTAGGTATATTAAAATTAAGGATAAGGGATTGGAAAGCTATAAGGAAATGAGCTCTGGCTCTGGCATTGCTTACTCACTCAGCGAAACACAACAGCACTCGTGGTGTTATTTCGCAGTGGTCTTCTGCCGCCAGACGAATTGCCTAAAACGCTAAACGCAGGCCTGCCACCATACTCCTTCCTCTTTCTTCCTTTTTGTAATATATTAGTGTAGATAATAAATAATCTTCACAGAGTAATAACTGCATTAATTTAAATGAACACACAAAGGGAAATTCATACAGTAAATGAGTATAATAGAGTTATGATGATGAAACAGCAACCATATAAATATATACTAAATGAAAACTCTCCCTTCCCATTTCGCCGCTAATGATCGTGGCCCAGTTCTCTAAAGTACCTGTATCTAATATTTTTCGTAAAAATAACGTTCTGTAAGTGTAACTTTGCCACGATTAATTTTAATTTAAAAGAGTTTCATATTCGGTTCGCATTGCGATGCTAAATGTATCATTAATACCAATTACTTAGGTATTGTGTTTAGTTGTTTCTTCATTCCCATTTTAGTCCAGTCATTTGGTAATTTTACCTAGAAAGTTTTAGAATAGTTTTGATAATTGGTAATTTTATACATTTCTATGTGCTGTTTCCGAATTTCTAATTTGCCACCTCGTAATATCTTTGCCGCTCGCGCCGCCATATTTAACAAATGGCGCCTAAAAACAGTTTTTTTTTTACAATATCCTTTTTTCAACTCATTTTACGATAAAACAGTTATACAATAAATATATTTTAAGGCACAGAAATTTGACGTTCACAGAAAAACTTGACAGTCTACCTTAACGTGGACTGTTCTCTCCATTAAGCCCTTTTAAACCTTTTTTTTGTATCCTATAGGTACCTTCTTAAAATATACCTGTACAAATTCGTGCGCCTATGAATACGTAGGTTTATTTACATCAAGGGACGAGCAGCGATGCGCAAAATCAAAATGTACGCCGTGGACGGGTATAAACTCAATATTGCGATGTAAAATGTTAAGCGTTTGATCGAGCTTCGCTACGAGTCGCTTTAAAGCTTTATAACATTACATCTTTTCATAAAAAAAAATGTCTAGCTCTTCTAATAAACGGTAACCGCCTTTCATTCTTTTTTTAAGTTATTTTTTAACGTTGGGAAATCCTCATGGATACCTGGCAGTGATATAGGACGCTGCGAGGTTATGCAGGACTCCTACCGGTTAAAAACCAACGACTCCATAGCGCCTTCCTAGCGCGGCCGTAGATGGGAGAGGTCGCAGGGACGTTATGACACGACATCGGTGCCCCGCTACAGCTATCCAGCGCGGGGAGAGCTACTCTCATTGCCGGAACCTCGGCGTACCCGACCCGAAGGTGGAGGTACGCCGGTCATCTCGGGGGACCTTTTGACGGGCGGTGCCCTCATGGATTCATTTTTTTTTAAACTTCCTCGTTTATGGCTCTTTCCGTATCAAAATCTGTTGAGAGATATAGAAGAAGTTACAGGTGGTAAAATTCAAATTTCAATTAAAAAACAAACTATTTTAGATAAATATAAGTTATGCAAATGCTTGACTTTTAACTTAAAAAAAAATGTTTTTTTATATCAAATAGAGTAAACTATGCATCTAACTTAAACTTGTATTTTTCAATCCAACGTATTTTCAACAGGATTGCAAATTCACCAGAGAATATATTCTACCTTGTTAAAATTGTTTGCAGTGCCATTGACCTTTACTTTGGTTTCTAATCTAGGTTCATAACTTGTAATAATCCAGACAGACTCATTTGATGGTACATGAACCAAGGAAGGTTGTTGCATGAATATATAATTTGATTTATTAGCTTTTCATACTTTTAATATTTTTTCGTTTAGGAATATATTTATAAGATTAGTTTTGAATTGACTTTGAATCTTTTTTATAGCTATCCGAGTTAATTATGCACTGTATAATGTGTTAGGCATTATAACTTAAATTGTTATTCACATCAAACAAGTAATGTAATAAAGTTAATTGCTAATTTTGTACTTTTGATCATGAAAAGATACGAAGAGATATGATGTTTTGACTAATGCCATATTCTTCTTAAGGCCGCTTTATCAAAGCTTTTACCAATATAACTCTATATACACTAGCTGATGCACGCGACTTCGCCCGCTTAATTTTATAAAATATAGCCTATGTTACTTGCTGATAACGTAGCTTTCTATATATAGGTGAAAGAATTTTTAAAATCAGTTTTAAAAAGTCCCGTAGTTTTTGAGTTTATTCATTACAAACATACAAATCTCCTCTCTTTATAATATTAGTATAGATAGATAAACCATATATGAATATGAACATATATTATCTTTTTATAAACCACCCAATGGATTTTATTAGGCTTTTTACTGATGGAAAAAGCGATAAACTAGAAAGATTCGTGTATATAATTATTATTTGAAGAAAAAATTGTATCCGTCCGAAGCCGGGTGCGGGTCGTTAGTGATTTATAATTTATGTCTAAATAAGATATCATCCTTAACAACTTTGTTTCCCTTATTTTATCAATGATGGTTTTTATATTGTGGTTTAATCCAGTATATCCAGTATATGATAAAATATAAAAATCGTTAACTTCAAACTCTATCTTTTCAAAAGCAACCCTTAAAAAATATTCAAATATGCGACGTCCATTAACACTGTTTGTTTAGGTTCGGTGAATGTATATTGAAGGGCGAAGTGAATTTAATTGCTTGTTCATTTATCTATAGGAACAATTATTACATGTACCTATAATTATTTTAGTAACATATTCGTGCGTTACTTTATCCCTCTTATAACTCTTGACATGGAAATAGGTGATGCATATTCGTGGCATCCATTTAATGAACTATTTACCTGTCCTTAACGTAGGTACCCGCGTAAATTTATAAAATATAGCCTACTAACTGGTGCCCGCGACTTCGTCCGCGTTGAACGATGAAAGGTACTCTATGTCCTTTCTGGTGTCCCAGACAACGTGTATGCAAAATTTTATGCGTGAAAGAGTTACAAACATCCATACATCCAAACATACTTTCGCATTTATAATATTAGTACGGAAGTACGGATGTTACTCGCTGATAATGTAGCTTTCTATAGATGAAAGAGTTTTTAGAATCGGTCCAGTAGTTTTAGAGTTTATTCATTACAAACATACAAAAATACAAATCACATCTCTTTATAATATTAGTATTACTAGTTTTTTTTTTTTTTAATCTAAGGTATTGCGATACTACAACCAGCCATACATATGTGCCTATCGCATTTCTCTCATATATAATTTGATTATCCTCATAGCCGGTCGTTTGGTATTTGGCAAAGAATTTTATTGCTATGTACAGGGCAACGATAAAAATCAGATAACAGGCAATTTATGTAATAACCTATAGAATTTCTGGAATATTTATTACCTTACTTATATTTAAAAAACGCTATTCTCCAATCTCGTATAATGTAAAGTAGTGTATTCTGTTGTTAAATTAATATTATATTAAGTATCAAATTTGAGTTTATTTATCAACAAAATTATATTATCAACAAAAAAATTGTATTACTGCTGCTAGAGCTCTTCATTAGCGCTGCAAGGCTGCAACCCACAACAACTTTATTTGATCCTACAAATAGGTACAATTTCTAACTTTATTTTCCTTTTAACGAACCAAGGTTACTTTTAAATTGAGTTCACTGCTTACCTATTTACAGACTTATTTTATAGACTAATTTAATTGTGAAATATTAATCAGACAATATTAAGGATCGTTTAGTTTTTACGTTTTTGATTCGTAGACAGGCTGACGGTCCACTTGTATATAAGGTAACGTATAAAGTAAATGCAGAATGCCCATCTGAAATGTATTTACGTTACTGATCATGAAAAAGGACGCAAGTTAAAAGTGGGCATAGGGAAATGGGCTCTGGTACGTACTCGATTTGATTTAAAATTTTGATTTACGATTTTGACTAGAAATATTTTTATTTTAACTTTACACTGTTTTAATTTTATTTTTAATACAAAAATAACATTAAAACCAAAAAATCATTTTTTTTACAAATAACATTATTTGTATTGGCCACAACTTATATAAAAATACATTTTCAATGAACTATTTATCGAGCTTATTTGAAATATTATTTTTGGCTTGATACGAATTTACTTTAATTTATAGATAGCCTTGTAATCAAATAGTAAAATTCATTTATTAAAACAAATACATACGTAAAGTCTTCAGATTGATGAAAGAAATACCTGAGTCAAATTACTAGTCGGTTATGGGACATCCGTTACCTTATACGGCCAATACAACCTGTTGCCTGAAGCTCTCTTGCGAGGAGGAAAATGTTGGAGCTTACTAATTTTCCCCTTATAAGTAATCTGAGTGTTCACGTTCCTACACTCGATTACACATCTTGACTCAACGAGAGACACGCGTGATTATGTTGTTATTTATTATGTATACAATATTTACGTTTGTACTTCATTCGTACAAGTCGACGTATGTTTCGCGTAATGAGCCATATATAAAAACATGTTGAAGAGAACTGAAATTTATAATTATAAAATAACAACAAAATTGTACTTTTGAGTCGGTGTCACATTACGTTCTTAGAACTTCTTTTGATAGTCGTGTTATGCTAGTGGCGGGGTAAGCATAGCACTTGTGCTGTCGTGATCGTCTTTTTTAAAATTGATACTTCTTTTTTTATGTGATTGTAAGTCAGTCAGTGTCGGTCCACTTTACTTAAATTGATTTTACTTAATTTATTATCGATTTATATGAGTCCTGACGTCTTTATTGCTATTACACTTTTGCCATGCGTTAGTTTTCTTAATTTTAGATGATCCCTCGGGAACAGTACTTTTTTTCTGGATGAAAGGTACTCTATGTCCTTTGCGGTATCTCTGAAAACGTATATGCAAAATATCATGATAATCGGTTGAGTAGTTAAGGCGTGAAAAGGTAATAGATAAAGAGACATAGTTACTTTCACGTTTATAATATTAGTATGGAAGTATGGATAAAATGGGGTTTAAAGAACCTAATTATGTTTGATATTATTGTCGACGTACTCAACAATATGAACTCAAGAAGTTTCGCTTTGACAGAGAATTTTCTAGGTAACTCGCGACTCGGTAAATTAAATTTTAATAAGAATAAGTAGCTGTCTACGCGAGGTCTCCATCAAATAAATTGAAATTACAAATATTTGCTTGGGCAGAGCTTTACCGGCGGCCGCTCGCTAACACAATCGGTTTACGGACAGTAGATAAACACACTTCTGTTTGATTTTTGAACTTTCAATATTATTCAACATTACTTCATTGTTAGTACTTGCATTTCATAAAGGTTTATTTTATTTTTATCGCCAAGTTTTGTTACGCCAAGGTACCTAATTACTCTTTAAAGTTGAGCGGGAAAAATAGATAAAAGCCTAAGGCGAAAATTTTGGCTGGTTGATATTTTGTACATTTTTACATTATATTTTTTAATTAACAATAAAAAATTATAAAACATTAAATTAAAATCAATTTTATATTAAATGTATAACAGAACGCAAAGCAAGTAGGTACACAAAGCAAGTAGAGAAGTAAAATATGCAGCTATTACATACTCGTATTTAATTTTCATTTAGATTTTTGCAGGAATACTTCTACACCCAACATACTCCTTTTATCGATTATTAAGATTATCGATTATTGCTTCGTTTAATTATTAAGTAGCATTAATTTCTTCTTATATTAAATATTAACAATATTATTCCGCCAGTGTCAATACTGTTTTCCTAATATTAATAATCTTATCAAAGTAGATCTTGAAAGAAAGCTTTCTTGGCCTTGTTCGTGAAATGTGGCATTTATTAGCTGTCAGAGTGTGACAGCGCTCATAATAGGGCTTTAATAATAAATGATATTTAAATATTAGTGTACCTAGTTTATTTATTAAATAAAATATTATTCATAATATTTCACAATATAATTGGAAACTAAACTAAGTTTTAACTAGTTATTAGTTAGATAAATTAAGGAGAATATAACATATATTCGATACTGAAATACTTATACTTAAATATATAAATTTATAATTTTATCATGATATTTTAAGGCAAATACCAATTATGAATGCCAATGGCTCCAAATAGGGCCATTATCACATCCCTTCCTTATCCCTTATCCTTAATCCTTCTATGGTCGGCAGCGCATTTGCAGCACCTGTGGTTGTGTTATAGGCGACGGTAGCCACTTACCATCAAGTGGACCGTCAGCCTGTCTGTCGACCTTAACATAAAAAAATAACTACCTTTTTCATTATCTAATAGTTATATACAAATTATTAAAAAATTGTAGCTAATACTCACCTATTATTATTATTTCGCTGTCATTTCCCATGATGTTATAAAGATTTTTTTCTACTTTTTTGTTCACAGTGGAGTCATTAATCAAATTTACGTTCGTAGCACACTATGTGAAGCCATTATTCTATGTGACAGCTCTATACGTAATTTCGTCCTAATGGTTTCCTCAACCGCAGAATTACTTGAAGTTTAGCCGTACTTTTATTTATAGTATATTAAACATCATTGATTACTTTAATGAAAATTAAATTCAATACTAAATGAATTAATTTTATGTATATTATTATTAAAAGGATTATGTTCTATTAATTTGTAAAAGAAATCAAGATGTGTTTCCCTTATTACTTTAAAATTATTAAAGTAATAAATTTATATTTTATAAATATCGCCTGACTGTGGCGCCTAATATCTCAGGATTCTAACATTTTTCCAGGATAAAATGTATTCTATAATGTTATTCCAGTTAATAAATTCAAATTTCATTCAAATACGATGAGTAATTTTTACGTAAAAAAGTAACAAACATATCCATACATCCACACAGTATCCATCTATTCTCACTAACTTTCGCATTTATAATATTAGTGGGACTTTATGTATTCGTCATAATAATATTAATAAATGCTGTCTTACCTATATATGCAATACTAATCAATTATCACATAATATCCGTTTATAAAGTATTTATTTATAGAACCTTTCATGACGAGTCCATTAGGGGTCGCAAGGCCGCAAAGTGCAAATCCCGTTGAGAGTGTGAATTCAATCAAAGCAAACTTGTAGCTATATTTCGTAGTGGCCATTATCTAAATGGGCGCAGCGACATACATTTTCGTGAACGAAATAACAATGACGCCTCCAAACGACTTAACACGTTAATACTATAAGGCAATAGAGAATTTTTTTCTGCACTAAATTACTACTCTTAATTTTTTTTTAAATAGGGTCAGTATCACGTACTGACCCTAAATGCACAAAATCCTTACCAATTAGGCGGGCGAAAGTGCCTAATTGGTAAGGAATTCGTGAAAGTGTTACAAACATCCATACATCCATACATTCAAACATACTTTCGCATTTATAATATTAGTACGGATTATAATTGTTTTATAATTAATAATTTTATAATAATAATAAACTCCTTTGTTCTGTTTTCAGTAATAATGAACTTCTCTGTTCTGTTTACAATAATAATAAACTCTAATTCTGTTATAAAATATAACAGAATAACAGAATACATACAAAACAACACAAAATAGGTATATGTACGTTTTAGTTACGACAGAAAATTATATAAAAGAGCCATATCTAGCCTTGGGTGGAGTATGAGTTTATAATCACCACACTAAGACATACATACTTATGGAAAATTGTTAGTTGTCAATGTCAAACTGACAATTTTCTATATCTTACGTTTTACGCTTTAGCGAGTGCGGTCATTATAAACTCATTCTGGATACTGGTTAGGAGCTGTACAAAATTTTACAAAATTTTACGCATCATAATACATATCGTAGTGCTCGTAGCACTGGTACTCGGAACACAACACACCGTAGCACTCGTAGCACACATCACAGAAAGACAGAAGTTCCGCTACGAAACATCGTACTTCGAAGCTCGTCTACACGGTCTACGAATTATATTTGCGGGCGCGAATGTGAAGTGTGAAATATTTTCGCTTAAATTTCGCAGCTTCGAGCTTTTTCCCCGGTTTTCGTTTTTATTTTTTAGTCACGCCCAATTATCGAAAAGTGCGAACATGACATGTGTGCTTATAGACTACAATAGAGTATTCATCCGCCCCCAAATATAGACTAGTGAACATGTGACAAGAAAATTAAAAAATCAGGAAGGATGATTTCATTTCTATTCTTAAAAAAATAAGCAAGAATCTCATATATATAGTAGAGATTTAGCCAAAGGATCGCAGAATATATTTATAATAGTAAATATAAATATTATTTAAACACAAATATTTTTTTATAAATTAAATTCTCAATTTCGTTATTAATGATATTAAGTTTGAATAACAATTATTAAGGAAATTGCTAAGTTGTAAATAGTCTTACGTGTTTAGCAAGCGACCTTGTAAACTTGGGTAACACTCGAGGCTCAATTTATGCGTCGAAAAACCTTTTGAAAAGTATCAAAGTTTCGAAATTGCTTGCGAGGATGGTAATTGTTTGGATATTTTACCCAGATTTCAGTAATAAAATGTACTAAATTTGTGAAAATGCGACCTATAGCTGTGTGGACATGCCAATTAAAATTCTATTAATGACGCAGTGGTTATTCAAGTCTTAATGCTAAATGTCATTAAATATACTCTATAAGATTACCTACATAACGAGCGTGCGATCATTTATTTCTACTGAGGCTATTTCTATTAATAAGTAATTAATCAGAAATATTAATAAGAAAATGAAAATAAGTAATTAATCACTACTATCCACTAAGTTATCAGACATATAATCTTTTAAATTATAGTAACATTTATCAACTAGTAATTCTATAATTCTTTGCTTATCTTTAAATTATGCTATTTATTTATTATTATTAATCACAAGTACAATTACAAATTTATACAAGTACAATCATACAAGAGTTCTGTCTGTCGATAAATAAATAAATAAATAACTTCACACATTCCACACAGCACCATCTAGTTCCACAGTAAGCAACTAATGCTTGTATTATGGATACCAGACAGTTGATATACTACATAGATTACTTTTTTTTGTAAATACATACATGTTATAAATACAAACATCCATGACTCAGGTGCAAAGGTAAATGTTAATACATAAACATTTGCCCCTAGCGGGATTCGAAGACCGTTTGGTTAACAGCTAGGGTTACTAGCCACTTCACCAAGCGGGTCGTCAATGTTGACATAAAAAATACTTCACATTACCAGTTAAACCTTTTGTTAATATTAAGAAAAAACAATTATCTCATTGAAATTGAAACCAATTGAGTATGATTGCGTGTCGTTAAAATTTTTACTTATTCACACGTACCTCATTACTCGTTCAGGAAGATAATACTTCGTGGACAACGGGTGAGCCTCGTCCTTACCTAATAATACAGGTATAGAATTATAACTCCTTTGTGAGAGCCTCCTCATAAATACCTACTTTCCCCCCACCCTACAAGCCCCGGTACGCTGTCACCCTATGTACACCGTAAGAGCTTTTACCTTTTAGATAAAATAATCTCCAGTCGAATGAAGGTTATAATCCCCTTGTTAGAATCCTGTTTAGTTGTTTATTTTAGTTTGTGGTACACTTTTAGTAGTGGCAAGGAACACTATAACCTAATTTGCGGCTTTACAGAAGAGCTACGTGAAATAACAGCACGTCTGCTGTTATTTTGGCAGCGCATCCTATAAATCTTGAATCCTAGCGCACTTGAAACTCTTTTACGTTGTTTGTGTTAATTGACGACGGAAGCCACCTACCAGCAAAAAGTAGACCGTCAGAATAAAAAAAAAACCAACAGCTCTTTGTACTTAGGTACTCATGTACTCAATATTATGTTTGTATATATTAGTAACAAACTGACTTTCGCATTTAAAATATTAATTAGAATTTTTCAGATTTATAATTTTAAAAACGACTAGTATTTTACAAGTCCAGTCGTTCGCGCTCGCTTTTAAAAATATATTTTTAATGATCTTCTCTCATTATTAATTTAAAAATGAACTGATTATTATATGGAAAATAATATTTTGCTCAATATTAATACAATAATTACGTAAGAAAGTATTACATAGACTTGTAATTGTATGTTTTCTCTCAATACAATGACAGCAGGCTATTGTAACATTACAATAGCCGGGAGAGGGCAATACCCAAGTATTAAGAAGAAAATTGTGAGCGACCCTACTTCAAATTTCAATACACGGAGTGCTATTCTTTGTAATCTGAAGGTGAATTCGAGAAGTTATTTCAGTAAATCCCCTAAATATAGTCGGTTTCGTAATTCGTAATGGAAGTTTAGTAAAGTGTTATGTTCTTCGTGAATTTGGGGCTTATCCTATTAAGCCATTGTGAGCTAGAATTAGGACCTAAAATTAGCTTAGAATAACATCAATCTGTACTAATACTAAATAATAACCAAATAGATAAGTTATAGTATTAATATAAACTACAACTTTATAAAAATCATCTGTTTTATAAAAAAAATCTTAACAGAGTCAAAGCGTCGACGATGACCAAAAACCAAAACGACCGAAGACGTCTGAGCTGATGCATTTAGTGAAAATAGCTTTTTACAAAATACAAGAGGAAATTTAAATTATTGAAAACTTTGACGAGCTTATTGGTTGATTGGTCGAATGGTTAAGGCTTTATCGCTCTGTCTCAAGGTCCCGGAGAGTTCGAGGTTCTATTTCCGACAGGATATTTTCATATGAACTTTTCAAGTTAGCTTTGGTCTGAATCTGTCAAGTAGTGGCTGGGCGGCAGTAAGCAAGAACTTTCAGAAGACCACTGTAAAATAACAGCATGTGTGCTGTTGTGTTTCGATTAGGGATGCTAGAGCCTTTTTATCTTTACCTATCTCTGTCTAATCACTTATCCTTAATACTATTATGCTATTGATATTACTATTGACGCAAAGAGGTATGCGTACTTGCATACCTCTTTGCATTACTTGTGTTTATAGACAGTAACAAACTATCTTCGGGTGGTCTGTCAGCCTAGAACTGCAAAACTTTATATACACAGAATGAAACTAGAAGAAATTCTCTTTTCAAATACGTTTACTTCAAGCTCTGTTTACCATTTTAAATGTGCTATAAACTTATCTAAATATACATGTTCTCAATTAACTGCATCTATTCCACGTTTGAAGTAATTCAAGATAAAACAAGTAGTGTACAACAAATAAAATAACTCGTTGACTTCAGTTGCTCGTTGGGAATAAAGTAATATGTTTTGTTTCTAAGTATACAGTGATCCAATCTAGAAACTTGCTTGAATAGCCGAAGGCTCCATTGAATACAATGGTTGACATTTTGCCTTTACTTTCAAAAGGTCAGACTTTCAGATGGTCAGTTTTTCAAATCGTCAGAATTACAAATGGTAAGGTACAATCAAAAATAAAAAGTCAAATTGTATGTTTATGGCTAGGATGCGTTAGTAAAATGCGGAGAGATCTATGCCGAAAAGACGACTTCTTAAATACAAAAACCATTTGAAATTTTATCATAAAGGCCAATACTTTGGTATACTTTCTTATTGGATGTAGAATAAATGGTTATTTTTTATTTATACAAAATATTTTTTTTACAACGTGTAGATATTTCTTAATATATAAATGGCGAATATATAAATGGCGATGTGTGTATTTTGATGAAACTTTCAGACAATCTTCAGATTAGTCCAGCGGGTGTTCCTGTGAAGTTTGGTAGCGATCGGACGCGGACGAAGTCGCGGGCATATACTAGTAGTCTATTAAAAATAATTGTTTTACAATGTGGAGATACACATAGTCCACTTATTTGTTAGTTTCACATAGAAAGTTTTCCGGGACTAATGAAAATTTGTGATTTTATAGATTTCAATGTGTTGAATTTTTGCTTTTCCACTACGTTTCTTTGGCGGCTATATTGAAAAAAATAGCGCCTTAAATAGTTTTTTAACAAGATCTCCTTTCCAATTCATTTAACGATAAAAACAGTTATAAAATAAATTGAACTAGAATCATTTCTATACCGGTAATACTAAATAGTATAAATTACTTTATTAAGTATTATCGAAAACAATACCTACTTGTCTAAACACTCAATTCTTAGAATGGATAAGCATAATTGTACTTATAAATAAACACTTACATTTATTTGGAACATTCGATAGCGAGTCCTACACTGTATCTAACTGCTATTTCTGTTCATTGCATTCACAGTAAACAAGATCTAAAACACAGAATTCTTACGTCCTATATTCACGCTGCGTCATAATAATATCAAAGTTGTGACATGAAAGAGGCACAACGTAACAGATACTCGTATTTTGTAACCAGTTCTTTGTTTGCTTACTTTGACATTTTCCCAATTCAATGAGTCTTGGTCAAATATTTCTTTTTCATAAATTATTCTATACAGGATTTTTTTTTAATGAAAATAATTTCAACATTCCATTTATGTTTGGAATATTGTTGACAACTTTTAAAAGATAGAGTACTGTCTATTCAATATATGTACAGGAGTCAGTCAACATTAATATTTTGCTAAGCAACCGCCCAGTAGATATGAACCGGCGGCGGCCATGCGGCCCGTCCGGTATTTCGATCGTCCATATTTAATGTATTAAGTGCTTTTTCATGTACACACTAAGCTTCCAGCCAAATTGGAAAAGCAGTTTTAGTTACATTTCGCGTAATAGTCGTCTATTGTTGCTAGGGTATAATGCTGCTTCATTTTAACAAAATTTCGCACGTTCAAATCTGAATTTATGTTTGGATTTGAATTGTTTATTTGAAAATCAAAACAAAAGATAAAAAGGAAATACAAAGGTTTTGAAATATACATTTCAAAACCAGGCCATTGTTTTTTTTTTAACTTACACTTTATATAATTTCTTAATATAGTTTTTATTAAGTATATGATTTGAAGTACGAGTAATACTTAAGTACTGAAGTACGAGTACGAGTAAGTAGGTAAATACGAGTAATACAGATTATATCCAGAATTTTTGTCGAAAATGTTATGAATACAATTTCCAATTTTATTGAATGTATTTTTATTGAATATAAGTAAAAATACAAACTACATTCGTATACATGGAAAATGTATTTGTATTTCTTTCAACAATCTCTTCACTACACGTTATTCGCAGCGAATACAACTAAATAGATTTGGTTTCTAGTATATTCGCCGCGACTACAGCTCGACATCGCCGCGCCGCCCGTTGTTCGTGCGGTTCACTTGGTAAACGCCGGCAAAATTTGTGAAATTTGATTTGGTCCTGTGAATAGAAATTATTGCAAGACAAAGACTAACCTCAGACCGAAATTTTTACCAAAATGAGCGCAAGGTTGACATTTTTGAAGCTTCTCGGAGATAACCGAACAGACTTGAAATTGGAAGGTTTTTCTTACATATTGATTAAAATATGAAAAGGGATTAAAAGTAGGCGATTAAAACTTTAGTACATAAAATAAACTCGTACAGAACTGAAGCAAATTACTGAAATAATCTTGAAAAAAAAAAGGTTGAAGACAGTAATTTATTAATTATTTTTTCAGAAAACTGAACTTTTTTAAAAATCTGCCCTATTTAAACTTTATTAAATATAGTCTATCATGGACTGTATTCAAGACTATAAGTTTTAATTTTACTCTAAGAAGTCAAATTAGTCGACTAAAACAACGCTTTTCTACTAAGTCCTCGCCTTAATGAGATGATAGTGTTGCCATATGAAGTAATAAGTAATGTACCAATTCTATTAACAGAAAATTAATCTAAGAATCACTAAGATAGAATATTAGAGTGTTCTAATAAGCAGGAAACTGCCGGCGGCGTCAAAACTTTAAGAATTTATGAGGCATATAAAAAAAAAATGTTCATGCAAACAATATTCTTGAATTACTTAAGTAATTAAGTATTTTATCAGAGCTCATTTGTGAAATATTAAAATTCTTCTGTGTCGAAATTCTCTTTTGTAACTTATTCTTACAATACCTACTTGAAGAATGAATTACCTATAAAAATAAATAAATATAAGTTCTAAGCGTAACTAAGCGTTCGGTTTGATTTTTCTTTCTTAGATATAATTATGTTGCGTGCTGTGGTTTTGCCCTCATCAAAGTTTGACGGTATTAAAAAGGCACATCAACTTAGTTATCGATTGATTCAAATGATGTCAATAAATTTAAACTCTGAAGGCCTTACATACTAGCTGGTGCCCGTGACTTCGTGCGCGTTGAAATAAAATATGAGTAATATAACGCCTGACATCTTCATCTGACCTGACATCTGACGACGGCGGCGTCACCATGGCGACAGGTGGCGCCCATTTTTTTATATTTTTAGACGTTCCCTCGGGAATCGAACATTTTTAGAAGATTAAAAAGTAGCCTATAGGTTTATCCAGGTAATAAACTATGTGTGTGGCAAATTTGATTCAAATCCGTTCAGTAGTTCTTACGTAAAAGAGTAACAAATATACATCCATCCATCTTCACAAACTTTCACATTTATAATATTAGGTAGGATTTATATACGGTGAAGATTCACGTAAGGTAAATTGGAAAAACTTGTAAACGGCCTCGCTGTGTATTAGGTAGGCACTCTTAAGAGAATTTTCACTTTTATGAGTTTATTTGATCAGTTTCCTTTGTAGCCTCGAAGCGAGTGTCTTGTGATCTAATAATCTTCACAAATGTATTAAACTGTAACGATGAATAATTAATGTCGAAGATAATAATAATATGTAGGTATTCCTTTGTTTTCACAATATTTTTATGTCTTTTCTTTTTTTAAATATTGTAAACAATTATTTTAATATCCAACAATTTATAAAAATAATGTGTGAACAGTTTTACAATAAAAAATATATCAAAATGATTTGCAAAATAAACTAAAATTATAAATAAAGTATAGAATTAGCTATTATACAATAGTATTTTGATTACTATAATATTTATTGTAATTATAATTCTGAATAGATTCGAGTTTAAATCATTACACTGTAATCTGTTGATTACTTTTTATCTCAAGTAATGTGACATGTAATTTACTTGTTTGTAAAAGTTAAATGAATTTATTTTATTTTGATATTAATAAATTGATTATAAAGAAAAAAACAACAAGAAAAATAATAACGACATTAATAAGTTTGGTATGAAAGCCGTAAGATGATTATCGATATTATTCGTAGATTAACACAATAACAAAGGGTCTTCGCCTTAAATAGAGACAATTAGAAATATGTTAGTGGACATTATTCTTAGTAAATAATCAATTTAATAATTTAATAGTTTCTCATTAGTTTAAGAATAGATTGTAATCCTAAAAGGATGTATGGGAAATGGATTAGAATCCTAAAAGGATCCTTAAAGGACACCTTTAGAAACATCGTAGATTAGAAATTATAAGTTGCTCAAACTATGATCTAAGACCTGTGAAAGAGAAAGGACTTGTACTCAGATGTGCTATATATGCTCATATATATATATTGTTAGCACCCTATACTTCAGGTACATCAATTAAACCACTTTATGTTTAGTCCAAATACTTTTATCGTCCGACCGATATATCAGAACTACAATTCCAACTATAAGATGTGCGGACAAGCGACAATGACCTTCCTTCGCGGACGCGTTCCTTCAACTGTCCCATACCTTTTTAATATCATGTTACCGAATGAATCTGAATGAATGAGCACCTATGAGTATTTTGCAACATCACAGCGAACTTTTTACTATACTTTCCTTAATCAATCAACTTCAGACGACATAAATAGCAGACCCTAACAATATGTATGGTAGCAAAACATTATATTTACATTTAAGTAAAGTTACCTACTGAGTGTCTCTATTTACTTGATCAGGGATTCGATTTAAATAGCCAGACCTGCAACGTCGCGCCGCCCCGCCATCCGCCAGAACTGTCGTGGGTTTTCAGTTACCTAAAATAGCTTTTCCGAATTCGGTTCGACCGAACGAGACAGGGCTCGTCTGTCGTTGTTTTGTGTGTATTTGGACAACAATGACTGTCTCTACCTCCGAAAATATGGATGACCTAAATGGGTTTTTGTTAAATGTCAATCATTTATAAATAAATTATTTTCGACTGAAATAAATTGTGTTATTAAAATATAAATCTTGGCAGTGGAATTAAGTTTTTCTCTTAAAAATTGTTTAATAATAGACACGTTTTACGAATAAAAATAGCAAAATCAATATTTTTAAAGCCAAATATTTAAAAAAAAACATAACTTATGCTAAAATTAAGTAATAATGTTCGGATGTTTGATACCGGGATATACATAATATACACCACTTCTAAACAGGTTTGATTGAAACCAATAATCTATAAATACTTATGGTATATAAGCTGGTGCCCGCGACTTCGTCCGCGTCAAATGATGAAAGGTACCTTATGGCCTTTCTGGTGTCCCAGACAACGTGTATGCAAAATTTCATGGTGATCGGTTCAGTAGTTTTTGCGTGAAAGAGTTACAAACATCAATACATCCATACATCTAAACATACTTTCGCAATTTATATTTATAATATTAGTATAGAAGTAAGGAAGTACGGAAGTACCGATTGTTGGTTGAAACGCTTAATACAGCGATCGCGTGGGAAGATTTGACAACCCCATTGATCAAGTTAGGTTTAGGTTAGCAATGTGTCTCTGGGGTCCTGGATTCAATCCCAACTTTTAAAACTTTGAAGTGACTATTTTTAAGGAACACCGGTCTTTTATAAGGTGATTTATGCGCTTTATAAGACCATAAAAAAAAAAACACTTTTTGATGAAGCATTCCAGGAAATATTTTGAGCATATAGGGATCTGTTCCGTTTCCGTAACGCATCATCGTCGGTCGACGTAAGAGCGGCAACGTTGCGTCACGTGTATCAGTTTTTTAATCAAAATAGTTTCTTGTTGCGAAAATTATCCTAAGCGAAGCCGGGAGCGGGTCGTTAATTAATTATAAATTTAAAAGTCTTTGTACTTTATTAAGTTTCATTTCATTAACATGTTCATTTCATAAACAATTAATTCTAATTCCACTTGTCAAACTACTTGCTTACAATCCGCTTTTCAAAACAACATTGTTCACTTCGCCATCGAACTGTGGTTTGGAATGTGCGATTAACAAAGTTTGAGAATGCGAGCGCAAATAAATAATTTACACGCGTTCGTTATTTACACAAACTATTGCTAACAATAAACAAATTTGTTGTCGTTGTATATTGTGTATAAATTGTAAACAGAGTAAGTACAATGCAAATCTAATAATCTGATGTTGGTCTGCTCAAAACCGCAAATATCCGTACTTTATCGATCACCGTGAAATTTTATATTGTCAGAGGTACTTTGAAGAACATAGGGTACGTTTAATCCAAAAAAGTAATGGTTCCGATAATAAAATTAGGCCCGACAATAAAAATAAGACAGAAAGATGTGTGTACATGAGCAATAAAGATTAAATAAATGTTTCAAATTCTAAGAAAAGGGACGAAGTCGCAGAAAAAGGCAGTGATTTTATTCATTTGCAATCTATACTAATACATATTATATTTATTATAAAGAGAGAAGATTTGTATTTTTGTTTGTAATGAATAAACTCAGAAACTACTGGACTGATTTTGAAAATTTTGATTCTTTTTGTGGCTTTCTATAAGTGTATAGAAAGCCATATTATCAGCGAGTGACATACGCTATATTTTTAAAGTTACGAGACGAACTAGTAGTAAATAAAATTGTGTGTCTATATATATATTAGTATAATTCAAAATAGAGATAGTCGATCGTGGCAGAGTAAAGGATTAACTACAAAATTAGGAAAATGGCTGTGGCATAAAGCTGTAATCTGACGACGCTCTATTAGGGGATGGTAACAGGTTGATGCGGTCGAAGTAAATCAACTAAGCAATAAGGTTGAGATAAAGAAACAAACTACAGTACTCATGGGCAACTGTTACAAGTACAGTTATTTCACAATGGTTTTCGGTGGTTACTGCCGCCAGGCAGGGTACCCAGTTTGATTGTTACCATTACTAAAATTACAAAAAGTTGGTATTATATATTACATTAAATGCTACACACTAAACTGATGAATCTTTTATGAAATTTTATATAGGAAGCAGAAGAAATCATGGCCATGTAACATCAGGGAATGGACCGTACCGTTTTAGTGTAAAAAATCTGTTCTATCTGGTCCAGGACAAGCACAAGTTTTCAGAGCTGACAGTCAATCTTCAGTAATGGAGAGGTACTTTAAAGAAGAAGATATAGAATAAACGATTTTAAATTTTAAGAAAGAGCAAAACATTACACATTATGTGTCCTATTATACAAAGGTCTCATTATAAAACTGTTTCTAGACTTTATTAAGTATTCAGTTTACAACAAAGCTTTAGTTTATTTAAATAACTGTATAACATAACAAGTATTACTTACAACTGTGTGGGTGGTCATATCGTATGACTGAATTCCAATTTTTATAATGCACGAGAGAATTTATACACTACCATCAAAAACCGTTCGGGAGATGCCCTTTGGGGAAAATTAAGTATATAGCTATTCAATTTCCCGAGCAGACCGACTTATCACAGCACTAAATAGAAAACAGTAACTGCACAAAACCGTAATATATTCCCTTAGCAGCGGGCATTTAGTAAGTTACTTCCCACCTAAACACTTTGTAACCCACATACATACAGCACGACCACCGCAGAATCTGAGACTGCTTCCACCTGATACTCTCGGATAATCCAGATCGTGTGGCCGTTCATATAGGTAGACGTCTTTAAAGGGGTGTACGACGTACGTTACCACCACTTTTGAGGTAGCTGGGATTTCCATAGCACTCGCAGCAGCCCAAGCCGAAATATTTTGATAGAGATTTTTTTTAATGTAAAGCTCAATAGGCAGGCAGACTTTTCACTTGATGGCAGGATGCGGGATACCACACAATTTCTGTTATTTCATGGTGATTTACTGTAAGGAGATCCACCAGCTTCTTGACTACACATGCATTCATGCTTCACTCTGAATATATCACTAGAGATTCTTAGTTTTTGAAAGATTGTACATAATAGGAGATTCATTACTGTGTGCATCAATGTATTGTTTTCTTATGATGCCGCAGGAGCGTTTGTGTACCACGCCTAATTTAACAAAACAAAGAGCCTGTTTGTGTGTGAATGAAGATCGATTGTATTCCAAGCTATGTTTTATTACAAGGGTTTGTCAATGTCAACGGGGACATTAGTCGCAAAATATTAATTTTGGACCCGCGTTACAGCTGCAGATAATTTTCGTTATTATACTTTCCGAGCGCTTTATACTCATGATGAATTTTAATAGATTCAAGGTCGTAGAATGATTTTAAATACATTTATTTTTCAATGACTAAGGGGCTCTTTCACCAACTGCAAGTAAAGTGTTGATTAGTTACTTTTAGAAATAATTTTATGTTTTATCAAATTATGCACTCGGTTTACTGCATCCTTCGATAGGCGAATTTTTTTTATTATTTTCTTTTTAATGTTTGGGACTTTTATCGTACAAACAAAGGTATATCATCTCCTTCATTCCCGGTTACCGGTGACTTTAAATGGCGGCTAGCCTACTTGACACATGGTGAAAGAGGCCCTAATACTACAATATCCTTTGAGTATGTAAACTGTTACGAATACATAGACGGTTAGACTTTTAATATGAGTAGGTACCTCTAAACCAAGAAACAAAACGTGTAAAGTTGTACATAGGTTCTGTAGTATTATTTCCATTTCCCTATCTTCACCTTCTTCATCATTCTTCACCCTCTCAAGTTAGGCAACGCTCTTGCATCTTCTTGAGTTGCTTATACAGTCTATCAAGTGAAGAGTCCACCTGTAAGCCACTTTATCCATCTTAACATTTAGATAACGTAAACATATTTAATCAAATAAACACATTTCCAAATGCAATTTCAATAAAACAATCCATTTGGACCTTGAAGTACAAAGCTACATCTACTGTTCTTATTTATGTTAAAGATTGACAAACAGGCTGATGATCCATCGGAGGAATGCAAGGTCGTCAACGACTCTTATGGGATAAAGTAAAACCGATAAGGATATGAACAGATATGAGCTCTAGAATTTCTAACTAACGCACCGAAACATGACATCATAACTGGTCTTTTGTAAAGCGGTGGTTACGCAAAGATTTGAAAACATAAAAATTCTATTTCATACTTGTCTTTGAAAACAAGTACGAAATAGAATTTTTATGCACTAAATCCACTACCATTTTGTAATAAAATTCACGACAAAAGAATACAGCAAGATCCGTTCTCCAATAAGCCGTTAAACATTCACAAAAACTTTGGGAATAAATTGGAAAAATATCAGTGTAACTCAAACGTTATCCCGAAGGTTATAGCCAGGGAAATTGTTTGTCTAAATCTGGTCATATTCGCGGCCTACTTTCTGGCACGTCCCTCATATTGGCTTGCGGCGATAAGCCAATAGCATTTTATTTACTCGACATATTGATATCTGTAATGGAGGAGGGCAAGGGACCATAAATCATATTTACGATCAGTTCTCAACACCACGAAGTGGACACTTAGTAGAGTGGTGTAATAATATTACTATTATGTGACAGTAACAAGTATCTTTTAATACATTTAGGAGTTGAATAGAGTAACAAAATCTGTTTTGTTATTTAAATATTATTTATATATTACACAAGAAAATTAGGTAGTTTATTATAAGTAATATTTACTAGCGACCCGCCCACTTGCCACTAGTTTACGATTTCTTTTTCTCAAATTTTACACTAACCTGTTCCACTGATGTTATCGTTTATCGCTGTTTCCATTAGTAAAAACCGTATCAAAATATCTTGGCGAGAAGTTAGCAGAAAAACACACAGAGGCGGACAATGACTTTGATTTATGATAATAGGTATAAATCTAGCTGAAAAAATAATAATAGGTATAATCAGAATCCAACTCTTGGTTATAGATTGAGTGCGAAATAATCTTTATAAGTACGTGAATAATTTAATGTTAACTTTCATTCATTTTGTTCCACTATTTAAATAAAAAGTAATTATATTAAACATTATATTTAAATTAAAATGTAATTATATACTATAATTGTATTATAATTAAACAGTATATTCTAGTGTGGGACGGCCGAAAAATTAAAGACCGCGAAATACCGGGGTCTCGGTTCCGGATACACTTTTATGCCGTTCGGAGTCGAGACCCTTGGTCCGTTCTGTCCCAGCGCTCGCCAACTTTTGAAAGATGTGTCAAAAAGGCTTACCGACACCACTGGAGACCGACGAGCTGGCAGCTTCCTCGCGCAACGCATTAGCACTGCAATTCAGCGAGGAAATACTGCCAGCATCCTTGGCACAGTGCCGCGGGCGCCCAATTTTTTAGACATTTTTTAGATTTATTTAGTTTTAGATTTTAGTTTAGTTTAGTATTATTTAGAATTAATAATTGTATTTATACCATAAAAAATTAAACAGTTTCTCATAATAATCTTATAATCATAAGTCTCCACCATTTACATTTACGAAAGTAAATCCAACTAAGTCTAATTCTAACAAACAAATCCTAATTCATTCGTTTTTGTTTGAGAGCCACGAAAATGTTGTTATTTTTCCTTAAATTTGCGACTAACAATTAAATTTAGTATAAATGAATGATATAAAAGAGTAAGTTAAAAAAACCATTTGTTTATTTGTTATTGTATATTTGAACGTGTAACAGCAAAGTATAAATTAATAACATGTTGCATTTCAGACAAAGCGTCCGAGCACTAACAAAAAATGTTTTATGTTACTGCTGCCAATAGTTCATTTTGTCTAGGTATATATGTATACCTAGGTATATCGGAGCGATAAAAATTTTCAAACAACATACAAACCAGACATTAAATTTACTCGCCACACAGTTCCCTGCACCGTTCGAACTAAAATGATATTTATTGACAACTTTGTCAATTATTTGCATGGACACAAGAGAATAGGAAATAGATTATCCAATACATTTACTTTGAAATTTGTTCTTGATATCTAAACTAATAAATGGAATTGAAGTGTATATGTCTTATAACAATAAAAAATTTTTGTCTGTTTGTCTATCGGTTTGTTCTGGCTAATCTCCACAACGGCTGGACCGATTTCGACGGGAATTTCACTGGCAGATAGCTGATGTTATAAGAAGTACCTTGTAACATTAAAATATTTTTAATATCACAAATTTCGATAGGTATTGGAATTGTAGTTGTGTGGATGATTATTTAGGAATTTCGTTTCATTTAGCCTATTTATCGTTTATGTCATATTAGAACGTACCATATCTTACTTTTTGCTTCCATCTACGAATGGACGACTAAATAAAAAAATGTCCCAAGTATATTAACGCGTCTCTTAATTCAATACACGTTACGTCACGTTTCTTGCGTTACGTACTGTGTGTGTAAAGTCATTTTCATCTAAATCGGATTATACCCGAAAGGGTAGGTATATACTCTAACTCTGCAACATAAACATACCTCCGCCACCTCAGCCTTCATGCGCGCTTTCCAAATTCACGGATTCAATGGGTTAGTGTACACAAAATGTTATTGTAAATCAAGCAGCTCGTCTACATTACGTGAGCGTAAATAATCTTGCAATTAAATTCGAGTATCAGCGGAGGCTTCATAGAATTGAATGTTGTGATTATGTAATATATTTTATTGAAATAACACCTACTAGTAAAATTGTCGAAGTTATTTTATCAGGTACTAACATAATTTAACATCTACTTAAGTGCTTACTTAACTGTAACATCTCCCTAAATGTCAAAAACAAATGCTTTCAGAACATCCAGCCGCAACGTATGTAGGTATATCAAAAATAAATAATAAATATTGAATAAAATGTTTGAAACATAAAATAAAATGTTGAACACCTAAGAAAAGCGGGTGTGGATGAAGTCGAGGGAAAAAGTTAGAACATTGTTATACAATATTAGTTTATTATCACTAATAAGTAATATGATGTGATTTAACATAGTTGACTTGCATTGACGTGCATTGTCAGCATTGTCGGTCAGTATTTTAATCGGGAACCTGTAGGTAGTAGGCATTATATCAATGTCAAAATGTTTAAATACGAAGAGAGTATCTAATCTTTCTTTATATAGATACATTTCTTTGTTGATCTTAATTTTTTAATCTTAATTTATTTTCTACAATCTTAAATAAAACAGGATGTTGATGTCAAATATCAAATAAGTGGATCAAAGACACTACAATGATATAACAAATTGATATCGTCAAAACAAAACTATTTTTTTAATAAAAAATAAAAGGGCAAATAAATAACGGAATTTGACGTCTTACCTACGTTGGACAAAACTAACTGAAGGATTACTGTAGGTGCTCGCTCGAATGGTCGTCCACAACCCACAATATAAAAGACACAAGATATAACAATGTTACCATCCCATCTACACCCTTTTACGTTGGGTTAAATAATATTTGAGGAAACGGAGCGTGAAAAGATGCCTTTACAGGTTTACCTTCACATGTACTTCTGACCTATGGGCACATATATGTATGTGCGTATACCCGCATAACGTACTTTTCAATTGCAGTGGATTACTTATCTCGGAAAATATTTTTTAATTCAATAGATAAGCATACAGGCTGACAATTGAGGATAGGTGACTATACTGTCGCCTGGTTGCTATGAGCAACAGAAGAAATAACAGTTTGTAATGATGTTGTGTTTCGGTGAGTGAGTAAGGGATGTCAGAGCCCAGTTTGTTGGAAAATTGTATTTTAAATAACACTGGCAGTTTTTAAAAAGAAATTTATATTTGAATTAGTTTGAATTGAGAAATAATATGTAGAATATAAAGACAGGGAAAATTTGATCAGTCGGTTTTAAGACATTGTTTTGATGAGATAGTTTAATGAAAATTTTTCAGTCATCGGAGCACAACAGCACGTGTGATTTTATTACACTGTGGTCAAACCTGCAAGGTGGTGGTTACAATACCCAGTTTTTAATGCAGTTTTAAGGAATGCAGTATACCTTTTTTTTAAAAAGTTCGATGACCTGCAGCGATAGGGACCCTGCGGGGTTATGTCGGACTCCTCTACCGCCTATATCTAACTGACATTTTGAAACTCTGACGTTATGGGACCAAACCATCGCAACAGTTGACTTACTAGTCTGGCATAGTAATATATATGTACATCTACATCTAGTATAAGTATATATAAGTCAAAACTTATACCTACCTATTATAAAATAAAATTGCTATTCGCCTCTGTCTGTTTCCCCGATCACTTCTTCTAAACCACCCAACGGATTTTGATACGGTTTTCACTAATAAAAAGAGCGATAAACGAGATAAGTTTGTGTATATAATATGCAGAAAATAGTTGCATCCGTGCGAATCCAGGAGCGGGTTGCTAGTTAGGTATAAAATTAAGCAACATTTTTGGTATTAAAATTTAATGTTGAAGCCAGCAATAATGTCAGATTATTAAACGAGGTAATAACGATGGCTGTGCTAATGAAAATCCACAGCTTTCACAAAATATATTTCACATCTAAGCAAAATTGGTGGATAATCTTTAAATAAACGTATTATATATTTTTATATAATAATTTGATTAATCTGCATATTTAATGGAACAAATATTAACAAAACTACGAAATGAAATAAACTTTGTAGTTTAAAATGGTAATGTTTTTATTATAGACCATTAAAAGCTCATTAGTGTAGGTATCGTGTAATAGAAAGTCTATTAGACAATACCTAACCCAATATTAGAGTAATTTAATGTAATATTGTTATGAAGATAACTACACATACATATGTACATAAAATAATATAATAAACAAAGGTTGTAAAACAAATATTTGTGTGTAAAATAATGTTATTTGTATGTATATATTTTGATATTTCTTATGTTAAAGTCGGCAGACAGGCCGACGCGACGGTCCACTTGATGGTAGGTGGCTACCGTCGCCTATAACACAAGCAACGCCACAGGTGCTGCAAGTTCGCTGTAGATCCTAGCAGGATTAAGGATAAGTGTGGGATATTTAAATGATCTCTGGCATCACTTACTCACTCACCGAAACACAACAGCACACCTGCTGTTGTTTCACGGTGGATGTAATTGGATGGTTACTGCCTCCAGACGTGCTGTCTAAATGATTGCGAAACGCAGTGTGACCTGCCACTAATTGCCAGATCATGACCAGAGCGAACTATGAAAATTTCATTTACAAAGTTGGCTCGAAGTGGATCTCTGAGACAAAACGTTAAAACAAATACTGAATATTAAGGTACTTGTGCTCGTCAAAAAAAAAAAGAAAAACAACTCACGACTGCAAAATATATTCGGTATACTTTCTTTTTTATACCAAAAATGTAAATGAAATATTTCTTCGTAAAAATTCTATTCAAATATACCTTTTTTTTTAATGAAATATACAATGTATGAGTTCAAATGAATAAGATAAAACAAAAGACGCAGGCATTCCGACAGCGACATTCCTAATCCAATTATTATGAAAGCAAGTCTGTGTGACATTGCTCAAATATTATTACGGTATTCTGAGGCAAAGGTACATTACTAATAACGTCTATTTCAACGTAATTTAATTACAAGCTAAGCTTCTCCGAAAACGGTGTAATGGATAAGATGATAAGATATTTACTTATTCAGATTTTTAAATGTTTATAAAAATCTATCGGGCTAAGGTTTGTTTTGTATTGAAAAGACTTATTGACTTTATAGCCCACAGAGACTATCCTAATACAGGCTTGCAGACAAATTGCTTTTGTTAGGGATAAACACAACTTGCAATATTTTTTTGTATATTTTTTTATACAAAATTCACGTTTTCACGTTTTTTATATTAAGTTTAAAGACTTGTTTAAAATAGAAATTGTGTGTCAATTCAATTAATTCTTTATTTCATTCGTCAATTTAATTCTTTATTAAAATATTTCAATCTTTTACTGAATTAACAAATATTTTGAACATTTTTACATTTATAAATCTATACTAATATTATAAAGAGGAAAGATTTGATTGTATGTTTGTTTGTTTGCATTGAATAGACTCCGAAACTACAGGACCGATTTGAAAAATTCTTACACTGTTGGGTACATAGTTTTTATAAAGTTACGCGGGCGAAGCCGCGTGCAACAGCTAGTTGTTAGATAAAAAAATGAATATTTCATCAGAAGAAATGGATTTTTGTTTGGATGTTTTTATTATTTCGTAGCAATACTAGCAAATAAACACGTACATGTATGTGAAATTTTGTACACTTAAAGTTCATATGGAGGAAGACTAGAGAAAGCTTATATTTTTGTATAATATGCATAAGAAATACATTAAAATAATTAAAATATACACATAGTGTGTATAAGTTGACACACTCATACGCGTTTGATACTTTTATAGTCAAAATTAGATCACTGGGCAAACTGTAGTACTAAAGAATCTGCGTTTCGAAGATGATTACCTAAGTACGATTAGCCGTCAGAGCTACTCGTGAACTTAAAGTTGAAGCGAGGTTAACGCACTTAAGTTAACATTGCTACGGACAAATCTTAATTCTCGGTGCTCCGTAAAAAAGTCGTAAGGCTCCTTGTCGCACTCCAGTTATGGAAAGTGCCGAGCGTCATTTCAAGGAGGCCTTACTTGGAATAAGCTTTTATGTATTCTACAAAAATCTTACAGTTCTCTCGCGTTGTTTTTATTACGTGGTAAAAAAAGGTTCCAAAATTTTTTTGCTTTTGTACGAGGCAACCTTAATAATGTTATACTCGTGTAACGTGTCCGTTCTCTATAGATAATGTAGTCAGTGTGTACAAATGTAGAAAAAGATGTTTCGCCAATTACCTTAGATAATATTGTCGTATTGTGTTGTAGGTTTTCCTAAACAAAAATAACAATAAATGAACCAACATTACATATGGCAGCTACATACTGTCTAACAGTATATAGCTGCCTACCAGTATCTACTTGTTAGCATCTACTTGATGCTAAACAATGATTTTAATATACTAGACTCGCTGAGCGAAACGCAGCGAACGATAATTCTCCGTAACTCATTTGCAAGCGAACGAAGGAAGGAAGCGAAGAAAATACATATAAGTCGATGATGTCGACAATGTCCATAAACACAAGCAACATAACACTTTTTCCCGCGACTTCTTTCGCGTCCATTTCCTAAGGTTTTGATATGTTTTTCTTAAAGTTCCTTCGGGAACAGTAATTTTTTCTGGATTAAAGTTTATCAATGTCGTTTTTTTCTGTGCTAATGACGATGTGTACGAAAAATTTCATGATGAGCGGTGGGGTAATTAAGCCGTGAAAGAGTAACAAACAAACTCTCTTTAACATTTATAATATTAGTAAGGATATAGCAGAAACAGAGAGGCATTATAACATCATTATCATATGAGCCAAAGTACAATAAAGAATTTTTGAATTGATTTTTTCCTTAGCGGAAAATTTTATAAGCTCTCAGGTGTGTATTGTATCACGCAAGATTAAACTTTTCTCAATGCGCGTCCCTCATTTATACGAGTTGTGAATATAATCTGTTTCACTGGGTGCGTCAATAAAACGTGTCGGGTCAAAGGGTCGTCTTTAAATAGGTATAATGGCCAGTATCAAATGAAAGGACTGTCCAGAGACAGCCTTCATTTTTTAAAAATACTTGTTTCGACCTTCTAAAGCTATTTCTATACTTATTATTCGTGGCAAAAGGGGAAATAAAAATTTGTAGAGTGCAATATCGAAATTGAACTAAACTATCTTTATACTGTTTAATTTTTATTTGTCTTAAATAGGAGTCAGCATATTAAGTATTTATACGAGATTTACACATGAATAATTTTAACATTTTATTTTTTTCTTTAAAGACATAAGGTTCTTAGTTTCTTAGACATTATAGATATTATGAATCTGTGATAACAAGCGCTTAAAAGGCGCTTGGCACGGTAAGGAACGTTTCGGCCTCCCAGGGCATGCCTAGGCACGTCGTGGTATCCCTCAGAGAATTGGGACTTTAAGAGAAAGAATGTTCGATATGAAAAATTGGAAATTTCTGTACAAATATTAATTTAAAACAACCCCGCCTTGCTTTTACTGCAAGAGGCTTGCTTTTTTGCAAGCCGCTAGCAGCTATTAGCCGTTTTTAGGTCATTGTGGCGCGAGTGTACTTTTATTATAAACATTTCATGTTTTATACTCGCATGTTATGATTCTACTGAAATCTCAAAATTAATTCGAAATACTCATAAGAACATTTATTCTACTTGTAGATACCCATTTTAAAAAGTAAACTAAGAATGTCTACAATAAATTGTCTACTATAAATTTCGTTAAGACAAAATATTCTAGGACAATATAATAATATTATGTACTATAACAGTCTTTTTCTATAAGTCCTTGGCTTCGGTCCTGACTGAATATGAAAATAAAAAATAGGCTAAAAAATAAAATGGATGATGATGTTATAACCGTTTCTGTGACTGCTGTCGATTCCGCTATTAGCTTTATGGCTGCCTGTTGACATTTTAGCGCAGCCGTTCGCACTGCACGCTGACTGAATGAGGGTAACTAACAGTTTTGTTATATATTTATATGTAGTTAATACGTTGCTCAATAAGTCCAAATGTATGTCGCCTTATAAGGGTGATACGATAGGATTATTAAGATTATTCCTTACTTACGCATTGAAACACCATAACACATTTTTTATTTAAAAGTCGCAGAAGGTCTAACGTTTTACTTGATACTGTTGCACTGTAACTTTATAAAATGTAGCCGATAATGGAGTTTGCTATAGATGAAAGAATTATTAAAATCGGTCTTTTTGAGTTACAAACAAAAATACAAATCTTCACTCTCTATAATATTATTATATACTTATAGATGTGCGTGCGGATTAAGCGTATTCATTTTCGCTTTCAAAAAAATGTATTAATCCGTGCGAAACAAAGAATGAAATAATTAATTATTAAAATTCGTTAAAAGTTTATTGCGATGTAAATGATTTGTTACCTAACCTTCATAACGTAAGGAGAATTAATTAAATCTTATAATTATGCAGTGGCGTAGCTTGCCTTAGATGGGCTCTGTATAAAATTTTGTAGAGGCCAATCTACCTGACTGTGTCGAAGCCCAAATGGAGTTGAAATTTTCAAAAATTCTTTTTTAGTGGATGCCTACGTTATAAAATAAACCTATGTTACAAATTTGAGCTTTCTACACTTAGTAGTTTTGGCTGTTTGTTGATAGGCAGCCAGGACTAACAATTTTATAAGTATAGGACTTTAGTGCATTTTTAGATAACTGCAATTTATATTTTGTAAGCAATTAAATTATTAGCAATAATTCTCTTTTTAAATTTATAAATAAGGACACTAAATATTCAATATTAATTATAATAAGTTAGTAGTAGTCAGAAATGAATAAGCATTTTGCATGCAAATTATTTTTATCCACGTTTTTTTCGCTTCCACTTTGTGAGTTCTTATTGAGCAATTAACATAAGATGTTCACACTTCTAATAACAAAATATTTCTAATTGTTCTGTGAAATTCTCACCCAAAAAGAAAATCTTTCCCTACTAATTACTGTGACAAAAAACTGTCGGCTAATTACTGTATACATCATTTTTCTTGGTATCAGGAGTTTGCTTTTAGAGACAGTCATTTCTTCTTATTTAGAGTATTTCTTTGAAGAAGAAAATCTCTAAATTGAAAACTCATCAAAATATCGGATTTTGACAGATTCTACACAAACATAATTGTTGATTGAGATTATGTTTCGTTAGAGATTTGAAGTTTTGCGCAGCGGATTCGAGGTAAACAGATGTCGAACTAGTTCCGCGACGAACTCATCGCTTCCCTGAAATGAAATCCCACTAATGAACGAGTGTAAAATACAATCGGGTACTACAAGCATCGAGTCATATTTGAGCCCGATGATGCCTGTAATAGGCCTGTAACCTGGAGAAGCACCTCGACATGTACGTATATAAATACAACCTTATAAAGTTTTTATGCTATAGATAAAAAAACAATATGTATAAAAAAATGCATTCCGGGCGAAGCCGGGAGCTGATCACTAATTATACATAATATGTTATACCTTTTAATTTTCATTAATTTTTTTGAATTAATGTCTATTGAACAAAACAATGAATAAATTGCATAAACGTTATCTGCAAATGCTGAACAACATTTGGCGAATGTTGTTTGAGGACTACTTTATATGCAAATCAAGTTTGTGAGGGCCCGGGAAGTCTCTTACCTGCTATATCACCACATAATGTCGTATGTTACAGGCGAAGAAAAAATATATGCGAAAAGCAAACTTTGTCCCGGAGGGACGATGACTGATGGAATTAAGTGAACTACTAGCCTCCACTTTGCTGTTATATTTATGTTTGTAGCATTTATGTATTTTTTTCAATAAACATTCGGACGTTCCAACTATCCCTACTTGATTATAGAAGGAGGAAAATTCCACAAGTATGGATAGGTGGCAATTTTTCTTCCATTTTTTAAAATGAGGCAAAATATCACACTGAGCGAATCTTTCACTATGTGTCAAGTAGGCTAACCGCCATTTAAAGTCATCGGTAACCGGGAATGAAGGAGATGATATACCTTTGTTTGTACGGTAAAGTCCAAAGGAAAATAATAAAAAATTCGCCTATCGAAGTATGCCGTACAAAGGTATATATCAGCTAAATCATTCCCTGTGACCGGTGACTTTAAATGGCGGTTAGCCTACTTGACACTTTACACAGAGGAGGCCCTAAGCGTTTAGTTTAGTTATTAATTAACTAATAAATATTGTTAATAAGATATAAAACCAGTAAAAGTTTATAAAATTATAAAAGCCTTTTGCCTTTTATTTATTTGTGAACTTTCAATTGTTTTTAACTGAAGAACCCGTCTCGTAGTGATAATGAAGATAAAGGATTCCCTAGAAGAAACTAAAATATTGAATTTTAAAGCTACTTATAATAAATTTAATTTCAACACTTGATTTTGTTTTTATTTTCCCTCATTATAAGTGTAGCATGTTACTGTACCTAATTATGTCAATCGTAAATAAGTGCTTTTTCCAACTCATGTAGGCATATTGCGTTGCTGAAACTACACCCTCGTTATTATTCGGTCTGATTCTCCCTTCCGCGAACAATGTACTATTGCAGTATACTTCAAATCATAATACTTTAAAGATTATGTCATTATAAATGAAAAGTGGATCAACCAAAGTGGATCATTTTACAATACTGAATCAAGCACTTAAGCACTCATTACATGTGTGAAAAGAAATTTATGTATTAATTAACATTACGTCTTCATTTCGTTATACTAGTTGTTGCACGCGACTTCGTCCGTGTAACTTTATAAAATATAGCCTATGTTACTCGCTGATAATATAATTCTATATGTGAAAGAATTTTTAAAATCTGGCCAGTTTATATAAAAAAGAAACCTATAAAGACGAAAGTCATAAAAGATTGATAAATACGAGGATACAAACTTTTGAAAGGAGAAGAAAAAACGGTGAAAGGCAAGCGACTGTTTCTTTCTCGCTGGGCAAGTTCAATCAATCAAATCTTCAACTTCGAAGTGGTTTCGACCTTACTCTAAATAATCGATGGTTTCCACAAAATACACAAACCCACAATGTTTATGGCAGAATATAAATCGCAAGCAAGTTAACCGGAAAGCGGTAAAAGGTGTTAAATGAGGTAAGGCACTGAGCAAGTACCCTCTAATGAGCTGTGGTTAAATCTACCCACTAAACTGAATTTCCTCGTACCTGCTGCTGTAAGTAGTTCTTTTAATATTATTATATTGCAGGTTTATTTAACCTACAACCTTAATGGTTGTAGGTTTATTTTTTGTTACTTATAGTAATCGTCTGTTCCTTGCCTTAACGCTCTGCTTCAGGATTCCCGGGATCGATTTCTCACAGGGTCAACTTCGGAAATGAACTTTTCAAAGGTGACTTTGGTCTGGATCTGGAAAGTAGCGCCGGGCGACTCCTCGTTCCGCAGTCATTTGGGCAGCCCGTCTGGCAGCAGTAACCACCCACTTAAAGAAAACCACTGTGAAATAACTGCACCAGATGCCAGACCCCATTTCCCTATACCTTCCCAATTCCTCATCCTTAATCCTAATATAGTCGACAGCGTACTTGCACCTGTCGTGTTGCTTATGTTACAGTACAGGCGATGGTGGCCACCAACCACCAAGTGGAAGATCCTCAAAACATATTAATCTCGATATAATAGTATTATCTTTATCAAAACTGCAAGAAATTTTGTAGCGTTCTGCAGTCTGCTTTAAAAATGGCCTGCATGGAATATTTAATGAGTTCATTAAAAACGTACATACTTAAACCAAAAATGTTGCTTCTGGCCTTGTGTATCTATTTTAATCCTTTTATAAGACCAATAAATCTAAATGATATTACTGGAGTAACCAGAAAATCCACTTTGCGCGATTGCAATGCTGTCAAACAGCGGGGCTGCTATCAACCGCAAATCGTCTAAGAGCAAATCAGCAGGAAATCCAGTCTGTGACGTAATTATCTCACTATGACGATAGACTATGCTCAGAATAGTTCAAGGGGTATGAACAGTTCATGATTGGTTACTTTGGCGTTTGAATGAAAATTTATAATATTGAAATTATTATTACATATAAAATCAAATAAATCCGCGGAAGATCAGCGTCATGATGATCAATATCATCAAGACTACATGCTGAGCGGAGAGCATTTTAGTACACTTTTTTATTCCAATATAATGTATTTTAATTTAATGAAATTTAAATTGAAATGTTATTTAAAATGTACCAAATAAACATTAACAGTGTCAAATAAACAGTGACAGTACTGTTCGTACTGTCACTGTTTAGTAACTTACTAAACTGAGTATTAGTCAAGTACTTTAATTATTGTTTATTAATTGGAGGCATCTCGGATATAGATGACGACAAAACAAGATAACTGTAGTTACTAAGTACATAGTTTGCTTCCGCCTGGGCACTTACGCTATTCCCTTTATCGAGGCAAAGCCAGTTCCCAGGATCGTAAAGTGATACCACTCGAGATACACACGCGTTCGTTGCAGCGACATTGTTGTTGTTATCTTGTTGCAGCCAAAGTGATACTCCCTCCCAATAGCTTTTTTATGTAAGGGTTGGCATGCAGTCTGGTTGGCTGTCGTTGCCTGTAAACATAAGCAACGCCTTTGGGTTTGCATATTTTTTTTTGAGCTGGGTTTGCTATTGGCCAACAACCAGCTGGGTAGCAAGGAACTCGAACCTAGATTATATTAAACAAAGAAAGGATAGAAGAATGAATTCGGACATAAAACGACGGCTATACGTATAATAAATACTATAATTATTGATATTTATTGATTGTCTAATCAGTATTGGTTGTGAGTATTGGTGGTTGACAATATTTTTTACAGAAAAATAGATTTTTGGAATCTCTATTGGCTAATATTTTTCTTGTAGCCAATGTTTAGTCCACTGCTTTCTATTCATTCTTTTATTTAATGCTAAAATAATAGACATCACACAAAACCTTTCGTTTTTGCCTCCATAGGTAATCTTATACAGTATACGATTTTGTATTTTGAATGGTTTGTGAACATATTAAAAAAAATTTTTTTTGGGTATATTGAATATACACACTTAATTATAAAAAATCGTAAACTATCCGTGTCTATACATTAAATTGTTTTAAAAAAATAATAATGAAAAAAACAATATTGCACACGTTGTACGTACTTATATTATATTACTTAGTGTTTGCTTCATTCCAATCGGTTTACAAGCAAAAAAAATCAGAATTCCACGCGTATAAAGTCGCGAGCACAGCCAGTAGTAAATTTATAAGATAAAGAAGTCAGGCTTTCTTTGACCGCACCGCAAAAGTCATAGTAGGTACGAGTAGATCCCATATCATCTCGTAATGTTTTAACTCTACAGAGTTACAATCGCCTACAAGTCTATTTTAGCATTACTCCGTAGGTCCTCGACGTTTTCTCTGATAATACGACGAACCGTCCACATTGTATACCTTTCTAACAATCTAATTTTCAGAAGCAATCCTCTTACCGTAACGCCCCGGAGGTTTTCACAGACCAATTTAATTATGAACATTTAACGTAGGTACAGATCTCAACACATCGTTAATTAATTTTAGGCATCGTTCACTTATTAAATTCTAAAAGATGGGGAATAGATTTGCTGTATTTAAGCGAAGAACCAATTCAAAGCAATAATTTCTATTTCAATCTTTTATTCTTGCGATATATTTCTGTACCTGCATATCGTTCGATTAGTAGTACAATTTACTTAGTTGTTTAGGTAGTAGGTTAGTGTGATTTATTATGTCTTCCAGCCTATTCGTATATTCGCAGGAGTGTTTGCGACGTCCTTCTTTGTCGTTAGAGTTAATGAGTGATATTTCTATCTTTCATATGTATACCCGGGACGTCATACGCCCTCAATTAATTTCAGTAAGTAGTTTTATAAAACACAAAGGCCAGTAGTAGCGGTTATAAATAAAACATATATTATAAAACAAGTTATTTTCTAGTCTGAAAATATAACAAAATGTTCACGTTCATTCATTGTGATTGTAAATTAAAATTGTATAAAAATTGTTATTGGAAAACTCGACCCTTTCAATGTTTTTGTTTAGTCGCTTCCCACGAACAAAGAGTCCATTAGCGATTGCACATTCGTTTCAGAGCATATTCAGTCAGATTATACATCCGAAAGTTTTATACCTAATCTTAATTCCATTAACTTTTTGTATACAGCAGCTCATGTTTGTTAGAATTACTTGGAGATTAAGGATTGTGAATTTATTGTTGTTTTAAGAACAACAATTCAATATCTGCAAAACCTATACTTGGGTAAACAGTATAGGTTATTCATATACTGCTACGAAGTAGATTCAAATCTCCAATGTCATTTGAATCAATGTCATTTCAAGCGACCAAATGTCATTTGAATCAAATATGAAAATGCATTCAACGAACTTGCTGACCAACTAATTAAAAAGACAATTGAAATAAATTCACGGTTATTTTTCGAACGAAGCCAAAGACTCTCTGTCAACAAAATTTACAGTTGTTAATTTGAGTTTAGGTATATTATCTAATGGGGTTAAATTACATAAGTCAATTCCATTAAACGTCTAGTCATTGCTTTGTCAAATTCTCTTTAGAACAAATTATATTTTGAGGTAAATTCTATTTTAGTCAAGTCTTTCGTTCTTCAAATTAGTTTTACGACTAATTCATTATGTATAGTCAAGAAAACAACATATTTTCTGCAAACATAGTTTATTGTCAATGTTTCCATTAATATTTAGGAGGTACTATAGTGTCTGACTTAACGGATTCATAGAATTCTTGACTAATATTTGGAATGAACCTTCAGAATGGACATCATCACACAATCGCCTACATTAAGTACATGTACACTTATAGTAAAACAAACCCACTTAATAATTAAACTGGTGGAATTACTAAACAAAAAGTTTCGTAAATCCACACAAGGGAATATTTTAAACAAAGAGATGAAACTAAATATTAACATTGTTGTTCCACCCATAGAGGATCCTTTGTGTTAAGCCTTGCAGCGAGAAAATAGGCCGCGAGATGTTTACGGATTTCTTTATATTCTGTGCCCTTCCTTGCATTGTGGGAAAATATTGACTTTTTATATAAACTTGCTCTGTTTTATTAAAATTATAAAAACAAAACATATTTCTAGGGGAAAAGCCCCACACTCTGTCTCAGGGGTCTAGATCTGGCAGGGCACATCAGTAGCTCAGTATACGGACCCAGTGGGTTGCTAGCCATGACATTTTTACGGATTGTTTTAAATATTAAAATAAAAAGCAGAACATTAATATTTTTTGCTTACTATAGTCAAAACGTTATGTAAATTTGTTTACAGACTTTCAAGTGAGAAAGCAAAATCTTTAACAATCCAATCACTTCCATACGTTCTCTGCAACGCCGTAGAATGCAAGCGATTTTCGCATTTACGTTAACATGTTTGTTTTTATTATACCTCGACACAGTACAAATTAGAATCAATAGTTTGGTAGTAGCATCATAGAGTAAATAGAACTTAACCAGTACTTACTAGTTAAACACTATTAAATAGATTAAAGGTTTTTTGTCCGTTAATAATAATTGTGTAATTTATCAACATCATTAATATTACACCGAACTGTCTCGATATAACATAATTTTCGGTAATGCTAGAGTTTTAGTAAAACAACTGTTTTTTTTTTATTATGTTAAAGTCGGCAAACGGGCTGGCGGTCCACTTGATGGTAGGTGGCTACCGTCGCCTATAACATAAGCAACGCCACAGATGCTGCAAATGCCCTACTGCCGACTCCAGTAGGATTAAGGATAAGGGATAAGGGATTCTATAAGGGGGTTATTTCACGGTAAGGAGTGGTTACTGCCACCAGACGGCATGCCTAAATGACTTCGAAAAACCCAACTACCCAATTTAAACCCAACTCTTCGAAAAATAAAATATGTGCCATGACAGCTGGTAGAGTTGTAAATTCAGAAATACCCTAATTTTATTCAAGTAACAATGTGTTTAAAAAAAATCATTGTGAGAGCATCGATGAAATGATTCACTGTTGCATACTGTGGCATGTTGACTTGCATTTTAATTCAATAAGCATCAGCCGTTTAGCGGCTGCGGAACCCAATCACCGACGCTCGTTTACATGCAAATTCACACTCGATGCGGGTCGAAACCTCACCACCCTTTACCGAAATTGCTTTAACGTCCAAATAAAGTGGTTCTTACTAAGTTTTGACTTTTGTCTGTTCAATATAGAGTGCGGCTGTACACTGAGTTTCATTTTTTACTAATTAATTAAATTTTATTATTACAAATAATAATATCACTTTTTGGAAAATGGATTAAGAGAAATCACATTTTTATTGGGACGAACAAAATTAGGGCTTATCGTAATGTATACTAGCTGTCCTGGTAGATATTTTTCATATCTGGTAAGTAGCGTGACATATTAAGTTTAGTAATCACTCACTAAGGACCTCTTTCATCAACTACAAGTAAAGTGTTGATTAGTTATTTTTAGAAATAATTTTATGTTTTATTAAATTATGCACTCGGTTTACTGCATCCTTCGATAGGCGATTTTTTTTAAAATTATTTTCTTTTTAATGTTTGGGACTTTTACTGTACAAACAAAGTATATCAGCTCCATCATTCCCGGTGACTAAGGGATGCTAGAGCCCTTTATCCCTCCCTTATCCCTTATCTTTAATCCTTCTATGGTCGCCAGCGTACTTACAGCAACTATGGCGTTGCTTATGTTATAGACGACGGTAGCCACCTATCATCAAGTGCACCGTCACACCACTGTCTGTCGACCTTAACATTAAAAAATGATTGTAAATATTACCTACAAGATATCCTCTTGTCTGCCATATTGTGAAAATTCATGTTACCGTCGTAATTGAGTTTGATTATAATGAGTGCGTTAAATTTGTCCGCATCTGTGGCAGACAGTCTATTAATGGAAGACAAAACGGTCTCTATTAGGTTTCGCTATTCACTTGGTACACAGTGCCTCGGGCGAATCGTGTAATTATTTTATCATAAACCCTCCGCGCATACATCACACACTATTCAAAATATTTCCCCTCGGGACGTTCAGATTGTTTTACTGAAAAATTTAATAATGGAAAATGGCATTTGGAAACCACTCATTTAAAAATTTAAAAGGGTTTTTTTTTTGTAAAAGTTTACAAGGATTTTTGTTAACTTTTACGAATATTATGCATCTAAAAGAGTAAATTATATCAGGTTTGAAAACTTTTATTAGATATTTCATTTAAAAATAAATCAGTCCACTTCGCACTTATGTTACATTTATAAAATTTATTTGTTACAAATACCTAGGATATAATTTTTTACTGTTTGAATTTGTAAAATGTAAAATAAGTTTGTTGACATAATTATTATAAACTGGCTGTTCCCCGCGACTTTACTGTTGTATGAAAGTTCATTCAAAAAAAAAATTATATAAATTGTAAATGCAACCACGCTAATTTACTCCAAAATTCACAAGATTCGTTCAATCCTTATCTCACCTTTAAGAAAACCTTATCGATGACACAATTAACCTAATGAGAGAGAGAGTAGTTTAACTCAATAATCACATCAAATACGAGGTATAGAAAGCAGTAAAACCTCATGCTAGCTCTGAGGGGAATTATATAATATAGGATTATATTTCACTCCCTAATGCGCGTCTATTGAACTATCCAGTTACGTGTGCTCATTAGTAGCGTTCAATGTAAGGGTTTCATGGCAACAGTCTACAATGTTAGTGATTTAATCTCGAATCGAACTCATGGGCGCCTCGGTACGTGACCGGGATGAAATGACCAATTTCTGCTTTGTGCTCTTGTACACAGATTTATTTGCCATACCTCTTCGTACGGGTCGGTGCGTAAAAATAATTACCACTTGGTTTCAAATTAGTCTCCGGGGGCTTACTGGACTAAATTGAAGTATTCCAATTCCCTAGCGACATTCTGTGCCAATAAGGCATAAAATGTCTTTTGCGCTTTTTGATTTATTTCTGTGAAAAATATATTTGTAAATCTTTTTAATTATTCATTTTTGAAATGAATCCTGTATGCAAAAAATATTGAAAACTACAAAAGATATGTAATCTCCTAAACGTATAGTTTAAATAATCTGAAAAAAAAAAAAATGTGTAATAGAGTCAAGAAAAAAAATTTTTTTTTATTGTTGTTTCTTTCAGAATAAAACTTCTAATGTAACCTATATTTTCCAACTTCTAAATCCCTGAACCGATTTTTGGAGTTTACTCCTTAAGAATCGATTTGCAATATATATATATATATATATAAGCCCGTGGTATGAAAATTTATGGGATTAAAATCAAAATTGTTACACGAATGTGTTATTTTTATGCGTTATTTTAGAATTTATTTTATAATCGTTCATAAGGTCTGTCATTATGAAGTTCATGTTAAATAATTATGTTTTATTTAATTGTCATTGTTTGTTAGTGTTATATATTTTCTCTTGTATTTCTTGCGTTCAATAATAATCGTATTTATTCATTCGTTCGTATTTATTAAATTATTAATTTATCGATCGTAAGGAGTAAATACCAGTCGTGCGTCGGAGCTGACAAACACCCTTCTTTTTTCACAATATTATAGGTATAAGGTAATATACTTTTCGACTGGTAAACAAATAACAGAGAGGGTGACTTCTCTTCGGATCCCATACCAAAAAATGGCATGCAAAGTTAATGTCTGCTGTATATATTATTAAATTATACATAAATTATACAAATTTCTTGGGTTCGAATCCCCTAGCCTACTACTCATTTTAATAAAAAACACATTATCGATTAATTTGGAATTAGAATTACCAACGAACACTGATGAAAGTAATAAAATGAGGACCGTAAAGTCAGCGAAACGCCGATATAAAAAGCCGATTTGCCTTCAAATCTGGCGCGGCCCGATCAAAGATCCTAATTGCTATTGGATTTCGACGGTAACATTTAAATTCTCATAAATATTTATGGTATTTAGCGTTATGCCATTCGCTTTATTAACTTCACAAATTAAACGCTGTCAACAGTTTTATGTTTGTTTTTGTTTATGCTTAATACCAGGCCAACTGTTTTGTAAGCAGTGGACGTCGTACGGCTGACATGATGAAGGTTTTAGGATTACATTACAGACTAGTTTGTACATATTCCCTACTAGCTGGTGCCCGCAACTTCGTACGCATTCAGCCATTTCCGATATTAGCGTGCAGGCAAACAGGCAAAAATTCTAATAACTAACATAAGTACAAAGTGTACAAATTGTTTTTTGAAAAAAAAAAAAAAAAATTTAATGTATCTACAGACACGGCTTGTTTACGATTTTTTTATATACCTGATTTTTTATGTCCCAGAAATCAACGCCAAGCGGCACCGTGTGATGTATTGAAAATCTTCACTGTACGACATTTTTGGGTACTGTGATCACAAATTTTCAATTCAATTCAACTTGTTTTTTTATACAACACGTCTTGTATCATTCATCTATTATTTTAAGCATCTAAACCTTTAATAAAAAGATTGTTTTACAAAATTTCACAAATACTCTCTAGCGTACAGTACACGTTCTATGTGATTGAATCTCCGGCACATTGCATTTGTTCAACAGACAAAACAATATGTATCAATGCGAAACAATATAAAACGGGAACAGATGTTAAATCCCAGTATGTTCTTGCGAACGGCAAATATACGACCAAATAAGTATCTCAATAAAGACGCACGGAAGCAACAGATTGTGTTCCCCGACATCGAATCCTCGGAATCGATGCAGGATAATCGGCCTATAAAAGCCTCGTCTCTTCCCAACTATCTTTACAACCGCTCGTTTATCCAAGTGAATCCAATATCTTAACGTTTCTGCTCCATTTTTAATGTCAGCGATTTTTTACCCACTTCATTGTACAAGTCACCGAGGTGGGTGAAGTGGCGGGAAGAGTTTGCCTTTTCGTAAGTGTTTTGGGTCGCCGAAATTAAACATCGACTGAACTCTTTTGCGTGAAGAATCCTTATCGGTCTATGATGGCTTTTATTCAAAAGAGATTTTGAAATTTTAGCCAAATATTTGAAATGGCAAAATAAGATTAGGGCAGTGACAACAGAATAACAGAACAGGCAGGCAATAAGAACAGTGACAGCGTGGCTTGGGCGATTTTTATTTTTGTAATGCGATAACTCTAGTTTTCTACCCGTATACGAGTATGTTTCATTTAAGTGACCCCAAACAAATTTAAGTAAATTGTAAGTTAGATTGAGAGACATCTAAAGATTTACAAAGGCTAACATAACAGATTGTATACGTCGATCGTACTGGAGGCCAATATATTTAATGGCCTCCAATACGATCAGTATATCCAGTACTATCTATATTATAGGAACTGTACTGAGTGTGCATGCCACATAAAGCCGTTCTACGTGACATTATAAAGGCAAAATACGGAATTTCTAAGTCAACTCTACTTATGCCTACTACTAAGGTGGCTCTGTATGTTTCATAAGACCTCATTTTCTAAAAAAGCATTTGAATATTGACTGTTAGTCTATTTTCCATTTAGTCTTTTTTCCCTTTAATCAAGCCTTTTAAAATATAATTTTAACATTTTTGAATAAAATGTAACTTTTTTATTACAAAATTGTGTCGGCAGGTTGACTGTAAGCTTGGCGATCTTCTAACAACACTACGAGTATGTGTTATGTAACTGACTGTTATGCAAGAATTTATTCAAGCTCTTGACTACTTTTCGGTAGCTAAAAAAAATAACCTCAACTTACTTGGTGACCAATTTTTACATACTTATACATCCATACATGTTAAACTAAGTTAGCTCCATTGTACAGCCGTTAGAACTCACAGAGGGTTAAATCGGGTTTTTCACGACACATTTCCTCAAAATATATGTGTGCGTGCAAGGACCGTTGTTGCGTTATAATTTCCGAGATCACCTTATACATACAAAGCGGATACCGTGTTGAATATATTTTTATTGCTTTACGTTTGCCTGTCGTTCACGGACGCTGTGTTCTGAATGTCGATGAAGAGTCGAGCCGCTTCATTCGCATTTCACAATCTGACGGTGAAATCAGAGTATTTTCAGTGGGATTCTAAAAAGAATATAATATGAACCGAATATAGAGAGGGAAAAAATTGTTGTCAACGAATATATTTTATGAATGTTATGAAGTGAATTCATATTTCATAAAGCTTGGGTTTAATTTAAATATTTCGTTTTTTTATAATTTTAATTGCCCATGGGATTTATTAAATGTTATTAAAATTCTCCTAATATTATACATGCGAAAGTTTGTGAGGATAGATGGTTGTATGTTTGTTACTCTTTCACGTAAAAACTACTGAACGGATTTGAATGAAAATTTGACACACAGATAGTTTATTACCTAGATTAAAACTTTTTATCTTAGAAAATGTTAGGTTACCTAAGGACCGTCTAAAAGTATGAATATATTGGGCGGCACTGTCGCTATAGCGGCGCCATCGTCATAGCGATAAAAGTGTCAGATATTTTCTCTTGTGTTATCATTTTTCAACTCAGACGAGGTTTTCCAGTTGAATTTTCCAGCTACTGAAAAATAAAATTTATTAGTATAATGTACACTACACTGGTCATCTGAATCACAATTATAAGTTTTGTTACATTTTTTTTTTTTCAACAGGACACCTCAAACAGGAAACAGCAAACAGGAAGACTCAAACTGATATGCACTATAGGCATTGCATATCAGTTTAATGCTTCCCATTTGCTGCTATACAATATATTATTAAGGTTTTTTTTAATATTGAAATATTGTCAACTTATAATATAAAGAGGCACACAATTAAGTATTCGATCTTAAAGTTTTAAGTTGCTGGGTAACTTTCTAGTTTTCAAGATTACGTCAAAGTGTCGGTTTAACTTCAGGATAAACTTAGTATGAAACTATGTGTCTATACGTCTTATACAATGCATAGATTAGATAACTCATGCACAGATAGTTTCGTTGTACGAAGATAGTTCATCACAAACTAAAGTAACTCCTTGACTTAGTGATAAAGCAAGAGTATGGCTTGCAAAATATTATTAAATTAAAATAATTTTATTGTATATTTTTACAGTGTATATACAACTTATTTAATCTTAGATTTTTAGATATTCGTGTTAAATTTTATAGATTTTTTTCAGTAAAGTTTGGCAGATAGACTGATGGTCCATTCGATGGCATGTGTCTACCGTTGTCGCTTAAACGCAAGCAAACGGAAGCGCATCAGATTATGTTACCGGGATAGGGAAATGGAAATTACTCTATGCCTAGCCTCTTCAATCCTACTGTAAGCGGCATTTCATAAAGTGATTGAATCTTGAATCCCTTACTGTCTCACCGAAACACAACAGCATGGGTGAGTCCACCAGGATCCCCTGACTGGATCCCCCAGGGGATCCTGGTGAACTCGTTGGTTCATCAGGATCCCCTCAGGGGATCTTGGTAAACTCCTTAGTTCACCTGATATGAAAATAAAGCTATGATCACACATTAATAATTCTTCGTAATAATTATATAAACATTTTCCATGTTATGTTAGTTATTAGTGATAACTGGGATATTGAAAATTGATAACTCCCGCGTATAAGAAATGCAACCTCTGTGATATGGAATGTTTCTTCTTGTTCTCTCAAATTTGCACGAGCGGCTCTTACAATAGTTACTTTTGTTTCAACATGAAATAAACCTTAAAAGAATAATTAAAGGTTATATTGGTGTAGTAGTGAGTGTCGCATCACTACCAAAGGCGCATGCCGGCACTTGTTTTGATTTTTTTGATCCCTGGGGGATCCAGTCAGGGGATCCTGGTGGACTCAGCCAACAGCATACATGTTTTTATTTCACGGAGGTCTTCTGAAAAAGCATTAATGCTTTTTGAGACCATTGCATTTTTTGTCGATTTAATATTAATAATTAAGTATAGTTTTGATTTATTTACATTAACACCATCATTATCACTTTCATCGCTGTTTGAGGACGTCTATACTAATGACATCTCCTACGTCACTCCCATAATAATCTAAATAGAACTAATCTGAGGCAGCCTGTATCCAGATTCAATCCATGGCTCTATAATACCTGATTTTCAAAAATTAACTGAAGAATTAATTTAGGAATCAAGTAACCAATGTAAATCAAGTTTAAAATGAAAGAACGCTGTCATAGCAGCTTATATCCATTTAACTAAAATGCATAAAGCACTCAACCCATAAATTGACGGGGTTTCCTGTGAGCTAAACACCCTATTTTCAATTCCCTGTGGCCTGGGCCTCATTTACGCTTGTAAAGTGAAAAAGTAAAAATGAAACAAGAAGAAGCTTCAAAGGACAAAGTCCGTGAAGCTGTTTATCAACTAAAATTTTCCACTTTGTTGGTACTACTTAGTAAATTAATGTGGAGTTAGGAGACGTCCTTTTTCACCTTTTCGTCTCATTTATCCGTAATTAAGGCGGTATTTAGAACGCCACTCGCTGGCCTTTGTTGTAAGCAAATCTTTGAGCTTTGTAGATTTTTTATCTCTTTTAGAATTCAATTGAAGTAGATATTTTAATTTCAACGTTACAATTATTTGCTAATTAGTTACTCAAACGGTTTTGTAACGAACCAAAATTTCAGGAGGCTCTCGGTATATGGTTGGCTAAAGGGACAGATACAGAAACTGGTACTTCTTGACACAGCATGTATTGACAGAAAGTTCTTCACTCTGGATCCTAATTACTAGTATAAGAGAAATATATTGAAACTGGTACTTCAAATATATTGAAATGTTAGTTTTCAGAGAGTTTATGTTTGATATTTGGATAACATTTGGCGGAATCGATAAAGAGATTTACGAATTGTTCTCCTTTCAAGAAAGGTTCAGTCACGTGTGACCGCGGAAATGGGTTAGTAGCGAGAAGCTTTGCGATTTTTCCGCTTCATCACAATATCATATTTGCCACATAAATATCGCGATAATTTTTTCTATTTATGGGGGAAAACGTTTATTTTTGAAAGACATTTTTTGTTGGTGACAACATAGCCATCGTATCTTCGGAACAAACAGCAAACCGATACTGTGCTGTGAAGCGTTCAAGACTGTACGAGTAGCATAGAATAAGCTGATAACTGAAGTATGTAGAAGAGCTTTTTATAAAGGAATATTTTGTCAGAACTTAATAGTTATTACTTAGTATAGATAATAGATAGACGGACAAATTCATTTATTATAATTGTAAAGAGAAGGATTGATCAATATAATATTTTGATGATTGTTCAAAAAATATGTAAGTATAATATGTATTCGTTGCTCTCATTATTGGCGAAATGTGTACAGGACCTATTTCTAAAATATAATATTTCTACAAATTTTATATACATTGTAATATGAAATAAGAAAAGAAACTCGTATTTCCCGTTGAATTTTATATACATTTACAAGCATTATTATAAATGTCATGAGATGAAAAGCTAAACCAAAAATAAAATATTTATCTAAGCGTCGACAACTTGGAGAAGACTAGGTATCCAGACCTGCAAACGAACGCTGGTTCCATTGCAAGAAATAAAAAAAGTTTACACAACTCGAATCCGCTTTTTTCTATTTTGTATGATGTTATACAGCACCGACTTTTTAACCTATTTCCCTACTTTTTAAAAGTGTATTTCTGAAAAGTTTACTAACTATATTTGTTTTAATGCATATATGCTTGACTTTGTATAACTTTTTTTATTCATAATTTATGTACGATAATTTATATAATTATTTACAGAGTGAAAGCAGGAGGGCAAGCGAATTAGGCTAAATTCCAGTGCATGCATCGGGTCAGTAGTTTCGTTCGATGCCAAAAAGTAAAACTTACAAGCTATATTAATTATTTTAATATTTTTTATTTTGGGGAGAAAAATATTAGATTTTTGGGAAGTTTTCAGAACCGCATTGAAAGTTGTGGAGCGATATTGGTCAGTTTTTGTTTTAATTTATATCTGTCGAAAATAATTAAATGATTAGATATTTTATCTGAGCAGATAGGTTTATGAGGTCAGCCTATATCACAACCAACTTTTTTTATATAGGTCTTAAAAAAAGTCTTATAAGTAGATGTTTAAATTATTTAAAAACTAGTTAGATATTTTCAAATTCATTAAGGTTTAGTAGTGGCATAGTACGATTCACAGTCATAAATTGGGCAGACCGTGAAGTTACCAACCCTTTACAAAAGACCACCGTGAAGAGACAACATGTGTACTGTTAATTTCCGTGAGTAAGTTAAGAATGTCAGAGCTTAATCTTACTAAGGTCGGCAACGTACTTGCAGCAAATATAGCGTTGCTTTAATAGGCAACCTTAAAAAAAGGTTTAAATAAAATGTAAAAAGATATTCTGCTCAGTGAATGTTATTCAAGTTTTATTTTGTTAAAGAAAAAGAAGACACAAAGAATATAATGCCATTAACGAAGCCATTAACAATGAGTTCGAACATCATTGTTAAGTTATCGAAGAGCTATGTGACCTCTTTCCACCTGAGGGGAGGTCTCAATACATACATTTTACTTAATTGACCCCATTTCGCTAGCTCATGATGATAAGATGGAAATAAAACAGGGAAATTCACTTATTTTATACAAGCGTAGCGTTTAAAAAACGTCTTACATTCTGCAGACAGGAAATCTTATTACCGCTTCAAAAAGAACCTTAAATCGATTTGTATTAGATGCGTAGGTACTGATAATTTATTTTAGGGATGTTATTATAAAAAAAAACTCTTTTAAAAATTTACATTCAGTTAAGCATTTACATTTTTAATGGTAATGGGCGTCACTCAGGCTTTCGTTCTATTTGATGGTAAGTAGGTAGAGCTACCTTTGACAATGGAAACAAATAACAGTAGAGTAATGGAAGTGTGTTCACGCCGACACGATGTTTTAATAAAATATACGTAATTTTATAGTTTATTATTTTTTTAAAACTTGTATTTGATTTTTTTCCGAATCAGAAAAATTTCTGATCTATGATCGCTTGAAAATGTAAATGGTTGAAAAGACGAGAAAATATTCTCTGAAAGACGACTCATTAGCTGCCATTAGAGATAGTTTAGGGTTTTCTGCCACTAAGTGTTGGAAAAATACACTTCCGTCCTTGCGGAAATTAAACGGCTCGATTACCTTTAAAAGCAAGGTAGACATTATGTGCCACCTGTAAGGTAGGAAACAGAAACTAGTAACATAACTTGACTGGACCAAAGGGAAAATAGTTTTTATTATATTAAAGTCGTCAGATAGGCTGATGGTCCACTTGATGGCTACCGTCGCCATCATTAACTCACTCACCCAAACACAACACATGCTGTTATTTCACGGTGGTCTTCTGCAAAGGGGTGGTTACGGCCGCCAGACGGAGACACCATCAAGTACCTTTTAATTTAATGGTTAATCAGAATCACTAGACTAAAGACCCTATGACTTAGGAGTTTCAAATTATTCTATAAATTATTAAAATATATATATATCAAATTTGCGTGCGATACTGTAATAGTGGCTTAAATTTAATCTATACATATTATTAAAAAAAATCTGTCTATTTCTCCGCTAACTTCTTCTAAACCACCCAACGGATTTTGATACGCTTTTTAGTAACAGAAAGAGCGATAAACCGATGAAAGTTTATTTGTGTAACTTGCAGAAAAAAATGCATACGTGCGAAGCCGGGGCAGCTCGTTAGTAAATAAATAAATTAAAGATCTTCTTACTTTATTGTAGCGATACCTAATATGCTCATATATAGCTTTTCAAAGTTCGAGTAAATAGGCATCTTCTGGGTGAGCTCGCTCCATCATATGCCTCATCTTCGCTACACAGCTGAATGTTGGCCAAGAGCAAACCCATCTCTAATAAAAAAAAGATGTATACTTCACATTAGTTCTTAGGATAGGTATAATATTCTATAGCGTTTTATTATTCAATGTAATAAAACATTAGGGGCCACATTTCAAAGTTCGTAGCGAGTTTAAGACGACCTCATTTGTTTGTGTTGTATTTTGAAAGCTGTTTGCAAAGCGCAGACGCCCTCGGAGATGCGAAGGCGGGAATTAGTGGCTGTAACTCAAATATTATGTGTGGCGTGGACGCGTCACGCATAATATAGTCCAAAACATAATGAGGTTTTACTTTAGACATGTTGCTTTGAAGTGCGATAAATTTCAAGATAATTAAGTATGTAACGTAGTGAAATATATATATATATAGTGCGTTAGTGCGTCAAGAATGGATAGACCTATTTCAATAAACGGGGAAGAAAAGGTAGGACAGGCGAAGCCGGCACTTCTGAAGGTCGACCCGCTCTGAAATGTCTCGGTGACATCGACTACCAGCTGTATCCACTCCACTCTGTCCTTAGCTTTATTTATAGCGTTTGCAACTGTGTGGCCTGTAAGAGCAACAACAAGATCTATCCATTGGCTAGAAGAGCTTCCACCAGCTTCTCCAAGTTTTCTGATTCTCTGCGGGCTATGTGACTAAAGTAATGGAGAACTCTTTGATAGCAAGTGGCAGATATTTATATAATTTATACTTAATACAGAAAAGAGAGATACCAAATAAGTTTAAACGCGTATTTCGCCATGAAAATATTACCCTACGCCATAAAGATAATTCAGCAGTTTTAGACAAATTTAATCATATACTTTAGAATTAATTAGTATATCAGCATAATTTCATTACTATGGTATAATATATAACTTAATTGTACCATACTAATGAAATTATTTTGACTATTTTGAGAAAATATTATATTGCATTACAAGTAGATAATTACAAATATCTGACGAAGATCGAGATCAAATAATCCTTATAATGGCATCATAAATTAAATCGTACTACAAATAAATTAAATCTATCAAAACAATCAGCATGAAGCCAGTCAAAGTCGATATTCCAATGAAATTTCTTTGCACGTTTCAAAGTAATTCCAATTCTTGGTAAGCAAATGATTAAACTTTTCAATGAAATTGTAAACAAATTTCGAGTCAGAAAACCTTGTTGCAGGATTATAAAAGATCAAAGTGGTCTGCTATAGATTTCTTATTGAGACTGATCTCGGATGTAAATCCAGTTTAAATCATTTCAAGAAATAATTTACCTATTATTCCATTTTGCCTTTTTTTCCTATTGCCACCTTTTTCTTATCCTTTATCCTATAAGAGTGGATCCACTCTTTAACAGCCTGCGTTTTCCATTACCTGTCATAAAATCACATAGGCATGGGGCCCATAATGTATTTTCGGGTTACATTAATAAATATAACTTAGATTTGTTTAGTTGAGTTTTGACTAAATAAAATTAGTTTTTTTTAATGGTAAGGTCTACAGACAGGTTGACGTACCTTGATGAGGTTGAGGACCTTGACGGTAGGTGGATACCGTCGTCAATAACACAAGCAACGCCGCAGGTGGTGGAAGTGTGCTGCCGACCATACTATGGGATTAATGATAAAGGATTAGGATTAAGTGATAGGAAAATGGGCTCTGGCATTCCTTACTCACTTAGAGAAACATAACAGCACACGTGCTGTTACTTCAAGGTAGTTTCCTTTAAGGCGATAATTACTGCCGAATAAATGACTGCGAAGCGCAGTGTGCCTGCCACTACTTTTCAGATCCAGACTAGAGCCAACTTTTAAATGTTCATTTCCAAAGTTGACCCTGCCGGGAATCAAACCCGAGCTTCCGAGACAGCGTTAAGGCAGGCACGCTAACCACTTCTCCAACGGAGTCGTCAACGTCAAAGAATGTAACCAAATCATGAATGAGTAAAGTGGATTACTCTTTTTCAAGGGGGCGGCAGATTTAAAAAAGTTGAGTAAATTATTTTCAATTAACAAAATGTTTGCTTTGCACAATCTCTTGAATATTCATAACTTAGAAATTCCTATATTTTTGCCAAACAGCGGCCATAATTTTTCTTCGAATCTAATAAAGAATTTGAGCTGGTTTTTGTTGTAATGGCCAATAAAAGTTGTCAGCTCAGGTGGTCGCGGCGTTATGGTTCGAACGATAAATCAGAAAACGCGACACGGCTTCCATTACCTTGACAACCACTCTTAGAATATCCCTCATCACAACCAGCGCCTTTTTACTTTATTGTGACAAAGTAGCACCGTTAAGAAGTTTCAGGGATCTACGTACATTGGTTTCTTATACTTGAATTAGATTTTAAGTACCTATAAATACTTAATTAAATCTCATAATTTGTGACCAGAGTTGAAACGATTACTGTACCTCTAATAATCTATATCTTATACATCTATACTAATATTATAAAGCTGAAGAGTTTGTTTGTTTGGTTGTACGCGTTAATCTCAGGAACTACTGGTTCGAGTTGAAAAATTCTTATTTGTTGGATAGTCCATTTATCGAGAAAGGCTTTAGGCTATATAACATTTTAAACGCGGACGAAGTCGCGGGCACCAGCTAGAATAAAATAAAGTCTCTTTCTGCTTCTGTCAGTTTCTCCGCTAACTTCTTCTAAACAACACAACAAATTTTGATACAATTTTCACTAATTGAAAAAGCGATAAACCTAGACGTTTTGTGTGTATAATTTTCAAAAAGAAATTGCATTATAAAAAGGTAAAGTTTGTATGTTTCTTTGTTTCTTTGTATGTAAGTAATTTTCAAAACTACTCATTCGGTTTAAGAAAAATCTTTCAATAATAGTTAGAAAATAACAACATGATTGAACAAGTAGTATATTTATTTTGTTCAAGAAAATCTCTAGGTAGGCTATTATTTATTCTGTGTTCTGGGTAAAGGTGTATAGATAATACTGGGGGATTCCGAGCTGCTATCAAATATAGTATATTGAATGAAAGTGAAAAAGAAACTAGAGTAAAAAGATAAAGCGATACAGAGATAAGTAATTGAAAATATATAATATATTTCTCAATAAAACAAATCTAAGAAAGAAGTCATGTTATATTTCCTTTAGATGAAATAATAATTTTGTGTTACCTAGAGACACGTCATGAACGCATTTCATGATCTTTTTTCGTAGAAATTGTTACTGCCGCATGTTTGGGTACCCAGTTTACGATGCTAAACTCATGGCATTTTTTAGTCTACGTCTATATTTATCTATATCTACGAGTATGTCTATATCAGTGGAAAATTGAAATACCAGTAAGACCCATAAGTATATTTACCCATAGATCCGCCCCGTATTTGCACGAATGCATTTTTTTCTGCAAACTTTAAATACTCAAATCTACCTTGTTTATCACACTTGCCAAAATCCTATCATATAAAAATCACATCAAACTAGGTACTAAGAACTATATCAAAATCCGTTGGGTGGTTTATAAGAAGTTAGCGGAGAAACAGACAAAAGCGAACAGCGACTTTATTTTATAACTAGCTAGAGCTACCCGCTCCCGGCTTCGCCCGGGGTGCAATTTATATATCTTATCTTTTAAGTTGGACCAAATTAAATACTTTTTGGCGAAAACCAAACGATAGCGCGATTTAAGCTCCATCTAACAGCGAAAAGCTGAACTTATTGCAGACTGCGTTTATTTTAGTCAGCCTCAAGTTTGTAATGCTATGCGATGACATCTGACACTATTGGCCAACTCCCGGCTTCGCACGGATTCAAAATAAAAACCTATCTTTTATGTTGGACCAAATTACACATAGTTAGGAAATTTTATCAAAATCGGTTCAGTAGTGTCGGAGTTCATAGAGAACAAACACGTGACGTAATGTTTACATATAGGTATATATAGAGATTTTGTAGCGACTTGCTGTAAAACCTTTTTATATTCAAATATTGTAAATACATTGTATTATAAACCTTTTTGACATTCTATTCATGTCGTCTCTTGTAAATTGTAAATACATTTTGTATCCATCATAATCCCTTGCATTATTCAATATTTACACTTTCCCGAACATCACAGCCCACAATATTGTACGAGTATTTTAGTTAGAGTATGAGGCAGTAAAGAAAATTTGGAATATTGGAATTTCGAATATACTGGAATATCGAATATAACACAATGTATAAACACATTGTGTTTATAATTATTTTTAAATGTGTGTTTCATTGTGAGTGGCAATTTAAAACAAGCTTTCGACAAGGCCGAAAGCTTTGCTATTTTTACAAGCAGGGCTATTTCAGCTACCTAATTTGCGGGACTTGGCTCCTACATCTTTCCGTACGACTGTTAATTTCTTGATCATAAATATTGAATAAATGATTTGCTACCGTAGACAAGATAAAGACCCAATCTCTGAAGGAATTGAAGGCGTATGCCAGAAATGCTTCAAAGATTTGAAAAGACGATCTTCCAACAGTGTGATTTTGCTAGGCAATCCAAAGGTGATACTTTTAACAGACTGTTTATTTATACCTAAAATAATGATAATGGTAATTTAACAATAAAAGTTTAAAGTAATTGTTTTACAGTCTAAAAGTTATAACTAACGGTAATAATAACGGTTTCATTAAATATGAAATCCACTAACTCAAATCTTCTGCGTCCCGGCACTTTAAATGAAGAGCAACTATCTTAACTGAGATGTAATACCCTTGGGGCTATTTGAAAATTAATTTTGCCCTTAGCAACGTTTACCTAGAAACTTTGATGATCGCCCGCTTTCATTAAAATTGAATCTGATTGAGACGTCATCACGTCACCACAAGCTACAAATTTAAGTTTTCTAACCTACTATTTTGTTGATTCATCAAATACTTTTACTATGTTGTGTCAAAGGCAAACTTTTGAGTTAGTTACTTTGAAAATCCTTATTAACATCTTTTTTACTTTTACTTTTACTGAAACCATTCATCATGAAATGATGTATACACGTCAGTGATACAGAAAAGGACATAGGATACCTTTCATCCAGAAAAACTGGTCTGTTCCCTAGGAATCATATCAAAATATAAATATATATACGAGCAATAAAGATTGAATAAATGTGTTAATTCCTAAGAAAAAGGGGCGTCGACAAAGTCGCCGATAAAAGCTAGTCCTAAATAAATGAAATTTGTTATTTATTACGTGCAATGCTTAGATCGCAATATCGCAAGCTACAGTTTAGAGAGAAAATTGTTATCCCAATTAGTTATATATTGCTAAAGTCGAAAAAAGACGAAAAATAAGTTAATTAAGCAAATGTAACATTTTTGTTTCAGATATCTATAAACTTGTATTAAGAAAGAAGAAATATTGATTGGTAAGTTTTTCATATTTTCTAATTCATCACTATCTTAGCATTTCATTAGCAGTATAATTTTTAAGATAATTTATAATTCGAAGGTAATGTGTTATGGATTTACCTGAGCAAGATTATCTATGTCTATCTATATCATGTCTATCTTGTCCATATTTGCTATTTCTCCGCTAACTCCTCATAAATCGCCCAATAAAATTTTATACTGTTTTATAACGCAAACGCGAAAAGCTCTAAACGAGGAAGGCTTGTGTTTATATGTAATATGCAGAAAAAAATGCATACGTGCGAAGCCGGAAGCGGGTTGCTTGTCTTATTATATAAATGATGTACCTAAAATTGAATTTAGCTTATAAATGCAATGTCGAATTTTAAGTTATCTTTAACGTGATCGACAAATTATCTTGAAATCGACTCGTAGATGAGAAATTTATTTCCATTAGGTACATAAAATGATATTATCTCTTAAGAAAGTATCTTCTGTTAAATGGCTTATGGTTATGCAATTTGCGAGGAAACATTTAAACGTCCTTTCAAACTGGCTGATAATAATCCTTATTCCCTTTGAATCTTTGAACATCAGTCTTTGAAACACGTGGGACAATTCACATCTGCTTTTGCTGATAATATTAAAAGGATATCTGAATCTGGTAATATTTTGCGGTTTGCGTCAGTACAAATCCTTTTACCGCGCCTTTTAATATTAAATATATGGGAAATTTCACTTTTTGGAGACTTTTTCTGTTTTCAAACCTACTGCGATTTCGGTCCACCAAAACATTATTTCACCCAACAAAATTATTTTTTACTGCACTTAAATATAATCGTGTAACCCTCGGGGAGAAACAAAAAAAATTTTTTTTTTTTTTTTATTTGAGTCAAGGTAGCGCTTGGCCGCGATCTCACTTGATGTAAGGTGCAGATGCGGCCAAAGGTGGACCACGCTTACCTAGTAAGTGCCCATTTACCCTTGATTTGAAGACCCCGAGGTTGTAATTTTGAGGAAACACAGACGCAGCCAGGGAGTTCCGCTCCCTAGCAGTTCGGACAAGGAAGGTGGAACTGTAACGCTTCGTGCGTGACCGAGGAATATCAACCACGAAGGGATGAAACCCCTGTCCGCACCTCGCGGTCCGCAAGTGGAAAGGTTCCGGTTAGATTAGATCGTATAGAATGGACGCACACGCGCGCGTCTCTCCATAGTGCAGACGATAGAAAATCGATAGGCATGCTACTTTTATTATGACAGTATATATACTTTTTAAACATTGCACACGTTAACAGAATAAAATTAGATCTATCAAATATCACTGAGAGAAGTTCTCCGATATCTTACTCTTGTCAAACTCTAAAGAGCTTCTTATAGCATTCTTATACAATTTATAATACTGGCATGAAGCACTTACCCCGACAGTTTACAGATTATTACATGTGACATAGTTACGGACGAAGGTATATTGATATTTATTCGCTGTGTCAAAATACACGAACGCACTCCGGTTATTGATGTGAAGTAGATGTATGTCATATGTGGATCAAAGTCGTTTAGATTGTAGGTATTCGTTGAGACATACGCGGAAAATTATATAACATATTCAAAAATATTATATATTACTAGCTGACGTACGCGACTTCGTCCGCGTAACTTTATAAAATTATATCCTATCTTTTAATTTGGGCCAAGTTACATATAGTTACAAAGTTTGATCTAAGTTTAAAAGTTCATCGCGGAGGAACATGTGACATATAATTTTATAGAGATTTAGTAGTAACGTTTTCATATAATGTCTTATAGATTGAATAATATATTACCTACAAAAATTATTATATATGAAACGGATTGTTTAAATATAGAGAGTAATCCAAAAACCCCGCACTTATTATTTAAAACTTTCTATCATTGTTTGATCATCATTATATTCTATCAAAGTATATCATCATCATTGATCATTTGTATCATTGATTGTTTCTATTCAGGATAGCGGTGGTCTTATATTTTATGTAAACTTACTACCCCTAAGTCTAAGTCTTTGAAGAAATTTTAAGAAATATACACATTTCTTGTATTTATTACACATATGCATAATCAGACAGTTGTCAGGATCGATATCGTGTGATTGAATTGAAAATTTAGGAATTGATCAAAATTACACATTTCTTTTTTTTTTTTTTTTTTCAGATTATCTGAATGCGCTTTTATATAAACGCTGTCAGCCTTGACTTAAGGCGCTTAATGCCGTCAAATGGGTACTTTTTAAGCCTACTCCTCGTTTATCGTTTTTACAAAAAGCTTGAAGAAAACGTCATGCGCCCAACGTCGTTGACGACTACAAACGTCTTGAGACGAATCTAAATTTAATAAAAATATCACTTTTAAAAATCCTAAAAAAATCCCTATAAAATTAACTTAAATGTAAACATTTAACACCTGCGCGTTTGTCGACAAAGTCAAAAAAGTCAATTTGACTCTTATTTCAATCTCACACACACACACATACACATATATATATTAATAAACTAATTAGGTTCTTATGTAAGAAAAAAAACAATATTTTGCAACCAAGCCGCCGAAAAATAAATTTTAAGTATTTATTACGTGGCGCATTAAAATTAAAACACGTTTTATATATGTATCTCGGGTTTGACCTAATAACCTACTTTTTTCTGTTCACATTTATTCTAAGAGAAGTCCACTTTTAAAACGCAATTTCCATATTCATTCATTGGCCAATCAAGGAGACATTCATGTGCGCGGTTATTTTGCATGCCTTGTTCCTGTAGACCTTTAATATTTTTTTTATTTTCAAAAGCTGGTGTAGAATTTCTACCGTTGAATAGTAGTTAAAAATATAGTTATTTTTTTTTAATATCTCTTTAATATTTTTAGGCAATTTATATCAGAGACAATTTTGGATTGCCTTGGATATGTGGTTAGGGTGTTTACCTTAACGCTCTGTCTCAGGTGGTTCGATTCCTTACAGGGTCAACTTTGGAAATAAACAATTCAAAGTTGGGTCCGGTCTGGATTTGTAAACTAGTAGCATTGCTCACTGTGTTTAGCAGTCATTTGGGCAGCCCGTCCGGCGGCAGTAACCACCCCTTAAATAAGACCACCGTGAAATGTGTGAATTTATATTTTTTATAAGAAATTGTTTATAAGTAATAAGTCCACCCATTAATATACCTACTTACTTTTAACTTTTAAGTCTTCATTCAAATTAATACAAAAAACTTAGATATATTTTGGTAATTTATTCTTGAAGCGTATGCCGTACCATTGAGTTTGATGACCGGTCTGCCCTCGGTCTGAATATATAATACTATATTCTATTGGTCTATCTTAACTTATATTGTAACTCATAATATATAAGAATAGTTATGTTAGATATTAATAATTAAGCTGATTGTTTAAATGTTTCTTAGATTAATGTAGAAGTTTCAGAAATTCAGTCCAAAGTAAACTATTCAAATTTGGTATTGAAAACAGATTATAAATTTCATATGAAGTAGGTATTAATTTTAATTGGCCAAACAGCGATGTGAATGTGAGTCATACATTTGTGGTAAGCTAAATTAGCAAGCTTTGCTTAAAATAGAATTTTAAATTATTTTGGACAAACTATATTTATCACGTTTATTGAGAGAGTCCATTCGTCTAGCGAGAATAGCCACTATTTAAATTTCAAGTAACACCTGAACTCATCTGTATTAAATTTCAACAAACAAAACAGCAGCGTCGCGGTAGCAGATAGCATATAATACAGTGTGCTGCACTTATAAATTGTCAACCCGTCCTTTTAAAACATATGCTTAATGGTGAGTGACTATAGCGACACCTATTAACGCAAGTGGGCTGTCTACCTCGATAGGATACAAAATAGTGGATAGGAGAATGACTCACTCACCGAAGCAAGCACGAAATACCAGCATGAAATGCTGGTATACCGCATGTAGGTTTGTACGCTATGTATGTGATGACTGCCTCTATGATCATGTTGCCAGTTGAGCTGCCCAGATTATGACTGCCTTCTGCAGTCTACTAAACCACTACTACTAAAACACCTCTTACAAAGGAGTTATAAAGAGAAAATTATACAAAGTCAATTATTATAGAGCTCTCTTATTATTGAGGAACTGTTTCTTGCTGTTCCGATTTAAGAAATGCCTTTCAATCTTGTATTATGTGAGCAAAATTCTTTAAAGTTATTCTTCAAATTAAAACAGAAAACACTTATATTTTGAAAGCACTTTAAAATATAGCTGATAAAAGTAAAGCCTAGCTTTTGTAAAATTACACCTTCAATCTCAATATCAATTCCTTGAAAAAGCTTTTGTGATATTTCAGTAGTTTATTGAGCAGGTCCGTCTCGGATCTGAACACGTTGTGAGAGCCGTGAAGAGAGCTTCTCTGTAGTGCGGTAAAATTTAAGATGTTTACCTCTGAAATATATTTTCAGGATAATTCATCTTGCCGGTCCTTTTGTTTACCCCTTTCTTTTCTGCACTTTAAATGTCGAAAGCATTAGTCTAGCAAATATCAAACTTGAATTCACTCAGAGTTTTCTGTTCTCTACTCCGTAACACGTCAGTTTAATGGAATTAAATCTATATTAAAACGTCTTATATTGTGGGCGTCTGCCACGATGTTAATTTATAACATTGTAAATAGGTTTTTTTATGTTAAGGTCGATAGACAAACGGTCCACTTGATTGTTAGGTGGCTACCGTCGCCTATAACACAAGCAACGCCACAGGTGTTGCAAGTGCACTGCCAACTAAAGTAGGATTAATAATAAGGGATTATAGGAAGGGATAGGGAAAATAGGATCTGGCATCCCTTACTCACTCACAGAAATATAACAGCACGCATGCTGTTGTTTCACGGCGGTCGCCAGACAGGCTGCCCAAAGTAGTATTTATTTTTTAGTATGAACATTTAAATGCATTTTAGTATAAAATTTGTACGAAGTATCTATGAAGTTCATTAAATTCGAAATTAATTGCAAATTTATTGAGAAAATTAAAAACTGATTAAGTATTTAATTTTATTTAATAATTATTTCATTTAATTTAAAAAAAGCTTGCTAATAGATTTGGGCTAAAATAATATAGTCAAACAGAATTATCCAGGTGAAGCACAAATATTAAATTTCACTTACGTCTGATCAACTCGCAGGCAGTAACGACAGAGAGTGCAGACGGAACATATTTAAACGTATACATGACATTTCCAACAATAGGTTTTAAGTTACGGCATTGGTTCTCAACCTTTGTATGAGCTATTTATATTCCCCGGTGACGTCAGTCTCAGTCAGAGTTCGATCAATAAAGGGAATACAAGATGTTCTCGTCCATCAAACATCGCAAACGTGAAACTTAAGTCAACATAAAAGTATATATTTACCGTCGAGTATTACATAGTACCGTCGAGACGTGTATGTATAATGCAAAGTAAGAAAAGAACCTTTAGTAATAGACTTTTAAATTGTACTTTTTGAAAAAGTTTATTTTAAATTTATAATGTTGACATTAAAAAAATTGTATACAAGTAAAATGAAAGAAGCAAAAAGCAAGTGACCACTGCGAAGCTTTTTGGAAAGATGCATGAGATGTCACTACAGCATGTAATAACCAATAAAATTATCAATTTATCTTAGTCTGTATTAACCTGTATGTTAGTTTGTTTGTATGTAAGAGGTAATTTTTCAAACTACAAATCCGATTTAAAAATATATTTCACCAAATATTCTACGCGGGCGAAGCCGCGGGCACTAGCTGTCTAAAAATAAAGATCCAACGCTTGGTAAAAGGATAATATCAGGAGTTGAATTGCTTTACATATTTTGTCAGGCGTTATATCTTATATTTTTCAATACGGATGAAGTCGCGGGCACCAGCTAGTATAAGATATTTTGCTTTAACCGGCGACTTCGTCCGCGTCCCTCGGGAATAGTACTGTTTCTTTGGATTGGCACACTCTTAGACTCATTCTTATTACTCGACTTCTAAGGATCGTATGTAGGCTTTATGAATCTATAATCTAGAATCTTTTTTAAGAATCAACTTTTTTAAGATCATCTAATGCAAAAGATTACTAATAACTGTATTTCATAGTCTTACATAAGCACGTTCTATCAAAAACAGCTTCGCTATTATATTATGAGTATAGATTTCGTTATATTATACGAGTCTTAATCAAGCTGACAATACAATATTTATGCGTTCAACCAATATATAATATTTACATATGTGCGTACATATATCACATTATATTTGTTCGTTTGCGAATAATGCAGGGAACATCTGGAACAGGCTTTCACGGAATCTCTCTTCCCAATTTCCAATTACGACAATAATGAACAACGTACTACTACTACCAATTGGAATCTTCACAACAACGAATTGCGTTATGTGGAAACCGATCGATAACTCTTATTAGGAGTACGCTATACAAAAATACGTATTAAAAATTCGTAACGTATTGAGCATTTAACTTTGAAATCAGAGACAGACATTTCAATATTAACTTAATAGATATAATAATATGTGTATAATTCTTTCTAAAGTATTATTATAAAGAAAAAACATTTGTATTTTTGTTTGTAATGAATAAACTCAAAACTACTGGACCTATTTAAAACATAGGCCATTTATCGAGAAAGGCTTTAGGCTATACAACAAACGCGAACACGAACGCAACGCAACGCAAACGCAAACGCGGACAAAGTCGCGGGCACCAGCTAGTAGGTAATAGATCCATTACCTCGGGCAGCAAATTAGCCTTGCTTCACAAACAGGCAATGCAGGCAGTATGCCAGCTTTGAGCTAAGGAAGCCAAACTAGATATTAATAACACTTTGTAAATATATTTAAAAAAAAAATAGTATTAATTAAATACTTGATAAATGCACATTTAACATTTCTATAAGGTATTAAATATTAAGTATTGAAATGTTTGTCTGAAATTTCGAAAAAAAAAATCTACAAGATATTGATCTCTACCTTTATATATAAAAATTACGTGTCACGTTGTGTGTCCTCGATGAACACCTAAACTACTGAATCAATTTTGATAAAACTTCGTAACTATGTGTAATTTGCTCCAACTTAAAAGATAGCATAGTTTATATTTCGAAGCGAAGCCAGGAGCGTGTAGCTAGTATAATATAGATAATATTATAAGTTTGTTTGTGATTTGCAAAAAAAAAATAGCCCTTAAAGAACTTATTCTTATTTCCATTTCGCAAATACTGAAACATGTGTTTTCAATTATTTATCTATCTGAAGAAATGCATTTGTTTCTACTCCGTGTAATGAGTAATGTTAGTGCATGCTTTTTTTAGAACCATAGAACTATGTATAAAACTCTAATTAGTTTTTACTATCCGTAGTTATACTTGTACTATAATTTCATAAGAGTAACTCATGTCATTTCATTGAGATAATATGTACTATGCACTGTCAGTTATGATTTTGAGTTGTCCTAGTCTTGAGTTGTCTAGTTCCTAGCGATATGTATTAATTTCTTCGAATCGCTTGAGTTACTTCAATATAGATTTGTGCATTTTCAATTGAGTTTATTTGTTTGCTCACTCCACCTTGAGTACGTACTCAAAGAGGCACCGTAATGTATTGAGTTTGTATAGGGTACCTCTTGTTATATGCAGTTGAGTTGTATATGTACAAAAACATGGAAAATTTACACGAAACAGTAGCCACTTGCCAAGAAGTGAACGAGCAGATAGACAAAATATACAAATTTATTATCAAAAGAAATTTATTTATTGCGATAATTCTTTGATTGTATCATAATTTTTAATTGTACCAACAAAAAAGGTTACAGTGACAGCAAAATTTATCCTGGAATGATCCTTCAAAAGCAAGTAAAAAATTAAATTAATTAATATAAAGTCATCATCATCATATCAGCCACAGGACGTCCACTGCTAGACTTAGGTTAGATTTTGTATATCTTCGATTTACCTTATTATGTTTAAAATTACATTATTTCCATAGTTTTTATTTGATACTAGCGATCCACCCCCCAGCTTTGCACGGATAAAATTTTCCCGGTATTTTTTCCAATTTTTCTCTTGATAAGAATCTTTCTCAGTACAAAGAATATTTGAAAAAAAAAAATAGTTCAGCCATTCTCGAGTTTTGAGCTTAGCGATTCATTTTTATTTAAATAGATTAAAAAATATATATCAAAAGGTCAGGTATAGCCTCAAACTTTGATTAATCACATTGGTAAGCCACTAACACTGGTTATATAGTATGAGGCAATAAAAGCTTGTGTCGTTTACTAACTTTAAAACTTAGTGGAGAGAGTTCGTCTAGTGGTATGGTTTATTAAAGGTGGTTTGCCTGAGTACCAGGACAAACTCGTATAAGTTTTTCCGTAAGTAATAAGTGAAGTTTAGTCCACTTTTCTCCCTAGTAAGTTTTCATAGCATTTTTCAGTATTTTTTTTAATGTCATTTTCTTTTATAGCGCTGTATATTTTTTTAGTGTTTTAAACGGGACTCGATAGTGAGGTAATGAAATACATAATATTGCCGAAGAATTATCTGCTATATCTACATTTACATTTATTTTCTATACATATAAAATAAAGTCGTTGTCCGCTTCTGTCTGTTTCTCCGCTAACTTCTAAAGTTTTTGACTCGGTTTTCACTAATTGATAGACCGATATACAAGGAAGGTTTGTGTATAACTTGTAGAAGAAAATTTCATTCTTGTGAAGCTAGGGACGGGGAGCTTTTGCAAACCTGCCACTCTTAAACTTCAAAGCGGTTTACTTAAAAATTATAAATTGATGAAAGAGATATGTGAAAAAGGAAAACTAGAAAATAATGTACAATAAGTTCAACAAGAATATGTTTAGATTGAGCAAATTAATATATAAGCGTAAACTTTTAGATAAGATCTCATTAGGTTACACATATTATATTATTTAAGTAAAATCTGACATCAAATAGACATAAGTCATCTATTTAAACAAACTTTCTACCTTTTATTACTCAGAGTAAAATATTAAGAATCACATTTTTCATATTGTATTTATTTAGTTAATTTTTTTTATGTTTACTTACACTGCAGTTGGTATTTCCCCTAGAATAAATAAATAAATACAAAACAAACGCTGAGAGAGTGTCGCTAAGGAAATAATTAAGGGCGGTGAGCTTCTGTGATCACACGTCGTGTCCCGGAAATACCCGGATGACGTCACACAGGATGTTCACTAAGTACATCAGTAATAACAGGAAGCGTAAGATATATTACGTGGCAACACTAGGAAACAGTCTACGTCTGAAATTTCTAATAACATGTGGTGCTTCTAAAGAATATCTCTTTCGCAGTGGTATTTGGTAACGCTGATATGTGTAGTTGTTGACCTCGCTTACAAAAGAAAACTCGTACACTCAGTCACTTTCAATATTATATATATATATATATATATATATATATATATATATATATATATATATATATATATATATATATATATATATATATATATATATATATTATATATATAGATATAAATTTGCATACTTACGTTACTGGGGTCAAAAAATTGTTTTTAGAATTTTTGTCTCTTTGTTTGTGCGTTTATGTACGCTAATGTCAGAAACGGGTTAATCTTATTGAATGCGGTTTTCACTGAAAAATGTTTGATTACCAGGATGAACTATAGGATACTTTTTATCCTTGAAAATATTAGAAATATCCTTTGAGATTTTTAAAAAACGAACTACAGCACGTACGTTTTTACGGGCACCAGATAGTGAATCACTAAATTTCCCATGATAAATTTCATATGATGTTTACCCAAAGTTTACATACGAGTATAAAATCAATAATGCTCGTTATTCAAATTAATTTCACGTAAGGCATCACTTGTCGTAATAATTATCTCTGTGTAATTAATATTACGTCAAAACATTAATACCTTTAATTAAATATTTGATGTTGTATAGTGACGTAATTTCAATTAAATACGGGGTATATAATTATTTACGTAGATATTTATGTCACTCCAAAGTTATTTTACGTTTAAGTTAAGTTGTTTTGAACCGAAATGAGATAAAAAATTAACTATAGAATTATTGTTTTAGTTTTAGGCCATTAATGATGTCGTCGATAGACTGCCTGAACGCAGATTTGACAATAGGCATTAATTTTTTTCTATTTCTTAGTATGCATACAAGAACGACTTGGTCAAATGTAAGATCAAAATATCTCGAAATGTTTCAAGTATTCACAAAAGAGAGGCATCTGTTGTGAATAAGGTTACAAAACTAGCGACACGCTCCCAGTTTCGCACAGAGGCAATTATTTATTTATTTATTTTTTCTGAAAATTATATATACTTTCCATCAGTGAAAACCGTATCAACATCCGTTGAGTGTTTTAGAAGAAGTCAGCGGAGAAAGAGACAGAGGCGGATAGCTACTTTATTTTATAATATGACTAAGTATAGATATAGAAGAGTAGATAGCCATAGATGTTATTGCAAAATGGTTGTCCACAATTATGTCGTTACAGGTCAGGGTTGAACCGATGCGATAATTGTTTTAAGCTATTAGCTCACCAGCAGGTAACCCAATATCTGTGCAAACTTGGTTAAAGCTCCGTCTGCATACCTACTTTTTTATATTTCATTAAGTTCATAAATTTACCACTGAATATAAATGACTAGCGACCGAGTTAAAATTTTCAAAAATCTTTTCTTGCAATCCTTATGTTGTTAGATTTGTCCTGAATGACTGACTTTCACAACCAAAACTACTAAGTCTATAAAGCTGAAATTTGAAACATAAATTAATTTATATCGTAAGCATCCACTAAGAAAGGATTTGAAAATTTCATTCAACCCCATGCGAAGCCGGTGGCGGGTCGCTAGCGAGTCTCCTTTCCCGACATACTTAATTGCTTAAAATTTTACCCAAATTCTGTCAAATTGTTTATGATTAATTTTGTCGTAGTGGCATGTGATCCAACTAGTTTATAGTATTAATACTAGTTCATTACTAGGTTATAGTATTAACACTGGTTCAGTTAAAGATTAAATATTTGACATTTGTATCAATGTCCAATATTTTTTTTTATGTTAAGGTCGATAGACAGGCTAATTGTCCACTTAATGGTAGGTGGTACAATGTAAACAATTAATATTTTGCGTTACGCATACAAATAACAGCCAACTAGACTCATAGCTTCCTCCGACATATATATTATATAAATATATGCTTAATATCTTTAAAAAATGTACCTTTAAAATAATTAACAAAGTGCGAATAAGTGCAGTGATTCGATAAAAATATACTCTCCTCCCCAAACGTAAATAAATTTACTAAACCCGCTCTTCATGTTTTGATGTTATAATATTAGTATAGAATATGTTGTCGCATATGAGGTCGCATTTAACCGATACCAGGTGAAGGTTTGAGGTAAATTAGTTATGCTTACTAATGCACTTCCTCATATGGGTCAAGGGTGTGTTTGATGTTTATACACTGACGAAGTATTTGCGAGGATCGATCTTTTGATGTGTATTAGATAGATACAACGTCGTGATAGATACAATTAGAAGGAGAGATGTAATTAAGAAACTGAATTTGTTTACAAACTTCAATAATGTCTACTCACATATACTTGCCTGGCCGAAGACGATCCAAGGCAGATATAATCAAGGTTCTTTTCTCCAAAACATACATGACTTATACATCAATAATAAACAGAATCAATTATATACCTATACATTAATCATTTGCTTTGCGTGTATCGATAACTAAATTGTTTACTTAGCTGAATTACCCGGATGTGCGACCAACTATCACACAAAAAAAGTTATTACAAAGATAGTTTTCTTTGTAATAACTTCTTTCTTTGTAATAACAAAGAGATAATTAATAGGAATTAACGGAACATTTTTTTTCCTATGAGAATTTTTTCCTAGATATATTTTTTTAATTTGTTTGTCGCAAGCAATCTATAGAGACAAGTGGATTAAAAAGTGGACTTGCCAATGGATTAAATCTACTGGGGAGATGGCAGCAAGGTTAAAATAATCTAAACGTAAAAGCAACACTTATATTTCATTAACGAATTGAATTTATAGAAAATATCATATTTTCTATAAATTCACACTAAATTGACAGGAATATTTCATTCTAAGGACCTCTCGACCTTTCTTAAGACTTCCAAGTGTTTTTGATGAGTAATGGAAATCTGATCCTTTTATTTCATTTATGCTTACGCTTATTCTTTTATGTTTGATGTCAACGTGAACATGAAAGGGATAGATGATTGTGGGATAATTTTATCTTTCTTTCCAATGTAAATTTTCCGAGCTAGCCAATTATGAGTAGTTCGATGAAGCTGTTTTCGAATTTAGGTCGTACTCTAATGAGTTTATGTCTCAACATTTCTTTTCAGACTACTAACTTGTTACTACGATTTCTAATTTTGTTATAAAGTCATCTTAATATTTAGATTTAATGTTACCAATGATACGAATGAACTCAGTGTAAAAGAACAATTAGTGTTATTATTGAGGTCGTTATATCTATTTTATTATATCTGGTCTATGGTCTATTATATCTGGATTGTCCGCAATATTACAATTTCAGTTAATTAAATGTCACGAACCAATCGGTTACGAGAATTATTTGGAGAACTATTCAAGGAACCACAGTGGACAAATCTATTCAAGTAAGGCAAAATTTATAAGGTTAATTACTGTATACGTTAGGTTTGTCTATTAAACCTTATTGGTATACATATAGAGGACAGAACTATATGAAGACTGAAGACTGATGTTTTGCGGTCAGTTGCGAAAGCAAGAATGTTATTACTTCAGAGCAACTGGTTGCGATGGTAAACATTGAACATGTAGAAGTGTAAGTGGTACTAATGTCTGTCCTTTCAAAACTGGAGCCCTTTATAATGAAAATAAGTGTTCTATCAATTTTTATTCGAATCTCTCAAACATCGTAAACTTTGATGGAAATAGTTAAGGCCTCTTTCACCATCTCTGAGTAAAGTGTCAAGTAGGCTAACCGCCATTTAAAGTCACCGGTCACCGGGAATCATGGAACTGATATACCTTTGTTTTTACGGTAAAAGTCCCAAACATTAAAAAGAAAATAAAAAAAATTCGCCTATCGAAGGATGCAGTAAACCGAGTGTATAATTTAATAAAACATAAAATTATTTCTAAAAGTAACTAATCAACACTTTACTTGTAGTTGGTGAAAGAGGCCCTTAGATTATTAAGAAAATTTATTTATAAAAAACTAGTTTTTCCTATGACGACAAATTGCAACTGGAATTTCAATTTAATCCGTTATGTGGCCGCTATAAAACAAAGCTTGGTTTATAGAATCATGGGAAATATATTATAATAATTTAACATGACAGGTATTTGAAATTCATATACTTACATGAAAGTTGTCGAATTGTGGAAGGTTATTAAAATGCCGTGTAACGGATTAAGACTGAGCTTTAGGGGTAGGCAGTGTTACAGAATTGTCGGTGAAATATTACAGAGAACAGCCTGGGATCATTTCCCGATAAATCTGAGATTATATGTACACAGGTGTTATTAAAAATAATATTTTTATGTAACAAATAAAATACTCATAAAAATTCCATATTTTTAATAAATACTAAATACGAGTAAACTAGTGAACAAACAATATCCAAATCAAAATTATTTTGCTTGCCTTTACACTCAAACTGTCACATATTATAAAATAAAGTTATACACCTTTTTCTGTTTCTTTGCTAAATTCTTTTAAACCACCTAATGGATTTTTGATACGGTTTTTACTAATGGAAGTAGCTATAAACGAGGGAGGTTCTATGTAATATAATTTGCAGAAAAAATTGCATTCATGCGAAGCAGTGCAGGTCGTATAATAAAAACAATACAAGTCAATAATAAATACAAGTCATATAATAAAAACGTATACAAGCCGTATCCGTATATTAAATATTTTTCAATTAAAAAAAATGTACACGTTGTACTCATGTTGTCGAGGTTAAAAAGATAGTTTTTCAGAATTTTTGTCTGTTGGTCTGTGCGTTTGTGCACGTTATCCTCAAAAACGGCTTCACCAATTTTAATGCGGTTTTAAGTGATATATTGCAACAAACTTCAAACACAAAAATTATACCGAAATACCAATCGCACGAAGCAGCGAGCACAGCTAGTAACAGTTGGGCTGAAAAGTTCGTAACCTAACAAAGAAAAAAAATTCTTGATAAAATTTGATTTTATTAACAAAAGTTGCTTCACTCAAAATGCTCTATCCCACAAACTAATAGTCGGACAGCTGTGGAATTTGTACACGTATCTTTTGAAGGTTATCTAGTAGCGCCATCTGTATATTAGCCTACGAACTTTTCAACGCAACCTTGTTCAATATATAATTGTATAATATTGTAAAATACATACTGTAAAATATTGTACATATTGTAAAATATTTTGCTGGGATATACAGGGCGTCTCAAGACTATGCGACATGAAGGGAAAGTACCTTAAATATCGTAGATAGGATATTTTGCTGAAAGAAGACTTTATGTTATTTTTATATATATACCTGTACGTGAACCTTGAGCTCTTGTATTATAATAATACTTTTATAAATTTCAAAGAATCCGACGATATTGGTGATTGAATGCGAGAAAAAATATGAAATCTTCTAAATTTAGTAACATTATCTGTCAACGGAAAATAGATATTGAAAATGATAGATCCTCTGGAATATTTTGACACATCTATTACGAAAACACACTCTAACTAAACATGGTTGTTTATCAAAGTCACTTCATTAAATATTTCAGCGTATACTTTCGCGAAAACAGCATTTTCTTTACTGTTCTTTTCAATTAAAAGTTTTTTTTTATGTAAGCCCAAACCTCCTTCAACGAACTTCGGAAAGCGTAAACATAAAAATTTATAACGCCAAAGTTTGGACAGTGGCTGTTCCCACGATTGAGTAGATTATTACAAAGTATGGAGAGTCCAATAAAATAAACATATGGCTCTTAAGAAAAGTTTATTAAAGGAAGAAGTCGCGGGCGCTAGCTATAGCTATGTCCTCCGCGTTGAATATTAAAAGATAAAAAGCCTAACATACGACCTTTTAACGTTGGGAAATCATACCTTTCAACATGGGAAACGGGGGATACTCGGCAGTGTAGGGAACACTGCGGGGCTATGCAGGAGTCCTACCGGCTAAAATCCAAAGACATTCAAGGGCGGCCGTACATGACCGAGGGGTGGCAGTAACGTTATGACACGACAACGGTGCCCCGCCACGCTACATTGACGCATGACATTATACATTATTGCCAAGCGTTGAATCTTTATTTTTAGATAGCTGGTGCCAGAAATATTTAGCCTATGACCATTCTGAAACTTTATTCTAACTACTGGTGAAATTTTTTTGAAGTGAAAACTTCTTTACGCGCGTTGGGCTTTTTGAGATGGGAAAAAATGCCCAACGCCCAAAAATGTACATATTTAATTGTCATTGTGTGTCAGTGTCATATATATTCTCTTGTATTTCTTGCGATCAATAATTTTAAATAAACACATAATTGTTCAAGTTTTCACTTGAATTTTTTATAATCGGATGAGTAGTTAAGATTATATTTTTTATTTTTCAATGCGGACGAAGTCGTGGGCACCACTTAGTTATAAATATATTAAGATTATATTTTTTAAGGTTCAATTTATAATAACTAAAAATATATTAGACACCTTGGCTACGATGATAAACGACGCGTCTCTCCGCTGGCGAATAACAGAAAATACTTTTAATAATTTCCAGCATTTCAGTTTTAATTCAAATATTATGTTACGATTGCGAGTTGCGAGTACGATCAGCGCTTCAAATATTTCAACCATTTTGATAACCGTTTCACGGCACGAAGAGGGGAGGATGAGGGAATGGGGATTGGTGGATATATTCCAAGCTCATATTAGATTTACCTCCGTTCATCAAATAACTGATCTAATACCTGCAGCTTTTTCAGGAATGTTTTGCTTTTATTTTAAGCCTTGTATTTGGTAACTGAAATTTTGTAGCGAATTTGTACGTATGTAACGTGAGTTAATGTTTATACGAATTTTAAAGAAACACACACGTATAAATTAGGAAAGTTGTTTAGAAATTAAAACACTTTTAAAAACAACTGAGATAAATTTATTTTTATAAAAAAAAAAAACGAAAACCGACTTCAAGACTAACCTACACGTGCAAACTTAAAGTAAAAACTCGAAAATAATATTTTAATTACTTCAAAGCAAAGAGCATTAAAGTACAATAATCAACGAAATTATTGATACTTATTTATTATTATATAATCATTTAATTTTGGAGTCGGTGCCAGCCAAGAACAGTTTAATTCTGCGGTTTCTCCGCAGAATTCTTATTAGTATATAATAATATATAATAATAATAATCTATAAGGTAGAGAAACGCGAGGCGGAAAGTGCTCTTGGTATTTTTTTCCGATACGTATAACAAGGAAAAGGAAAAAGATGACAATATCCGTGAAATACGTTGCAACCTTGCAATACGTTAGGTAAAACCGCCATGTCTGCTATTTGACACCGGTGACCGGCGGGGGCCTTTGGATAGTAATATAGTAAGTTGTCGGTCACTGGTGACCCCCATGGTACCGTATGTGTTTAATTTCGTGTACTATACATAATAATATATATTTTATTATTAAGAATAATTAATTTAAAAAATTATTGTATTTTTTTGATGTTTCGCTAACATAAATATTGAATATTTTTAAGCAAATTGATGGTTAGATTATATTATATTTAAAATTATATGATGAAAACTAAAAAAGTAAAATGTGATATACAATTTGACTCGAAGAAAACTCAACGGGAGCTGTTCACATTTCAGTGAACGCAAGCACTTTAGCATGGAAGAAACAAGGCCGATCGTCGATTTTTTGAAAGCCGTAGCACCCTTGTCAACGCTAAAGAAAATGACAAGAACTTCCGTCCGTCTTGCTCGCTATGATTCCAAAGAAAACAGTTAATAAATGTTGTGTACGTAGTTATAATATTCATTTATAGATCAAGATGTAAGTATAAACTTATATTAGTTTTAACTTTAACGATTTTTACACTTTATTTTAAATTTAAGAGACTCGCCGTGTAAATAAATCCCTACTTATTTCCCTGAAAATTACGGACTTATGGTAGACTTATGATTCGACTGTATCGTTTGTCCGTTGCATCGCCCTCGTTATCATTAAAAATTGGTCAATTAATTGATTGATCACTAGTGATCCACCTCAGATAGTCAGCATTCAGGAAACTCCTATACTCTTCTCGTCCAAAATTCCTCAGCGCATCTAAACAAAAGCTTTCGACAAATGTGTGCTGATCGACAGTGGTTTAAGGCTGCTTCTGACCGGTCCCATTGGAACTTAAATTCAATATGCCTATGTCCTATGTCCAGTTCAGCGGTCGACGTCCTACTGCTAAAATGATACCTATGATCAGGTGGGTTGTTTGTTAATTTCTATTATTTTTTTCTCTACCCCTTTGAGTGTGTGAGCAAAGCTAATGTTAGAAAATAACCAAGTACATATTAAGATACATTTAAATATTCCATCAGAGACAAAATCTAACATTGTGACATGGGTCATGCCTCGGGAATGTTCTGAACAAATTGTTTACTAGATCCCCGTCCCTTTATTAAATAATTTGTGGTACACTTTAGTAATAATTCATTGCATAAAGCTGTACCCATTGTTGTCGGATTCCAATGTTGGGGTGTTCGAAGGCTTACAAGTGGAAGCTTTTTGGATTATTTACCTATATTGTATATTGCCTCGGCTGCCATATTACATATTTTATTCAAGTTACAAGTTTATTCTAATACAAAAAAATCCTATTATACTAACAGTGTCAATCTCTTTGTTTACTTTAAAATATTATAATGTTAATCTTGAAAATACAAGATAATGAGTGTGGTTGGGGACAGATTTTTACCTATTTGGACCTGTTTTTTTTTTATTTATTTTTTATTTGACGAGCCTGTTGGATGAGTGGTTAGGTTAGGGTGCTTGCTTTAACGCGGCTCTGTTCTATGGATCCTATGTTCGATTCCCGGTAGGATCAACTTTGGAAATGAACTTTTTCAAATTGACTCCGGTCGAAATTAGTTCAACTATGAAGGTTCAGAAATTCTTAGAAGTAACACTAATATTTTCCGAATCCATACCAAACGATGATACCAAAAGAATATTTACTAAGAAAAAATTCTTTCGAAAAGGTCACGGGAAGAAATGCTGTTAAATATTAATTAAACAAGTCCCCTGAGCATTATCTTTGCCATACAAAGCAGATTTGTTTTCCGACCGTTCCTAGTAATTTAATTTACTTTTGTGCTTTTATCAAGGTATATTTTCCTTCAGCCATTTGACGGAAAAGATATTTGGAATTCGAAATTCCAGTAATCATTGCTTTAAATCCGACTTGATGCCAAATTAATTAAGGCATTGTTTTATGTTTATCTGCAAGTTTTCAAATATTGGATACTCTATTTTGTTTTTCAATGCATACATTCTTTGCTCTGTACCTGGAATTTTAATAATAAAAAAAAGCGAGCACAAAGCCATACAAGCCAAACATTCGGTATATCTACCGAATTCGTTGCATAACGTATAAGTGCAACATATTTTGAATGGCATACTGCATCTGTAGTCATTTTATTCTTTATATTTATTTGTATAAGGCCTAGTTTCTCAATACGGGGGTCGAGACCCCTAGGGGAGTCGCGTTCAGGATTATAGAGGGTCGCAATGTGTTCAATAAACAAGACCCTTATACGAAATGTCCTCTTATTAAAGTATTTTTAATTCACAAACAAGTGTGAGGAACTTTTATTATATTTAAGAAAACCACGTGAGTAATAACATCACAATAAAATAAAGTAATAGTCAAAGTTGTTTGAAATAAAAATTTAATGCGGTTGATTTTGTTTTTGACTTAAATTTTTCAACCGACGAAAACAAAAACTGTGACTGTGAGGCTGTGACCATCCTCTTACAGAAAACCACACTAAATACACGTGCAGTGCGTCTACTGTTAGTATTGGGAGTTTGAAAACTAAAGACCATTTTCCTGTATTACATCTTACACATAATATACAGATTTTTATTTACTGCACAAAAGTAAAATACCATTAGTTGTTACGAGTACTTTTAACTTGCTTTGAAAGGGCATTCCAATCAGCTTAACCATTTCATCCGAAAGAGTGGATTATATGACACTGGTTTTCATTTGAATTCAATTTGATTCAAAGCGAAACAGAATCAAATTGCTAAAAATTAGCAATATCCTTTGTACCTATTTCCTTCAAAATCCCTTTTATTTTAAAAATAGTGCTAGTGAGTCGGCTCTAGGTGGGGGTTTACTTCATAAACGCGACATACCACTAATTCGGATTGGTTTCGAAATATTGAATACTACCTGGTCCTGCGACTTCGTTCGCGTTGAAAAACTAAAAATATAATACCTGATATAATGCTTGACATCTTTGTTGCTGTGGCGAAGGTGGAGCCGCCACTGTTGACGGCACTTGTGCCCAATTTTTATAACATTTTTCTAGGATAGAAATTATCCAGGTAATAAACTATCTGTGTGCCAGATTTCATACAAATACGTTGTCATCCTTACAAACTTTCGTGTTTATAATATTAAAAAGATTAATTCGATTCAAATCTTACAAATACCAGTTGAATCTGTCGTGACCAATAGCCGACTAACAATGTCTTATTAAGCTAATAACAGACGAATCAAATCGATAGGTATTTAACAATTTGATTGTGGATGCTTCAAGACATTTATCGAAGGCTTTCTAGGAGAGAAGGTATCTAAAATATAATTTAGTATAATTTAATCCCTTTCATCTACATTACTAACCACTTTTCATAACCAGCTACGAAAAATGAAATTTCCTTCACTGTGTCATAACTAGTTAATAAACAAGAACTATTTTTACACTTTTGTAATTAAGAAATATTTCCATTTTCATCTAAGTATAAAAAGTAATATTATAAAAAGAGATTTGTATTTTTGTTTGTAATGAATAAACTCAAAAACTACTGGACCGATTTTAAAAATTCTTTCACCTATAGAAAGCTACATTATCAACGAGTAACATAAGCTATAATTTTATAAAGCTACGCGGACGAAGTCGTGTGCGACAGCTACAATTAATAAACACACAATATTTATAAAAGATTAAAGCTATAGGTTAAATTAAAATTTTAATGTCAAAGATGTGTGTTTAGGCACCATAAGGTTAAGGTTCGCATACGAAACGCTACTTATAGCCTCATGATACTCATATTGCTTTAGGAATATTCATGACGTCCTCCTCCCATAACCAGAGGCAAACGTAGCTCGTCAACGTCAAACAACTGTAATATCTGTCCTAGTGCACAGTGTTTCAGTATGATTTAGATTGTGCGCACTACGTTTAACTAATTAAGGAGGCCTTCTTCAGTGTCAAAGGATTGCAATGTCTGTGTATAATGTAATCAGAAGATACTAATACCTAAAGTCTCTTTGAATGCCTCCGGGTTCCAATACTTTATTTAGATTGGGCCTAATCAATAAATGGCCTCAATTAGTATAATCAACCGATACTCTACTAAATACTGAAATCCATACCTACGTAAAATCAATGGAAGATTTACAGAGTGGGCAATCTTTGAGTAGGTACGAGTATTCCGCGTATTGCCCGTGGTCCACCTATTTTGTACACCTGGGTGGTCCACGAGCACAAAAAATTGCCCGTGGTCCACCTCATTAATAATGTCACTAAAATTTAAAGTATAATTCGAAGTCACTTTTAGCGTCTGTCTGTTTGTAAATCCGCTAACTCCTCCCAAACTACGCAATGGATTTTGGTGCGGTTTTCACCATTAGTGAAATTATTTCTTACGGAAGGTTTATTTATGTATATAATAAAACCTAATCATGTTTTTATACATAAGCAGAAAATAAAACAACGTTTTTCAACCAAGTCGTCGCAACTGTCCGGTTTTTTTTTTTGTTACGGATTCAATTGAGTCACGGAAGTTTAGAGTTGAGAGAAATAATATTAAGAAATCTTTTAAAAAAATGTTGTTAATCTTTCAGAGTCGTTAGATTCGATGTAATGATTGGGTGTTTTTTATTGCGACTGCAGGAAGTTAGCTGCCTATAAAGTATACTGTGAATTTACTACCAATGTAAGCCGGTTTAACAGCCGTGTTTAAAGGTTTAGCGCGGTTGTTAGCAGCGCCCAACCAAATGTTTTACGATGATGCCCGATTTTTATGACCCTCAATAACACTTGACTTGCTTTTTCAGTACTGTATAACTACAATGTTGATTGTTAATACTTTTCTCTATGCTTAGGATGCAGTTATTGCTACTATGTGGCTTTTATTTATCAACTCTTTTATATGGATACTAGCTGGTGCCGTAATGCCCTAAAAATAATGAGCAATACAACGCTTGACCTCTTGTTGCTATAACACTTTGGCCAGGCATTAGTTCTTTTTATTTTATTCTAGATAATCCCTCAGAAACAGTGATTTATTTTTTATTTATTTTTTTCGGATGAAAGGTACCATATCTCTTTTCCGTCATCCCTGACAACGTCTATGCAAAATTTCATGATGATCAGTTAAGTAGTTAAGGCGTGAAGCAGACAGACAAAGTTACTTTCAGTTACATGTCTTCAGTCTACTTGATGGTAAGATACTGTACTATAAATAAACATAACCAAGAAAGGAAGCAAATGAACTACTTAGCTTGATACGATAAGAAATAAAGATAATGAGGGGATAGAGTAATAAGATCTAATACCCTTAACTCACTCGACTCAAAGGGACATACGTGTATTTATTTTAAGTTGCTTATGTAACGGGGATTGATTACTGCCGTCAGATGAACTGCCGAATGCTGAATTTTGTTCCAAATATTTCAAAATATTGTGCCGGCATTTATAAATTTATTTATATTATATTTTATAAAGTGAACAGTTTTTAGATCTTTTAAACCCTTTAATATTTTGAGAAACAATTTTATAAATAACCTTATCCTGAACTTACCACGAAGTTAAAGTATTTCAACAATGTTATATAGATATTTGTATTTGGTTGAAAAGGTTTTAATACTTAATATTATGTGTGTGGGTTTTGTTAATTTTATGGAGTAATAAATTTGGTCACTATGAGAGAATTCATAATACTTATTATCCAAATATGAAGAAGGAAACTGATAATATATATAACTGCTGTTGTGTTTTGGTACCTGTGTTTTGGTATTTTAGCCCATTACCCTATTCCCATATTGTCCCCTGTTCTATGTCCTATTATAGCTTATAGCATACTTAAAAGTAACATTAGCCGCCTACTATGAAGTGATTATAGATACTCGTACATCTACAATAATATGCAAATCCACGTATACCTTTGTTGTAGTATCAATAAAATATATTGTATGGCGGTGTAACAACACTAAAGTATAATTGACTGAACTGAGCATGCAGCTATAAAAACGCTTCTTCAATATAATAAAATATGCATTTTCTATAATAATATTATAAAGTTTATGCAACGAAAATCAATAAAAAGTAGCCATTTTTATGAAGGGTCTCAGATTCTAGTCACAGTAATACCAAATAATGTTATCATCAATTAAACAAAACATTTTGAGATACTCAAATTTTGATTTGTTAGTAAATCCTGGACTGAATTGTTAAAGCTAAAACAATTCGAATTTAAGTATATATTCCTGCTCAGATATAATTTTAAGCTGTTTTAACAAATAACAAAGTTTACAAACGCGCAGAGGATGCTTCGTAGCGCAAAGTATTTTTATTTTGAACTTTTGAAGTTAATTACCTGAAAAGTTATAATTAATGTTAAAGATTTCGGAACATTAATTAATAATTTATAATCGGATCACGGCACATCTAAGAGAAACTCAATCATTAGTCATCGAATTCGTCGACTGGCTTATATTGGATGATGTTATAGATATAAACGAAAATCGATATGTATAATGAGCCGTTTGTATATTATTCAAATGAATCCTGGTCTGCTAATCCTACTAATATTATAAATAAAAAAGTTAGTTAAAATGGATGTATGGATATTTGTCATGTAAAAACTACTGAACTGATTTTGATGGATCAAGTAATCACAGTCGTATTCTTCATTGCTGAAGGTTCTTCATTGCTTTCCTATTATGTAGCAGTCGTAACTGTGAAGCCTGTAAAGGCAGCAACGTGATCTGTCCGTCGGCTAGGAGACCCATAGAATCAGCTCCAATATTTAATCTACTTTCTATGCATTTGGCGACTCTCTCTATTATATTAATAACACGTCGTGTTCGGTATTGGAATTGTAGTTGTAGGGAATCAGTATTTAGGTATACAATTTTATTAGGCTCATATGTCGATTACGTAATGTAAGAACGTACCGTATCTTTCTTTACCTACAGTCAAGAATAACTTCTCGAAACCCATTCTATGTAGAGGTAGATTTTATGTTTGTTGCATCTGAATTGACTCCACAAGTGTAGTTAGCATTTTTTTGCTATATGTTATAATATCATATTGTCATAGTTTGTAACAATTTATATAGAGCAGGTTCAGTTGAAGGTCGCTACATTATCCCGAGTCCCGACATTGTAAAGTGGGTCACTGTGACAGTGACAGGCTGCGTTGCATCCGGCCTGGTTACCGCGCGTTACCTTGCGTCCACAAATATTACCTTGTCTATTGATCTGTCTCCACTATTGTGAATCGGTGGCTTGTTAGGCTACGTAATCCTATTAGGGAAATGACATACTGAATACGCAATCAGAGCCCTACACGTGATGAAACCAATGCTTTGTCGTTATTTCTGACATTTTTTAAATATTCTTGATTCTTTTTAAAACTGTATATTTACTGTTAATATGTTGTACAAAGAATTCTTAATATTTGAAACTTATGTCCGTTTTCATCGTCACCTAAAGTTAGGGAACACATAACTGCATGAAGTGACGGACTGCAAGGCGGACTGCCATAAAATAGTTAGTTGGCCAGCTTAATTATAGTTAGGTGTTCCCTAACTCTAAGTCCCTGTAGGGGAAAACGGGAATTATTTTAATGCCCATTATTTGTCGTGCCATTTGTACTTGATGTATAATAAATATCGTATGATTTTCGAAGCATAATAATAAGAAGCCTTGTGTTTCAAACATTGAGATATAATTTTGTTTAGCCAATTATTGAGTAATAAGTAATCAATACAGTGCGTTGTAATTTAAATTTTATAATTGCCTTGCCAGAATTCTCAATAGGTACAGCAAAATTTACCGGTATAAAATTTATAAATATGTTAATGACTTCCGCATCTCATTTTTATAATAATATATTTTAAGTAGCTTTAAAACTGTTTCTGTTATCAATTTTTAATATAATTTTTTTTTTAACGTTGGGAAATCGCTTATTTTGTTATAGGCGACGATAGCCACCTAGCCACCTACCAACAAGTGGACCGTCAGCCTATCTGTAGATCTAACTCTAGAAAGATCCTTTTTGCATTTTATATTTCAATCACGTTACGAACATTGGGTGTCGAGTAAATAGGAAAAACAGGGCTGCAGTTACTGAAAGAGAAAAACCTTTTAAAAGAAACAGCAGGCACAGCTAGTATGAAATAAATTGAAATACGAAGTCTATTGTTACTCCACTCTAATTTTATGTAATGAGGTTTTCCTGTTTTCCACTTTGTGTAACATCCTTGTATAAAATAATATCCGCCCCTTGATCAAAGAACATCAAAGTCTTAAAATAGTTAAACACTTTATAAGTTTAAGTTGTGTACAGACGGGCACAACATTTATTAAAGCCACAATATTGTGCGTTTAACAATATCTGACATTTCATTATAAAAAAATTTATCTACCTATATATAAACTTTTATAACTATTAGTAAAAGTAGTCAAACACAATAAACTTACATTAATATTGTACGATTGCGCGTGTACTTGCACTAAAGAGCGATAAATAAAGAAATAACATACAGAAAAAATGCATCCGTGCGAAGCCGGGGCGGGTCGCTAGTTAACAATGTAGTAGTAGAGATTTATATTTTTCATCATAAATTATGATGATGAACATATCCCGAAAGTAGTTCATTCCTTTGATGTGTGGTGTAGCGACTCGCGTTGCGTTTATCCGTCCGCAATGGCCAGGCCGCGTTGTTTTAAACTTGAAACACCGTGAAATCGCCAGCAACAGGTCACTGCGTTTTCTGTTAACTGTACGACACAGCATATAAAATACAGTAACTAATGTTGAGAACTTTAAAAACTAAATGTTTTCTATAATTGTTTCATTTTATTCGTTCATTACCGACGTTCATTTCTATACAATTAGTAACCTTTTAGTAGTCGAATCAATTCGATACGGTATAGTATAAGAATAAGATGGTATAAGATATGATATGGAATTATGGATTATATGCTTTATTTTTATGAAAATTTGACCGAATATATATACACGTATTTATTTATTTAAAAGGAACCAAATCATCAATATTTTTACGTCTTTGTAAATTGTACTATCGATACATTGGATCGACAAATATAAGTATGACGAAAAATCTATACGTTTAGAAAACACGGAATATCTAAAATTATTGAGATACGTACTAAGATATAGTATCTTTATCATATTCAGTACTAGCTGTGCCGCTCCCGGCTTCCTTGATTATGCCTCTATCGTATTGTAGAAAATTACAATTAAAATACAATTTTAATACCTTTTGCAAAAACCACATATAGAATACTCTTAATATTCAAAAAAAAAAATTGAAAGCAGTTCCTGTTGCTTTATTTACTGTGTTTCATGCTAGTTATTACACAAAGCAGACATGGGGAGTACCTACTTATGGTTTATTAAATATTAAACGGTAAGCCATAAAGTATACCTAATTGGAAAAAGAAAAGGGATTCACTTTACCGTGAACAAGTATTACTCGTATTAAGATCGAACTCGGGTGCAAGCAGAAAAAGAGCTGGGTGGAATTATGTAGTAACTAGCGAGTGGCTTATTACTATTTGTCCGAAAATTTTAAATTCTTAAATTGTCCGAATTTAAGAATAAGAATAAGAATAAATTAAATTTGTAGCAAAGGACATAAAAAAACATACATATATAACATATAGACAAACACAAACGTCCCCCGCCACAAACCGGCTGGAACTCAGCATAATGCAGGTTGTAATAAACCTGCACTAGTCTTCCGTTAGACCCGATAGTAAGGTCACGCACTTACTAAAAAAAAAACATATACATAAACCTCCAAAAAAAAATTTTTTATGTGCAACTTGTGTGTAATTCTTCTCACAAGAACCTCTTAATTTTAAGTTATCAAAGATATAAATAAAAATAAAAATAAAAATTGAAAAGAAATTTAATTTTGTGTGTGATAACCCTGAAACAATTTGTCTGTACCTTAAAAGAGTCTTGGTATAATATTATGATCAATATCTTTACATAGTATAAAACAAAGTCGCTTCCCGCCGTCTGTCCCTCTGTATGTACGCTTAGATATTTTAAACTTCGCAACAGATTTTAATGCGGTTTTCACTAATGGAAAGAGCGTTAAGGGAGGAAAGTTTCTATATATTTGCAGAAAAAATCCGTGCTAAGCCGGGGGCGGGACGCTAATGTGAAATAAATAACATTTAAAAGTGGCTTTATAAATTATACATGTATTATAATTAAATTTAAAGTATCCAATCAACTTGCGCATAGATTTATATGTAATGTTACTTTGAATTAGTTCAGAAGGATGTCTTGACAGTGACACCCTGTGCCGCCGCCATGTTTAATTAAGATAAGTTACGAGTTACTCAGCGTTTATGTTTGAATCCTTATTCAATTATTATAAATACATACATCTTGACAACTTATATGTATAGTAAATGAAAATTATTATTGTTTCTTAACGAAGAAATAATTGTTTCACATACAGGACATAAATTAAGGCAGTAAAATGGACTGATTTTAAAAATTCTTTCACCACTAGAAAGCTACATTATTAGAGAGTAAGATAGGCTATACCTACTTTATAAAGTTACGCGAAAGAACTCGAGTGCGACTGCTAATATTTCATACGCAGTTGGTGCGTTGTTCATATTATATCGATGGTTGTTCATCCAAAAGTAGTTGTACCGTGGGGCATGCTTTTCAGGTATTTTTTTAATTCCCCACGTACAAACTACGTAGTTGGTTGGTGTGTCATAAACGGTAATTTGGTACATTTTGACAGAATTTAGATACAGTTATGCTTCTCTCAATAAGTGATTAGTATGTTGGGACGTAATACATTCTCTTTATATTTTTGCTTTAGGCGATCTGTTCGTATCTGAAAATTGGAAGGGTTGTCAGGGGTGCGGATCACTCGAGCCCGCAAGCAAACTAGAATTCAATTCCCTGAGAAACCCACAAAGTGCTCGATTATGCGCAGATATTTGTATCCCAAACCCTTCGTAAAACCGTTCTTTATTATGTAAATTCATCTCTCGGGATTGCCTTTATTTTTCTCCATGAATTTTTTTTATTGTTTGTCAATGTCCTAAACCTTAAATCTGGGCTCTTTGTCCGTCCGTAGGAAAGTGCCCTTATTGTTTTTCGTTTTGCTCACAAATAGCAAGTTCTTAAACCTACGATTTGTGAGCAAAACGAAAAAGATTCATAGAAATATAATGTAGTATATATATTATTACTAACCTTAAATTTAGTAATGAAATAATCAGAAAACAATCAAAAGTACGAGACATTCTGAAAACTATAAAACTGCTAAAATGGAAATGGGCTGGACACATATGTCGATTGGACGACGGAAGATGGACCAAAATTATAACGGAATGGGTGCCTCGAGAGGAAAGAAGGAAGAGAGGAAGACCAAAAAGAAGGTGGGCAGATGTTTTCGTAGCAAAATATGGACAGAAATGGATGAGGAAGACAAGAGACAGGAAATTATGGAGGAAATGGGGGGAGGCCTACGCCGATGAGGAGACTACATAAAATTATAATAGCAATGACATATTTATAAAGTGGACGCTTCTATTTTTATATGAAAAGAAAGAAATGTTACATGTATCTGCGTTATTTAAATTAGTTCAAATGTTTTTTATGTAGAATAAATGGCTTATTATTATTATTATCCAAGTATATATTTTTCTTTCTTAGTTTTAAATTTTTTACAATATAAATTAAAAAAAACAATAAATATTATAAAAAACTTAAATCTAGAGTTCCGCAAGTAGCGAGGCAAGGCCCAAGCTACCGGTGGTTAGGGCTGCAGAGTGAGGAACCTCCTAACAATTATTATTATTATTATTATTATATATTATTGAAACGGCTCCATTTGAATAAAATATTGTATTTAGAAAACATATTCCGTTAAATCTTATCCATATTAAGGATGTTAAAGAGAAAATTTGTTTTAAAAAATCGTACGATATCATGTACAAAATCCGTAATATTCGTGTATTGATATACGAGCTATGGAGAGGGCTATGCTTGGGGTTACAGTATAATATCGATTCAAAAACAAGGAGATCCGTAGACGTACGAAAATTACCGACATAAGCCAACGGATTAGTAAGTTAAACTGCCAGTGGGCAGGACATATAGTACGGCGAGCTGAAGGCCGCTAGGGCCGGCAGGTTCTCGAGTGGAGGCTACGGACCGGCAAGCGCAGCGCAGGACTTCCACCCACAAGGTGAACAGACGCCCTGATAAAGGCCGTTGGTCGACGGTGGATACAGGCTGTTTCTGACCGGTCCTATTGGAAAGTTATGGGGGAGGCCTAAGTACAGCAGTGGACGTCCTGCGGCTAAGATACGGCTAAGACGGCTAAGATACGAGTGATCTAATGTTCAACAAGTGACTTAAAGAAGTAAGTTATATTATCAAATTTAAGTCATCTATTTATTATACTAAATTAAATATTACTAATTGGAAGAAATGTATTAATTTATGTTGTATATAAGCTCATTGTAAGGATAAGCCTTTGTTTTGTTAATTACTCGTAGCCCAATTATTTTGTTAAATTAAATCGGTGTGTTTTAGTTTTAATTGTTGGTTATTAATTTTTAAAACACACATCAATATAAGTAATAATAATTTTGTAAATAAATCATATCAGATAATTTTCTAACACGTGCATAACGGAAAAACCATTCAGAATACTAGACTACATACAAGTCAAAAGCGAATTACTAGTAAGTACTACATGCGCGACTGTTTTTATATATGCCATCTGCTTTGGCCCTATGAGAAATTATAGATAGATATAAAGTTCAACTTTAAGCTTATTTATTTGTACCCATACCACACAGTTACCTATATGTACAGTTTACCACGTACTATACGTACAGTTGTGGTCACTTCTTCTATCTGGCCAGTTCTTTGCCAGTAAAACAATGCACTAAGTATAGTAAAACTCTACTTTATTTTCAACGCTCTACTTTATTTTTACTAAAGCATTTACTATTACTATTTAAAATTGAAGTGAGTACATAACTACACTAACTGCTCATTATGATCAATCATAACACCTTAGGTATTCTAGTAACGCAATTAGCGTTCTCTTAAAATATTGAACCCAACTTTTCCAACTTAACTTTTCCGAATACCAGGCATGAAATTTAATACATCCTATTGTACCTACCAGGTTTAATATTGTTTTTACCTTAACTGCTCGACAGTTATTGCTCAAGAATTTATGGACTACACCGAATTAATGGTTTCGCTTTGCATAGTCAAAGTGAAGATGAACTATTCAAAGTTAGCCTGAACTAAATTTTGTCCTTTGTTACAAGTTTGGTGCCAGTAATATTTCATTTATATATACTCCGATATACCCTTAGAGTAGACCGCTGTGCTGCTGTGTTTCGGTGCATGAGTATGTGATTCCCTATTGGAGTTGATGGCGTACTTACTTTCTCTCTGCTGTAGGCGAAGCATGAATAAATATAATAAGCGACTGACTGTTAGACACATATATCAGAATGTATAGGTCGTAAGGGTGCTTATTGTTCATTATCTTAATAAGACTGTTGCAATATTTGTTTAATTATTATTCATCATCTCAGCCCTAGGACGTCCACTGCTGGGCATAGGGCTCCACCAAAATTTTTCAAAAGGACCAGTCATAAGCAGCCTGGTTCCACCAACGACCCGCGGCCCTTATAAGACCGTCTCGCGTTTGTCTACCTTGTGGATGGGTGTCCTACCCTGCGGGATTATTATTTCAGCCCCAGCATCCGTTATTAAATTTTTATTATTGTTCAAAAATCATATTGCATATTTATTTTTATTAGAGACCGAAAAGCAAAACAAAGCAAAACACCGCATTTCTTTCTAATTCAAACAGATTGTGTATGTTTGCGTTTTGCTTCGCGCTATCTACAAAGAGAACAGCGTAGATAAATCTTTTGTTTGCTCCATGATTCTGTTCAGTGGAGGAGATTTCATTCATGTCAGAATGGGCTCACAGTACACTCGCGTTAATAACGTTTTGCACCCACCTTTTACATTCAATTTTGACCTGTACTTATTTGTTCGCGTGGAAAATACAGACGAAATATTCCCGCTTTTCGTATCTTCAATAGAATTAATTCGCATACATTGTTCTTTTTCGTTATTTTATTTTAAATTAGAGAGAGTGCTAACAGTATTTCTGCCATCGTGTGAATCACTTGAAAAATTAGTTTGCTGAAAGTAACAGGCCATTTAGGTCGCTTTGACATCTAAAGGTCTTATAAGCAGTACCTTTACCATGAGTTTACAAAGACCGCACTCGCTAGCGAGAGCGTAAAATATTTATATGAAAAACTGTTGATGATGATTGATAATTTTTCATATAAATATTTTACGCTCTCGCTATCGAGTGCGGTCATTATAACTCACGGTACAGGTATCTAAAAGACATAATCGATTGTACATAAGTACACTTCTTTTTATTATAGATAGATAGTAACGCTATAAATTTGCCTAATCTGCCAATGGGTTATTGCACAACAGATTTAGATCTAATATAATTAAAATAATAAATATAATTTTATTTTAAAAATAAAATAAAACAGTGGTCAATTTCGTATGTCGCTATCAAATGACAAAATGTCAATAGACGATAATATAACTACCCTATTCCCTTAGTGCGGTACCTTTTATCTGATACTTCAAACATCAAAATGATATATTTGCACTTTAGACTGGATCCGTTTAATGGACAAATAAGTTTGTCACATTAACTATAGCGAATTTAAATGCTTGCAAATAAGATGTAATATTAGGATTTTTTTAGAGCTGCTTAACTACGTATTAGACCTGCATGTCTGTATGTCTGTCTTTGTCCTATCCTTTTTTAACCTTCGATACCCGACGCAAAAACGGGTGTTACAAATTTTACATGTGTGTCGGTGTATCTTTATTTGTCCTATTGTCGATGGGAACACCAATGGGCAAACTAATCGTTTCCTATACTGACGATCTTAAGAAAACGGTTTGCAGTGTACGAGTTCGGAGGGACCGAGTTTTAATAGCGCTCAAATATAAAGGCCCATCTATAACTTTAAACTATTATAGAGTAATGATTGTTATGAAGCTTATGAAATCATTTTCCCTTTCATAATCAATCTATTCAATGTCTAGTGAGGGTCTAAGTAAAGTAATCCTAAACGTGAATTCAGTCGAAATTGCAACTAATTAGTCAGAAAGCCACAGGATCGATCCCAATCCACATCACAAAGCTTAATGACTGTGCATTCAATAGGCCGGCTTTCGTTCCACACTCAAATGAATGCATTCATTTATTGATCGCGTTCACGTAAAAAGGAAATATCAGATATCGTTAACCCTGCATTGCGATGTGATTGCAAAAAATGGCAATAGTCACTAAAAATATTAATATGAATCGAAATTATATATCTTCATGGATCATAACTAATATAAAAGTGTAGGCATATAGCTTTCCACCTAGTGTTTTTATATGTAAAGTTCGTCAGACAGGTTGACAATTCAGTTGATGGTAGTAGTAGCCTTTGACCCAAGAAACGCCACAGGTGCTGCATGTGCGCTGCCGAACTTAGTAGGATAAGGGATTATGAAGGGATAAGAAAATGTAGTTATATTGTTTGTATTATAATTCGTTTTTTTTTTTTTTGCAAAGCGGAGCACAACAGATAATCCAATTATAAACTGCGCAGCATATATGGCGGTAGTAACCACCCATTAATAGACCCTATCAAAGGGTGGTGGTAAGTATGTAAGGAATGCCAAAACCCTATTCCTTATCCCCACCTAACTCTTTATCTATTACCCTATTCAATGTTTGAAACGCATTTGCAACATGTATGGCGTCGTTTGTGTTAATAGGCGTCAAGTAATAGTCAGTTTGTCTTCAACCTTTAGATAAACGACAGATAATAGAGGCAAGTAAAATTTTAAAGAGTCGAAATAGACGTGTAATTTTAAGACACTACTTAATTATTCTTTTTTATGCTTTTACTTAACATGCAAAATGTATATTCTTTAACTGGTGAGACATTGTTGAATATAAAATGGAGCAAGCAAATTGTAAACATGTAATATTAAATTTGTAGTCGAACATTCTAACACTTGAGTCTTGTCACGTGAAATTCCCATTATTCTCGCTGATAGAAAATAAATAATCGTCTCGAAATCAGAAAGGGCGAAAAGTTTCTTGTCTTTCAACGAGTCGTGAAAACTTTTCTTTTAAATGAATTATTTCGGAGTTGTGAAGTTTTTCCCTCAAACATTAATGTACGGAGAGTATATTGTGCTTGTAGAGGTTTGGCTTTTAACAAAATAGGTTGGGAGCTGAACGAGTTTCCCCATCCCCACTTGAGTGATGAAGTCAGCTTCTCTGCAAATGGACGCGATTTTGCTTCCTTCGCATTGACATGCGTTTTGGCCTCGGGATATGTGGAATATTTTTCTATTTCTTTTTCAATATAACCAATGTTAGCGCTATTGTTCGCCTCAACATTTCTTTCGTAGTAATATATAACCAGCTGTTAGATTGACCGCTGACACAAATTAATACTATATTTATTGGTTCTTATTTATTTTGCTTTATGTAATGTATATTACGAAGTACACATTAAAGTTTACTGAAGCAGGCTTTTAATAGACATGTTAGTGGTAGTTCTTGGGCCTTATGATTTTGTTTTCTTATCTTTTATCCAACAGTGGATAAAGTTTCTAAGCAACAAGATAGTTTTCTAAGCATCCAACAGTGGAGACAAAGGCTGATGAAGATAAAAAAATATATTTTATTTATATATATTTCATTAGGTGTTAGGAACTGTCTATAATAATAGTATATAATAATGTACAACATATGGGTTACCTGAAAATTAATGAATTTTATTTATTTTATTTCCCAAGGTTATTCAAGGGAGAGATTTTTTTTAATCGCGATAGTTTTTTCTTTATTTCTAAAATGTTGGATAGGTGAGACAAAAATGTCCACACATAAACGGATAAGTGGAAAAAAAAAACACATCTTAAAATATGTTTTAGTTTAAGGCGTTAGAAATGGAAGTACATTTTACATGGTTGGGTTCATAACGATGACCCAGATTTTCCACATATTGATCATTTTAGGTCAATATTTTTCCAGTTGTACTGCGAATATTTTAATTTTTTTATTTGGATTCTCTGAATTCTTATTTTTCAATATATGTATGACAATTTGAGGGAAATATATAAAATCTAATGTTGAATCCAGAATTGCACACGAGTAAGTAATGTTGATGATATTTTACAACATCCGTATGTCTATTTCAAACAGATATATCTCTAAGCTCACGAAGCCATTATCTGTGTCTCGACCTAAATTTTATTTAAAACTCGAGATAAATCGGCCGCAACATCTGTACAGGGAAAAATACAAAATATGTGCACATTTATGTACGTATTTAGTTCAAGAGTCAGAATACCGGTTGAGAACATTAGAAATTAATTGTAAATTCTATTACAGAATTTTTCATACTATTAAAGAATAAAAATTACATTCATTTAGAAAAAAGACACAATAAGTATAATAGTTCATTATACTGGAAAATTCCAATGACTAAATGACTTTTAAATAACTAAATGAATTATACATTTATCGAAAAGTATTTACAAATACAGAAATATCAATAAATTCTGTAAAGTCCAACACATGGACACAAAAATATTATACAATAAGGAAATAAGAGATAATAACAAAAACCAAAAACCCCTTATTGTTTTATACATTAAAAATGTAATCAATACAATTCAAGATTAAGAAAGGAAGTGAAATGTTAATTGTGAAGACTGTGAATCTGTTAGTTATAACTAAAACCTGTTTATATCGACCTCTGACAGTCTGTTTAAATTGTAAAAAAATTAATTGGCTTTTTAATGCATAAAAAAGCAAAGAAAATTCTTGCCAAAGAAATAACATCACAACACCAACAAGGTGTTTCGATAATCCGAAAGATTGAATCAATGTAAATCCGTTTCCAGTATTATACCACATAAATATGTAGACAACTAGAAAATTTCCTTTTTATATTTATTATTATCCCAGACTAATAATGTCGGACTCTTTCAAGCCAGCTGTTTCCTTAATGTAGATAATTTATTTTTTTAGATGATCGACGAGCCCAAATATTCGTAGGTAAGTTGTAACAAATAGGTTCTGGAAATGAGATTGTCCCATAAGGTGAATTATAAGATATGAAAATACTGGCGGTAAATCGGTTTGAGGGAGAAAGTTGTGGTCCAATATAAAAGAGAAGTGACGTTGAATTATGTTGAAAAAAAAAATTACATTATTACTATTATTACATCATTAATTATTATGGTGACATTTAAGTTTTGAAAATTTAAATTTCTTATCATAGATTTGACAATAATAAAGGTCTAAAAGTTAAGACAAAACTGTATTTTTCATGCATCGAAATTCCACTACGAATAAATAACTTAGTTACTTTTTATATTAAAAAGATTTTTCATTGTGTGGTAGTAGTGGTTTGGTGGCGTGGCCATACTGCGTTCAATGGTCGGCAGTGACCTTACGTGGCAGGCGATGCTCACGTTTTGCAACGCAAGGAAGCGAGAAGAGGATCCCCTCTCCCAGCCAATTCGCTGGAGAAGGTTCGTCTGGCTCCCTAACCGGGACCCGGGCTGTGGTCTTGGGGGCTGCCGCCCGTCGTAAAGTCCCCGAGATGGCCGGCGTACTTCCACTTTCGGGTACGCCGAAGTTCTGACAGGGAGCGTAGCCCTCCCCGCGCTGGATTGCCGTAGCGGGCACCGAAGTCGAGTCCCCAATGTCAATGCCCGTACCCACCAACGGCCGCGCTAGAAAGTTGTTGGGTTTTAGCAGGCACGAATCCGGCATAACCCCGCAGTGTCCCCTACCCTGCCGGGTATCCAAGAGGATTTCCGAACGTTAAAAAACAACAAAAAAGGCGTACTGCGTTTTGAAGTCATTTGTAACCACCTCCTTTCAGAAGACTACCGTGAAATAACAATATGTAATACAGTATGTATTACAGTATTATTACAGTATAAAATACTACACAATATATTACTGATAAACTAATAAACATTTGTACTGTCCATCATAAAACTAATTAAACTCTAATAATTTTTTTATATGTTTGGCTCAATTAAAAATTAATAACAGGTAATATTATTTTATCCGTTTAATTTAACGTTTAGTTATTAAGTTTTATAACTATGGACATGATAGAACGGAATTAACGGTCTTGAATTATTCAGAAAAAAATACTTGTAGGAGAAAAGAGAGTTTTGTTCAAAACTAGTTTTTTAATGAGAGAATTATATAAGTATGCAACGCACTAAATATTATGAATCTCTATGTACACTATCAAAGTATTTCCCAATGCCGTTATATATTGTCATAAACTTTTCGAAATTAAAAACGTTCAGCTTAAGACTTAACAACTACATTTGTGGATTAATTGAGAGACGAGACACAGGTGTGTCTAGCCACAAATCAGCCTAGCGATGAGTGAGCTCGGATATTGCTACACTACATCAAAATTATTGTTGTCATCTACTGATTTATATACAGTCTGACTCCGTCTTGTAACATTTTTCTCATAGTAGATTTGCTTTTTGTCAGTAAATATAAATCTTCAATTTATTCTTTCATATTATTTTCTTGAAAATTAGATTAGTTTCTAGTCGATTAATTTTATTGTTCTTATAATAAAAAAAAATCATAAATCATTTTCGCATAGAGGTGACAAAATTTTTTTTCTGTGGTAGCTTTATACAATATGGCAATATTTTTGACGCTGACACCAAAATGCCTGAAAAGAACATTTTCTAATTAGTGAGTCTCACCATCGGTGGTCATATCAAGATTAAAAGCAGTATTTCTGAAAGAAAAACTAATTTTTTCTTATAGATTTAAAATAATATAACTAATTACGATGAATACTGCAACATTATCTCTGTAAGCGTTTTCAAGAAGTGTTTTCAAATGCTCACGCAATTATATTCACTTTTTTCTCATCAAAGCAGGAAAAGCGGATTAGTTCAATGAAGAAAAGTCTTTTAAAATCAACTCGGAAATATTTTACATCACATCCCGTCGTATTGGATTTACCTATGCTACGATTTTCACAGCGCTACGCCGTTATTGTGTCTACGAATCGTAGCTCTACGAAATCACTTTGTTGTGATTTTTTTTATTAAAATTCTCGTTACATACAAATAATATAGAGTTATATTTGTATTACAAATAAAATTAAATATTTTTAGTCATTCTTTGTAGGTTAAGTTTTTTATTTAAGAATATCTGAAACGACATTGATAGGATCATCTTTGTGTATTTTGAAACTTTCACCTTAGAAAGGTATCTCAGCCCCAACATTCCCTAAACATATTTAACATAACATAACATATTAAAAGCTTCATTGAAGCATAAACATAGCACGTAAGTCATTTGCCGCATCACTGTGCGCCTATGTTTTGTCTATATATGTTATATTTATGCATCAATGAGGCTCTTTCCGTTTTGTATCTGATAGGATCTTGAATTTTTGAAAATAATTTAACTTTTAGAAATATAGAAATCCTTTTAAAATATTTCTATAACAAAAGTAAGAACCCAAACTTGTCGCGCCTCAGTCGTTCCAATTTTATTAGATCACGTGCCAATCTTCGTTCAATCATTTTAATCATTAGCCAGTCAATCAGTATAATTTCACGCAACATTGAACACGGACATTTGCGGTCTCATCAAGGTAGGCCGTGTGTAATAGCAACTCATCTCGCGTGTGCTAATGCCCTGATTTAAACCCCAATACTTTTACTCCGCCGTTTATTGAACTCTAAGCGGTTTCGTGTCGCGTGTGGTAAGAGGAATCAGGACCTGCATTACATGAAGAAGCGCTAAGGAGTCTGGACAAATAATCACCACCGCCGGGCTAGGCTGAAATCTATCATTTCTGGTCCTACAAAATCTTCTTTATAATATGTAATTATAAATAATTTTACCGAGTTAAGTTATACAATCCCTGAATACACAATATATAATATTATCCGACCTATTTTAGGTACACTCGCGTTGACAGTTAATAGCTAACCCTGCACAGCTCGTGTAGACATTCTGACACATGTCATTTTGACAATTATGAATGTGCCACACTCACAATATACAGAGTTTCACTTTAATATAGGCTCCTGTTGAGACGTGTTCAATGACAACACGTTTGTTTGGGCCCGTAATTCCACACAATAGACGACTTGTACTTAGTATTATTACACACAAGAGCCATCAACAATTTTAATGAGTAATTAACCATTTTCTTTTTGCATATAATAATGATAAATACAATAAAATAATATGTCATTTAGACTACAAAATATACTAATCTGGCGATTATTCTATTTCTGCTTGTTAGTAAATACATATACATCAATTGTATCGGTAACTCCCCAGTTATAGTATATACTGCTTTCAAAAGACTGAGTAATACTGACTGACTGACTCAGTAATACCAATAGCTGCTTTCGACGTATAGACTTAGTTTTGAACGCCAACTGGGATTGCACCTTTGCTATGTGCCTAAACTGGAATTAATTCTAGGAATACCTTAAATGTTCTCGTCATATCTCAACTGGTCTGAATACCTTAACTCTTTTTGAACATCGGTAATACACTAGGTAATACATCACTCGGTAAATAGTGTGATAAAAATAAGCTCATTACCCAAACACAAAATCCTTCACTTAAGGATTATTAAACTAGAGATGGTTTACTCAAACTAGACAAGCTTTTATCTCAAAGTTGCAGATAGAAAATTTTCTTTAATCCTTACATACTATAAACATATTGAGCTTTCATTATCTTAGTAAAAGCTTTTATGTTTTTTAAAAGATTTGAGGTTTATTTTGCTTGAAACTAAGAATAGTTTACCTTTAAAATAATATATCGTAACTATTATATTCTAATTGTTATTTGTGTTTTACAAGAAAAATCAAGTAATAATTGCAAAAGAAATAACAAGAAAGTGCTCGTTTTATTAAAGAAGTAGATAAAAGTTAAATCATCTTTAAGGATCAGCACAAAATTACCTTTAAAACTTTTGAAGTCGATAAGAAAATAAGTATTCAAATGCCTTGACAATCTCAAACTTCATACACAGCATAGCAGAAACAGTATGTCGTATTAACATTTATATAATGCGAATATTCTTATACTCACGAAAAATGTTATTGAAGCTTTTAAATTTACAAATAATATTATAAATGATATGTTTATAAATCGGCTGACGGCCCACCATTGTCTGTTGATACAAACAAAGCCCTAAGAGTGGGCCTAAGGGCTGCGTATGCTCTTGACCTTGACCTATCTCTTTTTACCTGCTCTTTATTCCTTATTCTTAACTCTAAATAAGAATAAGAAATAAAGTGGAGGTAAGGGGATTTATTCTAGCATTCCCTCCTCACTAACCGAAATACAACAGCATACATGCTGTTATTTCACGATAGTCTTATGTGAGCGGGAGGTTACTGGCAACTAATGGGCTGCCTTATTATGACTGTGAAATGCAATATTTATTACTACTACTATTTAGAGACTACTATACTACTACTATTATTATATATTATACTACTACTACTCTCATTACTTACTATTTATAGAGAAAGTATTAAATGTATTAAGTATTATTATTATTTGATGTGTTTATTTAAAAACACATTCCATACCTACCGATCGTTGTTCATAATGTTACACGGCCTTTGCTGACATAATTTAACTTTGATAGAATTCGCTTCTGTTTCTAATAAACTAACTCAAGAGAGTGCCGAATATCCACCAGCCAGCTTTCTAATATAAGTTTGTATTTGTGTACGTACTGTGCTGTTAATAACAAGGAGTATTAACTTGAAAACAAAACTAACGCTCAGTCATACACACGTTTCGATATTTCGTTTCTAATAGCTTTTCTTCAGAGAAACTAATCGTACTCTGTAATACGATGTAAGTTTGAATCTTTAACTTTTCTTTACTTGTCTACAACACCCTCTTCTTTGTATAAAGCGCAAGTCCTTCTTGTATGGATGGAATATTACACCCACCTTTGGGATGGCTCAGCCAAATACCAACTTGCCGCACTCGACTCGATGGATCACAGAGCTTGGATGTTCATTATAACACATGGGCTGAAAAGTCCCGGGCCTAACAAAGAAAACACGGTTTTTTTTTTGTTCAAAATTAGATTTATTCGTCAACGTAATCTCCATCAAGAGCAACCCAATCATTCCAGCGCCGCTCTAACATTTCAATACCACTTTTGTAGAACGGTTTATCAAAATAGGCCTCAGTTTCAGGGATAACCTCTCCATTCGTGCAAAAATTTCTTACCGGAGAACATTTTTTTTGAGGTCTGTGAACAGCCAGTAGTCGCTGGGAGCCAAATCTGGCGAATACCATCTGCGTACGATATCTCATCTGATTATAATGTGCATTTTAGGAAAGAATATTTTAAGGAATGTCTAACATTCATAGTTTTGGAGTTATTTACAAAACACTTATGTACCTAACCCCTTTTTAAAATCTTTAATTGTTTATAACTTTTACAATTTTTCATCTGCGGGTATAATGTTACACATTTTTCTAAAAATCATTACGAATCCAATTTGTTATCGCATGCATATCTATTTACTATGGAAAAAAATTAACACTTTTTCAACTTGTTAACTATTGAACTACATTCTTTCATTTAAAATAAATGATAGGGGTTTTAGAAATTACAACAACACTCACGAAAACTATAAAATATGCTGAAGCTTAATTTCTATAAATAGAAAACTTTTAAAGCTTCGTACACAAAATATTTAATCATATATTTGCATGTTTCCGAAACGTTTACGTAAAAAATTGGAAATGTTTAAATCTTTATTCGATTCTCTATTTATTTTTTACTAAATCTCTGCAGGCTGGTATGAATATTTTTTGGTAAGGTAAACAGTTTTTTATACGTCTGCACCATGCGCTCGTAAACATTCGTCTCTGTTTATTTTGCTAGTTGAATTTTACTATGCATTTTAGATAAGATTTGACGTTACTGTATATTGAAAAATATTATAATACTTTTGGTCTTGGTTAGAAAGAAAGAAAGAAAGAAAGAAAGAAAGAAAGAAAGAAAGACAGAAAGACAGAAAGAAAGCCGGGGTATGAAAATTTATGGAAGTAAATGTCACATGTCACATGTTACATGTTACGCGTTACAGGCTACAATATGCTTCAATACACATTAATATAATATAATACATATAATATATTATATTAATATGTTTTCATTATATTTATTAAATTGCTTATTTACGTTCGTTTTAAATAAACTCCAGTCGTGCGTCACACACACTTTTTTTTTACATTTAGTGAAAAAAAAAAACCTAAAATTTACCAAAAAGGTCTCTGCTCAGCTGGTCAACGCGCGTCGTAGCAAGGAACCACGACGCTGATCATACTAAGATTGGTGTAAAAATCAATTTTAGTTAATTAACTCAATTGAATTTAGTCTTCAAATTTAGTTCCTTAATAAAAATAATCTCGATTATCTCTCTCTCTCTCTCTCTCTCTCTCTCTCTCTCTCTCTCTCTCTCTCTCTCTCTCTCTCTCTCTGTGCGTGTGTGTGGGGGGGTGTGGGTGTGGGTGCGTGCGTGCGTGCGTGCGTGCGTGCGTGCGTGCGTCTTTCTCCACGACTTTCTCCTTCGCTTAATCTTTATTATATTATTCTTTCATTATAATCTCAATTATAAAGCGTAAAAACAAAAACAATATTTTCTGTGTAACCTTAATACCGTATTTCCGGGAAACACACAATAATCCCCTATTTATTGCAAGAATTTCCGTTTTCCTGTTGTTTCGCTTGTACGAAATCGATTCCCATTAATAAGCCATTGCTAATGACCGTAAGATTGACCCCTACTTATTTAGTTATGGTTTTCCTATTACTGAGTATTTTCATTGCTTTCATAAATTGATATCATTCTTGAAATTAATATTATATGCTTTTGAGGGATTAAATAATATAGAAGACAATTAAAAGTTTCATATGTTACAAATAAGTATTATGTACATTAATTTTAAACTTTTAATTGAGGGTACCGTCATTATAAAATTATTAATTGTTACAATGTAATTTGAATTGTTGACAGTGTTTTGTATTTGATAATAGACCAGTGCAACGCTCCCAAAATCATTACTTATCTTTGAACCCTTCACAATCCTTACTCTTTACTGTAGTCAGCAGTGCACTTGCAGCACATGTGGCGTTGCTTGTGTTATAGGCAACGGTGGCCACCTATCATCAAATGGACCGTCAACATGTCTGCCGACCTTAACATTAAAAAATGATCTTCTGCAAAGGGGTGGTTACTGGTGCCAGACGGGCTGCCAAATTTATGACTGCGAAACGCAGTGTGCCCTGCCACTATTGCCAAAATACAAGTATTTTATTGGTATTTATCAATTTTATTTGTATTTATGTCTTCCATTTGTATTGCAGCCTTCATAAACGCACTTTAATTTGTTAAATAAAAACAAAAAAAAAATTCGGTAATTTCTAAGATGTGAGTCTTTCTTTCATAAAAAATGAATTTATTAGTTATTACTAATATTATAAAGAGGAAAGATTTGATTGTTTGTTTGTTTGTTTGCATTGAATAGGCTCCGAAACCACTGGACCGATTTGAAAAATTCTTTCATTGTTGGGAAGCTATATTATCCGCTAGTAACATAGGCTATATTTTATAAAGTTACGCGGGCGAAGCCGCGTGCAACAGCTAGTTAGTGATAATCTTATAAAAAATAACATTCGTAGTTAAATTCTTTTTACACTCCCATTTATTTTCATTTAAAACTATCCTCACATATTTATAAAACAAAGTCCTCCACCGCGTCTGTCTGTCTGTATTTCTGTCTGTTCGCGATAAACTCAAAAACTACTGCACCGATTTTGATGCGGTTTTCACCAATGGATAGAGGGAAAATCAGGGAAGGATTTACGGGAAAAAAATGCACCCCGAGCGAAGCGAGAAGTGGGACAGCTAGTTTATAATATAACAAGTACCTATCACAACCCATAAATCTATCCATAATTAAATTGAGGAATTTCTAAATAATTTTAATGATACAAATTGATGGTTAAAAAGCACTGTAGCGCGTTGTCAAGCTTGCGTATGTTTTTGAATGCTCCTAGTATTGCTTGGGGTTATTAGCGACAGTAACGACAGTCTCCTACCATCAAATGAGTCCCTTTTACCACACTTCAAAAGTATATAAAATATATAAATATCTGTAAAAATAACGTCCTTAATTCTTTCCCAGAATAACGTTTCTACAATCTTACTAAGAGGTCTAAAATGATCCGTGTAAGTTTTATCGCCGCAAATATATTGGGGAAAGTTAGTAAGGCAGGTCTTATATCTGAAACTTGTTAACACTTTGTGTTCTTAACGCCCATTGGAACGTACTCGTAGATGTATCGCGTGTGTTCGTAACATACGAGTAACATAGGTAAGTTCAGGTTTTGATTGAAAAGTTTTAACAACTTAAATATGTTTTTTGTGATTATTGAATATAGGTCTGGACAGGAAAGGTTGGTTGTTTTATTTTATGAATAGAAAGAAACAGAGAAAGAATAATTTATTGACATTTCAAAATAAAATAAAAACATTATGACACAATCTATAAGTATAAAAATTTCGTGTCACGTTGTTTGTCGCCAATGAACTCCTAAACTACTGAACCGATTTTGATAAAACTTCGTAACTATGTGTAATTTGGTCTAACTTAAAAGATAGGATAGTTTTTATTTTTAATATATATATATATAATAAGGATTAGGACACCATTGCTGCGTCACCTAGCTAGCTAGCTAGGTAGGTAGTTGACAATATGTAGCTAGGTGGAAACACCTCAGAAGTTTAATTGTTCCAAAATTCGCGCGTCCGCGGGATAAAGGGATAAGTATTCATCCGGACTGTCCATAGTGGCACCTTGTCGAAGTAATGAGGATGAACACTGCATCTATGGACAGGGCCAATATTGTATTTGTAGTGCTACAGGTATTAAAGCTTGTTGAAACCCTGGCGAACTTTTTAAAATGTATTTAAATATATTCATACAATAAACCCTATGAAAACCACGTATGGATCCTGCCTGTAACACCTGTTGAATCAGGCATGTTTACTTTGTCCACAAAGCCGCCTTCCAAATCTATAAATTGCTGTTATAGATTTCCTGACAATGCCTTTGTGGGAAGCTGGCAACACAGACACTTTTTTTAGATGAAAATTGTTATGGAGTTATTTTAAACGTATATAAAGGTTGTCCCAGAAATCAACGCCAAGTGGGCACGAGGCGATAGGCTAAGTTAAGGCTAGGCTAAGCCCTAGAAAAAAAAAGAAAAAAATTCAGGTCACGTGTTCAGGGTTAAGAAATAATAGTGTGGTTAAGTTTAATTGAATCATAGTTAAAATTTTTTCACCTCTCCAGCACGAAAAAGGTGCTTTTGGTGCCTAAAAAATCGCATGAAAATCAATTTTTTTATTCGTAATTCGAACACGCAATTTAACTCACAGGAATAAAATTTTGATTTTATTAGTGTGTCCAGCCATAGCCTACTAGAGTCGGCCGGCCATAGCCGACTAGATTCGGTCGACCATACCGATTAGAGTTGGTCCAGCTGTGAAGACAGTTTTACAGCCGTTCAGAAACTGGTTCAGCATTAAGTCTTGGTGTTTTTGTACTGTTTTGGTAAATATAAAAAAATGAGTACCTCCAGTGGCGATGGTCTAACTCCAGAAGGATTAAGAGAACAAGTTTCAAATGCCGAACTTAGCTTTCTTCCAGTAATTCTAGGTGCATACTCGTAGTCACGAGAATAAAATTAGTACTATACCTACTTGTTACACACTAAGTTAAACTTTTTTAAAGAGAATTTGAATTTTTTATACGAAGCACTCGATCAAGAGACAAGCACGTAATGTTATTGAATACAGCTCCATTTCCTTTAAAGCAGTTTGAAGGAAATTGGAATGGGCATTGAGTTGTTCCGACATTGCACGTCACCCGACGCTTACTGCAAAAGCCTGTTTCAATTTGTGAAGTGCCAATAGAATATGTAAGGTCGATATAGAATACAGACGTGACGCGAACGAAACGCGAATTGGATTCCCGGAAATCATTACTCAGCGTCCTCAAACTTTCTTATACGATTTAAGCGATGAGGGAGCAGACGGTGGACTTTCGACCTTCACACGTTCTACATAAAAGAAAATAAAATTATTTTATAAAAACTTAATACTTCTTGTCAGCACACCTAATTGTTTTAGACAACTTAACTGTTTCGTGATTCCCTGTGGGTGCTACATTACGTTACGTTACGTCCTGTTACATACATACGTAACAGTACGTACCTGGTCTTTCTTTATAAAAATAGCTTCGTGTGAGTTATTTATTTTATTTTGAGAAAAAGACTCAAAATAAATTAAATAAATAAGACTAATGTAAAATTTTGATAAGGGTATTTATTTTAATATATGGATATTTTCAGTTCAATTTAATGATGAATTATAAACATCACAGTTGCGTCCTCATTAGTTGTGTTCATTGCACCGTGTCATAACAAGTTGTGTGGCGACTTTGATGCAAATATTGATTCGCTATTTTGTAGTTACTAATTAGTACACTAGTAAGCTTATACAATGTTAGCTACATGCATTTCTAAGTGAAACAACGGATTTCTTTTCTAATTTAGAAATTATCAATAATATTTTGGTTGTCTCTTGTCTCAGGGGTCCCGGGTTCGATTCCCAGCGGGGTCAATTTTGGAAATGGACTTTTCAAAGTTGGCTCAGGTCTGGATTTGGAAAATAGTGGCAGGGCTGAATGCGTTTTGGCAGTCATTTCGGCAGCACGTCTGGCGACAGTAACCACTCCCTTACAGAATACCATCGTGAAATAACAGCACATGTGCTGTTGTTTTTCCGTGAGTGAGTAACGGATGCCATTATCACATGCCTTCCTTATCCCTTATCCTTAATCCTTCTATGGTCGGCAACGCACTTGCAGCACCTATGGCGTTGCTTGTGTTATAGGCTATGGTCGCTATCTACCATTAAGGGAACCGTCAGCCTATATTACTCGCTGATTCTATAGAAAGAATTTTTAAAATCGGTCCAGTAGTTTTTGAGTTTATTCATTACAAACAAAAACACAAAAATACAAACCTTTTCTCTTCCTAATATTAGTAAGTATATATTGTATTGGAATGTTTCATTTTAGTCATTCTTATTTTTTGTTTATCTGTCTGAGTTGCAAGCTTTGAAAGTCAAACTTTATAACAAATCTTGAACAAAATCTCCAACGACATAATTAGCATTCCCCGAATCGGGCGAGAAAAGTTTACCTGACTATCCGACATCGTTCCGAAACTCGTCGACTAATGAACCAATTACGAAAAAATGAATGTAGGCAACAAATTTTTTCTCGCTATAATTATGTAATCTTAGTCCTCCACAAAGGGACAGAGACAAACTCCTTTGGCGTAATCTCGATGAAGCCATGTCATTTTGCTCAAGGCATCTTTGCAATTAGTGCAGGTTATTTCTGTCTGTTATGCTATTGGACTCAGTTAAAATAGAGTCCTCCGGCTATGCGGAGAACTAATTAAACTGTATTGAGTACTCCTTTAAAGCAGTGACGGTTGTTTGCGCAAAAAGGCAAAGCGAAATCTAGTAAACATTTCCTTCATTACAGATCTCAAACATTCTATTTGTGCAGTGATTGTACATTCAATACTTTTTAATTCCGAACTTTCATTACTGCTTCCGTTGCTTGCACTACATAAATGTCCTGTTATACTACGACAGATTACAGATTTAGTCCACTTCTAATCCATGTAAGGTACATGTACTCACTGTTGTGTTTCAGTGAGTGAGTAAGGGATGTCAGAGCCCATTACCCTATCCCTTCCTTATCTCTTATCCTTAATCGTACTATAGTCGGCAGCACACTTGCTGCACCTGTGACGTCGCCTGTGTTATAATCAAGTGGACCTGTCTAACGACCTTAACAAACATTGATGACGATTTTTTTTGTAGAAACCACAATAAAACTCTACTATATTCGGTGCGTAATTGTCGCGGACGCCAGAGCTTTTACAAATATCTTCATCTTTTCTAGTAGATTATTGACAAAAAATGCATTAATTATTGTTATGATTTTCGTGTTATCATTTAAAAAAAATTACTATGTAGAATATTAGTAGTACTCCTATTAGTAAAAGATTTTATAGAATCATTTTTAAATTATATTAAAAATTTATAGCACAAACAGTTTCCAAATCTTTTTGACTCACAGTGATACAAGACTACTTTTAGCAGACAAATCTAATTTTCTACTTAGGTCGCATTACTTCAGAGACAATTCTCGAAAAGTAACATTGCTATAACTAATCCGTCTCGAACTTGATCCATTACTATTCATGACACAGAGTAACAAACATGAACAATATAAGTCAATTGTGCCTTTCTATATTGTTTCAGATGCTGTCAGAGTCGGAGACAATACATATTAAAGGAAAATAGTTATACATAATAAAGGAAACCTACGCTATAAGGTGTTGATGAAAGAGAAACAAGATGTAAGCATATTTTTAGAAAAATCAAAGTATATAATTGACTATAAAATAGTAATTAGTCAAATTAAAATTTAATATTATTTTATTTATTTATTTATTTACACGTCAACAGTTTAATATCTAGTTTTATTATTTGCATAAATTAAGATAGACTTCGCAACATACGCCAACAATAACATTACAGATCTAAATTAACACAAAATGGTGTAAATTTTTATTGGTTAAAAGTAAAAGTTATAGATATAAGTAGGTAAGTTTTAAATTAATTTATAACTTATTAGAACTTATAAAAGCTAATTTAGACAATAATTGTATTAAACGAGTCCCTTGTGAGGTTTTAAAAAAAAAATTTGAAAACGTTTCAAAAGCGGAATACTCTATATAAGTATTCCGCTTTAATTTAATTTGAATTTTCAATTCCAAGATGAGTTTTCAAATCCAAAGATTTTCCAATTTTCAAGTATAAGAAAGCTGCGGCTATGATTGCTAGACTTATGTCAATTGCATCAAGTATATTGTTATTTTATTTTACTAAAATTATTATAAGCAGTCTTGCATAACTCATATATTTTAAAAAAATAGATATATCCAAGCTTCCTAAATAAGACAACAAGTATTAACTATCAAATGAAACTACTTGCTAATTTTAAAATGTTTTCAATGACAATATCAAATATAATAAAGTTTGATAATATAAGCTATATACAAACTTAGTGTAGTCTATTCGTACTAATATTATAAATGCGAAAGTATGTTAGGATGTATGGATGTTTGTAACTCTTTTACGCAAAAACTACTGAACCGATTATCATTAAATTGTTACATGTTGTCTGGGACACCAGAAATGACATGGGTTACCTTTCATCATTCAACGCGGACGAAGTCGCGGGCACCAGCTAGTATTATATAAAAACTAACTGAGTGTCTGCAACTTCGTAAGTAATGTTGTTCGTTTTTTGAAAACCCCACATTAGCCTAACATTTTTCCAGGATAAAAAGTATCGTATCAAATATTTTTATTTCAATATATTATATCTCTATTCATAACACAAATTAAAATTAAAATACCAGATTTAGCAGTAATTAATTTTATCTCGTAGTCTGAAAACGAAAATAACTCAGAAATGTGGAACAATTTAAGCTTCATTAGCTGAAATACAAATTGTCTTCTTAAATGAAATCTGTACCTACCAATTTGTATCTGGCTGGCCATTGTTCATTTTGCTTATTAAGGTTGGGTTGGAATATTGTTGATATTTTGAAATATTTTACTACTGTTATAGTTTTTATTTAAAATTTTTTATAATCTACTATATTCTATAGCTATATAATATATACCTTATCCGTTCAGCCATTTTTGCGTGCGAGAGTAACAAACATATATACATTTTCACAGACTTTTGCGTTTATAATATTAGTACGATTATTAGAATATGAATAAACTGTAATCAAATGAATGATGTCATCATACGATACGTACATAAGATTTAATTTTAATATAGAACCCCATCTAATTAGTTCTATTCAGCTACTCTATTCAGTTGAATATTGATTTTCTATTTTGGAGCTAACTACGCATTGCAATTAATTCATTGATTGGCTCAGACGCGTTCAAATCTCAAAGGAGCCAGCAATGTGTGATGAATTTCCCGGAACATTAACTGGATCTCACGGGCACTATTACGAACACATATAAACACACACCTGTAATAAAAAAAAATGTAAATAAATATACGTATTTCATACAAGAACTTCCCTCATTTGCGACCCGTACGAAACCTCAGCTGACTTATGTAAATTCCTTATTGTTATTTCCGCACAGCAGTCATTAGGCGGAATAAATTAACATAAAATTCAATTAGCGAGGTACTTAGCAGTGAGTCGTTCTAGCAAGTTTCAACAGCATAGCTTAAATTTCAACAAAGGAAACAAAGTCTAATGATAAGTATCTTACTCGGTTCAAGTGTTTGAAGAGTTTGAATTAATGTTGAGTGCAGCGTTAATTCCCCATATATGAATAAGTCTTATGTAACAATATACCGATTTACTTTAAATTAAGGATCCCATGGTGTTTGAATGGGTTTTTTTTTCTGTAGTGAGATGTTTGCGAATCCATGGTCGAAAGCCTTCCATTGTAAGCTGGTTTGTACTTGTCCACGTGCGGACGCAATAACCCACACCATGGAAGCGATTAGGGCTTATTACCGATGGGTACAAGTCGACTTCGTCACTACTGGTAGCCTTACAACAACAACAACAACAAGGTTACAAGGTTAGGTTAGCCTAACAAGGTTAACAAAATTTCAAAAAGCGCATTTATAATCTCATTTGAAAACCACAAAGTATAACCAAAAAACTACAAAATCAAATAATTAGCGTACTTTTTTCGGGATGAAAGTTACCCTATGTTCTTTCTTGTATACATGAGAACGTGTTTCATGATGATCAGTTGAGTAGTTAAAGCGTGAAAAGATAACAAATAGACAGACAGACAAAACGAAATAAATTAAGTATTTTTCCTAAAACAAACAAAATGGTTTTTTTATTGTTTGTTTATCAACTAAATAAATAAAAAAGTAACTATTATACTCATAATATAAGTACTAACTTCCATTTCATTCCAATAAATTTCATTTTGTCAAAGCTAATTTATTTGAGTGAAATACTTCGGTACACACTGTTGGTTTTCTATAATTTGCAAACACCGCGATATTATTTCAGTGTCTGTATTTTGTAACAATTTATTGCTTGCACAATGGAATTTGAATAATTTGAACCGAAAACAAAAGGTGTAAGTAATCTAATATACCTATCTATTCAACGATCTTTTTCGCATCTTTTTAACGATATTCTTCCTCGCATTACCGCTAATCCTATCATCACAGTATCTTGTTTATAGGCGACCGTAAGATTGTCTTCATTCTTATTCTTATTATTTTTTAATATACTAAAAAATTTAATTAGAACTATATTTTTAAATAAATAGTAATTTTATAAATCTTTCTTAAACGTAACTTGTGATTTTATTAGACAAATTACATTATATATTCACAGTACATTAGCCTTCTTTATTAAAGCGATTTTCTTACCTAATATAATGGAATTGCAATATTGTATTACACCCTGGTATATACACCCTGGTGCAATGAAATCGCACAGGTAAATATTTTTGAAAAATATTGTGTTTTTTTTTTATTTAAAAAATACATTGCATTATTAGAGTAATAACTCAAATGCTAAAGTTTGCCTTGATTTTCACCTTTCTTTGAGGCAAAATATCGTATTATCTTATAAAACACGACATATGTTAAATTCTCTCGAATTACAATTTTGATATTTCCCATTGTTACAACGGTTGTCAAATTTCTGTTGTGTTAATGTGAAAACAGAATAATAGGTAAAAAGGCATTTTGGAGGTCAACATCGCCGACCTGTAGACGAGGGCCTTTCCTTTGTTCGAACCTGCCAAGTCATTTTTTCAAATAATCCGCCCGGATGCGTTAATGACTTTACCGTTTTATTCGTTCCTTCTCCAATTCACAGTTGAAAGGATCTATAAACGTATTCTTTTGGAATTTATTGCTTATTATTTTGAACCCATATTTATTATTATTCACGTATTTATTTTATATCTTAATATTATATATTTTTTAAATATATATAAAAAAAAAACAATAAATATTATTATACACAAATCTTAAAATTAGTAGGGCAAAGCCCAAGCTACCGGTAGTTAGGGCTGCAGAGTGAGGAACCTTCTGACAATACCAATACCAATCAAAAGTCAAAAAATAATAAAAAAATATTATTGTTATTATTTCCTTAACATAAATATACGATTCTTTTGATATAACAGAATAATAGTAGTGAGATTTACCATTTCTACCATTTATTTTTTTTCTGTCCCAAAGTAAGACAGACTCGCGTTAAGACAAGCCCGTTGGATGAGTGGTTAAGGGTTCTTGACTTAACGCTTTCTTTCAACGGTCCCGGGTTCGATACTCGGCAGGGTCAACTTCGGGAATGAACTTTTCAAAGTTGGCCCTGGTGACACTGTTTTTCACAGTCATTTGGACAGTAACCACTACCTTTCAGAAGACCACCGTGAAATAGAAGCATCAGTGCTGTTGTATTTCGAGAACCCATTTCCCTATTCATTCTAAATCCTTTATCCTTAATCTTACTATGACAGTATCTGTGGCGTTGCTTATGTCATAAACGACGGCGATAATTTTTTTATTAAAATCGAATTTAAGCACCTTGTAGGGAATATTTTTCAGTTTACAAAACCCTACTTTAATTTTCTGTACGATCATTATTGTCCGAGTAATCATAGGTCAAAGTCAAAAATGACTTTGTCGCAAAAATGTCTTTTTGACATCGTACAGAGCTCATAAGGTTAAATTGTAGAGAATTAATTTTTCTATAAGAGCTTTATAGTGCCATTATTACCTACGGCTCGTAGACCAATTTCAAGACGAGCAAAAATAAAAAAAAAAAAAAAAAAAAATTGTTGGTTGTCTGACGATTACTCATAAACTGCTAACGAAAAAAATATTTGAAGGATTCAATTCGTATTCAAAAACTGGAGACTTGAAGCTACAATTTCCTCTTTTAATGAGCTCTGTACGACCCTTTTCTTCGAAGTTACAGCCTATTGAAAATCACCTAAAAATTTGGAATTTCTTTTTAATATCCTTTAATTTTTGGGTTTAGTATATTTTGTTACAACATCACCCTTTAGGTGTACCCTTATTGAGCCATTCAATGTGATCTAATTTAACCTTGAACGTTCCAAGCTATTGCTTATTTAAGGGAACGCGCTAGCAATGTTTATATAATACTACGTCTGGCTTCTTCTCAAATTTTCCTTTACTAATTAAATTTACATTGAGTATTAATCAAATCGCTGCACCCCGTGAGGCGGAAGGTTTGGGTTTCTTTCCGCATAATAAAATATTAGTAGTTGTATTTATGACGCCACGTCTTCGTCAGCGTTGAAAAATGAAAAATATAACACCCTGATATAACGCATGACATCTTTATTGCCATAATAATTTGGGTGGCGTTCAAATTTTTATATTTTTAGATGAGCCCTCGGGAATTCCCAGGATGATTCCAGATTAATTACAGAATAATTCCAAAATAATTCTAGAAAAATTCCAGGATTATAATCCTATATATATTAATAATGGTAATAAAACTATCTGTGTGCCAAAGTCGTTTATTAGGATATAATTCAATGCCTAGATTTTCTTACTTTAAGTCGTCAGATAAGATGACGGACGGTCCACTTGATGGTAGGTGACTACAGCCGCCTGCATTACAAGTGCACTGTCGACCTTATATGAGTGGATAGGAAAATGGGCTCTGGCATTGCTTACTCACTCATCAAAAAAAAAGTACACTTGCTGTTATTTCACAGTAAAAACAGTCTTATTGTTGTACTTAGTTGTAGACAAAACGTAAAATAATAACAAAAAGAAAAACAAATCTCTATCTTTACAACGATGGCAATAATAGTTATTGCAATTATTTCAATAAATCGAACCTCCGCGGGTTGAGTTACGTTTTGATTGAGAGATAACAAGAGAGGTAAAGTTGCAGTTTGGAAACTTGATATTTTACACTCTGATCCGCTTGTTAAATTCAAGTTGAATATTTCAACCTCGATGCAGAATAATTACGTTCCAAGTAACGCTCGTGAATACATTTCTATAAATGTTAACAGAGAATCATACACACAGCTTTCAAAGGCAGCCATTGTTGATGAATTACGAACAATGAGATTGGCCTGGCATCATTACATTCCATTATCTAAAGACAAAATCATGCATGGTACTCAAATTCGAACGACCAATCATGTTAGCCCATAACTTCCTGATGGTGTGCGAATTTGACACGTTTTGACTTACTAACAATAAGTAAGTAAGGAATTAAACTATATTCCAAACTTTTTTTTTTAGTTTTTCTTAATATATGTATGTAAAAAAGACAAGAAAGTAATATAAAAACAAAGACATTAATTGTCAAAGGAATAATTGTCAAAGGAATGGCATTTAATATAACATTGATTTTATTTCCCTTCTTAAAGTAGGCAATGACTGCACAGACTTTACATTTTTTTCAGACTTTACATCTACATTTCGTAGATTCGTAGTATTTTATTGAAGTTCGCGAGCGTTGAACAAATTTGTAATATAACGAAAATTCCCTCCTGAAACGAAAGAATCACGGATACCAAAACGCGATGAGCTTTCTAAAATTCGACTCGAATGCGCGTTAGCGTAGCTTTATAAATGTAAAAGCGCTATTGCGATATTTACGATGCATCTGTGGCTTATTTGAGACCAAAAAATTCACATTTTTCAGTTAGCTTGTGTGACTTTACTTCATGTTTTACTTTTGACTTTTATTTCATGATGGCCCAGTTTATGATCGTGAAAGACAGTGTGTTCTGGCACTAATAAAGGATGCACTTTAATTAATGGGCTAAAGTTAAGACTCTGGCCTGGCCCGAAATTTAAAAGAAGACCGGGTCTAAACTAAAGCGTGGTCCGAACTTTTTTTTTTTTAAATATTGACAAAAACCAGCAGAGCAGAGAGCTAGTTGACTAATGTAATTCTGTTCGACATTTTCCCCCAGCCTAGAGAGAAAATTCCTATAACTAATCGCTTCGCTCTACTCTGTTGCGATTTTCCCAATCGGTTTATTTGCAGGGCTTGAGCGTTTTTAAAAGCTAGCGACAAAGTCCGGTTAAGCTTTCAAAGTCCTAGGACTAAAAGTAATAAGCAAACCGAGAAGGGTTTTAGTGCGATAAGAGTCTTACATGTCCTGTGAAAATAAGCAGTCCAGAGCGCAGTATAATAAAAATATTGAAAAGTCGACAAAACGCAAAAATAGACATCGTGCTAGTAAGACTACATGCAGTTTATAATTCTATAACAAACAAGCTGTTGCACACAACTTCGTCCGCGTAACTTTATAAAATATAGCCTATGTTACTCGCTGATAATGTAACTTTCTATAGGTGAAAGAATTTTTAAAATCGGTCCAGTAGTTTTTGAGTTTATTCATTACAAACAAAAATACATAAATAGAAACCTTTTCTATTTAATGAGTACAAACTAAGTACGTCATAGTCAACCATCATTCACGTGTGTACGAATAAAGAGCCGCTAACCGCATGAAAAGCGCACCGCTCAAACAATACCTTTATGAAAATTATTTACATAAGTGAGGTGTGCCGACGCGCCGCCAAAATTACGCTGCAAAGAACGACACCGGTGAAGGCGGCCATGCGAACTGTGTCACGTCATAGCGAGCGTATTATTTACTGAGGTTTAATTGAATAAGCGGGGCAGCGGGGCGTGTGACGGGATACGGCGGGGAGAGGCGGGGCCTGTTCACACCAAATTCATTTAAAACTTTACCAGTCCCATCAATCAAAAACCAATCTAAATTGGACATTTTCGTTTGTTCAGATCATTTTAAAATACTAAAGGGCTCTGTCGGACCGCTCAACTTTATAACCAAAACCGATGCTCTTTTGTGAATGTCGAAACCTCGCTCGTGCGTGGGGAAACGAAAGCCGATTATGCCGAAATTAATTGGGAAAATACCTGCAAAGCACCTTGTAGATATCTCGCTACATAATTGGCTGGTTACACGGGTTTTCCAAAGCCTCTTTTAAAGCGTAATTGCTAGTCTAACAATTTCAAGATATGAAAACGCTTCATTATCTATGTTATATCCGAGTCTGATGTGATACATTCATGTAGTAATTATACTCGTAGGTATTATTTATAAGTCCGCGTGAAAAGTTAAGCAGGTAATAAGCATCCTAATTATAATCCACACAAGCTGTCGCGATAACAATTTGTATTGATTTTTTTCCAAAAAGCTTTGCGTGGTCTCGTGACTAGGAGAATTTTTTTCAGCAATTTAGCCTCAAAAACATTGCAAAATACATAGATTACTTTTGGGCTATGATGAATGAATTTTAATTATAAAACAAACTAAATTTAATAAAACAGATATTGTATAATCATCATTATCATAATAAAAATCAGATTAATTTTATATCAGATGAGTAGTTTCGAAGATTACCTCCTACAGGAGAAGAGAACAAACATACAAACTTTACCTCTTTATAATATTAATATAGAAGAGCGGCTACGGTTAAATTAAAATAATTAATTTAGAAAAGTATCAGTTAGAAAGCAATTAAAACATATTTAAATCTAGGGCATGTAACTCTATTTCTTTCCAGGCTAGTAATTAAAAGATTTAATTTTTTAAATAGCAAGAGTAGAATTCTCTGAATGAAAATGTTAAAAGAGAGACTGTTGTTAATGGAAGCAGTGAATAACGCAGAGTATCTGAGAGAAATAAATAAACACTCCTTTTTATTTTTAGGCGAAAAATAAATGAACTCTGTTTCGCCTAATTAAAGGCGACAGTCGCGTGAAAAATATTTTCTACCCTTTTTTTAATAATTCGTGTTTTAATACTGTTAAGCCTGCTTTACATTATATAACTCAAGAGTGGCAGGCATTTTGAAATTCAAATAGACGGAGGTAGCTATCTTCCTCTATAAGAGGGATGCGAGTGTATTGCCAATCTTGGTCTATGGACTATGAGTATGGACTTTTAGTGTACAAACACAGTGGGAGCGGCGCGGGCGGCGGAATCCGCAAGCGGGTGTCGTTAACACACAGGTTCTTCTGCATGTGAACATGGTAATAGCGGCACGACGGCGTTTTCCGCTCGTGGCGTTGAAATTAGTTGAAGTTGTCAATAATTATTCTCCTCGTATATTTTCCAATATGTAGTCGAAAGTATTTTTTGACATTCGCGTGTACTCAAATTTATCTTCATAATTTCTTAATCTTGCTTAAAACGTATAAATCTTTATTTAAGTCATAACGACTGCTTTTGCTGCTTTCAGACTGTATGATAATGCTACGCGTTTACGCTGAGACGCCCCGCGTGTACTGTGTTCATGAATAGAAATATGGGACGTTCTTCTTTTTCATCGACAAAAAAAATATATTATTCCTCGAAATATTCAGTTTCTGGATTATTATTTCACAAAAACTCTTTTGACAATTCACCAAATACAATAAACCTTAAAATTGGATTCCTATTATTATTATTTTCTATAATATGATTGTGACATAGTATACAAAAGGGGTGACGGAGGTGTTTTACATACAAATAAACTGTATCCCTCTGCTTTATTGAACTACTTAAATATCATTATTAAATTTATGAGATTTTATATTATTATACAAAAAAGTGTTTATTAGCTGTCCCCTGATGTATATGATTTTTGTTGCTATCTTCTGTCACACATTTCATGAAACAAATAACGCGCGTTAACAATTTGACCATGCTTGCTAGGCAACGTTATGGTTCCTTCTCCCCCTTGGACCCACGCCATGCAACCCTACACCATGGCGAGCCAAGTTATTCGCCAGAGAATAGTAAAAGAAGATGCGTATGTTTATTAGGCGACTGCTCGGTCACGTAAGTTACTACTTCCAAATGTTACTGTAATATTTGTTTTCTAACATTGTTTTATTGTTTCCGGGTAAATATTTCCTATATGCCCAGCTGAATGAACAATTCATAATTAGGTAAATGCTGACAACCGTAAACACTACTATTTTACACCTCTGTCACCAAAAATGTGACGGAGTGGTGTAACTCGTGACAGAGTGGCAGTTTTTGTATGGAACTTAGAGCCTTACGTGATTTTTATAATAGACAATTATTATTTTTATGGTGTGGGTTATTAAATCATTCATTATTTCATTCGTCGGTGTTCCCGTCTGGTGAATTAAAAAATACTATTATCCGTGGCTAAAAGATATCGACGTTGTCGCAAAAAGCCTCGTCTACTGCTAGCGCAAGGGCAAGGAAACACGTTAGATGGAACATTTATAGACAAAATATAAAACTTCAAGACCAAGTACTTGAATTACAGAGAAAGGTACAGAAAAATAAGAAAATTCTTCCTGAAAACTGTATTCAAATCGGTTAAGCCGCTTCTGAGATTAGCGTGCACACACAACAGACAAACAGACAAAAATTCTAAAAACTATTTTTTGACCTTAGTAACATTAATACAACCATGTACAACGAATACATTTTATTTTTATTTTATTTTTTCATATTTAATGTAGACGGGCTCGTTTACCATTTTATTTAATGTATAGAATAGAAGACTACTCAGCAAGTCTTATACAAAATATAAATAAAAAAATAATAATATTTACCACTCAAAACAATTTCTTTTACACAAAAGTTTTACATGAAACAAATAGACGGGTAGTGCCATCTAAACAATGTTGCATAAAACACTGACATTTTGACGGCGATGAATGTGCTGCCATCTATGTATTTGAAATGAAAATGACTTCTAAGTAGGCAATGGAGAAACTTACACGAAATCTCCGAAGAGTGTCGCTACAACAACAATGTGCTACAACAATAAGAACACAGTAAGAAAATTTAATAAGAAAAATCTTGCTCTGTGCACGACTTTAGCGCCACCTAGCGTCCGCAACTTTGTTGGTTCTCACATTTTGAAATTTAATCGCGACATTGTGACAAAATATTATTATAATCCAAAATTATCTATTAATTTATTTCCAAAATATTATTATTATATAATTTATACCTTGATTTGGGTGGATGAAAGGGTTGTGAAATCATTTTTGGTCAAATCAAATGAGGTTTTATTCAAAAAGTATGTTTTATTTTGAATATGTCAGGATTTGTTTACTTCATTTTTAGTTGTAGTTTTACTGTAAAACAAGAAGATAAAGTTACTTTAATGGTTTCATTCAATAATAATAAACATATATAATCGTTCCTGTATCGCTAGTAATAAATTAAATATCGTTTTCAGATCGAAATGAGAATTAGTTTAAGGACCGGGTTTGTGAGTATCACTTACAATATAAAATTTCAACCACAAACCGTCTTTAAAGGAAAATTGTTAGTTTCTGCTGGACATGTCCGTGATGTAGAGGAATTAATAACAAAACAAGGACAGAGTTCAATAATTCAAGCTCGCATCATAAGACAAACATCTATTACTTTGACACCTTAAAAACGTTTTTACACCTTACAAAACAATTAATCTCCGTTTGAAGTCAGAATCAGTTTGATTGAGTTTTAATAGACGTAATATTTAAATATTCATTTGATTGCTGGTGAATGCAGCACGAATAATCACAAGTGTGAAGTGTGATTGCGATTATTAAAATTAGGTAACCAAGTTTAAACAGATTACTTTGAGATATGACAGATGATAGCTCCAACTTTATTTTTACTTTTGGCCACTATGAGCGCTGCGATCGATTATATTACCCCCACCTAGTACTTCGCACCCAGCGAATAAACGTACCTACCTTACTTGGAGTTTCTTTAAAAATGAATTAAAAAGGGATTTTAGTTACAAATGCATAATAATTTTTTCCTGTTAAGACCTGCAAAGGCAAGATGCTAGATTATATAATATTCATGAAACACTCTTTAGACATAATATGCCCAACTTATTTTAAAATTTAAGTTTTTTTATATATATTTTTTTAACATTTTAACTTAGAATCGTACAGCATTTTTTCCGGATGTAGTTCTAAATAAGAAAATTCTAAGTACTTAAGAATGAATTAACAATTTATGCTATCCAGCGAATTTATTACCTACTTTACAAGTATTTTGAGTGTGTTTTAGGTAATTTCGAAAATGACTCAGTTCTCAATTTAATGATCAATTGTGACATGTTTTATAACTATAACTATAATATGATGTTATCATTTCATATTATAGCGTTCAATTAAAATGTCATGATTATCATAACAATATTGGGATGAAAGTGGACAGATTTTCAAAATTACTTCTTCAATTACTTATCTAATTGTATTATATATTTATGTTGTAACTAATTGTATTTCATGGCTTTTTACAAAATGTATACGTGTTGTTTCAGATGTTCAAATCCCTTGATGTGATATTGTGTGTCGGATGTACCCAGAGTATCCTGAGTTAACGCCCTGCCCCCATGACCCGGCTTTCGACATGCCACAATCACCCTCACCTCGACTGCGACACTACAGGTCCCCTAGAAACCAAGCATGATAGCATGAACCTTCAATTTCCTTAAAGCTTTGCCCCTTTTTAACTATACCTTATTATATAATATAATTAGCAGAAGGCGTAGCATTTCGCCCAAAGACTATGTGAAAAAAATCACTGAGTTGTTATGTGATTTTTTATTACTCTGTCTTAAACGATATTACAGTACTTACGTCTTCGTTAGTTATTTTAGATATTTCTTATATAAGCCATTTTATAGATACATACTTAGATTATACATAATAGGTACATATATACTTATTATTTTTACATATATATTTTTCAGAGCATCTGCAACGCCTACTGTGTTGTTTATTTATTCTTTACTGTTTTAAATTGTAATTTTCGTAAGTAATTGTTTCTTACAAAATTCAAATCGATAAAGATTTTTCAAATTGATTTTGAAACCGATTTTGATGAAATTTTCAAACAATCTTCTGATTAGTCCAGCGGGTTATCCTGTGAAGTTTAGGAGCGATCGTATAAGAAATATGGACGCGGACGAAGTCGCGGGCAAAACCTAGTTTAAAATAAAATCAATTAATTAATGACGATTTATAATAGGTACTTCTCTATATCTGCTTATGATTTCCTTGCATCAAAGGCGTTACAAATTTGTTCATATCAAATTTTAAGAATTAAGGATATCTTTCTAATCCCTTATCCTGACATTAATTTTTGAAGTTATGGTGTCTTTAACAACTTCAATGATATGAAAGTTCACTATTGCATTACGTAGCGCTTTGCTCTACCTTTAGCCTCGCTAACATTATGTAAAACACTTTGCTTGCTTTTAACAGCCCTTAAAAGTAGATAGATTCAGGGATGTCACTTAGTAAGAATTCGTCTTAGATTTTCCCTTTTCAGATAAGGCTTTCAAAGTACTTAGACACGTTGAAATAAACATATATACTTACTTAGCTGCTATTGACTACAATTGCGCAAAGAAATAATGAAAAATATATCACTATAATTTTATTTTTAAAGTAGATTTACAAGCAAATTTAGTTTTAAACAAATTGATGCACGTAGAAGTTAAATTAATTTACTTATTTATTTGATACCAAGTTTGTGCAAAACATTCCCCCAAACAGAAACCTTCAGACAAATCAAGTGAAAATACGTTTTCACGTCAACGAGTTTGTACGTATTGTTAGTATGAAAGTCGTATGAAGGGTGTAATTCGCTCATCCGAATAGCCGGTAGATATGCTTATCATTATAACGTATCGCGTCACGTTAACAATGATCATTCAGACCTGACGAATATTAGCATAGTTGGACTTCTGACAATGGAACATATCCCTTTTTAAAAGTCGAACATCTTCTAGACTAGGTATATGTAAACATTGAAAAGTATCCATTTCACAAATGCCCGGGCGAATAATAGTTGTTGTTCAATGCTAAAGTCTCAGTTTTGACATCAGTAGGTACCTATTCCAGGTATTCTATTGGAAATAGTCCCGATTAATTATAATAAGTCAGTTATCTGTGCGATGATGCGCATACAAGGACGCGATACGGCGAGCCTTCACGCTCCATTCTCAATCTAAAGCCAACAACGGGGCTGTAATCATGTATTCCTATTGCCACGCGTATTTTCACAACAATAAAGCGTTAGTAATTTTCAATTTAGAATTCCAACAACCGTTAAAAAATTTTACAGATGAATTGTCCTATTAAAATTTTCATGTTTTTTTTCTAACAGGACAATGACAGCAATATGTTTCGTGTGCAACCTACCTATCCTGTCGCATCAAGTGGGGTTGGTGTGGGCTGGGGGCAACGGCTGGGACGAGCTCACAAGATCTACATTAGAAGAGAACACTCTGAAACAAAGACTTGGCAGTCGAAGGGATTCGGCTGCTCAAGTCTCGTGCCTTTCGCCGCCAGAGCCAGACGTTGGAGATCAACCCAGAGGTAAAAATTATCTTAAATAAAAAACGCAATTCAAAGAACTAATGTCCGTTTTTACCAACAGTCACCTAGAGTTAGAGAACACATAAATTGTTAGAGAACACATAAAAGTTAGAGAACACATTCCACGTGCATGAAGCGCCGGACTGCAAGGACTGCCGTGAATGGTCTGCTTAAATAGTAGTTAGGTGTTCCCTAACTATTTGTCTGTTAGTGAAAACGGGCATCAATCTACTTTCCAAGGTAGATTAATGCCCGTTTTCACCAAGGTAAATTAATCCAATAACTTTGTTTTTCTGTCCTTGTTTTAGGTGGACCTCGCCGTCGCCGCTCTTCTCTCGCTCAACTCACAGACATTCTACGCGAGTGGGGAGGTGGAAGCAGTCAACCACGACGTCAGAGGGCACCGCTTTCACGAAGAGAAACATTGGCCGATTTAGCGCGCTCTTTACCCTGGGCGCGACACGAACCGCCTCCACGAAGACGACGCGATTCATCAGCCGATTCAGGCATAAAATCGATGGCATCCAAACGGAGAGATTCCAAAGCTGCACCCCAAGACTTTCGGGCTGATTTCCCAAACTATTGGGATAGAAGAGACTCAACTACTATAGTACCAACACGAGAAAGACGTATTAAAAGGCGTGGATCAGGCGAAGATAGTAAGGAACGTCGCGACTCTGTTGACGGACATCGTCATCGACGTGATTCTGTGATCACTTCAACGCCACGAGTAGTTGCAACTCATCGAAAAAGACGTGCATCACCGCCAACACCAGCACCTCCATCATTTGTCGATGCATCCTCAGATCCAGGACCGTCTTCACAGCCACCGTCTGTAACCGTTGTAGCAATTCATGAACCGAGTCGATCAGACGGAGAATGTCAACCAACTATGACAATGCCAACAATAATTACTTCTGCTGTGACCCCGTCACCAACATCACCGACTGTTCCCATAAACGCGAATCAGACTGCATCTACGAGTCAGTCGCAAACGACTTCAGCTGTTCAAGCCACACCAGTAACACCTGTTGGTGGTCGGACTCCGCCAAATTTAGGTGGGCGACGTGATTCCACTACTCAATGTGGTCGAGCGCGAAGAGACTCTCGAGCTACTGCAAGTCCTGAGAGAAGACTAGGTAGACTGCAGCGTCAAGCAACTGCATTCGATGATCCAACAGGACCGCCTGGAACAAGACGTAGAGACTCGGGTCCTTCGTTGGGTCCGGATGATGAAGGTAGAGCACGCAGAGACTCTCTTAGTCCTGATTCAGCAGCAAGGCCAAGACGAGAACGGTCTCAATTAAGTCCAGATCGAGCTGGTGGCGGAGAACTAAGTCCTTCAGCAGCAAGACGTCGGGGACGACTGAGGCGACAAGCGTCCTGTGCCAGAATGGGCCGCGCCCGTAGCCCTGAATCAAGTTCATGTTCGAGTCGCGATCCAAGCCCGTGTGCACGTCCACCTGAAAGAACCATAATTCGCCGTCAATCAACAACAGAAGAGATATTAATAGCGCGAGGTTTTAGACGTCAATCGACAACGGAAGAAATGATCCGTTGCCGTAACTTTAGACGGCAAAGTTCACAAAGCGATGATGCTTGTATGCGCGCTAGGGGAAGAAGAGATTCGTCAACACAAATACTGGATGGAACCATCGGCACGATGACAGTTGAAACAACAAGCACATTTTTCGATTCAAGCACACAAACTGGTAAGTTCTAAAATTATCTTTCTTTTTACTATAACCCAAGTCATTTTATAGGGATTTTAATATAATACATACACATTAATATACATAATATAATTTAATACACAGTCTTTATAAATGTGGTAATAATAACATTGAAACAAAATTTTAAATAATACGAATCACAAATTCAAGTATTTCATTAATGGAAAAAAACGGAAAGCGTCAACAAAGGGAACCCTGAAATTTAAGCTTCTACTGAATCACTTTATTAACGACAATAAACTCTATTGCTATACGACCAAAACTACTCACCGCGAAAACATTACAGCTATTGCCACGTGCTCAGCCCCCGCCCCTTTCTATCAGCCAATCGATTCGTCGGTTGCTTTGTCGTCTCTCTCTCGTCGGATACTACGTGCTGTTTTACCGACAGAAGAGTGAGAGGGCTCGGGGTAAAGACACCTCTTCACCGTGAGGGTATATTGTAGCGAGTGGCGCCTTCGTTCGTAGCGTGAGAAGCGCGAACTTGCAGACACTTTTCAGTGGCAGCGTGTTAGCGCGGACCGTGTCGAGATGAGATGAAATCGAGTGCCAGGCGCAGGCTCGCCCGCCCGCGCCCTGTCATCTGTTGCCCAAGAACGCTGCCATGTTTACTAGAACCATAGTGACGCGCTTTCGACAACGACTAACCTAAACATCACAGTAAAATCGCGATTTTAAAAAATGTAATATTAATTAATGTGAGACGTTGCAACGAATCGAATCACCGAAATGAGTTAAACAACGAAGTACAATTGTGTTTTTTTTTTTTAAAAATCCCTTTTATTTCTAAATATTAACTTGTGTACTTTTAATAAACACGTACGATAACATGTCCATTCATGAGATTCAAGTGTAAACTATAGTTTCATTGTGAATTTGGCATTTATAGTACTACAGTGATCACGGTGAATAAAGAATGATTGTGACTTCGATGTCAAATTGTGAATATAAAACTGAAGAAGTTAGAAATAGGATAATTAAATATTTAAATTATAACACCAATATATTTTAGTTAAATAATTAGTATACTGGTGTGCTTTTTTGACTTTTGTGGCGTGATGTACAAATGTAATATTAACAAGACGCAATGGTAAGTCGATTGATTTTTTTTTTAATTAATGAGCTACTTTTGTCGTTCAAATAAATACGACAAAATAAAAAGTATCAGAAAAATTACATTTAAATAATGTGATGGATACAATCTCACCATAAGTATATTTTGGCACAATAATATTATTATTTTTTTCTGAACTAATTTATTAAATAAGTAATCATTATTTATTGCTGACTCACAAAAAATATAAAAATGCAAATAAATATTGAGTTAATAATATTTTAATTCATAAGACTTAATATGTAACTTAAATAATAATTTAAAATACCACTAATTAGCGACCCGCACCTGCATCGCACTGGCTCCTCAATATCCTTATTTGTCCTCAAGGTTAGCCTAACAGACAGAAGCAAACTGTGGCTTTATTAATAACTAGCTGGTGCCCGTGACTTCATCCGCGTTGAAAAATAAAAAATGTATAAGCAATATAACGCCAGACATCTTTTTTCCAGGCGTTACTTTTTTTTTTAATGATCTCTCGGCAACAGACTTTTTTCTGGATGGAAGGTACCCTATGTTCTTTCCTGTATCCCTGACAACGTGTATGCAAAATTTCATCATGATCGGTTGAGTAGTTAAGGCGTGAAAAGGTATTAAACAGACAAACAGAGTTACTTTCACATTTATAATACGAGTAATATATTAGTATAGATTACTTATCTAGCAGTAGTAGCAGATTCGTTTGGCAGTCATTTGGGCAGCTTGTTTGATGGCGGCAGTAACCACCCCCTTACAGAAAACCACAGTGAAATAACAGCACGTGTGTTGTTGTGTTTCGGTGAGTGAGTAAGGGATGCCAGAGCCCATTTCCCTTTCCAAACCTAATATAGTCGGCATCGAACTTGCAGCACCTGTGGCGTTACTTGTGTTATAAGCGACGGTAGCCATCTACCATCAAGTGGACCGTCAGCCTGTCTGCCGATCTTAACATAAAAAAATATGATAATGTATTTCTGACGCTTAAAAATTCCCTTCATGCCGTCAATCAATGAAATTCCCTATGAAATTCTTTCCACGGTCCCTAATAAAACTCTGGTAAATGGCGGGCTATAACATAGAAGCAATAATCTCATTCAATATTGTTCATGCAATTTGACTTTATAAATTCATATATTCATCATTTTCACTGAAGTCAGTGCCAATAAAAAATGTTTGATGTAAATTGAAAGTACAAGATAGATACTATGGGGTAGTATAATTTATTCGCAGGCCTCGCAAGAAAATTTAATGCGATTTCATTTGCAATCGATCGAATTATTATTTTCAGTAATAAAAATACTCACACAGGACAGTCAAACACCATGTCCTACTTTTTATTTCAGATATAACTTTCGAAATATAATCTAAACAAATATTTTCTGAATTATATGCCCTTCAAAGTAATTGCTTTATATCTTACTAGCTGTTGCACGCGACTTTATAAAATATAGCTTATGTTACTCGCTGATAATGTAGCTTTAGTTTTTGAGTTTATTCATTACAAACATACAAATCTTCTCTCTTTATAACATTAGTATATCTATACTTACTAATATATAAAGCTGAAGAGTTTGTTTGGTTGAACGCGCTTATCTCAGGAACTACTGGTTCAAATTGAAAAATTATTTTTATGTTGGATATTCCATTTATCAAGGAAGACCTTATAACGGCTATATACCATTTTAAACGCGGACGAAGTCGCGGGCACCAGCTAGTCTTATATAAAAAATATTTAAGTTATATCTAAAAGAAACTAGTCGTGATTCTAACCAATGCGATCTCTCCCTTAACTTAAAGTGGATTCTATAAACATCTCATTTTATTACTCCATTAACTTGCGGCAGACTCCATAAAGCACCTTAAAAGCGCCCACACACGGCCCTAAAATCGGTGGCATTATCGGGGCAGTAGCGGAGAGCCTCCTAGATCGCTCCCTTGATCGCCTCATGTTTAGGCAAATCGTAACATAATTAGAGGCGATCTAGCGGGCTCCCCACCACTGCCCCGATATTGCCACCGATTTTAGGGCCGTGTGTAGCCGCTTTTATTTTTCTTCACAAGCGAAATGAAAAAGCTCAAAATTGAATTTCTGTCGTTTTGCTTATAAAATGTTATAAGGTTTCGATTGCAGTTACCGTCTGTCGTAATAAATAAATAGCCACTCATAAATTTGCTGCTCAAAACATATTGACCAAATAAATTCTTTATTTTTATCAGCAATTAACAAATCCGCTAGCTCGTTGTCGCAGCTACAAGAACAAGCTAAGCTTGTTTGAATCGGGATGATTAGAGTAACACAATCGCGTGTTCAAAGAATTCTCTTGGATTAGTAGCGTGTGTTCAGAACGAACCATTATATACTTACTCGTACTAATAAAATTTGTATACTTAATGGGATTTTTCTATGTTCTGGTTATTTCATGTAATCAAAAACTTTCATTCTCTGGTCATTTTGAATTGGTTACTGTAATGCTCTGGTTATTTTGAATTTTCCATTTTAATGCTGTGATCATTTTCAATTGGCCCTTTTAATACTCAAACATAATAAAACTATTTTCCGGTATAACAAAGAAAAAGGGTTTTTAGAAAGTTTTATCAGAAGTTCAAAAATCTCGTCAGCCTGCAATCTCGTTAGATTAAGATTCTTTAATAAAACCTTTAAAAACCCTCGTACAATACTTATATATAAAAAAACAAAACAAAATAAAAAGATAAAATCCTCTTTTCACTGACATGGTATATTCCCGTCTTTTAATCGGATTTGTTGGACATGAAGTATTTTATTAAGTAGACAGAAATAAAAATAAAGACGACATATTCATTGTGCACGAATATTTATGTACACAACATATGACTCACCACAATGCAGTGTATGCAAGCTGTGTAAACATGCAGTTTTTCCTACATTAATTCAGGTCGCTTACACGCGATCTCCAAGTTTAAATATTTTGAGTAAATAATTACCAAGAAGAAGTAGCAAGGCGTATTGCTATCATCGTTCATAAGCTGGGCAGCCAGTCTGTTGGTAGTAACACCACCCCTACTAAAGACCTAAGTGGCATAATAGTTCGTGTGTGTTTTGGTGAGTGAATAAGCAACGTCAAAGCCCATTCCGCTATCCCCTCCTTATCCTTTAAAGTCCGCAGCGCATTTTACTTATGTCAAAAGGCAATGGTAGACATCTTAATATATAAAAGGTGATGTGTGTCTGTATGTCTCCTACAGACTAAAAAACCGCTGAACCGGTTTAGATGAAACTTTCAGACAATCTTCAGATTTTAGTCCAGCGGGTGTTACTGTCAAGTTTGGTAGTGATCGGACGCGGACGAAGTCGCGGGCAAATACTATACTTAATAAAAAAAATTAATCTTTTTTTTATATATAAAAAATCAATCGCCGTGCGTTAGTCTCGCAAAAACAAGTATATATATATATATATATATTGCACCCCGGGCGAAGATAATAAAAATAAGATGTCAGACAAAAAAATTAAACTTTTGTTCGAATTTCGAGTGCTTGCCTTTAACGCTACGCTGCTACGCTGAGATGTAGCAACGCTACGAATCCTCGTTCTATCGTAGAACAAATAGTAGAACTAGTTGGACTAAGGGCCTCTTCCACCAACTACAAGTAAAGTGTTGATTAGTTACTTTTAGAAATAATTTTATATTTTATTAAATTATGCACTGCGGTTTACTGCATCCTTCAATAGGCGAATTTTTTCATTATTTTCTTTTTAATCCCAACATCATTCCCTGTGACCGTTGACTTTAAATGGCGGTTACCTACTTGACACTTTACTCAGAGATGGTGAAAGAGGCACTAAATCTCACTGTTACGGTTTAACGTAACAGTGAGGGTTAAACTACTTAATTTCGTAACCAAGTATGTATGTATAACAATAAATATAATAATCAGACTAATATTTCAATTTTATAGCCCTATAATGTACTATGGAAACCATTGGATGAGTGGAAGAACCTTTAAGCTCTTTCTCAAGATTCTAACTAATTATGCAGGCCAGTCAAATCCTAAAATAATTATATGAAAATAGATCACAAAATGTACTGGCGATAGCAAGTAGTACCAAGTAGTACTAATGGTAGTAAAAGAGCAACTAGAAGGAATCGACGAAAATATTGGGAATCACATTTTTGTGTTGTCATTAAACAAATGAATTCAAAATTAATCAAACAAACTGAAATGAATGCTCAAATTCATTATCTACTTGAACATTAACTTGATAGAAGTAAATCAATATCGTCAGCAGAAAGGCTGGAAAAGCTTCAAACTTTTATCTCAAATAGCAATTTATCAAATTCCGAACAAAGAAATACAATGAACAATTAATTTTAGTTGGTTGTGAGTGAATTTGGTGTTGTTTGTTTAATAGACTGTCCCTCTGAATAAATCAGATATAATATTCCACTTTAATATTCTACATTATTTGGTCCATTTAGATCTTTTCATTATTATAATATTTTGTAGTTTAAAAACAAGGGATGAGTTGTGGATTAGTGAACTGGTAAAGTAAGTTTAATCTGCTCCATTGTACTCGTATTCCTAGTTTTTATTTGGTCCGAGGTTTTATGACTATTCTTTTTAATGTCATAATTAAATGTTAATAACGTGAGGTACTTGACACAATTAACATTAACTTTTTCAGTTGCAATAAATCGTAGTCGCTATGAAATGTTTAAAATCCAAGTTTACGATCGCTTAGCAACCTCGTAGAGGCTTTCTTCCGACCTCTGGCACGAAGCCAAGGAGAATGAGACCTTTCACTTTCTCAAAAACTTAATAGCAAATGTCTTCTACTTTTCTTTATTGCATAACGCGATTCTGAATCTTATCACGCGCTTAATATAAAATTAATTTCACAATATACTCGTAGAGTTTGTAATTTATAAAATGCTTAAAAAGCAAATATCAAAAATATTGTAGCTTTTAATTGTTCACGCCATAACTATGATAGTTTTCTAAAAGAAATCAATTTATATACATGCCAGACTATAAACTAAAGCCGCTAATCTAACTATCGCTGTTTCGCAGACAACACGTAACGGATTTTGTGATAAATAAATAAATAAATTTTTATGCGGTTTAGAGTTTGCGAGTTTAATAAAACCTAATATAGTTTTTATGTAAGTAAGTAGAAAAAAAAATTGCAACCAAGTCGCCGAAAAATAAATTTACATAGTTAACATAGGGTAAACCTTAAGCCTACCGTCAAACGGGGTTACTTTGTCTTCTTGGGGAACATTGACAGATTTTGGGGCTAAATTGACAGTGGATTAGAACAGGTCTGTTGGTGTCTTTATAAGTTCCATTGATTGAGCTGGCAAAGAAGGATAATTTGAACTTATGTTCTATATGCAAATGCGACTATCGTTTCTATCGGCTTCGCAAGGGATGGATTCAATGTGTCACTTGCGTGAAATCTGTAACAGATCCAAAAATCCGATGTTTGAGTGTGAAGTTTGTGAGAAATCCGACTGATTTAGATGACTAAGTTATTATTTTATCGCTGTAATTGTAATACTCGTGACGGTACTTAAAAATGATTCACTAAAGAATCATAGTTTTTCTAAAATCCCAAAGAAAACTCAGCGATGGCATATCTCTATCCGTTACGGTTGACTCACAGTAATCATTAAAACAATTTTATCCTTTTTACACGCCGTTTCAGTTACTTTTGTAAATATATATAAATAAGTTTATTAATTTGTTTATGTGCAGAACCATCTCCGCTGTACGATAACAATCATTACCACGAGGAATGTCTCCGATGCAACTCCTGTGGGCTGAATCTCACCGGGCCGAATCAGGTATGTACTTCATTATTTTAATGGAACCGTACGACGTACATTTAAGAGTCTAAAACATTTCTGGCTAGATTGCGAAAATTAAGTCTTTTTGTCAGACAATTAAGTTTCAACACCTAAACTGAACCAATTTTGATGAAACTTAATACGGAGACACCTTGAAACGTGGGAGAAGATACTTTCTGTAATTTTTGGGCTGCCAAATTAGCAAAAATTCTTCTAATTTGGCAAACAATAAATATAAATTTCTCTTAACATAAGTATCTTCAATTATTTCAATGAATATTTCAATGAATACTTAGCTAAAATTTCAAGGGGCAGTACTCGTACTTACTCTTTTTGTATAATAATATGTAGATAATAATTTACTACATATAAAACACTAAAAAAAATATGATTATTGTAACAGCATATGTATGTGTTCTTGTGTTTCGGTGAGTAAGTAGAGGATGCCAGAAACTATTTCCCTATCCCGTCCTAATTCTTTATCCTTTAAAACTCAGGCAGGCAGTATAACACCTTGCTCATGTTATAGGGCGACAAAACATTCAGAAGTCAGCCATTATATTACGAACGGGACCAAGTGTAATGTGGAGTCATTATTGATTACCTTAAAATTAATAAGATTAATTTTATTCGAATAATTTTATTGATAGAAGAAGCCAGTACAATTTTTTCTAGTTCTGCTTTAAAATAATTAAAACAAACGGACGGTCTGATGTGACCCTCAGGATAATTCTTAGAAAGTATAAGTGCGAGAAGAAAGAGATGGAGGAAGAATTGAAGACCAATTGATTTTAAAATTACAACAATCTATTAAAGTCTCCAATTCCCCCAAGGGAAGTCCCCCAGGGAGTGGAGGGAGTTAAGTCGAGACTTCAACCCCCCCCATTTTTCTTAATATTTAATGATAATGTATTGTCATCTCTATAACTCAAACAAATAAAAAAATCTCTATCTCTATAACATTTGAGCCGAGGGTGGCCTTTGAGGGTGGCGTAAAGAAAAAAAAAAGATTAACGTCAAGCATTGGTTGTATTCCAATCAAATAAAATACAATTTCTTAGTTCGATAAGCACTAGCTACCGTAGTTTACGTGCTCGTCCTGTATGGTTCCACTCATGCAATCCCCTTGCGTGCTTTATTTTGACTTTATATAGGCCGTTAAATGCTAAATTTATTTGTTTTCGGTAAACAATTGATACAATGTTGTTGTTTTGTTTTGGATACCTTCTTGTTATTTGCATTCCTTTGTAAAATACATAGAGTTACGACATCTGACAATATATAAATTGTAAAAGGTAATATTCGAAGTAATTCTAAAGTTTCTCTGACGTATCTCTTTATATTTATCTCTTCATATGCGAGATCGAGATCTGTGGTGCTTAATTAAAAAGGTATAATAAATAAGTCTACAGTATCAAAAGTGGACGCTTGTGGGCTGATAATGATCAAGTTGAGATGATTATATCTCTTCGAATCTCTCAAACGCTTCATCTTACTTGAATTTTTAATAATTTTGCTACTTCATTATATCTGTACTATATCGATCAGTATACAACAACAGTTATGTATCTTATATACTATCTTTTTCTTTATTATTAGTTAATAATAATATAAGTCAGATATTGGCAGATAGTACCACTCAGTTATTTTTATTTATATACTAAAAATAATTAAATTTAATTTAATAAATCATAAAAAATCAAACCAGTATAAACTCTGATCCCATGACGAAGATTATGAAGGAATTAATGAATACATATAAAGTGTGCTCTATAGATACCATTAAGTATGAGTCTAAAAGGAACTTTTCATTGTGATTGTACATTTACTAAGTAGGGTTAAATGGACTAAGACTTTCCATGCATCCTCACAAGGGCCATGCGTAGGGATAAATGGAAAAAATCGGTTCATCCCTACCAGTAGGGACACATTGGGGACAGGCGGAACGGGCGGATTTTTTGTGTTCTAGTTTCTTTTGAACTAACATAATTTTTTGTTTGTGTATTTTTAACTCAAAATTACTTTGTCCAATGCAAATTCTCGGATTACGGCACCGGCCCACCTTTGTTTTTCCAAATCGTGCCTCTGGTAGAAGACTTAAAGCCTTAATTTATTCAAATTGCTTTATAATTTGTTTCAATTTGTTCGATTTGCTTTCGAACTAAAGCATTTAACGAGTTTAATTGAATTAAGAATAAAGTATTGCTATTTATTTGTTTTATTTCTTCCTTTTGCGTTCCTATATTTTACTATCTTTAAAAATTTAGAATGAAACGATGTTATACATATTTATATTGAAAATCTTTATCGTGTTTTGATTACTGAGGATAGAGATTTAGTGGTAAGTAAAGTGTAGTTGGAGAAAAATAATAAAGAAATTAAGACCAGCGGCCTTATACTCTTTCTTCAATGTCACTGCTGGACATAGTGAGTAGAATACAGAGCCCACAAGTTCAAAATTTAGAAAGAAAAGAAAGCAGAGTTGCACATGCTTCTTTTTTATTGTTACTTAAGCTAATATTCACAAACTGTATCCTTACGATCAACCATAATTAATAATTAGAGTTGCTCTAATTGACAACTATGAAGAAAATTTTATATTCTATAACAAAATATTAGTTATGTCCGTGACCACAGTCCATTAAGTTTGCCTTAGTTCAGGCCACTACTTTGTGTTTGCGTTGTCCACGCGATTATTATTGTATGTAATATATTGTTTATCTTACCATTATAACATAAACATTTCCATAAATCATCGACTTTTTGGCCGATTGAGTTTGTTGGACAGACGAAATGGATTGTCGCAAAGCAGAATGATCTTATAAGGTTTCTATTCAATTCCTTTTTTTTTTTTATTACGGAACCCTACAATAACTCTTTAACCGATGAAATATTCCACTGATCTAAAGTAAAATGGGTCCATTTTTTAATACTTTTTACATTAATTGGCATTTACTGGCCACGTTTGGTCATTAAAAACAAGTTAGGATAATTAAGTCTTACCAACACAAGTCTGATGAATACTTCGTGTTGATGGATTAGGTTGTAATAGTTTAATCTATATTGTACCTCATACCATTGATTATAATAGTTAGGTATAGACAATACTCGTAGTTAGGTATAGTAAAAGTATAGACAAAACAGTTCACAATAATTTTATATAGACTTATTTAAAAAATCACAGAGATAGCCGTGTGATTATCATTTAGTGACGATCTCTGACTCTTCGATTTCCTATTTGAGTTATGAAGATGATCTGATGACGTCGATATCATGCGGAAACCTAGGAATATGGGAATACTAATTATTATACCTAACTCTATTGAATATGTCAGCCACTTATTGACAATACGAGTACAGTGTTTCCTCACATTATGAAGAAGCCTGTACTAATTAATATAATAGTATATATTATATGCTACTACATATATGCTACAGTATACTGTGTAATACAGTACACCCTCATAGAGAAAAATATGGGAATCACAACTATGGTTTTGTTACTTAATCTTTATTCCCTTGCTACCGCTAGTATTGTATGGGTTTTTTTAATGACGTCGGATCCATTGGACCATCTGCAAAAATATACTATAGTTATAGCCTTATTAATATGGTTTTTTTTTGTGTAAGAAGTTTTCGAAAACATTCTTATAAAAATGAAATCTAATTCGACTGAGAAGGTGAGCGTTAGTTAATAGTCGAATGCGCGCATGCAGCATATATGGGTAGTGGTAAACCATAAATGGACCCAAAAGAAAGGAAAAAGACAATTTTTATTCGATCAATATCGATCAATATTGCAAGAATTAGTTCGTTTGATCGAGTCCATTATAAGGAGTTGCTATTTTCACGTTCTTGCTAGAGTACTAGCCAATATTCTGCATCGAGTTATGATTAATGATATCGTGAACTGCATAAAAATATTGAATTATTTGTGGAAAAATGCAACTGGAAGGGCATTACATAGATAGAAAATAAAAAACGAGGAATTCTTGCAAAACTCTAATATTTTAACTTTAAATAAGCATTATTTGACACAACAAGTGTTTATGACAATTTAGAATCTAATTTTGACAAATGATTTGCAGAAGCAAAAGCAAAAGCACTTAAAAAAACATAATAACGAAAATATATTCTACAAATTGAATTTATTAAAACTAATCAAATAACGAGAGAAGCCCACTTCCACTTGGCAGATTTGTTTCTTTTTACGTAGGCGTAACGGTTGACTGATATTATAATTGGGTTAATGTATTTTATTTATTACACGGATTTCACTTTATTTAGCTCTACGTAATAACCCAATTGCCTATTTATATTTATACAAAAGAATTATTCTTAAAATTTTAAAGAATATAATAATATATTCTACTAATACGTATTATAAATGCGAAAGTTTGTGAGGATGGATGTTTATTACTCTTTCACGCAAAACCGGTTTTGGATGAAATTTGGCACACAGATAGTCTATTACCTGGATTAACATAATATGATAATTTTTATCATGGAAAAATATTAGGTTTCCGAGGATCGTCTAAAAATATAAAAAAGGCACCACTGTCGCCGTGGTGGCGCCACCGTTGTCACTTTAACGATAAAGATGTCAGGGCGTTATACTACTCATCATATATATTTTTTTCTTTTTCAACGCGGACAACGTCGCGAGCACCAGTTAGTATATTATAAATACTTGTATCATGTATACCTTTGCAGGTCCCATCAAGTTTGACACAATGCTATGAGTATTTGTAATATTGTTTCAAATACATGACTGTTAATAGTAAACGGTGTTATTGTTGGAGCTAATAGTAATAGTAATAATAGTTGTAATAACTGTTAATAGTAAGCGTGTAGGAAAGGAAACTATCGTAAACGTGTATAATGGAAAAGGGGGATTAACGGATTAACATTGGACCCACGTAGCAAACACAAAGGAAGCTCTACTGGGTAGACGCGGGTGTGAGTGCCCGACTTTCACTATGGGCGAATGGACCAATATGGGACCTACTCTATCCATACTAATATTATGAATGTGAAAATAACTCTGCTGTCTGTCTGTCTGTTACCGTTTCACGCCTTAATTACTCAACCGATTATCATGAAATTTTGCAGGGTCAGGTTATCATGAAATACTAGAAAGGACATAGGGTATCGATCCCGAGGGATCATCTAAAATTAAGAAAACTAACGCCTAACAAAAGTTTAATAGCAATAAAGATGTCATGAGTTATATTGATTATGTTTTTTTTTTCAACGCGAATGAAGTCGCAGTCACCAGTTAGTACCCAAAAAATTTTATAACATTGTGGCCCAAGTAAGAGTCCAGTGATTCTTACTTCCTAACTCTCCTAACTCTATGTCTACTCTTGAATTTTCTGAGTCCTCGTCAATTGTTGGCTAATAGACTGTATATTTATTGTTTCTTATAAAATTCTATTTTTATATAGATAACAAAGTCTAAATACGAGTATGTGTACATATAAAATTCAATAATTTCTGACTAAGAACCAACTTATTATTCTTTTTTTTGTTATTTTAAATAATGATTGAAAATGTTGCGATTATCACAAACCGATTCGCTTATTTAACACATATTAATATATTATAATATCAGTCACTTACCTGGCACTAGACACAGAGTTTACGCTTACTTATAACACAATAACCAGATACTAGATTTGACTGTGCCGTCAATAAAGGCTTCCTACATCTAATGGACAGCTGTATACAGTAGGTAATGTTTCCGGAAATGAAATAAATATTGACATTGAACAGCTCGTTTAATATCCGGGAACAGGCTTTTTCATCGCTAACTTATTTACCGAAGTTCCAGGAATATTTTCATTAGCGGTTTCATTCGTACAAAAGTAGATATCAGCTATGGTTTGTAATGTGATAAAAATTATTTTTACGAAAACGAATTTTTAACTGTGTCAGCTAGAAAATTTTTGAATGACCCATTAATGCGTGAAATTTAAAGATTATACAGTTATCATTATAAAAGAAAGCAATGAACGAAACTAAGGGAAAGAGAACAAATTTCCTGCGGAATTTATGTATAAAAATTGTATATTATAAAAGTAAAAATTGTATGTTTGTAGATTTTTCATCCCTTTTAAAATCAAAATAAATTACCAATTAAGATATTCCTACTTTACATACAAATTTTAAAGTCTCATTCCAGTACTAAAGTAAGCAGTTACCGAAATCCTTTTATTCCTACCCATAGAAGGACGAGACAGTAGCAAAAGCGCAATCTACCATCATTCAATTGGGCTTTGGACGTTGGAAGTACCCTCGTGCATATTTTGACTACGAAGTTGATGTTGTCAGTCGATTTATGAGGGCCTTGGGTACAGTGAGATATCGTATCAGAGTTAATGTTAGATTTAAAGCGTCAGGAAAAAATACGGCTTAAGGACTCGGTTTTTTTAAATAAAACTTTATCTTAATACTTCAAGATGTACTTGTACTTAATGATTTTGCTATAGTCAGTAAGATGATCTCTGAATTATGCAGAATTTTGCTGAAATTCTCGACACAATTATGACTGTTTCTTTCAGTTCGTAGATCAATATTCTATAATTTTAAACTTTAACCATTAAGCGGGCCATAAAACACACAAATATCTTTTAAATCGTAGGTATCAGTAATTTCTCGTCTCAACTCGTTGAAACACACATTTAATGCAAGTGAAACCGCTGATTATAGCTAGTCATATGAAACGGAATAGTTTCGAAAACTACGTCGTACGTGCAAATTTTCACATGTTTATAAAAATATTGTATTTATATGTAGGTACACATTTATATAAAGCTTTAAAATCTTACGGCGTTCGAATATAAATTCCTGTATAACAATATATCTTGGTTTGAAATGGAATCGAGAGGTGGTCACGTTCGTATGCGATGCTTCAATACCTTACATTCGCGTCCTTGTAATGTGTGACAAAAGCGAAAGCCTTAAGCGTTTTTTACTACTAGCATTATTGTTTTAGTCAAGGTTTTATTGACCGCATCGTTGCTTAAAAAAATCTCTTAAGGTTACTAACTATTTAGTTACTTAGTCATAACAGTTTTTTCGGCATTGAAATTAAAAAAAGATTTCGATTTTTTCGAAAAAAAATTCGGTAATTATTCCTTTTTATATATATATAGGAAATTTAACATTGAATAATTTAAGCATTAATTAGGTAACTCTTCTAAGATTTTCTTGTAATGTTCTGCTGATTTTCACCTAGAGTTCGTTGTGTTGTCCATATACTGCAAAAGACTCAATTCTTAGTTTCTAATATCGTGTTTGTTACACAACATTCAATTGTTGCGTTTGTTAATCAATTTTTGTGTTTGTAACGCGACTCTTCATTATAAAAATAATAAATCTAAGAATTGCGAGCTTATACTCTTATACAGGTATTTTTATTTATTTTCTGTTTTTTTTTAATATATATATATATAACTTTAAGCCCTTTGCTATTTATTACTTGTACCACACAATGACTACTATGTCAACTTCCGAGACGGACTGTTGTGTTGGCACGCGACCGTCGTCGTCAGGGACTCAATCACAAAATGACGCAGCTACAACTTTACTTGTACGGATTCTAATGAAAGCAATCGCTTATTACGGAATATATCCATTGAATAATTACACATAATATCGTGTAATAAGTAAAAAATATATATTTTGGAAAATATGACAAAAGACTGTCATATTTTCGTCGTAAATCCACATCACATCGTAAATACACAAACGTCCGACCGATACCTACTTACCTTTTTTTGGGTTAAGATCAGATTGGCTGACGCTGGATGGAAGGTGTCTAACGTCAAGATGATTAAGGATAAAGTATAGGAAGGGATAGGGAAATGGGCTCTGGCTTCCCTTAATCAATCACCGAACACATGCTTTTATTTCACGGTGGTCTTCTATAAGGGAGTGGTTACTGCCCCAGACGGGCTGCCCAAATGTCTTGCCCAAGTGTCTGCCACAGCCAATTCTGTATAATTTTAACGTGGTTAATTGATATACAGAAACGCGCTCGTCGATTCAAGAACCAGATCCTGTGCGACCTGCACTTCGCAGACGTGGCGCTGATGGAGTGCAGCGACTTCATGCAGCAGCTGCGAAGCTTCAAACCGCAGTCCCTGGGCTGCGCCGTCGCCAGGCGCAAGTCTTCCACCACGCTTATATTCCCATTGCCACCTCAAGCATGTTCAGGTAAGATAGACTCACTAAAATCAAATATTCTTGCGAATCAAGCGCCTCTACGATTTGAATTAGTTTAGAATTCAGTAAAAGCAAAATTTATTGTATGACAAAATTCTTTGTCAATTTATGCTTGGAATAGTAAAGTTATTGCTTGTGTTTCATAGATCACGCAACCCCTACCATCAAGTAAACCGTTAGACTATGTGCCGATATTTATTTTATATAATCTCCTCAAATACACAATTCATATACCATTAAGCCGGCCTGTGTTTAAAGTTTGAGTAAGTATGTATATTTCCAATGGTAAGTAAAGGTTTTTTTTTAATATTGCAAGACAGTATTATTAACGTTTACAAATAAGATTTTTTAAAAAATCTCACAACAATTACAACCTTCTTAATAGCTTAGAATTGGCCATGAAGCAAGGAATATTGTCAGTAAATCCATAGTAACAGCGTGTCGGAGACAGGGTGGTCCCTTGTTCTAATTTTCTGGATAATTGACAAGATTAAACGCGCCAACCATTCGCTAGTCTCCTTTTAACTGTTCCTGAACTCGCAGAACGGTATAATTACGTTCAGTTTTACTTTTATTCAAATGAAGGTTTCGGCCCAAGTTCGCAGCGGAATTAGTGCACAGTTAACGAGATTATATCGGAATATTGCCACTCGAATATGCTGATTTCATTTTATTAATTAAAATAATATTGAATTTTAGAAGTTCTGATGCCAGATTTTGTAAGCTCTTAACGTTTCTAATTTGGTTTTTTTTTTATTTGTTATTTTAATTAATATTATATTGAAATCTTATTTTATTAGACCACGCCAGTTCAATTAATTAAACATTTTTTTTATTATCGACAGCCTAAAATACAACTATTAGTAATTATGTAAGATAAGTAGGTACATTTAAGTTTAACAACAAAAATGAAGCAAGTTAAGTGTTATTTTAACACACAACTCACTCTCTACTAATATATATAAATCTTCCACGTTTAATCCTCGAAAACCGAATTAAAATCAGTCTACCCATTCTCGAGTTTTTGAAGCATACACAAACCAAATTAACATTTTTATATAAACATATATTATAAGAATATATCATTTTCAATGTACTATACACTTGTACTTTTAAACAAGTGTTTGTAGAGCTTACCCTTACAATAGTGTAATCCATTTAGATTACAGTAACAAATTAGTAAACGCAAAGCTTAACCTTACTCAACCACACCGTCAAAGCTTAACCTTTATTCCAGTTTCTCCATCACTTATTTATCAATAATTTAATTAACCTATATTAACTTATTTAATATTAATAAACTTGTGTGAATATTTGTGTACAGAATTCTATCAATGTATCAGTCCTAACATCTCCCTTGCTATATTATTTCTGATCAGTGTAATATTTTATACATTCATTAAAGTTAAGTAATATTTTGGTAGGTACGTTACATCCCAATGTGCCTATTTATATTCCCTGACCGCGTGAAAGAGCACGCGAGTTATGTCGGGTCAAAGTTCATTAAATGAACTGTTTTCTTGGGAATACGTTTGATCGGACGACTGTTACGACGAATGGAAGCAGTAGATATTTGCTACGTATCGACATAATATTAATATGATGAAAATTTTATCTACTAATAAGTCCATTACGTCTCAAGCTTACTGACATCCTTATGTGATATCCTGATATACCCTTATAATTTTTAATCTGATGCACACTTTTACTCATTTTCCTTTATTTGATTGCCCTGCAAATTGGCACCCTGCGAGTTGATATCTTCCAGTATATTTTGGAATTAAATTTGTATTACAAACACAATGTCCATCAATAAATTAAGTTACGTAATAATTAAGTTTAAGCAAAAAATAAGGCTTATTCACACCATATTGAATTTTCTCATAATGAAAATAATATATTATTTTAAAAATCATGTTAGGTTACGCCGAGTACCGACACACTAAACAAATAAACCCTATGAGAAAGTACTTACATTCCTTATTCCAAAAAGATCAACACCTATGTATGACCTGCTGAAAATCCGAAGTGGATGCTTTTATACTTTTATATAATTTTATCATAAATATAAATATTTACCTACCTATTTTGAACCAGTATTTGTCCTCAAAACGTCATCAATATCGCCCCTCCATCCCTTATTTTGTCTACGAATCGACAGTTTATCAATTCCCCGGTTTGCCAGTCGTAAAACGAAATTTAAGGAAGGCTTATTTCCCCAAGTCCCGGATACATACATCAAAACCCAGTAGAAAGGTAAAAACTTTCCTAATACACCCTTATCGCGAACCCAAATGCCCATATAAGATAATACGGCAGTAAGGCAACTACTCGTAGGATACTTTTATGTTTGTATAATCGTTCTCAATCTATATACATCAGGAATTCTTTTTCAAAAGTTAAAAAGTATAGTTTTAAATGTTGAACTATTAGAGTTTTCTCGAAGAACTATCTCCAAGCCACGCACGCCAATATGGTTGCCATAGTAAGAATTGACATATTTGTCTGATTATTAGTTACTAGCTGTTGCACGCGACTTCGCCGCATAATTTTTTTATAAAATATAGCCTATGTTACTCGCTTATAATGTAGCTTTGTACAGGTGAAAGAATTTTTAAAATCGGTCTAGTAGTCGATTATGAGTTTATTTATTAAAAATCATTTACAAACATACTAAAATACAAATCTTTCCTCTTTATAATCTTTATATATATAAACATTTCGTGTCACATCTTTGTCGCCGATAAACTCCTAAACTACTAAACCGATTTTGATAAAACTTCGTAACTATGTGTAATTTGGTCCAACTTTATTTTAAACCCGGGCGAAGCCGTGAGCGTGTAGCTATATCAATATAGATTATATAGTAAAGCCTAGGAGAAACGCAAACAATGTAAACAAACCCGGCTCTCTGTACTTTTCCATCACACGAAAAGGCCGGCGGCATCTGTTTCATGGTATAGGAAAGCATATTGACAACCTTTGAAAGTTTGTTTACATTCTTTGCGTTGTCTCGTTGGCCTTGCTTTAAATACATACATAATATACCTATTTGGTTGCTACGAAATTAAGTCGCTTTTGTAGCACCCGTAGCAGTGAGCGGATTCGTAGCATTGCTACGTCTCAAGATGTACAAGCGTTAACTTTGTTATCATAATAATAATATAATATGATAACAAAGACGCAAAATTGCTATTTCTAGTGTACTCATACATGCTAAGGGCGTGGAAAAATTGATCTATAGACTATATCAAGCGGGCAAGTGAATATATTATTAGTACTGAGCTACCAATTTAAGTAGTACATTTTTTTTTTAGTATTGTTTTTATTACAATGTTATCGTTTTGTTCATATTTTTTTCTTTTTCAGTCGTTTCTAAATATTTATGTTTCGTTAAAAATGTGTATCAAAATTCATAAAGAGTTATATTTGTTGTGTTTTAGGCGACGGTAGTTACGAGTATCTGTTCTCAATCAAGAGGTCATTTAGTCATCCTTATACAGTCTATCATAAAAGTTTTTTTTTTTTTTTTTCATATATTTACGGTAAATAGTTAATATGCCTACTGTTTTACATACACACTGTGACAAAATCCAACCCCTTTATTACCTAATAGCTGTTGCACGCGACTTCATCCGAGTAACTTTATAAAATTTAGCCTATGTTACTCGCTGACAATATACGAGTAGCTTCCCAACAGTGAAAGAATTTTTCAAATCGATCCAGTAGTTTCGGAGCCTATTCAATGCAAACAAACAAACAATCAAGAGGAAAGCTCTTTATAATATTAGTATAGAAGTAAATAGGCAGCCATAAATATTTTAGTCCGTTATGTAATTTGAAAGTAGCCAAAAATATATAAAGGCTACATACTGTGTTAATTATAAATTAATTGGAATTAGGGATAGGAAACTATACAATTTTTAAAATAAGTTGAAATTGTGCGTGTTTTAAAAATAATTAATAAATTTCTATTCACAAAAACTGTTGTAGCTGTGTTAAAGTAAATAAATTATAGCGGTGTTTGTTCTTCCAATTTTCTCAATTATAACCTTTGTATCGGTCCTTGAAACAATCAGATACTAAAAATGTATCGGTACAGCCAATATGTTATATTATCATTTTCAAGATATTTTCATTTTTACTTAAAATCGGTTTATATTTTTTTTTTCATAGAGGAAAAATTTGTTGAATTAGTCGTTTCGGAGTAATAATAGAATGATGTTTAACTTAACCATGTTTAATCTAATCCAAAACACTGAATTATTCATGAAAATCCAAAATATACCGACTTAAATCTAGTTACAGATACGGGAGATTAAATAGTTTCCTTCAAAAGAAAATGAAGAAAAATGAAATTTTAAAAGTTCCTTACCTTAAAAGGTAATGATGATAATGTTCTCAAAGAATTGTATTAGTAATGTTATATCAGACATTTTCATTTGAACTCATAGTATTTGTATAAAACTGGGAAAAAAATCCACCTCGAATAAAAATCCACTTTCATTTACTTGACCTTAAATTATTATTAAAAAAAATGTAAGAGTTAGCTGCGCACTTTTTTTTTTGACCTTGACTTGTAGCACCGTTGACGTTTCATCTGTTAATAGGCGACGGTAGCTACCCCCGTCGAGGGAACTGTCAACCTGTCTGTAGACTTTTATATAATAGCATTTATAAAACACAGTTTCAGCTAAATATGAACATAGTATATAATGTTTAAATGTGCGTCTAAACCTCAGGTAGAGACTGAAATTAAGTTAAAACAAACACAAAAACAGGATTAAAATGGCTGAAAGAATGAGTGCGCGAGTAGAGCGTTTGCCGAAACCCAAAACAAACACCTAGATATTAATTAAAACCTTCACACCGCCTGATAGAGCACGTTGTGAGTAAACAGAACTCATATATCGCGCTCGCCTCTCTAATGAACGTTTATTTTAGGTCATAGTTCAGCCGGATATTTTTTATTTGCTTTTAGTTTTATTAGTAAAATAGAGAATGTAAATTCTCTTAAATGGAATGTGTTTGATTGTTGTAACGTGATCAGTTCATAGCGGTGGTCATATTGTTTGAACTGCATACATAATTTAATGTCGCTTTCCGCGGCTGTCTGTCGTTCTAACCACTATCTCCTCGTAAAATTTTGCATACAAAGTTTTTATAGTGAAAGACAATACGCATCTTCTACAGCACCATTTGTTGGCGTATCATAACTAACCGAATAACATAAAAATTTACTCCAAGAGAAAATCTCCTAATATTAATTAATTAATTTTTCACCTCTCCAGCACGAAAAGGGTCCTTTTGGTGCCAACTCGCAGGAAAATCAAGAAACGTGTTGAAGGGATTTTATTATTATTATAATATAAAAGAACTTTTTTAATTCATAGAATCTGTGGCTTTGCTTGTGTTATAAGGGACGGTAGCCACCCATGACGGTAAAAGTGCCGATTCCATTCAAATACCATTCAAAAAACAAAGTTTACAACCTTTACAATTCAATGTATTTTTTAAATGTGAGTACATTTATTTAACGAGCTTTAAATCTATATTGTTCAATCAGTTTGTGTGTTCAATCATTTGAAAAGGCTGACCAACTATCATTGGATATTTCCCGGCCACTGTTACTCTACAGGGTGAAATGATAACAAGAGTGGTGCTAAGTCAACAATTTATTTAAATAAATCCGCCCACGTATACAGAAAATTATTTTAATTAAATGAACGAACAAGTGAAATGCAAATTCGTAACAATTACAGAACAATTACAATTAATTTAATTTAACTGTAAAATTTACTGCGTTGAAACCGCATAAGATTCGTTAAAAGATCTAAGCATACATATAGAGGCACAGACGGCAGTAAGCGACCTTATTTTATTTATATCTATACTAATATTATAAAGAGAGAAGATTTGTATGTTTGTAATGAATAAACTCAAAAACTACTGGATCAATTTGGAAAGTTCTTTCACCTATAGAAAGCAACATTATCAGCGAAAAACCTAGTCTATATTTAGTATTATTTTGATGAAAATATAATAATACAATAATATGTACGAATTGTATAAAACTTTTATATACGAATACCAAAAGTTCATTTAAAGAATGATTTGGGTCCCCGTAAGAAAACTCTTTTGTGCCTACATTTGAAAAGCACCCTTTACATGAAGCGGAAATTAACGCTCCTTTTGTGCTCTTTGTGATCACGTTGTTGATATGTGGCCGACCAACATGTGATTTATTTTACCCAAAACACAACACCAATATTATTCAATTTGTTTTAATACGAAATATATATTGCTTGCCTTTAGTGGTGTTGCATTTATTTTTGTCAGACTGGCGGTTCACTTGATGGTAGGTGGCTACCTTCGCCTATAACACAAGCAACGCCACAGGCGCGGCAAGTGCGCTGCCTACTGCAGTAGTATAAAGAACAAGGGATTGGGAAGGGATAGAGAACTTCGTCCGCGTTCTAAAATAAAAAACATAACACCTAAGAGTGTAATATATGAGTATTATAACGCACGACATTTATATCTGACAACGGTGGCGCCACCACGGCGACAGTGGCGGAATAAAAGTATCCCTATATGTTATGTAAAAGGCTTTGAAATGCAAAGGAACTTTAGCTGCTTTAAGTTTTTGTGCTTAACTTTTCGTTTTTGCCCCGAAAATCAAATATTCTCAGTCGATAGAAGTGTAATTGTTAAAATCATAAGTGAATGTACGTTAAATATTCCCAAATTCCCTTTTGTAAATCAACGGCTATTCTATTGGATTAAATTCATCTTTTTGTCATGATATTTTGACAAAAGAGGACCAGGGAGGAAGAGTGTTGTGAAAAGCGGAATTTTCTTAGATATCTCTTACCTACTGTAAAAATTGTATTCTAAATTATTCTTAATTAGACAATTTAATTATATCTTAATAATATTATAATGTTTTTTTACTCAATAACCCAAAAACTACGGAGCAGACGGAGAAAGGCACACAGATAGTTTATTACCTGTATTATCATATAGGATATTTTTTATCCTGAAAAAGGTCTCGAAGTCTCGAATTGAAGGTACGAAGTCTCTGGCACAGCTATCAGATAAAAGCAGCAGTCCTTAATACGCGTATTTATGTATACCTATACTCAAAGTTAATATATGATTTCTTTAAAATCACCAGTGAAAATAATTACGCCTAATTCGTGATAAATTATGTGAGAAATAATTATTCATAATAAGATTACATTGTCATTTACCCGCAACTTAGAAAATTGCTGCCAAATGCAGATTTAAGGGTATTAATGTTTTCAATTTCAAAATGTTTGCAACAAATTTCACGGAGACCACTCGCTCTAAACTGAAATCTCTCAAAGACCCCATTAAAACTATTATGAAAAGGTAATACTTTACAAGTTGTGACTTTACAAGCTTCGGTTGAACAGTTTTCAATCCTACCGCACCTCTTTGTTCATCCTGGGCCATTAAGGCGCTTAGTAAGTCATTACATTGATACCTGCTACTTTGCGATGTGTAATTATACCAAAATATATTTATTATTAGTGGAGGGTATTTATTATGTGTTGTTTTGAGTGTTTTATATTGTTTAAGCCTAAGATTATTTCAAATTTAAATGTGGTGGATTAAAATGCTTATTTATTGCTTAAAAAGATGACCCGGCGAACTTCGTACCGCCTCAGAATAAAAACCCAATTTTTGAAATTTTTGTTTGTATGTCTGTTTGTTCTGGCTAATCTCCAAAACGGATGAACCTATTTTGACGGCACTTTCACTTTCTATATCTAGCAGTGAAAGTGCCGTCAAAATCGGAAAACTGTATTTCACTGGGGTTACTTTTATTTGAGAAAAATAAAAAGAAAAATATATAAACAGTGTCCAGAACGTGCGCAGGGCGGGCTCAGCTACATTGTTAGTATATATCCGTACTAATATTATAAATGCGAAAGTATTTTTGGATGTATGGAAGTTTGTAACTCTTTCACGCAAAAACTACTGCACCGATCACCATGAAATTTTGCATACACGTTGTCTGGGACACCAGAAAGGATATAGGGTACCTTTCATCATTCAACGCTGATGAAGTCGCGTTCACCAGCTAGTTAAATATATTATAATAATATAGACATGTCATAGATATAAACAAATTTATTGTTAAATAGAAAAACAAAATTGTCTGTGTTTTTGTATGTGTTTTTTATTCTAACGAGGTCTTTGCTGCTTTCGAAATACTGTTAATTTCCTGATAACAATGTGAATTATGATAAAATAAAATATTTCAAAATAAGTTTGGGTACTGCAAGTACGTTTTGGTCAACCTACTTCAATATTGTAATGACCAGGACGACGTACAGAAACCGCTACTACAAGGAGATTTTACGAAGAAGATTCTACGAAACATATTGGATTGTTTGGCTCACTCTAAGTATGAACGCCAAGCATATTGATTAAAGTTTGGTGTTCTACCTTACAGTGAACTAAACTCCATATTTTCACCGTCATTCCCCGGTTGACGTTTCTTTGAAAAAGAGAGAAGAAGAGAAGAAAAAATATTATAATATTATTATGCTCATGTTCAATTAATTATTATTATAATAAAATAAGTCGAATCTGAGACCCAATATTTTTTTGTCTAATAAGATCTCATGTAAAACCAAGTTATTTTAGTTAATGTCTATGGAAGCTTCAACAACATTGTTTATCTAATAAATTACCTATGAACATTTATGGTGACCGTGTCAATATTAGACATCTTTACTCCTACAATAACTATAATAACTTGGCAAAGAATAAGTAATCTACTATTTCGATCATAAGTAAATCTAAACATTGCACTTAAGAATAATGTATTCTAATTAGTAGAATATGTTAAATTATTTCTTTGTAAAATTGTGGCTAGTCAGTTAATATAAATTTACTTAATTACGTTTTCACATTATATTAAAATTAAAATCATCTAAATATAAATATTTTTTTATATAATACTGCACGGTTGTAAATAGATATTTTATTTCATGGAGAGTTCCGTACTACTCGTCGTATGTGAGTAAAAATAATCTTCAAACAATATTTTTTGTCCGCGCCCTAATGGCAAAAGATAAATGGATTTCCAATGACAGGTTTTAGGTTCGTTTATTTTATCGTTAAACCTTAAAGAGAGATTTGTTATAAACGGTAAAAAATACATGTCCTTCTGATTCGTCGTGAGGTCACTGAGGAAATAATTCTTTAGCTACATCCAGAAAAAGGTTACCTACAATATGAGGAAAAAGATTAATGTGAAGAATTAGGAAAATCATTTATTAATATACTATAATAAATATATTATAAAAATAAATTGTAATAAATTAAGTTATATTTAATAATTTAAAAAGTACCGTGTAGTATATATACATTATTACATTTAGTAAAATGCAGTTATTTTGACATTACAAACAGACATTTAGATTTTTTTTTTTTCATTAAATAAAAATCTACAAGTATTTTGAAATTTTTATTAAATTAAAAAATGGCTTTGAACGTTTTGTAGTTTTCATAAAGTTGGAAGTAAGTGAAAAATGAATAAAGGTCCTTTACGAATTCTTTTCACTTAGTTGAATACCCATAAATTCAAATGCACACATAAACACGAACGTTCATACTAAAGAAAAACTTTTCTCTCGCTGCAAACTTCGTCATAAACATATTAAAAACAAGATGTTTCGTGTTGCATTTTGTACTGCACATTTTTATAATAAGTGATATAATAGGATGTTACAGTGTTACATGATCTCTAAAGTTTAATTTCATAATATACTAGCTGTTGCATCCGCGTAACTTTATAGAATATAGCATTATTGTGTTACTCGCTTATAATGTAGCTTTCTCTAGGTGAGGTTAAAATCGGTCCCGTAGTTTAGAGTTCACTCATTACAAACAAAAATACAACTCTTTTGTCGTTATAATATTAGTACCTATATAATATTTAGTGCCTGAGAGTTCATCATCATTATTATATCAGCCGCTGCTTCCACTGCTGGGCATAGGCCACCCCCATAATTAACTAATAGGACCGGTCAGAAGCAGCCTGGATCCACCGTCGACCCGCGGCCCTTATTAGATCGTATGTCCACCTTATCGGCGGACATCCTATGCTGCGTTTACCGGTCCGGTGGTCTCTATTTAATAACCTTCCGACCCCAGCTGCTGTAGGCTCTCCTGCCCACTGCCACTTCAACTTACTAATCCGCCTGGCTATGTCGGTAACTTTCGTTCGTCTACGGATCTCTATCCTTCATTATTCGATCACGCAATGTAACCCCAAGCATAGCCCTCTCCATAGCTCGTTGAGCGACGTTGAGCCTTCTTACGAGGCCCATAGGTAGAGACCACGTTTCCGCGCCATATGTCATCACTGGCTACATGCATTGGTCGAAAAATTTTGATTTGAGGCATTTTTTGGACGAGAAGATGTCTCGGATCTTCCTGAACGCAGCCCATCCTAGCTGGATTGACCTCCTTCTTGAAGTTGGCTCTACTTAATGGGACCTCTCCTAATCTTCTCATAGTTGTTTAAATCTTGTATACCTAATAATTACTCTATTATGCTAATGGGCATTATGTTAATTTTGCTTTATCCTTATTTATTATTTTCAGATGAATTCTGCGAAGAGTATCCGCATAATTTAATACCGACACCCGGATATTGGATAGAGTGTTCCCGACAGAAGATAGCTACAGACACGATCTGGGATGAATCCGAGTCGGAACATGACAGTGGACCAGACAGAGAAAATGCTGAATCAGGTAAATAATGTTATAATATACATATTATAACTACATATAAGGCGACCTACAAAAAAGGATGCCTATACTGACCAAAAAATCTTTGCGTTTTCTGCTACTAAGTATATAACACACCTTATCACATATATAATTGTTCGATTTTACGACTCTGTTCTAGTTTTTATTGTGCCTTAATTAAATGATTAATTAAATACTCAACACTTAAAAAAAAGAATACTCAACACACAATTTAAATGAGAAATTTAAGTACAAGTAAATTTTAACTATTTAATTGCATTGACAGATATCTAAAACAATTTTGTCATGCATTTATCGAATAACTGTCCCGTATCAAAATCGACTAGTTTACTACTATGGATCGCTGATTTTCACGTGACTATGCGAAATACAATGCTTCACATTCAAATGTCTGAAATCAAATATTTGACATCGGACTGTTTCAGATATAGTGAATCAAAGATAGATTAATTCCATGCGGAATTTATTTTCAACGTTATTCCATATAGTGATATTTTACGAGTATCTTTCAGTGCTTGCAAAGATATATTAATTCGATGCTTTCAGTAATCAAACATAAATGTCAAAAATAGAATGTCCCTTCAGTAGCTACTATACATTGGCCATAGATCGAAATTTTGCCAGAACAAACTTTCCTCGTAAGAAAGGAAAAGAAAAATATATAGTATTTTTGTACCCTCAAGTAATTTAGTGGTAACACGGATTAAATTATAGTTTGCTTAATAGTAAGCGGTATCGAATATTGCGTTCTGAAGTCAATGGTCATACAGTGGGCAGCTCGCCTGGTAGTCTGTTACCAACCTCTTAATTTTTTTATGTGAAGATCATCAGACAGGCTAACAGTTGATGGTAAGTGGCTACCGTAAGGTAAGTAGGTGAAGCTATCGATCATATTTCCTATATGATCGATAGCTTCACTGCGACATCCTGGTATTGAACAGGTGTATAGTTATAATAGGTAATGGTCTGTCCACTTGTCGGTCAAACATTACCGTTAAAATAAATCCATTTTCAGCAAACAATGTAGGTAAGCACTCAGCGCAACCTATTTTCGATATTAACTCTGAACATAAACATATAATCAACTTTATTGCTCTTAAACCGTCGATCATAAATACGGAACCGTCATTAAATTAAATGGGATACATAGGACCGATAAATTAACGAGTTCGGGTCAATACGTTATTAAGTGAAAAAACAAACAAATTGATCTCCACTGCAACTACGCGACGTAATAAATTATCTGGAAAACCTTCGCACCTGATTGCACTTTGCACGGACCGTGATCAAAATATATATCCACTACGGAATTAATATTTGTATTGATCAAAAGTATTTCATTAACCATGCTATTGGAAAACATTTTATATAAGCGGTGATTAACATTGTAAATTAAAATAACATAGATATATCTGTGTAAATGCAAGTCTAAACTATTGTAAAACTAATTTATGCCTGCAAATTCGTCCGCAATGCGCCTTTTCCTTAAGCTTTTGTAAAATAAAAAAATCACCGCCTGAGTCAATTTATTTTACATAATATGTTTTTCTGGCGTAGAATTTTTTATATTTGATCCCTCGAAAACAGTATTTTTTTCTGGATGAAAAAAGTACTGTTCTATTATAATGATACGAATTATATTTACAATTCAATATCCAATAATTCTCTTTGCGCAATATATATGATAAATTTATTAAAATAAATGTCACTCCTTATTCCAGCGAACTTCAAAGATAATATATTATTTCGATGCCTAATTCCAATAAAAATGTTATTATAACATTTGAAATAAAGCTGAATAAATTGAAAAAGTTTGGATTTATAAGATTTGATGTAATCTTGTAACAGGATGCTTGTCAAAATCCCTCTTTTTCGGACCAAAAGCTTTAAAAGTTCTTGTATAATACCTACTGCCAAGCATTGGAACTCCTTGCCGACGTCAGTGTTTCTGAGCTTATATTTTTAAATATAATACCAAATAGCGTGTGCAGCCCCCATCCACTTTTTCTCGTATTTTCTTTATTATATATGTATAGTAAAAATATAATATAGAGGCTATACTAACTGGAGATACTGACTAATATATTATGATAGTTTTCAATAAGATAAATTAAGTGGCTTCCTTTATTCAAACGCAAACAACACCCAGGGAAAACAAATGCGCTGGTTTCGATAGAGGATTGACAAGGTGAGAATATGGAATGGAAAAAAACAATACACAGATTATTATTTAACTATAGTCTTTTTTAAAAGGGTTGTTAATTCCGTGTTAAATGTTGTGTGCACTATCTCTATTAATTGTTAAAGGCAATGTGTGTATGTACGAGTATGTTCCAGTATGTTCCCTATGTACTCCAAAACCGCTGAACCGATTTGATGAAATTTTCAGACAATCTTCAGATTAGTCCAGCGGGTGATCCTGTGAAGTTTGTTAGCGATCGGATAAGAAAAATGGATGTGGACGAAGTCGCGGGCAAAACTTAGTCTCTACTAATTGTTAAAAACGTTGTTGGTTCGACAGAAACTATGTACACATTCCAACTCCTATCATAGTTAGATCCGATATTAGTATCTATTACATTTAAGTAATAGATAAGTAATAGTAAGTGATGGAGTCAAATTGAATGAAAACAAAACAAAACTTCGTAGAAGGTTGAAATAGTTAAATATCTCGAGTTACATATCTCATTGGTTATGTGCTCCTTTCTGTTTTGGTGAGCAGGTAGGCTGACGGATCGGCTCGTTGGGACAACATACATCACTCTGAATGACAGTATCAATATTCGAGAAACACAATGTTGTGCAGATTTTTCTGGTGTGTTATTTTTTGTGAGATTCAAAATCATTGGAATTCATCATAATATACATTTATATAGGTTGTTTAATAGCAATCTGTGTGTCAATAATTACTGTCTATCACTGTGTATCGAATGCATTAATATATTTTCAGTTTCAGCAATAGGTTCATATGGTATTGTATACAGTAATACACTATTGCACTTGCAAATTTGCTACTTACTTATTAATTATGTTTATACTAGGCATACGTAACACACTGAACAAAAGAATTACGATTATTCTATTTAAAAAAAAACTATTTTAATTCATTACTAGTAAGGTTGCCTGTAACCCGGATTATTGGAATTAGTCAATTTGTTTGTTTTATTTTATCTATTCTTTTCTTAAACAAACACATTATCCGCGTTGTTCTCTCCTAAGAAGTTGGGATTATAGAGATCTCTCCAAACCATCTCAAGCAAACTGTAACACGAATGATGTGTTTTTAGAGTATACATCTATATAAACTATATTATAGAAAAGTTTTATCAAAATCTGTCTAGTGGTTTTTACTTGTAACAAACATTCATCCATTATCAAAAACTTGACGCTTTTCTTTTATAATGTGAGATATTGGGTCCATTGGTGCAAGTTTGGAATCTCGCTTAGACCACAAGAGCAAAATTTCTCGGGTAGGCGTAAGATTTCCCTTTGGGTAGACATAGCTGGCAAGCATCCAAGGTTCCCCGCGACATTAACTATACAATTGGCTCTCCTCATATGGATACCAGTGTATCGTTTACCAATGCGTGGCTACCATTTGAGAAAATTTCTACATTAATGATTATTGGTAAGTCTCGTGCTGCCCTCCGCTACACATGTTGTATCGCGGACTTTTGTTTTTCTATATGGACTTCTATGTTGCAAATCTTGTCACAGTGAGAATCTATGAACTAAGACTTCTCCATAGCATGCTGAGCTATATCAAGTCTGCTTTTGATGCCAATAATTACGGGCCACATTATTTAGGTGCCAATAATCACCATCGTAAAAAAAATTTGTGTAAATAGATTACTTACTTATATATTATCATTAATTGGTCAGTGAATTATATTTATTAAAATATATATTTTAATATGTCATATTTACTACAATATAGTCTTAAAATAAACAGAATTATGATGTCTAGTAAAAATGGTGTCAATCAGAGTCAGACGATCGATGTTGTGATCTAATTACGTAGCAAGAAATGTATCGGGGAAACTTATAACTTATTCACGATTCAGCACTTTAGTTTGACCGCTTCAGAAAATTCCATTTCGTTCTATTCCTGCTAATTTGACAGGTGAAGAATTGGATATACTGTTTGAAAGAGGGCTGTAACTGTATAGCCTCTCTCGTTGTTTGTTTATAAAAGTATTTTTATGAAATAAATCATTCACAAAAGGTTTCGAATAGTTTCAAATGATATATATACATATCGCACACCTAGATCTAAAGGGAGCTAATTCAAAAATCTCAATTTTTGAGTTAAGAACACCATCGAATTCCTTAAATCTTACAACACACGACCATAATGACAGATTTCAAAATATGTCCACTACTCGACGCTAGATCCCCTTTTGTTGAACGAAAGAGCCTCGTTCCTCCCCCATCAAAACAGAGACATAGTCAGTTGCAATCAGTATTACAAGCGGAACACACGTGACCATCGTAAACAAATTGGAGTTATTTTGAGTTTTATCCATATTGTTGAATATTGAAGCAGTATTTTTTCGAGTTGTCGCCATTTTGATGGTTAGTGCTGAGGGAATTAATACAACATTTTGAGTTGAACCAGTATTGCTGGCAAGGTGAGCAAAGTTTTTGTTTTTATTTAAAATTGTTACCGTATTGTTGAAACACTTTTGAATTATTAGTTGAGTCTGTTTTGTTGAGTCATTTTTTAAACGCCTATATCTCTTTAAAAATCAAATGAAATAGAACTTTTTTGCTAGTAGTGATTGGAGTCTTTTCATCTTAAATAATAAATTATGTTCATCCTAGCAACTACACAGTGTTCCGATTTTACAGGTAATTTTTTAAGTTAGATCCCTTTAGATGGGCTCTGCCAAATCAAAATTCACTACATCGCTAGTGAGATTGAAAATTTATAATATCGATGGCTTATTATATCAATTTTGCGCTTAGAACCCTATAGTTGATGAAATTAATATTTTCCATTTCAGAATAACGGTGAAAAGTGGACAGCTTTTATTAAATATGGTAGAAGAAAGGAACAAAGGAAACATCACTCCTATCATACTTAACATGAAATCCTAGAAGATGTTTTCAAGATGTCATCAGGCGATGAAGTCTCATCTAAGAAAACTTATACCGCCTTATCCTTGGTTGATAGATCTGTTCTGAGCACGTCTAATCAACAGAAGATTTGTACACCAAACTATTACATTTCATCAATCCGAAGCAATATCATTGACGACTACGGTGAGGATCCCAATTTCCGATTGGTTAACAAAAGTAAGACGTCGTCTAAGGCCTTACCTAATGCATCGTCTAGCACTAGCAGTAGCAGCTCGAGTTCATCAAAATCGAATAGTTCGTCAGACACAGAAGATGATAGTGAGCAAGTAGGTCCTCAAAATGCTATGGGTGCTGAAATTACTTCCCCAGAGCCTATCATAAAAAAAAGAGTAAAAAGAGAGTATGCAAACCAGCGAAATGGAAATCAAAAGTCGCAAAAGTGCTAAGAAATTCTGACAAAGCCTACAAGTCTTTGTCAAAATCGAAGAAACGAGTGCCACAGAGAAAAGTTGGATCACCCGGTGTAGAAAAATGTCGGCTAAAATGCAAAGATAAGATAAATTAAACGTCAAGGCAACAGATTTTTGATGCATTTTGGGGACTCGGCAATCTTGAAAGGCAGAGAGAATTTGTAGTACCTACGACACTCACAAGAAATAAAGCCTAAATATCGATACTCAAGCACACAAGATTTTAGAGCTCTTAAAACTTCTTTTAGAGCAAAAAAAGACATACAGGAACTGATAAGAACATTATTCCGAAATCCTATTATGATGTTTATTATAAAGGCGTTCTGGGCGATAGTGATAATTAACTGCTTTATTGTTATTAAAATGTTTACATTCTTAAGATTACACAACAAATATTTCAATTACCGAACTTGTTCAGTTATTTTTTATGTAAAGTTATAAGTAAAATTTACTTAATTGTAATTTCAATAACAGTGATCTCAAAGTGCCTGCCATTATTAGTATTTAAATTATATTCATTAGTTAGAAATCAAGACTATCTTAGTAGATTACTGCCGTGCCCATAGTACTCATCGATACTCAATACTATAATCAGTTGAACTCGGAAATCTGAGTGCTTTTGGGTTTAACCGAGACCCGAGTATCGTTCTGTAATAATGATGTTATTAAAATCTAATAATAAGAATTACCAGACATACTCGTAGATCATACTTAAATATCTTAAATATAAGTCAAATGTGATTTTAGATGTGATTTAAATTGTTTTTCGCAGAACGGAAGCTTCCTATATTTTTTATGTTTTGTAAGAATTTATAAGAACATTTTATTTATGGTAATTTTATAATTAAAGGACATAGGAGGCTGTCGTTAGTTACTTTTTATATAATTATTATTAAAATATTTATTTGATTTCAGTACTTGTAGTGTTTTCTTACTCATTCATCAGCCAATATACCCCTACTGTTGGTCACAGACCGCTCTATGAGTTGGACCAATTATAAATAAAATAAAATGCTATTAGCTTTTATTTTATGTTGCCTCTTTAAAAGAGAGCCAACTAAAAACTCAATTCACCAACACAGGGTCAACTCTAAATCATAAAAAAATATACATACATTTGTTAAACAATAGGGATATAACTACTAAAATTCAATTTTCAGTCTCAATACAATGATTAAAACACAAAATTCCTACAACATTTTTCTTTTAACTGCATATAAAAAGTATAGATGTATACAGAAAACTTCTGCAGTGCACAGGGATGCGGTAATAAGTTTTTCGTCTTTTCTGAAAAAAGTGATTTTTTGAGTTAATACCTGTTTAGATCTAGGTGTGCGATATAGTATAAAACATATCTTCTTTATATAAAAATATCTTCTTTATATTATACATTTACAAAACAAAATCGCTTACCGCCGTGTTTCCCTCTGTATATATGCTTAGATCTTTTCGGTTTCCGGAGAAATTCCGGTTTTGATTCCCGGCAGGGTCAACTTTGAAAATGAACTTTTTAAAGTTGGCTCTGATCTGGATTTGGAAAGTAGTGACAGGGCACTCTTCGTTTCACAGTCATTTGGGCAGCCCGCGTGGCGACAGTAACCACCCCCGTCTGGCGGCAGTATAAAATGTTTTTAAAGTTTTAATTTCAAAACTGCAATCATAAATAAATAATTAATTCCGAAATAACAATAGATTTTAGTAAAAATTTATTTTAGTAAAAACATTTTAGTAAAAATATGTATGCCTACTGCAATGTAAAATCCAATTCTATTGAAATACTCGTTTTGTTGTAATACTGAATTTTGTTGCAAATACTCAAATGACATTGTAATCTCCCGAAACGCATTACAAAGGCCGTACTCGTATGTATAGGAACTGGTGACACAATACCAACGCGTTCTCTCTAGAGTGTACCTATGCAAATCGGATTATCTATTAATAGATAAAGATGTTACTTGCTACTCTATTTGCAATTTTATACAGTATCATAGATCAATGCAATACGGTATCAAATTTGTTCATGAATCCGTACTAATATTATAAATACGAAAGTATGTTTGGATGTTTGGATATATGGATGTATGGATGTTTGTAACTCTTTCACGCAAAAACTACTGAAGTGATCACCATGAAATTTTGCATACACGTTGTCTGGGACACCAGAAAGGACATAGGGTACCTTTCATCCAGAAAAAAAGTACTATTCTCGAGGAATAAATAAAAAATAAAAAAAAACGCCTGGCCAAAGTGTTATAGCAACACAAGGTCAAGCGTTATATTGCTTTTTTTTTTAATTTTCAAGGCGGCTAGTATCATATAATCCGTTTTCTGTATCCTTGACAACGTGTATTATTATCCAAAATTTCATGATGACCCGTTGGCTATTTAGGGGTGAAAGCTTAATAAACCAACCGACTTCGCATTTTCTATACTAATATTATAAAGAGAGAAGGTTTGTATTTTTGTAATGAATAAACTCAAAAACTACTGGACAGATTTTAAAAATTCTAAAGTTACGCGGGCGAAGTCGCGTGCAAACAGCTAGTTTGTTATAAAATCAATGGCATTATCACTCCATTATGAACTGAATAGTAAAATAATGATTTCAATAACACTTGAGGAAATATGTATGATGTTTATCGATTTCAAAGTAACTAAACGTTTTCTTTTAAATTATTAATACGTAAACCTATTTTCGTGACCAACTAATCCATGTTAGTACACGTTAAGACGACATGTTAGTACATTTTATACAACAATTTACAAGGGACGAGCCTGGCCTTGTGTGAGACCCAAACAGTACCCTCCGTGGTTAAAGAGTTTTTTCTATTATATTCCTATTTGCAGTACAAACGTACGATGCTGTAACTAATATGGTAGATTTATGAAAAATATATGTATGTAAATTAAAATAGTATGTGCTATTATTATAGTACGGTCATTCTGTTTTCAGACAAACAAATTAGCTATAAATTGCAAACCGTCAAGCTAATCAAAATAATGCATAGAACATATTTTGTTTAGAATTTAATGAGGATAATTTTTGCCTTTGACATTTTTTATGTATCTATTAAAGTTTTCGCAAAATAACGGCCGTTAAAAACCGTTAACGGTTTCACGATGTGGGGGGATGAAACGGCAAGTGGAAAGGGAGGGAGAGTTGTGGGTTTTGTTCAGCAGACCCAAAGGTATAACCCACACAAGTTTCAAAACTTTATTAATTTGTTTGCTTCCCCCATACATTGCTCACACACAATGACTGTATTATTTATTAGGCTGACAGCTGAAGGTATGTGGTCACCATCGCCTATAAAAAGACAAACAACGCAATGAGCGTTGCAGTTACACTGTTGGCTTAGAAAACTATATGCATCACCATAGGTAATGCAAGTGCTCTTTCGACCTCAGATGCTTAGCACGGGTGAATTTTTTTTCTGCAAGTTATTTTATAGATATAAATTATTTATGCAAATTCTTTCAGATACAGATACAGATACTGCAACATACAGACAAACTTATGTAAGGAAGCATAGATAAACAATTATACAGCTGACATTTTAAATATTTTTTTATTTTTTGAATAATTATAATAAATATAAGACTATTAGCGTCTGCTATTTATGTCGACTGAAGTTGATTGATTAAGGCGAAAAGTATAATAAAATGTGCTCTGTGACGTTGCAAAAAGATTTGCTCATTCATTCAGATCCATTCGGTGAGATTGAAAAGGTATGATATTGAATGATATTGAAAAGGTATCAGAGGTCGTTGTCGTATGTCCGCGCACCTTATAGTTGGAATTGTAGTTCTGATGTATCGGTTTAATATACCCGAAGTAGAGGGTGCTAACAAGACAATAAATCATTTTCCAGTCTATAGAATCAAAATATTATTTCTTTATTAAAATTGTTAATATAAAAAAGCCTTTTTTCATTTGTAATCAGTGTAAAACGTGTTCGGTTTGAAGTCCAGACTCGAAAGGCCGTGTCCGGCGCCGACTCATTCAAGACACGTTTTCAATTTATCGACGTCCTCGTCAATGTCTGAGAACCTTTGGCGCCAGACAACACGTCTCGCCTTATCACAAACACCATTGTCAAGGAGCGCTCGGAATGATAGCTCTATGGTAGTCACTGTGACCCGGTCGTTACGCTACGATAGGTACACAGTTTATATAGCAAATAATGGAATTGTATGTAAATGAAGGAACATCTATGTGTCGTGGCGCGACATAATATGTAGCGTAAATGTAGATCATAAATAGTGTTATGACTATAGACTTAGGGACATGAAATAATATTACTAGTATTAATAAAATAAATGCTAAATTTTGTGAGAATGGATGGATGGATGTACTTTATAAGAAAAAAATAGTTAGCATTAATATTTTCCTAGGATGAGTATTTTGTTTTATGAAGCCCTTTTATAGATTACCTAATATAAGAACGTACCATATCTTTCTCTTTGCTTCCATCTACGTTTCTTTCCCTACATTGATGTTTGGCTAACATTCTTTAACATGAAAGCGGTACAAAAGCAAAATTACGATAAAATGTAAGTAATGGAGGTACTCACGTTTCGGAGTCATTAAAACTTGTACTTTCTAAATACGTGAAGCCCTTTTACAACTAACTGATTAACATCTTGTCTTTTATAATAATTACTAAAATATATTATTCTCTCTATTGTTATTCTTGTAAAGATAAACTTGAGAAAAGAAATTTAATTGAAATACACATTTATCTTTCTCCGCGACAGAATGCTCAATTCATAACAAACTTTGAAACATATAAATTTAAATGAAGCAAGATATACGGTGTGATAAAATAGTTACATCGACGCAACGATACTCATTTGATTCATGGTTATAGTCCCTTAATAACGCCTCGGCGGAGATAAAGCTTGTTGTATGTGAAACTTTAATTCGAGTTTTATCTGCGCACCGAAATTTGAAGCTCTAACTTGACTGTTAAATTACTTTATTGTCATTGTTCAATACTTACATACAACACATCATTTGATGTCTTTTTGTTATTATAATATTAGTAAAGTAGGTATACATTAATAATATTATAAATTTATTTTCTTGTAATTACATTTTGTTTTATGCGTTTGTGATGGTTTCGTTCTATACAAATATTTTTTGAATAAAAAAAAGTAACTGATAAGCAATAGAATCTTAACAAATATTTTAACTATTCGAAAGTGAGTTTGTTTGTTTGTTACGCTTAACTACACAATCGACCATTAAAATTTGTAAACACATTGTCAGGAATTCAGAAAAGGACATAGGGTATCACGAGGGATCATCTAAAAATAAAAAAATAGAAATCAACGCTTGACAAAAATTGAATAAAAGTAAAGGGTGCACGGATCAAAACGTGAGCAATAACTAAATTTAATTAAAACAAAAAAATGTGATAGAGGTGATTTGGGTGTATTTTATTAAAATTTATATGGAAAAGACTTTGCAGTGCATATATTTTTGCACCTTTGTCTTTCGTGTATTAACATTGGCCTCTCACTAAAAGTCTGTACCTCGCCAGGGCCATAGAATATTCAGTTTTAATCTCGACGAAAGGTATAGTATAAGTAATCATGTTGCCAGTCTTAGAAATTGCTTTGTCTGTGACGCTTTCGCATCATTGATGCAAAAGGCAAATCCGTTTTTGCCTTTTTCTCGCTCACTTAACTACATTTATAATACACCCCTTACATACACGTAAATATGTAATGTTGGAGAGATACTTTTTTCTTAAACTTTTGAGTTGAGACACGGAAACGTACTTATACTTTTACTCAATTACTGTCTATCTATTTAAACAAAATATTTCAAGAATCAAGAAAGTGGAATTTATTTTTAAATTTATCTTCCCTTTGTACTCATAATCATTTTCTTGACTCTTAAGGCCCTTTGAGTCGTCAATGGCGTTAGCTGTCTGGGCGGGGTGTAGCCCGCAACACGCGCGTCGCTTACCGGAATTAGTATATCTCGATGTTTAGATGATTTGATGAAATGTTGATTGATTTATATATGCTATGTTGTGTTTAAAGTACAGTCGGGTTAAAAAAATGTTCATCAGCTTAAAGTCGACATTTTCTTGCACCATGGCAATTACATTTCAAAAGTCTTTAAGTTGTTTGCTTAGTACTTTAGTTTGAAAAGGTAATAAGAGCTTAGACAATATTTGGTACATTAAACATCTATTATTATTATTTTTTTAAATTAACCAAACCGTGTTTTTTGGCTTAAATTCCCTACTGAACCTAAGCGGGTATCGCAATTGGAAATGTTAACACGCTAAGAAATTAAGAATCTGTTGTTATTTTAAACACAACATATCTAATGTAAATCAATCAACATTTTCATTCAAAACATGGAGATATAGATATATGGAGGCTGGGTGTAGCAGGCTACACCCATTGACGAACTCCCCAGACAGAAAACGTTATTGACGATTCCAAGCGCCTTAAATCAATTGCAAAAATGCGAATCCCAGTAGTATCTTTACTAATAAGAGCAAGATAAATAAAGGTACTAAGGTTATAGTCTTTGAAGTGGCGAAAATGCAAGTTGAAATCAAAGTACGAAGAATGGAAACGGATTAGTCGAGCTGAAAGTGTGAAACTCAATGATTGTGAATTTAATAACTTCGCTGGCGAGCAAGGCGGGAGCAGGAGATTAAATGCTCACCTTGTCTTAAACTTTCTAAAGGTCGTATTGTTTAAATGGGATTTATAGACAGGTCATGCAAAAATTTTCATTAAAATTTCCTTGTCTTTGTAAAATATATAATGACAATTGAATGAGTTTCTTAGTAACCTATTAACTGAAAAAATGTTTTGATTTTGATTTTTTGTTATATTATACCTGTTTTATTAATTGTATCAAAAATTGTTTCTTTTATTATGTAAAAGTGGATGGCGTCGTATACACAAAGCAAATACACAAATACACAAACAACGCCACAGCTGCTGACTTAAGTAGGGTTAAGGATTGGGGAATTAAACATTTTGAATTTGTTAGTTACTTACTTAGAAAATAGTACATTTTATTACTTAGAAAACTAAATAATGTACTAGGCTCATCTAGATTTATACTTAATTAAGAACACTTCTTTAAGGAGGAGTATTTACCGAACTTAATTGGACTAAGAATAAGAGTATTGGAGGGTATAGGGAAATGGGCCTTAGCATCCCTTTACTCACTCACAAAAGCACAATAGCACACATGCCGTTATTTCACGAAGGTCTTCTTATAAGGTGACAGTTTATCCTGCTAGACGCTACCCAATTTAAGACTACGAAACGCATACTTGACACTGCAATAATTAAAATGTATAAAAATTATTTAGTATACATGCACAATTGTTTGTTATCAACCCTGACATAAACTTTTCATACAGTAAATACATTGTAGTACATATTATAATTTTAAACTAAAATATTTTCTTATACGATCACAAATAGGACATTTCTGACACCTGTCTTCTCTATGCTTCCTCAACCTCCATCAACCCTTTCATGCATCCGTTCTCTAACCAAAGGGAAATAAACATGGGAATAACTAAGCCGAATCTATGTATAAAAGTATTACTTATATTAAAACGTGAATTGATTTAACAGAATGTAAAGATGTAGCGCTTAAAACATGGGTTACCTAAAAATAAACATTTACTGAAGCACATAGCCATTGTTCTGATCCCAAAACTAGGACTTTGTAGCATTCCGCAATATAAACTGTAAACCAAAAGGAGAGAATGAACTACAATCGCTACAGTTCCCTTTGTTATTTGAAATACCAAACGAATTTCATGAAACAAAACGTCAAAGAGAGAAAGATCATTCTTTGACTAATCGAAATAACGAAATAGCGTAGCCGGGTAGGTACATTGATTTATGTAAATTGCGAATGCATATCTTGTTAGTTCGGTGAGTTACTTGGTTATATTTAGGAAAAATCCTAAGGGTAACAGTAATCTCGATTTACCTGAAATAGTAAAACTGACATAAATCGGTAATAGACAATAAATAACGAACGCTCATCATAATCTGTAGTGACTTGTAATTTATAATATGTTTTAGTAATTTAGTGGAAACTTTTGCTGATTTATGTTTTTCTTGTATGTATATGTATAATGTGTAGCGAGATATTGTATGTTTCCCTAATATAAAAAAAAACCAGACGATAACTTCACAATGAAAACTTGTTCAATGCTTCTCCTATAATACCTAAGTACATACTGAAATACGCTCTATTTCACACTACAGCCTCCTACTATAAAGTTCTTCGAATCAAAGCATTAAGTTGGAAAAAATTGACGTTTTTTCTATATCTCATGGTCAGTGGCGAAGGCATTTTGTATACAGAAATATTCTATTTATTGACAGAAATTAGGTAAACCACATGTAAATGGAGAAGTGAACTCAGGCACGAAGATATGCTAAGCTCGCTAGCTTTGGTCCGACGCGCGACATCTAACACGGCACGTGAGCTCGACCGATAAGAGAATTTTGAAATACCGCACATCACACAAATTATATTGTCACCACAGTACGTCGGAAGTGTATATCTCTTGTACCCTTTAATAACATCTTAATCCCATCAGAACATAAAACGTGAACACGAGGCTTACGGCGCACATTGTTTATATTATTACAGATATTGCGGCATCATTTCACATTTCACGAACTGTCATAAGTAATCCGATTATCATGTGTTGACTATGGCTGAGTTAAAATGAGATTTGGCACGCTGCCGTCAGAAATAATAACGCCCCTGAAGTTCTCGTCTCAATTATGAATCGTGGAAACGGTAAAAATAAATACTCCTCCTTTGCTAATCTATTTTTTCAATCTTTTAAGAGAAGTATTTTTAATAACTCGCATTATAATGATATAAGAATAACTTCATGATGAAATATGTCGGATTGTAATGTTTCAAATTGATAATCGATTTAATGGAAACAACAATCATAAGAATAAATACAAAAAATAACATTAGCTTATTATTAAAGTTAAAAATTTGCAGATATAAAAAATATCATGACGTCAATGTTCGACAGAAAATAATGAAATCTTTATCTAGCACGAAATGCTACGTTCGCCAAAGCTCACATGGAGAATATTTTAATACGAAATTGATATTGTTACGATATCATTATTTTCATTTTCGTCATTAACAAATCAAAAACTTTACAGATCGACATAGAAGATCAGGATCATTGGACGAAGCCGCAGAGGACAGTAGCGATAACGGAGGAAGTACTCCAAAAAAGAAAACAGCAATTGAAGAGCAGTGGGAGAGATCTGGTGGCTTCGAACTCACGTCAGTGGAACAAGAGACATATGAGAAATACTTTTACAGCACTGAACACTGGAACTACTTTACGAACGATGAAGATCTTGGGCCTGTCATACTGTCTATTAAACAGGAAACTCTTAATGGCAGAGATCAATTCAGGTAAGACTAGACTTAAGTGTCAGAACTTAGTAGTTCATTAACAAGCATTTTTGAGCTGTGATCTCTTCTCGAAGTGAGAAGGTCCAGGCAAGGCTTCAGCTAAGCTTAAACCACAACCCAATTCTAGAGTGGATCGATTTATACTGTTACAGCTAAATACAAGTGTTTCTTTAAAAATGGGAGCCACTATAATACCAATGCCTTATTCAAAGGCCACCTTTATTGGAGTTAAAGTTGATAAAGCGAATGGAAGGGGGTGAAATGTTTGCAGGCCCTATAATTAACCGGCCAATAAAGGGCGTCGTGACCTCACTCGGTTCACCTTAGTGACCTTCCTGTGGACTCTAAGAATTCAATTAGCATAATGTATCATCGCGGTTCTAACTTACTTTTATAACTGTATGTCATCATGGCTTACGATACCACATCTGCTCCTTAAAGTGTTAGTTTTGTTTCTGAGGTAATGTGATGTCGTGTGTAAGACTTCTAAAAAGAAATTTCGAGGTGGAGGCGTTTCAGAAAAGTTTCAGTTTAACAGCTGTAGAAGTCCGACCGTACACAAAATAAATATATACACAGTGAATTATCCTTTTATATATTAATTATGTAAAAACTTTTATATATTTATACAAAATTGTCATCTTTAAATAGTCTAGAAAATTATGAGTTTACTCTACTTTCATAAAACAAATGTTATTTGACATTATAAAATAAAGTCGCTGTGTGCCTCTTTCGGTTTCTCCGTTAACTTGTTCTTTATCGCCTAATGTATATTAGGTTTACGCTAATATAAAGAGCGATTAACGAGAAAGGTTTGTGTCTATAATTTACAGGAAAAAATTTAGTTATTTAAAAACTAAAAATGTTGTCATTTTTAATACTCTAGTCCAGAATAACCAAAGAATGTTTTCATTTTTCGTATGCCTAACGACTTCAGTGGCCAATGTTTTTTTTTAAATTGTTTGTGAAATACTATTTGTATTCCACGCATTTCTCACCAAATTATTTTAAATTTACAAAGGCATGAACATTTCGGCACTTCTTGGTAGGTAATGCTCATTTTTCGTCGGGATGTATGACAAGCGCGTAGCAACTCGTCGCCCGCATACACTATTACCTACTTCGTTTTCGCTTAGCGTTCGTTCTGCCTTTTTTTTTTGACTTGGCTTCTAAGATAAATAGCCTGTAACCTTCCTCAAAAATTGGGCCATGGAATGCAAAAAGAATCTGATCGGTAGTTTCAGAGTTAAACTCGTTCACATACACAAACAAAAAAATCTCTTCAACTTTACTATTTTAGTTATGACCGTACGGACTATCATTATTTTGACTGCAGTTCGATATATCCTTAAAAACACTTTTTTGCCTACAATTCGAAATCACAAACTCACTTGTTTTGAACAATTACACGTTAAATCCCTGCACCGGCACCGTCACGAATTTATACCCACATTCTTCCCTTTTAAGAAATATTGCCGTGGGGGAATGAAATATTTAGATTACCTTACAAAATTGCTTCGAGGACAACCCTTTTATATAGGCGACGTGAAACGAACACTTAACTGTACATTTTATTTATGAAGGCACACATAAAGGTTCTAGTACGAAAAATATTCCAATCGTTGTTAGCCAGGTTAGATGGTTTCCTCAAATTCATCTAACTAGCGGGCACCAACTACATAGTTCTACTATATGTGATAATTCTAATTTTGTAAGTTCTGCTTCTAAATCATTTAAAAAAATTACACTATTTTCACTTTTACCATACTAAGTTTCGTCTCCTATACACTCCTAAGGACCATGATTTTGAAAAGTAATTTGTGTCCTCTTTCCAAGAAATTTAAGTCTACTTAATTCAATCAACGTTACCTTAATGGCCAAGTCAGCTCAAATATTTTCTAAAGATTTTTCAGGAGACACTTAAAATACCATAATATTTTTTATAGACTACTTATGAAGAAACCTAGAATCGAGTTGGTAAATAGTATCGTTTGCTATTACTTTTGATAATGTAGAATTTTTTATTAAGTAGTAGATAAAAATATTTTTTTAAGAGTGTCTTAAAAAATTTATTGAAACAGAGTCTTGACTTTCCAATTATGCTAACGAAATGTCAGTTTAATATTAATAGAATATGGGATAAGATGTCGTTGACAAGCCTGATCTTTTACCTTGCTTAACAACTCAGCGAAGTATGACAGTGCTGATTTGGAGGACCCAGCAAGCAACTTGTCTAAAGTAATCAAGTCCGAACAAGTCCAACCTTATTAAAATTTATTTGCAATTTCAAATGTTGTATGTACACACTTTCTTGGCAAGACAGTTACATCCTATTCTTTAAGGCAAAGATTATCTATATATAACATGAAACACATATGATACACGAATATTTATTTATTTTTATGTTTATTTTAATAATTTTTGTGACACTAACAGAAATAAAAACAAAATCAGGAATAAAAAAAGAATAAAACAAAATAAGAACAAAAGAATAAAATTGTTATCTACCAATCACTAGATACTAGAAAATTATGTATTTAGTTTGAATAAAAAAAGATAGCATAGTATTTTATCACAATTATTTTCTCTTCCTTCCGCTTTGGTTTTGTAAGGAAATATAAATTTTAAAAACTCGAATTAAGTAAGTGAAGAAACAATTTTAGATATAAAAGATAACTTTAATCCCTGTTTTAATAGGAGATTGAGAACACTTATTAGATGAAGGGCAGCTTATGAAGATACCTACGTTTAAAGATTTCTTTTGAGATAAAAATCAAAGGAATATCTAAACTCGAGACAAAGTTACAATGTTATTTTTAACAATCTTTTTTGTTACTATTAACAGAATAGAAATCTAAGTACGATAAATAATTACGATAAATCTTAAAAATAAATGCCTATTTTATAAAGAAATCAATAGAAACCAAATTTGATATAGATAATTCGAATCCAAAATATTATACCTATTTTATAAAGAAATCAATAGAAACCAAATTTGATATAGATAATTCGAATCCAAAATATTATTATCATTTAACACGAATTTACTATTTGTATTAAAGAAAAAGAGGATTGATTTCCTTAATATTAGTTAATTAATATATCCCTTTGTAAAATTATAAGTAACCAAAGCAACTCTTAAATAATAATCAATTTATTAAATGATGATTATTTTAAGGTATCTTCATCGTATAATATAAGATTATGACAGAAAAGTGTTTATTATATTACAATAGTCACCAATTAAACATATTTACTAAAACTATACCTTCAACAAAAGTCGAAAGTGTCAGAGTACGATATAACCACATACGACTTAAAAATATAATATATAATGGTACCATAATAGAGTGTGAAAATGAAAGCGACAGATACAATAATGGCATATCATACCATCAACTTGTATAATTTTGCCTTATTTTTATATGTGATGTTTGTATTACAGTATTCTGAACTACGGCCAATTCACACAGAACGGGATAATTTATTAGTTGAAATGGTTGAAAAGATGATTTTGTTATTTAAAATGTTAGTACCTATAGACGACAAAAAATCCCTAATGCCTAATTAATTTTCTGTTATTTCATTGACCGACAATTTGGTCTTGCATTTTTTTTTTGTGTGTGTAAGTTGAATAGAATACAATTGAATTTATCATTTAGATAAAAGTTTCCAACAAACATTAGTAGACAATAGAGACAATAAGTTTTTATTCGCTGGTAAAGTTTAAGACAAATTGTACTCTAGTCTTTTGATCAAGTCTAAAATAATGAGGTCGTCAAACATTTGGCGTCAATGTTTGGCGACCTCATAATTATGTGTTCCCTCCGAAGTTACGGCAAACAATCCGAGACGACCCGTTGTGGCTTCGTAAATTAACACAGAAGTGAACGCAGTAATCTCCATTACTCTCCGTTAACCCCATAGTCCTGCGAGCTTTGAATTGTCTCGCGCCCTAACCGCGCCCGCGTGCGCTAGTGTACATCCCATATATCGCTAACTTCAGTTAGACGAGCAAACTTGGTCGTAGTTCGCCTATTCAAGCCTATAACCTTACGTCTTAACTTCGGTTTATACTGCCAATGTCCTCAAAAGTACAAACATGTGGTAACTATTTTATATCTGTAACTAGTTTTCGCCCGCGACTTTGTCCGGCTCCATTTTTCTTAGGTGTTAGAACATTTATTCAGTATCTATTGATAGGTATATATTTTTATCGGGTACCTATTGCATATTTTGTATTTATTACCAACACTGGTTATCATGTGATGTGTATTCAGATACACAAATACACAGTTTTTGCTTCGGGAGTCGGGAGTACTTACACATCGAAATACACACAAATGCTGTTATTTCACGGTGGTCTTTTGTAGGGGGGGGGGTGTGGTTACTGCCGCCACACGGGCTGCCCAAGTGACTGCGGAACGCAGTGTGCCTTGCAACTACTAAGCTATATTAGTATTTATTAATTAATGTTAGTGGTATTTCTTATAATTGCTCCAATGAAACTAAGTATATTCTAAAAATGTTTTTAAATATATTCCAAATACAAATATATCTTTTATTAAGAAGAATTGCTTAAAAAATAAGATATATACATACACTTGACTAGTATATAAGTAATTGAAATTGATGTAAATATCTTTAGATGTTGAAATTACAATACACATACAAATGCACTCAATCCCAACAAAAACAGTACTGTGAGCATAATTGAATTTGGCTCGCTTGAATTATTTCCCTTTTGTGTGTAAAAATAAATGTTATGCAGCTCCATAGCATATTTCAATAATAAAAGACTTTCAACTTTATGTATTCAAAGTTGTGTAAGTTCGCGTCGTCTGAAGAAACTTTCTAAGTACTTATTTTCGGTGTCGACAATAAAAAGCGGCTTTTGACACATAACGTATTAACTGCTCTAGCTTTCGTAACAAGGAGATATTGCACGTTGTATACCTTTTGTTTAACGCACGAAGAAATATTCAAAAGAACGTGTTTTTTATTAATGCGACTTATAAAGACACGTATACAGAAAATGGATATGCAAGAGAATGAAAGTTGCGTATAATGAAGCGAATTACAAGCATTCACTGTGATAAAGAATTTTCCAGTAATGTTATTTAAAATCCTTACTTACTTAATATTGTAAATGCGAATGTAAGTGTGTTGTTTGTTACGCTTCGACGCCTTAACTACTCAACTGATTATCATGAAATTTTGCATAGACATTGTCAATGGTACAGGAAAGGACATAGTGTACTTTTTATGTAGATAAAAAGAGTTCTCGAGGAATTATCAAAATAAGAAAAATAAATTAATATTCGACCTAAACCTAAAGGATTCAGGAATGAATATTTGAATGAATAAAACTAAACTAACATGTATTGTAACTTTTTGTTTTTTGTATGTACATATTGTAACTTTTTGTGATTGTACATATTGAAACTCGACATTTAGTATTTCAAAAGGGCAGTAATTGTAAATAGATGTTTAAATGTAATGACTACAAATTATCTAAAAATTTGTTTGATAAATTAAAGAATATTTTGATTTTAATTTGGCTTTAATTGTATAGAAATAAATTTTAATTTTAAGCACGGAATTATAGTGGTGAAAGGAAAATAGAAGTAACTTGCTTGTTTCAGCCTACTGTAAAACATTTAAAAAAAAACTAACTAGACTATTAGTTTTTAACAAGATGATTCATAATAAATTACACAGACGTTATGAGAAACATATAAAAAGAGAATCGTTAGAGATGCAATAGAACAAAAGGAGACATTTTCTTTAACGTAGCGTGAAGGAAGCACTAATTCTATGATGAAGAAGCCCTCAAACGGGATGACGTTCCATAAAAATCGGAGACACGTCACAAAAATATCCGCTTTTTACAAAGCAACCGTAAGAATTCAGGGAGACGGGGTCACCCCCCCGTGTACATTGTACACCGGCATTTTCATTATTCTCTGTCATACGAAAATTGAAACGCGGCCAGACAACACGAGAATTTAATTAAAAACGTTTTATCTTTAAATTTTTTCGACAGATTCCACTTTATTTAGTATTTAATAAAAATTATGCGTTTTATATATGCAATTTCACTTGACACAATCTATATGTAATTAAAAATATCTGCTGCATTTTATTATATTTTTGTACGAAATATAAAAAAAAAGGATAAAAAAAATATAAAAAAAAGATAAACCTCATGAAAATCGGTGCAGTAGTTTTTGAGTTTATCACAAACAGACAGACAGACGCGGCGGAGGACTTTGTTTTATAATATGTAAGGAAGTAGGATAGTATGATAGAAAGATACAGCGAGATAACTTCTTCGTTCGTTACTTATGACTTCGTCAGTCGGTAATATTTCACATGGATATTGTATTTCATTTGTATTATATTTTTTATTTATTTTTTTATATAAATGTCGGCAGACAGGCTGTCTGCCAACTTGATGGTAGGTGGCTACCGTTGCGCAAAGCCATATAGGGATTACAAGTGTGCTACCGACCTTAGTAAGATTAAGGGATTAGAGAAAGATAGGGAAATGACCTTTGGCATCCCTTACTCACGGAAACAAAACATCATACACACCTTTTTACCGTCAGACGGGCTTTTAAATTTATGACTGCGGAACTTAATGGCCACAGCTAAAGTTTTTGTAATCTAATTTTGTCACAAATACCACAAATGCATCAAGGGATTGTTGCTTTGACCTGAATCCCTTCCCCTAAACTTTTAAATTAGGTTTTATGTCCTACCCAACTATATCGTAATTTGGATTAGGTCAAAGTGAAGATTAAGATTAAACGAATTATAATAATTGAATCCAACCTAATTTTAATAATCCTAATTGATTTCTACCACTCTGATACCCTAAAAAGAAATATACCTTTGTAGAATTATTAAAAAAAGATTTTTACATCTAGAAATAATGAATTAATTGATGGTGCCAATTATTATTATTATTATTATTTTCATACAGTTTAAATGGCGTGAATATAGAAAACCAAAATTTATAAAAAAACGGCTCCCGGCTTTGCATAGGTGCAATTTTCTTCTGAAAATTAGTGAATGCCTGTACCTAACTAAAGCCGTTGGGTGGTTTAGAACAAGTTAGCAGAGTTAGCAGGGTTAGAACCTTATTTTATAATATGTATAGATTGGTATAGATTACACAAATTATTTTCATAATATAAATAGCTTACCTGCCAAAACAATTGTTATTGAAAACTGGTAATATTTATATTACTTTAAAGTACCTACTTAAATTTTTTTATTTTTCTTGTAATAAAAACAATTCATTCCTTGCCAATTTCTTGTAACAGCTCTAATTGCAAGTTTACTAGTACAGCAATAAATTAGTAGTTTTAAAATATTCTTTACCGTATATCTTAACGTATAACTTTTAATATAACAAATGGGTTTCTTAAGGCTACATTTTCTTATAAGCCTGTTCGTACATTTGAGTTTCGATTTTTAACTTATTCATAATTTGATTTTTGCAACTGTGATAGCAGATATTAAATTAAAAGCTTAAATTAATTTTCATTTTAAAATGTTCAGGTCAGCAAATATTTCTTTAGCTTCGTTTGTTGACATTGCAAGATTGTTTAACAACGCAACCTTCCACTAACTGTTGCAAAGTAAACAGACCTTCGCTTCAAACAGTTCTCTCAACTAATTTTAAAGAACTCATTATAATAAGTTAACCATTATTTTGTGAACCTCACCTTAAATTGTTATTACCAACAGTATAACTCCGTCTTACCTGAAAGAGTAAAAGAGAGTAAAATTACTCTCTTTAGATTCTCTCTTTTTTAATGTTTTAGACTTGATTCCAAAGTCTAGTTTGACGCTGATAGTTGGATAAATCCTAAAAATGTCAGTGGTTTGGCCTGAAAAACGAAAAGCCAAGCAACTTTGTTGACATTAATTTTGTTTCTAGGATCCTAGTTCGCGCCATAAGCTACACGGTCCACGGCCTCATACCAGCGTCTTGTGTTTTCGCCGATCGGTACAATCGCGAAGAAGTCGTGCGGTCCCTTGGCAAAGAAGTCAACATTAATCCACCCCTAATGCTCGGACAACTGCCTGACACTCCAGAAGAATTATTAAAACTAGACCAGGTACGTTTTTTTTATTACTCTAAAATGACAGCATCCTTTCAGCGCCTTTGTGTGACAGAGAATTGTTGAGTCGGGCACGCGCTCTTTTTATATAAATAATAATTTATTTGCGATTACCATGGCTGACTGTTTACCAGAGATGATATTTAGTTTATATGTTCATTCATGAATATAAAAATGTTCATATTACTTTTTTGCTAAAATTAAAATTAACAGAGTTATAGTGCTTAGAATATAAGAATATAAGATAGGCGATTTAATAAAAAAAAAACACAGTGAGCCAAGAAGTATTATTAAACCTCCCTAACTCTATTAATTAATTTTAATTTTAGCAAATAATATATACTTAAAAATTTTCAAGTAAAATTAAATTCTCTACAATATTCGTGTGAAACTTTATTTTTCTAATTTTTACCATTTTTTGTATAATTTTGAAAAAATTCTGTTTTTTTTACCCCTTATTTATCTCCTATATAATAAATTAAATTAATTAATAAAAGTAAATATTATATAGTAGATATTATATACATAAAAAATGCCCTTGAGAGACTCAAATTTTGATTTGTTAGTAAATTTCTCTGGACTAAACAGAGTCAACAAATTGGAGGCCAAAACGCGCAGTTGACATAATTAAAATTGTCAGTATCGCTCGTTCGCAAATCCCTCGTCTCCTGGTAATGCCATTAGGATCATAGCACGCGAGTGTCAACATTTAACAATGAACTCGAAATGGATATATCCGACGGGAGAATTTCGTCAAAGCAAAACAAAGGCGTACAAAAAAATGTTTACCGTCTTATCTCGTTTGCCAAGCGGGCTCCTGTATCACAAGTAAATTAGCAGTAAAACCTTTTCTCCTCTCTGTGATTGTTTTTTCAGTTCTCAATTACGAATAAATGATGCCACCGCTTACACCCGTGAAACATTAATGAGGCCCGTTAGTCCCGAGTAGGTATAGATGAGCACAGTAACGGAATGTACAGTAAATAAATTGCTTTCGCATTTCATGAAAGTAAATGACATTATAAACTTTATTCATTTATTTATTTATTATCTAACACGTATTTCTACACAAGATGATGAAAAATGTCTGTAAATCTTTATTAGATTTGTCTAGACATTATTACGTCAAAGATTATATGTAGAATGATGTAACCTGTATTTGTTTATGCGTTACTATAGCTTTCGACCTCGACTTTGATCCTTTAAAGTGGTGGCTGCTACCGCAAGACGGGCTGCCCAAATGACTGCGAAATGTACAATGTACACTAATGTACAATCTATATTTTAGAAAATGATAATATGCTAAATATTAACACTTTTTAAAATATAGATTGTACACTCTCTGTAAATTTCTCGATCGTGTGATGTAAATCAGTCGGCCCTATATCCCTCTCATAGCTCGCGACTAATCATGATAATGGACTAATGACAAGTTAGGAGTGAAACTACATCTCCTGGTGACGGGTCCATAAACTTGGTAGCTCGTATGAAGTCAGCGCCAAGATGGGGAGTGTATTAAAATATTAACGAGCGCACGAGAACTTTGGATAATTACTTTGCGTGAATTCAAGTCTTACAATATTTGAGTTGCCTCCGCGTTACGATAAATTAACAAACTCCATACTTACTTCAGTTACATTTCACAGAAGTTTTAATACTACATTACAAACGTTTATATGTTTTATTTTTTTAATCTATTTATATTAAAATTATTTTTTTTTAACGCAGATTTCATAACTTTCGCCGGATAAATCTTATACGTTTACATATGTGATGTTTATAATAATATTATTAAATATGAAAACGCAATTTTTTTTTTATCGAAGTGAAAAATTTATTTTTATTACTATATATACGTGTCTTCATCCGTGTCCCTGGAGATGAGCAGATTATTGTAGATAAAAGTTAACCTTTCTTTTTCTGTATCCCAGAAAAAGTGTATACATTATTTAATGATGATCGGCTCAGTAGTTAAGACGCAAAAGCATAACAAACAAACAAACTCACTTTCACATTTTATAATAATAATTAAGATTATTAAAGATGGCTGATTTCGTTGCTTGGTAATATTGTAAGCAATATATTGTTTATATTTCTCGATACTGAGTCTAACGCAGTTTTTAGAACTGTAAGCACCTACTATTTGATTCAGCATAATATAAAATGTGAAATAATATTAGAAAATCCACCTAAAACCATTGTCGAACAAAGATCGTAATCTTAACGTCTATCAAATAAACGAATGCTTGTGTGAAAACGTAGGCTCTTTGTTTTAAATTTTCTACTGTGAGGCTATTTTTAACCTAACCGTTTTTAGAATAAGATTTAAATTCGAATGTAGTTCCATTGCAACCAACCTGTTTCGTTTCAGTGAGCTGTCAATTCTCATTAGGGTTGTTACGAGTATAAGTCGTAACTTTGTAGAACGCGGCCCATCCTATCCGTCCTTTGCATTTCGAATGGGCATTAATTCAACGAAATGTCGGTTTCCATGAAAATAGAAACGGGCTTATGTGTTCGGTTCCATCCTTTTGTTTTAATGAAACTTGACGTTCATTCCCATACTGTTACGAATGCGGACTGTGATGCTCAGAATTATGCTGGATGTAAAGAGCTACATGATGTACTATGATTATTATATTCACTTTTAATGTTCCTGGTATAGGTAAAGTATGTGCCTGTATAGGTATGTATATACCTTACCTCTGTACATGGAATAGAAGCTGGTCTAGCAGTGGGACGTAATACATCCCACTAATATTTGTGAGGATGTATGGATGTTTGTTACACTTTCAAGCAAAAATTGCTTTTTTTGCTTTTGGATGAAATTTGACACACAGATACTTTTTTTATCTGGATTAACATATAGGATACATTTTATCCTAAAAAATGTTATGTATCCGAGGGAGTGCCCTAAAATATAAAATAAATGGTCGTCACCGTCGGTTTGGCGACGCCGCAGTCGTCACATCGATAAAGACGTCACATATTTTCGCGGACACCTAACCCTAAACTAGGTGTATTGATAAAAATACTAAGCACGCCTATTTGCAATGTAAAAAAAAGTAGTAATCCTGTAACTGGCCCTACTACGAGCACGTAAAAGTATTACATAGCAAATTGAATAAAGTGAACTCTATACTCGTAATCAACACGGTCCGATGTTGGAGACTCGCAACTCGATTAACATTGCATGTCCCGGTCGACCTGCGTTGTAATGAGAAAGCCAATTGAATTCTCGTACGCGACCAACACGCTTTGTTGGGACTTGGAAGACTCCATTTACATGAGTGGGACATGGAATTATTGAAGACTAGTTATCGTCCGTGCTTTGCTTGCTCACTGTGTTTGCTAGGTGTTCAACACTTGCATTGCTGTATTGTATGTACTCTTTATAGTCAAAATCGGAGGTAATCTCGATTTAACTAAAAACATTATTAATTTAACTTTAACTAACAACGTAATTTTTTTTTTATGAATTATGCATTATTCATGCATGGATGTTTGGATGTATGAATGTATGGATGTATGAATAACTCTTTCACGCAAAAACTACTGAACCGATCACCATGAAACTTTGCGTACATGTTGTCTGGGACACCAGAAAGGACATAGGGTACCTTTCATCGTTCAACGCGAATGAAGTCGCGGACACCAGCTGGTGTTTTTATAACTTCAATTCCATAACCTATTTTCATGTTATTTGTTATTGCTTAAAAATTATATGGCTCCAAAAAAAAGATTTTGGAGCCTTAGTGAAATAATGGAGAATAAAGAAATAACCGAGAAATAACAACAAGCATTAAAATATCTGTGTATAACATGTGCATACTCCCTTACTTAACTTACGGTTGTCCAACATGGTCGCTAACAGAACAATTGGCAAATATGTAAGATAAAAAGGTGCCAGAACAGTATATAACGAAGCATAGTGGGTGTGAGAAGAAGGGATAGGGTAAAATTTGAAAAAATAAAAAGCAAAACAAATTTTAGAAACGCACATATGGTTTACAAAAAGCTAAAATGGCAATGGACAAGAAATCTCTTGCGAGAACCAAAAGAAAGATGGACGAAAATAATAACACAGGGGCGACAAAAGAAGTAAGACAAGTAGCAAGGCCTTTGTGGACCAGATTAGCCAAAGACCGAAGAACTTGGAAATCTTTAGAGAAGACCTTTGTCTCAGGACTAGAGTTGAAGAGCCGTTGCCGATGTAGTCTTTATATTTTTAGTTGTTTTATACTGTATTTAAATTATAATACTATGTAGGCATAATAACGGAGATATATTATTAACCTAACAGTAATAAAGGCTTATTTTATTTATTTTATTTTATTTTAAAGATTATATGCATACACTTTCTTCATTTTTTTAATGTAAAGTCCAGCAGACAGGGACACGGTCTTCTCTGTTGTAGTTAGCTATCAACTCTTATTAAAATAAGCAACGCCATATTTAATATGTACAGGGGTTGCTTTTTTAACCGGTGTACATATGAAATATATGAATACGAATCTCAAATACCTACAAATACAATACAAATACAAATACAAATACAAATACCAACAAATTCTCGTTCATTTGACAGGAATACAAATGGCATAATTCGAGTTAGTGGTTTGTTTGCTTGAATTCATCTGCATCATCTGAATTGAATTCAGAAATTAATATCTATTCACATTTCAATGCCTTCATAATGGCATGGATCATGTATAACATCACAGGTTCGTTCATTTTGTGTATTAGTTTTCATTAGCATATTATTTGTATGTTACAGCCAAGTATGCATGAAATGTGAACATGCGCGACACTTGAGCAATTAACTTATTCAGAACATTAATTGCATGTAGGTATCATACACAACATTTGAAGAGAAATATGCTTCTGATTTTTGATAATAATAATAATAATCATGTTGATTCTACAATCATCGTCCGAAATCTACTAAAATGGTAAAATATCATAATGAAAAGTATTTGAAATTGTCCAGTCTCAGAAACACTTAAATAATAACAGAAAACACTGAATAATTCCGAGAAGTATAATGTGTATTCATTCGTAATATCATCATTTACTATTGTATTCCGACGTAAATACTTATTTTATATGAGCAGGAAACAACAGTGGAGAGTCGTTCAGTTTGATGAGAACTCTGTTTATTGCCGTTCTAGTATCTAATAAAGCGTACATAAAAAGTGTGGGTCACTACCTTCTAGTGAGATGTAAATGTTTCATGGCTCGAAGGAAACTTTTTATATTGTACAAGTTGTGAATACATTTCGCCAATTTGTTTCTCTTTCGAAATATTTATTGTTACTACCGAATAACATACACTGGCAGGGCACACTGCGTTTCGCAGTCATTTAGGCAGCCCGACTGGCGGCAGTAACCACCCCCTTAATGATCAACGTGTTCTGTTTATGAAAACGCAGTGTTTCTTGCTAGTACTACCCAGTACTAAAATTCGATAATCTTTGTACTAGGTACTAATAATTTTTAAAATATTATTTATTGTTTGTAAAGTCACAGTTTTTATTATTTTTAGTTATACTTTATTATAATTAACTACTAGTTTAATTATTTACAGCAAAAATGTTTATATAATAATCTAAGAACAGAGAAAGGCTTACACCAGAACTTGAAGAAAAGTTAAGACTGCGAAAGGCATTTTTCCTTGTGTGTGACAAGGAAAAATGCCCTTCGCAAGTCAAGTCGGTCGACTCTGGGACATATATCGTTAATAATTCTGTGACAAAATTTGTTTGTGAAATGGGGCTGTTCGTTGTGTGTATATGAATTCTATAAAGCCTAAGAAACATTCCATTACGTCATATGAAAATTAATAAGAAATCAAATCTTTATTTTTATTTATTTTATAATTTAATCATTTTTAAAAAATACTCCAGGCCATATCCTCTGATTTGAATTTAAGATACTAATAGTGTGATAAAAACATTTTTATAGAGATATAAAGTTTAATTAATTTAAAATAAGCATCGAAACAACAGTAAATTTATTTATTTATTTATTTATATCTTCACACATTCCACACAGCACCATCTAGTTTCACACTAATCAACTAATGCTTGTATTATGGATACTAGACAGTTGATATACTACATAGATTACTTTTTTTTTTTCGTAAATACAACATACATATTATAAATACAAACATCCATGACTCAGGTACAAAGGTAAATGTTAAGACAGAAACATTTGCCCCTAGCGGGATTCGAACCCGCGACCGTTTGGTTAACAGCTAGGGTTACTAGCCACTAGACCAAATGTATTTAACACTACAATTAGAGAAATGGTAACAAAAGGAACGAATGACATTCGGGTCTAAGTAAGTCATCAATAACAAAACCTGACAAGTTTTCGTTTTAAAAAAGGCTCATAGAATATTGAAGAATAGTGTTCCGTTCATTTCTGTCAGAGCGTATTAGATTTAGAGTTTTTTTCTGAGAGTGAGGAAACATCACAAAATGACGCAAATTTCGCAAATCATTATTGATTTCTTTAATTTTATTTTATTAAGAAACAATAAGGACTGTAAAGAAAACAATAAATATTATGTAAAAAAATAAGAAGAAAATAATAAGAATAATTAAATATACATTAAAAATATAAAAAAAGAACCCAAATTATAATTCAAGACATAGAGTTTTCTTATTAACTGCTCAATTCGGAGGGTTCGGAAAGCTCCGAGACCGAGAATCTTCTTGTCCAAAATTACCCAGTGCCTTAAAACAATCTTAAACTTAGGTTGATCTTAAACTTTGGCCTTAAACCAAAGTTGATTTATAAATAAAACTTTCCTGTGCGTTAGTAGTGTGCGAATAAACCGCTAAAACTAACCTAACCTAACATCTCCAAAATAAATAAGTAATTGATGTACCAATTCGATTGTCACGATATTGCTGTAATCCATTAAGGTAATGTAATAATACTTAGGTACCTACTAACTTTTTGGCCACAACTTCACCCACAGTAACTTTATAATTTATGAACCGAACAGAATTTTGGGTAAATTTAAACACAATAAACGCTAAACGACAAAACAATTTTAAGTCCCTGTGGCTATTTCATTTTAATGTTTTGGTCAATTGGAAATATATTAATATATTTTTCTCTTAATGAATTTTACGCCTACTATAAGTTTGTTTGAGTGTGTCCGTTTGCCTAACGTCTACAAAATAATCATGTATGCCAAAGGAGGATGCTAAAAATGTATGAACTCTGGTAGCCCCACTACTATTGTTAATAGTAAAATATTATAATAAATGAACATTAAATAAATTATAACATTTGGAACTAAGCGCTATAGTAACTTTTGTTCAGCCCAAAAATAGCTATCCAACGGTATTGCACATAAAATTGGCATCCTCTTTCATGGAAAAAATATTAATTAATAATCAAAGTATGTCTATTTACAATTATTACAATTTATGCATTGTTCTAAGCGTTCTGGCTGCATTACCTCATTGTATTGCAAGAAGAATTAATTTGCTGAAGCGATGTAATATAACCTGGCTCTGGAGTCGCCAGTTATGAGCGCGTTGAGACCCCACGGACCCAGAGATTATGATATAAAATATAATAGCTGGCACACACGATCAGTCCATCGCGTCAAATGGACTGACCAAAATTTGATCGTGAATGTTAAAATCCGTTGGCGTGATGTAAAACATTGGATTACCAATCGCGCCGTGGCGTCACGCCAGTTCATCGCGCCAACTGATCGTGAGTGTAGAAACACTACGCCGTGGCATCATGCCGCGTTTCCGAATCAGAGCTCATGTCAACGTCTCTCGACCCCGTTAAACGACTGACCGTGAACGGGCACAATGTTTGGCGTCCCTCCATTTGTTTTAAGTCGTTTTTTGGAGTCATGTCAAATGGACCGATCGTGTGTGCCCACACTAAGATTCTTAAAAAGAAATTTTGAGATATTCATTAAAACTTCCATACTCTTCTTGTTGGTTATACAACAACATTATAAAAGGGTTATAATATGTAGGTATTTATTTGTGTTTCATCGTGGACATCTCATCTAATGGCTGACTTCTAGATTAGACTATTAAACATCTAACAATATTTTTAATCATTACATCAGCCTACGTTAGTTTTATTAATTTTCCCACGTTTAATAGAGGGCTTCTTGAGTTGAGATGGGAAAGATATTGAGTGGCGTCCCCTGAGATGGGCTTAGGCAGCAACAAAATAAATGTATAACAGTATAGTAAATTACAACTTGTATTGATTTCATTATTGTACGCATACATGGTCCACTTGATGGTAGGTGACTCTGGCTACCGTCGCCTATTAAGACAAACATGAGTGAATGTTGTAAAGTGGAAACGATTATTGTACAACTGTGACTATCTAGTAGAGAACTCTTTATATATAACTTACTGGTGCCCGCGACTTCGTCCGCGTTTCAAAATGAGAAAATATATGAGTAATATAACGCCTGATATCTTTATTGCTGTGTCGGTGACGCCGCTACTCGATTTTTTTTTTATTTTTTAGACGATCCCTCGGGAACCTAACATTTTTAGGATAAAAAGTATCCTATATTCAGGTAATCTATGTGTCAAATTTCATCCAAATCCGTTCAGTAGTTTTTACGTGAAAGAGTAAGAACATATTAATATCGATAACATGCCTGCACTATTTCTTTATATCAACATTCTTAAGAAATTAATTAATTAATCAGTACTAATATTATAAATGCGAAAGTATGTTTGGATGTATGGATGTTACTTGCTACTCTATTTGCAATTTCATACAGTATCATAGATCAATGCAATACGGTATCAAATTTGTTCATAAATCCGTACTAATATTATAAATACGAAAGTATGTTTGGATGTTTGGATATATGGATGTATGGATGTTTGTAACTCTTTCACGCAAAAACCGATCACTATGAAATTTTGCATACACGTTGTCTGGGACACTAGAAAGGACGTAGGGTACCTTTCATCGTTGAACGCGGACGAAGTCGCGGGCACCAGCTAGTATATAATAATATGATAGTCAATTATATCAAGGGTATATACTTAATTACTAACCACTTATGGAGTGCTCAGAAGTTAACTTAAAATTATATTACCTATGTTTCATAGGACGAGAGTTCACACCTTAATTTGAATGTTAATATGAATATCGTTCTATAAATTTTCCAAATGTGGTATAAATAAGTTTATTATTTTCAGGTGTTCATTAAGTCAGAGCTAAAAGTCGGTGTGATATACGTTAAGGAAAATCAATATACAGAGGAGGAGATCCTTGATAATAATGAGAATTCGCCAATGTTTGATGAATTTCTGCAAGTAATGGGGGAGAAAGTTCGTTTAAAAGGTGAGTAAACTTTATATTAAATTACCTTAAATTAAATATAATAATATTTATTAAATTAAATATTTTTTATGATAAGGTTGGCAGGCAGGCTGATTGTCAACTTGTAGGTAGATGGTTATACCGTTAATAAATAACAAAAGCCATAGGTGCTGCAAATACGCTGCCAGATTATACTTATAAGTATTATACTAATATAATAATATACACCGAAACACAATCGCACACATGTTGCTATTTCACGGTGATTTTCTGTAAGTTGGTGGTTACTGCCGCCAGACAGGCTACCGAATTCATGACTGCAAAACGCAATGTGCCCTTCAACTTCTAAGGTCTATATAATGCGCGCTTTATTGTTACTGCTATACTAACTCTTTATAAGGGCTCTGTTGAATAATATTCGAGGGATATGTTGGACATTATTTTCAATTAATGGCCATCTCTATGTGTACTTATGTACCTAAACCTTTAATGATTGTTATAGAGTTGTAAATATACCTAATGTTAGCCATGAAGTAAGCAATGTTTTCCTATAACTTAGGTTTCGACAAATACAAGGGCGGCCTCGATACAGTGCACGATCTGACCGGCCTATATTCCGTGTACACAAATTGGCGAGGCATTGAGATCATGTTCCACGTATCCACATTGCTGCCTTACGAACGACACGATCCGCAGAAGTTGCAAAGGAAAAGACATATAGGAAATGATATAGTTTGCGTAGTTTTCCTTGAAGCGGACAACACCACATTCTCACCAGCCTGTATAAAAAGCCATTTCTTACATACTTTCATTTTGGGTAAGTAAAATTTAATCGCTTGGAAATCTTTTAATTTTTTTTTATGTAAAAGTCTGCAGACAGACTGCTAACCAACGCCTATTGACACAAGCAACGCCATAGTTGCTGTACTTTGCCGACCTCAATAGAAAAAATGATGAGGAATTATAAGGGGATAGGCATGCTGTTATTTCGATCTATTCCAGAACGTTCAACTTGAAGTTCAAGTCACGGTGGTCTTCTGTAAGGAGGGCAGACAGACGGGTTGCCCAATTCATGACAATTAATGAATTAATAAACAATTAATAATTTAATTCTTAATCGGTAATTTATTAACGTTAATTAGTTAAATCCGTTTATAAAAATCATTAATAAATATAAATAACCCTACTCATCACTAACATCAGTAATAAATGCAGAGAGCGCCTGCAGTCTGCAGTTTAAAAGGTTTTTTAAAATCAGTTCTCCAATAAACCGTAAGCCATTTGTAGATCATTTAAAGTATATTTTAAGCATATAAATAATAATTACTAACATTATTACTAAGACATATTATGGAAATCATTTAATAATAGGAAGCCACAATCTAGATTTTAAATCTGATGCAAATATTTAACCAGGTCTCTGATTAATCTAAGATGATCCATTATATCTACTTGCTTCAATCTCACAACCCCCCCCCCCCCATTTTCTATATTAGAGATCGTGTAAGCTGAAACTGTAAGCCCCTCCGCTAAATTAAATTGCTTTATTATTCAAATGTATAAAAGCACTAACTGGTGTCCGCGACTTCGTATGCGTCGAAAAATATAAAACAAAATAACTAACAAAATTAAGTATGGATTATACGATATATGGTTAACGAACAAATCAAATTCACGGTAGATTTCACAGAATAGTTTTATAAATACTAGTATTTATAAAAGTGCTCCAGGCTTCGCAGGGTTGCAATTTATTCTGCAAATTATATAAACAAACCTACATCGTTTATCGATCTATCCATTAGTGAAAAGCGTATTTTGAAACAATTACATTTTCAAGAGATTGTTTAGACGATCTTTCAGCATAGGTAACTTGTGAGGTGCGAATATATTTCTAAGAGTCAGATTAAACCATCACTAAAAACGAACCGTAGACCAAATAAGCACAAAAAATACTCAACAGTCTCTTATTCAGCTGTTCAGCAGAGAATAGGGTATTAAGTTTTTTACATATAAATACAATACCTATACAAGGTTGGAATGTTTTCTAATTTTAGTTCGAGTTTCAGCAAGAATAAAACGACGACCAACGAGATACGAGGTGTCGGTAGTGACTCGCGACGAGGTCGGTGCATACAAACCTTATCTGTGGGAACAGAGCGTCTTCGACAAAGGACCTATGTTCAGGCAAGTTTACAACTTGAAACATTTTCAGTTCGAACTCGAGTTAGATTATATCCGTAACAACTATTGCGATCTGTGCTGCTAGTTTTGGGAAGTAAAACTAATCAGTTCTTTGAACCTCAATTCCATGTTACGTTCTACATATGAAATGGTAATATAAATCAGTATCGGTATTATATTAAGTATTATATTCGACATATGGTTTTTCTATTTGATTCACTTGAATCAAATATTACTAGTTGTCGAAATTTAATTAAAATATATTCGACGGAGAAAAAAGGATGTTACCATTTTTTTATTGATGACAGTAAGCTCCTTTGTAGCTGTTAATGTATACGCTAATTGATTTTTTAAACAATTTTAGGGAATGGTTACTAACAAAAATAGTAAATGGCGAGAGAGCATCATATTCGGCACCAAAATTCGCAAGAATGCAAGAACGCACTCGCAGCCAAATGCTAGAAGATATTGTTGCTAATTTACAAAATCACGCTGAGACAGGGCAGATACCAAAACCTTATAGAAGAGGTACGTGGATAAACACTTTTTACTTTCTGATGTTATAATATTTTTGAATTGATTACAAAATACCTAACATTTCTATCTGAATATAAGTTAGATTTCTGACGAGCCTTACACAGCTCATAGGAAACAAACCGCTAGTCATCTAATATTTTCCAAAGTCAGTCTAGCATCCAGAGTTCATTCAAATATTTATAAAATAAAAAAGCAATATAATCGAAAGTTTAAATTTATATTTTGGTAATCTGTCCTCAGGTTCTTGGCGTCCTATAGGACATATGCGACCGTCCTCCCCTCTTCTAGACTCCGTACGAGACCAGTTCGAGGACTACGACCAATTAGCCAAAGACTTTACCCGTGTATTCCTCAACAGCGAGTTAAATGCCTCACAAAATGCACAACTCTTCGATGTAGTCTTCCTTGTGGGACAGTCCAAACAGAAAACCAAATTTATTGGTGTTCGAGCTATACTTGGAGTACGAAGCAGGTATTTATGTCTGTTAAATTTATTAAGGCTTAGGAAATAACAATTACAAATTTTGTAAAAAGTACAACATAAAAAATAATATTGAAACATCGACACTGGCGTGTATCGAGTGTACGAGCATATAGAATGATTTTATTTAATTTTAAAAGTAGTAAAACACCGAATAGAACTGGTGACTTCTTGTCATAAGTATGATAAAGAGTAGTTGTCATACCTATCATTTTAGTAATTATTACGCCACATTTTTAATTTAAAACAATAGTTTGATAATATTCAACTATTTCCAGGGTGTTTCAAGAAATGTTATACGGCATTCAGACTGGATTTGGTTCACCACAAGTACCAGTAGCGGAACTATTGGCAAGACCTGCTCCGACGTTGCTATCGCCGACACCAAAACAAAAAAGTAGCAATTTCTTGCAAGTGCCCGACATCGAATCGCCAAGGTTAGAGAAGATAATTGAGATATTTGAATTAACTACACACAGATTATAGACTTTTATAGATCCCACTATTATAAAGCAGTGGTATTTATTTCATGAAATAATCATCTATTTAACATAAATATTGCTGTAAATTATTATCTTATTTTAACATGCATATATATATTTTTAAGATGCCAAATTTTTAAGATGCTACTACCATATATCAGCAGTATATCCTCTAGGTCTAGGCTAATATATCACACACGATATGAGGAGATAAGACTAATCAGTAATCACATAGCAGTTTTGAAAGCATTGATAGATCTTTAAAAGTCTTCGAAGAATAATCGAAGATGTTCTTATCTGTCATCATAAATTATGATGACGATGATGAAGAAGTTATGATTCATAATCAACCCACAACGTCCGCCCATGGATATAGACCTTTCTACTTTAGTCGATCCTACGCCCTCCAAATTCATCCACTACCAGCCGCCCTCTTGAAGTCATCAGCCCAGCAAGCAGGTAGTCTACCCCAAGGGATTCAAAACCCGTCTCCTGCTAGACAGATCCCGCTCATTCTTATTTCAGCTTATTGATTCTTCCTTGGAGAAATGCCGATCAATGTCCATCATAGCTAACTGAGTAACTTGCGATTTATAAACAAGAAATTTTGAAATGTTATAATGTTAATACGATGTTATTTGCATTTCAGACCGAAGAGCGTACCTAGTTCTCCCATGGTGAAGCGCGCTTTCTCCCGTTTGGGAACGATCACTGCAGGTTGGGGTCGATCCATCCGCAAGCAGCACTCTCAACTTAACGCCGATGACAAAAAGAAGTGGGCCAGCTCACAGGACTGTTCCAGTAAATATTATATTATTTTTTTCTTTTTCTCAATTGTCTTTATTTCTGCATCCTAGTTTTTTTTATTTTTTATTAAAGATAAAATTAATAATCCTCAATAAGGAACAAAGGTCATATATATAGACGGTCCAATTAATGAAACGTGTCCTCAATAATTTATTCAAATGTTAATTTAACTTGGATCTTGAAAGTTATTTTATTAGTTTATTCTTGGTTTAATTTATCTTCCATCACATTGGGAAAAGTTAGCTGTAATGTAGACGTTAATTGCGAAACGCCTGCTACAAAAGATAATGCAATATGTAGACAGTTGGGCGAAAATATTATAATAAAATTAAAATGATACATGCCTGCATCGAAATTCAGGCTAATGAACAGGCAGGTATAATAAAAGTGGCTACAGTTGGTACTCGATAACACAAGAAAGATATCGTTGTGCTGTCGACATTGATAAATAAAATAATAAGGAGGCGGATTGGAAATGGACCCTGTCATTCCTTACTCACTCATCAAAACACAACCGCACACTTTATATTATTTCACGATGGTCTTCTGTAAGATTTTGGTAACTTTTTGATAGAAAATTTCAAACAATTTAAATTAAAAAAACCAAAACAATTTCATAATTCAACTTGGTTTTATGAGTCAGACTTAGGACTAGCTTCGGATGTCTAAATCGAAGCGAAAGTTCCGCATTAGCAGATGCGGATACGAAACAATCCTGATGCAAACTGCAAAACGCAATGTATCCTGTCACCATTTATTCTAGATCTCTTAAGTTAAAAGAAAGTTATTAATAGGTATTCATTCATGATTGCCTCCGTTAATGTTAATAAAGTAGCAATTATTTATAATATTAGCACTCTCTACTTCGGGTACATTAATTAAACCATTACGTTAAGTCCAAATACTGTTATCGTCCAATATAAGATGTGCATACATATGACGACGACCTCTCTTCGCGAACGCGTTCGTTCAACTGTCTGATCCCTTTTTAATATCATGTCACCGAATGAATCTAAATGAATGAGCACCGCTTTTTGCAACGTCACAGAGCACTTTTTACTATACTTTTCGCATTAACTTAATCAATCAACTTTAGTTGACATAAATATCAGACGCTAACAATAATGCTTATGTTACAGACAAAGAAGGCAAGGACAAAGACAAAGAGAAGAATGCAGCGTTGGCAGTTCCCCGTCTGTCAGTCTGTGCGGACGCTCAAAAAGTAGACAGAGCCAAACTAGCACAAACTGAGGTCAGTTACCAAAATCGCATTAATTTTAAACAATATAAGTTTTTAATGTATGTATTAAAATTAGATATGTATGTATTGGAATAACCAAACAATAGAATTTACAAACTAAATGAAAATAAAGGTTTAGTAGGTTATTAGGTATGGTTTAATAGGATTATAATAAGTTATATGTTTTATAATAAGATGAGGTTTGTAAGGTATTTTGATACCGTGAACATGACATCACTAAGCTAATATTTTCATTAAATTATTCCGTTATTACACTTATTTAATTAATTAATATCCTTTTTAAATAACTTATATTATGTAATTTATTGTAACTAAACAATTTCTTCTTTTACAGTTTTCAATAATCGAATTTGATCCGGAAACTTTTCGGATTCTGCTGGACTATTTACACACTGGCAGCTGCCCACTGACCTGCGCATCCATTCCGGGATTGATCTGCGCCGCTGAACACTACGACCTGCCGGAACTGCTGCAAGCGTGCTTCCATCACGCCAAACAATTCCTTAGGATAGAAGTGGTGAGAAAAGTTACAAAAAAAGTATGCATAATAAAATAACAATGATTACAGTGTAGGTGCTTCTAAAAAAAAACATGTCAATCCTTGGGTGAAAATTTAGCTTTAAAAAAATTATTAATAGTTTATGTTTCCGACGACAGATGACGCTACTATTTTATTTTTAAACATCTATAAATGTGTTTGGATGTTTGTTACTCAATAACGATTAAACTATTTTTTAATGCACAAGTATAATTTGTGTCCTATAATAATGTGACCTGAACTGTATCCTATAGTGACATAAGATCCGTGGTTGTATGGTCCTTAAGCCGTCAATGTTATCGATAGATGGCATAAGAGGAGACATATTTTAATAACACATAGTTTATTGCATCTAAATATAGCGATGTCATTATATTTACGATAAGAGCACTGAAATAAATATAAATTTTGGTCACAGGTGTGTACGATGCTGATATCTTTGGAGAACTACTATTGGCGATACACTTCGGCCTCGGAACTGGTTAACATGATTCTAGCGTTCATCGAACAGCGCGCATACGCTCTGTTCCAAACGCCGGAATTTCTGAACTTATCCGAGTCAATGGTTCAAATGATAATGTGCCGAAACTTAGAGGTGCCTGAGGTTAGGAAATTCGAAGCGATGCTCGGTTGGGCGCGCAACAAGATCAAAGCCAAGTCCACGAATAAGACTGACGCGAAGAACGAGTTCAAATGCATAATGGAACGGCTGGCTCGCGACTTGAAACTGTACAGGATATCGCCGCAGGAGTTAATAAAGGTGGTGCTACCGTCGAAGGCTATTAAAAACGAGCGCATTCTGGAGACTCTGATGTACCAGGCGAACTCTGGGATGTACCGGATCCAGGACAGTTACATCGAAGCGTGCCAGCAGAGGCTGCAGAAACAGGACTCCAGGTTTTCGGAGTTCGAGAGCTTCGACTACGGAATATGAACAAAGGAGCTGTGAGGAATATCAGTGTATTAGATAGTTTTTGAAGAATGATCGCAGTCTGGATACAGTGCGCTGTGAACGCACCTTTCCAACTAATTAACCATTGTTATAACCTAGATGTACTTTTAGTAGAGGTGCGAGAAATCATTGTACACTTCTCGGATACCTAAATTCCTTGTTGTGGTTCATTGATACCTATATTTTTTACGTATAGCGTGTTCAACATAATCATCTCTATTTTGGTACCAAAAGTTGCGGATAAACTTGATGTAGTGTCGCATTATAAATGAAAATATATATGAAAAATAACAAAATAAAATATAAATATATTAAATGTGGTGTTTTAAAAAGCTACTATAAATCTTTGGTGTCTTTTCTGTGATCCGCGAAAAATTTTTAAAGGATATTTGAAATTATTGGGCAGGTATATACTATATTAATACACACAACAAGTCAGTAATTAACATGTGTTAATATTTTCTATTTTTTCGTCCCTTATCTCAAGAAGTTGCCAAATTATGTGTATTCTACCTGTGTTTAGTCTTTACGTGTTTCCAAATTTAGATTTTTTTTTATTAAATTCGTAGTTAAAGAGTAGTTAAACTTTTTTTAAAGAAACCTATTAATTTAATATATCTTTGATTATTCTCTCAAAATCCACAAATCGTGTAACAAAAGGGACGTTTTGAGATGTTTTGAGATTTTTTAAGTGCTCCTTTTTTTTATTAAGGTTCACATAACTGGTATACAATTCCATGTAGAATAGAATACAATAGAAAACATTTATTTGCATACACATGACCCTCACGAATACATATAAATATAACAAAACAAATAAAATACATACATTAATTTTTTCACGTTAGAATGAGAATACATACTTAAATAAAATCCCATTGGTGTGCGCTATGGCAGCAAAAAGGTATCCGGCTCAGCATAAGCTGATGCAAAGCACAGCACTGATTTTAGTCCTACTTGACAGTTTCACGCCGGCGCAATACGCGTCGTTATAGCAGTTAAGTAATCTTGTAGGAATTAATTGCATTCTAAAAGCAACTACACCACCCCTTCCCCAGTTTTATTAAGTCTTCCCCAGTTATCGCTCATACCACAACATTAAACACTTAGCCATGTATAAGCAAATAAAAAAAACTAGTACATACAAATACATCAATTAATTCGGAATGTAACTATATGTGCTATGGACTACTACATGTGAACACATCATACAAAAATAAAACGTACTAGACAGTTACAACAATACAATTAAATAATAATTATGAAGTTACATATTTATGAATAGATTTCCTTGCCTAGACCGCAGAACCATAGAATAAATCAAATTCGTTTTGAATTCCATTATATGAAGAGCACATACGATAGATCGGACTGTACTTTCGGGAAGATATATAATTGAAACGATAGTGACAACCAGGCACTTGTATAGTCTGCACCAAACAACTATTGACCACTAATCTTTGAATGTATTTGACTGTATTGACTCAAGTACATACAGTAAAACGCACGTTGCCGCTGATTGGCTGATACTGTTTTTAGCTATTGCGACGTAACTTGCGACAACTACCGAGGTCGATAGTTGTTTGGTGCGGACTTTTATGTGTAACAGATTCAAGTTGTATTAATACTTCTATTGACATAAATATATATAGATAAAATAGATGCTCTTCTGTTGAGGGAGACCATGTTGATTGGTTTTTTTCAACTTCTCATCAGCTCAAACCGAGACGCGTCGCCGCGTGTACATTTTAATGTAGCAATTCTATGTAGAACTAATCCTGATATATCCTAATCCTAACAATTAATGTTGTTAATTAATGTTGAAAATTTGTAGGTTTGGATGTTTATCACTGAATCACGCAAAAACTGCTAAACGGATTTGGATAAAATTTGGCAAACATATAGTTTATTACCTGGATCGTAGAAGTTTCTTTTTATTCTGAAAAAATGTTAGGTTCCTTCCTGTAGGATTTTCAAAAAACAATTAAATCCGTACTTGCTGAACTGGCGTAACTTTTTTTATAGTAAATAAGTGTAAAAAATGCACGCGGCTACGCGATCTGGTGTGAGTGACTTACAATTTTCTACTTGAGGCGGGTAGTCACAATGGTGACTATAAGTGACTATATGCACATCACACATCGCAGCCAGGCCAGTTTAGTTAGACAATGTGAGAGTAGTTAGTCGGGCCTATGAGACTATATTGTCAAATAGAAAGTCACTTGGGACCTCGCCGACACACTCGTTTTTTGGGCTTTTTTGCCAGTTTTAGTGATGTGCAGTAGGGGTACGAAAAACTTCTTCAGCTTTCAAATTCATTCCTTTATCAAGTCGTAGACTCTTAGTACCCTTTGAAACTAAAGCACTAAGCAGACAGCTGACGTTTGAAATTAATTTTATCGACTTCAATCGACTTTAAGGTTACGAACCTTTTCTTACCCCGACTGTACTACCTCAATATTCGATATTCGAGTATTTGATTAGATAATGGTTTTTTCTATTTGAAAACGATATTAACATTTGAATGTTGACATTTTGTAACTATTTATTTCATCTCATAATTTTGAAAGTCGTCCTTGTTTCCATCCACAAATGAATATAATATATACATGTGAAATAAATAGAACGACTGAACGATGAAATTAAAAGATTATTCATTGATTTTTTCTACAAAAACAATGAATATCTTGCAAAAATATTATAAAAAAAATATGATGAAAATTAGAGGATTTGTTTGTAGTATATATATAATATTGTGTATAGCGAATCTCGTTCTTGAGGTGTCTTTATAATAAAAATAATGTAAGTGTTAACGCCTTTCTCCTTTATAAAGTAAAAAAAAAAAAAACAAAATAAAATAAATATATTGTAATATGTATAAATCTATAGCTACATAATATTTTCACGAATATTTCTCCTTTGATTTAAAATTATTTTCTTTTTTATCTAATATTCTTCTGAACTATCGTAAAATCGTTCGAAAGATTTCAGTTTAATTTAGTTACCCATTGTAAAATTCAATAAAAAAAAAATTTAATAAAATAGTATATTTTATTAAATGATCTCTTTAATTTTATAGTATTTGCTTTATACAAACTGTAAAAATGAGTATAAAATAATTAGTAATTTTAATTAGTGGTGATGATTTATGGCGTCAGTGACGCCGCGACAGAGCGACACATAATGCACTATGCAACGTTATTCGAGCGCAGTGTCAATGACGTCGCCTCATTGTTTCTGAAATAATTTAAAGGTTACCTTAAAGGTAACCTGAGTTTATACTACCAAACGCCGCACACAGCGTTAAGGTTTTTTTTTTTATTAGATCCTAGCTTCGCCCGGGGTGCATGAAAATCGGTGCAGTAGTTTTTGAGTTTATCGCGAACAGACAAACAGACAGACGCGGCGGAGGACTTTGTTTTATAATATGTAAGGAAGATGGGTTTGCTCTTGGCCAGCATTCATCCGTGTAGCGAAGATGAGGCCTATGATGGAGCGAGCTCACCCAGAAGATGCCTATTCACTCGAACTTTGAAAAGATTTGAGTTAAATATATGAGCTCGGAAACTCAGACAGTTATAATGTTATAGCCTTTTTTTACTTAATTGCAGGAGTTTTCTTTGTCAATATGCCCTATATTATACCTTTACTCTTTAGTGTTCAGTTCTCGACTGTTTATTAGTTCGTCTGTCTGTCACGAGGAAGAGAGTTTGTGCAGTTATGTAACTGTTTTTCCACTCATACTAAACGTTATTATTTCGTACCCTCGATTATCTAATACTAAAATAACAATTTTTTCAATAGAAAATTATTATTTTTTGAATATTCGAAATCAATATTGATTAAAGAGGTCTTTCTGTAATGTGTCAAACAAAGGAAATATTTTTTTATGATATGTTATTCAACAATCAAAACAGCTTTGTATAGATTTAGTAAAATTCTATTTAATGTTTTGATCTTCCTTAGATTTTATTTACTTTAATCCATTTAAATTTCATTTTAATTTTATAACATTTTAGTAGGTATTTCAATATAACATTTTAAAAGAACATATACATTGTGTAATAATTTATTTGGATTTTAATTTACCTACTTGCTATTTTTTTATATTAATATATTTTGTAATTTTTGTTTTAGCAAACCAAAAAAATTGAAATGTCGTCCCGAACATCAATATTTTAGGATATTGATGTACACATTTTTACATTTTTAATTTTTTTCGATATTTTTTTTCGTTTAATTTGGTATGAGCCGCGTATACAATGATTTAAATCAAATTCAGTAAATAAAATTATTTATTTTAATATGAGTTTATAATTTTCATTCATCGATTATAGAATTCTATACATAATTTTATAGAATAAACTAAGTTATTTTCGTCCTCGACTGTACATGCGGATATATAAATTAAATAAAACAATTTTATTTAATAACTTCTGTGTGTATGTGTAAAATATTTGTGTACTTATATTTAAGAAATAATGTCTACATAATTCTAAATTATGAATTGGGTCTTAAATCTTGATGAATCGTTTATCAAATAGGTGTTAATATTATAAATATGTAGCCTAACGTTTTCAATGTTTCTAATCTGGCATATTAAATGAAAAAAAAAAAAAACAAGTTGAATTGTCAGTAAAATTTTTATACTTGTGAAAAATATACAAAAAAAAACAAACTTCTATTGTTGTACAATGGTTTGTAATAAAGTATATATTGAGTATATATGAAAAATATATTTATATTATATTATATTTTATTTATTTAGTTATGGCAATTTTGCTCAAAGCTTTGAAGAATTATATGCTGTTAACTGTTACGAAAACATACATCTAATTACGTCGTGTATTAATTACCTAAATGTTTATAGAGAGTTATTGTATTCACAATGGTGTAGATTTATATTGGTTTAAATTGTTGTTGTACCGTCGTTATATGTAATCAAGGGTAACAAAAGTCATACTGAAGGAAATCAATATTAAAAATCTTCTCAAATTGTTGATAAAATAAAGGTATATTTCAGTCACAATTTTTAAAATATAGATAAAAACAATAGCATTTTTGAAAAATATTGTACAAACCCTTTAGCGCCCGCTTTTGTGAAGAGCCGAAATACATTTGTCCGTTTTTTTGCGATTTCTTATGTAAAAGTCTGGAAAATAAAATAAAAAAAATTTATATTTTAAGTTTTATTTTTGAAATCATACAAAAAGTCCATTCAAAACTTTTTTAGATTTCTTCCAATTTTCCGTATATTTTTTTACCTGATAACCTTGCTCAGACTATTACGAATATTATGACCAGCCATTCTTGATCGACCATACAAATAAAAAAAGTGTTACACTCATTTTATGCAAAAAGAAATAAATAACAATATGAAATTTATTTATTTATTTAAAATGTTTATAGTACGTTTTTACAGTACCTACGTTGTCTGCTAATATATATCAGGTCGTTATTATGAATTTAATAGTATTGAGAGTTGAGACTGTATGAAATTTGGTCGCCACATTTTGATCTTACGAAAAGTCGTTTTTTTTTTTTTCTTTTACTACATAAAGTATTAACAAAGTTTGACCAATTGTTTCTTGTGTGTAATTTTATTTCTCATTTTACTCTAGACAGAAAGTAAAAGTTGTTTCCATCGGTTATCTTTATGTTAATTAAACAAATATTGTACCCTCATCTTCAAAATGTTACCCTTGACTACATCTTCAAGAACCATGTAGTTTACTGTTATGAATAAAAAGCCACAAACACCATAAAACATCGTCGACATAAAAATACTCATAGTAGATTTAATTTGTAGTATAATCAAAAATAGTGAATCTAATGAACCGTTCAATAAGTTTTTTATTCCAAACTTTTAACCTTTCCTGTGATCGTGAATATATCCTATGTTACTGTGTGGGATCTTTAAAATAAATAAAAAAAATATATAAAAATTGTTATTTTGAATGAGCAAGATAATTATTAAAAGAAATTTTATGTGGTGAATAAATTTTTTTGTGTACTTTGTGAGAGGTTTTCTTTATATGCCTCCTTTTCTTCTTAAATCCAAAAGGTTTTCTATGCAATTGGTCTTATGTTGCCGTCTATACAGTGCACCTGGTCAATGAGAGTTTATACACGTACGTACCGATAGTATGATAGTTTTCTTTTATATTAAGTTCGACAGACAGGCTGACAGTCCACTTGATGGTTGGTGCCGACCATTGTAAGGGATTTCGGATAGGCTCACTCACCGAAACACAACAGCACACTTGCTATTATTCACGGTAGTCCACTGTTGGGATGGTAACTGCCGCCAGATGGGCTGCCCAATTAATGATTGCGAAATGCAGTTGCAGAAACGCAGTAAGTACTGCATTTGGCCCTACGCTCAACGGAGAAGGAAAACTTCCTCATTGTCTACTAGCTGACGCCCGCGACTTCGTCCGTGTTAAAAAACAAAATATATACTTATATAAGTAATATATTGCTGTGACAACGGTGACGCCACCACGGCTACAGTAGTGCCATTTTTATATTTTTAGACGATCCCTCGGGAACTTAACGTTTTTTTAATAACTTAACATTTTTAACAACTTAATAAACTATCTGTGTGCTAAATTTCATCCAAATCCGTATAGTAGTTAAAGAGTAAGAAACATCTATACCATTGCATCCATCCTCACAAACTTTCGAATTTATAATATATATATATTTTTATGTTAAAGTCAACAGACAGACTGGCGGTCCACTTGATGGTAGCAATATCAGTATAATAGGATTATTGCTCGTGTGGTAATTAATAAAATTTTGGGACATTTGCGAAGAAATTGTCATATTAATGATGAGAAAAATTATATATTTCATCATTCCTTTACATTTAATGGTACATTTAATTTTAATGGTTTATAGTTAGTATATTACGCATACTGTATGTTTGGTATATACCAAACATACAGTATGTACTAAATTTGACAGTTGATTTCGTGAAACGGAACGCAACTGGAAAGTTCCGCACGCCGCCGTCGGCAGCGCTTGCGCGCTACGGCGCTACCAGCGAGCCAGTCTCCTTGCAGCGGGCGCGCGGCCGGCTGCTTGTTGCAGTGCGCGGAACGAACACAAGCGAGTTCGCGGTCATAGGCTCGAACGAACATCGAATTCGACGGTCAGTGCGGTGACCATGATGATGGACAACGGGGTGATAACAAATAACTATGACGCGTTGGGATACCCCGACGGGTACATGGAGCAGGAGGAAGAATGGGAACGCGAGGGTCTCCTAGACCCGGCATGGGAAAAGCAACAGAAAAAGGTCAGTTCCCCGACACTTCGTTGACAGATTATTAAAAAAAAGGGAGTAATAGCGAACGCCAGGTGTAATTCACGTGTAGAATATTGTTGCCAATATCAGCTACTTATAACAAATCATTATCTTGTCACTACATACGTCATGTTTGTATATTTACAGTCTTATCTTCTAAATCTACGAAGTTTTGGTTCGGAAATTCTTCCTGAACTGGTTGTAACAATCACAGTATACATCTAATAGATACGATTATGTAAATTTCAAATGATATAATTTTTTATCAATTTATGTCGAATCTATTTTTAGTATACAGCTGCTGGCCCAAGCAGAAAGTCTCGGATGTAGTGTAATTCGAACATTTTTTTCTCAACAGTTTAAACTTTTTTCAAAATACTTATGTATTCATTAAAAGTACTATTATAATATAACAAAATATATTTAGTGGTATTTATAATTTTTATAATAAGTAATTAAAAACCATGTCTAACGTTAAAATAAAATAAAGCCGATTTAAGTAAAAGCTAGAAACCAAAGGATCAAACTTAAATTTTTGCATTTCCCGCCGCTATTTGAAAGTAGATCGCGGCCGTGGACACTATTAAAAGATTTCTTGGAGCTTTTCGAGCGAGCGAGACGCGCATACGTCGTGTCTAACGAGAGGGAGCGGGTCAGAGAGAGGAGTCGAATTTCCGTTAGTCATGTCCTAAAATGGGTCCAGCGCAGGCGCCGCTGAAAGCGCGGGCGTCCGACTTTGCGTCACCATGAAACCCGTATTTCAGGAAATTGTGGCTGATTTGCTACGTAATGTGCATCTTGAACGGTGCTATTTGCGCCATTTACTTCACAGCTCCGTGACGAATGCTCTGACGCACCCCGTGAGCTCAACTTGTGAGAATGTCATTAACACCAACGAAAGCGTTTGCAGTTTTACACTGTAATATGATTTCACAGAGGACCTCACCTTAGAATTCACTAATTGCATGACTAAAAGGAAATAATAAAAAATAAATTGTATATTAATATACCTACGTGAAGCGAAAACTTTGGGTACCGAAATTGCGAGGACTGAGGAGCGTGAAATTTGGTTAACTTAAAGTTTATATATGGAAAAAAGACAGCAGAAAGCTAATATTTTTATACAATATGCATTATGAATACATTTAATTAATTAAAATAAACACTACCGCATGTCTGGCAAAGTCTGTGGTCAAACTGTCTATTATAGAAGAGCATTAATAATATACCTAGTACTTAAAAATTAAAACTGGTCATTTAAGAGATCTATAGATGTAAAATATGAAATAAAATGTTTAATTATTAATATGTAAAACCAGCTGAGCCCGCAACTTCGTACGCGCGGTTTTCGTACGGTATTCGTTATAACTTTTTTGTTTATAAACCGATTACGATGAAACAAACACTAAATGTTACGTTAAGCTAGCTACAATAAATCAGTGCAAAACTGCATTAAAATCAGTTAAGCCGTTTTTGAAATTAGCGTGCACAGACAAAAATTGTAAAATAATTTTTCTGACCTCTGTAACATTTGTAAGTACAACGTGTACAATATGTTTTCTTTGAAAAAAAAAGAAATTAATGTTACAGCTCGTTTACGATTTTATTATATGTATAGATATGATAAACAAACAACGTTCACTTGCCGTGGAGGCTTGCATGGTATCGCAGGATGTAAACAAAGAGGCTGCGACACTCGGTGCAATGGCCGATCTTGTACGGCGGGTCAATGTCGCGGCCAAACGACTTTAGATGCGTCTGCTACACACAAGTCACCCAACCAGTAACACTCGCACTGCAGCTGGAAGCAGTCTTCCACAAGGAGGTTACCCAGTCACCGCAACCACCGACCACGCCAAAAACACAGTACTTTCGTAATGAAATTCAACTCCCAAAAAATAATTTAATTACCATCACTTACAAAAAACTTAATGAACCTACAGGAGATCGACAGTTTATTTTCGTTTTAACCATTAGGTTTGTACCATTACGTAAGAATAAATTCTAGATTTTACTGGGAAAAATATCGTGTAATTTGGTAAAGAGGATTTCATAGATATTTGAGTTTAAAACTACAGAAGTACCTATTTTTGAATTTTCGAACATTTACAAATTTTTATATTTTCACAGTAAATTACTTAAATTAAAAAAGATTTACTTCCAAATTCTCCAAAATGTGAGTTGAAAAAAGGCTATGGCCTGGTTTTGAACGATGTCTTTTAATAATGCAAAAGAACATAATTAATGAGTTAACACTCTTTTGAAATAAAAATAGAAAAATAGGAATTCAAAATAATAAGAAGAAATTATTAATAATATTTTCTTACTTAATTAAAAGATCATTTTTTGAAATTAAAAAATTAACTATATTACAGTAAATATAATAAGCTGTAAGGGTTTAACATATTACCCACCAGTACATTGTAATGTACTTAACCATTTGTTTATAAATAAATAAGTAAACAATCATTTCCTAGAAATATATTTCATCAACAGGAAGGTGTTCAATATAATTTCAAACCGGCTGAACTTCCAAATGTTTTATATAGGTACGATACGATCAAAATACAGAATTGATCAGCAAATAGTCATTGAGACAGTATTAAAATGGAAAGTACATTAAAATCAAAAGCAAGATAAACGTCTAGCTAGACTCAAACTGGAAATAATCCGCGAAAGTGTTATTGAAGACGTCCTCAGAACTGGTTGTGGTATTAAGTACATATTTACATAAAAAAACTATTCCTAGACAGTTAAACTGTAAACTGTTATCTTTCTAAACATCCACATAACTTTTATCTATACTAATATTATAAAAGATTCGTATGTTTGTTTGTAATGAAGAAACTCAAAAACTACTGTACCGATTTTAAAAATTCTTTCACTTATAGAAATCTACATTATCAGCGAGTAACATAGGCCATGTTTTATAAAGTTACGCGAACGAAGTCGCGTGCAAAAGCTAGTGGAGAATAAATCCGGGATACCTATACAAATATGCTTTTATTAACATAAATGTTATTAACATAACATAATATATAGGTACCCAATAACATAACGACGAAAATTATACAAAATTATCCTTTACAAAATCATGAACGTTTAAAAATGACAATATCTACTTGGAATTCAAATTAAAATTCGACTTAAGTATTTACCTATGAGCATGTCTTAAACATAACTCAAAGTTTTGATTATACGATTAAACTATTCTAAGAATGGATTAAGTGTGAAGTCATTGAAAAAAAAAAACAATAAAGTTTAAAATGACGTTACATACAACGTATTCATTTAAAAATAAATACTTACATTTTTTGCAAGTGGCCTTAATAAATGAAGGAATGCAAAGAAAATTTTAAACGTTGTTTAAATCTGTGTTGACTTATGTAGTTTATCGGTTACGTAGTTACGTAACATTTGACATGGTTATTTTTTCCTTGACGTTGTTAGCTCGCGTTGGCACGCGCTCAAAATTCAGTTGAAGTCATTTGTAACTCTTTCGGATAATCCTTTTCACACCACATTTTGTGTTGAATATTATAATCAAACTATCATATACATATAGCTTGATATTAGAAATATTATTTATGAAAGTATGAATGAAATAAATAAATAATTCAGTTCCCACTAGAAGAAATTATTAAGTCAATAAAAACACTGGGATATTATTTTAGTATTAAAATTAGATTAGACTATCTGGTGTCCGCGACTTCCTACATGTTGAAAAATGAAAAATATAACACCTGAATAACGTTTGACATGTTTGTAGCTGTGACAACAGACAACAATGGCGCCGAATATTTGATATTTTAGACGATCCGTCGGGAGCCTTACATTTTCTAGGATAAAAAGTATCCTATGTGTTCATCCAGATAATAATCTATCTGTGTGCCAAATTTCATCCAAATCCATTCAGCCGTTTTTGCGTTATTGAGTAACAAACCATACATACAAACTTTCGCATTTATAATATTAAAATAGGATCAATAGAATAGATGTCTCCAAATATATTATACTAGCTGTCCCGCTCCCGGCTTCGCTTGGGTGCATTTTTTTTTTTCGTAAAAACCTTCCCTGATTATCCCTCTATCCATTGGTGAAAACAGCATGAAAATCGGTGCAGTAGTTTATGAGTTTATCGCGAACAGACAGACAGACAGACGCCGCGGAGAACTTTGTTTTTTAATATGTAAGGATTTTTTCTCGTACAAATAAAGTAAACAAAATAATATTGAATTGAAAATATAAACGGTGTCCTTGAATATGAACTACGACGTAATGCTTGTTATTGGAATAAATTTACATGCGGTTAATATTGGAGAAACGAAACTTTCTATGGGGCGTTATCAACGTGGTCGCTTCGTCGTTGGGTCACATTGAAACCTGCTTTCCAGTTCATAGACCAAACACGATCACCTTTATGGCTTTACGCGTATAAGATTCATCTATAAAACTTACTGTAGTTTCTATAGTACGGAAAGTTTACTTCTAAACACACGAACAATCCTACTACTATTACAAATACGAAAGTTTATGTGGAAGTATATTATTATGGATGTATGTATGTTTATTACCCTTTCATGTAAAAACTACGGGACGAGTTTCAATGAAATTTGGCTACCGGATAGTTTGTAACCTGGATTAACATATGAGATACATTTTTTCCTGAAAAAATGTGAGGTTCCAGAGGGATCGTCTAAATATATGAAAATTAGGGCACCACTGTCGTCGCAGCGATAAAGATTTCAGATATTTTCTTATGTGTTACATTTTTCATTTTTCAACGAGGACTAAGTCGCGGGCATCAGCTAGTATTAAATATACGTTTATATAGTAGCTAACGTTTATATTTTGTTTTAATTATTTTGTGTCTTGTTCTTTTTAAAATTGTAAATTATTACAATAAAAATATTGTAATAATAAAAATTAGTCAAACTATCATATTTCTAAAAAAAAAGCGACCGTCCGCCTCTTTTTTTAAATATTAAATTTTTATGGAAGTATTAATAAGAGATTAATAATTCAATAAAAATTTAAGTCAATTCGTGTGAAAAATAGACATAGATAGACAGCGAGTTTGTCATTTCATCTTCAGCAACTTACTAAATTAAAAATCTATTAGTTTGGTAAGAATCACTTTGGTCTATGCATATTGTATAAGTTTAAAAACGAGTTTAAATACGCTGTTTAAAAACAAAATTAAGTATAACAACAAAACTAAAACAAGGAAAATGTATCCTGTTTATTCCAATTCATCAGTAGTTACGATTAACCTATGATCTGTGTTATTATGCTAATTCCGGAAGTATTTTTCAAATCCACAAATTCTAAGTCATTCGAAATATTAATAATTGATTCTAAAAAAAAATCCTATTATCTTAACTTTCGCGGCAACTTGGAAACTAATATATAGAGCTACCTAATTTGTGAAATCGCATTAAATTTTGGAAAGTCAATAAAACCGGAATTAATATTCTTAATTTTAATTTCGGAATATTAATTATGCTTAGTTTTAAACTTGTTAACATTTTAGTTTTTAACTAAACATTATGCTTAGTTAATTTAATGTTACGGAAATTTAATGTTTAGTAACTATAATGAAGTCATATTTCGTGTAAAAACCGCATTCAAAGACGTCATCTACAGCTTCGTGGAGAAGCACACATGAATATACTCATACTGGGACACTCAATAATATCATTACAAATGAACCGGTTCTCTGGCGGACAACCCTATGTACATAGATGCATCAATTTAACAGACCTTTCTTTTTACTTAACCCAATTAATCGACGTTTCATTGTCACTCACTAGAGTTTACCTTCGGCTCTGCTTGCATGGAAACAATCATCGGATTAATATCAACGGCGTCCTGCTAATTATACGCGTGCGTATCCAAGCGGTCGAGTCATATTTTTCACTAAACATAAATTTCGTCTAAATTTAACTTAACAGCTTCAATTCCGTATTATGTCACAATTAAAAAAAAAGTAAACAAGCCTTAACAGTAGTCACATCTGACATCTCACCTTCGTAATAAGTCGTTGTTATAGCCAGTGTTTCTATGACTTTGACAATTTGAAAATTATTGTTCAATTTATTGACAAATTATTGCTGTTTAAACATAAATATTCTTTTTTTATTTCCAATAAACTTGTCCCGATTTTTCGCTGGCAACTTTACCTATTTTTTATATTTCAATTTTGCAACACTGCGGTGACGTCCGCGCGCGCTCATTGGTCAAATAAAATAGCGCGCGTTCATAAATCCCGGCTTCCTGTAAAACGTTTCCGGTTTCATTTGCACGATTTTATTCCCACGAAACCAAGCGGTAAGATGATGCACGTCAAAAATATAGTGTACGATCTTATAGTGTAACCAATTTGTCTTTTAAGCAGCCCGCAAACGTACACCGCAATGAAATAATCGTGATCAAGCGAGCCATGACTACATTAGCGGAAAGGACAGTAGGATTACGACTACCGGGCCAATTAGTCCCTGCAAACAATTTATTCGATTTTAACTAGGCTATGGGTAATCTTTTTTAACTTTTAAATGTTGTAATCATTTTTAAAAACCATAGTACAACTTAACACGAGTTTATTAGAAAAATTAACTTTAACTTGATTTGATTAACAACACAGAGCAGATTAACACTTTCTGTAGAAAAAAATGCTTTTACCAGTCGAACACAATGATTTGAAGGACGCACAATAATGTAGACTTAATAGTTTTAAAATTCTAAACACAAATATAAGGACTATTTACACTACCACAAAATCATAAACATTACCATTTTTTTTAAACCCTTTTTACAATGAACTACAAATTCATACTTGTTAGATTCAATTCTAAAAAAACGGAAAACGTTATCTACTTAAATGTTAAACCTACAAGCGAACAAAGAACTCTTGTTAAAATGTATTTGTTTTAAAACACAATACAATTCCGTTATCAAGTCCTGTCTCATTATTTCTTGTTCTATGGTGTATTTCAAAATGCGGAGAGAGATAGACGTGAGTCGCCTACTCAATGCACCCAGGTGCGTTGCGCCCGCGTCACCGTCTCCTATGTCAACCTTGTCTCTAAAGTTACACAATTCTCTTGTTGCATTTACATTCTTGTCTATTGTACTGCATTTCTTTCACAAAAGACACCAGCTTGCTAAACATTTGATGACGTTCCTACTCTCACCTATATATATTGTATTTAGTGTTGAACGTTTTCACTGCAGTGACCATTAAATGCTTTACTGTTTTACTCTTTAACATGTAGATATAGTTGAGAGTCTTTCTCCTCCACACATATAAACATTAATTTTATTACAAATTTGTTACAAAGAGTACAAAATATACTCTTTGTTTCATACTGGACTTTGTAAACTAAACTAACTAACTAAATTGGACCTTATAATTTGTAGTTTGTTCTGTTCTGACTGCGCCTCTTAGTAGCGAATATTTTTCCTGTTAGACTAATTATAATCACAAGTAGTGACTAATTATATAATATAATTTATATAATTCCCATAATCCAATACCAATCCACGGAAGAATGACGAAATAAAAATCCTTCCAAATTTTGAAAAATAATCCACGCTTAAAACACTTACATTACGTTCAGCACTCAAGCAAAACAAGCTTGGTTTCTAAATTAAGTAGAGTAACAAATTTAAGAATATCTTAATCTAAAACTTTCTAATATATTTTTTATTAGTTATAAATCAGAGAAGAACGTGTCGAGTTATAGTGGACAAGACAGAGTGCAGGCTAGCCGATGCCAACACGTTTTATTTTCGTCCACATCTTCACGCCCACGCGAAATGCTTACACTCACTTGCTATTATAATTAGAAACCACTAAATTTATTTCTAACATAATGCTAGCCGAATTAAAAACTCGATCTTAATAATTCGAATAACTAATATTTGGAACAGATCAGATAGTTAGTCTCGAATCCACAATTAGAGTTCATCATAATTAACATATCTACGGAGTTACTCGTATGTGCAATCACGACCGCTTCTATCAATGCAATATCGGTGTGTTCACGAGAATCTTCTCTAAAAAACTCGATCTTAATAATTCGAATAACTAATATTTGGAACAGATCTGATAGTTAGTCTCGAATCCACAAATAGAGTTCATCATAATTAACATACCTACGTAGTTACTCGTATGTGCAATCACGACCGCTTCTATCAATGCAATATCGGTGTGTTCACGAGAATCTTCTCTAACTGAAGGACAGTCCCAATAACCTTACGACACTATTAGACGACCGACTGTGCTCGCAAGGAAATTATTCCCTTTAGGGACTCACACTTCTCATAGCTCCTGTTTTAAGATGTTGGCTCTTGCTATTTTCAGAGCAAGACTGTATTAAAATCTTTGTTCCTTGTTGAATCTATAAAAGAAGTACTTATGTACAACTGGGTACATCGAAGAGGTAAAAAGTGTAGATCATACTCATTACTCATATAGGTACTTCTATCAAATCACGCTGCTAACAGCAAAAGTATTCAGAGGGAAAGAGACTCCTGAGAATGCGTATGGTCTTTGACTACATATAGTTTTTTGGTTACTACAATTCATGGGATTGATATATTATTATCTCTGTTTAAAAATATTAAGTGGCTAATATTTTTGAATGATCAATGCATGAATGATTATTTATTTAATTTCTTGGAAGCGGTTTGAGGATTGGTATGAAAATTTTACTATCCACATTCTTTTTGCACTATACTTAAATTATTTCTTCGATTTTACGTATGGTTTAGAAAAAGTATTCACTAACTATATCATGAAACAAACTGTATGTCCAAAAAGACAGATATATGAAGTTCTGAAATCAACAGGGTGATAGCGTGATCGACAATTTTATGTATAATTTATAGATCGATCTAGGAAGTGGGTTTAGTTTAGCCAGACACAAAGGTCACAAGACTAACTAGGAGAATGACCTTGGAAAAGAAGAGGATAGAAAAATAAATTTACCATCAAATACTGTATACCACAAAGGGACGAACTATTGTTAGCAGTCGTAAAATATTTTCTATCCCTATCGCACCCAGGCACGGCTATTGCAATTATAGACGATTATCTGTTTAGATAACTCAAACAGCTGTACGACGAGCAAAGGGGCTGCTTCTTGTTATTATTCATTTAGACCCCCAACTCAGCTTGCCAGAAAGTGACGCTAGCTGATATTACAATGCCAGTTAATAATAGTTCTAAGTCTAACCACATAAGATTTGAATTTCCTTGAATGACGATGTTTTGATTCGGGTGAACGGAGAATTTTGAATCACGACCGCGAACATTTCTAACAGTTTTGCCAAATAAATGTCAAGGTACGTCTAATTAAAAATATCAATAACGAAAGTATTGCGGTTATTGCAGTGGCGTAGTTTTTTTTATATATAAAATCCGTTCAGTAGTTTTTGCGTGAGTGTATTAACAAACATACAACCGTTCTCACAAACTTTACATTTATAATTCTAACTTTTGCCCGTGATTAGCTTTTGCGCCTCGTAGTATCGCTATAAATTATAGCCTACTAACCACTGCCTGCGACTTCATCCGCGTCCCTCGGGAACAGTACTTTTTGTTTTGCTGAACTCGAAAGGCTCGAAAGCGTGGCAAACTATGTAACTATGTGACTGTAAAATAACATTAAAATCCGTTCAGAAGTTTTACATGAAAGGATAACAAACATCCATCAGTTGCTTACTATTGGCAGTTGATTTTTCTCTAAACATAATAAATTTTATTAGGTATCGATTTATACCTAATAAAATTGTTCACCTTCTGACGTTTTAATTCGAAACGGATTATATTTAATTTATAAAATAAACAACATGTCAACATTGAATTGATTATTAAAATTTTAATTCATTTAAATATTTTTAGGCTGACCGTACTCACAAGTATAGGAATATTTGCATTTGGGTTAAGTAAGGATTAATCAGGGGATGAAATAAGAATTTAAGATCAAATAGGTAATATTAGGATGAGTTGTTGTAGGATACGTAACGTAGGATTTAATTATTTGTTTTAAAAAAAATACATATTTTGCTCTCACAAAAACTTTTTAACTGAAAAATCACATAAACTTTTTAAAAGGAAAACTTAAAAAACTATAACACAGATTCCACCCCGTACAAGTTGAAAGTAGATTTATTAATAAGCTCGATGAGTAATCGTATATAAAAATAAATCAATTGGCAGTTAATTATGAATAGTTGTAATTGGCAGCACAGCACTCGTGCTATCGGTGTCAGATTCCAAAGTGTCAATGGATATGCATCCCAGGTGCGTAGGCCGTTTCCGCTACACAACACCAAAACATCAATCTGCCAAATGTATAAATAAATACTCCTACATATATTGTCGTATAACGGTAGTGGAGTGAACCGAACCGATATGATAACACTCATATTCGACAAAAACGTGACAATTTAACAGAGTATCTAAAACATTTTTTTTGTCTATTTAAACTCATATTTTAACTGTACTAACACTCTTATATAACCAGTTAGTTAACAGTTAGTCTTAGTTAACAGAGTTTTTTTATTAAACGCAATTCTTTTATATACACAAACCTTCTTTATCGCTCTTCTCATGAGTGAAAACCGTATCAAAATTAACCGATTGGTTTAGAAACAGTTACTTAGCTGAAAAACAGACAGAGTATAGGACACACACTTTATTTTATAATATGTATAGTATAGATATAAATACCAAATAAAAAATACATTTAGTTTAGAGAATTTGAAAGTGCATTAAGGAAACCTTGGTAATGTATTGGTATCGTATCATTTATCTTCGATAATAAATTTATCAAAAGATATGATCTATATTATTTTATACAATGACTTTTAAAATGTTTTAGGTGTTATTCAAAACAATAACAGAGGTTTTCGTAGACTCAATGAATATTCATTACAACAGATTTACTTAAATATTTAAGTTTTAAACTAGTGCGGTAATCGCACTAAAGTAAAGTCAGATATTTTACTTATTCTATCCGTGCTTAAGTGAGAACATAATACGAGTATAATGTTTATGTGCTTAGTATACCACTAGCTGGTGCCAGTGACTTCGTCTGCGTAGATTAGCACTCCGAGTAGCTTATTTTGTTAAGCTTTTATCAATCATACATTGATCATACATCGTCATACATCATACATCATACATTGACAAATCATGTAGTATTTTTCACATAGCATGGGTACGGTACGGTGACATTTGATTTCAAGCAACAAAAATGGATACAAGGCTTTTTGCCACAGATTTTCTTGCCGTTCAAACTTATTGTTTTGTTCAGTAAACTTCTTTGTCAGTTTCTCAAACATAGACATGAATGAAACACGATATAGTTTTATAGGCACCTTTAAAGGACCGACAGCGTAATAATCCTCACGAACTCCATTAGTTTCTTTGTCGTTTCGTTTGTATCGTTCGTCACAATGTGCATTTCTTTGTGCTATCTTGTTCGGTGACATTGAACGTGTAGTTGTGCACGACTTTTGTACATAACACATAACAATAGATGTTGAATGCGGTGGCTGGTGTCCAAATAACTGTTTGCTAAGAGTGGGTGGGTGGACCTGGGTCGCTAATGACTACCTTGTTTACCTGCAAGATAAATGTAGAAAACAAACAACAAAGCACTATTTTAAAAACATATATAGCATCCCAAACAAATTTTTTAGGAGAATGAGCACTGTTTTTTTTTTTTTTAATAAATCGTATCTACGTGTAAAATTTAATAACAGATTTTCATGAAATTTTGCATACACTTTGTCATGAGTACAGAAAAGGCTGAAGGCTGACGCTGAATTTAGAAAAAGAGTACTTTTCCTGAGAAAAGAGTTTTCCAAATTAAAAATCCAAAAAAAAGGGTTTGTTTGATTCTAACTACTCAACCGATCATAATGAAACTCTGCATACACGTCATCAAGGGTACAGAAAAGTACACAAGTACCTACATTTCATTCAGGAAATGAATTCTGTTCCCAAGGGAGTTATTAATGCGTAAGTCAATTTGTTTGTTATGCTTTCACGCCTTAACTACTCAACCGATCATCATAAAATTTTGCATTCAGTAAAGGTATACCTAAATTTTGCATTCAGTAATACCTAAAGGTACCTTATGTACCCAAAGGTACATATTTGAGAGACACACGTCAAACTTATATTGCGTCGGGTGCCGGGGGTTAAAAATGAGAGCTTTCCCTGTAAACGCGATATTGAATATTAAAGTCAAGTAACTCTTGTAAACCAGAATGAAGGTCGAGAGACGAGACGGGTCGATACAACTCATTCCACTCGTATACATACAAATACATCAGTTCTATTATAGATAGAGGGTAGAAATACAACGTAAAGCTCTCCCACAGAAGAATATCGTCATATATATTAAAGCTCATACCTATTTTAAATCGCGTTAACTAACACCTGATATTCAATCTTATCCAACATTGTTTGTTTAATGACTGTCTTTTATTACTTAAGGAGAGATGTTCGTCTATTTAAGGCGATAATTAGCTGTGTCAGTACTCATTAACACACTTTTCTGTGAAAAGGTAAAATAAACTGTAAATGAGATTGATCCCGTAGTCATTTGTTAAACACCTACATATGTACCTTGAGTTTGAGAGCAGAGATTAAAGGATTTATGTAGATTCAAGTAGGCCCACTTATATTTAGAATATACGTGTGTGCTACATGAATTTCTCGTTCGTAAGTTCTAACTAACTAAAATGTATCAAATCAAATACATAATACCATTTATTTGCCTTTACATGACTTATAACCAGTTCTTACCATACAAATATAAGGAATAACATCCCAGCATTGTACTAACAAATATGGCGTGCAAAACTATACAAAAAAATATCAGTAACAAACTCGCTTTCGCATAGAGAAGATAACAGAGTTATTTGAAATAGAAGTAGGCATTTACATTTTGATATTGACGTACAAGGGTAGTTTGCTTGATATTTCTCTATTTTGCCAGTCAAAACTCGAATTGTATGCAACATTAGTTAACCCAATTAAATTGTGATATGTTTCGTACTTGTTCCACATGAGTAATAGTTGCTTTGTCTACTCTCACCAAGTACGGCGTTATAATGTTATAGAATGACGTCTCGCCTCTCATAACGTATTACAAGGTAAGGTAATGTTTCATTGTTAAGTTGAACTGCATAAATAGCTGACCGTTCTCTTTTGTTTTGCCTTTTCAAAACATCACTCGCGCACACAATAGCCGCTAAACTGTAATTGATCTAAATACTGATCTACTTTGTTTATTTTTGCCACGTTTCACATCCGCTTGTGACACAATGCGTAATAAAACTTACCTAATTTTGGTAATTGAGAGAGTTTTGAGAAAAATATCATAAATACTAGTGGTTATTCATAATTTTGTAAACAGAGTGGGTATAGGAAAAATAATCTAAAAACATTATTTGAATACAAATTTTAATAAGGAAAATTTATTTGGAAATTTTTTTCTCATTTACATGAAGCGTCACACAATATTCGACCAAGAAATTTTACTCCAAAAATGTGATACTTACTTGTAAATAAATTTTAAATTAACATTTCTAACCAATTGTACTCGATAAAATTAATTAATTAATACAGTGTTGATAATTTTTGATTGATTTTGAAATCTTTGAAGACACAATCGAATGCTGCAGTGAAATATTCAAATTATTTGACGTCAAGATTGCAAGACGATATGCAAACAATGGACGTTTTAGCATTAATTACCTTGAGGTCCACGACTATGAGAAGAAGGACGAATTTGCAACGGGCATGTATCAATTATTGTAATAAAAGTCATATCTCTCTACTAAAGATTAACCTTTATCTGGGACACCAGAAAGGAGATAGGGTACCTTTCATCGTTCAACGCGGACGAAGTCGCGGGCACTGGCTAGTTTGAAAAATAATTAATTGAATTATAATCGCGATTATACCAACTTGTAGATTTATATAATTAGTTTCCAGTTTCTAAATTTAATTAATATTATTTTACATTAAGTGGGTTGCCAGACCCTGATATGAAGCACTTCTCTCACCTTCAGTTTGGCACGCCAAAATACCAGCTAGTTCCCTTTGACACCTTGCAACGTCGATTTGTTGACTGGATTAAGAACCCTTAATTTAAGAAAAGATGTAACCTCCCTTTCCGTGTTGTAAAATCTTTAGGCTGTACAATGGTGAGTGCTCTGATGGGTTGTGGACGCGCGAACTTTGCAACAGTCCCCTTTCTGAAGTCGAAGTTTCCACCTAGCTATAATATGGGGTTCTCCAAGCGAGCCATAAACAAATTCCTGCAGGCTCGGCAGCGCACCTGAATCCGCTCTGTAGCTTGTGTCCTTAGGCGACAGCAATCACTTATACCATCAAGTGGATCATCAGCCTGCCTGCCACCCTTTATAATATACTAGCTGTTGCACGCGACTACGTCCGCGTTATATAAAATAGCCTATGTTACTCGGTGATAATGTATTTTTGTATAAGTGAAAGAATGTTTAAAATCGGTTCAGTAGTTTTTGTGTTTATTCATTACATTATTATATAAACATATGAATATTACATAAATCCACATCAACATGGATGATCAGAAAAAAGAGAAATAAAACTACCTTAGAGGCCAATTTATTTTGTATGTCATATGTCGAATGTCACGTATGTTGAAGTATAAATTGGTAAATACTTCCTTTCCGTCATGATACGTAACATTGCGTATTTCAGTTTTGAGATAATTCAACATTAGTTCTTTCATACATAATTAATTATAATACAGATATCTTCTATCCAGATTCCTGGCCTTCTGTGTTTTCTTTCAGATACATGTAGTCTGAACCCTTTTTCCATAGGCATATTGAAACCTATAGGTACATATTTTAGGTATTTACATGGACGCTCAGTAGCAGTAAATTAAACAAAACAAAGCATTTAATAGTATTAAAAATTATGACAAAGATGGCGATGATATTGATACCGATAAACGCAGACTAATGACACAAATATTTGATGATAACTGACACGGAACTGAGACCGAACAGAATACGCACAGACGGACGGATGGATGTGTTTGTTATTGTTATATTTCGACCGGAACGCCGCATGCCGTGCTGTTGCCGTTTCGTCAACTTCTCAATAGATTGGTTGTCTTGCAAAAAACTGTTTGGTTATTTATAGTTCAAGCCTTCGCAAAGGTATCGTAACTTTTGAACTTGTAAAATTTTAAACAATTATGGCATGAATATTTACAATTTCTAGTGAAAAGTATTATTACTTTTAACACTTACTTTTTCACTATTTCACACTAGATTTATGCGACCCGACTTCGCCCTGGTGCCAGGGTATTTTTTAACAGTACTTCAAAAACATTAATAGCGTAGAGACGACAGATATCTAAATATTGTAATGAGGACGAAAGACACTTCAGGTAAATCATATAGCGGGGACGAAATGAAATTATTCTTTGAGAACCCAAACAATTCCTGAGGTGTAGTAAAAATTTGTGAAATTGGATGTAATAGTTTCTCTCGGCCATTTAATACCCTATTGGTCTGCAAGCCGTAAAAGCACTATGGATACTTCTCTTAAAATAACATTAATTAACAACAGCAACTTGAGAAGCCAATATGAAGTTTTATTTGTGCGTAAATACATAGAACGGTAAAAGTGAAACGAATTGAAATATAACCGCTACTGACTTTCCACACGTCTCTTCACACGACTTAGTTCACTGTAAAAGCGAAAACAAACACAATAGGGGGATAGGAGGATTTAATTACAACAAAAAACTATTCGAAACGGGTGATGAATTACACATTCAACTTAGTTTGTCCAAACCACTGACAGGACGCTTACGCAAACTCGTATCCAACATTCGTCTGCGTTTCATGCTATCATATAATTATAATATACTAGCTGTTGCATCTGACTTCGCCCGCGTAACTTTATAAAATATAGCATATGTTACACGCTGATAATGTAGCTTTCTATAGGTGAATGAATTTTCAAAATCGGTCCAGTAGTTTTTGAGTTTATTCATTACAAACATACAAATTTTCTCTCTTTATAATCAGGGAATATATTGTAATACTGTGATATTAGTATAGATAGATAGTTTGTTGATATTCTTTCATTTGCATAATAAAATTTAAAATAATATAAATACCGTCGCGTCTTTTACTAATCGATTTTAAAATATGTTTTGACTGATTACTAAACATTACATCATTATTTACACAAGGAAGTGTTTAAACCGATTCCAATTTGGTATGCTTACGAAAGACATGCCTATCTCATACACTATTTATAGGAGAGATAGTAATAATACTGGGTAAGTAGGTTTATTGCTATGGTGTTTCTATATATGTGCCATGAGTAAGAACAAGTTAGATTTAGAATGCTCTAAAATGTAATGCTATATTTTCACTGAGTTAAAATATGGAGCATAAAGATATCCATCTTTTTAGGCGGAATAATCAGATAAACATGTGAATGTATTCCTTTATAAGGTTTCTATTCTAGTTTGAATTTATTGAATTTTTAATTTTTATATCTTAAGCTCGACAGAAAGGCAAAACGGTATCTACTTGATGGTAGGTGCTGCAAGTGCGTTTCCTACTATAGTTGGATTGAGGATAGCGAAATGGGCTCTGGCTTCCCTCACCGAAACACAACAGCACACATGTTATTATTTCAAGGTGGTCTTTAGTAAGAGGCTGGTTACTGCCGCCAGACGCCAGCCCAAATGACTACGAAATGCAGCGTGCCCTGCCACTACTTAATATGGAATAAGATAGTTTTATTTTAAATTATTTCATGTAGGCTGAATCTAATACGCACGTTTATCAAAGAGAACAGTAATCTATACTACTAATATTATAAAGCTGAAGAGTTTTTTTGGTTGAACGCGTTAATCTCAGGAACTACTGGTTCGAATTGAAAAATTCTTTTTGTGTTGGATAGTCGAGAAAGGCTTTAGGCTATATAACATTTTGAACGCGGACGAAGTCGCGGGCACCAGCTAGTGAAATTATAATTTCCAATAATTTTTAAGTCTATTTCAGGACACTGATTAATATTTCATGACAATTCTAATCGTAAATAACGTTATTTTATTTATTCCTTTGGCATTGGTGTTTCACAAAAAAATTAAATCTTACCTAATAATAGTTTTAGTTGATGAATATATATGCGGCCTGTGAATTCTCCTCGCCCACGTATATATTTCCGTTCTTAAGTTTCTACCGCCAGTGAACACGGTCATCTGTTCCCATGTGGTTTGAGGATTCCAACGCGTTTATTTAAAGAGCTCGTTAATATTTTTTATTGCTACGAAATTGATCACTGTTAGAAAATAAAATCACAGAAATTGTCAACAAGTGATGAGAATTCTTTATATAGTTCACTCATAAGTTTTGTTGAACTTCAATCAATTCATCTGGGACAGGGGTGGCGAACCTTTATGGAGCAACGTGTCATTTTTTTCTAAAGAAATGTTTAATGAGGCCATAGACGTGCCATCAAATAGGTAATTTTGACTTAGTGATTATTAGGAAAATAATAAAACTCCATAATCCATAATAATTGAGATATTTTTTAAGTAAAGATAGTCGGACAGGTTGACTGTCCACTTAATGGTAGGTTTTTATGTTCACTTTATTTTTCATGCATAAAAACTCATTTTGTTCCCCAGAGAATGTTTCTATAATTACGTAATTTCTAACGAAATTACATTTATTTTTACAGGTACACATCAAAGACGCGCTATTATGAAATTCTTCACAGTTAACAGTAACACATTAATACGAATGTAAGTTTGCTTAAGTCACTCCACCGGGCAAGTACCACACTCCTCCTCGTCGACGGGTAAAACCGCCTACACACGGCCCTAAAATCGGTGGCAAAAACGGGGGGAGTAGTGGGGAGCCTCCTAGATCGCCCCCTTGATCGCCTCATGTGTAGGTAAATCGTAAACATAATTAGAGGCGATCTAGGGGGCTCCCCACCACTGCCCCGATATTGCCACCGATTTTAGGGCCGTGTGTAGGCGCTTTTACCCATCGACGAGGAGGAGGGTGGTACTTGCCCGGTGGAATCACCGGTTATATCACCGGGAATACCAACTAAAACCCCCCAGGATTCCACCATCAGCGGTGATGTGTGGCTCCGCGATCACAGCGAGGCCTTATCCTCGGATCCCCACATACCACTTTAAAGGTCATATCCTCTCCTAAAAAAACGTAATTAAGAAAGATGAAAGTTATCAAATTTTCCATGTAAAGTTATCAAATAACTACATTATGAATGCCTACACAAAACGTAATATAATAAAATGAATTTTACGTAGGCGGAACCAAAAGTAAAAGACACATGCAATACATTGTAGGTACATGTAATATTCACATGAAAATGAGATGCACGATAGATTACTTCTCCGGTCATCGATCTAACTAATACGAATATGTACCCACATGATCATTTGATATGATATTATCTACTTGATAGGTTACTTGCAAGAAATAAATTGAAGACATTACCGCATAGATGTAAGAAGCAGAAATTTGCATATAAACTGTATTGTTTTTTTACTTTTAGATAGAAATACATGGATATATTCATAGATAATACTAAAATGATGAATAGCAATTTTTATTTTCACAGTTTGGTTTATTTTATTTTATTGAAAATACCTCATTAAACAAACCTCAAAAATTATTTGGCACTTTTCAAGAAAATTACTTTGAAAAGTTTATTATTTAAATTAAAATATTATATTTTAAAATTTAAGAAGCGTTCCATTATAAAATGTGTCACAGTGCTAGTTTTTCTGAAAAAATACAGAAATGAATTTTAAAAAGACAGATTTTCTGGTTTTTTATGTTTTTACATAATCTAACACCACATAATTTTTTGAGCTTTACCGCGACTTCTTTGTCGTATATTTTTGTAATAATATCTTACAATAAAATTGTAACCTTTTTTATTATTCTGATGTATTAAACTATGCATATTACTATTTTTTTTAAAAATCCGTAAAACAGTTTTTGCCTGAAAGAGCAACAAACATTTATACATACATGCCCACAAACTATTTATTATTATCCTATTATACAGATGTATGTTTGTTACTCTTTCACACAAAAACAGCTTGGCGGATTTGGATAAAATTTGGCACATTGATAGTTTATTACCTGTAATAACATATAGGATACTTTTTAACCTCTAAAAGTTTTAGGTTCCCGAGAGATTTTCAAAAAACAAACTACAGCGCGTACGAAGTCGCCCACAGCTAGTAATAAAAAAGAGACTCCTTAGATTGCTACAACGCGTGTAGGTACTTAGACACATTAAGAATGCACCTTTGTCTGTCTATGCCGAGTAACGGTGCGAATGAATATAATATACTTAGGTACTCGTAGAATAATAGGCGTTGGCTGTGATCCCAATTGAGACACCTCCGCAGGTGTGCGCTTTATTAGCATTTGGTACGCAAGCACTATCGATTGTCTACTAAACGTTTATCAATTGAACAAATACAGCCAATTGATTGTTTGTTTTGCTTCTTAACGAGCCCGAGCTGATCTTGTAATGAAGAAAACTGTTGAGCAGAGGATAAGTTTATTCACACCTACTTAATTTTTGCCGATGTAGTTTGCCAGTAATGTTACATTGCGCTATTGCGATAATGTAGTCTGTGTTTTTTTAACGCCCGACGCAAAAACGGAGTGTTAGGATTTTGACGTGTGTGTGGGTTGTATGTATCTGTCTATAGAATCGTAATTAAAATATTTAATTTTATAGTTTTCATATAAATAGTTTAAATTTGCCAATTAAATTATTTCCAAACATACATAGCGATCATAGATTTTATATTTACAAAATAAATTAGGATTACTTAAGTATACTTAGTTTCCTAGTTATATTTTGTTGTACCAGAATCAAATCATATTTGCTGTGCCGCCAGTGATTTTAATCTAAGTAATAATCAAGTTTACTAGTATTACATGTAATTGCTTTCCTCGTGTCATTAAGATGTTCTATCTCGTCAATTTTATAACGCCCACATACAATTTTACATTACTGATGAGTAATCATAAATAAAATTATGAAGAAATTATATATTAGCTGCATATAATAGCTACATTTAAGATAAAATTATATGACAATTTTATGAATTATAAGTATACATGAATATTAAATATATGAAATATTAAGCGTTCTTTTCATTCAGCCTGACTAAGATAAATACAAAAAATATATATTTCCTTATCGACATTTGTGCAAATATTTGTTGAAGTATGAATAAGTTCACCGCAAACATATTATGCATCTTACTTAGGTACTAACTTGTTAAATAAACAAAACGCCTACGTGGGCTTAAGTCAATGTTTCATTTTTTTTAATGTGATCAATACTTGAATACATATAAAAATTTTAAGAGAAATCCTTTAGCTTGAGATAAATTTTAAATAAAATAAAATAAGTAAATAGATTAAGTTATTATCAGTTAAATGCTTAAAAATGCTTTAGTATGTCACACTGCGTTTCTCAGTAATTTGGGCAGCCCGTCTGGTGGCAGTAACCACCACCCCCTTACAGAATACCACCGTGAAATAACAGCATATTCTTATTCGGTTGTGTTTCGGTAAGTGAGTAAGATACCAGAGCCCGTTTGCCTATCACCTTCCAATCCCTTTTTTCTAATTGATAAAAACACTAATCAAACGTCCTTTGACCAATTAAAAAATAAATTTACTCACTGCGAGTAATTATGTAGATTGGTTCTTGCGCTCGCGGTAAATGACGGTCGGTGTGTTGTTTATATAAAATCGTTTGGCCTTCCAGCGAAAACAGTTATTCAGGTAGACTCCGAGTATATTCCACAGTAAAGTCATCATATCAACAGGTAATTGATTGACGACATTATGACTATAATTCGTGCTAATCGCATACAACAAACCGTTAACTTGTGCGACACCCACAGCGTCTGGTAGCCAGTTATTGTTTGGTGCCCATCAATCACAGTAATCACCGATTGTTTTGTCATACCTCTCAGTGCCGTGAACGATTCCATGATTATTTTAAAATATGAGATCCCTATTTCAAATGTCAATTTTGTTCATTATTGATAAGTGATGACTTTATTAGTGCCACATTTAAGTCTGCGAAGTGGGTTAAGTAAGACGTACGAACTCAGGTACATTTCAAAATTTCTGCTGGCTGCTTTAAATCCTTCATTGACTTTATAAATAAAATAAAAAATAATTATCATCCGTAATCACTTTATTTCGTCTACAATAAAATTAGATAAGAAAAAAAAAGGAAATGAACTAAGGAATGTCAAAGGTGACAGGCAGTCTGACGGTCCACTTGGTGATAGAATTCCATAATCATTTACATACATCACCGAGAGTTCTCCTTTGTCATTGTTGGGACACGAATAAGGATAAAACTATAGGCTGCCATTGTTAATGTCAAAACCTAACAAACGTCATACTTTTGGGGATATAAAATTGTAGTTACAATAAGTTAAAAAAATGTTTTAATACCAAATGTGTACATACAATTTTCTAAAATTGTGAGAATAAAATACAAATAATTAAAATGTTAAAAGCGACTGCAATACCATACACAAAAACATATCTAATTCCAAATTAAAATAACCCGCATTTAAATATACCCGCATTATGAAATTATAATAAGCGACAATTAAGAGTGTCACAACATAACACTCATCATAACGAAGGCATTTGGCTCGTATCCACTGACTGCACCTTGAACTGCATTTATGATTTATAAAACGTAGCTGAGAAACCTTGGGACATTTATTTTATAATGTTATAATGAACAAAACGCTACTATTATTGTTAATCCACTATTAGTTTAGTTTAATACGCGAGTTTTAGTTTTTTTGTGTTAAAAGACGCTAGACAGTATGACAGTCCATTTGATGTTAGGTGGCCTAGAAATACAAGCAACACCAAGGCTGATGCAGGAATTTTGGAGAAGTGGACTAGATAGGTTAAAGAGTAATGAATGGAATATGATACTCCAGTTTCTTCAATGCTTATAGACAAGTTTACAAGGAAATATTATTTTCAAACTTGTCTACCGAATATCTTCTTTTAATATTATAAAGAGAAATTTAATAACTTTTAATATTATAAATTTAATAATTTAATAACTCAAAATTTACTACAACGAATTTTAAAATTCTTTCACCTATATAAAGCTACATTATCAGCGAGTAACATAGGCTATATTTTATAAAGTTACGCGGACGGAGTCGCGTGCAACAGCTAGTATTATATTAATTTCCTATCCGGAACTGCTATTTTTTATTATAAATTCGTTTACTTATTTACAAATACTTCAAGAAAATTGCGCGTGCTTTTCTCATTTACTAAAATTATTGTTTCCTTCAAATGTCATCATAGGTCAAGAAGACAGACAGTCTCTTTAATATTAAACTTATTTAAACTAAGCAATATCAGCATTTCAACCCTTAGCTAATATATTAACGCGTAAATTTTGATTAAAAACTTTTGTTTTTGTTTAAAAATCTTCGGTTGTTGGTCATAAACCTTATTTTTTTTCTGTGAGTAATTTATACTATACTTTAGTATACCTTACTATACCTAAAAGGATTAATTAGTCAGCGTTTAGAACGCGTTCAATGTCATTTTTGTACTCAATTCTCAATCTGGTATGATTCAATGCCTGCGAATGTAGTACAAATTAATAAAATAAATAAATTCTGCAACATCTGCAAACATGCTAACTATAAAAATCTAATATATGCAAACAGTTATAATGAGTTATACTAATATGTCGTTAGTATACTTTCAATTTTATGAATCGATATCAACTAGAAATTCGCTTTCGCCGATTTTGATCAAAATTATTAATTGACGTAGAAATATTATTACGTGAAATAGAAAATTTAATTCCATAGCCAATTGAGGCTATTGCCGTATAATTATAGATTGTGGTATAAATCATTCATGTCTTAAGAGACATTTATTAGCTTCGTGAATAAAGATCAGATCTGATAGAATAGATGGATAAGCTTTTGTGGCTTTTAATTGCATCAATAAGTCAAAGTAGTAAGTTTAATGAAACGCTACATGAAATAAACGATCATTTGTTCTGTATCTTTTATCGACCTATTTAATTATTACATATGTTTGGTCCCAATTTTAGCCAGAGGCCTCTCTTTATTAGGAAGAGAGACTCATTGTGGACTATCTGGTGGCAGACTCTTCGTGCGCACTGTAGTTCGTTTTTTAAAAATCCTACAGGAATAAAAAAAAACCAAGATAAAAAGTATCCTATTTGTTAATCATCAATACCTACCATCTGGCGGCAATAACCATCCCCCTTACCTCTTAGCCTGTCTGTCTACATTAACATATAGAAACACTAGGCTATAAAATTGACATAATATAAAAAAATCGAATATAGTGATTTTATTATGAATTTATTCACTGTGTAGCCGTTTCTGTCTTTTTAATATTTGGCAGACAGGCAAATAATTAAGATACCCATTGCAATTTTGCAGTGATTTTTCAATTCATCCTACCACCCCAACAGTCATCATCCAATATCACTCTCACGTGTGAAGAAACACAAACAAAATGATTAAATTGAAGTGGGCCGTTTTCAATGAACTTCAATAATGTAACTTTCATTCGCGAACTGCTAACGCCACCTTCAATAACTAAAGGTCATATCATTATAAAATAAAAATTCTGTTATACGCTCCTGTTAATGGACCTTCAAATCTCGGTTCCAGAGATCGTTTCCCTGACAAGGCCAACTAATAGGTACGTAATAATAAAATTGGCCTTAGTCTGGATTTACTGTTTGGTTCATAAAACTTATTAGTCATAACATTTTTTTTTATTTTTACATTCTTAAAATTTTCTTTCAACTTTTCATTGTAATGTAATATACCTACAATGTATTTTTAACACTATATAACTGGTCCAGCTGATCTCGAGTCATGCGCTTAGCAACACATTTAGATACTACATTTTTTATTTAAAAATAATATTATAAGTAATTTTTAGACGAAACTGATTAAGTCCTAGTTTCTTTTCGAAGCGAAAAGGTAATCTATTCTCCCTCTATTAGGTACCACAATGTTCCCGGTCTTATAATGAAAGTTTTTTGAAGAATTCAAGCGCATACTCGCTTAGACACATTTCATATATATGTCACATTTCGCCCGTCGACACCTGCTTACTTTATTTTAAACGTATGCCGACCGTGGAAGTAGTGGCAAGGTGATGCCGAATTATTTTCACATTCTGGGTCGCAAACGTGCGTTAGTCTCAGGGACATTCAGTCGGGAAGCGAGGCCTACGTCGTTGTCTTGATATAGTTAGTTACTTACATGCTATTTGCGAACGTGTTTAGAACATACAGCTGCCGCTGCATTGTCATCCTAACAACGGGCACAGTTAGGTACTGTGTGCCTATACGTATGCTTTATCATAGACAACGGCTTGTAACTATCACACCTACGGTCACATTTCAAACGAGGAAACTTTGTGTATATAGTTTGCAGAAAAAATTACAAGCCGTGGGTGAGTCGTTATGAGTTATGAATAATCCAATAGTAAGAAAGTTTAAAAATTAGGCAAAAAAAGTAAACTTTCATCTTAATCACGATTTATGAATTCATATTAATCATCGCGACCTTAAATACACACAACTTTCTTTTTAAATTTCGACATATTGCATTAACTTTGAATTCCAATTTCTTATGCATGACGCGTTGACCGCTAAGGTATGTACGCGGAAGACCAACTCTCTTCATGTTTATGACGCATGTTTTTAATACATGACCTTATATTACCTTTTTGTCACATACCAATCAATCATCACACAAACACCTCATCTGCGACCATGCTTGACAATATTTATTATTTATAATGCATCCAGAGCCAAGAGACAAATTTCCATTATGACTCATTTGTGATCTGGGAATGCATTCAAACTGTTCTAATGACTGTGTACTAACACTAAAAATACTCATGAAAATCTGTTGTATGCTATTGATTATTATTATTATTATTATGTAAATAATTTAGAATATTAATGTAAATAGTTATACAAACTATATATTATTTTTTATTTAAACAAACAATTTACGTTCTCTATTTAAAAAAAAAAGAATAAAAAAACAACATAAAACACTTCCCACAAATGGTAAATGTGCATTTATGATTAACGGATTTTAGTAGAAGTTGCTTAAGCTAACTTATTATTATTTAAGTTAGATTTAAGTTTTGCTAGTAATAGACAAAGCTAATATTTATATTAATACAAGTCCTATAAAAAGTAACGTGAAGTCAGGGCTCGAGTGATATATTGCTTCATTGGGTTGCAAAAACCAATGAGAATTGTTAAGCATTTTGCCATCGTACCCGATATAAACAAAGGTATGTGAAACCTGAGCAAAAAATTCTACCTGCAACCTGAGGAATTGATAAAGTATTTTGTAACCAATCTTAGTTGCTTAGAGTTACTTTTTGTGTACAGCGTGTGAGAGAATAAAGAATTCGCTCCTATGTTATGCTGTTTTCTAGAGGGACATATCCGATACCTCAATGTTCAAGTTGGGTTCTTTTTATAAGGAAAACTAGGAGTTCGCCCGCAGTTTCAGTTGTGTTGACATACAAGCTGAAGACCCATCCAAATATTAAAAATCTTTAAATTTGCACATATCATACAATATTAGTGTAATATTACTAGACTAGAGTATAATAGTATATAGTTTTCATAGATAATAACTGATAAAATGTACTTTTCGTCTTACCGACTTACCGAAATCTCTTCGGATCTTGGGACTATAATGAGAATTAAAGATGGATCGTAATTAAAACTATAGACGCGAAACCGCTCTCACAGCAAAGGTAGTATTGAAAAAGTGATGGGAATTCATTTAGGCATACCTACCTGTATATGTTATTGTTTTGAAACAGTATACTTATATATATACGGTTATATTCCAATGTACAATTTAAACTAGTGCAGTGTGCCACAAATCGGTTATTACTATTTAGTTGTAGAATATACCAGTTCAAGAGATTTTGGATCTTATCTTTGTGTTAATAAAGTATAGTTTCGGTGTGTTGACGCTGAGTCTGCACCTAGGATCCGCCTTGCTACCCACAACATTCTTTAGTCAGCTGTCGTACCGCACCTTTGCTTGTGGGATTGAGTTATGAAAGAGTTGCAGGAGTGCCAATTTAAACAACATTACACGCCCGCTACCTCGCTGTATTACTAGAATAAACAATCTCAAATAAAAAGAAACATATATTCCTAGAGAAAATATAAATTCCTTTATAAAAGAAACTAGCTTTCGCATGTGACTTCGTTCGCGTAACTTTATAAAATATAGCCTATGTTATTCGCTGATAATTTAGCTTTCTATAGGTGAAAGAATTTTAAAAATCAGATCAAGAGTCCAGTACAAGACTGTTTTGCGAATTATGCCAGATGTTTATTATACTATATAGTTCTTAATTTTGTTATGTCCGTATTTCCCTTCAGGAAATACAAACGGGCAGAAAACGCTTTGTCATCTTAGATGACACTGGCCATTGGCTGAGCGGATATTAGTTTTACTGGCATATAAAACTAGTAGACAAATAAGAATAGTATAATACAATCAGTAGTGGCGAACGCTGCTAACCTAAAAAATATAACTCCATCCCATGAAACTATCCTGGATTTAAATGCTGACATACTAGCCTTGTTAATGAATTACCGATAAACCTAGTTCTGTATACACGAAACCAGAGTTGATTAAAAAACTAATTTCCCGTAGGTTTGCATATCTAGTACTGTCTGCCTCCAGGCATACATCTATCATCTAATCAAGTTACATGGTCAATATTTAATCAAATCAGAATAGCTACAAAAGAAATTAATTAGCGATGCTATGCAGTAGCCAGTATTCACTCGTAACTAAACTGGTCCTTTCAATAGTAGACTACAGCTCAGTCGTGACTGACGCAGTTCGAATTGATTGTGTCCGTTTATCGGGCACGGCCTTGACGCCACCTACGGAAATAATCGCAACTGCATTTTATAGAAACGCTATATTACAATTACTCGCTACATTGTAAGGTCACAGTTCATTTGTGGCTAATGTGCCTTTGTTGACATTTTTAATACCGATTAGCTTATCTCTGCTAATCTATAATGATGATAACGTATGTACCTACATAAAATTCAAACTAAATGACAACAATAAAGTGGCTTTGATAGTAAACAAAAGATTTAATAAATTGTTAACGCTTAACTAATTGTTTAAAGCATAACATTTATTGTTATAATTAATCACGATTTAGCTAAAAGAGAACTTGAATTTATAAAAGCACTTATTTACTTTTAAGACAAAGCTATGATTAGAGGTTATTTGTTTGTGTTGTGGCAGGTTTTTTCATTGAGTACGAAATTAGAACAAGTTTCTTTAAATACATTTGTGTTAGAATCAACAACACCTATTTATATACTTAATAGGAGTGCCCCTACACTTAATTTGTACCAAAGCTTAAGATAAAAGATAATAAACTATTTTGTATTTATATTAACAACACCTACTAATCTAATAGAAATATTATATTCCATTAATAGATACAAAATCAAAGAAAAACTTAAGTGACAATTGCAGCTTATATTCAAGAAATGAAGCCATACTGATAACAAAATGAAACAGACCAGAAGAGAGAAGAAATATTGGACGACAAAAGAAAATATGACCTGATGATATTGTCAAAATACTAGGAACAAATTGTTATATCTAGCAAGATATAATCGGTTGCATCTTGCTGGAGTTATACGGCACTTTTTACCTATATTAAGGGTCTAAAACTTGGTACTTCTCTAATTTAACATACTTACCTGTGCAATGTAAAACTGGTATCTGTTTTTAGGAGATGTATAATGTGTACTTTGTGAGAATTAATTAAACTTAATTCTTATTTTTATTATTTATAGAGAACTTCAGTTTTTGAAAGGGAACAAGAAATATTTCAAACACAGATACATAACTAAATATAAAGGCACGTGCGAACACGCGAATTTGGACAGTGTTGGGGTCGGACCCCTCTCGTCACAAAGTTCCCCTATTTGATGCAGCTGACTGCAATGTATTGATTAAAATTACTACAATACTTTGCCATTTGCAATAATATATTACGAATGTATTTCCGCGTTAAAATATTACCTGCCTGTACTTTATGAGTCATTTTTAACTGTATTTCAATCAGCTGTTATGAGCAACTAATGTTTATCGATGTTGGTATGATATGCAAGGCTATGTTTTTACTTAGTTTGCATTGAAAATGTTAGTAAAGTATTAAGTTGAAATGTGGATCACATTTGACTAATATTACTTGTAATATCTCATTAAAAATTATTTTCTTAAAATTGTATATACATTTCATCACATACATATCACAAATCTATATTTCACAAAAAATACCTAATATGACAATGATTTCTCAATCATTCCTAGACTGTACTTTTAACAAAAATGGTCATATGATTGGGAATCAAAAACTAATAAAAGAAAGAAAATTTTATATTAGTTATTTATTTAACATATACTTTTATATCATGTTCGTCTGAACCAACCCCTTCTTATCGGCAGAATACTACACCTCAATCAGCAGAACGTGGTCTTGCACAGATTTTTAACAGTGTCTTTTCTAACTTTCCAGACCTTCACAGCATGGTGCAACAGCCACTTAAGAAAGGCTGGCACCGGCATCGAAAACATTGACGAGGATTTCCGCAATGGCTTGAAACTGATGTTGCTATTGGAGGTGATCTCTGGCGAAACCTTGCCCAAACCAGACCGCGGCAAGATGCGTTTCCATAAGATCGCTAATGTCAACAAAGCTTTGGACTTTATCGCTTCCAAAGGTGAGTGTTTAATTGCATTTTTATAGGTGACTAGCTGTTGCACGCGATTTCGCCCGCGTAATTTTTTTTTTAAATATAGCCTATGTTACTCGCTGATAATGAGCTTTCTATAGATGAAAGAATTTTTAAAATGGCTTCAGTAGCTTTTGAGTTTTTTCATTACAAACATACCTACAAATTTCTCTCTTTATAATTTTAGTATAGATGCAAGGACTTGGCCCTTAAGACGCTTACGGTCCAACTGATGGTAGGTGGTTACCGTCGCCTATAACACAAGCAAGGCACAAGTGCCGCAAGTGTACTGCCGAAATAGACATTGGTATCCATTAACTAATTGATAAACAACAGCACATACCTACTGTATTCTTCTGTAAGCGAGGAGGTGGTTACTGCCGTCAGACAGCCACTACTAAACATGAGCTTGTAGCACAAGACTTAGATACTGGAGTCAACATACGTGGTCGTCATGTTACAACAGAACAGACTTTAGTTACAATAGCAATTAACATTTTACATATTATGATAAAACTATGCAACCCGCCCCCGGCTTCGCACGGGTGCAATTTTTTTTTTCTACAATTTATATACAAAAGCCATCGCTCTTTACATTAGTAAAAACCGTTGGGTGGTTTAGCAGAAGTTAAGAGGAAAAACAGTGGCAGACACAGCTCAATTTTATAATATGTATATAAAAAATTTATTAAATATTAACAAAAAATTGTACATTTTAAATTTCCAGACATTGAAACGCGGTAAATGATATCAGATTGAATTTCATTACGTGACTATCTTCAATCAACCAATTTCAATGTTTTCAATATTGGATATGTCGTAAAAATATTTAGCAATTATATCTCAACGTTATAAAATAAAATAGACTAGGTTCCAATTGATAATATACTTTGTATCTGATTAATGATAGACCAAAAAAGTAGGTAATTCTAGATAAACCACGAAAATATCATTAGAGCCGAAAATTTATCGTTTTTAGAGTCATTTGATCAGCCAGTCTGGCTGCAGTGACCACCCCCTTACAGAAAACACTGTTCACCATAAAATAACAGCATGTGTGCTGTTGTATTTCGGTGAGTGACTAGGGAAGCTGGAGCCTATTTCCCCATGTCTTCCTAATCTCTTATCCTTAACCATACTAGTACTAAGGTGGGCAGTACAACTACAACACCTGTGCTTTTGTTAATAGACAATGGTGACTTTATTTACCACCAAGTAGATGTTCAGACCGTCTGGCAAACCTTTACATTAAAAAAATGTCACTAAAACGTCATACGTAATGAGCATGAAAAGTTTTATTTTATTATTTACAGGCGTAAAGTTGGTGTCAATCGGCGCTGAAGAAATCGTGGATGGAAACCTTAAAATGACCTTAGGTATGATCTGGACGATCATCTTGCGATTCGCCATCCAAGACATTTCAGTGGAAGAAATGACCGCCAAGGTAATTTATTTATCTTTACATCACCAGGTCTTATTTAAAAATGATTTAATCCATTCTTTATTTTCTACTAAAAAAAAATAAAGAATATTTCTCCAAATTGATTAAATAATATTGACGCTCAGACCAAATAGACAGAATTTTGTGGACAACATAGTGAAGCCGGTTTTATATGTGTATAGGCCCTTCACTGTATTGAGATTTTGTGTTCCGAGCTATAGCCTCAATTTTTGTTTATTTTTATTGAAAATGTTGGTTTCTAAGTTTACTTACGTGTAAAGTGTGACTCCTGCTCCTGATTTTTATTTTTTGAAGACTGATTTTTACATCCTCACTACGCAAGGTATTTTTATTAGTAAATATTTTAATAAGGGGAGTCGTTCTTTGATTGAATTTGTATGCGTGTAACCGTGTATGTACACGGCGAAGGGATTGTTTTAACGGCTTCACTCTGCTGTCCACAAGGCTCTGTCTTTAGTTATTATTTTACTGATAATAAATAAAAATTCAATTTCTTACTTCGTTATTTTAGGAAGGTCTCCTCCTCTGGTGTCAACGCAAGACAGCACCATACAAGAATGTCAATGTTCAGAATTTCCATCTGTCCTTCAAGGATGGTCTTGCATTCTGCGCCCTTATTCATAGGCACAGGCCAGACCTCATTGACTACAGCAAACTCTCTAAGGACAATCCTTACGAAAACTTGAACACCGCTTTCGATGTCGCCGAGAAATACCTTGACATCCCACGCATGTTGGACCCTGATGGTGAGTCTTTCTCCATTCAAAAACTTGTGGAGTTTATTTTTTAGCAATAATCTTATAATTTCACTACAATGTGTATAAAAAATAAAGTAACCAAAATGAATATCTATTTGGTCATCAACTTTTTTGACTGACTTTGTAATTGCTGTTAGATTAAAAAATAGCCAAAATATAACCATCAAAGATAGAAAAATCATGCTAATGTGAACTCTTATAATATTCTTGCTAAAGCAACATTTAGATTTATTCGCTAGATTATGGTAATATGTACCTACCTAATAATAAATACAAGAAAATTTTACTTTAATGAAGTTTGACTACTGAACTTTTCTATATGATTATTTCTCAAGTGGTGGTAACACTATTAGTACCTAATTGTTCTATATATATTATATCAATGTATTATGTAAAATAATAAGCTAAGCTTGGTACTTGCTCATAAGCAAAGTGAATGTAAGTAGGTACATAATTAATCCTCAACACTTAGTTGAGCGAAGATTAAACTCGCAACACATCCAAACCGCATTTTTAAAACCAGTTCGCAACTATGAACTAGTTTAGAACGATTGTAAAATGTACCAATAAAATGTGGAACGATATGTGGAATAAATGTTTGTGGTGGGTAATTGCAGACCTTATAAACACACCAAAGCCGGACGAGCGCGCCATTATGACCTATGTGTCGTGTTACTACCACGCGTTCCAAGGCGCGCAGCAGGTACTGGAAACGAGTGGCCATTCAAGTGCTACCGCAAACCCCTTGACACCCGAGCCCTTAATGCCAGGCCTTTGTGTGTCACTTATAGCATGAACCCGACTCTACTCTTTAAATTAAGGGAACACAACATTTATTTTTATACTTCCATTCAAACATAATATAACATTCATTATATAATATAAATGATCAAAGGCGTACAAAATCTCTATTAAAACATAATTTCAGTCATTCAGTTTATAAATGTTGCAAACTAATATTATAAATGAGAAAGTGAGTTTGTAACACTTAAGAACTACTCAACCAATCGTTATGAAATTTTGTATACCGTTTTCCCAAATTCCCAAATTCCAAAAATTGTTCTCGAGAAATGATCTAAAAAAAAACAGAAAATTCTACGCCTGATAAAAATATATGAGCAATAAAGATAGAAAGTCGGTAACAAAGATAGAAAATGTTATGTCAGGTATGTTAGTTTATAGTGAATATGTTATTATCTACCTGTTTAATGGTTGGAAAAAGGCTGGGATTAAAAGATTATAATACTTCCACAAACCTTCGCTGATCAATAACTATAAAATGACAGCTGTATAATATGTACTTATAAGTACACAAAGTAGGATTGTGGAAGAAAAGTAGTATTCACTAGACTTTTTTGATGTGATTATAATTTTATTAAACCGACTTACTTTTAGTGCTACAATTATTGTTTAGCTATAATACTCGTATGTCTATCGTTTTTGTACGCCTTTGAAGATTTTTAATAATTAAAATCTTACAAATCAAAACTTAGCATATCTTGGAATATTTAAAATAAAAACTTTACTTAATAGTTACTTACGAGTACGAGTATAAGAATTGTTGTGTTTCTAAAAACAAGCTTTTCAAAGAACAAAACGCAAAAACGATTTCATAATTATGTCCCGACTTTTTATCTAATTTTAATAAATGTATTTTGTTTTTTTGACAGTTTTAGCATTATTGTATAATAATTAATTAACAATTCAATGTCATCAAATTGCATTACGATTTCGCATAAGGAACACTTGTCTTGCCTTAGCACTTCACTCATTTGTAGTTATTAAATTCACTCATTTCACATTTAAAAATATTTCATTCTTATCTTCTTTGGCTTTAAAATTCATGTTAAGAGCAGTTTAAAAAAATATATTTAAATTTTTTTGGACAGATTTAATCTATCCACAATATCCAATGAAAATAAATTTTATATTCTAGTGTCTACTTGAACTTCTCGTATTTATTTACACTATACGCTACTCATAGCGTGAATTATATTATTTTAAATTCATGCTATGAATGAACTTTTTTTTTTAAAGTCCACAATTAATTTTGGACATAATTCTTCTCGTATCATGTTCCAGAATAGAAAATTTATTAGTAATTAGTTAAAAGACAAGCGTTCCTTATAATATTATAACTAGTAAATAGCATGTCAACTAACCCTGTGTTGCTTGCTGTGCCGCCTATCAGATCTGCAGAACACAGCGATGCCAGACGAGAGGGCAGTCATGACATACGTCTCATCGTATTATCATTGTTTCTCCGGCGCCCAGAAGGTTTGTACTCTGTTAAATTTAATCTAAAACATGCCATTAATTATTGTGTCCACTAATTACCTTTGAATCTAAGATGGAACCAAAAATAAAGATATGGTACGTTCTTACATTACATAATCAACTAATGGGCCTTATAAAAATGTATACCTAAAAAATGTATTCAAATTTTTCCACAAAAACTGTATCCATATTTTTAAGGTCACATGTAAACAAGACATTGTCCTTTGAGAGATGTTTGTGCGACTGAATGATACTGCTAATTTGACTCAGTATATGAGGTTCATGCGCGGATAGTTAGTCACAAATCATTATTTTTCCTTCTATCTACGCTTTGAATGTTATTTTCTAGCTGTAACAAAATCTCTTTTATTTACTTGTCTCCAAAGAGACATCTGGAATATCAATTTAATAATAGTATTGATGTTGGCTACTGAAAATTAATGTTTTCTGTCGTTCGAAAAAACTGTAGACAGAGCTTTAGTTTCGTAATTTACCAAAGAATTATATTCACGAAGATTCATATTTCATTGAAATATATGAAATATGCACAAAAAAAAAGGATAAATTAACGCAATCTTTCTATCACAAATCTTACGCAATGTTTGACAGCAGCGAACAATAATTTCATGGTATACTCTAATTCTATGAATCGATTTCCAACTTGGTGTTTTATCTATAACACGTTTCACATGTATGTGTATGTAGAAATGACATTTTTTTAAATAAATTTCAGGCCGAGACTGCCGCGAACCGCATTTGCAAAGTTCTCAAAGTGAACCAAGAGAACGAACGCCTCATGGAAGAGTACGAACGTCTCGCTAGCGACGTAAGTATAGATTTAGTTATATTAGTTTACTAAGTATCTGATTCTATTCTTTTGGTTAACTATAGAATGTACCTTAGGATACATACTTCAAATAAATAAAACATGAAATAAAATTCACTCAAATAAAAGGCATTAAATTATATTAAAATTATATTATATTAAAATTAAAAAATTATAGTTTCATCAAAATTTCTACAATAAAAAAGTTTATTAATATTACCTATTCTTAAAATTATTTTTTAAAATATATATTTCATCTGTAGCAAAATATTTGTAAAAAAATATTGTGGGTACTGACTTGCGACTACCACCTATTAGAGGTGACCCATGATACTGGAGTCATCAAGGTGGAATTGGAACTCACACGTAACCTTGCGCATCGGTCTTTGTGCGCATGCTGAAGCCATTTTTGAATTGGACATAAAAAGCGTTAATGTCCTTACATGTAAATTTGGTCCATAGAATACCTTATACCTTTATTGAGTGGTGTAAAATAATATTTGCAGTTGTTGGACTGGATCCGGCGCACAATGCCGTGGCTGAACAGCCGTCAAACAGACAACTCGCTTGCTGGCTGCCAGAAGAAACTGGAGGACTACCGTACTTACAGGTGTGTGGTACTTAAAAAAAATGAAAGATTAAAAATAAATCAAATCCTGAACAGAGGGACTTCCGAAAAAAAATATATATAAAGTCATGAATATAAAAACCCTTCATATTTCTTTTAAAATTTTATATTGGTTACTATTTTTTTTTTACTTTGATTTAAAATTTAAAAACAAATGGAGTCATGACCTTAGAATATTACTCTAAAAACTCTCTTTTTATACGTAAGGCAAAAAAATAAGCTAATTATTTAATTTTTAGTAGTTAAAATTTACTATATAGGTATTAGGTATATTAAATGATTTATTATATTTGTACATAAATATTTTGTTTAATTTGGTTTATGTTTACAAAATAAGTAAACTATAAAGAAACTTAATAAATCAGACCAGCATGGCTGATGTCTAGGCGAGTTTTTATTCTAAGATCCCCCAAATAGAAGTGTTTTTTAAAAACATTATTTTTCAGGCGTAAACACAAGCCACCACGCGTAGAACAAAAGGCCAAACTGGAGACCAATTTTAACACCTTGCAGACTAAGTTGCGTCTCAGCAACCGCCCCGCTTACATGCCCACCGAAGGCAAGATGGTGTCCGTAAGTATTGATTTCATTTCTTAATGTACGAGCGAAATTTACTGCCTATGAGCGAAGTTCTAAATATAAGTTTAAATATTTTGTGCAGGACATCGCTCAAGCGTGGAAGGGCCTGGAGATCGCGGAGAAAGCCTTCGAGGAATGGCTGTTGAGCGAGATGATGCGCTTAGAGCGTTTGGAGTATCTCGCTCAGAAGTTCAAGCACAAGGCTGACATCCACGAAGACTGGACCAGAGGTGATACTCAATTTATTAACATATACTAAATTCTCTTAATGTTTTGATACGGATTATAAATACTAAATAGGCAGATTAAATAGATTTGCATTCTGGTCTTGCCTGCAGATCTGAAAATAATTTTGTGAATGGTAATAAATAATAATAATAAATATCTTCACACATTCCACACAGCACCATCTAGTTCCACAGTAAGCAACTAATGCTTGTATTATGGATACCAGACAGTTGATATACTACATAGATTACATTTTTTTGTAAATACATACATATTTACATACATACCTACCTGAGTCATGGATGATTTGTATTTATAATACAAAACATCCATGACTCAAGTACAAAGATAAAATGTTAACACATAAACATTTGCCCCTAGCGGGATTCAAACCCGCGGTCGTTTGGTTAACAGCTAGGGTTACTAGTCACTAGACCAAACGTGTCGTCAATTTAAAATAAATTAAATAAATTTACTTCTAAAGTCGAAAAAATACATATTTTCAGGAAAGGAAGAGATGTTACAGTCGCAGGACTTCCGTCAATGCAAATTGAATGACATCAAGGCACTGAAGAAGAAGCACGAAGCCTTCGAGTCGGACCTCGCCGCTCACCAAGACCGCGTCGAGCAAATCGCTGCCATCGCGCAAGAGCTCAAGTAACCTAACATTTGTACTGTATTATGTTTTTTATATAGTCGTCGGACAGGCCGACTACTTGGCCTGTAAAAGCAACGACACAGGTGCTGCAAGCTTTTTGGTCTACACACTACCAATTCAGCTTGTTGTTATTAAACATATACTTATTATATTAAAATTGTTTAAGTACTTCTCCCAAAGGACAGGCAAAGCCTTGTGGGGGGGACAGAAATTTGTAATTATGAAATGTTTTCTTGATTAAATTTCTATTTCAACGAGCTATGTCGGTGACTTTAGTTCTCTTATGGATTTTCTTATAAACTCATAACTTAAATAAGTAATTAAGTAAATTAAATCTCCTTACTGCTTTTCTAGTTGACTATTTTAAAATTGCCGATGATGGGATGAGAGTGAATGTGGTATTGTATTGTCCCCAGCACGCTAGAGTACCACGAGGTGGGCAGCGTGAACGCGCGCTGCCAGCGCATCTGCTCGCAGTGGGATCGCTTGGGAGCGCTCACTCAGCGCCGGCGACTGGCGCTGGACGACGCCGAGCGCGTGCTCGAGCAGATCGACCTCTTGCATCTCGAGTTCGCCAAGCGAGCTGCTCCCTTCAACAACTGGTCAGTACGCCATTTCCCTTTCAACTACACCCTGCTACACGGGACACTGAGGAAATCTGTGTTTATCAAAGCATATACGGTACACTGTTTATAACAAAAAAAAAATCAATTCATTAAATTTTGGTCTGTCTGTTCTCTAGCTAATCGGGATCGATTTTGACAAGACTTTCACTGGCAAGTAGCTGATGTTATAGGAAGTAACTAAGGCTACTTTTATTTTAGAAAAATATAATATATAATAATCCGCGCCCGTATCGCCTGCGCCCCACGCGCACGCCACAGCGAAACGTGGCCGGATTCAGCTAGTCTGTAAATAAATTCAAAGATGATTTATTGGCTTTTGTCTGCGGTACTTAGTCTACTTACGTTATAATTTTCTTCTAAATAAGCTTCTAAAGCATGAACATTCAGAATTTCACATTTATAACATGAACTGTCATATTATTTTTCATTAGATCAAATTAAATGTTACGTCGAAGTTTATTAGAATATAAAGCCAGTGAACACTTATCGCTATCACTTGTTTAGTACACGCTCTATTAGTGTAGTGTAGAGAAGAACAAAACTCTTTTTACAGGCTGGACGGCACCCGCGAAGATCTGGTCGACATGTTCATCGTGCACACCATTGAAGAGATCTCTGGTCTCATGGACGCACACGCTCGCTTCAAGGCCACACTCGGAGAGGCTGACAAGGAGTATCAGGTACTTCTCACTTCTTCTTACAAATCCCATTAAGAAGTTATTAACCTATAGCCGTATCATTTATATACGGCCCTCGGGCTACATAATTTAAATTTATTGAATTTTAAATTCCAATAGCAAACTATTAAAAGATTTGGCGTTAAATCTCTAACTAAATTTACCTAAAATATATGGGTTCTTTTTTTTTCAGGCGATTGTGAACTTGGTACACCAGGTCGAGTCTATTGTGAAGCAGCACCAGATCCCTGGCGGGTTGGAGAACCCTTACACCACACTCACCGCACACGTAAGTCACTGTTTTATACTAACCCAAATATAGAGCTACTCATCTATTAAATTATCTTATTGTCAGTTTTTATTATAAGGCCGCAGGAAACCTTACGATCTAATTGATGATAGGTCTAGTTACCAATTAATTTTAACAAATCACCAAAACACACGCCATTGAAACGCACACACCGATCAAACAAACAAAGAAAGGCTATATCTGTTATAATATATAATATGTGGTTCTAAGCGCTGTCGTGTAGGCAATGAATAGTCAACAAGTCGATGCTGCAAGGTATCCTAAAAATTATTTGAAAAGGCAAGGCAATCTTGTCCATACACCTTAATCATATTTATCAGAGTCGCCTCTTGTTGTGTAGGAGCTGAACCGCAAGTGGTCGGACGTGAGGCAGTTGGTCCCGCAGCGCGACGGCACTTTGGCCGCGGAGTTGCGCAAGCAGCAGAACAACGAGACGCTCAGGCGCCAATTCGCGGAGAAGGCGAACGCCGTAGGACCTTGGATCGAAAGGCAGATGGACGCAGTCACCGCCATAGGAATGGGATTGCAGGTACATACCTCTGATTTCTTTATTTACTTTATTTTGCCGGGCTGATCCGGCTCGAAGGACCATAAAATGAGTATTTCTTACGTTAAATTAAAAACATAAAGAATTATTCTTTTTACTGCCGACTTCATTGTATTGAATATAAGGTGATTCAAAAGTCGACCGTACGTTTGAACAATCGCACTTCAAAAATATAAATACATCTAAAAAGACTTAAGAAATTGAAATATGTACACTATAAGACAATATGATATGTAGTTAATTGGTATATGACACAAGGCTTGTTTTAAGTTTGATAATTGCAAGAGTATTTAGGCCCGTTTTGAAATTTCCATAACTTATCTATAACTGTTGATAAAAGTAGTGTTATAAACAATTGCAGGGCTCTCTGGAAGACCAGCTGCACCGGCTGAAGGAGTACGAAGCCGGCGTGTATGCATACAAGCCCCACATCGAAGAGTTGGAACGCATCCACCAGGCCGTGCAGGAGGGCATGATCTTCGAGAACAGGTACGACTTTTCACGACTGGCAAACCACTTCCAAGCACTTCCCGTCACAACTTCTATTCAATTCTATTCTATTGCCGTCTATTTTTGAAGTGAAACTTCTTCAGGCGCGTTTGGCACTTTTAGTATGGGAAAAAAACACAACTCGCGGGACCGATCGAAACTATATGGTTAGACGATATGCCAGGTTATATCAGCTCTGGAAAAAATAAGAAAAAATCCAGGTCACATAGTTAAGAATAATAGATATATTTGATAATGGCGAAAATCGACACTCTGGTCAACATTTTTGGGTATTGTGATGACAAATTTTCGAAATTTGCAATTTTTTTGTAATCCTAACATATGCTCTTGATTGCAATCATAAATTCAATAATTGACTGTAAGTTTTGAACTCGTATAAAAAAAATAAGTTTAATTAAGTCATAGTTAACAATTTGACTTAGGGCCTCTTTCACCATGTGTCAAGGAGGCTAACCGCCACTTAAATTCACCGGTAACCGGGAGTGATGGAGATGATATACCTTTGTTTGTACAGTAAAAGTCCCAAACATTAAAAAGAAAATAATTTAAAAAAATCGCCTGTCGAAGGATGCAGTAAACCGAGTGAATAATTCTTATTAATAAAATTAATAAGAAAAATTCCATCCGTGCAAAGCTGAGAGCGGGTCGCAAGTGACTAAATAAATTGCGTTGTGTGCAGATATTCTCAGTACACAATGGAGACGCTGCGCGTGGGCTGGGAGCAGCTGCTGACGTCCATCAACCGCACCATCAACGAGGTGGAGAACCAGATCCTCACGCGCGACTCCAAGGGCATCACCCAGGAACAGCTCACCGAGTTCCGCGCCTCCTTCAACCACTTCGACAAAAACCGCACAGGTCAACCTTATATAATATCCACAAGCGCAACTGCTTTCTCTATTGTACAAGTGTTGGCTCATTGGGTGTCAAAATCGGTTACTACGGGTTATTTAGATTTTATTTAGAATTTTTAGATTCCTCTGGGATTTTATAAAACTAAATAAAGCGCGTACTAGTTGTGGGCGCCAGCAAGTACGATTTAGGTGTGTAGGAGTGGTCGCAGACATCAATTTCTCACAGAGTAGATGTCAGAGATTTTGTAAATTATTACTATTCTTAAGTTTTAATAAAATATGGCAAAGATAGAGCATTTTGTTTGAAAGTGTCGGTCTGTTGGTTGCAGGTCGGCTGGCTCCTGAGGAGCTGAAGTCGTGCCTGGTGTCGCTGGGCTACAGCATCGGCAAGGACCGCCAAGGGGAGTTGGACTTCCAGCGCATCGTCGCCGTAGTCGACCCCAACAACACAGGTCATTACTAATACCTCTACTTTACCAATTACACAATTCACTTATAACCTAATCTGTGGGCTATTAGACCAAAGGCTGAGCTCAGTCAATTTTAACTTGGCTTTGTATGTAAATGTGTGTTGAAAAACACACATTAAGTAACTATTTTTGATATAATGTATAATAAATCAACTTTTTTGTACTTTTTTTTTCTTTGCCGACCGTAGCGTGCGGTACTGCATTCTTTCGAGGTGCCAAGAAATTTTCGACGGGTTATATGTTGTTTTACATACCTTTCTAACACATAGATTATAGATAAATCGTTGGTACATGCATAATATAACTAGGTACCTTATATGTCAGAAAAATACAAAATACAAAAATATACAGCCTAGACTCACCTAAAAACCCACAAAATTTGTTAATTTTTCATTTACCAACGGATTCATTGCTATAGAAGTCACCTGTGGACTCGATCAATTTTATCTGTAGTTTGTATTCCGTTTCTCTTCGTTTATTTATGTTTCTCTTTTTTTCTCTTTGTTTAATATAATATATTAAACTAGAAAAAAAAGAGAAATATTATGTAATTGTTTTCTGTAATCAAATAAAATAAAAATAAATAATAAATCTATGTCCATAAGTTAGGTATTCATGACTAAATATGTATAAGTAAAGCTGACATTAAATATATTTTTCAGGTTACGTGTCGTTCGATGCGTTCTTGGACTTCATGACTCGGGAGTCGACCGACACTGACACCGCAGAACAAGTCATCGACAGCTTCAGGATCTTGGCTGGAGACAAGGTTACCACATAGTTCACAATCAGCCTCTATGGCGTCTAATGGACATTTAATTGCATTCTTTCGGGAATGGCCCCTAATTGTGGTAAATGTGTATTTGCAGCCGTACATAACGGCGGAAGAGCTGCGACGCGAGCTGCCGCCCGACCAAGCCGAGTACTGCGTGTCGCGTATGCCGCCCTACCGCGGCTCGGGAGCTCCTCCTGGCGCCCTCGACTACATGTCTTTCTCCACCGCACTCTACGGGGAAACCGACCTTTAGGTATTTCATTAATAGTGGCTCAATAATAATAAAGGTTTAATACGTCTGTCAAAAAACTTGGCCGGCTGGTTTTCTAGGTATATTTTTTTATAAGACCAATGGACACAGTTAGTTGTATACGCCCGCATTTTGTTCTCCGTCGATTGTCAGAGCATGAACTAAATACGCGAGTATTTTTAAAGAAAAAAATGTAGGTCAAGCTTTCACAATGAAAAAGTTGACAAGTCCACAAAAATAAATACGCTTAATTTAGCCTCTCCGACGTCGTAGACACATTGAATCGCGTGCGTGCTGTGTTTAGCATAACCACTATGTTTGACTGAATGCATCCTAATTATGCTATATTATTATCTGTTTATTTAGTACATTGAAAATTAAAAGTATTCAAGCATACTCTATTGGAGAAAGATTTGCCCTTTTTTATTATGTGATTGACGTTGGACTGATCTATATCTGATATCAGCATTTACTGGCTGCTGTCCAAATGTAATTTTGGCAAAATGAACACATTCCATTATACATATCACTTTGCTGATTACTTGAGAACAAGCATGAATCTAATTTAGCAAACTTTCCTGAGCCACCTTTAATAACCCATACTTAGTAATGCGGTGTAACTATTGTTATTTGAAACATACCTAATGTTCATTCTAAATAATGCTTCTAATTTATTTAATGACAAAATTCATGAAAATGTCTGAAGTGCTAAGTATAATTTTTTTATAATATTCTACAAAAGATATATAAAAATCAACCTTTAGAAAATAAGTAGTTAGTTCTATTTTTACTCACCTGATAGCTATAAATTGGCCGTCTACTCGACTTAGCAGATATCCTCTAGAAAATAATTTTTGTCTGGGGGCCCTGGGATGTACTCTATTAGGCTTAGCCGTTATTTTTGGCAACTCACGCTTGTAGACTGATGATAATGGCCAAAATAAACTTTTTGGCCAATTTTTTAAGACATGGTTCGAATAAGAATAGTTTGCTAGCGCCCAATATTTATTGCGTTTTATGTATATTTACTTAACATCAAAATTCTCAGACGCAGTTGATGCTGTTCTACAATCATCGTATCTAAAGATCTGAAGACCGACGTAACGCCTAACGTCGAGATGCCGCGACTTTCAACACCGCGGAGTGAAGAAGTGTTTACACACACAAAAATTCTTTACACTACATTTAAAAAAAAAATCGCTCTAAAATAACCAGAGTGTGGTGTAAAAAATTTATGTGCCAAAACTAGTATTTAACAGTTCTCTATAAACATTAAATAATGTGCAATGTTCAAACCAAAAATGCCATTAACTTTTCAAGCCGTTTCTCCCACATTCATATAATAATAATCTTTGGCTCAAATCAGAGAAATCATGTATATGTTTACACAAACAACAGTCGTAATTATACAATTAGTGTTAGGTATTTTTAACTTTTATATGAAATTTCTCCAAGAAGTCACAAAACATTTGTTTGTAAGATATAATAATGGTGCTAATGTTAGGATTGACTAATGTGTGACACCAAAATAAGACTCATTTTAATTGTGAGAATGTTTTTTTGTTATAATTTTTTTATTTTTAAGCAAACACTATTTATACAAATTTGATTTTTTTTAATCACCTACTGCCATTAGTATATATAGTAATTCATGGTAGAAACAATTTTTTTCCAAATTGTTAAATGTTGCAGGGAAGTGTCACACAAATTATTTATTGTCATAGATTGCCATAGCTTGCCTGCATCTATTTAATTTTCTTTTTTTATATATATAATTTGTCGTTTGTGAGGGTATTTTGTATTGGGTACTCGAAATAAATGATCTGCCATATATTTTTCTTTTTTAATGATTATCTACATAAAATTAAAAATCAATGTGAGGATACAGGTGGTACGTAGATTAAGAATGAATTATGTGCCCAAAAAGTATACTAACTCGAATGTACAGCTAATAATAAAGAGCTCTTAAAATATTGTTTGTTTTTTATTCACAAGGCATGCATTCCCTTTTGTGAAAAAATTACAATTGGAGCCATTGGATGAGTGGAAAGGGTAACTTGCCTAACACCTCAGGAGTACCGGGTTCGATTCCCGGTGGGGTCAACTTTGGAAATGAAAATTAACTTTTCAAGTTGAATCTGGTCTGAATTTGGAAAAAAATGGCAGGGCACACTGCGTTTCGCAGTCATTTGGGTAGCACGTCTGGCGGCGGTAACCACCCCCTTACAGAAGGCCACTGTGAAAGAACAGCATATGTGCTGTTGTGTTTGTGTTATAGGCGACGGTAGCCACTTACCATTAAGTGGGCAGTCAGCCTGTTGAGCCTAAGGAATTCATTTTTTGAATAATATATGGAAGGACGAAAAAAAATCTGAACAACAAAATTACATACCTACAAACCTTTATAAAATAAATTATAAAAGATATTAAACTGTTTGTTTTAAAAACCGGCTTCACAAACATATTAATAAGCTGGCTACAAAACTTCAAGGATCAGTGAATATAAGGCATTCCCGATGAAAGATATAACATTCCCAATATGAAGAAAAAAAATTAAATTGGGAGGTAGAAAATATTGGATTTTCCTATGAAAAAAGAAAAAATAAAATTACAAATGATTGGTTCATTGTTACACTACAGTTACAAATGATGATCTATAAATTACAAATATGTTCTTTGAAAATGAAGTTTGTTTTTTAGAATGACCAGATGAGGCAAGTTTTGTAAAATGAAATGAAACAAGAAAATTGTGTATTCAATAAATTATATTGTAACAAATAGCCCCAATTATGTATGAGAAATTCTCAGGACCAATATTGAATCAAGTATAATTAAATTTTAAGATTCAACGAGTTCAGTAATTAACCAATATTCATTTTATACAAAACAACAGCCTAACCTTTTTATTAAAAAGCTACTTTTTGCAGCTGGTTTAAAAGAAATTTAAACAAACTAACTATATCTAGTTTCTTATTATATAGTTGGTAATGTACTAAGACTATTTAGCTTCTTCCTTGTTCTCCTCGACTGTTAACAAAGCACTTTTTATGCCAACTTTCTTTAGTTCTTCCACCAACTCTCCAGACTGATGCATCTGGAGCATAATATCGCAACCACCAATAAATTCACCATTTATGAACACCTGAGGAATTGTTGGCCAATTAGAGTAGTCCTTTATGGCTGAAATAAAAACAGAAATACAATTAAAGTATTACTAGCTTATGACTGTGACTTCGTCTCAGTTGGAAAATAAAAATATAACACCTGAAAAAATACATGATTATTTATTTAATGTTTATAGCTGTTATAGTTATGCCAGGTGTACGATTTTCATTTTTTATATAATCCCTCTGGAATAGTAGGTACTTTTTTTCTGAATGAATGTCCTTTTTGATATTTTTGACAATAGGTATTTACATTTATTAGTATGGATAACAGACCTAAGACTGAATGCATACCATTAATGCATGAATTAATTTTAAAATATAATGAAAATAACATTGAATATGAGGTTTAATCAATACTAAGGAGAAAAATAACACTAACCAAATAGAAGTATCAATAACCTGAGTATTGATTGCAATAAGTGTACTTATAAAAATAACTACAATAAAATAGGATCATAAGAGTACATACTATTTTCATTGCAAAATGAATGGTCCTTGAAATACTTTTATAGATATCAAAATGTATCCAAATTTGGAACTTTTGAAATTAAATTTTCAAAGTTGGCTCTGGTCTGGATTTTGAAAGTAGTGGCACACTGCGTTTCGCAGTCATTTGGGCAGCAGTAACCACCCCCTTACAGAATATCACCGTGAAATAACACCATTAAGTGCTGTTGTATTTTGGTGAGTAAGGGATGCCAGAGCTCATTGCCCTGTCCCATCCTAGTACCTAATCTACAATGGTTTGCAGCACTCTTGTAGCACTTGTAGCGTTGCTAGCAACCACCTACCATTAAGTGAACCCTTAGAATCTGTCTGTCGACATTAACATATAAACAGAACACGTGAGAAAGGTGCTGCTCGGTACAACCAGAATCTGCGGAAGACGGCAGCGGAAAGGTATTGATTAAGCTTTAACTAAGAAAGGAAAAATATGTTTGTAAAATACGCTAAATATGATAATAAACAAAAAGTGCAATCATTTACCTTGTCTAAGATTTTCATCTGAAAGAACGTCGTGACTATCATAAGGAACGGCATGCATTCTCATGATTTGCACTACGGCATTGCTAAAACCACATCGAGGGGCATCAGGGACTCCCTTCATAAATACGACAACTTTGTTATTTTTAACTATTTTATCAATTTTATCCTTTACAGCAGTGTCCCCGAAAGACCGAAAGTTCAATTTAACCGAAGTGTTGTATAATGACAATATATTTCTTCTTAATAAATTTGTCATTTTGTTTAATCAGCAGGCATTCAGCACAAACTACATAGAAGATTGAGGCATTCAGCACAAACAATATAGCACATTAATAAACTATACTGTCACAACCACAGAATACTATTTGTCAAAAAATTAACAGAAAAAATTATCTGACAACTTCTGTTTTGTGATTTGTGTACCATTTAGATAGTTTGGGGCGTGTTCCTGCATCGGCCAAGACATGTAGTGTAGAGAAGAGACAAGGAGAACTCGAAAACTCTCTCATATGGGGGAAAAGTTGTAAAAGTGTCCAGCTGTAAGCAGTAAATAACAGTTCCAAATCCCTCCAGAGTGGCGCTAGAGTAGCCAGAGTGTATGAAATGAATGTAGCAGTTGTTGACGGAGTGAAGTGCGTTGCTGAAAAATTTATTATTTTTGTATTGATTTAATTTTCGTTTAATTTTAAAATTTACACTCTGGCTACACTAGCGCCACCATTATTAAACGCCTTTCAACGGACACTTTTAGATACATAGAGAGAGTGCTCCTTGTCTCTATCAACACCTACTTTGTAGTGGGTTAAGTGGGTGTTATCTCTATACTCCATAGGCCAAGGCTAATTTTGCTCTAACCGCCGTTCCAGCACTCCATTCGAGCATAATTTTTACCGGACTTGTTTATTTCAGTTCCGGGCTACCTGTCAGAGCTCTTATCTCATTGGGCTGGCCATTATTTTTTTTATCTTTTGAATCGGCCAACTCGTGGTCAGCTGTCAAATGTGACAGATTTTATATTAAATGATGAGTCTTCGAAAATAATTTGATTTTACCGCCAAAAAAAAAATTGGTCAAACTCAAATTCTGACTATTGTTATTTTAGATCGTTTTTCTGAAATGGAAAAACATGGAACAAATCTAGCTCGTGCAATTTTTGTCCAAAGGACTTCTGGTACACGACCCTGAGCTCCAGAATTTAGAAAACATTCTGATATATGTATATTTTTTTAATTCAATCTTGCCCATTTACTGGTTTAATTTTACCATGTTTATCTTTTTACTGATACATTTTTTAAATGTAAATATAGACCGTCAGACTGGTTGACGGTCCATTTGATGATAAATGGCTAACTATCGTCGCCTGTTGCCTATTAACGCAGGTAAGTCCTGCAAGTGCGCTGCCGACTATAGCTAATCTGAGACCATAAGGATTAAGAATAAGGGATTAGAAAAGAATAGGGAAATGGGCTCTGGCATTCCTTACTCACTCACCACACAAACTATGATGATTGTTGTCTCACTTAATCTTATTCAAATTTGATTTGCTCTGTCTTACCCCTTGGGTTTATTATTATCTGTGGTTTAATTATTATATAATAATTGTCTATACATAAAAGTTACTCTATGGTCTATACTCTATGTTTGTTTGGCGTGTGTGGTGGTATGAATGAATGTGAACCGTGTTCTGTGAATCTGGGATGTGTTGATTTTAAATTCCACAAAATATTGAAATATCTTTATAAAATCGAATTGTGATAGTCCTGACACTTCTTAATTCATAACAGAAATAAAGTTAATTATGGAGAACGCCGAAGAAATTTTTCACTTCTTAGAAGATTTCTCGAAACGCAAACCGAAAACAATTCCACAGGAACTTAATGATTACTTGGCTTTTGTAGCGCGCACCGGCGATCCTGTCTACCAATGGTCCCTTGTAAAATGTTTATTCAAGGAAAAGTTCTTGAATGTAATCACAGACTTTCACGAAACCTCGCCAGGTATCGATATTCCTACCTATCCCAATGTAGACCCATTTAACTATGACGTTATGAAGAACAGTTTACTTGAACGTCTCGATTCGTTTACCTCGGCTCCATTCACCGTTCAAAGAATTTGTGAACTTCTAGCGTATCCTCGTAAACAATACAACCGCATCGATAAATACATGAGAGCTATTGAGAAAAACATTTTAGTTGTTAGCACTCGAGAGCCAGGTCCGCAAAGACATAATATTGAACATGAAAATGGTGAACCAATAGAGCCCATAGTGAACGGATCAGACAACACTTCTGATTACAATGTCGATGTTGAAATGGAAGATATGTCTTGGAAAGAAAGTAATTCACATCAAAACTCTGAACCGCAGCCTAGTTCTTCAGATACTCATATATCTATCAATGATATTGAAGCTCGCTTACAAGCCAAACAGAACAATCCATTGGATCTACAAGAAAAGATCACCACACAATATGAATCTGTAACACCACCTGAAATAAATGTTGATGAAGTAATACCTAATATCAGACCTGATAATAAAGAATTATCTGCAGAATGTAATCCAAGTAATGCCGATAAGCCTTCACAAGACAATGCGGGTGTTAGTTCACCAATTGAACCAAAAATGGAGATCGAACTGAAGTCAGATATTGCAACTAATTCACCTTTGGTTATACCAGAAATAAGAATAGATGATGTTGAAGCAACCAATCAAAGAATAAATGACGAAATGAATAGTATAAACAAAAAAGAAGATTCATCTCCAGCTGATGAAGGAGTCAAAATTGAAACTGTACCTCAAGTAGCTCCTATTCAAGATATTGGCAGAATTAGCTCTGAAGTGACCACAAAAGAAGAGGAAGACTTGAAACCTATTTCAGAAATTTCAAGTGAAGACAGCTCTTCATCAAGTGATAATACAGATGGAAACAGTAATTCTCCTAAAACTGATAGTGAGGTGCAAATAGACATTCAGGAAGAGACCACGCAACCTGAATCAAAAACAGAAGTTGATGTTACTAAAGAAGAAGAAAAGACTATAGAAATGTCTAACTCTCCATCAAAAGCTGGTTCAACGAGCAGTTCACATGTTACTATTCAATCGGATAATTATTCTATTTCTGATGTTAATTCAGAATTACCTCAAATGTCAGCAGAAATTACAAAAGATGAATTGGCTGAGTCAGAAGTAAAAGATGTACCAGAGAAAAAAGAAGAAAGTAAAGTGGAAGCAGTCTCTGAAAGTACATCAGACAGTAAAGATCCTTGAATTTCATGTTTTTGAAAGCATAACACTGACTACTGACTAATATTAGTGAATAAATCGTAAGAAGTAAGTATTAGCTTCAGCAAGACTTCTAAATGCAAGAATTATTTAAACAAATTTCATCAGAATCTAAACCTAAGTGGGGAGAGTAGGTAAACAAACAAATACTTGAATTAATCCTTATGCTTACAGAATGAATTAATTAGCTTACAGAAAAGGAAAAATGCAATGAAAAACATTAATATAGTGTCTTTTCATTTTATCATTAATAACGAGTCACCATAAACTGGCAAGATAGACCACTTAAAAGTGGTAAACAGATCTAGTTATGCCATAAAATTATCCAGCCAAAATAAACCAGTTTTCAATCAAGGATTACATAAACTTTTGAGATTATTGTTTCTCATTACAATAAAATTACAAAGAAACAATATAAAATTAAACATACATTTGCTAAGGATGGCTTGATTTTTCTGCACCCTGACATTCTTGTGTCATAGATCAACCTTCGCTATTTAAACCTTGACTGAATAATTCAATATTATTTGTTACCTTTCTTTTTATGGGTCATATTATTTTGGATGATGAACCTCAAATATTAGGTTCATATTAAGATTTCACTAAAATTAATCTCTTACTCTTAAGCCATGACTGTATACTGATCAATAGTAAAATTTAAAAAATAAAATATCTTAAAAATGTGTGGTTGTGTATTTTTTTTTTATAGTTTGTGATTAGGTTCAGTTTTGGTTGAAACTATGAATGAAAAAAATAAATAGAGAACGGACTAAAGTCTATTAACTTTTTCTTTGTCAGCTTTTGATTTTTTTTTATTAAGCTTGTTACAATGAATATGGCTTAAAAATGTGTTATTTGTATTTCAGGTTACAAAAATAAAAACAATGTTTGAACTGTAGAATAACTTTATTATAAAATATCAACAATTTATAAGACTAGATTTAGTAACCAATTCAATAATTTTGTATTTATAATTTAGACTTTTACTCTCAATAAAGATTCAGTAGATTATTTATTGTTTCATTTACCGTCATAGTACATTAAATAATTTAAATCTAATTCAAGCCAAGTATAAATGAACTTTATAATGTACATAGCTAAACTTGAAATCGTCCTTTATAATAGGCTTGAACAGTCAAACAATTAATACTAAATTAATATATAAATCACAGCTAAAATTAATCTAACATAACAGCATTAAGTCATTAAGTACGCTAAAATGGGCTATAAAAATTAACTAATTATGCTAACATTAAAACTAGCTAGGAGGTACATTCAAAACTTCTTATTTTTACCACCTAAAACTTTCAATTCATTTCTAAGTATTTTCCCGGCAACGTTTCTGGGAATGGCATCTAGGAACTCAACACCGCCTTCCAGGTGCTTGTATTTCGTGAGTTTGCTGGCGACGAGGTCGTAGACTTGTTTCTCAGTTAGTTTATGGTTCGCCTTTAAAACTACGAATGCTTTAGGCAACTCGCCAGCGAGTGAGTCAGGGATTCCCACCACAGCCACATCGGCCACCTCCTTCATCTCCATTATGACACTTTCCAACTCTGTTGGCGATACCTAGAAACAAATTTACATTGCTATAGTTTATACACAAAAATACTGATATGGTGGGAATTATACATGATCATGTGCCCTGCAATATTTTAATTAATGGACTATTCGACCGGCTGTGACTTGCATGCGATATGACTATTTTGCCTCTGACCTACGAAGGGATCACAGTAATGAAGATAATTAACCTTAGAAATAGTACGAAAAGTTTTAAACAATTAGTTTCCAGGATTGCCATGCGGCTTGGCCATAAAATATTAGCTGTAGCAATTTTGCGTTGAATAAAATATTTTTGAAGAAATGATACCTAGTATAAGTAAAGTTTAATACCTGGTTGCCTTTAACTTTAATGAGTTCTTTGGTGCGATCGACTATGTAGAAATAATGATCTTCGTCGTAGTAGGCGACGTCACCCGTGTGTAACCATCCTTCACTGTCCACTGTTTCCCTAGTTGCTTGTTCATTGTTCCAATAGCCTTTCATCACCTTCAAAATAAAAATGTTTCGCTTGAGTTTACTCATAGTCATAGAGACCGTTTCCTATCCACCTGTAAAGTAAATATGGACAGACAAATATGAGAGGCGAAGCGATCGTGCGGTCAGTAGTTATCTTTTTCTAGAATTTTGATTGGTTCTCGAAGTTACTACAGACCCACAGGAAAGAAATAGGTATTGGAAGCATCTCTTTCTAGAGGGTGGTCAAATTCATACGTGTGTTGCTCAGTTCTTTCTATCTATGTCTTATGAGTTATGCTAAAACATGTAGCAAATGTCAATCATCCTTAAGTGGTGCTGGGATATATTTTGGTGACGTAATCTCGTTACACACTCGGTACAGTTTTGTTTAGCTATATTTTTTTAGTTGCGGATAACGTCATGTGACAAAATTCTCATACAGTTAGTGGGTAATTGAAAGAACGTTTTTGGAAAAGGGCTTTTGATACATACCTGCGGCCCTCGCAGTAGAAGTTCGCCCGACTGGTGCATGGGCAGTGACTGCCCTGTGCTTAGGGATACAATACGCGCCTGGGTACTGGGCACTAGCTGCCCCACAGACCCCACCTTGCTGTGAGGATATATGTACGGGGTCATCAGCGTCACCGGCGAACTCTCCGTCATCCCGTATCCTGTCAATCGTTTACAATATAGATATCCCACTTCACACCCTTCTGTATCTCGACAGACTTCGTAAACTATTGTTTGCATCCCATTCTACAAATATCGTGTGTAACGTATTTTAATAATTACTCGTATATATGAACTTTATGTTAAGGTCGGCAGACAGGCTAACGATCCACTTGATTATAGATGGCTACCGTCGCCTAAGACGGTAGCCATCTATAACGTTGTCGACTATATTACGATTAAGGATGAGGGATAGCGGAATAGGCCCTAGCCAAGATGCAACGCCAAGGGTCAACTTTGGAAATGTATATTTCAAAGTCGGCTTTGGTCTGAATCTGAATCTAGATTTTATTAATGATTACAAATGATAACACGATATTAAACCTCAGTGGTTTTTAGTGTTATCATTTTACATGTTATTTTATATATTAGTTTTAAAATTGTTAAATATTATAAATAAATTTAAAAATATATATAATTCAATTAGCGCCAGATATTGCTCACCTTGTAACAACCGAATCTGTTCCTTAGTCTTTTCACATTTGAGCAGAAATTTCTCAAAGATGCTGTCGGTGGTTGGCGCTGCGCCGACCATTATGGTCTCCACCGACTGCAAGTGTTCCTTCTTCACGTACGGATGCGTCGCGAGGAACGACAGAAGCGATGGGACCACGAACAGAGTGCTGGGTTGGTGCTCCACTAAGCAATTTATGTAATCTTCTGGAGTAAATCTATAGAAAAAAAAAAAAAAAAAAATGTCTTGTAACGTGAAAGAGTAACAAACGTACATCCATTCATCCTCACAAACTTTGGCATTTATAATAACGGTAAAAGGTAACGGACAGACAGAGTTACTTTCACATTTATAATATAATAAATATTTGCAGAAAAAAAAAATTGCCCCGTATCGCCCCGTAGTGAGTAGTGAGTAGTAGATAAAACATTTCTGTGAATTGTGACTTTCTTTTTCACCTTGATAGAAGATAAGAAAACTAACTGGACGGTGTATTAGTTAAGGTTTAGTTTAAACAATTATATTCTTTAAACTTACTTAGGAATAGTGACCACATGGTATCCTAATTTAAGATTGTAGTTTAGAATACCATTAAATCCGTATATGTGGAAGAATGGTGGTACTGTTAAAACGGTATCTCCTTTGCCTGAAATTAAATATTGAAAATTAAATATATTTAATAATCCAAACATTCCAACAGCACAAACAAAGTTGTCTTTCAACAATTTGTTAACAATTGAATATGAATTGGTAATGAGTTTAATATTACAACCTTTTGTCATATAATTGTACTTAAATTTAAAATTTAAACTTTTTATGACGAAGTCATTGGTCCAGTGGCTTAAGCTTGCCTTTGCACTCTGTATTAGGGGTCGCGGGTTTGATTCCTGCCAGGGTCAACTTTGACAATGAATTTTTCACATTCTGCTCAGTTCTTGCATTTGCAAGATTCTAAGTATAAGTCTGCGCTATTTAGCGGCAGGGCATATTGCGTTTCTACCCCCTTAAAGAGGTGTCTAAAAAATAGGGCACAAGAAAGCACGGCGGAATAACAGCATATTAACAAAAACATTTTGTGTTTCTGTGAGTGAGTAAGGGCGCCAGAGCCTATTCCTCCTAATCCCTCCTCCTTCCCTCCTCCTTGGCAACGCATTTGCACCATTTTTGGCGTTGCTTGTTTTAACAGGTAACGGTAGCGACCTACCTACCATCAAGTGGGCCGTCAGCCTGTCTGACGACCTTTACTTAGAAAAAGGTTAACATTAGTACAACCTATAATACATGGCGTTGTATTTAGGAGAAAATTAGGTTGATTTTGGAAAGATTTTATCGCTTGCTGAACTGTCGTAAAAATGCTTTTTGATTTTAAAACAGACATATATGTACTTATCTACTTGCTATTATAAACACTTAGCCCTTCGTTAGTATTTAACCAGCTAGTCAAGCTCCTAGTAGATAATATTGTATGTTTCACAGTCTCCAAATATTGCAACAAGTAGTTACTGCATGTTCTAATATCTAACCTTTTTCTCCTTCATATTTCATCATCTTGGGGCACTGGACCTGTTTCAGGTTGCTAACGAGGTTCTTATGTGTCAGCATAACCCCTTTAGGCAGACCTGTCGTGCCGCTTGAGTATGGAATAAGGCATACATCGTCGCAGCTGACGTCAGGAAGATCGGCTTGATGGTCTGCCATTAAAATAGAACGAAGACCGAAGATACCTACGAAAATATATAAAGTGTAGAATAGTAATAGCAGAAAATACTTCTTAAGTACCACGGTCATAAAAAAACAGGAAAGCACCTATAATGTATTTATCTACATTTACTATGAGTTGAGTATGTTACCTACGCTATGCTAGATCGGAGTTTTATGCTATTTGCAATGTTGTATTTAATAAGACCCAAGACAATAAATAACTCATATTCTTTAATTAACTGTATAGTTCAAATGTGTAATAAACAATTGTAAGAGTTCTCTATGCATATAATCATTTATTTCATATAAGTATTCATCCAAATCAATATATTATATACAAAATTAACATGAATTTACATATTACTTAATTAGATTCTTTATATTATCTATTACATGTAATAAAATAGTAAAAGAACCGTGTCGTAGTTCCATTTCTTAGTGATTACAATATCCCTAAAAAATATATTATACGCGGTTGCAGGATTAATATGAACCTGGTATGATACCTATAATAAAATAACGGATTCCGAAAGTGAAAAAAACATTAAAAAAATCATGTATAAAATGTTAATGAATGTTGCAAAACAGTTATTTGAACTGTAAGGTTGGGGAAACGCAGTTGCCTAATTAAGACCTTCCTTTTGCCGTCACGGACTCAATTATATCTAACACAAATATTTACTAAGACGTGCTTACTTCGAAATTTTATGAGAAAATTAAAATAAGTAAAAAATATTATTAAAACCAGAGTTCAGTTTATCTTCTTTACATAATATAAAATAAAGTCGCTTCCCGCCGTCTGTCCATCTGTAGGTACGCTAGATATTTAAACTACACATCGGATTTTAATGCGGTTTTCACTAATGAAAAGAGCGTAATATTATTTACATACTAATACTTTACCTAATATTATTTACATTTATCTGGTTTTTTTTTTTTAATGTATTTTAAGGACTAAGTTAGGTTTAGTCGCCAGTTTTCAGTACATATTTAGAAAAAAGTAATTTTTATCCCACGTAATTACCTTCTTTTAGACCCGACTTTAAAGGCTCTTAAGGCCCGACTCTTCCATAAGTGATGGCTATAAAATTGAATAAAGTATTTCCAAGCTTATTTGAACCCGAGACACTATCTTCTACGCAACGAAAAAAGAAACTCGGTGTAGGTACTCTTTTTTAAATCTACCTTTTAGTTTTATCGTAGTTTTGATTAAGTACCTTTAGCCGGATCGTCTTCACCTCCCACCCAGATAGTGCCTTTGTAGTCCTTCAGCGACTTGCTCACTTCGGTCGCGACTGGCATGAACATTTCAATGGTGGCGATGCATTTTACGTTGCAGTCTGCGAACTGTCTTCTCACTTCGTCTGAAAAATTATTGTTCGTCATCACATTCACAGGATCATCAGAATCAGAATTAAATACTTAATCCAGTGTTCAACCCGGTCGAAATTTAACCACAAACATTTCATAGATGGGAAAGACTGTTTGCAAATTTTCTATAACACTAGTATATTCTATAAAATCTCTTCAATAGCTACTAAATACGTAAACATAAAAAGAAAATCGGTTCATAAAAAAATTATAAAAATGAACTAAACTTTTGTATTTGGCTATGAAGTCAACAATAATAATTTTCATTCCCGAGTTTCTATCAGAGTTTTTTTTAGTTTCCTCGGGAATTCTTCAGAGGTAAGTTTTCCTCTGAAATCCTGGTAAAATAGATTCATAATATTGATTGATAAATAAATATTTTGATTATTAAAAGCATTTCTTAGAAACCTATTTAGGTAATGAATAAGTTACTGTTTCGCATTTCATAAAATCACGAAAATTGTTTTAGTCTATCATCATCATATCATCGTTCTGTCATCACCTTGTACCTATTATACCATCATCATCACAACAAAACAACAGAAGCTTATGTTAAACAAAGAAAGATCTCTCCCATAGATCTCCATAGGACATTAACTAGGAGCAGCCCGAAACTGGGACCACCTAATTGATAATATAAAATTATGAAAGGTAATATTTCTTTATGAACTTAATAATTTGATCTAATTTAATAACGCTATAAATAGTTTATTGCCATCTAGTTATATATACCTACGAGTATCTTGTCTTACGTCCATCTTGAAGGATACATCTTAGATAAGAATGATGGCTGGATGTGGTTAACGTGTTTAAATAACAAATAGTGTAGGTATAACAACGCTCATTACTTGTGATTTGGTCTAAGGAAATTTTTCGATTAGAAATACTAATGAAGTTTTTATCATCAGATGGTAGGACGCCAGTTTAATCAATTGTATTTAACCATAATTAAAAATCCATACATATAATATATAGACACTATATGTACCTACAGGTATGTACATAAACAATATTCGTTAAGTAATGTAAAATAACCAATATCATTTGATTTTTTACATTACGTGTGAAAACATGTTTAGTATGAAATTAAAATAAATATTACTTAATATTTGCAGTGTAGAAATATTGGATGATAATGCTAATAAGTAAATGAGTAATCAGTTATGTTAATTGTCTACTGAGTTGCGGTTAATGTGCATTTAATTTAAACTCTTTGATATCTATACTAATATTATAAAAAGGAAATATTTATATATTTGTTTGTAAGGAATAAACTCCAAAACTACTGGACCGATTTTAAAAATTCTTTTACATATAAAAGTTACATATAAAAGTATTAAAAGTTACATATATATAAGTTACATATAAAGTTATCTTTTATATATAAAGTTGAACTTTGAAAATTATTTTAGTACAACGCAAAAGAAAGTTACGTCGTATTTTTTTTTAATTGCTATTCAAATATCTAGTTATTGTTTGTTATTTCAAGTAAATACATTTAAGTCAGAAATAAAGCATGATTTAGCCTGATATCTTAATTAGTAAAAAAGTTATTAATTCTTAATAGTCAATTTTTGGGGAGAAATAAAAAATATATAAAAATTTAAATATTTCAAAAACCGTTAGATTTTTGTTTGGACAATTTTGGTCATAATGATTTTAAATGACCTCAGCTATGACTCACTGAAAAGTTTACATCGTTGTGCCAAACACGTCGAATTGAGAACCTCCTCCGTTTTTCGTTTTCGTCGGTTGAAAAAAAGAATAATGTTGTTCTTTCGGCGTGTTCGAATTATGAAAATTTAAATTTTACAATCGTTCGTAAGGAGTAAACTCCAGTCATGTGTCGAAGCTCAGACACAATTTTTTTTATTTGTAAACCGATCACTAAATGTTACGGGAAACTTGCTACAATAGGATCATTGTTAATCAGTGAGATTACCATGCTCAATGCACAGACAAAGAAATAATTTATTGTGTGTACCTATGATATGTATAAATATAGAATATAGATAATGACTTCATAAAAGGTTCTGATTAAAATTATTCGATTGATAATTGGATTTTGGACTTTAGTTATACCATTTTGCATGTTGCACTGCCACTTTATTTGGTTTGGTATGAGATATTTACGACACGGTTTAGCTTTTATGATAACCGTTTTTTTATCAGAATAAAATATTTGATAAAAAAATATTTAATTTTTCATGAGAAAGGGTGACGAGCAGATTGATCGTCCATAGGTTGTTGGGCTTTGAGATAGGTACTTTTATGTATTTCTAATGCATAGTACTATTCTAATGTATAGATGAATGGAGGTACTTCGCATTGTGAAGTAGTCATATATACGAGTATATATAGTTAGTTGGTGGGTAGTTCTTGTGGCTTAAAAACAAACTAAAAAAGATGAAAATGTGTTATTCTGATCCTGATAATATAAATGAATAAGATCAGAGGATACAGGATAGAGTGGGCTCTGGCATCACTTATTCATGCAACGAAGCTCATGTGATAATATTCCATGGTTGTATTCAATAAGGAGAGCGTGCGCCCTGTCACTACTTAATCTATACATATTACAGAATAAATTTATATAATAGATATTATAAAATAATCATGTATTACCTATATATTAATACATGAGGCGAAAACTTTGGTTCCTTTTTTAAGAAAATCGCGCGGACGGAGGAGGTGTTTGGTACATTAAAGTTTATATTAAGAAGGACTGGAGAAAGCTAATACATAAAATAATAAATAATGCATTAGAAATATAAATACATAAAATTAATTAAAATAACCGCGTGTTTGACACACAATTGACGCTGCTAATTTTGTTTATTTTCAAAGTATTTGCTCAAACTGACAAGAGAATTAATATATTATTTGAAAATTAAATAAATTACAATCAAAATTCGACCACTAGGAGGCTATTACGTTAGTATTATTTATCTTAACATTTAAACCCGAAAGGTTTCATAACATCTTACCTGCGGTATAAAGGGGGTTTGCAAAAGTAACAACAAGCCCCGCTCTCATGGCTCCGTGAATGAGAACAACAAACTCAGGAATGTTCGGCAGTATGAGGCCTATCTTCTCTTTTGGAGCCAATTTGAGGTGACCTGCAAGCGCCCCAGCACATCGCTCCACCATCATCCTCATCATCCCGTAGTCGTACGAGCGACCTGACGCACCGCATGTCTAAGCAAGGGGGCTGAATTAATACTAACAAATAGAAAGAAACCAATTTCACATACTGTATGTAGGTACATTCAAGCACCTTAAAATTATTACCTTTAAATTAATTTTATCTCGAACTACCGCTCACAAAAAGAGAATCGAATAAATGTTTAGTTCATCTATACTAATATTATTAAAAGAAAATATTTGTATTTTTGTTTGTAATGAATAAACTCAAAAACTACTGGACCGATTTTAAAAATTCTTCAGCCAATTAAAACTACATTATCAGCGAGTAACATAGGCTATATTTTATAAAGTTACGCGAATAAGAGCTATAGTTACGGGCTCAAAACTAGTTAACATGTTAATTTTTTCAATGCCTGATGTAAATGTTACATCAGTTATGTTTGTCATACATTTTCGTTCCTATTCGTACCTATTTGTATTAGGAACGAATGTAATGGTCAATCGAATGGAATTCTCTGTATGAAGATTGCCTATAGGTGACGTCACTACCTGTCTACGGTATTTTTATTATATTTAAATTTTTATTACAGGAGTCTAAAAGTCCAAATGTTAGTCTTAAATATTATACATATTTATAGACTATAATGTATAATTAAATAGATTTCAACAATTATAAAACAGAAACCATAATTAACATAACTATTATTTTTGAGAAGATGGTCTTCCATCTTACGAACATACTTTCTTAGAATGAAATACTTATCTACTATTTCTACTACTACCTACTATTTATGACCTTCTAGGTCCCAGAATTTTAATTACTTTTTCTGCATATCTACTGTCTGGTTGATAATTGTGTGAACTTAATTCAGTCTATAATTGTAACAGTTTATAAACATTTTAACAATTACAAACACAAAATGTACCTATGTGTCAATCTATAGTTCTGCACGCTTAATTTAGACTTTAGATTTTATAAAGTTTACATTTTCGTTTATGTCGTTGGCTGTACCTACTAAAATTGGCCTTTCATTGATGCAAGGCTTTAATTTCGCACTTGGATACTTGACCGAAAGTTCCGTAAGCGGTATATTAATCCAGTTAGATAAGTCTTGCTACCTAGGTACCCTATTTCGTAAAAATTCCCTTTTTTGAAATTGCACGATCACGTCAAATATAAACTCGTTGAAGCTATTTTGTGTAGCGCTTTACTGATCGAGAGACCATTAACCTTCTATTTAAATAACACAATATTGTATACTAGCTGCAATCCTCGGTTTAACTTTAACAATCTGTTATCAGCGTGTCATTGCATCGCTTTATCTGTTCAGAGTTCCAAAATCTATAATATTATAATCTATAAAATTATTTTTGTGATTACTAAAACACTCATGAGGCCACATTGACTACCGGGTCATAGTCCATCTTGAGTTATCGAAATATCCGATAAAACTTGTGTAGGATAAATATTTTGGCACGATTGTTAAGACAACGGACAGCCGAACGTGTTGTTTTCGTCGGTAACACACTTTATTTTTAAATGTCATTGGATTGGTAAACAAAAACAATTCAAATTGGAGTCAATATTACTTAATTCTGAAAATCGCAAGAACATACGTGCGTGAAGGTAGTTTTGCAACACGTTTATAAACGGTCAAAGTATAGACTTGGACTTATTAAAACTTATTAAAATACATTTCTAGTTTTATGTAGGTATAGGATGATGATTATTATCATATTATCATAATCATCCCATACTATAGTATAGTATGGGTATACTATGGTATGGTATGGTATCGTCGCCTATAACATAAGCAACGCCACAGGTGCTCCAATTACGCCGACCTTAGTAGGATTAAGAAGAAAAAGGCTCCGACATCCCTTTCACTCAACGAATCCCAACAGCAACATGGTGTTATTTCACGATGGTGTTCTGTATTACGTTTCAATATTTTTTTTTAACGTTAAAAGTACCCTAAAATTTTAAAATTTGTGTATGTACCTAGTGGGAAAATTATAGGGCCTACGAGGGTATCGCTGCTTGGAAGACTAAAATCGTTGCCAAAATTCGTGCAATCTAAAAAAAAAAGACTGAAGAGACGGAACGCGGAACCGTAAACCCTTGACATTGACAAATTAAAAAAAAAAAACATGTGATGTTCGTCTGGAACTACAAATAACATTGTGATAACGTTAGCGATAATAATTGTAGCATACATGTACCTACTAAAAGAAAACTAAGAAAAGAACAAACATTATTATTTATTATTATTCTTTCGTATCCCCACTCTTTTAATAACCCCTTTATACTGACAGGGTAAGCGCACTTGTTTAGCTTGGTGTTACTTGTGTTTACATAGATGACGGTTGACACAATCAAGTGGACCTTCAACCTGCTGCCGACCCTATGCATAAAAAAGACAATTTAATCTTTGAATCAGTAATGATGACCAAGGTCCACAGTGAAGACAAACAACAAAAGACAACTTATGTAAGAATGCTATTTAAAAAAATGAGATATAGACTAAGAGTATTAGCTCAAGAGAAAAAGCCTGGCTCCAACAATTAAATTAAATATCTCTATAGCTTATACAAACAGATACCTATAACAGCACGTGTGCTGATGTGTTTTTGTGAGTGAGTAAGGGATACCAGACTTCAATTCCCTTTCCTTACCCATCCCTTATCCTTAACCTTACTATAGTCAGCCGCACACTTGCAGCACCTGTAGCGTTGCTTGTGTTATAAACGACGGTATCTAATCACCAACCATCAATTGGACCGTCGGCCTGTCTGACAACCATAACTTAGATAAAGAGGAAGGTATTTTAATATACCTATATCTATCTATACTAATACCTACTATAATTACAAAGAGAGAAGATTTGTATGTTTGTAATGAATAAACTCAAAAACCAGTGCTTACCCGTGGTACTACTGGTAGTAGCTACTGGACCGATTTTAAAAATTCTTTCAACTTTAGAAAGTTACGTTATCAGAGCTATATTTTATAAAGCTATGCGGGCGAAGTCGCGTGCAAAAGCTAGTAGTTATATATAATCGTATTTATTATTGAGCATAAAATATAGAAATTAGCGTAGTTGCTAAGTCAGACATTATATTTTTTACCTACAAACAACGAGTAGCTAGGTAGGTACTTCTCGTAGTTCACATATATTACGCGTTTCCTGCCAAGACAGAAGAGTGCAAAGTGCAATATTTATGCATTGCGCATTGCATTTTTCATTTGAATCATATGTTTTATGTTTATTTGTCTTCTTCATGATTAATAGCATGTTGCGTTGCTTGTGTTATAGGCGACGGTAGCCACCTACCATCAAGTGCAATTTAATATATAAAAAATACATAGTATTACGAGACCATAACATCCCACTATAAACATTATATTGACTGAAGTGACAAATTTATACTCAATAATATTAAAAGTGCAAAAATGACTCTCTGTCGGTATTTTATGTTCTCACGGCTAAAACCACAAAAACGATTTTAACAAAGTTCAGTATGGAGACAGCTTGAACCTACATGTACCTACACACTATCTTTTACCCGCGACTAATTTACATACAGGTAACATTAATTACTATACATCTACGTTCCACTACTCCCATTGCTGGTTACTCCTCTGGAGAGCACATTGGGACTCTAATTGGATATGTAGGTTTCCTAATCGTTAGAGTAAGAAGTAGGTAACAATTTTTAAATATCTTTTATAAAGTTTTATATTGAGACACGAAGAAACAAAATTCGATCTATAAAGAAAAGCGGCCACATTAAATTTGACCACAAGGACCCTTTTCTATGAAGATATATAAAAATTGGCAAAACAGAACAACATGTATACGAGTTACTTCAAAAGTACTCAAAACAAGAAAGTATGTCAACGCTCTCCTCTAGCTAGATCGTATTTTAAGGTATTAGATACACGGGCGAAGCCGCGAAAATAATCTAGTAAACAAAAACTATTTTGTAACCGTTTAAATACTTTTGTTTATATAGCGTCTGTAGTAGTAGTCTGTTCGAGATAACTTCTTAATTGATAAAGTTATGTTTACATGATTCACATACCTACGTAGATAACAAGCGATGAATGTTCCGCATTAAAAAATTTCAGTGAATCCGCCGCACTCGATAGTGCTGCCAAGCTTCTCAGTTCAGATAGCCTCAACCTTCAGATGGGAACTATTTATAATTCCGTATCATTATACATAGTTACATATATCCATCAGTTAGTAAATATAACACTGAACTTTGTTCCCAGCACGCCCACAATAATATTATAAAGACGACTCCATTGATTTGAGGTACAACTGATTTGTATACGCAATGCACTCTGATGCATCGTTTCAAAGTTCAATAGGTTGCTAACATTAACAAGTCCAACTGGAACGCTTTACAATTGTAATAAACAGGACTTTGCTCGTTTGTAAATTCAAACTTAGATCTGATATTTTTATGGATTTTTTTGCGTTTTGATTTATTTCTTAAGCGCCCCCGGTTTCGCACGGATGTAATTTTCTTTTAAATTATTATTTACACAAACCTTCCTCGTTTATAAATATTTCCATAAGTGAAAACCGTATCATAATCCGTTGGATGATTTAGAAAAAGTTTGCTACTTAGAACGTTTTGGCAAATAATTGTGACGATATAACATTTTAAATTATGTTTATAATGAAATTCAAAATGACAATACTTAAATGGGTATTTAACTATTTAAAAAAAATTATGTATAAAATAAAATAAAAAAGTATAAAAAAACTCACCACAGAAGGGGCGTCCGCCCATAACTCGATGTCTGAAAACACGTATTCGGTCAAAGTTTCTTTACCAACTTCGATTTCGCCCCACGGGGAAGTTAAATATTTATTTTGAACATCCAGCGACGCTTGTGTAGCCAGACACCTATTCAAAACACTTAAGACTTTCGCCTTTGGTCTCTTGCCGTTTTTCGTGCAAGGAACAAGACCTTTTAATATATGGCGCGCTATATTCGCGCGTAAAACTTTCAAATGAGACATTGTTTCCGGCTGGCGATGTTTTCCCGCGCAACGTTGTGGCGCGAATGTATGCCGCCGTCTCGACTGCAGCTAGTTTTGGCGCGAGTCGACGCACCGTCATAGGGAGCAAGGTCCGCGATCCTAACGTTTGACGAAAAAATATAGAATTACCGCCACGAATATGCTAGTATATCGAAATTTTATACGACGTGTACCGGACACGTTAGAGATTACATATTTCTGTAGGTTAAGCGAAATAAAATACTAATATAAATGTAGGTAATTATTGCAAAAAACACATTTATTTAAGACACATTATTTTATACATTTTTTGTATTTGTAGTTAAATATTTCTGTATTCGTAAGCAAACTATCCTTATAGACATTTAGCAAATTGTTCAGTACGTACGATAAACGCTTGGAACAGATATAATCAAAACAACTTTCTTTGTTTTCTTTGATAGGACTTAAAAAGAGTATATACCAGTAAATACAGCATAAAATGGCCTAGTATCAGTAGTCCGATGATTTAAAACATCGGACTATTGAGCCTTTTAGTCCGATGATAAAACAATTTTGTTAATCAAGTACACTTGAAACTTCTTTAGACACGAGTGTTCCCAACCTCATTCCTCTCGAATACTTATTCCAATGGCATCATAGTGGTTTTTTTTTAAATGGACTTAGGACAGTATACCTCCGGTATACGATTTTTATTGCAGTAGGTAATAATTTAAAAAATAAAAACTCCATTCAAATTGGACATTATATAAAAATTCCAACCGAAAAAAATTGTGTGCCACCACGGAGGGATCTGTTGTCCCCATATTAGTTTATCAAAAAGTTCCGGAAATTGTTTATTATATGGCAAAATATTTTTTATTCCTTAATATTTGAAGTGGGTAACTTTTCACCGTCGAATTTTTCCCTCTCAAAGTACCTAATCATCGTCGGATATAATACAGTTCAGCCAACCTCTTTTCCAATCTTTCAAGTGTTTCTGGAACTCACAGTTTGAAATGGACTTCAAATTCTTCGGGTCTTATCGCGAAACCTAAACCACGCAAGGATTTTGATGTGGTTTTCACTAATGGAAAGAGCGATCAACAAGAAATGTTTATATATATTTTTATTTATTACTTAAATATTAATATAATTAAGTGTAGCTTTTTTGTGCTCCTTCTCAAATACAATAAAATAGATACATTTTATCCAGAGATCTAATGTTCCCAAGAAATCGTCTAAAAATAAAAAAAAAAGTCATAGGAGAATAAATGATCAAGGGGGCGTTCAAGTATTACGTAAAGCAATTTTTGAAAATTTTTGAAGTAAAGGCGTTTCGCAGTCATTTGGGCAGCCCATCTGGCGGCAGTTAAACACCCCCTTACAGAAAACCACCGTTAAATAACAGCATGTGTGCTGTCGCGTTTAAGTGAGTGAGCCCATTTCCCTATCTCCTGAAATTTCAGTTTCAATTCACGTATATAGAAATTTCAATTACAATGGTTCTTATATGCATAAAAATAAAATAAAAGTATTTATAAAACAACATTTATTTTGTTCTACTATTTTTTTTTACCCGTCTTACTTTTAACAATTTCATATTAATTTTTTTGCTTACACTACTTAACTACCCAATTAAATTGAATAAATAAATCACAAATCTTTTTTGAATACAACTGATGAAATTTACAAAAAAAAATGTCTTAGGAAGCATATAAAATTTTTAGAAAGCATATTAAATTTATTGTAATCATTCAAATGCATGTATATTTATTGCACCGAAGGTAAAGAACATAAAATAAATTTAATATGTTTCCTAAGAATGTTTTTTTATTTACCAATAAGAAGTTCAGCCATTCATGAAGTAGCTTTGTCTTTTTAACAAATGAAACATTTGCATTCAAAAGAAATACGTCGTAAGTGTAGAAAATAATTTTAATAAAATCTATCATTTAAAACAACATTTTATATTGGTCCAGAAAAAAAATTAAAATAACAATCATATAATAATTATACACAGAAGCACCTCGGGCCATAAAATTTATAAAATATTTTTACGTTGTGGTATCAACATTGAAATTCAAAGATCTATCTGCTTTGTATTAAGATCAGGCCATTAGTTTTTTATTGTTTTCGTTTTAATGGTTGAAATTCGTACCATTAGGTAAGAAGAAATAATATATTTTACTGGGAAAATATCGTTAATTTGATGATTTCACAAATATTTAAGTTTGAAAATATAAAAAAATATTTTTAATTTTCGAATACTATCCCCATTTAAAAAATCTAAAATATTCACAGGAAATTACTGAAATTAAGAAAGACTTTTATTACTATAATTTCAAATGTTTTTATGACTTTTATTATTGTAATAAATAAATAAATAAATTCCTAAATTCTCCAAAGTGTAAGTTAAAAAAAAACAATGGCCTGGTTTTGAAAATTCTAGAGGGCCATTGAAAATACTTGTCATCCCAACATTTATTGCGCTTACCTCCAAAGGAAACCTAAGTTTTGTTCATCTCTCTCTTTTGCCTGGGCGTTGTCAACTTCTGGTGAGTGATTAGATCCTTGAAAAATCCATTCTCCTTGTTGATCAGTTCGCTGTACGATCCCTTTTCGACAATAGTTCCACTGTCCAGTACGGCCACTTCGTCCGCAGATTGTATCGTACTCAATCTGTGAGCTATGGTGAGCACAGTTCGCTCCTTGCTAATTTCTTTCAGTGCTTTGTCGACTAAAAACTCGGAATAAGCGTCCAGTGCTGACGTAGCCTCGTCCAGAATCAATATCTTTGGATTCTATAACAATCAAAATGAAATTTTTTAACAAGGCACAAAATAAAGTTATAATACATATTTTTCTTGCACATTATTATTTATAATTGCAGATTTTTCTTATATGTCTTATATGTTTCTTTCCTTTTTATATATCATTTTTCTTATATGTCGCCAAAAAATATGTAGAAAAATTATGGGGAAGTTAATTGATATTTCAAAAATCAAATCTCATTAATTTGGGATGTACAGACTACAGACGAGTAAAATACATTCAGATATTTTTGGAGGGTGATTCATCTGTCACTGTGCGACACATAATAATTACTATCCCTCAATATTTAAAAATCATAACCCAATCACCTTGAAATAAATAACAAATTATCCAAGAAAATATGGCACAAGTTTTGTTTGCTTTATATATGAAGCATTTTTAAGCAGAAGTTTCTATAGAAAACTAAAATGTTGCTGTATTTCCATTACAATAGTTGTCTAGTACTTTTGATGCGTTTAACTTAATGTATACTAATATTTTAAAGAGATAAACTTTGTATGTAGAAGGTAATCCTCAAAACTGCTGGATGCGAAAAACAGAAGACTGTGCGTGGTGGCGAGTCTTGGGAGAGGCCTATATCCAGCAGGGGAGAGACACAGGCTGATGATGATGATGAATGTGTTAGAGTTCACACGTTGTATTTAGATAGCCCGGCGAAACTAGTGGGGGCAATCGGGGCAAGTGTACAATTGCGCACAAAATTGCTAAGGGAAATGATTTTTTTTATTTCATATTTTTTACACCTTACTAACTTAACATATAATAACACTAGATTTTTCCTTGTGACTTATCTTGCTAGTATATTTAGAAAAATAAAAAACAAAAGTAAATTTTAGTCAATATTAATATATTCAATAAAATGGATAAAAAAAATTAATCATCCGGTAATGTTATTATTCCTTCCATGACGTATTACTAATACGATAAAACAATCTGTACGCAACAGTACCCAAGAGAAACGAGACGCGCGAATGCAGCGCGGGAGGTGAAGAGCGACTTATCTACCAATAACGTGTCAGCGCCGTCGCGTTCCCGCCCTCCCATGAATTGAATACTGCGCATGCCCCTTCTACTTTTGCCGACCGATCTAACTAGAATGCGCAAACTATAAAAGAGTGTTCAAGTGTGTTCAATGTATACGCACCTTGACTATGGCTCGTGCGATGGCTACGCGCTGCTTCTGCCCGCCGCTGAGCTGCGACCCTCGCTCTCCCACCTGCCTATCCCATCCCGCGCGTTCCCCTGCCACCAGCGAATGCAGGTGGGCCGTGCGCGCCGCCCTCACCCACGCAGCCTCCTGACATGCACACAAGTGAAGGTACCATTTCTTCGCAGTCTTATTCGTTCGCAATTAGAGGTTCGTAGTCATGCCTTTAGTCGTAGACTCTTAGTACCTTTTCAAACTAAAACACTAAGCAGACAGCTGACAGACATTTGAAGTGAAATTTTGGCATGACTGATGATTGTCCTGGTGCAAACAAATGTCGACTTTAAGGTGACGAACCTTTTCTTACCCGGTACCCCGACTGTACATAACGTGACTGAAGATGAACCAAAATTTAATTTTGACTCCTTGAATGACCGTGATGATGAGGCACTTGCTATATTTCTGTATTATTAGAAACAGAAAAAGATTTATATTTACAGAAATATAAATCTCAAACCTTTTGTCGCCCCGTAAGAATTACAACAAAATAGTAAAATGAAGAAAATGATAAAAAATTGCATAAACCATCATTAAATCATCAGATTTATCCGACGATTTAAAATTTTTATAATATCTCAAAAGAACTCAATTCCATAGATGACGTCATAAAGTTTATTACAATGACTTACATTTTGATCTTGGTCCTTGAGCTCATCATAGTCATCGGGTGCGCCGTACAATATGTTCTCTTTTATTGTACCACTGAACAGCACAGGCTCCTAAAACAAATCACACTTGTATAAAATTTCATCTTCCTGTATATAATTCTAATGTTATTATAAATGCAAAAGTTTGTAAGTATGGAAGGATGTTTGTTTCTTTTTTCAACCTTTCACGTAGAAACTACTGAACTTCTTTGTGATTTTATATTTCTATCTTTCGTTGCTTGTCGAATTAGAGGTAAAATGATGAATAAGGTTATTATTATTATTACTTACTTGACTAACATAGCCGATGTGAGCTCTAAGCCATACAGGATCTAATTCTCTTATGTCCACACCGTCCAAAAGAATCCTTCCGTTTCTTGGATCATAGAGCCTAAGTATGAGCATAGCCAATGTGCTCTTCCCGCATCCCGATCTGCCCACTAAGGCCACTGACTTACCCGGTTTAAGGTGTAAATTTAAACCCTTAAGTAAAGGTGCCCCCCTATATGAGAAGTCAATGTTTTCTAAAATGATCTCCCCTTTCGGCCTTTCCGTCGGTCTTAGACCACCTGTAATAAATTTTAAATTTAATATTAAATTTTTAATGGTAACATCTTATATATGTGAATGTGATACAACATATAAGAAAGGGTGTCTTACATGTTGTATGTATCCCCTGAAAACGTGTATGTAAAATTTTATGATGATCGGTTGAGTAGTTATCGCGTGAAAGCGTAACAAATAAACAAAGAGATTATTCAGTTTTATTAATATTAGTATAGATAGAGTTATAGATTTCCTTTAAATCATTGTTCACTAGCTGGTGCTTGCGACTTCGTCCGCGTTGAAAAATGAAAACTATATCTGACATCTTTATCGTTGTGACGAAACTGTTTGGGACAGTATGAAAACTGTGTATAGAATAGTGATTTAAAGTGACTCATAGAACTAGTCGATTACGTAAATAGACGAATAGTGTTAGAAAGAGACAGATACAGTGCAACGGAGAACACTCATAATAGATATTATTTCGGGTGGTTGCCCGTACAGAAACATTTTCCAAGATAAAAGTATCCTATATGTTAATCCAGGTAATAAACTGTGTGTGTGCCAAATTTCTTTCAAATTCGTTCAGCCTTTATTGCGTGAAAGAATAACAAACATTCATCCATACATCCTCACAAACTTTCGCATTTCCTACTAATTTACATTAGTCTATACTAATATTATTAAGAGGAAAGATTTGATTGTTTGTTTGTGTGTTTGCATTGAATAGACTCCGAAACTACTGGACCAATTTGAAAAATTCTTTCACTGTTGGGAAGCTATATTATCAGCGAGTAACATAGGCTATAGGCTATATTTTATAAAGTTACGCGGCGAAAACGCGTGGAACAGCTAGTAGGATACAAAATGGTGTGCCACAAGGAACCATTCTTGGACCTTACTTTTCATAAATATAGTGTCCTTTGATATTACATCACGTGTGAAAACATGTTTTGTGTTAAATTAAAATAAATATTATCTACGTAATATTTGCAGTGCAGAAATGTTAGACAATGCTAATAAATGAGTAATCAATTATGTTATTGTCTACAGAGGTGAGTTTAAAGTGCTTTTAATATGAACTCTTTGATATCTATACTAAAAATAGATAATCTATACATCCATCCTCATAATTTCGCATTTATATTATTATAGTAGGATTAATTGAAATATTGTTTTACTTCATTAGCTATAATTCTTGTATGGGAAATACATTATATTAAGATAAAGCGTGCAGCTTATACATAGAAAAACATACCTGAAACCCGTATAGTGGGTTCCCTGTCAATCATTTCCCATAACCTGGTGGCGGCCCCCATGCCCTTGTTGAGTTCAGTATAGAAACTGGACAGTCCACCGATACTGATGCCGACATACGCGGCGTACAACAGGAAAGAGGTTAGATTGCCAACGGTCAACTGCTCTGTTGCAACCATACCACCTCCGTAATACAAAACTAGGATTATTATTGTATTGCCTGCGAGGCCAGTCTAAAAAAAAGTAGGACAAGATATAAGAAACTAGCTTTTTCACACGACTTCGTCCGCTTAACTTTAGAAAATGTAGCCTATGTTACTCACTGATAATTTAGCTTTACATAGGTAAAAGATTTTTTAAAATCGGTCCAGTAGTTTTTGAGTTTAGTCATTGCAAACAAAAACACAAATTTTTTTTAATAATATTAGTATAGATGAACTTAACAGTTATTCGATTCTGGGTTCGATTCCCGGCAGGGCCTACTTTGGAAATTAACTTTTCACAGTTAGCTTTGGTCTGGATCCCATTTCCCTATCCCTTTACGGTCCCTTATCCTTAATGCCGTAGTCAAAAGCGCAATTGGACCATCTGTGGCATTGCTTGTGTTATTGGTGACGGTAGCCACCTCCCATCGAGTGGACCGTGAGCCTGTCTGCCGACCTTAACATAAGAAAAAATTGTGACAGGGCACGGGCTACCCAATTTATGACTTACATAACCTCAAATTTGAAATGTATAATTATATTGTCTACTTCAAGCATTTTTTATGTGAGAACGATGGGAATTGTACTAAAATAAAGCACAATGTCTTACCAAACCATAAAAGCTTCCAACAGCCAATGACTCCTTATTGGCTAATTTGAGAAGTGTCTCTATTCTCTTCCCATATGCTTCACATTCCTTCCTTTCCTTACTGAATGACTTTACAGTTAATATGTTTGATATTTTTTCTTCTGCTAACTCACTAGTCTCAGCCAGAGTGTCCTGCAGTTGTCGAGTGATTCCACGTACAAATCGTCCATAGACAATTGCTAGCATTGATACCGGTGGTACCACACACAGACCAATCAAGGCTAGTGAAGGAGACATGTAAAACATCATCCCTGTGCCCGCACCAACCATAAACAACGATCTGAGACCATCGCTGACATTTTGACTTAGATTACGACCGACCAATTGTGTGTCTGCAGATAAACGGTTAACCAACTCCCCCGTTGAATTCTTCTCAAACCAAGATGGCTCCTGACACATTATAGCTCCATACACTTGTTTACGTAAAGCTTGAGTCATTCTTTGACCTGATATGGACATTAAATATACTCTTCCAAAATTACAGGCACCACCCATTAGAAAAACTCCACACAATATTAGGCACAATGAATCAAGTTTCTCCCGAGCCGATGCAAGATCACTTGTGCTGTTGTAAATTATATCTAGCACCATGCCAAGTGAAAATGGCACTGCCATTGTAACACTTGATGAAATTACAAGTAGGCCGATTGCACCTGTAATGTTTAAAAATTATATCTCAATTGTTTCAGTGTCTCATAATCCTTTGCTCAAACTGAAATTGGTGCTATATCTATTCACATATTAAAAAAAGGAGTTAGGGTTGCTATACATATAGTCGGGCCGGCATAGCCGGGTGGTAGAATCGAATATGTGTAGATGTACGTTAGACAAATTGCTATACTTATAGCCATGTCGGCAAAGCCGGGCGGTAGATATTGCAAAAGAAATGTGCCGGCCCGACTATATGTATAGTAACCCTAAGTCTTTTGACTTATCCAAACTTTTTTTTAATATTTTTAAAATTCTTTACAGAGGTAAGATATAGTTCTGCCATTCCTACAAACATCAATATTTTTCAAAATTTGTTTTCTGAATAATATTCCTAGAGTTCAGCTATCAAATACAATCAGAACTCTACAAATTAAAAAAAAACATAAAATTTGTGATTTTTCATAGCGACAATTTTTTTAATTTGTCCAACTTTGATGACTGATTATAAGAAAAATCTGTATTCACCTTGTATATTGAAAATATTGATTATAGTGTTAATTTACATATTGTATTTATATTAAATTAAGTATAGGAATATTTCATACACTTACATTAAAAAGTATATAAAACATTATTTTATTAAAACTGTAAGTATATATTGTATCAATATTACTAATAAATACCTACTTGTAAGGTTCCATTTCTCGGGGGCTGCTAAACTAAATAATCGCTTAACTTCCGACGTCTTTAACTTTACGTTACTTTTCTTCGGTGTTGTCAAAACTTTTGAATCTTTTAGGCCTATGATGGGTTCACCCTTTTTCTCGGCGTCCACTTGACTCGTGTAATAACGAGATTTCATACAAAAAAATGTATTTTTGAAGTATGTCCTGTCGTAAGAATTTCGAAGTGTTGTATTTGGAACTTTGTATTTCGAATACAACCTACAATATCGACAAAGCTGACTTCGAATCGGCAATTGGTACAAAACAAAATTGTGCACACTATACTTTAACAATTTAACATCCAAAGAATTGTGAAAGAACTTTTGTAACATTTTAAATTAATTTTCAAATAAAATTGAAATAGAGGCTCATAACACAAAAATTACTAAAATGGCATTTCAATAATATGTCAATGTCATTGTCAATTCAATCCTCTGACCCAAGAACAATATTTACTCTGAGTTCGTGGCTCATTAATTCATAGTGTCTCATGTTGACATTTCAGGGCAGTTTGGCAGCAGTCCTTTAGACAAAATCATGTCAAAATATTACATGGTGCTTGTTAATTTGTTCGATGGTGCTTGGGACGACTTATAATAGCTACAGCAATGATATGTGCTACTGTCAGAATTTAAGTTTGACAGTAGTATTTTTAGGCGGTAAAATTAATTTAGTATCGAAAGTTGATAGAAAGACACATGTGGCATACATACATAAAATCTGTCACATTTGACAGCTGGCCAAGATTTGGAAAGGTAGAAAAATTATGGCCAGGCCCATGGAGAATAGAAGTGTGAGGAGGACCCAGTCTATACATTAGAAAGTGTCTATCGACCACCATTAAATGAAAGGCGCTGTATTAGCATTGGGGCGTGGCGCTCTAGTAGCATTTTATTTACGGTGGTTTCATGAACTACGAAACCAACCAACAATATCAATTCACCAATGCTACATAAGCGCCGCCTAATTGAGCGTATATTCGACTGACACTTTTTCATGTACAGAGTCAGTTCTCCTTTACCTCTACCCTCCATGGCCAAGCCATTGAGATAATGGAACAATTAACGATAACGAAGTCCGAAAACAATAAAATGTATGGGATTGACATAATATGCCGTCGCTAAATCACGTGATACATCCCATATATTTTATTCTTACGAACTTCGTTATAGTTTTTAAAATGTTACTTTGACTAAGACTCACCCAAAATGTTGGCCAACTGTCAAATGTGACAGGTTTACTGCTGGTACAGTCTAGTAACCGCTTGCATATAAGTTTATTCTATTTCTTCCTCTAGTGTCAGACAAAATAAAAACTAGACAGAATTTTGCGGACATGGTAAAGCCGACACTAGTGACCCGATCCCTACAAACGGAGGTTTGTAGGGATCCTCTTTGATCTTTTTCTGAGGAATTTTAGGCAAGAAGAATGCTTCTCATTCGGACACATTAGGAATTAGGATTGGATTCAATCCTCTAATTAAAAGTATCACCGAATCGGTTTCACGGAAAATTGGGTTTTTTTTTAAATTAAACCGTACCATTTTCAACAATGATATTTTATTAAATTATCTAATAAGTACCATTTCTATTGTGACAACTAGTCATTGAAATATAAATATTAGGTACGTTGTTACATATGTGAACTTATGAAACTTTTATTACAAAATAAAAGCTAAAATATGTAATCCTATGAATTTATGTATAACTGAAATTGCATTTAAGATGATTACTTACCAGTTAAACTCATAACTTTTTTTATAAGACCAATTTCATTAATTTGCAATCTTAAAAATATTCAATACTGAAATGAAGGTATTATTAATTTAATGTAAATTAATGAAGACTTCAGCTTTTTTTTCACTATATACAAATAAACTAGTCCGAAAAAAAAAGATGTTAGAATATTAATAAGAAATAAAATCAGTTACTGACGTGTAATGTAGGTAGGTACATACATACCTACCTACTTAATTTCCAATGAAAGTAGGTACTTACATGTTTTGTGCGTTTCGTGAAGGAGTATGAATAAATTTATAATAGGTTTATTTTCTGGCCGTTCATTGCATGGTCTTGCGAAACTATCACGGGGCAATGTCGATATCGTTCTAAAATATGGCAGTCATGATGCGGTGTATAAGATTTAACACAGAACTCTACTAAAAGGAAAAATATAACTAAATTTACATGCACCTTCAGTGTGAAAGCTGTGTAAAAGGTTATAAGCTAACTGTTCAATATTGCACACATTTTCAAAATAAATATAACGTTTAACATACCTACTCCATCCAATAAATCTGACGAAATCTTAAGTAGTTTTGCAAATTCGACATAAGAATGAATACTGACAGTGTCATCTGTTCATCTGTAGTTAGTTTCATGACACATAATCTAATATAGGTATACAATAAATAATTAAACTATTCTAACATTTATTGACTCGAAGTCGAAAACATTTTAAATTAGATATTTTCATAGTACATTTTATCTCTACTTGTCTTATTTTGCCAATTTTGTCTAACAAAATTACAGAAAATACATAATCCTCAAAAATAAAAATAATCTATCAAAGTAAAGGTAGCTTCATAGTCTAAGGGTTGCTCTACACATAGTCGGGCAAGAACATTTCATTCGGCAATTTTTATTGAAGTACAAAGTCAAATATTATGTAGAAACTTTCGACATATGTTCGACTCAGCTATGCCGAAGCGACATGTTAAGAAAACTTAGTTTTTTTTTATGACATAAATATTACAAAATAAAACAAATATAGAAAATATGTCTGTGCACAGTATACAAAGATTTAAATCAAAGACGTGCCTTCCTCACGACAAAATTTCAAATTACAAAAACAGTTTTAAATTCTGCAATGTGTGATTTTTTCCTTCAGTTGAGACTCCAGTTATTGTGGTAACCAATTATTGCCACCGAAACTAGTCTATAAAGTGAGCTCACTCACTTATACGTTTTCAAATTTTGATAATTCAATCAAACTACGGTTTTGTTAGATAAGGTTCTTCGATATTAAATCTTTGCATAAAACAACAATTAATATAACGCGAGCAGAAAAGAGACAATTATATCTATATAATCTTAATTCATCCAACTCACAAAAACAAATCGACTAGGTATAGTGAAATAAGCAAAGAGATTTCTTAAATAACAGTTTCTGCCCCCTATCACCAAACTGCACAAGCGGTTGCTTTAGATTAAAATTTTTTAATTTTGTAAGGGCTGAGGTGCTATACGCAATCCTAAAACTACAAAAATATCGTAAACAATACAACGGAAACTTGTTAAAAAAAGGTATTATACAATTAAAGATTATTTAACAAATTCAAATGCATGGAATTAAAAAGAGCGATTGTTGGAGAGTTTCTTTCGCCGTTCCTTCTCTTCCAGAACAACTTTTTGTACAAAAAAAAAATGATTTTGTTATCCTATTTTGAAGTAGTCGCAGGGTACACTGCGCTTTGCAATATTTGGGCAGCCCGTTTGGCGGCAGAAACCACTCCCTTTGTGAGTGAGGGATGCCAGGGCCCATTACCCCATCCCCTCCGTATCCCATATCCTTAATCTTTCTATGGTCGTCAGCGCACTTGCAGCACCTATGGAGTTGCTTGTGTTATAGGCGACGGTAACCACCTACCATCTAGTGGACCGTACCTGTCTGTCGACCTTAACATAAATATTAAAAATATATATAAAAAATAAACGTTTTGATTCTCTTGAATTCATCTAGGAGGAAAATAAATGTATTTTTGATCGAGTCAGAATATAATTATTATTATTATATATATAATAGTCTCTTTCATATTTCGAATAATTCAATATAAAATGTATATTTTATATAGTCACTATTCAATGTATTTACAGAATATATATAATTTATATTCAATATAAAATTTTAATAATACACCAATTTAACTTTTAAATTACACTAAACAGTTTCTCGTACTTTGAAATAAAGCCATGGAGACAACGCAAACTATACAATATCGAGTGATAATGTATGTGTCCTTTTGCCTCGTACATAAAAACGTCAGAAGCGACCGGCGCAATGAGTATATGGTACAGGAAAGCGATCTTGACAACCTTTTTATGAATTACTAGCTGTTGCATGCGACTTCGTCCGCGTAACTTTATAAAATATAGCCTATGTTACTTGCTGATAATATAATTTAGCGTCCCAACAGTGAAAGAATTTTTCAAATCGGTCCATTCAATGCAAACAAATCTTTCCTCTTTATAATATTAGTAAGTATAGATTATTTTATTATGAATTTTCATGATCATTTTTTATGATTTTTTTTAACCTTTTTTATGAACGGTTGCGTTACTAGATAAATAAAACACGTATACTACTAATAGTAAAAATACGTGTTTTATTAAAAAAATGTTATGAACATCTCAACTCAAGGTTTGTTTAAAAATATTCTTTCCGTTGTCTTCGTGGCCTTGCCTTAGACTTAGGTGTGTATTAAGAGTTATCAAATCCCACCCGGTCAGATTTCAAGAAAAGACAAAGAAATTAAAAAAATGTCAAACGCTTTGTCTTATGGCTGAACAATAAAATATCCTGACCCTAACAGCATAAAGGCAGCGAAAATATAATTTTCTTGAAAAAGTAGAAAACAAAGCGTTTCAATTTTCACTGTAAACTGACTGGGAGATATTTATACTGGGATTAGGAGATCGTAATACGTTCCTACAAGACTTCAGCGTTTTACAATAATACCACATACATGATACAGTACTAAAGGATAAATTAACTAGTTTATATGCCAATCTTCGTATACATCACAAATGATTATAATATTTGCCAACTATTTTAATAATTTCATAAGTCATGGATCTATATAATTTAAATATTATAAACTGCTTTAATTTTTAATGACTTTACTGTGTGTAATACACTTTGTAGTAGAGGGTTTTGGATCGCCATAGACTGTATGTGTTGTCGAATTTCAATAAGTACACGCCTTCGCCGGGATATGTGTGAGATCCTGCGTAAACCTGTGGAATAATAGTTTATTAAAAAAATTAAAAAAAAAATACAATAAATAGTATATTGTTGCCCACTTAGGGCATGGTTTGATTCCGAATTTAAGAAAGAGAACAATTTAAGAGGACATTTAAGAAAGTCATTCTAGTAAAATGGGGATTTTAGGTTTTTCGGACATTTTTTTTTTTCAATTTTTCTGTTCATAAGAATCTTTCTCGAACTTCAACGATTATATGAAAATAAAAAGTCGAAATGAGCCGTTTCATAGTTTTGTTATTATTTTGGTTATGAAAAACTGAGGCTCAGTTTTATTGAGTGGTAACTGCTCGGAAGCAAGCAATAAAATGATTTAAAAAAGAAAAACCATATATGTTTTGAATATTTTTCCAATGGTTTCTCTGGCTGCACACATTCTTTATGTACAGACTATAGTAGAGCAATACGGACAGACGGACATACCTCTGTATGGCAGTCCCTTCGATACATGGGTATGACTTGGCTGACTAGGGGTCGAGGAATTGTCAGCGACCGTCTTTCGCTGCCCAGTTCTGGATCATTGCGCTCACTTGATCTATAGTCTGCGAAATATATTTAAAAAAATTTAAAGATTTGTCAGCGTTGAGCGCTCTAAAGTGACGCTTGAAATTGTATAATTTTAATAAACGAAGTTTTTCACTTTTTGTCTTCTGCGTACAAAAGTCCCTCGTCTGCGTTCGCTATTTTTTCCACACAACGTAAGTTTTTATCTTCCTCGAACAAAAGTCCCTTTGTCTACGCTGGCCCTAATTGTAATTATTTTAAATTTTTTTTCTACATCTTACATGTGAGTGAACGTATTTCACTCACAATTGTCCGGTCAACTACTCGTATATCTAAGATCTTTAACGCAGGAACGCTGTTTGGGTTAAATTTCAATGTTCATCGTCGATCAAAAATCACATATCTAGGACGATAAGCAAGGATTGAATTTCATATTTTCGGTAAGTAAATGCATGATATATGGTTAGGCCTTATGGCACTTCTTGGATTTTGTTTTGTATGAGACTGTGTATCTAGTATTATAGTCGATCGGCGGTGTTCATGTTAATATTAATTACAATGAACCATTTACAATTTTCAAAAATGTAAATAATATGAAAAAAGTGTTAGTATGAATTATGATGTTACCTTCATCAACATCGTCATCGTCATCCCCGTCATCCTCGTCGTCGCTGAGCGATACGTACACGGTGACGTCTGTTGTTGGAGATTTGCTCCATTCGAAAAACAAGCCGAAACCTAAAATAAAAGGTTAATTTTCTTTCGTCATTCAATGGAATCTAGTCGCACAAACGGAGCTATAGAGACTCCGACATGTGTAAGCAGAAATTTGTAAATATGTTAGCCACAATGATAAACTATACTAAACTATGCTAAACTCTAAGTTTTAGAGTTCAAAATAAGTATTGACGAGCCCCTCGGATTAGTGGTTAGGGTGCTCAGTCTCAAGGTTCTCGAGTTCGATTTCAGGCATGGCATGGCAACTTTGGAAATTAACTTTTCAAAGTTAGCTCTGATCTGGATCTGGAAAGTAGTCGCAGTTAGCAGTCTTTTGGGCAGCCCGTCTGGCGGCAGTAACCTTAGAGAAGACCGCCGTGAAATAACCGCATGTGTGCTGTTGTGTTTCTGTGATTTCCCAATCCATTATCCTTAATCCTACTGTAATCGGCAGCGTAATTGCAGCGCCTATGGCATTGTGTTATAGGCGACGGTAGCCACCTACCATCAAGTGGACCGTCAGCCTGTCTTAACGTAAATAAGATTTTAAAGTTTCTTTCTTTCTTTCTTTAGGCGCGCCAACTCAGAAGTGAGAGCAGTTATTCCATGTAAGTCCTTACCTATATCATAGTTGTCTGTGGCGAATTCGAAGCAAAGACACTTGGCTTTATGGTGTGTGGGCACTTTGACTGTGACAGTCTCCCCATGGCCTACTGTGAGATGACCTCCGCTGGCGCGAGCTGACTCCTTGAATTTGAGTAGGTCGTTGTGAGTCCAGATACGAGCTTCCTCGATTGCTGGGAGCCCATCTGGAAAAATGTAAAAAATAAAATTTACCAATATTTTTAATAGTGTTTGACTGGAAATCCAAATTTCGAAATTGCAATGAGTCTTTCGCGATGAAACCTGTTAGCGTAGCAATCTTTATCTTAAAAATCATTTAAATCGCTTTATTTAGTAAATTAGTTTTAAAGATTAAGTATTAATATATTAATAATATATTATGTAGTTATTGTGAGTGGGTTATCAATATGAGTGAATATCAATACAAGTCAATTATAAAAGAAGGTAACTGACTAAATACTCTGTTTCTCTGCTTACTTCTTCTAAACCAAGCAACGGATTGCGATAAGGTTTTCACTAATGAAAAATTGATAAACAACTAAGTGTGTGTAATTTGTATCCATATGAAGCTGGGGCGGGCCGCTAGTCCATACTTCCATACTAATATTATAAAATGTGAAAGTAAGAGTTACTTCTGTCTATCTGTTAGCTTTTCACGCTTTAACTACTCAACCGATGATCTTGAAATTTTGCATACACTGTCAGGGATACAAGAAAGGACATAGGGTACCTTTCATCCAGAAAAAAGTACTGTTCCCAAAGGATCGTTTAAAATAAAATAAAAAACTAACGCCTGGCCAAAGTGTTATAGCAACAAGAGGTCAAACATTATATTGCTTATATTTCAACGCGAACGAAGTCGCAGGCACCAGCTAGTTGTCTATAAATACAAACAACACCAAGTTAGGAGGAACTTTGACAAGGTAAAAGATACAACAATTGTCACTTATTGCTCTCGCTACCTGAAAAAGGCCTTTCGCTAGAATAAAACATTTAAAACCTTTATTATGTTATAGACTTTATTTAAAGTTAACTAGAAAATGAAAAAAATAATTATAATATACCTTCTCCTTCTGCTTCAGATTCCTCTTCACCCCTCGACTCCTCAGTATAATCACCTTCTTCCGTTTTGTCGATTGTCTGCATTGATCTATACATATAAATGAAGACATACAGTCAGTCTGGCTAACTTTGAATACTTTTTTAACATTGTTTGTTAAGGTCGAAAGACAGGCTGACGATCCACTTGATGGTAGGTGAGGTGGCTACCGTCGCCTATAACACAAGCAACGCTGCAAGTGCGCTGCCGACTGTGATTGGATAAGGGATAAGGAAGGGATGGGGTAACGGGCTCCGGCATCCTTTACTCACTCACCGAAACACAACAGCACATATGCTGTTATTTCACGGTGGTTACTGCCGCCAGACGGGCTGTCCGCTTGATGGTAGCGTCAAAAGACTTCTTCTCAAAAAAAAACATCAAACAACTTACTTATCTGTTTCGGTGTTCCCATCTGTGTCATTTAAATTACAATCTTTGATTGATAGAGTTCCTTCATGATTATCTTTGTTATCCACTTGATTATCACTTTCGGTATCCGCTATATTAGAATTTGCTAATCTTTTATCAACAGCCAATTGCTGTACATACTGTTGGTAATGTTGATCTTGTAACTGACGAATGAGTATTGCTTGCTGGTCAAAGTTACCAGGGAACTGTTGTTGAGCATATTGAAGGAATTGTTCATAGGTTTGTGCGTTGAGGGCGTCTTTTATTTTTTGCCTGTAAAATTGGTTAATAAAGATTTAGAGCCTGGGCGGAATTAGTAGTGATAATTCAGTGGGAAGAGCACTCAGCTTCCGTCTGGGAAAGTTAAGACTTTTCTTTTATATCAAGGTCAGCAGACAGGCTGGCCTGTGACACCTGTGACACAAGCAACATCACAGGTGTTGCAAGTGCGCTGCCGACCATAGTAGGATTAAGGATAAGAGATTAAAAAGGGATAGGGAAACTCAGTCAACAAATTGTTGTTAGTGTTGTCAAATGAATGCGAAACTCAGTGTGCCCTGCCATTATTTTACAAATCTAGAGCAGAGCTAACTTTGAAAAGTTAATTTCCAAAGTTAATCCTACCGGGTTCTCTTAATTCTTCTGGAGTTAGACCACCATTGGACGTACTCATTTTTTTTTATATTTACCAAAACAGTACAAAAACACCAAGACCTAATGCTGAACCAGTTTCCAAACGGCTGTGAAACTATCTTTACAGCTGGGCCAACTCTAGTCGGCTAAATCACTGTTACTATTCGGTTTGGCAATGTAGCAACTCCAGCATACATATTTCGAGGTGTTCGCGTGGATGTTGAAAAAGATATGGAGATTTTTGTTTCGCTAGGGTGTATTAAACTCCATGTGGTGCACGGAGGGTTAATTAAAAATAAAAGAATGAAAGTAAAAAAAGTATAAAGTTTACACTTACACCTGCTGTTCTTCTGTAATTTTATTGCCTTGCTGTTTTTGCTTCTCTTCCATCATTCTTTCTTGGAATACAATTTGCGCTTTTTCTTCATCCTGTCTTTTCGTTCTATTTCATTTTAGATACAATAAAAAAAACACTATTTAATAATGATAATATAACACAAACAAATTAAAAGTGTGGACTTACAATACTTACTCTTGCTGTTTTTTATTTTCCTGGTCCTTTTGTATTGCCTCTATATAAGGTTTAAATAGAGGACACAATCTGAAATATTTCAAGATAAACAATAATTAACATACCTACTACATTTTGTTATACAATGTTAATCATAGCACTTATTCTAATTTAAAGAGAGATTATCAATATCTGGTTAAAACAAAAAAATATGAAATTCTGTCTGTTTCTATTCCAGTGAGGCAGTAATGCTTTTACAATACAATTATTATATTAATAAATAGTTCTTATATTAATTAATTAGGTAATTATTTATTGAAGTATTTTTCTTATATTAAAACAATAATTAAAATAATCCTTATGTCATTATGTTACATTAGTTTGAATTATGGAAGACAAAAGCCACATTTTATGCAAATTTTAGTGAAATCATAAGTTTGCATTTGCTAATTAAATAAATCTAAACTAATATTATAATGCAACCTAAAGCTTATTCACGAGGAGGTCTATGTCCACACGCATGAAAGAGTAACAAACATCCATTCATCTTCACATACTTTCCCATTTATAATATTATTAGGATCTCTGTTCAATCTCCATCTCTGTTCAAACTCCATCTGCAATAATTTCAGAAGGTTACCTGTCCAAAGTATGTACAAATCCAGCCATAGCTTGTATTTGTGACATTTGTCCAAGGGCTTGCCAAGCTGCTCTTCTATCCCTTCCAATCACATCAAGTACACCGAGAGGTGGGGCTGAATTTATATCTAAAGGACCGTGAACCGTTTGTTGGGTGTATGCCACAAGTTTTAACCTATCTTCATAACTGAGGTGAATGGCTTTGCCTTCCTTATCTAAAAATGTTCGTTTTATAATTTTAAACACAAATACAGTATAAATTCCACAGAAATACAATATAAATTCCAATAACTAAGAAAATTTTGCCAAATATATAGTGCTATAAGTCAGTAACCAGTATGCCAAATAATTGAAATGATTTGCTCATAGAACAAGACCTTAGTTTTAAAACTATATTAGTAGAAATATAGTGTTTATTTTAAAGTCTTACCTTTATAAAAGGAGAGTCCATGTTTATATACATCTTTTAGAGGTATTCCCCATTTTCTTTCTTCGCTATCCATAATACCTTGATCAGTCTCTAAATGTAGCTTTTCTGTGTTAATTTTGAAATTAACTTCGCTTTTATTGGACATTTTTAAATTATGTAAAATTTCTTATTATTTAAAGAATCGTGTCATTAATCCAATTGTTTTATCAATCATACACACAAGCAAAGCAAGTCCCAAGTTTTCGACAGATTTGACAGCTCACAGCTGTCAGAACAGAACCCAGCAGTTTTTTTTTTTAATTTATGGCCTGGTAACTAGTTTTATTCCAAAAAATTTTTGTATTCTATAATCGATGGAAACGATCTGGCGCGGCGCTCCCTTAATTACGCCGCGGGATTCCGCCCCGCCGCCGCCAGCAAGTGCGATACAAAACGTAGTTTTCATACATTACAATGATCACTGGGGCATTTCTGGCGGGATTCCGCTCCGCCGCCAGCGAGTGCGAAAAGGGACGAAAACAGACGGAGTTGCCAGTTTAATAGTTGTATTTAAATTGTCATTGTCATAATGTCATGTCATTTTATTAGTTGAGTTTGATTTGACCATGATTTGACTATCCAATCCTAGAGAGTATATATTTTCCTTGATCCAATCCAATTCCATTCCATTCCAATTTTCATAGTCCGTTTGTCGATTCAGTCAATCAACCATTGTTTTTTTCGTTTACTTCCAAGAAATACATTTTTTTTTTCAAAAACCTGACATTTCCAACTAAAGTCAAGTGCGTGAATCTTATTGATGTCCATTAAAATACCTTGGTTTATTTGTTAATTTACATAATTGTTATCCTACCAATAAGTTTTCTATTATGATGACAAAACTATATTTGTTCAATGCGTTCCACGATCATAATTATATCGATATTTCGTTTACTATCCATATGCAGTAATAACAAATCATGGAAGTTAATCCTTTGAATATATTTTTTGTAAAATCCGACAGTAAGGGCGATAGGCTTCTCTTTAGATATCCGTACACGATAGAATGTAAGAATGAAAATAAACAGAAGAAGTGTGGTCGTCACAATCCATACGCCATTAACTCTACAGAAGACCTTCTCCAAAATCCACAATCTCAAACTTCCAACATTTGTAAAGGTTCGTTGACAAGCTCTATGAAATATTTCTACAAATTCTTTTCCTTTTTCTAAATATAATAATTTGTGTTTAAGGTCAGTTAAGTGGCTTCACAGATGAAATGCTTTCTACATTGTTTGCGGTCAAGGCGGAACTGTGTAACAGAAAATTCGAGCTTAAAGTTAATGACGTTAGGTTTGTTGGACACCCAACTTTACTACCCTACAGAACGAACAAGGATGACAATGCAGCTATGATACTTATAAATATTGTATTTGCATTACAAGCCTCGGCAAGCCATTCTATAGGTAAATCTTTTTTAATAATTATCTATGGTTTTAAACATTGGCGGTAATCACATTTTGTGTTTACATATGAGACCACAAAACCAGGTTATTGCAGAAAACCTAAGGCAACAATTTTACTTTTATATTATGATGCTAAGTTAAACAACTGTTAGAGCAATCTTTGAATTGAAGACAAATGTTTTGTAAAAACTTACATCTGTGATAAATGATATGTATCTTATAAGATTCATATAAAAATAGAGGTAAATTCCATTGTAGTTAAATCCATTTAGGATAATAATGGAAACTGTACAACATTGACAAGCCAATGAGTTAGATTTCCAGCTAAATCAACTATGGAAACAAACTTGTGGCCTTGGTCTAAGGCCCTTCACAGATTACAATACTCCAGTATTGTAACCATGTTTGTATATTAAATGATTAAAAATGAATCAAATTGTTTCATTTTTATTTACAAAATAAAACATTTTGACTCTTTCATCTTTTTAATTATGAGGTTCAATCCTATACAATCTGGCAATGATATTGTATCGCATAATCTAAAAAGACTCTTAAAACAACAACTTTTATTGACTACTTATCAAGAAACCTAGAATTACATTACAAAATATTACTTATCTATGGTGTGCTGTTATTTTTGATAATGTACTTTTTTTAATTAAGTGGTTCATAAGAAATATTGTAACTTTGTAACGTTTTAAGTGTTTACTGAAAATTTATTAAAATGGAATTCGCCGATTAGATAATTAAGGTAATGAAAAAGTCTTCAAAGTCCATATGTTTTATTTTGTTACAGTTAAATGTTATTATGATTTGAGTAAAAGGTTGGGGAAGGCACTTAGACATGAGGAGAAAAGAAGTTCATATTTAACAGAAGAAATGAAAATAATGGTAAACACTCATATTATTATATTTTTGATATAACATAATATTATCTTGTTACCAAAATGAATACCTATAGAATAATTAAAAAAATGTAAAAAATTCTGTGTATTTCCACATTGGAATGTTTCTAAACAGGCTCTAGGAAATAGTACTTTTTTCTGTATGAAAGGTATCCTATGTCCTTTTTTGTAACCCTGATAGCGTGTATTACATAGGTACAAAATTTAATGATGATCAGTTGTGTAGTTAAACAAACAAATAAACTTACTTTCGCATTTATAATTTCAGATTGTTTTAGTTCTTGTAAAAATGAAAGTGGTATTGGTAAAGATGGTGTTAAAAATAAATTTGAAAAATTTCAGCTAGCAGCCCATGATGAGGTTTCAGCTTTGGACAGCGAAGGTAATTCAGGGGAGAACGACGAGGAAGAAGAGGTTTCAAGACTTTCAGTGAGTTCGACAACAAATAGTGATAAGGGACAAAAAAATGCCAGCACAAAATCGGCATTTCATCTCATACTACAGAGGAGCTCACTTGCAAGGTCCATGAAATCTGTATTTGAAGAGCTTAGTAGCGCTGGTGAGTGTTTCTTTGATGCATATTAAACACTTAAAGTACAGGCACACATTTGGGCAGCCCGTCTGGCAGCAGTAACCACCCCCTTATAGACAACCACTATGAAATAACAGTATGTGTGCTGTTGTGTTTCAATGAGTGAGTAAGGGATGCCAATTTCTTATCCTTAACCCTACTCTATTTGGCAGTGCACTTGCAGCACCTGTAGCGTTGCTTGTGTTATAGGCGATGGTAGCCACCTACCATCAAGATATCAAGAATATGTTACCAAGAAGAGACATTTAGCTAAGAACAAATTAATGACTCAACCAAGATTACTTCTAGTTCTTAGTGGAATAAAAGGAAAATGGAAGTATTTATGAAGTATTTCTTTGTAATTCTTTGGAATTACATATTTTGGGTAAATTTTTAATTGATAATTTCCAGGCATTGTACAAGTTAGAGTAAACAAATGGGTGCTGCTGTCGTTTTGCTTACCGCACAAAGCACTTCAGAACCACAACCAAGGTCTTATTGTTGAGCCGGAGACCATAGATAAGTGTTTGGCCAAATTGAGGCCTTATCATGGCATACTTTTGATGGTGAGTAACGCCGACACGACTTTTGTATAATAACTGAACTTTATGCTTTTTTGTGCAGTAAATAATTTAATTTCTATATTTTATTGCTAGTTAAAAAAATGCTCGCCGCGTCGCGTCGCTAATTGATCGGAATTCTAAACCGAAATGAGGAAATGTCATTTCCTTCTTAACAAATTCATGTGTTGCTCTTTCAGGTGAATCCCAATGATTTGCTGTCGTCTATACCTCTAGACGGTAGTCCTGCGTTGCTCCGTCTTATAAAACTCTATAGTCCACTTAAGAGTTTGCAAACACTCGCAATAGAAGCTGATTTATCACTTACACAGGTAATAATTATTGTTAACGTTGTAACATGGAGAGAAAGATTTCGATATTCCCGTTTAAAAAGAATTCAAGTCATTCAGTTGTCACGTCATTATCTTTATATTAGTGCACTCACAACGAAATTCCACAAACCACTTTTATATTCACCATTTGTCATTTTTCTGCCGTTTGTTTAATTATTTTACTACGTAAAAATATTGTGTACAAACTGGTGCCCGCGATTTCTACCGCGTTGCAAAATGAAAAATAAGTAGTTAAGGCGTGAAAAGTTAACAGACAGAGTTACTTCCACATTTACAGGATTTAGTGAATTTAACATTGGGTATTGTGTTTTGAACATTTTAAATGGATTTTAGACAGCGTTGAAAAATGAAAAAAACACCTGAGAAAATATCTGGTTTTTAGATGATTTCTGGAACCTCACATTTTTCCAGGATAAAAAGTATGTTATTTATGAAGACGTGAGTAGATGAAGGTTATATGTCGCATTTTTGGGTTTTTTCCTTTTTTTGCGCTGATGAAGGTAATATGTCCATATAAATGATTACAGACCTTAAGATCGTCGATTTAAGACATTTTTTGGAAAATAGAGTTGAAAAAGGTGTTATGTACAGTTAATTTTAAAAAGCAAAAAGTGCAAAACAAAAAGACTTGTTAATGGAAGAGAGTCAATAAACAATTTTAATTATTATTCTCAAACAAATGGCCCAATATTCCAGGTTTTCCAACTAACGGGTCATCTAGTGTACTGGGCCAAGGCCACGGTGATCTATCCGCTCTGCGAAGGCAACGTGTATGTAGTCGCCCCTGGAGCCGATATACACTTGACTTCGTCTCTTATTGAAGAGTTTGCTAAGGAATTCCCTGGACTATGTTTATTACAGGTAAGCAAATGTAGGGCCACGTTATATTTTTTTATGATTTATTTCGTTTTGAAAATACCTGTATACTAGTTATTGCCCGCGACGTCGTCCGCGTTGTAAAATGAAAAATGTAACACTTGAAAAAATATCTGACATCTTTATCGCAATGACGATGGTGACGGCGACAATGGCGCCCAACTTTTTTATATATATTTTTTTTATCCTGCGCCGTTGCAAGGTTACACTAGCAGTCCATTTTTGTAATGATGTGCAATTATTACGCTAAATATTACGTAATTGTAAGTTAGCGACTGATCACGAGTGAAAACTATTGTTATATATAACCTTTTCGCTCGATTCACTAGTTTCCACTTGTCGTTTATGACAGAAAGTGACAAAAATCTGATGTTTTTGAAATGATTATCTTATGTTAATATGTTAAGATGACTGATTATTTTGAGAGCTATGGATTTTGTGATAAATAAATCGATAAATAAATAAACTTCATTAGCGTCGTGTGCAAGGTACAGTTTCTAACTGGTTTGTAATTGTAAGGCCCTTCGCATGTAACGATCGCAAGAATAGTCGCGAACGCGTAGGAAACCCTATCTCGAGATTTGCGTAGTTGCTTTTGAGTATCGTAACATGCGAAGGGCCTAACTCCAGGGCCACGAAAACAACGCTCGAAGCGAATTTGCTTTGCAAGAACGAATGATTGTAGTCCGCACTAAGCGAATTCGCTTCTAGCGCTGGTTTCGTGGCCCAGGCATAAGAGGTCGTCTGAGCGGTGTGTGCGGTGGTTGGTTAGATGGTGAGCGAGTTCTGTCTGCCGGCGCCGCTGTGGTACGTGTCGCGGGGCGCGGCGGGCGCGGGCGTGGGCGGAGGCGCGCGAGGGGGCCGCTTGGCAAGAGTGGTCGCTTGGCTTTTGCGCCGGCGGTTGCTTCTGCAGCTGCACACCTACGTGCAGTTCAACTCGCCGCACTGGGGAAGCGACAGCGGTACGCATCAAACGATTCTTTCTTTTTTATTTTATTTTCAACAAAAACCCTACAGCAAAATAAAATAACCTACAATGGAGACAGTAATATTATTATTTTTTTTGTGAAGAAATGAGATCTGAATAAGTTGAAATGGACACTCAATGTTAAAATTTTTATTTAAATAATAGGTCCGCTTACCGATATCAATCAATTTCAGACGGCAAAGAGTATTATTGCGAGAAACACGACATCTACAACCAATCTTGCAGCGTTTCCTTCTCATCTCTAAACCACATTCAACTCAATGTACCGGAGCCGGTCGAACCGCGCGACTACTCGACCTTATTCCCAGACTCGGACGAGGACTATCCGACATCCAATAACTTGAATCAGACAGATTTCTCTCATACGAAACCCATAGTCATAGACACGGATCATATATCTGACAGATTCGACGAAGTTGACTCTGCGAATCATTCGTTCGACGACGGAACTGACGTGGTGGACGGTTTGATAAAGACGAGTCAAAACGGTTACAGCGATTGTAAAGAAACTCAAAAGAAACACGGGAACTCAGTGGACAGTGGTATCTCAAATAATATAGGCAACGAGAATGGTCACTCGGAACATACGAATGGGGACGTCAATAATGAGGAAAAAGTGAAAATGTTGTCTACAAAATTGACGGCGAAAGAGACTGAAAATAATTTGAATAGAGACGCAGGTAGTGACGAATCAATGTTCGAGAGCGATACAGAAATGCATTCGCAAAAGAAAAATGGTGTTGTAAACGGCACGGAAAAGAAGAACGGAATATCTCTCAATCTAAAACTGCAGGCTGAAATGAGGTAAGAGATTATACTTTAAGGCGAGGACTTGACAGAAAAGCGTTATTTTCATAATTTGATTTCTTAGCCAGTCAGCTATGCTAAAATAGCTCATGTATATATAATATACATGAGCTATTTTATATTTTACTAGCTGGTGCCCGCGACTTCGTCCACGTTGAACGATGAAAGGTACCCTATGTTCTTTCTGGTGTCCTAGACAACGTGCCTGAAAGAGTTACAAACATCCATACTGACTGTTGATCAATAAAGCAAGAAAAGTTAAAACATTTTTACATGATAAGTTAATTTGAAAATACGAAACAATAGCGGCAGGGCAAGTTGGAAATTACTTTGGAGCTCACAAAACACCCATTGACGTGGTGGACGGTTGGCATGTTTCAGCTTCCAGCAACCGACGGTGTGGTGTGTGCCGACGCGGTGCGAGACGGCGACGGGGGGAGAGGGGCGGGGGGCGGGGCCTGACGGTCGGGGGGCGGGGCTTGCGGCAGAGGGACAGGACTCCTTTTTAGACACGTTCACGGCGACCGAGCGGGCAGTCATCGCCGCACTGCCCGCCGGATCGGACCCCGCGCACGCCGAAGATCTGCTGCTACTCGCGCAACTGCATAAAAAAGGTTTGTAGGACTCCTAACGATACAGGTGCAACACAAAAGTTACAGATCAAAGTCCTAATCCAAGTCTCATTTATCGTTTATTTAAAAACTAACTTTTGCAAGCGACATATTCTGTCGCTAGATCGATCAAACGGTCGCTCATGTCATGGTTGTATTGTTTTACATCTGGACTATTTGTCTTACGACTTAGCGGACTGAGGTACGTACATCATTGTCTGTATTTAAGGTACCTAATTTATTTTTCTTTTAATTCAGGTTATTTGCGCGGAGAGCAACATTTAGAAGAGATAATGTTCATGGAAAATGTGAGCAGATCACAACTTATGCAACTGTTGGACAAATTCAAGGATATTCTAATCCCTTTCGAAACTGAAGATCCAGCCGTGGCTATGTTGTATCCGCATTACTGAAATCCAGAAAGACCTCAACTTTTTCAACAAACCATAAACTATAACTATAATATAATTAAGAACGGAATTTAGAAAATAGGTGTTTGTCGTTTGAATGGTAACACTGGCCCATTTTGATCTTGTTTTAATTAAGTTCTAAGAGCGAGGCTTGAATTATTGAATGAAACCATTTTGAATCAAAAATAAAGTTTAAACTATTTTTTATATGTTTTGAATATTTATCAAATTACATATAACTCTGTGTTTAAACTAATTATAATATCATTTTCTTAGAATAGGATGTACACGACAGCAACCCTAATTTTGTAACGTTGCAATATGGAGGAGTATCCGTCAATGATCACAATAACATTCACCATGTGTCAAGTAGGCTAACCGTCATTTAAAGTCACCGGTAACCGGGAATGATGGAGATGATATACCTTTGTTTGTACTGTAAAAGTCCCAAACATTAAAAAGAAAATAATAATAAAAAAAATCGCCTATCGACGGATGCAGTAAATCGAGTGCATATAATTTAATAAAACATAAAATTATTTCTAATAGTTACTAATCAACACTTTACTTGCCCCTATTTTACTAGACATGGTGATCGGAACAAAATCGTTTGTCAGATACGGTAAGAGTTCGCGACCAAAAGGTCAAAAGCGCCATGAAAAATACGGCGCTTACGCGTTTTTCGCTTACCTACTTTCTTCGCTCGCTGAGTCACGGAGCAACTAAATGCTCAATTTCTGCGTCCCGCTCAACGAGTCTAGTATATAAAAGTAATTTTTAATTATATGTAATTTTTGATGATCCATAGTAACATTATATTATATTAAAATAAGTGGTGCACTAATAACTTATTTAAATTTGTTTCTTTTTCAAAGCCTATTTTATTATCAGATTCATATTATTCAATCACAAACACCTATTACATTTTTCGCGTAATTTATTGATTCCTAATTAATTTCATACAACCAAGTGCATAAATATGTATCCAAAGAATTGTTTCATAAATAATAAGTTTTTAAAAACGTTTATTATAAATGTGCACATATAAACCGTCATTAATATGTTTTCAAAAACGTTCATAATGCATGCATACATAATAATATAATATAAACTGTCTTTAATATGTCCCTGGTTTTATTAATAAATATATTGAAGTCTACATTTTATACTCACTCAATAAAATTTACTAATATTTACTATTCATAACTTACTAGTAGATCTGCAGAACTACATACCACCTCAAAAAGATACATTATTATTATTTATTGCCCATATGGTAATAAAATTATGTAACATTTGCGAAGGCATATTAATGATGAGAAAAATATTATAATATTTCGTAATTCCTTTAGTACCAAAATATTATTTTAATGGTTTAGCTTTAGTAGATACATATTTTTATACTTGATTGTACTAATAATGTTTTAACCATTTTTTACATAAAATGATTATTTTGATTGTTCAATTTCATTGGTTGAAATGCTTACTCAGTTTCTTAAAAACTGAAGAGAAATTTGGAAGTGTTTTGCTTTGTAAAAGTAATATCATACCTGTCATCTTGTCATTATTTACGCCTATTGGATTTTATTATCTTTAATCTTTTTTGTATGCAAAAATGTAAATAAATTATTGTTAACCAAGGGTGAGGAGATAGAAAGACATGGCTTTACTGCTTTTAAAAAAATAATATAAAATAACTAGCAAACCGTGTCACATGACCTTAGTCCCTTTGTATAATTTATTTTATTGAAATATAAGAATATTTAATTTGTGCAGTTTTATTTATTTATTAACAAGCGGGTCGCCTCCGGCTTCGCACGGATTTTTTTCTGCAAATTATATATGAAAACCTTACTCTCCCTTCCCATTAGTGAAAAGCACATTAAAATCAGTTGCGTAGTTTAAACGATCCAAACGTTGCTCATTCTCAAATAAAAAAAAAGTTATGCTAACAGATGTTTTCCGTTATGAAAATAAATAAGAGCAAACATCGCTCAAGGCTTACTGATGAACATCTCAATTCAATTCAAATATTTATTGCGAAACCATAATATATAAAGGTGTATAAGTATATCCAATCTATCTTGAAAATAACTACTACAAATATGACACCTGACATCAATGAGCTTATCAAAAACATGAGACCTTAAGTGTCTGAATCTTCAAGCTCAAGATAATTGACTTTACCCTTTTTATTATCTTTGTATGAAAATTGATTTAATTAAACTAAATAAATAAAATTTCCAAACTTAAATGTGTTTCAGTTTTAAATTTTGAGTCTGGCCCGTTAACACATTCTAAATCTTATAAATGCCCATTTAGAAAAATCAGTTTTCCCTCTTGCACTACGGTCATGACAAACTCATACTAGAGCCATAGATTTCAGTTCCGCCATAGACTCATACCCGAGGACGTCAACATGACATGTCATTGAAATAAATGAAAATGACACCATCTGTCAGACAGCAGACTGCCAGACCGACACTCGAACCAAGGTTTATTTTGCTTTTTGCTTTGGCTCAGAGGGATCAAGGAACATATATATATACTCTCTTGCTTTGGCTTATTTTTGTTGTATTTTTCTTTTGTTGTTTGTCCACGAATAGAAAAATAAGTTTAATAAAATGAAGAATGTACCAGTATTTGTGTTCCCAGTTTCACTGGAGTTTTACTTAAACGCTAGGCATACACATAAACAATTATTGACTGTTTACAATCCTTACGAATTTTATGTGAATTTTAAAGGCAAGTTTTTACAATAATTATAACGTGTGGAATTTTTTAGGCATCTAGTTTTGTTGATAAATAAATTCTTATTTACAGTTATGTGTACATCGTCAAATAAGTTTACTGTAATAGATCCTGAAGGAGTGATATCTCCACAAAGTTGTATTGATATAGTGGTTCGCTACACAAACCCGTCTGCCTTACATTGTGACACTATTGAGAAGTTTAGAATTACAATGTATGATAAAAATACTCAACAGGTATGTAATTTTAAGATATTGTAATCATATTAAATGAGCTAAAGTTTAAATTCCCGAATTTTGAATATTTTAAATTTTTATTTTGAATGATAGTTTATATGAATAATGATTTTAAAACTTTCTTATGTTAAGGTTGACAGACAGGCTGACGCTCCACTAGATTGTAGGTGGCAATTGTCACATTTAACACTAAGTAATGTCACATGTGCTTTAAGTACACTGCCGATTATAGTGGGATAAGGGATTAGATAGGGTAGTGGGCTCTGGCATCCCTTACTTTCACTGAAACAACAGCACACTTGCTATAATTTCATGGTGGTCTTTTGTAAGGGTGTGGTTACTGCCATCAAAATAACTGCGAAATGCAATGTGCCCTGCCAATATTTTCCAGAACCAATCCAAAAGTTCAAAGTTTACCCTCCTAGGAATTGAACCCAGGACCCCTGAAACATAGAGCTGAGGCAAGCACCCTAACCATTCATCCAATGGGCTTGTCAAGGCAAAGGGCTCTTTTCTTTTCCTCTCCATGGCTGATCTTCTGTTACAAAAACTGCATAAGCCCACAGTGCTGATGTCACTGAGCTAAAATAAAGTAATTGTATATCTAAAGATTTTGCACCCAATTAGGTAGTTATATGAGATATTTTTACCTGCTCTATTGTCATCTGTCTATCCTTTCTTTACAAATAATTTTCCCTGTACTACAATAAGTATACCAAATAAAAAAATGGCGACTCAAATAGGGATATTACCTGCTTCTACCTTTTTTTTCAATTCATTTGTAAATGTCCATATATGGCTTGACAGTGAGGGTGTTCTTACAAATGGATTATATTATTTTCAAATGTACATGAGTATAATTTTGTTTATATTAAGTTTGTTTAATTTAAAGATATTGTTCAAAAGTTGTTTTGATACTAAATATTGTGAAGGGTTATTTCATAGCCAGGATTATAAACTGTATATTCACATATCTACAAAATGATAGAAATATTACAATACTATACAGGATTGCTCATAGATCTACATCTATAAGGTTAATGGTAATGCACCATATTCCTATGAGGACATGGTGAAAGTATCAACATTATTGATACCCATATGTATGGCCAAATTTTTTTTTATTTCAACAATTTTTTATTAATCACCCAGAATTTGACAATTAAATAAAAATAAAAAAATAACTTAAATAACAGATTTCATATAGGTATACTTTTGCAAGATTACTGTCACCAATAACACAAGGCATTGCCACATTAGGATTAGGATGGTATTGGAAAACTGGCTCTTACTGATGATTTCACAAACCAGTTTTTGTCTATTCCTGTCTCACCTCAGAAACATTTTTCTAACTGAATAACATTTTGTTTTATTTCTAGGTACTGGGTAAAAGGGATATCCCCACTAAATTAATGGAAGGCGAACCATCTAATGTCTTTCATGAAAGTTTGGGTGACAATTTCCACCCTTTGACCACAAGGGCTGGCTCAGTGAAACCCATAGAAGAACCACCTAGAGCAACAACTTGCGCTCACACCACCCACTACAGGTAATTTCCCTCCTATTTTGTACACAATAAGACTCATCCTGTGGGGTGAAAAAAGCCATTGTATGAAATTTTCTATAAAAATCCCTGGAGAAGCAAGATAATAGCAGTGTCAAGGAAACTTCAAAAAAATGACCTATTATATGTGACCTTTTCAGGGAACAACAGCCAGTTAATGTAGTGGCTGTTGCGGTGAGTATATGTTGCATAGCAGCTTTATTATTGCCCACACAACCGGAACACCACATACCATCCCAATGGCCCGAGTGGCTTCATATTGGCTCCAACCTGAAACTTGTGTTCGCTTTCGTACTTGGACTAGTGAGTATGCTAGTTTTACGACCATAGAAATTGTAGGCGAGTATTTAGTTCAAATTACAAGACTTATTGTAGACAGCTGTTGGCATAGAATCATTTTTACATTTTATTGAAAGAAGCTGAATAAATAGTTTATTTATTTAGATGTGTTATATGGTCATAAGGTTAAAGGAGTGATAGATAATTTTAAATGTATTATAGCAAACAGTAAAGTAGAGGTGTCTTCATTTTATTAGATTTTAATCAAAATTGCTTTTACATTTAGGTTGAAATTATGTAATGTAATTTTGTAAAACTAAACACTGATTACTCGACTGCTGTATAAAAAAAATAGACCAATATATATATATATGTACATAATGTGTACTATGTGTCCATCTGGAGTAATATCCTCCACATGTAAACAAAAATTGAACAATCTATAAAATTTACTTAAAATTACTTGTATGTATTAAAAGTACATATTATTATTTATTATGCATGTAATTTAACTCAGTTTCATTTCATAGTTACCAGAACTACAAAATGTTATCTAGGTACATTTTATAGTATTTTGTATAATAGTACTATTCCATTTGAGGATTACTACATAAATGTATTGCGTTAAATATATTATGTAAAATAAAAAAGGTGTAAATTTTGTATGGTACTGGCTATTCTTTTTAACAATTCCTCAAGTGTTCTTTATATTCTAACAAAAAAAATGATCCTTACAAGTAGTTGTATGTGATGGACATCTCACCATGGTCAATGTTAGTTACCCCTGTTACACATTTCCGTTGTATCGCACGATTTTGCTTCCACAAAATCGATATAATCCTTTAACCTTATGAGTTGAATTGTACAAATTATGTCTAAAGCCCGTCACACACGTAGCTATAATATATGTTTCTATGACGTCACCAACGTATACCGTAATTTATATTATTGCATATTATGGTATAGCAAGACATTATGCTAGGCCGACCATCAATGAAGTGAAGGCAAAGTATATATTAGACTCGTAGCATCGTCCGTGTGTGGTAGCTTGCTATAATATATATTATAGCACGATATATTAATATTGTATATTATAGCTACGTGTGTGACGGGCTTAATATAGCTAGCTGTAAACGAATGATCATTAAACATTGTGAGAATAGGCTATTTGACTGGTTTCTGGATACCATATCCAGATTATTTAGCTTAAAAAAAATGTTTTTTTAATGTACTTCTTGAGGAAATAGCAAATAAAATAAAAACAAACCATCAAACCTCCTCAGACCTTCAGCACGTCGTGGTATCTCTCAGTACGCAACCAAATCGTGCCAAAAACTATTCAGGTTAGGGTTACTCCGAAGTCGGTTGTGGGTTCATAGTTTTGTTAAAAATGATTGGGATTTACACTTGTTGCTGAAGGGATGCTACGGCCTCTTGATATTGAAATAAAGGAGTATGAGTGCTAAAGTCATTGGAATAAGGTTAAAAATAATATGTTCAGGAAAAAAATCAGCATCAGCCTTAAAAAGATGATTTGTCCTTCATGATATTTTTGTTATTCAAGTATTCTTTTTTATTCAGATTTATTCTAATTTCTGTAACACCCTGTCAAATAGCCTTACTCGGTTTATACATAATTTATGCTAAGATGTGGTTAGTGGAATTGTGATTTTTTTGATAATTATTTTAAGGTGCTAAATTTAAGAAAACGGGTGATATTTTTTATATAGTCACTACATGACATCCATAATCTATATATAAGATTTCCTTTCATAGGTTTGTTAAAGAATTTGGATTCTTGGACGAGCAAATGTTTAGATTCGAACATGTGTTACCTAAAAAGCTTGTATATCAAGTCAATAAATCTGACATAAGTTAAGTTGTAATATGAAGTTCAAAATACATGTTGCATATCGCGACAGTTTTGGATAATGTGGGGCATATTACTCGTGAAATATTTTCGGGGGAAATTATAATACAATATTAATATTTAAAAATAATTGGGCTTATTGATATTTTTTGGTTAGGGTTAAAATAACAGTATTTTTACAAAATTTAACAAAAGCAAGTTGTTTTGATTTATAATTTCCTTAAAATGAATTTACAGTTATTCCTAAAATTATAAATAATTACAGTAATTTTAAAGAAATTCTTTAGTAAACATTTAATAATGTTTTATTTTAAGTATTTTTTTACTTAAAAGATAAGTCAAAGGAAAAACTCATGTACTTATACTTAAAATGTTGATTTAATCATTAAGAAATTTTTTTTTATGTACTTGACCTAAATGAGGATTTATTATCTATTTAAATAATTAAATATCGATGTTTATTGAATAATGTATTAAAATCAAGAATTGATTTATTTAAATTATTCTAAATAATTGTAATTTTTCACGATTTGTTTGAGTCTGAAGGCTTCTGTATACTGCCCAGTAGGATATTTGTATCTACTTAGGTCCCGGACACTTTACCTGTGCTCAAGTCAATACAATATGTATTGTGTAATAGTTTTTTTTTATTTATGGTAAAGTCTTACTGTCAAAGTAGAAATTAATTTTAAGTTGTTGTACTTCTTTTTTGGTGGTTTGGGACCATCTTGTATATTACAAATTGTAAGCCAAATATAGGTTTCATTAAGTATACAAGCGTTTTATTTACATACTAGCTGTTGCACGCAAGTTCACGTAACTTCGTCCGCGTAACTTTAATTTATTGTCCGGAGAAACTGGATTTGTGTCCGAATATTGTGTGGAGGTTTTTTATAATGGATGGTGCCTGTAATTTTGGAAGAGTATATTTAATGTCCATATCAGGTAAAGAATAATTTAAGAAGTAGGGATTTACTGACAATTCGTAATTATATCTACAATTAGCTGTTGCACGCGACTTGGTCCGCGTAACTTTATAAAATCTAGACTATGTTACTCTCTGTTAATGTAGCTTTCTATAGGTGAAGGAATTTTTAAAATCGGTCCAGTAGTTTTTGAGTTTATTCATTACAAACATACAAGTCTACGCTCTTTATAATAGATACTATATTCATTACTAGCTGTTGTACGCGGCTTTGCCCGCGTAACCTTATAAAATATAGCCTATGTTACTCGCTGATAATATAACTTCTCAACAGGGAAAGAATTTTTCAAATCGGTCCAGTAGTTTCGGAGCCTATTCAATGCAAACAAACAAACGATCAAATCTTTCCTCTTTATAATATTATAGTATATATTATAGATAAACAAAAATGCAAAATCTTAATAATAACAGTATAGATTATTGGGTATGTGAAGTGGTCTCAACGAGCTGTGAGAGGGCTATATTCGGGGTTACATTGAGAGATCGAATCAGAAATGACAGATCTGTGGACGTACGAGATGTTGATTATGTGAAAAATAATTTTCGTTGCTAGTTCATTTCGTTCAACAAAATCAATAAATGAAAACCCAGTTTTATTGTATTCTTTTATTTATAAAATCAATTACATTGCATTAGGTGAGTTTTCACTATCGACGGTTATTCACTAATTATTTAAGGTGGAAATAAACTCTAAATATTATACTAAAAAAGGCGAAGTATGCATTGTTTAATGAAGTTTACAAGAAATAGAAAACGCGATTGTTTTCAAAAAAATATATATTATACTGCAACATATAAAAGACAAATTGTATTGTTTAAAATTTTCGTTAAAGTAATAGAAAGTCCACCAAAAACAAATTGGAACACAAAAAGAATGTGACTTGTTTTGTGGGCGATCTCTCCTTAATGTACCTATATGATAACAATAACAATAATTTCCATTGCTTACTTATTAATTACTAGAATAATAATTGCAAATATCACATATAACATGTATTGTTTTAATAAAATTTAAAAAAGCGAACACCTTATCATTAATATTAAAGCCATTATTTGGTGAAGAGTGAAAAGGAACGTGAACCTAGTTTTATTTCTAAGTATGTATAGTATTATTCTTAATAATATTATGAATTTTATCAGATAGTGTATTTTTATTCTATATTCCATCCGATCCGATAGATTGTTGATAATTTTTATATTAAATGAATTAAATTTTTTTTTTCTACAATTAATTTTGCATAATTAGCAAAATTTTATCAACAACGATTTCGGATACCTGCAACAACCTACTGGTCAAATGGATCATATTAATGAACTGGCTGTACTCTTACTTACATGCTTTCTTTTGCTTCAAGATTATAAAAAAAACGACACTATATAAATTATTCTACTATATAATTATAGTATCGACTATTTGTTTTTAACTAGTACTTTTAGTCTTTAATCTTTATTAATGTGAAATATCAAATTTACTTTAAAAAATTATGCATATTACTTGGACGAATTGAAACTAATTTAGCACGCAGTAGCTGTAAAGACGCATCATGGCAAAGACCTGAACGCACTTTAACACATCAGTATTAAATGTGATGGCATCCTACCATCAAGTGAACTAACCAAGAGTATTGGTAAATAATTACCAAGAGTATTAGTAAATAATTATCAAGAGTATTGGTTAATAATTATTAAGAGTATACGTAAATAATTACCAAGAGCATTGGTTAATCATTTCCAAGAGTATTGGTAAATAATTACCAAGAGTAATCGTAAATAATTACCAAGAGCAATCGTAAATAATTACCAAGAGTATTGGTAAATAATTATCAAGAGTATTTGTAAATAATTACCAAGAGTATTGGTTAGTAATAACCAAGAGTATTGGTTAATAATTACCAAGAGTATTGGTAAATAATTACCAAGAGTATTCGTAAATAATTACCAAGAGTATTGGTAAATAATTATCAAGAGTATTCGTAAATAATTACCAAGAGTATTGGTTAGTAATAACCAAGAGTATTGGTTAATAATTACCAATAGTATTGGTTAATAATTACCAATAGTATTGGTTAATAATTACCAAGAGTATTCGTAAATAATTACCAAGAGTATTCGTAAATAATTATCAAGAGTATTCGTAAATAATTACCAAGAGTATTGGTTAGTAATAACCAAGAGTATTGGTTAATAATTACCAAGAGTATTGGTTAATAATTACCAAGAGTATTGGTTAATAATTACCAAGAGTATTGGTTAATAATTACCAAGAGTATTGGTAAATAATTACCAAGAGTATTCGTAAATAATTACCAAGAGTGAACCAATTATTATGGGCACAAATATTGTTGTTGGGAAAGATATTTTATGTGTCCTTATCCTATTTTAATTTAATTTTCTTACATATTATATTTTTTTAAGGCAGCGAGTTTTTACTTTAAAAAAACATGAATTAAATATTAATATTTGAACCTACGTACCCTATTAATAAAGTATGATATTTTATTTATCCTTATTTACCTACATAATATAAGGACAGAAACATTCAATCCTTGTATTTGTTTTACAAATACATAAATACGAAATTATATTAGGTGCACACAGTTTGCTTCAATTCCTTATCAAGTATTCACAGCTATGTAACTTTATACTACGATTTCCAATACATCACCATAAAGTATTGTCACGGTGAAGCGTCTTTGCAAATCATTTGTATACATTTTCATTAATCACAAACATTTCTTTCTGACCATCCATTACGATGTAATGGATCTATAAGTTCACACTGAAAGTTTCCGAAACTTATTTGGCCTTTTGTTTGTATAAATACATAATATTTAATAATAGTCCAGTCATTGGAGTTAAAATAGGGCGATACCTTATAATTTATCCAAACAACATTGATTTTGGTTAAAATAAAGTTGTTAAAAAATAAGGTGCGAAGCTCCGCGGCGTTTTTCTGACGCTCGGTGTGTCTTACGACTAGTGATGTGCCGTATATCCGTATCCGCGGATATCTGAGGGAGAAGAAAGATCCGTATCCGTTACTTTTTGGCGGATCTTTTTAGGGATCTTTTACCTTAGTAATTTTTAATTCATAGATGAAATTCTATATATACCTAGGTGATTAGGTAGCAATGAAAAACTATTTAATTCCATTCAGATTATTTTTTATTCCTTAAAATCAAACATTTGGCACCTTTATAGTGCAAGCGTCAAGTGGCGGGTGTCAGCTATCGTTTCAAGGTCACGCGCACCGACAACGATTAGAAAGTTAAGATCCGTATCCGCGAATCTTGACACCAAATATCCATATTCGTATCCGCGGATATAGATACATTTTTAACGATCCAGCACATCACTACTTACGACTCTTCGCCGCCACTCCGTCTGTATGCGCTGACCCTTAGGGTAATTAGCACCCCAATTGAAAAGAATCCCATTAAAATATCAGAATCACTTGAACTTAAACAATGCAAGCATTGTACTCATATGTGCTTACCTTTAGATACTTTGTTATTATCCGATACATTTTGTAAAATTATATGGGATTGAGAGTTCACTACAAAACTATAAGATATGCTATGTGTCAACCATGATATGAGTGAAGAGTGGATGAAGTACCTTTGCTACTTCAGTGTATTTCAGTGATTTTAGTCCGTCTGTTTGAATCCTTTCCTTTGTCAATTTGACCAGATCAAGTCTTTTATGTCTGAAAATATATTTTAATATAATTACATAATGATTCTGATGAGCCCGTTGGATGAGTGGTAGGGGTAGCATCTCAGGGGTCCGGGGTTCAATTCCCGGAGTCAATTTTGGAAATGAACTTTTCAAAGATGATTTTGGTCTGGATTTGGAAAGTAGTGCGTTTCGCAGTCATTTGGGCAGCCCATCTGGCGGCAGTAACCACCCCCTTACACACATTATGTTATTTACCTTTTAACTGATTGTGTATGTGGAAACATAAAATAATAGCTTGTCTCTGGGTCAAATCGGCACACATTTTTTCCACGAGCTTCTAAACGGGAATACATGTCATCATTTCCACTCCAGTCTTTATATTCATTGCTCACTCCGTTTATTTCTTTGAATTGCTTTGCTACTATTGCTACGGCACCACCAAACATTTTTAGGTGTGGCAACACAAACCTGGAAATATATTTAAATGTTAATTAATTTTTGGACAATAATTAAACAAACAATTAATTGACTTGTTCTATTATTACTTTCACGATTAGGCTTTTGCGTTCCATAATTTTTCCGATCTCAATTTAATTTTATCGAAATAAAAATTGATTCCCCAAGGGTATTCTGGCTCCAAATCACAATCTTTGGGATTTTTCTTTTTCTTTGGCAATTTTTTTTTTAATTTTTAAATAAATTTTTTTAAAATAAATTAAAAAAATTTTTTAAGGGTGCAGCAGAATTTTGTAGTTCTTCCTGGAATTGCATGGAACGTGTAGCTCTGAAAATTACCTCGATACGAGCATTTTTCACTGAAAAATAGCATTTTGAAAATCCTACTAAATTCGGCAACAAACATGCATCACCTGTGACATTGCTTGTGGTATAGGTGACGCTAGCCACCTTCCATCGAGTGGTTCGTCAGTCTGTCGACCTTTACATAAAAATAATAAAATGTGCACAATTCTAAAATTTAATAAGTACATCTTTAATAAAAACTTTAAATAAACACATACAAACCTATATTTGTTTATGGTACACGCCATATGCCTTGGACATTCTGTACAAGCATATAAGTTGGACACCTTCAAAGGTAACAGATTAACATCATGTAAAATAAGGCACGGATATCCAGCACGCATTGCAGCTACTGCACCAATATTGAGCAGTTTACCCTTATTGAAGGGCTGTGAATCAATTTGTTCTATCACATAGATGCGATAGTGGATTCGTTGGTGATGCAGAAATGTGTGTAAGTGTATCAGGAAGGCTCGCAACTGCTCAATTCTGTCTCTGCAAAATAATATAAAATTCTTGTATTAATATAATATGCCCAATTAATATGAAATCATGGGAGACTTCACTTTAAAATACTTAAATACAATATAATTTATTAACTTTGGATAGTAAGAGATGCCAGAGCCTATCATAGGCTCACATAAACTGGTAAGGAAGTGGTTACTGCCGCCAGATGGGTAGCCCAAACGACTGTGAATTGCAATGTGCCCTGCTATACTATTCTTTTTTCAGTGTTAATGAATTGGGTTACCTACCGATAAGGCACGATAATAGCTGTGCTGTACATTGGTTTGCAATCTGGTGGGGCATATTCCCCTCCTTCCCAAACCCTCTGACCCACACTCAAGTCACTATCAAATAAATAAGAGTTTTCCGATAACGTTCTGTCGTTATATATTACATCATGATAGCTACATGCAGATGTAACGCTGCTCGTGAAATTCTTAGCAGTTTCAATATGTAAATTATTTATTATCGACTCTTTCTCAATAAATGTATACGTTCTAAGCGCGTTATAATTGGGATGGAGTAATATTATTAATATAAAAACAACAAGGCCACCGTACAATAATTTCTTCCTGTACCTACGCATAACGCATTTTTATAATTATCTAAGTATTACTAATTTTAAAATTAAATTATGGTGTAAAAATTATTACTTATTACATATTCGGTCGGTTTATACTGCAATCACCGCATTCCGCAAAACATTTATAATAGAATTTGACATTGATTGCTGTTGATAATCACAGAACACTATATACTCTTGATGACAGTCAGCTGATTTGTCACAGACTACGTAATTGTTTCATACGTTGAATTGTCACAATATTAAAAATATCCCTATTATAGAATGGAAATGGAACCCCCATCTTCAAAATTAAAATGATGGTTAAGAAGTTTACTAAATAGAAATGATTAATACGTTCAGCTTTTAATATTCCGATTATATTATCGTTCAATCACTGAAATACCCCACTTAATTTAAACTTTTAGTAGGTAATAAGAATTGAGGGTGGTTACAAGAAACTGAATTAAATTGAGACACATCTTAAATAAAAATGTTATTTTTATTATTATTAGGTATTATACAAATTAGTGCTCTTTATTTAGTGTACTTGTATCAATAAACAGCTAAAAACTATTTTAATGGCCGGTAAAGAAGAAAATTACAATGAATCTGTCAAAGATACGACTGACGAGGGAGTTACGGACACCATTAATAATACAATTGTTGAAGTTATACGAAATTCTAATTATACTACATGTAAACCTAATTTGAATATATCTTGGTATTACAATATATCTTGGGACAAAACCGAAATCAACGATAAGACACCACCATTTGTGAGTGCCATGGATGCTGATACGAGCCCAGTTCAAAATGTAAAATTGGATACATCGACACAGACAGAATCGTCATTTCTTCTTGAATCATCACATGCGCCTAATATTAAATTATCGTTTAGCAAAGGTTATAATTCAAAGGGATCATCTAGTGACAACTCGGATCAATCTATTGATAGCAATAGAATCAATATTGATTTAAATGACTTTAAAAATAAAGATAACACATCAAAAAATATGTACTCGAGCACTTCAGATTCGATAAGCTCAAAAAAGAGACGGCTTACAAAAACATCGAGCATAATATATTCATCGGCTTCGGAAACATCATTTATTTCAGCGAACAGTAATCGTTCATTTAAAATTAGAAAAAGGCGATTGAAGTCAGAAACAAGTGTTTATAAAGATGCATTACAAAAATCGCGAATAAGTTCTAAAAACAGTTTATTGGGTAAGCCTCTACCTATATATCTAAGTACTTATACGAGTATATGTAGGATAATAAATAAAAATATTTTCAACTGTTGTAAGACACTTAGACAATTCAATTAGTGATAAGATACTTCGATATATGTCTTTGAAGAAAATACTATAAAGCCCGGTTTCCACCGCGAAAGGGTAATGAGCGGGAAATGGCTGAGCGGAACGGACCCATTTTAAGTGAAATAGGTTTACGTTTCCAGTTTCCACCAACAAAGAGTTTTGTTTGTTGATTCCCACTGCAAAAGAGAAATGAGAAAGAGGAATGAGCGGAGCGAACTGAACGGAAAATGAGAAATAGTTTCCAGTATCCACACAGAGCGGAGCGAGTTCAGTTGGAGTTTTGGGTGAACGACGTAGTCTAGTTCACAACTTGAAATTTTTTTTTTTCTTGAAATACCATAATTGGCTTTTCTCAACAGAGATCTACAGATTTTTTAACAATAAATTCATTGTTTATAAAATAAACAATTTGTTATAAAAAATTCTGATTTTCATTTTATATTTTTTTCTAATACTTACTTAAAAATAAGGTGATTTTTTTAATTTATTTATGTTTCTTTTCTTTTGTTAAAAAATATTCTGTAAATCTGTTGAGAAATGACTAATACAATTTTTAATTTCTTAAATATTAAAAGTTTCAGATAAATTAACAAAAACGAAATGCCTTCTTTTTTTCAACTTAATTTGTTAATAATTTTTGCAATTTTTTTTCATGCTGGAAAACCCATAGAATACATTTTTCTAGACGTAGGTAATTCCGAATCCAATGAGCTATCGCTCATATTTTTATCACTATTTAACACGAATTTGAGTTTGTTGACTAGATTAATTACGAGCGAGTCCGTTTTTAATACAAGACGGCGAGACCTTGTCGCAGCGGACTCGTTTTACTCGTTCGGTCCGCCCCGCTCACCTCTTTCTCTGTAGAAACTCTACTATGTAATTTGTCACTCCGCTCCGCTCGCGCGAGCTGAGCGAATTCATTTCAACTCTTTTTGCTCACTGAGACCTTTCCGCTCGTCTATTTGTTGGTGGAAACACAAGTATGCAGTTTACTCGTGCGATATAAATGGAGTCCGCTCCGCTCGTAGTGGAAACCGGGCTTAAAGATGTGCGTGAAACCTCCCAATCTTCATATCAAAGTAACGTCTAGAAAAAATATGGTTCTTTTTATGAAGGTCCTATTTATGAAGGTCCTTTTTATGAACCCCCTTATACCTATCTACCCATTCTATACCGAAATGTGGAACGCACTGTTGGGCACCTTCTATATTTTATTACTTTTTCTTATGCAAGCTCTGCTTGTACTATGGGTGCTAGACAACTGATAAATATAAGTAATACTTAATTTATAATTCGTAAATACTGTACTGGATACAGGGTGTCCGGTAATTAATGGATAACCTTGGAATCCAAGTGAGGTCTTAGTCACGATCAGATCAGATTTCTTTCACCAATAGTTAGAATTTTCAAAAAGATTTTTAAAAAAGAGTATAAATAAAGATCTAAATATAAGTCTTCAACGCTTGGCAAATGTAAATGTCAGGCGTTATATTGCTTTACATATTTTGTCAGGGGTTATAACTTTTATTTTTCAATGCGAAAAATAAAAATAAAAGTCGCAGCGCGGGCACCTACCTATTATTTACAAAATAATAGGTAGGTATATAATATTCTGATACCTAATAAATAAATGAATGATACTCAAATGAGACTAACATAATAAAACACTCAAATTATAAATAATAATTGAACTTATTATCAAATTAGATAACAATATTTATTTGCCTACACATCTGAGACCTCTGTCACCGTCTGTATATAGCGCGATGATGTCATTAACGCAATAAAATTTCAAGTTTCTTAACTGTAACGGTCAAAGAACGACGCGAATTTTTGGCTGACAAACAGTCTTTAGTCGTAACAATGGGTGTATCGGCGGATTCAGCAGACACTAGTGTTACATTTGAAATAGACATTGAATGTGGTATCGACGCGGCTCTGTTAACTGAAGTGGACTGGTTCACGTTTACAGGTGGAACTCCCGGAAAGGAAAGAAACCAGCGGCGTAATAAGGCAAAAACATGGAAGATTATGGATTTGTGTGCATGGATTGGTATGAAGGTATGTATTTTTTTTAAATATATTGGCTATTATTTTTGGCCAGTTCGTTTTTTAGTGGCAAATTTAAATTAAATGATATAGGAACCGAATTAATTTAAATACCGAATGAAATGAACGTTCAAACTTGTTGGTTGCATTAAATGGACGAATATAAATTCAAATTATAATGTCAAAAGTAATGAAAGTTTTTACCTACTAAAGTACCTATAACAAGTCAGTGAATGATTGAGATTGTCTGCAAATCTTGAAAGCGAGTATTTGAATACAGGTAGGTATATATACCTACCTATTACATGTTTGAGTAGTAGTATTTTATCGATGGCAATAGTAGTAAGCGTAGTATTTTATCATTCATTACGAGCAACAGGATATTTTATATGCATTTTTTCCCCTTTTAATAAAAGCGTTATAATATTAAATTTCAATAGAGCTGAGAAATATTTTAAATGAAATATTTCAAATAACCAATTTATATAGGTAGGTACCTATAGTTACATTAATTTCTATTTAATTCTCTATTTTTGTTGTTAGAGGATTTTGATACGGTTTTCACTATGTACCTAATGTAATGAGGGATAAACGAGGAAGGTTTGTGTCTACATATAAAAAAATGCATTCCGGGCGAAGCTGGGAGCGTGTCGCTAGTACATAGTAGATGTGATTGGAAGACTTGAGGACAATCCACGAGGGTTTTTAAGTATTAAATTTGGAAGAATTTAACTCACAAAAAACCACGTACTCGTACCTACAACCATAGAGTAAATTTACTCTATGCTACAACATAGGTACGTATGTATGTACATGGTACGTACCTACACTATAACAAAACCGTATTACTTATACTTATCGTGTATCTACTAGCGGCCCGCTCCCGGCTTCGCCCAGGAAAAAAACTTATTTATTTTATTTTAAGTACCTATCTTGTATTGTTATCTTGTATCTTGTATTATTACCGATCTTGTACTATTACCTAATATTCTGTGCCGATGGTGAAAACCGCATCAAACTTTGCGTGGTTTAGGAGGAGCTAGCGGCCATACAGATAGACGAGGAAAGCGACTTCAAATTATACCTACTATGTAAAGAAAAGAAAGAAATTAACATTAAAGTTAAAATATTTTTTTTTAGGGGATCCAATCGTTAACGGGTATTTCCGACTTCATACGAGAACCTACGAGTTCTAAAGACAAAGTGAGCGCGTTTCTCAAAGAGATGAAAGAAATGAAAACAATAATGGACGAGATGTACAACAAACAGTTACGACTTATTGAAGAGAATGAGTTACTTCAGAACGAGATGAAGAAAATGAAGGCCAAGATTGAAGTAATTGAGGGTAAGCAAAGGTAAATTTGGGCACTCCTTAAGTGCTTATTTAATGTGTTTTTTCTGGAGTAAGATTATTTCTGGATGATATTTTACAGTCTGCAATATGTACCTATATGTTACCGGCCAAACCCGATTTCAGGCCAAACTAGTTTATCCAGTGCCAAGCCGTTAGCCCAGGACAATAGTTTGGCCTAAGCCGAAGTGATTTTCGGTTTCAGGCAATTTGGGATTTGGTTGTAACGGACCGGAAACATTTTGAATTATTATTCGATAAATAATGCTTAAAAAATTTGAAAGGCACTAAATTTGATACCAATCGGTTATCCTAAAGTGAAAACTTCTTTAGGCGCGTCTTACTAAGGAGTGAACGGAAGTGAACCGTCACGCTCAGGTCCGGTGACGCTGAATCGGTGTTACTTTACTCGGCTCCATACTCGATATCAAGCGCGCTCGGATTGGTGACGCACTGAATTTGCACTGAATCGTGTGTAAATTATATATAATATTTACAACTTTAAAAATTAAAAACTACTAGTTCAATTTTTTTGTAAAAATAATTATTTATTTGTTCTTTGATTTTCAGTTGCGTGTCTAATATACCGAAGGCGCCACAAATACCACCGCCCCCACCGCCCCCGCCGCCGCCCTTGCCCCCACCTCCGCAAACTCTGACGGCCAGCTCAAAGTTGGGCCGTGCCAACACAATACCAAGACGCGGTTCGGCACCACCTCGGATAAGTGGACCGAGACTAACTATTACTCCACAAGATATAGCGAACGTTAAATTGCGGAAGACCAAGGTATACCTACAATAGGTTTCATGATTAGTTGCTAATGCTCAATCCATTTGGATCTATATAGAAACACATACGCCAAGCGACTACGCTAAACTCAGTTTATTTTATTTTAGGTCCTCGGAAGTACTTTAAACGCGTTGTTCATCAGATTCCGGGATAAGGCAGAATCTTGCTGAATGCATTAAGTACATGATCAAACGAAAGTTGCTTTTATTTTACAGGCTGCCAGTTGGCTGCCAGTGAACTGAAACATTGAATGATTACCTACTTTAAAACAGAGTAAACATCGATGCAGAGATCTCAGAACCTAGGGGTTACCTGGAAAAGTGGTTCTGCGATATTATTTATCGTGGTAGTTAAATAATAAAACAGTCGAAATACATACTTATATTATTTTGAAATAGCATAAAATATGTGATTAGAATAACTCATTATTTTTATGTCATTACGTTGGGTTTAATAAAATAAAGGGGAACTGAACTGAATAAAATAAAAGGGGGGTTCCTAATAGATATCAGCGTAGTCTATTAGATGATGACATTGCTATCCCTACATTAGTAGGTATAACCTTGTTAATTTTTTTATATATTCTATACTTAAGTAAATTATTTTGCAGGACAATCCAGTGCGGACTAAACCACCGATGATCAAGGAAGGACAGCAGCCGTTAGTGACGCAACAGATGTTGCAGTCAACGCGAGCTAAACTCGGCCGGACAAGGCCTATGGCCGCCTCAACGCCAAAGCAACAACTGACCGAACTGGAGAAGTGAGTTATCTTCTGATACATATTTAAAATAAGTAGAATACAATTCTTAACCATTGATGCAAAAGTATCCTGTGCCAATTTGTTAGAATCGTTTCGAATCTTGAATGGAAACATTAACTATAAGACCTCAGGTCGACATTGGACCCAGACTATACCATACCTACTTCTGATCGATCCTATTAGAAAATTATTAGGAGAGGCTTATGTCCTATTGCTGACAAGATGATGATATAAAGGAATTTGATATAAAACGACTATTATAACGACGAGACGACTATATAATCCAAATTAAGTAGTTGTAATCGCATATAATTTTCCCAAAATTTTTCCATTGTTTTACATGGTAGTACCCACTAGGTAGGTAATTGTCTCCCCGTTATTATTTATTATTATACAATTTCAGGTGTCTACTGCAAGACTCGTGCGTGTCTCCTCTGTACCGCCGTCGAGTGACAAGAAGTAGTTTCCGCAGTGCCGAGGAACTTAGGATGAGGCCTTATCCCGCGCCCTCTGCTACGCGATCTCCTCGTACGACGCCGCATTCGCCTCGTTCCAGCTCTATTCCCAGATGTAAACCAATATCGCCTATAAAGTTTTGCGCCTTGGAAGGCCAAATTTAAAAAGACAACTAATTCAAAGTCGTGCAATTGCAATACTCCTTCTAATTAATTATACATTATGTTTATGTTCTATATAATCTTTAATTACAGATTGAAGATTTAAAAATATGTTTACATTATAAATCGGTGGCCACTAATCAAAATTAAAGGACAAGCACTAATTCCTTGCTGCAGCTGTAGTAACTATTTTATTTTATGTAAACCGACAAAATGACGATATTTTTATGTTTGGGTGAATGTCTAATAAAGTATTGCAAAGCGGATACCTAGATTAAATAATAAGTAGTATATAGGTAATTTACAATATTTTAACAAACGACAATAATAAGTGAGGATTCTGTGACATCGTTTTTCTGTTGTTTTAATTTAGGCCATCGATGTTATTTATATAATAATTAGGTAATCGATATTCTGTGTTTTAGATTTTTTAAATTTTCTTTATTATTCATTGTAATATAATTTTAGAAGTATTTATTTACTAAGTTATGATACCTACCTATGGTACAATGCGCGAGTCGCAAGCGCCTTAAAGTCAAAACATCATTTTTAAATTTAGGTATTCAAATTCAATGATGACAAGTGTCTTCCACAAGGATAGTTTTAGAAGTACGCTATATTACGAAGAAAATACAGAAAATAAAAAAAGATTTCTTTATATCTCTACCTTATACCACAATCAATCTTATGGCGGAATCGCAATAGAGCATTTGTTTTGAGACGAAATTGAACTTTCTTGTCATCAAATGCTGCCGTGTGGACTATATTTTAAATAAATCCATATAAAAGAAAGACTGTTGTGTACTTCTAAGACTAATCTTGTACCTAGATGATGTTTTTAATGATAGTACTAATGTATATATGTTGCTTTGAAATAATGATTATACAATGGAATGTGTGTTTAATTAGATGCAAAAAACAGATCACCTATTATCAATTTGGAACATTAAACCTAACAGGTGTCCTTATAATGAAATTAATATTTAAAACCATTTTTAGTTAAAATCAACATTTAACAGTGTTAGGGCCATTCATTTATTACGTAAAACGATTGGTGCCAGTTTTTATCCCCTATGTCCTGTTTAATATTTATTACGTAAGATTCTAAAAGAAAAAAGGAATACACGTTTGGTTCGTTTTAATTTTACAAAAAAAACAATTTTTAGTAACGTTTATTTGTAGGTACCTACAAAGTTACTATTTTGGTTTTATTTCAAAGTTTTTCTTTACTTATCACAAGATTTTGATCAGTCCAGGGGCTCAAAAGTCACGCGGAAAGTGGATCTGCCACTGGAAAATATCTGATATGTGTCGCTTCTAGTATAGTTTGTTATTCGGGATTGTGACTTCGTCGACGTCCACCCATTCAATATCAGCCCCAATGCGGCACAAAACTTCTTTTCCTTGCCTTGCCGAGGCCAGGGCATTTTCAAAGTACTTACAGGCCTGCGCATTTTTGTGATCTTACGTAAAAACTATCAAGACACCCTCCCACCCCCTTGTAAGAAAAAATAAGACAAGTAGGTATATAGCTGCGTTATCTATAGGCGACCATGGACCTTAGGTACACACGATAAACCATGAAATGAACAAAAAGATTCAAGCTATATTGGACATTTCGTATAAGTACAATAAAAAGTTATTTTTTTTAAAACCTTTAGGTAGGTACCTACTTTATCGATCAGCATTTAGCTTGGTCCCCACCACAAAATTTCATTTCAGAAGGTTGGACTTTTTGATGGAACAAATCACTGAGATTTTTAGTTGTGCGAATAAATCTAGTCAAATTACGAATAACGAAAGAAGTGAAAGACGGGCATCTTTATATATTAATTTACGTTTAAAAAAAAAACTTATAAAACAATAAGATTCCATCATTGAAAAATCTCGTCACAGCTATAAAGATGTCAGAAGAATATAACTTTAACTATACACGCTGTTCAACTGATAATAAACGAGTTCTATAGTGATTTTTGTAGGATATTCTTTGATGTATGGTTGCTACGTTTGACATTGTTTTGACAATGACTTAAGTAGATTGACAATTGACATTTTAAATTCATAATTATTTATTTATTTGAATTTTTTGTGTTGAATGAATTCGCAATTTCCATTGTAATATAATAATTGAAAAAATATTTTTAAACATTACAATGGATTTCAGTTCTCTCAACCCAATTACATCGAATTCATTGAATATAGCGGCTCGAAATAATAATGTAGAATTAGTGCGCTCGTTATTGGAAAAAAAGAATCCAAATTGTATTGATAATAGAGGCTGGACGTGCTTACACGAAGCTGCCGCTCGTGATAGCTACGAGAGCCTTCTATTAATTTTGCAGCATCCTCTGTGCAGACCCTTAGCAGAAACACACGAAGGACACACAGCTCTCTATGTTGCTTGTGTGCACAATGCTTCACCAAGAACTATTCTAGCGCTGCTAGAAAATGTCCCAGACATTGCTAATTATACAAGCACAGAATGTGTATCGCCATTACACATTGTCTGTGCTCAGGGAAATACAGAAATACTTCAATTACTTATCGAACATGGTGCCTTAATGGATGTGCAAGACTTTGACAATGATACCCCATTACACGATGCGGCTATAGCCATGTATCACGAGTGTATATCTATTTTGTTACACGCGGGAGCAGATTCTGAAATAAGAAACGATGGACTCTACACTCCTTTCCATTTAGCATGCTATAAGGGGTGTATTAAAACGTACCTGACCTTATTTCCATTTGTGTCAGACATAAATCAGCTTACAATTAAAGGTGATACAGCATTGATTTTAGCAGCGCAAGGCGGACATTTGAACACTGTGAATTTTTTACTAACACACGGAGCTAACCCTGATATTCAAAATGAGGATTCGTTCACTGCTTTGGACATGGCGTTGAATGGGGGACATAGTAAAGTTTTTGTTAAATTACTGGCTGTCACAGACATTAAAAAGATTCACCGCAATTTAGTCTATCAAGCTTGCAAACCTCACTATTTTAAGTTTGACATTCTACAAGCGCTTTTAAGTTACGACCTGAGCCCAGAAATCTTTGACTTTGATGACAAATTTCACATTCAATTTGAAGAATATGGTACCATCAATGTTCCATTGTACACGTTCAACGCACCTTTGAATATATTTTTAAATGTATGTGAATACATTTACAACCGGTCACCGGAATCTCTCAGTACCTTTTTCTATTTAGTTTTAATGAGAGGTGCTTCTGTAAATAGTACAAGTAAAGATGAATGTCCGCCTATCATGTATTTGCATTATTGTCCTCATGATTCTTGCTTTGAAAAGGTAAGTTCAATAACATCAAGTTCAATATGTTCAAGTTCACCTGATGAGAAGATGCATATTTTTTTTTATATTATACTAACTGTTGCACGCGACTTCGCCCGCGTAACTTGATAAAATATAGCCTATGTTACTTTGCTAATAATGTAGCTTTCTATAGGTAAAAGAACTTTCTAAAATCGGTCTAGTAGTTTTTGAGTTTATTCATTATATACATACAAATCTTCTGTCTTTATAATGTTAGTATAAATAATATATATTAAGGGTGTTAATTTACAAGCAACAAATTACAAATCTGTGTGATAGTTACTCAAGCGGTTAAACTAATGAATCCACAGATAGTCACCAGAAGGCTGAAAAGAATGAATCTATAAGTCTTGAGGAATCATTATTTCTATATATTCTTTCTTTAATATATGTATAATAATATTCCTAATATTATAAAGAGAGAAGATTTGTATGTTTGTAAAGAATAAACTCAAAAACTACTGGACCGATTTTGGAAATTCTTTTACCTATAGAAAGCTACATTATTAGCGAGTAATATAGGCTATATTTTATAAAGTTACGCGGGCGAAGTGGCGTGCAACAGCTTGTGCTTAATATTATAAATGTGAAAGTAACTGTCTGTCTTAACTACTCAACCAATCATAATGAAATTTTGTATACACATTTGTCAGGGATCCAGGAAAGTACATAGGGTACCTTTCATCCAGAAAAAAGTAATGTTCCCATGAGATCATCTAAAATTGAAAAAAAAAAAAAAAAAAAATGCCTGGCAAAAGTGTAATATTAATGCAGATGTCAGGTGTTATATTGCTTATATATTTTTTATTTCTCAACTAGTGATGTGCTGGATATCCGTATCCGTATTCGCGATATTCGAGGGAGAATAAAGATCCGTATCCGTTACTTTTTGGCGGATCTTTTTACGCATCTTTTACCTTGTTAATTTTTAATTCATAGCTGAAATTCTACATAATGTAGGTGATTAGATAGCAATGAAAAACTATTAATTCCCATTCAGATTATTTTTTATTTCTTAAAATCAAACATTTGGCACCATTATAACGCAAGCGTCAACGATCGTTTCAAGGTCACGCGCACCGACACCGATTGAGTAGGTAAGAAATTTAAGATCCGTATCCGCGGATCTACATACGCGGGCACCGGCTAGTACTTACTTATACATAATAATAAATTCCTTCTTATATAATGAGGTCTAATTTTTGTTTTCATCTTCTTCATCAGGTGTTTGAAATTCTCATTGAACATGGCTGCAATGTTGACTACTACTATTGGGCTACAAAAGATGACCGAGATTTTAATATTCCTGATGTGTTTATTACATCGTTAGGCTGTGATGCGCGCACATTATTAGTAATGTTACCATATAGCCTTTATTGTGATCCAGATAGACTCTTAATTATTGCTGATGATCATAATGTTTTGTCGAGGATACCACTACATGTAAGTGTTTTATGTACTCCCAACGTCCCCACCAGTAGGGATACCGGGGCGACACCGATTTTGAAAAAAAAAAATCACCTATAGAAAGCTACATTATCTGCAAGTAACATAGGCTATATTTTATAAAGTTGCGCGGGCGAAGTCGCGTGTAACAGTTACTAAATTATATTTCCTAATTTAATTATATTGCTAAAAACATAGTTTGACACTAATGTAAAATTATTCAAACACAGGTAGTATTATTTACATTAATAACATCCTTTACTTCAATTCAAAACGCAATATAGAAATGTGGTAAGGTTATGTTAATTAGGATAGTTTTGTATAGTTACCTATGCTAACTTAAACACGCCAATATCAAATTTGTCTAAATTTATTTTTGTGGTCTTATCGTTCTCTGCTAAAAAACAGCACCGTGTAGCTATCAAATATAAAGGTGATGAAAAATGTACCACACTTTAGTTTGAATGTGATATATTTGCTGCATTTTCAAATGGGTTAGTTCAACTAGTTCTACTATAGAACAGTTGGACAAAAAAAAAATCCAAGTAGTTCTACTGCATAGTATGACTGTATTTCATGGAAGCAATAATTATAATTGTGTAATGATGTGCTTGATTGAAGCAGCTTCTTGGGATTGTTTAAATACTTGTTTATCTTAATCATAAATAAAAATAATCGTAAGTATGTTTGTTCTCTATAGACTCTGACACCACAAAACTGATTTTAATTCGGTTTTCACTTATGGAAAGAGGGATAAACGAGGAAGGAAAGTTGTAGAGGAGCCATAAGCGGGTCACTTGGTGTTTATATGACAAACTATCAATTTGTCAAATGTATATTTTGGTTCATGGCTGTGGATTGGTATTGTATATTGTATATTTGGTGCTTGTGTAAAATTTATGGTTCATCTGTGCTATGGAGGTTTCTTGAGTGTCTACGAGTCAACGATTGTTTTTAGGTCCAGTCACAATTGATGAGACTCATAGACGAAAGCTACGAAACAGTTCCCGCTGAAAGACTTAGATACAATGTAAGCCCGTTGAAACATCTGAGCAGAAGGAGAGTGCGTGCGAATCTTCGTAGCGCCGGTGTTCAAACTACAACTCAGTTTTTAAATTCTCTTGAAAAATTAGCAATTCCAAAAATATTAAAAATGTATCTAAGATATATGTAAGATGTAAGTAAATGTTAAGGCAAAGCGCTTCTTTTGTAAGATACAGGGTAAATTCACTTTACATTATGTGCAGAAGCAAAATAAAAATCTTTGGCTATTATCGGTACATCCCCGTTGTCATGATCCATGGTGATAGTGGGAATATTGTTTCAATAGTTTATCTCCATTAGTCATTTTGCATAACGACGAATGACCAGTTATTAGGGCGGTTTCAGATTAGCGTTTTTTTCTGCGCGTATAAGTGAAGTAATTTTTGAATCGTTTAGAATCACATCAGGTCAGCCAAAGTTAATGTTTTTATCAATGCAATTTGATGAATGATCGTAATAAGTTTTTGTACATTCATCTCATTTTGTCGACCATCTTATCATGTTTAAATAATTGGTCATTTAAAAGTTAAATAAAAAAATAGTTAATAATTATTTAACACAAACTTTTTTCTGTATCATTATGCATGCACTGTAGTGCATTGAATTGGTATTATTTACCTTCATCGATGTTTATGGATGGGCCTTTTCAAACAAAAAAATCGCTCCCTCAAAATCAGATTGATTTTTGTAGGTAGAACTGGTTGTTTGGTCGTGTTGCTCGGCGGGATTAACGAAATTAGCAGTCTCGGTTGTTTACTATAGTAATTTAATGCTTTTGGTTGCTACTTTCGAACAAAATGAAACCAATGTACTCAAGTACACGTGTAATTTTGCGGATTGTTTTGCCAGTGTTTTTTGCTATGGAAAAGGGGGCCTTTAAACATCGATGTTTACCTTACATCAAATAAGGTAGTTCTGATTTTTTTATATGTTGGTACTGATGAAATGGTAATGACAAATCCAAATTTTCCACCTCGAAAGCCTTACGGATCATTGTTAAATTCATTAAAATTTAGGTCTTGTTTCAGTTTTTGTCCATTTTTACTACCAAGGATCTGTGCTACGTCAAAAGTCATTATGCACACTTTTAAGATACGGCTATTCCAAAGGTTTGCAAAATTTCTAAAAAAAAAATGGATGTTTTACAGTTGTTTTTAGTTTTCGACAATTTTGACCACTAAGAAATGGGTTTATAGTAAAAGTTATCTTATAAGTTATTAAATTTCCAATAAAATGAGATAAACATAGACCTGAGAGTTCCTGAGATAAGGAAACGCCTGCTTGTTTGATACGATTTCTATGTACTATTGTATTATATCTGTAATATCAATGGAATAGAATACAGATGCGGTACATATGTATATTAAAAAAAGTAATACAAGTATATTTTTTAAATAGTTGGACATCCTGTTGGATGAGTGGTTAGGGTTCCCGCTTTAACGCTCTGTTCGATTCCCGGCATCTCTTGAAGTGAACCGGGCACACTTCATTTGGGCAGCCCGACTGGCGGCAGTAGCCACTGAACATTAATAATTTAAATGAATGTCGCTTATTTGAATAATAAATGTGTTTTAACATGTTATTAAAATAAATAACAAATATCTGATTTTGCAGAATTTCAAACTCAGTGACCAATAAATGTTTTGTTCACTCTTTTAGATATTAAATAGTTGTTAATAAATAATTAGTTGTTTATTTCAATACTAATAGTATAATGCAAATGTAGGAATTATCCAATGAAATAAAAAAATATGTAGTACCTATCTAAATGTAAGTTTATGATATTAAAAAAAACCAATGATATTTAATATAAATTTTAATAATGAATTCAATTCCTATAAAAACTCGAAATACAATATAACACTATTTCAGCAATACAATTGTGTAGAAATATCTTTTTTCTTATATTTTAATTGGCAATATTTATTAAGCGTATTTACATATATATAATTTTCATGTACAAATAAATATATTATTATATTACAATATTTTTCGTGTTTCATTTGAAATTAGCTCCGTTAGCCATTAAGTCTTCAATTTCTGCCACACTGTGAATGATAATAAAAAATTAAATTAAAATAAAATTTATACTAATACTAATCGGTATAATCGATTTTCGGGACGGGTTCGGGTCGGGATCAAAAAAAATTGGTCGTAATAAACGGAATTGTAATTATAAGCAATATTAATTCGTTATAAGAGTTAATTTGGGATTATGCCATTTAGTCGTGAAAGAACTGTCGTTATATTAGTTTTCTACTGGTGAAAATCGGTTATAGCGACCTTCAAGTGACCACAAAATTTGGTCGCAATAAACGGAATAGTCGTTATAACCAATATTAATTCGTTATAGCGATTAGGCAGGGGCCTTGCCATTTAGTCGTTGTAACCGATCTGTCGTTATATCCGGTTTCTAATGGTTCAAAAATGGCCTCAATAGTCCTTACGTAATTAATGAATGGAATCGGTAAACTGCTCGAGTTGGAAAGTACCCTACTTTACCAATTCTATGACTATTCTTTAGTTATTATTAATCTCATTTCTGAGACTTAGCCGCGATTTCACCATACTCTGTTAGTATTTGACATCGCTGTTGTCATTTAACAGACGTTTACAGTATGCGAGTGACAGCGCTAAATGACTTAACAGCGATGTTATATACTAACGGAGTGTGGTGAAATCGCGCCTTAATATGAAGGTTTACATTGAAACAAGAAACAAAATTAATTTTCTAAAATGTGCAAACATTGTGACATTTTCACGAATTGAATTACTGTAATTACTGACTAAAAGCAAATAATATTATGCTATTAAAAAAATATATATTCACGTTCTGGGCACGAAAGTGAGGTTTTCCACGCCCGTCTCTGTGATCAACACGTCATCCTCAATGCGCACTCCTCCAAATCCGCTGAATCGGTCCACCACCTCCCAATTGAAGAATTTGCTCTGCTCCGGATTGGTACGGGCCGCTTCCAGCAACTGCATAGGTAAGGTACACACCCAGTGGTAAGTGGTAATCAAAGTCGACAGCGCACTTCCTAGTGTCGCTTGTGTTTGTCAGCCCGCCTGTACTCTTGTTGCCAACATTTGGACGGACATGCTAGCGTTGGCGCTGATTCCTTTAATAAAACCGACACGCGCCAGCCAACTCCCAACGCTGACACATTGTTGGGGCAAATGCTATTTTCTAGTTTCAAACGTTGGACGAATAGTATTGGGGCCAACGCTTGCGCCAACGTGTGGCGCCGCGCCGCCCTTGTCACCTAAATGCTATGTTGTTGTCACCTTGGGTATGAAATAGCAGCCGGGTTCGACGGTGAGCACCATGCCAGCAGCGAGGTCGCGCGCAGTTCGCAGCCTCGCCAGCGCCCCCTCGCGCCGAGGGGGGCAGTGGGACAAGTAGCCCCCCACGTCGTGCACGTCCAGCCCCAGCAGGTGTCCTAGACCGTGCGGTTGAAGTACACCGTTCACGCCGGCCTATATTTTATCAAACTTTACTTAAACAGAGTTTTACACAAATTAACAATAACTATAATATGTGTAAATTTATAAGTACGCGAATATATAAATAATATTATTAAGTTAAAAGTTTTAGTTTTATAAGATTGTTTTGATTTTTCTTTGTTTTTATTTTTTTTTTGTGTATTTTTGTATATAAATATGTTTAAAGTTTCTCTGTACAAAATTCTTTAACTAATTCGTGAAAAATGTTATTGATTGCATTATTATCTTTATTTATGTATGTTTATCTTTTTTCTAATTTACTATAAATGATGTAATTGTTTGTTTTCCATAATAAAATAAAATAAAAACTAACTTATGCGGCGAACTTCGCACCGTCTCAGAATAAAAACCTGTTACATACAAAATATATGATTTTTTTATAAATATTTCATATATTTTATCTGCTTTTCGGGGTGGAGACAAAATTCAACAAATCAAACACCATAAAATCGTTCCAGCCGTTCCCGAGTTATAAATTGTGTAACTAACCCGATACTTTTATACTACTCATATAAAATAGATTCTAGTGTGGATATATTGTAACAACGAAGACTGTAAATGCATTTGTTAGAAAAATAAGATAAAATCGGGACTTGCCTTAATCATCTCTTCGACATCGCCTTTGAGCAAATCTCCCTTCTTGAGATGTTCTAACATAGCGCGGTTTGCTGTCAAGTGCATATCTGGCCACGAGACACCCGGTTTAGCTTCTCTAAAATTAATTAAAAAATACAAATGATAAACGTTAAGTAGCTTTATTTTAAGGTTAAGGCACATTTGTGAAAATGCCAGATTGAACTCAAAGAGAAAGGGTGTAAAAGCCAGTCTTCTAAGAATAAATAGGAAGATGGAATCACATTTCACACGAAATTTAGTTTATAGCTTGGAACATAAAATCTCAATAAAAGTAAACTAAAATTGAGGTTTTAGCTTGGAACATAAAATCTCAATAAAAATAAACAAAATTGAGGTTTTTAGCTTGGAACATAAAATCTCAATAAAAATAAACAAAATTGAGGTTTTTAGCTTGGAACATAAAATCTCAATAAAAATAAACAAAATTGAGGTTTTTAGCTTGGAACATAAAATCTCAATAAAAATAAACAAAATTGAGGTTTTTAGCTTGGAACATAAAATCTCAATAGAAATAAACAAAATTGAGGTTTTTAGCTTGGAACATAAAATCTCAATAAAAATAAACAAAATTGAGGTTTTTAGCTTGGAACATAAAATCTCAATAGAAATAAACAAAATTGAGGTTTTTAGCTTGGAACATAAAATCTCAATAAAAATAAACAAAATTGAGGTTTTTAGCTTGGAACATAAAATCTCAATAAAAGTAAACCAAGATTGAGATTTTTAGCCTGGAACATAAAATCTCAATAAAAATAAACAAAATTGAGATTTTTAGCTTGGAACAAAAAATCTCAAATCAGTAACGCACTACGCACATATATTTATGTCTACGCACATAAACTATTATGAAACCGGCTTGACTATGTTGTCCTCAAAAATTCTGTCTATAGTTCTTATTTGGTCTGAGCTTGCAGTAAGGTTCGTTTAAATTTGTTAGGCTTCTCCTTGGACTTACTTTGTGTAAATTTTTCAAACCAAGGAGTCGTCCGATACGTGGGCGCAGGGAGAGAGGACATTTGAATAAACGGGAGGATTCGGGAGATTTTCTTTAGGCTTTTGGCGACTTAAAATCAAAGTCAAGTCAGTTATGCGGTCAAATCCTCAAATATTTGAGCAACTCTTCGTTTCATTGAAATGTTGAAAATACCGTAGGACAGCGTCCCTGGCGACCAGCACCGCCTCGTAGACGAGCCTCTGGTCTTCTGTGAACTTGCCGTTGGCGGGAAACGAGCAAGTGATGTCCGCCGCGTATCCCGCGTAGTTGCCTCCCATGTCGAACAGGCTGCGGAAACGGAAACATACTATCCGTCACTCCCTTCTCTAGTATTAATTGGAATCACAATATATATTTTTTTATTTTATTCTTAGATTTTTAACGAGCCTATATATATTGGTGCTCGCCTTAGCGTTCTGTCTCTGGGGTCGCGGGTTCGATTTCCTGCAGAGCTAACTTTGCAAATGAATTTTTCAAAGATGGCTCTGATCAGCATCTGGCAAGTAATACCTTATCCTCGATACTACTATTGGTTGGCAGGGCACTTTCAGCACCTGTGCCGTTGCTTGTGTCATAGGCGACGGTAGCCACCTCACCTACCATAAAGTGGACCGTTAGCCTGTCTGTCGACATTAACATACATACATATTTAATTTGAATTTGCATAATTTGCATAAAAAATATGTCCATGCGAATTGAATGTTCATTCGATTTTTTTTTCTTTTTATTTTATCCTTATATTCTAATATTATTCGATTAATAATACAAAAAACAAGTTGTCAATTCCCCTAAGGTTACTTGCGTACTGTTCAATTCTGACGTTACAAACGTGAAAACACTTCTTTTGACAGTTGGCATATGGAGAATGGGGAATGGAGAATGGAGAATGGCACTGACCACATGTCGCCGTCGTGAATGATCTTGGAGTTGGGAGAGGCGGCGTGTCCGTAGTGGAGGGTGGCCGAGTTGTCCCCTGAGCCGCAGATGCAGGTGTAGGACACGTGGCGACTGCCGCCAACGCGATAGCAGTGGTCCAGGAACACCGACTCGCATTGGTACTCCATCAGACCAGGACGAGCGTACAGCATTACCTGACCACCCAGAACTTTGCACTTAAAAATCAAATCAAATGAAAATATCGCGAGGAAACCTGTGTCTCGTGATATATATGGCGATTACACACTTTTTATAGCATAAAAAGTAGTAATAAAAACTTACTACCTGTTATAGTAACTTACCTGTTTATGAGCGTCAGACGAAACTTTGCAAACATACCGCATCACTTCAATTTCTTCAGAAGTCTTAATCACACGTCTGAAATTATTTAAAAAAAAAAAAACATTTCTAGTAATTGTTGACACAGAATCAATATATACTCGTATATATATGAAATATTGTGTTGGACTTGGTTTGTATATGCTTCAAAAACTCGAAAACTAGCCGACGGATTGACTTGAAATTTCTACACAACATTGCATCTTATATACTTTTTTTTCCCAAAATTCCAACGTAAATCAATTTTTTTTATAAAAAAACATAATTTTCATACGTTGACCGTTGTTATGGCAACCGTGGAATGTTGCTGACAAAATGATATATTTAATTGGTAGTTTGAACCTAAACTGATTTTGACGAGCCGGTTGGACAGTTAGGGATGGTTGAACCACTCGGTTAGGGATCGCGCTTTAACGCTCTGAGGGTTCCCGGGTTCGGTTCCCGGCAGGGTCAACTTTGGAAATGAACTTTTCAAAGTTGGCTGTAGTCTGGATCTGGAAAGTAGAGCCAGGGCACACTGTGTTTCGCAGTCATTTGGGCGACAGTAACCACCCCTTTACACAAAATTCTAATTTATTCCCCTTTAAAAATATGAATATTTACAATATGCTTATATAATATAAAATTATATGATAAAAATAATTATAATACGGTTTAAATAAAAAAAATATCCTGATAACAACGATAACATTAATAAAAATTTCCCAATAAGAAAATTCTAATCTTGAACACGATAAAGAAATAATAAGTGTATTTTGTGATAATTTATATGAATACTTACAATTCAGCAATGATTGGGAACAATATCTCATTGTTGACTTGAAACCTGGAACGTGAAATATTTAGAAATCAATGTCACTGGTATGGTAAAGTCAATAAATAAATCAAAATATGAGCCTATATTTTAACTGATAGCCAAAAATTTAAGAAATTAGATCTATTTCAGATTTAGCCCAATTCTCTAATACCTAGCAGTGAGCTAGCACTCATACTAGGCTCCCTGTCCTACGTGGGATGGGAAAAGTTAAAATTTCAACACAACTATTTCTGTTTGAATAATAACAAATGGAGTTAATCAAAGATATACATATTAAAAATAGCTTTTAGCCGCGTGTTTGTCCGTGGTGCACGTTTATAAATTGCAGCGTATGTTAGTTAGTACAGGATTCGATGAGAGGTCGCCGTCCTTCACCCATCTCATTACCAGACGAGACCAGAAATGTATATTTATCAATAGTTATAAATCACGATTGTATTGCCTATTAAAATTTGCTAATGTATATCCTTAATTAAAAAAAAAACTTGCTGCTTTATATAGTTTATAGTACGAATTATATTGCTCCGATTTCAGTGCTGTAGTTCTTTTTTTGCAAATCCTACAGGGATCTAAAAATTTTCCATGATAAAAAGTAACCTATATGTTAAGCCATGTAATTTACTATATGTGTGCCAAACTTAAACCAAATCCTTTTGGACGTTTTTGCGTGAAAATGTATTAGTATGGCCATTGGCCACACTCACTCATTAATGTCTTCGAAGACCGCCTCCTTGGCTGTTAAACCACTGTCAGTGTTTGGTCCACTCTGGAATCAAAACATTCAATTGCATAAAAAAAAACAAGCAATTATAAAAGCGGGTCAGCTGCGCCAGTTTTTTAACAAAACATTATTAGAAAACATGTAATATGGGTGTGGCCTAAGGAGCTCATTAATCAAATGTTAAGATTTTTTAGAAAACTTTATTATTAAACATTTTTGAAGTCGCAGCGAACGGAAAATGTGCAATCTGACTGTTCGGGGATGAGCGTGGTGAATCAAGGAATGTTCAGAGAAAGATGATACTTGAATATAAAGTCACTTTAATACACGAGTTCACTAGAAACTATTAAGATGTTTCCGCTAAAATGTTAATGTTAAAATATATGAATGTTAAATGTTGATGAGTACATCTGATCGATAAGACAATCAATTATGCACTAAAATTAATTGTTAACTAAATAATTACAAGTCGTGCGGCGGCTAGAAAGAGGTCACGCGCAGCGCTACGTCAGTATAAGTAGGTATTAGGTATATCGAAAGACCTAACTAACAAAGTGTTTGGTAATAATCCGAACACTGACAATATTCAAGAAAATGTTTTGTTAAAATTTTAGCGCAGCGGACCCGACTTTAAAGGAACTACGTTATGGCCAAGATTTGAAACACACAGCATTCATTCATTCATTGACGAGTCCAATCGTCGAGTGGTTAAAGTGCCTTCGTGCTCAGACTCTCCAGCATTAGATTCCTGGCAGGGCCAACTTTCCAAATGAACTTTTCAATGTTGGCTCTGATCTGGGTGTGCAGTGTAGTTTCGCCCTCTGTCCGTTGTACGATTATACCATAAAACAAGCCTAATCGTGTTTACTTTGGGGGCCATACAATTTGTATTTAGTCTTGGAGATTATAATTCACGTTCAAGTCATAACCATAAATATATAACAGATTGATGACAAATTACTTCCACACGATCGACGATAGTTTCCATAGATAAAAATGAAGATTAAAAGTAAAAATTTGTTTAGAATGTTATACAAAACTTACCAAAGTCAGTAACATTTTGGGGTTTAATCCTTTGAGCACATCTCTTATCTGAAAATTAAATGTGTTGATTAGAAGTTGTAACTGCAGTGATAATCCTAAAATATTTTTTCAAATTCCAATCTCTTACATATTTTTGAGTAACCTTGACTTAGAGTCAGTTTAGACCGAAACGCGACGCGATGATACTTGACGCGCCGTCACGAAGAGCATTGTGACGAAGAGTCGAGGCGGCGTCGCGTAGGAGGCTACCAAGAGGCGCGCCTCTTCTATATTGCCTATGTAATCATATGGGCAACCGCTCGAGGACCGAGGATTAGGCGCGGCGGAGTCGAGTCTCCTACTCATTCCTACTCGTCCTAACCCATATTTTCTATGTAAATCAATCAGAGACTGCAAAAGTCGAGGCAGAGGAGTGGCGGCATCGACGCAGTCTTGAAGTGCCTCTGCTTTGACGCCGCCTTAACTTGCAGTGAGTGAAGTCCTTTTCGCGTATTCACTGAATTGCATATCGTTTTGTGGAGTAAGTAAGATGTATACTACCTTAAAACATTAAACCTTAAACAGCGTCATGTCGCGTTTCGGTGTGAACTGACGCTTACTCAAAAAGCACTGATAATTTTCTTTAATAATGATGGACAATGGTATGAGAAACTTTGTATATTATATAAAAAGGTATGTGAAAATATGAGTTAAAATTTATATGTATAGACAGTAATATTTATTGTTAAAATAAATAAGATAATAAAAAACATCAACTTTAAAAAAAAACTAACAGAAAACTACTTATTTAATAGGCATGGTCATTTACCTCATCCACATAGTGAACTTCATCAACTTCATACAACTTCTTAAAGTTATCGCATGAGAGCAGTTTACCCATCCATATGGCATATTCTTCTGGTAGCCGAGGGACAAACAAATATGATTTTCTTGTACTCACATCGAGAGCAAAATAACAGCCAGGCTCTCTTACACCACAAACCCAAGTGAAATATGCTTCCTAAAATAAAGTATTGTATATGAATATCATAGAAATAGGTAAATCCTTTTATAACATAAATACAATATGCAAAATACCTACCTACTTTTATTTTGCATTTGATTATAATCTAATCTTAATTTGATAACCTTTGCTGGTGGTAAAGGTTTTGTTACACTTTTCTAGACATCATTCCGAATCCAATGAGGATTTTTAGCCAAAGCTCCTAAAAAGCAGCTCGTAGCTTCCAAAAAGCACATATTTTTAGGATATCTTAAGAATTAACACCAATTTGAACTTGTGAACTACTTATACTTATTTTAAGACAATTGATACATCAAGTCAAGATTAAAATTATAAATAAATAAAAATACAAATAGGTACAATTAACAGGTATTAAACCTCAATAACAATAAACTTTGAAGACCTACCTGTCTAAATACATACTGCACATCAGTATCATAGTGATTGATATCTTCTCCGCCTTGAAGTACCACAATTTGTCCATTTTCTAGTTTATCTGCCAATCTTTGCCTATTTTTAGCAAATAAAGATAAAGGCACTTCTAATGTACCGGGACCCATGGACCAAGTCATCGCTATTGTATTTGTAGAATAGAATTAAGAAATAAAGTATTACAGTTACGGACCACTAGCAAGGATATAATAATGTATTATCTATCGGACGGACGACAGATGATTGATTATATATGAACTATAAACACAATAATATCAAGTTTGTATGCTATACACGTATACAACAGGATTGGTGTCAAGTCAATTAACAATATTTATCAACAAACATCACATACTCTACTTAATTTGTAGAAAATAATCAATGAGTAATTGATTATATTACGCTTAACTGTAGACGTTTCTTCATTAAGTATTTATTATAATCACACACAAAAATAGAATATATTGCCTCCGTATTTAAAATAAATAATTATTTAGTGATATTTAATTTTGTTATTGATAAATGATGCGTCAACCGGTTAAGTTTGTCTTCTGTGCAAGGAACATATATATACTCTCTTGTACTTCTGTGTCATGTCACATCTGTCATTATTACAAAGACACAGATTAATTTAAATATAAAATCAACTGTTCAGTGTTTTCATGACGACACAAAGTTTTCTACTTGACGACAGATGGCGGTACTTGACGACAGTGTCTGTTTTAATTTAAAACTAAATTTAATTAAAATTATATAATTTTTCTTAACTCTTGCTACAAGTCTTCAGATTATTATTTTTCTTGACCTTACAAGACAAAACTGTATTCAAAATGAAAGAATTAAAATTTAAATAAATTAAATTAGAGCTTGCTGTGAAAATTTTTTTTTCGATAAAAGAAATAGAAAATTCAATTCAATTCTCACTCAGCAATTTGAGAATTGAAAGGTTGGCGCCGTTGGCGTTAATTATATCTAGTTAGTATTTACGTACAATAAGATAATTTTCAGGACATGTTGCAAAACTTTTTTGAAGATACACATATTAAAGTTAATTAGTAATTTGGCAGCAAAGAAAAATTACTAAATGACCCCTAGAGTAAAGGAGCCGTTTTACCTAATAGAATTGTTTTGATTGCAGTAAGTTTTGATTGATTGTAAGTAAATCGGTAAGTATTAGAACTAAAATTTTAAAATTATTTTAAAAAATAAAATAAACTGGTTTTTCTTTGAAATTCATTTATTGTTGAATTATTAACTAAATCACAAGTAGACGATAAATTAATCAATCTAAAATCACAAAATGCACTAAAACATGCACATATGTAATAAGATAACAAAGTTTTTATACCCGATTTGGTACAATTGTACATAATTACTACATCGATAATATTTATCAAGACTTAGTTAATATTGCCTAGTTAAGGTATTTAGTTAAATATCTAAGTACTACTTATGTATGTTGACATTTTAGTAACGCAATACATATAAAAATGACGCATTGCGCGACTTTACTAAATACATGTCAGTTAATATTGATATTTAAATATACCTACAATATTAATTTAACTACTTAATCAATAAAAATCTTTTATCGATACATTAAATACCTATTTGCGAGGAAATTGCTATTTTATAGGTACATAAATATGCGTGGAACTTAATTCAGGAAGGTTTTTTTTCTATAATAATGATTACATAATTAATTTTTGTTAAAGTAAGTAAGTACCTAAAGATTGTTAAATGCAAATTATTAGTTTTAAAAATTTTAAATACAATTTTCTTTAGAAAGTGATAAAAATTTTGAACAATATAATGATTGTACAAAATCATTTTAGGTGATATATACTTTAGGTAATATTAATATTACGCCACAACAAAAAATAAAATTATCTATCTATACATTAGCTAATTACATACGGATGACTGATTATTTGAACTGATCGGTTTACATTTAAATAGATATAACAAACGTAAACAATAGTTAAAGCTCTCGAATACTTTAAACATTAATATTATTTTTTGAGATGGAAACCACATGACAAATTTTGTCATGTTATAACGAGTAAGTATTTTTACAAAAATCAAACAGTGTTACAAGATAGTTACGTCACTCAGTCAGTACTTTGATCCAGTTAAGGTCACTATATTAAAACGAAGAATAAATATTATGATTGTAAAGTCCGGGCGGCCATTTTGAATCGTTCTCGTGACTCGTGCGTGACACGTCACAGTGTCACAGCAGGCCGTCTCTTTCTCGCACGCGCTCCGCATATAGCACCATTGTAACTCGACACGTTTCTTTTCTTTTTTACACAGCGATTTCACAACACTACCTACTCCACACTTTCACAGCTAATGTTTTGTTTTTTTTTTTTACCTAATAATATAAATTATGAATCTACAGAGATTTCGTGACACGATTGTTTTTTCTCTTGCAATCTTCTCACGGCTTCCGCTACGAGGGCGCGTTGTTCTAGCAATCTTTCGACGAGATCCACTGGTTCTTGCTTTCTAATGTAATAAGGTGCAGCTCGCGCTCTCGCTTGCAGGTGTAGTTTCTGTTTCAGGCCAAGGGTAAGTTCTTCGATAGGGGGCAAACGACTTGATGTTTGTGTAGGGCGATTCTTTTCCGTTGAACGGCCGTTTTCGTATCTAGAGGTCTCCTTCAACATATTGATGTGGAGCGCGATTGAAGCGAGCGTGTATTTAGACTAATATTATGAGGAAGCGACTGGAAATTCACCCGGCGCGTAACGCGTAAACGATGCTTGCCTGCGAATGAATGAGCAAGTAAAGTGAGCTGAGCGAGCTGACGGCTGACTTGCCTCGCTCGACCCCGTGTAGACAAAACGGGTGTTTGCGGGGGTAGCGGAGGACGGGGTATGACGTACACAGTTATGCGCAGTCGTGCCGGCCTGTATACAAACAATACAATACGATGGACGTAAATAAACACAAGACAAGACCGTCTCACCTCAACTCGACCAACAAACATACTTGTGTGAAACGATGATAAATGTAGTTACAGGTCTAGTTTAGTAGTCAGTCTATCGACTCAGTCGGTTAAGATGTGGAAAAATTTAGACAGGTGATCTATTTTCACAAATATGTCTACACATGAAATTAAAACAGTATGCGCAGAATACTAAAGTACTTACCTTCCTAAGATGATTGATTTTATGTAGACACTTACTCCAATATGAATTTTTATTCTTTATAGTAGACAAGATATAATTTTAAATTTTTTAAGTTTCTTAGAATAGTCATACAATTATATATAAATAAAAGTAGGTACCTACCATCGATGTTTAATCGATGGGACCTACTTATATAGTAGGTAAACTGTGAAATAAGTCACCCCTTTCTGCACGGTGGCAACCTGCTAGTGCCTAAGTAATAAATAATTTGCTGATGACGTCGGCTGATGTTGAAAACCGCACAGAAATCCGTTGCTGGTTAGCAGACGCGGGCAGCGATTACAATTTATACGGTACTATAGTAGATAAATAAGTACATAAATGGTACTATATATGTATGTAAGGATAAAGAACCTAGGAAGCAAATAGTGAAGAATTAACGTAAATAAAGTGTTTTTAATAAAAGTTTATTACATTCAAATTACAATTTGTTTAAATTCAAAGTATAAACTCTACGCTAATAAAAACAATGACAAAAAAATATGTATATGCAAAAATGAACCTAATAACATAGCGGTAAAGGTTCTATTGCGTTTAATGAGATAGTCCAATGTGTGAGTAGTGATTTCCGTGTAGTGGATCTTTCTGAAAGTTTCGTTGAACTAAACCGGACATTGCCCTCGGTTCATGTGTTTTTTTTCCTCGTCAACGATGTGATGACATTAATCACAGAGAATCCATGACACTATTTTACACTATGGTTTCAAAAGTAACAATAGAAGTTATGAAATATTTAATTTTTAAAATAAGTAACAACAGATATTATTAAAATTAAGGACATCAAAATCAAAAAAGGTAAAATTTATGTATAGTGTTAGGACACTTGGTGGCGGCAGACCTAACCGCCGCGCATGAGAAATAACAGGAAGTGTGCTGTTGTGTTTCGGTGAGTAAGTAAAGGATACTAGAGCCCATTTCGCTATCCCTTCCTAGTCAATCCCTTATCCCAAATTCTACTGTGGTCGGCAGCGAATCTTCAACCCCGTGGCGTTGCTTGTGTTATAGGCGATGGTCAAGTGCCATCAAGTCGATTGTCAGCCTGTCTGACAATCTTAATATAAGAATAAAATACTTGGTATTTGAAGTTACTATAGAGACGTATAGCGCCAAAAAATAAAAACATGTCGAATATCGAAAAATATAACATATTCAAAATATATTTCGATTTTTTTGAAATATAATCAAACGAGTACTGTTATGTACGAAATCAAACATAACAGTACGCATGCTATGTGAAAAAAAATACTACAATAAAGGTTATGTTTAGTAGACCTATATTTTAAATGAAACTTTAAATTAGAATTAGACAACAAACAAGCATTACGACAAAACTTCAGATATGTCATCATCCAGTGAACGGGGTAAGACAGATTCACAGGTCGTCATAATTGAGTTCGAGATACCTACGAGTACCTCTTCAAGTCTCTATTGTGTCTTCTATTTCAAATAACGAAACTACGATTTTACTACATTATCAACCTGTACATTAGACTGGACTTTTACGAATTTTAAAACATTATTGTAATAAGTAAGTAAAATGTTCTTTTTTTAAATTTTCTACTGGTCAAAGGAAGCCAATGTCATTGACTTGTAAATGGCGCGACCGTTGCATATTTTTTATACCTAATGGATGGGATGAGCAAGACAATGTCGGTTACTTTTCCTTCTTACCTACCTGTTGTTTATACTTCGTGTTAGGAGGTCAATAATAACAAAATAAAATGATGTAAATAAATGCTTATTTCGAAACTCTTTTGTTACTTGTATTGTATAAGTATTGTGCGTGATTGCAACAAACTATTTTGTAATTTGCGATGTAAACAATTGATGATGTTTTAATTGTTAGATATAATAATATAATATATAGTGGAATTGGTTCGCGTCATAAATAAAATTGTTCAAACAAACATTTATTTAACTCTAGCTGTGCCCGCGACTTCGTCCGCGATGTACCTACTTCGTTGTTGTTAAAATCCAACAGGAAAACTAACATTTTTCCAGCATAAAAAGTAGCCTTTTCACTATTAACCTTTTTTTGTCAATATCTCAAAAGTATACCTGCCTACTTTTTGCACATAGCAGATTTTGGTAGAAAATTTCATGGCGGTTGAATAGAAGACATGAAAACAACTCATTTTTACATTAATAGATAATATTACTAAGTAGGTATAATACTTAATCCTTAAAAATTATATTGAAGTCGAAAAGTTTGTCTAAAATTTCGTAATTTTTTTTTCTAAGCATAAAAAACTTAAAATATATTTTACTTTATTTGTCCGGACTTTACTGAATCGATTTTGAAATAACTTTTATCGGGAATGAGAGGACATGCAACATTTAGGGTGCATGCAGAAAATAAGAGAAAGTCGTACCTACTTGAGTGAAGTTTTGAGTAATACCCCTAAACTAACGAGTAATTAAAATATTTTCGATGACATCATATTTTGTCGCCGAGTTTGATTAGGTATCTTTTGGGTTAGATTGTCGAGAGATAAAAATATTTTCCTATAACAAGCTCAACACATTTATGTTTTAACGAAAAATAACGTCATCGTCTTTTATCAATAGAATAGGTATGTAGGTACTTATTTGTATTAAGTATTTATTTATAAACAAGTATAACAGTATGTTGAAATGTTGTTTACAAAGCATTCGAAGTAGGTAGGTAATACTTAGAACAAATTCTGGTGTGTTGTTATTAATTAGGTTTAATTTGGTTTTCCTTATTCATAAAGAGGAATTACATGAGGATTATTATAATATCCTCATGTAAATATATAGCTAATTCAACCTCATATTTTGTAATAAATAAATCGTCCCTTAAATCGTATAACTATATTTAACTGTTGTTGAGTATAATTATAGATTGATTTGGTGACTAAACCCTGATTAAATATAGTATTGGAGAAAGTTGCTTTTAAGTTTAGTTAGGTTTTAAGTTGTTTTATGTTAAGATAATATCGCACCCTTTTTAGTCTATAATCTTCTTTTATATATATCTAATAATATTAAGTTGGTTTGTGTACCAACCAGAATAGGTAGACCAATTTTAGGTGATTCGGTTTTATTAGGTAGGTACCTACCTATAGGTTCTGTAAGTATGATAAAGTATGTACTAGTATACAGTCATTTTAATAAAAACTAAACTGGGTTAGTTTGACCACCGTCATCATCTCTGTATTCTAGCAGTAGAGCGGTCAGTCCAAATTATGGGTGGACGTCCTACGTTTTGGTTCCGTGGTCTCCTTTCCACTTATGAACTTTTCTCCGTACTATGTGTCCATTGTCATCTCAACTTATTCATTCACCGGGATATGTCGATGACTTTCGTTTGTTTGTTTGTTTACGGATCTCCCCATTCGATTTAATCTTATAGAGTAACCCTGAGCGTAGCCCTCTCGTTAGCTTATTGAGTTTTCTTAGAAGTATAGGCTGAATTTAGTGAAATAAAAGAATAGGTTTATTATTAAATATGTATTAAGCTCTTTAAGTAATAGGTTAGGTACCCTATGTGTGATTTCATAGCTGGTGATTAATTTTAACATAGTAAGTAAATAAACAATTACACATAACGTAAGAACGACGATGTTTTCTATGAAGAATGCTGTTGTAACCTTCTAAACGATAAGATAATAATGTTGTTGTATTGAAATTATTACGCTTTTATTATTATTGCGGTAAAACGCCCTCTAATATTAGTTATATTGTAGTAGCATTCCGCGACATCTTTTGGTAAGTAGCATAACTAATTTAATTTTTCGTGCCTTAGTAGAGCATTCTGTTTAAATGCTCGGTCCATTTTAGTGCTTCTAATATTTGTGTGGACGGATGGATGTATGTTTAAAAACTATTGACTGAACATTTGGCTTGTGGGTAAAAATTTGGCACACAGATAATTTATTACCTGGATTAACATATAGGATATTTTTTATCCCAGAAAAATGTTAGGTTCCCAGAATTATCTAAAAATACCAAAAATCTGGCGCCACTGTCGCCGCGGCAGCGCCACCACCACCGTTGTCACAACGGAACAGAAGCGATAAAGATGTGATATTTTCTCAGGTGTATGTAGATAATATTTTTCATTTTTCACCGGTGACGAAGTCGTGAACACCAGCTAATTTCAAACATAAGATCATTTATACCCACAAATTTTCTCACATTTTCCCAACATTTTTTACAGACAGACAGCTTTCCATTCCAGACAACCAGCATTCGTGAGCGACAAAAATAGTTGCGACGTCTCTTATAATGTCGTTGCGGGTGACCTCGGAATTTCCAGTTTTTTTTTTACTATGTTACTCATTTGGCATGTCGTTTCTCTTCTTTACATATTATAAATTGAATATTGATATTAAACGGATTTTGATACGATTTTCACTAATGGAAAGAGGCACCAACGAGGAAGGTTTGTTTATATAATTTGAGGAAAAAAATTGCATCCGTGCTAAGACGGGGGCGGGCCACTTGTGCAGCTGTGCGCAAAACATTAGTTATACCATAGAGTAAATAGTACTTAACAGTAATACAGTTAGCGTCTAAGAAACCAGCACCTCTTTGGCTGCTTGGCTCATGACGTTATTCGTCGCTCTGCAAACGTATACCATTGCTCCTGCTGAGATATTACAGCATCAGGTTTCTTGTTAAATCCATGATAAGATAACAGCTTGCGCAAGGTTGCGGGAGATTTGTTCTCCTGTCAGGAAATGCCCGACCAGAGCTTCATTATACTACTATATATATATATATGTTGTTATGTATGTACTATAGGCATGTTACCGTTATGTAATGTGCGACGTGTCGCTTTACAGTATGAATGAAAGTTATATAAAAGTATGAAGTTGCGTAGTTCAAGAAACCACCGTAAATAAAATGCTACGACAGCGCCTCCTATTGGTAGCCAAGCGACACTTTCTAATGTATAGAGTTGGTCCAATTACCTTCTGTTCTTCTAAAGCCCGCGGCACCACATTAAGTTTAGACACGAGGCTTAAACATGAACCTTTGATTATAGACATGAACTAAATTTGACACAGCTCAACACAGCTAAATGCGATGATAGCACCTCGTGTAGATAAATTAATATGTTCTGGTTAACATAGTATTAAATGATGTCGCTTTCCGTTAATTCTTCCTAAACCACCCAACGGATATTGATGCGGTTTTCCCCATCAGTTGGATAATTTTTCACGGAAGATTTATATAAGATATACCTATTTAATTAATATAACCTAATTAATTTTTTATGTAAATAGAAAAAAAAATGTAAATAGAACTGCCGCGTCTGTCTGTTTCTCCGCTAATTACTTTTAAAATCCGTTGGGTGGTCCAACCAATTTTGATACGGTTTTCACTAAATGAAAAATGGGATAAACAAGTTACCTCGGGTGACGACGGGCGCGGCTCGCTAGTACCATACATATTTATCTCTAAATTGTCCCTTTGATTTATCTTATCTCTAGTTTATCAATGAGTGCAATGTAGGCGAAAAAACTAACCACCTATGTTAAGTAGAAAATACTCTTTTAGAGGAAATTGCGTTTATATTGCGATAAGGGCGCGTCCCGTCCGACCGCATTCGCTGCTATATTGTTGCGCAGACGATCAACCAAATGTTGAAAGAAAGTGAAGGCAACATTACATGACCGTTTGTAGTTCCTTGGTTCGTAGGGTGGTGGGTGGGCATAACTTTGCGTTTTATTTAACATACCGTACGTAGTCAGAATCTCAACACCGCTCGCTCGCGACGTACCACTACCGATGCGATCAGAAATACGCGCGACTTTTAAACTCTCTTTTACTCGGTGCGTTCAGAAACTTTTTGAAACAAACGCGTCGAGTTAAATTGATTCTTTTTTTATTGCTTTAAAATATTGTGAGTCGATCTATGGAGTTTGGATTACAAAATGGATTTATTAAGTGACGAAACAAGCGGCACAAGAATACTTACAGCCCGACACGTTTTAAGTGATGATAAAACTCTTCCTGAAACTAACAATGCTATTAATACATCGTTCCTGTGCCATACGTACAGTCTGCAACCGGATTTCCCAAGATATTTAGCGGGTAATGTTGTATACTTAGTATATTAAGGTCTAAATGCTATACCTACTTAGCATATGAAGGTTTTTAACGAATTTTGTATGCATGTTAATTAAAAGTAGGCTAAACTGGCCTTTGAAATTAGAATGTCAATGTTTAATAATAACTGTTTAGGACTTACTTAGTTCTGCAGACAAAGATAGCCATTGAATAAAAAAACATTTTTTTTTTTTCATTTTATAATAGGTATATAAAAAAAAATCCGTTTGCTTTCTTAATTCTTGTTAAACGGATCGGTGAAAATTTCTTCTATAGAACGGTTATGATTAATGTTTTTTGGTATACCTATCTTGTCTGTTCACTCTGGCCTACTAACATTTAAATCTACTTAATGTATAGAACTAATAAGAATTATCTATATACAAAAAAAAAACATTTAGCAACGGTTTCAGAAAACAATTGTTAATATATTAAGGAGATACCGTACCGATTTCAAGAAAAATATATGAATTTGTATGGTTGTACCTATACAACGAAAAATTATGTCGCAAGCAAAAGAGACTTATGTACTTTGAACTTACTTTGAACTTGGGTTTTGTTGATAGAAATTTAGTAAACACACCATGGGTCTGTATTATTGTATTATTGATGTGTACTTTTGCAATTTTACTCATAATTTATTATAAAATATCCATTTATATATCAAGTTACGCTTTTCGCATGAAAACTGGCCTTAGCCATGCATACGGACATAGTCAAATATTATAACCAAATGATTAGTATAAATATAATGTAATTTAAGTTATTAAAGCAACTAATCTGTTTAAATAGGTTATGTATTATAAGTACATTTTTATTATTGAAATCATCGAACAGGTACGATTAAATGACCGTTTTTTTATACAATTTGTCAAACCAGCCCCTTTTTTTATACAAATGCTTTAAAAATTCAGCATTGAATTAGAAAAAAGTCAGTTTAGTTATCTTAAATTATTTTGTATAGTATGTGGATTAAATGTATTTACATGGGAAATTAATAAGGAATTTCAAAAAATCCTTGCCAATATCTTCAAAAGTGATGACAAAATTCAAAATTAGTACGACTGACTAGATATTAATATTTATAACATAGTTTTTCGACTTATTCGACTCGTATGTATTTCACTTAAATACATTTAATGGACAGATTATAATATTTTCATGGCACATCACTAGATCTACAAAAATAGGCACCTGGCCAAACCTTGTAACGTCGTAGTAAGGAATTGAGAAATCACGAAAAAATAGTGCAATCTTAATTATTAACTAACAGTTTAAGAGTTAAACGTGTTTACTTTTATCGTAAAACTACGTACTATTTCACATTTTGTTTTAATTAGTGAAAATGTAAAGTTGAAATATTTCGTCGCAATGAGCTCGCCGCTTCAAAGTTATCCCGGACTTCCGTCACAAACCGTCAAATGTGCATTCTTCAAACGGCCCCACTATAGATCTGTTTAAACTTAACAGTTTCAAATGTAACTGAATGTTAGTGAAGCTGTAAAAAAAGCAAGAAAAGAAAACTATTTTCTATTTATTGGCTGTGAATATTAAAACATTTCGATATTCGCGCGTGTTGAATGTTGAATTGCATTTAATGTGTTGGCATTCATTTGCAAGCCAATTTATTTGAGAGCTATTTTTAAACGGAAACCTAATTCCATTCCATCAGATTTCTTACAAAGAGTTGTTACAAAGAGTTGTCCATCAAGGCAAGTTATATCGGAAATTGAGTACCATACGAAAACTACATACTTATTTACAAATAAAGATAGATATTCAAATTAGATCAAAATCGGTCTATTCGTTTGGGAGCTTTAATGTCACAGACAGATACACCCATACACAGACAGATATAAAGGTAACATTGAAAAATCCCGCAGTGTCCACTCAACTGTCATTGTCTTCTCTGGTAGAGGCATGTCTACTTTTTAGTAGGTATACTTGTCTCTACTTGTTGGTTGCAACAAGAAAACTTAAAAAAATATTATTTTCAGATCCATTTATCGCCACTATTAAAAATGTCATGTTCCTTATTAGTATAAATAGTCATTGATAACTGATAACAATGATTTACACTTAAGTTAATATAACGAGCCTTTTATGAATCTACATATATGAAAATGTTAATTGGTTTGTGTACGCTTCAAAAACTCGAAAAGTTCTGCGCCGATTTTAATTCGGTTTTCACTTTTGGAAAGAGGGACAAGCGGGGAAGGTTTATATTTAAAAAAAATTGTACCCCAGGCGGAGCCGGGAGTGGGTCGCTTATTATTCATGCATGGTTTAAAACTCTTACACTACAAATAGCTTTATCTAAAAAACAGCAGCTTGTGGTGGTTTTTTTTAATAATTAATAATCCGGTTACTCACACACCTGGTGGGCCTTTAAAGTTAACAATAAAAGTTGTTTAAATGTTAATAAACTTGTTTTTGGTACACGGAGGTTAACTCGATTGCGAATCGTTAAATTTATTTCGTTTCAATGTAAGGTACAATATAAAATTGAAGTAAGTACTTTCTTATATTTAAAAATATAAAAGAATAAATGGGACGTTCTTCCTTTTGACCGACAATTTGCCTGGTAAATTTTTAGATTTGTTAAAAAATTAAATATATTATTAAATTCTTTAAAAATATGTTTTAAATTATTGCCACATTATCGTAAATTTTAAAAACATATAATGCAGCGAAGTATTAGTTCTCATTTTTTATTAATTTAAAATTTTTCGAAGCGGTAACAAATAAAATAACGTGAAAATCTGATTAACACCTTTAGTGTTTGGTATGTAATTGGTGAATACAAATTTTAATAAATATTTCAATTTGTTTTTATTTTATTTAATTAGGAACTGTCTAGATTTATAAATAACTAATGTGTAAAAATGTAAAATATGGGTCCAGTTGCCTGAAAATATGGATCCAGTTTTTTTTAAATTTAACATACTAACTTTGCACTGGACAATTAATGGACCTAATTGAGTTGTTATACTTATTCATAGTTATGTCTGTTTGAAATATGATCATTCCTAGAGACAGTCTCTTCAGTATAATGGAACCTGTCTGGGTTTCTAGAGTTGCTACTATAGGACGGATACCGGTTGGAGAGAGGTCGGTCAATGCACCAACTCTATCATGTCTTTGTGTTTTATACTCAAGAAATACATAGTATACGGCATGAAATTATATATTTACATTAATTTTTCATTAAAGTAGAAAGCCGAAATATTCATAATTTAACGCCGTAATGAATTTGTGAAAGTATAATTTAATTAAGAGTTGATGTGTAAGAGATTTACACTTTGGCGTTGTACTATTAGATATGATAATTAAGACCTCTATCTTTGCTCTTATGAAGGTATTAACAATTTATTATAGACTAGCTGTTGCACGTGACTCCGTCCGCGTAACTTTATAAAATATAGCCTATGTTACTCGCTGATAAAGTTTTTTATACATGAAAGAATTTTTAAAATCGGCTCAGTAGTTTTTGAGTTTATTCATTACAAACATACAAAAATTCAAATCTTCTCTCTTTAAAAGTATAATATTAGTATAGAAAAGGGACGTTTTTCTATACTATAAAATTATCTATCAACGCACAGTTAAAACTCCGAAGTCTAGAAAGCTGAAATTTGGAACATAGGTTTATTTTATATCTTTAATATAAATTAAAGTAGCTTCCCACCGTCTGTCCCTCTGTATGTACGCTTAGATCTTTTAAACTACGCAGCGGATTTTAATGCGGTTTTCACTAATGGAAACAGCGTTAAACGAGAATATTTTTGCACCCTTGCGAAGCCGGGAGCGGGTCGCTAGTACGTTTTAAAATAACTTGCTCGATTACACAGTTCTGTAACCACTTTTATTTTATGTCGTCTAGAACGCTGAGCAACCTTGAGTTTTCTCCTCAGGCGTCTAGTCACATTAAATGTTTATGTATATGAGATATAATAATTATTTTATATTATTTATACAAATAGATTAAAGCTGAAGAGTTTGTTTGTTTGAACGTTGCTCTGGAACTTTAAATTTTTTAGCCTTAAAATATTCCACAGTTTAATTAGTTTAACCAACCAACTAAACAATCAAACCCTTCAGTTTTATTATATTAGTTATAGATAAAATATTTTACACTTTATATTTATCTCATTAGATTACAAGACTTAAGTATAGTATTATAATTTATTTTATATTGTAGGTTGCAAAGATATATTATTTCGATGATTGTAGGATTGTAGAATGACGGATAAGTGTTTAGGAATGGAGGATAAGGGATAAGGGAAATGGGGCCTAGCTGGCATCCCTTACTCACCCACCGAAATATTAATCATATATTTCGGTGTCAACCCGAATATATGAGTCAACCTCTAAATATCTCCATTCATCCCATTTTTTTTTTCAATCAAACACGAATTCTTATTAATTTTAAAACGATTTTTTTGTTTCAGTAGTTACACTACAATAAATTATTTCTCCCAGTTATTGCTGTAAAGTTAAAATTGAAGAAACTATCTCCTATGTATAGCTCCGCATTTGTACTTGTTGTGTGTTTTAATATATTATTTTTATTCTATTTCACGATAAAAAAGTGTTTACTTACATACTAACTCACAAATGATTTCGAAAGAAGCGAAATACAAATATCCCTCAGGTATTTAATTATCTTTATTATTTCCCACAGCTCTTCATTCATACGCGTGGGTGGTATGGAGCTGCGGATTTTTACTGCTTCTAGCAATATGTCTTTTCTTCGCGGTCACAGTAAAGTCGGTCTTTCGCCATCGAAAGAACTACTCGACCAATGCAATTTGCGTTCTCGCCGTATATCCTGTAAGTATTATTTTCCGGTACTCTTGATACTTCTCTTGAGAAATATCTGATGCACCCTAAACACATATTTTCGCTGATTCACATCCTATTCATATTATGAATGCGATAGTTCAGAGCATAAACAGCTGAACCAGTTGGGATGTAATCTGGTACACAGATAGTTTATTGCCTGGATTAACATATACGAGTAGGATACTTTTTATCCTGGGAAAATGTTAGGTTCTCGAGGGATCTTCTAATAATTTAAGAAAATGGCGCCACGATTGCCGTGGCTGCGCCATCGTCGTCACAGCGATAAAGATGTCAACTGCGTTAGTTACTCATATACCTACTTATTTGCTTTTTCAACGCGGACGAAGTCGCGGGCACCAACAGGTAAAAAATCAATACACAATAATACCCTGCTTTTGTTTTACTGAAACGTGTGTCCAACATTGTGTGTATTATTATGTTTATTTTAATTAATTTAATATATTTCTAATGCATGTATAAAATTATAGGTTTTCTTCCCCATATTATCTTTAAGTGTACCAAATTTCACACCCCTCCGTCAGCGCAATTTTCTTAAAAAGCGAAATATTTTCGCTTTACATACAAAATAATTATGATTTCTATTTTATGCTTTATAATTTATATCTTTTATATACATTAAAAAAATCTTTCCTATATTAATGTCCACAAAACTCGAAAACTAACTTATGGATTGACTTGAAATTTTTACACATTTAATTTTAACAGAAGCGTGTTTTTATTTACTTCTTATTTCATAAAATAACGAGCTTCAGTGAAGTTAGTAGATTATATAGTTATAAGCGTAATTATACTACAAATTAATGATAAATATTTAATAGTATGTGGATAATCACGACACTACGTGGTTGTATAGACGGCAAAGGTGTTACGAAGTAGGCCATCCATTAAACTCATTGGGGTGTCACTATTGCGTAAATCTGACGAACCGACTCGAATGTTTCGTAACGTGTCGACAACAACCGCTGCTAACCGTACTATGACCGCAGCAAAGTGGACAGGCAACATCGTAAACTGGCCACATTAATGTCTAATATTTTATTGAAATCTTCATCGATGGGAGTTTTGAGTTTGAGGAAGAGGGTAGTTTTGTATTTACATTATTTCCTGCATCTTGAATCGATTGTACAAGCCCGTGGTATGAAAATTTATGGGAGTAAAACAAAAATTGTCACACGGTATGCGTTAAGTTCTATTTTTGAATATTTTAGAATATCTCTGAAGTTTCAGAGATATTCTAAAATGACATTCTTAACAATTTTATTTAAAAAAAGAACAATGTTACCTATTCTTTTGCGTGTTCGAATTGTGAAAATTTAAATGTAATTTATAATCGTTTGTAAGGAGTAAACTCCAGTCGTGTGTCGGAGCTGACACACTTTTTTATTATTAAAGTATTTTATCTATACAAATAAAAATAAAACTCTAATTTATTTTTATAACTTACTAGCCCGCGTAACTTTATAAAATATAGCCTATGTTACTCGCTGATAATATAGCTTCCCAACAGTGAAAGAATTTTTCAAATTGGTCCAGTATTTTCGGAGCCTATACAATGCAAACAAACAAACAATCAAATCTTTCCTCTTTATAATATTAGTATTGATATAATTTGTACACTATTACGTTGGCTAAACTTAATATAAATAAATAAATATCTAAACATATATTTATCCGAACACAGTATGCATATTAAACTATCCCTTCCTTATCCTTCTATGATCGGCAACGCATTTGCAGCACTTATTGCGTTGCTTGTGTTGTAGGCGACGGTAGCACCTACCATCAAGTGGACCGTCAGCCTATCTGTCGACCTTAACATATAAAAGTATAATTTTAAATCTCTTCCCGCATCTGTCTTTTGTGTCTCTCACGCAACGGATTTGGATGCTGTTTTAACACGGATTTGGATGATGTTAGATAAGTTTTCACTGAATGTTTTTATGGTTCGCACTGGTGCCCTTTTTTCTGCAAATTTTTTATAAAAAAACCTTCCTCGTTTAACGCTCTTTTCATTAGTACAAATCGCATTAAAATCCGTTGTTCAGTTTAAAAGATCTACGAGTAAGTGTACATACAGAGGGACAGACTGCGGGAAGCGACTTCGTTTTATACTATGTAAATTAGGGTGTCCCAAAAAAATAAAAGTATTTTTTTTCCAACGCATACCCTCTTATTTTGTTTCAATGATGTCAAAGCTATTATAAATAAAGTTTCACGTATTTAGAACCACGGCAACCCGTGCCGACTTGCATCGAAACATGTCGGTACTTGTTTACTAAGGCGCGCGGAAGCCAACGTATTGATGTGCTTGTTGTTGCTTGTTTGTTTGATTAGTAAACGCATTGTTTTCATTCAGTCAACATGTCAATGGAGTTACGCAGTTCTAAAAAGGGGATATTTTTAATAGGGGACGTAAAACATCAAATTGCCGGTTCAAAACTTCCCTCTAATGGACAGGTACTGGCAGTTCTGTTCTATAATATTCGAGAAGTTAATTTAAGTGTCAATGAAAGCGCCAATCTTACTATTCGTGAGTGCATTATTTACTGGGAAAAGGCACGTATACCAACTAAATCTTTACCAAACTGTGTTAAAAAACTAGTTAACTTGTACCATGTTTGGAGAGATTTGCAAAAAAATGCAAATAAAACTCAAGGCGTGTTTGTGCAGCGTCGGCGAGAATTTATTTCAAACTTAAATGATTTGTTTGATCTCGCACACGCCGATGCCCTTAAATTAATGAGGATTAATGAAGATAAGATCTTCCTGCAGCGCCAGAGGGAGCCAGGTCGGCCTGGTCACTTAGCTGGAGTGGATAAAAAACTGGCTGAAAAGGAGGAAAAGGCCTACATTAGAAACATTGACGAGCAAAAGCGACGTGATAAATATCTGTCATCCTTAACTCCTTCATCACCTTATGAACCACTACAAGAAAATTCGTCTTTTGAATCTGAAATAATGGATTTGCAAGAAAACTTGCCCACCTTTACCGAGAGCACACAGTCTAACACTTCTATGAGGAAAAATTTCATAACTCCGAAATTAGTGGCAGCTTTAGATAGGTGTCAGTTAAGTATGCGAAATTCTGTATTTATTATTGAAGCAACTATTGAAGCGCTTGGACATAACACTGACGAATATCCTATAAGTAAGTCCTCAATTCAAAGAATTCGTACAGAAAAGCGAAAAGAGCGCGCAGAAGCTATAAAAGTTGATTTTCAAAACGAGGTACCGGATACTGTAACTGTCCACTGGGATGGCAAACTCTTACCAGCTTTAGATGCACGAAAATCCAAAGAAGAACGTTTACCTATAGTTATTTCGTACGATTATAAAGAACAACTCATCGCTGTGCCAAAATTAGAGAACTCTTCAGGAAGCGAACAGGCACAGGCAGTTTGGAACGCTATGATTGATTGGAATCTTGAAGATAAAGTGCAGATTCTCTGTTGTGATACTACTGCTTCCAATACAGGTCGTATTAATGGTGCCTGTGTGCTTCTCGAACAGAAAATGAATAGAGAAATGCTCGTTTTTGCTTGCCGTCATCACGTCTACGAGTTGGTATTAAAAGGCGTGTTTGAAGCCAAAATTAGCCAAGTCACTACGAGCCCTGACATTCCACTGTTTAAAAAGTTCCGAGAAAACTGGAAAAATGTTGATCCCGAGAGGATACAGAGTTATTCAGAAAAGCTAGCATGCCTAAATGTTTCAGAAATTAACGAACTGCTAGACTTTTACCAATCTGAATTAACTAAAAAAATTGCTAGAGATGACTACCGTGAATTAATAGAGCTTTCAATAATATTTCTCGGCGGAGATAGAGAGAAGAAATTTAAGATTCGGCCTCCAGGTGCCATCCACCAAGCTCGATGGATGGCGAGAGCGATTTATTCACTAAAAATAACTTTACTTAGCTCTCAATTTAAAATTTCGAACAAGGACAAGGTAGCTCTATTAGACGTGTGCCTGTTCATCGTGACATCCTACGTGAAGCCTTGGTTGCAATGCACTTTAGCGGTACAGGCACCATACCAGGATTTATGCTTTTTGAAGACCATGAAGGCTTACGAAAGAATCGACAAAAGCATCTCAAAAGCAGCTTTACAGAAGTTCTGCCAGCATTTATGGTATTTAGTAGATGAAGTATCTGTCTTGTCAATATTTGATGATAATGTAGACCAGGAAACAAAAGTAAAAATGGTTGCTAACTTAGTCAAAGAAAACTCATCAGCCTACGGTAAACGCTACATCCCATCGAAGGAAGAACTATGTGGCCCACTTTTCGGTTAGTAGAACTAGTAAAAATATTTGTTTTCTTTTATCACTTTGCTTAGATAACTTATTTCTATCTTTTTCAATTTCAGAGAAAAGCATTGATGATTTTGTGTCAATCAAAAGTAAGGCTGTATTCAATCGACTCAATATTGATGACAGTTTCCTCAACGAGTGTCCTGCTTCATGGTCGAATAATACCTCGTTTCAACTTGCTAAGAAAAAGGTGCTGGCACTGAGGGCAGTTAACGATACGGCTGAAAGAGCGGTTAAGTTAATGCAAGACTTCCATGGCTTAATTACTGTGGAAGAGGAACAAAAGCAATTTTTATTACGTTGCGTACAAGAACACAGACAGGTATATCCGGATTGCAAAAAGCAAACCTTAAGAAGAAAATTTAGTAAATAATGTTCTTTTAACGATAAATACGTAATAAATATTATATACGGGTAAAACAGTGTTTCATTTACTGAAATACTTATTAAGTTCTACAACCTCTCTATGGCTTCCATACTAACTTTTCATTCAAAGTTTGACATCAAGTCGGCACGGGTTGTCATTATCCGATCGCCATAATATTTATTATTTAAGTCATTAGGGTCAAATGGAAAAAAAATAAGGGGTATGCGTAACTCCATTCGCAAAAAAAAAATTTGCCCTTATAGCCTGGGACACACTAATGTAAATACATATATTAATTTCGTAAATGAATCTTTCGAAACTCTCTGCATAAATAAGTGATCAGAAAGATAATGAATTTTAAATGTACATTATTAACAAAGCGAAATTCATCTCAGCTGTATGCATAAAACATTGTTATGTCAGAGGTGTTACGTTATGTACTAACATCGAGTGAAAAATTGTATGGTCTTGGATTGTGAACAGTCATCGATTCACACGGCACTTGTTTTAATATCTCGGTCAAGTACGTTTAATGTGGATATAAGTAATATCTAAAGATTTCAATAACAAAAATTATTTACTGTCTTAAATCCCTTGGGAGGGTAAGGGTATTTTTTTAAATTTTAAATAAATATAATCAAAAGATACAGGTATTTTACATTTTTGAAATAAATTCACAAAACTCTACATATCTACGATTAATCAAGCTTATGTAGCTAGAATAGAATAATTAAGTTTGACAAGAAGATATATTATTTCGATGACTATATATAACCAACAAACTTGAATGCACTATAACATCATATACTATTTACAAATAAATACACAGATATACACAGAAAATATATTACAACACAACACAATCTGTCTTAGTGTGTCTATTACATTTTCCCAGCGAAGTTTGACATTTAACTGATTTTAATATTGGAAAGCTTTAGACTACTTCTAACTTTTTACGAATATAGACGACGATTGAGAGGCAAATATAAGTTTGTCTTTTAAGGTCACACTAGTTTCCTCCATACAAACGTAGAATGATTACTCCGCTGTTTTATGTTTAATTTACAAAAGTAAGCATGATATCGATTTATCTTGCCGTTAACTAGGTTCGATGCTATACAAACTAGTAAAAAAGTATTAATTTAAAAGCATATTTAAATTTAGATCCTTGAAAATTCCATATTTTAACACAATAGGTCTCTCTAGTGTACAAAAACTCTAAAATATTTTAATCACAAACATTGATCAAGTTATTCAAGTGTTCAAATAACTTTACACGCAATACATACATGCAGTAGTTTTGTCAAAAAAAGCATTTCCCAAGGGTCTGTTTATGTTTTTTTTCTATGCTCATTTTTGGTATGAATCATTGTGCATTTCACTCGACTGGTCTTCTTGCGCATTGTGCTGTGTGAGACAGGATGCATTTTAGCCACACCCACTTATGAGTTCGAGCTGCCTACTAATTTATCCTTAAGATAGGCCATCTAACAAGCTGACGGTCCACTTGATGATAGGTGGCTACGGACGCCTGTAATACAAGCAATACCATAGGTGCTGCAAGTGCGCTGCCAGGAAGGGAAAGGGAAATAAGCTCTGACATCCTTTACTGGTATAACGATAAACGTTGTTTCTAATTTTGATCAATATAAAATTTCAGATTGTGGCAGGAGCGGCGTTTTTGGCTACCATTGTTCCGCGGACTCGTATTCTTGCTGAGGCAATATCACAGGAGTCCGTGATGATAGCCATGTATCATTTCTTCTGTATGATGATTGCAGAATGTGGCGGAAGTGACCTACTTGTTAGGTAAGAACTTAAATAACTAAATGTTAAGACCACAAGTGGCAAAATGGCGGGTGCAGATGTAAAACTCTGAGATTACATGGTATTATTACCCAGTTACTTGGTTACGAAGCTAGGTGGATGTTACCGCCAAGTTTTAACTGTTGATAGTTGAGATGTTTTTGATAATTATTATTATGTAAACTAACATTATTTAATAAACTGATATCTTCGTCCGATATAAAAGAATTAACCGATTCTTTTATAGGCGTTTGATGTTTTTCAGTAATATTTTTAAATACTCAAATCGTTTATTTGATATCATTTATTGATTGAAGTAGTGCCAGGGCACACTGCGTTTTAAAGTTATTTAAGCAGCCCGTCTGGCGGCAGTAACCAACTCCTTACAGAAGACCATCATGAAATAACACCATGTGTGCTCTTGTTTTTCAGCAAGTGAGTAAGGGATGCCAGAGCTCATTCCTTTATCCTCAACCCCAACTATGGTCGGCAGCGCACTTGCCGCACCTGTGGCGTTGGTTGTTTTATAGGCGACGGTAGCCAGCCACCTACCATCAAGTGGCCCGACAGACACTTGATGTCTGCCTGTCAGCCTTAAAATAAAAAAAGAAATTTGATTTAATCATTGTTACCAAAAAAAAAATATAACAATAATATGAGATTTTGCTTGATATACAGGACGCAGTTACGATTACTTGTAATATAATTTATCTTGATTTGTCAATTTAAATTTACTTCTTATGAATGTGTGCAATGTTAATTTTATCACAGTCAATTGTTAAGCAAAACAAACGAGATCATATTTTGACACAAATAACACGCGTCGTCTCTATCACTTCCGTACGCAAAAAAAAAACGTGTAAGGTAAAAGCAGGTCGTAATATCACGCTCGAAGCGCACAAGTTTGCGTAAATGCACTTATAACCGTAGATGGAAGCAAAAAGAAAGATACGGTACGTTCTTACATAACGTGCCCCTTAAAACTAGTCTTAGTCAACTATCTAAGTACTCATCGAATAAAAATAGAGTCGACAAACAAAATTATTTAAATTTTTGCACAGAAATTGGTACCTGAGCACCTCTGTACGTACTACATCTATTTATAATAAATATTAATAGTAACATACCAACTTAGAATTACAATTACCAAAACTTATCTAAGTACACAATCTTAATATAAAGTTGAGTTAACATCTGTATACATTAAATTTGTTTCCAGTCGTGCAGCCGGGTCTCGTTTGGAGACCAGAGTTCTGCCATGCTGTTGTTGGCCATGCTGTGTTATACCCAGACCGCAATTACAAAAGTAGGTGAATATTTATCTTTGCTATAATTGAAACAGTGATGGCCCAGTGGGTAAGGCGCAGGGGGAAAGCATAGATCACACTTTTCCCCATAAACGATAAAGAATAAGTACTTTACATTTCTCCTCATCTCATGCATATTAATACATGAAGTTTTGTGAATGCAGAATGGTGATGATTTAATTATGATAATTAAATTAAGTAGTGTGTAGTGTATCTGTGACTGTATATAGATATTATAAATAAACTACTTAAAACAGGCGAGGATTTCGGTCTTTCATATAATTTATCTTATTGATCCGTTATTGATCGTGACAAACAGGCGGACTGTTTTACGATTAAATTATTTATTTATTATTTATTATTTACGTTATTTATTATTTACATTTCTTATCGATACGGATATTCACATAAAATCATTTTTGTTTAGGTAATATCGATAAAGGAAAATCCGTTAGATATTTAATTATCTCTAACTTTGAATCATCGGAGTTTCTCGTACTTTATGTAAGTACTTAACGTAACATGTCCTATTACGAAATTTGGTTAATTGAATGTTCAACTAGTTCACCAATTTGATTACTTCGACGACATGGATATTAGACTCAAGTGCTGCACCCTTTTGTGTTGCTTTGGCCTCCGAAAACAAGGCTTGTCGACTTAATGGTATGTCAACCAAAAAGCTTTCACGCAAATTGGTTACTATCGTAAAAGTCAATGTAAAGTAAATCGATTAATGTCCTATTCTTTGATCGTAACGATAATTAAAAACAACTTTTGAAAGGGTTTGTTGTTATTGTGATGATACTTTTAATTTTATATTGAAAACTAATTGAAACTTGAAACGCGAAAATATCACCAAAGGTATCAAAAAGATTGTAAAATTTGCAATTACTCGCTGATAATATAGCTTTCTATAGATGAAAGATTTTTAAAATCAGTAACTAGTTTTCGAGTATAGGTATCCTTTAGAAACAAACATAGAATAATAAAAAAATCTAATATTTTATATTTGTAATATTTGTTTAGATGCTTTACTGTTATCACAAGTTAATTTTCAGGTGTTTGTAAAGGCATACTAAGTTAGTTATCCATAAACAAGTCCAATTAGGCACGTTAAAGAATAAGACTATCTATAGAACGTGTTTAGGTGCGTGTGTCTCAAAGGGAAATCTAAATCAATTGCAATTATGTAGGTACCTATTGTAAATGTTATTACCATACCCTTGATGGTAACATTTACAACATCGGTGTCGTTTAAGTACCAAAGTGACGGTAACTTACCATCAAGTGGACTGTAAACTATGCTGCCCTTCTAATCATAAAAGAAGATAAAGAATCGGAAAAGTAGGACACGCTATCAATTTTTGTATCAAGTATTTTTGATTCTTGATAGCCCTGTGTCTACTTGAAGGACAACATTAACATATTAACTAAGTATTCTTAAAAAGAAGCCAAAAAGGTTCCTCTAACTAACATAGGTCTGTTATGCATGGATATTGTATGGATATAAGTAGAAATTAAAGATTTTATAATATTTTTTAATTTTAAAATATTTTCAGTTCAAGAGGAGAGGGATGACTCTCTTTAGCTTTTTATGAGGGAATTTGCGTGCAACAAAATATGTTCCCTTATTTATTGAAAATTAATTATAAATAATTAATTAATGAATCTGTAATTTGTAATTAGATCTAGTCTAGACTAATTAGTATTTAATCACTCGCGCTTTGTCTTTAATTTTATCATTCGTTAAGCGCTATGATATCGTGTATGTTAATGTGTCATTTCATTATTAATAATAATCTTGTTTTTTGCAGACGAAATCTGAAGCGTTTGCGTTATCTTGTCCTTCAGATGCCAGTGATTCAAACTTTGATATACGTCATTATTCTTTCGTTGATGTCTGAGGATATTGTGAGTATATTTTTTATAACATATATACATAGGACTATTTTTCTATTATTATTTGATCATATTTACATTTACATTTTATCCTAAAAAAATTATTATTCATTACGAAACGGCAATTTCATACTTTAATCCCTAATAGGTATATAAATCTTGCGACCCCTTATTCGTTTAACGCTCTTTCCATTAGTGAAAACCGTATTAAAATTCATTGCGTAGTTTTGTTTTATACTATATTTAATTATTTTTTTAAATAAAACTCAATTGATATTCTCAATTGACAATTTTATTATTATTTCTCGATTCTCGAACGTGCTATTTCCTCGTCATGAAAAAATACTTATTATCTATATTTAGATATAAAATGACTATCAACGCACAGCCAAAACAATTGAGTCTAGAAAGACGAAATTTGGAGTATAGGTTTATTTTATAACGTAGGCTAAGAATCCGCTAAGAAAGGATTTTTGAAAGGATAAATGATTTCACTATATACTTAATGGGACTGAGTGTATGAATATTTTTTTGTTACAGTCCGTTTACTTAGGCAGTTTCATGTATATCCAACCATTGGTGGCTGCTTCGATACTGACAGGAGTATGGGGAGTTATCATAAGCGTGAGAGCCGCCGAAGGGAACGGCGCATCGCCCAGGCCGAGGTTTTTAGCCTTACAACTCGTTTTACTTATAGTAAAACTGCAGTGCGCTTTGGCGAAACTTCTGCCCGAACTGGTCACAATACCTTGCGTCGTGCCATTGAATCCCTCCGTGTTTCTTAACTGTAAGTTTTTTTTTTAATTTACAAGTCTACCTATACAGTATACGACCTATACGTTGAGTTGTTAGGTGCTTGCCTTAACGCTTCCGTGCCTCTAGGGTTTGTTCGACCTCAGGCTTATCCCAGTAAGGTAATGAAATCCCGAAAATGTGTAGAGGGTAACATTCAAAGACAAACATTCGAAGTCCTGCAAATACGCAATGGACTAGCGTGGTAGAGTTGATCTTACAAATTTAACTGATTCTGATACAGTAGTAATCTATTTCTAAATTTTAATGCCTATAGGATTTGTGCTAACGCAGGTTGAAACAAATGTGATTATTTGTTGCAGTGATACACAACTGTGTGATGATATTGGAGATGTTTTTGCTATCTGTATGGGCTTGGCGACTGTACAGAGTGCCTCCTGGAAAGACATTGGAAAAAGCTCAGCAAGTTGTCGTCGCTGTTCTTGAAGATAGTCCGTGTGTAATCGACTTCAAAACAAACAAAGGCGGTGTATTCAACACTGGTTTTGATACGCAAGTTAACAATAGATTGTAATTCTAAAATTAATTTGAAAATAACGAAGAATAACGAAGTACGTTCTACATCAAATCAAACCTCAAGTGCGAGGCTGTAGACTCTTTCTAAGTTTGAACAATGTAAGTGGCTCAGAATACAAAATAAACTGAAAGCTGAAGCTTAATTTTGAAGAAAGTTTAATTAATGAAACGAAGACAACTTTCATCTTAGCTTAAGAAGTTTCAGTTTTAGCTTAAGCTCGAATTAAGATTCAAATTATATATAACTTCAATTAAATAACTTCAAATTAAAAAAAGTTTAACTTCGTAGCAGTCACTACGTGGACACGACACTCGTACATAAAATAAAACATATTTTATTTAAAATATGATGTTTAGTTTCGTTCAAACCTGTAAAAAAAACCTGCTCCTCGACTAGGATAAATAGGATAGGATTACTTATATTTGGACATGGACATGGAATTATAAGGAATGTGACTAAAAACACGACTTCTGGTTTGTTTTGTATTCTAAAGGTAGCGGTAGCCTAATAAATAATGATGATTATTAACTTTGTTAGCCTTCAAATAGAGTTGACATTAAATGACAACTCTGCGAAAACTACATTGTTGACATCATTCAAAAGTTTATTTATTTATTTATTTATTTATTTATTAAGGTACACCAACAGAAGACACAACAATACAACACAATAATACAGTTTATACATTCGGTCTTGGCCTGGTGTGAATTCCAATGACAGGTATACACAACATTTAACATCAATCACCGACCTTTATGATTATAGAAAATTCTTATACTAAGTTCCAAGGCAATAAACGTTATGCTCACAACACACTCGAATCATAACATACCTATAAATGACATATATATAAGATATTACAAAATATTACAATATACATATACGCACACACACACAACCACACATTCATATATACAATACACACACACACATACACACACACACACACACACAACAAATACAATATTACATTTGACAAATTAGGCGACACGTAGCCAATAAGGCTATTCAACATTTGTGAAAGACGGTAGGCATTTCCGTATTTTACGATGAAAGCTTGCCAAACTGTCGTGGTTTATATCAATTTCAGGATTAAGACTACAAATTGAATTAAATTGATTTTTTATCCTAATGATTGGAGCATTACGGCCAATATTTGTTTTGCAAGTTGGATATGAAAACACTTTGAACACGGGATTTCTAGGTACCCTACGTGGAACGCAAAAATCAAGTTCCGACAGGAGTGACGGCGAGTCCGCCAATCCGTGCAGAATCTTGTATAAGAATATAAGATCTAAGAGTTTCCTGCGATCATATAGAGATACCATTTTGAGTAACTGAAGTCGCTGACTATATAGCTGTCTATGCGAAAAGCCTTGGGACACATAAGCTAGATGCCTTGTAAAGGCACGCTGTATGCCCTCAAGTCTTTGGGTATGCGTGGCATAAAACGGGTTCCAGACGACACTAGCGTATTCCAAGTGACTACGAATCAACGCATTATATAATAAGATTATTGTTTTTATTTGGAATCCCTTTGTATTGCGTTTTATGAACCCCATCAAACGAGCTGCTTTCTTAACTATGACATCTATGTGAGACGTAAGTTTCAATTTACTGTCTAATAAAATACCCAAGTCACGCACCTCCTTAACCTTTTGTATAGGGTGGTCATTGATTTCATAAAAGGTGGTAAGAGGTTTTTTTTTTCGTGAAAATTTTATATAATTACATTTCTTAATGTTAAGGTCCATATAATTTACTTCACACCACTCATTAATTCTTTTGATATCACTTTGAAGGAGTTCGACGTCATCAAGGGAGTTTGTAGTTCTGTATATTTTTAAGTCATCAGCAAACAAGGAAAACTTACAATGGAGTATAACTGAAGATATATCATTTATAAACAAAAGAAATAAAACTGGCCCTAGATGAGAACCCTGCGGCACACCGGATTCGCTCAGATATTTATTTGACTCATATCCTTTGACAGCTACAGTTTGGGTTCGACTCCTGAGATAACAGTTGAGCCAACAGAGCAACGATCCGTGAAAGCCATAGGCCTCAAGTTTTATGCTGAGAATCGAGTGATTCACCTTATCAAATGCACTACTAAAATCTGTGTAAATAGCATCTACTTCGCGACCTTTATCTAGCTCCAGACAAATATCTGTAACAAAGGAGGTCAAATTCGTTTGAACAGACCGTCCCCTGGAGAAACCGTGCTGGTAGGTTGTGATACTACCCTTAATATGTTGGGTTATTTGCGGACAAACGAGGGATTCAAAAAGCTTAGGGATGCAGGACAATATAGATATAGGGCGGTAATTCGCTATGTCATCCGGATCTCCCTTCTTGAAAACCGGTACCACCCTCGCACTTTTCCATCTGTCAGGAAAGACCCCGTCAGCTAGTGATTTATTAAATATCAAGGACAGGGGGTAAGACAGGGCTATGCCACATTTTTTAATAAATAATGGAGGAATGCCGTCTGGACCAGAACTCTTATTTACATCAAGCCTTTTAATTCCTCTTAGTATCTCCCTTTCCGACAACTTAATACGACAGAGCGATAAGTGAGTTTGCGAGGGTAATGAATAGCTCTGTGCAACGTCGTTACTAAACACTGAGGAAAAATGATTCGCAAACAGATTAGCTATCTTGAAACCATCATCCGCTGTTTCATTTTTTAAATACATAGATGCAGGGAGAGAAGTGATTTCATGACTCTTCTTACCAAGATACCGCCAAAAAGACCTGGGATTATTTTTTAAATCTTCCTCAGTTTGTTTTATATACGTATTGCGACATTCAGCGTACACATCATGACAACGCCTTCGAAGAATTTGATATTCAATAGCGTCCCGCGGATTCCTGTACCTACGATATCTCATCCTACTCTTTTCCTTCTCGGCTAACATTCTAATGAGCGTTTTGGAAAACCATATTGGATACTGTGACTTTTTAGGCTTACGTTTTGGCACCAATCTTTCAATTATACGGGTAAGTTCATCGCAAAATACAGATACCATTGTATTCACATTGTTACAGTCCAAGACTTGCTGCCAATCAACACCACGGAGTTCCGATACAATTTCAACATATATTGATTATTTGTAACAACATAACAATAACATAACAAAAGTTATTGATTATTTGTAACAAACATGAACCTAGTATTCGTTTCATAATTTAAGGCTTTATTTTTAAAATAAATGTTCTATGCACTTAGTTATTGTGTGAAGATATATGTGGTTTATTAAACACATTTTTTACTATGGGACCCTGAACTATGGAATACAATGTGAGAAATTTCAATCAAGATACTTCTACAATTAAAATAAACAGGTTATTCGATATATAAATAAAACATGCGTTTGTTTTTGTATATAAAACAGGTGCAATACAATATAAACTACCAATGAATTTTAATTAAACACAGACTTTTTATTAATTATTATATTTTGACTCCATAGCCTTTAGACACTTCCTTTATAACTTGACTATATCAATGAAAATAGCGTTGTTTCATTTGTACTAACACAAAAATAACTGGCTGCTTGACGATTTTATTAAAAGACAAAAGATTGTTCGACATTATTCGTATCATTTTTGTGTTCATTAGTATGATAATGAAAAATATACATTTAGAACTTAAATTTTTTTGTACCTGATTAGATTAACTAATGCAATGTTCTGGCGTAATTATGTGAATGCATGAAAAAAGAATTCTTATTTGAATAAACGTATAATTATCCAATAATGGTGGTTTTAATATAAAATTTAGAATATATACCATAACATTATTTTACCATAATCATCATATACAATAATTCCAATGCAGTGAATAGAGCCGCAATAAATATATATATTATTCTTCTGATGTTTCATTGTTGTTATTATTTTCAGTGCGTTCATCGTTGTCTTCAGACGGTGTGCCAGCTCGGGAATTCTCTGAACCATAAATATTATGCAATTCTTCTAATTTGTAATGTATTTTAACACCCTTTGTAGTTGTATTATTAACTTTTTTCACTAGTGACTTCGTTTGTTCTTCCAATCTCTTCAAACGTAGATCGCGTGCAGCAAACCTAGCTTCGTGGTCGATTTCACTGGACGTTGACGGCTCAGACTCTGCCCTACTGGAACCTGAGTTTTCATTTTCTTGCTCAGACTGTGAAGTTTCTCCAATATTCTGATTCTGTGATGTGTCATGAAGTGCGTTTAATTTTGTAATTATTTCGTTGCCCAAATCAAGCGTATTTGACATACTCTTAACAACATTAGAACAACCCTGTTCAAGGTTTTGAAGACGCTCTTCTCTTTTGGCAAGACGTTCATTTTGTCGTTTTATATTTTCCAGTATAGTTTTGGGGTCGAGTGGAATATCTTGGGAATGACCTTCTTGGCTCTGTGTGCTATTTTTTTCATTAATTTCATTCTTATCTTTCGTCTCAGATATGTCAGTCGATATATGTTGAGTTGTTGTGTCATAAAATTGGTGAATCTTAGTCTCAGTTTCATCATTTTTAAATTTGGGTTCATCGTTTGAAGCAGATATGTGCGAATCGTTAGTTGTATATTCGACATCATTGTCCGCTAACGAAATTTGCGTTTTTTCAGAACTGATTTCTACGTTTTTGGATTCCTCTGAATCTAGGTTTACTTTTGTATGTTGAAATTCTTCAGCATCTTCAAACTTATCTGTATCAGCTTGTTTACTGGTTGTAGGACGATTTAAAAGATGGTCCAGCGTATTGTCTATTTGTTTGCTTAACATAGATGTAACTTGTGATTTCTTTAACAAGCAGGCGCTATTCTTTTCCAAGTTTACTAATTTTTTTTCTTTTCTTGCTAATTGTTCATTTTGTTGTTTGATATTTTCTAAAATTTTAGCAGGATCTATCACTACTGTAAATTTTTTCTCATCCGATTCATCCTTTTGCTGTTCTTTGTTACTGCTATTGTTCTCATCCTTAGAGGAACTTTGTTCCATACAGCAGAAATCAGTGTCGCAATAATGTTCAACAGCAGAAGATTCTTCAGCACACGAATCTGTTATATCAGCAAACTCATCCTCAGTTTCTTCACATACCTTTTCACTTTTTGATAAGTTTTCACTAATGCAATCGGAGGCGGATGCTCCGTGATCATCGTCACCTTCTTGAGTATCTAAAGGAAGATCAGCTACATCTAACATGTCACTAGCTGGATCTTCTCGTTCTGCTGCCAAATTAAAGTCTGTGCTTGAATCCACGACTGTTTCAAAAGACTTTTTAAATTTCTTCTTACTACGGACTAAAGGTTCAGTGACATATTCACTTTCATCATTCGACTCCGATGATTCATCAGACGGTCTTTCATCGCTATAACCACTCTCAGCGGAGTTGTTAAGTGAATTTAAATTTGGTTTACTTCTTCTGCTCGAAAATTCAGCTCGAAGTTTCCTCCAATCTCTTTCTGATTGAGAATTTTTTTCACGAGCTTGTTCCCATTTTTCGCGACAATATTCCAATTCTTCTTTGAGTTCATTTAATAATTTTCTTTTTTGTTGCAGCTCGTATTTTAATATTTTCTCGTGCGTATGTAACTGATGATGATGTCTACGCAATCTACCAACAACATGCCATGTTTTGCTAAGTTCAGTGGTGACGAGGCAAAGTCTTCGTTCTTGTTCTCCTAAACGTGTTTCTAAATGTGTGTTAAGTTGCTTCATTCTATTGACTTCTTTCACCAAGCTCAACTTTTCAACAATTAAGTCCTGTAAAAGTATGATTCATTTAGTGAATTAATTTGAATATTGTTTTCTGATTTGCAAATTCTTTGAACAAATTTGGCTCAACACCAAAATCTAAAGGTATTGCACTTAAAGCAAAACATTATTTTTTATTTATTTTAGGATATTTAAAAATAAATATTGTTTTGGTAATGCATTTAGTAGGAGTAATAATGATTCACTCAACGATGCATTAAATAGGCGTGTGTAGGTACTTACTTTTAATCTGATGTATGTTTGACTAACGCTTGGAACTAGAACAGGTCCTGATTTCGTATCTACTGATTTAAAACATGTCGTAACTTTATCTGCTGGCGGAGGTTCCACTTCACTCTGATGACTTAAAAGTTCTATCAGTACTCTCCAAACTTTCGGAAGATTTTCAACAATTTCTTGGGCTGATGTGTTAGCAGAATTTCCTGCATCTAGAATTTAATTTTTTTCTTAGATAGAATTTTAAGATATCTTATTATGTTCAGCTAGAAAGTGAATCTTTAATTTTTACCTGTTGCATTGTTGTTTTGCAAAGATTGATCATTTTCTTCCTGATTATCTTGTTCGGATGTTTGTGAATTATTGGCCTCTGCTTCATCAACTTGACTTACTAATTCTAGAAGAAGCTTTGGCAAAGCAGTAGAAGCATCCGAGCCATTCTCTTTTTCTGCCATATGCGTAAGAATTCCGTGGTTTTCTTCTAAACGATGTATTAACTTATCTAAATCCTGATTACTTTTATATCCTAGTAGAACTTGAGAAAAGAGCTAAAACAAAAATTGCACATTATATTAAATGCTTGTAGATTAAATTGTAAGCATATATATTAAAATGAATGTGCGATCCTAATTAAAAATATTTTAAATTTTTTATACCTTATTCACAGCCAACATTTCAATTTTCAGACCACGTGTTTCATTTTGACTTGTAGATATTTGATCGTTTTTGTTGTCTATCGTCTCCAACAAGTTATCTACTTTTGTTTCTAATTCTTCCACTTTAGCTGATAAATCTTTACATCTGAAATTTATTACAACATATTAAGAAATGTTTAATTATTGCAATATTATTTACTATTACTATTAGCGACCTGCTCCTGGCTTCACCCGGGGTGATATTTTTATATATGTATCATCCCCGTATATCTCTTCCCTCTTTACACACGTGAACCGATTTAACCCATTATCGAGTTTTTGAAACTTACATAAACCAACTAAACATATTAATACATAAAAAAGATAGCAATTTATATTTGATATATCTTACTTTGATACTTCTGTTTGATAAAGTACTTTATGTTCTTCTAAATCACGAGCTAGCCCTTGTCTCGTAACTTCAGCAAGTCTTGCGCGCTCTTCATAAAGTCCTCGCAATGTACGAATATTTTGTAGTTGTCGTTCATATTCTTGTCTTAAATCAGTTGATAACATATTTGCCTCTCTATCAGCAAGTGATCTCTCTATTTCCATTAGTTTATTTTTCAACTGAAACGTAAAAATGTTAACATATCTTTGGTACTTGGGACACAATAACCATAACCATCATAACAAGTTTCACAATTATTATTTCAATTTATTTAATCTGCCGTATATAATCAATTAATAAGTTTGTAAGATTATTTGGCCTAATGTCAACACTTTGTGCCAACAAGACAACGACGATGGTTTTGACGTCATGAGTTCATGACCGGTAAAGGTATATGTCACGTGGAGTTCATTGTCTCGAATAATTTTGTATCGTTTTGTATTATGTATACCTCTGTAGCATGATAACTTAATTTAGTATATAACTTTAATTGTAATATCAAAATAATTACCTCATTGAGTTGCTCTTCACGAAGTCCTATCATAGTTTTGCTTACAGATACCACTTCTTTTAAAGCACTTATATGCTTCATTGCCTCTATGTTCTGAGCGTTCAATTCAGCTATATTTGAGTATGCATTTTGGAGAGAATGATTTGTCTCAGCTAAGTCACGTCGCAGTTTAGTATTATTGGACTTAATTTTTTCCCATTCTTTTTTTAATTCAGTAGCATTAGATTCATCTGAATCTTCTTGTAACGATTGAATGCTATCAGGAATTTCTATGTTATTATTATTTAAAAGTTCCCGAAGAAGTTTATTGGTTTCAAGCAAACGAAGTTTCGCTTTTTTCTCAGCTTCCAAACTGTCTTCTAATTTATCCCTTTCGGCTCTATGCTTCGCTAATATTTGACGTCTTTGTTCTCTTTTAATATTCAATTGCTTTCGAAATTCATTCATTTCTTGTTCCTTAGCTTTAGCCCGAGATAGACTGTCACTTTCGTCATCTAATTCCGAAGTATGTTCATTCTCATCTTCACACGAATCACTTGTATTATTCATTGTTGCACTGTTGTTTATAGTCACGGTTCCACTGTCGCGTGCTCTCGTTGACGCACTACTGAATACATTTCCCATTTTGGAATACCTTTATAAACAAGCTTCGTTTTCATCCGCGCAAAATCAAATCACGACCAATATTTTTAATAAGACAAAGAACTGTCGGGGCGGTTGGATCGACACAAGTACACTGTGAGGCAGGGGCTTCCCGAAATAGATCTCTCGTCAGCTCCAGACGTGCGCCGGCGCAATAACACGCTCAGTTCAACGTTGCTTCCGAGCAAGCGTTCTGTTCGACGAATCTCTGTCAATATTTTATTTTTATCGGGTTATTTTAAACATGACTAGCTGTGTGGAATTAATGTATTCCTCGTAAAATGTTTTCACATCGATGTTGCTCGTAAAAGAAAGCGACCTTGTTTCTATTTTACGAAAAGTTACGCATAACATTTTTAACATTTTGTTTTTTGTTTTATTCGTATCTGATACATTGCTCACAGCTGAGTGAGAGTTTTGTTATTACGGAATTTTCTTACTAACCAGAAGCTTCTTAGCAGAAGGGCAACTTCTCATTAGTTAGGGTAATTTCGCATAATTGACCCAAAAATGTCCCCGACCTAAAATAAATAAATACAAAATAGGCGACTGACAGAACTATCAGTGATAAGGGATGAAGAGCGGACGTATTCCCAGTAATGTTCTATACTCCTAACCCGCTGCGCGTGTGGGATGCCCTATCCTCTGCTATACGCGACAATATTGTAAAATTTGCACCAAATGTTGAAATACTGACTAGTATTTATATTTATTACGCATCTGCATATTAGGTTTCATTATTATGATTTCCAAGCAGTACCTACTGTATTTTATATGGATGGAACTTCCCTGCTAGGATATAATGTGGGACTTTTCAAGAAAAGCCGTAAATAAATTTCATGGTCGGCAGCCCAGGTGAATTATTTTGTCTCTGTCATTGTTTTAATGTTTACCTTTACAAAAATGTTGAATAATTTTGCTCAGGATTTTCCCTTGCACGTTTACCCTTGAAGGACAAAATAAAAATATATATATAACAATATAACGAAAAAATGGTATACAATTATTTTTTAATAAGTACTTATATTTAAAAACAAAAAGAAAATATCTTGTTCGCAAATATTAGTAAATCCCGCGGGATCATATAAGAAAAAAAAGGATATCAAATCAGTCGCCTCACACCAATATAATAATATGAGCAATAAATATTGAATAAATGAATTGAATTATTGAATAAAAGTCGCGGACAAAAGCTATTATTACTTAATATTGGTCTAGTTACGATGTGACTGAAGGGGACAGTATTTTACAAGAACATAATTTGGGGCCTCATCTAAACTTATTTATTTAATTATAACTATTCTATTCCTGTTACTACTTCACTTACTTCCACTATAAAGTCGCATTTAGTTGTAGTATTATAGATTGATGGTCGTATTGCACAACATAATGCAACACGTTCAAATCTTTCTCGTCACTTTCTCTTTACGTAGTAAAGAATATATACCGACCTCTATAACTTACCGTCTGGCCTTCTGCCTGTGATTTCCTCCTCGCCCCTCTTTCAGGTTAAACACCGTTATCCAGTCTTTATGCCTGTATATTTTTGTCAGGCATTTTTATTTAAAAAAAATCTAATTATAAAAATATAAAAATCTAATATTAGAAAAAAATATATCTAATTTTGTGTTAATTTGTAGGGGAAAGAAAAAAATATGTCACATCAGAAGCAAAAAACAGATTAAAAAATATTTCGACGACAGAGTCGCTGCGCCTGCAGGTCATGACGCGCTATCGTTTCGTTCCTCAACGGAAACTACACCATACAATATTTCTATATGAACGTCACTGAGCGACACTCTCTCTCTCTCTCTCTCTCTCTCTCTCTCTCTCTCTCTCGCTCTCTCTGTGCGTGTGTTGTGTGTGTGTAAATAGCTGCCCCTGAAAAAGATATTTTAGGCAGTATTTCTGTAGATTTTTTTAAGCTAAATGTAGCCTAATAGACATTGTTTGTGGCCCATCTATTAATGTAACTACTTGTGAAGGTATTATTGTTTTCAATATGAAGCAATGTTATGTTATTGAGTTAGTATTGATTTAAGTTCAGTGGATTTAAGCTTTGTGGGCCGACCACGTGCCGCTAGTCCAATGACCTCAAATGAGCGGTTGGCATGGTTGGAGGCTCTTACTTTCGTACTTCCTGGCTCAACAATCTCCTTGAATGGTATGGCTGCCTCAAGGGTTAGACTAGCCATGATGATAGCCAACCTCGGTAGAAGATGGCTCTAAGAAAAGAAGAGAGGTAGTGCATATTTGTAGTATGATGATGACGACGAAATTAAATCCTACGTTTGAACACCGCGCGGAATTTCGTATGAAATACCTACTAGTGTATTCAAACGATTTAGTGGGATTAATATTCAAAACATTGGCATTTAGGTGCGATGCCACCCATATTTATTCCAATTTGCAACTATAAAGGCGAACGCCTTACGCACTCACGGTACGAGGTATATCCTACTCACAGGTCACTAAGAACTACAACAACATTAGGTACCAACTTTGTTTGCACTACTCTCATATCAGCGATATTTTTAATATGTACAAACTCTGTTTATTATTTTAGGACTTCAAACATACTTTCAACATTGCCTTTTTATTATTAAGTAGGTAAGTAAGATTTATTTTATTTTATTAAGAAACACACAGTCATATAGTTATACAGAAATTTAATAATTTATACAAAGAATAATACACTAAGTAATGAATTTAAAACAAAAATAAATAATTAAAAATACAAAGCAATCAATAAAAACCGCTTTTAGTAATTAATTCTAATTAAGTATTAATTTATAGTGTAAGTTAATGGATTTATTAAAATTCATATAGGTAGTAATTTATAAGTTTTTTTATCGTCAATTTAATTTTTGTCGCATATACACTGACAATATTTTTATCTATACCAAAAAGGCATTGCAATATGGCAACATTATTTTGATTTTTTTACATACCTACAGCCATCGAAATACTACCTACCTACAGCATGGAAAAATAGTTAAGAATTTAAAAAGTGGCAATACTGTAGTGTTTTCCCATTATAACCATCTTGTTGATAAGAAAGGGACGACAGCTAAAATATTGCAACTTTTAAATTTCTTAACTATTTTGCCAAGCTGTAGTCGCAGTCTTGCAGTTGGCAAGCTTAGAGTAAATATTTTGATAGAGTACATACATACACTTGTGGCATTTGATATATAGCAACATTGGCAGCATCAAATCTTAGCAGGCAAGGAACATATATACTCACTACAGCATGGAGTATAGAGATAAGGAGAACTCTCTTTGTGTATCTAAAAGTGTCCGTTGAAAGGCGTTAAATAAGTGTGGCGCTAGTGTAGCGATTGTAAATTTTAATAAATTCTGTAAACTCTAATCGTTTATTTCAATTTAATCCCCAAAGACATTTTCCAATTTTCTAAACGTGTCGTTTCTGTGAATTAATGAAATAAATTATTTTAATATGTTGATTTATTAAAAAAATTATAACAGTAAGAAATCGTTCATTGAGTAAATATTTGATGAAAAATTATTCTACATACCGTTAGAGACTGAGAAGCATAGAGACTGAGGTGTATAATTTTGTTTATTTTTCATTTTGCGTCCGATTGGACATTTTTTACAGCACAAATTTTCACCATTATTATTTTAAAAAGTTTTTTTACAGTCTATACAATAAAATCACTAAAAGATATTAAAATCTCATGAAAATTAAATCACTCAATCAATACAAAAATATTAAATTTTTCAACTCAGCGCACTTCACTCCGTCAACAACTGCTACATTCATTTCATACACTCTAACTACTCTAGCGCTACTCTGGAGGGATTTTGAACTGTCATTTACTGCTTACAACTGGACACTTTTACAACTTTTCCCCCATATGAGAGAGTTCTCCTTATACTCTATACATAGCAGTAATTATGTATGAGTATAGTGTTCTGTGTTCAATAACTCACCAACTCTCCGTTCTGTCGTGGTTCTGTCAGTTCGTTCATTCACTCACAGTTCACAGATCATTCATTTAGATTACATTTTTCTAAAATTGTAAAGAAAAGAAATGTAATCGGATTTAGCTTCTGGAAAAGTGAAAATCCAAGAAATTTCATCAGTGTATGAAATTTATCATAGAATAAAGTAAATAATCATTTAAAATCACGCAATGGCAGTTGGCTAAAAGTACATCTATTGTATTATATTATTTCCGTTGTGTTTTGATTGATTTTTCTTTCCATATTTTCTTTTAAAAAGTGGCTTATTGATAAAATAGCTATCGCAATCACCGCTCGTGACGTTGCTTCATTTCCACAACAATTGGACTTGTAATAGTGTGAAATGTGAAGTCAATGTACTTACTAAATTATTGAATTATGGATGAAAGCGTAAAGAACTCCCCTTGTAAGGTAAAATTTGGCGATATATTACTCTATTAATTCTATTATCCTTATGTAGTATTAGCCTGTTGTCGTATTGAAAAAATCATGAAAATAACAGGCATTTATTTTAATACGTACTTATCTAACAATCTATTTCTTTTTATACTGGGGCTGTCATGGAAATTAGTCATGTTTGTATAGACAAAAAGTGTTAAAAGTCGAATTTGAAGTTTAGTTGTTTTGATGCGAATCCAGTTCGCATCAAAACAACTAAATTTATGTGTCATCAATATAAAGACACTGAATAAGAATAATAAAATGAAATAAATTAAAAATTTAAGTAGTGGCAGGGCACACTGTGTTTCCCCGTTATTTGGCCAGCCCGTCTGGCGGCAGTAACTATTCCCGTACACAAGACCACCGTGAAATAACAGCATTTGTGCTGTTGTGTTTTGGTGAGTGAATAAGGTATGCCAGAGCTCATTCCCCTATCTGTACCTAATCCCTCATTCTTAATCCTACTATGCTCAGCAGTGCTCTTGTAGCACCTGTCACATTGCTTGTGTTATGTTGACAGTAGCCATCTACCAGCAAGTGGACCGACAGCCTGTCTCTTGACCTTAACAGAAAAAAAGAGTAGACATCATTTTCTAAGATCTTAGAAGACCTAATAACCCTAATCCTATAGTCCTTATGTTTAAAAATTATTAGAAAGAAAAGTGCATTTTTTTTATTACTGACGTTATTAGGTACCTAGCAAAAGTGACAGCCCTAGGTGTTACAGGAAAATGTGTCTATTTCAATTTGAATTCTTAAAATAATTTAGATTCTGTAGTGAAACTTATTTGAGAAACTGTAGGCATTTATTTTAGAATTTTAATATTATTTGTAGAAAATTTAATAAACATTAGTTATGTGTTTGATAAATCTTTCCAAGGGGAGGTGTAGTACTTTTTTCTATATTTAGAGTAAAATGACTACATTCACTGCAAGGCTGCACAGCTTTCCTCACTTTATTTGCCTGATTACGTAATTTCTCTAAATGTAATTACTGCTTAGTCTGCTGTGACCATACCATTTAAACCTTTACTTTCAAAAGGTCAGATTTTCAAAAGGATAGACTTTCAGATGGTCAGTTTTTCAAATCGTCAGAATTACAAATGGTCAGTTTGGTACAGTCTACTAAAATTACAAGTGTAATTTTATCAAGGAAAAAATATCTTTAGATTGTTTAGTCAGATTCCGTTACATATTACCAGCAATGAATATTTTTGAATGGTATTGGATTTATGCGAAGGCTTGCCTAACACTGAAAATTTTAACAATTTCAAATATTATTTCTAGGGTCATAACTGCTATAATCATCATTCCAGCACTCCATTCGAGCATAATTTGATCCAGACAAGATTTAATCATACTCGTTGCGGGTGACCTGTCAGAGCTAATTATAGTTTGCCTGACCATAATTTTTCTATCTTTTGAATTGGAGAAATCTTGGCCAGCTATCAAATGTAACAGATTTTATGTTGATGTGTCTTTTGATAATAAATTAATTTTACCACCTAAAAATACTGCTTTCAAACTCAAATTCTGACATTGGTGCAATATCCAAAGGACTGCTGGAACACAGCCCAGTACAAATAAACTAGTTGGAACAAAAGTATTTCACGGCTGCAGCACCTAGTTCATAGATCTTCAGAATTTAATATTTAAGTTTTTTATTTTAATTGTTTAGTTTTTTAAAAAATAAACATACTTTAATTTTTATTTTGAATAAAAGTATGTTTATTTTTATTCAAATTCAGTTTGACGATTTGAAAAACTGACCATCTGAAACTCTGTCCTTTTGAAAATCTAACATTTTGAAAGTAAATGCATTTAAAGCACTAAAAATAATTTGCCATATTTAAACAATAGTTTGCACCTTTTACATGACTGTTTGACTGCACTCTGTAATCACACTTCTCTAAATTACTTCCTCTACTAATGGGCTGTAATAAAAATGTCGCCATTTTCTATATTCTATCTAACATTAAAGTCACCTTACTGAAGTAAATTAAAAATAAAAAACTTTAAATTAAACTAAATATGTAAAATTGATTCTACTTATCTCAAAAAAGATCTTCAGATGCGCCATTAATATAAAATCAAGTTTGGATAGCTAAAACCTAAATAGGCTAAAATTACCAAAGGAATTTGTATGAAAAACCGTAGATGGAAGCAAAAAGAAAGATTCCATAACACTAAATGCCCAAAAACTCATCACAACAACTACAATTCCAATATTGATTACTTAAGTGTAATAATAGAGAGTTGACAAATGAATTCAACTTTTACACAAAAACTGCATCACATGTATGCAATACAGTGTCACTGAGTTTATTTAGACTTAGTATATAAGGTCCATGCTTGGATAGTTAGTCCCTAATTTTTCTTTTTGCTTCCATCTATGTGTAAAACGAAGTAAAACTAACATGTTCAAATTACTATTTTATAAGTAAGTAAATTAATACTCAAATGATAAACATATTATTGCCGATAGAATTAAGTAAGTGGCTGACAGTTTGCATGATACCATGTTATGTTCACTTTAAAAAAGATTTATGTACACACAATTAAATACAATGCTATAAAAGTAGTTTAGTAATGTTGGAGTGTTATATGTTGTGTGATTTAGTGTTGTTGAATAATTGTTAGGAGTGTGAGGATGGGGATGAGGGACAACTTCAAGCAGAGTTGGAACATCTGCGGCAGCACCTCGCCGAGAGAGATTCACACATTGTAGCACTCGAAACGGAATTTATTAAATGCTCCTCCAGAACCAGTGAATTGGAGGAACAAGTGAGCACTTGGAGGGAAAAATACGAAAGGTAACAATTTTTTTATAGACATGGGGATTTGTTGATCATCTTTTTTGACTTGAGGTTGTTTAGTAGTTTAGTTTAGTTTTTCTGCAAATTATATACTAAAAACCTTCCTCGTTTGACGTTTTTTCCATTAGTGAAAACCGCAGGATAATCCGTTCAATAGTTTTTGAGACAAATAACAAAGCTGTCTACATAGCTGAGGAAATTAGTAAGCTGAAGTAGCAATGGGCCAGTCATTTCTGTCATAAATCTGGATAACCGATGGGGTAGACGAGTTCTCGAATGGAGGTCACGATTATGAATTTTCTTTTTTTTTTTCCCGCCTAATCAACCCATCATTAAATTATCAAATTATATTATTAAAACATATAAATTAATAAAATGTAATATTAATAACATTAATAGAAGTTGTTTATTTAAACATATGTAATGTTTTATTTAGCTATTTATTGAGGTATCACTGTTAATTAATGTTTCACTGTTGAATAGAATCACTACTGGTTGTTGTTTACACAGCTGGTGGCATTATGCAAAGGATAAGTGGCTCTCTGCAACGATATCTGATGGCTGATAATTCACCTTATAACCACATACTTATAACACAACAAGTATTATATGTATTGGTCAATAGTTATAATTTTTTTTATATTATTTGAAGTCCAAGGTTTGGTTCTTATGAACCTACTTGGTTCTTATGAAGAGAAAAATTTAAAAATGGCCCAAAATTTTGTTTGCAGGCGAAAAAGTGTTTGGGGATTCACCCTTATTTAGTTTAGCTTAATATTAAAAAGGAAAAAGTTCAGAAATTTGAAGGTTACAACAGAGTTAGGAGTGAAGGCAGTGAGAGTAGATAGTTTAAATCAATTGGCCGAGGCATGGTTCTTGGAAGGGAATTGAACAGCTTATATGTAAACAATTCAGGAAGATCAGCTTAGATGTTCCTTCAGCCAAGCCGTTTTGGAAAATTACACATTAGCTTAGCTGTCATAGTACAATGTTGCTGGGTCAGCTTATGTCTAAAAATTATAACAACACTGTAGTATTAATACCTATGCCTACCAACAGCACAAGATGCTTCGAAATTTTATATTATTGTTGCCACTGCCGCTATAAAACTGAGTATATAAGCACATTGTATTATAAAAAATTTCAGATTGTATGATTCACATAAGAGGGTACAGAAATTGAACCAAGTACTGGAAGATAAACTCTTACAGATGGTTGATAAGATGAAGGGCGAAAAGAGCCAATTAACGAGAGATATAGCCACGTTGTCTGTGAGACTGGCTGAGTCCAAACACAACTACAGCATGCTCCAAAAAGAAAACGTAAGTGAAGTTATAATAAATATAGCAAAAGCAGGAGACGGCAGTATTAATAATATTTGTGCTGCGCAATTGCGCTGGGCGCAATTCAAGGCGCATTTGGCCGTCATTTGCACTTTGTAAAGTGCTGTGATTTGGTGTAACAATCAAAGTAAAATCGTTTGGCCGGCTTATACTCTCTGTCTCATTCATTGTTGTGTACAGACGCAATTTTTTTATTTTTTTTATCACGCGTTAATAGCTTTAAATAAATACTTTATAATCCGTCGATTATTTAAAGCTATTAACGTGTGACCCTTTAGTTGTTTAGTGAAAAATATAACACTTGAATGATTTTATTTTTATTTCTAGGAACGATACAAGAATGACATGAATCTAGCAATTCAGCTACTGCAATGTAAACCTGACAACTTTGTTTCTCAAAAGCTAGACAATGTAAGTGAATTACACTATATGTGTAAATATTTATATGTAATATATTTGTATATAATAGTAATAAATTTGCATATATTATGTAATATTATGTGTATTTAACATAAGGGAGCCTTTATTAATAAAAACTCAAATATCGACTTTTAACAGTTTAATTGTATAAAAATTTACAATGTGTTGCTGCCTTGGCTGTTTAGCGAATAGAAAGTGAATGAAAGTGGGTAGCTTGATTGACTTGATTGACGCCGTGATCATTCGTAAGCGCCTAAGATGGTTTTAACTGCAATTTGTTAGCGTGAAGCCGCAACATTATATAATATTTTATATTATGTAATACTAGCTGTTGCACGCGACTTCGCCCGCGTAACTTTATAAAATATAGCCTATGTTACTTGCTGATAACGTAGCTTTCTATAGGTGAAAGAATTTTTAAAATCGCTACTGGACCGATTTTAAAAATTCTTTGAAAATAAAAATAAATTTTTTTGAGTTTATTCATTAAAAACACAAATTTTCTCTCTTTATAATATTATAATAGTATAGAAGTATAGATAAGAGATATAATAATGACGTCTATTTTATTACAGCTCCCTGTAGATACACAGGCAAGAGTGTCACAATATGTGATGTCGAAGTCATCAAAACCATCCAGTTCAAATTCAGCCAAAAATGGCAATGAAATTGATACATTCGATACAAATGAGTACGAATTCAATATATCTGCGTCTCTGATGACTAAAATTCTAGAAGATAGCATTCACGACACAGTCACCAAACATTGCGACACTTGTACATGTTCCAAATTGCAGAACAAACCGTTCAGTTACAATGAAAGTTATTATTCTGTGGCAACGCAGACTGTTTTGTCCGGTGAAATGAAAAACTCCCTGTGCCTCAACTGTAATGCAGACATTAAATCGATACATTCAAGTTTGAGCATAAGAAGCGCTTCACCTCACGCCATTAAACTTGTCAATGATAAAACCATTAATCACTGTGCAACCACACCTTTGTACATAATTCCGCAACCTATCCCAGAGACTAATGAGTTAAATCAAATGGTGGTTGTTCCTGAAATTTTAAAAAGCATCGTCACTCCCAATGATAAATTAATAGTGGAGGAAAAGGTGAAGCTTGAAGAACCTAAGGCGACAAGTCCTTACATTGGCGATGATGTTATGCAACAAAAAAGGAAAAATAGTATGAATATGGAGCCGGCTGTGCATCATAAACTCTGCGATCGCACTAAAACATCAATGTCTAGCAAGAAGAGTAGCATTCACAGCTCTGCAAATGAAGATTTGCTCATTAGAGACCTAAATATGGTCAAAGATAAAATAAAAAGCGAAAGTCACTCAGGAGATATGAGTTTGAGGAAGAATTCCGTAGGATCAATGGGAGGTGTCAGCAGGACTTCGTCACTGGCGAAGTCGACTGTTAGTACTCAAAACAAATCTAATACTCAAGTAGGTCCCGGACCGCGTTTTTGCCATTTACGTATGCAAGCTGGCTCTAAGAATATATTGTTAGACAACGCTCAACCCGATGTACCACCGGTATTATATCGGCGACAGAGCAAATGTAATGATAATACGATATTCAAAGACCTAAATGATGGAATGGATAATTTTATCGACTTAGAAAAAAATATTGACGACGATAAAGATGATTGCAAAAATGATAATGTAGTAGTGGAAAGTACACTGATTGACGTTCACGTAGATAACAATAATAAAGAATCAGACGTAACTTCAAAAGATACATCAATAAATCCTGTCCTATTAAATGTATCATCGTCACCATTGCAACCTCTGAAGACCCACAACTTTTCCAATAGTTCAGAATATAACAATAATAACTCCCATAGCATTGGTAGTCATCGCAACACTTCAGATAATGACAATTTACTAAATGACTTTAATACTGTTCCCAATGTACAAAATAATAATGTACAAAATAATAACGATACAGAGAAACACGACATTTTCACTCCACCTTCCGATAATCATGATGTGAAAATATTTAATTTCGATCGATACGAACAAAACAAACTGGGAAGCCAGTACGCAAGGCCTTTGAGAAAGATTGACATGTCACAGCTTCATACACTCGAAAATACGAAGATTTCCAAAGATTTCCCTCCCCAAGGTGAAATACCAAAATTGGAAAAGAAATCGGAAGCCCAACAGAAGACTCCAATATCGGCCATTGTAAATGTTTACCCGAATTTGACACAAACTCATTTAAAGGTGAACGATAATAAAAAGATTTTCACAAACGAACAGAGCACCAGTTCTCTATCGAGCGATGATAGCGCTGCATTATTACAAAAGCAGCAGTTGCTTAGAGTAGCCGAATGGGTGGAGCAGAACTTGGAGCAGCAGAATAACCTGAACGATCCTCTAGAAGACGATGTCAGTTTTAGTAACAGAATTAACAGGCGAGAAAGCAAACTGACTAGGCTGAGCGAAACACTCAATGAATTGGCGTTGAATATGCCACATCCGGTTAGCAAATACGCTAAATTTAACGCCAGAGAGGGCCACAACAATTGGGTTCATAACAATGTATCCGCACACGACAAAGTTCTAACATTGAAACATAGTTCTAACGCAAACTCTTCTAATGTCACTAAAGAGACTGTGTTTCCAATCGATTCTGGCGAAACAACAGTCGTCGAAGTCAAAAAGAGTGATGCAATTTTTAATAGAGGCAACACTCAAGAATCGGTTATGAGTAAAGAATTGCGCGATGCGTTTAAATCTAACGGCGATAAAGATATAACTCGCGAAGAATTGGCTCGTATGGAGTACAATGTGAAAAAGTTTCTGCTGAGTGGCCCTCACTGGGCGAATACCGAGTCGGTGGGTAGAAGTCGCCGAACGAGTAGTAAAACTGAGACTGATGTATAATTCCGCAATGAACAAAATGTTTCTGCAACCTTTAAACATTCCACATGACAAAAAAACCTTGTCTCTTGACAAAAAACAAAAAAAAAAAAAACCATATAATAGCAATCGCTTCGGCCAAAATTGATTTGCACAATTTGGCTTATCGCGTTTTCTTGGCAAGCGTGAAAATTGTAGACTTTATGAATTCCTTGTTTATGATATTTTTGCGTTTATAGCGTGATATTTTAAGAGTTGAAAATCGTTCCATGCATTTTTATTAATTTTACACTTTTATCATATTTAGTAGAATATACATACATATTTAAAAATAATTAATTCTAGTCTGTGTTCCATACTTTAAGTAAGGTTTGAGCGAGTACTTTGTAATAGTTATAGTATGAAAAGTTTGATGTAATTACCATATCTAGGCATTGTATTTTTGGTATGCAACTATATATTAAGGGATAGACACAAAAAAACAGTATTGTTTCTGAAACGTAGGCGTTGTGTCAATTTATTTTGTTAAAGTAGTTCAGTGTTAGTCTGTCTTAGGGGAAATTAATGTATCAAAATCAAGGCTGCAGTTTAATTGAATAGCGTATATTAAAAAAATATTCACCAAAATATTTATATTTTATTATACTTAGTGTCCTGCTTTGAAATATGTGATAAATTCAAATAATTATACATTGACTACATCCATTATTAATGTACAAATAACTGAATTAATTCCAAAATTGTATATGTTAGACATGCTATCACAGGGTTTAAGAATCGATATTCAACCAAGTACATACATAATTGTGTAACTATTGATTCTCGTCCTACAAAACAACACTACTACATATTGTAATTAAGATATCAAAGATTGAACTTGTTAACTTTGTGTGAAAATGTTGCTGAATTCCTCAAATTCATCTATGAAAAATTAAAACCAGAGTGTGAGTTGTCATACCAGACTATTTTTGCTTTAAAAATTATTTCTTTAGATAATGAGGTTGTTTCCTTTTTGAATTTCCATTAATTTAACAGTTTTGAAATTAAGAAAGTCCCTATGTATTAATTTTTTTAAGTAATCTCGTTGGAAAAAAAATTTGCAATGTACTGTAGCAAGAATTTTCGTCTTTTTCTGGTAACCTTTAGCCGCTAAAGGTTACCAGAAAAAGACGAAAATTCTTTGTATCAAAGAGTTAGTCTGGACTTTTTTGATCTGCTTTGTCAATAATAATGAAGTTGCTGAAGAATATTAAAATACATATTCTTCAAAAAGATTGTGTTGGCATTTGACAGGTCTTGTAGATATTCCGTTCTGTGTAGCGGGCCATAAATGTTTCTAGGAGTCTTACAACTTTTGTAATATTTAAAATGGTTTTCTTATTTTTAATATTTAGATTAAAAATGTTGTATCCCATGCCTTCATCATTTTTGTGGTCTGAAGCAAAACGAACTTTTATAAAACTGAGATTTTAATGAACTATAACTTTACTGACTTTATATTCTTAGGCCCTTACGGTTTATTCTATCAACTAGCTGCTTCGTTTTATCCAATTTCTTTGTTTTTTGCTTCCTGCATCTATTTTTTTGTGTAATTTTTCAACCGACAATTAGTCTGTTGGCTTTCAGAACCTATATATTTATTTATATTTCTTTTACAACATATTTCAAGCCGAGTTCGAGCTATGTTCGAGTTGTTTCGTAAGGTTTTACACCCATTCTATATATTATTATGGGTATATTAAAAAAAAACAAGAAATGAAATATTCGCCTCACCAACCACGCAACGTGAATTATTGTAATAATTTATTGAATAAGAAATTTATAGTGTGGCTCTTTAGAAATAATAACAGTGTACGGTATCATTTTACATCAATATTTTGCTAATTGTATAATTGGATAAAATACAATATATTTTATTAAACTATCAAATTCAAGCGGTATAAACGTAGCTAGGGTAGTTAGAATATGATAATTTTAGTTGGTAGCATAAAAGTTGCCAATTATGTGTGTTGTCCAATGTTTAGCATATCGAGCACATTTTATTATTTAATTGATGTTAGTGATTGTCTGTCAATGACATTTATTCGTAGCACAAAATATATTTGCAATGAAGCCTGCATAGAATGGACTTGCATAATTCCTATTATATATTATTATATATATATACACCTATATAACTGGCCTAAAGGTATTTTCCTCTTATTCTTCTGATTTAAAAATATTAATATTAATTACGTTACACTTTTTATAATAGTTTAAAAAGTGGATGAAATATTCAATTTAAATATTTAATTTAACTCTCATTTTATGGTTTGAAGTACAAAATTTCACAGCATTATACAATGTAAGTTGGAATTACGTGGGTCCCTTTGAAGATTTTACGGGATTACCTTTTAAGTTATCTGTCAGCAAACGCGTTGCCCATTTTGCAGAAAGCTTTTTCGTGGCCAGTATATGGTGCAAAAGTAATGGTACCTTTGACTATATTACTCATTTAGTATTTCCAATTAAAAATAATCACATGAATTGGGATGCCGAAACCATTTTAATAGATCCAACTAAAGATCTATTGCCAGAGCTACTAAAGAAATCAGATTAGTTCTTTTGGTAAAGTCATTTACGTTGCATATTTTTGCTCTAACTAATGAAAGAGTTACCCTGACTCTAGTTTATGTACATTTCGTATGCTTAATGGAATACTGACTTAACTCAAAAAAGACGATTTTTGGGAAATCTCAAAAGAAGATCTTGCTATGAGGACTTGTCCTACTTGTTGATGCATAAAAATAAAACTGATTTATATTAGTCATGAATGCTTGTATTATGAACTGGCTCAATGTTTTTTATTCTAAATGGGCATCGTACGAATCTTTGAGCAATACTTTTTGTTCAGGCGTCGAGTATTGCAAGTATTGCAAACATAAATCACATTGATATTTCCTGAGACGAAAAAAATGAAATATTATAATCTTGTGTAAATACTTTATAAAATGTGCAATATCTGCTTTATTTGCTTTATTTTTATTTTGATTTTCTTTAAAGTCCCTGAATAGATCTGAAATTGTTTTCCCACCATCAATATATTCACGAGTAGAATATTGCTTAATATAATGGGATTTAATTCTTGGTATTGCGTCTATGAACTGTTTGATATCGTTTAGTAGTTGTTCATCAACCCTTACATGGTTGCTGTGCTGTCCTCTCAGATCTTATGCTAGAATTCCATGTTCGTCTAATTTGCTCTTGACAGTACGTATAACACGATCAGAAATATCCAAGGTTTTCATAAAAAACGTTTTACAAACTCGTACCAATTGCTCTTCTACTAAACATTTACAGGCTCTGTAAAAGTTACGCATTATATTACATTCATTTTTTCAAACAAAGACTCAACTAATATTGCGGCTCCTAAGTAGGTAACAATAACCTTTAGTAGTACACAGACTTATACTTGAATGTAACAAAGTGTTACCTTTAATAATAGATAGGTTTTAATAGTAAACTGACTAACTCAGTAATGGGCCTCGAAAAATATAACAACGGTTAATGATAAATTGGCTTAAAACTGAATGTTTCACGTAATCTATTACTAAAATATGTAGTAGACTGACCTAAAATTTAAATTATTAATATAAAATTACACAATTTGATGAAACTTACCTTTGAATTAAGTCGTAAACACACTTAACAAGGGGTATCTTTACGTAACTCAATTCTGACCTATCATAATGGGTAATATTGGGTCAATGTTCCATTAAGCATGCGATTTGTACCTCATTTGTACTTTTGCAAAGCGTCTCTGCTGATAGGGAAAGTTATTAAATTCCCTATTTCATACGGTATCTGCCATGATTTTGAAATCACATTAATCATATAATTTTAAAGTGAAATCACTTCTCAAATAATGTTAAAGTATTTAGTTACCTGTTTTATTTATTTATTTATATTAGGGAAACATACAATATCCGTTAATGTTATCTTACTTGCTCTATAATTATGTTATTTTTTTAAATTTTATCTACTCTAATGCTTTTTCTGACAATCTCCTTTTAGAATTTAACTAAAAGTAAATTCCCCTTAGTCAAACAGATTCTAGTAAATCTGTTTGGCTAAGGGGGTCTGTTCTCCAATGGCTTTTTGTAGTGTATGTTTCCTATAAATGGTCAAAATGTAGGCACACGGGTAGAGAAACTATTGTAAAAAGTCATATGACTATATTTCCATTTTTCGCATCCTGTTCAATCCGGCGTAAGACTTTGAAATTTGTCATCTAAGTGATAAATAATTTCTTCCATTTTTTTAAACAAAAAATGCACATTTAAATAAAATACCTTTTGTCGTTTTTAGAGAGGTGTAGTAAAATTTATTTACTCTAAAAAGGAACACTAATTCAGTTATAATTCACCGGCACAAGGGTCTAGTACAGTGGGACGAGGTGATAAAGGGAAAGTTATAACTCAAATCCATCCACTTTAAATACTAAATTATTGTATCCAATAGTTTTAGCAGTTATTACATTTAGCGAGGTATTTTGTAAGTTCTAATAGACTATACAATATCTTGCATAATATCTTGCCAATACTTAACTATGTTGTAATAAATTATATTTATTAATAGATACACGAAGTGGATGCCAAGATTCAAACAGTAGTTGTAAAAATTGTTTTATTATACTTAGGGACTCTTTAGTGTTTCTATTTCTAAAAGTAACTTATCAACACAAGTAAAGTGTTTATTAGTTACTTTTAGAAATAATTTTATGTTTTATTAAATTATGCACTCGGTTTACTGCATCCTTCGATTTTTTTAAATTATTTTCATTTTAATGTTTCGAAATTTTACCGTACAAACAAAGGTATGTCATCTCCTTCATTCTCGGTTACCGGTGACTTTAAATGACGGTTAGTCTACTTGACACCATATACTTCCTGAAAGGCTAGATTTCAAGTTAGCTTTCTGTACTAATGTAATTTACGCCCGTTCCACCTATCCCTGCTAAGTATCCTCACTTCTACAAACAGTGGGGATAGGTATGTGAAAAAAAATCTTTTCCCACATATCCCCACTGTTTGATAATTTAAAAAATATTATACAGTATACATTTCACTATACAAGCTTTCCCAGTGCATCAAGATGGTAATTATCTCGGTTTTAAATAAATTTTTGTCATGAAAATATTAGTGGCATATAAAAAAAATACAGTACGTGAAATATTTCCTAAGTAAACTTCATTTTTTTTATTTCGTAATTTAATTGGTAAAAAATAAATTCAATCCTAAACATTAATCATAAGAATATATTAAGAAAGTCATATTGAAATTAGCTGGCTGTATTTCTTTCATACAAAGAACTCAAACTCTAAATGTACTTAAACGTACGTTGGTACATTTATAAATTCATCAAAGTTTTCATTCAAAAATTTCAAAAATCAAAATTAAAAAAAGCAAATTTATAAAGACTTTGACCTTGATTGGTCCTTATTATATGTATCAGGGAAGAAATCAGTCAAAAATAAATAAAACAGACAGCAAATCGCTCCGCTAGCAAATCTGTTGAAAGATTAGTGTATTTGATGTGGAATTAGTATTTTTGGATGGACATCAGGTTTCTTGGTGTGCTATTAATTTTTTTTTTTTTAATTATTGTTTTGTTGGCATCTACTTGTGTATTAGCTTACCTACTTATATGAAAAGATATGTACCTAACCCACATGTATGCTTTGACGACAAGCTCTAAAACGCGTTAAAATCTCAGATTAGGTTAAAATGTATTCAGGATGTATTCGCAATAATGAGATAATGTTTGTAAGTTTTCGTTTTTAAATATTTGTTATTAGTTTTCGTATTTGAGATTTTCCATAACTTTAGTCTCATTGTCAGGTGTTTTTTATTTGTTTTATGAATATATATAAGTTTAATATGATAGATCTGCTTAAGTGTTCACACATCCAATGAGCTAAGCTGAATACACTCATAACATAAGCTTCAGCAAAATACAATGTAATGTGTGTTTATTTATTAAAATAATATATTATGGTATTTTTGTGTTTTAATGATTACCCAGAAACTGAATGAAAATCATTTAATTAGGTATAATAAGGCGTGTAAAACATTGCATGAAAAAAAAGGACAATAAAAAAATACACTTTTTAAAAAATATTCCCAACAAAACACCGCGGTGTTTGCTGGCGCGTGTAATAAAGGCTTATCGCTGCACAGTAACAAGCCGGAAGGGGTTATCGACAATCAGAACGACACTGTGACCTTCGCTTTTCCAAAATACCACCAGCTAAGCCCATTGTATACATGGCCTTGCAAGCACAGGCCATTGTTAACGTCTTCAATATTCGCCTTAACATGAAATTTCACCTTGGATTTACAATTAACAAGCAAGTATTTCTCGATGCGTGTGTGCGTTATGCAATGGTGAGCTAGATGTTGGCGATATTATTGAATTTTTGTATCATTTATTTTTATCGCAGTCTAGATCTCGATTGTGCGAACGCTAAGCAGTGTATGTCGCTTCAATCGATTATGTAACCTCTTTATTTACAATCTGTTACATACCTATAGGTAAAAATCATTAGTTCATTAAACTCGTGTTCATTAAAATTTACAAATATTAACTATCTAACATGTATAATAAATTTAATATTCCATTTAGTTATTGGAATGTCATTTGCAAAAGAAACGACAAATAAGTTAAAAAAATTCTTTCTTGAAAAAATCCCTCCCTCCACTTGGCTCCCACGTCTAGGATCCAAGGATATTTTTTTTTGGATTTTAGCTCCTATGCTCATAGGATCCACTTTTATTGACATTTATGTTTCATCATCGTGTTACTTTCAATCCCATTGTCATTCGATAGGATTCCATTAAACTCCCAATTGAACTAGTGGCAATAGACCATATTTTTTGGAATATTCAGAACACCATTTGTCGGCGCATGCGCAATAGCTTCGAAAACGCAAAGGATTTCGCCATCCTTGTCTAACGAATAATGTAGCGCGGTAACTCTCTTTCACTCCAAGTAATCTTTAACAGCTTGGCACCCCTATTTGCGGGCACTTTTACACAGGCAGAGGTAGTTTGTCGTATACAGAAAAAAAAAAGGTTTAATTTGATATATAACTTATTCATTGGAGTTATGAAGGGATAAATGTAACAAAATATTACCTACCTGCTTATACCTGGCTGCCAAGACCGGTATAAGCAGTCAATAATTATTAATTTAATTAAAACTATTAATTAGCGCATTTTAATCGTCACCCTGCCCAAAACATATTGCCCCTTTTATAATTGTACATAAAAAAATGATTTTAATTTAATCCTTGATTGGTACGCATTTTTGCGGCCGTATCTTAAGACTATTGGAATAAAGCTCGACTTGCCCGCCTAAAACAACAAGTGTTAGCAATAAATAAGCTCAAGAGCCATAAATTTCGTTTTTACATGCGTCCTTCTCTGAAATTGATTGCAAATTACTTAGAGTGTTAGCCACAAGAGGTTTTAAGAAGTTTTAAACTATTAAGGGTCTGTAATTTATTGCTTACAATATGTGGATACTCGAGAATTATACTAAGGGATAAAATTCCAAGAATTGATGATGACCATCAAATGACGCTTAACAAAAAAAAGTTAAACGAGAGTTTGCTGAGGATTGGTGGTTCCGTAATAGAAAAATTAGCATTTGATTTTTGTTAAATTGCATATTCGTTATGAAACTTAAAGCAATCAGCGTGTAGTTCAAATATAATATCCCAGACTAGATCTTACTAATGGGTAATATATTAGGCCTTATCATTATTGTTCTAGACTGCAGTAGGAGTAACTAGTAACATAGGTTGAATGAATAATATTGAATTAAATCAAAATAAAATTATTCTCACTGAAGATTTATCTGTAAATATTAGTATAGAAATAAACCATCGGTGAATCATTGTTTTCTCCATACGATAATAATATATTAATATAAAACTTGGGATTTTCGTCACTACGGATCCCTGATAATGTCGATATTTTTGCGCCGAAATTAAAGGTGGTTACATAAGTAAAAAAGAGAATGCAGATAAGGCTTTTATTAGTGTAAAGGAGAAAGGGCGGTTTTGAAACCACGAGGATCGATGATGGGAGGAGGCGTCTGCGTGGGCGCAGCGATAAGGGATTACATGTACAATTATTACGTACCTACCTCTATAAAGAACTGAAGGTTACTATTAAACACAACGTAGAGCACCCACTATTAGACGATCACGATGCCAATAAAATATATCTTATCTGTATCTGTATTATGAAAATTAGTACATATTCTTATATGAAATTATTATATGTATGTAAATATGCGTGTGCGAAGAAAGGAAGATGTTATGGAGATAGGGCTGCTGTTAAATACAGGCGAAAAACATTTTATTTTCCTTTTAAAGGGGGCGTTTTACATAGGACCCCATGGGATCCTAGACGTGGGAGCCAAGTGGAGGGAGGCGAAAAAATTGACAATTCAATTTTTTCGGATTAATTTCATCTACTTATTTCTTATAGGGTCCCAACGGCATCCTGAAACCTTAACAATTAATTAAGTATACCAGATTAGATCACTAATTTGTTAAGTATACCAGATGCGCAGTGGCTATTAAGCCCACCTTGTATGTTATGCTTTATATTTATTAATTAACTTGCGACTCGCGCACGACTTCACACGGACGCAATTTTTACTGCAAATTATAGACACAAATCATCCTCGTTTATCGCTCTTTCCATTAATGCAAACCGTATCAAAATCCGTTGAATGGTTTAGAAGAAGTTAGCGGAGAAACAGACAGAGATAAAAAGCGACTTGTTTTATAATATGTGGCTGTGGTCCACTATCTGTAATTCTTTAAATTACAATAGAGTTTTTGGGGCCAATCATAGCTTCGAGTAGGTAGGTACCGTTTACGAGTGGCGTTCGGAAACAATCGTGCTTTCCAGTTTAATGTAAATCTGTGAGTAGGTAAGAAGCACGTGAGATTTTTAAAAGTTTTTATTACACAATGGCCACAATATATCACGGCACGAATTACGTGACGTCGCGCAGACGTAATGTGGCTAATGGTCCAAGTCAGAGTAATGTGAGTGCGGAGTGTGAACGACCGAGCGATTCGCGCCACGCGCCAGGTGGCCGTCTGCCCAGCCCTACGGTCGGAGCCGGGAATTTCATTTCCTCTATCTATAATGCAGGAAAAATCATTTCCCTATTGGCGTAGGGCCATTAATGTCGTCAGAACGGCTAACGCTCTACTTGATAATATGCTACCGTCGCCTATTATAACACAAGCAACCCCACAGGTGCTGTAAGTGTGATTCCAACTACAGTAGAATTAAGCATAGGGTCAAGTACACGGAAATGGGCTCTGGCATCCCTTACTTACTCACCGAAACACAACATCACACATGCTGTTATTTCACGGTGGTCTTCTGTAAGGGGGTGATTACTGCCGCCAGACGGGCTGCCCAAATGACTGCGAATCATAGTGTGCACTGCCACTACTACTGGCTACTGGTGCCACACTAATAAAATTTATTATTTTATAATGGAAAGAGTGATAAACAAGGAAGGTTGGTGTATAAATAGGAATATAATTTGCAGAAAAAATTTCATCAGTGCGAAGCTGGGACTTAGAACAACTGAGGAGGCGGAATCCAGGTATTGCGGAGTGTATAGCAGTGATACTATTGAGTAATTTTCATCTTAAAACCCCAGCCACAAAAAAGTTTTTAGGAAGATTTTACAGTATCAGTATACGTATTATAAACCTACATACATAAGTACGCTTTATATATATGATTCATAGTTAAGCCAATAAATAAATTTCCGGACGACATACCTAATATACTTAAATGACATAATGGCAAAACAAAATTCCGAAAGTTGTGATTCAAAAACTAATTACGAAGTCGATATTGTGAATCTAATTTAAAAGAAATCAACCGTCGATTAGGCAGTCAAAGGTTTAACGATTTGAATTACGCAGGTACTTATACTAAGACCTATGGAACTAATCGTTGAAAGCGCGAAGATGGATTCCTTTGTAAACTACAGTCTGACCGTCAATCCACCTGCACAATACAAGTAGGGATTTCACGGAAACTTCATAAAATCTTAATAGAATTGTAATGATAAGATACAACGAGGCGGTACTGTTTTATTATGAAAGAATCGAAATATAACAACATTGCAAACATTAAATTTGTTGGTAATTCTACCAATTTTGGCAATATGGTGTCGGTTGCTACCATACCACCGACTCAAAGGAATGTGAACAGGTTTAGGTATACTTTGTTATCTGAAATTTTTTTTAGCCCAGTTGTCGACAGTCAGGTACAGACATAGATACTGAACTTAAGTGGCCTATAGGTACCACATTCTTCTGCAGCAGAATTTTAGACAAGTGGTATCGGATAATGACTTAAAGGAATTCCAGTGGATTTACTTGAATTTTTCTAAGAGAACAGTCTGCAATCCAGTATAAACATACTGAAATTAAGTGTCCTATAGCTACCACATTCCATCTCTGTAGCCCACTGTTAACTGGCTTCGAAGTGTTGAAGGTTGCTAATTCTACTCGGACATGAATGTTTTTTTTTACTATGTTTTCTTCACTGTCAGAACAAGTGATCATTATTTCTAATCTATAACATAACAGCGAAGACTGGGATTCGACTTTCCACTTTCAGGATAGGTTACAGGATATCGTTTGAATCACCACTCTGTTTTTTAAATTCCATTTTTTTTAAATAGTATAGATAATCAAATAATTTGTAGTAACATTAACAAACAAAAGTCGGCACCGCACTTTTACTTCTCCCTGGTATTACTTGTGTCCTTAGGCGACAGTAGCCACCTACCAACGATCTTATGTGGATCGTCATTCTGAACTATACTTTTAACATCCTAACTGTCTATCAACGTACAGCCGAAACTATTCAGTATAGAAAGCTGAAATTTAGAACATAGCCTTTATTTTATAACGTAATCATCTGCCAAAAAAAGGGATTTTAAAAATTTCAACTTCGTTAGTATTTGACGGGGGAGGGTCGCCTAGTATTTGAACTTTTAAAACTTGGAATTGTGGATATTCTAATAAAATTTTAAAACCTGAAACGGACCTGGCTTAGTGTGAAAGTGGTTGTCATACCGTCTAACAGCTACCGTTTTGTTATTGTAATAAAAGTAGTGGTAAAATTGTGCATGAAAAATGTCCAAGTAAGTGCAATGTAATAGTTTTTACCCTGACCGCAACTCTGTGCAACAATGAGCAAAACTTATAGAATTCGTTGGTATACCGCTATGTGTGCGGTAACGTGCCGTGGAAATATGAATTAGTCGGGTTCACACCGAAACCACGTCATGGCGTATACAGTTTACGCTGTTTAATCGATGCGGGGTTAATGTTTCCTATTGTGATATATGCCACGAAGCTAACTGAACTCGGCTAGTTAGTGGATTTGGAATACCGTTCGTTCTCAAAAGAGAATAGACAGGATTGTCCATAGAAGGAATTCATGTTTGCCAATTACTTAAAAAAAAAATAAGAGGAATAATAGTCCGCTTCATAAACTTGGGCAATCATGGTTGTCTTGTTTTACCTTCAAAAATTCCCACTTTGATAATATGAGTTTTTCTTATCGGATCATTTGCGGATCAGTTTCAACTAAAATTTCTTATTTTCATTCGTGGGTATCACGATCGATCTCTAGTAAAATTGAACTCGAAGAATTATCTAACTAAACTGATTCTTGCATCTTGGCACTTACATAGTTACGAAAACGATATAGTAGTGTCAACAAGTGGATTTGAAAATAATATATTTTTTTTAAGTTTTCTTGTCGTAAGCAACTGGTGGAGAGAGGTGTACCAAGAAGTGGACATGTAGACGACTACTAAACCGTCTTTACCAGAGGAGGCAATGGTAGAGACAAGTGAACCGTGCGGCTTGAGATAGACGGAAGGGACGGAATTCCTCTAACTATGTGAAAATGACGGGTCTTTACGAAAAATATTTTTTCTTGCTCCTAAATTACATTAAATTAATTGCTTAAATTAATTACATTAAATTAATTGACTTAAAAAAAAAACAGTAAATTATATGGCCGTTGTCATTGATTAAGAAAAACTTTTAATTTTAATATAGAAAAATACTATATTAAAATTTTTAGATATATCCTTAGAGTAACGTATGCGATTCTACTCCTTGTCTTTTCCATTAGATTCATTCAAGCCGTGTGAACAATGAATCTTTAAAAGAAGGTCACAAGATAACTTTGCAGTACTTTGCACTCACAGCTAAAAAGCTTTTTCACAGATGCCGAAGCTAAATGTTTACGTGAATCAAGAAACACTTAAAAATCGATTAATCCCGTTTCGAATTTCTTTATTTGCATAGAGAATAACTAAATGCATTTTATTTTGCATTTATGCATTTTAAAAATAAAATATTTTTGGAAATCATCATTATCTCAGTCGTAGGACGTTCACTGCTGAGTATAGGCCACTGCTATACATTTCCAGTAGGATCGGTCAGAGTAGCTTGGATCCAGAGTCAATTCGCGGCCCTTGTTACGTCGTGAGCCTTTATTGTGGGTGGTCTTTCAGTTGAGAACTTTCAGGTCCTAGGGGCCGTCGGCTCTAAATTCAATCCACTAGTCCAACTCCTAGGAAACGAAGTAGTCGAAGCTCATTGGTCGATTAATGATTTGGATAACATCACCCCATTGGTTATTATCACACGCATTAGCCAATGGGTGATTTTCTTTAGGAGCTCGATTCCTGGAATTTACTTTACATACTAAGTTTTCTACCCATGGCCACTTCAACTTGCTATTCCGCCAGGTTTTTGGTGACTTTATTTTGTCTATGAATCTCGAATCTACAACAAAAGATATTCTAACATCTAACTAATGGTTTTGATAATAATTATTTTAAGATTACTGAGACTACAATTTGCTTTTAGTTTTAATTAAACTAATTAGGCACGTTTATTGAATTTTATCTGTGGTGATTAATCGAAGCATTGTTGCGAATGGTGTCAAATAGAATGGGTGTGAAGTCCACGTAACAAGCAACTCTTTCACACGCCAGACATTCGGACGTGCTGGTCACAGCGGTCACCAGGACGATTGTGTCTTGTCTGACAAAACACTGGACGGTCTTAGTCACTCGATACTAACTGTTTTTAGTACGCCAATGCAGTTATAACTTAAGGCGGGCTAAGTATGTGACGAAATATTTGATTTTATTGCAAACTGGCGACCCGCTCCCGGCTTCTCCCAGGAAAAAACTTAATTAGGTTTTATTATATAATATATAAAAAAATTCAGGGAAAAATTATCTAACTGATGGTGAAAACCGCATAAAAATACGTCGTGTCGTTTAGGAGGCGTTAGCGGTTGTACAGGCAGACGCGGAGAGCGGCCATATTTAATAACTAGGTAAGTACCTATATATAGATAAAAAAGGTAAATTTTATTTATAATAAATGAATATCAGGCATGAAATAATTGATACCAGCCAAAGAAATGGGAACTTTTTTTGGAAATAGTTCTATTCATTCTAAAATATAGTTTATTGTTTTAAAAAAACCATATGGCAAGCAAAACATACTGTCTTTGTATCAAACTTTGTATAATTTGATAGGTATCAAATGTCAGGCAATGTGGATTTTTCTGTTTTTTAAATTCATTTAGCAATAGTTACTGGTTTACCCTTAATTTTTTTTTTATAAAAAAATCCGTGTTATGTAAACAAATATTGGGAAATTTGAACATATTTAGGAAGCAGTGAACCAAACAATTTAGGGATCTCCTTTGAACAGGTATTGATCATTGCTTTTCCACTCATTGCTTTCTTTTTTCTGTTCTGCTGCTGCTGCTGCTGCTGAGATGATGGTGATGACTATTATTCTGACTATCATTCTTACTGCATCCGATATGGTGTGTAAGAATAAAAAAACAATACTGCCAAATTTCAAAATAGGTACCTGAATCAATTGACAACTAAGATTTCCAAATGTATAAAATATTTGACACGTGTGCGAGGATTTCCTATATTATTTTTATTTTTATTTAGATTTTGGAAATTCACACATGAAATCGGAAAGAATTCGCAAACGTCTTTGCCTGCGGATCAGCGAGTTCGCGAACGAGGACGAGACGAACTTGCGTTACAAGTGCGGATGTCTGCGGACCAGCGACAAGTTGAAGCAAATTTTGAACAGATTTCCCAAAGCTCCGCCGCCACCTCCCCCTTCGCCTAATATAGCGCTTTACAGGAATCCAGTGTGTATTTATTATGCCAGCCATTGTCTTGATAGACTTGATTGTGTATGGGATCAGGTGTCATTTTACATGACAGCATGAATCTTATTTAATGTAAATTGTAGCAATTTACATTAAACAAGATTATTATACTTTTTAAACAATTTGAGTGCCAAATTAGAATTAATATGTTTGCATTTAAAGTAATTACATTCATTACAATTAAATTAAATTACTGGTCTGTATCAGCATAAATCTCCGCAGGAAATAAGCTATTTGTACCATTTTCTCTTATTATTACTTATAGTGTTTATACACTTCTCTGTGTAAAATCAATTATTTCAATCTCCATTATCTACACTAAATGAATTTTCTTAGTACAATCTCTTGCCGTTTTCTGTAAAAAAGTTGTCTGCCGGTCTCTACATTTATATAAAATAAATCAAAAGAAATAATAATAATAATAATAATAATAATAATAATAATAATAATAATAATAATAATAATAATAATAATAATAATAATAATAATAATAATAATAATAATAATAATAATAATAATAATAATAATAATAATAATAATAATAATAATAATAATAATAATAATAATAATAATAATAATAATAATAATAATAATATCTTCTTCACACATTCCACACAGCACCATCTAGTCCCACACTAAGCAACTAATGCTTGTAAATAATAAATTGAACTTGTCGGTTGATTTGTCTGTTTGACATTAAAATCTCCCCCAAATTGTTAATATGACACGCAGGAACCGTGTCATATTAACATCCACATGACGTCATTCGCAACTAAAAACTCGCCGGCCAGTGATGCTAACGGTATTGAGTGTGTCGCGAAATTACGTCACCAGAATGGCGGCCAAGCGCTTTAGCAATTTGCGGGGTTTGTGATTAAAAATGATTGTATATAAGAGGTTGTAAAGAATATTTTTTGTAAATAATAATTTTTATTTCAGTTCGAACATTCATGTATATCCGCCTACTGTAACTTCAGTGCGAATCAATTGCTGAACAGTATTCACAGCGGTGGCTCACAAGTCACCCCGATTCCCATTTTTGATCCTAACAATCAATTAACCACTAAATTGAAGGAGAAGAATGACAAGGTACGTACGCAGTATTTAATAATTGCAGTTCTCAGTTTATTTTTAACTAGCTGGTTGCCCGCGACTTCGTCTGCGTACACCACACCCCTTGGTCGTAGATATTAAAGCATTTATTCAATATTTTTGATGTTAAAGCAATTCATATATTTTTGTCAGGCGTTGAATTTAATTTTTATTTTATTTTTAGAGAGAAAAGTATTTTTTTTTCTGAACGAAAGATTATCTATGTAATTTACTGTATCCCTGACAACGTGTATGTAAAATTTCATGATCGGTTGAGTAGTTATGGAGTGGCAGCGTTTGTAAAAAAAATTCAGTCGTTAGTAGGCAAATATACACGAATCTAATTCTGACGATTTGAAAAACTGACCATCTGAAAGTATGTACTTTTGAAAATCTGACCTTTTGAAAGTAAATAGAATACACGAACTCCCCAAGCTAAGTTTTTGTTTCTAAAAATGTTGTTATCGTGCGAATAAATGTGGTTCCCTTACAAGACAATGAATGAAGGAAATTTTTCCTTATAACCTATTGTTTAATTAGTCTGTAGCGTTTCTCGATACGATCTGAGTGAGCGGCGTTATTTTTGTGTTGTTAGTTTTGTCGTGACACGAGGTGGGCTGAGGGTCGCATGTCGCCATCGGCCATCGGATGATGCGTCTTCCTAGATACCACTTTGTTGTCACAAACGAGAACGTTCTGAATTTAGTGCTATAGGTGTCTACTATGTTTAAATCATTTTTTTACAGCAAATTGTAATTAAAAAAATCTATATTGAGGTCGACAGACAGGCTGACGTTCCACTTGATGGTAAGTGGCTACCGTCGCCTATAACATATGCAACGGTACAGGATCTGCAAGTGCGCTGTAGATCTTAGTAGGATTAAGGATAAGGGAATATGAAGGGATAGACGAGTGGGCTCGGGCATCTCTTACTTACTCACCAAAACACAAAAGCACACATGCTGTTATTTCAGGCCGCCATGGCCTTACATTTACATGACAATGATAGGACATGATAGTGTTGTGCTTTCTTAATGTGACCTTAACCTGAGTTTCTTTCGGGGTCTCTTCTCAGGATCGTCATCGTCATCGTCTTGGCTAAATATTTTGATTCGATTCGTTATCTCGCTAGAATACTCTGTTTGGTTATTCCCAAAGTGCAGTGATCTGATGAATGAAGGGGTGGCTATGTTAGTGTGATAGTTGTAGTCGCGGCCTTACTCTTGGTAATGGACGTTCGTGAAGTGAGATAGGATCGAGTTTGCGTCGTGACGATGGTCGCGCCCTTCGACACGGGTTCCCATCGATTGAAAACGAGATTCGTTTAGTTTACGCAACACCACATTATTCATAAAATGAGCTGACCATTATCCTACCCGGCAACTTTTTCATTGTGAAAATTATGCAAATACGAAAGAAATGGATATTATATAGGACTTTTTGTAGCACATTTCTGAATTCCTGTCTAATAAAACTCGAATACTTGTTATAATGCTCATAGCAATAGTTGTAATACATATTTTGAATGATCTCTTTGGTTTTTTATTGTACAATAACTATCTATCTTTTGTTTGGGAGCAACATTCAGTAACAAGACTTCCTACATTATAAAATTGTGTTAAGATTTTATCGGAAGGAACGCTAGAACGTTCTAAATTTAATTTTAATTAAATTTAGAATTTAATTTTAATTAAATTAATTTTGAGATATTAATATCTCAAAATTAATTAAAATAAATGTATTCGGAAACCGAATATTAATTATATTCGGTTTCACTACACAAACTAACACTAATAAATGAATTTTAAAAAATAACTTTGCAACACTGTACAATTAGTATAATTATGAAAAATTTATATACTCACTAATGAAAAAAATATTAACTTATTTCCTAACATGGGGTTTATAACATACTTTCCAAGTTATAATTTTCTTTTAATTGCCCGCAATATTTGTTCCTGAGTTGAGTGTAAGTAGTACCTACGAGTAATAATCGTACTTGAATATCTAAAATGTAGATAAATTATTACCGAATTTAGTCTTGATCTCACCCACTTTGGAGCTTCTAATAAGCTGTTTATAGACAGCAAGATATAAAACTCAAGCAGATTTATTTCTTCACCTTTGTTAACTAATACATTACCTTTTACATGTTAACGATATTATTCCACTACATAGCACGAATTAAGTTAAGCCTTGTTTGTAAATAAGTAAGGATGTCGGCGTGCGGTGCGATAATGTTTAATTTACTTATTTAGATAACAATCTTTCTAGGTTAATACCAAGTGCAGTTCGCTACTAGTTTGTAGCGTAACATGAGGTTAATATTTATTTGAAAAACAAGTTAAATTGTATTCTCATACAATTTAACTTCTAATCTTTACATAGTATAATTTCAAGTCACTTTCCGCGTCTGCCGGTGTGGGCGTTAACTCCTCCTAAATGCAACGGACTTTGATACGGTTTTCACTTATGGAAAGAGGGATAAATGGGGAAGATTTGTGTATATGTATAGAAAAATTGCATCAGCCGTGCTTAGGTCGTTGGTACGAGTACATATCTACTATGGTACATACTAATATTATAAAGAGAGAAGATTTGTATGTTTGTAATGAATAAACTACTCAAAAACTACTAGACCGATTTTGAAAATTCTTTCACCTATAGCTGCATTATTAGCAAGTAACATAGACTATATTTTATAAAGTTACGCGGGCGAATTCGCGTGCAGCAACTAGTTATACAATAAAGTAGATGTCCGCCTTTGTCTGTTTCACAACTAACTTCTTCTTAACCACCCGACGGATTTTGATACGGTTTTCACTAATGGAAAGAGCGGATGAACTAGGAATGTTTGTGTATATAATTGGCAAAAAAAAACGCTACCGCTAATGAATGGAACAGAGGTCAAGAGTGGTATTAAATGAGATGTTTGAATGATTTGAAAAATAAAACAGCAGGTGGGAACCACTCGATCATGGCAAATAATCACCGATCTAGTGCACATAGTACAACTGTCGGTGACCGCGACTGCCCTGGCGTTCTACTACCTCATCTACTGTTACATGCAGCTCATCTATTACACCCTCCGGAGCGCCATCTACTTTCACCAAGCTGATGGGTGAGTTTTTTTGCCGACCAATTATTTCTTAACTTGCTGACTCCACAGTCTTGCATTGTAGATTTAATATAAAAATACCATCTAAATTTCCCATTTTTTCAGTGAATTTTCTAAAAACTACTTTCATAGAAACTTTGTCTTGACAATTACGAAGACAAGAAAAGAAATAATCAAAATGGGTCGTGTCGTTCTCAAGTGGTGCTCTGTCATTTGTATAGCAATGGATTTTTATTTAACGATGGATTTTGGTTTTTTGTGTTAAAGGGTGGCATACAGGTTGACTTCAGTCAACCTTCACTTAACAAGTAAGGGTAGAGAAAATAATGGATATCTTGTTCTTACACGTAAACACAACAGAAAAGTGCTGTATTTATTAGGAAACATTTTTCCAATGTTCAATGTTCCAAAATGAAGGTATATTAAAAAGTTTGCGAACATTTTAATATACCTTCATTTTGTCAGAAAATATATTCGATGGCATAAAACCCGTTCAAACGAAGTTTCCAAAATGTCGCAATATTTTTGTGTCCCCAACATAAAGGTATTTTAATTTTTGATTGTGAATTTAATTTTTTACGTTATTACAGGCCAATGAAGATCACAATAGGCGTTGTAACAGTCACCTCAATAGTAGTAGCTCTGAATCTAGTCATACGGTTGGAGAGGTTGATCGGCATTTTCCCTAGCACGTATGATCCAGAAGTGGTCGTTAAAAATATTGAAATATTGAATAATTCGAATGAGGAAATAATTTAAATAAATGGGTTATTACATGGTATTGTATTTTATTATTGTTTTTATTCAAAAGTATTCTCAAAATACAAAAGTATATACAAAATTCAAAAGTATATACAAGCTCTGAGACATCTTCTCTTCCAAAATTCCTCGGTATCTTTGTCGAAATAATAATATTAATACGAATGCCTACAAAAGTTGGCAAAACAGAACAACATGTATGAGTTACTACAAAAGTACTCAAAACATAAGTTTTCTACCAATGTGTGGTGTCAGTAATAACAGATGGCGCTGAAGCGTGGTCGCTAACTATGGGCCTCGTAAGTAAGCTCAACGTCGCTCAACGAGCCATGTTAGGGTTAGTCCAAGTAGTTCTACTATTAGTTCTACGATAGAACAGTTTCACTGTGACATCGAATCTGAAAGGCAGATTATAGACGTACGGAAGTTACCGACATAAGCCAGCAGATCAGTAAGTTGAAGTGAGATTGGGCAGGACAGGACACATAGTACACAGAGCTGACGGCCGCTGTGGCCGGAAGATGGGGCTGGAGGCCACGGACCGGCAAGCGCAGCGTAGGACGTCCACCTACAAGGTAGATAGACAACCTGATAAGGGCCGCCGCGGTGGATCCAGGCTGCTTCTGACCGGTCCTATTGGAAAATGATGAGGGAGGCCTATGTTCAGCAATGGATGTCCTGTAGCTGAGATGATGTACTAAAGCAGATATTATGCTATGGTTAGAATCAAATGTTCAAAAATTGCGTTGTATATATGACTAAAAGAGTAGGTATGATGCGATCTAATGTAAATATCATACATCATAAACTGTCCCAATGGTTTAATAATTAACATTTTGTCATCTTGCAATTAAATGCATAATACGATCTGTTTGGTTATTTTAAAGAAGAAATATTGAAAAGTAAACAAAGGGCGATACTCAATAGGCATCGTATTACGTACGAAGTCAATGATACGATTGATGCTACTGGTGTAGTAAAGAAAATTGTCAACTTTGTATAAAATATTTTAATATAGCCTGGCAATCAATAATTCACATGCGTATAAAATGATTTTTCCAAGATAGCCAACAAGTCATTAAGGCCCCTCCACTGGCTTTCGTTCATACTAAGTGTTGCGGGAAATGTTCCTCTGAAGTAACAACACAGTGGAGGCTGTCTCGACGAGAACCATTCAAACATTTATCGCCTTGAGAGACGCGCGTAAGCCTTTCTAAGCGCGGGAAACTCGCGGACTCGAATTTCAAAAATAGTGGATGTAACGTGCGCTCTGTGTAGCTTTGTTTGAATTTGGAAAAGGATTTAAAAAAGGTTTCAATTAATCACAGTGTTTCTAGTGCAATTAAATGACAATTGAATGAAACAAGTGCGAACCGCTCAGTGTATCGCTTAGTGCAAAATGGTGCTAAGTGTGAGGTAAGTGGAGTATGGAGGCGATTAATTTTTATTATTTTTTGCGCGCATCTTACATTAAACTGAAAAGCCTAACCGTTTTAGAGATGCCGAGTATTATAAGAAAATATTTCTTATACTTACTTAATATTTTTTAATAGATTTGTATAGATAGATAGATAAATTGTATAGGTAGATAGATAAAATTATAGTTAAGAAGATTTCATAATTTAATATCCACGATGATTAAGGTGTCAATGAAAATGCAATAATATGAAATAATTTTCATTATTATAATAGTAACACTGCGTTTCGCAGTCATTTGGGCAGCCTTGCAGAAGTTCCGGTAAGTGAGTAAGGTTTGCGAGAGCCCATTTCCCTATGCCTTCCTTACCCCTTATCCTTAATCCTAATATATAAGGCAGCGCCTGTTGCGTTGCTTGTGTTAGGCGACGGTAACTTAACTACCTACCACCTAGTAGCCGTCAGCCTGTCTGACGCCTTTTACATAAAAAAGTTTCAGTAATCCATATTTCAATGAATATTTCTAATCACATTACGTGTTTCTAAATATTAGGTTATACTACTACTTGTATATCTGTGTATTTAAAGATGTAAAAATTAATTATATAAAATTAACATAATTTTAAATAAAAACATCATAATACGAGTACGAATACGAATAATATGTATATCAGTTCATGTTTATTTAACGAGAAAAATAATAAGAGGTTTGAAAATTGCTCTTAGTACTTAGGCTATGTTAAAAGCTATTCCCAATTTTTTTGACCGCTGAGATTTATATTTTAGATTGTAATTTAGTAAAAATATTGTTATTTCTAAAACTTGAAAACTGTTTTTTTTCTTTGATTTTAAAATCCATCATCACTAGTATAAACTTCAGACTTCTCTGTTGAATGGGATATGCCGTGTACTAGGACATTTAAATGTCCTAAACCGTGTAGCATTCTATATGTTCATGTTATTTCATGTTCACATCTCCTGTTCTATTGATAAGAACAGAACATGCCGTGTTTCTTATATCGTTTATGTGGTATTGGAAATCTTTTGTTATTATTAACCATTTATTATAGTTCAAAAGACCATATATTTCAAAAAAAATATTGAAACAATATAATTCAAAAAACACCTAAAATATTTTACTGACCAACTAAGTATACATTAAATTTTGAAAAAAAAAATTAGAAAAAAAATTACCATTCTCGAGTTTTTCGTTCAGCAACACATTTAATGATTCATAGATATTTATTTAAAAAATATATGTACGTTAATGTAAATATTTGTAACATAGAATCCTTCCTTCTACACAAATTCATCTCTATATGTAGACACATGCACTGATGATTTATATTTTAAAAATCCTTTCAAGTTATGAACCAAGTCTGATTAAAGAGCTTTTAAAACAATAAAGTTTAAATTAAAAAATATTAAAATCATATACTTACATCTTGATGATTAAAAAATAAATCAATAAAAAAAATTTCATTAATATTTTCTTTTAATCTAACGTTAAAAGGGTATAAAAGAATATCGTATGAAAATTTTTAATGGTATCAATTTGAAATTGGGTTTGTGACCCCGCTACGCTTGATTATTATAAACGGCATCTATTATTTGCTTCAGATCAACAAATGTTTAGATTTGGTTACAGCTGCAAACAAAGATTAACCCCGTTTCTTTGTCAAATGAATATTTGATATTGTACCGCAACTTTAATTTGTTGCTACTTTATCACTGGTGTCAAAAATATTTGCAATTTCAACAATTGCATTTGCAATTGCAATTATTAAAAATGTTAATACCAAGAAAGGTAAAACGGGATATATATTTCGTACGGATGTCCAGTTTTTCAAATTTATCACTTCATAAAAAGCCGAATTGGACCAGCCGAAGTGTTTCTGATAATCTTACAAAATCATGGAATAATCATTGATAAGATTTTGATAGACAAGCTGTAATTAAAATTATATATATTAAACTAACCCCCGACTTTCTATTGAGCCCAAACATGCTATGCATTCTGTACTATGGAGTTGGGTATCCCGCAGACTACTTGATGCTGTAGCATCAGGTCAAGGTTACCATGCCATGGAAATACCACTAAAGTAACAGTATACCCATTTTGCCGTCAATCGAACCTGTGGAAGTTAGTGAAATCCCTTCTTCAACTAGGAAATGGGCTGATGGTCTTCAAACGCTTCATAAATTATAGCTAAGAACCAAGAAAAAATCGGATCAAAATCGGTTCATCCGTTTGGGATCTAAGATTTAATATACAGATACACAGAAACACGTGTCAAATTTATAAAGTTCCGTTTTCGCGTCGGGCGTCGGGGGTTAAAAATAAAAGGAATTGTCTCGTTCGCACCGAGACGTGTAAAGGTGACAGATTCGTCTGTTGAAGTTTTAACGCCCGCAATATCACACCAGCCGAGTCGCGATAACGGTGCGACAATTATGTAGGCACGGTGCGTTCAGAGTAAAAAGTACTTCAAATAAATCCCACACACAAATAAACGAATTATCGCGTTATTTTCCGGTACACAAAGTTTAAAAGTGAAATGGTAGTGTTGAAAAATATCGTCTATGTCAAACAAGAAACCTGCTATGTGCACTTTTGTACCAACAGTTTGAGATTCAATAGCACACCGATAACGTTTCACAAGAAAAACTTGCGTTACGTACCTAATACTTGAATGCCCCCTTATGAGAACTATTTGTCGTACTATTTATTTAAGTAGTGGTAGGGTGTGTTTCTCAGTCATTTGGGCAGCCTGTCTGGCGACAGTAGTAAAGGGGTCTTACTGAATACCACCATGAAATAACAGCATGTGTGCTGTTGTGTTTCGGTGAGTGAGTAACGGATGCCGGAGCCCATTACCTTATCCATTCTTAATATAATCCCTTATCATTAATCCAACTATGATAGACAGCGTACTTGCAGCACTTGTGGCGTTTGTTGTGTATGTATAGGCGACGGTAGCCACCTACCATCAAGTAGAAGTGTTGTCATAGTGAACAGCATCGTTTTCTACTGTAAAAATTAATAAAGGAAAAAGTGGTAAATCGATACAGAGCGTAACGTTTCTAGTCATAATTTTCTTTGGAATGTCAGACCATTTCAAATTGGTTATAGATACGCATTGTGTTAGCAACTTGAGGGACACATTCTTTACTTTATATTATATGTGAAGGACAGGCACGAGGCGAATTTAATGTGATGTCTAAGTATTAAGAGGTGCTAGAGCCCATTACCCTATCCTTTCCTAAACCTTATCCTTAATCCCACTATGGTCGGCAGAGCGCTTGCAGTTGCAGTACCAGTGGCGTTGCTTATGTTATTGGCGACGGTAGCCACCTACAGTAACCATCAAGTGGACCCATTGGTCCACTTGAGGGTAGGCTAGTCTATCAAGTTTAAAATAAAAAAATACATATTTGCTTTATTTTTTATTTATTTTATTTTAGAAACGCTAACAGCACTTAAATTACATAATTTAAAATGTGAGCTTTTAGGTATATATAAGCCAATTTTAGGCACCCCCAATACTTACAACGAACAATTACAAGCAAACTTGAAATTAAATACTGTAGGAATAAAAAGATTATAATTTATTATTAATTAAATTAGTACAATGTTTATTGCATAAGAGGCAATAACGAACGCCCTTGCCCGCGAATGACCTACTCACTGAGCATGTAATAGAATGTTTAAGGAAGTCGTAATGAGGGGATAGCTCAGTGCTTGAAGGAAGTGGTGCGAGGTCGGTAGACCTTCATGTTGGCTATCTAACTTTGTATATACTCGTAAGTTTCTTGTTTTTCATATAAAATAATAAAATAATGATAAAAAGGGAATTACTGGCTGCGTTTTTGTAAATAATTGCATTTTTGTAAGAGTAAGCAATAAACTAAGCGTATTGCTGGTCGCTAACACAGAGGCATTTTTTTAAATTTTAGCATTTTTATACCCGTCATAAATTCTAAATGAAAGCGCTAATTCGAATCATTTAAAAAGTAATTATAGTATTATAGTTAAACACTATTCAAACAAAGAAGTAGGATTCTCGATTGCTAGTTCTTATTATTCGTCCGGTAAAGTAAAAGACATCAACGCCTATCAAGTCGCACACTATTTTTATTGGTTCACATAAAATGATTTCATATAGTTATTACCGTAAGGTATTTGATTTGAATGTTATTGAAATATAGTGGCTATGTGAATTCCCGTTGCGGCGTTTTACTTTTTAACGATTCCGGTAAACAAATGAACGTTGGCGGTAAATATTGCAACGAGAAATGGAGGCTCAGATCTGAGATGGATGCACGGATAACGGCTCGATTTTTTCGGTACTCGATCACGAATCAGAATAGCGATTATAACTGAGCTAATGATGGAATCGGAACGTTCGAGTTACGATTAATTGCGATCGCAGTCACGAACCATTACCGGTCAGAGTTCAAATGCGGGATTGCAAACATTACTGATACCAGTTGTGACAGAGACATGTAAATCTATGCAGATTAGTTGGAATGCATTGATTTCGTGTCTATTACATAGTTCCTCAATTACTTACTGTGTTTACGGCTAAAACCTTTTATATATATCTATACTAATGCTTCTATATCTATATCTATCTGTTGCACGCGACTACGTCCGCGTAACTTTATAAAATATATCCTATCTCTCAAGTTGGATCAAACTGCACAAAGTGTGAAAAATTTTATTAAAATCGGTTCAGTAGTTCATCGGCGACAAACAATGTGCCACGAATTTTTTTTATATATATAGAGATTATAAAGAGAGATTTGAATTTTGTTTGTAATGTTAATCATTACAATGTTAAAAAATACTCAACACATTTTAAAAAAAAATTCACATTATAGAAAACTCTTTATCCTATTTTATCCTTCAGTCTTTGTCTTTAATGCTTGTCAAACTCATTTTACGTGATAGACAACATCTTTACGAGCCCCATAGTTTTCCTAGGCCCCTTGACCTTCCCTAGGTCTATTTGGATTTTTTTAAATTATAAATTTGCACAGTAGTGCTTTTTTCCCATAGATTGTCTACGCTTTGCTTCTATGGCTATGATATCAGTACTAAATAAACATTGAAAATTCATATAAAATACATAAATTTTATATCAAATTGTTATAAAATTGTAGATAAACTATTTAAAATTTATAAATATTCAAATATATATTTTTTTCTTTTTTTTTCAAACAATTGATGTTAACTCGTAATGCCAGATAAACATCCAACTTTGTTCTTCTCTTACTTTTATAACATACTGTATAAGTAGTGTTTAGAGTATAACGTATCAATCACAAATACAGCGTTAATTCATCCGTTAAATTCGTCGTTACAGTTGTTGATCACAAAGTGAGAATGATTTGCTTCTCTCCCGCTGTTCGATTAGCGATTATTCGGATGAAGGATGTGGAGTTACGCTCCGTCGATGACCTCACTAAGGTTACTGACTCACACAAATAGAAAACATTTACTGAAACACTATAAAAGCAGACGAAACCACTTAAACTGCAAAAAAAGAACGGTCAAGTGAGAGCAGTGGTTCATTTTTGAGGGTTTTTTTGTTCTTATATCTTCGTTTGCGTAAATACGTGTCTACAGGATCTTAATTCATATAAAGCAGTTACAGTATGAAGTATGTTCTACCCGACAAGAGCATACAAGTATTTGTATTTACTTAATAATTGTTTTAATCAATTCTAAACTATTCTAATTTTCTAATCTATATCTATACATATAATGAAATCGTAAACGAGCTGTGTACGATTTTACGATTATATATGTATGCAAGGAAATCATAGCAAATCCATTAAGAGAATCTATTACGGATCTCTAAAATACAAAAATAATGCAATCTGTATGTAATTATCACGTTAACACATCTAACAAATCGAGATTTTAGAATTTATATGTAATTAGAATTAAAATAAATTTTTAGTTTCTGTGATTTTATAACTTGCTTTTACGCGCGACTTGGTCGGCGCCTACTAATGGAGAATTACAATAAGATTATTACACAGCTACACCTCCGCGTGTTCGTCTTCCTTCTTTTTTAACAGAACCTCCCTCACAAACCCCGCCATTAGAGTCCAGTTATCAGTCGTCACCAACATCCAAGCAATGGCCTTATCCGGCCTCCGAGGCACTTCCTTCTCCTCCTGCCAACGCAGCCGTATTTCTGAACAACGCTGACAGTCAAAAACCTACTAATAGATACCTATTTCTTAGAAGTAGGTATTTCTCAATATACAATACAATTAATTATATGGTAATAGTTATCCAATATATTAATGTATTATTCACTAGACTAGAGGATATATTTTAATGATATATTATAAAATAAATAGAGAGTAAAGTCAATTCTTCTCTTCTTTATTGGCAATACTTTTAGTAGTAATGTTGTGTTTAGATTATTGTTTTTTTTTTTTGAAACCGTCATGGCTTTTCAAACAACATAAGGTTAGGTACTTACACAGGCGTCGTAAACAGAGAAAAAGTTAGATAAAGGGCAAAAAGGCGAAAAACATTATTTCATGATGGTGTCTATCATGGAATTGCGCAATTCCTTTAAGAATCACTCCCTCGAGCAATGTTTCCGGTCACTGCAAATTTTTATTAGTGTTCATTCACCTGTGACCAAGTACACAACCTGTCGATCATCTATATACATATAAAAACGAACAATAAATAAATATGCAGACAAAACAGTTCATATGAACCTTTTTCTCAGTTATTTGTGAACCGGCTTTTTTATTTAGTATTTTTATGAAAAAAAAATTGAAAGCAGTTTTTTCCCCAACTTTGAAATGATTAAGGTCGATTTTCAACTAATGGGCGAACATTGATTGAAGCGACCCGCTCCCGGCTTCGCACGGGTGCTTTTTTTTCTGCAAATGATATACATAAATCTTCTACATTTACAGCTCCTTTCATTAGTAAAAACCGTATCAAAATCTGTTCGGTGGTGGTTCGGACTTCAACGAATATTTTTAATTTTTTTTTAATTTTTAATTTTTTGTTGAATTTGTCCAGCCTTTCTACACTTTTGCGCTTAGCAACACATTTAGTGTTTGATTTTTATTATGTTTCATTTACAAACATACGTTCGGTATTTCAAATTACATTAACCTTAATTATTAATTAACATTATTACATTTAAAATACTCGTAATAACCACTACTAAACCGTAATATTGTATTTCAGTACTTTTTACTCCATATTTGTTATCGCACGAAAATAAACGAACACAACGTTTTATGTTTTGTTTTTGTATAAGACAATACTTACATTAGTAAATCGTAGGGAATAAAAAAGATTTCAATAAGCAATATTGAACAGAGCGAGTTGCCCTGTCATTACAATGGGCAGCCGTATCTTTTGACCTGTCATTAGGTCGGTAGTCGCAGTGTTATTATGGTCAAATCAATGCAAAATGTAATATTATTCTATCACGATATTGAGATGTTTAGTTACATTTGTTTGCTATTTACGTAACTATTAGAATGTATCACGATTTTCAATCAATTTAGTTATCATTCGCGGTGAGGTCGTTCACCAGAAAACTTGGGGGCGTTGTTGAGGTCAGCTATACATTTTTATTATGTTCAATGAAGGTGGCTTCCGAATAACCGAATAAAAGAACTAGTTGTGTCCCGCGGTATCACCTGCCGCTTTATATTGTAACCACTGTCCGGGAGAAATACAAACACTTTATAAATGTGTATTCTATAACTAATGACAATTTATTGTAACAGTTCCACTTTTCTCTTTAACGTGTATTCTACCACTAGTTATAATTATTTTAACAAATGCCACTTTCACTTTGTCCTTGCCAAGCACCAACTTCTTAAGAATTAAGAATTAAAAATCTATAGAAAGCTATGTACGTTATCAGCGAGTAACATAGGGTATATTTTATAAAGTTACGCGGGCAAAGTCGCGTGCAACAGATAGTTTAAAATAAATCGAATTCTCTCTATCTCAGTGATGCTCCGTTTTCTTTCAGCGGTGGAACAAGAATCAATACAAGTTACATGAAATATTTACAAGAAGCATCACTTGATCGTTACACTAATTTCGTACTTGAAATTTTACTCTGATACGCGATCAAATAAATTTCACTTCAATAACAAACTCTTCAGTTTTATTAAAATAGTATTAAGGTATGTTTAAGGTTCAGTAGTGGCAGGACACACTGTCTACTAGAGACTGTGTGCTTTTGTGCATCGGAGAGTAAGATACGCCAGAGCCTATCTCCCTATTCCCTCTAGACCAAGTTTCATTAAGCCTGCTATGGTTGGCAGCGCACATGCAGCAACTGCAAGTTGCTTGTTTTATAGGCGACGGTAGTCACCTACAACCCAGTGGACCTTCAGCCTATTGACAACCTTTACTTGAAATAAGTTAAATATATGATTAATATTAAACTCATTTTATTTCTTGTTTCAGATTAATATTATTATGCAGTTTAATGGTGTTGACACGAGTAAGTAAACATGTATTGTTGATAATGTACAATTGTACATAACACTACACAGTCATGTCCTCTTAGCATCGCGAAATTCAAATTTTACAAAGACACGATGAATTCGCTTTTTGTCTATAATTTTTGGACTACAGAACAGTATGTGGAAACTCAAAAATAAAACACGTATAGGCATAAAATGCACAAATAATCCTATGAAACGTTTTGTAGGTAATTATATTAATTTAGTCATATTAATTATTAGTCATTTAAACATATTTGCATGTAAAACTAAATAAATTGTAATAAGATCATTTGTATAACATTTGTATAATAATTTTAGCAAAGCCTGGCCATGATTCCTTAAGATCGCGTTATAAGATTGCCTCTACGAGTAATAGATACTTGCGCCTACGCATATAAGTCTCTATGCAAATAAGTCTCTACGTGAAAATCATTAAACAAAGTTTTTGTTTATTTTTTTACAAATTATGGCGTATTACCTCTTTTTAAAAACATAGATAATTATAAGCATTACCTACTATAAAGTACATGAATGTATATTTGTAGCATTATTATTATTTTTATTATTGTTTCTTCTCTTTCAGAACGCCTTTTTGTTTCCGAAACTATAGTAGTTTTTATTGAAGACAGTGATGTCCTGTTTTTGAGAAATAAATAGTATATATAATTATTTATTTGTAATTTTAACAGTTTTAAAAGCTAATACATGTAATCATATAACTAAAAACCACTGAGGTTTAATCTTGTGTTATCATTTTAAATTATTACTAAAGTACTACTATACTTCAGTTAGATATTAAATCTATATCTATATATACAATTAAACAAAATTTAAAAAATATTGCCTTAATTTTATTTTATTAGTAATAAGAACATGTATTAGTATATGCCTATTATACTAATTAAAGTTTGACAAATTTATAAAATATAAATTTGTTAATGTAAAATTGAAAAACAGATTCATATTCAATTGTTATGCCATATTTTAACAAGATATATTTATTAATGCAGGAAACTTACTCAGCGAGAACACATAACGAATCGGTGGATTCAGAGGAATCGACAGAAGTGTCTGTGGTGTCAGTGTCCACATCATCGTCGCATTCATCCTCAGAAGTAAACGAAGGTTCAGGCGACGATCCACCCGACCCATCTGCGACATTCACCAATAAAGTAAGAAAGAACCTTCTTTAAACCGAACCTTCATTCACATACTATTTTTATACATTTGCTTTATTGTAAACAATATTAACTTTATTTTATTTAAATGACATTTTGTAAGATATAAATTTTAATTATTCTTTTATTTGCGTAAAGGTTGGCAGACAGGTTGACAGTCGATGGTCGATGGATTAACACAACAACGCCCTAGATGTTGCAAGTGCGCTGCCGACCACAGTACTAAGGGCGAAGGATTGCTTGGGGCCACGAAATCAACGTTCGAAGCGAATTCGCTTAGCACTGCAAGTGTCAGCGTTGACAGTCAAAAATTTCAATGCAATTTGCAGTGCCGCTCCGTGTTGTGGCCTCTTACATGAACTACAATCATTTGTTTTTGACGCTCGACGCTTGCATGGCAAAGCGAATTCGCTTCGAGCGTTGTTTTCGTGGCCCAGGGGTTACTTGCTCACCGAAAGATAACAGCGCACATGCTGTTATTTTACGGTAGTTGGTTTATTAATGGACGTTGTTTATTTAGAAGTTGATTAAGCATACAAAATGAGACAAGTGCAAAGAACTGCTCTTCTTTGAACTTTTTATACTTCTCTATATACATGTAAAAATCTTTAAAAAAAATAAAAAATATACTCTGTAGACCAACTTTCTCTGTACGTATGAGAAAATATTAAACTAATATTTTTTGTATTATTTTTTTATTTTAATATATAAAAAATTGAATGTTGAATGTTTCCATTTTTAAAATACGCTATACAAATCTCTATTTAAATACTGATTTAATTTTTAAATACTTTAAATATTTATATTTTTAAACTTATACTTTTTTTTTTCAGAATGAAACAAGGGAGGCACTCAAATCTGATGGCAGTGAACAGGACCCTGTAAGTTTTTTTTATATTAGTTAAGTCCCGCGGTTTCATCGGCCCTTGAGATATTTCTTATGGGACATTTTGGGAATAGACCCTTTAATGTAAATTGTGAAAGGCATATTGGTTCTTCTCTGTGATTCCCGGTAATTCTTGGTGATGCGGTAATGCAAAAATAATTTTGAAAATCCGAAAAAAAAATTCCAGAGATTAGCGCGTTAATCCAAACAAACAAAGTCTTAACCAATATTATATTAGTAAATATTTTAAAGCCGCTTTTTGTCTCCTATTCTGAATTTAAAAAAAACTAATTTATAATTAAATAACAACTTTAAACTTATAATTACAATGATTATGAAATCGAATTATAAAATAATTAAAATATTTTTAAAAAAACACAATGCTTTAGCAACCAAGCATCTTTTATTAGGCACTCATACAATGTAAATAGCCATGTCATCATAACATATTATATGATCGTAATTTCACGAGCAAAGTGTCTACGAAATAGTTGTAGCTACCTACTCACTTGAAACAATGAACCATCTCTCTATTCGACGCTATGCAACTCATTGAGTGTGGTTAATGGCCCTGCAAATGGTTACCTTTGTAATGTAGCTCAATGTCAATTTTATATTTTTTTTCTGTGTTTTCAATTTCCAAACTAGTTTGGTTACGAAATGTCCTGGAAAATATCCAGCAAGCATTCATTGTGGTTACTTGAAAACTGATCTATCAATTTTTAAATTAAAATTAAACTGATCATTTAAAAATAAAAAATCAACATTGCTCACGTATCAACATCAACAAGCTTACAACAAAAATTTACAGATCGCAAACAAATAATCTAATATATATAAATTACATGTCACGTGTTTGTGCGCGATAAACTCCTAAACTACTGAACCGATTTTGATAAAATTTCGTGACTATGTGTAATTTGCATGTAATTTGGTCCACATTAAAAGATAGGATAGTTTTTATTTTGCACCCGTGCGAAGCCGGGAGCGTGTAGCCTAGTAGTATATAGTATACATATTGTCTACATGGTGTTTCCTATGCTTTCTGCAGTAGGTACTTTTTGTGGTAGCTAAGTATCCACCATCAAGTTGACCGCCATCCTGTCTGTCATCTTTTGTCTTAAAAAAAAACATAAAACAGTAAATTTCATTCTTAGGTTATTTATTGGTTTATTATTAAGTAGTCCAAAAACAAAACAATTCACACAAATTATGCTCAACAAAAAACAATAAATTGTTATAGAGGCTAGAAAGAAAGACTTTACGGACGAACGATTTTACTTTTTTTACATTATTTTGGGAGTGAGATTAAATTACATGCTTTTACGTCTAAAATGATTGATTTGAAGTAGAGAGGCGTGATGGTCGCGGCGCCTCGTGGTCGTGGTCAGGCCGTGGAAGGCCTAATGCTCCCAATTTGTCGACCTCACTCTCACTGATAGCCTGAAAAAGGTAAACAAATGTTCGCATTGGCCTAATACGGTTTTACCAGTCACGGGAGATAGGTGAGTGGCGGCGAATCAAAGAATGCGTTCCGCTAGCGAAGCCATAAACAATTAAGAGGAAATAGGTGAAAGGTTTTCGCGTAATAGACCAATTTACACCCATTTGTTCAGCGTTGACGGTTTGATTGATAGATTGAACGGCGTTTGGCAACGAACATCTACTTCTAACTGAAAAGCGATTGGTTACAGTCGGGGCTCCGCAACTCGCTTGTAAGTTTACCTATTGTTCTAGTTTTACGGTAATTTTTATAATTAATTTAATAATTAAAAATAAACTTTGACATAATTTGACCCGTGAAGGACGTTATGAATTACATTTAGAGGCCAAAGGCAAAGGGCGAGTTTTACTAGTGTCGATAGTAAGACTTAGGTTACATTTAGTTTAATTTATATATGTACCTAATAAAATTATATATTCTTTCAAAATGGATTAGGCCATAGATTATAAAATTATTAAGATAGAATTAGGCCATAGAGCCTAATTTTTCATTGTTTACTATAAGTTAAAATTCGTAAAAAAAGTTAAAATATTCCATAAATTCCACGAAATTCTTAATTTACAGTTTTATTTTAAATTGAATGTATCATTTTCTACATAGGTACTGTAAGTTGTACAAGTATTTCTACAAGTACTAAAAAATTGAGATAAGTAATAATCAAGTTTTACAGTATTTTTATAAATAATTATATAAAATTTATGGCTATTTCAATTATGTATCTTAATATAATATTTATACATATCTGAGCCAGTCAAAAGGAGAATAGGAGACATACCTTAATATACCAAGCAGAGTACATTCGCTACAAAAATATTACGTATATGAATTGAATAAAATTTCAATTGTATTTAACAACATTGTTATCTAAAGTGGAATGAATATACGAGTATACATGAAAACCCTATCAAAAATGTTGACGGTTCAGTGCACATCCTATGTTGAGGCCGTATTGCTCAACATAACAAAACATAATAAAGTACATCACTGCAGTTACGTTATGATATTATTTATCTGTTACGTTTGTAAATTTTAAGGTTTATTATTATATAAGTAGTTAAAAATGATTGCAACGCTCTAATTATAACCTTCTTTAACTTACTCTTTGCGGGCTGAGCCCGCAACTTCGTAAGTGTTTTACTTCGTTTTTTGAAAATCCCACAAGAACGCAAAACTTTTTCAGTATAAAAAGTATCCTATAATATGTTAATACAACCCCTTACAGAAAATCCCGAAAAATTATAGCATTTGTGTTGTGTTTTGGTGAGTAAGGTATGCCAGAGCCCATTTCCCAATATCTTATCTTTAATCCTACTGTAGCCGGTAGTACACTTGCAGCACCTGTAGTGTTCCTTGTGTTTAGTTAGCCACCTAACATCGAGTGGAACGTCAGCCTTTCTGCCGACCTTAACCTAAAAGAGCAACAATTTGTTACAAATGACTACGACGTTTTGATTAAACATTGGACGATTAAGATGTTCATTCTATACATTATAATCTTTTTGTTCTGTTTTCTATAACGATATTAAATCTTGCTTTCTCTAACTGCAAAATACTCGTATGAATTAAAAAACACAAAAGAGTTGAGGGTAATTAGGGAATTATGATTATGACTTATAGTTAGTGAGGGTCGTGTGAATAGCGGACTATATTGTTGCTGCGGTTCTTTGTGTTCCAAGTTCCAACTGTGTGATGATAAGATGTTATCACCGACGCGTCGCCGGTGTGTGGTGAAATAGCTGTTATTCTCTACGCACGCAACTTCAACTGTCTGCCCTACATTGAGAACATATTGTCCTTATACATTTCTTAGCTCTGCTTGTTAGCAATCTAGTATTCTAGCCCTAAAATGTGGTTAAGGTCGGAGAAAGTCGGACTGGAAAGCGTAGTAAACAAATCAAGAGTTAACTTATGATATTTGAATACTAATGCTTAGGTACTGCGACTCATAGTCGTGTCATATACTTCTTGTTAACTTTGTTAGACATGGGCGTTGTTACCGCCGTATTAATTTAATGGGGCTCCGAAATTATAAAGGCATGTTTGTAAGCTCTCTTTACCAAGCTGAAATTTGGAGGAGCTTAAAGTTAAGGACAGGATTTCGTCGGTTATGCTAATGCGAATACTTTTTTTGGCCATATCTCCATGAACTAAAATTCAATGGGATAGCTTGTATTCCTGACATTCATTGTCAGGAGTAGATCGCTTACTTGCTGTTCAGATTTGATAAAATCCACAACTCGATCAACTGTGGTACAACCATCAAAAGCGGAGAAGTATCGCAGGTGTGCAACTCTAATGTATGCCGTCTCTACAATTGTTATTAACACTACACAAGAATTGTTTATAATTTCGTAAATGAATCAATTATTTTTTTGGGATTCAATCGGCGCTCCAATAATTTCAATAATACGTGGTTCAAAGTGTGGATGAGAGGCCGATTAGCGTGCGAACAATGTTGGCATACTTTTTAACTCTCGGAACTTTTTTGTGCAAAACTCAAGTGTCGTGACTGTGAAATGGTGCATTACCGTCTCTTTTCAATGTTTTGGACTAGATAATGGACGCAATCACGTCGGAATATTTGAACTCGATAACACGAATTTGAATCTATTTGGAATACTCTTTAATAATGGCGTGATTAATGGAATGTAGGTTACTTTTTTCCATGCGTGAGCTGATTAAGGCAGCAATTTAGCACTTATTATGATTGATATACGCTGATTACACATAATGCATTAACGCACTGTGGTTAGATGCATATATTTTCTGATATCTAATGAGATGTGGTTCATCGTAAACCCATTAATAAGTCATTTAAATCCATTAATTCTGATTGAAGCTGTTCCATATAGAAAAATTTGGGCAATTGTATTTATTTCTAAAAGTCTGAATATAGGTACAATTAGAAACAAGAGTATCATCACCTGTCACTCCACTTTTGAATATAGGCCTCTCTTAAGGCTCGCCACCACACACGGTCCTCTGCCCTTCGCATCCAACCGATAGGTACAACAATAAAATATTCGGATTTTTCTGGTTTTTACAAGACATATTTGTATTTGCTTACTTAATCTTCCTGCATAATAAAACCACTGAGCCAATTTTTCTATGTATAGTGTGATATAGATTACATAAGAAAAATAGATCTGATTTTACTCTGAAGACTTACTGGTCTTCAAAATATATTTGTGTTAAAGGATGCCATTGCCATTTACTCATCTACAGACTTGAAATGAGAGTGTGCTGTCGACCTTAGTGGGATCCTATTCCTTATCTAAGGATCCTCATCCTAAGATAACAACTTAACAAGAGATTAACAAGGGATATGGAAATGGGTTCCGGCATCTCTAACTCAAACAACACAAATGCTATAATTTCTCGGGATCTTGTGCAAGGGGTTGCTGTCACTGCCACTGCCGCCAAACTGGCTGCCTAATTGATGACTGCGAAATGTCCTTAATCTGCCCTGCCACTACCTGCCAGATCCAGACCGACTTTTACTCAACTTTGAAAAGTTGGGACTCCTGTGTCATAGCGATAAGAACCTATCAATGAGATGAGCTCGTCAAAAATTAGAATAATTCGTATTAAAAAATCTTGAGTTACAGCCCTGTGGTCACCTGGATCATAAACAATAACAGTTAACTTAAAGAGCTTACACACGGGCACGTAAATGTAAATATGAAAGTACTTCGCACAGCCGACCTGACAGTATCAGCCTCAGCGGAGATTGTGAAATATTATGATAGCCCTGAGATAATTCAGCACGTATAACTACCGTCTTCCGGCACACGCGACTTTTGACTGCCCTCTCTTTGTAATGCTAAATCGCTAATTGCATATAGAACCGTTTACCGGTTTACCATTGTTGTGGTTTGGTAGTTATGGCACCTTAAATTATGCATAAAAACATTTTTTTAGTTGAGATTCTCTGTGCATAATATGGTAATATATAAAAGTGGCGAGTGAGATTCAATCTTGTATATATATAAAATTCTCGTTTCACAGTGTTTGTAACCAAACTCCTCCGAAACGGCTTGACCGATTTTTATGAATTTTTTTGAGTATATTCGTTAGGTTTGAGAATCTATTTTTATACCCCTAAATGATAAGGGTGGCCCATCCCAAAAAATTTTTGTATAGCAAAACAACGTTTGCCGGGTCAGCTAGTAATATATAAAATATATAGAGTTTCATTCATAACAATATAATTTATATAAAAAAATAACACAAAAACGCAGACGATATCAGTGACGTCGCCACTGAGGATGGCAGTAGCGCCAAATTTTTTTATATTTTTGGATGATCCCTCGGGATCCATAATAATAAAAATCATTCCATAATAAAAAAGTATCCTATCTATATTTTAATCCATGATGATTCCTCTTGTTAAAAAAAAACAGGTAAACTATATGTGAGCCAAATTTCATCCAAATCCATTCAGTCTTTTTCGCGCGAGTGTAACAAACCTCCTTCCCTCCTCACAAACTTTCACAGTTATAATATTAGTATAATATTTTTTTTTAGTTTCTTACATTTTTTCTTATTCTATAAAATTCCTATATATAAAAAAATGTATTTATGTAGTATGGGAACTAAATTTGAATTTTACTTTTCCTTATAAGGTGCTGTTCTTGTCTGAAAAGAACAATTACATCCCGGTGAGCATAAAGCCGCGATCGCCTGCAGTGGACGGCCCTTGGCGAGAACCACCGGCTTGGGAAAGAGAGTACCGACGCCATCGCACCAACGGAAGCAGAGTTCAATGTGAGTTTTATTTCTATTCTTGTGGATTGATATAGCCATAACATTCCACTGAGCCTCCCTTGAAAGTGTGCCAATGAAACAATCCATATAATAATTATTGTGGATAGAGATACTATCGGAACTATGGCGTGGCACTTGCACAACCCTTTGTTTGCTTATACGCCAGCATTTGTACAAGTATTCATATGATGTTGCGAAGTACGTGGATTATTGGATTAAACGAACACTTTTGTTATTGTATGTCAAGGACAGGACGTTCATACAAATAACTATACTTATTTGCTTATCGTACCTATTGCTTTCCTTTATTATTAATTTTTTTTTTACTTGTATAGGTAAGTATATCACACATATACATGAAGTTCTTCATAACGATTGTCGCTTATAAGAAGGTGTTAGAAGAAGGGATAAATATATTTAAAAAATTAGGTTAAATATATATAAATATAAGTTTGAAATTGCGAAGAGTGCAAATTAGAACATTCACTGCTAGACATACGCCTCTAGAATATTTTTCCCTTGAGGCCGGTCACACAAGCAGACTGGATCCAGGGTTGATCACCGAAATACTATAGCACCAAAAAAGTATTTTTTTTTTTTTTATTTGAAGAAAGGAAATTTATCTTTATAAAAAGTTATAATTAAGTTAAGTCATATGGTTTGTTAAAAGTCAGCTTAACTAGGTACTTTTAGAAATATACGAGTAGTAGGTACTCTAACTATAGTTAGTTCCAATACTTCCAATTTCAATCCTTGTTAGTTGATTTGGATAAGAAAGCCAAAGACTATATAAGTATATTGGTAAAAGAAAGCTATATAAAAATTCAATTTGAGAGATTTTTGAACGGTAAGATCAATATTATGTCGCTAAACAATTTCAATTAGTTGCGATTTTTCAGAGGAGAATCTTAAAACATTCTTTGAGGATAATTTTTGGTTTTCGGTATAATGTGCTGAGATGGGGTTTCAAATAAGTAATGTTGATAATGTTTTCAAAATAATTGAAATAGTAATGCAGTTGCAACAGAGGTAGGTAAACTTTGTTCTGTTCACTTTATCAAAAATAAATAAATAAGTGTTTGTCTATATTTTCCGTCAACACTATCATTATAATTGCCCTGCAAAATATTTATTAATGTAAGTAATTTTTTGCAGATATTGAAGCAGAATGTCAAGACGACTTCATGAAGATAAGAGTCGGTTTTAACGGCTCTTTTGCCGGGTTGGTTTATTCGGCAGGTTAGTTTAGTTATTGTTTTTTGTGCTTAAAAAAATATTATTGTGCAATGGTAAAACTAGTACAGTCGGGGTACGAAAACCTTCGTCAGTTTTCTAATTCATTAGACTTTTAGTAGGACCTTTTGAAACTAAAGCACTAAGCAGACAACTGATGGACGTTTGCAATGATATTTTGGCATGACTGATTGTTCGAATTCTTTGGATATATACCTACGTATAACGTATAATACGTATATTACTTATTTCTAACGTACACGTATTCATGTAAAAAAACATGGCCGTATTATCCACGACATAGCCATTTTTAAGACTACAATAAATATAGCCACTTACATAAAGATGTAAAATGTGAATATTAATTTATTTAGAATATTTACTATATTTTTACATCAACCAAACTATGAGATTTTTATTATATTCCCTGACAAATTACAAAAATGCTACGATTATTTTAAAAGTTTAAAGGGGTCAAGTTAATGGTGAGTTTTAAACTAAATAAAAACATATCCTTATTAATTAATTACTTCGTATTAATTTGTCTTTACGAGATTTACACTTGAGTAATGGGCTTTTAGCGCCTGCACTCTGAAATAAAATAACCAAGCTGCGTAATGCAAGTGCCGCTACCGACTTGATTGCTGTCTGATAACGCCGGATTAAGTTTATGGAGGAAGCGGACTTCCCTTTTTTGTATAAAAATTTTAATCACTTCGTTAATCTTAATTAGCTAGGAGACTCATTGGCGGCAGTACGCTTTTAAAAACTTAGATGTAGAGCCTGGCACATATACGCAAAATTGCCAGTCTATATGTCTTTTATAAGATGTACTTCGGAGAGTGTACTCAGGAGCTGAATGAGCTCATACCGCCTTCCCCTTTCTTCCATCGGACATACAGACGTACGGCTGGTTACCATCCTCATCTTGTCGATATCCCTCTATTTCGGACCAAGCGCTTTAATACATCTTTTATAATGCGCACTGCCAAGGTTTGGAACTCCCTTCCTGCGTCTGTATTTCCGAGCTTATATAACCCAAATCTTGTCAAAGTTTGAGTAAATAAGCATCTTCTGGGTGAGCTTGCTCCATCATAGGCCTCATCCTTGCTACACGGCTGGTTGTTGGCCAAGAGCAAACCCATATCTAATAAAAAAAATTAAAATACAAAAAATTAAGAAGACCTTTGTTGACTGAATGAGACTTCGTCTATTTTAAAGTTTTGAGCTGAGTATATGCCCTTAAACGACGATACCACCTACCGCCAACCTTTTTCTTGTCATTCTTTTTGATAATAGTTTGTACATGTTGAGCGAGACACCTCCTTAAATATAGATAGAGTTTTTGACCAGATAAAAATCATGTGATAGTTTAATAAGAGAAACAATATAATAAAATACTTTTATAATATTTACCTTATTACAAATTGCTTTTACACAAAAGTTGCATTGTCATTTCTACCTGTCTACAATCTTGAGGTGGTCCAGACAATATGCTATAAAACATAGTTGTATAGCATGTTTTATTTGTGGACAATATGTGTTATAAAAGAAAGTAAGTTATAGGTATAACTTCTTATTGTTATTTAATTTGGACGCCTTTTTTCCATCTCATGTAACAGTTACCCATAATATATATTGCTTCAAACAACTACATAATACTATGTATACATTATATGTACTTAATAGAAACTATTTACGATAAACTATACAATTTAATAGGTGGACAGATAGTTCAAAAATGACAATATAACTTATGGTGCAGGTTATTCGTACGATCCGGACTGCATGTACATTAACGGAACAGGGCGAGATTACTACGAGTTCTATATACAATTGAACAGATGCGGCACTTTGGGCAGGAACAGCCAGCAAGATGACAACAGGAATCATCCAGCTGTAAGTGGATATATAAATACAAATTATATATTTAAGTATATCGTCATTACAAAAAATATTTAATTCGTCAACATCAGTCTATTCTAATTGATAAACATTTAAAGCTGATGGTTTGATCTAAGGTTGATAATTCAGTGGAGAAAAAAAATCTTAAGAAAATATGTTATGAAATATAGTTACATGACATGTTTTATATGTGTGGACAAAATGTATTAATAAAACAAAGGTAAGTATATGACATGTCACGTCATCACGTGGGTCCATTTTGCGAAAGAGACAATTATAAAAATCATAAACAATTATAACATTGTTATATTGCACTAGTATTTTAATGTGGCCAGTATTGTTTTATGTTGCAATGTTAAACAATGTGGACGTTTTTGTATAATAAATTTTATAGGTACACTAGTATAATATCTACTAACCATTTTTGACCTATTCTTGATACGTCACACAAATTAGTTTACGATATATCTTCTGTGCTCTAAAACCCTACTTTAAATACATTTAAAAAAAGAGTAACATTGCGTCACACGCATTCTTTAAATACAAGAACTGAAATTTCTTTAAGAATTCACGAACGGTAGACAGGAGTCGGCTTTCCATACAAAAGCATTTATTTAAAATTCAATTTAATTTATAAACGACATTTTGGATCGAGGTGAAAATTCACGAATATGTATAGGTTAATGTCAAGGTTGGAAATTGTATTTTGCTATAAAAATATCAAAAATATAAAAATATCATTTTTATTTTGCTTGCGCAACGTTGAAATTGTTGTGTACTAGTGAGAGATGCCAGAGAGCTTCCCCAATCTCCATTTTCTCCTTTTTCCTTTATCCTCTCAGGCGACGGTAACCACCTTGTCAGCCTGTCTTGCCACCTTAAACGTAAAAAGTTCATCTTAATCCAAAATAACGCTTGTAAATTTAAACTTAACTAGGTTTATGTGGAATCTATTAAGTGATATTAACACTTATTATATTATCCATTTGTTTGTATGCAGAAAAACCTAATGTGGAACACCATTACTGTACAATATAATCCTTTAATTGAAGAAGAATTGGACGAACACTTTAAGGTGACGTGTGAATATGGATACGACTTCTGGAAGACAGTCACATTCCCTTTTTTGGATGTCGAGTAAGTGTCAATCTATGATAAAACCATCAAGACTTTTCATCATTCAGTTCATTAGAAAGCCACATTGAGTGGATAACGCACTTGCAGCACTATGGAGTTGCTTGAGTTATAGGGGACGGTAGCCACCTATCTTCAAGTTGATCTTCAGCCTGTCTGTCGACCTTAACATAAAAAAAGTAAAATGTACAGTTAAAAGCCATACCGCTTCATGTGTTACCTTTGATGAGTTCTCTCTACTTCTTAAGTTCTGCTTTTTGATATTTAACGTTATAAAAAAAAATTAACGTGATTTACAGAGTGGCAACAGGAAATCCGGTAGTTTTCACACTGCAGCCTCCTGAATGCTATATGGAAATACGTTCCGGTTACGGAGCCACAGGCGCAAGAGTTTCCGGACCGGTTCGGGTAGGGGATCCACTCACGTTGCTCATTTATATGAGGAGCGCCTACGGTGAGGACAAACTCTTATTTTTATGTTAGGGCCGACTATAGGATACAGGATAAGGTCCTTCCTTATCCTATATCCTATAGTCGGCAGCGCACTGGCTCTGGCATCCATTACTTACTCACCAAAACAAAACAGCACACATGATGCTATTTCACGGTGGTCTTCCGTAGCGGGGTGATTACTACCACCAGACGGGCTGCCCAAATGACTGCGAATCGCTATGTGCGTCGTAATGTCTGATAGAAGAAAGGGGAAGGCGGTATGAGTTCATGCAGCTCCTGAGCACATTCTCCGAAATGCTTACATCTTATAGAAGACACAAAGGCAGGTGCTTTTGCGTATATGTGCCAGGCTCTGCAGTCTGCAACTTAGTTCTTAAAAGCATACTGCCGCTAATGAGCATCAACGCACATCCAAAACTACTAAGTCTATAAAGCTGAAATTTGCAATACCTATAAGTTTATTTTATAAAGTAAGTACCTACTGAAGATTTTTTTAAATTTTCAACGCCGTGCGAAACCGGAGGCGAGTCGCTAGTAATTTATAAAAATGTAAAAGAGAATGGTGATCTGTTTTGATAGGAACCTTTTGTTTACGATAATTTTCTCAAGAGACAATTGTTTGTATGAAATCGATTTATCGAAATTCATCAACGCACCGTAAGACAAGGGCATTTAACGGTGCAGTGGGCACCACGATCGCGTGTCACACCGCAATCGCTAATAACCGATCTTACAAAATAGTTCAACGTCCCTCGATTTGATTCAATTCGTTTAATGTCATTCACTTCATCCTGGATGTATATCGTCTCGTTTCGCATGATCAATTTACACAGAAAAGTTGAAAGTATATTAGTGAAAACACACCTTTACATGCAAAAATAGTATTTTACCACACACATATGTATGTGTACAATGTACATATATGTATAGATATCTATAATAATATTATACAGAGCTAAAGTTTGTATGTCGGACTCGAGGTATTATGTACTCATCCATAATACCTCGAGTTTTAACCAGACAGTTATTAACACTCGTAATTGCAATGACGGTGTCTAAAGCACCACTATTGCGGCTCGGGCTACAAGTAAGTAGTATAGTGTGTACATAATATTTCCTTGGGTTGTTTGAAGAAAAATGACAGTTGCTAAATTTAGCATCCTTTGTAATAATTTACTGAGAAATATCCGCCTTTTTTATTAGTCTTCGGTTTCATTCGTTTGGTGTCTTGTGAGAAGCTCGATCTTCTGAATGGTTAAGGTTTCAATTGTGTAATTCAGGCTTAATCCATAGCCGGCTTAGAATCAATTTTCCAGAACAAGCCAGTTATACCTACGATTAAAATATGTCGTGATTAAGTACTTTTTCCAACCTTTGGTAAAATCATATGAAAATAAAGAAATATCTGCCTAATTACAGATGGCTTCGATATAGTGGTGAACGATTGTTTCGCACACAATGGGGCTGCGAAGCGAATACAATTAATCGACGAATTAGGGTATGTATCTTAACTACGCATTTTAGTTCAAACTATCTAATATTATAAAGACAGAAGATTTGTATTTTTGTACGTTTGCAATGAATAAACTCAAAAACTACGGGACCGATTTTGAAAATTCTTTCACCTATAGAACATAGGCTATATTTTATAAAGTTACGCGAGCGAAGTCGCATGCAACAGCTAGTATTATATAAATAAGTTAAATTTAAGTATATTGTTCCATGCTAATCGGAAGACCTCTTGCACTTTTTTTGCGTTTGATTTGAACACTCTTTGTTTGCCCCTGGTAAACATTTAAGGCCTGCGCAGACGAGGAACTTTTGTCCGCGGAAGACCAAAATCCCCGGTGTGGATAACTTGGTTGCACTGATGAGGAATTTATGTCCGCGGAAGACGAAAATTCCCGAACTAAGGAAAACTTCGTTTATTAAAATTATACAATCGATTTCAAGCGTCATCGTACATAGATATGTCACTCTCGGGTGCTCAACGCGGACTAAAATTAGCTGTGTACGTTTTGATTGCGCCTTGACTCTTTAATTCTATTTTTTATATACTTTATAGTCTGCTCCCATGTAACTTGTATGCAGGCCGGCCGGTACATGTACTTGTATGTTTAAATAACTATTTTCAATTTCAGTTGTCCAGTCGATGACAAGTTGATATCTCGTTTTCGGGGCTCGTGGTCTGAGTCCGGTGTTTTCGAGACGCAAGTGTATGCTTACATGAAGACGTTCCGTTTCACCGGTTCCCCTGCTCTATATATTGAGTGCGACGTACGAATGTGCCATGGAAGATGTCCGGTAAACATGTACCTTCTTTTCAGTTCTTTTCAGTTGTTTCATTTTACTTAGACTTAGACTTAGGGGCTTACACGCCGGCAGTCATAGAACACACATAGCTAACGCATTACATAGAAGTGAAAAAATTAAAATAACAATTCACTTATTTCAAATTTCAAACATTTCATTACTCTGATTCACAGTCGCAACCATGTCACTGGCGTAATATGAAAAGCGTTCGTCGGCGGTCCGTTGACATCGGGCCTGAGACTGCTAGTGTAGCTCCGAGATTATCTGAGAATATCTCCCTCTTCCAATCACTACGAGTACTGCAGGAGGGAGAAGATGATCCCGATTTACCCACAAAGATTGGTAAGACAGTTGCTTTCATATATTCGGAGTGATTACATGTATAGTTATTATATTAGTATTAGTTCATCTCCGCTTCTGTCTGTTTTTCCACTATCTAAACTAAAACGATCAGCTCGCCTTGCAGTCCGGACAAGTTCAAAGAAATTGAGTAGTTTTTCCGCGGATTCCGCTTCCACGATACGTGGTCACTAATTGTGAAAATATATTTATCGGCAGACAGGCTGACTGTCCACTTGATGGTAGGTGGCTACCGTCACCTATAACACAATCAACACCACAGGTGCTGCAAGTCCGCCGCCGGACAGTAGGATTAATTATAAGCTATTGGGAAGTGGAAAATGGGCTCTGGCATCCCTTACTTGCTTACCGAAACACAAGAGCGTGGTTACTGCCGCCAGACGGGCTGCCCAAATGACCGCGAAGCTCAGTGTGCCTTGCCACTACTTTCAGATCTAAACACAATGGGGTCAAAAAAGTTCATTTCCAAAGTTGATCCTGCCGGAAATCGAACCCTAGAATAGAGCGTTAAAGCAGGCATCCATCAACCATCCTTAACCACTAATCCAACGGGCTCGTCATTTTTAATTTTAATGTGCAAGCTCGCACAGGCTTCAGACTTACGACTATCTTGTGGGCAGACAAGCTTTTATCACATTGCTGTTGTGCCTTATGATGCTTTTAATTTTGTTATTTTTCCTTGAAGGTGGTATTGAGGGTCAAACGTGTATGAAGACGTCAGCACTGTCGGCTGTATTGGTGTCGTGTGGCGCTGTAGTGGCTGCGCTTATCGGCGCTCTAATGGCCGCGGCGAGGGGCTGGCGTCGGGCGAGGCGGGCCGGCGTACTCACTGCGACGCACGCATACGTACCGCACAAGGGACGAATCAAATAATCAACTTTATGTGTCAATAAATAAGGACTATGTTTGCAGCAAATTAATATATCAGTGTTTTGTGAATGTAATGCTGCACTTGAAACGAGTTTTCACTTATAGTATCCATGAATAGGCCAAAACTTTTGCGAACGCTCGGGCATTCCCTAAAAATATTTGTAAAAAATTCTTTTTGTAATACTCAAGTGTAATTCATTATAGTCCGTGCCAAATAGAAGTGCATAAAAGTTCATACCTACACTTCGAAACCCACGGTTTCAATATTATGTCAGACTACCGCTTACTATGAAATGTCTAGGCGCGACTAATATACGACAAATTTTGTATGACGAGCGATAGACTTCGCAAATAACTTGTACTTAGAAAACGCATAAAGTGGTAGACGTTATTAAGTTGAACATTTATGCACAAATCTATTTGGCGCAAAGTTAAGTTATATTTAAGTTTACCTTAACATCAAATACTCTGACATTACTTTCTCGTTAGGTAGCGGTTTAGTGCTTGGTGTCAATTTTAACAAACTCCCCATTTAATCCCATAATTATATGATTCAAGATACAGTCACTACGTGGAACAAAACGTATTGACTGATACATTACCGATTATACTAATTAAATTATTTTCATCGAAGATACATCCAGAAATTAACTTTTTAACTCAAACGCACCAAGTGTTGTTTGTGTTTATAAGAGACTGTAGCACTCTAATAAAAAATCTATATAATTGAGAATCAATTGCTAAATTTACGGCAATACATCACTCTATAACGGCAAGACCTTTCTTGTTTTTTTTTTGTTGTGTTCGTGATTGACAGGAAAATTTTTGCATGAAAGAATATTTTGGAAAATACTTGAGAAAAGTAGGAAATTTTATATGAAATTAACCAGGGTAAGATCTATCGGATCAACTAGTTTCTTATAAAAAGTGTAATCTCAAGATATATTAATATGAGTTGCTTAAGATTTAATAGACATAAGCCAGACATAACCAATATCTTACAACTCATTAACTGAGATGTTTTAGAATTTAGATGGTGTTAAATTGTTAAAAATAATTGTTTTTTTTTATATCAAGATACCAAACAAAATTAAGCACAATTTACGAGATAAACCAGGACAAAAATTTAAATTGAAATTTAAATGTAAATTCATGTTTTCACTAAAAAAATTAAGAGAAGATATTAGGTTCATTAAACTTGCAAACGTGATTAAGGTATAATTGTTTGAACGGATGTTTGAGTTAAGTCTTAGTTAATTTAATTATAGCTTTACTAATTTATTTACCATGTCACAATTTTTAATTATACTTTTAGTTTTATTAAGTACGATTCAGACAAAATGAGAGGATTCGTATTTTTTTTAATAAAAAAAAATATTTCTCCTCCTTTTCGTCGTTTGCAAATTGTGATAAGAAAAGCAAAACTATTTTCCATACTTGATATAAATGAAAATCAATGCACACTAATTTGAGAATTAACAAATACTACAGCGAATATGAGATTATAATATAATGTAAATATTGATATGTAAGTTTCGCTCATATATTAAGTAGGTATATAAGAACTATTTAGATATTAAATATTTTTAGCAAATAAAGTTACGCCTTTTATTTTTTGATTGAAAAATAATAAAGAAACTTTTACTTTATTGAATTATTCTTTACAGAGAATTAACATTATAAGACTAATTATCTAGATCTGTAATAAGAAATAAAAAACAATGATTAAAAACACTCCATATAATTTAAAACAATAAAAAATATACAATATCGACAATTCGTTGCGTTAAAAATCATACAATAAAAGCATTAAAAAAAATGCATTTTTACAAAGAAAATACATCTAAATCAGAAAAAGGTACACATTTTTTTTTTTTCTAAAATTGACACAAATAATTCGTAAAAATTAGTAATTTTAAAAATTGTTTCTTTAATGAGTCCATACAATATTATATAAGAATACTGCCAAGTAATAATTATTTTTAATAATATATGATAACTTACACTTTGTACCTATACTTATTAAAATTTCTCTAGAAAAAAAAAATTAAATTAAAAAAAATATCATCTCATTCACTTTTAGTGTCGCTTGATAGTTTCTCTACAACAGATTCGAGGTACTTTATGGCATCATCCAATATTTGTACTTCACATTCTTTTAATAGCCTTATGTTTTTCCTGAAAAATAATAAACAAATTAAAACACGATTGTTGACTGAGAAATACTAGTTAACTCCATCATCCTTATATTCTTCATCTAATTCTGTCATACAACTTTATTGAAACATAAGGGGCCTTGACTGCTTGATCCTCACTAAAAGTTTTTTTATAGAAAACTAGCTGTTGCACGCGGCTTCGCCCGCGTAACTTTATAAAATATAGCCTATGTTACTCGCTGATAGTATAGCTTCCCACCAGTGAAAGAATTTTTCAAATCGATCCAGTAGTTTCGGAGTTTATTCAATGCAAACAAATCTTTTCTCTTTATAATATTAGTATAGATAAATTGTAATTTAAGTTATCTATTAACATCGAATCACCGTCGAGTGTAGCAACATTGTGAGACTATTTTACATCATTTAGTTATTTTTCCACACTGGAATGCTACAAAACATTTCTAAGTTGTTTTTTTAGAGTGAAAATTGAACAGACACTTAAATAAATCTGCTATTTATGTCGAGTGAAGTTGATTGATTAAAGCGGAAAGTATAGTAAAAAGTTCTCTGTGATGTTGCAAAAAGAGGTGATCATTCATTCGGATTCATTCGGTGGCATTATATTAAAAAGGTATCAGACAGTTGAACGAACGTGTCCGCGAAGGTCTTTGTCGTAGGTCCGCACATCTTATAATTGGAATTGTTATATATCAGTTGAAGACAAAAGTATTGGGTTTAACATAAAGTGGTTTAATTAAAGTACCCGAATTAGATGTGGTGATAACATAACACAATTAAAAACTGATAATCCCAATGGAAATTACCTGTGCACAGTATCGGGTTGATTCTCGCCATCTTTCTTATAAGACGCCCTCAAAAGTTTGCATCGCGTCAATAGATACGAATACGCTTTCCGATCGATTATCTGACCCACCAAATCAGCACTGGTGCGGTCAGAAGACACCAGCTCACTGGGAATACCAGCACTCGACCAGTGAGTTAGTTCCTCTGAAAATTTATTGTTTAAATATTAGATCAGAGCTTAGTCTCCCCTTTTAAACAAATAACTAACCACGTCACTGGTTCTCGTGATTAAAATGGATGTATATATTAAAAGAGAATTAACTATATTTAGCAGGTTCAGAAATCTTGCAGTTTTACTGGAGCCTACAGTTTTAGAGTCTATTTCGTCTGTGCATTATAAATAACTAGTAATTGCTCTACTAGGCAAAGGAAAACATTATGAGGAAGCCTGGGATTTAAAAAATACTAGGAATCCCCAAACACGTGTGAAAATCTATCGATTTACAGCAGTTAGAGTGGTTTACTAACCAGTAAGAGTATGTCATGTCGAAGGAAAAAGAATATTTGACTACATCATATTATATCTTTACCGTGAGATCTAATAATGATGGTGAAGGCAAGTTTAAACACCGTAGAAAGAACCGCGGGGAGAAATAAGTTTAATAATTAGGTCATTTTCCTTCATCAGTTTAACTAGTGCTTATTGCTCTACCTGTTGCTGTCAATTGACTAAAATCTTGTTCGTTTAAATACAAATAACAATACTAGAATCAAACAATTAGAACCAATTACTGTATAGTTAAAACTAATACCTATCTATACATCCACTGTTCTTTTGAACAGTGTTTTTGTCAAGTAAAAATCCTCAAAAGAAGGATTCCCTAAACTATGGAGGGTAGAGGTAAGGAGGACCGACTCTATGCATGTATTAAAAAGTGGTCCAAGAATATCAGTAAATTAAGATGGCGCTAGTGTAGCATTGACGAGTAAATTAAACGAAGTTAGATAGATAGAAGATATGCTACACTAGCGCCATTTAGAACCCTTATTTTATTGTTGCTTTCAAACCAAAAAGACTGGATTGGTACTAAATACAACATAACTGACCTTGATTCATATTGAATATCCTTATAAACGCCAATAGTTCGGGACTAATGGGAGTTTCGGACCGGTAGAGGTTGTAATGAGTGACTGCAGCCAGGCCCAGTTTGTTGAGTATACTCATTTTAGTATCGTGGAGTGGATCACCGGAGCTAACTCCGAGTGCAAGTGAAAGGCTGTCGTGTTCGTTGTTTGGGTACACGAACCTGTAGACGTGGAAATTATGGCTATTGCAAAGGAGTCGTCGACTTGTGATGGAAAATATACAGTACTAGCTGGTGCCCGCGACTTAGTCCGCATTGAAGAATAAAAAATACAACACTCGATTAAATATGACTGACATATCTTTATTGCGGTGACGACGGTGGCGCGTCGAAATTTTCAGATGATCCCTCGGGAACAGCACTTTTTTTTGGATGCAAGGTACCCTATGTCCTTTCCTGTGTCCCTGACAACGTGTATCCAATATTTCATGATGAAATATAACGGTTAAACGATTAAGTAGTTAAGGCGTGAAAAGGTTATGTAGTTATTTTCACATTTATAATATTAGTATAGATAGTATTAAGGTGGTGATAAAAATTAAGAGAAAATTAAATGTTCTATGGTCAGGCCAGTGGTCAGGCCAGTGGTCAGGGCGACACTCAGGGGTTTAGAAATGGGAATAGATTTCTTGCAAAAATATATTATAATATAGATTTTTTTCTGATAAAAATAACAACAATAAAATACAAATGAACTATGACTTTTTTCTTGACTACATATTATTTTTTATTTTATTTTTTCAGATTATTTGAACTATTCGTTTAAGAGATCTTTGCGCTCAATATACGTCTCTTTTGCAATTTAGCATTACTATGCGCCTTAAGCAAATACATCAGCTTTAAGGAAGCGTCAGCAATTGTAATTTGGTTAAAATAAAATCGCTTGACTATTCTTCTTTCATAATAAAATCCATCATCTCAGTCTTATTACAGAATTATAATGCTCATAATTCTCAAAAAAATCCGCGTCTCTATCGCTAAAAAAACGATGCTATTACTATGAACTGAATATAAACAAACATACCCGTTGTGCAAAAAAAGATCGGCGTTGGGCCTCGCACCGTAGAATATAAAGATCTGTTCGCCGGATTTGAAATTTCGCAATGCGTAACATTCGCCGCGTTTCAACTCCTTGTTGAAATCACTTGTGATCTGAAATTTTTTTATATTCTTCAAAGATATGTGAAGTCTTGAAAACGTTAAATAAAAATATATTATACATAACCCCGAGCAGTATTATTACCCGGGGCTCACTATACTATTCTCAATTTCATACTCAGGACAATACTAGCGGCAGTAATCACCGTAAAAATTCAGTAAAAATTCGAGTTTGTAACTCATTGCTTTGCAAACTCGACTAGGATTTGAATTTGCGTCTGTAGCTGAGCGTTAATAACGCTGGGTTAAAAAAAGCTATAACTTTTATTTCAACAGACATAAAATAAAATAAACGTCGGAGATAATAGAAGTCAATTTAATGAGGCATTTCTAACAGCTTTCTAAACATAAAAATTCTATAACTCGTAAAAGATCAGGCGATGTCATCTTCGCATACTTGAAGAGATCTAGTAAACATACAGAAATAGATGATAGTGCATTTTTGTGAAGGTGCGGCACCAAGCTTCAACAAATTCAGATTGTAAGTTTATGGTTATTATTCATTCATCATTGCTTGAAGTGTGCCATATAGTTTGCTAGTAAAATTTTTATTCGCAAAATAATCACCTTTCCATGTTCATGATTGCACATATCCCATAGAGGTATAAAAGCTTTGGTATCAACGTCGCATATTTGGAGGTTGTTTTGTCTGGTCATCACAGTGGATACTGCCCATCTGAAATAAGAAAAATGTAAAGATTACATATGGCGACGTCAGACATGTAAGAAACTAAACTAACAGTTAAGATCCAAAATCACAAAACATTTCATTGCTTTTTACATTGACAATTGTTATTTTTTTAACTTAGTACATGTTATTCACCGTTATTCACAATGTGTTTTCAAAACAAGCGTCAAAAAGACGTTGGGTGCATTTTCTGTCTAATAAAATATAAAAAGAGAATGCATTTCAAACAATGAAGAATAAGGTACTAATGTGCTTTTACTTTCGTGTGATTACATAAAATTTACTCTTATTTAGATGAAATTCTATTGTTGCTTTAAATAGAAGAGTTCTTAAGATAAGATCTGGTGGGTCCACTAAGATTTAGTGTACATTTAATTAATAAGACAATTATTATAAAATAAAAAAATGTTTCATGAAAAGAAAAGTTTGCTTCGTCAAGAAATCAATTTTCTCTCATAAAACCATAATCATGTCTCCTAATTATATAAAAAAAAGTTTGGTTTGGCTTTTCATTTTAGAGAAACACTAAAAATTCTTAGGCAGAAATGTTATTGTTGTTTGCTAGCCAAAGGCAGACGTAATACTGTGATATTCTGGGCAGCCAGTTTTGTGACCGTAACCACCTTTTTACAGAAGACCATTTGTGCAATAACAGCCCCTGTGCTCGTGGTGTACGTGTTAAAAATCGGATGAAATAAATATGACAAAAGTGACTAACATTTTCAGATAGTTCATTGAAACTGTTTACGTAACCGTGGGAGATACACAGGTCAGTCTAAAAGATTATATTTTATCCCTAGTGAAGTTTCGGGCGAAAACTCTTAGTAAACAGAAGCAATTGGATTTGTAAGCATAACTAACTACTTAATACATAATATATAATAGTAATTAAAACTATTTATTTTGTAGGAAATTGAAATTCGGTTTTAGAAACAGTATTATTACGTCTAAGTGTAGTAATTTCTTAGACTTTAATAAACAAATCACGGAACTAATCCACAAATAACGCTTAAATCTAGAAGATTACATAGATCTTGTGTAACGTAACAATTTTATTGAAAGTAAAATAATAATGGTGAGATGGAAGTCAGAGTAACTTGTAATCAAGGTACCTACACAACAATTTGTTACGCAAAACTTTAGCCTTTAAACTAAACAAGAAAATAGAATGATTAGTCAGAAACTAAATGCAATCACACGAAGATCTAACAACAAATTTCCAAGAACCGAGTCAAAGTTTGTTTGCATACAAGCAAAGAAAGTAAGAGGAGGCGTGTGCGAAGCCGATACGATAACAATGACCCATTCAACTGGTATGGGAGCACGTGTTCAGCTATTGTATGGGAGTTGAAGTCGTTATATCTTGCTTTATGGTTTTGCTGCATAACACTTTCGATATTTGAAGTCATTAGCTTCTGTTTTTGTTGCAATTTTGTTGATAATATAGGCAGATAGTAGAAATAATTAAATTATCTAGTACGTATTCTTGTGACAGATTAGACTTACAGCATTTTCCTAATTTCAATATCAACATAGGGGTAAAATATAGGTAAAAAAATAGTGAGAAGGAAGGTTAATCAATAGAAAGTTATCATTTTTTCTAATCTACGTATGAAATTTAGTGAATCGTATAGGCATATGTATATAGGCTACTTTTATATATACGTGGGTACATTTTTATATTGTATATTTGTTAAATATTTAGTATATTTTATACATACTTTTTATATTTTAACTATTACTTAAACGAGTAAGACAAGGCTTGAAAGGTTTCGATAGTGTTCAAAGGCAGAAATGATAAAACTGTCATTATTTAAGTAAGTACAAGTAATTTTCTGCAATTAAATTCCAATGGGGTTAAAATGGCGTCTGATAGCTAGTATGGGTTTTCTAAGTTTCGAAATAGAAATGTGTACTTACTTTTATTTATTTGGGAAAACTAAATGTTTATTTTTCTGCACAAAATGCCAGGCGGGAAAAGTTGCGGTAATAACTTGTTGTTCTTTGTATAAATTCTACTGTCTTGGTGGCAAATAAGCGTTTAAGACTTTCCTCGAAGAAAGCAATTTATTCTCACAAATGGATAAATTGCGTGACGAGTCCATTATTATCGCTATAGGGCACAATTAACGAAACAATTTGTTTATAAACTTCGGTTAAACAAACGAATTGCGATTTTGTTATATAACATTGAGTTAGGCATTTAATTTACCGGTTATTCATTGTTATATAAGTAAATATTCGGCGGAGATTGGCGGAGAAGAGAAATGTGTAGATATGCAATAGCGAGCGTGAAAATTAAAACAACACGAGTTTGTCGCGTAGACGCGGACGTTAATTTACAAATACGAGGAACTGTAGTGTAGTAATTGTGCAAAACATAAATCAATTACACGGAACTTGTAGGAACGAACAACTTATGTATACGTGGACTGGTGTCTGATATTCATGCCTGTCACCAGACAGAGCGTCGACTTTGTGTACGTACGTAAACTCTATTTCTCGGCAAAAATATTTCTCGTAGTTTCGCTAAACTTCTGACCCGTATGTCTACTAATATCTTACTTACTAAATATCCATACTAATGTTATAAATTTGAAAGTAATTCTGTCTGTCTGTCTGTTACCTTTTCACGCCTTAACTACTCAAACAATCATAATGAAATTTTACATACACGTCAGCGATACAGAAAAGGTACATACCGGGTTGGGTAGTCATCCAGAAAAAAAGTGGATTCCCGAGGGATAATGTAAAATTAAGAAAACTAACGCCTGGGAAAAGTGTAATAATAGCAATAAAGAAGTTAGGCGTTATATTGCTTATTTTTTTTTAATTTTTAACGCGAACGAAGTCGCTGTCACCACCTAGTAAGTAATAAAAAATTCATGAGTATGTACCTAGGTATTAAAAATACGGTGTCTATATCAATGATTTAATGTTTGCTTGTAAATATTAAAAGTTACAATAACATGTTCTCATTAACGACGTCGTGTGACAGCAATTGATTAGCGAATGAGTGAGTATAATTATGGCTCATCATGAAACGACCGGCCGGCGCTCAACATTCCTGGCAGGAGGCGGCGCGGCGCGTGATCACATTCCGTTTCACATAATACACTGTGATCCCGACCATGCTTGCTTGATATGGAAATGCACAACTCTAAATCAAAGAGACTGCTTTTTGTTACAAAGAAACAACCGAGTCAAGTCCAAAATAATCATGAACTCCTCAAAAATCATATTATTAATATGTATAATTTTAGATCAATCAATATTAATTGCTAGATTTTAGGCTACCCGAACCTTGCGTTATAGCAACATACACTTTTAATAAAAGATGTATTGCAAAATACAGCTCTTATTTATTATAAATAAAAATGTTAAGAGTTGGTTTGTGTACGCTTCAAAAACTCGAGAATGGGTGAACCGATTTTAATTCGGTTTTCACATATGGAAAATATAAGACAAGCCCTTATTCAAAGCGTAGTTGAATATTATAATTTTGGGAAATCAAAACATCCAGAAAGTAGTTTTATGTTTAACTCCTTAAGTTGGGCAGCTAAAGTTAGAACAGGTTTAGTGAGTTCAGAGATATTACGTGTTTACATAATCAAGTTTTTTTTTTTCTTTCTATACAAGTAAAATTATACTAGTAATTATATTACTTCATTTCAATATTTTAGTTTATAGTAGGAGTATTAGTTTAGTGGTCTTTATTTACTATTATAAACTAAATTAGTACAGATTTCAGTGTTCCAAACTACCTATTACTAACACTGCCAAGATCCTATTATTATTTGACATTTATTAATATTTGAAAAAACTTCTAACACTGATTGAATACATAAACCATCTCTATAAGAATAACAATAATATTTATAATGTGATCTCACAAAAGATTCCCTAATAATCGCTGAACAAACATCTCATATTTATTTCCTCTTTTTATTTTCAAATAGATTCCAGATTAGTTTTCAGGGTGAAATTTGTTAATGCGAAAAAAAAAAAAGTTGCATTGTTGAACTTCTACACTAGCCGGTTAAAGCAGCGTATCTCTTAGCATTTCCGTCGCCTGCGCACTTATTCGAATTTCGAACTAACCCCTCCATCGGATCACTCGTATACATCAACTCGTTGCGCGCAAACGTGCACACCATTGCTTTCACGTTCTCAAATTGAAGAAAAAACGCGGGAAACCTGAACACGACAGATCTTGCATTTTTCTCCACAAAACAACCAGTAACATTAATTACCTTCGAGTGTAAACCCGACGTGACATCGGATAGAATACAAGCTAATTGTAACAATGTAATTAAAGAAAAACCAATGGAGTCAATATAAACCGGTGTTTTGCAGAAACGAAAAGACAAGTTGTTTGTGAAGACAAGTCTTTGATTCTTCTTTCCGTTGCTTTTCTCCTCTCACCTTTCAATCATTTTTAAATTTTTACCCTTGATACTTAATATAACTTTTGAGGCAACTAAACAGGGCTTTTTGCTACGGTTTTACTAGTGAATCTACAGTGTAGTTAAAAGTGCGGATGCGATAATATTGTACGGTGCGTGTCGATTGAGATAATACTTGTTGTTATAATATGGGTATAATTTGGAGATCAATCATGCCGTTGTTAAGCACTTTGGCTGCGTTGGTGATCATCGTACATTCCTTAGAGGAAGAAACGGATCAAGAATTTCGGTACCACGTGAGACCAAGAGGATTAATGGATACAGTGACGCCGCATTCAGGGGAGGTAATGTTTTTCCATCTATTAATTTATTATGAGAATCATAGTTGTGGATGAACGTGTGTGTGTTTCGAGGAAACCTGAGTCTCCTAGATATCTTTGTTGCCATTCAGAGGTGGAGTAATAAGGTGAACAACAGACCATACCTCCTCACATTGAAGAGAGACCTGTGCCCAGCATTAGGAGTAAAAATCACATGGCACGATATTGGTTTACGCTTATCTCCGAAATAGCCTAGCCGATTTGCATAAAATTCTTTAATGTGGATGGTTGGTTCCAGCTTGACATATTATGGAATATGATTTGTAAAGATTCCCGAATGAAGTCGCGAACAAAAGTTAGTATATAAGTTAAATACAGAAAATATATAATATAAATTATAGATAGACCTATTCGCTTATAAAAACGAAAAGATTCAAATAGAGCACGGGATCAGATACCACAGAACACATGCATTTATTTCAAAAAGATCGCAGTAAAGGGGGCGACTGTCGCCAGTATTTATCAAATTTGTATTGTTTAAAAAGTAATTAGTTTTCCATTTTATTTACAATAATATAACAAGTTGGGCAAGTGTTCAGTTACACAATAGACGGCTAACTGAGCAATGATTTTAAAATTAAAATAATTAATTTGTTGAATGTAACCTTATTTAAAGTTATAATTATAATAAAATAAGCCGAGTATTTCTTAATGGTGTTGAGAACCAATTGATTGAGAAGCATTCGAGTATTCTGTCGTTAGCTTCTAAAAATACTGTAGAATCGTATTAGGACCCATTTATTATTTTATTAAAACATACAAAAAATTACCCATTCACCCGTCTCTTATTCATATTCCCCACTGGCCGGAGGAACGTAAAATCGGTACGGTTAGCAAGCGAACTAACTACTATTTTGTCTCCTTATCTTGATAGTGAGGAAATTATTTAATACCTATAACTACCACATAAAACATCTTTTAATTTCTTTCTAATATTGAAAGGTAAAATACCTTATCAAACGAATGTTATCATTTTGCGCAATGACCAACTGGAAGTTTTCTTTTGCGTTGTTTTCAAACAAAACACTTCAATTCGACGATTTTATAAATAGTAACACATCGGCACGCAACTAGCGACACGCGAAACCACCGCTGTTTCCGTAGTAATTTCAATTACAAATTTCATAACGAGTATGGTAGACGTTAAATACAAATATATTGCTTTTTACATAAGTTTTAGTTCATTAGGGTTATACAAAGTATATACTAATATTGTAAAGAGGGGAGCTCTGATTTTCTTACGTTTGTTTATTTGTGGAGGATAATCTCCGGCAAAACTGCGTCTATTGAAAAATTCTGCCAATCAATGCTAGCGCGGTCCCGTGGTACTAGGTTCGAGGGGAGGTTTTTAGTGGGTAAAAATCTCACACTTCCGGTCACTCTTGACCGGTGTCTTTTAGGAGATTTTCCTCTCTCACCTTAAAAGAATACTTTAAGGGTACATTATTCGACGCGGTCGTCGCCTGGCAACGCGTCGTCAACGATTATTCCAGATGGAGACAAACTATATATGATGTAGTATACTTTTCTATATATATTATTTTGTTGAAACACAGTCATACAGCACTCAATACAAAAATAATATAAGAATGTTTAAATCGCACTGCCAATAACGGACTTCTTTTTTTACTATTAAAAAATAGCTATGAACATGGAACATTTAATGTGTGTGTGTGTGTGTGTATTAGATTTAGAATGATGATGCATTATTATTAAAATTTTCTTTGTTAATAAGTTAATAAATCTAAAACTGCATATCTTCTATTGCAGTTTCTGTGTATTCTGTAAACTATAGAATTTTGTGCATAGTTAGTACATGACGTAGGGACATGGAATAAAGGAGTGAGCCTTATTCTAACAAGAGGAGCACAAGACCTTTAAACATTCTGCATCCGAAAAAGCCTGACACGTGCGCAGAATAAATCCCAAGTTTTTATATGCTTTATTAACAACTAATGCAATGTGCTCGGTAAATGTTAATTTAGTGTCTAGTAAAATGCCTAAATCCTTAACTGATTTAGTTAAACTGATATTCTATAAAGTTTGTGGTAGAGCGTTTAATACATGAGTATTCGATTTTCAGAAATACTGCATAGGTTCATTGAAACTACGTCGATAGTACATCGACTATCGACTATATACGTATAGTATGCGAACTAGACTTTATTACTATGCATTAAGAAACTTGTTTAAAAGTGGATCAGGGAACATAAGTAGAGCATGCTCTTACTTTAAGTATAGACTTCGTTAGCTAACCAATTAACAAGTCGAAGGGTAACATTATTATATAATTAGCAATGCATTGCTTCATTGCGCACAATTAAAATTTTCTACAAGAGAAATGACAGGGGACAACAGGTCATTCTCGTTATTCCGCTTTAATAAAGTTCATTCTTTATTCGTTAGTTTAACTAATGAATAGTTATTTTTATTAGACAGTTATTAGAATTAGAAAAAAAAATCAGATCTATACTTAAAAATCGCATAACTGCGCAGCTAAAACAACTAAGTCTAGAAAACTGAATTTGGAACATAGGTTTATTTTTTATCTTCTTATATATAAAATTCTCGTGTCACAAACTCCTCCGAAACGGCTTGACCATATTTATGAAATTTTTGTATATAGTCGGTAGGTCTGAGAACAGGTTGTAAACTATTTTTTATATCCCCAATTTTTTTTTTTTGCTAAACAACGTTTGCGGGGTCTGCCCCGCAATCCGCTAAGAGTATCCGCTAAGAAGGGATTTTTTATTTAACTCCATGTGAAGCCGGGGGCGGGTCGCTGTCTCTATATAAATGTATCATAGAAATTATGTAGATTCTTGTCTGTATTGGCCTTAAGAAGAAAATCAAGCCATACTAGAGTCTATAATTATTATGCAGTAAAGGAGCCGTTATCAACAGTTAATTTATTATTGAGTAAAGAACTTAAGAATCTCTATACATACATGAAAGTTTTGTCATTACCTAGTCTGCCTTTTCACTTAAATGCGCACGAACGGCCTACTACACGGACAAGTTTATGACAGCATAAATTGATCATCTCTCTCGTAAAAAGCAATCAAACGAGATGGGAAGAGCGAAATAATGTTCGACCAACTAATAAATATAAATAAAGATATTTTGTGAAAGTTTGCTATAGTAATACTTAATTTGTTTTAATGCAGCCCGACTTAACCCAGGTGCTAATTAAGGTTTTAGTTAACATATTAGACTATCCGAAATAATGTATCTTTGAAAATAGTAATTTTTAAAAAGGAGTGATGCACATACAAGCAAAATTAAATCCGCTTTCTCTCTTCATAATATTAATGTGGATATTGCGTCGAGAAATTTATCATTCAGCGTTTTCTACTCAAATCGAGGTGTTAAATTCGTAATTTACAAAATCGTCTTATAAAAATATTAACAGTATCCACTTAAACGTAGTGGCATCGTATAAATTGTGCAATCGGTCTGGCTGCAGTAACCACCCTCTTACAGAAGACCAAAGTAAAACAAGAGCAATTGTGTTGCTGCGTTTATTGAGTGATATAGGTATGCCAGAACCAGAACCCATTCTCATAACCCAGAGTAAGCAGCGCTATTGCATTCCTACTATTTTTTCTTGCGCATATAGGCAATTGTACCATCAAGTGGACTCTCAGCATCAGCCAGCCAGTAACATAAAAAACAGATTTTAAAAGCCTAAATAAGTCATTATCATACAAAATGGTGATTTAGTGACCATGGTAACCCAATAAAAATGTAGTGTGAATTAAATAGAAATTCATTTTGAAACCGCAAAACGAAGCCTGCAAAACCTCAGCGTTCGGGTTCAAGGAACTGGTTCTGTTATAAATGGCGAGGTCCAGTGAGTAAGGCACGCGCCGTGATATAACTCCGTCATACAATGAATAATTTTTAAATAAACATGGCCACACACTACAAAAGAAGCATCGTTAAATTGTTTTTTGGTGCATAAATTAAATTTTAAAGTGTAATTACAAACTTTTAGACTGAACCAATTGTTAAAATTTAAGATTTTTATTACTGGCATTATAGCTATAATTTTTTAGTTTGTGTGCATAACACTAATCAGATTATTCCTTAAGCGTAGGTATCCTAGTTTATTTGGATATTTTTTACTTGTATCTATATATCAAAAATCCTTTCATATCTCTATTTAAAAATTAAACTGACAAAATGAATCCCCAATACTCTTACGTGTCACAGTTATGTTTCAAATTTGAACAGCTGAACTAATTTTGATTAAATTTTATATATTATACTCGTAGCTTGACTTTACTTCTTTTTTAACTTCCATGCTCTAAATGGGGATAAAAATACTTATGAAAAAAAACGAAGAGGATGAATTTAAGGCTTTTGGGTTTTTGTGGGGTTAAAGTAGGTTGAAACTATGGATAAAATTTAAGATTATATGTAGTCTCCGAAACAAATCATCCGATTTCATAAATTCTTTCACCAACATTTAGAATAAACCCTACAGAAAATCAACAGGATCATTGCATTACAAAAACTGCAGTGATCTGACAAGAATCAGTACTAACTAACTACCGCCGGGTTCTGTTAACTACTGCCAGCAAGGCGTTTAATTTATGATAGCAAGATTGATGTCTAATTATGACTTAATTAATGTTATAATTAATATTAATTAATGTCTAATTTATGACGCGCTCTGCCCTGCCACCCAACTGTCACCATACTAAATGCAAAAAGTTTGTTTGGCAACCATATAATTGGTAGTAACTAATATAACTATACCCTATTCATTTGTGCATTATATTTTATGTAATGAAATTTATAACCTAAAAAGCAAATTTTTGAACATTAATGACCTCATTTCAGCTTTAAAGGAAGTTAAAAAAAATATAATTAAATTTTTTATTGGTTAGATAAAATACTTTTTACATTTTTTGGTAATATTTGACAAATGTAAAAAAATCTCTCGTTCAAATGAATAGATCACAAGTTCAGCACGTATCGAAAACTAAAATAAACAGATAAAATTATATAATCAATAGAACTCTATTTGCATATGTCATTATAGAGGTGCAAATCTTGGAGTTCAAGTTGGTCAAAGCGACCAAACCGGTCAGCGCTTTCGACTTTCTTATTAACATTATGGCATCGCTTTTGTAACGGCTTTCTTCTTCGTTGACGATGAGATAACTGAATTATGTTTGTTTAACACCAGCGGTTGATTAGCGTAACTGGTGTTAGCGTGGCGCGTCTAATTTTCTTTTTCACTATGCGTCGACAGTTTTAGTAGGTACATAAGTTCTACGCAACAGGGCGAGTATTATTTTGACGATTTGTCGATAACCATGTCGCGTAACTAACGAGTGTGTTTTTGTTATACAAAATAGAAAATTCTACATTTTTACAGTGTGGTCACAAAAAAAAAATCGTTGACAAGTTAAGCATGAAATAAGGCTACATAAATTACAAAAATAAAAATACTTGTTACGTAATAAGTTTACGTTTCTTGTTTAAACAAAGAAAATATTTGAAGACGTGAGTGGATGAATAAATCAAGGTTAAAGTTTTACTTTTAATTTTTGAGATAAGTCGCCACGAAATGGATTTTTGTACTAAATTATGATGCAAAGTTGTGTTAACAACCTAAAATATTAATGGTATTTTAGAAATTAAACACTTGTACCTATTATTTTTAAAAATAAAAAGTGAACATAACTCCTTCTTCCATTAACCTTTTTCAACTTTCTATTTTCTAAAATATGTCTTAAATCGACGATCTTAAGGTCTGTATGGACACTTCATCGCCGCAAAAAAAAAAAAAACGAAATAAAAAAAAAAAAAAACCAAAAATGCGACATATCACCTTCATCCACTCACGTCTTTATTTGTTATACTTGTTATATATAACTAAAAGTAAAAGCGGCAAGTTGTGTAGTTTTGTTTGGTAAAGAACACTACACTCTGCCTGAATTAAAAGCAATTAAAGTATTACAAGTAATTATAGTAGATAACAAGAAATTATAATATAAAAAACCAAATCAATCAATTTTTTTAAATGTTAGTAGGTATAGTAGGTAAGTATGTTATCATATCACCTGAACCCACGAACATTCCTAGAGGTTAAGCAACATTATAGGCGTCACACTAAAATATGAAATAACAAAATAGTTTAATTTCTTAGATATTTTGTGCATGATCTAATGTCAATATTTACATTGCCATATTAGTACACAAATTACCTTTTTACTGTACTGTACAACCCTGTTAAAATACAGTAAAAAGGTAATTTTGTGACCACCTGCAAGCCACTGAAATCTCATCACTTTAATCTATTATGACTATTGTTTCTTTCTAACTCAAATAAGTAGGCATAAATAAATAACTTTCGACTATGTTATTCTCACAGTACCTAAAAAGTTACGTACTCTATTAACTGCAGACCGTGAAGAGTATTTACCATATGTTTTATGCGGTTTGTTCTATCACTTAATTATATTTAATGTAGAATTTAATATATATTAATTTTATGTTAAATTAATTAACAAATATTTTATAGGTTGTAAATGACATTAAAATATATTTATACTTAAATTGAAGTAATGAACTATTTTAACTTAAACCATTCTAACATAAACATTAAAACCATCCTTCTTAGATTTTTAAAATGACGTAACTATTATATTTATAATGTAAGTAGTATTATATTTATAATGATAATGACAACCAATATGTACTTATTTACATTAATTAATATTATAAATGCGAAAGTAATGATATATACTTGATGAAAATATACAGTATATTTTCATCAAGTGTTTATAAGAACCTCAGAAAATTCTGAGGGATAAACATGGGCTCGAATATTGTAGGAAATAAATAAACAGGTATTTATACTTCTCAGTATGATGTACTACCTCTTGAAAGCCACAGAGATCATTACATTTAACAATACAGCAGTGAGTAAACTTTCCTCAGCCTTTCGATAGTGGTCATGATGACCGTAACCGATTCAAATTATCGTCTAATACACTAGCTAGCATAACACAGGACACTTTCTATGTTTATCGTCAGTCACGTCATAATATTGACACGCAATCAGATCGCTCAATATGCTGCAACTCTCCTTAATTATAAGCCATCGGCAAGTTTTTATCAAACATTCGATGGCATTGTTGAAGCGTTCACACACAAGTCGCTAGAACATTTTTTAAAGCCTATATTAAGAAACAATAAAACTTGTATGTAGAATATAGTGTCGTCTAAACACATTGGTTACGTAAAGCAGTTTCCCTTACGAAAGATGCACGAGATAATACAGTGCGAAAACATTTCACACTTGCCTAACCGAATCTCGTAAGCGCTGTTTATTTTTTTCCACTTTGAGCCGATTCGCACGCCAATTTTTACATCGCATGAAAAGAGTCGGCGAATATTATATGACGCCATAACAAAGCAAAAGCAATACGTTTTAATGGTATATTCCCTTTATGGCTGACGGTCTGGCGGCAGTAACCACCCCCTTACAGAAGACCACCGTGACATAACAACATATGTGCAGTTGTTTTTCGGTGAGTAAGGGATATGCCAGAGCCCATTACCTTCTTTATTCCATATCCTTAATCTTTCTATGGTCGGCAGCGTACACCTATGGCGTTGCCTGTGTTATAGGCGACGGTAGCCACCTACCATCAAGTGGACCGTCAGCCTGTCTGTCGACCTCAACATAAAGAAAAAATGTAGAGTCGTGACATTGGTCTCGCTTTTATTCGCTTTACTACGAGTCTATGAGTTTTGTCTCTATCTCATGATTTCCGATTAGGTCAATTTTATAAATAAAGTATTTTTCCGCCATTTCGCTTATCTTACTAAATTATTATTCCATATGTTATTCAAATGTGTAAACTATTTCAAAGTTATTTTTGCGTCAATTAGCAAACATACATCCATCGTCACAAACTTTCGAATTTATTATATTAGTGGAATTCATTACCTATTAAAAGATTTCCGTAGTCTATTTTTTTTTTTAGTAAATTGAGGCCCTTTTACATTATTTATATGTTATTGGCAAGATCCAACAAGTCAGCATAAAGGTTACATATAACAATTATATAAATCATATTAAAAACATCGGTTTTACAAAAGTTTATTCAAGAACATTCTCTTCTTTACATTTATAGAAAAAACGGTTGGTAGAATTACGACGCTTTTCATCTTATTTTTTTCTATAAAAAAATATTAATGATTTCAGGTATGGAGGCCCATAGATGCAGAACCCTTAGTTCATCAGACCACACAACAAGATGTTTATTATGACAACGTATCGCCAGAGGAACAGCCGAAGCGCCGTAGACCTGTTAGAAAACGGAGACGAAGACCACTTCATTCCGCCGAACTTGAACCGCAGGAAAGACGGCTGAAGGAAGAGCTCCCAACCCATTATAGTGAAGAAGAAGAAATCTTTCAAACAACTGAACAACCCAGGAGGCGACGAAAAAGGCCAGACATAAGACCTATGCGTTGGGTTGATGAACCACTCGAAGAAGATAGACCACTGAAGCGACGAACACAAAGAAAAAAGCGACCCCGTCAAGAAATGAGCGAATTTAATATACACCAAGAGAACGGTGATATTGATATGAATGATAACCACGAACACTTAACCAGGGATGAAACCCATCGATTCGTTGACAATGAAGATAAGTTTATTGAGAAAAGAAATTTCGGGAGCGCGTTTAGTATTGCAGCTAATAATGAAGATATAGATGTTAAGACTTCTATTAACGAAGAAATACCATACGATGAATACGAAAAAGTACAAAGAATCCAAGATAAATCTCTATCAGAATTCTCAACAGAGTTAATGATGAGTCAAGGTATGTCCGAAACAGAGAACTTGAGAGATAAATCGGGGGATAAATCTGTTGAACATCATGCCACATTTAAAGCTCAGGTATGTATGTAAAGTAATACACAAATGAACAGCATCAAAAAACAATACATGCACATTTTAAAATTGATTTCAAAATCCATTAACATCTCTATCTATGGATAAACATATTATTTAAAAAAAAGTTATTGAAGAAAAAATATAATGAAGAAAAAGATAACGCAAGTTATTAAATGATAATAAATATATATTATTATTATATTTGGAAGAAGAGCTTCAATGGGTACATTCGAGCTTTCTTTTATATTACATACAAGTGTTGTTAATAAAAATACTTAATACTTTAAAAGTTGTAACAATTATAACAATCTAATTTCGAAGGTTTTTCTGTAACAATGTAAATTAACATAGATAACTGTGAACACACGAGATAAATATCATTAAAAATTTTATTCTTATTTCTTAAATTTTTACGGAACTTTACTTTTTATAAGTAGCTTGTTTCTTCTCCTGTTAAATTTTCAAACTGAAAGCTATTTGTAGGTGTCATTTCGAATGTGTATTTATGTGTTTTTTTATTTATATAATTCTTAAATTATTTGATTTTACTTTCAGGCTAAGAGTCCCATCAATCCTAAAACTTTGAAAGATTTATTGAAGAGATCAAATGGTACAAGTTTAAGTGAAATACTACAACAGAACAATCTGTCTTTGACGGATTTGCTTAATGGAAAAGAAAACGCGATATCAGCGTTAAAACCAACATATTCGTTAGAAAACGGAAAGAAACCAATACTTGAAATAAATTCAACGAAAAGTCACAACAATAAGGGAATTAATGCTACAGAAATTAAAACTTTAGTCACAAATTTCGAAGTTTATAATAGAACAGATGCCACGAATACGTCTTACGTCACAACGACTGTAAACCCAATTATAAACGATAAAATTGCGTCCTCAAAAGAAAAGAATATAGAAACAACGACATACAGAGATTACTCACAAGACTCACAAAATAATTTAAAACCTAAGAGAAATCAAACAACTATAACAACAAAGAGACGATTCCCCGTCGGCATTAGACGAAAATTGCGGATGAAACCTGCGATTAATTACAAAGCTCAATTAAGCAGAGATATAATGCCGGCAAACAGCCCAAAACATTTACGAAATTCTACAAAGTTACAAGAATGGAAAGAAACAGTTCCTTTAATGGTAAATACCACATTCGTAGTTAACTTATTGGTAAATAAAACCAGCGATAGTGAGTTAACAACTACATTAATGCCGCGAGAAACTATACTTTTAAAAGATGTTACAACTAACATTCCTGTAATACTTACAACTCCGAGCAACTTTACTAACAAACATGCAGAGGAAGATAAAAACACAACTAAAGTTCCAGAAATTGTGGGTACATTAACAGAAAATACTAATATAGTTACTTCAACTGAAACGGTGTACAATGTATCACAAAAACCAAAAGTTACTCCAGCTTTGCGGGCGTTACCTAAAAACGTGGAATTAAGACGGCAAGCACTCAATAACCGACTAAAAAAGAAAAGACTAAAACAAAAAGATTCAACTAGTGAATCATCAATGGACACAAACAAAGATCTTTTTGGAATGACAAATTTAGTTTCTGCCTCAGAATTTATTGCTAAAGCTCAGACACCAATAACATCAAAGAAAGAATCACCAACTACTTTAGAAGATATACCAGTTACAGAAATAACGACTAAACGAGTAATAAACAAAAGCAGATCCACGAGAATCAACACAACAATAAAACCATCTAGTTCCACTTCAAAAATAACCACCACAACAGAGGATACGGCAAAAATTGAAATAGAAGAAATTCTAAATGATACGCTAAGTAAGTAATGACTGCACATCTCTTCAATATATTAATATAAATAATAAATAAGCTCGAGATATTAAGTTTAGAATTATTATTTAATATTTTGTGTCTCACTTTTCCATTCTGTGTAACATTTTTGTTGTTTTGTGCACCTATGAACTACCTTATTATGGATATTTAAGCGATTCAACTTAAGCGTAATGTAGTTTTTTTTTGTTTTATTATCTTTAATTAACTATTTATTTAATTTCATTGATATTTTTTAATTCCAGCTAGTCTCAAGTTAGCAAAGATATTAAAGGAGAGAAATATGACTTTGAAGGAGCTAGTACAATTGAGAGAACGAGGTTCAAGTCATGTACATTTAGCTGATATATTCCATAATGCGTCTAAGGAGCCTAACCCGCCCGAACCTTTTCTTTCAAAATCTCTTCTTGAGCCAATATCTAGAGAAACATATCCACTGAGAGCTCTTTTGGAAGCCAATTTGCATGATCCAACAGGCAAAGCTACGACAATAGACCCCTCGATAATGGAAGCACAATATTTAAATATTCCAGTAGTTATGGACTTTGGCAATAACGTCAATGAAAATGGAGAAACTTTAGGCATAATGTCACTCTTTAACAAAGTCACTGAAGATCAAGATAATAATGATCAAAAAGCGCACGTAATAAAGAACTCAATAAACAAAGATCAAAATGGGACTGTTACGCCAACTACGATTAGAGAAAATGTTACCAACATATACGATATAATAAGAGAAGGGCGTACTTTAGATGAAAATTATCAAGACATGGTTAATTGGAGTGATGTATTAGAACTTTTACAGAAAGAAAATAATAATGAAACTAAAAGCCACGAAGAAAATCCTGAAGGTTTGTAAAGTAGTCAATAAAGAAACGTGTATGCATTTGTTATCGATAGAAATAAAACAATTTACAAAATTACATTTCAGGCGTCCTGTCGACAGAGAACTTGGAAAAATATCTGATCGACGAAGTCATCGACGGAGACAGCTTAATAATTTTAGATAATCAGCCACAATCCAACGAGTTTGATATCAACACAGCATCTAGATCTGATGAGTCTCTTGAAGCGAACATGCATCAACGCAGTAAGATTCTAACACAGACGTCAGGTATTCTTAATAATGTGAACAGTAATACAAAATCTGTTACAGTTGCGATTGCTGGCATAGTTGGTCTTTCCATGGTACTGTTTTTGTTAACTTATGGTGTATTTAAGTGGAGACAGCAAAGGCAGTTATTGCATAAAAAGAATAGTGTTTGTGGAGACAGAATACCAACGCCAATTTTCGAAAGCAGAAAAGGCAATAAGATCCATTCCAGTAGTCGCAGTCTCAGTCCTATGATAACACCGTCCAATATTTATACTATGAGCACATTAGACTCGCATAACGAACGAGATTCTCCCGATTACATGTGGGATACTTTAAGAAAACCGTTTCAATGAGATAAAAATAATTCAAATATTTATTTACATATAATTATAAGATTAATTTCAGCATGGTTTTTAGGTGCAATTATTGTAAATGCTAGACTGACCATAGGTTAAAAAAATTTAGAGAAATAATGTAGGAGGTATTTAGCTAGTGACCTGATTTATTGTAAGCTGTGAATTAATTAGAAAACAAAATCACGGATCTTTAAAAAAAACTTTGGGTTTATAAACTTCATAACCATAAAACTTTAGGAATTTAACTTTCGTTTCATTGACAGCCTAGCAATACATACGAGTATTTTGTAAAAAAAAAAAACTTCCGCTATTAAAAAAGCTTCCTATCCCTACTAAGTATCTCATTGATAGGGATCTCAAACGTGCTCAACTTTAACAACAAAAACTTGTGTCAACTTACCTGGGTTAGACATTAGATCATTTTAGTTTTTTTTTAAAGTCTATGTTCTGTTTTTTTATATATTATATTTTACAATTTAAATCATACATCAATATAAATCCTACGCTAAAATTCATCGTTTTGCAAGCTTGTCAAGTCAGACGCAAACTCAGACGAGTTGTAAAAAACGTTAAAAATATATATAATATATTTAAATGTCATAATAAAGAACTTTGGATTTCAGTAGAATAAAACTCGGTAGACATTTCAGTAGACGACATGTTTGGTCTAGTTTTGGTACATTTTCCTTTGTACCTGAGTCATGGATGTTTGTATCATGGATGTTGGGGTAACAAAAGGTTGGTCACCCTAAAGTCGACATTTGGTTGTACTAGGACAACTTATCAGTCATGCCAAAATTTCATTTTAAACATCTGTCAGTTGTCTGCTTAGTGCTTTAGTTTCAAAAGGTACTAAAGAGTCTACGACTTGATTATGGAGGATAGAGGTAAGGAGGACCTACTCTATGTATTAAAAAGTGGTCCCAGAATACCAGTAAATTAAGATGGCGCTAGTGTAACATTGTCGAATAAATTAAACAAAGATAGATAGATAGAAGTAATAAAAATAGACAGATAGAAAGATAGAAGATACGCTATACTAGCGCAATTCTGGCCATTTTTGGAACCCTTATTTTATCAGTTTGATTGTCATATGAGTCAGTACTCCTTACCTCTATCCTCCATAGAGAATAAAGGAATGAATTTGAAAACTGTCATAGGTTTTCGTACCCCGACTGTACATATTAAATTATTGTTTAATATGATTAAAATGGGTTGTCTACTGAATTATTTAAAATAATTAAAAATATAGTAATTTTCAGTATTATGTGGCAAGTGCAATGTTGCGTAAATACTTACTATTTAAGGCTATTTTTTTTTAAACTATATTTATCTTTAAAAATATTTTTTGTCATTAAGTAACTGTATTCTTACCTGTAATTGTCAAACGTGAAAATATCTTGTAATTTAAGTAAAACTGGTAAATCAAGTGTGTGTATTTTATTGTAAAAATAAGCGTATTGTCTTGCAATACTCTTGAAGAGTTTAAGTGATGATTCGAAAACTGGTGATGGCTGAAAAATTAAAACAAAATACAATTAAAATTACGTATTTGCAGATACATAAATTAGGATAGTGAATAATATTTCATAAAAACATACCCTTAATTCTGACAACTCTTCTGATGTAAAATACAGGACAGTAGAATTTTTTTGTGGTAGAATGTCAAGATAGGGCTTCCAAAATGACTCTGAAACAATACAAGAAGAATTACAATTATTATATACACATTACGGGTGGTCACCGAGAGGGGGAGAGAGTAACGAATTTTAAAAAATGGGTCATGCAGTATGGGTACGTTCCCTTATGCAAAGGCTCAAGGTTACTCTGGTACTGTGAAAAGTTACGCTTTGAGATTCTCTGTGAGAAATAACAATAGAAAATAAATTAGTATTGGAGTTGTGTAAAATTATCATTATTAGAAAATTTATGTTTATTATCGTTTTTTAAATTAGTTTTATATTAATTATATATCTACAGTTTTAACATAAAAATAAGTACATACTAAAGTGTTTTCTGTGAAATGTACCAAAATTTTCATTTTAGCTTTTTATTTAGCTAGCCCAATGAAACTCCATACTCAGCGTATTTATACCTGTATTGTATTTTTCTAATAGCAAATATAATGCAAGTGTTATATTTGGCATGTTTTGCAACAGTGGGTCAACTGCTATGAAAGTTGCGAGGTCAGATTCCCGAGCATCTTGTTCTGTCATCATTAATTTCCGTGGAACTGTGAGTATAAGGGAACCATCTGTAAAATCTTTGGTCGCTTTCAAGCCTAAATCGTAGCCTTCAAATTCATTGATCTCGAGACCTGGAAATGTCAAAATTTAAGTTTTGAAATTACAATTTTCTTTTAATGATCACAATAGTGTGGACAATCACTTAAAATGGCTTGAGGAGGAAACAACATAAAGATGAGGATATATAAGGGTGGTTATTAAGATAACTAGTCTACTCTAGTCCTCTTAATGCAGTGTACATAATATAAGAAGAAGCAATGGTAGCAATGTCTGTAATGAAATGGTTATGACATTTCACAATGTTTTAAAGCAACCATTAATACTTGATATTTTATTAAATTATATATTTTTTTACAGTCATTAAAAAGATGTTTCCTATGGTATACTAGGAGTTAAATAATTATTTCTTATGGAATTATACACACAATAATATACTATATATAGTCAGCAACACAACATGGTTATCTCCAATACCAGGCAAGTTTGTGAGGATGTAAGCTACTTTTTCACATAAAAATGTCTTAAAGGATTTGGATAAAATTTGGCACACATATAGTTACTAATTACGGGAAATGGTGGTGTAATTAAGACGCTAGTACACAAATCATAAAGTTATAATTTCATTTTTGACAGAATTGTAGGTCTTCAGAAAATTTGAATAGCCCACTGGCAGGAACAGTATGAAAAAAATAATTGAAACTAATCATGGCATTTTTTTAAAGTAACTGAAAAGAAGTAATTTATTAATAGATGCAAAAATGGTTAAAGGTTGACGCATATGTAACATGATTGTACTCATTCCGGATGGAACAGGACAATTTTTAAATATCGTTACATACAAAAGTACAGTAGTAAAATATATGCAACGGGAGCAAAAAATATCATTGTGGACGATATTTAACACGTCCAGCCCCGTGCGGGCCACGTCCCATATGTGATTCCGCTGCATATGTACAGTCGACCCGTTCGCTTTGGAGAGTCGTGTTCCGTGTTCTCAACACTAGCATGTTAGCTTTGCGGAACTTTCATGGTGTGTGTGTGCATTAACTCTCATCCGGGGTTACAAAATGCCACGTTCCGTCTCCGCCCCGTTCACGTCAGAACCCTGTCACGTATGCAGCGACCTTAACATTTCATTAACAGTTAAGTATCAAAGTTACCATAACTAAGTCAAGGTTTACATTGATATAATTTTCTTAGAAACCCACCATCAAATAGTGCTCCATGCTCTGTAAGCCAGGCGATAAACTTTTCTATATTCAAATGACGAGAATTTGGTATACTCTTTGTGTTGTTAGGAAATTCTATGTTAGTGATATCTTTTAGAATTGCTTCTATTTCTAAATGGTGTTCCCAACTCTTAGAAATATTAATTGCAACTTGAAATGTGCTCGTTAACTTAAGCAATTTGTTAACGAGTATTGCAAGTTCCTTTCGTTTTTGTTGACTAAACTTATTGGTCTCTTTTGAGGAATTCTTTTTGGAACCTTGTTTCGATTGTGATTTTCTTCCCATCGTAGACACGTCACTTATAAAAACTAGGTATTATTTTATAAATTTTAATCAATATTACTTAAAAACTTTTAATATTAGCTACAAGTAAAACAACGTGGAAACACAATCACTCTCAAACTCTAAAAATAAAAGTAAAGTAGGTCTATATTAAAACAATTTTGAAATATTTTCCCTTTCAAAACAAAATGAAAACCGACACTTGACGTTGACGTTTATGTTATGACATTCGATAGCATACCCTGCGTTCCGTTATACGCCATTAGCTTTCTGTTGGCGTGTGTCGGAATGCAAGGTACTAATGTAAATGAAAATAGTTTTATTTTCACTCTATACTTTAGGGAGACCTTTATTATTATAATTTTATAATAAAAAAAATATAAATAATGTTATTTAAATTATTTCTCTATTAGACAACTGGATTATTTAACTATCCTTGTGGCGGCCTCTGGCCTCCGAGTCAAATGACTAGAGGTTTCCGTTTGTTTCAAATATCTTTAGGTAGATGTGCACCACAGCACACATCTATAATATAGAAATTGCTAACTGTGCTACGATATAAAATGTAATTTATAGCTTTCACCGCGATATTTCCGGTTGATGTATTAATTTGTTACCATACACAAAGAAATAAATAATTTTACGATTACTCAGATATAAAAGTTTAAATATACATGTATATACAAGTTACAAAAATATGTCATTAAAATACACCACAGTAGGTATTAACTTGATAACTTGAGATCTTTTCTTATACGTTTTCTTAATAATTACATTAAGATTGAATAGATTTGCGTGACTGGATATACAAATAGGAATTTTAGAGCGTCTCTTTCTCAAGTTTCAAGGCGAATGATAGAAAAGCGAGAAAAAAGAATTGGTAATTTTGTTGGATGTAGGAAAATGTAGGAAAAAGAATGGTGATAGGGAAGAAATTTTAATTATTTTGTGTACCGACCTGTACCGACATTTGCTTTTACGAAAATTTATCAAAAATATCCAACATATAATACCTAATAATAATAATTTTAATTATAGGAAAGGTTTCTTCACTGTTAGGTATACCTTCCTTGTTTAGAAGACTTTAAAATTCCTGCTTTTCTTTTGGATGTTGTAATCAATTGTGACATTTTTACCAGAATATTTATAAAGAATAAAGAACCTGTTTAATTTGACAATGTCTGCTATTTTCTAGGAATTTTTGGTAATAACAGGCTGCTATGTCAGATATGCAATTAATTTAAACGGACGCTTCTCTGTATGAAAGTGGGCCAGTTTCAAATAACTTTTCGAGGAACTGGGAGTGCGCCTGCCAAGTTCCCGGCACCATTGTCAATGCCAGACAAAGTTTAATTGTCAATGTCCAATGAACTGGAATATATTTTTATTATGTATATATACTTACAGGTGATTGTACAAATCAATATTTTTTTATCATTTATATAGGTTTGTTTCATTATATTATACTAGCTGGTGCCCGCGATTTCGTCCGCGTTCAAAAGGCTTTACATTTCTTGATAAATGGACTATCCAATACAAAAAGAATTCTTCAATTCGAATCAGTAGTTCCTGAGATTAACGCGTTCAACCAAACAAACTTTTCAGCTTTATAATATTAGTAAGTATAGATAGATGTAGGTGTAAGTGTAGTGCCTTTCCACTATTAGTAATCTGGTTAAGTACTATTTACTCTATGGTATTACTAATTAGTGGAAAGGTACGCTGCATTTCGCAGTTATATACTGAGCAGTCCGTCTGGCCACAGTAACCTTACAAAAGATAATAAATATAAACACGTATAACAGTCTTCTGTTTTGATGACTTCGGGGCCCATTTACCTATCATGTGCATATTACTCGTTCTGATTGATCTCCTAGATGTTGATTGTGTTTATAGGCGACGGTTGCCACATACGATTGAGTAGAGTAGAATTTTTGTATTTAGGTAAGCTGCATACAGCTACCTACAACATTAAGCTGCATTTATCCGAAAGCATTGGCCTGTCTATAGATCACCTTTAAACCTTTTATTAACCTTCTTCTGAGAGGTTCTTTGTTAACAGTTTAATTACTGAGACGCCAGCCACAACAAAGGAATGTTTTTAATTAAAATCTATAGATTTTTTTGAATAAACATAATATAAGTATAAAGTATGCATTGGTACTGTGAAGAATTAATTTACTATTAACGAATAGAACGAACAAGCGGAAATCAATATTATTAAACGCCTTGACATTTAACACCAAAAGCGTGATAAAGATGAAAACAAATAGGACGCAAAAGAAAAAATAAAACCGTCTTTCCAGGCTTGTAATAAATTTAATTAATATTTGACATTAATTAATAACTACACAACTAATAATACCTACATAATTTATTCTGGTACGTATTATACGTACGCCCAATAAAAGGAAATCTAACAACTTTATTTTTATCACCTTGAATGTAGCTACATACATATTTCGTTATATAGTTAGGTAAACATGCATTTAATATATACCTTTTCACGCTGTGAAACTGTCTATCAGTTGCCTTTTATGACTTAAATACTCAACAGACCATCATAAAATGTTGCATACACGTTACATAAATTTTAATAAGTATAAGTAAAATTATTAAGTTATAAAATTTTGATTTAGGGTAAATTCAGGATAAGTGTGCCATGTATAAATATATATCTGCATTATAGTTCGCTGGTGCGTCGCATTGAACTATTGTTTAAAGGGAAAGTAAGTATAACTGAAATAAAGAGTAGCCGTGTATGCAAAATTTCATCAAAATTCCATCAGCTGTGTCTAAAATTATCCATACATATTTTATTCACAATAATATCAACAAAATGAAACATTATCAACAATGGTAATCACACCGAAATGAGTAACATGTTATTTTAACTATTAAAAAAAATGCAAAAAATATTTGTTTATAGGACATGACATGGTCAATGCCGTTTGATGAAATCATCTTAAAAAAATGTATAAGTAGCTTGCAATGGGAGTACTTGTCAAAAGTTTAATCTAAGTGACTGACGCTACTGAACTGATCTCACTAATAAATTTAAAATTGTCTTATGCATTGTGTAAAATATGAAAAAAAAAAAGAAATAAAAATCACCGACTTTAGTACAGTACTTAAGTTAATTAATAAGCTTAAAATAAAGCTTAGGCGGCGAAAATAATGCTTTTCTACTAAATCCTCGCCTTAACTAGATTTTTATGAGCACATTATTTGAGAATTTAATGTGTTTATGGGCTTCCTTTTTCTGTATTTCAATTCATATTAAAATCGATTTAATTATCTTGTTATTAATAAACAAATTAAAGTTACGCAAATGTAAAGATTAAAGCGATTTGTTAATGGTATGCAAAACTATTTAAATACTGACACACCTTTCGTTATGAAGTCAGCGTTAGGCATAGGGTTTTAAGTTTCTCCACATTGTCTAATGTCTATAATGTCGTTGAAACATTTAAGTTGATTGAGAATTCTATTAAAGGCTATGAGCTCAACAGTCGTGGAATACATAAGTTGTGCGTGAACTTTAAGGCAAATTTTATACCACTAGCGTGCAGCGGTTACAACTCGCTAAATTTGTTAACTTTACTTGGTTACTTGTTCAATAAACCTTAACTTAATTGTTAATAATAATAGATGACTATATAAGGGCCTCTCACCAACTGCAAGTAAAGTGTTGATTAGGTACCTACTTTTAAAAATAATTTTATGTTTTATTAAATTATGCAGTCGGTTTACTGCATCCTTCGATAGGCGAATTTTTTATTATTATTTTCTTTTTAATGTTTGGGACTTTTACCGTACAAACAAAGGTAAGTATTATCATTCATCATTCCCGGTTACCGGTGACTTTAAATGGCGGTTAGCCTAATTGACACATGGTGAAAGAGGCCCTAATAGATTAATTAATCCCAGAATTAATTCAGAAAATATTCATACCAGAGTATTCCGACTTATTATACACATAATGACCTATAAGTATACCTATTACTTCTGGTGCCCTCAACTTCGTACGCGCTGTAGTACGTTTTTTGAATATCTCACAGGAACCTAACATTTTTCCAGGATAAAACATATCCTATATAATGTTAATCCAGGTAACCGTCAATACATCATTGAAAACCGCATTTCAATCGGTTTGACCATTTCTGAGATTAGCGTGCACAAACGCACAAAAATTCTAAAAACTATTTTCTGACATCAGTAACATAACATGAGATAAATGCGGGCGATTTGTCCATTAACTCGGTGAAACATGTACAATTTGTTTTTTTGAAAAAATATTTGATGTTCAGACACGGCTTCTAATACCAGTTTACGATATACTTATTTATAGATATAGAATAGATAGAATAGATAGAATAGATATCTATATCTTATATTATATATTGTGAACATTTCTCTCTAATAAGTAAATTTATAAATATAGGTAATAGCTTTCTTTCAAATGATCTATATAATTATAGAATTGTTTTTTTTTTAATGTTTTATTTTTTCACTTCTCTAATTTTGAATAGTTTTCTAATCTAACCTAATGTAAAACAGCTATCGTTCTAAAGTAAAATAAGGACGAGAACTTTTAGCTGACAGTTTCTATCCTTGCTTCCCCACCAACCTTATGGAGGTGTTTCTGTTTATTAGGTATGTCATGTACATTTTAGTTACTTACCTACTTTATTAATGGTTGCAGTTCACATATATATATATAAATTTATAGTGTTTTAATTTGTGTACTAAAAGCATTTATGTGTTGTGACTAATATAGTACAGAAATAGTATTTATAGAATAATCGAGATTGTGCTCTGATGATGGGTGTGTCACAGGTAGAGGCATAGGTAGATATCGTGTTTTAATACTTGAATATATTAAATGTGCGGAAATGTCATGGCAGACCAAACGTTTTTCCGGTTAACCATTTCATTTCAACGTTTATTAACTTGTGATGTACCCACTTTTGTAAACAGTAGCAACGTCACAAGTGACCAGTCAAATGAATGACGATATTGAAAACTTGTGGTTTGAAAATGGGGATGTGACTGAACCATACGCTTTGTCGATGATTTCTGTACCATTTTTGTAAGTGAAAACTTCTTTACTAGGCGAGTTGGGCATTTTTGAAATGGGAAAAAACCATTGAACTCGCGACACTGTTACCGTAACCGACACCTGTGTATATAAGTATGTATCCACATAGGGATCCTGCCTTTTCGCCGAAAATTGTTTGGCCGATTATCACTTGCCAACCAACGTTTCGCCTATTTTTCACTTTGACAACTAACCATTATCAAATTTTTGTATGAAAACGTTTCATTTGGTAAAATTATTGTTAAGCTGATTATTATAATGACACAAAACGATTGGGGCATTTATCATTTGTCAAATTTTCACTATGCCAAACTTTTCGTACATTGATATAATGATAAAAAAATAAACTTATTTTTATATGCATTTTTTATTTAAGAATCTCAAAAATAACATAAAACCTTTAAATTGGCAGCAATGCAGATCAATAACTTTTCCGCTGAGTATATAGATTTGTGTTCAAGAATTCTGTTGATTCTTTTTTCTTTGTCCAAGTATTTTTTTTCTTTGGTTCTGGTGGCAAAACGACTGTGCGCTTATTATAAAATGTGTTACAAAACTTATTTGTACTGGAAACAAATAGGTTAGGTTCCGGAATGTTTACTACTTAATACTACATTTGGTAAACAATAAACAATTAAATGAATATTACGCTTAACTAAAACATTCGCTACTTGAAAGTTGACATTTTGAAAATTGTCATTATAAAAAGCAGACTAAATATACAGTTGGCAACTGTGAGGTTGGGAAATTAAATAAAATAATAAAAAAGGTTGGCAAATGATTATCCCGCGAAATAGAATTCTTCGAAACGTTAGTTGGCAAGTGATAATCGGCAGAACAATTTTCAGCGAAAAGGCAGAGAACCACTTACATATATTGTGTATTTTACGTACGTACATAGATACACATGCATGTTGGCATTTTTTGGGATGGGAAAAAACCATTGAACTCGCGACACTGTTACCGTGACCGACACCTTTGTAATAAGTAGTATGTACTTTAATGACGATTCAAAAAATACACACGTAATTGTTCAAGTTTTCACTTCTGTCGGCACTCCGACAGCCGGAGTGCCACTGTTTTTTTTTATGTAAAGGCAGACTTACGTACCACTTGATAGGTGTTTACCGTGGTCTATTAAAAACAGAAATGCCATAGGGTTCGCAAATGCACTGCAGACCTTGATAGGATAAAAAATACGGAATCTCTTATAAATAAATCTCCCATATCTTAGAAGATAAGAATCTTGGTAGAAGAATGATCTTTGTCATAATACCTCCCGAAACATTATACACACCTAAACATAATAACACAGGTGCTAATTTATTCTATGAGGGGGCGGGTACTGCTGTCACCAGAGAAACGGACGGTAAGACATGCCAACTCAGCAGTGATGCAATGGTAATGACTGCAGAACTCACTATACCTACTATGATACACAAATTATTTCATAGATTGATAATCCTCACTAGAAATAATCTGGAAATGTTATTAATGTGTTTTTTTTTTATTAATAACAATGATAGTTCGTAAGTTCTTTTAAGATGACTTCTTGCTTGTTTTTATCATTTTAGTTAAATTCCAAAAAACAAAAAGAATATAATATGAGCATCACAATTTTCATCTGACACTTTTAGTCAATTAGAAATTAATATTGACCGTTATCGAACACCCGATGTTGATCTTATACCTAATTTATTTTCATCATATTCTAGTCATGATAATTTGTATAGATAGATGAGAACTTGTATGTAGATTTTCCTTAGGAAGCAAAACAAAAATTACTAGATATGACGAACTTTAGTTTTTCAACACACACTTACTAAGATAATTATCGATCATTTTAAGCTTTGAGTCATGAAAACACTAACAAAGTTTAGAAGCGAATCATTGAATACGTTACAAACGTTACATCACCGAAGTATTGAGTCACGGCCAGAACCTGTTGCTCTAAACCGAGTCCTTTTTATGTGGGTTGGGGATCCTTTTAGTCATCACATGATTGTGTATGACCGCAATATTGTAAACAATCATTTACTAACACATTTGACGTTCATGAAGACTAATATAATCTGGTGGTGTGGTATACGTTCCTCCTTTGCAATCTTGGTGTCATGTGACATGACAACGAGTGTCTCGTTATAATTTAGAACTCTAGTTTAATTCAATCAGAGTATATCTTACAGAATTGCATATAGGAGTAACAATCATACCTATTTAATCATTCTGCTAAACTTAGTTTTTACTATTATAAATGCGAAAGTTTAAGAAGGTGGATGTTTGTTACTCTTTCACGCAAAAATTACATATGAAAATATACAACTATATATACATCGGATCGGAATAAAACAAATTTATAAAGATTCGCGGATGAAATCGCACGCAATAGCACAGTTGAATTACGATGTCTTCATGCTATTGAATCATAATAGCGCCAATAGCCAACCAATAGCGCAAGTGTGTTATATTTTCAATATTCAACGTCAATAACTCAATTGCATTATGATGTCTTCACGCTACTGAAACATAATATTCAACTTGAATAGCATAGGACCCGTAGCCATGTGTGTTTTCTACAGTCGTTTACGCTACGCTAAGAGAAAACTTGGTAATTGGTTATTGTAACGTCAAAATAAAATTTTAACCAATCACAAAGTTTTCTCTTAGCGTAGCGTAAACGACTGTGGAAAGCACACTTGGCTAGGCTCCCAGTAGCATTACCAGGTAGCATTAAATTTAAACAATTGTACAAGTAGACCGCAAAATTGCGATGCACAATATATTGTAATGGAAAGATAGCCTTGTATTTGCTATGACCAGATTTTTTATTCTCCCGAGGGTTACACCACCCATTTATTTTGTAACAAATATATATTATACCTTTCTATGTTTAAGTTAGTTTATTGATTTATTATCTATACTATAATTATAAAGAGGAAAGATTTGTTTGTTTGTTTGCATTGAATAGGCTCCGAAACTACTGAACCGATTTGAAAAATTCTGTTGGGAAGCTATATTATCAGCGAGTAACATAGGCTATATTATATTTTCAAAAAAATTAGGGATCTTTACTAAAACTCCAATAATGTAACCCAAGGTGTAAAAAATGACCTAAAATATTCCTTACATCGCGTGCGCTGCGAAAATTATTGATGATAGAACAAAATAATGTACTACGACTTTGCAGAAAACATCATTATCTACAAAAAGTGTCGCGATAGGATATATTTAACTATTATAGTTATGCCAGAATAAGTGTTCTTTTATTTTAAAAATTTAATTGAAATGCCGACGCTAGAAAAGGCTCTTTATTTGTATCTTGGTATTAATCCTTATCAAAATAAATGACTTCATATTCAAGACTGCTTCAATACCTTTATATAACTTTCTGAATTATAATTCGGAATCGGAAAAATCTCACCAGCTTAAAAATATATTAGAAAAAAGTTGCGTGGTCGCGGTTCACCCAGACAATGTAGGCGTCACTGGGTTACGGGAGGGTAGTCAATGTCAAGAAATAAAATGCAGCGCAGCGGTCGTGTGCGGAATCGAATAGTTTGTTAAATAAACGTGCGAAGCCGGGGCGGGCCGCTAGTTATTAATAATTTACTAAAATTAATTTCGACCAATTTTTAAGGTGGATTATAGAAGAGTTAGTCCAGTACCAGTGTTTTGTTTAGTTTTCTTACATGCGATTTTTGTAATTATGATTATAGTTTATTTATTTTCCAATTAAACCTTCAAACTTCGGTTTGTTAATTTTACATATCGGTGTTGTTTTTGCTTAAGAAGCCAGTAGTAATTTAAATTATGCGAATAAAAAAGCAATTAGTAACGCTTATCTAAATTACAAATAGGTACTAGGATGATGTATACGTACCATGTCACCGTTGATCATATCGGTGCGTCTTCCAAGTTAAATGTCAAGGCTTATGAAATAGGCGATCTTATTCAAAAGGTTAAACGCATATTATTGAAAAAAAAAAAAAATTCAGTGTATGTTACTTGGATTTAATATTGTGCAATAATGTTTTAATAATCAACAATATTTTTTAGATTTTTCAAACAAAAAAACCGTAATAATATATAAATGCGAAAGTATGCTTGGATGTATGGATGTATGTAACTCTTTCACGCAGAAACTACTGAACCGATCACCATGAAATTTTGCATACACATTGTCTGGGACACCAGAAAGGACCTTTCATCGTTCAACGCGGACGAAGTCGCGGGCACCAGCTAGTAATAATATATTGCGGCAAAGGTAACACATATAGAAGACATCTTCATAGGGAAGACCACCAAACATCTGGTGTTGATAGGTACCATGTCAACATCATAACAGTACCTACCTAGCTTGCATATAAAGACAAGACATTGGATGTAGGTACACATTTGTTAGAAAACGTCGACATTATTTGTCAACAATAGCGAATTAGAATCCAAAATAACTAGATAGTCAAAGTAATTTATTGCAAATACTGTAATAATGTCGACTATAACCATATAATAGAATGTTTATGTAATGGCAATTAAAACTATACAATAATATAAACGAACTAGATGTAGCCAGCGACTTCGTCCGCGTTGAACGATGAAAGGTACCCTATGTCCTTTCTGGTGTCCCAGATAACGTGTATGCAAAATTTCATGGTGGTCGGTTCAGTAGTTTTTGCGTGAAAGAGTTACAAACATCCAAACATACTTTTGCATTTATAATATTAGTACGGACGGATAGTACGGATATTAGTAGGTAGAGATAAAACTGCTATAAGCTACTAATATGTCTCTTCATACAAAAACTATACTATCTGTGCCCGCAGCTTCCTACGCGCGGTTTTCGAGCGCTTGGTATTTCGGTTCGGTATAACTTCTTTGGAAATGGAACAAACACTAAATGTTTAGGGAAGTACGTAATTGAAAACCGCGTTCAAATCTTTTCAGCCGTTTCTGATATTAGCGTGCTCACAGACAGACAAAAATTTTAAAAACTATTTTTTAAACTTCGGTAACTTGTACAAAACCTACAACGTTTAAAAATATTGTTTTGAAAATTAATATTTAACGTACCATACACGGCTCGTTTACTATTTTATTATATGTCTAGTCTAGAGATATAGATAACCGGCAAAACTACAAACAGTTTAATTAATTACCATATATCCTCACTTACTTACAAATAGTTATATATTTACCATCATCTTAGTAGTTCAAGGGGACAGTTATGAACATAAAATTATGAAACTAATGTTATAAAATCAAGTGAAGTGTAAAAAGGTATGCCAATGGTACTTATATTCGCTATCGACGATGCGACTAAACAAGCGTCATTCCTTTGCTAAGTGGATGTAAACATAACTGTAATAGTTTATTGATGAATGTAATTATTGATGAGCTTAATAGAATTGATTATGTCTGAAGATAAACATTTATGCAAGATGCGAGCTATCGCAGATCATAAAGGATATAATTAACGATTGAACTAGGATCCAAATTCAATATCAAGGCGTTCTATATTATTAAATTAAAAACGTCGACATTTAATAAAATTAAGCTGCAAACATAGACGCAATATAGACTGTCTGGTCTGTCTGTGTGTCTTCTATAAGGTGTACTTCGTAGAGTGTGCTCAGGAGAGCACTGCATGAGCTCATACCGCCTTTAAGTCATTCAGACGTACGACTGGTTACCATCCTCATCTTTTCAAGATCCCTTCTTTTGGACAAACTTTCGGTTTTACTGCACGGCTAGATGCTGACCAAGAGCAAACCCATCATTAATTAAAAAAAAAAAAACAGGCTTTGATTTTTTAAAAATCTTTAGATGATCCCTCGGGAACAGTAGTTTTTTTCTGGACAAAGGATAGCAAGTACTTTTATGTATCACTGACAACATAAATATGCAAAATTTCATGTTTATTGTATTGGTCATTATCTGCTATTATATTCAATCACTACAGACTAAAAAAAGAGCTACCTGCAAGTGCTAGTTCAGGCTGCTTATCACTTGTATATAGAGACGTCGTTGGACGTCCATACTATAATATTATAAAGAGAGAAGATTGGTATATTTGTATGTTTGTAACTCAAAAACTATTGGACCGATTTTGAAAATTCTTTCTCTAATATTTGAAATTTTTTCTCTAATAAATAATTCTTTCTCTAATAAATAATTTGAATTTGAATTTGAATAGAAAACTACATTATCACTGAGAAATATAGGCTATATTTTATAAAATTATGCAGACGAAGTCGCGTACAACAGCTACTCTTCAATATATGCCCTGAACTCACTGCCACACCAAAATTGTTTTTTATTAGATTACAAAAATTACATAAACATAATAATTAAGTAATTCAAATTTTATATATGTAATTCAGATTGCATAAATAATGCTTCATGAGTGCTTCAATCAAAATTAGTCATTGTCAGATTGAGATGTAATTACAAGACAAAAATAATACTAAGATATCTACCTGCCTACCTGTCTTTTTTTACATACAAAATGCACAATTAATTTGATTAATGAGATACGTTTTATAAATATAATTTTAATATGGACAAGTCGTGTTTTGAATCAACACTGCGCACAATAGGCCTTGACTAATAGATGAAGAATTAACACCTATAATATAAATTTGAAGGTTTACGCTTTTAAAGATTAACAAATTTGTTTTGTCAAATATACGTCAAAGTAACACTTTAATGATGTACAGTCGGGATAAGAAAAGTCGCGTTACCTTAAAGCCGACATTTGCTTGCGCCAGGGCAATTTATCAGTCCTGTCGAAATTTTATTTCAAACGTCTGTCAGTTGTCTTCTTGGTTAGTTTCAAAAGGTATTAAGAGTCTACCACTTGATAAAGGAATGAATTTGAAAACTGACAAACGTTTTCGTACCCCGACTGTACTTTTATATTACATGTAATATATCCTATAAGTATATATTTTTTAGGAGTTAGACATTAATATTATTAAAATTTGTATGTGGAAATCGTTTTATAACATTGAAATTTCTTAGAATTATTACTTAGTGTATGTATATCGGATTATTGTTGGTAATGTATATTTAACTACTAAACTATACAGCTACTTAAGTTTAAATCAAATTGTAATTATTAACCTACTAACTTCCGAAGTTAAGGGCTTAAATCTGAATTAAAAGTAAACGTATATAACTTGGTATTTACCAAATCCAAAATACTAACTTCTCACGGATGACATACTCGTCCTCTTGGCATTTATGATAAGAAATAAGTATAGTTCATTCGTATATAATATTTTTAACGAACTTATTTTTGTCTATCAGTAATTGTGATCCTATTAGGCATTCCTATTGTAAGCATTTTGTTCTTAATTCTGAGTACTTAGGCATCTCATCTTATGGGATTACGCCTATAGAACTGTAGGATTGGAATGGGATAAAGTACAATTACGTACACTTACTAATAAAATTACATACACTTTAAAAAAAGTGTGTGTGTCAGCTTCGACGCACGACTGGTGTTTACTCCTTACGAACGATTATAAAATACATAAGTAATAAAAATTTAAAAAAAAATTATCATAACGAACCATCTCTGGTGCTCAGGTGCCATCTAGTTTTCGCAAGGATGTATTATTACGTAACATATTTTAGTTTCAGAGATATTGTGTAGATGGCGCTAATAATAATAATAAGCTAATAATATTATTATTAGCTTCACGCTGACAACGAGCTGAGACGCAAAACTTCAGAGATACGAGGGCGGCACTGAAAATTTCGGGAATCAAGGAAGTGATACAACATTATTAGTGGAAAAAATATTTATTGTTTTTCGAAGTCCATTCTGAAGTTGGTGTATATTTTCCACTAATAATGTTGTATCACTTCCTTGATTCCCGAAATTTTCAGTTCCGCCCTCGTATGCAAATCGATTCTTAAGGAGTAAACTCCAAAAAACTAAATCATCCACTGTGACAAAATAGAAATAAACAAATAATTTCTGAAAACTTAGGTGCCAGGTATTTAAAAGAAACATTAATAACGAAATACTATTTACCGTCTCCTCACATCGTTTCTCAGAGATGGCATCCATTCATTTATATTCCGAAACCCCAAATAATCCTAATGTGTGCCCATTATCAGTGGCGCGACTCGTACTGCCATAATGCCACCGAGAAATTCCCGACTTGTTAGTTATTAACGACAGCGAGCACCCTCCCCCGTCTATGGGTAGTAGATTTACAACTTAGAACAAAGGACATCAATTCTAACAGTGACATGTGAACTATGAGATATGTTAGTAGTGATGTAAGACATATCGGAGGTATGTCCACGTTGGACTAAAAAAATATACTTACAAAGTATTTTTAGTTTTGTTTTTCGTCAGGTATGATTGTGTAGAGTGCAAATATTATAAACCTAACTCATTCATGTATTTTTTAAATATTAAAAAAAAAAGAAAATCTTCCGTTGGAGACCACATTTTGAATTCACGACGGTTCGCCCAAGCTCATAATAAAATAACGGATAAAATACACGGCTATAATAATGTGCACGTAGACATAAATAAATAAATACAAATAGCAGTTACATTTATTAAATATATCAATTTATATATAAGTACATTGCGACAATTATTTTACAATAATTACGCAGCTTGCATACAAAATCAAACAATCAAAAAATTTAAGAAAATATTTTGATTTTTTGATTTTGTAGTAAAAATACAATGTCGATAGTGTACTCAAAAATTTTAATTTTTGATTTATGTAAGTTCCAAAGTTGATCGTGCTCCTTCTGCTGTTATTTTAGAAGTTCTTTCAAGTTGACTTTAAACTTACTCGTGAAAACTGTGATGATTGCCAATAGGTGGTGGTATAAATTGTGAAGTAGCGTCGTTTAAGTATTTCTGGTAAACTATGATTGTTTCTACAATTGGTTTGTATACCTACTCCACTTATGTGTGCATCTTCCATTATATATTTTGTATGTGAACGCATGTAATGTTTGAAGCTGCTGATACGTTAATAAATGAATAATTAGAAAAAAAACATGCGAATACATTATCAATTCTGGAAGTCAACTTAGTTTTGCCAATTTTTAAAATTTTTTAAGGTATTTATTGCAATACTTAATACTTTCATTAGAACACACGGAAGTCTTATCAATAGTATTCTTATGTGAAGTGAATGGTAAATAAATTGTGAACGCATGCGACTTCTTTGTCCCGTCAATATGTCAAATGTGGGACTCGTCGGCTCCTCGCATTGAACTAACACTTTTATTTTCAATTATACCTAAGTATTTCTCATTGACACAAAATAATTGCCTACACAACAACAATTCAGCAGATGGAGGCACACATTTGTCATTTTCACAGTTTAAATTAAATGTCAAAATTATTAAGTGAGTCTTCCCAAGAATCCGTTGAAGGCACCTATTACACAATTTTGCCGTGTTATGTATTATCTGCGAGTTATTCTCAGAGTTGTCTCATAATATGTGAGATATATCATAATGTCTCAAAATTACGTAGGTATTTTAGATAAATTTCAATAAATAATTCATTGTCTGCATAGACATTCACAGTTTTCAATACCTTAGAAAAACGGGCGCGGACAAAGTCGTCGGCTTTTAAACTAGTAATAAATAAAATGAAATCTTATTAAAGTATGTTACAATTATAAGCGATAATATGCTCAAATCTTATAAAACGCCAAAAAAATAGTAACCATGTTTTTTTTAATTATAGTTTGCTTGGCCAAGACCAGCCGTGTAGCGAAAATGAAGCCTATGATGGAGCGAGCTAATCCTGAAGATGCCTATTTACTCGAAATTTGAAAAGATATTAGAAAAAATATTCATAAGAAGAATATCGCATATTCTTATAAACATTATAATACTTATGTTAATTTTAGCAAGAACTAAATGTCTACTTTAACATAAGCAATTTATTTTCATAAGTCACAAGGCTAATTGCTTTGTCGAAAAAACCTTGTCCTGAAAGGTTTAATCACGACAATGGGTATTAAAGCAAGACTTTATCTTGATACGAGTTTATAACGCTTCCGATGTTGGACATTAAATATTTAATCTGTGACATCATCGAATACATACTTAAGTTTGGTTACTTTAAAAGTAAATTTCCGCTTATTTTTCAATTATCGCTTATCTTAGTCTTCTTCGGTAGTTAGAGGCTGTTAGAGATTTTTAATTAAATGAATAAATCAGACATAATGCGACGAGTAACAGCGCTCGCAGACGGCGACCAAAAATATCCATGAATGGTATGGTCAAAGTACCAGTTCACTATTTCGAGTGGCCGCCTCGAAGGTTCAGATAACCATAATGATAGCCAAACTCCACAAACTAGAAAAAGAAAAACAGCGCTCCATAGCTCATAGAATCGAGAGGTGCTCCCTTACCGGGAGCATTAATTCGCCTGCAATTTAACGTTACAAGGGGTCTACTTTGAACATCAAATGGCCGATGTTTCGGCAGTATATTCGGGCTTTTTAAAATACAAAATCATTATATACAAAACATCAATGTAATTTTTGGTCGGCTACAGTGCCCCGAGATGTGAAAGAAAAAAATCGTAAAATATTATCTCACTTAAATTTTTCGGTCAAACGCTAAACTCTAAAATTCAGAGTTTAGAGTAACGGCCTATACGAGTTTAGAGTTAAGAGTCTAAATGCTAAACATGATAGCTTTTTGTTTTATTTATATAAAAAAAAATATCCTCCATTTTGGCTTCACCACAGTCAGGTGAAAAAGCCCCTCAATAAAGTTTGATCTAATAAATGTAATTGCCCTTCTAGGGCATGCTACGTCATTGCCTAAACAACTGAGTTAACATTAAGAAACTTATTAAAACTAAATTTTTAAATGTTCAGGTTCAAACAATTTTCAAAGAAAAATTATGAGAAATTATTAGAAAAATTATAAAAATTATTAGAAAAATTATAAAAAATATTTTATTTATTTGTCAAAATTTATTTCGTAAACACAATTACGCTTGTGAAAATGTAAGGACATTGAAAATTTCTACGGAAATTTACATTATATTGTTACTACAGTATATAGAGTCTGAGGAATATTTTACTTTATTTTATAGATTTGTGTATCTATTATTTACATTTGCTATTTATCCTTACATATTGTATAAATTATAAAAACAATATCTGCTGTAAGTTCGGTGTCCTGCAGACTACCTGATGCTGTAGAAAACTGAAATTTGTAACATATAGGTTTGTTTTATAACGTACTAGCGTCCCGCTCCCAGCTTCGCCCAGGATGCAATTTTTTTTATATAAACAAACCTCCTTCGTTTATCCCTCTTTCCAGAAGTGGAAACCGTATTAAAATCCGTTAAGTGGTGTAAAAGTAGTTTGCGGGGAAACAGACATGACGGTAATAGGAAAGTATTTAGACTTGGTAGAGATTTAAATATTTAATGAAAGAAATGGTTACCGTGAGTCAACCGTAACAGATAGAGATATGCCATAGCGGAATTTTATTTAGGATTTTAGAAGAACTACAATTCTCTAGTAAATCATTTTTATGTATCTCTTACGGTTTAGCATACGTAAGTCATGTAAATTTATTTTTCAGCGACTTGATTACAAAATATAAACATAATTAGGTTTTTTTATAATAAAAAAATCTTTGATAATATTTATCTAACTGATGGCGAAAACCGCATCGAATTCCGATGCGTGGTTTAGGAGTTAGCGGCCCAGACAGATGCGGAAAGCGACTTGAAATTACACTAAGTATGTAAAGAAGGAAAAGAAGGCTCGCTAGAAAAGATTTTTGAAAACTCCGTGCGAAGTCGGGGCGGGTCAGTAGTGTTATTATATAACTTCTATCGCCTAAATACACAAGTATCACCAGGGGTCCCTATGTAATTGCGCTGTCAACCATGCAATTACTTTTTAGAACTCTTCGTAGAGTGCCATTTTGTAAGATAGATGGAACCTATCTTATTCTGTGTTCGTCATAGATTTAGAATATACTACCGTCTAAATCTGTGGTGTTCGTAGTGCAAATGTATTTATGTAGTCATCTTTATAATAAAATTATATCACATCGTCATTGCAATAAAGTTTAAATTTAAAAAATGTTCGAGCTCCAATTGTTAAGTACCCCTGATTTTCATCATTAGCATCAAGCGACATTTGAAAATATTAACATTTATTAATGTGTAGTTTTATTATCATTAAAAATAATTAATCTTATAGAAAATTGTGATTCTAATAGGAAATCAATAATTAGAAAATAAAATGTAGATACTTATTATTAAAATTAGTCTCCGTGCCACCCGTCATAATAAATTTAGATTAAGTGGATACCTATCCACAAAATGTTAATATATTTATAATAATAATAAAAAAAACCCCATCCTATTCGAAAATTATGTACGTAAACATTGAATGAATCTCTACATTAAATTACAATGTTATTTGCATAAAACTAATATTTTATTTACGAGTCTAACCGTTCCGGATCTTCCAAGTTACTGCCGGTCGTAACTGATGAATTTTCATCAGCACGGTTCAATTTTCGCGCCAAATCGTCTGTTGGGTACGTACCTACTTGTTTCCAATATATCCCTCATTACTTATTACTTTAACAATTGTTTTATAGTTTCTATCGTCACTCACATCTTATGTTGAATTCATATCAGTAAGGTTTTATCAAAAGCTTGCAGTTAATCGCGAATTGAACGGCCACACGGTAAGTATTCTATCAATGGCGACTTGACCAATCGCTTGCGAATATCGCGTGATATTGGGCACGTATGATTGGCTGACGATGACGTGATATCTATTTTCGTTTACGTAGAGAATGCGCGCGCCGTATTGCGTGCGCATGTGTTGCGTAGAAAAATACGTGACGTTTGCATGTGTGCGTGTGTTGTTGAGGCGAGCTCTCTGTTTACCGCACGGTTCTGTGGCCGGCGCGCGTTCGATATTCACGTGCTATGCGAAAAATCGTGTTTCCGTCGGCTACCGTGTTGCATTAGCGGCTAAATGGTGTTTTCTTCCAATTAATCGGTGCTAATAAGTACGCGCCGGGCTATCTGTAAACACTTCTGATTGCGTTTGACATTAGTGAAGTACTTTATAGGTAGCGCTACATTAATTTTTTTTGGTGTTTTCAGCGGATGCGATGAATAAATTTTGCGAATCGCGACTGTGTATCGAAAATGGGTTCCTCGAGAGATATGCTTTGATCTGTCAGCGTGTTGTGGTTGTGCCGGGTGATGCGAATGCGTTGCGATTCGCTGCTCTAATCTTGATTTCAGTGAAATTGGGGTTTTCAATTAAATTGTTTAGTCTGTGGTCTATTATTTTGTGGTGCAGTGTTTTTGAAATTACCAAGGACTTACTGCGGAGCCAATCGCGTATAGGACACGTGCTGAGGTATGTAGACCTACTTACCAATATTAGATTTTTTTGAGCTAGGTATTCATTGTAATGTAAACAATGATTATTTTCCTTTTTAAATATCGCTAATACATTAGTTAATTTATAATTATATATTTTTTAATTTAATTAGGAAAATCAATATTCATGTTTTTAAATCATCAACAGCTGTTTAATTAAAATTCTATAATGATTAACGTGTCTAAATATGTTTTATTTAACACCAGCTGTTGATTATAATACTATGTCTGTATAACATCGATGGATAGTATATAAGTATGTGTTTGTATGCTTTACATCTGTTCGTTTTCTAAAAAAACTTCACTTTCAGTTGCTTTATAATTTTTAAAACAAACATCTAATCTATTAGTTAAAAATTTACAAACATTTTCATTAGCACCGGCAGCGGTTGGCAGCGACATAGTCATGATTTTGTTCTGCGGGTTCGAATAAATAACATAATATTTACATAGTATAGTTTAGGTATCGTAGATGGAAACAAAAAGACATAGTGTAGTATAAAACAAAATCGCTTTCCGCGTCTGTATGTCTGTATGTCTGATATACAGACATGTACCACCCAACGGATATTGATGCGGTTTTTACTAATGGAAACGAGGAAGGTTTGCGTAGGTTAGGTATATATAAAAAAAAAACACGATATCGGGCGAAGCCGGTTTATAATAGTTGGTCGTTTATTTTTAAAACCGATGTGATATAAAAAAAATTGTATTTTTTTTAAAATTCGATAGTAATCGACTTAAAAACGTAATTTCTCTTTGTCAACTAACAAATAATATTTTTAAGTATTCACCAAACATGTTAACAAAAGAGCGCGTACAAAGGTACACTAGCGCCACTCATTTAAAAAAATATTATCTTGTGACTGAGAAGGAATTTTTTAATACCTTTTATAAAGTTTCATATTTAGACACGAAGCAACAAAATTCGATCGATTCGATAAAAATTTTTTAAATGAGTGGCGCTAGTATACCTTTGTACGCATTGTTAAGATCTCAGAAACCACTTTTTTTTTCTGGTCGATTGCAATTAACTGTGACGATTGAGGAGATGCCTCTAGCAATTTATCTAAAATTGGCTACAATTTTTTATCAAAAAAAATTGTTGATCTATAAGTATAGATCAACAAGTTTTTATAAAAACATTGATCTTATAAAAATTCGTTGATTTTATAAAAACATACCTGATCTGATAGGTATCTTATTAAGAAAATACAATACATAACTATTAAAAATAACTTAAAACTATTTGTGTTTCTAAATACCTACATAATTAGATATCATTAAAATATTTTTTATTTTGTAGTTTAGAAAATTTTGACACTAAAAATAACCAACCATCTAAAATTAATCGTAGCCGCCTTAAAATATTTTTTTTAAAACCCAAACTAAAAAACACAACCAAAAGTGTAGGACGAATGAATGTCAGGTAGGTAACTTCGTCCAGAACACGCTAACTAAATAATCTAAGTCACGGCTTTAAAGAATAATATATAAAGAAATCTTGACTCCTTAACTCCATTTTCTTCTAATTTTGTTTACGACTAGCGACACGCCACCGGCTTCGAACGTCGCACGGATGCAATATTCCTGGCAGTTTTTATCCATTTTTTCTCTTTATTTTTTCCATTCTTCCTCGGACTTGAAAAATTAGTTATACTTAGTTTTTAGTTTAAGCAGTATTTTTACCACTTATTATTATTACAAATTTTTTCAACAATTCCCTTTATAACAAAATAACCAAATGTATACTTAAGATTATATTTACCCTTACAGATAAAAATCCTATTGAGCCGATTTTAATGCGATTTAAAGAACTTTTTCTAGATATTTTATCTAATACCTAAATACACGTATACATAAATATTATATTAGATAAAGAAAAGCCGATCTTTATAATAAAGTCGAAAAATATATTTTAAGGCGCATCCTTAAGTAAGGTAGCTATCTGATCAACCCAGGAAAGTTTTCATGAAGCTCACTTGAAAAAAATATCAATATGTTGTATTTTTCAATGAATTATATCAATGAAGGTGTACATTGTCTCTATTTTCCGTCGGAATAGGTATATTGCAAATAAATAAGTGGTCACTTTTAGTCTATAATTAATGGTGTTACCGTATACTTAGCTAAAATTCTTCCCCAATCATGGAACCAGCCGAGAAAATGATCTTACAATGCGTATTCAGTCTTAGAACTTGAATATGTTAACTTTGAAATTTGAATAGACTTAGAAAAAATATTAAGTTTTTGAAGAATATGGGTATAACATAAAAATAAATCTTTAATTTTCTACAAAGACATGACTACGGGATCTTAATGCATCGTATGGAATGGAGTGCCTATACAAAAAATGTCTGAGATGAAGAATTGATTTGTATCTCAACATTCAGACGTAGTGGTCATCTTGTCGCAATCCCTCCTTTTCGGACCAAGCGCTTTAAAACATCCTTTATAATGCGCACTCTCAAGGTTTGGAACTCCCTGCCGGCGTTTGTGTTTCCGAGCTTATAGGTACTTTTCAAAATTCGAGTGAATAGGCATCTTCTGGGTGAGCTCGCTTCATCAGAGGCCTCATCTTCGCTACACGGCTGGATGATAGCCAAGAGCTAACCCATCTCTAATAAAAATAAATTAAGTATTTTATCAATAATTATATCGGCATGTCAATGTCATGATCATCATCATTCTATTACACTAAGTACGTACACACATTGAATATTAGCAGGATATTTCAACAAAAATATTTTTTTTTTGCTTGCACAATTATTACGTGTTTTGTATAAACATTGTTACGAAGCTGGACAGTTTATGAATGGTCCTCGCCGCCCACGCGACGGCAACTGTTTTTTATAGCAACTCGTCGACACGCTCCAAAATAATACTTGTAATTGTTTTAACAGTGCACCGAATGTCCTCGCTCTTAATAGAGGCCATTGGATAATGTCATCATAATTTTCACGTCTCTGTATTATGTATACAGCTATAATACAGAATATCACTGAAGAATAAACAAATAGACTACGCCAAACAGCATGGAAATAAAGAATGAAGCTTATCGGTAAAGCCATGACATTAGACATCACATGTGCTCTTGTGTTTGGTCTGCTAAAGCCTTATCAGTTCCCGCACAAAGGATCCTTGATGAATGACTAATCCCCGATATTTTGTCCCACATTCCAAAAATTTCCTCGTTCGTCCTATAACATAATATTATAAAGCCTAAAATATAACTAGCCTACAGCCTAAAATACCATTAAACTAGATATTTAATTAAAAAAAAAGCTTAAATGAAATACACAATCCAAGTACATTACATTTAGTAAGTACATATCTGCCAACACTTATTTCTTCATCCAAAGCAAAAAATCATTTGTAAAAACGCAGCGTTAAAAATTCATTATGAAAACACCTGATAAGACTCGTCGGTCAACAAATAAGTATTTGCAAGGTCTTCCTTCACACGTCTCGATGCTTGTTAATTAGTACACGTTTGTTTTAACCAAAGTTTCAATACTTTTTATATACACGTTATAAGTAGGTACGGAATTTAGCATTCCGACGAGTCGTTGGTACATCTGATTCTATTCCGAGTTTTTGTCTTCGTAACGCCTCATACTTACTTACATACTTTGGCCAAGTATCGTCCAAGGATAATAAAGCTGAAGAGGTTTTTTGTTACACTTTCACGCCTTAAATATTGAACTGATCATCGTGAAATTTTACGTAGGAACACGTTGTCAGAGTTACCTTTCATCCAACACTGTTGCTTAGAGGAACCTGGGAGACTCGAACGAAGTCGCCGGCAAAAGCTACTTTATTATAAAAAGTCAGAAAGTAGGTTGCAAATGTATTTTTGTATCAAAAAGCCTATTAGGTACAAGGATATTCAAAAAAATATCAATTTGCCAAGTGGTAACGGAGTTTACTCATAGTTAAGCGTTAACTAATATTCGACGTTTTACTACTTACCGGCAAGCGGACCGTCAGCCTGTCTACCATTCTATACTAAAAAGACATTGAATCTTGTATCTACGTAGCACATAAAAATTTCTTTCTTTTGTTTAAATATACATAAACGATACCCACACATATATGGTACATGTAACAGTGTGGGCTTTTAATTCTACTTTATAAATATTCATTGAAAAATATAAGTTATTATACTACATATAGAGTCTTTTTCTACAAAGACACGAGTCATTTTAGTATTAGACTGATCGTGAGAATAAAAATTAAAACATTTGTTATTTTTTTATCGAAACTCCAGTAAGCACTTAATCACTTCCTACAGCTCAAAGGGCGGAAGTCATGCGTTTACAGAAATAATAAATTAAAACATTCTGCTGTAATTCAACGCGAGGTGCTTCAATATGTATTGCCCTTGACAGAAGGTCGATTCAACGGTTACATTTGGAAGGAGCTACCTATTACGAAACGACGTATTAACAAATCCTCCTTTATACATTGTTTGTTTTATACTTTGTTAGCTGTTATATTCGGTAATTTACAAGTAGCTGCCGACCAATTGAATTGATCGAAGGACGTCCATACATACAAACATACTTACCGCCCACATTACCATTTAAAGAGTCAATACTCATTTTTTTTAAAATCTCATGACATGTTATGTAACCATACAAACGAGTGTGATTTAATGAAAAAAGTATTAAGAATTTTATGAATGAATGGACGTAATAGCCACTTGCAGCTAATTGCATCCTTGTCGGACTTTAAATAGGTATACATGATTACAATAATTATATTTCAAATTGCAGTTTAATTTATGTCTACATAAATGAACTGAGAAATTATTGTTGTTTGAAGAACATTCATTGTTTTGCGAAGTCCTTGCTAATGCCCTTGTTAGCGTCCCTGGGCGAGTTTGAATGCACTTCTCCTTTATGATTATGCTTTCAAACAAAAAATGTATGGGTATATTAAGAATACGATATCTATATTATTTTTAATTAAAGTGAAAGTTATGTATTTTTGATTTGTGTCTAAACTAGTCATCTAATTAAACTAAACTAAATAAACTAATGAATCGATTTTGATAAAATTTGTAATGACACTCCTTAATAAAATAATTAATATTTATACTTTTTCAAAATCATTAATGTGATAAAAATCCGTTGAGATACCTAGATAATCTTTATTATAGAGAAAGCTAATTTTATTTTTTTACTTTTTCTGTATTTGTATCGGTTAAACGGTTTATATACAAATACACAAGTATAATATGTAAATAATCCTGTATTTACATTACAATTTAAATTATGTCCGTCTGCTGAGCTAAAGGCCTTTACTGCACCTATGCGTATCTACTGCGGTTTGGCAGGATTTCATATGTATTTGATGATTCAAGTCTTATAGAACTTGCTGTTTTCTTCATAAGGTTTTCCTTCATAGTTCTGGTAAAGGCTGAGCAAACACTGAACTTCTTTGAAATTTTTTTTAATTAAGAATGTTATTGGCTACATTATATACTTAAGTAGAACAAATGTTATCATTTAATCCCGCAGATTATTTTTATCTCGTAAATTTGCACTTGCAAATGGCCGTCCGCAGCGTCTTCGCCTGACCTGTTTGTGAGATCTCAAATATTGACTCAGCGACGTTAGCAAACAACCTTATCCGAGAGTCCGTTTACTTCGCTTCGGTCCCCATTAACACTATATTGTAATCAATACTTACATAGCTTAACTTATATAATATCGAATACATATAGGATGAGCAATTCTATATATTCGATATATATATATATATAGGGTTAGTGAGGATTATCTGAAGGTCAGGAATTCTATTCAGACGGAACTTAGTTACACAGCAACTTTAGTTAGGACTAGTTTATTTAGAAAATTGGCAACCAACAACGAGCTGTTTATGACGATTTTCTTATAACTTAAGAAACCACGCATACAATTAGTTATCAAGCAAATCAAGTTGCGAGTTTAGCAACTCTAGCTGCGAGTTTCGGCGACAAACTGATACTTTCAACACGTCGACAACTCCCTAGTATTCCTGAGAGTATCTCTCGCCGTTTAATTGTGTCCCCAGACGTTTGACTTGCTTTTCCACATAGAGTCGCAGAAAACCCACAAACGAGTTCTGGATTGATTTATCGAAGAATTTATTGAGGAAACTGCAGCAAGTGACAACATGAAATGCCGCAAAATGGCATCGTCACAAGAACTCTTCATAATAGTTAGTTGCTTCAACTGAGTTACTCATTCCTTAAGATATGATAAGATAATCAAGATATGATATTGTCTCCCGAAAGAAAAGCCAGAGCCCATTTCCATATCGCTTCCCAATCCCACTATGGTGGGCAACGCACTTACATACGAGCGTGCATCACCTGTGGCGTTGCTTGTGTTATAGACGACGGTAGCCACCTACTAACAATACAAGCTTGTCTGTTGAAATAAACATAAAAATAGAAGAATAAAAAAATTAAGGAATTCTGAAACCGCATAGAAAATATCCTAGTAGTCAAATACAAAAATAATTTTTCATATCCGACTTCTATTTCTAGATATTAGCGTGTACAAACAACAAAAAAATGTACGTTATTAGCTCAATTTTTTTTAAATTGGATGGCGAAACATCTTAATGGCAGTGGTCTGAGAATTAAATTATAAGTGATCTTAAAAGCCAAACCACAGCTGTACAATTTCTATTACCTACGCGCAATGAGTGTACAAAATACAAGTACAGGCACATTTCGCCCGAGGCGAGTTTCTTCCGCGATGCCCCGACATTACCAGTTGTGATGCACACAAAAAAACAACAATGCCTCCTTCAATTTTATTCGACTCCGTCACGTAATAGCTCACGTAATATGGTTCACCTTGATGTTATCTGCGAATTTACGATGCTGTAATATCACTTTGAAACATTAAATTTACGGACGCGCTTTCTTTCTGTTAATAAGTATAATTATTATTGGTTACTCGTATCAACTTTGTACGGCAAATGGTTTAATCTCTTCATTTTATGTCCAAGGATGTGTAAAAAGTTAATTACTATTTAAGAAATTGTTATTAAAGTGGATGTTTTGCTTAGATTACCTAAACTCCTCGCACAACCTGTAAAATAGTTCCATAATGTTTCCATCAAATCGGCGTGTATTTTCGATAAATCTAAATATCTGGCTTTATCGCTGTGACGACGGCGGCGTCCATTTTTTTAAATATTTTTCAACAATATCTTAGTCCAGTAACTTTGTCGTCTGAATGTATGGGGTAGTATGCGTCAAATCTGGTAGTTCTGATTTTTTGCAGACTTGTTTATGATGTTGGCCTAATGAATAATCCAAGTTTGTGACCTCGAGCGCCGAACGCAACTTTGTCAAAAATCGAAAAAACCGCGAAAAAATCGTTATTTTTTCAAATTTTGGCGATTATAACCCTAAAGGACTAGTTTTTGAAAAAACTTTCTTAGGACGTGTTTAAAGTAGACTAAATTTGCTACAATATGATACTAGAACTGTCTCTGTAGACCCAACAGTTTCCGAGATTAAGCCTTTCAAAGTTTATCATTTTTTTCGAACTTCGCACTTTTTGCAATATTTTAGACGTCACTCAAATAACTCTAGCGGGATGAAGTTCCAATTACCTCCGACGGAGTGTGCTAGTCTTTGGCTTAGGGAAGATGCAAATGATGTCCATAGTCGAAAAAAATCCGGACATTGAAAAGCAAGCTGCGATTTTTCTCGTCACCAACTCTACACCAATCTCTCTCTCTCTCGCACGAAGTGTTACAGTTCCACCTTCCTTGTCCGAACCGCTAGGGAGTGAGCACTTACTAGGTAAGCGCCGTCCACCTTCGGCCACATCAAGTGAGATCGCGGCCAAGCGCTACCTTGATGCAATTAAAAAAAAAAAAAATACACCTGACGAGATAGCAGCAGCAGAAGAGCGAGTCATAATTGCTCTATACGGAGGCAACCCCAACACCCATAACCTTGACAATCTCTTGTACCAACTATTCGCCAGGGCTGCGACGAAAACCAGCTTCAATCTAGCCAGGTTACCTCCTACACGAGACTGCTCGATTTCACTCCTTGCGGACATACCATCAGGTAAAAATTCGTCCTTGCATCAGTTAAATATCTATCTCTCGTCTGGTGTATTTTTATTTTTTTTATTTTTTTTAATTGCATCAAGGTAGCGCTTGGCCGCGATCTCACTTGATGTGGCCGAAGGTGGACGGCGTTTACCTAGTAAGTGCTCACTCCCTAGCGGTTCGGACAAGGAAGGTGGAACTGTAACACTTCGTGCGAGAGAGAGAGAGATTGGTGTAGAGTTGGTGACGAGAAAAATCGCAGCTTGCTTTTCAATGTCCGGATTTTTTTCGACTATGGACATCATTTGCATCTTCCCTAAGCCAAAGACTAGCACACTCCGTCGGAGGTAATTGGAACTTCATCCCGCTAGAGTTATTTGAGTGACGTCTAAAATATTGCAAAAATTGTGAAGTTCGAAAAAAATGATAAACTTTGAAAGGCTTAATCTCGGAAACTGTTGGGTCTACAGAGACAGTTCTAGTATCATATTGTAGCAAATTTAGTCTACTCTAAACACGTCCTAAGAAAGTTTTTTCAAAAACTAGTCCTTTAGGGTTATAATCGCCAAAATTTGAAAAAATAACGATTTTTTCGCGGTTTTTTCGATTTTTGACAAAGTTGCGTTCGGCGCTCGAGGTCACAAACTTGGATTATTCATTAGGCCAACATCATAAACAAGTCTGCAAAAAATCAGAACTACCGGATTTGACGCATACTGTGATGTATAAAGTTACTGGACTATCTCGGGAACTTAAAATTTCTCCAATATGTTATAAATGGGATAAAAAGTATCCTAATATGTTAATACAGGTAATAAACTATCTATGTGACAAAATTTAATCCAAATCCGTTCAGCCGTTTTTGCGTGAAAGATATAAATTTAGCCTATTTACAAGACCTGGAAAAGAAGCATTATGCTTAGCCAAGTGTATCAAAACTTTTTTCGGTAGTTGCTAAGCAAGACGATGACGGACTTCGAGCTTCATACAATATTTATAATAAGAAGTAATAACGATTAACAGCAATCATAAAAAGCTTTTTAACAAAAAAATTAAAACGCCGAAAAAACTGAAAAGCAAAAAATAATTTTATTTAACCTTAATAACTAAGTTCTTAAACTAATGTAAGTATACCTAAGTAATTTTGATCCGCTGCCGCGCATCACGCTTTACATAATTATTTAACTTTCTTGTTGGGCGCCGACTCAAAATTACTTAGGTACTCAGGTATACTTAGGTATATTATATTACTTAGGTATATAATAGTTTAAAAACTTAGTTACTAGGTTAAATAAAATTATTTTTTGCTTTTCAGTTTTTTCGGCGGTTTAATTTTTTTGTTAAAAAGTTTTTATTTTATAATTTTTTGTGACTATAATCTACTAATTACTACATGCTTTATTTTTGATTACTTTTTTAAATTGTAATACACAACTCAGCATTAAAATCTGCGAGTGAACAATAAAAAAAGAATTATCAAAATCGGACTACTCTTAAAAAGTTATGCGTGATTATAAATAAAAAAAATATATAATACGCGTCGAATTGAGAAACTCCTCCGTTTTTTTTCGTTTTCGTCAGTTGAAAAGACAGCGTTATCTGTCCATAGAGTAAAATAAAAAATAATTGCTATTTTTTTATACATGTAATCTATACTAATATAAAGAGGAAAGATTTGTTTGTTTGTTTGTTTGCATTGATCAGGCTCCGAAACTACTAGACCGATTTGAAAAATTCTTTCACTGTTGGGAAGCTATATTATCAGCGAGTAACATGGGCTATATTTTATAAAGATACGCGGGTGAAGCTGCGTGCAACAGCTAGTTAAAGATAAAAGTGAACAAACTTTTTGACTATTAGTGACTTCAATTAATAATTACTAATCCACTTCAAGATAAAATTATTATGAAAATAAACCTTCAATATTCGTAGAAAATTAATAAAACGCAAATAAAATAGTACTCCAGTGTAGGAGTAAATCAGGTCACAGGTCGTGTTAAGAATGCGAGCGTCTTATTGCCGCCTCTAATGTAGTGCAATCCATTAGCCTTGCATGCTATTTAGCTGTTACGTATGAAATTGTGTCGAGTCTGGTTCTTAGAATCGATAACGTAACGATAATTAAGAAAATTATCGATATGCAACCAATAAAATTTATTCTTATAATGAAATACCTAGCTATAATCTATGTAGGTGTATCTACGTAGGTTTTACTACTTCGAGATCTTTGTCTATACTAAAACTAATATCTTACACATCTTACAACATACAAATCTTTGTATTTTTATTTGTATGAATTAACTAAAAAAAAAATGGACTGATAAAAATTATTTTACTATAGAAAGCTACATTATCAGCGATAACATACCTATTTAAAGTTGCGTGCAACAGCTAGTATTGTATATTTAGTTTTTGTGGGTACGATCGTGTCAAATAAAGAACGCGTTTGAAATGGTGACTCCGGCGTTTTACCGAAATCGCACTGCCGATTTTAACTGAAAAGTGTACATCGTAAGTTATCTTAAAAACTGATAAAGTTGCATCGTAAAGTTTTAATGATTGATTAAGTAACAATGTACTTCATCAGTCACTTATACAACTGCTTATTTTTCATTAACTAGTTAATTTATTATCACAATATAGCCTTTGTTACTCGCTGATAAATGTAGCTTTCTATAACTAGGTGAGAGAACTTTAAAATCGGTCCATTAGTCAAGTTTATTCATTACAAACAAAAATACAAATCTGTTTTATTTATGATATAAGTATAGATTAATCGGTAAATTTTATTTAGGCTGTATCAAATTTAAAAAAAAAACGCTTTTAAATTGTATCATTTTGACCTCGAGAACCAATTTAATTCTCGCTAAAACAAAGTAGAAGCTGTTTCGGATCTCACGGCAAGGAACTTGTAAATTGTTGCATAAACACAAAAAGTAGGTCGATATTCTTAATTGTGATAAAAACTGGCTTCACGTTTCCGTCAATAAATTGTTTAATTACCGCCTCTCGTCTGCGCATCAAACGAGCCGCGAGCCGCGACATATTTCAGGACTGAGTGATATAATGATATTAATGAGTTGCGTAATCTGTTCATTTTACAGTTACAAGGAATTTTGTATTGCTTGTAAATTGGTTGTAGGGCTCTCTTTAATCTCGATATCACAAAAAACGTGGCATTTTTCGACGCGTAACACAAAATTCTTAACCGCCTAATCAACTTGTTAAAATAGTTTGGTTACTTTAAAAAATTGAAATAGTATTTCTTAATATATCTCAAAGAGTCATTAGGCAAAATATTTACCAATAATAGTATAAAATTCTTTTTAAATTTAATTCAACATTATCATCATCCTCTCAGCTGTAAGACGTCCCCATAATTTTTCAAAAGGACTGGTCAGAAGCAGCCTGGTTCCACCGTCGCTTAATTCATTATTTTTTTTAAATAAAAATAAACAAATAAGAATACTTTACCGAAATATTATAATACTCCACCTCGTAGCTACTCTTAACAAAGAATACAAATAGTAACAGATACGGCTCGCTTCCGATTTTAATATATTATGTACGTATAGATATGTTTCATGGGTACCGTGTACCGTGTAGTAGCCCACGAATGCATGAAGATATAATATGTTAGCCAATCATCTTTCATGTATTCGCGGTGAAGACGAAAAATTTTAACATTGTGAGTACAATTGGGGTTTCAAGCTTACCCAAAGAAGTTTACAATACAATTTCTGTCGCATAGATAAAGAAGCTCCTCCCAGTGACCGAGAGGTCTCTCTATCGCAATGTAACTACTTCGTCAAACGGATGAATGTTTCGATAACAAATTGTCGGCTTGTGACTGATAAAGGCGGCGTTTTAGAACTTATCAAGGTTTAGAACGATACAGGTGACCTGCTGACCTTATTTACCCTTTTTACGACTCATTAGCCGACCTTCCCATGGTACCGGTGTATTGGGTTAATGAAGTCCGGTTGTTTAAAGTGCAATTTATTGTTATTTTAAATTCGGTTTTCTTTAGGATGTAAAAAGCATAAACTGATAGGATGTAGATGTAATGTAACCGATAATAGGAACAGTAATTTCGGAGTAACCTTAGCTTTTTTTTCTATGCGCCCAACTATCCATCCATCTTCTGGATAATAATAATTGATGATAATAGATGATAATCTTCTGGGTAATAATTCTGAAAATGATTCTATTGTTTCAGTGAAACTAATGAAACAAAAGTTTTGCTCCTCTCATATATTAGGAACATATCAAAAAACTGAAGTGAGCGTTTTCGTGACGGGCAAACAGTTGTAATTATTTATTTATTTCACTTTCGATAACCGAAGGAGGTCAATAAATTCATCTAAATAACAATGTATACATTAGAGTGGCCCTACATGTTAAGGTCAATATACAACAGTACTTGTATATTCCCAAGTTACTTATTTTTTTTTTAATCATCAATTTAAATATCTGCCTGCATACTGCCCTAAAACTCTCGATTTTCTTATCCCCAAAACAAAACATTAAAAAACAATGGCATCATTCTGCCATGAATCAAATATTCAAAGAAGACATACAAGATTAATACGTCTAAACATGTAATACAAGTTAAAAATAACGCGTTAAAATGAATCAAAAGATTGCTCAAGTCAATTCCTACGCAATCCCAAATCAATAAACACTTAAGCGAAGGCCGAAAATCTTTGTACAATAATCATTTAATAATATTTAAAAAATTGAGAGGCACATAAATTTGTAATATTCATAAAAACGTGATTGCCTTCCGCAACCTCGCGCAGGTGTGCCCAATCACGACACAGGCCAGACTTCACTTCCACACGTTAAAAAATAAACTTGTCATCCGTCAAATTGATTATTATGACATGCGCTTGATTTCAGACCTAATGACTGATTTGTGCGAAGGTTGTTCATATCACGTTCCAGATAGTTCAGTTCAACCTAGAAAGTGACTGAATGCAATAATTTTGTTCTGATAACATTGACATGACATTGTAAAATATTCCGTGTCTGCAATTTCAGTAGATTCAGGAGTATTTTCTGAATTCAGGAGTATTTTGTTGTAGTAATTTACTGAAAATGTATGTCCATAAAGTTTGATTGACTAATCTGTCCTTGACACCCCTCTTGTAACTCTGTAATTTTTTTCTTTCGTTGGCATTATTATCTTTCATATTTGATTGATGTTGGCATTATGAAAATTAACGTGTTTGGAGAAATGGCCTTTAGGTATAGCGTAAAGAATAGTAATTTACATTAACTTTAAGCTGCTATTTCTCACACGCTTCACTCTAGGACCTTTTATCATAGCTAATTTTCACTAGACTCAGCGCGGAAGTTTTGCTGTCATAACTTCGTCTTCGTAAGCTTTCCAACGAGAGCAGGAAGGATTCTCTTTTGCTGTTGATTTATTCGCCTCGTTCATGTTGATAGATGATTTGATTACGCATTTTAGTTATGTACTGTGTAGTAGTATAGGTGCTGCTTCAATTTCTTTTAAAGTATTGTGCTTCAATCTCTTTTCGAGACTCTCGATCTTCTTTAAATCTCGATCAAAAGAATAATCAGACCACATGTTTAATATCTTAGGTTTAATATTAAAACGTTGAAAGGTTCAAGGTCTTATGTCATGTGGATATTCATTACTCCCGGTGTAAGTGATGTCTAAATAAAGTAATATTAAATATGTTTATCTCAAATTATCGTGTTCGTTACTCATCAGGCCATATCGTTTTTTGTAAATCTGAGAGTCTCTAATTTTTTGTCACCATATTTCGGCCAAAATCAACCCTTATTGAAAATACACGGAAACAGGTCAAGGACATCTAAGTAAAATCCGACAAATAACCTGATGTACGTTGATAGTTATTTATGCCAGCAGTAGCGTCTTGAAAATTCTGGAGTTCACTATTCTAATGCAACGATGTAGATAACACGAGTTTCCAAGTTTAAATATATTTGATATAGATAATCATAGTCTTTGATTGCATTGACTAACTTAAAATGCTAAAGATTTTCATGTTTCAACTTTATCTTTATTTTCAAGGAATTAGATGTGCTCTTGATAAAAAATATCAGTCTCATAGTAAGACCAACAAACAGTAGAGCCTCTTATGTTAACTAGCTTTTGTACGCGATTTCGTCCGCGTAACTTTATAAATAATAGCCTATTTTACTCACTGATAATGTAGCTTTCTATAGGTGATAGGATTTTTAAAATCGGTCCAGTAGTTTATAAGCTTATTCATTACTATAACAAAAATACAAATCTTTTCTCTTTTTAATATTAGTATAGATATACCCCAAGGCTAAAATACTGTCACTTCCATAAACTATTCGAGCCGAGCTTCGTGTTTGTTTACTTTAACATAACTTTAATATAATAATCTTCAGATTATATAGCGTTTGCAACCACTCGTTTTATTACTTGCACGTTTAATGGTGTAAATAATGATATGAATTAATACTTAATTATAATAATTATGTAAATTAAATTATTATTTGATATTATTGAGTGACCGTTGAATTTTATTAAAATACGTAGGTATTCAATATTAATAACGAATGTTAATTTTATTAGAGTTACAAATGGTTTTTGAATAAGGCACGGTTATAAATGCGGACGATGTAAATGATACTTCAACTTCGATCGAACGCTAAAAACCAACTTATAATATAATGTAATTTGTAATATTTTTCTCATATAAATATTTCATGTAGGTTAGGAAGATGTACAGAATTTGTACCGAATCACATCTAAACAATATGTTAGATTAATCAAACAACAATAACAAACAACTCATGTTGTAGGAACACCAAAATCTCCTTAGTTAAATGATAAGAATGATAAGAAATTCCACTTTGGAACTGATATAACAGCATCTAAGCTTCAGTATTAAATATTATTTAAGTATAGTCGACACTGAAGCTTAATAACTACTAACTAAAAATACAAGACTAGGAGAAAAAGTATTTATCATACACTGACTAATTATAAAGCACGTGAATCATTCAGTTTAGTTGAAAAAAATTAATCAAAGTTCCATACGTAAAATTATAGTATACTATACAAAACAAATAATACTTTTCGCAAGAAAACCAATTTAACATTTGCCCAAAACTAGACCTTGAGGCTGTGGTGTGTAAAAACTTGTATATAAATAGTTTAAGCTCCGCTAAAACTAACGCCCGTAACAACGAGGCCAATCCTATTAATTATAAATAATTTGCTATTTGAGCCGACGATATTATGTCTGAGCGAACGAGCCTAATTCATTACGAGAATCTCCAGGGAGCGAACCATAATTTTGCCTGACTCGTAAATAAAAACGGCACGCTATTTGCCATCATAATTACTTAGTTCACCATTAATTTTCTTAAAAAATTCTGTCTATCTGTTTAGTCAAAGATGAGAAAATATTTCTCTGATTGAGTGTACTTTTATAGTGGAACTTTTGCACTGCATCGCTTTTTCTAAGGCGTTGAAATATTAATCAAAAACGCGTTGTTTTATTTTTAGATGATCTCAGTTTAGTCTGGGACACAGTATCTACTTTTTTCATGGATGAAAATCTTGCATTCACATTATCAGTTGTCCTTTTCTGTACCCCTGACAATATGAATGCAAAATTTCATGATCGATTTTTAAGGCTTTTAAAGCGTGCACTTTCGCAATGATGGATAATATTAGTAAGGATTTCTCTGGTTAAATATTTATTAATACAAAATCGAGAGATTTAGGACAAAGCAGCGAATGTTGAGCCCGAACGTTATGAGTTTTTGTAAGTTTTATTGCTCCAAATTATACCTCACTATAATTTGCGTTTACAAATAGTACCTACGTAACAACCATGAATGAATGAACTATTCTACTAAATTTTATTGTCAGTTACAAAAATTAAAAAACAAAACGCCATTGAATAAATTATTATAAGAAACGTCCAAACTTATTATGAACTATTTGTAACGTGCCAGCTGTTTCGAGATGTAAATAATACAACGGTTGTCATTGCGGACACAACTAAAGGCACGAGACGGAATCATCGAAAATAAATGCAAAATGTCAAAATTAATAACATCCGAAATATAATAATATATGAAACTAAAATAACACATGAAAGCCTTGAGCTATTATTTAATGGTTCCGTAGGTATCGGGTGTGAACATTTACTCCACAGTACGTTCGTGACACGCACATGTTTCACGAGACTAATGTGTTTGTGAAGATATTAGAGAAAATTTACATAAATATAATGCAAATACCAAACGAACTGGAATGACGGAATTCATTCCCTTGATGCGAAATGATGTTGTCTCAAGAGAATAGTCCATTCATAAATAAACCACACAAGATGGGTAGTTCGATGATAAGATGATGGTTATTATAGAGACAGAAACCATACGCAGAGTAAGTGTTGCAGAAATCATAAGAATTCACACTAACGCGATTATGGAACTTAATTTGTCTTGACCACATGAATAAAATCAATGAACGGCTATGGTTTTGTAAGTGCCCAAAATCTGTGTATATATGTTACATACATGTATGATCTTCTCAAACATATAAGGTCATCTCAAGCAAGCAAGCAAGCAAGCAAGCTTGAGAAGGTTTTATTTTTTAAGAATTCGGAATTCGCATTGAGTCGGAATACTGTCGACTAAATACAGTAAAGACATCTCAGTTAATCTTTATGAACAAATAATTGCTCTGAAAACATGCTTAAAATCTGAAATTAAAAAAATTCATTCCATTAAGCAACTCATGGAATTATTGCTGACAAAATTCAATAACGTTATGCTTTCTATTCTTGACCCTTCCAGTTACAACCGCAACAGCTGAAAGAAGTTTTTTAAAATTAAAACTGATAAAAAATTACCTAAGGACTTCGATGGGACAGGAACGGCTATCAGACTTGTCACTATTGTCTATACAGGCAGAAATTTTAGAAAAACTGAAATCGTCTTCAGCTATAGATGATTTAAAATTAATAAATCAATTTGCCGAAAAAAAGGCAAGAAAAGTGTATATTTCATTTGAATTGTTTGGCTAGCTCAACTTCTAGGAGGAAGTGATAACTTATAATCAATAAATATTTATTTTAATTTAATGCAAGCATTTTTGTTTCTTTTGTGAAAATCTTTACCCTTCATTTGGGCCCCCCAACTAATTTTGATACAGGGCCCCTCCAAGGCACGCTACGCCACTGCTTGACAGGTAATCATTTACGAATAACAATCACCAGTGATTTAAAGGGTGCCGTTGTTATACTTAGGTATTTTCATAGTCTAGGGTTACAATATGTAACATAATATGCATTGATAAGTCATATATTCATCGTGATTCGTCATTTTGTTGCAACTGCAATTTTGTCTGCATTTGCAGCAATGGCATTATGATTAGAAGCAATGAAACAACTATTGACTGAAGCTTTGTTGTGATAATAATTTTTTAACAGGTTGCTTACCTACAAACATGTCTCAATTATTTGAGAGCCTATGTTGTTAGGATTAACCACTTAAATGTCTATATATATATATATATATATATATAAGACAAAGGCATAGGTTATAAATACAGAAAACACACTACTAAATAGGCTACACGATATATTCTATAGGTGAAAGAAATTTTTAAAACGGTTTTTGGATAGGTTTAGTTGTCATCTTGGTACTGTAATGCGTCGGTGTTTGCGGACTCTTTTTTGTCTCCTTTGCAACTTGTTTGCAACACGACCCCGTGGCAGAACCGACATCCTCTTGAATATATGTATTTGCCTATAGAGGGGATTCGGCAATGCTACTAAAATGGGAATTAAACAATAAGTAGTTTTTACGTTAAAGAGTAAAAAACATACATCCATACATCTTCACAAACTTACGCATTTATAATATTACATAGTAGGATATTAATATTACCTATACAGATATACTCGTATACTTTCTAATACCACTGTCGCTCATAAAAATATTCTATCTCAATTTCAATATACAATTGAAATTTATATACAACTTCTATAAATAATCAAGTGGCAATGTTTGTTTATTTCTGAATCATTCTCTATTGCAACCCTTTGTTCTGTTCGTTTGTTTCATTGTGAACGAAAAACATGTCTAGTTTGTTTTGAATTTCACCAACTGCAAGGGTTTGCTTGTCATTTGTTATTTAATATCTGTCTCTTTTAAAACAATTCAAGTTGATTTTAATAACGTCACTATAGTTGCCCTTGCATTACAAAATAAAATTGCTGTCAATTTGTGCAGTACAAGATAAAATTGTGCGAAAACACTACTAAACCATAATATTAACTAAGTATTGAGAAACATAACGAATGTTTAGAACCGAATTGACTATTACAAAGGTAGGCGAACAAAATAGTAATATTTATACTTAAAAGTGTTTGACAAATAAGCTTTTTATATCTTACTAGTTTTTGCGCGCGACTTCGTCCGCGTTGAAAAATAATAATAATAGGTAATTATCGTCATTCTCAACTCAAAATCTACTAAGTATGTATGTGCAAAGAGTATACTTTTGCACATTTTGCAAAAAGTATACTGACAAAAAAAGCTTTCCTGAAATTTTTGACATGAAGGTTTATTTAAAAATAAAAGTATTTTATTTAAGCAATTTTTATACGATATAGATTCCTATTTTTATGGCGGTCTAGATTCTGTTAATACCATTTACTTTATTAAACTAGTCTGTATAAATGTATGTATAAAATGATGTATCCGCTCTACTTTGTACCTATTTTTTTTTTAATTTGTCAAAATTTATTGTCGATATGGTAGTTCTCTAACTAAAAGACAGGAAATCATTTAAACACATGACAAATACATAAGTTTTGTAACAAATTCAATAAAAAATGATCAAAATTTCCCTGTTTTCGGAATATTTTATTGTTGTAAATAAAATGTAAATATTTTGTAAGTGAAATTGTGAATATCATGTTTTGAACTGTAAAATTATCAACAACTTTTTTTTATTTTTAAAGTTTAATTTTTTAATAAAAACATATATTTTTGATTGATTTGTGTGCCTTTACTCCATTAAAAATATTCCCCCATAGATATCACTTTTGTACGGTTCAAGTTTTTTTATGAAAATAATATTTGTGCGAAACAGGGACTAAAATTTTTTAATTTTAAAGTCAAACCGATAAGACAATGAGCATTGCCTACTCTTAAAGGAATATAAATAAGAATCCAATAAATTGAAATCAATTCAGGTACCTACTTGACATGGGTCCAGGGCAGTACACACGTAAGTTCAATATCGTTAATATACCTACAACGGATGCACAATAAAATTTTACTTTCATTGGATATAGATAACCTTTTTTAAAATTCACTCCTTGTTATTCACACACACGGTAGGTACACTCCAGAAAATATGCGTGCATTAAAGTTAGTCAACAACAAGCAAAATACAAAATTGGTATTGACAAATTAAATATCGAGTCTTTTGATATCGTGAATTTAGACCGATATTACGAGGAATATTACGATTATACTTACTTAATGCAGCGTGATTCAAAACGAGCTAGTGATACAATGATTACAATACTTTATCATGTTAGAGTAGAGTAGGTAGGTAGGTAAGGTTAGGTAAGGTAGATAAGTATTTTTTTTATTATGAATTATATAATTACTAGCTGGCGCCCGCGACTACGTCCGCGTTGATAAATAAAAAAAAATAGGCAATATAAGGCGCGCTCACTTTGGATGCGATTTCGTGCGAAATTGATTAGTGCGGAAACGTACGAATGAATACGCACGATAATCCCGATCTTCTGAACATTATGGGATTATGTCTGTGTCCTTTTTACTTAGTTATAGAATGTTATTTTGTTTTCAAAACGAGACAACATATTACTATTACTTATGTAATTAAACTTACAAGTTTACAAGATTATATACAAGACAGAAAATGTAGGCCAGTTGGGATCAAAGGGGTTATAATAAGAGCTTTTATTATTATTGCTCTGTTTTACGAGAGCAAGATTATATTTAATGGGAGTTGAGTAAAATGTAATGATAGGATATTAAGAGTGAAATTTCATATTATATATCAAAAAGGGAAAGAATACTAAATATTTTACCGAATGATATACCTATCTGCATTTTTTTAAAATAATGTAAACTCAGCAAAAGTTAACCTTCAAATATAACTTTAAAAAATAAACAGATTCATAAACGCGTAACATACTTAGTTTAGTGTAGGTATAATTAAAATGTATAAATAACTAACTATGGCTAATATCCTTATATTGCGAAGGCCTGCGCTCAGAAGAGGCACAAAATATAAATTATCTACAAAGCTACTCATATCTTCTATGTACATATTATAAAATATATAGCTATATCCACTTCTGTCTGTTTCTCCGCTAACTTCTTCTAAACCAACAAATTTTAATACGGTTTTCACTAATGGAAAGAGCGATAAACCTCCCTCAGGTTATCGCTCTAACAGATATGTTCTAAATGAATGATTTACATAAATAACAAGAATTTGCTACTAACTTATTTATCAAGAATACCTATACTTAAAAAATATATGCTTAAAAAGTAATGTTTAGAACAAAACTGATTTATTATTTTATTCTATGTAAAGAAGTTGCGGGCAAAAGCTTAGTAATTGCTTCTTCAATATTTTCTTATTATTTTTACTACTTGTAATATAAAAGAAACGTTGAAAAAATAAACTCAATTACAGGTCAGTGCCTATATGAAGGCCACATGTATGTAGGTGCCTTATGTAACTAGATGTCATTAATGAGCTAAACATAAAGTTTTATATTGCAAAAAGTTCTAAATAAGTATTTGCATCACGTGCAAAGTGAAATGCAAGTGGCAATAACACAATCGTCCAATAGGAGCATTGCTTGGCGTACCGAGGCCACGCCTACACTAAACTTGATGCGCGCTGACCTAAGGAGGTGGACTTATTACAAGGTAACTTGGTACGTTACCGTATTACATTCATGAAAACACTCATAATCATAATAATTGTGCAATCTCTGTTTTCTATGAATATTATATGTCGGTTTTTTAAATAAAATGTTATTTTATAAACTTTATCAAATACTGCGTCCGCGTTTGGCTTCAGAAATAAAATCTATAATACATCTACGAGTATCTACTAATATTATAAAGAGAAGCTTGTATTTTTGTTTGTAATGAATAAACTCAAAAACTACTGGACTTATTTTAAAAATCGTTTCACCTAAAAGCTACATGATGAGTCAATAACATGAGGCCATATTTTATAAAGTTACGCGGACACGCTTGCAACAGCTAGTACCTATATTATAATAAAATTGTAAATAAGCCGTGTCTGTACATTAAATATAAAAAAAAAAAAATTGTATAATCGTTGTAATTTAAATATGTTACCGAAGTCAAAAAATGGTTTTTAGAATGTTTGTCTCTGTGTTTATGTGCCTGCTTATCTCAGAAACAGCTTAATCGATTTGTAGCAAGATTCCCGTAACATTTAGAGTTTTTTTCATTTCAATTCGGTTTTAATTTAAAGCAATCTATAAATAAAATTAACGTAAAATTAAAAAAAAAACTTAATAATTGTAAATAATTACAATCTCAAATTTAATATTTATTTCTAAGCTCAAGGTAAACTAAACAAAATGTCAATCATACAACATAAATGAGTCCACAAACCAAAATGAATGAAATATATTTATTAAAATATACATTTAAATATATTTAAGTAGTCTTAATATTATGCCTACAAGTTTCGCTATCGATAAAGTCATTAATAAATATCAAACATTCAAATGGAACGTGTTGTTTCTGTGAGCGTCATATTTCAAGCTATCGTGAGAAATCTTTATTATTCGCCATTAATCAATGGACGGCGAGGTGACTACAGCCTTGAAAATTTGATTGTGCTCCGATGTTTCAGACGAACATTAATTAATATGCCTGCCTATACTCTATTCACTGTATTTCCTGAATTGTATGGGCGCGGTGTGTCTAAGTAATGCGTGACCTAATAATACAATCTCAAACAAAATATTTTTTGTGTTACGAAACAACAATCTGCCTTTGATGGGATACTAAACCATGTGATAGATTATTACTATCTTCTTTACATAGTATAAAACAGTCTTTTTTCCCCCTGTATGTCCCTCTGTATGTTCACTTAGATCTTTTAAAGTGCGCAACGGATTTTAATGCGGTTTGCACTAATGGAGAGAGAGTTAAACGAAGAGGGTTTACTTAAATAATTTGCAAAAAAAATGCATCCGTGCGAAGTCGGAAGCGGGTCGCTAGTCAATTATAATATAACTCAAGTTTTGGTTATACTTTTATTTCATTACAAATCGAAATCCTTGAGGCTATTAATTTAATAAAATTACCACTTATTTAATTGACCATTTCTTTTTATGTCTACTTAATTAACTGCCACACAAACGAACGTAATGTAATGAAATTATAATAAAATATTATGGAAATATGCATACAACAATAATTTATTAACATTTTTAATTCTATTGTTTACGTGTCGTTAAAATTCTATTTTTGTGTTACAACAATATAATTATCATTTTTCTAAACTGTTATAAACATTGCCTCTATAATCATCTGTTATAAACACTGCTTATAAATTTTAATAAGAAACATTGTTTCGGTTTTATAGCTGTTTGTAATAATCGTAAATATACATTGTAATGGATACTAAGGCAGTCTTGTATTTGCTAGACATGTAGGTATTAGTACTATAAATTCGAATTAGGCACCACCGGCCTAACCCTAGATTTTCAAACACCATAAACTTAACAGTACATTACCATTAAATGTTGTCTAAATTGTAAGTGTAACAATTGCCTTTGCTCTACACTATAAAAGTTTTAGTATATACATTCTTAGATACCAAAGGAAAGTATAGATAATTAGGTGTTAAAATATTTGGTGGGACAATAACTCGGTTACTTAAAAAGAAGACGCTCGGCGTACCTCTTCTTAGAGTTCATATGTTGACTACATTGATTACTTGCTAGTTTCTGTAATGGGGAAGGCTGCATGAACTTATACCGCCTTCCCCTTTCTTCCATCGGACATTCAGACGTACGGGTGAGTTACCATCCTCATCTTGTCGAAATCCCTCTTTTTCGGACCAAGCGCTTTAAAACATCCTTTATAATGCACCCCAAGGTTTGGAACTTGCTACCGGCGTCTGTGTTTCCGAGCTCATATAACTCAAACCTTTTCAAAGTTCGAGTGAATAGGCATCTTCTGGGTGAGCTCGCTTCATGATAGGCTCTTCGCTACACGGCTGAATGCTGGCCAAGAGTAAACCCATCTCTATTAAAAAAAAAAAAAAAAAAAAAAAACAAGGAAGTTTACAAATCGAATGGAAATCTTGGCAATTAGCAGTCTAGCATGATGGACATTAGTACGTTAACTTACGTAAATATGAAATCTTTTTCATACAGTCTTCTATTTTATAACACGCTTTTAAATCCAAAAGCTTATTATAAAATACGTTCGTGCTGCAACTACGTAATTCGTTTTTTGAATATCTCACAGGAATCTAACATTTTTCCAGGAAAAAGAGTATCCCATAATTTAATCCAGGAAATCATATGTAAAAACCGCTTACAAATCGGTCAAGCCGTTTCTGAGATTAGCGTGCACAGACAAAAATTCTAAAAACTATTTTTTTTTGACCTTGGTAACATAAACTAAGTAGATTACAACCTGTACAAAAAATATTTAATGTAATGAATCAAACGTTTGGTCTATATCTGTACTCATATGCAAAACAAATATACTTCGTGATTTCTTGCAACACATAAAACTTGCAATTTTATGTACAGCGCTTTTCAACTTAGTAACTTAACACGGATTGTATTGTGTAGTGGGCAATAAATCGTAAATGGAGGCCCCTATGCAATATATATACATACGATAGTATACAACATTCGACCCATAAAGCTCACGGCGAATAGATTATTGCTATTAAACTCTCGAGGTCACACCATAAAACGGGCAATTAACAATTTGTTTAAACGTGGGTTCGATACAAACAAACCAATATTTTGTAATTTGAGAAACGAACTGCTAACTAGTAAGGTTTCCTCGAGTTAATTTGCCAAGCGACATTGAGACGTGAGCTAGGCACGTTCGGGTGTGGGCTGCACAGATTAGGGCAGACGAATGGACAAACAAACCGCAATATAGGTCACGCGCGTTGTAATTCCGTGGATGCACGAATCTTGATACGTTCGTACAGTCTGCAGCAGAAACATAATAATATGTAAATAACAAATCAATACTATTTATAAATGCGATTATCATAAGTTTTTTTTTTTTGGTTACATGATTCGAAGTTATTACTTAAACTAGCGACCCCATTCTGGGCTTCGTACGGGTGCAATTTTTTTTGCAAATAAATATGAAAAACCGGCCTCGTATAAGTCTTTTCATTAGTTTAAACCGCATGAAAATCCGTTCAGTAGTTTTTGAGATCATCGCTAATATACATACAGACACATAAGGATGATATTAATACAAGAGTATTAACATTTTTGTATACTAACTATTAAACCTATTTTGACGACATCCCAAGGAATGACATTAATTTTTTTTTTATTTCCACATAGCTAAGCCACAAGATAACTATTTGATAGTTATAGAATGAAACAAAAAGATGAAGTGTATTTTCTTATAGCACTTAATAACAATATTGTGTAACCACTGACCACCTACTTACCTTAAAATAATACCATATGCGCTGATATGGTTCTTACATACATATATAGTATTGTACATAATAATTATGATTGTCTTGCTTTTTAGCAAGATTTCTGCTGCCGATTGTACAATGATTGAAATAGTTATGTAATACAAGTGGTCGTTGAAAGCCTCGAAAGTTGTAAAAATAACTTGTTAATATTACTATGAATGCATGCAATTTAATAAGGTTTGCTTAAAGAAAAATGTGGGTCAAATTTGTATTTGATCCGGCGGCGTCCGAACGACGCGCCTCTAAATCGGCAGTATCGTAAACATTGCAAGTAAAATAAATAATCAATAAATCATCCGCTTGAAATATTTTCTCTTCCACTTTAAAATAACACGCGACAACACTGTTTCCAAACTGTTTGAGTGAATATGTTTTTTTTTTGTTAGCTTTATTTTTCATTCCGCGCGCAGGCGAACTCACGGGACACCAAAACTGGTTCCACGCCCACAAAATTCTCAGATTGGACACGAGAGATTTGTTTGCGAAAGTTTAAATGATTTTATAAAGGAAGTCTCGATACTTTTTTATTTATTAACCTCACTAAACAAGTTACACTTATTGCAAATGGTAATTGTTCAGTTGTTTTTGTAGAATGACCTCAGATTTGCATTCGTTTAATTTCAAAAATGTTTTATAACGCTGTTTAATTTATTATAAACTACATATTTAGTGTTTTATGTTTAATAATTTACATTGGAACCTTTTGCATATTATTTTTCTATGCATGGTGTAGGAATGCTTGGCAAAATTTGCTGTGACACAACAAATACCTTAAAAAAGTTTTTTTTTTTCTTTATTATAGATAGTTTCTTCACCACACTTCATAGTATTCTTCCTTAATATTGATAGTAACAATAACAATAATACATTCGTGAAGGTCTACTGAGATTAATTGACTGACTGACAGAGCTATTCCCGCACGTAGACCTTAAACCGTGCTGAATGATCTGCAGTATTTGCGGATGTTTTTGATGAACGTTACTGAATCTTATGATGTTGAGCTAGTGAAGGCTGAAATCAAGAAATACGTAAATTACAATTAAAACAGTTTAAAACTTTTTTAAAAAGCGTAATATTCTCAAAATACGTCGGTTTTTGTCTCTGTTGCCACGAATATAGGTACACCAACTGTGTAACTATCTAGGATAGCATCATAAAAGTCCCATAAGAGACTGAATATTTAATGAAAATTACATCATTTTAATGATTAAGCACTAAATTAATTACTGCGAAATTAGACTTGTATGTGGAATGGAAACCATACAAGGGATTTGGAACGAAATCTAGTAAGAACGAAGGTCGAGGTTAGAGTTGATTGGCGACCTAGTGTTTGTGCCAACTAAGACCTAGTCTTTGTCTCAGCATTCTCTGCATGCTTTGCATCTAAACTATCTTCTTTGACCGTTTTAGTAATTTTATTATATTTATCTTATCTTATACAAAATAAATCCTAAATATCCTAATTCCTTGTTTGTGTGCCCACGCATCGTAAAATGTTAAAAATTATGATCAGCGCGCTGTCCAGTCGAATGTGGTTGCATCCTACATTCTAAATAGGATAGGATAAAAGTAGTTGTGTACAGTTATCTTGTATATATCAGTTTGAAAATAAAACTTACATGAATGTGTTATGTTAATGTGTTATCAAGAATAAAAATAATATAATACATATCTAATATATTAATAATATACTCGTAGTATAACTATTTATTGCTAATTGTTACTTGGCATAATTTTTCGTTGTAAACTCAAAAATAACAACATGATTATAATTTTAAACCGTTTTTTCAGTGCTATCATTATCAGTTGCTGCATGTCAGCGGAATGATTGTCGCGATAAGTGGATATAAAATTAATAATATTTCATAAGTGGCTGGACGATGGCTAGATTATAATTATTGACGTCTCTATAACAATGTAAGCCACGTATATAACTTAAGATAAGTTCAATCAAAGTTTATATAAGACTGTTCTCATACCTTGATGAAACTTATCTTAGCATAAGCATCATTGCTAATGTTTACATTTAGTGCGCGTGACGAGAGCCGAGCGCTAAAAGTGTGCTAGTTATGATATGACATAATGGTGCTGAAACGTGGTCTCTAATTATGGGCCTCGTAAGAAAGCTCAACGAGCTAAGAAGAGAGCTATATTCGGGATTATTCTGTGAGATCGAATCAGGAATGAGGAGATCCGTAGACAATGAAAGTCACTGGACATAACCCGGCGGATTAGTAAGTTGAATTGGTACTGGCAGTAGGTACTATTACTTATTCTGTGACTAGGCAGGAAGTAGGGTACAGATAACCGACGGTCCATCAGTGGACATAGTCCTACGGCTGAGCTGATGAAACAAGTAGTCGACAGATTTTTGTGCTCATAGTTTAGAAAAAAAGTTTGGTATTAATTACCTGTTGCTTGGTTCGTATGAAGCTTAGAACTTGGTGTGAGGCCGAATTTATTAACGTGTTTACGATTATTTCCAAATACCTAAGGCTTCTCTGCGATTATACAATACCTAACAAAATACCTATTGTTTGTCATTAACTCATGAGTACGGTTTAATCTATAGTTTTTTGCATTTATCTTCACTCTATCAATTTCACAAAAATTCTATATACATAAGATATCTGTCCTGTGAATGATAAGTAATATATTTACCTAAAAGCTTATAGTGGAATGCTTTAGTCGAACTTTATTAACAGTAGGTAAATATATGTAGTACCTAGCTAGTTTCCGTGACTTCGCGGACTAAAAAGAAAGGCTGGAATATAAAGGACATCTTTATCGCTGTGACGACGGTGTCACCATCACGGTGACAGTGGTGCCATTTTTTATATTTTTAGACGACCCCTCGCGATACTAACATCGTACAGGATAAATAGTATCCTATATGTTAATCTATATTAAATAATAAACTATCTGTGTGCCAAATTTCATCCAAATCCGTGCAGTAGTTTTTAAGTGAAAGAGTAGCGAACATCCATAATTTCATCCATCATCACAAACCTTCGCATTTTTAATATTAGTAGGATTGGCATGGTGTTGGCCTTACTTAGATGACTTACTGAGGCTAGGTGAGCTGTGCATTGTTATGTTGTGTACGTGCTATTAGAGAACATAGATTATCTGTACACGTAATAAACTAATAGGTTCGCACAACAATGATGTTAGAGTTTAGTAGTTAACATAAATTGAACAAAACTATACAAACGGCCACAGGCGGAGCACTGTAATTAAGTTGGTGCTTTGTGAGCCGCAGGTATTATCGTTTTATTGGTTTCCTGTCGTAAAATGTTCGAGGTCGGAATGACAAAGTGCATAGGATAGATGAATATTGCAATTTTACCGCACTATCTCGCTGAATATCTTTAGAAACAAACAAGCACGAAAGGAGCAGGGCGGATAGATTTTGCTAAGACTGTAATGAGGTAGTTTTGACCTAACAGAGAAAGAGCGTTTTATGAGTTTTCAATTTTATTGAAATATTTATTTGTATGTCTATATGTTTCTTATTTGAATCCCACGATCCCTTTGAGAGTTGTAAAAATGCAGAGGCGAATTAAAGAATTAAGAATTAATTAAAGAATCTCAGCACAGGGTGCTTCATTCGTATATTGCCTTCCTTTGATAGTTGAAAATAATCGTAAAAGAAGATCACTTCATATTAGGTTTGTTGAGAATGTTGATCAGTTAATTGATCTTGGCAATTGAAAATAGACTGGGAAATCCGATTTTGTATGCATCAAACAAACTTAAAGTAAGTAAAGAAAGTACCTATTTAGAAATATTTTGATTTCTTACCATGCCCTGTATCTTTACTAATATTATAAAAATAAATTGTTTTTCTGTTTGTAATGAATAAACACAAAAACTACTGGACCGATTTTAAAAATTCTTTCACCTATAAAAAGCAACATTATCAGCAAGTAACATAGGCTATAAAATTAATATATAAAAATGTAACATATGGGTCCAGTTGCCTGAAAATAAATGAATTTGAATTATATTTTATGTAGTTACGCAGACGAAGTCGCGTGCAACAGCTAGTCTTAAATATCTTTACGAATTTCATTTTGTTGTATTGCTTCTGGTTAATTGGGCCGCAACCCTATTCTTATCTAATATATTGATTTCACACATTGACGTTAATTCAGTTTAATGCTAATTTGCATTAGTTATTCTTACGTTATTACTTATAAAAATGTAAATGAATCTGATACATCAATCGTGACTGCACACACCACGAGCTTGTTAATGGCAAAGCCATAAAATCGGTGAAGGCTGTAAACTTATCTGTAAGACATCTCGTACCTACCGCAATATATTGCTGTTTCTATTAAAACAGATGAAATATAATATCGCTATTTTTATGGCTCTTAAAAGACGGCTTCTTAAAACTTGATTTCTTTCGTTAACAAAAACCTGCTTTATGACAATGAAATCACTTCTTTTCTAACGTCGCTATTCGACATCTCTGTAAATAGTGCTTTCATTGGTATTTTGTTTCTTTATCATTTTTTTGAAATTACTATTTAATGTGTTTTTAATTTATTATTAAAATACTTTAGAAACACTAAGTAATTTATTGGTTCTTAGAAAAATTAACAGTGTAGTTTTATATGATGAGAAATTTTGTTTCATATTATTTAATATTGTCAATGAAAACAATTGAACACCTTAAATGAAAATAATTTTGATATGATTCAAATATGCTTGTAAGGTGCATATTAGTTAATCTAAAGATCCCAATGTAAGTAAACAATATACTCGTAAATATTAAATATTCCTAAAGTACTTCTAAATCCAATACGGGTTAGAGCATTTATAAAAAAAATCTTAAAGGAAATCAAAGTTATTTTTATATGTAAATTATATAATTTTATACACATCTATTTCCCACGTGGGCGTCTCAGGTAATATGTTTAAAATACAAATATATTATTTTAAATCCCAGACATTATTTTATAGATTAGCAGACGTGAAAACTAAGCGAACAATGAGTTGCCAGACTTCCTTTGTTCCTTACATGCCAATACTTATAACATGGCGCCTACTACTTATACTTAAAGACTATTTAGAATAGACACGTCATTATATTATTGTAATTTTCAGACGTCATACGACTCTGACACACACAAACATACAAACAAAAATTTAAAATAGTGAGATCTAAATGTAAGTACTAAAATAATATTTATAGATTAGTAGCATCATTAGAAAAATGATCACTTCTCAATAATGACTGACTCGAATCATCACTCAGATAGCATTCATTTCATAACGAAACTATTTGGCACAGATATTCAAAGAATAGAACAACACGTTAGCTATTTGTTAGATGTATAATGTTTTCAAACGTTCTCCAATTATAAAAAAAAAATATTCAGTGAGTCAAATAAGTTGTAGGTAGAGTTACGCTGCCCTCGTAACCGTGAACTCGTCGTTAATCTTTGACGTCGTTGAACACACCCACCGAACGCGCCGAAAATTGCGGCCGCTAGTTTTTGTCCTCTGCCGAGTGTCAAGGACGCACGCCTCTGTTGCTACGTTTACGACTAAAAGAGTTGGTAAAAATAGAATTATTAGAAGGTCTGTCTTCTTAATGACTGGAAATTGCTGGTTGTAAATTTACTCAGTTTGGTTGTTCGAAATATAAAAACTTGGAAGACGCCTTCTGCAGAAATTCGTTCTGGCTTTTAACGACGGAAGATAGCCGCCGGGCTTCATAGAGGTTTAGCTAGAGATAAATGTACTTTTCGTTTCTAAATTTCGCTTATTCAATAGCAAAATCATTATTGCGAATACTAATGTAAGTACCTACCTTCCTAATCCCTTATCCTTAATGCTACTAAGGCGCCGGTAGCCAATACCATCAAGTATACTGTCAGCCTGTCTGACCTGACAACCTTTGCAAAGAAACAGTGCGCTGCCTACTTAAAATGGGCATTAATATTCCTTACTCACTGTAAACAGTACACGTGCTGCTATTTCGCGGATCGATACATACGGCGATAATCACCTAATATATTATAATTTTAACTTCGAATTAGAATAATGAAATGATATTTTCAATCGATAGTTCTGCTTATATTTTAGTTACGTCCCCATTAAAACGCTATAAAATTATACACCGACCGGGCATATATTTTTTAATGATTTATTTAAAGCATAAATTTAACTGCGTTACTAGTCCACTGCGTCCTATAGCTTCGTGTAGTAATTAAATAAAAATGTATTGACGAAACTACACTATTCAGTCTTGAACCTAAAGGTCAATTTACAAAAATAACACTAGAAATAACATGATGTTTAACTTTGCAAAGAAATAACAACCAATCGGTTCACTTAAAAATTGCTTATAAACTGCTCATTATACTTGGTTGAGGTCAAGATTAAAATAAAACCTTTATACCTAAACAGATTGTAGAGTTAAATAATCAAAACAAATTATTGAACGAATGCTTTAACATTGTTTTTCTCTTCGGTTTCTAATTGTACAAACACTAGCTTTTTCCCGCGACATTATTTATTCAATCTTTTTTGCTGATATATTGTTGAATTTTTTATTTTTCCTTTTATATGATCCCTCGAGAAAGGTACTTTTTTTCTGGATAAAAGTTACGTCTTGTATCCTTTTCTGTACCCTTGACAACGTGTATGCAAAATTACACAATGATCGGTGAAAGCTTGAAAAACAGACAAAAAACAAACTCACTTCGTTCTTTTAATTTTTAATAATATCTTAGTGAATCCAAGAATTAGTTCGTAAACAAAGTAAATAGATTTCTTTTTTTTTTTTAAATAAATAATAATAAATAAATAAATAAATATCTTCACACATTCCACACAGCACCATCTAGTTCCACACATTCTTATTATTTTAATAGTGACTACGCTTCAATATCGTATATGACGAGTGATTCAGTATATATGATAGATGAGTAACTGCAAGTCCAACAATAATACGCATACATTATATACATAATGCGCCCTGTCAAGTAAACAGATTAATTTTCTGTCCTGTAGCGACAGTTAACTCTACATCATTTATTTTATTCTCTTTTGTCCTATAAATTGACTACAAACTATTATATGGTACGATCTGTACACCCGCGCGACCATCGTACATGCTGTAGTTCGTTTTTTCTAAATGTCAATCCAGGTAAAAAGCTATCTGTGTGCCAAATTTTATCCAAATCAGTTCAGTCGTTTTTGCGTGAAAGAGTAACAAACATCCATCTATCCATCCTCATAAACTTTTGCATTAATTATAAATATCAGTAGGATCAGTATTGGTAAATAAATTTTGAACATGTTGCACACATATGCTGTTATTTCACGGTGACCTTCTATAAGGGTCTGCCACTAATAAATTTATTTTCGTTTATTTAAATGAAACGGTTATTTTTTTAGCCATTCCTTCTTAAGTTATAAGTGTGTTGAAAATACTTATTCAGAAATCTATTAAAATTTAACTCCGTAAACATTTAATATACACTCACCTTAGTATTTACATTGTGATCTTTAAAACATGTTTTTTTTTGGCTAAACAAGTCTATTTTATACTGTACTTAGTGTCGGATTTCAAAGCATTAAGACATTAAAATATGTGATTATTATTGTAATAATTACAAATTTTAATATTTCGTAATTATAGACTTAATAGACGTAATAATAGAACACAAGTTCGTTTGTTAAGTTTTGCTATAACAATTTTTTAGGAACTTTTAATCCAGCTTTTACTCTTAAGTAATGATTTCATCGTTAGCGTATTTTTTGTTGCTCTTAGTTTTAATCTTTGTTAATTTTTTTAGTCTGCCTAAACAGCTTTCCGCATCGTGGCTTCGCTGTCAACATTTTTTTTAAAGTTATTATTTAGTGTTTTTACGTTTTAAATCGTGGTCGTGTAGTGTAGCCTCTTTAAAAGCTTTCTATACGTGAATACTTATTCCTTATTTTATACTTGTACATGTAATCATTTCTAATATCTTCGTATATATCTGAAGAACTTTTATATTAAGACCAACCGTCCCTGAATTATTATTCCGTAAAAATGACTGTATTATCCTATATTATGTTGATATTCCAACAGCTTTTGACGCTTTGGCGTATTTGACATTTTTATAGGCATGGTGTAAAACAAAACCGCAACTAGCCTCTCTTAATTCTGCTAATCAACGTCTGAATAAAGCGGGGTTTTTTTTTTCGAAAAAAAAAATGTATTTATACGATTAAATTTATAAATTCTAAAAAACTCAATGCTTGGTAAAATGTGTTAAAAAATTACGGTTTTAACCTTGTAACTACGAGTACCAGACGGTCATTTAAAACAATCTTTTTCCATGTTTTGTTAGCCCAGTGATTAAGGAAACACCTATTCCCGAGACGAGCCGGAAATGTGTATGCCTAAATGTCAATTTAAATTAACATAGCTTATATAATTATAATGTCCGATGGAAGAAAGGGGAAGACGGTAAGAGCTCATGCAGCTCTTGAGCACACTCTCCGAAACTAACTGAATAAACTAACCTAAGAAACATGAATTACTAGTATAGAACACAGCCTTGTGATATACGTATTATTAAAGGCATTAAATTCTCTAATAACCGTGCTCGCAACTTGTTAATCGTGTGAGCTTAGTACTTCAGTTAACGCATACCCGGTGGCATTCCCCCAGTATCGTGCACAGTTTGACAGTTAAATTAATGACCACCTATTATTCGCCTTCAGATAAAACTGTCGCTGTTACACCAATCGACACAATGTTGGATTACACCACAATGGCGCCTCTTGTTCCTACGCTTTTTTATTTGGTAATTTTGTTGAGTTTCAATTTATGTATGTAGGTACACCACTTCCGTTTCAACTACATTACAAATTGTTCCGTCTATGTGTTAATGTTGTTGATATTACTCTGCATGTGAACAAAGAGTAAAGGTTGATAATTATTTATTGATGCCTACGTTAATATTTTAAATGTGAAAGTAACTGATTTATTTTATTATTCACATTTATTTATTTTCATCCTTAATTCTAATTTTTTTTTTACAATCTATCTATAAAAAAATAAAAATAAATATCGTAAAATAACTTAAAACTAGAATTCGCAAGGCCCAATCTACCGGTAGTTAGAACTGCAGAGTGAGGAACCTCTTGACAATTCGTGGCGTGTCAAGAAGTAGCGCCTTCTGTAATCTGTCCCTTGACCCAGCCATCTAGTGAGAGCCTCTTGAGGTGTTGGTCGAGGCTTATTTATTTATTTATTATTATTAATCATGAGTGGAATATTACAAGAGTCTGGACTATCCTTTTAAGTTAATACCTGTACTACGAGAAGTCTGCACTTATTATTAACATAGTAATAACTAATGAAATCAAGCACAATAGTTAATAACATTTCATAAAATCTGTCTGTCTGACTTGTACTCAACCGATCATAATGAAATTTTGTCGAAGGATATGGAAAAGTATATAAATTATAATAAATTATGACAAAAGAAAGTTCTTAACCATTTAATACTCCAATTTAGTTATGGTTTCATATAAGGTGATCTTTCCAAATTTGTATGGCATCATTTAAAAAATGTTGTCTTTAACATACGTTTTTGTGTTTCTTCTTGTAGTATTAGATTCCAAAAATACTAGATTTTAGTGAATATGTAAGCAATGTCAGATTTATAAATAAAAAATTTAGACTCAATTTATAAAAAAAACTTAAATTAACGGGCTAAATTAATAAGATATCTTCCTTATTAATGCCCCTAAACCGTCATAACTACATAACCCTCCTTCTTATGGGCAATAAAAGACATTTTATTACACTTTTAACTGTTCAGTTATTCTAATAAGGTACTTAAAATAATGCAATTAAGTTGACACGCATTAAATCGCTAGCGTTCGCTCTGACTGCGCAGCGGGTGCGGCCGAAACTGGGTTACCTATTTTCCGTAACCCGTCTCGACGTAGTGGCATTCACGTCGTTCATATACTCATACACAACAAAGAGTTTTACGAAACGAAGGTTTTTCCTAAGTGAATATACATTTTAGTAGGTACCTACATGTTTAGTAGCGCGTGTTTGTTGCATACAGATCTATATCAGGCAGCTGTTCGAGAGATCGTCAAAATGTCAAAAAAAAATAACATTCAATAAATACAATATTACTACCTACTTACATTGCCACAGGGTTTATGTAAGACTATAATGTTATAGTCTATAATTTTCTTTGGTTCTTCTTATGGCAAGCAAATTACCAGTATTAATTTTTTATAAAAGAAATTGGCAGACAGGCAAACAATTAGAAAACGAAAACCAAATTCTAGGTCTAATAAGCTTTCTAATGAAATAGACGAAATCATTAACAAATCTAGCAATACTTACACTAGTTTTATTATAATATTCATTCTGTCAATAAAAAGTTTTTTTTTTTACATTAAGATTAATGTTTAATTTTATTATCATGCTGTTGATAATAACAAGAAAGTATAAATATTAGAAGATTTTGTTCAAGAATATATTTTTATTTTAAAAAAAGTTTAAACTAATTACTCTGAATATAACACATACCTATCAAATTACTTTTACATATATGTAGATAGATAGGTATAAGTAATATAAAAAAGGCATAGATGAGAAAACAAAAACACAATGTTAATTTCAAATCACATTTCCAAAAAAATATCAAAGTTTTATTTATTACTAAAGTTAAACTTAAATGCGTCCGTGAAGCTCGTAAAAACAAAATTACGAGCTCAGTTCGCACTTCGGAGTGCAGAAAAAAATTAGAACACAAAAGCAATGGATAGATATGTAAGTATACATTTATCAAAAACTAATTTGATACCCACACAGTATCGGCCGGATGCATATATATTTTTCTTCCCCCCATTTAGGGCTCGGACGTCCTACGACGCTCGTCTGTAATGGTAGTTATTGACGCCCACTCCATTAGATCGCACATTGATTTTACTTAAACAAGCAAGTCTCGTATAAGTAACCCATTATTGACGTTCGCAATTTAGCTGATTTCTCAAGCGAAACTATATTGGACAAAATCTAAAGAAATATTGTTCGTTTTTTACAAACGTAAAACCGATTGTGTATTACTAGCTAGTGTCTGCGACTTCGTCTGCGTTGAAAAATAAAAGAATAATTTAAATGCCTATATATCAACTACAACATCAATTTTTATGACATCAATTTTTATATGTTTAGACGATCCCTCAGAATATTTTCGAGGATATAAAGTAATCTATATGTTAATCCCATATGTGTCAAATTTCATCTAAATCCGTTCAGTAGTTTTACGTTTAGAGTTACAAACCATCTATGCTCCATCATCACAAAAAGTATTGGTTTCGCATTTATAATATTAGTAGAGTAAGCAAAAAGGCGGATAGAAAGTAAAAGGGCTATAAACTTCTCACGGAATGTAGTTTGAATCGGCTGAACCAATTTTAACTGGAACTTATTTAGGATTTAACCGGTTGACGTTTTTAATTAACAGTGTCAATAAACGTTAATAAACTGATAATATTTAGATAAGAGCAACGAAATATATTTGTAGCAGTACTAACCATGCCCTAACTAAATAAGTAAGTACAACAATGTATTCATTCCATGAAGTCGTATCTAATCCATTATCGTTCAAATGCGAGGAGTAATAAAATTTTCATTGCTTTCGCAATATAGACGACACTAAGGACTATAAAATTTTCATAGAAATTTTCCGCATTGTAGCTTTCTCTAATAGTTCGACAGGTTTGGTGTGCATTAAATGGCCTTTGGCAGCCCACGCGTCTGTTTGCACAGATGTGTTTCATTTACACACCAAACAACTGGTCATTTGCTTAGCTACTGATGACTTGAGAATTGTACAATTACTCGGTACTTTAAATGTGTTTTTTAGGCAACACTGTTTTACCATTTTAAATAGCAACAAAGTTGGGTAACCATTATGAGAATGACAAAACGTGTATTTGTTTAAACTAAACTCCTTTTAAAAAAAAGGCCGCGTAGAGTGTTGGTTATAGAAAAAAGTGGTTACAGCAGCAGAATGGCTAAACTAAATTAGTCCAGCGAACTGCTAACAATTATAAAGTTATCAGTGTCAACAATTATCAAGGTCTTAAAATTAGAAAGAATAAAGTCCAAATACTATCAACTCACAAAGCTACCTGGAATAAACAACTTTGTTGTGTTTATTCCAGATAGCTAAGCTAAATTATTTATGTTTTTAATTTGTTTGGCTGTTGGCTAAAATTATAAAAATTTTGTTAAACAATGAAACTCTAAATTTTTATTTTAGATACTCAACAAAATATAATTTTACATAAATTCAAATTAAATAGACTCGTATGAAAAGAATACACGCTTTACAATATCACTTATCTTTTTTTCCTACAAATTCGGAAGCTCACTTGCAACTCTCGTGGCGTTGCTAGAGTACGATGGTAACAACCTATCATCTATCTAAACCATCAAATGAAGCGTCAGCCTGCCCATAGAAAACGTATAAAATTCCGATTCAATTCACTTATTAAAATACAAATTAATATTGAACCTATAACAGGAAAAAAAGTTGTGGTTAAGCGTAAATGAATCGTGGATTGTTATTTGGACGCTAAATAATAAAGCAACATTATTCTTAGAACAACATTGACCTTGGTGGCGTCTGTTCATCACTTGAGCCATATTTTAGTCGAAGCGGCACATTTTCCTCACATTCCGCGAGTGGAATAAGCAAAACAGCCTCTGTACATCTAGGTTAGGTATCTGGCTCCGGTTCTTTATTGTGTTTACGTGCCTCTGATATGAGATATACAGATAGGTATTGTACACAGTGCAGGTCAAGGCGGCAGTCAACTTTCGACTTCGCTATATATGGAGCTAGCAGAACATTAGCTCCTGTTTTGATTGTACATACAAAAAAATTCTCAGTCACGACAGCATGTTCTAATTATGCGGTTTGACACCCTAATTTCCACATAATGTTGTCTAATGCTAATATCGCTGTGGCAGCGTTTGTTAATTAGTTAATCCATGCATGTCCTTGGATGTTTGTCACCGGCTCAAGCGGTAATCCGCTTGTCGCGAGTCGCGACACCGCATCCGAACAATGGACGGGCGACGCGCCACGCGGAAGACTGTTCAAATGCGTCGTAAAAACACGCGTAATTTCAATTTTATGGCGGGCATTCAATTGGAGCTTGTAAAAAAGCGTTTTATTGGAGTCGCATCCTGGCAGCGAGGTCACGATACCCAGATAGCCCTAATTAAAACCCGCCGCGTACACTTGCGAAAGCGGGGCCTCTCCGAACGGCTTGCTTGCGAAATCGCGTCTGCCCTTTTGGTTTTTATTATCTACATTCTTTTAACGATTTTGTCAGCTATTAATTAATGCTCGACGAGCCTGTTGGTCAAGTAGCTATGGTGCTGACTCTTTCAATCAAGGGTCAAGCGAATCCTGAAAGGAAACGATTTTTTGGTATTGAGTTTCGCTCCTAGTTGTTTTTATATTATTGATTCGCTGACTCAAGTGTAAATCTCGAGTCCATCTTCTGGCAAGGTCAGGAAACGAATTTTTCTAAATTAGCCTTAGTCTGGTTGTACTACTCGGTTTTGTTCCGAGCAATCCGTCGTGTGGTTTGCATGATTCAAGTCAATCACTAGTGCTCAAGAGCCATACGAAAGACCATTGCGTCGCGTTTTTTTTTTAACTATATGAACCGATAATACAGACATGAATCTCGAAACAGCCGAGATAATACAAGAAACAAATGACATCAAGCGAGCCGTTGCTGCTGATAATATCGCGGCTGTGTATAGAAACGCGAGCGATCAGGTCTACTGCATTTTGCGATTTTAATCTTTTTTAACGAACCGTTTCTTGTTGTTTCAGATCGAACGAGCGCCACCCGTGAACACTTCTTTGCAGAGGAGACTTAAGTGCCATTTAAAACCGGTTTACCAGAAGCAGTGATATTTAGCCTTAGCTTTTCTAGTGTTAGAGATAATTATAACCGTGATATTAAAGACTTAGGTGCTAACGCCAATTTAGTATTTATTGTTAAACGTTACCAAAAAGAATTAAAACTGGCTCCTTACAAGGATATAATGAACTCTACGAGCATGAGCTCCGCTGTGCCGACGATTAAGTGTGAAGACACGTCGCCTTCGCCTTCGGCGGCGGTCGGCACTGATGGTGAGTCGACCGGAGGTGAGGCATACAATCTCAGCGTGAATTTGAGCGCTGCAGTCATCAATCTTCTGGCAGCAGAAACTCCGAACACAACGCTACGGACGCCAGAGATCGTCAATGATGTTATCACCATGACTAACCCGTTAGACCAGTATAATTACAACGAGAAGAATTCCAATTTTAAGGTAAGATTCTGTAATATTTTTATTTTCTCTATCCTTTGGTATCAGTTCTGGTACTCGCCCATGTTTGTCAGATTGATTGATGTCAGGTTTTGTCAGATTACTACTCTGGCCGTCTTTTATAATAGAATGAAATTATGTTTTATGCAACCGCACGAAGGAACTTTTTCCTTGAACTTGAGCCTACTAGTTTATAAATTAATATGTTTAGCTACTAACGCTAGTAAAACAAAGGCCCACATATATCGACAACAATTACCACCCCATTCTACTCGAGGATGGGTAGTTTTTTTTATATATTTGCTTTATGGCACGTGACTACCTAAGGACTCCAGGGGGATGCAGGTGCAGGATACAAATCTATATCTTACTAAAATATGTTTTGGAAACAGTTCAACATTTTCAGATTTCCTGAACAAATAGACAAACAAAACCTACCACCCCACAATATTAGTATAGACAAATTGGACATGGAAAATACGTCTGTTAATTCACACATCATACAGTGTGTTAGTTAGGTTGTGTGCGCACTGACTCATTTTAATACATTATGAAACCAATTGGTACGTCCTATTTTTAGATACCATTATACTTTGAGTATCGATCCTTTTAAAAAGTGTTTAGAAATGATCAAGATTCTTCAAGAGCCTCGCAAGTGCGAAGCGAATTTGAATGTTGAATAAATGGATGCATGTATCTTGATTAGGTGCCAAGTGTTTTGTGACACTACGTAACATTGTCACGTGATTGGCCATCACTCCCCCATAATAAACATTGGATAATATAGTTGCATTAGGTCATCCACCTTTTGCAGTGCGCTGATTACCTACCCAGTATTTATTTACAGTAGAACGTAACCAGACTCTATGGCGCCCCATTGCAGTTAGATACATCTGCTCGCGTGTATCATGTTGTCTAATGGACATTAGTTATGTTTATAATGTTATTTGCACTACAGATTATCTTGCATGGTTGTGTTATGAATGAGTTTAAATACTGAATGGGAATTCAGAGCGTGAAATAACAATTAAAATGATGTCATCAACAATGCAATACTAGGAATTTGGTAAAATGGATCCGAAGGACAGTATTTAGTAACTTACTCAACACTATTTTACTTACTATAAGTATAATAAGTTATATGTAGGTACAAACTTACCATATAACCATACAAATGCTAAGGATCAACTACCTATATTATTATTATGCTTGTTCAAACTTGGATTTTTGGACACACACAAAAACGGTGCCGAAAAATTTACTCCTGTTCTTGATATTATTCTATATTTCTTTTTTCAAATCTTCGGTAGGTATCCAAGATATCGTCTATATTGGTTTGTCAAATAATCTAATCACGTCCTTGTTTTGTGTCCCGGTTAGGCTATCTATGCTTATTTACCATTTAAAATAGGTATATGAAAAGCACCTATAGGTGTAATAAAACTAAATAGTAAATCAGACTTTATCCATAATTTCAGGGCGGAAATGGCAATGACTCCAATTCCTCGCTATCCAACGGATCTTCAGCTACCTCACCAGCATCTACTTCTCCACCGAGTATACAGAAAGTAAGTTTATTAAAAAAAAAAAAACAATGTAGATGTCAATGCGAACTGAATCTATAAATGAAAATTACCAGTAGATTTTAAAACTTTTTAAGCTATTTTCGCTATTTTCTCGCTCTTCGGTGCTGATATAGCTGGTATGGATGCCATATTTCGAAAGAAAATAAAATACTGATTCACGTTAAAAAACACATTTAAAAAAAGTGAGCAAAATATTTAATTTTATACTGTATCCTGTGACCTCGTTTTCAAAGCAGTTCTACCAAAGATGTTTTACCTGCACTACCAAGTTTGTTAACTTAAACATTAATATAAAGACCATTCTAGACAATGGGCGGACGTTTCATTAGATGTGAGAAAAACAAACACTATTTTTTTAACACAATAGAATCAAATCACGTTATTGCTCGCCCGCGTTCTCGTAATAGGAACTTATTGAGAAGAATTCACTTATAGGCTGAACTACGACCTTGATGAAATCATCCAATGAAGGTAAAGTGACTGAATCATTTAGAAAAACATTGCAAAGTAAAAAATTCTCAAGCACGATCAATATATACAATCATTCATCTCGATTGGATCTTCGACGTTTGTACATAGGAAGATAATCTTTATTGAATAAACATAGACCTTCGCGGCATTTATGACATTATTGCCGATGATTGAACTGAATACACAAAACACATCCGGGTGGTGACATCTTTAACATTAAATGTTATTAATACATAACACATTTTCTAATTTTATTCTTTTTTTCTAAGTTGCCTTAATAGGTTTCCCACTCAGCTCACTCCTGTAATTCCGGTCCATTGACGGATTTTCCTTAACCAAGTGTTCTGCCGATTCCCGGTCGCCCCTAAATCTTGATAAGATGGAGCATATGATACTTTTCACCCCTCAGGATATGACCCAGATATGCAACTTTACGAACCCTAATATTCGCCAGTACTTAGCTCTCTGTTTGCATGAGCTCTTCGAAGAATTTCCACATTGGAGAGACCCTGTCAGTCCACGAGACATGGATTTTCTAATTTTTCTCATATCTATTGCATTTCATACAACAGCAGAAGCTATTAATGTTATTAATTAATATCCTTTGCAGTTGTATAGATTGTTGTTGTAGTAGATTGATGTTTGAATACCGAATCTTATTTGAGTTCCAAAGATCACAGTCATGCTCACAGCTTTTTCGCCACAAAATGCAAAAGGTTTTTGGAAGCCCTGATATTTGATACATAATAAATAACATAATTTGCCTTTTCCTAGTGACTTCAGGTTTATAGACAGAACTATGTTTATTGTATTTTAGTCCTTGCAATTTTATCACAAAAGATTTAGGTTAGGTAAACGTGTGTGACATTAAGTTCGGAACTTTAGTCAGGACGTCAGTAAACACTGCGATATCTAAATCTGAACCGATATCTGAATATTTTTAAAACAACATGGTGGCAATTGTATAATAGCGTGCTACATAATATTAAATTAATTAATTTGCAGACGTGTTCGGAGCTGATAAAAGCTGGTTTGAAGTTGTCTATAGAGTCCAAGCGCAAAATGTCGGGCAGCGATGCCGAGGGTAGTGTCAAGCGGCTCAAGAAAGAAGATAGCGACGATGACTACGATAGCAGTCATACACACCAGTCCAAGCATGATGGGGTATGATATTTTCTTTATATGCTATATTGAGTTGGTATGCTATATTGTATCACAACATCATGTCAGCCGTTAGACGTCCACGGCTGGACATGACCTCCACCGTAATTTTCCAAAAGGACCGGTCAGAAACAGCCTGGATTCACCCGCGACCTGCGACCCATACAAAAATATTTAAAAGTCTGTAACTGTTACATCCGCTCTGATTTCATGTCTCTTGCATATTGTCAAATTTAAGATAGAATCGCTTTGCGGGCGAAAAAGATTAATCCTAAAAGGAAATTAGAAGTCTACGGTGATAGTCATATAAAGAAAGTCAGTCAGTCATTTAAAAAGAGACAAAGTAACACGTAAGTATGTATTAGCATAGAGTAAATAGTACTTAAAGTATGGTATTAGATACTATTTTATATTAATGTAAGCCGTTGCAGCAAAGAAGTATACCTACGCTTACTTCTGTTATGTATTTGTAAATGAGATTCTAACTGTAACTTTTAACAGGAAGGGCAGGGAATTAATAAATATAGGGATTGCGAATCGTATCTAAGTAGCTTTTATCGACTTCTGTTGCATTATAATTCAACGGCTTCATTGAAGTTTTATGAGCTTACAAAGAAGGTTGGCATCGCAAATGCGATTGCGTTCGTGACTCGACTACTTGATGTAGAAGGCTTGTTTAAATTAGTTTTCCATTAATAAGCATCCACAACAGGACTCCATGAAGTATTTTAAATTAAATGTTATAAGAAAAATTACATAATATAATTTGTTGACTCTAATTTGATGTCTTTTTTAAGTTATAATTTTTTAGTTCAGAAGTAATTTTTGCAATTGATCATTATTTAGGCCTCTTAGTTAAAGAAATGATCGATTATTTCTTTCATTACTACATAATTATCCTAATTTATAACAAGATTACCCAGTCATACTCACTTCATTAAGATTTTTATTACAGCGATGAAAAGCTTCTTCTTTTTATTATATAAAAGGCGATATTTGTATGTATGGCCCAATAGACTCCAAAACTGCTGAACCGATTTTGATGAAACTATCAGATAATTTTCAGATTAGTCCAGCGGGTGCTCCTGTGAAGTTTGGTAGCAAAGTCGTGGGCATATACTAGTAATTTATAAAACAGAACACTGTTTATCTATATGCTAAGTTTCATCAAAATTCCATGATTCATGATCGAGACAAGTAAGAAGCATCGAGACATTCAAAAATCTTCACGGATTTCGAATTTATATTAGATTGATTGATTGTACCATTATTTCAAAATACGTTACCTATGTTTATTTAGATTTTTAAAAGTATAAAGTAGTGGAATGCATTTACGCAGGAAAAATGGGAATTGGACGCTGGCATCTCTTAGTGACTAGATTGCTTGTATTTCTTCAGCTGACTCCAGAAGACGAAGAGCGCCGTCGTCGTAGAAGAGAAAGAAACAAAATTGCAGCAACCAAATGCAGAATGAAGAAACGCGAGCGAACCGTCAACCTGGTCACTGAGAGCGAAGTATTGGAGAACCAGAATATAGACCTAAAGGCACAACTCAAGGTTAGTATCATATGACGCCTAAAGTCGTAATCTGTGCAATATCAAAGTGTTGACGAGCCCGTTAGATGAGTGGTTAAAGTGCTTGCCTTAACGCTCTGTCTCATTGTTCCCGGGTCCGATTCCGGCCAGGATCTTGGAAATGAACTTCTTAATTTAGGCTCTGGCCTGGATTTGGAAAGTAGTGGCAGGGCATGAGATCTCTTGCCATCCACTTTTCCAACCACCACCAGCTTCTCCAAGTTTTCTGGTACTATGCGGGCTATGTGCCCAAAGTAATTGAGAACTCTTTGATAGCAGGTGGCGGATAGTGTTGTCCGAATCGCAAGCTGTTTGTCCTCTTGTTCGTCCATAGATGTATGCTGTTCTGTTTCGGTGAGTGAGGAAGGAATGGCAGAGCCCATTTCCCTATCCCTCACTAATCCCTATCTTTAATTCAACTATGATCCGACAGCGCATTGCTTGTGTTATAGGCGACGGTACCATCAAATGTACTGTCAATCTCATTTGTCGAATTTAACAATAAAAAATGTGTAGTGACGAAATTAGAATAGAATAGAAGTAAGTTGACGGTTAAATTTATCTAATAATGCAAATATATTTTTCCAGGATTTGGAAGTGCAAAAAAGGCAATTAATCGACATGCTATCGTTACACGCTCCATCGTGTGTAAAGAACAATAACGCGACGGCGCGAGCATCGCCAACCACATCGTACAACATGATAAGATCGTTCGAATCGCCAGTTACATTCCCTACCTCGTACGATGCTCATTCGCCATACATAAGACCGGAATCGGCGAACGTTCTCGCCTCCAGCTACACTTGCATCACCCCCATCAACGGAGACTCCTCTCTCGACACAATCGCCTCCCTAGACACGGGTTTTATTACTTCACAAATAATCGACGGGGAATATCACAGACCGGACAGTGTCCTAAGTCTTCCGCCGACATCGGACCCCAGTTACGTGAACACGGACGGGTACTTGCCCAAGGCGACGAACCTCCTCGTGCCGATTGAGTCCGAACAAGAATACTATGAGCCCGAAGTGAATTATAACTTGTCCAATCAACAGTGCCATTCGTATCCGACTGTCGTACCAGAGGCGCAGGCGAAACTCAACAACGGTTTGAACGACGGTTGCCTTGTCTAGTTCGTCTGCGAACTAAGTCCAGCTTCGTGTCGGGGTCCAAAATTTTCATTTCGACATTTGTATACGTATATATTTATAAGATTTGGATTAAAATTCGGAATAGAGAGTCGCCGTTGAAAGTTGTGCTTTACGTTGGTACATTCAAATACTATATAAAGCTCGTAATAACAAGGTTCTCATACAAGTCGGTTGACAATTCAAGTTTTAGATCTGGGAAATTTGCATAAGAGCAGAAATTTAAAAATAATCGATGATTTTATTGCAAATTTATTCAAGTTTCATTTGAATATTTCATTTATAAATATCTTCGTTTTGATACATAATATTGCAAGAATCACAAACACAAGCCTCAATGTTGCAACAAAAGTTGGTTATCTGATTTGCAGTAATCAATTTTTGTTGAGGCTAAAATTGAAGATTAGTTTCAGACATTCTTGAAGCTATTATATAAAATTATTGCTTTTATTATAACACGTCGAAAATATATTGCTTCTTGCATAGATAATTGTAGATTTTCTTTATAAACTCATCTAATTGAAGAGGCCAAGGAATTTTGTTTAAGAACAGCCCTTATACGAGTACGACGCCTTAACTCGTGAAGGACTTACATGACGAGTCAGTTTATATATAGTATTTGTTACTCTTCAAAGGATAACGTCTTAGTATTAGAGTTGCCAATGTAAGTGAGCTTTCTTCTCTTAATTTTATCATGAATTTGTCAAAAAGTTGAGTGCGGAGAATTTATTTCGAAACGAAAACGTATGTCTACTGTGTAGAACAACAAGTACGTATATATGTGTAGTGAAGCTTCCTACAGAAGCCTTTATTTCCAGGATTAGTTTGACAAAAGACAGAATTAGCGAAAGCGCATATTATTACAAACGTTGCGATCCAGAAATATACATTTTCAGAAATCGTAAACTTTCTGACGTCAATAGATATTTATTGCCCAGTAAAATAACGCAATCATGTTCAGTTTGTCATGTTGTGTGCCCGTCTGGCACTTTTTAGGTAGGTATTCACTTGTAATAATTTTTATCTAGGTTTTTAACACATTCTGTTTTAATTCTGTAGTTGATAAGTAAAGAATCCGTAAGGCAGTTTTTGAAAGTTTTAATTTTTTTTTTTAAATAAAAAAATAAAAAACCAGGATAATAATAAACATAGTATTTTAATTAAAAAGCAATAAATAAATTTGCATTTGGTCATTAGGATCTTTTACCTTTCAGCTACAGAATTGTTAAGTTCGCTAATTTTGCTTTGATATGTACAAAATTCGTTAACTTTCGAGATCTGATTTGTTAATATTTTCTTTTGATTTTTTTTTTTTAATTAATAATTTGAATCATTTTCATAAGCTCTAAGTAGTCTCTAGTCCGTCTGACTCCCAAAATTAATTCCAAAAATAGTTTTTATATGTGAATATAGATATTATAAATCACAATAGTTTTTTTTTATCCTCCAGTACAATAATATTGTAAAACAATACCTCTCATGTTGAAATTCCGAAATTTTATTCATTGTTACAGATTGTATGTTCACAGATTTATTATACATTGACTATGTATATTCTATATATACAAAAAAAACACACATTATTATACATAGATAGATATATATGTATTTAGGTAAGTCATTATTTAGTGATAAGGCGCTTTGTCTCAGTCGTGATTAAGAATTTGTAGATTTTCAACATACAATACCATTTATAAAATTTAAAAAGCCTTAGTTTTAAGACTAAAATTTTGTATATGCTTTTTAAAATACATATAATATACTTTTTTAATGAACATTACAATAAAAAGTGCCTACGTTTTTAGTTATGGATTATATTTTCATATTTTATCATGAAAACCAGTCAAAGTTTATAATTACATCGTAAATATCCACATATTTTTGATTAAAAATTAAAATAAGTCGATAAATAACCTATTATTGTCTTGGTTAATTTGATTAATTGGTGTTAAGTAGATAGAGCCTTAATAACAAATGCATAGTGCCTTTAGTATGAGCACCATAGTACCAGTGAACCTAGTCTGTAGCTGACTTAAACTTAAATATAAGGCCTCAAGGGAGTCAAGTCGCGTTAGCATTTATTTTTATATTCTTATAAATACATTGTGATAAATATACAAACATGTTTAATTTATTACAAAAAAAAGCAGTTAGAAATATAAAATATTTTTCATAAGTCTTTGTTTGACAAGGATTCAAGCCTCCGTGTGTATTCGGCCTAATTATACAGTTAAAATACAGTGAACTTCTATAAATAAGATCATTTGTTTGAAAAAAAAGTTCACTGTGTTTATCAAATTAAGATTCGTAGTGCGAATGTACCGTCGTAGTAATCTTTCTTAAGAGATCAACTGTGGAGGGTACAGTTCTTGGTTCGGAGATACGTTTCTTTTTCTTACTAAGTCTTTCTCAACCCTTTAACCGCCAGAGTCGGATTTATCCGACACAAAAAAATTCCTACAAAACGAAGCGGTTAAAGGGTTGATCTTAATCGGGGTGCAAGGTTTAAGAAGATATTGCGTAACATTCAAACCAATGTATTACAAGCAATAGCTGTAATAACAGCGAAGTCCAGTCAATGAACATTCTCCCGTATAATTCTGGCAAACAGCATAAATTTGGATTTTGGTTCTACTTACCCTCTAACTTAAAGTTGACCCTGTGCCGGGGGTTGCTTTTATCCTGGGGATGGATGCCATCCCTTCTCGGGGATGAAAAACGTATCATTGAAAATAAATGTCTGGGTATGGTTAGATTGCCTAATTAATTCTAAACAACTTTTGTTTTATAAAGTTTTTATTAAAAGCCACAATACTTTTCGATTTATTCGCTAGTGAAAACGTTTATTTTTCAACCACACATTTTCAGACAGTTTTTCTAGAATAACTCAAAATAAAAGTATTTTTATCGAAAAAATTACTCCTACTTAAAGAGATTGGATATTTTGATCCGCAGCAATATCTATTAAGATTTACTTCGTAACTTGAAACCTGCACCCTTATGTGACCTGCACTCTTATGTGACCTGCACTCTTATGTGACCTGCACTCTTATTCAGTAATAAAGGAGGTTCTGTTGTTACTTACAAGTAACATTAATTGTCAGATTTCACATTTTTCAGTGTTTCATTTTCAAATAAATAAATAAATTATTTAGGCGGGCTTGCATTTGTTTAAGATATTTTACGATGAAATCGTTTTATTTGTATTATTTAATTGTTATATTATCAATATATGGAATTATTTTTTGTATTATACGAGAAAAGCTTGTGAAACAATTATATTAATTTTTTAAAGTTTAACTTTTAAAAATAACAACAGTCTATGAATTAATATGATCGCATAATATAGTGTATTTTATACTTAACTTATTCGTTTTATATACACTTAGATAGCCCTCATAAATTTATAAACTTTCTAAAGAAAAACGAAAAAGGTTGGCCACTGTTATTAATCTGAGATGATGTTATATATTACTTCTGGTTTAAAAATGTTTTAATTAAAAAAAAAAAACATATTTTTGCAAAACATGTCTGGGTTTTCTGAAGATACGTCTCTTTAGGAACGTCATTCATGAGCTTCATTAATTTTGATGTATTATTCAATGGTAATATAGAACTATTGATATTTCGTTTAACTTGATAATCTTTCACATATAAATGCAGTATTTTTCTACATGATTTTTGTTCTACAACTGTTTTAAATTTATATAATGAAAATTCTCGAATATGTATTGGGATTATTTGGACGTACATACATCGTGACACTAGACATAATATATACCTATATACACTTATAAAGAATATTTGTACAAAATTTTAATTTTATACCAAAAACAGGATAAAGTTTCTCTACAAGTCTTAAAGTCCTTAGTATGATTATATTATGTCGTTTTTAAATATTAAATAGTTTAAAAAAAGTTATGCATTATCGCGGTCATGTCCAAAAGTAGACCAAGAGACGAGATTAATTATGAATTTCATACATTAAACTATTATGTATTTGTATATAATTTCATATTTGTAATCGACTTAAAATTTTGTGATGTTTTAAAATAATGTCTACCTACTTATATTGTTGTCTATAATATTAACTAATGCTTTGATTATTTATGTAATGTGAGCCTAATAATTGGCTGGTCATCTTCAATCCAAATTGATCTAAATAAAAACTTTAAGCACTTTTGTCTAAAGCACTTAGTTCACTTAGAACAGAATAGTTTTTTTTATTTAAATCTGTTAGGATTGTAGGTGAAAAGTAAATTATGCATAATAATGTATTTAAGAATTCAATTTATTTTAAATAATAATATAGTTTTAATGGTCACAAAGTGATATGTATATTTTACAGAGAAGCTTGTGTCTAATGTGAACCTCACATACTTAAAACATTGTGAATAATAAAATTGTAAGAAATTTGTTAAATGTTGTAAACCACACTTGTACCTGCTTCATGAATTATAAAATATTTTGACAATCAAAGCAAAATTATTGTGCTTATTACTTACTGAAAAAGTAAATCATATTGTATTGGATATTAAAGATATTTTTTAACATTTGTGTTGATTTTTATCCCTTCCAAAATTTCCTATGCATTTGAAAATACAATTCAGGTAGGTTTTTGTAATGCAGTTAACCAATCAAGCAATATCCTTACAGACTAAAGTGACTGTCATTTCAAATATTCTGTTGTGTACAAAAAGGGAGAATCCTATGAAAATTTACTGGAAGTCTTCCATATCTTGAAAAGTTTACCCTCATTTTAAAGGAAAAGGAAAAGGTAGGTCCTAATCATCTATTTATTGATGCAAATAAAACAAGAAATGTAAAGAATAATTCTTTATTTTATGATCGCCAAAAAAGTCGATCATAAGTTAAAAAAAAATCCGGGCGAACCCAAAGTTGTTGACAAACAATTACCTAGACGTTTTTTTATAAACTTTATAATCTTTTGTATCTTACACAAACGTTATCAATTAATTATACTACGAAGGTACGTCGGGAGATCTTGAATTTTGAGCACTCGTTTTGAGTTATTGTGCTACCTGTAAAATATTATTTAACAATTAGTTTAACTCTTAAATTTTTATTGTTCTGTGATCTGAAATTCATATATAAATTTATAAAATCAACTTTTGCCCTCGGCTCCGCTTGCGTCAGCTGTCGAATACAGTAATACCTAAACTTACGAACTTACGTACCTAAAATCTTGAAATAAATGATTGACATTTATAATTTTAATTTAAGTAGTCAAGCTTTTAGTAGACAATTGAAACAATTTCATAATTCATCCCGAGGAAATCTATCAAACTTAGCACTCTAGCCTCATATCCGCATCCGTAAGAGATTCGCATTGATTATTGCGGATGTATTGCGGTTTGATCGATGCTGAAGTTTCGCATTTGAGCATTTGGATGCTTATATCCGCAACAATAACGGTAACCGTGTAAGTCGTATTTCCGTAATTTAATAGAATAATTCATTTATTTCGAAAACAGTTGTAAAATTTAAAAATTTACTATCTTTGGTACAATGGAATGGAAAACGATGAAAAACAATTACTTTTTAGGTTGTATAATATATCTATGGTGTTTAATTTTGCATATCTCATATAAATCTCTAACGGTTACGTTACGTGATAGAATAATAACAAAACAAAAAAATCTGTGCTTAAAGTACAGAAATTGTTGACACATTTTTTTTTATAATTTACGTAATTTTTTTAATGAATGTTCTCTAAGTATTTATTTATTTACTCAGTTACTCGCGACAAATTGATATTATATTTGAATGTTATTTAATTTTTTCAGCTTAAAACATGGGCTTTTTATAAGTGATTTTTTTAAATTACATTTTTAAACAATAGAATTTCAAATCACAGATGACAAAATAAAAATAAAAAATCATATAATATGCCAAAATGATTAGACGAATAAAATAAAAACCTTTAGCGAATGATTGTGTATTTAGTTAAGCTATAATTTATCAGGTGTTTGAAGCCAACCAAGCCGATTCCAAATAAATTATTATTGTAAATATAAAGGGTTAGTATTAGGGTGTTAATAACATTGTCAAGCTTAATATGAGCCCTGTTGTGTACTCCATATACATATTAGTACAATGATAGAGAAATAAAGTGTAGCTTTTCCAACTAGATAACATTTTATGCATACAATATAAAAATAAAGAGCACATTGCAATCGTATTTAAAATTGGATATTTAGTTAGGGGAGCGTTCAAGTAGTACGTAACGCAATTTTTGAAGATTTTTGATGTACAGCGCAGAACGTTTTTCTGTGCCCTCCCTAAACGTTACGTTTAGGACCAAGTTTACCAAGTGACCATTTTTACCAACCAAAAGGGTTGCCAACTTGGGAGAACAAAATAAAAATGACGTACAATACACTGTAGGGATTCTCCTCCCACCCCTGTAAAGGATTACAAGACCCCCCCCTCCCCGCAGATTGCGTTACGTAATACTTCAACGTCCCCTAGCTAGTTATATAGAATAGGCTATTTGACTGTTAAATAAAAAAACAAAAAAAGAAAAATCTGACCGGTATTTTTGAATAACAATTGCGACTACTAAATTATTATGTTGGATTAGACTTCGTAGTGCTCGTAAGCTAAAACTATTTTTTGAAAGAAATTTTAGGCAATATTCTCTAGTTTTAATTTATTGTATATAACTGTTTTTATTGTAAAATGAGATGGAAAGGAGATATTGTAAAAAAAAAAACTGTTTTTAGACGCCATTTTTACAATATGTAAAAATGTAAGACAAGGTAGTAAAGTAGAAATTCGGAGAGAACACATAGAAATATCTATAAAAGCATAAATTTACAAAACTCCCGGAAATCTTTTCAGGTAAAACTATCAAATGAGTGGACTAACTTAACATATAATTAAATCGTAAACTAGCCGTATCTGTAAATTAAATATTTATAAAAAAAAAAATTAACTCCCAAACACTTTTTAAAATAGCTACAATGATAGATTAGTTCTTAAGAACCCTGCACGGTTAGTCCTTCTATTTAAATTCCTTTAAATAATAAAAAAAACCTAGCCAATTAGCCCATTCAACTGTTGAATGAAACAAATTATAAATATCAAAGCGTAAGATTGGCAGCTTCAAATTTTAAATAATTGGAAATACAAATCAAATGAGGTGTGAGTATACAAAAAGCCTTTATTAAAAAGAGTTAAGGGCTAAAACGTGAAAGTAATGAAGTTAGCTACAAAATGAGTGAAACTGCGTACGTGTCAACTTCATACAGTTGGACAGCTCGCACCTCCGTTACATTAACCACTTCAAACACTGGTGACAAAAGAAAAAAAAACAATATTCACTTTCATATTGCTACATAAACATACAATACTACTTATATATAATTATCATTTACAAAAAAATTAAAATAATATAACATTTTGATTTTTTTTCAATCATAAAAGTAATATAATAAAATATGTTAATACGTTGTTTTCTAATAAAACAAATCTAAAGTGTCAAATAAACGAGAAGCATTTTGGTTAACAAAAAAAAAAAAAAAAAAACAATATTCACTTTCATATTGCTACATAAACATACAATACTACTTATATATAATTATCATTTACAAAAAAATTAAAATAATATAACATTTTGATTTTTTTTCAATCATAAAAGTAATATAATAAAATATGTTAATACGTTGTTTTCTAATAAAACAAATCTAAAGTGTCAAATAAACGAAGCATTTTGGTTAACAAAAAAAAAAAAAAAAAAACAATATTCACTTTCATATTGCTACATAAACATACAATACTACTTATATATAATTATCATTTACAAAAAAATTAAAATAATATAACATTTTGATTTTTTTTCAATCATAAAAGTAATATAATAAAATATGTTAATACGTTGTTTTCTAATAAAACAAATCTAAAGTGTCAAATAAACGAGAAGCATTTTGGTTAACAAAAAAAAAAAAAAAACAATGATTCTATTAATTTTGCTGTAAAAAGAAAAGCACATTTACGGTTATCGTGGCCAATAAAATTTGATTATTTGATTAAAGTGAGAGACAAACCATTTAGCTCGTTTCGACCAGTCTTTGGGCGTCCAATGGAGACATTTCGGATCTATGCGAAGCATTCGCTTATCCATCGCTTTGTCGTGTTGCTGAATAATTTCCTAAAAGACAAAAACAAACGAACACGTGAGTGGATTAAGGTGATATGTCGCTTAATTCCAATTTTGAATAAATCACGATTAAAGTTTTACTTTTAATTTTTTTGATAAGTCGCCACGGAACTGATTTTTGTACTAAATTGTGATGCAAAGTTGTGTAAAACAACATAAAATATCAATGATATGATAGAAATTAAACACTTGTATTATTTTTTAAAATATAAAGTGAACACAACTCCTTCTTCCATTAACAAAAGTAAAAGTAAACAAAGTTAAAATTAACTGTACATAACACCTTTTTCAACTTTCTATTTTCCAAAATATGTCTCAAATCGACGATCTCAAGGTCTGTAATCATTTATATGGACATATTACCTTCATCAATGCAAAAATAAAACCGAAAAAACTCAAAAATGCGAAGGTGATAACCTTCATCCACTCACGTCTTCAAACCTAACAAGCCATAATTAAATTAATTAAAAATTTTAAACTAACCCCCGACTTTCTATTGAGCCCAAACTGTAACTTGCTGACGAGTTGGATATCCTGAAGACTACTTGATGCTGCAGCATCAGGTCAAGATTACCATGTCATTGAAATACCACCGGAAAAAAAAATACCAAATTTCAAATCTACTAGGTCAACTAGGAAATGGGCTGATGGTCTTTAAACGCCTGACAAGATCTTCATAAATTATAACTAAGAACGATCCTGATCACTTTTTTTTAAATATGAAAATACTCACTTGATTGACAGATATGATGTACTGGCCCTTGTAGTAATTGATTAGGTTTAAGTTTTGTAACGTGCTTATTACGTCTTCCTTCTTTATGCTAGTCATTTCGCAGATTTCACTTAAAAGAGATAACCAACATGTAAATAACTTCATGGAATAATTTATGAAAAAAAAAAAAAAAAAAAAAACATGTATATTCAATTGATTTTCATAGCATATGTGAACTAATGCTTCAATATTAGATTAAACTTGGCTTATATATATTAAATTAAAGCAGTAAAAAAAAAATTGTTATTCATATTTAAGAAAACACACCTACCATCAAGTAGACCGTCAGTCTGTCTGTCGACCTTAACATAAAAAATACGATTGTAGAGACACACGGGACTTCTTTATTAAAGATTTATTAATTTATTAGTACTTATTTTACGTTACTATTGCCAGATTCCGGTTTTTTTTAGCATAATAAATAAACGAGTTTGAGTTTAAATCTTGAGACCATGCACTGGAGTTTGAATAGTGTGATGGCAAGTAAAATGTCTTCTTGACCATCACACGGGCGTCTTACTTGATGGTGATGAGAGGTTTCTCGTTGTCTCCTACGGGCGTGGCGTGCATTAGGATGTCCAGGATGGTCTGCGCCCAATAGCTGCGATACGACAACAGTCCCAAGTCCGACAGAGGCTTCTCCGGCGAACCAGTTTTTCCCTCGAACTTCGACAGCTCGTAGCCTGTGTGTACAACGTTCACATTATTCTAAACTAGCTGCGTGCCCGCGACTTCATTCGCGTTCAAAAATACAAAAATATAACACACGAGAAAATATCTGAAACCTTTATCACTATGACGACAGCGACAGTATTTTAGGCAATCAAAGTTTTATATTTTTACACGATCATTAAGAACCTAACATTTTTCCAGGATAGAAAGTGTTCAATATGTTAATCCCGGTAATAAACTCTTCATAATGCCAAATTTCATCCAAATCTGTTTAGGCGTTTTTGCGTGAAAGAGTGTAATAAACATCCACACACCTTCATTAGCTTTCGCATTTCTAATATTAGTAGGATGTTATGGTTGTTTTTTTTTTATCAATTTCAGTTTTCATGCAAAATAATCTTAATTTAAGCAATCGCTTTTGATTATTTCAACGTTTTCACGATTTGTTTTCAACAAAAAAAAAAAACCTATTTACTCACCATTTTATTTACTAAAACCTATTTATTAATTATGTTTAACGTTCAAACAAATTATTGATAGGTATATGAGAAAATAGCTTACTAAATTCAATAAGAAGTTTTCCATATCCCTTTCTTTGGTAAGGAGGTAGAGTGAGTATACAGGCAACGTTGTAGTCTTCGGTGCTCTCTTTCTCTTTTGAAAAATAACCTACTATGTGGAACCCTGAAACAGTTAGAAAAAAATTAATTATCTGGAAGCAAGGAAAAACAGTAAATTCTTAACATTAGAAAATAGTAAATTATGCAAAGTAGTTACAATGTCGATAATGACATATTTTTATAATTAGTATTTTTTTGCTGTATTTTAAGGGCCATTCATTAACTTTTTACGTAAGGACGATATCTCGGACTCCCGGACCTTCTTAACTCAGACAAATTAATATCTATTATTTTTTTTTTTAAATATTAAAATGTTAATAGGTAATTTTATTTATATTAGTTTTTGCTGTAAATTAATCTGCGTCCCGTTTTCTTAGGAGTTCTTATTGCTCATGTATTTGTGTTAGGCATTAAATTTAATTATTCATTTTTATTTTTATACTGCGTTTTTTAAATTCGATGGAGTAATTTGACATTTCCTGGGTTGCAGGTTTTTGACCATGCAAAAATAGTGTTGTCACCGAACTTATTAAAAACTTACGGTTTTATAAAACCTTAATTAATCAATGCTTTATAGAACATTAATTATAGTTTAGAATTAATATTGATTATTATTTAATTTTTTAATTTATATTTTTTGCAAAGTCCGTTCTATAAGTCGCATTTCTTTTCTATTATTATAATTTTTATGATGAAAATATTTTCATGGGTGACATAAAATTATCACAAAATAATATACTATGTGATGCATTATACTTACTATATTTTTATATATTTGACTTCACATATAAATTGTGAATTGTTTTTTTTATTCATTCCAAACCGACTTGTTCATTAGTAATTCTGCTTTAAACGAAATTTAAACTTTAAAATAACAATAATACGAAAGTTAAATCAATAAAACCAGATCAAAAATATTTTTACCATAAAATATTATAACTATTTAAGTAAAACCGACATTAGTACAGCACTATGGAAAAAACGCTGGTAACATTATTTTAAAAATTGAGATTAGGACCTGTCAAATTACTCCTTCGAATTATGGAACGCACTTTAGATTATTCCTCTGAAATAGTACACTTTTACGCATGAAAGGTACTCTGTCCTTTTTTGTATCCCTGACAACGTGTATTTTCATGATGACCGGTTGAGTAGTTAAGGCGCGAAAGCGAAACAAATTTACTTTCGAATTAATATAATAATATTAGAACTTGGGATACATTACATACCTCTCGTATTGAATTCCGTCATAACGTAAAAGAGAAACGGATCTGTATCGTAATACAGTGTCTTGTGGTCTAGGAACAGTTTGGCTAACAAACAGAGGTTCTGAGCGTAACACTTGTTCTTGCGACCGTCGATTTCGAAGAACGATATACTTCCCTTTCGATATATTTCATTGCCGGGAGGATGTTTTAGTTTGCATTTTACCTGAAATAGAAAATTTTATTTTTAGCACTTTTAAACTAATTAAACATTGGACACATGCGGGCTTTTAAAACGTAACATAACTTATTATTAATAATTGGGAATTAATATATATATATATTTTTAAATATCCTCACACATTTTATCAGCTAAAGTATAGTTTGTAATAAAAAAAAATAATGCTTATTTTTTTTCTACTGATTTTAAGATAAAGATATAAATGAGTATGAGGAAAATATACTTACAAGGTGACGTTCGAGACATTTTTTACTCTTTTTGTATTTCAAACAAAATTCGCATATGTATATACAAACTAAATTCACCATTTCCTGAAAATTAATATTTTTTTTTTATTAATAAGGGAATTTATGTATTCAGAGTATTGTATTTGTGTTAACATAATATTAAATAAAATGGGGATAATACGAACAAAGCGACATATTGAAACTGTTAATAGGTTAGACAAGTTAAGTATTTATTAAATTTTAAATTCATTTAAGTTGCAATTTTTTTATAAGTATATTAAGAGTAGTTTATGCCAAATAGATGTGCATAACTTAGTCACCTTTATGGTAAGAGGTGGCTAAGTTTACGTAAACTGCGTTTTTTTTTATTTCGAAGGAGTAATTTGACTATGACTATGACTAGGTCCTAAGTCAAATTTTAAAATAATGTTACCAGCTTTTTTTCCGTAGTGCTGTATTAATATCGGTTTTACTTAACTAGTTATATTTTACGGTAAAAATATTTTTGATTTTGCTTTATTGATTTAACATTCGTATTACTGCTATTTTAAGGTTTAAATTTCGTTTAAAGCAGAATTACTATGACCAAGTCGATTAGGAATAAATAAAAAAAGAATTCACAATATATATGTGAAGTCAAATATATGAAAAATAGTATAATGCATCACATAGTATATTATTTTGTGATAATTTTATGTCACCTATGAAAATATTCTCATCATAAAAATTATAATAATCGAAAAGAATTGCGACTTATAGAACGGACTGCAAAAAATATAATTTAAACAATTAAATAATAATCAATATTAATTCTAAACTAATCAATGTTCTATAAACCATTGATTGCGGTTTTATAAAACCGAAGTTTTTTAATAAGTTCGATTAGGTGACATCACTATTTTTGTATGGTCAAAAACCTGCAACCCAGGAAATGTCAAATTACTCCTTCGAAATTACTGTTAGCATTTTAACACAACACTTCTCTACACTCATTTTTTTAAAAATTTTAAACTGTAAAAGTTTCTCAGATCCAAGTCCAGTGGAGGTGTGGAGTCTAAATACCTGCGGATAGGGTGCGAAGTACCAGGGTCTTATCCTGTGTCTGCCAAGCTCAATCATTTCGATGTTCTTCATCCTAGTGACTAGGTCGTCGTGTCCGTGGGCCACCAAACTGCCCGACTGACGAGGACGGGTAGTCGTCGGAGTTGCGGCTCCACTCGCTATGGAATCCGTCTCCATTGGCTCCACACCAGGGATTTCCGGCTATTACCCACAAAAAAACACAACGCTGTACATGGTATTGTTTTATCCGTGTACAGAATAGGGTATAAGTACCTTTTTACCAAGTTCAGGGAGTACATATTATCGTCGTTGTCAAACCAAAATCTGCTATGTGCAAAAAGTATACTTTTGATATATTGACAAAAAATACATGAAGGTTTATTTTAAAATAAAAATATTTCATTTTAAATTAAGCGTTGTTACACGTAAACTTATTTACTTTTTAAACATGAAAATTCAATAGTCAATTATTTTAATAATAAAATTTGTACATAACAGATTCTAGCTGCCTCACATAGAATATTTTATTAAGAGGTCATAGTTCGACAAATAACGGTTATAACTTAAAGCTACACTCACTTCACTTTCAACCGATGTGGCTTTTCTCTTTCTGTTAATTTTCTTTTGAAGTGCAGCTGCCAACACTGCACCTCCGTTTACGAGTGATGAGGAATCATTGCCAAGAGTTGGACTTGCTGGACGTGATATCAGCTGACGAGGTTCCACCACGCCTTAATATCAAAGCAATTTAAGTTTAGATTTTTCTTATAAATGGATTAATAGCTTAATTTTGTGGTGCCAGTATGAAAAAAAAATATGGCAAATAATTTTTAATTTCGACACTTTTTTCTAAGACATGTGCCATCCGTAAATACTAAAACTTAATAAGAATCTTGTTCAGAATTTACCGCTGATAACAACACAGGAAATAGCACAATAAGTCTTTTTTTTAAATCTACAATAATGTAAAAATTTTAATAATGTATAATATAACACCCACATTCTGGCACAGGACTATTTTAAATCACATAGTAAAATTCAATTATTAAATACTAACTGGTGCCAGTCTTCGTCCGGGTTGATAAACAAAAGATGTTAACACCTGACAAAAATGTAAAGCAATGTAAAGCCTGACATACATTTTCGTTTGAAATTATCATTATCAGCCCAAAGCAGCCACTGTTGGATATAGTCCTTTTTATATAAGCAATAACTATCAACTTAAGAAATCATACATAAAAATTTTTCTATTAAAAATATTACCATCTGAATTATCAGTAATTTTAACCACAACACAAAAGCGGTCTTGTGACTTCGTCTGTTACATGCATTTAATGTATATTTGATTTAGTATCGACTGTTTAGTAAAGGTATAAATACTTGCACAATTTTTATGTTAAATACAAATTTTAATTATTGCCATATACATAAAAGTTTACATAGTGTAAACAAAACCAAATCCAACTTGTTCCCCAAACGTCTCTATGAAAGTTAAAATGTAATTACTTTATTTTTACAATAATGTAAATTCTCCACTATTTTAAAATAAAACTTGTGTAACCTGCATATGCTAATAACTGGTTCAGTAATTTAAACGAGTTTATTTAAAAATCATAATTTGCCTGTGTCTCCTTTAAAGAATAAATTAATTTAAAAATAATAGTGCAGGCACTACTTACCCGTTACTTACCTACAATTGGTGAATATATATTATTCTAATGATGGTTAACTAAATTAACATATTTTCTAGTTTATATTATTAAATTAAACATACCCAAAAGAAACTAATTTAAAATATGTATGACATATTGAATTCCAAACATAAAGGAACCTCCTTGCTTCTGAACAAGATAATAAAATTATTCTATCAAAATAAATAGCAGTCATACTTTCACTTTGTTATGCTTAATAGATATTTAAGCATAACAAAGTTAGAAAAGGGTGGTGATCCAGAATAAGTACAAAAATAGACTTTATAACTTTTTGGATATTAGACAAATAAGGAACCAATGGTCTGGTGATCTGTAACTTGACCAATTTTGTTTTAGAATTATTTTCTTTTTCAATTTTTTTGTAAAATTGATATATAAGACATAGTACAATGTTTTACTATTAGAAGGAGTTTTGATCAATAGAATATAAAAATTTAAGTCTGGCATCCTGATTCTTGACACAAATGTTTGCCAGACCACCCTCAAAATATTTGTTACAATGATAAATTTTCTATATAAGGTATAAGAAAAAGTTAAATATCAAAATTTTTGTTTTTATCCCTCCTTTGAATAGAATTGGTCTGGCACATTAATACTTGACCAAAGTTCTGCCAGACCACGATTAATAAGTCTTTTGTTGGTCAAAAAAATTGGTCACCAGACCGTTGGTTCCTTATTTGTCTAATATCCAAAAAGTTATAAAGTCCATTTTTGTACTTATTCTGGACTATTAGTGATTTATTGATCCTAATATCGATCGACTATAATACTAGATACACAGTCTCATACAAAACAAAAGCCAACAAGTGGCATAACACTTAACCTATATATATAGACATATCATGCATTTATATCCATATAAGAAAAAGTCTTAAAATTTACAAAATGAAATTTATACACTGAGGTCTTAAGATTGTAAAACGCATACACATCTAAAGGAGCATGTTGGCAGTTGAACGGATTGAATTATACTAATACAAAATCGTAACCAAATGTAGAAGTGGGTGCTCATTTGCTGAGGACATTTTTTTGTAGCTGATTGTGTATCTAGTATTATAGTTGATCAATGGATCCTAACTTTATGGTCACAATTTACTTACACTTTTTCAGTACAATTCAAAAATGATTAAAATCACATGTCAAATTATTACAATGCCCTCCTTATTTTACCTTACTAAGTAAGTGAAGTATCCCCTCCTTATAACTTACTATTTTTATTTTATAGGGACATCAACCTATAATATGTATTTGTATATGACTATATTTTTTAGTTAAAAGCTATTAAATATGTAGTAGGATTAATAATTTAAGAGATTATGCTGTAAATATATGGGTTTGTTTTTAACTGTGAAGCTATGAAATATACATGTAAAGCCAGACATTTATGAGATTTATGTTGAAACATGACACAAAGAAGGTATGCACAGTAAAGAAATATATTTAATAAACATACCAGTAGGAATTTTTTGTGGCGACCCATTGAGAGCATCAGTGAAATTGAGTTTTTCAGGTAATTTAGGTTGGATAGGGTCTCTATTGTTTTGGATAATGGACTTCTGATTTTCATTGCAGACAGTATCATCTGCCAACAAAATATCAGCATTTAGTATTTGTCTTGTAACAGTTTGTTGTTATATGCATTTTCAATTCAAAAATGCATACAAATGGTACTTTGAAACTGTCTTTTTTAATGTAAATTAACTCAATTTACAATGCAAAACTTAGTTATCTAGTGATAATAATATATATCGTTATCATTTTACATATATATACATATGCTAGCAGCCAGCACTGACAACGAGTGAGGCTGGTTCCAGCTACTGGATATGTATAAACAGGCTCTAAGACAGTTGTTGTCGGCAAACAATTCAAATAGAGTTGAAAATAAATGAACTATTTTTGTAAAGAATCCGAAAGTTTATTACAATTTATATTATTGTAAATCCAAATACTGCTAAATTTCATAGACAAAAATTGTTTGAGAGCTGTCAAATTTGCAGATTTTAAATATCATAAATTTTTTACCTGTAAATATCAAATGCTGAATGTATTTCATGTCTTAGCCATCATGAAATATTCATTTTCAATGTTCTAAATAAAAAGGTTATCTTACTTCATAAAAAAAAAATTAAAATAAGAATTTCTATAAAAATAAATCATGAAATATAAAAAATATATATGTGAATAAATTAAAAACACATACTAATAACATGAGGCATAATAGCACCTCCAGATCCAATATGAGTCTTCTTAGGAGTTGTGGCGCCTCCAGTTGGGGCTCCATCCCTTCGTGGGAACTGTACCTTTCGAGTGTCCAGCCACGATTCACCCACCCATTCATCAAGACGCTTGTTGACTGAAAATGTCATTAATAGTTTTCAAGAGGCAAATAAAATTATACAACAAGCTTTGTGCCTGTAATAAAATATAATTAGATATTTTATGAGAACTACGTGATTATATTGATGATTAAATAATAGTGGTAATAAAACTGAATTGTAAATTGACAACCTAAACCATGCTCATAGTAGTTAGTGTATAAAATAATAGTATATTATTAAATATGAGTAATAAACAAATATTTCCATAAAACTCAAACACTAGCCGATGTATTGACTTGAAGTTTTTACACAACATTGCATTTTAACAGGAGAATGTTTTTATATACTTTTTTTAATGTTATTTTTGTTTTTTTTTATTTATTTATTTTAAAACTTCAATGGACACTTAAAACAAATATGAGAACATGGCCCGTCTACTAATTTGGTTCTGTCTCAGGGTTTGATTCCCAGCAGGGTCAACTTTGAAAATGACTTTTAAATTGTCTAGATCTGGAAAGTAGTTGCAGGACACACTTCATTTCAGTCATTTAGACAGGCCGTCTGGCGGTAGTAGGTATAGAACAGAAGACCATTCATAGTCAAAAACAGCATGTTTGCTGCTGTGTTTCACAGTGAGTAAAGGATGCCATTTCTCTATCCATTCCTAATCCCTTATCCTTAGTTAGTTCTATGTTCGGCAGCGCACTTGCTGTGCAGTAGCGTTGCTTGTGTTATAGACTTAGCCATCTACCATCAAGTAGGCCCGTCGACCTTAACAGAAATAAAATAGTTAGGTACTTGAATACACTCAAACAATTAATGCAACAGAGATATTTTTACAGCAATTAAGTAGAAAGATATAAATGAACTAATGAATCCTAAACTAAAAACGTCCAAATAACAGAAAACTTACAGTCAACATAGTGTACATAGTAGCCTCTCTGTCCTCGTATTTCTTTAATACTTATAATTTCTGCTAGGGGCCAGTCATTGCCTCCTTGCATTCTAACGGGTAAGCGACATCCTTCCAGTAAAGACGCCTGAGAGCACATAGGCACATTAGTATTTTATTACACAATAAGAAAAGAAAACATGGCACGATGTTTACCGCTGATTCACAAAATGTCGTAACTTCATCTTCGTTATCTGTCATTCTATTAAAAATTTAAGAAATTATACACCCGAAAAATTATAATATTAACAAATCCATTGGAATAAAACAGAGAAACAAAATAATTAACCAAACCAACAAAATATTAGCTAAAATTCTCATCACATCACAGCATAGACCAAGGAACATATATACCAAGGAATATAGTACTCTTTAAGCGAGAATATATACTCTCTTGGCATAGACACTATTATACTTCGTAATGTGTCAGTCACGGTACAGACCATAGAAATATGATGATTGATGAATGAAATTGATGAATGTCGGTAACTCTCGCTAGCGCAATGACCTAAGAACAATATGGACCGGGCATACCCCTACAGAACCGGCGTGCTTGTCCTAGGACAAAGCCCTGCACACCCAAAAAGAAGTTTTTTTAATTGTTCTCTCACAAAAACAACTAAATATTTCATATACTACCATGAAACTCGGCACATAATATGGCGGTACCGGACACGCTTTGGTAAAGTTATGAAGTCTGCAAAGAGTGTTGCCAAAATTTGCGCTTAACAAGATACCATTTATCTTTTTTTTCTTATTCAGCTGTCACCTAGTTAAAAGAGACAAAATGCTTTTTGACATAACAGATATTAAATATAGCCTACGGATCATATAGTAGAATAGGGCACCTCCATAGGTTATTGCGCTAGCGTCGGTAGGTGGTAGGTCATTCGAAATCTATATTTATACTAGTTTAGTTAGCCGCTAGCTTTTTTTATTTTTACGCTTTTTTATCACTAGATAAAAAAAATCATTTTTTTCCTATTTATATATAAAAAAAAATGATGGATGGAAGTTTGTAGATGGAAGTTTGTTTCTCTTTCACGCAAAATTGATTTTCGTGAAATTTTCTAATAAAATATTTTATCCATAAGATTAAAACACACTATAATTTACAAAACTATGCGAACTTAGTAGAAGCTCATAACTTTATATCTGTTTTCGAAGTTCCTATATATTACAATCTGTTGTGTAGACTGTCTTAATCAGTGATTGGTGATAGTTCTCTATAGTCTGAATGTTTTTGTAATACCTTGGACTGTAATTTGTATTGGTCTATTATCAATATATATATATATATTTCCATCCATTCCATCTATTCCAAGTTCTGCCTATGTAATTAAATACATAACCTTACATTACGAAATAAGAAATATTAATAACAAAATTAACAAATTAAATACTACATAATATACGCATTACGCACCTACGTAATTTATTTCTGATTTACTAAGGATAACGTTTTTCACAAAGAATTACAAATATGGCTGTAGAAATAAGTGAGGCCGATCAAATTAAAACTGTAAGTTAAATTTTGGCTTTCTTTTGTAAGTTAAATGTTTGAAGAAATTTAAAAAAGATGAAATGTCTTCCAGTGCATATTTATAATCAATGGTATTTTTTTCAGTTTAAAGACTTTCTTGTTCAGTACAACAAGTTATCAGAGCTTTGCTTTAACGATTGCGTACATGACTTCACATCAAGAACTCTTCGAAATACAGAGGTAAGTAGAATATATGTCATGAAAACGGCTGCTCAATACTACTGCACCACTTTAGTTTTGGACTTATTTTGTATTTTTTTTAATTCAGTGTTTCTCCCCGTACAAAAAATGTCCACATGCCTAAAGAAGTTTTCACTACAAAAATAAGCTTGTAATTATTCATAGGTAGCAATACTTGCATTTCATAAATGCATTCATGTGTAGACATTTAGTTACTTACTTGAAAGGCAATTATTGAATTGCAAGTAAAGGACTTTTTCTAAATTTGCTTATAAATATCATTGAGGCATTAACTGGACTAGGTATTGTTACTACACCAAATATATACTAAATAGGTACCGCTGAAGTAGGTACCATCTATAAACAAAATTGTATTCTATCATTATCTGATCATTCTTTTTTCCTTTTCAGGATAAATGTATACTAAACTGTATGGAAAAGTACCTAAGAACAAATCAGCGAGTCTCACAAAGATTCCACGAATTCCAGATGATAGCTAATGAAAATATGCTTGCATTAGCTCAAAAATCTGGTAATCCAAGCTAATAGTTTAGCTTTTTAATTTAGTTGTAGTTATAATTTGTTTTATTTTAAATTCTCTTGACTTGATGTTCAAATAAAGTTTTGTTGAATGAAAAAGTTTTTGAACTTCATTGGGACTCCAGTGGAATATGAAAGTTGCAATTTATTTTAACACCCATTACAAAAATTTCAGATTTTACACTTTTCTTAAAAAAAAATCTTTACTTTTTTTTGTATAGTTTATTTTTCATGTTTCATTGCATAAATTAAATAACTACATGGACATTATTTAAGTTGCAGTAGTTCAATGCTAGAATTGTAATTTGAAAAGTATACTATTAACTGAATTTCAGCCACCAAGCCAACAATTATGTTAAGGTCGTCAGACAGATTGATGTATCCAATTGATGGTAGGTAAAGAGAGCCTTTACAAAATTGGTTGGTTACTTAATCAATATATAAGTTTAGGGCTGAGGCTGTTTTTTAAAAGCCCTTCAGAGTGGATGTAGTTAGTAATAAGAATATTTTTTCTAAGTGCTCCTCATCTTTGTTAAAGAGATCGCCTGGTATTAGTAGTACGGTTGCTAGTCACGTCACCCGAACTGTTAAGCCTCTTCTTGTATCAGTAGTTCGGCGCTGGTGAAAAACAGTTCGGGTGACGTGTACAACCGGAATATCGAGATTGAAAAGTCTCAGATACCAGGCGAAAGAGATTAAAGTGAAATAGCCATAATTGAGACCAGCTTAAACAGATTGTTCAAGTAATTTTGTTAATATTCAAGTTCCTTACGTCAAACTCTACCAGACGGACAGTTATTTTCACATTTGTATTGGTTTTATGAATTTCAATTAAAAAACAAAACTGCAATGTTTGAATTATTTTATTGTATTTTTTTTATTACATAATTATTGTTAGGTGTTGTTTTAGTTTGAAACTATAGTTCATTTCTTGACTATTGTCATATCGTTGCATAACATGCATACTACACTTCTCTTCGGACATGGCTTGTAGCACTTTTGTTCTGGTGGCGAGAAATCCAACACAAAAGAGGCCTGGGATGAAGTATAGTCAAAGTGATAGTCATTGAATTTTGCTTCCACGCTGTATTTGGCTTTCGAGTTCTTGTCGGAATCGTCGGTATTGAGTACATACTTCAATGGGTATGGTCCAGATGGGGAGTTGTTAATGTTTGAAGGTTTCGTGCAAATGCTGTACTGACCGCCGTGTCTAATGATTCTTATCAGGGGTGTTGGAGGTATGGGTCCACACGGTAATGGTCTGCAGCATGACGGTGCAGGTCGCAGACATTTTGGTATCGGGCAAGGTCGGGAGCAGTTTGAAGGACATGGCGTACATTTGTGTTGCATGCAGTTGTGCTGTTCGATTCGTCTCAGGACAGGACAGGAGATGTGACCCGGTCTCCATCCGCATCTCAACTGTAACATCATTTGTATTTAATAAAACTTAATCCATACTAATATTATAAATGTGTAAGCAACAGTCTGTCTGTAATCTTTTCACGCCGTAAATATTCAATCCTCATGTAATGTATTGCATACACGTTTTCAGGAACGCCTGACCAAAGTGTTATAGCAACAAGAGGTCAAGCGTTATAATAGATTTTTTATTTTACTTAGTCGATATCTACAAAAAATAATAACATTTATATCCGAGTTTTTGTGCGCAGTTTATCTAGTTTTTCAAAAAATATAAATGAGGATTGTGTTATGTTTATGACTAATTTAACATTACACATGTTTGTTGATTTTCATAGCAGAAACAAAAGCAGAAGACATCTTCAGAACACTCACATCACAGTACAAGAAAACACTCAAAAACTTAATTGTATTTTGTTAGAAATATGACAACAACATTATAACTAAAAGTTAACATCTTTAACTATTGACGAAGTGCAGCTTATGAACCAAGGACGTACCAATTCGGGCAGATGGCGCTAATTTCATACAATTAAACGTCACTGAGGGTGTCGCTCACAGAGCGTAACGGCGCGAGTTCACTGTTTTTTCCCTATACTAAAATTACCCAACGCGCCTAAGAAGTTTCCACTTCAATGGTGGTAACTATTCGATTTTAATAGATGATTCTACAGTGGGCGTAGTGTATGTGGTTATGTTAGCTATATTGTAGTATTTGAGGTTCTTTTTGGTGGGTACTCGCCTGATGCTCAGGCGAATTTCTGGCCGTGTATAGCCATCCCATATTCTTGGGCACGTGCTCTTTCCTGTCCAAACATTTGTGTTTTGGCAAGTCACAGCGTCCCAAACAGCTTGCAGATGATTTATTGGCTTAAATATAATAATTTAAATTAATAATATACTTAATTATAAATACAACATACAAAAAACATAAACAGTGAAACAGTATTAGTTTATTAAATAGGTTTCAAGGAAACACTTTTAATGGTCATTAAATTAATAGTACTTTTACTCGTCTAGGATTTCGAAAAAAAAAAATAGACTAGATGATGATCCTGAGAGGAAACCCCGAATGAAACTCAGGATACTTACCATTCTTGACGACTTACCATATCGCTGTGAAATTCAGAGGATACCTACCACATAGCGATAAATATGTCAAATATTTCCTCATGTGTTATATTTATCATTTTTCAATGCGGACTAAGTCACGGACTTTGCACTTTTATTGATTGTTGGCAGACAGGCTGACGGTTCACTTGATGGTAGGTGGCTACCGTCGCCTAGGGACACAAGCAACCCATATCCGCCGCCCCCGACGAAGCGGCACAGGCCGCCTAAATTGAGGTGGAGCCCGTAAGGTAGCATGTCTTAACGTTCCCTAACCCCCCCATAGACGGCGCGAAGAAACACCGTGGGTTTTTAGTAGGGTAGAAGTCCCACATACCCCACCGATCTCCCCATAGTCGGTTCGCAAATTTTCCCACGCAAAAAAAGGTCGCCTGGGGACACATGCAACACCAGGAGCGATACTGGTGCACAGCTTGCCCTACAGATTTGTTTACAGTTCGCTTGAAGAAGCCCATATATTGTGGCTAGGTGGAAAACACCTCGCAGAGATTATTCCAAAGTTCGCGCGTCCGCGGCATAAGGCTTCTACTCATCCGGACTGTGCGGATTGTAAAAAATCTATAGCTAATAAAATTTAGCTATTATGCAACCGATTATGTGTCTGTTACATTAAAGTAGTAAAAAAATACTCTATGATTCCATGGGAGCCAAAAGGCAAAAGAATTATCCTAGAATCCCATGGGATCCTAGACATGGGAGCCAAGTGGAGGGAGGCAAAGCAAATAAAAGGAATTTGAGTTGCAAACCTGATCTACAGCAGCAGGCCATTTTGATGGAAAAATCTGAATAAAAAAATATTATATTAATTTATAGTCGAGTACAGTTAATGCAAAATTTTTTACAATAACCGCGCTAATTTTGCGACAGAATAAATCAAATGAGTATCACCTTTTGAGATTGCGGTTTGATGGGTTACATGGTTTTTGCAAGGGTCTGCATTTTGATTTGCTGTTTGTTGATCATCGGGTGGTTAAGCGTGGGAAATAGCCATGATTCGGAGATGTGTAGTATTACTAGTTATAGTTAGGTATAGGTGACCAGAAGGTACTATTGAAATCCCATGACTATGGTTTTGTTTGTGAAAAATGTAAGTGACTTGTTTTGACAGATGTTTCCTTAAAAGAATGTAAAGTTTTATTTTCGGCCTGTATTTAAATTTTGTTCATAGAACAAAATCGTTAGTAAATCGATGGAAATAAATTATTATATTTAAATATTTTACGAAATAACTGTTATTATCCATTTCATCGCCTATTTGAACGATATTACTTTTCTTCGACTTGATGTCGTTTTTGTTTGATTAGTTTTAATAATGAGCAAACACAAGCAACGGCTTGTGTTATAGGCAACTCATTACCATCTTGCTTGCCAATCTTGCTACTATAGTATATATCTACAATCGTGTTAATTGTCTACGTCCATCGATGTATATCTACCTACGTCATTTATAAAATGTGCGTTTTATGTAAATGTCGAATGTTTGACTCTAATAAGAAACTTTCTTATTTTATAATATTTTAAACAAAAACCAGGCCTACGTATTGTTTCTGGTCTGGTAATTAAGTCTACCGTTTCAGTGATATTTGTGGATTAGGTAGATAATACAATGACAAGTATTTTTTTTGTTATCATTCTTTATGACTAAAAATACTTACGTAATCTTGACCAAGCCATTGACCTTGCAGAGAACACCGTCTGTCTCAAGGTCTAGTAATTTCGTATTTTTTATTGACTTGTGCCAGATCATTTAATCTCTGTGCATTGATCAAAGATTTTGTACATTTATCAGTTTTTGCACTGTGACTTATACAATACCTACATCATTATACTTCCTACTAATATTGCGAAAATTTGTGAGGATATATGTACCTACCTATGGATGTTTCTTACCCACTCTTTTACGCAACAACGGCTCAACGGATTTCGATGAAAGGCACTCAGTAAGTTTATTGGCATCTGGATTAAAATACATATATAGGCAGGGGTCCTGAGATGAATATAGAAAAATGATAGGTACCAGAGGGATCGTCTAAAAATATAAAAATTGGGCGCCACTGTCGCTGTGGCGGCGCCACTTTCGTTATAGATATAAAAATGTCAAATTTTCTCAGGTGTTATGTTTTTCATTTTTAACGCGGGCCAAGTCGCGGGCACCAGCTAGTACCTACATTTATATAGGTAATCCTTCCGCAATTATATTATTGTTGATGTTATTCTCTTGTAAATCATTAAAATTGAAACAACCATGACAAGCAAAAATCAACTGAATACGAAGATGACATAATATCGAGATATCGCTAATCAAGTCTATTAACAGCATTGCCGTGTGACGAGTGATATGGAATTTTCACATGTCACTAGCATCGTGTAGAAGTCACAAACTACTTATCGAAGATCCTTTTAGTTAGATGATAAAACAATTTCTCTAATAGGTGCAGGCATCGACATACTGCAACAGATGAAGCCGATGAATTATAGTGTTCCTTTTGAGTTTATAAAATAAATGTGGGTTTAAGTAGGCAGGGCACACTGCGTTTCGCAGTCATTTGGCGGCAGTAATCATCCCCTTAAAGATAACCATCGCGAAATAACAGCATGTGCGCTGTTGTGTTACATTAAGTTGAGTAAGAGATGTCAAGGACCTTATCTATATCCTTTCTTAATACCTTATGATTAACGCACCGTGGCGTTCCTTGTACAGGCGTCGGTAGCCACCTACCATCAAGTGCACCGTCAGCCTGTTTGCGTATTTCATAGAAAAATAATTCGAGAAGTTAACCAATGGAAAATAACACGCAATCAATTCGACTTACTCCAACAAAGTTTTTATTGTCAACTAATGAGATATCTTATTAATATTAAAAAAAAAATATTTAAAAATTCTCCTATTACTCATATAAAAAAACAAGTATTTTTCTATTATTCGCGCTTGGACTTTGATTTTTTATTCACTTCCGGCTTCTTGTTTGACCTTCTTACCTTAGATTTACAGCACATAACAAAAAATATACGCAACAAAAACAAAATAAGTATAAAAACAATACTAAACACGCAAAATATATCTAAATTCATATACTGATATGTAGGAACGTCGGCCGCAGCAGTTCTAAATGTAAAATTAGAATGTTTAGCTACAAATTCTGTCCAATAAACTGCTGTATCTAAAGGCGACATCGGACGGTCATGCCAAGCCTTCGAAATACGTTTTGCTTTCTCGCGAAATCTGCAAAGAGAATTGTTACCTATTTATAGGAGTGTAGATATGTGATCGACACTATTAATTATATCGCCACTAGCTGATGCCCGCGACTTCGTTTGTGTTGAAAAAAAAAATAAGCAATAAAACGCCTGACATTTTTATTGCTATTGTCTACACTTTTGTCAGGCGTTAGTTTTCTTAATTTTAGATGATCCTCGGGATGAACTTTTTTCTGGATGAAATTCCATTTCAATGTTGATCATGAAATTCATGAGCAAAATTTCATGATGATCGGTTAAGTAGTTAAGGCGTGAAAAGGTAACAGACAGGCAGAGTTACTTTCACTTTTATAATATTAGTATGGAAGTATGGATTGCCGAACGAAATAACTTTCTTGCTAACCCAAATATTTTCTATCTCATATTAACTTTATCTATAGCTTTATGTAACTATGTAACTTTCATCTAACTTGTTATTATTGTAATGTTACAAAAAACTTATAAAGTGAAACTAGCCATGCATATTTGCTTACCTTGGATTCAAGACCTTTTTGAAAGCTGCCATTAAATGTTCTTTATTCAAATTGCCAATATCCAATTGTGTACCAACTCCACTCTCTTCAATTGCTGCCGCATTAGCTGGTTGGTCTCCCAATATAGGCATGGCTACTATAGGCACTCCATAATGTATAGCTTCCGTTGTTCCACCATTACCACAGTGAGAGAAGAATGCTAAAGTTTTGGGGTGCCCTGAAACAGTTTGATTTTATTTTAATCTTTAGTAAGAGCAATCTTTCCCAAGGCCTGTGAAATAAATAAAAGGCTGTGATATAAATAAAATAAGTAAAATGTTCTTAATATCAAAAAGGCTTTTTTTTATTAAACTACGATAGATAAAATGACACTTCGAATAATATTTACAGTAATATATTATAAGCTACAATAAAATAAAACTTGTACCTAATTATCTGCAATATTTAAGTAAATAAGTATGTAGTTTAATACTCGTGATAAAAACGTCTTATTTTGTGAGACAGCTTAGCGACTGTTTGTTTTGTCTACATAACACTACAATTTTAAATAGAGAATAATTTTCATTATTAGGTATGAAATTATACTAGCGACCCGTTCCCGGCTTTGCCCGGGGTGCAATTTTTTTAGATATAAAAAACTTATCCGTTATCCGTTCTCGAGTTTTTGAAGCGTTTTTATATATAATATTTTTATATATAAAAGAGATTATAATATTATTATTATATAGTCTGGCGGCAGTAACCACCCCCTTACAGAAGACCACCGTGTATTAAAAGCATGTTTGCTGTAATGTTTCATTGAGTAAGCAATGGATGCCAGAGTCCATCTTAATTCCTTATCCTTAAACCTACTACCATGGTTGGCAGCGCACTTGCAGCACTTGTAGCGTTGCTTGTGTTATAGAAGATCAAGTCGACCGTCAGCCTAACATTAAATCAATCATCAGCTTGTCTGTGGACCTTTATATTAAAAAATACATGAAAACTGACAAGTAGGTACTTACCTAGAATATCAACTTGCGGTAACCATTTTGATGTAAAAAGTTTATTTTTTCCCAATCCCAATGTTGTTCCATTATCCCATTTCCAAATAAATCTTTGTGGAAATTCTTTCATTGTTTCTAATATATCGTTAACTTTTTCATTAGACAAAGAAGTACTCTTTAGTATTGTTCCAAAACTTATGTATATTATGCCATGTTCAGCGTCTTCTACAAACTTTTTTAATTCCTGTAAGAAAAAAAAGTTTATTAGGAATAAGTATGTCTTAAAATATTATAGGCATACTTTACCTATAATGATGCTAATCTTACTTACTCCTGTAAGAGGTTTCGCTTTAGCTACATGATAGCCACCAACTTCTATCACATTTGCTGGAAACAATCTTGACCCAGTTAAAATATAGTTTTGATACACTAGAAGGAACTTTATATCACGAGCTAAATCCTCCAAAGGCGGTATATTATCGAAGTATTTTTCCAGAGATTTTTGATTTGAATTTTGTGATACGAAATAGTAAATGCTCTTGAAGTAAATTTCAAATACGGCTCTCTCTATTCTCTGATATAGGGAAGGTTTTGTGCCGCCACCCAAAAAATGAAACGGGACGAAGGATGGATTGTAAGGTATACCAAATCTGTTATAATGCCATGGCATTAAGATGTGAGTGGTCACTCCTATGACAGGCGCATTTAGTTTGTATGCGATACCTAGACCACAATCACTATTGAACTGTTCAACTATAACTACATCAAACTTTGGCTTTTGATTAATTAAAAATTGCACTTCTTTATTTGCCAACAACGTTTCACAGTTTTCTCTCCCTGAGGTTGCTAGGTAAATACCTGTTTGAATAATAGATGAATATGATAATGTCAATTGTGGAGGGGTTTCTTCTTCAGGAAGCGTTAAGCTAATATCGTGATAGTTGTTCGGTGGCTCCTTTTCTGGATAGTACGATATTACTGTTAAATTGTGACCCCTGTTTGCAAGTTCCCTTAATAATACTCTGAACACAAAAAAGTGACTCTTCCCTTCATACGGAAATATTCCCAGAATATTTAAGGCATCGCTATTCCGCTTTAGTGTAAGTAGTAGCAGGACGCAGTAGTATAAATAATTCATTCTTGTTTACCGTTCAAGGTCCCACAAGCACAACACGACACGTCCACGCACAAAATAAATTAAGTGCTCACCTCTTTGGTGCTCACTGAGTGACTGAGCCAGGCCAAGCCAAGGGCAACTCGCGATACCGCTACAAAACACGATCTGTTTACTTATACATTTAATACACATGATCACGCGCGCTGTTCTAGGTACGCCCAAATTACTTTTTCTCAGTTGTAATTTTCGGCTCTTCTGAATTCGTTACATGTAGGTATATTTATATACTTAATAATAATAATAATAACCTTTAATTCAGACTTGAGTTTCTTGTCTATATGTTATTTACATTGCAATCCACACACCTCGTTGTGGTGTTCGTTTAGGAGGCAACGCGGTAGAAGGCAGACGGCAGCGACAGACGCCAAATGCTGTCGGGCTTCAGTTGCCGTCGTATGGATTCCGAAGCCGGCAGCAATAACTGCAGTTACGTCGCAGCATTACTAACTTGCTACTAATAATCAAATGCTGCAAGTTTTATTGCAAGAAGAAGAAGACGATGATGTTTTATTATTCTACTACTACTTAATCAGAAAACCAATACTGCCATTGCACTTAAATAGACTGGACGAAGGCTCTTATGAAACTTTGGTAAAAAACACTTGAATGATAGTGAAGACGTTTTCAGAACTTATTGCCGTTTAAATAAAAACCATTTTAACTTTGTAATATCTTTAATTTATAAAGATCTTGCTCCAAAAACATTGCGGGACACAATATCGCTAGAAGAGAAATTGTTTTTAATATTAAGGTAAGCTTATTAAAATTATTTCTTAATAATTAATAGTAGACAAGGTCAGTAAACTAATTGTTGAAAAATTCTGAGATTGAAGGAAATTCTTCATTTTTATTTTCTGAACGCATGATAGCCTGGAAACTGTCCGTTCTAGCTTCCGCGAACATCTCTGATGCGCTACAATGTCGCTGCAGCCCGATATGCGCTACAATATCCGAACCACAGACAGCACGTGTACGTGTTTATTAAATAAATAAAATAAAATAAAAACAAATTGATTACTTATTCCTTTTTAGATTTTTTGCCATCTTTTTGTACTGATTTTCTTTTTGAAAATACTTTACATAGTCCGAATTTAATAACTAAAACTGGTGTGACAATGATTAGAATTAAAAATAGAATTATATCTAAACATAAATATTGATAAAGAGGCACGTCAGCTGCTGCGCTCCTAAAGTTAAAGTCATGATTGCGTGCTGCAAATTCGGTCCAGAAAATAGCACTATCCATCGCTGACACTGGACGATCGTGCCATGCCTTAGAAAGAAGCTTAACTTTTCGCCCAAATCTGAAACATTGAGTTGAATTTATTTAAAATTACACTTAAAATTCCTCTTAAAGGATTGTGTTTCAATAGAGCATTGCATTACTTACTCAGGATCGAGCACAGTTTTAAAATTCTCTAACAAGTTTTCTTTTGTCAAATCTTGTAACTCAATAAGCACTCCTAAACCACTCTCTTTAACTGCAGCAGCGTTTGAAGGTTGATCTCCAAAAATTGGCATTCCAACAATAGGGACCCCATGATAAATGGCTTCGGTAGTCCCTAACATACCGCAATGAGAGAAGAATGCTATGACCTTGGGATGTGCTGTAAAATAAAATAACACAAAGTTGAATAATATTTCTAAATAATTTAAAACGTTTTTAAAAATCGCACATATTCGTTATTACAAGTACCTAAGATATCGTTTTGCGGCAACCAACTGGACAAATAAACATTCTTCGGATTCCCTGGTAAAGTTTTTTGATCGAATTTCCATATAAATCTTTGTGGAAGTTGACTGATTACTCCAACGATGGCATCTAACTTGTCTTTCGATATTGACTTGGATTGTAGCATAGAACCAAAACTAATATATATAACACCATGTTCTGACTCTTCGATAAATTTCCTGAGATCCTGTACCAAAAATGAATAATAAAGTAGGTATATGTTATAGAAAAATGCACATTTATACATATTTATTTTTAAAATTGTTATTTATTTTTGCTTTTGATTCTAAAACTATTTTTAATTATGTTAGTACGCCTTATATCTATTAAATGATCGCGGTATTTAAATCCTTATTTTATTAAATCTTAAGTTAATTAATTCTTAACATTTTTTAGTATTAATTTATATAGGTATTGTATACGATATCTAAAATTACGATGTAGATAACAATCATAATACTTTTTCCTTATAAATTTTATGCCCAAAAAGTGTACCTTTGATTAAGATTAATCAGTTTATTGGAAGCCGTGAAAATAACGATAGACAAAAATGCCGTCTATCGTTACGTATTAGATTATTTCACACGTTCCAATATAACGTTATCAATATAACGTGGCATGTGGCATAGATTTTATTTCTCGTAAGATGATAAGAAGGGGCAATATTTAACGATAAAAAGCTGACTCGCCATAATCTACGTCTACTTTGCGTTGTGTTTGTAAACTGAAAGTAATCCATCATCAAATACAACTTTGAAAGAAAATTACTATGACAATACAACCTCTGTTTAATAGTAGACGAGGTAATTTTAAAATAGGAGATTCTTTAGATCTACTTACACTAGGCAGTTGTTTTGGTTTCGCTACGTGGTACCCTCCAACTTCTTTTACGTTTCCAGGGAATAATCGAGATCCTGTTAACATTTGGTTGTGATAAAGCAGCATAAACTTTATATCACGGCCTAGATCTTCTAGCGGTGGTATATCGTCGAAATATTGAGCTAAAGTATTTTGATCAACTCTTTGGCAGATGAATTTGTAAAGAATGCTCGAGTAAGCGTTGAGTAGAGCAGCTTCGATTCGATAGTAAAAAGTTGGTCTTGTCCCTCCTGAGCAAAATTGATTAGGTACAAATGATGGATTGGATGGGATACCAAGTCTATTGAAATGCCACGGCATTAGAGTGTGCGATGTTATGCCGACGACAGGAGCACCCAGTTTGTATGCTAAACCCAAAGAACAGTCACTGTTAAATTGTTCCACAACCACTACATCAAATTTTGCTTGTGTCTTCCACAGATTTTGCACGTTCTGGTTCTCTAATAAAATTTTGCAGTTGTCCGTTCCTTCGGCGAATAGGAAAAAAACTATTTTTATTATTGTCATTAATGATTTTTCTAATGGAAATACATTTTCTAAAACCTGCACTTTTCCAGCCAAACTTATGTCTGTATAGTTGCCAATAGTCTGTTCTTGGGGGAAGTGCGAAATAACCGTGACATTGTGACCTCTGTTCGCCAATTCACGCAGAAACGGCTCGAATACGAAAAAATGACTTTTCCCTTGATACGGAAACACTCCTAATATATTCAGGGCTTGTACTTCGTTTAAATAAATGTTTGCGATTGCAAACAATATTATATATATTAATTTCATTCTAACGCACTCGTTCTTTTGATACAACGAATAATGACAAGGTATTATCAACACATGTAATCAGTACCGCGACGCGGTAGTAACTGCGGTCTCTTCTTTTTCTGGCCTATTTATGTGAATACACATCGTGCGTCGTCATGGTCAATTTTAAACATTATCAGTTCAATGATATAGCAAAAAGGACGTTTCGTTATACAAAGCATAGATTGCTGATAAGTGATGATTTTCTGCAATAATGTGAGTTTGTGATAAACAAATTTTAGTAAGTAATTTTTTTAACTGGCTATGCTATGAAGAGGCTATACTATGCTCGTGGTTATACTGCGAGATCAAATCACGAATGAGGAATTCCGTAGACGTACGAAAGTTACCGACGTAAGCCGGCGGATCAGTAAGTTGAAGTGGTTAGTGGTAGTCGGTTCTGTTAGTGGTAGTTGGCTGACGTAGCTTCTATGCAAGCAGCGTCAGGAGGATACAAGCGCACTGCAGAACCTGCAAGAAAATGTTTACAGCTCTCTTGAAGAGGCCTATGTTATAAAAGTGATTTAGGCACTTAGAATTTAAATCAAGGAAATTTTGTTAATAATAATTAAGTCTATCAATTGATACCATTGTAGATGTGAAAGTTTGTGAAGATATTTGTAACTCAATCACGCATAACAGTTAAACTGGTTGAGTTGCAACTCTTCAATACAATGAATGAAACACAGAATTAAATGAAAGCACTAAAAATATCTGCAGTATGTAGGCATCTTCTCAATGAATTATATAGCAATTAAATATTTTACCCCCAATTTCTCGTAATTGCTACCGAATCTTTTTTCCCTACTGACTAATTAACTATGTCCTATTCATCTGGGTACATATTAATTAAGTAGTTATTTTTAAGTAATTTAGTAGTTTTTTACGTATGTAATTCTACTTACCTGCGAAGTGCGAATGTCTTTAACTTGGGGAATATTATCATAAAACGGGGAATTGGGATAGTTCAAATTTTAATTTCAATGTCAGTTTTTTTTTGAATTCTCAAGTGAGAAGATTAAGTACGTGCTTAAAAAAAATTAGAATAAAACTTAGAAAGTCCATTCCTAGAACACACAAATGATCTTTCTTTCATTTTTTCTTTGAGGTTTTTTGAAAGCCTCATTCTGTCTATGATTAATTTTATACTATTATTTATTATTTTATATACTTACCTACTGCTAACGTTTGTCAATTAGGTAAAAATAAAACTTACTTAATATTTAAACATTGTATATTTATTAACAAAATGTTAAAAAAAGCTCCTCAACACACTCCTGCAATTTGTGCCCAAAAGTCCGCAGACCTTTTTAGTTAGGGCGAACCCGAAATAATAAATGCTTAACCACTTCCACAATTATTATTATAATAAGTACCTACTTAACTATTCGAATTTAACTCTTTTTCTTCTTTCCTCTGTGAAACTTTCTTGTGTAGTGACCTCGTGGTGGCAGCACCAGCAACAGCAGACCGACAGAAGTTTGTAAAGAACATACGACATAATGTAGACGACTAGGGCTACAAAAGCGAGTACGTCGAGTTGTAGTTGTTGGTACCAAGGCGTGAACACAGATGTCGCTATTAAATTTGGAGCTCCGTTGTATCTGGCAACATACTCTGTCCAATAGATAGCTGTTTCCATGGGAGACATCGGACGGTCATGCCATATCCTCGACACAAGCTTAGCGCGTTGTTGCCATCTGTAAAAAGTGTAAGTTATGTTGATGAAGTAAAGTCGGGGTACGAAAACCTTTGTTAGTTTTCAAATTCATTTCTATATCAAGTCGTAGACCCTTAGTACCTTTTGAAACTAAAGCACTGAGCATACAAACTATCAGACGTTTGAAAAGAAATTTTGGAACGAGTGATAATTATTGCCCGGGTGCAAGCAAATGTCGACTTTAAGGTGATTTACCTACGAGTATATCTAACTTCATTCATCAGTTCAGCTTAGATTAGGTGAAAACACACAAACTTTTGGGTTTCCCTGAGATTTCATTGACTTATGTGGGGCTGTACATATGTACATAAACATATTGCGACAATTATGCTTACACATTAAAGTTAATCGTACTAAATAGAAGTTTTGTTTATCCCAATAGTTATTGGCGTAAATAAAACTTCTATTGTGGCAATATACAGTGATCGAACTGATTGGCTTTGAAGCTTCAGAGTATAAGTACTCTGAGACGAGTTAGTGCCAGTTTATAGAATGTTTTTAACCGGAACTCTGCTTACCCAGAATCGAGAACTTCATTTATAGCATCAACTAAATATTCTTTCTTCAGATCTTGATAAGAGACAACAGTCGCGATTCCCACGTCTTGCAAAGCAGCAGCGTTACCATATTGATCACCAAACAGTGGTATAGCTACTACAGGAATCCCCGTGTCGATAGCCTCAATGGTGCTCAGGATTCCGGCGTGTGATATAAAGGCTTTCACGTTGTCATGTCCTGAAATTGATATCAAAGGAAGCTTCCTAGAAATATACAGTAAGTATTACATTACAGTAAATGTATTGTTAATGAATCAATATTGAATTGATAAAATCAATTATCTTATTATATCTAATAATTAAAAATGTTATTTCTTGTAGAAAAATGTTGTTTTTTCCTGAAAAGACTGAACTGTTTTAATTTTTTTAAAACTATACACAGAAGTATTTCTACCACATTTTCAATTACCTTTCTGGTTCCTGCATCAAAATGACAATCTACCATCAAGTGGACCGTCAGCCTGTCTGCCGACCTTAATATTAAACAAAAGTTAATTTTATGAAGTTTTTTTTTTTAAATAGTAATTTACATAGTTAATACTCACTTAATATGTCGTACTGTGGCAACCATCTCATAGTCATAACGTTCCTTGGCAGATTGTCAATATTACCTCCATCCCATTTCCAAAGAACTCTAAGGGGTAATTTAGCGAATGTTGATAACAGTTCATTCAGTTTATCTTTCGGAAGTGTCGAGTCTTTTACTGTAGCACCCAAATTGACATAAATAACGCCGTATTCAGCTTCGTTTATGAATCTTTCGATGTCCTGGAATCATATAAATATCAACATTAATTCAAAGACATGTTTGTCGAAATAATGTACCTACCTATTAAATTTATTTTATTTATTAAATAAAAAATTATTTAATCAAATTCATTAAATTTAAACGTTTTTACTAATGTAATGATTTTTTAGGTAATTGAGAAAAAAAAAAAACAATTTGGAAATCATCGAATCAATGAAAATCTGAAATGAATGTCTACATATAATAAAATCATAAACGAGCCGTGTCTGTAAATTAAATATATAATTAAAAAAAAAAACAATTTGTGCCAAGTTACCGTGGCCAAGTTAAAAAATAGTTTTTGGAATTTTGTCTGTCCGTTTGTGCACGCTTATCTCAAAAACAGCTTAACTGATTTGAATGCAGTTTTCACTTTTGCATTTCATTCCAATCGGTTTACAAACAAAAAAGTTATACAGAATATTGAAATAACAAACATACGAAAGAAACTTCGCGTACAAAGTTGGGGGCGCAGTTAGTGAATAATAAATATTAAAATAGTAACATTTATATAGTTATCTGTATTGTATAAAAATACTTTCTCGGTAAGAGCAGATGTTACCAACATAATCCGTACTAATATTATAAATGCGAAAGTATGTTTGCATGTATGGATGTGTGTAACTCTTTCACGCAAAAACTACTGAACCGATCACTATGGAATTTTGCATACACATTGTCTGGGACACCAGAAAGGACATAGGGTACCTTTCATCGTTCAACGCGGACGAAGTCGCGGGCACCAGCTAGTGACTGATATGATAAAAATGTCACAATCGAATGCAATACAGAACGCTACATTAAATATTTGGCAACACTTAAGTCGTCACATGGCAATTCTAAGTTTTCCACAATTCTGTTGAACCATAAAGCTGTTTTATTATTTATATTATATGTCACTAGACTAGTGACCTTTTTCCGGCTTCGCCTGGAGTGCAATTTTTATATAAACAGATTTTCCCCGTCTATCCCTCTTTAAATAAGTGAAAACCGAATTAAAATCGGACTAGCCATTCTTGAATTTTTTGCGAGACTAACGCACGGCAATTGTTTTTTATATTATAAGATTTAAATAATAATACCCCAAACAAATTGATAATTCAATAACAAGATGCATTTAAATAGGTATGTTATCTATTCTGTTAATTTGTGTTAAAATATTTGATAACACATAAATTAATTATTACTTTATCATTACTAAATCAACACTAAATGATAATTACCGTCGGAATAACTTTCGGAGGTCGTACGTGGATGCCGCCTATATCTATGACATTGTCTGGTCTGACGAAACCGCCGAACACTGACTGGTGTGTGTTTACAAACATTAGACTGGCATTTGCTGCGATACTTTCCAACGTGGGCAAGTCGTCGCCTAAGTATTTGTATAAGTACACATGATCCGTTACTTGGGAGCCGACATAATAAACCCAATTAGTTATATGGTGTAAAACATAGCTTTTAAGTCTCTCGAAGTACCAAGGGTGTTTCCCATAGGGTAAACCGGACTGAGCTACGTGTGCAGAGTTGAAATTGATCCCCAGCCTGTTATGCTGCCACGCTTGAATGGGTTGAGGATTAAACGCGATGTACGGTGCACTCAAGTTCGCGGCCAATGCCAAACCACAATCGCTGTTATACGATTCCACCAATATTACATCGTAGCGTGGACGAGTCCTTATTATGTGAAGCACTTGGTTATTGTTCATTAGAGTCTTACAGTTGTCGTTGCCGCTTTTTGTTGACACTAAAGTTTCGAATGGCACACGCGATACTTCGTTCACAATCACAGATTCGAAGGACAAACCTTTGTACACGAGTTGGTTGCTTAACAAAATATCTTTGTAACTCGCTGGTGGGTCTGGAAGTTGGAAATGACTGATTAAAGTCACCTCGTGATTCCTGTTCGCCAATTCGCGGAACAAGTTGCGGTACGTCAAATAATTGTTGCGATCCAGAGACGGAAATATGCCGAGAATTTTGTAACTGTTTACCGTGAACAGAGTCGCGATGAGGCAAGTTAGGAGGGCCGTATACTTCATTTTGAGTATACGTTCGGTTTCCCGCGCGGTCAGGTGGTAACTAGCGTAAATGGTTTTCGCTTGCGTGGTGGGTGACTAATAATAGGCAGATGTTATGAGGTAATCGTTCTGACGTTACGGCGCGATAGTTTCGTAAGAACCAGAAATATTCGGTGACGATACGATGTTATTGATCGTGACCTCGAATCGCCGACGTGTTGTGAGTCTGACAGCTCACCGGTAACTAAGTGAAGTCATGCCACGAATAACTTTCTCAATAAAATATTGCTTGCAAATCTTGAATTTAAGAACAGGTTTATAACTTGTCTTTTTAACTGTACTTTTGACCCTTTAAACTAGACTGATGTAGTACTTATTTTATCATTTTTATCATTTGCCATAAAAAAAATTGCTTCAGTGTATTTATTGTCTTGAAAGAAGACAAATGCATAATTTATAACACTATCTTGAGTTATATAATAATAAAAAATATATACATTGGTAAATTGAAACATGAATTCCCCCTAAAATAAATCTTATTCATAAAAGTACTTTAGGTACATAAAGGTACATTAAGGCAGCGAATTTTTTAGGTAAAGATTTTGATTGCAGTCCCTTTATAAATGTGTATACAGATTAAGTGTGTCTGTGTGTGTGAGGTCGGCAGACTGGAAACTATTCTCGGGCAGCGAGCCGCGACCTTAGGACTGTTGGGAAACAAAACAATGACTACACACATCCCCATACATGCATGTTCGTCATAATTTTACAAACCGGTTTTCGCCTTTATAACAAGCATTTGAATGGCGCGTGCGAGTTTTCTTCATAAATATATTTTTTTTAAATATTGGGCCTTGGACGCGCGTTTCACGTAATCGAAACGCGCTGGGAACGCGAAGTTGTCGCCTCCAATGTACACGTTCATAAAATTGTAGTATGCAGACGATGACTTATTTACGCGTCGTCGACGCTCATATAACGCAACAAATAACCGCGGAGAGTGCGCCGCAACAAACCCCTCCACTTCCACGTCGGTCACAGAGAGTGCGCGCAGGGAGCGTGCGAGCTCGCACGCTTTCGGTGCGTTTTAAAATACAAGTGGTAAAATACACGCGCGATTGTAACGCGTTTCTCGTGTCTTTACAGCGATACAATCGCTATTAATCAAGTTTAGCAACGCAGCTAATGCGCGTCCGTGAAACGCGCATCGACGGCGCCTGAAAAAAACATCGTGTGCATGGGCCCTAACTCTTTTCTTGTTTTTTTTTTTTTTTTATAGAGGTGCTAAGGTTAAAGTTTTCTCTTGTGTTCATTATTAAAATTTATGCTTGACGTTAGTTGCACGTAGGTATATAATAATCATTGTAGATTTAATACAAACACTTCTTATAGTTATCTTTGCTTGCGTTGTCTGTAGATATGTATCAAAAATAAATTCTCAGGGAAAAGTATATAGCATAATTGTTAATTGCAATTACAAGTGTACACATAATTCTATGTGATATTCTATGGGAAAATAAAAAATGGGTTATTTACGTTTTCACAGACAAACTTATCCGATTTTTCTCTTTCATAGGAAAACAATCCTCGGACTTCAACAAATATTTAGAAAAAAATTAGACGAATTGGTCCAGCCATTTTCGAGTTTTGCGCTTAGCAACACATTTATTCATTTCTATTTTTATAAAAGACTAGTGATCTGCCTTCGGCTTCGCACGGAGTTTAAATTTTTTAACTTTTTTCTGGATGCTTGTTTATAAATTAATTTTTCAAATTCCTGCTTTCTAGACTTAGTACTCATAGTTTTAGCTGTGATAACTTTGATAGTCAGTCATGACAATAAGTATAGATTAATAGAGATAGAGGTTACACAAAAACAGTAATAAATGTAGACTTGATAATGGATATGTGATCACATTAACAAAGAATTCTTCTTTATCTTTTTTCTTCTACAGAGGCAGCTTCCGTCTTCAAACTTTGCGTTAGTAAAGTTACCGCAGAATCGTCTTGCGTGCGTGAGTAACCCATTACGGATTAGTAGACTTTGAAGAATAGCAATCTTTGAAGCTGACATAGGTTATTTTGCAAAGAACGTAGATAATATTTTTTAATAAAAATTAGACGCGGCGATTTACTACTATTTAATTTTTTTCTATATCTTTTTGGTAATAGCAATATAATAATAGATCTGAGGTTGAGAATCTGAGAAGGGTTTGGAGTGATAACAGAATTACGAAAACGACCAATGACCGTCTTATGAGATCCCTTGTATTTCCCATTTTTCTTTACGGGGCTGAAACCTGGTCCGCAAGACTTCAAGACCGTCGAAAGATTGACGCACTGGAGATGTGGTGCTGGAGACGCCTCCTAAATATCCCATGGACAGCGTTTCGTATCAATAAATCAATATTAGCAGAACTTATAGGCTTTCGTTGATTATGCTATTACGAATACTGAAGTTCTTTGGCCACATCTCCAGGAAGGAAAATTCAATAGAATGGCTTGTGGTTCAGGGTCGGGTGGAGGGCAAACGCCCAAGAGGTAGATCGCCTACCCACTAGACAGACGTAATAAAATGCGGAACCCAAGTGTGCTCAGTGTACAGTGTGCTCGACCACTCTAACAAGTGTGCGACTTGATATATATATCTATTATATATTATATTATATATATTTATATATTGTGTTAATTGCCCGTGTTAAAGCAGCACAAACACATAGTACAGATATTTAAAGTGCTGAAACAAATAAAACCATTACAAGTAGGGTGTAATATATCGTTTTTGCCGCCACCACGACGAGACACTATTGTAGGGCTTCACAAACATGGAAACCATTTTATAAAGGTATTTCTGTATATAAGGTATAAATTACCTTATATACCTTATATTCATTTTATAAGGTATAAATAAAATTTATATATAAACTTTATAGTGTATATGTCAAATTACGTAATGTACAATATTGTTGTTGTCAAGGAAATAAAAGGCTTTATTGTTATTATGTAAATATTGCACTTTTAAGTTAAAGTCAGCAGACAGGCAGTCCATTTGGTGTTAGGTAACTCTCGCCTGTAATAAAAGCAACGCCAGAATGATGAAAAGTATAGATGCGCTGCCGATTTTAAAAACATTGCTATAATGTTAAGTTTAGGCACAGAGAAAATGGCTACAGAACTCACTCACCCACCGAAAGTATACGTGCTGTTGTTTCACTTAAGGTTGTAAATTAACCATAAGTTAATTAATATTAACTTATTATAATAACCGCCAAACGGTCTGCTGTATTTATAAATGCGGAACTATGCCTTTCTTTATAACAAAGTTGTTTTAGATTTTAATGAAGAAAATTTGTAAATTTCTTCATTAAAATCTTCATTTCTTCACTGTGTTTTTATTTGTAAAACTGACTAAGTATATATACATAATTTACACTGAGTGTAATATTACGCTAAATTTATCATGTACACATATTTTGTCAATTAGGTGTGATATCATTTTGAATCCTGTTTAATGTTCAAGGGGCCTCAGTGTCGTCATTCACATAGGAATCTATTAAAATAGTACGGAGGTAATAGAATAATCTTAATATTACTCGTAGATATAAAAGTGAAAGTTTGTAAGTTTGTCATATATTACGCAATAACGGCAGAACGGATTTGGTTCATTCAAACCGTTTAGCCGTTTTTGCGTAATTTGGCACACAGATAGTTTATTACCACGATTAACATATACTTAGTATACTTTTTATCCTGGAAAAATATTAGGTTCCTGTGGAATTTTCATAAAATGAACTATAGCGAGTGCGAAGTCGCGGGCACAGATAGTGAAAAATAAGACATAAGGGAAACGGATGGGTTCTCAGATATTATCTCAGATCTATCCTATCTTTTAAGTTGGACCAAATTACATATAGTTACAAAGTTTGATCAAAATCGGTTCTGTAGTTTAGGAGTTCATCGCGGAGGAACACGTGACACGTAATTTTTATATATTAAGATATGTAGATCATATTCGTATCCTATCGAAACACAGAAGCATGTGTGCCGTTATTTCATGTTATTTTTCTTAAAGAGGGTAGCTACTGTCTTTAGGTCTATTCAGTATTTAAATATTGATCGCAGGCGACTCTGTATTTAAAATTAAAGAAATAAATAACGGATAGTTCATTTCGTCTTTAAATTACTACTGGCTTGTATAGAAACCGCACAATAGATTTGAGAAGAAACTTCAGGCTCAGCCAGACCAGGGTCAACTTTGAAAAGTTCTCTACAGTAGTTGAATTGAATTTGCAAGGGTTCGATTGCTGACCATTGAGCCGGTGAGGTAACCCTTTAACAATTTGAACAATGGGATCGAAGTTATAATTGTTAAAGCATACTCATGTGTGCTGTATTGGAAAAATAATCTTAGTAAGTACTTTTTCTTTTACTCATGCAAGGACTTAGAAGAAAAGCGTTATTTTCTTTGCCTAATTTAACTTTTGAGAGATAAAAATACAGTGCATAATATTTAAAGTAGTTGGGCGGTTTGAATCAGGGAGATATTAAACAAAACATTCTATTTTCTGAGAAAAAAACTAGCCAATTACTGCAGACAAAAATCCTTGTGTCACAGTAATAAAAAAACAAACCTGCGGTAACTACGTTTGTTTTTAAGCTTATTAATTAATATTACTGAACTAAAGTTTTAATCGCCTACATTTTGTCTGTTTGTGCGTTTGTGCACGCTAATGTCAGAAACGGCTTAACCGATTCGAATGCGGTTTAATGCATTGATGATTACCTGGATTAAACTAAAGGATACTTTTTATCCTGGAAAAACGTTAGGTTCTTGTGAGATTTTCAAAAAAAGAACTACAGCCCGTACAAAGTTGCTGGCACCATCAAAAAGTCGAATGCATATTTATTTCGATGTGTACTACATATAAAGTGACAGTCTTTCAATTAAGTAAAAACTACTTATTTATACTTATTGCGATAAAAATTAATCTACAATTTGACATAATTATGTTAGTCAATAAAATTTGTCGCATCCCTATAAATCACTATTGAAAGTCTAGAACTTCGTGTTTGCAAGCAAAGTTATTTACCATGCAATCTTGAAGAAAAAAATAATATAAAAATTAACATCCAATACGTTACTTGTACAAATTGAAATGTAAATGATAGTAGGTTTAAAATCTAATCTCCGAAAACCCTTTATTGAGTTTTCAGAACTCAATAAAGAGTTTTCGGTGTGCACTGTGTGTGCAGATTGCAGATAATATGATTATCTGCACACATTGTAGTATGACAATCATATTGTGTCAAAGAAAAAAAAAGAGCGCTAGTAATATCAAAAATTGGAAATTTTATCAACCAAATTTTTGGTTTAAAAATTCTTTTTTTTAAATTGTAACTTCTAAAAAATATAATATTTCGCTTCAAAAAAATTACAGCTTCCACATTTAATTATAGTTACATGAAAATTTATACGAATATTTTCAGTTGTTCTCACCTAAATCAAACCATTTTTGTTGCAGAAAAAAATGAAAAATGAAAAAATCGGTTTTCTGCATTTTACTCCATAAATTTGAGGTTATGTTGGAATTGGAAATTGGAAAGAAAAGTTGCGGCCACCAGCTAGTAAAAGTTTGTTATTAAATGTGGTTAACAGATAAAACGAACAAGTGACAAATAATCTTCGTATTTTGTTATCAAATAGAACATTTCTGCTTTAAATTATAAAACGAACAAGTAACAAATAATCTTCGTGTTTTGTTATCAAATAGAACATTTCTGCTTTAAATGTATAGATACATAAAGAAATCTTTTGAGCGGACGTTGAAAAAGATCTCAGCCGAGTCCAAACCGCAACTCCGTCGGTCTATTATATACGCATTTGTAAGAGGCATTAGAACGAATCCCCTCGACAACATAAAAATGTAATTACAAGCGGGAACTTCGCGAAGCACTTAAATATAGATTTACCCTTTGAAGAGCGATTTGATGGAGCCGAGAGGTGTGAGATCCATCATATCTCGATTGTGCTGCGTCTCTCAATTATTCCCTTCTCACAACTGATAACTCCATTCATTTTTCAAACACTCGCCTGCCGGCTGTATTTAGTTATCGTTTTCCTAGTTTTTTTTTAAATATACCTACGACGATTACACTTAAGAGTAGTTTCTTGCCGAATCAGTCATCTACTCGTAGGAAGAAACCAATGAAAAATTTCTCTTTTAGTTCACTCAGGTATTGCTTTTAGTAAGGTATGTTAGTAGTATGTGGAAGCGTTTGCTATTTATGTAAAAAGTGCTCTGAGACATTGCAAAAAGAGGTGCTCATTCAATCAGATTCATTCGGTGACATGATATTAAAAAGGTATCAGACTGGTTGAACGAACGCGTTCGCGAAGAGAGGTCGTCGTCGTATGTCCTCATATCTTATAGTTAGAATTGTAGTTCTGATATATCGGTCGGACGATAAAAGTATTTGGACTAAACATAAAGTGGTTTAATTAATGTACCCGAAGTAGAGGGTGTTAACATATATAAAATTAAAATTATGAAATTTTTTACTAAATTCATACATTACCGGTTTCAAAGGCAGTTATTTCTGAGTAACTGAAGTAGATTAAGAGGTAAAATAAGTACAAAATGATCATATTAAAGTAACATTTATTAAATAATTAAAGAAAAGTTGTAACAAATACATAATAGGTAACAAAACAATTTTATACGATCCATTAGAATTGGAAGAACCGCCTTCATTCTTTCCTAGTTCTGTTTCAGTAATTCCATCCATATTTGCGTTTATCCAAGAGATAAATTCTGTAACTCTTGTAAAAGCTGATGGGTGGGATTCTTCACAATTCTGTGCGCCAAAAGACGTTACACCAATCTGAAAATTATATATCACATAATAATTAAGTAATTTGCCAAGATTCCTCATTTTGGGGACTGTGTAAGTTTTTAACTGTTTTGATATTAAAAAGGTTTATATTTAAAGAATTGCCTAATTTACCATGAAATTACAGATTACACGATTCTTTGATTTTCCTGTCTAGTCGATATCCAAAATTAAAGCTTAAAATAAAAACAAATTTATGTGGTTGTCTGATGGTGTTCATGTGAAAAAAAAATCTTTATTTTTTGACACTGAGTCCGTGGACTTACCTACAATAATGTCATGATATACAAGTTCAAGATCAATATAAGTTTACATACTTTTTTATCATTTTTGCCCAAATACATTCTATAATTACACACTTCGAATTTTAAAATTAAATTTTCTATACTACATTCGACGTGGGCTGGAAGGCAAAATATTCACAAAACACAAAATAACACAAATGTATCAAACGCACCAAAATTGCGCCAGAATCTCTGGATAAAGCAAGTGGTCCACCGGAATCTCCGCCGCATGTTCCAACACCTCCAGTACCACTAGTGCAGATGTGGCTGGATTGAATCAGACTTCCATAGGAAGTCTGACAATTTCTATTGGTAATTACTTGTAAACTGACTGCACTCAAACTTTGATGGAAGGTAACCGATTGCCCTGTGAAAGAAACACTGAGCAAAAATTTCTTTTGGTGATGTATTTCGGGTAATTTTTTTCTTTAGTTTAAAACATTTGAAGTCGAAATGGTAAATTATGTCCCAGAATTGGTGTGATGAGTATTCATCGTCGTTTCCTACTGTACCTCTACCATGAGTTATAATGACCACACTCGTTAGCGAGAGCATAAAATATATTTTATATGAAATACTGTCAACTGTCAATGTCAAATTGACAATTTGACATATAGTCAGTCATTCTATGTAAGCAATTTATGGGGGAAACAAACAAAATAATAAAGTTTTGAAACTTGTGTGGGTTATACCTATAAAACCCACAACTCTCTCCCTTTCCACTTGCCGCTTCATCTCCCCCCCCCCCCCCCCCCCCACATAGTGAAATTTGTCCCCGTTAACGGTTTTTTAAGTATTTTGCTAAAACTTTAATAGATACAAAAAGTGTCAAAGGCAAAAACTACACATTTATACATTATGCATCATATTTTGGTATTTTTTAAGAAGTATACTGAGGTATACGGATACATATCTATGTAGGTAAGCTTTGAGGTTGAGGCATTGTTTAAGTTTAATTTTGTGCCTACGGGAAACTTGCAAGGAAAGACTCACCGTCACTTTTGATTCCGTATCCCGATGCTATTGTAATACTACCGGCAAAATCTTCATTCAGATCTGTTCCAGATGGTAGGGCTATCGGCTGTATCGAAGCTGTAACAAAAAACAATTCAATGGAGATAAAGTCCAAAATTAACAGACACTCACTGCTCGACATAGACAGCCAAAGCGAATGAATAAACTAGAGAATAGAAAATTGCAATAATTAAACATTGTTATCAAAAGGAATATGGGCTGTAAATTTTATTTCTGATAGTAATTATACCAATTTCATAGAATAATATTTTCTATTCGTTTGGGAACTACGATGCCACAGACAGATACACAGACACACACGTCAAACTTATAACACCCCGTTTTGGCGTTGGGCGTCGGGGGTTAAAAAAGGAGGTGCAAGAAGACATCATTTTGAAACGTTTACTTATTTTTTATAGGATAGGGTGATAGATGGTAGATGGTCACTACTACCTATGAACACAAGCAACTCTATAGGAAGGTGATGATAGGATAAAGGCAAAGGGATAAAAAAGGCAACAAAAAAATTGTAGCTTACTTGTGAATGTAGTGGTTGGAATATGCAGAACTGCTATATCGTTTAATCCGGTAATTGGGTTGTATCCGGAATGGAGTATAGTGCTGATAGCTTCAACTCTTGTACCTCCAGTGAAGAGGAAATTCGACCCCAAAACTACGGTGATAGACTCAGCAGTAGTTTCTCCATCGGTATAACAATGTGCTGCGGTAAGAATTCTGTTACTGGAGAGAACACAGCCACCGCACACGGAATTATAAACTAATAATATTGTTATCACAAGCCCCGCCTAAAATAAAAAAATTAATAAGTCTTTATATAAAATAGGTTCATATTTAAATTTACAATAATATAAAATAACATTCATTTTACTGTGGTTTTCTAAAAGTGACTCCCCGTCTATTCCACCAGATGAGCTGTCCAGGTTATAAATTGGGAATTCAAGAAATTAAAAAAATTAATGGAGCAAATAAAGCACATTTAAAAAAGACACGTTATGTACCTGATATGGAACTTGATTAATAGAAATCTCTGATCCACCAACGATCCTTTGGGCCGTTTTAACGACACTGCTTTCCAGTTGCTTTATTTTGTGTGCTTCTGGAATTCCGATTCTTTTGTGATAGTTGTAAACACCATTTTTATCTGAACTGTTCTGTGTAGCAAACACTGTGATGATGCCTAAATAGAGCACAATTATTACAGACGCACTCTTCATTGTAGTTTTTAAATTTAATACAAAATACTTTTTTTTACTAAATTAAAGGGATATGTGCACAGAATTGAAATACCTATCTAGGTTAAAAATAAAATTAATATGTTTATCACAAAGTGAATACCCAGGAACTGACTCATTCGTATGTCTAATAGCGAAAAGTTTTTATATTATCTCTTTATCGTAATATTTATCAATATGAGTCAATCAAACTGTGTTAGATTAGGTCAAAAGTATAACAGATACATTTCTAAACAGTAAAATATTTAAAAATACATATATTATTAAAATAGCTTCGTAGTCTTTCAAATTATAGTCATTGTTGTAATTTATTGCTTTGATTTGTACTTTTTTTGTAATTTTTATTTAACTGAAGGATTTATTTAGCAATAAAATATTATTATTATTATTATTTTGCAATGTATATTTCATTAAATAATATTTCTGATAGGTATTTTTTAGATATATTTTAAATATTTCTGATAGGTATTTACTGCGAAAAACCGATAGATAGATGCGATTAGGAAAAACCCATGCCAATAAATGGTATGAAAAATATATTAAATATTATGACTGATAAGATAACTGCAATTCGTCATACTCTACTATTGCGCTTGGCATGATAAATTTACAATTTATTTTTAAATTCCAATTATATTCACAGAATCCGCATAAGCGTATCGCGTCCAATTGTGACAAGATTTTATGGTTTTTCATTTATTTTTAACAAGCTATTGCACCCGACTTCAGCAGCACAATATAGCCTATGTTACTCGACGATAATGTAGTTTTCTATAAGTGAAAGAAATTTTAAAATCGTTACAGTAGTTTTTGAGTTTATTCATTACAAACACACAAATCTTCTCTCTTTATAATATTTATGGATATAGATTATATATTCATAGTATCTAAATTCTAAATCTTACTAAATATATTTTCAGTTTTTTTTTTGTAAACTTTCATACAGAAGCAAAGTTTGTTTAAAACTCCGTGTTAGAGGTACTTTAGGATTTAATTATATCGAGTGAAGTATCCAAAGTTGTCTGTCTGCAGATGATATCCTGAATATTCACATATATTTTTTTCTCATCTACAAATATTAGCGTTTATTAGAAAAACTCGATCACAAGATCGTCATACAAATGACGAATTTTGGAGGGAGCCACCATAAGTAAGCGATTTGAACAGTGTTTAAGCTACAAATAGCTTAGTTAGTTCTAATACTCGGCACAGGTGGAAGTTAATACGTGGAATTGAGTAATTGGAACATATAGGTACGATGAGGAACGTAGCACCGCTTTTACGCTAAGTGCACGAAGGCGTTGCGGTATCGCTTTTAGTATAATTAATACTGTACCTACAACTACTCGTCACCGACTCTTATTCTAAGTGCAGTTGTCTCTTTAGAGTAGTTTTAAGGATTAATTTAAATATATTATATGAAACATTATAAGCTCGTTTGCCGAAATGACAATCAAACTATAAAATAAAATAAAAATTGCACATGGTAATCGTAGATATTTGTATTTTTAGATGATTGAATTAATCCAGCTGACGAAGGAAGTGACTCTTGCAAAACCTGCCGGATCTCCAGCTTCGCATCCATACCAGCTTCCGAAGGATGTTACACCAACCTGCGCAGGAACAATATTTTATTACTGGTGTTAATATTTTATTACGCAGGGATTTTTTTTAAATTCCTTATAAGATGGTAGCTATTGAAAACCCAAGTTTAAATGTACATTATACATAGCTATAATGTTTTCTTGAAAAAACATTATTAGGTTTTAGTTGGTAGTTATAGTTCAAACCGCGAAAATGTCACTAATTCTGCATTTTTTAATTTTATTTATTGTACTATATATGAAATAATACATTTCAGTTTTTTGTTTTTGTCCAAACCTTCATATTATATCTCGGATATGTCATGTTTTTTTTAATGTATATCTACGACTAATAACTTAGGAGTAATCGTGGAGTAGCTACGTACTTAGTATGGAATTGGTAAGCAGCCCCCGTTGGGAAACCGAGTAGCCAAGAAATATGAAATTAGAAATATATTTTTTTCAAGCGTGAACAGCTTATTCTTACCAAGACATTTCTGCCATTGTTCCACACAGTTAGTGGGCCACCAGAATCTCCGTGGCAGGTGCCTTTAATACCAGCTCCGCTAATGCACAATGTGCTACTAAATGCGTAAATGCCGAAGAATCGTCTGCACTCATCGTGGGATATAATTGGCACATGTACTGAACTGAGCCGTTGGTTTACGCCGATGGAATCTCCTATAAAATTAATTTTAATAACAATATCTTCTTTATATAAGTATAAAAGAAAGTCGTGTTAGTTATACCATTTATAACTCGAGAATGGCCGAACCGATTTTTATGATCTTTGTTTTATTGAATTTGTCTCCATCCCGAATAGCAGAATAACTATTAAAACTTCGGAAAAATATTCACAAAAAAAAATATGAAGGAAATCCATTTTCTCATACATTTTGTATGAAACGGGTTTTTATTCTCCCTGAGGTGGTACGAAGTTCGCGGGTCAGCTCGTTTTAAATACTAAAACGTAGGTGACAGTCGATGAAATAATGCCATGCCATATTCCCCTAAAATGTAAAGATGAAAACTTAAACGTCAATCAAATTAGAAAGAAACTTACTCGTATAACCTCAAAGACCGCTAGATATCCGGTAGAAGCAGTTTGTTTGGATATGTGATAACGAATTAAGTGAAGATTAGGGTTGTGAGCTATAGCTAATCTTAATTACGTATCCAAAAAATATAATTGTATTACTAAAAGCTAATCTGATGTCATATTGGATTGATGTATAAACAAGGTTGACTACAAGAAAAATATTCTTAGACAAAACTTGACTCAATTGTAATGAATTTAAAAATGTATTTTGATATATCATTAATAGACAAAGTAGATACATGGATAAATACATCTAATTATCTAATTGGCAATATCTTTTTGTATGTTATAGATAAACATAGATAAAATGAGTAATTATGATTATTGATGTTTATTAATGACATGGCCTCACGATAACGCCTTGCCGTTTTTATCTCTTAATCTTAATTAAATAATTCTTATCTTCATTCGTAGAAAGTTCAACGTCGCTCAACGAACTATGGAAAGGGCTATGCTCAGGGTTACACTGCGAGATCGAATCAGGAATGAAAAGATCCGTAGACCAACGAAAGTTACCGTGGGTTAGTAAGTTGAAGTGGCAGTTGGCAGGGTACATAGTACGGAGAGCCGACGGCCGCTGGGGCGAGAAGGTTCTCGAGTGAGGCCACGGACCGATAAGCGCAGCGCAGGAAGTCCACCCACAAGGTGGGCGGAGGTATTGATAAGGGCCGAGTGTCGAGGGTGGATCCAGGCTGCTTCTGACCGGTCCTTTGGATAAATTATGGGGGATGCATATGTCCAGCAGTGGACGTCCTACGGCTGAGATGATGATGATGGTTATGATGTTTCTTCACGAAGTAAAATTAGCGAATTTATAAATGAATTACCATTAGAAGTGAAACCAAATCCGGAAGCAGTTGCTATATATCCAGCGAAACTCAAAGACAGTTCAGCTCCACTCGGCAGAGCTATTGGCCGGATAACATCTACATAAAAATAATAGCATTATTTACAGGAGACTCTAAACGTACATGCGCACTAGGCGGACAGGTCGTAGCGGCCATTGAGATTTCGCTATAGTTCGTAAATTTTAAAATCGCACACATTTAGCTCTTTTGGCTACTCGACCTCCATAAAAAAACAGTTCGTGTAGTCAATTGAGAATTCTCGGTGACAACATTGGCCGCCGAGAGTAACCTCGTCGCAGCGACCTCCTAATGTGCATGTACGCTAATTTAATTTTAATGTTATCTAATGCTAAAACGTTGACTATTGTTTTTATAAAGTTTCATTGAGAATTAAACTTAGTGCTATTATCTACGTAAAGTCATCAGCAGCCAACACTAAAATAATATTTTATTGGACTAACTTTTACTTACTTGTTAAAGAAACTGAAGAAATATGAATAATGGCAACATCGTTTTCAAGAGTGTTAGGACTCCACTGTGGATGAACTACAACATTGGAACTCCAGATGCGGGTGCCGCCTGAGAAGAGCGTATTAGATCCTAGGACAACAGTAAAGCCCAGAGCGTGGAAATTTCCATCATTGTGACAATGTGCAGCAGTCAGCACACAATTATTGCTTATAAGAGATCCTCCACATACCGAGGTGTACCAAGAAAGTTGAATGACGAGGCCAGCCTGCAATTTTGTATCAATATAAACTTTATTTAATCCATTTTTTTAAATAATAAAAATAAGACATTATATTTTCTTACCTGATAAGGAACTTCTGAAATATCTGTAATCCAACCGCCAATGATCCTTTCACCACCATTTTCTATGACATTACCAGATTTAAGAGATTCTTCTTCCAATCTCTTAATTCTAATAGCTTCAGGTATACCGACATTTTTGTGGTACCGAAATGTGTTAAGATTCTCAATCGATAGTCCCTCTACTAATGAAGACACGAAGGCCAGTACTGCTATTACGGTTGCTGTCTTCATTGTGATGGCTTAATTAGGTTTATTTACAAAATCTTCATTTTATATTTAAATTGTTATCTACTTATATCTGATATATTATATTATAATTCTTATTTATGTTGATAAGAAGTTTCTGATTGTTGCATTAAATACATTTAAATTATAAGATTTTTTTTATCTTGTTACTGTAATTACCTAATAGGTACTTTTTTTAAATTATATTCTTGACTTTTGTTCCTATTTACCTATTATATTAAGCATTAGTCTACTTTAGTTCTGGTCACAAGAAGTATATGTTTTAGGTTACATATTAAAGTTTTATGTGGGCTAATTAGTTTTGGGGTCAATTAGCTATTTTTATAAAAGGCACACTACACAATTCCATATGTACATTTATTTCTGAATGTATATTAGATACATTCATCACCTCAATCAGAAATTTGGGGCGTCCCACTGTCCCCACCATCATCGCTTCTGTCGTTCATATCAGATCACTTACCAATATTTGTTCAGTCATTTCATTCATAGTTTCAATCTTTACCATTTACTGCATCATCAAGTGCTGACACTCAAGATCTCGATCAGTTTGGTCGTGGTCAAATCGAGTCCCCTAATTTATTCGATTACATTCGATTACATTCGATTCGCTGTTTACTGAGCTTTGAGTAGTGTCGTGTATTAAGACAAACCATCGACCATCAGAAGATACCAGAGCCTGAATTCCATGAAGAATCGGTAGGGACTCTAGCTAAATAATCGTCGTTGTGGCTCTGATGTTTTGTGTACGCTTACGAAGCAGCGAATCTTTTATGCAGTCTACTAATTCCCCGCAGGAGCCGCAAAACAGATATTATTTCTGATCGACCCTACCACAGAAAGTTTATAAACATATTCATGATTTTCATGACTAACTATGTTACTCATAGTTAATCATGTTTATGTTCATTTAACTTTTCATTTAATTTCATTTAACTATGTTACTCAATCATGAAAATGGGTTAAAATGAATTATTTGATAAATTGTGTGAGCGGAGTCTTGAGAAACTCATCGAAATTATAGAGATGCAAGTTGGGAGTTAGATGAGATTCCTGATAGTTTTTAAAGAAGTTTAAAACACTTGTTAATAGTAGTTGTTTGGTAAGATTCTCTTTCTTAATTTAAATTTTTAAGCAAGTAGAGTTGTCGTGTACTCTATAAACTATTACTATTATTACGACATTGTTAAAGAAGATAAGCCTGTGCATCGCGAGTTGGGTCGTGTCGCTGCGCCGCGACCGCTCCGAGAGTTAAAACTTCATAATCCTATCTGTATTCACATTGAACCCGCAACTCGACTAAACCGCAACATTCTAATGAACTCTCATTTCAATCTCTTTGTGAACACAACATGCACAGCCACTACTCACCGGCTTCAATTACAAATGGTGGTTACAAAACAATTTCCAATTGTTCTTCACGTCATTCCACATTTAAGTTTTCCAATTACCTAAGTATACCTTTTTTGGTATCCTCACAAAGTATAAATTGAAGTCGCTGCCCACGTCTGTCTGTCTGTATATCCGCTAACTTCTCCTAAACCATGCAACGGATGTTGATGCAGTTTTCACCAATAGTTAGTTATGTTTTTATAAAAGTAGGTACTGCCTGCCAAATATATATGCGCGATAAAGATTGAATAATTAACTAAGAAAAAGGGGAGCGAACGAAGTCGCGGGCAAAAGCTAGTGTAGCGATTAATAAAGTAAGTAAAACCATAGATAAAATAGTACTTAACCAATATAAAACTAATGTTTTTCGCATCAAAATTTAGAGACATTAATAATTCCGTTCTTATCATCATTGGTTAATTACATCGTAGGTCCACATGTACCTACATTTAACTAGACGCTTGTTCTAAATGTAGAAGTGCAGTTAGAAGTAAGTAGGTCAGGAAGGTAACACTAGTAGGCGTTGTATTTGAAAACTACTCACATGTACCTATGTACCCCAAGTTTTTCTCTCTTATTATGTGATTTTTTTTTGTGATTACATAGAACTGTATTTTTTGTAATGTCTACATCCTTTCGTGTTTTTTATCTTTACTCATTAGCGGGATTACTTTATAGGAATAGCTAAAATATAGTTCGGTAAGTAGTGATAGAAATTTAGCCTCCATGAAGTGTGGACCTTTTATATGCTGTTATGAGGAAATTTGTTGTTCTGTTAATTGTCTTAAGTAGAAGAAAATTTTCATCTTTTTCAGTATAGTATGTAACTGAAAGACAATTTTCAGTAACATACTGTATATTCCATACACAAAGTATATAGACCAGAGATAATGGTAATAATAATGGTTTCCTATGTATATGATATTGTATATAATATTATAGATATGTTTCTTTATTTTAGGTTACATAGACAGAACGACACAAATTAATAAAACAAGTAAAGCTAATATAAAATATATTTTCATCTAATTTATAAAGCTTTTAAAATAAGGAAAGCTTTTATATTTAGGTTAATACTTTGAGTTTTATATAAGAGCTAACTAGCAAAGAGTGGAGAGCGCAAGTCAGTGTCGTTTTTGTTTTAGTGGAGGAAAAATTTAGGAGAAGATAATACAAAACGCCGGCGGGTGTGGGTGTCGCGAGTCGCGACTCGGCTGCACGGATGTGGGGACGCGCACTGCGCTGTGGTAAGCCTAAGGACTCTGTAGAGATGGCGTGATATGTAAAAGATTTTATTATTAAATTTTTTAACACCTTTGACTGGCGACTTTTAGCGCGAGTCTTTATAAATTATAGCCTATGTATATTTACACTTTTATGATTTATAAACTTTACTACTGTTAAGTTTTATCAAAGTCCCTTCAGTAGCTTTTTTGTGAAAGAGAAACAGATAATACATGCCTTCACAAGCATACGCATTTATATTATAATTTTAGTAGGAATGCAATCATGGCGCCCTCTGTTGACAAGACGAACCAAACCTTTATAAATGTAGGTATTATTTTATTTATATATAACTACTAGCTACACGCTCCCCGCTTCGCCCGTGTTCAAAATAAAAACTATCCTATCTTTTATGTGGGACCAAAGTTACGCATAGTTATGAAGTTTTATCAAAATCGGTTCAGTAGTTTAGGAGTTCATTGGCGACTAATAACGTGACACAAATTTTTTATATATATAGAGATATTGATCTTATCTATTATTTTGATGCGGAGAGAGCTCGGCTTCTACAGTGTTTAAATTCCGATTTCAGTATATACATATTTTAGTTGGCATAACAATGGGAAACTTAATTAACGTAGTTTTCCCCGCCACTAAAATACAATACGATATAATTATATTATGTACTAGCTGTCCCGCTCCTGGCTTCGCCCGGGGTACATTATTTTCCGTAAAAGCCTTCCCTGATTATCCCTCCATCCATTGGTGAAAACCGCATGAAAATCGGTGCAGTAGTTGTGAGTTTATCGACAACAAACAGACAGACATACAGACGCGGCGGAGGACTTTGTTTTATAATATCTAAGGAAGGATACATAATATATTATTGAATATTAATACTACATAAAATAATTCATTCAATAGGTGTACTTTATTATTACAGAAAATTTAACAGACTATCTACTCTTACCATTTCTCTGTTCAATTATAACAGGTCAAGTTTAAAAGAGGTTGCACTAAATTTTCAACTCCAACGACAAATCTACAACGAAATGCTGGGGACACTATTGTTGGCTTTGTTATAAAAGCGGGGTTATGTGCTTCAGTGGAAAGTATCATGATTATGAGAAAGTGGCTTTATGCTGCCCTATTTTGACTCTTTGGCTTCCTATTTAAAATTGAGTTTTAAATCACAGAAATTATTACTTGACTTACATATTACCTATGTAATAATATGTAGCTAAACAGATACATAAACGCCAAATGGTTCCTGATAGTACCTTTAAGTCAGCGAACTTGCAAAGATATATTATTTCGAAGCTTTAAGTACGTAAGTCATTTATATTAACATCTTTTACATGTTCGGACATGGCATGGTTCGAAACGATCGTCAACAGAGGGCACTACAATCGTAACCCTTCACTTGCTCAAACAATAGCGACGGTGAAATAAATCAATAAAATATTTTATGAACCAATGAATATTTATTTGGAAACTAACTTGTGCCCGCGACTTCGTCCGCGTTCAAAATTAAAAAATAAATATGCAATATAACGCCTGACATCTTTATTACTATTACACTTTTGTATGGCTTTAGTTTTTTTTTAAATTTTAGACGATCCTTCGTGAACACTTTTTTTCTGGATGAAAGGATACATTTCTATGACCTTTTCTGTATCGCTGACAACGTGTATGTAAAATTTCATCATGATCGCTTGAGTAGTTTAGGCGTGAAAAGGTTACTTAGAATATTAGTTTACTATATAGTATGGATTTGAATTTTTAAAGCATTAAATATGAAATTAGTTTCACACTGTGTATACAAAAATTGGGTCAAACTTTACCGTAATCGCGTCTACATTATTACTAACTCTATATGAATATTTATGAGACAAGTAAAATAAAACAAGTTGTTTTGTCTCATTTACCGACATTGCATTTTCATGAAGCAACCGCCTGATGCTGCGGCACGCCCGTTGTACTTTATATGCACTTTTGCTTGCCACGTAAATTCCTCCTCTGGGACTCTCCGGGAATCTTTGTTATCCTGGTGTTCTATGGGAATGTAAAAAGAATTTGTGAGTACAAATTTTCAATTATTTCATACTTATACTTACCTTAATTCATTATCAACAACAGCAATTTCAATAAATGATTTCCTTAGACCAAATAAGATCTAAAGACAGAATGTCGCGAACAACATAGTGAAGCCGGGTTTTAAAACATGTGCGCGTAGGCCACAAAGATTTAAATCGTTAGAGGCGTCCTTGCCATACATCAGGCGGCCGAAAATGTGTCATGGTTGGGAAGAGTGAGCTCACATTTTCCGCCTTAGTCGCTTGTAGAAAGCAGTGAGCGGTTCACGTTGAATACACATCTTTGATTTTGCTAATTATGTTCCTTTACCTTTAAAAATGCCTTCCTGTGCCTTCAGAAAGTGTTCTCATATTTCAAGAAACACAAACAAATCCCAAGGTCCCTATATAACCATGATTTTTAAATTTATTACTGTGATTTCAACCAAGCTGTACAACGCAGTTGTAACTCGAGTATAATAGTGGCTAACAATAAATTCAAACTCGTGAGAACTGCAATTAAGATCTTGTGGGTGCATGTGGTGCTTCTACGTCCGTTGAAAAAAAAAAAAAAAAAAACTGCGTTACATTTCAGTTCGAAATTAACATTTCGGAAGTTGGAATTAAAAGTTTTCAACTAGTTTATTTTTGGAAAGCATTTGTTATGTAACTTAGAAACCTACTTTTAAAGTTTTAAAATGTTACAATTGCATTTGTTCCGTTATACGAAACTACATTTTCTTTTTCTCCGCGGTTGGGTGAGATTTATTACGATATATATTTTCTCTATAAGCCTATAACTATAACAGTTAGATTTATTGAAAGCTTATATTAAAAATTATAAAAATTCGAGACGCCATGCATATAAGTGAAATTTTCAAATAATTGAATGTAGTTTTTCTTAATTTAAAAATTGAAGCCTTAATTCCTACATAATATTAATAAAATTAGTCTGTAACAATGCACAGAACAAGCTATTGTACCTCATTATATTATGACGATGTCACGTCTGCGACACTGATTCTATATCTTTCATAGTCGTACACTTTTAAGCAGTGGCAGGGCACACTGCTTTCTCAGTAATTTGTGAAGCTCGTCTGGCGGACCCGCTTACAGAAGACTACCGTGAAAAAACAGTTGTTTCGGTGAGTGAGTAAAGGGATGCCGTAGCTCTAGTATGAGTTTATCATGCCCGCACTCGCTAGCGAGAGCGTAAAACGCGTAGAGCGTAAACTGTATGGAAAATTGTCAATTTAACACTCGCCAGCGAGTGCGGGCATTGTGAACTCATACTAGAGCCACAGATTAGCAACGGCCATATGTCGATGTCACCTGATAATTATGATTATATATTAATTAAACCAAATCGAGTCAGATTTATATTATTTAATATTATCCTACGAGTATATGAAAATCTTCATTCGGAGGGTAACTTTATGAGTTATATTTGATTGCAGATAGGATCAGCGTACCCGTTTTATTGGGGTTACGCGTTTAATCGTAGGCTAACTAGGGTCCCCTTGTCATCATGTGCCGACTCCCACGGTCCTTAAACCTTAATCCTGCACGTAATCAAAATGAATCTCCACTAAACCTGACCTTTTCGATAAAGCTGTATTGATTTGTTCACTAAGAGTATACAAATATTTTGTTACAATTAAAGAGTTTTAAAACATAATTTAATAACTTATTTCATTGGATGACAATTGCTATTGAGTTTGTTAACAATTTTTCATGTAAATTTTACTATATTATTATTTTTTATGTTAAGGTCAGACTAGAAGGGGATGGGATAAGGAAGGCGAAGGACAGAGTGTAGTTTAAATTTTATTAAAAAAAATTACCTGTTTTATGTAACATCCAAAATATAAATATATCCTTTATATCCTACGAAGATACCTTCTCAAAAAAAGAATTAATTTCTAAAATTTTGTGATCCTTTTTATAATTAGATTTTAAAATTAAAACCCATATTATGTTTAAAGAAAATGATAATGCAAATAAAAAAACATTTGATGCATTACATAGATCATTATTTACTCCTGAGTTTCAATTGCTCATGTTAAGAAAAAGTTTGTTTCATTATAAGAATGGTTTTAAAGAAAAAGAATAAAATTTCTAATGATAATTTTAAATGAACTTATTTTTTACATATCACCCCTATAAGCGGAGTATGTTGCTGTGTGGTTCCAAAGAGGCACACCTGCTGTTTACTACTTTAATTACGTTACCCATTAATCCAAGTCAGCAGCAGGGGTTGTGGACAGAGACGGATTGAGCACTCTCAATATTTTAAACACGTGTGTTATTTGTATATTTTATATCGATTATAAATTAAATGACGAAGCCCTAACTAAACAGTTTTTAGGGCGTGAATTTTCGTGGATTGATTATATTTGCTCAATTTATAAAAATTATAAATATTAAGTATATTTTTATTTTTTATAAAAATTTTGTTCACAAAAAGTTCTTCATAAATTAAAATTTTTGTTGATACAGTTCGCCATATATTCCCTTCGAATTTTGTGTTACGCTTCACTATGTGATTGGTTTCGCAATAGAAAACTATATAAATTATGTATTAGCACTTAATATCTGAGTCTATTTTCTGGCTTCTCTTACTCAATGAGCATAATTATTATTGTCTTGTTAATGATAAAAGTGAAGTCACTTTTATCTACTATGAGGAGTGGTTACTGTCGCCAAACGGACTTCCCAGTTTATGACTGCGGAATGCAGCGTATTCGATATCTATTGCAATATATTGACATAAATATCTGTAAATACATATTATAAATTAAAGTAGCTGTCGGCTGCTGTCTGTTTCTTCACTAATCACACAACGGATTAGGATACGGCTTACACTAATGGAGAGAGCGATAAAATGGAACATTTGTGTATATAAAATTAGTAAAAAAATGCATTCGTGCATAGCCGGGGGCGGGTGGCTAGTTTATTATAATTTCTGGAATGCCTATCACGTGACTGTAAAGTGTTAAGTCCGGAGCTGATTCACTAACTCTAAGTTTAGTGCGTCTCATTTCGAAGCTGTTTTTGCACGTGTGCTGTGAACTCAACAGCCGTGTAATGACCCTTTCCCGTATTATAAAGTCTTTTTACCGTTTTTACTGGAGAAATTATTTTCCTTTGCATTCACATCGAGCAGAAAAGTACCTTTCAGTTTATTTTTAGCTCCTTTTTTTTAATTATCTAAAATAGTAGGCATTCCTTTTTGACTCGAATGCGTATTGCGAAAAAGAAGGCAGCAAAGGGCTCTAAAAGAAGTTAAATGCAACGTTAAGTGCCTCTAAAATTCGTAATTATTCAAGCGGGGGTTCATTCAGAATGCAGGTGGTTTTCCGCGACATCATAAATACACGAATTGTCTAGTTCGTTCATTTTGCAAGTACTACTCGTACACAAGCGATTTGTAAGTAATATATACCTAATACATATATAGGCGTGCTTATAAAGGAAACGAAATAAGTAGGTAGCTATATATGAAAAGATTTTTGCAATTAAAGGAATTAAGGAAATACTCTCTCTGGAGTGAAGTGGGTTAAAACAGCAACAGAGTGGACACGCCGCTACTATCAAAAAGAAAGAAGGGACGATAGTATAGGAGATGGCCAGATGACCTCAAGAAAATAGCACTAGGCTTGGAAAAAACTGGAGGAGACCTTTGTGTCAAAAGGACAAGCTAAACAGAGAACTACTGTGTACGAATGAATTTAGTTTTTAAGTTTTTTTTTGTATATAATTTCTACTCTTTTTAGTAAATAAAGGTTTTGAAATTGAAATTGAAATTAAGGAAGCAGCTATAATATATTACACGCAATAAAATAAAGAAGAAAATAATAGAAAATTAGCCAAAACAGTTTCCAACGATAAGTATTTAGTTACATATGGGCTATATTTGTTACATTACATACATAAAATAAAACCTTGAGAGTTGTTTGTTTGGTTTGTTGCATACGAGTAAATCGGTCTTGTTCACTCTTAATTCAAAACAAAATTTCTAACTCAATAATATATACATACAGAAACTGTGTGTGTAAGATATATAATAAACTGCGAATTGCCACTTGAAGTATAGGCGGATGAGCTCTGAATTTTCTGCTAGCAACAAATCCACATCAGACCACTGGCGATAATCCAACAGTTTGCCTCCCTGCAGGAATGCTCCATGAATATATTGCACCAAGTTGCATCAACTCTTCTTGTAAATGTATTTACTAAATAGAAGCATTCCTTAAGGTATAGAAGGAGTTCATATTAAGGATTTTACCCCTGATGCCCTATGCAAAATCGGAGTGTTATAGGTTTAACGTGTGTGTCTGTGGAAGGGAAGCTCCTAAACGTTTTTTTGTTTGAAAGCTGACATGATCGGAATTGTTCTTTGCTATAAATTTATGAAGTTCTGTTCAGGCTTTAGAAGATTTTCCTATTTCATAGTCAACGAATGGATTTCACTAATTTCCACACGTTCGATTCATGTGAAATTTGGTATATTGTTACTTCGGTGGTATTAGGACAAGGGTACGCTAAACATAGCGTAGTTTCGGACTACAGATCAAACAAAACCTTTATGACCTCAGTCATTCTCTTATCGTAAGCACTGGACTTCTTAGAAAGCAATGTATAATTTTAATGACCGCAATTTAATAAATAATTGTCAATTTAATAAATAATAGTGAAGAAATTTGTTTTAAACTAGAAATAATAAAAATAATAATAATATTGAATCATCATCATTTCAGCCGCAGGACGTCCACTGCTGGACATAGGCCCCCATAATTTTCCAATAAGACCAGTCAAAAGTAATCTGGATCCAACGTCGAACCGCGGCTCTTATCAGGTCTTCTGTCCACCTTGTGGGTGAACGTCCTGCGCTGCGCTTATCGGTCCTTGGCCTCCACTCGAGAACCTTCCGGCCCCAGCGTCCGTCGGCTCTCCGTACTATGACTTATGTCGGTAACTTTCGTACGTCTACGGATCTCCACATTTCTGATTCGAACTCTCGATGTAACCCCAAGCATATCCCTCTTCATAGTTTGTTGAGCGACGTTGAGGCCAATAGTTAGAGACCACGTTTCAGCGACATATGCCATCATTGGCAAGACATTGAATGAAATATTGATATTTTAAAAATCATAGATTTATTAGATCATAGATTTTATTAGTGAAAGTTATATCATTTATAAAATTATTACAGTAGCACTGAATATAAACGATTGTTAAGTGGCAGATACAAATTCGAGAGGTTCATGTTAAAAGGACATTAGTGTCTATTTACAGTTGGACAAAGTTGTATTTCTGCTGTAACGCTACCTAAATCACTAGGTTTTTGTCCACCGGCCTGTCCAACTGAATAACAAAAGGATCACGAAAAGTGATTACTCAGGCGGCACTCACGTTTGCATGTCATGACATAGTGAATTACTGGCCACGGACGATGTTCGCATTTTTTTTTTCAGGTGTGTCCCTACACTGCAAAAAAGTTGCGTTCGCGTTGTGTGGCCAACCATCGTTAATTGCTCGCACTCGCCTGTGTAAACACGCCATGTTTGGAATGGAGTAAGCTTCGAAAACTGGTTGGAAATCGCACAACATTGTTTTGACACTTTAGAGATTTTTTTTTCTCTTTTGGAATATATCTGTCTGGGTTTCGATATTTTTAATTTTTATCACAGAAAATTATTGATGATGTCCATTTTTTTAGGTAAAGGTCGACAGACACTGATGATAGGTGGTCCACTTGATGGTAGGTGGCTACCGTCGCCTATAACACAGGCAACGCCACAGGTGCTGCAAGCTGAAAAATATATAAGTAAAATTGTGTAACTGAAATTCTAAGTTAACTAAATAAGGTCAAGTTGCTAGAAAAAAAAAAAAACAATTTTCCAAGCTGTAGATCTCACAAGAGGTTGAGGGCGTAACCTACTTACGTAGGTCAAGTTGAATATAAAGTGTATTAAAAACATTCCGTATGACATTTTAAGTGAATAGTTGTTAGGGATTTTTAAGAAATATTAAATTATTACTATATGTGTGTCTATTGTGGTTGTTATTATTATTATTAGACATCTCCCATAATTTTCCAGAAGGATCGGTCAAAAGCTGCTTATATCCAGTGTAGATCTAAAGCCTTTATTAAGTCACCAGTCCATCTTGCAGGTGACACGACAATGTAGCTACGATTCGGCAGACAGATATCTACACAGACACACACGTCAAATTTATAATTCCCCGCTTTTGCGTCCGGCGTCGTGGCTTAATTAATAAAATCAATTACAGAACAGAAAATCTCCGAATGTAATTCATCACATTAGTTTTGAAATACTATAGCTATTTGCTTATGAGATGTGGGACTGTATTAAAATGGAAAATATTTCAATTTTTTTCTTATTTGCGTGGAATCATATTATATGAATGCGGAAATTGTACGTTTGGATCCGCAGCTTATGGTCAGGGAGTTTAACCCTTTTCTCCTATTTTTTAAATAAAATTACTATTACAATCGCAACAAGTTAAAAGCTAATACTTTATTCATTCGAATGTATTTTAAAGTAAGAAATCCTCTACTACGCTTGCTTGCACAAGTGCTTCTCACTCCTGCCTTCAAGTATCATAGCGTATATTTTATGAACAGAAAGTAAACTTTTCAATATTAAAAGAATTTGTGGCAGCTCTCTCACATGCGACACCTCTAACGTTTCAATATCTTTTAAAAGTATAGTATATGATTGGCACTTACCGTAATTTTGTATTAATGAATAAATTAGTCTTTTTCAAATATAAGGCTTTGACAGAGAAACTGTTACTAATTCACAAAAATTTATACCTGCATTACTTATTACTATTTACTTAAAGTAATCATACACGATGTTGCTTTTTGGATAATAGCTAGACATTTTTGGAACATTCAAAAAAAATTCATTCATTTTTAAAATATTTCAATTAAGTTATCTAATAAAATTTCTAATAAACGCAAATAAAATTTGGCTTTAATCCATCTATTATTTTAATACGTCAGAAATATATAGTTTTATCCTATTTTTAATCGATTTATGCTAACGAAGATCTTAATTTTATTTTCTAAATTTATTATCGCAACTTGAAGTGAGACGAGTGTAGTTTCTAAGTTGAAACTTTAGGTACCTAATGAATCTCTAAGTTGAACATATATTGGATAAATTCTAATTGTCGATAAGTGAGATGAGCAATAGTGAGATGTTTAAATGGAAAACATTGTATTAACATTACTTTCTGGACGCTTTTTTTGTACTGTGCGTGCATTACACGAGAGAGGTGCCGCCGAGACAGGGGTGAGCACTAAATTCTTTACTCTGCCAACAAATCCAAGTCGGTGGCGATAGCGTCGACATTTTATTTGGGTCATCGGTGAAAAGTATGCTTTCGCTTTACGGGTGAGCAACGCTATTCTTGATTGTACACGGTAACGAATCTATCAAGGATTTAACGTACGTTACAGAGCAACATTATTGCTGATGGCCATAAAAACTTCCCAGGAAAAATTGTGAATGTAAGATATATTTTAGTTATAGTTATATTTATAGTTATTTTTTTTTTGTAGGTAAATAGTACATATTAATTAATTAGCTAAGTTCTGTTTTAAAGTGTTAATTAACTGGCTAAATTTATTTCATTTTGGGTATGATTTAAGCTGTCGTCAATTTAATTGGTTTTGGTACCTTTAAACATTTTTTCATTAAATTTATAAACTGAACTGTCAAATTGGTAACGAATTGTATTATTTGACAACTGAAAAAATAAAATATAAGTACTTAACTAGTGTACTGGTGACAAAATAACAAATAAAAAGAAGTCACAATCTGGCGACAATAATTGATTTATTTGCTGACAGATCTACTATTTTGAGTGTGAAGCTAATTATTTAAGGGATAAACCTATAATTTTCACAAAAAAGTTTTATTCATAGGACCAACTACGATTTTTTTGATAATACATTTCTTATTTTGGATACATATTGGCATTAATTTGGTAATTCATACCTGGCGATACATTTATTGAATTGACAGTGAAAATATTTCGTGCCGACAGATCCATTACTCGTAATTAGATGATACAAGTTGATGACAAAATATAAATTTTGATGACGGAAAATATAGTTCCCTTTCATTTTACACACTTTACACAATATTTAAGAAAAACATTCCAATTTTAAACCTGTTCTACAAAATTGGTTGTGAAATAATACACCGTAATTTATAGGTAATTAGATTGTTGACTTGCTGTCATTTTGCTAAAAATTGTTTTCGGTCTGAGGTTAGTTCAGTACTTTTAACATGAGTTTATAATGCGCGCACTAGCGAGAGCGTAAAATATTTGTATGGAAAATTGTCAATGTCAAGTTATAAACTCATGGTAAAGGTTAATTTTTTGTTTTGTTTGTTTTTTTTGTTTGTTTTTTGTTCTTAAACAATTCCGGTAGCTTTGCCGTTCATTTATGCCGCAGTGTTAGCGTTAATTCAGCTACAATTTAAAACAATACTGTATTATCTATACTTAGTTGCCTTTATACTGAGAAAGCTACTTCAATTATTCCATAATCTAAATCTCCCTTCTGAAGATATGGCGAAGTTTAACTAAAAGTTAAGATTTAAATTGGGCGCTGCGGCAACCGAGTCCCTGCTTGGGGGAACTTTCATTTTAAAGGGTTGTAAATCAAAGTAATGTCTATTTAGTCGATTCAGTTTTGGGGTATGTTCACATCATTACCATTGGTAACATACATATAAATACATATTCGCGACATTCTATTGAGACCAGTCTAATGAGCACAAACGTGTTTGGAATCAAAAGTAAAACTTAGTAATAATTGAATGAAATCCGTACCAGTGTCCACACTTCTCCAATGACCCTTTCGCTGGTTTACAAATCCGGATTAAACACTTCTGCTTTCTAATTGCATACGGAATCCGGCATTGTACCGAATTAAAATTCATTCTAGGGGCGGGAGGCTTGGTTGGGAATGTCTCTGACTAGTTTTGTTTTAGTGTTCATCTGTAAACTAAAATGTACTTATAGAATACAAATCTATAACTATAGATGGACTAGTAACAAAAGTGCAAACTATCATAACTATAATTCAAATCATACCGTTATATATTTTATGAAATAATTAGCTGGTGACCGCGACTTCGTTCGCGTTGAAAAAGAAAATATATGAGTACCAGTAGTTCCTGAGATTAACGCGTTCAACCAAACAAACAAACTCTTCAGCTTTATAATATTAGTATAGATAAGCTTAGTGACCCATAGGCCACTCTGGCTTCTCCATAGGTTCATAGCTGGCTCGAAGGCGCTTGAGCAAATATTAGGTACAGTCGGGATAATAAAAGGTTCGTTACCTTTAAGTCGACATTTGCTTGCACTCAAGCATTTGTCAGTCATGCCAAAATTTCAATTCAAACGTCTGTCAGTTGTCTGCTTAGTGTTTTAGTTATAAAAGGGTAGTAAGAGTCTACGACAAGATAAAGGAATGAATTTGAAAATTTACGAAGGTTTTCGTACCTCAACTTTACATTTTGCTTTTGGTCCTTCGAAAAGAATTTACCACATCTTTCCGAAAGCTCATTTAGTGTTATATTAAGTTGGTGTCACTTAGTTGAATATTATCGAATATGGTATACTATTTTTTAAGGTCGATAGGCAGGCTAACACACCTTTTGGTTGTAGTTGAGTGTTAGTATTGTCTGTAAATACTTGCATGTAATATCAAAACAGAATATGGGATAATATAAGAAAAGCACAACAGGCTCTGACATCCCTTACCCACATTGAAACCCAACAGCACAAGAGCTGTTATTACATCTGTAAAGGAATGGTTACTGCTCTTACTCGTAGATTGGCTACCTGCCACTACTACATATTACTTGACAAATCACTTATGCACTATACACAAAATAATTGTAATTACGCGTCGTTAAGTAATAAATACTGTGGTTGGTTTATAATAAAAGGTTTGTTAACTGGAGTAGTTCATATTTTGCGAGCGGGCTTATAATGTGGATTGTAATTATCAAGAGGGCAAATTAGAGCAAATATCTTTAGCACAATAAAAGAGATTTAAAAAAATAAGAAAAATGATATAACACAATGTTGACCTAGAGGAGGTTCCCGCTTATCCTTTGGGAGCAGCCTTGTCGCTTTGTTACGCGATTCCTTCTCTGTATTTCTGTAATTTAATATGAAACGTGACATAATTTCAACAATGTTTCTCTCGTTACGTTCACTTCCAGCATTTATTCTCTTGTCAGATAAGCATTTTATAATTTGATATTAAAGAGTCGCATAGTTAAATGCTTCGATCAATTTTTGTTAAGAAATTGTGAAATAATTTTAATGATAGCATATTAAAAAAAAATGTGAGAAGAGAGAAAAGACTTCCACAAGCTGCTATTACATGGTGGTTTTCTTTCTGTACAGGGATGGCTACTATCACCAGGGGACTGTCTAGCTTATATCCGCAAAATGCATTGTGCTCTAACATTTTTATTTCGTACGAATTAATCGGCATGGAAAATTTTCTAAGCTACATCTTTCTCGCTTGCTTAATAAATCTTACTATTTTAATGTTAGCAGATCAAACTTTGATTACCAGTCTTGGTGGACACATTGGCTTCCATAGAGGGCTTAGATCTTAGACTTAATCACTTTAGAGCCAGTGATAATTACTTCTAATATACATTTGAAATCTATGTAACTCAGAAATCTGTGTAGCACTGACCAGGATTCCAAACTTCGACTGTCTTGACGTTAAGCATGAGTCCAAGTGATATGTTTCAAAAGCAGTTTTTGAGACAAAACTATATTCGAAAGCATATAATAAAATATTGTAACAATATTTTTCTCCAATTCCTGTCTGTTTCCCTCTACATCGATATTATACAAAGCGTTAAAATCCGAAAATGTTCACCGTAGTCCTACACCTGAGCTCCTGTTTTATTTGTTGCGTCGCACACGGGTCCCATTGTTTGCGAAAATTCTAAAACGCATTCGGTTGTTCCATTTACGTGTTTCTTTTTTAGTTGTTCACACGAGCGACGAGCTTTATAGCCTCTCAGTATTTGTGTCGCGAAGTCGTTTTGAACCGAAACAGATCCGAAATATGAAGTGTGAGTTATTCTGCTATTGTGTTCTAAAAACGCTATATTACATATTTTTATGGCAAAGAAAAACGTCTGCAAGGAAAGTGGCGTGTAAGAATCTTTTAAGACGTATGGTGACATGTAGACATGATGATGGCTCCTCACACGGAGGAGTAGTTTGTGTATATAACAAAGACATGTGTATGTTATATTCTTATAGAAAATAGTTGAACAATAAATCTGGTTTGTGTATATTTAAAAAAAAAAACTTAATTGTTTCCCTTCAAAGTACGAGTAATCATGGTTACAATTTAATACACATATGCCAAAGTTTTTTTAAACTTGGAAGGATTTGTAGAAAGCACATTTTGGTTTCCTTTATTTAAGGAAATAGAAAAGTTCCATGGTGCTTAATTATGCGAATAAGGTGGTTGACGAATAAATGCCGCTCAAGTTTTTGTGAAATATTTGTGAACGTGCACAAATATTTCACAAAAACTCAATGCACCTGGGGGAACCTGGGGGTTGTTCTAATATGTCTATTAAATAACAAGATTTATGAATTCAAAAAGGGTTCAAAAATTGATATATTAATTAAAAATACTTGTAACCTGAGACATTTTTATTGTAAATTCCAATATTTCAGGTATATTTTATCAGCCTGTCATCACCAAATGTAACATAAATGAAATCTGATTTTGATATCGATAAATGCAAAAGTAAACTAAACGCTTAACATTTCAAACAAAGTCAATTTTGCAGTGAATTATATAATATAAATTATGATGCTGATATTACAAGAAAGGATCAAAACAATGCATAATTTTCAAAAGTAGATTGTGATGGAAGTATCGTTTCGCCTTAGATCATGTAGGCAGCTTGTTGAGATTGCCCCACTTCTAAAGGGGCGCGCGACTGGCGACAGTATACGTACCAGCACTCATCTTGCAATCGCTGTTGCATTTTATTACTTTTCCATTTCCACTGGGGTTTCAATTTCCTTTCTCATAATTAATAGCCTTTCCACGGGTTGCTGACGTTTTCTATTCCGCACCGCAGAAACTTTAACTTTCAATTTGAAACGTTCTATACCTATATTTAGAGGTACGTGTAAGTGAGTTGCCTACTTTGAATCATTTTGTATTTTTTAAGGTTAAGTTGTAAGGATTAGGAAGGGAAATAAGCACGACATTCATTACTCACTCACCGGAACAAAACATCACACTAATTGTTATTTCAAGGTGGTTTGTCTTCTGTAAGTCGATTTCATTCTATTCTTCTTAAAATTTCATGGGCCAGTGTTGATGATTAAATAATAAAACTTTCCAAAACTGTTCACATATTAATTTATATTTACTCTTTGTTTTACATAGGCTATATAGAACGTACGTACAATTTACGTACCTACACAAATTAATCACAATTAATAACGTCTATATAAAATCAATTTCATGAAAATATAAAATTCTTTCTCTTATTTTTATTTCAAAATCTAGTTCTATTTTCGGTTTAGTAGAGGTTTCGCACAATTTTGTTTCGTACGTTTTTAAATTTCATAGATACTCAAAATTCAAAAAAATATAACATACCGTCGCCAGATTGGCTGCCCATTATGACTGCAGAACGCGTTTCATATAAATGTAGAATTTTACATACTCATATTAATACTCGTATCTATACTAATGTTATAAAGAGAAGAGATTTGCATTTTTGTTTGTAATGAATAAACTCAAAAACTACTGGACCGATTTTAAAAATTCTTTCACCTATAGAAAGCTACATTATCAGCGAGTAACATATGTTATATTTTTATTTTATAAAGTTACGCGGACAAAGTCGCGTGCAACAGCTAATATTTTATATATTTAATAAATATTTTACATATTTTCTTAATATTATTTCCAAAAATGTCATTACTTATGACAAAATAAGGAAAAGACCAGAAAGACAATGAAACTTCATGGTTTATTTGAAAATTTATGAGTCGTAAACATGACGTCACTTTATGACTTGTGACGCAAAATACGGAAAACTTTATACATTTTTTACGACTAAAACACGTCGTCAAAGTACATAGGTAGAAACGTAATTGTACATAAGATGATAGGTATTTTTAGGAAGACGAGATGATCAAATATTCCCTATGTAAATTGTGTTATTTCAGACATGGTGGCAACTAAAACAAAACAGCCAGTTGTTAAGTCTGTGTCCTCGAAGTACCAAATAAGAATTTAGTCTGATTAGCTTAGCTTTTTACGGCTTTGCAGACTTAGAATCTCTTAGCCTTTGTTATTTTTTTCTTATATAATCATCTCTGCAGTACATAGAATAGAAAGAATGATACAACTATTTCTTTCAGCACATCAGTTTTTTACAGGATTCAACGTGTTTATACTGAATCAATTAGTGCTTTTGCAATTTTTTTTTTTCTAATTATTTTATAAACTGGAACTATTTAATATAAATATTTATGTAATAGCTAATATGTAACTGGGTAAATATAATAAATTACCCAATAATATAATGGAATTGCCAGATATTATATTTACAAAAACTTTGACAGAATTGTTCCTAGATTGTTGTAATTACAACTTAAAACTGTCATCCCTTAGTTATTCACCGAAATATTAAGTTAGTCACGGTGGTATTATGTAAGGGCGTGGTTACTGTTGCCAGACGAGCTATCCAAAATACCGGGAAACGTTGTGTGCTTTCCCACTACTTGTTAGATCCAGATCAGAGCCAGCTATAAAAAAGGAATCGAACCAGGGGCCCCTGGGTTAAACCAATTGACCAAAGGGTTCGTCGAACCAAACAAGCAAATTACGCAATTTTTCAAATTATACTTGTGCTTAACATAAAAAAGATGTGTTAGAAGAACAACATTAGCTTTTTGAACAAATTGGTGCTGCTCTAAAGGGTGAGTTCAGAATCAGCTAAGATGAGGGCGATTTAGTCGACTTTTATAGAGTTCGCAGGCGAAGCACACGTGCCTTAATGGAATTTGATCGCTTTTGATATTGACACGCGAGAGTACGAGATGTTTTCACACGCTATTGCCCCTTTATAGCGGTAATATTACAAAGAGATACAGCGTCTGATTCTCGGTATTACAACCGAGAATGTACAATATAATTTTTATTGTCAAATAATTTTGTTCGATATGAAACTTTATTATTGGGAATTTCATAATTCAGAAGACATCGTAAACGCTAGTTTGAATCGTAGGTGAACTTATTTATGATCTAAACTCGAGTTTTTAGGATAATAAATAAAGATTTCTTGCTTCAACGGCGAATTAATACACATGTATCTAAGAATTCTAAGAATCTTTGGGGATTCTTCATGCTTTATTATAATCAACGTAGATCTTTTTTTTAGGAGGAGAGATGACATTTGTGTGGGTCCGAGATCACAGCGAGGTTTTATCCTCGAATCCCCACACACCGCTACATCCGTTCCGGACTCGTGGCCCTAGGACACCAAATGGCAACGTGAATAGAAGAGACATCTTCTGGGTGAGCTTGCTCCATCATAGGCCTCGTCTTTGTTATACGGCAAGATACTGGGCAGGAACAAACCCATTTTAAATAAAAAAAGAATAAATAAGAAAAAATAAAGACTTTTCAAGTAATGTTGTTAATGTTGTTTTTAATTAGTGATTTCGTTTATTAGTAGTCGTATAAAATATTCGTAGTTTTGTAGTTTTAATTTGTGTTCCATTCAACGCCGAGTAGTTATCAATAATGGAAACAACTTTGTTCAAAATTGAACGTCAACTTCTTAATGAGGCCAAGAAAATTCGTGCGCGACGAGTGGTGGAACTCAAGAGCCGTATAAACTTTCATTCGTCGTCATTAAAAGTTTCGACTGGGAAGATTTGTGCCAGCACTAATTAGCTAGACACTTATGAAAAATACGCTCAGAAACGGTCCGGGTATTAAGTATTTGAGAAAACGTAAATTAAGTGGAAGAGCCGACCTTTGGAGATACCGGTATTACTGTCAAAGGAAAATAATATTTGATTTCATAAATAATGTCCTTTAACATTCCATTTTCTTCGCTTTCTGCGCCGGTAAAATTATATTGCCTATTTTAGTAGAAGTAAGTATTTTATGTAGAACTTTAAAAATATTATTTCCTGCTGAGCCTCACAAAATACAACACCGGCATTTTGTCGCACTCAGATTTCATACGTCAATTACTACAATTAATGTAAACTTCTGTGGTAATATATTATTGATTCTAAATTTCCATTTCACTGTGCCATAAAGTCAAGATAAGCTAGTGTATGCCAAAGCTGGTGTGATTACGAAACTTTCATTAGAGTATATGTATGTTGTTTAGACAAGTTCCCGAGCTATGGATACGTTATGACAGCAATTTCGCCCTGTCTCACAGTATGTACGCAATGCAAACAGTAGCAGTGTGCAAGGAATAGCGAGATGTGCAGTCACGATCGGCTCATAACTCCACTACGTGCTCGGGATGTACTCGTCTACGAAGTCGAAGCAAAAAGTTTAATTGCTCCACCTTATGGTGTGTAGCTGCCGGTGAAAATGTATACTTACTGCTTTTTTTTTAAATTGAAAAAGCTTCTCCGTCCATTTTAATAATATATATTTTTTGTGTTTAAATTTTTACTGTTTTTAAATTTAATTCAATATTAATTATACAAAAAAGTTATATATTTCGGTAGCCTTCAGTAAGAGGATAATTATTTCCGCCTGATGAGCTATACAATTTTTGACTACACTATGATCTACGTTGGGAAATCGTCATGGATACCCGACAGTGTAGGGGAAGCTGCGGGGTTTTGCTGGACTCGTACCGAATAAAACCCAACGACTTTCTAACGCGGCGTTATGACATGACATCGGTGCCCCGCCACGCCTATCCATCTCGGGGAGAGCTACGCTCTCTGTTGGAACCTCGGCGTACCCGAAAGTGGAGGCGCTAATCTCCCCAAAGATCACCACCCATGATCTAAAATACCCTAAGTTCAGTAAAAAAATGTCTACTCTCAAAAATGGTGTGTGTTTGTGTGAAATGAATGACAGAATCAATTTGGTTTCAGATTAAACAATCTCCACTTACCACCAAATTAAATGTTTTTATAATCCTGCATGTGTTCAAATTAATAATTTAATTTCGGTATAACTAATTGAAAATTTCATTGTTAATTTACTAATCATACGGTTCAATTAATTTTATACGCAAATGAACTACAGTCTAAATATATTTTTAGTGAAATGCAATCAAATTAAGTTAATATGAATTAAAATAGAGAGAATAATAAAGAGAATAACTTAAAATAAAGACAACACTTCCATTAATCCATCAGTACCTGTTACAGTTAAAATTAAGAAAAAATAGTAAATTTTCATACCTTTTTTTTTAATTCTTAGGACCTTACTTAATTTTTACTTAAGATTAACTAATCAACGTTTATGAGATAGTATTTCTCATCGATAATTACACGATTTGGCTCGTGGCCACGAACCGACAAGCAAGCATAGGACGTAAACTAGGTCCATAAGCCTTCCCCTTTTCGAAATTACTTTCTATGGAATTAAAATCACTTGATTTTTATTTCTCTTTACTATATTTTATTTAAAAAAAATGAAGCCTTCAAAATAATCGTTAAACAACAAAGTTAGGTTGTTAGGAGAATATTAAATTCGATTACTATAAAAATTGAGATTTTTTTTATCATAAACAACTTTTTTGTTTCCGCATTCATTCATTATTTTCAATAAATCCCTTAAGTCTTTTTATAAAATGAGTAAATACGCATTCTCTGAGTCCGTATTTGTTTCAAACTCATTTGTTAGAAGGATTTTCAGGGGTGTTTTATTGGTCGTTAGCGGTCGCAAATGGAGCAATACCGAAATATCGCAAGAAAACAATTTAGCGGCTAGAGTTGGACGAGGGATGCGGACCGTGTGTCCAGAGGTGCAAAAACACCCTGGGAATGCGTCAGCTGACCCTGCACTGAAGGCAAACAGGGTAGGATTTGAACATTGCAAATTTATCTTAAAATTTATTAAGGTAACTTTACAAGATAACTTTCTTATCGAAATTACATGAAGAAGAGATTTAACAACTATCTGAAGATGACTGTATGAAATTTTCATCTTTTAGACGAGTTGTTTTAGGTGATAATATTGAGTTCTGTAATAAATAATGAGCTGAATTGACTGTTAAAACAGTTCGATATATGTATGAATGATACATACCAATTTCATAGTAACAAAAATCAATTAAATTTAGTCCTTTCAGCAGTGTAAAGTTATGGTTAACACGCATAGAAAAAAACTGAATTGTATTGTGAGCATAGTGGAAAAAAGTGTTAGGATATTCAGCTGTGCTTTTCAAAGGTTTTGGTATTGAAGTAAAATAAGCCTATAATAAAAAAAGCCTATAATTTTGTGAACTATTCTGTTCTGTTTAGATGACTTTTAATGCATAAATGAATATAAATACTTTGGCCACCATAACGGATGTAAGTAATATGTATACGAGACCAATATTAATTGTTATCAAGCACACTCCGTCCCTGCACCAGGCCCCAGCCGACAGGGATTAATGGCTAAAGCAATTAAAGTAGTAAACAGCAGGTGCAGTGAGACACGCTCGTGGTCCCCTGAAACAAACAAATAAGTGTGGCAAAGGAAATGCGTCTGTAAATCGAACAGAGAGACGAACTTTACCCAACAATACCAAAGTTTGTTCGAATGGTAACATGAGTACCTTAAGTGTTAAGGTCGTTATGTTTTAGAATATAACATGTCTTTTGCAATTGCGTGGCGTACTGCCTCTGGAAGAAACCAGACAAATACAAGTCTGGTGACTTGTATTCTAACCATGCAAGAATACAAGTAAACTTTTTGTTGTCTGTGACACTCCGTTACCCTAGATATTTCCAATTTTTTATTTTATTTTAAATGAATATTGTTTTAATTAGGTATTTCAAGATTTACTTTTTAAAATAACTATTAAATACAGTGAACCCTGTTTGATTGTATATTAGCCAATTCGAAATACCTTAAAAAACCTGTTTTGTATTTCTTTGTATGAAACATTTATTTAACGTATGTGTTTATGTAATTTACGTTATTTTACAAATTCATACGCAAGCATCCACTTATAAATATAGACAATCAGTTCAGTACGATTTTCTCGTATTTGTCAAAAATATTTAAATTTTTTAAGATATTTGTAATTTTATAGCGTATAATTTCGTAAAGTACGATGCTTCACGACGTGATCAAGTCATCAAATACCTACTGTTCTGTAGTGGCTATACAAGAGTTACTAGTCAACTACCCTCTTCAACATGCCCACATTCCATTTTTAACACGTTCCCGCCGGCTTGACATTTCTGTTATAGACAATAGTAGCTATTAATGATATAATTACGATAAAAATTAAATGTCTGCCTAATTTTTAATTTTTTCTTTAATTTGTAGAGGTTGGGGATATCTGTATGGCGCAAAGTATTATTTTGTTGTCAATTTAATATAATTAAAACTTACTATCACATTCATAAGGAAGTAAATAAGCACCTTAACACTGGTAGAGATGTAATTCTTCTGGTTTCACTCTTTGTGAACCGACTAAATAAGACACTGCAAAGGAAAATAATCAGCTTAAGTAAATAAACGTTACGTTTTGGTTCCAGTGCTTTGGTAAAATGTATATCTAATATTATAAATGCGAAAGTATGTTTGGATGTATTGATGTATGGATGTTTGTAACTCTTTCACGCAAAAACTACTGAACCGATCACTATGAAATTTTGCATACACGTTGTCTGGGATACCAGAAAGGGCATAGGTACTTTCATCGTTCAACGCGGACGAAGTCGCGGCACCAGCTAGTTAGCTAAATTTTAGTAACTTTTGTGAATTCAACTTGTAAAGTAAAATTATCTACATTGTATAATATTCTATAATACTGTGACATAAAATCGGAGATGGGAGGTGTCCTTTCATCTCCGTGCCAAGCCGGGGGCGAGTCGCTAGTAACTTATAAATGTATGGGAACTAATTTTTAGGTAAAAGTCAGTATTTGTATATATTAATTGGATGATGCCTATCTTTATGTAAAGTGTTTACGGACTCTGTATAGTACTCTCTATAGCGTCAGTAAAAACTGGCCATAGTTGAAGTTAATTTTCGGACGATATGGCACGTGCCGGTGAATTTATGTGTGCTTCGTGTTGAGCCGTCAAGCAATAAAAACAAGTTATATAGACCTCTGGATAGACAAACGTTTGAACACCGATCAGTACGATTTCTTCTACTCTCTTTCACTACTGATGCTGGTCCCAATTTATTTATTTTTCTTGTATTAAACGGTCCTAGAATTTTTTCTGATGTATTTAAAAATACCTTAAACCGATTTAAGTCGTGGATCATAATTTCTCTAAGGAATCAAAGTTAATCTAAGGAATCTAAAGCGTTTTTGTTGGATCTAATTAGCTATGAATTGGTTAAATAAATTGACAAGTTTGTAGCCCTTCCAGAACATATAATTAGAAAATAGACGACCCAAAATAGACACTCTTGATAATTATAAATTCATGTATTCAATAAAATATTTATAGTTATAAATATATAAATAATAAATAAATAAATAATAATTGAAAAATATATATATATAATATAATATAATTATAAGTTCCAAAAACCGATAGCGCATTTTCATAACATTTGACAAATTACACATTAAAACTTAAAATTGTCTCACGATCAAATATTACACAATATAAATACGTTATTTGTTGGTCGCTCGCTAGCAACTACCTATGAATTAAGGTGCAATATTGTACAACAAATTTTTGCAGCTTCTCGAGAGAACCGAACAGATTTAAAATTGGAAGGAAGGAAAGTAAATATTGCGTAAAATATAACAAAAAGTGCAGTTAGTATAGAATTCAAGTTAGTTAATTTAATTAATTAAATGCTTGCAATATATATTTTTTATAATTGGTATTGTGACACGAAAGGTTTTTTTTTGTTGTTCAGCTATTTTGCTATTACTTTCTCAGAAGATTTCTTATATAAAACTGTATAAATCTGCCCTATTCATTTTTTTTAAATATGTGTATTATGCACTCTATTTTTAACTATTATTCACTCTGTATTTAAGTTTTAATTTAACTTTAAAAAGTCAAATTAGGCGACGAAAATAAAACTTTTCTGCTAAGTCCTCTTCTTAAGAGTAAATGTAAATTTTATGTCAGAATTTTAAGGACCGTTTATCAACAAGTCGAACAAGGCTTCAATTCAATGCACAGCTCAAAAGTCCTCCAAATTATTAGAAAAAGTACAGACCCTCGCTTTATTAATTTGCAAATTAACAGAACACGTAACAAGAGACGTAAACTCTCGCAATTTTAGTGCTGTTTCTGTGTTACATTCAAGTCTCGAGTAGTGCTTCGGTAATGAAGTTAGGCAGTTATGCTCTTTAGAAGCCTCCATTTACGGACTACGCGTTTATGGCCACTAAACTTGTCTCCACTTAACGACTGTTAAACGTTTTCACTTGAAATGTACACTGAAAATACTACTTACACTATCATATTTTATATCATATTTTTATGATTTGCTCTTTTAGTAGTAGCAGGGCACACTGTGTTTCGCAGTTATTTATGCTGCCCATCTGGCAGCAGTTATCATCCCCTTACAGAAGACCACCGTGAAAGAACAGCTTGTGTACTGTTGTGTATCGGCGAGTGAGTAAGGGATGCTAGAGCCCATTTTCACTCATCCTCATCCTTATTCCTTCTATGGTCTGCAGCACACTTGCAGCAACTGTGGCGTTGTTTATGTTTTAGACGACAATAGCCACCTACCATCCAGTGGACTGTCAGAACTTAAGATAAAGAAATAAGAAAATTTCGCGACAAATATACTTCCACAGACTATCAAAGGTTTAGACTAGATGGAGGAATTTTATGATTACAAAGCCTCCCGACTTTAAGTAGATCAAGCATCTCGTAGTATATAGACTAAAATCTTTCTTCTCCAATAGTTATCAGTTCTGCTTGGGCTTGGGGTTATATGACTATATAGCCCCAAGTTGACTAAAATGTACAGTATAAAAAATTAATAAAATTCTCCTTGAGGCAAATGTACGAGTATATATCTTCCATGCCCAGGCTTGTTTCTTGAATCGAAACAACATTTAGTTTAAAATTTCTAAAACACTTACCTAAGTCTTTTTTTTAAATTTCTCTTTAATGATTACCGGCTGAACTGAAATGAGGAAAATTCATTTAATTTTCATTATTTAAAACAACGAATTTCTTGCAGAATTTCTCTGCAAACACGAATAGTTTGGTAAATTCAAGTTTATCGATTTGGCAAACCGACGTGATGCAAGCTAGAGCTACATTATTATTCCAGTAGAAAACCGCTTCTTACCGGGGGCGGTCCCCCTAGGGACTCGAGTGTAGGGATGTGATGGACCCTGGACACACGATACTGGGTTAAATGTGCCTACGTATATATATGTAGCTAGGTTTGGATAAAAATTGAATTTCACTTTTTATTATCCTTAGCATATAAAACATAATTTATGGTAACGAGAGTTTAAAAATAAGAGTCCTTCCTACTAGCTTTTCCAGCGACTTCGTGCGTGCTCCTTTTTTTAAGACGTAGAATTTTTTTCTGAAAGAAAAGCACATAATGTTCTGTTCTTCTCTTTTCTCCTAAAAATGTGTATTTTTATCGGTTGAGTAATTAAGGCGTGAAAGCGTAACAAAAAAAAATGTAGATAAGCATCTACAGTATCTACTGATCTAATGTAATTTTAGCAGTTTCCAACATAGGTCTGGAGCAAGAAATCTAAGTTATAAGCAGAAGATATTATTTGTGAAATATATTATATGAGTATTGAACAACGAAGTTTCTCAGAAGAAATAGGAAACAAATCGCAATTGAAAACGAATTCAATTTTAAAGGAATAGCTGAAACAAAATGAAGAGTCTGAGAGTTGCCAATTGCCGGGTGTTTGTCGTATTGGTACTGCGAATCTGCACTCGTCCGCCGTGATCTGCACTCGAATGCATCCAAGAGGATGCACAATGCATACAAAGTGAACTACAAATCTAGTGAACCGTGATTTTTCTTTACAATATCAGCCTCCGGATAGGTAGTATCGGGAGTGACAAAGATTGATTTGTATCGACGAAACAATCTTACAAACAAATACAATACGATATTCATTGTATATATACACTACTAGTGACCCGCCCCCGGCTTCGTCCAGGGTGCAATTTTTATATATAACCTTCCCTGTTTATCCCATTTGAGACAATGCAGTTGTGCACGCACTGGCAAGGCCGATATTATTGACTCGTATTATAAAAAATATAGAACCGTGTAAAATCCAAGCGTGTTTCATTGTATGTATAAGCTATTACCAATTTACAATACCTACTTTAGCTTTCGATATGGTATAATGGTTGTTGCAATAGTAATTTATTATCTAATGGATTATTGCTTTACAGTGAATATCTTCGAATTATGATTCATTTAATAAAAAATACATTTATTATGTTTTCGACTTTAAAAAACAAAATGGAAAGGTCCTACCTAAGTACCGTCAGCAATGCACAAGATAGTGAATTTTAATGTTCCTTAAATGGCTGAAAATATCCGTCGGTACAAAAATAAATAACAAATTTTTCGTCGTCACCTCTGAAATTTTATATGAAAATTAAACTGACTTTTTCTTATTCAACATTTCACGAGAACAAAGTAAAAATTAGTGCAACCGAATATTTTTTACTTCTGCAAAAGTAGCTTATTAGAATAACAAAGAAAAACTTTTTGTACAATACAATGAATGTAACTTGCGTTTCTCATTAGTGCCAATTAAAGATTAGGGATCCGACAAGATACACAGTATATACACTAAAACAGTATACATTTACGACACGTTTGGTCTAGTGGCTAGTAACCCTAGCTGATAACCAAACGGTCGCGGGTTCGAATCCCGCTAGGGGCAAATGTTTATGTGTTAACATTTTACCTTTGTACCTGAGTCATTGATGTTTTGTATTTACAAAAAAAAAAAGTAATCTATGTAGTATATCAACTGTCTGGTATCCATAATACAAGCATTTAGTTGCTTAGTGTGGAACTAGATGGTGAAGTGTGGAATGTGTGAAGATATTTAAAAAAAAATAAAAAAAAATTACCCTTTACAGCGTAGAAAAACTGGAAACCTTTTCTAAATATTAGTCTGATATTTTTTTTAAGACAACCACTTGATGGAGGTGGCACTTGATAAGGTGCTTCAAGTGGGCTGGCGATCATAGGGAAATAAGCTATAGTATCCCTTACTCACTAACAGAAACACAACAGCACACATACTGTTATGCCAGATGGGTTGGCCAAATGACTGCGAAACGCAGAATTTGTTCAATAATGCTAATGTTAACAAATACTATTTGTCCAAATATTATTACTCCAAACAAAAGTTAATGTTTGTATTGTTTGGATACTTTGTAGTCATTCACATGTAGGTAAATTATTTTAATATTTAAAAGTCGACAGAACACTTGATCAATTTTGCATATAATCAATACAATAAATCAATGTCGATAGTTATTTTATAGATTACATAATTTTGAAATTGTAAATAATAGAAGTAAATGTCCACCTATTTGTTAAACCTATCAGAAGTAGTTTAGCTACGGTTGGAAGACTCTCATCATGTGAATTTATACTGTGGCCACATTTTTTTAATTACACGTATTAATTGAACAAAGATGGTTAATGAGAGTTTTTGCAATTTAAATTTTTTCATTTTAATTATTGTTACCTTTGTGTCTTTTGAAGGCCTACCCCACAATTTTTAAAAAATAATTGATATTATTGTAGATGATAATAATAAAGTAATTATTACAGATTACCTATTTCATGTGTTTTGATTCCTATATATCTTTTACATATTTCACGACTATATTGGGTGATCAATCGAAATGGGTCAATAAGGACAAATCTGATGGCTAGGTTCCACTACGCCTCGGACTGGTGAAACTGTCGGAAAGTCCAGAGGCTGTACAATTTATACGAAGCTGTTTACACTATTCCGGATCCGGCAAAGACGCCGAGCTCGGCTCGCAACGCCCGGATCGGAGAAGAGATTCGTTATTAGGTGCTAAGACTTCGATTTTTTTAATTAAAAAAAATTGCATTCAATCTTTTTTAAATCACGCTCATACGCAACCAGGAATCGAACCCGGCCAAATATCTGTAAAAAAATAGTAATTTTTTATTGTCGTGGTTGATAGTGTTAGTCATAAGAAATGCTTAAATCAATAATATAATAAATATAAACACTTATTTTTAAATTTCAGACATCTCTTATGGTTAAGGTGTAAAGAGTAAGGATTAAGGATAAGGAAATTCCAACATTCGTTTCAAATCTTTCAATTATGAAAATGTTGTTATAAAAAAAGTTTGTCTCCGACTTAACTTACAGCGAATATAAGAAAAGTCGAAGCTATTTTATTGACTGTTACCGCTGGAATATTAGTTTTTTATATTGGCCCACTTTTTCCTTGAGAGTACAGATTGGTTCTTGCATTTATTCCTTGGCAAGATGCATTTAAGTTTCAATTTCCTGTCGTAATTATTATTTACTTCGGTGAAAACAGATTTATTAAAGATTTAATCTCGCTTTCAAACCTATTAAAAAGGTTGATGTTTTTTTTAATAATGAGTTTTGTAATTTACACTTGATGTTATGCAAATGCACATATGTAAATACATATATGTACGTACGTACATATACATTACATACATTTATTTATGTACAAATTTATGAGTTGTATTATATACTTCATAATTATGTACAAAAATACCCACTAGGTATTACTTTAGATACACGTGGATGGCCTTAATTATATTTCAATTGGTAAATGGTTATTAAGAAATAGGTATAATTGTTGCTACACTCGAGGTTTATCACAGCTTTGTATGTGTGAAATTTCTTTGAAATCATACACAGGTATATAGGTAACGTATACAATAATTTTGCATACAACTTGCATGCAAAATTACACAAGAATGTTAAGGCGTGAAACCATAACACAACACACAAGCCAACTTTTTCGCATTTACAATATTAAGTTAAGATCATTAACTTAACTCAGTATTGCAATCTCCGGAGGGACGCCGTTGAACTCGCGGGTCAAAGCTAATTAATTATATATATTATTACTACGAAAGACTAAACAAATCTCGTGAAATATCTACTTATTATTATTATCATCTTTTACTTTTATTTTAAATTTTTTTTTCAGAGCACATTTTCCTATTACTTCCTAATCCCTCATCCTTAATCTTATTGTGGTCGGCAGCGCACTTGCAGCAACTGTGGCTTTGCTTGTGTAAAATGCGACGGTTGCCAACTACCATCAAGTGGACCGTCAGCCTGTCTGATGATATTCACACAAAAAAATAGTTTTTTATTTATTTAGACACCTTAAAAAGGTGACACACCTCACCATAAAAAAATGACCACCTCCACGTGGACGCCTTTAATACGTAAATATCTCTTTCTGTTGGTTGTCGACAGAAGAAGAATGTAAAAGCAAATGGAGAATGAAGTGAAACAGTTTCGGAATTGTTGAACGCAACGAGAATAAAGACAATTTAGCAGCGACTTCTCTACGGTCAAACAGCGCTGGATTGTGCTCCTTTACGATGAATTAAATTTTATTTCAATGCTATTGTTGGAGAGTCTTCAGAACTACAAGTGCCGTAGATGCTTAAAGACAGGTTCAAAGTGCAATTATTTTTATAAAATGTACCCTTAAAGGCGATAGTTTGCAATAGAATCTCAGAACATTTTTTAATATAAAAATTTTCAATGGATTCTTGATATTAATATCGTTTTTTTTATATAAGAGAGAAAGGCAGGAGGTCTTACTTGATGGTAGGTGGCTACCGTCTTCTATAAACACAAGCAATCTAAGGGCGTTGCTAACTTTGATGGACTAAATAAAGGGTTAAGTTGAGGATAGGTGAGTAAATAATGTCACTGAATGAAATTAGCGTTTAAAATACAGGTTATTCTTACAGTTTCACGCCTTAACTACTCAAAACTGATATTGTGAAATTATCCAACACTTTTATCCTGGAAAAATATAAAAAATGGCTCCACCGTTGTCACAGCGATATTCCCCTTTCTTTAATTAAAAAAATAAATAAAATAAAAATTATAAAATAATAATAACACAAACATGACATACTATTTAAAAAAAAAATATTTAGTAGGTTAAATAAGAAACTTTCTATTTAACTTTATGCTGCGAATAAGTTAATTATAATATTATGTTAATTTAATTAAGTTCTTTACACATAGTAATAACGGGAGCTCCGCAGCCGCCGTGTTGAGCTCGTTAAATTGTAATACTGATGAAGAATTTAAACAATAACCTTGCAACATACTCTACAATTACAATGCAACAGTTATTATGAAATTGTTATGAACATTTATTATTTTCTTCTTGATTCAAAATTTTTTACAATGTATATTATAAAAAAAATTAAAAATTAAAATTTTAAAAATGCGAAAGTTTGTATGGATTTATTGATGTTTGTTACTCTTTTATGCAAAAACGGCTTAACGGATTTGGATGACATTTGGAAAACAGATAGTTGATTGCTTGAATTTACATATAGAATATTTTTATCCTGAAAAAAAGTTAGGTTATGTTGGAAAATTTCACGATAATCGGTTGAGTAGTTAATGCGTTAAAGCGTAACAAACAAACAAACACATTTCACAATTATATATATTTCTATACTAATATTGTAAAGAGAGAAATTTTGTATTTTTATATGTTTGTCATGAATAAACTCAAAAACTACTGGACCGATTTTGAAAATTCTTTCATCTATCTATAGAAAGCTACATTATCAGCGAGTTAACTATAATTTATAAAGTTACGAGGGCGGAGTCGCGTACAACAGCTAGTAAATTATTTATTGTGTGTCAGGCTTTGTTTCTAAATGTTAACCAAAATTATTTAATAAAACTCGGCAATATATTTTTATTTCGCATAAATCCAAGCACGCAAGCGGCTTTGCATCTGTGCCAACATTTTATAGATTATGTTTTAACCGTTGCCTATCTGTTGGTAATAAATTTAGTTTCCATTTGAGGAAACAATGTCGTTATTTAAAACAATGTGATTGTACGCGCTGCGGTCATTTTACAAATCGATCAATAACCTTTCTGTCTCTATTATACAATCACTTTATGTTTTCGTATATTGATGACATTCGAAGTATGCTAGATTGATTGATTTAATTATTTAATTAATTAAATTATTTAATATTAACCAAAATTAATCTACATCAATTAATGTTGGCTATTCATCAGATTCATAATTGTAAAAATAAACTATTGACAATAGTATATTTTGAATTGTATTGTATATTTGACATAATTGCTTTTATATAGTACCTACATCTTTACGTATTTAAGAAATTGACTACTTTTTACAACAATTTAAAAAGTGATTGCACACCTGTACACATGTAGAATTTTTGTACTAACTATATAAAATTATATGTATATTTTAAACTGTATTCAAGGAAAGAAAAGCATTTCCTTCTAATCGGAGCATTTTATATATCTTTTTAAGTTTAAGTTAATCTATTTATTTACAAAATGTGAGATCATAATTTGATTACTGTGTTGGTAGCTGACCTAATAATGAGGTTGGTAAATGGAAAGCAAGGTGTGGCAGGGCCGGACCGGTTTGACAGCGAAATATCCTTGTACTAGCTGTTAAGGTGATCTAGCTTGCTTGTGGAGGTTTGTGCAAGTTAGCAGAATGCGGACGCGGCCCACACCTACGCGATACCAGGAAGTTATCTCGAGTAACTTTTCACATTTTTTCCGAGTGTAAAATAATAATGAAATATTATGAATAAATTATGATGTCTACATTCACACACATCAGAATAACGTATATGACAGAATTAAGCTTTCTTTTCATATTGCATGGGAGAACAATTAGATAGAATAAATATTTCAATAAGAACAAATTGTGTGTAATACTAAATTTATTTACAATTTTCAGTTTTCAACAACTGAAGTGTTACAAACCGCAAACTTCCCTCTAAGTAACAAAAACATTCAACATATGTATACCTGTCCATTAACTCACAATATCACAGCAAACAACAATTAAGAAATGCTTTTGAATGGCCGAGTGCGCCCATGATGACTCGGCGAATTGCTAATTGATGCGTGCTTTTTACTTGGTTCGGCCTATACAGAACGCCGAGGTCATCTAAAATTACATTTATACTTTGTGGAACGAGTAAGTGTAGCCGTCGGGTGCTCTGTTCAGGCTAAATTTACCGGGAGGGAAGAAGCGGTTTGGCGGCGGTGTGGTCGGTTCGTAATATTGCTGACGAGCCGGTTGCTGCACAGGCGCGGTGTAAGTTTGAGTATTGAGTCCACTGTATTGCGCTTGCTGCACTCCTGGGTAGATGTTATTCGGTTGATATTGTGGCTGAGGCTGTGACTGGTACTGAGGCTGTGGTTGGTATTGTGGCTGAGCCTGATACTGAGGCTGAGGCTGGTATTGAGGCTGAGGCTGATACTGTTGTTGTGGAGCCACATAGTTCTCCTTTTCGTACAATTCTGGATAGTACTGTCCGTCATCTTCATTGGGTTTACCACCGTAATTGCGTGCAGGCGCCGGAGCTGTATATTGTTGAGGGGCACTGTACTGAGGCGCTTTGTAGTCTGGTGAATTGTAACGAGGGTCTGGGGTGTAGCCTGGAGTTGGTGCGACGGGTTGAGGCGCTGTAGGAATGTGATCACCGCTTGCTTGGAAACCGTTCTTTCCGGCGACGTAGTTAACAGTTTTCCTTTGACCGCTTGGGTCTATGTAGGAATAACTTCCTCGCCTGTTGCCATCGGCATCAGTTTCCTCCTTAAAGTCGATGCCGTCTTCCTGTTGGTATGCAGCGCCGAAAGCTCCGTTGCCGTTGAGATAGCGTGCCTCCTGTACGATAGCAGCTGTCTTAGGGTCACCGGCGTATTTAGGCACGCGTCTAGCTCCTTCCTGCTGCTGGCATGTCGCGACCGCGATCACAAAGGCAAATACAACGAGCCTGTACATTTTGTGCTAAATGTGCACTGCTCGCGTGAAAGTAACAGAGTGTGTCGTTTCGGACCGGTGAACTCGTTTTATATGAACAGTAAAGGCCTTGAGGTACATTGGAAGGGCTTGTTGGTACGACCGCGAAAATCACAAGCGTGCATTACTCTTGCCTGCATTGAGTGCATGGACATTGGGGAAGTGGTATTAAGGTGAAGATTGCAGGTGTCGTCCTTTGAAATAAGATCGTTGTCCCCGTTTAAATGCCAACGAGTAGATCGGCGGTATTGGACATCAAGTAATGTGGGTTATTAAATTTTAACTCTATTGAAGTGAACGGCAAATATATTGTTTGAACTATTTTGTTTTTGGTGATGACGACAAGCCATTGGTGTTTTCAGTGAAGATTCCCTTACATCCTACTATTAAGCTTTATGGCTAAGCAATGGTTTTGAATGCGTTATGCGGAAATGATTTACCTCAATGTTGATGCGTGCGGAAGCTGATATTGATGCTAGCTGGATAGATTCATTTGCAGGTTTACAGTAATACTAACATTAAATTATAATATTTTTTTTCTAACACAGTATAGAACTCGTAAAAGATTTATTAATGTACTATTGACCTGCTCACGGCTTTACGCGGGGTTTAATTTTTATATATACAAACCATCCGGTTGTGCGGTTTTGGAGTCCATAGATGACAAACATACTTACATTTATTTTTATACTTAAAGATATTCAATACGCAATTGTATTAGGCATTCATTTCGTATATTACAAACACCGATAAAAATGATTCTCACAACATATTTACGAAAATGTTTTGTGCTAGTTTCTGGGGTTTTGCAATCGTTTGGTTCTTTGTTATAGCGGTAAAGGTGAGGTTATTATTTCATAATTTCAAAAAAGCAATCTTTATCAATTGAAGTTGTGGATTATTAGTTAATTTTATATAATTTATATATTTAAGTAAATGTTAAAAGAAAGCGTAAATGTTAAAAATATGAATGTATTTGCAAACACACGTGGCTAACCGACCTTGGTGTCAACTAGTACTGTTAACAATTAATTGCTTATATAACTGGTACAATACTTGTGTATTTTAGCTTTATTTTTATCACATAGAATGTCTTACAAGTTGTGAAGAAATTATATAACAGATGTTTTATATTCAACTGAACAGATGAATCAAACTAGCGACTCGGTCATGTATTCGCCCGGAATGCAATTTTTTATGTACACAAACCTTCCTTGTTTACCAATCTTTCCATTACTGAAAACCGTATTAAAATCCGTTGGATGGTTAAGATGTAGTTAGCGCGAACAGTTCCGACGACTTATTTGCAGAATATGGTTTGTTTTTTCTACTTACATAAAAACTTCGTTAGGTTTTATTATATTATACTTACGTATTCCGTGAAAATTTATATATTTTGATGGCGAAAACTTTGAGGAATTAGCGCCTTAAATAAGACAGACAAACCGGAAAGCGACTTCACTTTACACTATGTGAGGGATATTTATAAAATAAAGTTAATTTGAACGACGCTTCCGAGTTGAGATTGTTAGATAGTTTGTACAAACTTCACTAACTATAAAGTCTACGAACATGACTTCGTACGCACGCTACACATATCTATTGTAAAAACAAAACCTATAGCACAAAGCTCCAGTCTCGTTTAACAAAGGTAATATCAACACTATTTAAAGTACTTATACTTCTTTTAGTAAAAAAAGTATACTGCTCAATCCCACTGAACATAGTTGTGGCAACTGTATACATTTTTTTTTAATTATTCTTTGTTCATTTAACCTAAATTAATGCTGTCGTAAACATGGCTTAGATACATTCAATAAAGGAGACTCGCAGATCTCTTGGAATTACGATGATGGAATTTAGATTTTTTGGAATTTGGAATTTCTCTGTTTAATAAAATTTTGTAACATTAATTTATTTTTAGTCACGAAACATGACTTTTTAAATTATCTACTTACGTCTGTATACTATCAATACGACTTTCTTCTATCTTTATTTTATAGACATGACATAAAGTTGGAATCAAAATCGGAATAAGTAAATAAGTAATAGTATATTAATTTATATTAAAAGAAGTTAAATCAAAATTATATAATTTATTACATAATATTTTAAATTATTATTTACGAATTATATACAATACCTAATATCTAGGGTCCCTTAGGCAGGGTTCCAAGTATACTGGCTGCATTGGCTTACATTTGCGTTTCGGTCGCGTCTACAGCACCACCAACTAACTTCCATTTCATGAACATGAAACGATGCTAATATGTCGTAATAGTTTACATCTGGTCTCTTGCTATCATCAAGCACTTAAGATATATTAATGGTAGGTAGCAACCTGTTTCCTCTTTCCACTCCTTTTTAAAAATATATAAAAAAAATTTACAAAGATAAGCACTAAAGTTAGAAAACTCAATGAACATTTATTTATGAGAGTGACAGACAATATATAGTTTTTGTAAGAGTATTTCTGGGTACACTAAGTATGTATGATTTAATTATTTGTACTATTCTATTAAGCCTTGTTTAACTACTTACTTTGGTATGTACTTAAAGGTCGCTAGTTGCCCGCGATCAAGGCCGTTGCTTGAATGAGAACACTATCCATTTTTATTCTCACTAAAGTTCTGACTCAGTACTTTTTGCCAAAGAATTTCACGGCATGTTAAAGACTATGCGGATGTTAAGCGGAAATATGTCGTTTTTTATTTATAAAGAAAATCCGTGCAACATCCTACTAAAAGTAGAACGCCATGGAATTAGTGAATCGCTGCCGAAAATTTTTCTCCCTGAAATAAATCAATACTGGTAGATATTTTTTTGTCTGTGATAAAACAAAAATTATGTTAGTCATAGAGAAAACATTTAATTTATATTGCACATTCAAGTTCGACCATTAAATTGCTCAGGTTTATAATGTCCAAAGTGTCAGCATGTCCAGTGTCTCAGAATGTCTATTATCAAAATATCTATATCGCGAATTGTCGATATTATATATATATATATATATATATGTCATATATATGTCATATAATCTACACATTCTGTATATATATGTCTACAATTGAATATGACGTAATGACAGAGAAAATAATAGTACGCTTTCTATTTGACGAATTTGACGATATTTATATATTTTTTTTAAATTTGGAATGATTTAATCGAATAATATTTAGCAATACTTACCTACCGCAATGAAATTCTAAATAATAACATATTTACATTGCATTTTAGATAAATATGTATGAACATCGAAGAAACGTAAAATTGCTTGTACCTTCGATAAATCTATAAGGAAGCGCGATTTTATCCATAATGCTGAGATCGGAAACTAATGGACTGTTAGTTTTTCATATAAGAGCTCTTTCCTTTAGTAAGCATTTTACCTTGTTGTAAATTTTATTAGATATTTCTAAGCATTAATAACGGAGCGTAAATAACACTTATAATTTGAATAATAAATATATAGTATAGATATTTTGAGGAAATTTTGAGGAAACTCAAGAACATGTTCAAAGACATATAAAAATATGTCAATTATAAATTAAGTTTTTGTTAGATATTAATAAAAATTAAATATTTTATTATAATTTTTTATTTGTTGAATAGGTTTCTGTTACCTATTAGGTGAGCTGTTTGCTTCTCTACCCTGTGAATGTTTTAAACAAATTGGGGAATACAAAAGTAACGTTTAGTGTAAACCGTGTTAAATCAATACCTCTCCTGTTGTTACAACTAGTGTTCTATGTAATTGCAATTTCATGTCGCAAACATATTATATTAATATAACTGCTTGCCTATTATAGGAGCACATGTGATGTGTTTTGTTGCGTGAGTCAGGGATGAGCTCTCAAGCTCATTCGTCAATTATCACATAACTTATGATTAAAATTGATTCGATTCTTTTTGGCGTTGTAAAACAGGCATAAACATCTGTTTTCTGACTCTCTAATAGGTAGCTGGCGCATCTAATAGGAAGATATGTGTTGCTGGGTCGTCCGCCACATATTGACATAAACATATTTGTTACAGTTTGAGTTATAAATGAACATATAGACACATCTTACTTCAGTTTATATCCATACTATATGGTCACAGCGCACTTGCAGAAATTATAACGTTGTTTGTGTTATAGGCCGCGGTAGCTACCTACAATCAAGTGGACCGTCACCATGTCTATGGACTTTAAAAAAAGATACTTCGAATCCGTTTTGAGTTAGCGTGGTAAATTATAGCGTACTTTTCTACTAACAAAATAAAAATCCTGTGTTCCTCCAGTGAGACTAAATATCTTACTGATATCTAAATTGACAAAATAACTCGTCTAAAATTTTTAAAAACTATTTTAATTAACATTCACCCAATCGTTCCGTGTCATGAACCCGACATACAACCTTTCATTTTATTACTCTGCAAAAAATAGTTGAAGGCTCTACCAAATTTACGACCACTCATGCTCGCAACATTTTGCGCACGAGTGTACTGAGTATACTGAGTGCCAGTGTACCTTTAGCGTAAAAGCGCTTTTTTTTTATTTCTTTCCCGGAATTAACTTTTGTACTAAGGTGTACCGACTGTCCGTAAATGCTTACGTTGGACCGTAACAAAACCACGTCGGTTGATTAATTATCTCGCTCTGACATTACTCGAGGACCATTTGCACAAAACAATAGGCAGTAAAACGATAATGACATTTATGTCAAAGCAATAAGGCTTCTATTTTGTTTGATAAGTTCCCGATACCGGAATGTTTCGAACGAATTCCTTCTGAAAATTTGTCTGTAAAATGTCAATGTTATAATAATATATTCTTTGTACTTTTTTAAGTACCAAATAATGAGGGATGCTTTTTGTATGTTAAAAACACGACCAGTAAACAATTGGCTCTTGCTTTTTGACTATAACACATCTGTCTGTTGTTCTTGTTACCAAAAAAAGAACAATACTTCAATGATTTAAAAATAAAACCACGTTTTTATGCGTTTATAAATATCATTGACTCAGTAACCTCAAAACTGTAATTATAGGTGAAAGCTAAAGTAATTTTGACTTTTTTTTTTTCGGATTCTAATAAAAATATTTTAAAAATTTGGATTATTATACTGTTATTTGTGGTTTTCACTCATACTCTATTGCGTCTATTCGAAATTTTGTATATGTTTGGTTGTTTGTTGTTTTATCACGCAAGAACGGCTAAACGGATTTCGAAGAAATTTTACAAAAAGAAATATTACATATATTACAATTTTTATCCTGCAAAAATTTAGGTTCCTGTAAGATTAAAAAAAAAATTAACTACAGCGGGTACGAAGACGCAGGCACGGATAGTCATTTATAAAACGTTGCCATATTATCAAGTTTCACTTTTTTTTTATTTAAAAATAGCAGGCAAACTTACGGTCCACTTGATGATAGATGCCTATTAACACATGTCATGGCAAAAGGGTTGCAAATTCCCTGTCCATCGTAAAAGGAGTGCACAGGGTTATGTAATTTTCACCAAAATAGCACATTTGCTATTAATTCATGGTGGTCTTCTGTTAGAGTGTAAACAATGCCCTCAATTGGACAGACCAGCTGTCCAATTAAGACTTGGAAAATCAGCATGCCAGCACTACTAATCTTTTTTTATTAATCTTTGTTAGAAATACTCCTTCTCATATACTTTCAACACACCTTTAATACCTTAAGTTGATTTAATGAAAACAGTAGACAACACATACGCACATTTCGTACACAATAAATGTAGCACACACACACACACACACACACGAATGTCTACATATGTGGAACAAATACATATGGTAATAGCCGTAAACTTCCGAGTGTGCGAAATAACTGTAACTCAGCAGGAAATGTGGAGGATACAGCCGTCTTTCTTTGTGTACTCGCTATATATAGGTATATATTATAAGAGTAGGTGTGTGCTAATAGACGTAAAGGTATTCCAATATTTAGAAGGTAAGACGAAACAACGAGGCAAGTAGTTAATATTTATTTTTGTGCTCGTGAACTTTGGCAAATGTTGGCAATTGTTTTTCTTTTTGTAACTTGTTCCCAATTACGACTAATACTCGTACTCGTATTAAGACCAATTCTTGTAATAATTCCAATTCCTAATAAATAGTGTATACTTCGAGAGGAAATTTATATTATCCTAGGTAATAATTAGTCACAATCTCTAACATGCTTAGTATAAATGCTTAGTATGCTTAGTATATAGTGTCCCTCTGCATGTACGTACGCTTAGATCTTTTTAAACTATGCAACGGATTTTAATCCGGTTTCGCTAATGGAAAGAGCGTTAAACGAGATAGTTTTTTTTTTATATAGAATTTGCAGAAAAAATTGCACAAGAATACAAATGCTTTCTGATTAAGATTACATCATAATCTTAGGATATCTTATATATTTTAATTATATCTAATATATTTGAAATAAATATATTATCTTATGTGTGGGAAGCAATTTTTATAAAGTTAAAATATGTTTATTATTGTATTGTTTATTGCTTCTGTCTTCTGAAGGATAACGGACAATGGAGATTAATCTATTACGTCGGTGAGAAAACATAGAAAGCTGCGGAAAGCTCTCTATTAAGACGACCGGGCGGGGAATAGAACTATTAATTATGATTTCTTCTAGCTTCGGTGGACGTTCGCTTGTCGACGGTCGCCCCGTTTGCCGTCATTACGGCATGGTGTCAGCGTAGCTATTATATATTTATGTATTTAATTCCATAGGTACTTTCATATGTTTTTCATAGTAAACCATATCAAACATACACTAAATAATAGTGACTTTATTTTATAATATTGTATAGAAGAAAAATATGTTGGCAGCACATATTTTTGTATGTGTCTTTTATTGGATGATGAAACATAATGTCACCAAAATCCTTAAAATTAATGTTGAAAATGTTTTCAAATATAAAAAGACATATTTTTTAATGTTAATCTCGACAAACAGGCAGACGGTCCACTTGATGGTAGGTAGCTACGTCACAGGTTCTGCAAGTGCGTTGCCGACCATAGTAGGATTAAGGATAGGGATTAAGAAGGGATAAGGAAATGGGCTCTGGCATCCCTTACTCACTCATCGAAATACAACAGCACACATGCTATTATTTCAGGTTATGTTATTATTCTTCTGTAAGGGGGTACTGCCGCCAAATGCAGTATGCAAAATGTCACTACTCATTATATGTAATGTAGTTTATTTCCAAAGCTTCTATTTATTTAAACAGTTTGACACAAAACCCGCCTTAATTTGTACAAAATGTTAGCTCACATATTTGTTTACATGCGAAAGTTTCAAACGTTTGATGTTCCGCTTTAATCATGTCGTCGACTGAATAAATTAAAATTAATCTGTAACTAATGTTACGAGTATAATTTTGAAAGTTATCGTTTTCGTGGGATAATATTTTGACAGATTACTTTTAACTTTTGCTGAACTTTCTCACACAAACCTTGAAAACTTGTAACAAATTCTATATTCTGTTTTAGAAAGATTCTCGTCTTAGTTATTGCACATTATCTTTATATATTAAAATGACAATTTGTTCAATTTTTTACACATTTTAAAAAGAGGTTTCATTTGAAAGTAAGATTTTCCAACGATATTTTATACTTACACTAGTGACCTGCTCCCGACTTCACACGGGTGAAATTTTCATAATATATAAACCTTCCCTCTTAGGCAGGGACCTTAATCTTTCAATTAAGGGGCTACTACACCATATGCTTAAGGTAACATATAAGCTTTTGACTTATGAACTTATTATATTAGAAATAGTTAAGGAATCTAGTAGATACCTAAGTAACCTTTTTTACACTACACACAATACATTAATTACTTTATAGTGATAACTGTTGAGAAATATCTGACTGAAAATCCAAATTGATGTCAATGAAGTGTCAAATTTAAAACAAATTGTTCAATAAGGGAGCGAACGCGCGAGTGATGAGGGGTGGCCGCGTGAGCCATTTATTAAATGAACTATCTTCTTCAAGAATGCCGGGCCAAGGTGGTACGAGGTCGCAGAGCTATATTACGGACTCACTGAATATTAAAGTGAGGCATGTAGGTAATTATTCACCTAGAGTTGTTGATTGAGATACCAATTTCCCCCTTCTTTCGTAGTTGCCTTGAACACATCTACTACCTACACAATATGTATAGAAAACAGTGTGACTGTAAGTACCATACCTTGTTTACTTAAAAAAAGATTAATGTCCTCAAGGAAATGATTTTTAAATCAACCTAGAATATCTAAGAAAATCAAAATTTTAATTGTAAACTTATAAGCAGATAATCTAACCAGCAATTACAATAAATAAAAAAAATACTTTCCCTTAACATACAGACCAAAGAACAATATCAATGAGTAAACCCAAAAAAAGGGCGCGGACGAAGACGCGGGAAAAAGCTAGTTTCCAAATTTTATTACTTAACTTGTAGGTGCACGTGAATTGGGGCTATATTCCTATGTTGTGGTGGTTTAGTATCCAATCTTTATATATATAAAAATTACGTAGGATAGTTTTTATCTCAATATATAGTAGTAGCCGAAACCGGCGGCAAAAGCGGAAGAGCTAGTTTATTATAAAAATTTGGTTGAAACAATTTTAATATCATAATATTATATAATTCATACGAGTATTATACTATAATTGAATTTTAATATTATATAATTTGTAAGAGTTAATCTTGTAGAATCTGTGTAGTGCTTGACAAGGAAATGTTACAAAATGAGGACCACTTTTCCATTGGATCGGTTGCCGTATTAGAGATCGGAGATGTAATCTTCTATTTTACTTTATATATTACTAGATGGTGCCCGCGACTTCGTCCGCGTTGAACGATGAAAGGTACCCTATGTCCTTTCTGGTGTCCGAGACAACGTGTATGCAAAATTTCATGGTGATTGGTTCAGTAGTTTTTGCGTGAAAGTTACAAACATCTATACAACCAAACATGCTTTCTCATTTATAATATTAGTACCGATTGAATTGTATCAAGTTAAAAGCTCGACTTTATTGAAAAGTTACTTAAAGCTTACCTTTGTGATTTAACGAAGGTAGCTTTGGGTTTCAGACGTACGTTGTTTATTCGCCTCAAGCAATGGTGCAGCTCATTTTGAGTAATCAGTGTTCTACGTGGAAGTGTCAACGGTACAAAAATGCAGTAGATAAATACAAATATGCAATTTATAAACAATTCCCAAAGTAAGTGTCCATTAATAAATTACTATTGACATTAAATTTTATTCTATAACAAACTGGTATCCGTGACTTCGTCCTCGAAATAAAAGATAAATAAAAGATATAACGCCTGTCAAAATATGTAAAGCATTTTTTCTTGTGTTATAGGCGATGGTTGCCACCTACCGTCAAGTTGACCGTCAGCCTGTCTGTATTCCTTAAACCTTTAAAGAAAATTCTATGTGGTCTGACATTAGTTTTACATAACCTTTACTTGGCATTACAAACGTTACTACACTTTTTTATAACCGCAGTTTGGTTAATTTTTATGGCTAGATTTAGAGTTCTACAATTAAATTTCTTAGTTTTATTTATGCTTATTGAAACCAATGTGGCCTGTTCGGCATAACGTCCATTACACATTTGAATACCTAGTATTGGATTATAGTTATTAGATGTGTAAAATATGTAATTTAGTGTTAACTGTCAAAACAAGCCGGAGTAGTCAAATAAAAACTAAATGTAATTTGATAAAAATGTAAGTTACATTTATGTTTCTGATAAGGTTCGTGTAAACGGACGATGGCACGCGAAGTGGACTTCGTGAAACAATTTGTTCCATTTAAAAATAATGTTACGTGTAACAAGGACTCGTATGTAAATAATTTGAGGCATTTCGTGTTTGCTGGCTGAACACAGTTAAGAAGATATATTACCTCGGTGCGTATGAGGGCTAATTAAAGGAAATTCATACTTGAAACTAAACAAAAATAAATTCTTAGTAAAATTCCTCTTCGCATATATGACCGTGTTTCATCTTCAACATGACCGTGTTCATCTTGTGACGAAAATATCTTGGTTTCCACTTTCCCTTTTCCTGGCTTGACAAGGGAAATTTGCTGGTGGTGTTAGAGCAATTAGAAGAACTACTTCCTTCCTAACTTCCTAACAGCAGCATCTTACACAACTTAACTCTCAGTTAACTTACACAGCCTGTAGCTCCTAAAGTATTGATCGTAGAGTAAAAATGAATTTAACTACTAATTTGTAGAAAATGTAGAAACTTTTATCAGAAGCAATAATAATGCTATTCGTAGAGATATTCGCAATATGAGCAAAAACCTGAATAATTTTACCTTCAACCCCACCACCCTTGAGCACTTTTAGTGTGTTTATCTAGTTGGATATCGCAAGGTATAACTGTAACAATTTTCAAAACTACGCGAATTATTTCCCCTGATCTTATAAATTAATTTGACTGGGCTAAGTGGTCAGTACGTCGTAAATTTGTAGAGTGAATAATTTTTACCTCATACATGAGAACACGCCAAGTGTCGCATAATATCAATTAAGTATTAATGCTTTACGATGGACTGGTTTATTCGACCTTAGCCTTAAAGCCACATGCTCCAATTACAATGAATAGCTTGCCTTTTTATTAGCATACTTGCCACAAGTAAATGTCATCAGTTAAAACGATTTAATATGTAATCACAAAAGGAATAGTTGTATGCTTCACTCATGAAAAGATTTTTTTTTTTGAAAAATGGAATCGAAGGTATCCCTATGTCAGAAGGTGTCCCTATCCCCACTGGAAGAAAGGTACCTATATCCTTAACTGTATCTCTGACTACGTGTATGCAAAATTCCATGATGTTAAGACGTGAAAGCGTAACAAACGAACAAACAAATAAACTCCCTTTCACATTTTATTAGATACGATACTTAGTTAAATATTTAAACTTACGTTGACTAATAGAGATACAGTATAGACGACGAGGGTTTGTACTGTGTGACTTTTACGACAATCACATCGGTTCGCAGTAAATAAATAAACGGTAAATAAAGCAGTACTTAGGAGGACATCTGGCATACTTTAATTTGTTTTGCAGCCATTGTCGTGCGAAATTAATATTCCAATTTATTCCATTTCTGTATCGAGGGCTGTAAATCAATATTTGGTGCCATCTCTGTCACGAGAACTCGTCTTAACCGTTCCCTATCTATTCAGATAATTGAAATGCAACGCTTCAGTGACTCAGGGATTGCCTTGATTATATTATTGTTATCCTCTTTATATATTTATTTTAGACTAGCTGGTGCATGCAACTTCGTACGCGCTGTATTTCGTTTTTTGAAAATGCCTCGGGAATTTAACATTTTTCCAGGATAAAAAGTGTCCTATTGTTTAATACAGGTAATCATTAATATATAAGTGAAAACCGAATTCAAATCTGTCAAGCCGTTTCATAGATTAGGGTGCACAAACGCACAGACAGGCGAAAATTCTAAAAACTATTTTTTGACCTCGGTAACATAATTGCATCGTTTACAAATTGTTTTTTTTTTAAGAAAAAAATTAATGTACGGATACGACTCGTTTACGATTTTGTTATATGTAAAGGATAGATAGATATAGATGTACATTTAAAGTAAACATGAAATATTTTTAAATTGTAAGCTTATGTTGTAGGCGGCAGACCTTGTAAGACAAAAGATTTCAAATTACAAAATAACTACGCTCCCAGAAAAATTCTAAAAAGCCATTAATTTGCCAAATATAATATGAGACATGAAAATACAATGAGTTGTTCCAACTAATGCCTACTCCAAGTTTTTACCACCGTATTGCGCGTCATAGATACGGAGTGCATTCGAATTTCTTTGATATGGTGCTGGATGAGTTGAAACTTTATCCAGCGGACGCGCGAACTTTGAAACGATCTCCCTTCTGAGGTGTTTCCTTTCCACCTACTCGTAGCTATAGGTTTTAGCCGGTAGGAGTCAGGCATAACCCCGCATCGTCTTCTACGCTGCCGGGTATCCATGACGATATCCCAACTTTAAAAAAAAGCGTAAGCAGTGAACCAACATCCTCTTGGTGTGTAAACTACCTACCATCAAGTGGACCGTCAGCTTGTCTGCCACCTTTTATAATATAATATATATATGGCCTATATGTTAAGTAACACTGAAAACCAAAAGAAAACATCTCAACAAACTTCCACATTTATTACATTTTCTTACTAACTGTGCACGCCAAAAAGTTATGGCACTCTCGATTTTCCCGCCTCTGATTCCATAACGAAATTAACATTTTAATTGGTTCTTAAATGAAATCTAAATCTTGACTTTTATTACAAGCTTTATGTTATTTCCACGATAAAAACTGGCAAACGAAGCTGTGAATGTTAATTAGCTTGGTAAAAATGCGGGCTAATAACGAATCTGGCGGTTGGACATGAAAAATAATTACATTATCTCGTACTGGACGTGTTATAAGTAGAACGGAGGCGAAATGTGTTTGTTCATGCGAGGTTCGCGTGTCGGATGACGTTTTCACGCTTACCTTACCTCACAGTGGATAATATTATGTATCTTATTATCCACATAGAATAGACAGTTTTGACAGTCCTCTTTAAATGTTAACCTAACACTACCTAAAGGATTCTCAATCTTTATTATAAAATTAGTTTAAAGGTTAAAATTGCATGTTGCTCTGTATGTACTCTTAAATATTTTAATTACCCAATGGATTTTTAATGCGGTTTTCACTAATGGAAAGCGCCTTAAATGAGGAAGGTTTTTATATATGTAACTAACCTAACCTAACCAAACATGAGGGCTTTTTATTAGCTCTCTGAATTGCTATATTTAATAGCCTATTGTCATCGACAGTCTTGTCGATGTCAAGGCTATTAAATTATTTCACATTATAGAGTTATAGAACATTATAGAAGACCAATCGCGTTGGGTCCCCATGGGCCTAGCGTCTCAAAACTAAAGGAAACTCAAGAGAAAGAAGTACATATGTTATTAATTTTTTAAATAAGTATTTCGTTCCTCTAACTTAATGCCGCGGCACTTCTTAACTAATATTATAAAGCTGAAGAGTTTGTTTGTTTGTTGGGTTGAATGCGTTAATATATAATATAAATAAAATTAGATATAGACTTAGCTTTAGTACTGAGAAGATGGGAAGAAGCAATGTTTCTACACATTTAAAAAAAGTTCATTTCTGTCTATTTGTCTGAATAGGTCATTTCTGAAAAAGCTCCGTAATCGCATACCATTAACCTTTTTGCATTATTTATTAATAGCTCTTAGTGAAAATCTGTACAGTGGATAAAACTCACTTATTGTTTTAAGAATAGAATAAAATGTAATACTTGTATGCGGTAACAAATTCAATGTACTAATGAATTGTATGCTGGCTCAGGCTGTGCTGTGCCAGTTGGACCAGTGCCTATAATATGAGCGAGTACGCCCAAGCCAAGATAATCTACTAAGCTAAAGTACTTGCGTTTGTTCCTGTAGTTGATCGTTCCGGTTCGACGTGCCTTACCTACATTAATTCGTTAAAGTTTGTATGGAGATCAGGCCGTCAGTTAATTTTCGTTTTAACCAACAACACAACAGCACATGTGTTGTAAGAAAATGGTTACTGCTGCCAGAAGGTCTGTTTAGTTTATAACTGAGAGACCTAGTATTTCCTGTCACTATGTATTACCATAATAATATGTACTATATAACATACCTAGTAAGTTTATTTTGGTATCTATACATATGAAAAAAATAAAGTCGCTGTCCGCCACTGTCTTTTTCTCCTCTAATGTATTCTAAACTATCACAGTTCTAATAACTTCTAACCACAGTTTTTTTTTGCTGTTTTCATTAATTGAAAGAACTATTTAATAAACGAGATATAAATTTGTAATTGTAATTGCATTTGTGCGAAGCCGGGGGCCGGTCGCTAGTGTATATAATATGCAAAAGCACTGGGCCATCACAATGAGAAGAATGTTGCTAGATGTTGCCAGACAGATTTTACTCCAATTTATAGCCCAATGGAATATACCATTTAGATACACAGCGAAAGCGTATATTCAGACCTTTTCAGAACTTTTCAGGGTGACCTGAAAAAAAAATATTGTAATAAATTTGTTATTTTTAACTTTTCCAATGTCGGCTGAAACATACACAAGCATGTTCATGATTAAACTAAGTGGAAAAATGCGACCCAATTCCCCAGACTAGTAAGATAAGCCGCACTTGTAGAACGTAAAGATATTAACTTAAATTCAAATATTATTTTGAACGTTAAAAACGTTTTTATTACCATCATAAATTCGGATCGCTTTGTTATATTTCTGGGAGTTTTGAAAAGTATGAAAATGTATGAAAAAAATAAAATAAAAAGTGGCTCGAGCTGGCGTTGTTGACGCCGCGGCATGCACTCGACACTCGCATTTTACTTGCAAATTGCTTATCCCTTGGTATCAGGATGCCGATGCTGCTACGTGAAGTGGAGTGACGTCACACATCACAATTTCACTATTAGATTTATAATTGTTTTACGTTGTGGCAAGAGTTTTGTCAAAAGAATAATTTCGAGAATTCTATTTCATACAGTTTCTACCTATGTCCCAATACAGCTCAATTCAATATTAGTCGAATCGATGAAAAACAGAATAATCAAGTCGTATGGCTCAGATAAAATAAGAATTATAGATAGAGCTCCATGGACGACACACTGAAGTTGGTAAAACTACGCTTTCGCCGTGTACATACACGGTTACACTCACATAAATGCAGTCAAGTGTAAAATTCAGGGTGTAAAAACCAGTTTTAAATAAATAAAAAGCAGGATGGAATCTCATTTCAAACGTAAGTAAACTTGAAAAATAAAAAAAAAACAATAAAAATTAAGGTTATAGCTTGGAACACAAAATCTCAACACAGTAAGCGGCATACGTACACATGTTTATAAAACTGGCTTCACTATGTTGTCTGCAAAGTTCTGTCTATAGTTCTTATTTGATCTGAGGCGTATGGGAAATCAAGTTCTGAATTCAGTTCTCGTTGTGAAATGAATTTGGAACTACGAAATGAATTACGGTTCTACTTTCTGTTGGAAACGGATTAAAATTAAAACACATTTTAGGGGAGAATGTGGCGGTGTTGTATGGCAGTTTATTTCTAATAAATTTTCCGCGCTATTTAAAGAGCTGGAGTTCCATTTGCGTGGATAGAAAAGGTTTAAGTTTGAATTTCCTGGCTGTCAAAGAGGGGCGGGCGGCGCGCCGTGCGTAGGTACAATCGATAATTTCTTATTCAGTTATTTCTTGAGAAGTGTTTGGGATTTCCTTTTGGAGGAAGTTTTAAGCTGGCAGTAAATTATTCCATCGACAGGTGAGGCCGTAAAGGCAAGATTTACGCCTACGGGCACGCCAGGTGAGCCTCCCCTTCGATAAGATGTATTACCTGGTGAATAACGTTGTCTGTAAGCATCCTTTGGGTGGCTGAGTAGCTAATTTTCGTGACCACCTTTGAAGAACGCACTTTTATTGGGGACTTAAAAACATATTGCCTAATACTATAAATAAACAACTTTTCATTCGTATTTAAAAAATAATTAGGCACCTGTGCTCTAAGATAATAAAAAAGAAAGCACTAACTTCCATAAGAAAAGTCTAAATCTTATACTTTCCTGAATACAGTACTTATGCAGTGAGTAGTTGATTACAAAGAGATAAACACGACAATTTGACGACACGTTTGGTCTAGTGGCTAGTAACCCTAGCTGTCAATCAAACGGTCGCGGGTTCGAATCCCGCTAGGGGCAAATGTTTATGTGTTAACATTTTACATTTTGTACCTGAGTCGTGGATGTTTTGTATTTATAATATGTATGTATTTACAAAAAAAAGTAATCTATGTATTATATCAACTGTCTGGTATCCATAATACAAGCATTTAGTTGCTTAGTGTGGAACTAGATGGTGCTGTGTGGAATGTGTGAAGATATTTATTTATTTATTTATTTATTTATTTATTTATAAAAATTTCACAGTATATTTTACCCTCTATGACGTGAAAATATTAATTTGAATAAGATGCAACCTTATTGAAACATCTATACTAATATAAAGAGATAAAGTTTGTATGTTTTTTTTTGTATGTAGGTGGTAATCTTCGATACTTCGAAATTACTCTTATTCTATTTAAAAAATCTTTCACTTATAGTTAGAAAATAATTTCAGGATGATTTTAAAGCTATATATATTCCACGTAGGAGAAGCCGCACGTAACTTTATAAAATATAGCCTATATTACTCGCTGATAATATAGCTTCCCAACAGTGAAAGAATTTTTCAAATCGGTGAAGTAGTTTCGGAGCCTATTCAATTCAAACAAACAAACAAATCTTTCCTCTTTATAATATTAGTATAGATCATCAGTCCTATTTTTAGTTACATGTGCTAATGGTCGGTTTTCATAAATTCAAAATTTGCCATAAATTCCACGTTTGCTTTCGTCCACAAAATAAAAATCCACCAAATAAAATATGGGGAGAATTATCGCGTGTCGTGACGCCAGGAGATATACTCTCGCATGACAACCATTCTATTATTTCGCGTATGCTTTTATTATTTCGCGCAATAAAATCCGTTTAAAACTTGGAGAGGATTCAACTGTTCAGTTTTGGATGTTGGCAAAGCCCTGCATTGTCTTAATCATTGTTAATGTAATAGAATACGTAATATGTCTACTTAATGCAAATAAATAGGTTTGGCAACGGCGCTTTGCGGTTATGTTGAAATGTAATAGTTATTTTATGTAAGCGTTTCTAATGGAAGTTTATTTTTTATTTTTTATTTGTTTTATTAATGATGGCCGTGCATCTAGCCGTGCAGCAAAGACGAGGTCGATGACGGAGCGACCTCACCGAGAAGATGCCTATTCACACGAACTTTAAAAAGATTTAAAAAAATGTTAAATATTTTGGGAGATTTTTTTCTTGTAAGGACAAAAATTTAGTAGGGACATTTTTATTTTAGTACTGATTTCAGCTTAATATTTTATTTAACTTTTAAGTATGGTGTTCGATAATATGAATAAATAGAAAATAAATGTTTGATTTATTTTGATAGAGGATGTTGAATGTAAATCTTATTTACTAACTAGCAACTCGCTCCCGGCTTTAATCCCTTGGTTCATTTTTAAGTTATATATAAAAATCTTCCTCGTTTAACGCACTTTACATTAGTGAAAATCGCATGAAAATTCTATTCAGTACTTTTTAAATAATCGCAAACATACATACAGCCACACGCGGCGGAAGACTTTGTTTTATAATACTTATGTAAGGATACTAATAAATCTTTAAAGCTACAAAAGCAGAACTGTAAAATAAATATGAAACCTTATCAAAAACATATTTTAGTACCCATATTAAGCGGTCGTTACTAATGTTACCGCTAAAAGCTCTCTAGGAAAATGAAATAAGCCGTTCGTGAGTACAAATTAATCTGCAATGTCCACAGACTGGATATATTTCGTTGAAAAATACAACGACATTATTGAAGTAAACATTATGCAATGAACTTTTTTAATAAGTATGCAGATAACCTACTCGTTTAGGTTCCAGAGGTGATTTTGTTAAAGGTCGATCGTCCCAAAGTAAACTGGGGCGTGGCGAACGCGACTCTCCTACAAAATCAAAGCTTCACAACTTGTCAACTTAATTTCCATAAACAAACGAGAAAGTCGCTTCCATGTTTTAATGACACTAAGCCTGTTTTAAAGCTTACTTTATAACATTAACTTTATAACAAAGATCAAGGTTTACTACTCAAGTTACTTGTAAATTGTTTAGTAGGTATAATGAACTTGAAATAAATGAGTAAAATATGATGAAATGGTAACAAAGTTTGCTAAAGTACAGTACCAGTATCACCAAGAGAAAAACCAGATACACGGACAGTATAATAGGCTAAGAGAATCATACAAAGAAAACAGGACAAGTATCATTTAGAAAAGTCCAATGTCCATGAATACACCCTATTAATCTAAGATTACATAATTTATATTCCGTAATTTTAGCTATTAATTAATATTATAAATGCGAAAGTTTGTGAGTATGTAACTTGTATGTTTGTTATAAAAACGGCTGAACAAATTTGAATGAAAGGCACACAGATAGTTTATTACCTGGACTAACATAAAGGATATTTTTTATCCTAGAAATAATTAGGTTCCCGAGGGGTCGACCAAAAATATTAAAAAAGGCGTCTCTGTCGCCATGGTAGCGCCAACGTCGTCACAGCGATAAAAATGTCATGCGTTACATTACTCAAGGGCTACCCATAGGTATAGTTTCTAAGCTATGTTATCTAATTCACGTTTATTAGTTCCATTGGAGCATTTAGTGAACAACAAGCTTCAATTTCGAACAAGTAAACAATTTCATTCCTATTGTATATATACATGCCTATGTATAGATTTTCCGTTTCCTATCTATATTGTGACGAAGCAGTTTGCCCGTAGCTCGTCCGATTTACATAAGCAGATAAGGAGTTGGCGCTAATCCACTATTGTTTCAATTGCAAGGCCATTCATTAGGGCTTGCTCGGGACGCCGCTCGTTATGCTAATGTAACGCCGATTCTACTCTGCGTTGACACCACTCATCATATTATAGACCCAATTCAAATTTATTAACTAAAACCTGTCTTACTCTTTAATACACTGAGACTTTAATGACTTCTAAATAATAAGTAGGTTTACTTATTAAATTCAATCATTTTTGGCCTAAATACTTTTTTTTTGCACTGGCAAAATAATGCATTCGTATATTTATCTAAATATACGAATCTCGGCAGGAAGTCTATGACTACTTATGGGCTATTATTACTTGGTATTGATAATATGATTGATAATGATAAATATTATAACTTTAAATGTATGAAAATATATTGATAGATAATATGAGAGGTTTAACATCACATTCCTACTCATAGATAGAATCAACACTTATTCATAGAGTGATGAAAACTACTACTTTGAATTATTTGTTAGTTTGTTTTTTACGCTTTCATGAATTCATGATAATCATGAAATTTTGCATATACACGTTGTCAGGGGTAGAAAAAAACACATAGCACCTTTCATTTATAATAGAAAATGTACTGCTCCCGAGGGACCATCTAAAATTAAAATTAAAATGCAACAAGGATGGATAAAATACTGTATCTAAGAAAAATTGGCGTGGCAAAAGCTAGTAAGAAATATTTTTATTTTATCAATGACTAGCTGGTGCCCGCGACTTCGTCCGAGTTGAACGATGAAAGGTACTCTATGTCCTTTCTGGTGTCCCAGACAACGTGTATGCAAAATTTCATGGTGATCGGTTCAGTAGTTTTTGCGTGAAAGAGTTACAAACATCCATACATCCAAACATACATTCGCATTTATAATATTAGTACGGACTAGTACGGATGTAAAGTTTTCAATTTATAATTTGTGGATTATAGACAACTGTAATCAAACGATTATGGTTTTCTTTATAGTTGTACTATGCTGGTTTGTATGAAATTTCATATTATTTTGTACAAAACTGAATCTAGGAAGGAAATTATTAAAAATAATACTTGTGAAAATGGGCAAGCGGCTTGGCTTGAAGCAAGCGTTTGTTTCAATTGAAACGACAGTCAACAAAAGAGCGCTCTATCTTTTTACGTAAACGTTAGTGCTTATAATTCTTTGCATGATATGTGGGTCGGGGAAGTGGGTTGAGTTTTTAAATTTTAAAAAAGCTTTGCATGTTATGTTGAGTATCGTTTACATGTGACATAAATATTTGAGTCTACTTCGTATCTGCTTTAAATGAAAGAATATTACACTAAAAAATAACTCACTGTGTTGGTGTAGAGAAAGGAAGCTACACATTGCAAAAAGATTCTTTTAAATCATATAAAATCCTTAATATTGACTAATTATTAATAATAATTGTTTTTCACAAAATTCTCTAAATTTTTATAAATGAATTTTATACCCTCATTTAGAACTTTATAATTATGCGATATTTTGCTGAGTAATATTTCTTAGAATCCCTGATGCGTTTGGTGCTGAGTACATAAGTGCGTTCAAAAGAAGTAGCAAAATATTCCAGTCTCCTAAAAAAAGGATAAAAAGTATTATCCTATATCCAAATCCGTTCAGTCGTTTTTGCGTAATTGAGTAATAAACATCCAAACATACAAACTTTCGCATTTATAAAATTACTAACTGTGCCCGCGGCTTCGTATGCGGTGTTTTTGTTCGTTTTTACAAAATTTAACATTTTTCTAACCTAAATTTTTCTTGGATGATATGTATCCTATTATATTAATCCAGGTAATAAACTATATGTGTTCCAAATTTCATCTAAATTCGTTTAGCGTTTTTGCGTAATTGATTAAAATACATCGCATTTATAATATTATATAAGTTCGAATGTTTATAAAATGTTATTTCATGCCTTTCAGTATCTGAATATTTAATAGTCACTGCACGCAAAAAACGTATTGGGTGACCTAAATATTACAAATCTAAATCTAACCGTCTGCCTGCCAACTGCCACACTATATTCGGCCAATAGGTGGTAAGCGTGAGAAGCTACATTGAAAATTTTATAATATCCGTACAGACAGTGTGACCACATAATTGGCAGCAATAGCGGCGTCCGCAATTCTATTGTGCTGACGGTACCCAGGTGAGTCTGTGTTTATATAAGGTCTTATTTTAGTACTCGGTTACGCGAGGTAATTTCAAAAGTGAAAAATTGAAAAGATTTTCGTTGTTTTTCATTTGTTTCAAATTAAATTATTGCTTTCCTACTTTCTATTTCGTCAGTTTTATCCAATCATTAGTCTCAGACACTAAGTAACAGAAAAAGTGAGACTTAGCCTTTTTTATAAGTCTATTTTATTAGCCTTTTTTTACTCATTTGTTAGTGTTATTTTCCGGCAGTGTCCCGGGTATACAAATGATTTCCCAACGTTAAAAAAGAAAGTTAGTTTATAACTGAAGAGCTTGCATATCATTAATAAATATATAAATTAAATATTGTAATTAATAAATATATAAATTACTGTCCGCGCCTGTCTGTTTCCTCACTAACTTCTTCTAAAAAACCCAACGGATTTTAATTTTAATATGGTTTGTGATTTGGATTAAATTTATCACACAGTTTTATTACCTCGATATAGGATACTAGCTGGTGCCCGCGACTTCATCCGCGTTGAACGATGAAAGGTACCCTATGTCCTTTCTGGTGTCACAGACAACGTGTATGCAAAATTTCTTGGTGATCGGTTCAGTAGTTTTTGCGTTAAAGAGTTACAAACATCCATACATCCAAATATACTTTCGCATTTATAATATTAGTACGGACTTTTTATCCTAGAACATTATTAGGTTCCCGAGGGATAGTCTAAAAATACTTAAAAAATCGGGCGCCACCTGACAATAGTGGCGGCGCCAACATTGTCATAGCGACGAAGATGTCAAGCATTATATTTTTCATTTTTTAACGCGGACGAAGTCGCGGGCACTAGCGTAACACCCATAGATATTTGCAACACTAAAAATTAATTAAAAAAACATGACGATTGTCCCTTTTTACGGATAAACTACATTTTCCAACTGTGAAGCGGTTACGTTAAAAATCCAATTGCATGCGGTACTGTGGGTAGGTAACAGTTGTGACCACATTGTATTGGCGGCTCTATTGGTAGAACGTACAGAAATTGGAACGAATATGGGTCACTTCCAGTTGTGACACCACTACCTACAGTTGTAAGTGTAATAATTAATGAATAATAATGGAATGAATTAAAGTGTTATCACCAACTTTTATAACTTTTTAATATAGAAATTGAAGATATTTTTATCATAGTTAACTTACATTTGATTATAATATATAAATGTACCATTTTTTACAATAAATTGGTGCCATTTTGTAGATAGTTATAGTGATATAGTTATAGTGATATAGTTCCATTGCTGTAGAAATTTTGGAAGTTTCTGGCGACAAATAGTTTTGACAATCCTCTCTTGATGTTAAACTAATACTACCTAAATAATTTGGTAGTATTAGTTTGATTAACCGATCTGAACCTTTAAAATAAATTTAAAGGTACTGAATTCTTTGTGTAGGCCTTTAAGGTTGCATGTGTTGAAGCTCAATGCCTTGCAGTGTTTTCATTGATATGCAATAAATAGATAAAATAAAATAGAACTCAAATGATGATAGATAAACTCAAATGAATTTTAAAAATTCTTTCACATTTAGAAAGCTACATTATCAGCGCGTAATATATTATATTTTCAAAAAAATTTGAGATTCTACGAAAATTATAATAAGGTATGAAAAAGACTTAAAGTCATTTAAGATGGGAATCACCCAATGTAATGAACCGTTTGCCTCTCTGTCACACTTTCATGTAAAAAAATTATATTCTCATACACGGAACGCTTCAACGCCATTTCCTCTAGTTTCAGAGTACCCAATACTTAATGCCTAGTTGAAAAGATAAAAGAGTTTTCGAACAGCTTTTAACTTTAGTGCGTACGAGGCGTGAAGGGTTAAATATTTTCGAACACCAAAATGTAGACGAAATACGAGTTACTCGACAACGATCCTACGGGGAATTCGCTAAAGCCACTTTGTCCTTTTAGTGGTATATATTTCACCTTTCAATGTCGTCAACGGCAGCTGGATATTATGTATAGATTCAAATTACGAAATGCACTAATTTTTAAATTATTTAAATATTTAAAAGTTTAATAATTTTTATATTCTTTTTGTAAAATTAGGAAGCAGACTGATTTCCTACTTATTGATAGGTAGCTCCTGTAATCTATAACCGTAAGAAACAAAAGTGCGCTCCCCAAATTGGTGGGATAAAAAATAAAAGGTAGGTTGCATATTAGATTTTAAAATTTAAAAGGATTTTAAAGGTGTTGCATATTAGATTTTAAAATAAAATCGTTGTCCGCTTCTGTCTGTTTCTCCTCTGATAGTCATAGGTCATCTTCTTAATTGCTGAAGGTCATGCCCGCTCTGAAATGCCTTGGTGGCATCGACCACCATCTGTTTCCATTCCACCCTGTTCTCAGCCTTTCTCATAACCTTCGCAACTGTAAGGCCTGTAAGAGCCACAATTTGGTCTGACCAACTTTGTTGTCCACAACTTCAACTTGGTCTTGTTTCTCCGCTAACATCTTTTAAATCACTCAACGAGTTTGATACTGTTGATAAAAAGAGTGATAAACCAGGAATGTTGAATAATATTATATGCAGAAAAAAGCAGCAATACCTAAAACACAAAATTTAAACAAAGAACTTTGCTTTTGCTAAAATAATGTTCCCTTCAAAGAGTAAACAATTTGAGCTCTAAAAACAACTACAGTGTAAGCAAAGTTAGACTCCAGTTACTGAATAACGATAGTGTATCCAGTAGCCTAGGTACATGTCACGTACCCATATACACAGTAAATATAGGTGAATCCCTTTCGCAATGTTTACAGTGTCCTGCCGCCGAAACTCGTCCTTGTCTCGGGGGCTTTTGTCACAATATTTATCTTCCTCGAACTGAAGCGACAGGGATTTCTACGCAACACACCAAAGCGTTAATCGCACTCAGAATCTAATATTACAACACATTTTTTAGGAAACTAGAATTTGGAAAATGCAATGCAATTTGTATTAAGTCCCCAACCAAGTATGTAAAACATTTGTTGCAAAATGATTTTTTTAATTTTAATTTTTTACGTTAAAGTCGACAGACAGGCTGACGTGACGGTCCACTTGATGGTAGGTGGTTACCGTCACCTATAACACCAGCAACGCCACAGGTGTTGCAAGTGCGTTCCTGACCAAAGTAGAATAATGGAAAATGGTAAATTGAGTCCAATATGGAAAATGGAAAAATAGTATAGGTACTTAATATTAAAATGCATAAGCCTCAATTAACCATAAGTTAATTAGAACTTATAGTAAGTTCAAGTTAATCTGTAATTAATCTGTATCTGTAATCTCTCCTTATAAGCAAGGCAGTTAGCATAACGAGACATTTTATATAATACTAGCTGGTGCCCGCGACTTCGTCCGGGTTGAACCTTGAAAGGTACCCTATGTTCTTTTTGGTGTCCCAGACAACGTGTATGCTAAATTTCAAAGTGATCGGTTCAGTAGTTTTTGCTTGAAAGAGTTACAAACATCTATACATCCAAACATACTTTCGCATTTATGATATAAAAATGTTAAAAGATTGAACTGAATACTTTTGAAAATGAAGTTTTTTTTAAAATTCATTTCATTTATTCGGTCGAAATAGTGAAGAAAATGGTGTAAAACTATTTTGTCGTTACTTTTTTATATAAATATAAATTTATCTTTGACCACATTAAATAAACGCGAAAACCTCCAGAATTATAATGCTTTCGTACACGCTTTAACTCCGAGATTTAGCAGCTGAGAGGACTTTCTAACACTATTCGCTTCACGTTATAGCTGAAGCTGAAAACGTAATATGATGTAATGTTGATTAGCGAACCCTTTACTTTATCGTTAACAAGATCTGTCTAACTTTCCCAATTGTGAGCCGACAAATCGAAATCGCTTTTAGCAAAACAAGTATTAATGTTGTATCGGGTGGCCGTAGGGCGGGCGGCGCGCAGTCTGCCATGCCGAGTGCCGAATAGCGTCGCCAACCGCCCCCCGTCCCGGCCAGTCGCTGCCGCGCTTCCTACCCGGGAACACGTCGCTCGTTTTCACGAATTCCTTAACCACACATCAATCCTTGTTTCACTGAAACCGCATCAAAACAACTATCGTCGCAACGAAACCAAGCTACAGTCGAATCAGTCACAATCTGTGACTTCCATCGCGCGTGATCATTTCAGACCGCATGGGATGATGTGACCTCCCAATATTTACGTTCGGATTCAGATGAATGAATGTAAATACAACGAATAATTAGGTTAACACAGACGGTGTGATTCGCTAAACGTGTGAAAATGTTGAAGTGTTAAATTGTTTTGTCACTGTAATAAAATATTTTGTTGGTTTTGTGAGTTTTTCGCGGGATTTGTTTGGAGACGTCCAAATGTGCTTCAGTGAAGGTAAAATTTATGTCATGACTTTTTTTGGAAGCTGATGTTAAACGCTTTTTTTTATTAGGTCTTAGCTGACTCGGCGAACTTCGCAACGTCTTCGTAAACAACATTACTTATGTAATAAACACTACTTTCTTTTATATAAGTATACTCGTAGATAGTTAGATTTCATTGGGTGAAAAATATGTAATTTATTTCATAGTGGCAGGTCACACTGCGTTTTGCTGTCATAAATTGGGCAGATCGTCTGGCGGCAGTAACCATCCCCTTACAGAAGACCACAGTGAAATAACAGCATGTGTTCGTTTCGTTTAGTGAGTATGTGATGCCCGAACCCATTTTTCCTATCCCTTCCAGGTCCTTTATTCTTAAGCCTAATAAGGTCGGCAGCGTAATTCTACCGGACGCGTTTCTTGTGTTAATAAGCTATGGTAGTCATCTACAATCAATTGGACCATCGTCAGTCTGTCTGACGACATTAACATAAAAAAAAATGAAAGAGATTTCTGTAAGTAACAGCCTCAAAATATAATTAAACTAGAGGTCCGCCCCCGGCTTCGGACGGATGTAATTTTTTTTTGCAAATTATATACAACTAGCTGTTGCATGCGACTTCGCCTGCGTAACTTTATAAAATATAGCCTATGTTACTCGCAAATAACATAGCTTTCTATAGGTGAAGGATTTTTAAAATCGGTCCACTAGTTTTTGAGTTTATTCATTACAAACATACAAATCTTCTCTCTTTATAATATTAGTATAGAAAACCCTTCTCATTGATCGCTCTTTCCATTAGTGAAAAACTGCATCAAAATCCGTTTCGGTTTTTAATTTTTCGGTTTCTAATCTAGGAGAAAGCCGCCGATGGATCGACGGAGAAAGTTAGGATGAAAGGTATACGCATTCCAAAACGATTTCTGAACTCGAAACCCGATCTAGTATTGAAATGAAACGGTACGAGAAACATGATCCTGCTGAGTCATAATTCATATTGTTCCCAATCGTTTTCTAACGATGAAATCGCATTTCACTTCATGCAAATGGGAATGTTCTACGTTTGCAAATCTTTTTAAATAACAAAAGCTACTCGTCAAGATCGTATGCCGAATGGGGAAAAGAAAATATCCTGTAACAGGAATAGCGCAGCTGCGCGGCTTTGGCGGGAAGTTTCAGTAAATCCAAAACGAAAATACACCACTGCCTTTTACCTTTCGCGAATACGATATAGGATAAGGGCTACCATACTTATCTACTTATCTATAATTCCGTAGACTTAATAAAATAAACTTATCTTTATATTACAGGTACAAATACTCTTTTCCATTGACAGCTTTCTAGTTTACTAAAGTGAATATTAATTATTTAACAATAATACCCAGAGTAGGTACATAACACAATAGAAGCACATAAAATGAATCAACAGAAACTAGTCTTATTAAGAATAGTTTTCTAACATGCGAGTCAAATATATATTATTACTAGCTGATCCGAGAAACATTGTTTTTTCCAAAAAAATTAGAAAAAAAAATTGGCGTGGGTCACCCTTATCACTTAGGGGTATACAAAATAGTTGACGACCTATTCTCAGACCTACCAAATATACACAAAAAAATTCATAAAAATCGGTCAAGCAGTTTCAGAGGAGTGGTTACAAACACTGTGACACGAGAATTTTATATATATAAATTATCAAATATATTTTAATATGCTATTATGCATTCTATTATTATTATATTTCTCATGTCAAAATTCTACGAACGAATTCTTGCTTATCTCCTAATTTAGAAATTATTTTTATAACAGTCATTTAATGACCCATTTTTTGACTAAATGTTTTTATTATTATTGTTATTTAATTTTAATATAACATAATACAATTATTAATAAATAAAATTATTATAAAAAACATTAGTTTTCTGCTACTGCAGATTAAAAAATCCGCAACAGCCTGAAAATTCAATCTGGTTTCTAGACGCAAATACAATAGCGTTCCTACACAACACACAGTCAAAGAAGGTAGTAGAGGAAGGGCTTTCAACATTTAAATGACAAAGCCACACATTTCTTGTTGTTATACGTATAACACAGCTAAATACCACTTTTTGTTTTCAACCCTTATAAATATTTCTTTGAAAACCTCAAACGGGTCATCCCACTTAAAAGACTTATCTCGTGTAGGTAACTTAGGGGCCGAGAGAGATTACCTCGCTTAAAAATTCATTTAAAACCACAACGAATTCGAATTAACTTGTATTTTCACGTTCCTCCTCTTACTCGTATTCATAAATCTAGGATTGTTTTAGCTGAAATCATTTCCTTTTCTTTCTAAATTATATGTATGTGTTTATTATTAATATTAAAATTAGAAATTGTTAGCAAATAAATGTTTTTCTTTTTATGCAAAAAATTTAAACTCACTTAATTTATTACTGCAATGGCCGTTGGCTGGCACTATTTTTTTTTAAAATTTTTATCGATATAGTTTTAGTGGACTATTTATTACTTTTTTTTTTCTTCATATTTTTATGATATTTAACTTCTAAGTTAAAACATTCAATTAACTTAGAATGTATCCGACTAAATAATTCGACAATCACCTACTGTTTTTTTTAATACCTATTAAAAAATTATAGACTGGCTGTTAGTCCACTTGATGGTAGTAGGATTAAGGATGAGGGTTTAGGAAGGAATAGGGGAATGGGATGTATTTATTTTGATCGATGAGGATTATTTATAAATTATATAATCATAATTGAACAATGTATACTGTACTAGTACTACTAGTTTTTGCCCGCGCCGTCAGACCGCGAAATCGCGAAATAGTAGGTACTATTTTTTGGATGATAAGTAAGTGCTTTAAGATACATGTGTATGTATAAAGTGTATTATAAGGATTTGTTTACTGCAATCGTTACACATTACAAGCTTGATAATAATGTCTCAACTTTGAGTTACTTTTTGGCTGTCTGGTAAATATCGAATAAATTTGAATAAAACGTAACCCACGTGCATGGTTTGTATTATGTTTTTTGTCTTCATTGAAATATATTTTTCTTCTAGTTTCGCGTAGGTACTTGGATACAATAATTGGATGTTTGTTAACGTCGTCAAATTTGTTATGTCTTGAATATTACTCAGTTGATAAAATACTCTATTATAATAATGCGAAATTTGTTATAATTGGCAGATATTACGTCTAGTAGGAAGACATGACATTTATTTATTTATTTATTTAATATAATTAATTTTGTAAAATCTCCAACACGAGTGACGTCAAACGCCATGCCAATAAATCGTCATCATCATCATCAACAGCCCATAAGCGTCCACTCTTGGACATATATATATAAAGTCCACGAGTGTTGTTAAGAAATAATAATATACAATGGCCCAGTGGTTTTAATGGTCGGCTGTTTCCTTAGCAGGTGCACGTTCGAATCCCATTAGTCTCACATGTGGGCATTTCATTTTATGTTTAGATTATAAATAGCTAATAGCTTATAGGTAATAGCCAACAGAAGCAACACCATAGGTGCTGCAAGAGCGTTGTCGACCTTAACAGGATTGAGTGGGAGATAGAGAAATGGACTTTAGCATCTCTGTTTCACTCACCGAAACACAATATGTACCTACACAAATTGTTATTCAAAGGTGGTCTACACACCTTTTTTTTTAGGAGAGGATAACTATGACATTTACGCATTAACCGGGCTTTACCATAAGTTACCCGGGCGAGTACCACGCCGTGAGTGTGGTACTCGCCTGGGTAACTTATCACCGGAAAACTACTAAATAAGCACAGCACTAAATTTCCTCATTTGCCCCGATATAGATTAATATATCGAAATCAATTTGTGGTAAACAAAGATCGTTCCAACGAATTGAATTCCTCAACAAATAGGAAACACTCTCCGTATTTAAATTTGCGTATAAATTCTATCAGAAGCACTCAGGAAGTTTAGTAAACTCCCATAATACATAAAGGAGAGCTGACCCTTGAGTGTTTCTTCAACTCACTCCAAACTATCAATGAACAGCGAAACTTTATCAAACTTCTGACGTTTCAATCATTGAAGCTAACAATATAAATGAATAGTTGTATTCTCAGTGTTGTCTGTTATTTCACGAGAAAAAATGCCAAAAAAGTCCATAAAAATATATACATGTTATCTGAAGTCGTGTGGTAGAAAAAAATGTTGTTGATCACTTAGTTATTTTTTAAACTTAAAGAAGACCTATCCCAGTTTTTTTTTCATTAGGATCATCTATCTATCTTGCTCACAGTAAGAGCAAGAATACACATATCCATATGTTAATATAATTATATACACATATTATATGCGTGTATTATGGTTATACAAAAACATCTCGTTCCACTACTTCAAATTAATGTTTGTAATTCTAAATTAATATATATGAGATTTTTGTTTCAAATCATAATAACATTGTTTCCATTATTACAAGCAGAACCTTCTCTCAGGTGTTTCGCCTAACACTACCGTGTTTTCATAGTTAAAAAGTATGACGGAATAAAAGTTTGTGCTAAAAACTTGTAAGTAGGTTACTACTGGCTACCTCCCGGATAAGGAAACGGAAGACATATAGAAAACTTCATACTATGCTCGGTTTCTAATTTAATTTCTTTTCTCGAGACTTTCTTCTTAAATGCATGCACATTTTATATTAGGTATATGTAATATTATATGTAATATAAAATGTTAGTTTTCAGTCTGGCCTCAGAAAATATAGCACAGTAGAGGTATTTAATCTCATATAGTCATACACACACACACACACACACACACACACACACACACACACACACACACACACACACACACATATTTATATATGTGTATATATATGTGTATATATATGTGTATAATATATATATGTGTATATATATATTATACACACACATGTATCAGATAATCAGACATCAGACAGATTTTTGCCTCCGCCCCGAATAGTATTAAACATTAAATTAATTATTAAACATCGAAATAATAAATATATTTGCCTATTAAAACGGACAGAATAAAAGATTTTATAAGTATACATAAATTACCTATACCTAATATAATAAACTCATGGACATAGCGAAGACGAGAGCGGATTTTTGGATAATATCTTGATTTCCGTACATTGCTCCCTTATGCAAATAGCTTATAAAAGGGTTTCGTTCAGTAAAGGCAGTGGAGCCAAAAACTATAGGCAACGAGGCGCTTAAGTACAGCTATAAAGCAGGCCCCCGCGCACTAAATCATGCAATAAATTATCAGGCATGAAATATTCAAAACGCCTCAACATACGGTTTCAAGAACAGTGGAAAATTTCCTCTTATAATGTTCATCCTTCCATAAAAACAATCCGAGGGGCCTCGTTTGACTTATTGGATTTTGGTGAAATTGAAAATTGGAATTTTAATTGATTTAATTGGTTTCTGAGACCGGGTTCTTTATAGTGGAAAAAAGGTGATGCCAGCAAAGCCCTTGTAGGTTTATATGGATTTATAAAACAAATTTAACTTAAGTTAAACTAACCAGCTTATGCTCTCTATTTGTTCTGCAAAGGCACAATACAAAAGCATAAAATTCACTATAAAAAGTCGTATTTTTACTGATTGATTACAAAATCGAAGAAATACTGTTACGTGGTAAACCGAGTAATTTTATTATATCATAAACTATCTGTGTGCCAAATGTCTTCTCAATCCGTTCACCCGTTTTTGCGTGAAAGAGTAACAAACATCCATCCATACATCCCCATCCCTCCTTACATACTTTCGTACTTATAATATTAGTAGGATTGTCACATTTGAATATTACAACTTTATATTATCAAGTATTTTTAAAACATTTTTATTCACTGTTAGAACTAGAGTTACTTTTTTATCATATTTACTGGCTCATCTATGTATATAATTATGTCATATTACGTCTTGGCTATCTTGATAAGGGTCTTTGTAAATTAACAAGCTAGAACGAGATTGTTGTGTGCATTAAAAATATTTGAATGGGATGCAAAACTGTCACGTATTGTGTTGCAACTGCTATTGTTTGAAGTCTATGGGTGTACTTGCAATACAAAACACATAATTACAGTAACAAAAAACAGGTTGAAGAGCATTCGGGAAGCGATTTCCCTCAGTATCCTAATGACTCACAATGGATCGATCATTCGTTCGCCCGCAGAGCGAATAAATTGAATTCTAATTTTCAATTTCAATAACAATAGCCTTCAAATTAGAGTTGAGTGTTAGCAGAGGCGTGATTCTTCAGCGAGATTCCAGAAGAATATTGCCACGTACACCTACACACATATAATTTCGTACTAGACTCTTTTTAAATACATATCTACAAGTTTAGAGATTTTTATAAAAGTCAGCAGACTGGCTGGTCCATTTGATGGTGGGTGGTTGCCGCCGTCTATTAACATATCATATCATATCATAAAGCAATATCATAGGTGCTCCAAGTGCTCTTCCGACCTTAGTAGGATAATAGATAGGCCATAAAATATGGAAACGATAGGGAAATGAGCTCCGGATTACAGCCCACATTTGTTTCACAGTGGTCTTCTGTAAGGTGTGGTTACTGCCGCCACACTAGCTACCCAATTTATAATAGAGAAACGGAGTGGGCACCGGCAACTACAAAATTTTTTGTTCAATATATTTAAATTTAACAAATAAACGTTCACAAAAAACAAATGCATTTTATCATCAATCATTTCCGCCAGCAAATCCCATTTCTATCAATTATTGGTACGTTCATAAAAACTGATCGTATCGCATATACATATACATTTACGTAGGTATATATCTATTTCGACAATTTAAATTTGATAACACTCGCGAATTTTAAGCTGCGATGGGACGCGCTACACTGATTTTTATTCACCGGAGAGGTAAAAAGTGGCAGTCATAATACTAGTTTTGAAAATACATATACTTAAATATGCTATCCACTAATTCGTAGGGTCTGTCTTTTAATAATGGTAAACTTGTTGGTAATGATAAGCCTAAGAATACTATTAGCAAAAGTAGGGACACTAGTGCGCAAGCAGACTCTTTTAAAATAAGATGTTAGTTTTATTAAAGTCTTCTGTGAAACCGTGGTTACTGGCGCTGAAAAGGCTGGTCATTTTATTAATACTGAGATTAACGTATAAAATTTTCTTTAGTAGGTAATTTCGCTTCATAACGAGTCCATTGGTCGAGTGATTAAGGTCTTTTAGCGGTTTAACTCAGGATACCAGGTTAGATTCGCGGCAAGGCCAACTTTAGAAATGAACTTTTTAAATTTGTCTCTGGTCTAGGGTATGCATGGCTTTTCCTCCTGTCCTTTGTTATGTATCCCATAGCACAAGCTTATAAGGCCATACAGTAGAAAATTTGGCTTAGGGAAAAATTACCAGCACCCTTTTCCAGGTGAGCAGCAGCTGTAATATTAAACTGCGTTCGCCAGTCTCCCTACCAACTGTGGCGAGTATGACAAACCCCCACTACAACCAATATTAACACGAAAGCGATATTAATATATGAAATGCTAGTAAGTATATAATCGTGATTTATAATTTTATAGCACTGTACTACATACTAATGAGTGAACGAACACGTTAGTAGTGTAGCGTGTCACGCCTACATGGGTAGAAAATTAACGCACAGTTACTATACCGTACTTATTTTAGCACTATGCTATATAGTGAAAACGTGGTCGTGGGGTGAGGCCGTGGGTTGAGCGAGGCAATAAGTGCTCCCTTCTATTTCACCGGCACTTAAACTTGGGTGCAGTGATTCGATAACGCCGTTTGTTACAAGAGCCACTTGCTATCATTTTATGGCTACTTTTTAAATATAAATCCTGCCGGGATTTTTAAAATTGGGTCAGCTTTGGTTTTTATTAACTGCTAGGCTGAAAAATATTAACTTCAAAGACTCGAAGTTTTTTTTACATAAAAGCCTTTCAGACAGTAATAATAAAATTAATTAATTAAAAATTACCAGAAAATTACTCATTCTCATAATTTATACATAAATTAAATGCTATTTCTTAGGGTTGTTCTATGGATACTGAACTACGAGTAGATGCGAAGCTTAATAAAATTTAACCAAGAATTACTTTGAAAAACCCGGGTTTGCTTTACACAATACAACACTATAACCGGGTTATCTACACACAACACAAAAGCACATATGCTATTATTTTACAGAACTTTTCTGTAAGGGAGTTGTTGCCCCCGAAAGACAAGCTGCCCAAGTTATAACTGCAAAATCAAAAGTTATTTTTCAAAGTTGGCCCTGCAGAAGATCACATTAGGGTGCCTAGAGTCCGGTAAGCACCTTAACCACTTGAATGGGCTCGTCAAAGTGGGTCATATATAGATGGTAAATTGTGTTATATTTGGTATTGTTTTATGTTTAAATGTCTTTGGAACCATTACACCTATATATAAAAGTATACTTTTATTTTTTTTATGAAAGGTATTAATCGCTTAACAAATGATTGTAATCGAGAGAGATAACACTGTGGAGTTCTAATATGAAAACGCGAGATCGCTGAAAGCCATTAAGCAATATTTGTTGTTCACGTACGCGGGCGGAGAACAATTTTGCTGAAATGAGGAAGGAACGATAAGTGGAGGACCGTATTCCTTGGCACGATTTATCTCGCTCGCTCTGATAACATCATTTGTGAAGAATACTGCCTCTTTAATAGCGGCTCTTACTCGCGAATGGCCTAACGAATAAAGTCAATCTTTTCGACATAAATCTTTGAAGGAGTCATAACTCAAATTTATAGAGACGTGCCGACCTTTTCTAAGTTTAACGGTATGTTACATTGATCAGTTTATTTTGTGGCTTTAAAGACTTTATTTGTCTATGATGAATGAACAGTATACTTTTTTACTATGGTTACATTGACCTATTTTAAAACAATTATAATGTCGAAAAAAAAATATTATAAAAATATATTTTCAAATGCAAACATAACAAAATAACATTTATTATTTTTAATTTTAAGTACATCACCTCGGCATTATATTTAGTGAACTCTGTAAATTTTACATTAAATGATCTAGAAGCAGAGTTGCTGCATTCTGTGTGGTGCAATCAAAATCAGTATCGGTGATCACAAATTGATTGGATTGAAGTCCTAACAGTTTTCGAAGCAAGCTAACGTTTGCGTGCAAATACAATTTGCTAACAAGGAACATTCATGGGTAAAGATTCATAGTAAAGCAAGGAAGGAATAAATATAAATACTTACTTACGTCCAACTTACTAAAGCAGTCTATTCAATTTATAGATTTTAAGGGACTGGTCGAGTTTTTATTAGTATTAAGACTAGAAGATTTAATTGATATCAAGACAAATATTGAAAAAATAAATAGAATCTTTCGAATACTTCTTAAACATATTAACTGAATCCCGCATACAAAAAAGAATATTTGATGAAAAGTGTCACGTTTTCATCATCTTCTATCTATTTATGTCGATAATATAATAATACTATTGTGGCCCGGTTATGAATTTAGGGTTATGCTATGTTGTAATATTACACCTATAGATTTTAGCATTACTAGCTTTGACTAGTAATAATAATAGTTCAGCAAGATTTCAAAAGTATCGACCAAATACCTATATTCGTAGCCAAATACTCTATTAAAAATTCCAGTAAATACAGAAAGTCAAAGTAAAACCACTTTAAGTGACTCAACCGTAACCAAAAAAACAGGGACTGAGTTGGTTTCGCATTTATTAGTAAAATAATATTAGTATATGGATAGGTATAGAAAGAACAATGAATGTCACTATCAAGATAAGCCGAATTGGGCCACGCTGTCAAGAAAACCGATTCTTTGATCCATTACCGGTGACGTTGTTATATATATAGGTACCAATATGAAATAACAAAATAATTTCTCTAAAAGTCACTTGTTTTAAATCATAGCTTTATTTGCATGACTAGCGACCCGTCCCCGACTTCTCACGGAGTTGAAATCCTTTCGTAGCGATGCTTATAGTAGGGGAGCCCACGATGCTAAATGTGGAGTCACTCGAGCGTCGTGAGGACCTATTTGATTTTGAAGATTAGATGGTAGGAAGAAAAAAAAGGTAATATGATGTTTTCCTTTTTAACGGTGAGGTGAGCGTCTTCAGGCGTTCAAAAGTTTGTAGACGCTGTATTAAAGAATATCCTCCAAATAATCGTCAGATTAAGAATCAGGAATTCAGGCTGAATGTCTGTATGAAAATTTGACGCGCTCGAGTATTACAAAATGGCAATCGCCAAAAATCTTTTTTGCATTTTCATAAAGCTGCCAAGAGCTTGCGTTACATCCGAATCGTCGTTGTATTTTAAATGGAAGCTTATTTTGGGTTCACTTAAAATCCTTCTGAAAATCTGACGCGCTTGGCCCACCATCCAAACTGGCAGATTAACACATATCCTTTATCGGAGACACGTGGGGAATTACATTGGCAATATCTGACGCGCTCGAGTAAATCCCAAAATTAAGTCCTACTATTAAGTTATACAATAAACTTAAGTTTAAAATTTTGCTTTCTAGACTTGGCTAATAGTTTTGGCTGTTTGTTGATAGTTAGTATTTTTTTTAAGTATAGACAACTTTTTCATTAAGTTTTCTTTGTGTATTTGACATTGCGTAAAGATGCGTAAAATTACAGTCTTTCTGAAATATTGTCGGGCTGAAGCTTCATGACAAAATTTTTGGTCAGGAAATTAAATTTTATTTATATGCCTTATCTAATTCCATAGCCTGCCTAATTTAGTCAAAAATTAGGCAGGCTATGGAAGTCTGACAACTTCCATGAAATAACAGAAATCGTACCTCTTTCTAGACTTATTACTAAACTACATCACGGAGACTATAACTAACTACTTGTGAATTGTTAACGCTGGCCATTTGTAAATCAAGCGGCCATCAGCCTATCTACCATAAATTCTAAAATAAAACAGATATCAAACTTTTAATGTCTATGACTGTTTCCGGTGAAAATGTTTTATAAACAGTGATTATTTGCATAAAATAGTGAATGTTTCGAAGTGTTTGAACGCCTCGTTACATTTAGACCGCTCATTTCCTGTTAAGTGTGCGGTGGCCATTAGCTGAACAAACAGACACGTATTTCGGTGACACCTGCACCTTGGCATTAGCCACCTCTTTACATTCTACGCATAGGTGTTCAGTTACATTGATAACGACATTTCGTTTTGATATGTCTACTTTTTCTTAAAGAATGTACCGATACAAAAAAGTGATGAAAATATAGAATTTTCAAATACTTACTTTTCAACCTAAAGTAGTACTTTATGTTGAAAATATTCAATTTTATACTATGTTTTAAACTTAGAGTAACGATTTATATGCTGCTTTAATAGGGATGTTATCCAAGTTATAACAAAATATCTGAACCATCTTGTTTTACGTTTACATAGCGTTTACATGATATACAAGATTTTACACGTACCTAACGGTACAGCTGATTCACTTTTGACAATAATAATCTCTCTACAGAGCGTATCATAACGTATTCTAGTAAACAATATGTGCTAACAAGAATATATTAACGTTTTCGGGCATTACTTTCGTGGAACGTTAGTTAAAGATTCTGGAAAATGTTCGTGACGACTTCATTGGGACGTCAAAATATTATAATGTTAGTACTGTTATTAAAAAAGACGCTAAAGGTCATGTAAAAAAGCTGCTTACGTAAATGTTGAAGTTATTCAGCATCAATTTAGTGATATGTACGAGTAGTAAACCTAGTCAGAGTAAGCGTATACACGTTCGATAATTTTAACAAGCAAATAAACATTATAATTAGTGTATAATGATACATATTAAAGGTTTTCGGTAGCTAATTATCCCAATTTAATATAAACCATTATTCATCCCATCAAAATGAATGTAACATTAAGGGCCTCTTTCACCATGTGTCAAATAGGCTATCCGCCATTTAAAGTCACCGGTAACCGGGAATGAAGGAGATGATATACCTTTGTTTGTACGGTAAAAGTCTCAAACATTAAAAATAAATTATTAAAAAAAGTAAACCGAGTGCATAAATTAGTAAAACATAAAATTATTTCTAAAAGTAACTAATCAACACTTTACTTGTAGTTGGTGAAAGAGGCTCTAAGCCTCTTTTACACACACACACACACACACACTGCAAAGAGGTTAATTTACTCTTACACGAGTAAATTAACCTCTTTGCATGTTTTTGTTTATGTATGTTTTAAACATAAAACATACATAATATAATATAAATATAAATAAATATATGTGTGTGTATAATAAAAAGTAGTAGTTAAAATAAAAATAATAATAACCAGCCCCTTACAGAAAACCACCGTGAAGTAACAGTGTGTTGTGCTGTTGTGTTTCGATAAATAAGTATCCGAATCCCTTATTTGCTTGCTGTGACGTTGCTTGTGTTATAGGCGACGATAGCCACCACCATCAAGTGGACCTTCAGACGGTCGACACACCTTAACATAAAGAAAGTTCAAATTATTATATTTTGTAATATTTACCTAATAGTTTGGACGTCTTTTTTTGTATAATAAACATCGCATATCATGGATCTTCCCAATTATTAGACAGTCTGCCTGTCATTAACATATGACACAATAAAAGCAAACAACTTTGTATGTATTGTTAGCACCCTCTACTTCAGGTACATTAATTAAACCACTTTATGTTTAGTCCAAATACTTTTATCGTCCGACCGATATATCAGAACTACAATTCCAACTATAAGATATGCGGACATACGACGACGACCTCTCTTCACGAACGCGTTCGTTCAACCTGTCTGATACCTTTTTAATATCATGTCATCGAATGAATCTGAATGAATGAGCACCTCTTTTTGTAACGTCTCAGATCACTTTTTACTATACTTTAGTCAATCAACTTCAGTTCAAATAAATAGCAGACGCTAACAAAAAACTAAAAAAGAACTAAAAAGTGAAAATAACATTTAAGCATTTCATATTAGAGTCTCAGTTGAGAGCGGATCATTACATTATAATAGTCTCAGTTGGCAGGAAGACTTTCTAACGATTGACATTATTCGCAGACACGAACTGAAACTGTCCGTAGCATTTTCTTGCCAAATTTCCATTGGATCACTAAAGGAAATGGTTGAAATTAAAGTCGGGAAAACTGAAACGATTCATTCAAACACCATTGCAGTACCCTTAAGGACAAGCTGTACGAGCATGTGAAGTCTGTATTAAGTGCTTGGGAGAATTTGTTGTCTCAACTACATAATTCACATAACCGAAGACAGAATGCGACGCAAGACCGAAAATAATGAAACATACGCCCGCAATTCCATATTTTAGAAAAACTTTTATAGATGGTAGCTATAATTAATATCCCAATTTTAAATATGAATAATCCCAATTATAAATAAATATAATATTATATAGAGAGAAGATTTGTATATTTGTAACGAAGAAACTTAAAAAACTGAGTCGATTTTGAAAATTCTTTCATCTATAGAAAGCTACATTATTAGAGAGTACGAGTAATAAAATATAGTTATTATAAAACGTTATGTACGTGACAATAGTTATGTTACGTTCATATTATCATTACTGCAAATACATTGACATAGGCATTTCTTATGAAACAAATATTTTAAACATAAAAAGGCAAAGGCCGTCTTAGAAAAGTTCAGCCCGATCGCCAAAAAACGGTCATCTAAGCAAAATGTAAGCGGGACTGAAACATTTTTCATCCACTTTTCTTCCGGAATACCTTTAGCTGGAACTTCATGAATATTTCAACCCGGATCAATTATTAAAATGATTTACTACTCCCCGGTCCGTTGTATAAACGCACCAGGATGTGGCCTAAGGTTTTATTTTCGCGCGAATAACTTTTTCTTCCAAATAAAAGAGACGTGGGATTTTTCCTTCAATTCCTCGAGAATGTTAAAAAGTGTTTAAATAATTGATGGGAAAGTTGGTAGAGATATTTCTTATTTTTTTCCTCGTGTTTGCTACACTGCTTTCATGTTTAATAAGTCTCCCTGTACCCTAATCAAACGTTCAAGTGTTTTTCAATGTCTTGCTCTAAATACATATTTTTTGTTTCAGGTAAATTCTTGATGGTCTCGTTGAGGTAAATTCTTCGAGAAATAATATCATCGTGAATATGATAATGGTATATTATAGGTACTAGGTACTATGTGTTTTTCACTTTTTGAATTCTAATCATGGTCTTGACATTGTGAATCTTTCATTATGATCATTCCTTATGCTATTATTTATAAGTGCGGTGATTTTAATGAAAATGTGATTTTTTTTTCATTTTTGGTAGAGCTGGTTGCCGAAATATTGTTAAAAAAATTTGAAAAGTTCATTTGTAGTTACGAAACTGTATTGACGGCAGGCAATTAACAATATTTCGTGTTCCAATATAGGATAGAGATTAACTACACTGCGTTCAATCAAATAAAATATACAACCATTGAATTTGGTGTCCATTTTAAAATGTTTACGTCAATAAATATGTTGGGGAATATTTTTTGGGATTCTATTATAATAATATATATTTTTATGTGCTACAATATTATTAATTGATTAATATTTTCATGACTAACCTTTTATTTTAATATACTAGGCAAGACATATACGTAAAAATGTTTATTTCTTTGACATTTTCTCGGAGGGAACACTGCAGACATAGTTGGTAGAAGTATAGATTAGGCTCATGTCCTTATTTCTCGGTATGGTTTTAATACAGTTAATTACGAAATACTTTAATTTTCATTTATATATCAAAATATCTTTTTCATGATTAATGTTCTTTTTACTAGGCTGTGAATAAAATTCTCATATTCTGGATATTTCGCTTGCAAATTGCTCTTCGTCAGGTAGAATATCGTATTACGTCGTGTCGCGGATGCAGTGGCATTAGCATATCGATGGGCTGCAACTATCGACACTGCTTCGACAAAATGTGCTTTACAAAATAGCTATTCATTTTTTACCAGTATGACATGAAAAATAAATAAATATTGAACTTTGCATTGCTTACTGAAATATTTGAATTTTGTAGTGTCATTGCCTTTTGTGGTATTTATATACATGCTATCGACATACTCGTATAACAACATTTTCTTGTTAAATTTACAGTAAATTGTTATGCTATACAAAGGATGAAAGGACCCGTAGTGGTGTACTTTATTTTATTTTATTCTTCTCTTATAAAAAAAAAATAGTTTAGATATTTTAGAAAAAAATATTCAACCTTTTTCTGTCAGGAATAACCCAAACTTGTTGTGTTTTGAAAATGTTTTTTTATTTTTACGAAACAACTGGCTAAAAGGTAATGGTGTGGTGTGGATAGGTTCCTGAGGCAAAATACATATTTTTCATACATAAAATTGATAAAGTCACAACTGAAAAATGTACTAGGTAAAATTTTTTCCACAGATACTAGAACTTCCTCACAAGACTACAACCAAGTCCTAGACTAAAAAGAACAGTTAAGCATGCAAATGAAAAAAAAAAAAAAAACATTCCTGCAATCTTTTGTACAACGTAATATAAAAATATACTTCATATTTAAACTATGCTAATCTAACCGGCTAAAGGATACATGATACTTTAATGCACATATTTAGCTAGTGTATTTTATAATACCCCATAATAACGGTTTGCATTTGCTCCAAGCATTGTGTGAGCTCCCTCGACCGTGGCACGATAAACGTTGAAAAGACCCGCCGGACACTCCATTCATGTATATCATTGAGTGGCGACAGGTAACCGTGTAGAAAACCGAGGAAAATGTCTCGTGAATGATACACGTATCGTTTATATGCACGTCATGTTAAATACAAGTTTTAAACACGACTATGCACTCTATCAAAAGGGATTTCGAATCATAATCTTTTGAACGTATATTGTGCTAATATTGGGGATTTCGCGTTTCATATACCAATACCTGTACTAAACCAGTATTTCAGTATGAAACTTTTAGAACTTCTAATCTTGCAAAAAAATATTTGAGATCTATAATTTTAAATATAACATATCTATGCATTGATTTAGGAAAACAACCAGGATGATAGTATACTTTATGGTAGATGGCTACCGTCACTTATAATACAAGCAAAGCCGCAGGTGCTGCAGGTGCGCTGCCGACCACAATAGGGATAAGGGCTTAGAAAGGAGGATAGGGAAATGGCATCCCTTACTCACTGATTACTACCGCCACAAGGGTTGCCCAAATGACTGCGAAATGCAGTGTGTCCTGCCACTACAGCCAAGTATGAAAAGTTCATTTACAAAGTTGGCCCTTCCGGGAATCGAACCCGAGAAAGAGCAGACCGTTGAGGCAAGATATCACTTATATTGTAACCTTCGCTCAGTCTAATATTGTAGAAATTATATAGAAACCCTTTTCTACTAAAATACAATGTTGTATAAAAATTTCAAATCAATCCATAGGCTAGTTTTTTAGTTTTGCGCACACAAAGATACGGAAGCTGAATTTTTATATTAATAAAGATTACAACATGGTCTTTATGATTGCAAAAATAATTACAATACAGACTAAAATGACACAAAGACTAAAATTAAAACTCAAAGGTTATCAAGATTTAAAAGAAATGTGATAAATTTGCTTGAACCCTTTTGTATCGGTCCTTTACTTTCTACGAACACTGCTAACATAAAGGCATATCATATTTAGCACATCTCTTTTATCGTGAAAACGTTGCGGAAAATATGAAATGGCTAAAAATAATAAAAGTACAATTAGGTACCTAGATAAGTATTTATTTTATTTATATAGGAGTACGGTTGATTGTCCATGCTTTCTCGTCCGTGTTGAGATAAAAATGTTGAAAAGATGAACAGATGAGCGGACAGCGGTCTGACGGTCAATGTAAGTAAACGCGGAAAAGTAATAGGGTGCTTTTGTGGCGGCGTTGTTGATATTTATATTTGTCTCTTGATGTGGAAGAGATATGTTACGTCTCTCACTCTGGAAATTCTAGAAAATATTATGTTAGCAAATATTAAGTAATTGTTTTATTGCGTTTTTTTCTGCCTTGAATTACATAATTTGTTCTTATTTTGCGCCTATTTCTTTGGCTACTATTTTTGAATAATAATTTTGCAGTTTCACTTGCTTGCATTAAATCGTTTGAAAATAATAAAATTCAAATCCGTTCAGTAAACATAATATAACATTTATAATATTATATTAGGATTAAGGTTGCCTTTTTTTTTATTTTACTCCCTTATTCAAAATAGTAGTACCGGCGTGAAAGTACGATTATATGAATATGATAACCCAATAATTCCCTGAAAATTATGTTTAAATCACAAATAATCATAGAATATATGTATACCTATAATAATAGAGATGCATAACAGCCGTTCCTAATAATGTATCTCAGTCAAGTGCGCAGTTGAGTGACAAAAACGTTCGTCCCAGTACTTAATGAAAGTAATTTTTTGAAACGCACATTTTACCGCATACCAGCACTCATTCTCTTCCGAAAACATTTTGATATTGATCGTTCCGGACGTGACGCGGCTGCGGTGTGACCTCATGCCTTAATGATGGCTGACATTTTTGTTATCACACTAAATGAGCCAAACCGTACGTCCATCAATTATTGTCTTCGAAATGTCTTTACTGGTAAGGAAATGTCGTTGGACACTTTTAAAACAAATATTAATTTGTTTGTTAATTAGTTTAATTAGTTAGGACAGCACACACGCGTTCTGCAATCATTGAGAGGATACTTCGCATGCAAACTTTCGCATGTAATTATATTATTAGGAGGATTGTTAGTGCCACTTTCTAATGGAGGTTACAAGCTTTGTTGGCTACTTACTTCTTTGGCTTAGTTTCATTCAAAAGGGTGAAGTTCTCATATTTTTTATGTGGTATGTCGCCCATCGAATCATCCACCATTAGAAGATAGAATTAGTACTCCGCATAACATGATTGTCTCCAGTTAATAGTACTGGACACTTAAAATTTATCGTTTACTCGATAAACTAATTATTTGTAATCTATTAGTAAAATACTTTGAATAGACGTAGGCACAATAGACCCAGGAACTATATCTGGAAAGCAATCATTCCCCAATGAATCTCAATACGCTGTCACTCCTTTAGATAATGTACCTCTTTACTAGTACGTAGGTATAAAGACAGGCTACTGTCAGGTATATAACAGTGTAATTTCGCAGCATAACCTCACGTTTAGGTACGCTATTATTAATGCCAGAAATACACGGATATTATCTTCGTCGGGTTCCAATGATACCGCCATACTATGTGTACACATCTTAATATATGTATTGCTCGCCAGATTCACTGTGAGAATACATAATTTTATATGTATTTGGCACAACATATACGTTAAGAATATAACTACGTAAATATTATTATTCATTTTCATATATTCTTTTCAACTGTAACCTATATATTTTTAGGTTACCGTTGAAAAGAATCTATCTGCATACCTATATATATGCAGATTGATATTACATCCGTTTTAAAAAGAGTAATCACAAATTATAAAATATGCGGTAGTGACTTTTTTTGTACATTTTCACTCCTTAACTACTAAAGCGATCGTCATGAAATTTTCCATACATGTTGTCAGGAATACAAAAGAGGACATAGGGTAACTTTCACCGAGAAAAACGGACTGTTCTAGATAGATCAACTAAAAAAATATCAACGCCTGAGCAATAAATAATTAATAAATAATACCTAAAAAGAGGGCGCGTACGAAGTCATAGGAAAAAGCTAGTACTAAATTAAGTTAAATTTTATATACTAATCGATTTATTGAAATAGTGATAATAGAGGCAGGGCACTCTGCATTTCGCAAGCCCGTCTAGAGTCAGTAACAATCATTAAAGAAAAATCACGGAGTAAAGAACGAACGTTAAGTTTCGAAGCAAGAATGAAGTCTATTGATATCTTGCATCTTTATCCCTATGTTTCACCAGTTCACACGTCAGTGTAGTTTGTCTTTATGTGTTTTATACCTACCATAAAGTGGATCGACAGCCTGCATGGCAACTATTATTATAAATAAGAAAAAATAAATAATAATTATTTCACCAATATAGAACAACTCATTTTATCGTCACAATGTCCTAGAGTCCTCTAGAGATACACAGTGTATTAAAACAGTAAGCATACATTTTCTTCTGTATGCTTACTTTTATACTGATTAATTAAATTAAATAATAAAAAAATGTTAATATGTATTATTAATTTGGCGTATAATGTATACGAAGTGGCATTCTCTCGTCATAGCGTATTTTTGACTTAAAATGTTTTAAAAAGTAGGTACGCCATGAAAGGAATAATAATTCTAAAATGTCTCACCTAGTCAATTGAACTAGTGAGATATTTTAGTTCCGATTGTTCATTTAATTAATGTAATTGAACTATTGAGACTAAAAAGTCCTAGCAGTTCAATCAATTGAACTAGTTCAATTGCACTATTTCCCACTAGTGGGAATAAGCCATATTTCTAATATATTATACTGATTAGGTTCACTGTGACGCTCGTTTTGTTTGATTGCCTAGATATAAATGAGATGAGAACAAAGCCTCGGGCGCTTTCGGACTTGTATTTCTCGAGGGAACTTACGTAAACGCTAAAGTTTACTGTCAGCGGCCATTTTATCAGTTATGACTGGTAAAAAACGTTTTTGAAACCACAAGTAATGTACGTAAAAAAATGGCTCGGTCATACAATCTCTTAACGCGTAATGGTATATTTGCTTAATTCTTGTTACATCATCGGCAAAATCGAAATCAAAATATTTATTTATCAATTAGGTTTTATTATTTATAACAAGAAACTTTTATTATCGTCATTAGAAATTTAAATTTACCAGGGTTTCGGAAAGAGAGCCAAGATGACGATCCTGAGAAGAAACCAAGAAAGAAACTCAGGATACTATTCTTTTTGTCATCTTTAACATATAAAATAACAATAATTACAATTAATTAAAAAAAAACATATAGTACATACAATACTAAACATAGTATGAGCTCCGAATCCAGTGATTTTATACCTAATAGCCTTTCGAGAGGAGTTTGGTTTAAATTTATTTATAGATAAATAAGGCTCTGATTATCTTAGGTAGTTTATTATAAAACACATTGACCCATAAAAGAATTACTTATTTTGTGGAGTAGCGTTTTATGTAAATCTAGATCATTTTTAAACCTAGTATGGATATCGTGTACATCACATTTGTTTATTAAATTGATTAATATTTTTATGCATAAATTATATAGCGCATAAATTAAATTTTCATAAATATACTGATATGTAACAGTTAAAATCTTTATTTCTTTGAAATTTTCTGTGAGGGAAGACTGCGGATCTAGCTGATAGATGGCTCTAATGGCACATTTTGCAAAATGAAAATAGGTTTTATGTCCGCAGCGCTACCCCAAAGAAGAATCCCATAACACATTATACTGTGGAAGTAACTAAAATAGACAATCCGAGCTGTATCGACATCTGTTAGGCATCTAATCTGCTTAACTGTATAAGCCGCAGAGCTAAGCCTTTTACTTAGTTTCTCAATATGTGGACCCCATTGTAATTTACGGTAATACTTAAAAATTCTGTCGATTCCACGGACTCACTACTCAAAATCACATTCGTTCCAATATTATTAACATTAAGGGTAACAACACAGGACCTTATTTTGAATTTGAATTTGAATTATATTCTACGAGTATAAGGGTAAGGTAAGATAAGGTATAAGGATCTGCAGCGCCGCTGCAATCGTCCTGGCGTTGCTCGTGTTATTAGGTGACGGTTGCTAAGTGGATGTGTATATGGACCGTCAATCAACTAAGCATTAAAAAAGTTTTGATGTAGCCGGAAGCTTAGAAAGTAAACTTATTTATATTAAAATATTCGACAAGTAATTGTTAAAGTGAATATGTAGTTTATTTATGGGCTCACAAAATGTCCCCTTATTTCAATGAAAAAGAAAAAACTTTCTATTCGCAATCGTGATTTGTAATTTCAAGCCCCACTCTATTTTTATTTTCATGCTAGATAAAAGTGAAGTAGCTTACGGAAATGCAGTTTTCTATTGCGACCGCGGTCGTATATCGGGACGTTCGAAAGGATTTGCTCCCCTCGTGGTTAATTTATTGCTAAGCATCGAAAGAGGGCGTTGAATTACAACTTCCTGAACTAAAGTTGTTAAGGATTTGCAATAAAGTAAGTATCGTGTGTGATTTTTGACAGCATTCAGTAATATATTTCAATGCTGCATCTTTCTAAGCAGTTTCGAAGTAAAACGCAAGGTTTATTAAGCTATCTCTGTACAAAGTTTGATTAAGATCGGTTTAGCCATAAAAACGTCAGAGGCATACATTACTGGATATTGTTTCTGTGTTTTAAAGGGCTACGAGTACTGATGATTGATCAAACTTATGGATTATTTTTCAGAAAACTTTTAATTTTTATATAAATTTCTCGTTTATATATAAATCTAAAAAAATGTTAATATAATATTCTGTTAGGTAGGCACTTCTATTGGAATTGTTTGCTCTTATACAAGTTATAGTGTTTATTAGTAATAAATTTCCTAATTTAAAGCGTCTAGACATTTTTCATTGTTCAGAGCTAAAGTTTCTTTTAGCATACTTTTGCTTGTTGTTACTAAGTACTCGGAGATTATCGGTCTTTTGCAAAGGAAAAGCAACAAATATTTAGTCAGCACTCAGTACGAAATGTTTGTAAGTCATAATTTCATAATCGGAGTGTTTCTCTTAATGCGATCGCTTGCGTGCCTGCACCAATTTGTGTCGGCGCCTTATCGTGGGGGCTAATGTTCAGGTAATGCCGCTTCCGACATGAAAACTGTTCAGTACCCATTGTGCCAATGCCTCTTTTTGTACTAGTGGCTAACCAACACCAATTGTAGGAAGTGACTTGTTTCCGTGTTTGAAAATACAATTGCGTGGCTATTATTGTTACGGGATACGAATTGGATTTCAAATTCCAATTTGTCTTTGAGCGATGAAATTGTTTCTAATTTGGAATTATTGGGGACAAAATTAGGTATGTCTCATAGTGACCGAACTCGACCCTATTAAAATTGTAGGTAAAATATCTATAATAATAATTTATTTTCCAGAAATATAAATTTTAAATATTTACTTTTCTTCTGAACAAACGAACGATTGAAACGAGAGGTCCTCTTTGAACCTATAAATAAACTTGTCGAATATTTTAATAAAATAAATTAACTTCTTAAATTTGCGTATATAATAAAAGTTTTTTAATGATTAAAGAGAGCAGTCACACTAACGGTCTATATTTGATATCACAAGCAACAGCAGGACGATTTCAATAGCTCTGTCGTAGAATAGTCATATAAATACAAAAGGACATATAATAATAACTTTATTTTAGACATGTGTCCATAGCTTTTAAAAAATTATAAACTAAAATATTATGTTAACATATACACATTTACATATTACACAAAAATATTCAAATAAAAAAATAAACATAAACTTACGCTACTTCTCACTTTCTATTAAGGGTGATATGCGACGCTACGCAATGTTTTATTATTGGACAGTCCACCTTCCCAGCAATCACCTTTAACAGGGTGTCTGTGTAATAAGCCGCCACCAATTTATTTTTGAAACGTCAGCTACTCACTTCCGTTGCGACTTTTTTATTTAATAATATGTATAGATCGAGATATAAATTTCATTTGTATTATTAATTTATTGTATTTAGTATCACCATAAACAAAATTGTTAGAACAAATTATTTCTATTGAAGAAGTCTGCAAGAATGACTAACTTTTTTTTTTATATTAATAAACAGACGTGTCAAAGCTTGTCATATGGTTTGTAATATATGATTGAATCCGTTGGAAGAATATAAAAGAACAAAATAAGGGATAAAATAGATATTTCGCGTGTCGACTCAAGCAGGTGCGCGGATCAGCATTTGTCCCGTCAGCAAACATAACAGAGGCCATTATTAGAGTTGCGTAAAGTTTCCTTACGTTTGCGACGCGCCGTCTGATATATCGCATATGTGAGGCACGCAAGAAAACAGTTTTTCATTGATTCAGTGCCGCATCTGGCGACAAAACGCCTCGGGCTTTCCATTCTGATGACCTGACTTGACATTTTTATTGCTCTCCATATTTTCTGCGCGGCCTCCAAGGCATTCTCCGTTTCATAGAAGTCGACATAAAATATTGTGAAACTTGAGGGAGGACAGGACAGATATTATGATATTGCCTATTGAAACGATATATGGTACAACTTTCCGATACCTACACTGAGCGGTTGATTTGCGGATTGCTTCCATTAGATCTTTATATGTTATTGCATTGCACAGTAGATACGACTTCGTATAGAGATATAAGTGGTCAATTGTAATCAGTTTTATTGAGTTGATCAATCTGTAGACTACTACTGCTTGCTTGCAATTTATAAAATGAAATCAAGACTGAACACAACCGTTTATTTATCAGTTGCTTATGAGAATTATTAGCAGTATTTAAGGTTGTAAAATATGAAATTAAATATTAATTTGAAACAAACTTTAATTCGAGCTGGTTGCTAGATTGCACTTATTCGTGTTGATTACAAATTGTACTGATAATTCTGATTGTAAGGCAGAGCTGGGCAAAATACATGCTTTGCTTTAATTAAAATACAAATTACAGAATCAGCCCCTTACAGAAGGCCACAGCATATTAATATAATATGTGCTGTTGTGTTTCGGTGAGTGAATAAGTGACGAAAGAGCCCATTACATCCCTTCCTTACCCCTTATCCTTACTCCTTTTATGGTCGGCAACGCACTTGCAGCACCTATGGCATTGCTTATGTTATAGGGCGACGGTAGCCACCGATTATGAAGTAAATCAGCCCAGCCTATTAATCAGTAAATGAGGTACAGGTGCAGTGTTGCTAATTCTAATCTAATATATTATAACAGTAATAAAAAATTAAAACAGTAACAAATAATTACTGTACAAAAAGATTGATTTCATTTCATTAAGCACGTCTAAAACATGGAATTAAAAACTTAATAATGTTTGAACAAGGACACAATTTCATGGAAATGTATAATTAGAATGCTTCGTTGAAATTAAAGAACAAAGTAATATAGCATGTGGAACGCCTTTTGGATTGACACGTGTTAATATTCCGTTTTCAATATCTATCATCCTTTCTTCAGAAATTTACTTATTCTTATATTTATTATTTGAATTGTGTTTTAATTATAACTTACAAACTTCTCTTGGTATATTAAAAGACATGATATATACACCTTTCAAGTAATTGCTTCTTGAAATGTCCTTTGAAATTTATAAGTAACCTTCTATATAGATCAGGGTAATGTTGTTTAAAAAAATATATTTCAAAGAGAGTGAACCTTGAAAATGTTATTTGTACACATTTTTTCCATCTTCAAAGTCAGGTACCGTCAAACGAGTTGGGTTAAAACACAATTTTTTCAAGCAACTCCGTTTTGAGAATAAACAGGGTGATAAATATTCATGAGGGAAGTAAGCCTTCTTGTCATAGGCCTTGAGATCCTGATGGATGGTACGTTGTGCTTTGCCGCCTTGCTTTACCGAATTCTATGAAATACATTGACATTTTACTTAGTATTTCACATTTATTTTCCTTAACAAAATGTCAGAAATTAGCGGCAATTAAAGTGCAAATTCGGACCGTTCTGAATAGAAGTTTACTAAGGATTATAAGGATATTATATGTATAGGGAAATTTATATAGTCCTCCAGCACTGTGCCAGATTTAACTAGCTATACCGGAGGTTTCACCTGTTTTTTTTTTTCTATTTTGAACTGCCTATATAGCCTATTTCTCACTATCTTCAGAACCTTATACTGAACCACTATTAGCCCTGACTGATACATATTTTAGTAAAATAGAAATAAATACAACTTGCTCAGGTGTACAAAGGTATGATTCCGAGTGTGAAAAAACCATCCAAAACGTGGAACAATGTGGTAAGAGAATGTGATAATAATAACAGCATCCATAACCAAGAATTCTATACCCTTTCAGTTAGACTCAAACCCGGTCATGAGGTTCGATCAGGCTTCATCAGGGCTGATGATTAGCCAACATCTTAATCCGCACGAGTAAAATCTCTATTAACACGAGAGATATAGTCTTTATATCAGAAATATATATATATATATCAGGCCAAAGGACAAATAAGATTACTAAAATTCAATTTAAGCCACTCATGGAAAATTGTTGGAGTTTTGAACTCATTGATATAAAAGCATGGACGTATGTATGCGAATTGAAAAGTTTTAAAATTATCGTGGAAAGTAGAGATTTCCGACAAGATTCCGCCTATATACAGAAACACCAGCATCTCAGAATGTTGGAACGTTCCCGGGGGAAATTCGCGCGCCAAGGCCTCTGGTATTTTTGGCACATTTATCTTGATGCCTTCCCGCCGCCATATAATGTCTTTAACTGGCATATCGGCCGCATCCTCTTTGAATCACGTCCAATGAGTTCTTGATAGATTCCTAAGCTAAAGATATGGACACCTCGCCTTAAATAAGCATTATGATTAACTTAAACTTAATTTTAATTTCACATCTGTTAGAGCTAAGTTGAGCTTTTAGGGCTAAGCTAACTTGTTCCCGCGACCGCATTGGAAAAAATGAAAATTATAACACCTGAAACAATATAAACATACTTTATAGCTGTGAAGACGTTGACACTACCACTGTTGACAGTGGCGCCGAATTTATTTACATATTTAGACGATCCCTCGAGAATATAACATTAACCAGGATAAAGTATCCTATAATATGTTAGTCCAGGTAATAAATTACCTGTGTGATAAATTTCATACAAATCCGTTCAGCTGTTTTTGCGTTATTGAGGAACAATCATCCAAACACAATATACAAACTATCGCATTTATAATATTGTTACGATTAGGATATTAAGCATATAGTTTGAACAATATGAGACACATATATCTTCAGTTCCGTCAGCGGTCTACTCACAATATAATATGAAAATATTGGTTTATGGAATGATTAATGTACAAAGCTGTTTCATCGGTATTGTTATTGTTATTATTTTTCCTCAATTTAACTTCTCACAAGTTTTGAACTATCACGAATTACTGAGTATACTATCTAATTCTCTATAAGATTATACAATCAAAGTATACTATCAAACTATCAAAATTAGAATACTATCAACTTTCCACATAGTCGATGTAAATTATCAAATTCAGCATTGATATACAATGTACATGACATAACATTCCATCCGCTCAGGTCCCGGTTAAGAGGGAAGGTGACGGTCATATCTCAGCTGCCTGCGCCAAAGCCTCTGTCCGCTGTCTCTCTGCCGTTTTCTTGCGCAACATAACGCGCTCACAAAACGCAAGCATCACCTGCCACGCAAGGTTACTGCTAAACTCTGAAGATCTACCAATAGAATCCAATTGTACGCGCAAGCCAATAAAACTAAGAAGACTTTTTTGATCAATAACATATTTGTAGTGTGTGACAAATGATGTCCCTATAACCATTGTCTGTAAAATCAGGGTAGGGGCTCTAAAGGAGAAACCGTGTTTTAAATAATGACGGTATCAACAGCAATTCACAGTAAAAATGTAATCCGACTACGCGAGTCGGTTCCTCTAGCCAAGTGGCTGCTCGGCGGGTGGCGACATCCGTAAGTTGGGTTCTTATCATAAATCTTTTTCGGCCTACGATGGATCACTCGTCTCCCGTACCACCCTTCCGCGCGTTCATCATTTATACTTTATTATTGGAGCTTACGTACCCCCTTTTCTTGCGGTGTTCAAATCACACGAACAACCGACACAGACACATCTAATGTGAAATATATGAGGCCTATTGGAAGTTGTAATATTTTATTATACACTAGCTTTTGTACGCGACTTCGCCCGCGTAATTTTTTTTATTATAAAATATAGCCTATGTTACTCGCTGATAATGTAGTTTTCTATAGGTGAAAGAATTTTTAAAATCTGTTCGTTAGACTTTTAGTTTATTCATACAAATATTATTCTTTCATTATAATTAATTATTATAGAATATAACCGCCTACCTAAGCTTTTATACCTTTGCTAATTTGCTATTTACAGTTTTGTACCTTTTTGGTTTATTTTTTTATAAAATTACCTTTATCCCAACCAAAATTTTAAATGCGAAATGAGTTTTTTACGCTTCACGCCTGAACTACTCAACCGATCATCGTAAAATTTTGCATACATGTTGTCAGGGAAACAGAAAAGGACCTTTCATACACGTTGTCAGGGAAACAGAAAATATCCAGAAGAACTGTTTTAGAGGGATCATATGAAAATGAAAATATAAACGCCTGACAAAATTTTACGAGCAATAAATAATGAATAAGTATTTTAAGACCTAAGAAAAAAGGACTCAAATGAAGTTGCGGGCAAATATAGAATTGAGAAAATATTATAATAGATGATTTTATTTTAATCATATTCCATGACTTTGATGAATTAATAATTTTTTAGTTTGATAATGATAATTAAAAAGATCCCAAACAATTTCATTATAAGCTTATTACTTTTTATTACTTTTTTTTAAATTAAAATTTATTCACATTGGAAAAAATCGTCGTATCACTAATTCGTCGTAATCTATGATGAGTAGTTGACACTGTGAACTGTTAGTTTAATGTGAATTTAACTATTGAATTTGACGTTTATCCGATTCACAATACGCATAAGTTTTATGTTAAAATATTTGGCCATAAATTGGAAATTGTTTTTCTATTTTGTGTTTACCATACGCCTGCCGGGAGTACGGCGTGTTAACATAGGCTGTCGGGTCCGAACAATGCCTTCCATGCGGGCTGCACAGATAAACTTCCAAATGTTCTCAGAAATCCAACAAATAACTAACAACTCTATCCCATCGAGTTTAAAGTTCAAAATTTTAAGCCAAACCGAAGCCAGACTTACTACGCCAGTATAATCATTCATGTAAATGACATGCCTCGGAACCGACATTACGTAGTTTGCCCCCGATACGAGAGGCAAAGTCAGTATGAATGGATTAACCGAATTCTGAATTGTTAATGCGTTTTAAAACCCATATTTTGGGAGTTAACTCACTCAGGTTATTTGTAGAGCAACTGTTAGAGCTAACTGGCGGATGATTTATTAAAAAAAAAATTCATGATTATCGGTTGAGTGGCATAACAAACATACGAACAAACTCACTTTCGCATTTATAGCATTATAGTTAGGATAAATATGCTAATTAGATGCGTTTGATTTGTTCGCTAATTTTAAGGGTAATTTTTATATTTCGGAATTACACAAGATGTTACAAGTCAAATAAGACTTTTATGTAACTTGCGACTAGTCTACAAAGTAGGTCCTAGTAACAACTCCCCAGCAAGAAAGTCTAAATAAGAGAAGTTTCTATTGCTTTAATTTTATCCAGGAACGCTATTTTTGCCTCGTTCAAAATTTTGAGGATTGCATTTTAATTTAGTTTCTTTTATACTATGTACAGATGTTTTATATATAAAAAAAACTATTATTGGTTTTGTATTCTATCGTTTGCGTAAAATCCAATGAGTTTTTTAGGGTTTAAAAAAATATTTACGCCGCACAACGCACGGAGCAGATATAAAATTAAAAGTAAACATTACTCTTGTGCTCTGAATGTGTATTAAATCGATATAAGCAAAATAAAATTTTTGCTAAAAATAAACACGAGCTTATAGATAGAGTATAAAGGGCACCTGCATACTTTCCCGAACGAGTGGATGAAATAATATAATATTTTTTAAACGCGTCATCACGTTTCTCGTACGCTGTTTCCCTTGTGTACCAGTAAACAGTTAATGAAAATGAAATGACAGACGGAAATATTCGTGGTACGCGCGGCGGCATAAATGCATACTTCACGAAGGGTATACCTCGCTTGGCATTTTTGACATAACTAAGGGGATTATGTTAAATTACCTTTATGTTGGTCTAGCAAGTCAAATGATTGCTAGCTAGAGTCCAGTAAAAATTGAATTTTGAGATTCTAATGGGCTAGCCAACGCAGTCTTTTCGTGAAGCCATAATATGTAGCAAAAACAATTGAGTTTCTTGCATAGTTGGTAACTCATATCATAGTCAATGACGACTTCACGACTTATAATAGAATAAGTTAAAACAGCATTTAAATCAATAACATAGTTTAGAATCGTTAGTTTACCAATTAAGCAATCAAATAAAGCGATAAATTTAACACACACATAATATTTGTAATTAAAAGATGCAATTATAAGATTAAAAGTATTGTAACATAGGAAATTTTATGTAAGCGACTAGATAAAAAACCCTTATTATCTGTTATTTGTTCCGTCAACTGGAATGTCGGTCATGTTCCACATGACCGACTATTCGATTGTTAATTTATTTTTTAAGGTCACAGTTGTTTGTCGGTTGCACTAATCTCGACTTCGATTCAGTTCGAATTTCGCCGTCGCTTGTGATGGACTTCACGAACAAGGTTGTTGTAGTCACTGGAGCAAGTTCCGGTATTGGAGCATCTGCTGCCCTACAATTCGCGAAACAATCAGCTAAAGTTGTGCTCGTTGGCAGAAACGAAGATTACTTGCGGGAGATCGCAACTAAGTGTGAAGACGCCAGAGGAATAAAACCGCTTGCAGTCAAAGCGGAATTGAACAATGACGATGACGTAAGAAATATTGCTTCAAAAACTATCGATACATTTGGACGTATAGATGTTTTGGTAAATAATGCTGGTGTGGGACAGCGAGGAAGCATTCGAGATGGAATTGAATTGTACGATCGAGTGATGGCTACCAATATGCGAGCCGTTTACCTCTTAACCGGTTTGTTTACACCACATCTTATTAAAACTAAAGGTAACATTGTGAACGTATCTAGCGTGGCCGCATTCAAACCGATTAAAGACGCAGATTACTTGCCCTACTGCATCTCTAAAGCCGCTCTGGACCAATTTACCAAGTGTGTCGCTTTGGAGCTTGCCCGCGACGGTGTTAGAGTGAATTCAGTTAATCCTGGTGGTACTCGGACTCCGTTTGCGGAAAACGCCGGCTTTACTAAGGTGGAGGTGGCGGAATTGTACAAAGCCCGCGATGAAAAGTATCCACTGGGCAAAATGGCGGAAAGTGATGAGGTAGCTGACCTAATTCTTTATCTAGCAAGCGATCGGGCCCGCAGTATCACCGGTGGTATCTATGTTATTGATAATGGTGAGACGATAATGTAGACTCAGAATGAAATGTGTATCAATATCAGAACTATGTATATATTATTTTACTACAGAAAATATGTGCAGTAATGTGTGCCGTATAATTATAAATATCTAAGAAAACATGGGAAATTGTTTGTTATGTGTATAGATGTAGAAATGTATTCAAAATAAATAACCACTTTGTTTTAACAAAATCTTATTTAATTCCTATTTCATAAAACGGAACTGATGTAAAGAGAATTTACGAGGGATATATGAAAGAATATAAAACCCAACGTTACATAAATAAGTAAGCAAATACGACAAGTTGAAACAATATAGTCTGTGTTCTCTAGGCCGTTAGTTTTCATTTTCCTCGTCGCTGGTCGTCGTGTAGGAAAGCACAACGTATGGTCGCCGCAAATGAGGAGTAACATACACATCCGGGGTGTTGGAATAGTGATAACTTTAGTGCTTTACCGAAAAAAAGAATTTATGAAATAATTTATTTTTCCTTGTGATAAATAGTTTTAACTTAAATTGGCCTTTTTATAGAATGCAAGAACACATAGATCTCAATTCTAAGAATATGCAGTGAGTGTTTAAACGAACTAATCACAGATAAAGGAATTACGAGTATACTTATATGATTTTTTGTAATCTTTATTTGAGAAAAGGCGTGTCACTGGCCTTTGCCCGCGACTTCGTCTACACTCCTTTTTGTTATTTGTTAAAACATCTAAATATATTGCTCTATTTTTGTGAGGCATTGTTTATTTTATTTTCTATCTTTATTTTTATTTTTAGATGATCCCTCGGGAACAGTACTTTTTTCTAGATGAAGGGTACATCTTTTTTCTGATAACGTGTATGCAAAATTTCTCCATGATCGGCATGAAATCGTAAAAAACAAACTCACTTTTACATTTACAATTTTAGTTAGATGTGTAAATAAAACAGGAAATTGTAAATTTAATCTAACATTTTTTAGTTTATTTCGGTTAAAAATTTCGTTTCGCCAACATATTATATTACATGCGTTATTGCTATCAAAAATATTCATTTATCATGAAATAAATTTTATAAAAATAATGGAAATAACGCACTGCGCTAAAGTCTCACATTTCGCTTTGTTCGCGTGCAGAGCCTTAGCACATTGAATTGCCAATTCCAACTACATAAACTTTAAAGCAGGATAAAGCTGCATTATCATGCGCTGTTTTATCGAACACCGTTAAGGCAGAGTTATTTTAGAATCTGCAAACTCTATTTGTTGCTGGCGCAAAACAAAATATGTTTCGAATTCCTGGCAACTTACCAGTTAAACTTAATCTTCTATTTAATAAAACACGAAGTTTTAGTTAAATTGCTTGATTTATTAAAGTTTGTTTCTTTTGTCGATTTGTTAGCATCTTAAATCTTTTTTGAATTTTACATGGAAGTTGTCAAAGATAAATTCCAAAATTCATTATCTCAGCCGTAGTACTGCTGGACACGACTGTCTACCTTGTAGGTGGACGTCCTACGCTAATACACTTGCCTGTCCGTGGCCTCCACTCGAGATCCTTTCAGCCCAAGCAGCGGTTGTTGGCTCTCCGTACTATAAGTCCTGAACACTGCCACTTCAACTTACTGATCCGCCGGTAACTTTCATTCGTTATTCCTGATTCAGATTAAGATTTCTTACGAGGCCTATAGTTAAGAGACTTTAAAAGAGGCGTTTCCATAGTGACCCACTATGGAAATATTATATATTTGTAAGATAGGTTGGTTACTTTGATACGTTAACCCCATTTACAAAATCACAGGAAATTACTGAAATCGAGAAAGACTTTTATTATCAAATTTTCCAAAATGAAACTTAAAAAAAAAGCATTGGCCTGGTTTTTAACGATGTTCTTTGATTTAGCGCTTGTAGTTTGTCCTTTATAATATCAGTACGTTTAGTATAAAAACATTACTTTTACCGAATAATATAATATTATTTTTTTTTGTATGTTATTCGTGAGCATTGTAAATTAGGACGGGGCGGTGCGTGTGGAACGTGCGAGCAGTCGCCCTCGGGGGATTTGTGGTGCTCGGATTTTTCAATTTTTATTTGCTCTTGTAAGTGCCGATACCGACACTTGAAATAGTTGCCACATTTACTACCTCCTCTTACATAAGCTGTCAAAGGAATTCGGAATACCCACACTGCCGCTTTTTTTTTAATACGAAATGTTTTAATGTTTCTAGTATTCAATAGTCTTTTTTTATGTTAAAGTCGACTCACAGGCTGAAGGTCCACTTGATGGATACCACCGCCTATAACTCAAGCAACGCCACGCCGTAGAGTAGAAGCCTAATTTCTCTCAATCGAAAGATTAAACATTGAAAATGTTAAATATTCTTTATTATATTTTACTTTATATTGCTTCTAGCTGCGACTTCCTCCCTAACGTTATAAAATATAGCCTTATGTTACTCTCTAATATAAGTGAAAGTCTCTTTCTATAAGTGAAAGAATTTGTAAAATCGGTCCAGTAGTTTTTGAGTTTGTTCATCACAAACATACAAATCTTCTCTCTTTATAATATTAGTATAGATTCTGTGGAATATATTCAGTTATTTAGTTCAGTTTGGCTGCTCTAATGGGCATTATAATGTAAATGTAATAAAGTAAATGGCCCTTCTTCACCGCCGCTCGCGTGTATGGACGTCTCTTCATGCTTCGCTGTAAAATATTTTTACGCTTTATTACATTAACGATGACGCCCCACGGTTCACCATACTTCACCTAATACACTATTTGTGCCTTTGAAGTAAAAGGATGAGGTAAAATTGCTTTGAAAATCAGTTGAACATAACATAAAGTTCGTCTCGATTTAATGTTTTCAATTTCTCTGCGACTAACTATTTGTTATTTTAACAAAATCATTTAACCAAGTATAAATAGAATATTTAGAACTATCTCTCTCTATCTATCTATCTAACTACTTAAACTATCATTATGAAATTGAGTTATATATTATATTAAAGGATGGCAGCACACTTGCTGATTTAATAGGTGCAGATTTAATAGCTTTCTACCATCAACTGGACCGTCAGCCTGTCCGAAGACCTTTTCATAAGCTATGGAGAATTTTGGACATTTTAAAAATTTTAAGAATACTTACAGTTCCGAAATTAATGAACCATATCCGTATTGAGCAGAAAAATATATATTAATTTAGGGATCCACACGGGTGCATTATACTTAGATTTCAGAAATAAACAATTTGGGTCATCGTAGACACAAAAAAATTACTCTACCAATTAACGCCGATAAATTTCGATTACGATTACCGATAAACTTCGTCGACGCGAAATGTAAAGTAACCTATGCCCTTTTCTGAAACCCTGACAACCTGTGTGCGAATTTCACGGTGATCGGTTGAGCGGTTTTGGAGTCCATAGGAAATATATATTTTTATACAATATCTAGTAATAATATAGATTGCATGCATATGGGAAGTGTGGTACGCAACAATAAAAACGTATGTAATCTTGGAGCCATACATCATCCCAACATTGGGTTGCTGTTAAAAAAACATCGGGAAACGCAAGCAAACTGTCAAGACTCGATCGACAATAATTAGTTGGAGTGTTGAGTGCGGAGGCTCAAGATTGATGGCTCAGGCACAAAGGTCTGTCGGTGATAAATTACTCGATATTAGGTCATGATTTCGGTCGGGTATTTGCCTATCGCCGACTTCCTCGCCCACTATCAAGCTTAGCGTTTTTTGCCGCAAACGAAATGTAGTGAATTTCAAATGGAATCCGTACCCTTGCAAGATGAGCACGTTTTATTATAATTTTAGGCGCTAAGTTAAAACATGCCAACGAAATACCCTCTCAAATTTATTTTCTTAATTAAGTAGCTTAAACTTAATATATTGTCTTAATAAATTAGACAATTAAATAAATAACGGACTTAATTATTAAATAATAATTAATAATTAAGTCCGTTAGCTTTAAGATGTAAACAATAATAAATGATATATTATGTATTACAAAGTGATACATCAATTAATGAACAACAATATTTATGTTATGAAACATAACACATTAGCGATTCGCCCTCGACTTCGCACTTATTGAAATGAAACTCTTCGACGTTAGATGGCGCTGTGATTAATTGATAAAAATAATTCCTAAAAACATGTTTCTTAATAACCCGAAAATAACGTTTACAAGTTAAGAAGTTTTCACTTAATTCTGACGGAATCGATTTGCATACATATGTATACCCGTGGTATGAAAATTTATGGGAGTAAAATCAAAATTGTCACATTCGTGCGAGCACGAATGCGTTACGTTATGCTTTAAGCCCGTCACATACGTAGCTATAATATATATTAATATACCTATATATTAAATTTAAATTTTATAATCGTACTTAAGGAGTAAACCATAGAGTAACTTTTTATATTAGAGTAAACTCCAGTCGTGTGTTGGACCTGACACACACAATTTTTTTTTTTACATTATTGTTGAGTAAAGTACGAGTAAAAGTAAAACATTTATTTTTGTATTATACTTTCAAGTGATTACTAAGTTTTTATTAATAATAATAAAAACAATATTACTGCGAAGTTATGTTTCCTTTGAAATTTACTTTCTATTTACTATAAACACTTTAAAAAATTTATGGCATCCATTAGATGTTATTGCACTAGGCGATAAAATTCTATTAGGTACCTTTCGCAGCATATACAATATTCCCAACATTAAAAATTTGTCGTATAGACTGTCTGCTCTATGGGGAACGAATATGATAGTTTATGCAGATGTGAATTTCATACTGTATGTTGGAACTTCATATGGGGTGAATTTAATTTTGAATTTCCAACGCTCATACATACTACGTAACTGCCTACTGTGACGACAAACTTTTGATTCAAATAACATAACAAAGTGGACTTCTTTATGTTCTTCAGTCAATTGTTTTATTTGTATAACAAAACTATAAAGTAATCATTGACAGCTAGCCACAACAGCACATTATATACATAAACTTTCCTAGTTTATTCGCTCTTTCCAGTAGTGAAAACCCTAACAAAACTCTATGGGTGGTTTAGAATATGTTAGCGGACAAATAGATGGAGGCGGAAAGCGACTAGCGTTGCACGCGACTTCGCCCGCGTAACTTTATAAAATATAGCCTATATTACTCGCTGATAATGTAGCTTTCTATAGGTGAAAGAATTTTCAAAATCGGTCCAATAGTTTTTAAGTTTTTTCATTACAAACAAACAAATCTTCTCTCTTTATAATATTATTGTATAGATAAAGTAATAAAGTATAGATACTACCGACCCGGTCCCGGCTTCGACTATATGACTATATTAACTATATGTTAATCAAGGTAATAAACTATCTGTGTATTAAATTCCATCCAAATCCGTTTAGCCGTTTTTGCGTGAAAGAGTAACAAACATTGGATGGATGTTTGTTACTCTTTCCAAAGATCCTCACAAACTTTCGCATTTATAATATTATTAGAATTATACAACTTTAGTTCAAACTCGACCACTCACAATAAACATTCCACCGTGTTAACTAACATATTCAAATGCCTTGAATCTGCATGTGAAAATTGATCGAACGGCTGAGCAGTTCGGGGGTTTTATACATTGAAATACAAACTTTACCTCGTTACATATACAGCTCAAAATCGATTCAATCAACTTTAGTACACTTAGCTCCGTCATTATGCAAATCATGTGCTACGGAAGTGCCGCAACGTTACCTACCTAGTTCTCTTTACTTGAGAGGCAAATTATGATAAATGAAATTCCACGATATGAATTCAAGATGATTGTAGTGGGTGGTGCGTGCCTGTTTCGTTATTGTAATGTTTCTGTTACAAAATGGAAATAGAATATATACAACGATAATATTTATACAAAAAGAATATAATAGAAGAATATACACTGAGCTGTTAATGATTTTCTAAAACTGTAAGACTTGAAACTCGCAATTAGTTAGTTTAGTAAAATCTTTATTTTCATGAAGTTTTAAAAATTAAACACATTTTTTAGATAAATGACCGCCACTTTTTTTCTCAACAGATGTCGGTTTTAAAGCAATCGTAGGAGTAGGCAATGGATGCCAGAGCCCCTTTTCCCTATCTCTTCCCAAACCATTAACCTTAATCTGCGGTCTTACTGCATCTTACTGTGGTCAGCAGCGCACTTGCAGCACCTGTGCCGTTGCTTGTATTGTAGGGCGACAGTTGCCACCTACCATCAAGTGGACCGTCAACCTGTCTGTCAACCTATATATATAAGAAAAAGTTACAAACTATTTTAAATAATAAAAAAGTATCAGTGTTTTCAAGAAATAATTGTTAAAGAAGCTTAATACGCCTACGCTTAATGTAATATAAAATTTCTCTTCACTCAACTTCACTGCATGTACCAGTGTGGTATCTACAGTATCAAAACTGTTGGAAGATTGAGTTTTAAAAATATCCTACGGTTACTCTATATTTTCTATAAAGAACTGTATCTCAAAAGGTACGAATGTAAACTGTAAACTAAACTCTATTATATAGGACAAAACGGCTCTTTGGTCATCTTAAACGCCGTCCGAAAATTCGGCAGGTGTGCTGACACAGTTTGTATTTCATCAAGTCTTGAATAGGGTACTGTAGACGAAGCTACTCAAGAGTGGAGATGCACAAACAACACCTCCATCGCGTACCGTGTTTGCCATCCCCTAAATTTCACCCAATCACAGTCGAGATCAGACAAACTATTCGAGATAACAGTCAACATTATGAGCCAACTTGAGGTAGATTGCGTTTAGACTAAGCACAATTTATTATGATGCAATCGTGATCTTGCTGTGCCAAAACTGTCATAAACTTTTGAACAACAATCCTTTATATGTTGGGGAGAGCAGGGAGAGACTTCCGAAGCTATAAACAACTATATAATCTATACTAATATTATAAAGTTTGTATGTTTGTATGTAGGAGGTACTTGTGGTCAATTTTAGATACAAAATTATCATTTTTTTTTACCACAAAAGCTCAATATGTTAAAAAATATAACACAATATGGAAATGGTTAATAATATAATAATCTATAGTAATATTTTAAAGAGGTAAAGCTTGTATGCTTGTTTTTTTTTTGCATGTTTGTTTGTATGTAGAAGTTAATCTAGCAGACCATCCCCGGTTTTGAAGGGATTTTTTTTACAAATTATATACAAAAACCTCCCTCATTTAACGCTCTTTCCTTTAGTGAAAATCGCATTAAAGTACGTAGTTTAAAAGATCTAAGCGTACATATATGTACATACAGAGAGACAGACGGCAGAAAGCTATTTTGTTTTATTTTATACTATGTAAAGATAGTTATAGACACACAAGTAATTCATTTTCTTCTCTCATTAATGTTGTATATAAATTTATGATGGACGTTGCATCAATCCAATTAGAAGGGAATTGTGAAATATAATGTTTTCGATATTTTTTCTAACCACCCAACGACAGACATTGTAAGAGGATTTGTAACAGCGTTTATTAATTAAGTAGTGACAATGCACACTGCGTTTCGCAGTCATTTGGGCAGCCTATCTGGTGGCAGTAACCACACCCTTAAAGAAGACCACCGTGAAATAACAGCATGCATGCTGTTGTGTTTCGGTGAGTTAGGGAGCCAGGGCCCATTTTCCTATTCCTTGACATAAAAAAAAGCAAAGTAAATTTAGTTTGAAACATTTAGAAGACTAATCATCTGCGTAATATAAGAAACATTACAATTACAAGAAATGAAAAGACCACGGGGCGTGTGATGGAATAAGTAAGTTAAAATCTCTTTCGAACAAATATTTCCTTTTCCTTTGTATTACGGTGAATTTGAATAATTGGTCTTCGTTTGAAGATAAAAGCGGACGTTAACACGAAGTAACAAAGGACTTCGTTACTTTTGGCTGATACCTCGGACTGAGTTACCTTTTCGCTTTATATTATATACTTATTTATTATGCGATCTGCATTTTTGCGTTTCACCTACCAGCTTAAATAATAAATGAGGGTTACGCGCCAAAAACGGAAGTAATGGTCTGTACTAAAACCAACACGAAAAAATACTCACGACTACCATTAATTTTCATTTCGTTCTATGACCACAAGGATTGGTGTCTTAGTAAAGTAAGTGCAAGATACGGTAAGACGGTCTGAGACACTCATTTTATTTGAGGTAAGAGAAATAGTTTTTCTACGAAAGATGCCTAATGTCGTCAGACCTTTTTGTGGCCGTATCATAATTTATCAAAGAAATGCGGTTAAATGAAAAGAATATTCAGTTAAGAATATTTTACTTTTTGGCAGGTAATTTAAAACTTATATATTTTTTTAAGAGAATATATATTTAATATAGTAGTATCAATATTAATAGCCTTAATAATTAAAGAAAACGTTTATTTATTTATTTTAATTTCATGCGGAAAGTAAGACCAAAATTTGTTTGGAATTCTGTGATAGAGGTTATGTTAAGATTTAATTATATCGAGTGATAAATAGTGTATCGAAAGCTGTCAAGCTGTCTTTTTACGGATTATATATCCTTAATATTCACATATATAATGATTTGGTATGACGATTTTTGGAGGGCGACGTCTTAACGACACCACGAGCCAAAGTCCATATCTTTATCAATATATCAGGCAATGTGTGTATGTATGTTTTTGATTTTGATTTTGATTAAATTTTCAGACAATCTTCAGATTAGTCCAGCGGGTAATTCTGTGAAGTTCGGTAGTGTGACGCGGACGAAGTCGCGGGCAAAACCTAGTATATAATAAATTTTGATATAGCAATAGCAAATTAACCAAATTATTTTACGTAATGAAAACGTCATTATGCATGATCATATCCGATGGTATTGTCCATTGTGCTAGCGAATCGTGTATCAAACACAATTGAATAATTAGGTTATATTTGAATAGTAAACCTGGATTGTATTTGCACAATTGCCCTAGAGACAACAGCTATTGTACCAACGTCTATACAAGCGAGTTTATAGATAATACAAGGTATACGTGCTTGTTCGCTTCATTAGTAGCGATGTATCTACTCGCAGTAAATTAAACTTTAGTGAATAATAAAAAACATTAAATTAATTAGCCATTTTTATTTGGTATTTTTTTTAAAATTTGAAGTACAAAGAATCATTGAGGGTAGATATTTTTTATTCTTTACATGTTAATTGGGATTATATTATTTAAATTACTCTTTAAAATATAAAGTAAAAACAAAATATATGAAAGCAAAATCCAGTTAATCTTAAAAAAAAATTAAACTATGTATTTTAAAAATATGAATACTTTTTATGTTATTAAGGGTGGCAAGAAACAGTAATATAACACAAAGAAAATAAACAATTAAAATCAATATTATAATATTATTATTTAAAGCAGTGTATATTTTTTTGAAATACCTAGTTATTTTGGAATTAATATTTCATGGAAACTCAATACCAGGACAAAATATTAATCCAGTACTTATCAAGTTTACGTGTCGAAATTTCATTTAAATCTATTCAATGCATTACGAATTTTTTGAGTATAAAATTTCCAAATATACACGTACTTGTATTCACAAATTTTCAAATAATTTTGTTATGATTATTATTTATTTTTTTAAATTTAAAATTAATAATTAGAATGAAAAAAATATATCCAAATAACAAAAAAGAAATACTGTTATGATGTACCATGTGTGTTGTTGTAAATAAATAAATAAAAATAAAAAAATAAAATAAAAAATAAATTCACAAGTATTCACATTTAAAACTAAAGTACATTCTCGAGAGACATTGCAATAAATCGTTATGATAACTTAAATGAAGTCATATAATACGTCTCAGGAATCTAAAAAAAATCTACTACAATAACATAGATTTTTTCCATTTCGTGCAAAAGATTTCCATTTCGTCTGCGCGAGAAGTGTGTTAGTAAGGTCGCCGAGGAACTCACAAAGATACCTAATTTATCAGTGAGTGGCCTCTCGAGTAGGAAAATCCTGGCAATCACTCTTGCAATTATCCTCGATTTTTTTGGACGCGACTAATTAGTTGAATGGACTGAGACGCTTAATGTAATTAAGTTTAATGACAAATGACAGAGCGTTGCGCATCTGAAGCTCTATTGTAATTATTCATTGCTAGTTTTTTAATAGGCGTTGATTAATTATATACATTTATAAATATTCTTAAATAAATGAAAACATTATAATCATTAGCCCATACCATTATCAATGCAGAATATCCGCTGCAAAGCAGATTTAAAAAAATATATAAATCAATCAATCCACATCCACATTAATATCATAAATGTTAAAGTAACTGTCTGCCTATCTGTCTGTCTGTTACCTTAAATACGCCTTAAATACCAACTTGATTATCAAAAAGTTTTGTATACACGTTGCCAGGGATACAGGAAAGGACATAAGGTCATCTAAAAATAAAAATCTAAAGCAAATTGGACGATGATGCAATAGATTTCGGTACTCAAGAAAAATTAAACATTAAAATATATGCAATACATATAATATGTTATTCCTGTTGTATAAATTAATTTAAAAGTGAACCATATTAATCATAATAATTAATTATGATACTCAATTTTAAACCATATAAATTAAGTACATACGGACTTTCAAATAAAAATGAATTCACATTCACATAGATACTGCTCTCGCAGAGACATATTTTGTAGGGACTGGGACCTGTTTGTAGAAAAGCAACGTTACCTTCTTCTAGAGAAGTACCGTGAACAAGTTAAAAGCAATTTTCAAAAAAGTTAAATTAAATTTGTATACATTATTGACTTGACTGTGAGTAACTTGATACTTGAAGGCAAACGCATGCAAACACGAGTACTACCGAGCATCAAACAGTACTTACAAGTAAGTGAATAAAACTACACACTTCAAAGTTCTGCGTAGACAGACACTGGCAAGCTTAATACGATTCGACTAATGAGTATGCTTTCCGCAAGTGAACGCAAATAAATTTGTACCAGTTTCTTTCCTTATTCAGATGTTTCGTATGCTCATAAAAACATTTCATGAAGTTACTTTTTTTTCCTAAAAGATTACGAACAGAACGAATCACTTTTTGAATAACTTTATAAAAGTTGTTCAATTAAATTAGTTCTGACATCTTTGTGGCATTTTATTTTTCACTTTAGTTTGTTTCTAGACCTCTGAGTAAATTGTGATTTCCTATGTTTCTGGTGACTGGAACCGATTTCTATATTAATCTACAGAAATATAGAAATGATATATTCCCTGGGGTCCCAACCCGCTAATTTTGTAACATCTCACTATTTTTATGTGGCAGCTCAGGAATCCCATGAGCCACCACTCATCATTTTTTAGGTGTTTTAGGACACCAGATGTCCTCATCTGACGCCCTGAAAATGTTGACGCAACGTGCGCAGCGGCGACTCTTCGGCGCCTGAGTGGATCGGCCTGGGGTCAATCTTACGGGACCGCTCATTTGCCTCTTTAACATTCAGGATCGCTTTGCAGGTCTTGACGGCATTCCAGCCGTCAAGGCTACTAATCATTGCTCTGACGACATCATTGCCGTCAGAACCGTCCTCTCATTTACCCGTATTTACCTCATATTTTTTTCATAAGCTTCATATAACATTAAATATTGTATTTTATATATTAATTTTTAATTAACCTACAGGATAAACACTGTTGAAGCTAAGTTTATTTAGGCAACTTCAATACTTAAATACTGTTTTATACAAACATTTAGACGGAAGCTACAACGATGTAATAATAATTTGATTCAAACTCTCGATTAACTGTTTTTATTATGTTAAGGTCGCCAGACAGGGTGACGGTCCACGTGATGGTACGTGGCTACCGTCGCCTATAACAAAAGCAACGCTGCAGGTGCTGCAAGTGCGCTGCCGACCATACTCGTAGTTGGATTAGGAATTAGGAAAGAATAGGGAAATGGGCTCTGGTATTCCTTACTTACTAACCGAAACACAATAGCACATATGATACTATTTCATGGTGGTCTTCTGCAAACGGCTGGTTACTTTCGCCAGACGGGCTGCTCAAATGCAGTATGCCCTGTCACTACTACTTAATAACAATTTGACTGACATTTAGCTTCACATTTGCATAGCACAACAATGGAAAACTCTGTAGCCACTCAATGTATTGATCAAAATCACCATTGTTTTTGTAAAGCCCCGCGGACGACAGTTAGGAGCCTACTGATTGGAATGATATTACACGTGATTGGCAGTGTAATTTCATAATACCCATCATAACTTTGTACGGTCGACTGCGTTCTGTTTACGAAGCGGCGCACGCACTAATGCGGTTATTGGATTTGATGCGACTTGTTTACCAGACTGAATGCGCGCGGATTGTGGCCTCGTTGTCACCACAAACTGAGCTGCCACTTCTGTCGTATGCATTGAATGTCTGTTCCACGAAATGAATCAAACAGTACGAGTTCTTGCATATTGTGTATATTTTTGGTACAAATCCAAGATTTAGAGAATGGCTTTTAAGGAAAATCGTCTCGACAAGTGTTTAATAGATCGTTAGAAGTAACACAATATAATATCCAGTTTTAGATTATAGCATGTAAATGTTTTTGGTATATTTTGGCAAATATAGTATGACAAATTGTTTAGCAATCTTCCGTTGAATTTACTCAGAACTTATTTTGTTTCTTACAAGTAAATTACTGTATTTTTTAATATATTTTATTTACCTGTAGAATATTGTCCTGTAATAAGTATGAGAATTAGTTCTGCGATGTTTAACTATAACATAACAAGAAATATGTGTAACTATAACCTATAAGCAAAATAACAGTTCACATAAACTAAGCTTATGTTAACATATTATATAAATAATAATGTATAAACTGTACAATTCATTAAAAGGAAAAATAATGAAGTAATTTTCTTTTGGGGCCTCTTTCACCATCTTTGAGTAAAGTGTCAAGTAGGCTAACCGCCATTTAAAGTCACCGGTCACCAGGAATGATCGAGCTGATATACCTTTGTTTGTACGGTAAAAGTCCCAAACATTAAAAAGAAAATAATAAAAAAAAAATTCTAAAAGTATCTAATCAACACTTTACTTGTAGTTGGTGAAAGAGGCCCTTAGACTTTAATTTAAATTTAGATAATCATGTGATAACTATCAAATTCTATGTAGTGATAAGTGTTATGACGTTATTTTAAACATTTATGAAACAAATTTAGCCATTCGTATATATATATATATATCTCTTACCTGTTATTGTGTTGTAACTTGTGAATTCTACTCGAACGATACTGTAAGCGGAAAGTGATCATCATAATATTTCCTCTCGGTTATTGAGTCGACCGATTTACCTCTAGAAACGACATTCGTAGACTTTAGACGCCGCAGTTAACAATCGGAATCAAATTCAATAAAACATTTAAAAACATTTTCAGTTGGTTTAACAAAATTAATAATATTTGTAATTTAGTTTAGTTTATTTTAATTTTCATTAAACTTAATCAATTTTTAATTTTTAAGTAGTGACAGGACAGTGTAGGAGGCTCTTTGATATCTCTTACTCATATACCTTTTTATATAAATTATTGACAGACAAACATATATAGTCCATTTGTGATTGATACTACCCTACCTATTAGGGTCACAGTGGCTAAATATAGGTGAAAGAAGCGTAGGGAAGAAAAAAATGGCGACCTCTCACATGCTATTATTTCACGGGCTTCTTCTGTAAGAATGTGGTTACTGTCGCTGAAGACTAGGCAGCCAGTACGTTCTGCCACTACTGGAGAAGCTTATGCGCCTTTTTTTACCTTCTTAAAACATTTTAAAGGGGTATAGCAGTTTTCCATAAATTATTTTATTTAATAACAATCTTTAGCGTCTTTAAATGAAAGCTACCCTATTTAATTATTGAGTTATTGGGTTTTGAAATGGGCTTAAATAGGAATTATTTAAACCCTCTTTTTCGGACCAAGCGCTTTAAAACATCCTTAAAATGCGCACTGCCAAGGTTTGGAACTCCCTGCCCGCTGATCTCATATAACCCAAATATTTTCAAGGTTCAAGTAAATAAGCATCTTCTGGGTGATCTTGCTTTATCATAGGCCTCATCCTTGCTACACGGCTGGTTTTTGGCCAAGAGCAAACCCATCTCTAATAAAAAAAAACATAGGAATATTACATACGAAATGAAATATTTAAATAAGTTTTACCTACTCTTATGTAAATGTATCTTCACTTAAAAAAAAACAATATTTTATGTTTTTTGAAATAATTTCTTGCCATACCCCTTTGTGACTTTATACTCGTAAAGTTAATTGAAAATAATGTTTAAGCTTCAGTTACGTAGGTACCTTCTCCTACGACTTCATACGAAGGATTGGTCATTAAAATCGTTGATATTAGCTTTACCCTGTCGATGTTTGCTGTCAAGCAACAATGACTTTACGTTGTTTCGATGTTGCGTGTGAGAGACAGTTGAGAGAGTTGGCAGTTCGCCAAACATTTATTTTGGTGTTGCAGTACTATAAGTGTCTACTCAATCAACCATATGCTGAGTGCTTTGTTAACCACATAATTGAAAGAAAAACTAATGTTTTAATTTTAATTCTAAACCTCTTCTTCTTAGCGGATGCTTATAGTTCATAACCTTTTCATTTATATCTGAAACGACAGATAAAAACAGTTCATACTTTATCATTTATATTTGGTTTTTTTTTATTCCATTTTGACGGTCTTAAGTGTTTTCATTAAAACAATAAAATAAAAAAAGCTTAGCAACATTTTTGCCAAGTGTTCTAACAAACAAAACGGCAATAAGTGCACAGTAAATAGATATCGACTATGTATCTACTATTCGTTATCCCGTACTTAACTTTTAACTCCACTTTCATTGCAGTATTTGTTCGTACATTATACGCGAAACGGCTCTTGACTTGCTAGTAGCATGGAAAGGGAAATAAATAGTAATCCTCTTTTGTTTCAGCCCACTAGTGCCGGGTAAAGGGAATTACACACTGGAGCATTTAGTTCCGCGGTGTATAGCTTTGTGACAATCAATAATAATAAAGGTTAATAAAAATCGTGATTGAATCCACTCCACAATTCAATGCACGAGCGAAATGCGACGCTCGGATTAACTGATTTTTTTTTTTAAATATTTTAATATGTACAATGTATACATCACGTGCAGAAAATACCTTTATAGATCTAGTATAAAGATACGTTAGGAGCATGGAATTGGCATCCTTTATTATTTCATAAAATTTTACGGAATTTAACATTGCATGGCACAACTATCGTTTCTTATTCTTCCTGAACATTGTATGGATATGAAAGTAATTGACACATTCATCTATTATATATTTGAAAAATGCAGGACATTTAAATACTTGGAAGATATGTGGAAAAATAAATTTATACAATCAATCGAACTCTTCGTTGGCGATGTAACGTCTGTATGAATAGCATTGTTATTTGACTGAAAACTCAATGCGATCAAGAAATAATGAGGCTTCCCACATGTACGTATTTTGTGTGTGGCTCATTATTTCAATTTTTCTATTTCTTGTACCTCCCCATTAATAACTGCCATTGAATATAAAATTAGGTTATGTATCGTTTGAGTTACCAAGCGGTGAGTAAATCGATTATTTTGTTTACTGAACTAATGATTACTTGTGACCAATTTTACACCGTAACATTTTTTTCTTCTGCTTTAAACAAGACACTTCGTATCCACAAAAGCTTGTATATACTTAATAAGTAAAAAAATATGACACAATTTATTGTGACAACATACATGAAAATTGGTTAAACATAGAAATCTATAATAATAAGCCTTAAAAACAATAATATTGTACAATGTACAATGTACATACAATATATATTATTTACAATTATTAATTATTTTTTATGCATTTTACTCCAGTTATTAAGGACCACTCGACGACTTCATCTCCAATTTTCCTTTCCTGGGCGGTCTTCATCCAGTCGCAATTCGCAAGTTTTATGAGCTCGTGCCGTTGATCGACTATCGATTGACTGTAGTCAATCGACGGCTCGTGCTCCCATCTTTCCATGAGGCAGCGTCTTTTTCTTTTTACCTAATAATAATAGACTAACGATATTAAAATTGTTTCTTTGAAACCTATTTAAGGAATAGATTAAATTCTATTTCACTAACTTCATTCACTACCAACTGAACGTATTTCAGATTGATAAAGTTATCTTTAATGCTTTACACTTCCATAGATCCTGGAGCTCATTAATGCAACCTAGCTAAAATTTAGCATTTTTTAATTAATTTCTCCAATCAGTAACAAGAGAGCTCGTTAATGATGTAACTCTGTTAAATATTTATTAAAATACATAGCAAATTGCAGACGACAAGGTGACGCAGACGAAATGTTACACATTAATTAAAAACGATATGTTGGTGTGTGTAACATTGATTGAGAATTTTTCTTATAAAAGCGCTCACGTCGATGTTGCAGTACAAGAAAAAGGTTCCGCTATTAGAAGCGCATTGCTCGTTCATCAGAGCAATTCCTGCGGTTCAACGGAGTAGCTATTGCTCCTGTTTTTTTTTAGTTTAGCACTAAGAGAACAATACATTCGTTACTAGCTGAACGTATTTCCTCCGCCCTACAGTTCAATCCACTTGATTGTGTAGGTACTTCAGCGCATTGACTGCACGACACAGATTGTGTTCGATTCTATTTATTTAATAAAACAGTTTTGTGGGGTACACTGTATTTTACATTTATACCGTGAATTGGCCCGCTTTCGAAACTACCAACTAGCGTTGAGTACGAAACGAAATGCCTGACAAAGTTTTGTACGACAGCCGGTAATGGAAATGGTTCGGTCTGAAACAAAACTTTTTTGAACAATAATAAATTGTAGTCGGTTACTAACTAAATGCTGTGGTTTGATTGGTGGTAATAATGAATTTGATGATTGCCGAAAAGAAAATTCTGAAAGGGAAGAGGAACTATTAAAACTGAATATGTGGGGATCTCAGATTACGTAAGAGCTGCCTTTATCTTGGCCCTAGCGTTTGCATCTTGATCCAAACGCTTCGTTGCGTTCTTCGGAAACAAAGAGAGAACGCTAAGAGAAAAGCTTGGTGATTGGTTGTAACCAATCACAATAAGGCCTCCAACGAGGCAGGCATAAAAAATCGTCATCATCTAAGTCAAGTAACAGCCTGTACTAATGAAAGTTCTAAGTAACATGAAATACATTATACCTACAGCTAAATGAGAGAAAAAAATAGAATATAAATTGATTATATTAAACAAATACAACCAAATTCTAAAGTAAAAACCGCATCAAAATTCGTGGCGTTGTTTAGGAGGAGTTAGCGGATATGCAGACGCGGAAGGATAGGTATAGAGCAATCAGAATAATTGAAATAAGTTTCAAGCTACTTTTGTCAATACAATGTATGAGAAGATTGATGGAGCTATCTAAACGAGATCGGGGACTACGTGAATTTGAGTTCTAATACATTGTTGTGGAAACTGAGCGTACATAATACAGTTTAAAGTCGATATATACCTACATTTGTTACATATATATACCTACATTGACATTTTATTTTATTTTATTTTCAACAAAAACTTACAGTGAAACAAAATAACACACATTAGAGACTGTATTACTACTTACATTGCCCTTTAAAGGGTTTCGTTATGTAGGATTTAAACATACTACCTAAGTTACATTTGTACATATATATGTACATATAGTTATGTAATTCGACTCCTTTTGACCGAGCATGATTTACTTAGGTGGTAGTAAGTTGTTTTTCCATGAATTTTTTTCATGGAAAATATTTTTATGCTTACCAATGTTAGTTAAGTCAGGCAACACATATAGTATTTATATATTATTAGTTTTTATATATGGATTCGCCTGCAACAAAAATAATATGGCTTATACTATATACTATATTTTTTGTATTTGGTGAAAGAGTTTTTCAAATTCGGTAAATGTTTCATATAATTAACCTTACACATTTTTCCTTCACCTTTTATATATAGCCCATGTTACTCTCTCTGATACTCGTAATGTAGATTTCTATAAGTGAAAGAATTTTTAAAATCGGTCTATTAGTTTTTGAGTTTATTCAATACAAACACAAAAATACAAATGTTTTATCTTTATAATATTATTAGTATAGATAATATAATTAATGCAGCTATATTTTAGGCAATCCTATAATAAATAGCATCGCAGTTATTCATGGCTCGATTAAACATAAACTCAAAAAATATGAATTCAACATTATAAGAAAGTGGCTATTTACATTAAAATCTAATAACATTAAGGCAAAGATCTATCTGTCCCCGCTGGGCTTCTGAGATCGTAATGTTTATTCTCGTGTGTATTGGAAGGGACTAATCCTATTCATAGGGTTCCTCGTTTTAGTGATAAACCAAAAGTATTTTATTTAACAACACACGGATATTTGCTTAGATAACATCTTTATACAGAGTACACTTGTTCATGTGTTATTCTGTTTTCCTTTATCGAACACATTACATTTATTTTGTAGGCACATTATACTGTTATATTATAACAGTATTATGTGTTATGTTAGTAAACATTGCCATTAGTTTGATTCGAAATAATGCTTCTTAGTTTTTAACCCCCGACATCTAACGCAAAAACAGGGTGTTATAAGTTCAACATGTGTGTCTGTATTCGGTATATCTGCGTATCTGTCTGTGGCAATGTAACTTCCATACGGATGGACCGATTTTAATCGGTTTTTTTTTGTTTTGAAGGTCTAGTAGACGAAGGAATACCACTAATTTTCACAAGTTCTATTGATGTGCAATTTGGTATACTGTTACTTCGGCGGTATTTCCATGACATGATAACCTTGACCTAAGGATAAAGGCATGGAAAATATTATTCACATCATTTGGAAAGCGTTATGTACCTACATATTAATTATTATTATAATTGTTTTCTTGAGCGCAATCAAAAGAAGTGTTTTGTAAAGTTTTAGATGAATTTGTTAAGCATACATTTCTGAATTGAATATTTTATTAGTGGTGCACAGTTGTAGATCAATTTTAATACAATCTCAATAACTTAGTAACAAGTATTATTGTGTTTTTACTAAAAAAGTTAAATTAAATAATCTTGTTAGACTTTTTCTGTCGACTCGACATTGTCATTAGTGTACAAGTATATTTTATTTAGAGAACACTAAATTTACGATATACTAGGCACACTCTCTACCAAAGGATGGCTATCGTCAAGAAGAAGAGTTCGACTTCGGAGGACTAAAATCGTCACTGATTGCCATCACCATACTTCGTTTTGTTTCAAAACGCTACGCCACTGAGCATAATCAAAGCCATTACGTAGGTATACGTTTACCCTTTTCTCGTTTTGTAGTTACTGAAATGAAAAGCGGCACCGCATTTCGAGGCTAACGAGTAGGCTTGCTTTCTTATGCCCGAGTCGAGCCGCGCCTACAAAGACTACTCGGGCTCATTATTAGCCCGCGTCTTATCACGCGTCGTCTAACAATACCTTTACAGCTATACCAATATTAAATCACATTATATTTATTTAAATTATTAATTGGATGTTTTCTTAGTTATTTATTATATACCTAAACTCCTACCATTACAATATCAGAGTTTTTATGCTATATGAGATGAAAGGTTATTAAATAGGTATTATACTTAAATATATAGTTGTTATAAGATTTAATTATATAAGAACTATGTATATAATAGATACAATTCAACACGGTGTTTTTAAACGTTGATAATTAAAAATTATATTTTAATGTTTTGGACTTTTGGACCCACAGTTTTTGACCTGATTTTATAAAAGGTACAGTCGAGCTTAGTTTTTTAGTTGATACGAATAGTGGTTATTATGTGAACTATGAAAAGAATATATATTATTAATAAAAAAATAAAAAAATATCATTACTTATAGAAAAAATTTGGTTCGTTTTAAATAAACTAATAGAAATTTTTAATACATTTCGATTTATTCCAATTGTTCTTTAATTTGTTGATAAATAGGTATTTTAATAAGATTTAAATATTTGTAAGATATTTCATTTATATTTTCTTATTAATCTAATAAACAAATGATCATTCCAATTCCGTTTTAATGGTTCTCTAATTCCAAAATTTATATAAATAATTCTGTTAAATCGTTAGATCAAATTTTGTAATCCATTTTAACAACTGAGATAATTGGATAGAGCCTATCCCTTTCCTACGCACCTGCGGGTCTCTGTTTGTCTTAGAACCTAATTAGAAATGGAGGCCTTGAATTTTCACGCTACGAGTTGACTTATAAAGACACACCTCCTACAGACACACGGTCTTAGAATTCCGCGGATTTGTTCACTAATATTTATGAACAATATTACTTAAAATCCGCGTCCACTAAATTAATGCGGAACTTTCGCATCAATTTACATAGTATATAAGTATTATATAAAATAGTATTTATATAGATTTTCCCAGGATAAATTATGGAAATGTTTCAGTTTTCTTTTTTATTTAAGTTGTTTAAATTTTTGTACTAAAAGTTTGATTACATAATAAAAATTTATTAAAATGATCTATTTCAATACATTTAAATTAAAAATTAATCTAAGTATTTAAAAAAACTTGATGTCATTCGCTGATGTGATCCTCAAAAAATTCCCGTCCGTTAACTAGGAAATAGGGTGATGGTCTTCAAACCTTGGAATTGGAATTTTTATTCCAATCACGTCAGATTTAAAAAAAAAAACTGAATCGCTCCATCCGTTTTGGAGCTACGATGCCACAGACATATACATACCTACACAGACGGACAGATACACAGACAGACACGTCAAACCTATAATTATAACACCCCGTTTTTGCGTCTTGCGTCGGGGGTTAAAAACACTGAATAACGGGATTTCGTCAGTCATTCCGTTAATTAAACCAAAATTTTCTACGACACTGAAATAAAGTCTTGACTTTATACGCCTCGTCCATCGTTAATTAACAACAAAAAGCACAAGTCACCCCGTCCAGGTGTTTGTATGTAAGTGTCAGTAACTGAAACTCAATTAATCGGGACTCGGTGACAGCGCGTCCAATTATACTCAAATTGCGTTGAATTCTAAACCAATTAAACGCCTGTTATAAATAAATTTAAAAGGATTCATTTTCAAAGCAATCCGTTAATTATGTAGACTTTACAACGCCATTAAGATGCATAAATCTCGACAAGATAAATTTAGAATTCTTTAAAATTTTACCTATTAAAATTAATTTGTCCTGGAGTTACTAAATGTTAACCATAACACCGAATGTTAATGCCATACTTGTTTTTTTTAAATTTTGTTAGCCAACTAGTAGCTTTTATATATAAATTTTACAGCGCTATAGAGCTACGCTTCGCTACGGCCTGCGTGTGGGGCGCTCTTGGTTCTTACTGAACACTGCTAGACTCTAGACCGCTAAATTATATTAATTTTTATTTAACTAAAATAAAAGTAGCCTAAGTTACTCTTTATAATATCAGCTATCTGTCAGTGAAAGTCTCGACGAAATCGGTCCAGTCGTTTCGGAGATTAGCCGGAACAAACAGACAGACATATAATCTTATATAATTTGATATAATATTTAGTAAAAAAGCTGTTATTTTGACATTACAAACAGAATTCCAATTTTATTTGTTAGTATAGATATTGATAGGTTTATCATCTTATTAGAAATATAATAATCTCATTACAAAGGTGAAATCAATACTAAGTTACACCCGTTAACCCATTAAATTATTTTTATTTTTGAATAAATAAAATTTTTTTAATATTTTAAATGTATTTTGTAACTAAGTATAATGACACAATAACAAGTCTCCAATATGTTACGGAGAGAATAATATTTTAACTACAGTATGATCGATAGAGGCAGAGTGCTGTCACCCGAACACTTAGATTGAGTTTAGGAAGACCGAACATAATTAAATTCATCCCCTTGCGTGGTTCGCTCGCCACACTGGCGACTGAAACCTCTTAATAAAGATACATATGTTTTTGCTTATAATAAACTATTTGGTCCCTGCGACTTCGTCCGCGTTGGAAAATGATAAATATAAAACTAGAGAAAATACATATTAATAGTATTTTAACAATTTGCAGTTATCAAAATGTCTACTTTGGCAATTGTGTAAAATTATTGTGTTTCTGGATCAGAATTTGTTTAATCTTACTATGACATACGGAAGTACATACAAAACACTATTTTTGAAATGTAAAGGCTGATTTTTTTTATTGTTAAAAATGTTTACTTCAACTTTGTCTTTGATTACAGGTATGAAGGAGTCGGATTATTTGGATAATTAGCAACCTCGAATGGTTAGTAAATTGATATGTTTTTACTTTTTGAAGGTTTTTAATATTAGTAAAACAAGAAAAAAAAAAGTGAACTTCAGTTCACTTTTAGAGCTAAAACTATTATTTTTACAACCTCATTGACTGCTTTCAGTTTGCCAAAGTAAGACTGGAAGTATTGTAAATTGTAACACACATAATATTATATAACAATTTATACAAGTTAGTAAGAGCTTAATACCTTGGTAACACAGGTAAATAAGGAATTTCGATTAATATAAAAGTAAAATATGAACAATAATGTCCTTAAAGTATTCAAAAGTTCTAAACGTTGTCACGTTCGTGTCATTGCCATGTTGCATGAGGCGCGTCCGAGTCGGCTCCGTAATTAAAAGGAATTTCTCTGCGTTGTTTTTATATAGCATTATCCGAAACAACAGTGTGGAATCTTTATATCCACACTGTTGTTCTGTGTATTAATTTCTCATTATAGTCTCAGACCTAATAAAAACTTTAGACAAAATTTAGCGGACAACATAGTGAAGCCAGTTTTATAAACATGTATATGGCCTACACATACCATGGTCTTTACTGTATTGAGATTTTGAGAAAAAAAATAAAAATTTAAAATCTTTGAAATCATTTTTGATATAAATTTTAAAATACTTCTGAATACTTAGTAATAAGTTAGACAAATAGATTGTCATTTATTAGGAGCCATGGGGTGGTACATATGGTGTATTTATTAAATAATATTTACTTACAACGTTTCAAAAAAATAATAGCCTTATAAAATTATGTATAATTAAATTTGTAATATATAAATTAAAATATAGTCTAACAAGCGAACCCGAAGAGGATCCGCTCTTAATATACGTTTGTGGTTAAAAACTGAGAATGCAGAAACAGGAGATTATACTTGATTTTTCCCTCAATATATTAAGTTCTAGTAGGTATATATACGATTATATTTCGAGAAAAGGTTAATATATAAGCAGTACCTGTTGCTGATTCCCTACGGTTAGTTTATTTATATTGTGGCCAACGTGCTCGTCCGTCGTCTGGAGGCGAATAGTGGATGAACAATGAATATGTATAACCATAGCATCATGAAGAGAAAAAAATTAAGGACATGCTGCCATTATATCGTACTTTCTCTTTGAATCGGTCGAAATTCGTTTGCTCATTTTATTTACATGAGAAATACCCTGAAGCACTGAACCTATCCATTTTTTATTTAAATTTATCATAGTCAGTAGCTACAAATAAATAATAAAGGGTGCATAGGTATGCCAATTACATTATAAATACAAATCTACTATATACTATACTAGCTTATGCTCGCGATTTCGTCCGCGTGAAATTCAGATATATTGAGTATTTTTTCGAGAAACGTTCAAAATTTCTGTATAAAAAGTATCTAAGTAAGTTATAATCTAATAATGTTCTTTGTTAAGCACTTAGTTTAAATCAGTACTTAAAAAATATTTTTTATATCTTAAGAAAAGTTCAAGTTCAAGTTGCACATATTCAAGTTATAGGCAAAGGTAAAAAAATTATACAAGGAGCTGAAAATATAAAATATCTATTACTAATATATACTTATATAATCCTTTATGCTGGCTGACTGTCAACGCACATCCAAAACTAAATTCTAGAAAGCTAAAGTTTGGAAAATTGCAAATAAATAAGATAAAACCCTGGCCTGAGACATAGTCTCGTGCCGAGCCGCTAATCTGATCGGTGCTGACATAATACCGTTACACTTCTAAGGATAAGAAGCTAATAGGGAAATGTGGGTTCTAGCATCTCTTACTCACTCACTGAAACATAACTACTCACAACTATTACTTCAAGATGGTCCTCTGTAAATTTAAAATAATGTGCCTCTACGAAAATTATGTTAATCCTTAATATTTATATTTCCACACCAATGAATTAATTGTCAAAGTGAAGCGTATTTTAAGCGCCTTATCATAGGATTATCACATATCATCTTAATAGGTGTATGCCAGTAGTTTTATATTGTCTAGTAGGAACCTCACAAATCAAATTTCATACTGTTGAATCTTTAATAGGTATTGTTTATAGTAAAATAGATCATTTCAAAGTGAGAAAATGGCACAAACTAACAAAAACTTTTTTGAATAAATTTCTTTTCTTTAGATCTCTCAAAATAGCTTTCATTTAAGCACGCTTTTTAAAGAAAGTTTCCGCGTTTAAATGAACATGTTGAAGTATGGTAAAGAGTAAACATTCGTTTGTGTATAAGTACTTAAGCATCTTGTTAGCGTTCTAATGCATTTACTGCATTAAAATTATGAATTATTTTTAATATACCCACAAAACATATAACACGAGCCTTTATTCCTCATTGTTGACATTATATTTTTATTTACGCATTTAGAAACCAGTTCTGAATCTTTATCAATAATTTCTCCGTGTCTCAAGTGAGAGTATGCATCTAAAAATATCTTAGTAATTATAAGTGATTTTTTTCTAACAACTGTAGCAGCAAAAAGCTATTTGGAGAAAAAAAGCCGTAAAATAAAGGGTTTTACATTGTGGACACTGCATTCACAGGAGCCCTTGTCTCGCCTAATGGTCAGTCGCTTTTTAAATGCCTTCCCTGGGTTCCCTCATTAAATTTCCACCCGAGCTATTCATACAGCCCTCGCTTAACTAAACGTTATAAGTCTTTACGGAAAATATGCAATACATCAAGCGGTATCAAGCAATTACCGCTGAATAGGTTGTTTAAAAGAGAATTTCTATTGAGAAATTGAGGTTGGTTACTATTTACAAAATTTGGCGCAATTTGCACTTACTTTGTTACATGTAGTTGTAAATTATTTTACAAGAAATAATTTCTATATTTAAAAAAAATCTTGTATTATAAATTACAGATTATTATTTAAAAAAAAAAACTTAATTTTATAATGTTTGTTTATGTGCTCAATTTAACGTGATCTTATATTAATACATATTTTAAGAAAATTGCGCCGACGGAGGAGTGTAAATTTTGGTACACTTATGAAGATAATATTAAAAAGGTCTGGAAGAAAGTATCTATTTTTATATCATGTGCATTAGATATACATTAAATTAATGAAAATAAACATTAAGCCCACTACCGTGTGTCAAACACGCACACACGTATGTAATATGTACATTATACTCTTTTATCGTCGAATTACCTACTCAACACTTAGTAATAGAAAAACTATAGGAGGTCTGGACTACGTCTCTTAAAATATATTATATAAATGTCGTGTATGTCTCTAGATTTGGGCGACATAGTTTTTCTATACACAGATTGTTAAGTCATTGTATTTTCGTCTAAATGTCTAGTCACTATATGCACATTATGCACATCGCCAAACAGAGAATTCAAAAGTTGCCAAATAAATAATGTATGTAAAGGAAAAAAAATCATTTCAAATTTTGTTGTTTCCATATATTTATTTATTTAACTTTTAGCTTAATGCTCGATTGGAATTCAGGCCCATATATATCTCCGCCTTCGAAAGAGAGCGTTACGATTCCTTCTCTGCACAATCCTGCACAACAACAAATTTCTTAAAGCACGACAAATAACAAAAACGATTTTAAATTAAATGTAACTTTCAAGTAATCAATAACAAGTCCGCATAATAATGAAATTAGAAAATTTTATACTGATCGTTTCGTCGGCTTCCAACCAAACAGTAATCGAAGTGTATTTCAAACGGACTATTACCGTATGTACTAACTATAAAAATATTTCATATCGCAGGTACGTTTCGCACACTTTTCAATAGAACAAAAATTCCCCGCTACAAATATTGAAAATATTTTTCAATTTTCAATCGAAGGCCGCTTCAAAGTCGAGTGTGAGTGAATAAGCTTTTCGTTTAGGTTTATTGATAAACGCGCGAAACGTTGAATTTGGAAATAAATTAAAAAAGCTGATATGAAGTTTTGAATACTTTGCAAATATTGTGACAGGTTGAATTACTGTATCACGACTAGGTAAGAACCAGTTCAGTGCATGATATTATATTTTCATATATAAAAAATAATTCATGTGAAGTATTTTATAACATCATTGGTAGGTAATTTTATTTTGAAGATTAGATAGTAGAAAAAATAAGTATATATATCTTTTCACCTTGTGACATACTAGCCCTACCTAGTGAAGGCTATATATAGGTAATTATATTAATTATTTTAACTCTAGGTTTTTAGTAGCATTCTCTTTTAAATTTTAAGTTTATCGTTCAAATAAAAGTTAAATAGTAAAGGGTAAACAAAAAATTCTAAAATTATTTGATTTAGGTATGTCATGTACGAGTATTTTTTTAAAGTAATAAGTTACCAGTAACCCTGTCACATATACCGTATCAAAGGAATATCAGAATTAAGAAACGTATATTTGCTTTTAGCCGTTGGCCTTTATAAAATAAACATGCAATACTTACTTTCTTTGAATAATGTTTAAAATGAAGAAAAAAAAAATACACAATTATTTTTCTGTTTCAAATAAAACTGTGGAGTCAAGGGGCTACTAAATTTAATTTGCTTTCGTAATAAAGATATAAAAATGGGACAGGATCTCTTAATTATTTTAACGAAACATTTATTAAAGGTTAAAAAGGTTAACTACTCCTGGTTTATCACCATTGTACCTAATTAAAAAAAATATATTAACATATCTCTAATTTTAAGAAAAAATATTATTTACGAGTATATTTTGTATCATAATTGCAACAAGACAAATTAATTTATTTCAGTTCATTTTTAGTGAGCAATTGCTTAAACGAAAGCAATTTTCTAATTAGTCTAAGGGCCTTTATCACCAACTACAAGTAAAGTGTTGATTAGTTACTTTTAGAAATAATTTTATGTTTTATTTAATTATGCACTCGGTTTAGTGCATCCTTCGATAGGCGAATTTTTTTTACTATTTTCTTTTTAATGTTTGAGACTTTTACCACACAAACAAATGTATCATCATCCCCGGTGACCGGTGACTTTAAATGACGGTTAGCCTACTTGACAGATGGTGAAAGAGGCCCTAAAACAGTAAGAATTTACGCTATTACCTACATAAAATGAATAGGAATGTTTTTATTTATATTTGTTATAATAAAAATTTGAAGTTTAATAATAAATATAAAACGATATAGGAAGTGAAGAGCAAGGTGATCTGTAGTCACGTTATGTTGCGCAAAGAAACGGCGGAGAGACAGCGGGAAAAGCATCCTCTCCCAGCCAAACCGCCGGAAGAGTCTCAAGCGTAGGCGGCTGGCCTATGTAAGCCACCTTCCCCCTTGACTGGGGACCTGGGCGGTATTCTTAGGGGAGACTACCGTCTGTTGTGAGATCCCCAAGATGGCCGGCGTACCTCAACTGTTGGGAACGCCGAGGTACCGACAGGGAGCACAGTCCCGCGTTAGACATGTTACAACGTTCCGTGAACGTGTACGGCAGTCATTGGGTTTGAACAAATCCTCAATCCCGCAATCCGGCATAACCCCGCAGCGTCCCATTCTTTGCCGGGTATCTACTCGTATGAGGATTTCCAATTATTAAAAAAGGGAGATCTGAAGTACCCCACTTGCATCGGATGATATCGATAGATGACGGATAGACAAACAGCAAACATGGCAACAGTACTTATCATTTTCAGCACTTATTTGCACAAAACTTCAATGTGCATTTAAAAATTCAATAGAAATAAACCAAACATGTATTTTACTAATAAATAATAAACTTTTCCCCATTTTTTTAATTGAACTAAAAATTGAAAATCGTTCCGAAAAAATTGCTGACATCTGTTACTCTAATAACTTACAAATAAATTAATATTTAAAAATAGAAAAAAAGAAGAAGAAGTATATTGGGGAAAAACTTCTGCGTATTTAATAAAAAGAAACCCTTAAGTAATTAATTACATTTATTATTAATTATATTCGTCGTTAATTTTATCTTGTTAGTAATAACGTTTTGTTCTTTTTAACCAATTGGATTTGCTTAAGAAATATTGGATCTTGATAAAAAATTACTTGACAGCCCTCTCCAAATGTCAACTTTATCCTATTCAAACAGTTTTGAAGGGACCGAAACCAGATCGACACAAGTAGAAATCTGTGCCTACGAAGTCATAGATATATTAAAACTTCCACTTTCCAGTCAAGATCTCTCAATTTTAACATTAACATTAAGTCATTATTAACATGTGTGTTATCTAGCGTTATCATTACCTAAGATCAATTCGACTGAACACGTTTTGTTTATCATTTCGGGTTATTTTGATCCCATTTCTAGCTTCAGTCTTGTAAGCTGTTGGCAGTAGAGAACGAATCAATAGTTTTGTCCGGTAAAAAGTCACAACTCCAATCCCAACATATTTACAACATCGCCTCACTTCGGCTTAATCCTGGTTTCGCAACAATCTGTTGAGTTTCCCCGTACCTACATTGATTTTTTCCTCCCGTACTTGATGCAAGTAATCTACTTCTCATAACCCGTGATCAATCATTTCAAAACCTGTCAGTGAGCTCGCGTAGCGCCCAATTATCCAACTTTTTTGTAGACCAACATTTTTTAAGTAAATCAAAACTATTTTGTGGTCAATGCTACAGCGATGTAAGTATAACTAATAAAATGACTTGCTCCACTTTTTCACAAAAGGCTTCGAATTTATCTGCAAGAAGGCGACCAAAGCGAATTGTATCTTTAACGTCTTATTAATTAAATTTCAAAATCAAAAGAATATCTTCATTAAATTCACTAATTAAAATAGATAGAAAACAGTTTTTTTTAGCCCGAGAACAGATACAGAGCCTATTTCCTAATCTCTTGCCTTAACTGCTAGTAGGTCTAATCCCTTATCCTTAAACCTATTAAGGTCAGCAGCGTATTTCCAGCACTCGTGGCACCATCAAGTAGAACTTCAGCCTGTCTAACGACCTGTCAACCTTTACATTACAAAACAAAAACTATTTACCCGAATTTTTATGAATTACATTAATTTAATGTACTTAAGTTTCTAAATTCTAGGAAAGGAAAAGCTTTTATTAATGCTATAGTTTAATGTTATTTAATGTGTTTATATATTTTTTTATTATGATTGAGATAAGATAAGAGAGTTTGTAACAAAAATTAAGTTTAAAAAAAATTATGCCGTTGAGTATGTATGAAAATTAATTATTATAATACAGGTGTAAAGTTATTTTTATATAACAATATAGGGAATTTACGACATGTTAAGTGTAACATTAGTGCACACATCTGCATCGCGGTTTATGACCTGGCTATATAACATGAACTGTGCTTGCTCTTGCTGTAATAAAGCTTCAGTCATAAAGCTTCTTCGGTTACCCGTACTCTTATAAGTAAACAGTATGAAATGTTTCACAAAATCATTGTTAATTTGTTACTACAAGATTTACCAGATACTACTAGATACCAGTAACTGTAATCAATACTTAAATCCTTTATACATAAAAAACTAGTTTTTCTATCTCCGTGCGATTTAAATCTTATGATGATTTATAGCTAGTATAACTTTATCTTTTTCAGTATCCTTTCAATAATCGTTCAAATTTAATAATTTCAGTTATCTAGGAGAACCCACAAATAGTTTTTTTTACGAGGTATTTAAAAATATATCTTGTGAAAAATTACGCAGGTCTGTCTGTGGATAAATAAATAAATAGGAATAAAGTTAACATGTTTAAGGTTTCTTCTTTCATTTTATTCCAAATACATAAGGTTGTACAATGGTGAGTGCTCTGATGAGATGTTCCAAAAACTTGGGTAGACATACCCACTTGTGTTGCTTGAACCACCTACTATAAAGTTGACAGACATCCTGTCACCCTTTTTTTATTATATAAAAAAAGAAAAAGAAAGTCTGTTTATTTGTTAGCACACATTTAATTTATTTCTTCCTTCCGTTGAGCTGTTGCTGTTGCATCGCATATAAAATTATAGCATTTTTACGCGTCGACATCGTTACGAAATACGAGCAACTTATCTCATGAACGGTGTTCGCTAGCATATTCAATTCAATATTACACGCTTTATTACTTTTGTCTTTTCTATATAATTGTATTTTATTGATTACATATTGTGAAAAGTTAATAGTGGATTATAGATATTTTCGACAAGAAAATGTCTAAGAGTAGAGTAGAAACGTATCTGCAGCACTTTGTCCTTTTAGCAATAAATAATAATAATAAAAAATATCTTCACACATTCCACACATCACCATCTAGTTTATGAATTAAGCAACTAATGCTTGACTAATGCTTACTAGACAGGTTGATATACTACATAGATTTTTTTGTAAATACATACATATTATAAATACAAACAGCCATGACTCAGGTACAAAGGTAAATGTTAACACATAAACAATTGCCCCTAGCGGGATTCGAACCCGCGACTGTTTGGTTAACAGCTAGGGTTACTAGCCACTAGACCAAACGTGTCGTCGCAATAGTAAGACATACTGCGTTTCGCAATCAAAAATAGGAGAGACCGTCTGTAAGCAGTAACCACCACTTTTTAGAAGGCCACAGTTATATAATACATAGTATACCGTTGTGTTTCGGTAAGTGAGTATGGGATGCCAGAGCGCATTTTACTATCACATCCTAATCCTTCTTAAGTCGGCACCGCACTTTCAGCACCAGTGGCGTTGCTTGTATTGTCACTAATTTCATATTAATGGTATAAATAATAATATTATAAATGCGAAAGTAACTGTCTCTGTCTGCTACCTTTTCACGCCTTTACTACTCAACCGATCATCATGAAATTTTGCATACTCGTTGTCAGGGATACAAGAAAGGACATAGGATACCTTTCAAAAGGAAAAAAAATAATGATCCCGAGTAATCGTCTAAAAATATAAAGCATAGGGCGCCACTGTCGCGTGGCGGCGCCGCCGTCATCATAGCGATAACGATATCGGGCGTTATTACTCATATATTTTCTTTTTCAACGCGGACGAAGTCGCGGACACCAGCTAGTATCCAATATTTCAGATATTAAATAAAAGGAATGCTTAAGAGACCTAAGCTATATAATGTTTAAAATTAATAAAATTTTTTGTTAATAACTTACAATAATTAAATATGAATATGATATGAAATATAGCATAGCCACGTGCCTTAACTCACCAAACTATGTAAATCCTACTTTCATTCAAAATCCAATCTGTATTCAGTCAGAGAATTAAACAACTTATTGTTTTGAGTATGCCATTCATAGAACCACAGCTACAGAATCTGCAGTGATGTCGTCTGCTTTTAATTTTAAGGTAATAAATTATTTACATCGATAAATAAATACTTTTGACTATTTACAACATTTAAATAAAATTAAATCTAGCTATAAGAGCTTCTTTGTCTGCAAAGTATTGCAATGTAAGTATTTGTAGCTACCAGATAGCTACTAAATAGATTGGGTTAATATTATTAAAGTTTTTGAAATATTAGATTAATTAAATATTTTCAATTAAATTTAAAGCCATAAATAATGAAAAAAGTAAGAACCAACCCCATAAGAGCAAAACCCAAACTTTTACGTCTCAACTTTTCAACCTCACGAAAAAACTCCAGCAATATTTTTAATCACCCATAGAACCTTATAAAAAAACTTCTAATACGAGATCTTTCCCAAGTTCGACGAAGAAGGGGAAAGTTTAAGTTATTTTTTCACGGAGACACTGTGCAATATGGCTCCCACTTTGAAAGTTCAGGGGTGACCCGGTCAAAAGAGCAAAAAGAATGAGCGAGTCCCTCACCGCTGTCTTGATATAAGTTAAGTTTGTAACTGGAATGTATTGTTTTATATTCCGCTATGAAATATTTTTATCAAATTTCTCGGTAACTAGGTCACTCGGGTGACCCATTTTTGTTATAATTTTCGATAGTTTATGATTTACGAGCGCGCAACCTCGTCATGTATTGGTGCTATCAAAACAAACATTTCTTACAGATATTTTACTATGTATTATATTACCTATATGGAAAATGACATTGACGTTTGGCTGAAATGCGGCAGAAACTGACAAAATATTATTACAAACTTCGTGTAGGCGTTATTAGGATTCTAATTATAATGAAATATTCTCGGCCTTGTCTATATGAAAACTTTTTACACTATGGCCTTGATAGGATAGGACATTTATACTTAAAATACAAAGCGAAAAATATGTATGACAAATAAATGATTTGTGTACTTCATTCATTAATATATAAATTATTAATAATGAATTAATCTTTATAAAAATTAAGTATCGATTTTTATAAAAATATATATGAAATTAAACAAAAATATTTAACTATTCATTCGTCTTGTTGTGGTAGGAAATCGGACCCTCGTCCTTGTCTCTTACAGAGGCAGACATGCTATCAATCACTTCAAATAATTTATCTCTACAATATCGAAAGACAATTGTTTCAAATAAGTTATGCAGTTAGCTATAAAATTTTGTATTTTTATTATTAACGTTTAAAATTCGATTTGTAAAAAACTTTTGATTTTTGTAAAAGATTGTTAATATTTCTAAAATATATTAAGCATTGATGATAAAATTATAAAAAAAAACGGACAACTTCATTATTAAAAGAACATTTAAAAAATCTTTTAAGGGTAATGTAGCCCGCCTGGCTAAAGTAAAATACTCTTACAGAAGATCGCAAGTCAGATTGTGTGCTAGACAGTCCAAGACCAACTCAATAATTGCATGACCTGGTTATGCTCGTATAGCTACTTTTTTTATATAAACTTTATATATAGAAAAAAATATACTTTTTTTATATAAAAATTGGTAGGAATGCTTAGTCATCTAACATCTAACAGGTAAATAATAAGGAATAATAAAGAGATGTGGAAACGGAATAAGGAGATAACGAAATATAGAATAAAAGAAAAGGAATAAGGTCCTGGCATCCCATAGTACATGCCCATACTCACTGACCAAAATATGACACACTTCAGCGTGTACGTCCCTGTTGGCAATTACTGGCGACAGACGGAACTAGACCTTAAGTGGACCGTCAGTCTGCTCGCTGCCATTTCTCATTAAAAATATTCACTCGCCACGTTCATTTGTTTCCGCACTGTTCGAGGGTTTTCGTGGAATTGTTTTCATAATAATTACATAAAATACGCATAATGAGTTGAAAAGATCAATGAGGACTGAAACAGATGAAAGTATATGGACGAGGTCCTTTATATTCGTATTTTGCAAAAAAAATTGAATCACGATATTTTTCATTTCCTCAAATTCTATCATGATATTTCCCTTTAATGTCAAAACAATTGAATATGATCATTAAATTGTAAATTTGTAGGCCTAATCGGGATTCGAACCTGTCTGCAGTGTCTGCAGGCGAGCGTCCTTCCTTTAAATTAATACAAGGACCTGAATTTTTCAGACATTTATTTGGTGAGTCTAGCATTCGTCTGATAATCTAAACGGCGTATAAAGATATTTCGTAGTGACAGACACACTGCGTTTCGCAGTCATATGGGCAGCCCGTCTGGCGGCAGTAACCACCCCCTTACAGAAGACCACTGTAAAAAAAATATTATGTGTGCTGTTGAGTTCCGGCGAAATAATAAGGGATGCCAGAGTCAATTTCGATCTCTCTCTTCCCAATTCCTTATCCTCAATCCCACTATGGACGGCAGCGCACTCGCAACACCTTTGGCATTGCTTGTGTCATAGGCGACGGTAGCCACCTACCATCAAGTGGAGCCAGTCTGTTAAACTTAACATTTAAAAAACCTGTATAAATTTTACTTCACTTTAATAACTTTATCCTGTATTTAGTTAGTCCACAAGTTAATTCACTGCAGGTGTGTTATGCTAAAATAAATCTCATATAGCCTAGCTTACGTGAGATTATCTTGAAGCAACTAATCTAGGCGGGCATTAGCCACTACATAACTTACAGGTTTCAAAGCGTGCGGCCGACTAACCCAGATACTTTGATCGGATTTACTATTGTACACCCTGTGTTGTTAAAAGCTGATGGATCGCGATAATTACTACACCTTTTAACCACACAATTCTATGTTATAGGAAGCTTATTTGCTTTTATTTGATAAGAATGTGGTCTAGTTTTAAAAGAAGTTACTTTGCAAGCGTTTGTTAGCTTACCAAAGAAACAGCATTGCTTTTAATAATATAATTTTTATGGTTTGCTTGTACATGATCCTATAAATGTTTCAGTAAAGCTAATTTATCAAAAAAATGTTTAAAAAATTGACTTCAAAAAGGGTCTTCATTTGAATTGTATGTGGTCGTTATTTTCTGCCTTATTCGCAGACATCTTTTTATTTAATACCGTATGAATGTCAAAAAATTTATTCACCATCTTTGAGGATCCATGGTATGCTACGCCATCCCTTAGCGTTCTAGCTTTGTGAACTACATTTCACGCACAACAGAGGCCAGTAGTAAAAGATATATGTAGATGGTCACATGCTGCAACAGTGAATACTAGCAATATTTGAGGATCAATGATGTCCTTTGCCTTTCCGCAGTGTTCTGTAGTATATCTGTATACCGTTGCAGTGCATTGTAATATATTTAGTATATTTGGATAATACAGACTGACAGACTCTAAAACCACTTTATGCCGGTACAACGTCAGGAATTAGGTTTAGATTAACAATGGGAAATGCGAAACCCATTTTCTAAACGTAACTGAAAATGCATTTGTGACAGTAATTAGCGAACTGTTCCACTACTCGACGGTGTGGAAATCTAACTTCGCGACTATTGTTTCTGCATAACAAATTGCACGTGCAAACTTGTGTCAACACTGTAAATGCTAATAGGACCACCGTTTTGTTCTTTTTGTATAGTTTTTTTATTATTATTAAAGAATGCATATGTATTCTCCCATGATGTAGAGGACCAGTGGATAGAATACATGACATCAGTGACCGACATTTAAACTAATGGAACTTTTAACTTATTTTTTATTTAATATTAAGTATTTTTGGAAAAAGTAGCGTAGCGTAGAAGTTGGACATATGCGCGACGGAGTAGTGATCGGTGGGGCCAGGATCTCGAATCTACGATATGCGGAAGATACTATATTGTTCGCAACTAGTAAGCGCCATATGGAACAGCTCTTGAATAAGATGGAAAGCGTTAGCTTTGAATGTAGATTAAGAATTAACCGCAGCAAAACCTTTCAAATGTTTATCCGCTACCTTCTTCTTTATTTACCTAACGGATTTTTTACCCAGCGGTTTTCACTTGAGGTAAGAGCGATAAACGAGAAACGTTTGTGTATATAATTTGCAGAAAAAAAAATGCAACCATGCGAAGCCGGGGCGAGTCATTAGTTTATTATAAATTGTGTGTGTGTGTATAATGTACTTAAGCGGAAGAGATCAGATAGAAACAGCGTTTTTGCAAAGTTCAGTGACACACAATAAGCCGAAGTATTCCGTACGAAATTTACCCCTTCACGCAGCTCATAAATAAATGAACGATGCGTTGTAATTTTACAGTAGGTTAATTCCTTCATCCCTCACGGCAGCGGCGCTCTTTGTATGTGGAAACAAAAAATTACATAGCGGTCGTAATTTGCCGTAATCAGAATTCCAATCAGAGATTAACTCAAAGGGAATTGATCGACTGTTTCGTTCTGATCAATTATGCTACCTGTTAATTTAGTACTGCTTATTTTACAACGTGCGTTCATGTGAGTTTATTTATTAGCGAATATAATGAAGAGGTAGGTTTGATGTTTTTTTTTACAATAAAATACGACAGATTTACAGAAAGCCGAGGACTTCATCTTGTCCCATATTCGGCCCTATCAACGATAACGCGAGTGCTTTATCGGACCTCCCTGGTGTAGCTAGTATTTTTAGGGATTTTAGCCGAGCCTAAAATAACCTAAGCCTATTGCGGGTCAAAGATGTAGAGCCTCAAGATATACACAGTAAATTTATACTAATACTAAGCTCTCCATGCGCGTATCTTTATAAATTGTATGTTAATTTTTAATATGAAACCATTTCAAACTGAAATACACATTCACAAAATTTCATTGAAATCGGTTGGGTCGTTTCAGACAAAAAAAAATCAATGGCATATTGAAAAACACAAATAATATAAAAATCCAATGATCATGAAATTATAATAGTAAGAAATGGTATATTTCTGTGTTTTATTTTTTTACTAGCACTTTTCTACGGCTTGTTCAAACAGAACGCTAAAAATATCTTATGAGCTATTAACTCCCCAGCTTATTAACTCCCCAGAGGAATGCGGTCCGCTCACGCAGACCGCATTAATTATAAGATCTTATATTATATTTCTCATGATATGTACCTACTTAATACATGATTTCTTCTATATGATTTAATCTGTAAATTTAATTATCACCAGTTACAGAAGACCACCGCGTGAAATAATAGTACGTCTTCTGTTATGTTTCGTTGAGTGAGTAAGATATGACACAGATTAGATTACTAAGTCAACTTATACTTATTGCTTATCCTCAGCTTATCCGTTACATTTTATCCTATAAACCTTTCATAGCGTGTTTTTTAGCGTTACTACAACCAACTTGGTCTTGCATGTAGCATATCGCCTATATGGTATGCATATAGACGTCGATCGTATTATAGTAGATCGGCGCATATAGGCGACATTGCGACATTCTATTTAACGGTCAAGCAGATAATTATGCTTGTCGGTCACACATTTTCACAAAAATGATTTCATGTTTTCGACTGTTTCCTTACTTTTTAAATTCATTTTAATAAAACAACTGGTGAAATATACACCACACCAGGATCCATCTAATAGTGTTTTAATAGCTTATACACCCCTTAACGAGAGACGCCATTTGAAGTTATTTGTAAATGGTTGCTAATGATAGAAGCTCTTTTTAATTTTTTTATAATTATACATGTTTTTAATATTTATATATCAACTATGGTAGACTAATGACGCGTTTACTTGCCTTTGTACACCTAGGTGAAAAAGCTGGTTAACTATAACTATTATCCATTGTCCCAGAGCCTATTATTCTATTCCTTCCCAAACCCTTATCCTTAATCTTAGTGTGGTCGGCAGCGCACTTGCAGAACCTGCACAAATCTAAAAAAAAAATTAATAAAATACTCACGTTGCAGCGATTGCCTTTCAAATTGCCTTCTATACTTGAAGTAGAATATCTCCAATTTATAAACTAACTTAAAATTACAAGGTTTCAATCGACTATGGGTACTTATTTATGTAAATCTTCCGTCCTTTTGATGGGGAGTTCTTACTACAAAGTGGGATCGTTTAAAAATTCATCACAGTCATTATTTTCCCCGTAAGATGCTAACCGCAACGTCGCAACGTTGCGGTTTATTATTAATTATTTACGTTCACCGTCTCTGCTGGAGATTTGATTTTTAGAAGGCCCGTTACAAAGTTAACTTTTCTTTCTTTTTGTTCTCACTAAGTTAATTTTGAGCCATTCAATGACTCTCTGGCGTAAGCCTAATGGTTACGCCAGAGAGTCATTGAATGGTATTAACTTTGAGTCTGCAGGTTTGGCGTACGAAAATTAGGTCTTTTGTCTTTGAAGTTATTTTTAACTTATATATTTGATTCAAATTAAATAATAGTTGTAACAATTGCAAAAATATAACACTAACCATTGATCATTTCAGCCGTAGGACGTCCACTGCTAGACATAGGTTCCCCCACAACTTTCTAATAAGACCGGTCAGAACAGATGGTTCATGCGATGGATCCATGCAATAACCATTATTAGGCAAAAAATTACACTCAAAATTTAACAGTTAGTTAATAAATTAATTACACTTGCATTCAATGAAGTACTTTGGAACTAAAATTGTTTTATAAAAGCCATACAAAGGTTTTTGACTCAGATAAAGAATATTATAAACCAACTTCAAACCATTCGGAACAATCTATTAGCTAATAATTGCTTAAATTTTTATACATATAAGAGAATTTAATTAGAAGACAAGACAACAAAGTAACTATCATTGTTACTATTTTACTAAAAATTACTCAACTAATTTTGATGAAACGTTACAGTAATATACATAGTTTATACATCTCAATAAACACACCTTATCTAATTTATGAAGATTTACGTGGACATAATCGACAAAAAACTAGTGAGATATAAAATTGTGCGTGTAAATAACTATTTTATATCCTACAAAATACTAACTTTGATGCGACCTTACGAAACTCATAACAGTAGAATCTATGAAATTCATGTATATATGGAAATTAATAATAAATTTTCGGCAAAATAAATAAACAGAAATACACACCTTGCCAATTTGATTGTTGAATTATTCATGATGTCTCACACAAGCTCACCTGAGGGCTGTGGAGCGAGGACACTTGAGTTGCGTCGTTGGCTTGAGGGGAAATATAACGAAATGGGCAAGCAGGATGCCGTCTCATTTGAGGATGTAAATAAAAAATGTAACTTTGTAAAAGGTCTGTCTGATCACAAAGAATATGTATAGTGACAGAGGAATTTAAGCTAAAAAGTTAAATAATCACAATATTAATACTATATAACGAGTCCTACTAAAATTTCAAATATTTTAATGGTCAACCATCAACAAACTCTACTATACTTGTATGTAACCTTTTCGTTTGAAAAAGGGCTTTGACCTCTTTTTTGTCTACGATTGGCAGTAACGCATGAATTTAAAAAAAAACTGTCAAATAAATTATGACGTGCATGATACACTTGTGAATTGTTATATTGTTATAATTAATCTGAATTAAATAATATGGCAACAGTGTATCGATTTTTACCTACTGAACATGAGTTTTATGCTGTATTACAAGAAAGGGCAGACCTTGCTGAAAGTCGACGTCACAAACGTTTTCTTGCTGTGTTACTTCTACAGCGTATGGCTCGCGGACATCTGATAAGAAAACATGTCGCCTGGTTGTCAAAGAACGCTCTCATTATACAATGTGCCTTCAGGATTCATAGAGCGAGAAAAGCCTATCGGGCAGCACTAAGACGAGCTGTGAGAAACAAACACGCACAGCATTATGCCCGAGCAGCTAGAAAAATACAGGTAATAGTGCACACTTTTAAGAATTCTTTTATCTTTTACATTCGAAATTAAATTTACAGTTCATTTTAAGCACGATTGTGAAACATAAAATGCTAATTGTTTCTTATGTGTAGGTTACATTATAAACTTGTAATACAGAATAACAGCTCACAATAAAATACATAATGTACATAGAAATTTGCTATATTTTCACATGCTTCCATCAGAAATATAACGAAGCAAATTTTGCTTTTAAATAGACGATTCTGCCACCTATTTATGCCTAATTCTGCCTTATGAATGACTATCATAAGTAATATTATAAATGTGAAAATGAGATTGTTTGTTTTTCAAAGCGTGACAAAAAATATGATAAATGTTTTAAAGTCTAAAAAAGGGGGTGTGGACAGAGTCGCGTGTAAAATCCAGTTGAACATAATTTTAATTTAAACATAACAAACTTCAAATTTCTAGGAATTTTGAATAGTGTATTTATTAAAATTCTCATAACAATAATATAAAATATGTTTTGTTAGGCTCTTTGGCGAGGTCACAATTCAAGAAGAAAAAAGTTTTGTTACCGCACCTATCGTCTATGGTTGACAAAAGTCAAGGAACGAGGGGAAAGATGCGCTGCAGAAGCTGCCGAATTTGGTATTAGAAGTAGAGCTGATGATCTGAGAATCCTTGAAGAAGAAGCAAGACAGTGGCTAGCATATGTTGTCTTTAAATTACACCATCTACTTAGAACATATGTTTGTACTGGTGTATATTCGCAACCGGAAACAACAGAGTTGTCTGAGTTCGAGAAACTTCTTAAATCAATTAAGTACAAACAATATATGAAGAGACTGAAGCGGAAGTATGATGAGTTTGTACGAAAACACCGACCGATGTTTTCCAATAAGAGACTATTTCCGATAATTGGAGATGGTTCTGACTATTGGTACCTATCACTGCCTGAAATGTATGAATTAACTGCACCAACACCAAAGCGAGTGGATAAGAGGCATCTTGACACTCATCATGGTCCAATACACAAGCAGCCATTTTTATGGAAGAAAGTGAGACCCTTAACTGTCAAAGAGGATAGAGGTCCTTTTACACCTACAATGCATCAGTCACAAATGATTCCTCCAGCTCCAAGTCCCTCACCTAATCCTAGTGGTGATTTTTTACCTAAAAGGGACCCGCGATTCCATCTATACGTGAAGCATTACAAACCTCAACCAGATGTATTTGATTATGTTAATTTTCACATTAATGTATTGCTGACTAGGAAAGCTTCCGTGCAAAATGTCGGACAACAATGAAATTTTTGAACAAATTTGTGCGGATTTATCCAATTTTTCATTCTTTTTTAAAATTAATAACACACCAGTGGCTTGTTTGAAAACACTTCGTTTTTTTAACATGGTTGTGTATTATTTCTCTCTTTATTTTCTTGCTCGGAAATCCGTAATCAGGCTGCTAAGTTTGGAAGGGTCGTCCGGATGTTGCGAGCCGCGAGCCTTTTGTTGTTTCGCTTTTGTTGTTGTGAATTTTACACTTGTAATTTATTTCAGGAAATGCCTTGGTGAGAAAGAAATTACGTTAAACTCTCCAAGGAAAATGTGTTTTGTAAATTTCGCCTCCGTAGGTTTTTAAGGTCGAGTATTTTTATTTGTTGTCATGAATTATATCAGTAGCTATTTTCCTTCATACATTTTCATTGGGGCTTATTCATGCAATAATAATTTGCACCGTCTTAAGCAAATTTTATTATTTAATAAGATACATGGTGTTTAAAATAACTGTAGACATCGGTTTTGAAAAATTGCTTTATCTTCAAAATTCACTACTACACAAAAAATAGCCGTTTGGCTTGGCAAATTTATTAGGGTCAGAATAATGCAGGTTGTGGGTTTCCGAACCGAGTCCTTATTGCATAGCCCGTTTCGGAGGGCTTAACACCGTGGGTACCCATTTGTTACTTGTATAATGGTTGACCCACTTTACTTATGTGCCGCGAAGATGCTAGTAGATATGGGCTGTGATTTGCAATTTGAGAAGCCATTTTATGACAAATTTTTAGCTACGTAAGACATAGAAACACAACAAAAGCCTGAAATGTTGATAAATTCATCTTGATTGACAAGTCCATTTCAACTTTATTATTCTTGTATGATCATGGAGTGTATAAAGAAAAACAACTCAGTAAAAAATAAAAATACTTACCATGGTATCACAATTGAAACTGATACTTCGCTATCACTGTCATCTTCGTGGAGATATGTAATTAAAGAATACAGTTTATTCTATTATGTGTGTTTTTGTAATTAGTTTTCCTTATAGTTGCTTTTGACCAATTGTTCAAGACATTGGGAACAATATGCCATATAACACAAATTGCAGTCAACTGAAAAATTGCAGTCAAAGAGCTGGGCAAAGTGACCTACATTGCTCAACCTTGATTTCTCCACGGATATCAGGCCTGAAGCTTTGGTAATGAGGTATGTCAGCGAATGGTGAAAAGCTGCCATTCGTAATGTTACTATGTCTATATCATTTTTTTAATGTTATTGAGGTGGGCAATTTTACACTCCACGCCACAGTTTTTTTTTTAATTTAAAATAGTTCAAAAATATTTATATATTACAGTTTTATGTATTATATTATGTATTACGGTTCAAAAATCAAAAATATTTAAATATTTTTCCTAATTTTTTCCTAATTGGTCAACTATTTTCCTAATTGGTCAACTTGACCATTCGGTCTACTTTCCCAATCGGTAACCTTCTTGTTCCTGATCCGTCTATCCTAAATCAATAATTGAATTTATGACTGCAATCAAGAGCATAGTTATTTAGCATTACACAAAAAGAAACTACAAAATTTGAAAATTGAAAACCAAATACCACAATACCCAAAAGTGTCGTCCAAGGTGTCGACTCTGACATTTTGAAACTCCGACATTATAGGACCAAACTGTTTCGGTTTCCCATTTTCAAATATATCTCTATTATCTCTTAACCAAGTGACCTGGATTTTTTTCTATTTTTTTTTATAGAGCTGGTATAGCCTAAGGACCTATTTTTTTTTTTCATACAAAAAGTGCTTAACGCGCCTAAAGAAGTTTTCACTTGAAAAACATTTACAGTTTACATTTTGTGCATTTTATTTAGGACGAATTCTGTTGGTTCGTTATTAGCAGTAGAGTTTTTCGAAGTTGAATGAGGTGCGTCAACTGTAACTGTCGGACTCGTACGCTTCGAGGGTGTTTGGCACATGAATAATGTATGGGGTAAATTTGCAAGTGTTTCAATTTACACCCGCCGACACTCGGCGCCCGAGAGGTGGCTCAAGTACAAAAAAGAAAACAACGGTTGGAGGCACGCATGACAGTTGCCTAGGATTCGCATTTTTTTCCTGAGCAACATTTTACTCGCCCGAATAGTAAAATTATTGGCTCTTTAAATAATTTCTTTCTCATAACATCTGTAGTAGTAAGTACTAGAGTTCATCTGAATACTTGTACTAAAATACTTGTTTATTTATAATTAAGCAGATAAAGAAAGTGATTTAATCATTGTTTCTGTATTCGACAGATTCGTCTTTGGACAGATTCGTAATTCGTCAAAATCTTAGTTAGACAATTTCTTGATGGAGTAATTAAGATGTTCTGGGAACTATTCTTTAAGTTCCCAGAACTATTCTTTATTTATAATTTTCAGTCTAGTTTTTAGTTTGAAGCCACATCTGTCTATATTGCACTCCTCAGGGTTCATCTGTAGCATCTATTAAAATACTTTTTTTTTATATAATGAACCATATAAATAAAGTAATTTTATTTGTTTTAGGACCTCTTTCACCATGTGTCAAGTAGGCACCGGTAACCGGGAATGATGGAGATGATATACCTTTGTTTGTACGGTAAAAGTCCCAAACATTAAAAACCAAAAACTCGGATGCAGTAAACCGAGTGCATAATTTAATAAAACGTAAAATTATTTCTAAAAGTAACTAATCAACACTTTACTTATGGTTGGTGAAAGAAGACAAAATTGCTACAGCTATGGATTTTTAAATAGATCAATGTGTGAATGCTTTCATATATTGAAAGGTAACTCGTACCAAAAGTCAATTGTGGTGTCGACGCCACTGAAAATGTCGGCTTCTTCATATAACCTATAAATAAGTGCTCTTCATTGGCACCACCTTCGTTTTCACTCCGGAAATTTGCTTACGTAGTTTTAATTTTCATTTTATAGTGAACAGATTTTAAAATTCTTATAATTCTAAAAATCAAAATCTATAATATTAATATTATAAAGAGAGGAGATTTGTATGTTTGTAATGAATAAACTAAAAAACTATTGGACCGATTTTTTACTCTCTTTTAATTTTATTTTTTTATCTCTTGTCAAACTACATATTTGCAATTTTAACATCGGTATTATTTTATCAAAATCAATGATGGCTTATAGAAAACAAAATATATTCACTGAATTTAACTTCATTGGTTTTGTATATATTATCGTAAAATTGAATTCCATTTCCAGTCCAGATATGTAATTTAATAAAATAAATACTCAAAAACACTGACATACCTACAGTACAAAAGAGCGTTCTTCTAATGCATTCTAACAATTTCTTGGCGGGAAGCAATTCCCACAAGCAATTCCTAATCAATATCGTCGGAGTCTAGGCAGTCCGTGATCTGTATGAAAAATGCTGAGAGCGGTAGCTACGCAGTAATTAGTGGTCCACGAATCCCGAAGTGCTTAGGGTGGCTCGCTGGGGGTATATGCCGAACACATTAACCAACTTTTTTTTATTACTCATGCCATTCGAAATCGCCGAGCTGTGAATCTCACAATGTACAGTCGGGGTACGAAAACCTTCGACAGTTTTCAAATTCATTCCTTTATAAAGTTGTTAGACTCTTAGTACCTTTTGAAACTAAAGCACTAAGCAAGCAACTGACAGACGTTTGAAATGAAACTTTGGCATGACTGATAAGTCCTGGTTGCAAGCAAATGTCGACATTAAGTTGACAAACCTATTCTTACCTCGACTGTACGTGTATCTGTATGTGTCGCACGAAGATTACTTGTAGTGCGATTTTCTCTAACTAATGCATGAATAAATCATTTGTATGGAATATTTTTTATAAACTAACTAGAGATCCACTCCTGGTTTCGCACGGTTAATTTTTTTTGTACAATCTCTTCTTGATTTTTGTAAAAACCTCATTAAAATCCATTGCGTAGTTTAAGATCTATAGACGTACATATAACATACAGAGGGACAGACGGCGGGAAGCGACTTTGTTTTATACTATGTAAAGAAGGTGTAACTTGTAAATATACCTTTTCATATTTACAATCTAGTCGTAAGATTTTAATTTAAATTAAATCCCCCGGGGATTCAGATATGATGAACCTTCCAACAGATTTCGTTCTGAATCGTTTTGATTAACTTTTATTCGTTGAATATACTATTTCGTGTTTTTGGAAAGACAACAGTTGAAGTAAAACAATGGTCGCGTGAAAGGAAGCGCTTTGTTAAATTGAGAGTTAATCTAAAATTCGCACAGATACAAGTTTTAGTAAGCACCAGTGACTATCGAATGCAAACACTTTTACATAGTAATGAACGCCGGTGTTTCGAAACCAAATCAACGGCAACAATTTTAATTGAAACAAACCTGTTACTGCATGGGAAATAACAGTTTTGTCGATCACTTTTCACGTTTGAAACAGGTTTTAGCGCAAGGGTTTTCAATTAAGTGAAATTTTAGTTCAGTGGAAATGTTTTATTGGGTGCTTTATGCGGGATCCAGTGAGGCAAGTCTGCTGTGCCACGTAAAGTTTTAAGACACCATATAAACTGTTTAAAAGTATTCAAACTTTGTACTTTTTCTATACACCGGATACATTACACGGTATCAGGGAAACGGTCCCGAAAACGAAGACAGATGATAGTGCTAATGATCGGGTCGAAAGAAGCAAAGTCTAAGATAGAAACTAGTCTAATTTAGATTCACTCGCTAGCTTCTCGTCGCTGTGTGAAATATATTTTGTTTAAATAAGGGCATTTATAGAATTTCATGTGTAAAAGTTAATTTCATACAACTATGACTGGAGACGCTTTCTGGTTTGATATTGTATTCAGAGTTTCTACTGTACCTACCGTTGTCTTTTTTTTATTGTGTACATCTGATTAAAATGTCGATGCGGTGCTTGCGAGGCGCGAGCGGTCCCCGTAACTCGGAGTGCTATCGAATTTTCCGGTCAGTTCGTCCGACAGTCGCTCGGCGATTTTGATGAAAAGCACTGCATTACTTTTTGCAGTGGTCTGTGCGGGATTTGTGTGGATGCACTTTTCAATCATTTAAATCGTTATTCGAAAATAGAAACTTTTTTGATAGGTACTTCGATTTAGATCATGCATATTGCTCTCTCTTCGAATAGAAAAGTATGCGTCTATGAAATGAGTATAGATCCATAAAGTTAGTAATTTACAAAAATTAGCTAGAAATCATAAGGACAATTAATTAATTAAAAAAATAATAAACGAATTTATTAAAAAAATCCTTAAATTGTTGTGATACCTACTTTATACCTGTTAATATAATTAAAATGCATTTATTCGGCCTATTTATTAGAAATCTATTTATTCGTCCAAAATTTGTAAAGTCAAGCCTATAATTTCTATTTATCTATTCGGCGTCGTTACTATGTTAATTACATCTCCTTCCTCTTTCATATAATACTACACATTACGGACTAAATCGGCATTATCCGATCAATCGGACGAAGCAGTCGGACCACGCGGTGTCAGGTAAAATATTTAAAATTCAAAAATATTTTATTTCCAAATTCATGTAGGAGTTAAATGTGTTTGGAAAACTGAAAAATCATATTTTATTGGTGACTGTTGAAGATGTTACTGAATTTTTTTACCAATAGTCTCGCAAATTACCATTAATTTAAATAAAATTATAGATTCTAACAAGACGGCATAGAATTATTTGTAATAACGGTAGCTTGCAATACCTGTCGGCGATGAAAGAATTTCGGTGAACAATTTCCAATATCTCGAGGCAATAACGAGTCTGCAGTTGGCTCGTGCTATACGAACGCACGCAAATACTTTGTCACGCAATATTCGCTCGAAACAGCAGCGGGAAGAACTCTAAAAAGCGATCCTTTACTACTTGAAAGTGTGAACAGTGCTCGTCGCGACACGTCGCGCCAACGTGTGAAACGTATAAACAAACACATGTAGTGGTATTTAGTGTTGTACCTGATGACGTCTCTAATATCGATGAATGAATACCTTCTTAATAAATGCTTAAACAAATGTTCCCTTCACTTATTATAAATTCATCTCAATAAATGAAGGAGAATAAAATTAAAATATATAATTTCTGAAATATATATATATGCGAAAGAAACTCTTGACCCTTTAAATAAGATATTTTATTTAATTCAATTTTCATAAAAAAACAGTTAAATTTTTTTAGTTTCTTTTTAAAAAAATCTAAAGGAAACAAATAATAGGTATCACACATCTATGTTTTTTCCTGGTTGTATACTTTTGTGAATGTTTTATGACAAGTTTTATAAACTTAGTAAATATTTTGTTATTGTAATTAATCAAACAAAACACAGTGTTACAACATGCTAGAATATACCGGTTTTTGCGTATATAAAAAAAAAAAACACTTTTATAAGAATGTGTTTTGCATAAAGGTGTCACGCCGAAAGACATGGAGCGCTGAATAGAATAAAAAAAATAGTAAAACAGCAAATTTATATAATTATGATACATTAATTCATTCAGAGCTAAAACTGGTGTTTACAAATACTGAAAGTAATAAAAAATCGATAGATTTGAATTTGTATTTTTTACAACACTACCCTGAAAGCTCCAGTGCCTTTAAAGGAGTTGGCTTTTCAGCGAGGTGCCGTCAAGCTCTGTATGACGTGTGAGCGTTCGAGACACGCAGCGAATGAGCTAAATGTATTGTCATTATTACAATACATCAAGTACATCTGTTACTCTGAATACATCAGACTAACTGGATTTAATCTGGTAGCGCTACATTAATTTACATAATTTCTTATATAAGTAAATATAATTTATATAATTCCCAATGCGTATTCACTTACGGTGTGCTTGATGGTAGATGTGGCTACGGTCACCTATAACATAAACAACGCCACAAGTACTGCGAGTGCGCTGCCAACTATAGTAAGATTAAGGATACGGGATTCTAAAGAGAAGTCCCTTCTGTAAGGCTCCATACAGAAGACCCTTCTGTAAGTGCAAGTGGCTGACGTCCACTTCATCTTAGGTGGCTACAGTCGCCTATTAACACAACCCTTATTGAGATAAGGATATGCTACAATTTCGCTTTAGCATCTGTTACCTGAAACACAATGGTTTTCTGGAAAGGGACGGTTACTGCCGCCAGACGGGCTGCCCAAACGACTGCGAAAAGCAGTGTGCCCTGCCACTACTTTCCAGTTTCAGACCATAGCTAACTTTGAAAAGTTCATTTCCAAAGTTATACGAGCCGAGAATTGAACACGGGAACCTTGGAACAGAGCGTTATAACCACTCATCCAACGGGCTCGTCAAATTGCTTTAGAGATTAGAAACTGTTTCAATATAATAGAATATTAATAAAAATAAAATTCACTCGAACTAATTTGACAGAATAAAGCCATTTTTATAAGTCAAGAAAGGAATAACAATGAAATTGAAGTCTAAATTATCATATATACTCGTATCAAAGCACTTATTTAATATACATAGAACAATTAAATTACGTTGCTAAAGATAGATTCAGCTCGCAGTGTAATCGAAAAAACGTTACATAATATTACGAAGCTATGTAAATTTAACTTTAAGATTAAAATGAATACTTAATTTTCTTTTTAATCTTAGTAACTATAACATTAAAGAAGTCTGTTTAAATATTAACTTAATCTCAATGTTAATTCTATCTTTGAGATCTTAAGTTTCATTTCATTTTGAGTATGAATCATAGTTGAATCACAGATTTTGAGTATGAAAAAATATTATGGATATCAAGTATTCCTTGACTACAAGAGTTCTATGCGATTATTTCTTAGATTTATGGAGAAAAAAATGAACGGTGGACTACATTCTCTTAAAATAAAGCATAAATATTTAAATGAGAGCTAATTATTTTCAATGTTTTAACTAGATTATAATATTTATTTATATTTTAGAATTGATCAATTATTGTTATAATAATATCTGAATTCCATTATACAAACGCTTGCTTGCTACGAAATTCGTAGCGAGCGCTCGTAGCGCGTGTAGCATAATCCTACTGCTACATTTATTTTTAAAACAGTAACTGAGGCGGAAAATCACATAAATTGCGCTACGTTTAAAAATAATTTAGACAAATTATGTGTAACTTGGTAAAAAATTACAAGTTGTATTTTAGTTGTATTTTTTAGAATTTGTGTGCACATACCAATATCTCTTTTTTTTAATAAAAATAAAATCTCATAGTTAGTTAAAATATGCGTAATTATTTCTTTGTTTGAATATTTGGTAAACAAAACAACTTCGGTACATATAATTTTTAACTAAAAAATTGGATTTCATTGTTTATACATAACATTATTATTAAATTAATATATTTAATTAGTCCTTATTAAATCATTGAAAGTAATTAATTACCGGTAAAAAACTCGTTAATTAATTCTCAACGTAAACAAATAAAGCTCATATTCCATTGTTAATTTATCATCAAGTTTAACTCTTTGAACATGTGCTGTCTGATTTCCTTATTTTATTTATTTGTTATATTAATTAAAAACCCTTCCCTAAGATTTATGGGCCTTAAGATGAATATATACAAGAAGAACATTATGTCTAATGTCAATATTTTGTTCAGCCCATTAACTGTTGGAAATTCAACTCTCGAAGTTGTTGATGAATACATCTACTTGGGACAAACAGTCCAATTAGGAAGAGCCAACTTCGAGAAGGAGATCAACCGTCGAATCCAACTCGGATGGGCAACATTCGGGAAGGTCCGTGGCCCTTGTACAACAGTGGACGTCCTACGGCTGAAAAGACGAATTATTAGGTACCTTAAATGTTAATTAATTTCGAGATTGAAAATTATACATTTTGTATCTTGACTAGGCTTCACTTCATTTCTTATATAATCGTGTTGCACAGATATTTACCATACTATTCTGTCTCCAAATACAATATCTAATATACTATCTACCTCTCCGTTAAAAATAGAACTCCTTTACTTATATTTTGTCATACAGTTGACGCCCGCCCGTCTGCTTCTAGTCTGACCTCGAATTAACTCAATTTGACAATAGGTGATCTTTTCTAACTCTGTACATTATTACCATTAACCTATGACAAATCAAAATTTTTTCCTGCAAAAGTACCTACGTCTGTTTTACTTGGCTGTTTGCTATAATCGATTATTATCTCGTAATTCACCATACGCATTGTTATCGTACGTGCATTATCATAAGTTATGGAGAACTATATTTGATAATGTATTTATTTGAGCTTATCAGCAATATTTGCATTTAAAAAGTATAGTAGATAATAAAAGATTTAAAAATCCTTTATCATAATTATAATATCGACATATTATTACTATTATCATATAAGATTAAAATATAAATATACCAATAAGCAGTCTAAAGATAAAAAAGAAAGAAAACATTGAGAAGTGAATAAAGACATTTATAGTCGTAAGAAACTTTCGAATTTATAATATTAGTTGGATTGTTGTAACATAGTCAACAATCAAACCATTCACAACATTATTTATATTGACTCAATGTAAATACTTATGGCAACTTATAATGTAGTAATTCACACAACATATACGAGTATAGGTCTAAGTTTTGAACATTAGTTTCCATAGTGGACTTTGTCAGGAACATAATTATTTTAGGGTTATTAATACAGAAGGCTAACGTTTGATATAAAGGCGCATTAACAATCGAGCCCTTCATCGATTTTCTTGAAAACCGTTAAAACATAATAGCAGCGTGAAAACATAAGCAAATCTATACAAATATTACAAATAGAAGACGGATTTTGAAGTTCTTTTATAAGTCGGTGTGGTAATTTCTGGAACCATTTCTTTTATTTACTATTTACTATTGTCTTACTATTTAAAAGAGACTTTTATTTCATGTATACGTCGTCAGACAGGCTAACGGTCCATTTGATTGTAAGTAGGTGGTTACCGTCGCCTATAACACAAGCAACATGACAGGTGCTGCGAGTGGGCTTCCGACCATAGTAGGATAAGGAATATGGAAATGGGATCTGGTCGAATATACGCTATAATTTACTCGTATTATATTACATACTAGCGATCCGCTCCCGGCTTCGCACGGGTGTAATTTTATTCTTGTAAAAACTTTATTGTAATTTTATTTTATTTTTCTGTAAAATCCTACCTCATGTAACGCTCTTTCCATTAGAGAAAACCGCAATAAATTCCGTTGCATTGTTTAAAAGCGTACATACAGAATAACAGACGGCGGGAAGCGACTTCATTTTATACTAGCTGTTGCACGCGGCTTCTACCGCGTAACTTTATAAAAAAGTACTTCACAGCTTCAGTTCATCATAGTTTCAAGCCAAAATTAAATACCATATCCTATCCGTAACATACAACCCTCAATTTATCGAGTTATGATATTAGTGTCAAGGCAGCTGACGTCGAATTAATATCATGTCTCATCCGTCGACAGTACGTTATTAATGGTACCAGTAATTATCTCATAACGAAGACGCGAGAGCTCTCATTATACAGTACGTGTTTAAATAAGATTCAAAATACGTGTTTAAATACCTACATAATTTATCATCATTAAAACTTGTACACCTTAATGAAAGTTGATGCGAAATCTCGAGAGTGCGATATGTTATGTTTCAAGACGACTTTGTTTGCAAACCTTTGTTCAACTTAAGTGTAATGTACAGTGTTAGTAAGTGTAAGTAATTAAACTTAGTAATAAGTCTTGCTCGTACTTTTCATTAACATTTGGTAACTGATAATACTAGGTACTGGATTTTATCAGCGAATTTGCCCTTGTGAAAAGTAAAAAAAAAATGTTAGCTGATCTCCTTCTCCTGGGATACTTGTCAAGGGAAATATCATATATTTAGTTACTTAGATATTTAAACAAAATTCCAATTTGCCATGCATTGCATAAAAATGGTTTTATATTGTTACTAGCTACCCGCTCCCGGCTTCGCTCGGGTGCAATTTTTTACTCAATCCAGCCGATAAATTACCTTACACCGCCATCTGTTAGAATCTTATGGAACTCATGGGTAATTATAACTTATTGCAACAATAATTTGCAATAAAAAAACATTGCGACTATAAATTGAGATATAAACTATCCTATCTCTCAAGATGGAAAACTGCACACAGTGTGTAAAATTTAATTAAAATCGGTTCAGTAGTTTATGAGTTCATCGTGGACAAACACATGACACAAAATTTTTATACATAAAAAGATAAAAAAATATTGTTTAATATTTTTATATTGTCCGAACAAGAGACGTGTTTCCTATAATGTTTATATGTGTACGTTGCCACAGTACTCGATTAATTGACTAATAGAAAAATATTCAATAGTATTTTCTGACGTTTTTGTTTTATGATTTTGCTTTCAAGTCAAGTGGATTTTTTTAATTTTGAAATTTCTTTCCATTAATTACAGTAGATGCGTAATTAATAATAGTAGAACTTATTGCTGAAAATAAGTAACCCTTTCTTCATATTTCTCTTCCATAAATCCATCTTGACGACGTCACACAACAGACAAACGCGCCATAACTCAAACACACAAGCTATAAACAAGCTGCGAGAGATACGATGTGAAGTCACAGTTGAAAGTCACCAAATGGAAATTACAGTACGTGACGTCATGTACTAATTAGACCATAATATTTAAAAAAAAAAACATATATTATTTATAATGTGCTTTTTTGCTAGTAGATAATTTTTCATGGATATATTTTTCGAAACAAACTATTTAACTTAGCTTTGTATGTAAATGTATGACATAATTAAGAAATAATATTAAATAAAATAAAACACATTTAATAAATTAACTATTTTTATTATAATATAAATTAACTTTTTTGTGCTGTCTTCTTTGCCGTAGCGAGCGTTATTGCATTCTTTCGAAATATAATTGAAAACAAAGACATGAAAACTCAAAACAAATGATTCTCTAATCACTATTATGATATCTATGCACTCTATGTTATCACGGCAATAATATAAATTTAAATTCCATTTTTTCTGCTTTGCTTATCACACATTGACTAATTTTTTGACAAGGTTTTCATATATTATAGTTAATTATATTAACCTATATTAAATTCTAAGTAGTCTAGGATTTCTAGAAAGTTCTAGGAAGTCAAACCTTTCCTATATTTTCTTAAATTCTACACGCTTAAACCCTACTGTATGTGCTGTATACTGTGTTCAAAATGCAGGGGAGTGACGCGAAACACACGGGGCCATGACCGCCGCGTGACGTCATTTGTCACTGTCACTCAACTGAAACCGTCGGTCGGTATAAATCAGCCGTTATATTTACCAAACTTCTAAAAGGCATGACCGACATAAGGTCAGAAAAACCAGTTACATTACACTACCTATTTATAACAATTGTGTAAATAATGTATGGTAATTTATTAGATAAGTATCCTTTGTTTAATTTCTTATGTTTTGTCTTGATTTTGTTATATGTGTTATTACGAAAAAATCCTATTTTAAAATAAGTGTTTGCATTACACCAAATTGTTCAAAGTTTTTTTTTTTTCGGATACTAAACTTTTTTTTATGGTAAGGTCTGCAAACAAGCTGGCAGTCCACCTGATGGTAGGTGGCTACCGTCGCCTATAACGTAAGAAACCCCATAGCTGCTGCAAGTGCCGGAATTCGAACCCGGGAACCCTAGAACAGAGCGCCCTAAACACTCCTCCAATGGGCTCGTCAACATATTATGTTTAGCTGAATTTCAAATACTGTCAATTTATATCAATTTTCATTTTGTCGAGTAAGGCCTAATTGGACTAAAAATATTTGGATTTAATTTGAGTATACTTCTGCTCGAAATGGCATTAAATTAATATTCATTTAATTGTGTATTTGGTTCATAATTAACAAAATTACAGGAATTATGTAGGTCGCGTTATTCTCGTAAACTTTACTGATTATTTTCAAAATAAAATGTTAATATAAAAAAGCTTTGTTAGCTTAGTTGGTAAAAAAAGCCGGGAATAGGTTTTGTTTTAATAAAAAAAGTAAGTACCTAAACGATTTCATTGTGTTATTGAAAAGAAAGAACGGAATACTTTGCGTCAACGTTGATTTTCGTGTTTGGAGTTACGCGGGAGAATTTTATTAAATGTAAAAAGTTTTAATATTACCAAAGAGTTGGCATGCCCTTAATTTCTTTTCTCGTTCGGAAATTATTTGGCCCATCAATCTTGGTAGCACGACCAGCATCGCGGTAGCTCTTTATTAAATTTACCGAAGCAACGTTGGCATGTATTGGGGTAGACGTCACATCTTCAGATTAATTTTAAGTCATGTCAAATTTCCGTAGGCTTTAATGTTTCGGAGATACGTCTCGCGATAATTACTTTGTACTTCGCATATAATATGAGTAATTTATATATTTGTTATTTGTTACAAAAATACCATGGTTTTTAACTCAATACACTCGACGCAAAAACGGTCTGTGTATCTGGGTTTCTGTCTCTGGAATCGTAGGTTTCAAACGGATGGATCGATTTTGATTTTTTTTAAACTGACGTGATCGGGAATGTTCTTAGCTATAATTTATGAAATATTCAGGCGTTGACATAGTTAACAAAGGGATTCTGTTGGGGTTCTATTGATATGAAATTTGGTACAATGTTTGTTTTGGTATAATTACTGGTATTTCCATGACATGGTAAGATGGTACTCCTTTGAATAATGTGATTGTCCTTGGATTTTTTATTTTAAGATATAATGTGAAATGAGACGAATATGGTTTGACAAAAATAAGGCAACATGGAGCTTTCTTTCCTTGAACTTTTAACTCGCTGAAACTTTCTTTACCGCAACTCTTAAGCTGGGCATGGTGCATGTAGCACAGTAGAGTACACACAGTAGAGTACTACACCATTAATATATTTATGTAGACCTATTTAGTTGAGCGTCAAAATTTTGAAGAGCAATGTCCTATTCAAGTTTTCGTAACCTAGCATCCATTCTACTTTACCAGATATAAAATGATACTCTCGGTTAGTATAGCTTTCGCTTTTACGGATTCACGTGATGTGCTGTGCTTGAATGAATATTTAAAATATTTTGCACGTAAACTTATTCTCAGTTGTATAAATTATAAAATATGTATATTAAAAAATATATTTATGTCACATATCATGATTAAAAATCTTTAAATTCGAAATACGATATAATTTTTTTTAATAATCAAAAAATTTATAAAACACTAAGTATTTTTTAATCACAACCGTCAGAAATGAATTATGTATTTATCCGTTCTGCCCAGTTTCTACCTATATCGTATGACTATGTCACATAAATCACGTGCGGCGTGTCCGTTAAAAAACATATTTGGGGGTCTCTCTCACCGATGTCGTAGTATGCAGATTGCAACTACGTGATCTGAAAGTCAATGGGCGCGACCTGCGAGTGACGGGTCGATTAGTGGCTTATAGGGACTCGAGTGCCTGCTGACACTTCGTGGCGAGGCTGTTTGTCGAGTTTTTAATAAACTTTCTCATTCACAATCAAATTGGTGCAATTATCGAAATTGTAGTTTTGCATCGCATTTTTTTTTTTCAGATGCATCGCCAGCTTGAGGGACGACATTAATACTTTTCTCATATAAAGTTAGTTGGATGAAGCTATCAAACATATTATATGTCCATTTAGAATCTAAAAATACTTACTTGACTTAAATTCTTCGGTTTCGTGAAGTCTGCAGGCAGGAGCATCGGCAAATTAATTTAATAGTTAATTTACGAATTTAATTGGGAGGTCTTATGTCATCGTTTATTATATACCAGGAAATGTTCACAATATTTATCTAAGTACTTTAATATGGAAAGCTCAATGTAATGAGAAAAAATTCTCATTATACGAGTAAATCCATTATGGATCTACTGAGAAAAAATGTTCTCAGTAGATACAAACCTTAAGATTTTGATCTGATAAGAGTAAAAATTCTCACTAGATCCATTATGGACCAGGTATGGATCTAATGAGAGTGATCCTTAAATTTGATATCCTTGATAATAACAATATCATGATGACCATCTGTGAAATAATAGATACAAAGGTTCATTAAAACACACCACTTCACTTTAAATTTCAATAAAACACTTTTTTTTTAATAAACGGAATTTAAAATAAAGTTTCTTTTGAATTTAAAACATTTAAAAGCATTATTAAATACATTAGAAAGGTTCTACAAGTACAATGGATCAAAAGAGTTTGGCTTGTTTTAAAAACTAAAGCGGACTAAGTATATGGTCAAAAGAGAGGAATATAAACAGTTAAATAATTAGGTACTTTATTTCTCCATACCATACCAAAAGTGCCATACCTAATGTGCCCAATGTGCCTAACGAAGTTTTCACTTCAAAAATGTGTAGAATTTATTTATTGTTTTACAAGTATGAAAAACCAGAACTTTAGTTAATTAGTTTTAGTTTGCTCTTTATTCTTGGGCAAAGACGTCTAAATAAAATTCGTTAACTGTTATAACTCCATCGAATAACACAATAATCGTGAGCGAAATTTGTGTCGTGACAGGAATTAATTGAAATCTATGACGCGTCATACCAGTAACGGTGCCATCTGTTCAAAGCTTTAATTAAGGAGCTAAATGTACTGCCACCGCGGTACCCGGCAACTGAAAGGTATGATTGATGATACGTACACCTACCATACGTATTTGCGCACGTTGGAATCGACGACAAATTATTATTTCGTTTTGTTTCTGTCAACGGTTTAACTGATTAATCCCCTTGCAGACGACATTCGACAAACAAAGACGGATATTCAATACAAGTGCTAATTTCAATACGGTATTTGTATTGATCGATTTGTCATTGTAAAAACACTCAAATAACTTGTCAGTTTTTTTTTAATGTTAAGGTCGACAGACAGATAGACGATCCACTATATGGCACGTGGCTACCGTCGCCTTAACACAAGCAACGCTGCAAGTGCGCTACCGAATAGTAGAATTAAGGCTCTAGCTTTTTCTGTAAGGGGGTGATGGTCACTGCCGCCAGACTGTCTGCCTAAATGACTGCGAAACGCAGTGTGTCCTGCCTCTACTTACATTGTAATCTATTTGGACAGATGTATAAATAACTACACATTCATTCTAACCTTTTTTAATATAAAAAGACAAAGTTACAACTCTCACTTTAAATACTTATATCTTAGTATTTACAAGTTTTTTTTGTGAGTAAAATTTTAAAAGTGAAGATTCACTTCTGAAATAGAACAGAAATGTTACACTTACTAATAACAAAAAAGATTTTACAATGAAAGACATTCAAAAGTTGTATTAAAAATTGTGGTTGTGAATTAAAAAAAAAGCATTAGCGACATAAATCTAACAATATTTAATTTTAGCTTTTTTTAATTATGAATAATTTTATCATTCCCTATTTCCCTATACTAAACTTGCTCGCTCCCTTCTGACAAACTGCTGAGAATTTCTTCGATCGTTTCGTCTTGGCCTACATTTAACAGTTACGTAACAATGGTAGTGCCTTTATTATTGCTTTTACTTTTGTTAAATGTCCTTTATATGTTCAACTGTATTTATTCATTTATTTGGGCAAAATAACAACAACAAAACGAAACACAGAACAATTTTAGAGTTGTTATAAGATACGTTAATTCTGAGTGTGGGAGTGGGTACATGAAATAGAAGCTGAAATTTTGTAGAATTCGTCTTTACACTAAAAGCCTCTTTCACCAACTACAAGTAAAGTGTTGATTAGTCACTTTTAAAAATAATTTTATGTTTTATTAAATTATGCACTCGGTTTACTGCATCCTTCGATAGGCGAATTTCACCATCTTTAAGTGTCAAGTAGCGGTTAGCTTACTTGACAATTAGAGATGGTGAAAGAGGCCCTAAATGTATCAATTACTTTCAGACTAGTAGTTTTATAAATACGACGAAATATCTACAATTCACAGTTTGCTAAAAAATTAGGTCAGTTGTAGACGAAATAATGGAGTTCATAGTAAAGCACTCAACAAAAGTGAGAGAAGTAAAAGAGAGCAAGAAAAATCACAAAACGGGTGTTAGGTAGAATTTTCTCAGTTATATACATATTCAGATCATTGAGCACAGAATTTTCGGCTAAGAGAAGTTTGGCTTTAACTTTTGCCGTGTTCCACTTTATTCACTCTTACTTGTGTAATTATTATTCTTATGCCTAAAAATAGTCCTAGAAATATCTTAATCTTAAAATTACTTAAAAGTTATAAAAGGCTATTACATGTGCGGCAATACAACGTGATTGGCCGAACGTCGAATATATCCAAAGATAGCTGCGTTTCGCAGTCGTTTGGGCAGCTCGTCTGGCGGCAGTAGCCACCCCTTACAGAAGACTAATATGAAATAAAAGTTTATGTGCTGTTGTGTTTCGGTGAGTAACACAACAGCACATAAACCCATCCCTTCCTTAATCCTTCTATGGTCGGCAGCGCACTTGATATAGGCGATATAGGCGACGGTAGCCACCTACCATCAAGAGGACCGTCTGCCTATCTGTCGACCTAAACATAAAATAAAATTGTTAATTAATATTTAGCTGCTGAATTTAAATAGAAGTAGGTATCCTTAAACCTAAATATACAATGTAATGTAACGTTACCTAATAAAATTTCAACGCTATGTTATCCTGCATCCCCGTTTGGGTAAACCTTTCTCACGTCACCTGTCACGAAAGCTTCAAGAATGTCTCACAAAACTAAATTTCGTTACCACCTCATAATTCCTAAAATCTCGAATTTTTATTAATAACTAAGTATAAATAAATAAATAAATAAATGTCTTCACACATTCTACACAGCACCATCTAGTTTCCCAGTAAGCAACTACTAATGCTTGTATCATTGGATACCAGACAATTGATACTTAGATTAGTTTTTTTTTTGTAAATACATACATATTATAAATACAAACATCCATGACTCAGGTAAAAAGGTTAATGTTAACACATAAACATTTGCCTCTAGCGGGATTCGAACCCGCGACCATTTGGTTAACAACTAGGGTTACTAGCCACTATACCAAACGAAAACTAAGTATAAACTGTACTAAAATGGAATACTCTAAAATTACGTCGCGGTAGGAAAATTTAAGTGAAATGAGTCTACATATATATTGAGGTTTCGGTGAGTGAGTAAGGGATGCCAGAGCCCATTTCCCTATCCCTTCCTGATCTCTTATCCGTAATCCTACTAACGTCGGCAGCGCACTTTTTTTTAAATTTTTATTAGAGATGGGTTTGCTCTTAAGCCAGCATCCAGCCGTGTAGCGAAGATGAGGCTTACGATGGAGCGAGCTCACCCAGAAGATGCCTATTCACTCGAACTAACTTGCAACATCTGTAGAGTTGCTCGTGTTAGAGGCGGCGCTGGGAACCATCAACCATCAAATAGACCGTCAGCCTGTCTGGCGACCTTAACATAAGAAAGTGTACTAAACTACTAAAAATATTTAATTATATTTAGTACTGTTAATCCCGTTCACTATACAAATCCTCTTAGTCTCTCTAAGTCGCTCTCCTTAATAAACTGGTAGTCCATATTACATAAGGTAACGCTAAAAATATATTTCAATTCGAAAACACGAATGCTGTAAAAAAGTAATCCACGAGAACGAGTCACCTGCGATTGGTGGAAAAAAAACACATTCCCATTACGTGTAAGGCCGGTCTTGATGAACTACATAATCCTAAAGGAGTGTAGGACATTTTCCCTCCATCAGGCCTAACGAAGACAAATTAAGCCCACCTAGCCGACCCAGGGCGGGTTACGGACTGTGAGATGTTAGTACCTAGTGATTATTCATGTAGAACTATAGATATGAAGAGCAACATGCGAATGTTGCTAAAGAGATATATGACATAGAGAAAGAAATTACTCAGAAAAGCTGCATTTTTATTGAATCAATTCGGTAACTAAACATAGAAGTAAACCAGAATAGGTAATTTATCTTACCCTACTTAAACTGTAACTAGTTGGTCCAAAAAATATTCATCTGTGAAATAACCGTTTGAAAATTAACAAAATAAAATTTATTAAATAAAACTGCATAACTTCTATCTAAGATAAACTCATGATTAAATTTTAGGAATTTTACACTTCAATGATAAAATTCCTTAAAGTGTACAAGTATAACAAAAAAATGCCCTTAAAAATATAATAAAATAATTTTGGCCACAACGATTCATAGTTCGATTTTGTTCTGGTAGGGTAAGTGTGGGTATTACTGCGGTTTTTATTTAAGGCATTACTTTAGAAGTATTTTTGAAAATTTATTTCAAGAAAGGTGAAAAAATTTTTATATTAAAGTTTCCCCTAGGTAATTTTGAACTTAAAAAAAAAAAAACAGCGTGATAAATTAATATTTTCTTTTACTAATAAACATTTTAAAGAACAGTCTACATGCATGTATTACTGCGGGTAAAAAAGTAGTTTGCTCCTATTACGGTGTGTCAATTACTGCGAATGATCCATTTACTGCGTGCCTATTACTGCGGATAACCGAATAGCTGTTGAAGTTTAAAATTGCATTTAAGATGGTAAAAAAACTTGTAAACAAGAGAATAATTTAGCTAGATAGGTATTAAAATTCAAACACTTTTAAAATGAAAGTGGTGAGGATAAATAATATTGTTTATTCGGGTTTCTTTTGTAAATAAGATTTATCTACTAGCATTTATAAATATGAAATTAATAGGTACTTGGGTTTTGGAATTCTTTCGGTTTTTTACCTTTTCCAAATACGAAAAACCGTATGTGCAATTGGAAATCTGAAATTTTTATTGTTAATATAATATAAATATAGTATTGCAATACAACGAGCCAGCCAGCCAGCCAGCATGCTTGGCCCTGCCAAAGGGACCGATGCTTTATAATATTATATAATGTGTATAAATATATATAACTTAGGATTAGATTTTATTTTAAATAAGCTTATTTTTAGTTTGTATTATAAATATAGTAGTTAATTGTTATTCATTACCTGAATAAAGTATTTTCATTAAAAAAATATAAATATTAAAAATAAAACATGAAAATGTGTCTTACATCGCATATTAAACAGGTATGTGTCCGGTGAGATAAAAATAAAACGAAAGTGAAAAATATGAAAGTTACATTTAATCATCAAAATTATATAACATAAAATGTTTCCCCTGCACAGAACTCACAATAAAGGTCAAATAAGTCGTAATATATAATACCTGTTCGTAAGTTTTCATCTTCATATCGTATTTTTGTTTCGTTACCGGAAACCCCTGCTTGCAACAATAAAAAATCCATTCTACTAATTTATTTTCTTCTTGTTCACTTAACACTGTTGATGCTCCAGGTCTTTTGTCACTATATTTATTTTGTTTTTTAGCTCTAATCGTAGACACCGATATGTTTTATTTCCTGGTGACTTCTGCCACTGTTACTCCACCAAGAGCCTCTGCGACTGCTAATTTTATATCTTGTTATCATAATTAAATCTTGTTTTTTTATTACTCTGGTTGATTTCAAAAACCGCAGTAATACACGCACGGTTGATTTATTGGTGTCAATTACTGCGAGAGTAAATAATAAATATTAATCAATCAAAATTCAATTTTGAGGACAATTTTCATGAAAATCAGTTATTACTTTAATTGTATATGCAAAAACATATGTATATTTAGTAAATTATAACAAAAAAAAAACGTGTCACCTGTTTTACACACGAACTGACACAATAAGGCTAAATTTTTGGTTTCTACAGCCCTCGTATATTTAATTATTAATAACTAATTTAATAATTGTCGTACATGTAAAATAAATGTTATTTATTTAGAAGCATAAAATATTATTCATATATTTTTTCAAATTATACAAACTCATATATCATTTCTTTATAGTAAAACTAAAAAGATCCGCAGTAATACCCACTCTTACCCTATGTTTAAAAAAAATAGCTAGAAAATGTCTCTAATCAATTTCTGTTTTTATTTGTTTTATTATAAATTATAGAGGTCGAAATACGAAAACGAATTAGGTCCAAGTAAAGCACTATTATTACTCAGATCGTTTGAAGTAGGTATTTGTTGGACAATACCTACTTCAAACGATCTGAGTGATAATAATGCAAATGAAATTGCATATAAATTGAATGTACCTTAGACTCCTTGATACACTACAATTTTGTCACTATAAACCGGAAATGCCAATCAATACCTAAAATAACGTTTTAAAAATATCTGAATCCCGCCATCTGTTTTTATTTCTACAATGTATGTTTTAGTTTAACGGTTTGATGTACGATGGCGCCACTGGCAGAGAATTGTTGTCACTACATAAAAGTACGCCTTGGATAGGGTAGATGGCGCTTATCACGATTTCATTAGTTATATGTTTTATTAAATGATTTCGAGAATTTATAATAAAATAATAAATTATTGTAAATCATACTAAATGACTTGTTAGTTTTAATATAATTAAAAGCCGACAAAAGAATACAAAGTGGGGTGTGACTGCAGCTGTGTAGTTGATATATTTTACGTGAAAGTCACGAGTCATATTTTCTTTGATCCATAAGTTTTTTTTATCAATAATACCTATATACCATATGTATACTTATAATTTTTTTATGATGCCATAGCTTTTGAGTGGCGTAATTAAATTTTGGATATATATAATAGATAGGTATGTAACAACAGCATCCAACTGTAGGTACCTACCCCTTGATTTTGTTATCATCGGTTTTCTGAATTGCACATTGAATTGACGAGCACGTTGGATGATTGACAAGGGTGCTTGCATTACGTCTCAGGGGCCCCGGGTTCGATTCCCGGCGGGGTCAACTTTGGAAATTTTAATGTAATTTTCAAAATTGAGTCGTCTGGATTTGAAAAGGAGTGGTAGGGCACACTGCGTTTCCAAGTCATTTGGGGAGCCCGTCTGGCGGCAGTAAACACTACCGTGAAATAACAGCATAAATACGTGCTGTTGTGTTTCGGTGAGTGAGTAAGGGATGCCAGAGCCCATTTTCCCTTATCCCTTATCCTTAATCCTTCTGTGGTCTGCAGCGCACTTGTAGCACTTATGGCGTTGCTTGTGTTATAGGCGACTGTAGCCACCTACCATCATGTGGACCGTCATCCTGTCTGTCGACCTTAACATAATTACCACTCATCTCTCACTATGGAATCGAATTTAAAGACGTATTCACGTTAAAAATGTACCTATGTACCTAAATGTAAGTTCTGTTAAGATATTAAAATGACCCTCCAATGGCGGCATCTTTTGAGAAATTTTGCTATTTTTATGTTTAGACTAATAAAAAATATTCATGGCACTGTGAAATATTCAAAATAACAATGTTGTTAACGGTTTTGTTTGCAATTATTTTGATAAGGTCTGCATTGGAGGCTTGTCGCGTTGCTTCCAAGAACGCTTAACGTCGCGTGCAGTGCTATGCAATAGAAAGAGATCTGAACGTAGGAATATTTGGCTTCTTATTAAGATATAACTAATAGGTTTTTGAGTTCAATAATAAATGCAAATATTTTAAAGTTTCCCCTTATTTAAAAATAATATAATATATTATAATAAAATATTATCATAATTTAAGTTACATGGTTAAGTTCAGCATATGTATATACTATAATTGTGTATTCGTAATGCACATTCCACATTTTTTTTCCTTGTCCCTCACCTCTGAACCTTTTATCCTATCAAATAAACAAAGTACATGAACATGTTATATTTCATCTGATATTAAAAGTTTGTGTCACTAAAAAACGGACAACTTATTATGCTACTACTATTACTACAAATGCGAAAGCTTGTGAGGATGTATGGATGTATGTATGTATGGATATTTGTTGCTCTTTCACGTAAAACTACTGAACGGATTTAGATGAAATTTAACACACATATTATAGTTTATTACCTGGATTAAAATATAGCATCGTCTAAAAATGGGGGGCGCCATTGTCTCTGTGGTGGGGCCACAGAATAAAGAATATTTATCGTATACTTATTTTCATTTTCAACGCCGATGAAGTCGCAAGCACCAGCTAGTTAGACGATAAAATAACGTTACCTTCATGCATTAAAAACCGTGTGTTACGAAGATATAACTTACTAAAATACAGACTTGTTTTATTCCTTGATTGAAATTAAAAAGTGGAAGCCAAGCTCTTGGTCTACATACGTATTGTTTAGGTAGTTGTTGGTGGCCACGGAGCAACTTCGCCGTGCCCGCAGTGGAATTAAGCAATTACATGCAACTTCTGGAAACTTAATAGGAAAACTGAAAACGCCAAACATCGTTTTACTTTCAACCATTTGCAATTCAATGTGTTTGGTGCTTCAAATCCCCAGAACGCTTTTCAAAACATTCAACGTTTTTGGTGGAATTTGTTGCTTAAAATTTTAGAAACACAAAAGTACGTATAATCCGTTAAATTTAAATAATTTTCCTTCTATTACACCAATTGTGAAAATGAATATAATTATTATCTTAAATAAAACTGTGAACTAAAACATTATGTCTATTTTATACTTATAAATTAGCTACTACTGAAAAGGATTGGCTTTACTTAAATTACATAGTGTACCTAATTTATTATACTTTTTTATGAAGGTTGATATGCAGTAAAATTGTTTTTACTGAAGCTAACTTACAATATACAAGTTAAATATGGTGTTTTATATTTATTATTTAGATTTAGTTATAACAGTTTATTAGTCTTTGATTTTGGTTTTTGTTCTTTGTTTGCTTTCAGTTATTTATTGTTTAGTTGCTATGCGTGTGTTATCGATCGTCTCAATTTCTAGTTCGTAGTTTATCTGTGTATGCCTTAAAATTACCTTATGTTACCTATACCTATTGTAAGTTTTTTGTTTGTGCTGTCGGTGTACCTTTTGAAAAATAAATAAATAATAAATAAATAAATAATGTACAGTCAAATTCCCAGCAATAGTTTTCCCAGCTGACAAACTGCTTTACAAATATGACCGTATATGATATAATGAGTACTAAGTTTTCTTTAGGACTAAAATAATCTTTTTTTATATATATAAATATTAAGTTGGTTTGGGTAGACCGATTTTAATTCGGTTTTCATATACCTATGGAGAGAGGGATAAACGTTGAAGATTTTAATATATGAAAATTGCACCCCAGGCGGAGCCGGGAGCGGGTTGCTAGATGAAAATAAAAAATTATGTATTTCATACTTCGGGTGTGCAAACTAGTGGTCACTTGGAATTTCGCGACAATTGCTATTAAATAAATATATAGAAACAATTATTCATATAATAATATTAGAAAAACGTATTTACTGAACAGTTTTTGGTTAACATTTTTGCACTATTCCATTTCCGACGATGGAATAATACAATTTTAATATTTACATATTGTGCCCGCAGCGGACGGTTGCTTTTATGTAAATATGATTGTAGATTGTAAAAGTTTAGTGCAATGAGTTCGTAACGATTGCACGCACGCCCGTTGCATATAAAGCTGATTCGATGTTCCTCCCGCGACAATACTATGTGAACCATTAATAAGAAATTATGGAACTCAATGTATAAGGAAACATATATAATAAAGAGATACAGGGAAAAACTTTCATACACATGTAAACTTTAATATAATATTATTATACGGTATGCAAATCTAAGACAAATTTAATATCATCTTAATATCATTTAATAAATGTATTTATTTTAAAACATAGTTTGCATCGTTTCACTACTGTATGTATAGTCTCATCATTTAGAAAATTAAGGGAGTAAATAATATTCTTTTTCCATCAGAAGATTATGTAAATGTTTCTTGAACACTGTCAAATTTCTAATATTTCTTATATTTTTTATAATTTTATTTTATAGGTGCGGTGCCACACACCATAATCCAAGAATAAGATAGAATTTACTCATAATCAAAGAATAATGTTTTCGTGGACTAAGTGAGGTTTTTTATTAGTAACAGTAACCAAAAGCGAAGCTTAGTTTTAGGTTAGAAAAGTAGTTGCCTTCTTTCTTGTTTTATACTTGAAATGCTTTGAATGCTCGACCGTTGAATTGAAACTGGAATTGGCAACCACAGAAAGTACTAAGGGAAACAATAGTCGGGATCTAATTGCGAAGTCCTAAGCGCAAAGAGCGAAATAAAATTCCTAACTATTCCTACAGTGGTGTTTAGAACTGTTAATATTCGTTCCAAAACGCATCATGTTTAGTTAATGCAGGTTTTGCTGAACCACAGAAATTTACATGCGATTAATTCCGTAAATTCAAATTCACTGAATGCAGTATCTGTTTACTGAATACGACCAAATTTTAATAATTCATATACACGTCATTTATTTGTCATTTTATTATTTCCTATTACTGCTTCGTAACATTATTATTCCTATTTTAAACGTTATTATTTCCTATTTTTAACTGTTAAATTGTCATTCTGTATTATACCTAAGCATTTTTCATTTTTGTTGCTTATTTTATTTCAACAAATCAGAAGCAGTAATTATGAATTAAAATTCTCATCATACTTTATGAGATAACCGAGCACAGACATATAGACGTGACGAATGAATTCCTTCCTTCTCGAATTTTTTACTTACTCTGCTCCAATATTTACAATCTTATCGTAAAATAATTGCACATGTGCTGTTTCATTTTACTGCTATTATGTGATACCATTATTATCTTATCTTCAACATGTGCATTACCAATATCCTATCCTACAATTGACAGCAATCTTGTATCCTTGGTGTTATTAGTGTTCTTTGGCGACGGTTGCAACTTCCTTTTGGAGAGTGAGCTTATGCCATTTTTAAATCATAGAAAAGGTTTTTAGAGGTCACTTTTTACATTATTCGTCTAATAGACATTTATACGTTGAAATAGCAACGCTGCTATATCTACATTTCATCTAAACAAATAAATGAAACTCGCATCCAATTTACATACGAGTATAAAATAAAACTTAAATGTATTTACGTATACATGAACGAGCCGAGTTTAGAGAGAAAATAGAATTTTTTATTTGAACGGAACCGATCAAATTTTAGATTTGTTGACGGCGACAATTACCCACGTAAAAAAAACATCACATTACAGTGAGCGGCGGGCGCGTGTAATTGATAAAAAAAAATGGGAATCACCGAACTCCATATGCCCGAGTTTGCGTTCGACTCATTCAATTATGCAAAGCTACCATTTGTTAACAGATTTTAGGGTAATTCGGCGAATGTTGGCTCGGTTTTATGCTAATCAGCTTAGTGTCCGTTATTTATTATTGCTACATGCTTACAAACGTTTCACGGTATAACGTTGCGGCTGATAACGTTGTTTCAGGCCGTTAATTGCATAAACATTCACTGCCCGATGATTCATATCGCAAAATAATTACTCCAAGTGTTTTTGTTCTTGTTAACGGCTATTTTGTGTTAATTTAATGTAAATAGCTTTGAACTGGTGACGCTTTTTCTGATGTGTTTGGTAAAATTTTGTATAAAAATAGGGAAACTGTGAAATTCTAATATAGAATTACACAGAGAACGTGGAAACATAAAAAATATGTTTTAATTACTGACTTGTTAATACTGATACATATTTTTGATTCTCCGCTTATACTTCCTCTAAACCTCCGAATAGGGATTTTAATATAGTTTTCACTAATGGAAAGAGGGATAAACGAAAAAGGTTTAGGTGTATGATAAGCAGAAAAGGTATTGCGATCGGGCAAACCCGGAGGCGAGTCGCCTAATTATTACTAAGAGTTGTCGTAGAAGTGATTGTATAAGACTAATAGGATAAAATTACAAATATAAATTTAAGGTTTTATTTTTATTTTTGTTATAATGTTATTTATTTTATTTTTATATTATATATAGAATAACACAGTAAAATAATTAACAATACAAAACAATTAATCAATAAAGTCCAATGAAATTAGTGCTTAAATATTATTTAATAGATATTAATACACTATATTAATAAATATTAGTGAACGAATGTAGTTAATGTATATATATTTGGATCGGGTTTAATTGGAAAGCTGGAAACATAATAAATCTAATGGGTTAGATGCAGATTAACTATAATTTTAATGAACACTTGATTTTCTGGATCGTTGCGCTACTAACATTTAATTTCATATTTTACAATATTCAAAATAAATATTGACAATCATCACGGAATAAGGGTTTAAAATATTCTACACTTTGTATAAGGGAGTAAAGTTGCGGTACGAAAACCTTCGAAAGTTTTCAAATTGATTCCTTTAATAAGTTTTAGACACTTAGTACCTTTTGAAACTAAAGCACACTTCAATATTTCGTTTGAAATAAAACGTTGGCATGACTGATAATCGCCATGTCGACTTTATATTAAGCAAATGTCGACGTACAAAATACATATTCCTAACAGTAATTGAATACATGTATTACTTACGAATAAATATATATCTAAAATACATAACATTATAATGATATGTAATGTAATGTAATGTTTTGTTGTTATGTATTTGTTTATAAAATAAAGTTTAATTATTATTTTTTGTTTTATTTCAGCAAGATCTGTTATAACTGTGTTTATCATTTTTACTATAAATCAAAGACAAGACAATCAACTACAAGTTACAAAATCATTTCAGTCGTCGTTGAAGTCTGCATAAATTATTTGCTACGCCATTTCATAAACTTCTACATTTTCGTAGCACTCGTAGCATAAAATCGTAGCAGAACTTACATAGCAACCAATGTTTATCTGTGTCAGTGTCGAGTGTAAAAAACCATAAAACAGCGCACTTGCCGTACCTATGACTTTGCTTGTGTTATAGGCGACAGTAGCCACTTACCATCAAGTGGATCGTCAGCCTTTACATTAAAAAATATATAAACTTAGTATATCTGAAAACCTAATTACGTAGAACATAATTAAATATTAATACCTAAGCGTGATCTTAACTTAGCATAGTTACAGTTCCCAGACGTTATCTGTAGTAAGCGATAATTACATTCTGTAAGTATTTATAATTCATGAGAGAGAACTCTCGAGCCCGCAATCTGTTTAATTACATATTTGCTACAAATTGCAATAACGTTTGTGCCTAATGCCAACATAGGTAATAATTTAGAATTGTTCAATTTAGTTGGAAACTGAAATTGCAAAATGGGAAATTCTACTAATAGAATCGTTTTGGTATTCTTTGAAAAATGTTTGCAAATAAAACGACTTTGATGTTTTGTTTTCATAATAATAATAAAATTTCAATTAAGTAATAAGTACTTTGCAAAATTGTAACTAAACAGCCATCAACGCTTGCGATATCTTAAGTTGTATAATATGTGTTAAAATACACACAAAATACTAGCGACCCACTGTATTCAACTCCCCAATATTTATTATTATGTTAATACTGCCATATTCCCGCGACTTCATCCGAGCCCCTCTTTTTCTTAGCAAATTTAAGATAATTTAAACCCTGACAAAAATATATGAGCAAAAATTTATTCAATATTTATTGTTAATATATTTCTTTTAGGCGTTGATTTTTTAATTTATTTTTAGATGATCCCTCGGGAATATCTTTAGTACTTTTTTCTGGGTGAAAGGCACTCTATGCCCTTTTATGTTAGCAAAATTTCACGATTTTCGGCAGATCGGTTTTTATTACATCAGTTTTATGCAATATTTTTCAATTCCTCTCACGCCGGCTTCAAATAATGAAATTTACATTAAATATGAATATTGGATAATGGAGAAATAATGTTGGACTGGACCGATTCTTCTAAATTTTTCAATATCCTACAGTTTTAATACGGAACTAAAAATTTTATAACACCTACGTCATGTAACACCATCCGATTACAAATATATTGACAGAGCTGACAGACTTGGTGCACTCTGCAGTTAAGGTGCGAAACTTTACGACCACTCACACTTTATTGCCGCCAGGCGAGAGTAGCTGTTTATTTAAATATCTTTGCATGGTAATCTTTCTGTACGTAGTACCAACCAGAGTAACTTTGCACTAGACTTTTAAGTTTAAAAAAATCAGGACATATGGACGACACTATAGGAATATAAAGAACAGGATATAGGTTTTAATAAATGACTCTTATTATATTTTGTCTTCGCTTGTAGGTAGGTACATTGGACAATATAATATAATATTGCTTTTTTGACAAAAATAAAAAGTTAAGAAAGTAGAAAAAGTTAAGAAGTGACTAGCTGGTGCCCGCGACTTCGTCCGCGTTCAAAATAAATAATATATAAGCAATATAACGCCTGACATCTGCATTGCTAATACACTTTTGCTAGGCGTTTTATTTTTATTTTAGATGATCCCTCGGGAACAGTTATCCTATGTCCTTTCCGAAATCCCTGACAACGTGTATGCAAAATTTTATGATGATCGGTTGAGTAGTTAAGGCGTGAAAAGGTAAAAGACAAACAGACAGTTACTTTCAAATTTATAATATTAGTATGGAATAGTATTTCTGGTTAATCTTCTGATCTGAGGGATGAACTAAATCGTGCTATGACTAAATGTCGTATTAAATTAGCTTTATGCCTAGAACTGTGTCAGTTTAATCTTTATAAGACCCAAATATTTATCAGCCTAAATATTTCCCAAACCATGCAATAGGAAAACAAGATATAGATCCTTTTTTTTATTGTTAGATCACATCCTCATTTATAGTAAGCCTTTTTTAATTCGTAAAATTGTAAATACGTTGATTCTCTGCCTGTATTTTAGCAGCGCGGCGTAGTATAATGGATGCTGTTTCTGAATTCCAACCCATGCTCTTTATTTTGAATTTTTGTTAAGCGTCACGTGTGTGGAATTCGACTGTATTATGGACTTTTACAAAGCACGTAAATAATTACGTTGTACATTTTGACAAGGCATAGAGACGCTGGTGCTAATGGTATAGTTAATTTAATATAAAACAATATATATAATAAGAATTCATAATATAATGGATTATATAGCAGTATTAGTTAACAACTGAAACATGTTCTAGATTAATTGAATCACTCAAACAACTCATTGCCAATTGGCAGGATCTTTCATATATTTAAAATTTATGTATACAATACATTTTTTTATATTATATATAAATGTAGGATCACCTTTCATAATTATCATTATAAGTATATAATTATAAGTATTCTCGTCGTTTGAACTTATAAACTACTAATTTTGTAGCTGAAACATAAGAATACAAGAAAATAGCTCTAAATAAGCACAGTTTTCTTGCAATTGCAAGCATTTCATTAGTCTATGAATAAATCTATAACCTTAGCAATTGAACTCTACTCTTTACTTAAACCATACTATTATATGATATCGATTTCAGGTGGCTATGACATGCAGCTATACAATCTATTCACAATAAATGTTATTTTATTTTTATTTATATATTAATCGTGATCCGCTCTTGGCTTTACAAAGATGCATTTTTTTTCTGCAAATTATATACATAAACTTTCCTCGTTTATAATAAATAATAATAAATAATAAATATCTTCACACATTCCACACAGCACCATCTACTCGTAGTTCCACAGTAAGTAACTAATGCATGTATTATGGATACCATACAGTTGATATACAGTTGATATACATAAATTACTTTTTTTTTATAAAAATATTCATATTATAAATAGAAAACATCCATGACTCAGGTACAAAGGCAAAATGTTAACACATAAACATTTGCCCCTAGCGGGATTCGAACCCGCGAACGTTTGGTTAACAGCTAGGTTTACTAGCCACTAGACCAAACGTGTCGTCAAACGTGTTTATCGCTCTTTACATTAGTGAAAATCGTTTTGGGTGGTTTAGAAGAAGTAAGCGGAGAAGAGAGAACAGAAGCGGACAACGACTTTATAATATGTATAATAGATACATATACTTAGATAGATATAGAAGAATAAAGTAAAATAGAACTTCACAAGTCTTCAATTTCTCTGTTTAAGTTTCAAAAGAAATCAGCTACGATAGTGTTAATTATTACGGAAACTCTCTTTAAATACACTAAAATGGTTTCAGATGTGTTAGCGGAGAAACAAACTAAGATGTTTGATACTAATTGTTACTCTTATAGAAGTTTTAAAGTCGTGAAATAATCAAGTTTAAAATAGAAATAGCAGCGTCGGCTAATGATTTAAGTTAAGTTGTTAAGTAGACGATGTTTTTTTCTTTCAAACTGAAAATCCCGTTGGTAATAATAATATTTTTATATACTTTTATTACAATTTACCTTCATTTAGCCGACGAGCTGTTTCGACTATTATTAATAAAATATGAATGTATTAAAAGTTCGATTAACATATGGAACGTAATTTCCTTTATCTATTATTCGGAATCAATACCACACACTTCTACTTAGCATGTTAATAACTCGGTAGACATACCTATCCCCATACAACCCCATGTATCGTACAATATTCGTAGCCGCGACTCGCGCTGTTGTCTCTAATTACTATGAATATTATATCAGGACAAACTCATTTTCTATCACAATATGTTCGCTGACTTACTTTGTAATCGTCTCAGTTATTAAAGGCTCAAAGGGAGGCGGCGGGGTTTCAGGATTTCTTCGTGTCATAGTTCGCAAACAGTAGCAGAAGTTGGCATAAAAATAATTCGAAATCTGGTATTAATTTATTTATTTAATTTATTTAGTATTTTACAACAATGAAGTGATTTAGAAATCAAATTAAGGTTTTAAAAATTCATCTTTTTCTTATACAATTAACAGTAACAGTTATATAATAATTTGAAATAACTAAACCCAGACATTAATTTATTCATTTTGCAGACGTTGAAAACTTAATTATGCTACAGTTCTACAGTATTATTCTTCTAGTTTTGTCAGAACTAGTTTCTAGTTTTACACAATATTCAATTGATTTTCATGTGACTGCTGTCATAAAATATTTCTAGTATTGTTGTTGGGAATAACTTGAATTATTTAACATATTAAAAGTACTTTTAAAAAATAATTATAAAGAAATTTACAGAAGTTCCCATTCTGTTATTAACTCGAACTGACTCTGCTGAATGTACGTGCGAATCAATGGCGCGGAAAAGGCTTTATCGATTTTAAACTACCCTCGTGTTGCACTTTGTTAAACTTTTGTTATTGGCTTTTTAAGAAGAAAGCTTCTTTCTGCTCGAGCACACTTTATGTTTGTGAAGCTTTATTGTGACATAGGTTTTATTTAAGTAATTTTATACCTATTTGTTTTATCTGTGTGCAAATTTAATTTCATTCATTCGTTATTTATTTATTTCGATATTTCTAACTATATTGATAATTTAAAACGCACATTCTGGTGTGTAAAACCCTTCATCGGCATTTGCACTACAAACTCCAGTGACAGACGCGGTCTTTTTGTATGTTGCCTTCGTTTATTGACTGTTGCCTTAATATAAATTTGTAATCTTTAGCTTCTTTCTTTATAAACTGAAACACCTAATAAATAATTTTTTTGGCCTGTCTATTTAAGTCTTTATTTCGTCTAGGCATATTATTAAATTTTAGTGGAAACGTTAACAGTGTGTAATAAAACAACACACGTGTAATAACAATAAATTATCAGTAAACTCGTGACATAACAGTTTAAATAATAATTAAACAATAATGCATACAAGTATGCACGTTTATAATATGATGTAGATGTAAACACCGCGTTGCGTAACACGGTCTACGAGTATACCGCCTTATGTAACACCCGACTACATCAACAATATAGCCGATTGCGACGGGCTTAGTATTTAATTACACACCCTTAACTGACGTGATTGCATTTCCTGCAACTGACGTACCAGTTTATTATTTTGCCAATTTCAAACTATATTAAATTCTTGGATATGAAACCGGGGCGGGCTCAGGCTAGTTATATATATTTATTAATAATAAATTGTTGTTAGAAATATTTCTTATCGAAGATCTCTTTGTTTTCCCTTTATTTATCACATAACATTGGAGTTAGGACTATGATTTTTTTGATACAGAAAGTAAAGTAAGGGCACATTAAAATATAGGATACTTTTTACTCTCGAAAATGTTAGGTTTCCGAGGGATACTCGTAGTTCAAAAATATAAAAATGACTCCCAAGTTAGATTTAGAAAGTCCCTCGGGAACTCTAACTTTTTTATACCTAAAAGGTAATAAACTATCTGTGTGCCAAATTTCATCCAAAACCGTTCAGCCGTTTTTGCATAAAAGAGTGTAATATGCTTGGTGGTAGAGCTTATTACGACTCCAGGTTGCTAAATAAAAGATATATGAAGAATGACTTAATTACTTTATGTAACGATTTAATACAAGCTTAACAAGTTAAACACGGTTAGCAAAGGGTCTAGTTTGGACGACACGCGAGGAACAACTGCTTGCGCGGGGCGGCCGCGTGCCTTTTTACCGGCGCCTAATCCACAGAGACAGCTCATGCGCATCCTTTACAAGAGTAACAAAAATCCATACATCCTCACATTTTTTCGCATTAATAATAAGTATTATTAGTAAGTAACAAGAATAATAGGATTTTTATTATTCTTCCCACTTCCTAAGGAGGATCCTTCCTTCCCGCGATTCACGGACGAAGTCGCTGGTACCAGCTAGTTGTTGTTATATTTTTTAAAATTTGCAAAGTAAAGTGTTCTTTCCATAAAACATTTCGTTGTTCATGGTTCTTATTCAGCTATTACTATAACTATCGTCGCTTAGTGACGCTGAAATTTAATAGATCTCAGTGGCTTTTCATTAAAATTTTCTATCGTTTAAGTTTTTGCATTAAAAGCCATTCATGCAAAAACAGGTTAAATTATAATATTAATCAAAAATTGTTTTCCAGATATTATAAAGGTTTTCAATATTAACTTTCCAAATTGTCTCGCATGAACTTTCCAAATTGTCTCGCATAGGTAAAGGTGAGACCGAGATATTTAATATATAGAAAGTTTTTTGGCATGCGTCAAACTTTATTCAACGGTGTGACGAATGACGATCAACTTTCCAGAAATCATGGTAAGATTCTTTGATGACATTCGTATAGATTATTTTAATGAACTTTGTTTATCTATAATTAAAAGAACATTGTCAGAAACACACTCAGCGATAATATTAGTAAATCCTCAATATGTTCCTCGTTAATAAATCTTTTTAAAATAAAAAGAAATGCGTGGACAAAAAGTTTGTGCCCCATTTGGCATTTTCAAACCATAATTTAGGTGTGACACGACGGAAACACAAAAAAAGGAAATTAAACGTCCTGCACACGCAATTAAATGTATAAAATAATTACGGGCCCGATTGTCGCGCCAAGTTTCGAGGACGTCAGCTGCTATTTGACAAAATGAAACGTTATTTCTTTCATTTAAACGTCATTTGAATGGGCGCATTAGGACGGAGATGGACCCGAGACACGCTTGTTGTTTCGAACTTTATACATTTCGACGTTTATGGACCATCTGCTGTTGTAATTCTACTCTAATACCATTTGTTTTTCATTTGTCATCTACACAATATATTTGTAACTAAACCTTTATTTACCTAACCTGTTTCAAAGCCAAATGAACGGAAATTGAACATATTTAATTTGTAATTTATTTAATTATTTGTATTTGTATTTTCGACAAGGCACCTGAATGGTTGATAGCAACGATTTGATAGGGCAGATTTGATAAGCAACGATTGATCGACATTGAATCTAGGCTGCTTCTGACCGTTCCTATTGGAAAATTATGTCTATGTCCAGCAGTAAAAGTGCTACGGTTGATGATAATTTAATTTATACTTAATTTTTTTTTGGTAAATTTTTAGTTTTGGCTACACAAATAAATTGTGTCGATTTATAAACGAGCCATAACAAAAGTTTAATCTTAAAGTTTATACTTAAAATTTAATCTATCAAACACCTAAATATCTTCACTAATTTTAACATTTATAATCATAGAAACTGTTAATAACAGAATCCTCTTAAAGTTAAATTATAATGGATCTCCATCTAAACACATCGTACGCAAATAACTTAACCTCGAGAGATCACATTAAAATTTAACAATGTGTAATCAATATTGAGCTTAGGAATAGATGTACTGTCTAAGTTGAAATTTGAAGAGACGCCTGTATTAATTAATACCGTCCATTAGCATCGCTCGCTTCGTCTCAGAGAGCTCTATCGCTCTAAATGCAATTAGTTTACGCTGAGGCACCGCGCGACACCGCCCGTTCTCAACCTAAATATAATTCCCAAATAGGATTATTCCACTCACTGTTCATAAGAAAATATTGTGTGTAATGAAATATGCGATGAACTTCAAAGTTTCTACTCCCGCACGCAAGGTCGCGTCGATTTCACGTAAGCGTTAATAATCTTAAAGATAAATCTGTCGACGGATTTAGAGATTTCTACAAGTATTTTAAATAAAAAAGTTTGTTTTTATATAAGCGTCGTCAGGCAGACTGACGGTCTAATTGATGGTAGGTGGCTACCATCCTATTTTAACACCACCACAGCACACCACAGTTTACACCGCAAGTGTTGTAAGTGTGCAACCGTCCTAGGTAAGATTAAGGAAGGTTAAGGGATTATGTGAGGATTTGAAAATGGGCTCTGGTATCTTTTCCTCACTCACCGATACCCAACAGCATAGTTATTTCATAGTAGTCTTCTGCAAGGAGACGGTTACTGTTGCCATACAGGCTGTCAAATTTATGACTGCGGAACGCCAATAAGTATTTTTCAAAATTATTTTTCAGAGAAAAAAGAACTACTGTCCTTGGCTGGCACTGACTCCAAAATTAACTGATTATAATTTGTAAATTGGTATATACTTACTTAAGTATCATTTCGTTGATTGTCCTTTAATGCTCTTTGATTTTAAGTAATTAAAATATTATTTTCGACTTTTTAGTTTAAGTTTGTACATGTAGTGTTTTTGTTTTTTTTATAATCTTCGGTTTAAAATGTTCACTATTATTTTGGAAACACATAATAGTCCCATCGCTTCTTAAACGCAGCTTTCTTCCGATTAGGACATCTATTAGATAACTAATCCTTTTAAACTCACATCGGAATCACATTGGTGAAAGTGAACGGTATAGAATTCGCTGGTTGAATAGTTCACACTGGGTGTCGGAAGCTCGCCCCCGTGTCGGTTCTAACGCAAATTATTAGCGCAACTTTAACCCCCCATCCACCTTTCTTTCGTCCAGCTTCGCTCGACGAACTCTCAATAGATTCATTAAGACTCTAACGAGATCTTCCGAAAGAGAATTACGAATGCTTTGTTTCGTTAAATGCGATTTATTTTCGTCTGTTACAACATTTCGTCTGAGCTCTCCGGGGATTATTTAAACGCAACGTATTTATAGGCCAAGGATATGATCCAGTGTATACATGCAGATGAATATGCAACGATGATATAGCACTACAATTTTGGTACGTTCCTGAATAGTATTCGTTTCTGGAAGGAAGAGGAATTTACAATCTAAGCTTAGGAAAAATGGCGCCGCGCTTTCGTTTTGAGTGACTTGATATAGACACCTATTTTGCTTATTATCACTGTCTATAATTACTAATATATTATAGAAATATATAAGAAAAGGACATTTGAGACTGCCACAATAAAAATTTTAGGCATTGAAGCTGCGGGCGAAAGCTACTTTGCTACAAATTGGATACTATCAAAATTTTTCATTAGCCGATTAGTTATTCAACGGGCATTCGTATGCAAAAAACTTTTATAGAAAACCCACAGTGAAACTCAAATGAAACTCATTAAAAATTCCCCCATAATTCAGTATCGACTGTGTTGTCAATTAGACGGCTTTGATATACCAAATCTAATTTTGTTTTTATATACAAAAATGAACGCAATAATCAAGTGCAAAGAGAGCTGCGAATGTTAGGGAGAGTTAAATTTATGTCCCGTTTACTTTAGCAATTTGGAATGCAAATGTAAACATTTAAAACACCTTCATTGTAGCACTAAACGCAAATCGATCGGAAGCGTAGACTCGACGTCGTTCAAATCACGAAATTCTGGGGAGAGCTATTTTTCAAGCCGACTGCAGCGACGCGATAAGCGCCACCGAAAATGTGACCGAATTTCAATCAAATTTATGAGTTATAATAATGATTATGGGTACTTTATCTCGGCGTCGCATAAAATTTGCAATCTCAGTGAAAAGGTGAACTCTAGTGTAACAAATTTCTCGGCAATCGTAAGGCGCAGATAACAATTCGTAAAATTAATCGAAGCGCAATGGAAAAACGTGACTTTAACAGGGTGTCCCTCAGCGTGACGGGTACCGGGTGTAAATTGTAGAACATTATTTGAGAGAGATGTAATATTGATATTTTAGATTGTGTCTACACTTACAATTTTGCTATATAAACCTTACGCACCTTCTGGCAAAGGATGTCAAAACAGATCTATATAGATGTGAGCGTCGTTTGAACCATTATCTCTTTCATTCAAAACCTTTTAGGAACTTTTCACACCTCAAGAACTCAGTAAAAGATGTATGATAAGCGCATTGATTGATTTCAACGCTAGACCTTCATTTTCTCTTTTTATACGTTAAACCCAGGTATAAATTTTGTGTCTATAAAATTAATAAAAAAACTACATTGATAGATTATTTAAATACCATATTTTAGTTCATATTTTAAATGGTAGGTTATTCCATATGAACACATGCACAGGTCATATTTTTTCGTAAACTAAGTCACTAAAACATACACGAGCGAAGGGGACGTGTCGCTATAGTAAAACTTATATTAATATATAATAGGTACAAGATTATAAAATATTCAAACATTTGGTAGCGTTAATTACCCATGAGCCATGAGGCTTTTCGTTGGGATTTCTACCAAACGGGTCACTGAAACGAAACTCTAAAAAATTGTTTGTATAAATTGGCTTCAAGAAAAAAACTTTAATTTGTATCCTCCCCAAGGAAATAATTTTCAAATGTAGCTACTAGATTGAAACTTTTATTGCTTCGGTTGTGCCACTCAAAATCATTTCCCAATGCAATAACTTATTATAACACTTAGTTAGCAAAAGTCACCGGGTGAAATCTTTGTTCTTTGCCACCCCACCGCGCGCCGGACCGCTCACAGCGATTGAAATTTAAAATATTGTACCCTTTGCCATTATACGAGCTTATTCACCCTTGAAATATCCCTAGGGGGCGCCAGGTACAGCGATTGGGGAAAATATTTTACACTTGTTACTAAGGATGTCGCTTTCAAGTCTGCCATTACACAATCTTAATCCTGTGCCGACTTGAGACCTAACGCTTCGCCAGTAAAGTTGAAAATGGCACGCAACAATTGGCAATTTCGCCGGGAATATTTATGAAAAGCACTTAATTAGTGTGTCGAGAATGAAAAATTGTTATTGAAACCGAGTTGATTGAACTCGCAATTCATAACTATGTCATTTTGGATGCGACTCGTAATGAAAACGCGATTAATCACCGAACGAAACTCTCGTCAACGCTTTTAGTGAAAGAGTACGGCACGCGTGATTCTGCATTTTGTACATTTCGGGCCCACTATTTTGTTATTGCTTTTTCATTTTATGAGCACTCATTATTTTATCCTTGATGCTGTTTTAACGGGTTGCCGCGAAAGGGGGTATGAAGGGGTGCGTCAGCACATTTATTTTAAACCCGAAACGTTTTTCGAGTAGTTAGTTCTTTTCTTTCCATTTATTAGAATTATAAATCGCATTACTTTAATTAATGTTGTTACTGCTTAGGTAATTCCTTTTTATTTTATTTTCTGTTTTTATTAATTTTTGGGCACAAACAGAAATAAAAACAAATATATGGAAAAAAATTAACATAATATATTCCACAAGCATGTCCATAATGAAGGGTTATGAAACTAAACACCAAGCCAAAAAAGATAAAAAATATTTCAAAGTTAAAATAAAAAACAAACTATGTATTTTCTTTGTGTTTGTTAATGTTTATAATTAAATTCTTTTATTTGATTTAAAAAGTTAATCTAATCATCTTCATTTTGATAACGCTTCGTCTCGAGGATATGCCTGCCTAAATATTTGATTTTCGTGCATAGACACCGATACATAAACATTTACACAAAACACATACAAGTACAAGCCAAAGCCGTTATGTAGCGAAAACAATTGTTATTTGTTTCTTTTTTCACTTTTTAATGTTATTTTTATTTGTAATCATATATTTGGAGCAATTAAGTTTGGATTTTTTATTTATTTTCATTATTATATTCATATGAAACTACTAGTTTTTAAACCCCTGACGCCCGACGCAAAAACGGGGTTTTATAAGTTTGCTTTGTGTATATTACGTATCTGTCCATCTGTGTATCTGTATGTGGCATCGTAGCTCCCTAATTGATGGACCGATTTGATACAGTTTTTTTGTTTAAAAGCTGACGTGATTGGGTTTTTCCTAGCTATAATTTATGAAGATCTGTCAGAAATTATAGCACCAGGAAAGACCATTTCCTAGTTAACAAAAGGATTTCACTAACTTCCACATGTTCGATTTGTGTGAAGTGTGGTATACCGTTATTTAGGTGGTATTTCAATGACATGGTAACCTTGACTTGGTGCTGCAGCATCAAGTAGTCTGCGGAATAATCAACTCCTCAACAACTTACAGCAAATATGGCGTATTTGGGCGCAATAGAAAGTCAGGGGTTAGTTTATAATTTTTTAACTAATATATTTACATTACATGTATTAGGGCTTGTCTAATTAGGCACTAACAAATAATTGGTTAGTACATGTAGGTCGGTTAGCTGACGAATTAATTAAACGTAACTAAGCAGAAATAATTAAACAAATACCTCCACTCATTAGTCAGCGTGCAGCATTCGTATCACAGTGCTAGGTGCACAGAGGGCGAGGTACTCTTCCCGCATTACTGCCCATTATTACCGGTTCAGTGGGCAGAACGCCAACGTTTACTTGATAAAATAAATTTGAACAAAACAAACGCATCCGTTGCGGCAATATGAATCCACCTCTCTGAAGTCGTGCTAAACGGCATGGAAGTGGAAAAACGGTAGATGGGCACGGGCTAATATGTGAATACTTGGCATTCCTCTAGATGAGCATTTATCGCCAATACGCAACCAACCAAGGGATATTGGAGTTATTCGACGGGCGAAATGCGCGCCAATTCTGACACAACCATTGGACATTCTTCGAGTAAGGACTGTTTTAGGTTTACTTATGTCCAATACAGATTTCTTTATTTTAATAAAAAACAATCCATATTATATAGCTATAAATAGTCCAATTCGTATAAAATCGCTAAGAAGCAACATGAAGAGGCATTTTTTAAATATTTCAATATTTTTAGAATCAATTAAATTATATAATTTAATTTTTTAAAGTATCTTTTTACGAAAATTGTGTTTCAGTAGCTTTTTTGCATGAAGATCGGAGGCAAGTTGATGGTCTCCTTAATAGGTGGTCTTAAAGGATAGGTGGCTCTTATCCTCTAGGATCATATGATAGTAAGATACAAGGAGGATAATCACTTAGCGAAACAAAACAGCGCTGATATTTCACGGTGGTGTTCTGTAAGAAAATGATTACGCTGAACAGGCTGTCCAGTTTATAATTGGGGAACGAAGTGTGCTCTGACACTACTTGTCTGTCTCTTCATTGTCATCCTATCTTAATAAAAACCCTCTCTATTTTATTTATTTAAAACTTTTATATTTATTATCTGATATTTTAATTTCAGGTAATATTTTCTTCTATCCACTGACTTGGATGACAGCCATTTTTGTAAGTGATAAAATTACATATTCGCTAAAATTGTAAGACATTTGAATACTTATTACCGATTAACATCTGTTTTATATTGTAGCTTATATACATACGAAAAAAGATACTATATAATAATTTATTAAATGCCACACAAGATTTAATTTACCCATATTAGGTATCGTTATTGTATTAGGTGTACAAATTAAAAATGTGCTATTTTAATGGAATTAAGAATTTATTTATAAATTAATGAACAAACATTTAATACTCAAAGTAATCTCCATTGTTTTCGATGACTTTATTCCATCGTTCGGGCAACTGACGAATTCCTTCGCGGAAGAAACTTTGCAGTTTTGACTGAATAAATTCATCAATGCTTTCTTGGACCTCGTCAACAGTTTTGAAGTGCCTATTAACCAGGTAATGCTGGAGCGATCGGAATAGATGGTAATCCGATGGGGCGAGATCTGGCGAATAAGCCGCGTGTGGGAGAACCTCCTAGCCCAATCCACAGATGACATCTTTGGTACCTTTTGCAACATGCGGCCGAGCATTATCATGTTGCAAAATCACTTGTCTACTGCCACTGCCAGTAAAAGGCCTCTTTTGCTCTAAAGCATCACTCAAACGTATAAGTTGCTGTTGATAAAGATCTGCAGTAACAGTTGTGCAAGGTTTCAGCAATTCATAATACACCACACCTTTCATATCCCACCAGATACACAGCAACACTTTTTGTGAATGAATGTTGGGCTTTAGAATAGACGTTGACGGTTCGCCGGGACTCACCCAAGATTTTTTGCGTTTAGGGTTATCGTACAACACCCATTTTTCATCACCTGTAATGATTTTGTAAAGAAAATCTTTTCTTTTAAACCTGGTTAACAAAGAAATGGCCGTTTCCACCCGTCGCTCTTTGTTTTCTGGGGTCAAGTTATGCGGAACCCATCTACCTTCCTTTTGAACTTTACCAAGTTGATGTAGGCGATGTGAAATGCACTGCTGAGTAACACCGAGTTGTAGTGCAAGCTCAGCTTGAGTCTGAGTAGGATCTTCTCTCAACAATTTTTCAAGTTCCTTATCGTCAAACTTTTGTGTTTGGCCCGAACGTTCTCTATCTGAAAGATCGAAATCTCCCATTCGAAACCTTTGATACCACTTCTTACACGTTTTATGTGTTACGGCATTTTCCCCCAGAGCAGCACAAATCATTTCTGCAGCTTCAGCAGCATTTTTCTTTAATTGAAATGCAAAAAGAATGCAGTGTCGCAAATGTTGCTTGTCGACAGACATATTGTCCACTTTGGTTTTTTATGTTATATCACTTCGTGTGTTGAAAATATATTGTTGTCAAGAGCTTAATAGATACACTTTGAAATGGCAAATGTTAAATCAATTTATGTACCTTCGATATCAAATTACTAACATACGAAATAAAAGCACCTTATTAATTTGTATACCTTAATAAATTTGTTAGTGGAAAAATATAAAAATATTATTTTATATTTTTCCTGCCTTGTCATTTTTTTATTAACTCTAGAAAATATTTCTCTACGAAATCTTATCTGTATACAATTTTACATCTTTCACTTTACACATTAGAATTATTACTTAATTTACAATAAGTAAACTTTACGTACTATGAATAATTTTTACTTAGATATTCGTCGCAATAAAATTTCACATAAAATTCATGAATTGGTAATTGCAAAACTTCACAAAATGTTCCCAAAATCTATGAAACTAGTTATGTAGGTATGTGTAAGTTTTAATTCGTATGGAAACGTAAGCCGAATAGAAGTGTCAAGCGTAAAGAGAATTTCACTGGTGTGGGGTGGCCATTCGTTAGTCTAACTCTTTTGGTAAAACGAACCCGGGATAAGCCGACTGCGCTGTTAACATTCTTTTCAATAATGATGGGGGAGATGTGAGTGCCCTATGTCTTGTTTATTGGATTTTTTGTTGCAATCTACATATGAATGGAAACTGCAATCTGTTGGACGTGGAAAGGCAAGGAGTCGTTGCTTTGTTACCATAATCTTGTTTAATGTTTATTTAGTAAAATATGGGGCAGTTGTTATGATAAATTATTCAAGTAGCACAGAGTCTGTTGTAACATTAATTCTAAATTTAAATAGGTAGGTATAAAAGTAATAAAATTCATTTTAATAATTTGACAGCAGAAAGGCCATATACTTAATTAGTAGTAAGAACCAAAAACGGATGTAAGTTGTAGACAGTCGTACGCTTTAAAATTTATGTCCAGCAATGGGCGTCTTGTTTCAAGAGTAAATTTTAAAGTAGCACATTGAACTTAAATACAAAACTCAAACAAAATAAAATTCGTCAGATAACTGCATAATTAAAGAAGTAGCCATAAGGTATGTGGGCGTGAGAAAAAAAATGTCAATAGAATTTTACACAATATAGGTACATTTATAATAAAAAAAGGTTTATTAAAACAAAAAAAAATTAATTTAAATTATTTAAATTAAATAAAAAATTAAAGGTTATGGTTTATTAAATTAAAAGATTTGAAAAAAAGCAGATATAAATTTTTAAGGATGTTTCTAAAAGAGCTTTTACAAAAATTCCCAATTGTTAAGAAAAGTTAACAATGGTTAAGAGTATTTTATACAAATTATACTTTCAATTCAATACTTTAAAAATATTCAAAGATAAAATATCCCTTTTCTTTAAAACAATCGTTTCATAAAGTTCATACTTAAAATATTAATTCATCCAGTGAATATAAATCGGCTCTAAGTGTTTTCTATCCTTTAAAGTTTCAATGAGGAGCAACAACACGCGTGTTGGTCGCTTTAATAAGTTCCGCGCATGATAAATAGGATCAAGTGCTGAACATAGGAGATACGCCGTCCCTTTCGGTGACGTACAAAAATTATAGTCTGTCCCGCTCCCTCTTGGGTCCGGGGTTGTGGATTTAATAGAACGTTTGTGGACTAGAAAACTTAATGAAAGTGTGGTATCTACAGCTCTAGCATCATTATCGACGGCTTTGCTTGCAGATAAAAAGCTTTGAAAACGTTATGAAAACGTATGCCGCTTTGAGGTTAAACGAAGCGAAGCGAAGCGGCCCGAACGCCCAGCGGATATCACTTTTATTTTCATTCTTAATTCGTAGTTCGCAGCAATATAACTTGCGTGTGTAACATAAACATGATTTTTTTTTATATGAATACCAAAAAACTTGTATAAACTTTCTACTGTCCGCTTGATGGTTGACGTCTTTAAACGCAAAAAGTGTGTAGTGAGTATTTTGCCATCCCTTATAGGTGGTAAGCTATAAGGGATAGGGTTTTATAGTTAGGGTTAGGGTAGTTAGTTTTATAGTCACTTATAGTTAAGGTTATGTGGTCTAGTCTCCCCTAATCACGCCACGAAACTGAAATACTACAGCACATGTTCTGTTATTTCACAAATCTTCTATGTTAAAATGCGATTACTGCCAACAGATGAGCTTTGATTGCCAAGTCAAATGATTTAACAAACTTTTTTAATATATATGCATTAAAATAATGTGCATGCTTTACAAAAGAAAGCAAGATTATTTTCAAGCTATCCATTAATGTAATTGATCAAAAATAAATTAAATAGGTTTTTGTTATAATATTTGGCTGGGATTGATATACTTACATAACAATTATGCTAATATTTCACACAAACAGTTAGTTTTTTTTTTTTTAATTTACTGTACTTATTTAAGAAATTATTTCACTATTTCAGAGATAGATTCCAAGTGGATATATGGAAATATGGTTTATATTAATCATATTTCCATTTCCATTCAGGGCGCATCGGTCTACTTTATTGTAAAGCGATTGTGTATCATAAGATTTTTTATAATGTTTTTTTCCGTGCGATGAATGCTACCTATTTAGTATTAATTGTAAAGACCTATTTTAATATATTCTAATATAATATCTAATAAATAGTCTATCTAATGAAAGGAAATTTTGTGAGCTAGAATTTGAAAAAATTGACAATCAGCTATTATTAACTTAGGTATCCAAAATGTCAAAAGAAAGACAAATAAAATAAAATATTGCACAGAAAAAGAATTTTCTTTTGCCCTATAATCAAAGGAATATAAGAGTGGGGACATAATTAGATACTGTATCGTTCGTTTTTTGCAAACAATAACATGCAAATGTTTTTAGCCGTGACGCACGTGGCTGTGGTACAAACCAGTCGACATTTTAAATTAGTTACGCACACATGCACTACTTCAATGGGGTTGGAAAAGTAGTAAGTGCATTCGGACTACATATATTTTAAGGATGTAAAATGTTTTTAATTAACGCCCTTTAAACATTTCATGCTATGTCTTTGTCAAATTATTACTGTCTATGTCCTTTACTGCTGTTCATATTTTACCCAGAAATTCTACTATAGTATTATTAATCTGTTAATTTAATATTAACAGAATCATAATCACGATCATCATATCAGCAGTATGACGTCTAGTCCCAAATTTTCCAGAAGGACCAGTCAGAAGCAGCATGGATCCACCGTCGACCCGCGGCCCTTATCAGATCTCCACTATGTGTCCTGCCCACTGCCACTTCAACTACAAATCTGGCAGGTTATGTCGGTAACTATAGTTCGTCTATAGATCTCCTCATTCCTGATTCGATCTCGCCGTATAATCCCGAGCATAGCCCCTCCATAGCTCGTTAAGCGACTTTAAACTTTCTTAGGAAGCCCATAGTTAGAGACCACGTTTCAGCGCCATATGTTAGGTATCACTGGCATTAACAACAGAATACTATATCTGAAAAATCATATGTTAATGAAAGTCTTGTCAAAATAAGAACAGCCGTTTAATCGTAGAGATATACAGTTTACAGGAGCGTATAATTATATTATATTTTTGATGTTAATGGTGGCAGGCAGGCTGACGATATACTTCATACAAAGAACGCCAGGGAATATGCAAGTGCGCTGCCAACCCTGCAAGAATGCCCCTATTGTATGTAGGTAGTATAGGTGCTTGGGCAAAAGACAGATATTACTTAAATTTTCATTTAATAACTGTCAGACATAAATTACAATAATTAATCATTCTAATATTACTGTTCATCAATACTAAGAGATAATCTAAAGATGTTCATTGAGATAATTAACTGAATATAATTCTCACAATCCATTTCTATTATACCTCGTAATTAATCTGACATTTTCTCTATGTTGCCTTAGAATGTAATTTATATTAATTTATACTCCTTACATTAATTACCTTTGAATCTCTATAGAATTACGCACCAAGGAACCCTTGAAAATTTGCGAAGGTCTCGACATTTCGTATAACACAACACGTTCAAAGTTACACAGACGAAATGACCCGTCGACGTAGACAAAGAACAGTCATCAATATAAGTGAGTTTAGTTCACTCTAAACGCCGCCAGAGGGCAAGGAATAGCACATTAGCGGGAGATTAATATATTGGTTCGACCCTTGCTTAATGTACAATGCAATTTTAATAGACACAGTATGTGACTTTGTGAGAGCGACTTAAATCATTTGAAACACACACATGTAATTCTACTAAGAATTTAAATTTATTTTAAAATATTGGTTGCATTAATAGTTAAATAAATCTTCGAAAAGTTAAGTTTTTAAAGGTTTTTTGCAAGGGACAACGACATTAGCTACTGTATAGATGACTTTAGTGTACTTATTGGAAGTCCTTCGATACACGCATTGGCTATTTGACTTGTTCTGCTCCGTCGAATTCGTCCCTTGATTTGAGCGGATTTATTTTGGATCAGCCGGTCATGTGCGCTGTCAAGTGGAAAAGAGGTAATTTTACTACGACAAATTTTCGCTTTTCAATTCAACCTATTTTTCGGGTGTTTACGGTTTACGGTCATACGGTTACGGAGTTTCAACATCAGTACACATATAGCACATTTTAAAGATTAACATAATATAGCTATTTTGTTGTCATTTTTTTTCCAGTGAACTATATATGAGCTCAAAGACATTGAATTGTGCTTGGTCGGGATAACGATGAAAAATTAGCATTTTCGTGCTTATTTTTTGTGTTTTCACTTTGGCCTTAATAAAATAAGGAAAAAATAAGTTAGGATTGGGAAATGGGATCTGACATCGCTTACTCACTCACAGTAACACAAAGGTACACAACACATGTTATTTTTCACGGTGGGCAGCCCAATTTATGACTGAGAAACATATTGTGCACTTTTTCTTAGCGGCTAAAACCCAACGACTTTCTAGTGCGGCATGATACGCCGGAAAAGACTCGGGCGCACGATTACCACCCGCGTGAGGTTCCCCGAGATGGACGACGTACCTCTGCTCTCGGGTACGCCGCTCCCCACAGGTAGTGGAGGGAGCTCCCCGTACTTGACAGCCGAGGCAGGTCACGGGTGTCGTATCACATTACACCGCGCATCTACGGATGCGCTAGAAAATCGGTGGATTTTAGTCTGTAGGAAGCCGGCATAACCATGAGGATTTCCTAGCATTAAAAAAAGAAGGCGGTATCGCGAGAACGTTGTAAATCGCCTCTGTTGACCAGCCTGCAAGAGCCTAGGCGTACCCGAAAGTACGCCGGCCATCTCGGAGACAACAACTCGAACAACTCGAAATGGTTTCAAGAACAAAATTATGAATTTAATTGATAAAATGAAGGTATTGTTTCAATATAACATAAATAAAATATTAGCTTACATACTTTATGTTTGCATGTCGATATCCATTAAAATAAAGTATCGCTTTTCAGTCATTAACCACTACAATTTCCAATCGAACAAATGTAGGGTAATAGAATTCTGATTTAGTTGACAGTTTCAAAGTTAAAAAATACTGAAGTTATACCATGTTTGACTTTAGACCTACTTATTCATACTTAAAACAAAACCATCGCACACCGCAACGGCTTTGCAACTTTAGTAAAATTACAACAAACTTAAGTTTAGTAGGATGGAAGTATCGCTATTTTTAATGATTAACTGGTCATACCAGTTAATCATAATATAACTATAGCAGTTTTTTAGAAACATTCGAGATAAATCTTGTTAGATTATTATACCTTATTAGATAGCTAAAGATATGTAGATGTTTTTTAGAACATCTGCCACCGTTACATTTTCTGATATTTTGCCATTAATTAGTTTATTTATTTATTTTTTCCAGTGAAGCTATTTCTATTTGAAACAAATAATTAGAACAGTTATAACAGTGGAACTAATAGCTAGAACAAAAAATAAAAAATTAATATTTGCATCAGAATGGTATTTTCATCGAATCGAATGTTTCATATATTATACTGTACAAATACAAGATTTACATATTTTGATTAAATTAGATTTGCATTCATTTTTAATTTTATAAAAAATATTAAAGTCTGGGACACCAGAATGGACAGAATGGCAAAAGTCCTTTATTTCTGGATGAAAGAAAAAAAAAGACTTTTGCCGAGAGATAAATAAAAAATAAAAAACTAACGAACAATATGAATAAGTATATTAAACCAATTACATTTGACACGACAATACTTAAATAAATGAATGCGGTGGCACATGCAAGTAAATTAAGTACCCGCACTCACATCACAAATGCATGCGAGCATACATAATGGTCATAAATGTAAATTAAATAGTGTTCCTTTTCATTTCGACTAGTTCTATTAATTAATTACAATTGACACAAAAAAGGATTTGTTACCTCTCCTCTTCATTAGCAGACAGATTTTATATATCACTAATAGCTTTTATTCTAGTTAGAGTTCGTTCTCTGTTTAATGCATCTTTTTAATCTATCTGGAAATAATACAGGACAAGAGGAAATACTTATTTGTTCAACTAGAGAGCAAAATTGTTTTTTGCTGCGAGTGCCGACTTTAAATCACGAACTAGCGAAGTAGTCTAGAATTAGACTACTGAGCGAAGTGAGTGAATTAAAGGCACGAGACATAAAAAAATTTGCTCTCGTGTTAAACATACAACTTTTCACCTCAACAGCGAGAAAAGCGTTACTAGGTCATCTTTAGGTAAGAAAATCAATTAAGACAATTTTAAATATTATGTTTATTATAGCCAATAGTCACATAAATCATAACTAAATTAACAATAATATTAAAAGTTGAAAGTAAAATTACTGTAATTTGTAAGATTAAGGACCTCTTTCACCAACTACAAGTAAAGTGCTGATTAGTTACTTTTAGAAATAATTTTATGTTTTATTAAATTATGCACTCGGTTTACTGCATCCTTCGATAGGCAATTTTTTTTTAAATTATTTTCTTTACCGTACAAGCAAAGGTATAATATCATCTCCTTCATTCCCGGTTACCGGTGACTTTAAATGGCGGTTAGCCTACTTGACACTTTACTCAGAGATGGTGAAAGAGGCCCTAAGTAAGACAGGTTTTGTCATAATGTAATTTTCTGAAAACTGATATACACTCAGCGGCACGGAATCTTGGCCAAGCGCTTATCTTGCGATAACAAAGTTGTTAGTGTTTATAATAAATTTTTTGGTATGAGGGTGAGACGAAAAAATGCTTCCGATTAGTTCAAGAGGGTAATTTATTATGTTTGAGTGCAATTTGACATTTGTTTTAAGCTTTAGATGAATCGAGTCATTTGAGCGACTAAGTTGAATTTTTAAACTCCGTATTTTAATATTGTGTACTATTCAGTTACCAAACATCGGTCATTTTGTGCTTTTAATCCAATAAACGAAGGTGCTAAAAAACGAAAAAAAAATGCCCTTAACACCAGCTCAGGTTGCACAAGCCGTGGCATTAGTCAACCAAGGGATGACACAACGCGAAGTGGCTACAACGCTAAACGTACCACGTTCTTCAATGCAATATGCATTGAAACGATACCAGGAGACTGGCGGCTACACCCGCAGACCAGGTAGTGGAGGTGTAAGATGCACATCGGCCAGAGATGACCGCTTTATTAACCTTGAAATTCTGCGAAATCGCTTCCTCACTGCAGTTGAAATCCGCTCGCGACTCCAAATCACGAGAGGTGTTAATGTTAGCGAGCGTACGGTGAGAAGACGTATGGAGGAAGTTAATTTGAAAGCCCGTAGACCAGCACGCGGCCCAGAGCTTCTCAGACAACATCGAATAGCAAGACTTCGTTTCGCTCAAGAACATGCCAACTGGACCCACGAGCAGTGGGCTAAGGTTTTGTTCACTGACGAGTGTAGGATAGCTTTACGTGCACCAGATGGTCGACAACGAGTGTGGAGGAAAAGAGGAGAACGATTTTTACCCATCACCACTACACAAACTGTGAGTTTTCATGGTGGCTCCATAATGGTGTGGGGAGGAATAAGTTCCGATGCTCGTACCGAGTTGGCTATCGTCGACAACCGGCTAACTGCTTCTCGATACATTGAAGAGATCCTTCAAGATCATGTTTTACCGTTTTCGGGGTTCATTGGCGAAGACCAATTTCTGCTAATGCACGATAATGCACGCCCACATGTCGCACATTGCGTCAATGAATACCTTCAAGAGGTCAGAATTTAAAAATTGGAGTGGCCAGCTCGTAGTCCTGATCTAAATCCCATAGAGCATGTCTGGGACATGCTTAAAAAAAAGATAAAAAACAAATTCAATCCACCACGGACACTTGCTGAGCTCCGAAATGCTGCTTGGTCCGCATGGGATGACATACCGCAAGTTGAGGTCAAAAGCATTATCCAAAGCATGCCAGATCGAATGCAGGCAGTTATCATGGCTAGAGGAGGAATTACCCGATATTAAGATGTGTAAAAAATAATGAAAAATTAGCAATCCCGCATTTCCTAGTGTTTTAAAGTTGAGTGCTGAAAGTTAAGATTTTCTGTGAAAACGTTTGGTTTTATTTAATCTTAATTGTTAGGAAGGTAAACGGTTAATTGTCATTAAAAAAGGATTAAAAACCTAAAAGAGACACTTATTGAACACACCTGCTTTGTATTTATGAATGAAAAAGTATTAAAATGCAAACTATCGCAAATTTCTGTGTTGGCCAAGTTTTCGTGCCGCTGAGTGTATTATAATATATAGATTTGGGTCAAAATTTTAGGCTTAGCACGATTTTTTTAATGATTTCACTTGACAATTGGGATATCTCATCGAAACAATATATCTTACTGGCGACCCGCTGCGCCGATGGATGGATGAAATTCTTTTCTGTAAATTATATACTCAAACTTTAATCGTTTTTCGATCTTTCCATTAGCGGAAACCGTTTCTAAATCCGTCGTATGGTTTAGAAGAAAAAAGCATAGGCAGACAGTGACATTGTTTGTTTTGTAATAGTATGATGACTGTAACATCGTGCTCTATATTTGGTTTTTATTTGTAAACCTTACGAGTAAGACATACAAATAAGGTCTATCAATTGAGAGTGTATTGTACCTAGAGTCGGTTCCCTTAACAAATGTCTTGGGCACGAACAACACGTATTACGACTAGATAATTTACTGCCGACCTCTCCGCTATTGTACTTACCAATCTACAAATTGCTTAGGTATACGACCAAATGTTTATTGTGTTCATTTGTGTAAGTGCTTCTTTCTTCTGGCCATTTAAAAACTTATTGTATTTAGACGCTTTAATTAATTGATTCTTTCTCGAGTTTCGTCATCAAAATTCTTACTGTTACGGTTGCAATACTAATAACAATTCTAGTTCGTTAGTGAAGTGGCATTTTGTGACCTTTTTATTGCTTCAAAAACGGGTGATATCTATAATTATGCCGCTTCAATCTGGGTCTCAGATAAGTTTATACCTACTAATAAATAAAATGGAAGTGTCTGCTTTTTACTAAATATGTTTCTAAGTGATTCGCTACCAAACGATAGAAGGCTTCGAAAAAACTTACGTGTAGGCGTGTAGGTAATATATGTGTTTGAAATTTTCAAATTAGAAATGTTATATGAAACATACAAAGTGCCTCTGCGTATTTTATCGTTTGTGGTTGGTTTGTGCTGTACGTGATTGTATAAATTAAAGATACGGATTACGACGGATTAAGAATTATATTTTACAAAGAAAGTTATTATAAGAACATGACAAATTGGTGACAAAATTAATATAAGTGACAACATACATATGACATAAAAATATATTAAAAAGTATTACAAGTAAAACGAAAAAGTATGTATAACGCAAAAGAGTATTTACAACAAGTCCCTACACGTTAAATTTTCTAATTTTTCTAAGCAATGTCCAGCGTCATTGTTATCGACAGCACCTTTGCCTTTACACAGAACTGGTGCGGATTTCACAGCCGTCGACTTTCCTTTGAAATTTACGAAAACGTCGCACCCCGAGCGAGAAGGGAAATTACATTTTTTTCCCTTCAGCCCGCTGAACAAAACGAAATTCAAGACGATAGACTGAATTAAGTGATAGGATTTATAATACTTAAATAAAACCAAATCCATTCTTATTCTTACATGTATATTCTTTCTGTGCAACGGATTTTAATACGGTTTTCACTAATGGAAAGAGCGTTATAGGAGGAAGGTTATATAATTTGCAAAAATAAATCCGTGCGATGTCGGGGTGGGCTGCTAGTTATATATTTTATAAATCAAGTATGTAAGGACTCCTAAAACCGCTGGTCCAGGTTTAGGTTAGGAATTCTATAAGGAATCCTAACCTAAACCTGGAAAGAGGGATAAACGGGGAAGGTTTGTATATATAAAAATTACACCCCGAGAGAAGCCGGGAACAGGTCACTAGTAAAATTATAAATATATAAACTCAGCTTCTAAGGGTCACAGCGTGATGATAACTATCCTTAAGAATAAGTATTAAAATTTCGTGTATGTAAAATTTCGAATTTATAATAAGTATTAGTTAGGTTAGGTTTTTGTTTAAAATTTAACAATTTGGTTTAGTATGTCTAGTTCATTAATTAAGCCCCGTTCATTCATTTCCAAATAAAATTATTATGAAGAGGTTTCGTCGAGCACTCGGTGGGTTAATACAAATATAAAGTGAAACGATTATAATCGGAGTTACTGGGTTTTTGCTTGTCTCAAAGGGGTGACGCGCCGGTGTGGGTTGAATAACAGTATGACACAAGTGCTAGTTGGAAAGATGAGCAACACAACATTAAAAGGATTATTACAAAGTTGAGATATTCTTTGATCAATGTTTAATTAGACGAGCCCTGAATGAGCCCGTTTGGAGTGGTTACGAGTGGTCCTCTGTGATACGAATGTCCTGAGTTCAAATCCTGGCAAAACCAACTATAAATCGGAACATTTTAAAGTTGTCGTTGGAGTCTGTGTTTCGTTTTAGATCATTTTTCTGCTAGTTAGTAAAAGCCTTATAATAGTTTCGAAATTGTTTAATGTGAATATAAATATAAATATCTTCACACAATCCACACAGCACCATCTAATCTAGTTCCATATTAAGTAACTATAGGCTTTTATTATGGATACCGGACAGTCGATATACTACATAGATTAATTATTTTTTTTGTAAACACATACATAATCTAGATACAAACATCCATGACTCAGGTACAAAGGTTAATGTTAACACATACTAGACCAAACGTGTCGTCAAAACCAATTAAACTTAGATTTGTGCAATTATTATCTGTTATCTAATAATATCTAATATTTAAATATATTAAGCTATCTATATAATAATTTAATAGTGGCAAGGCACTGTTAAATTATTAATTTTGCAGTCAAAAATGGGGCAACTTGCAAAATGTCGCAGTCGCAGTTACTAGCTCAAGTTGTAGACGACATAGTAAGTCAAAAGAAAATATTGGATGCAGGTCTACTTTTACACTTTGTTTTGTATATTATTGTTTTCTCTACAATTGTCATATTATTACTACTAACTTCGTCCGCGTAACATTATAAAATATAACCGATGTTACTCGCTTTCTATAGGTGAAAAAGAATTTTTTAAATCGGTCTAGTAGTTTTTGAGGTTATTCTTTACAAGAAAAAATACAAAAATACAAATCTATTCTTTTTATAGTAGAAAATGACCAATTCAACCAATAGTTGACTAAAAACAAACTTATAAAACGTTTTAATATTAAAATTAAAACATTTCACACTTTGGCGGCTGTTTTTGTATACTGTGTCTGTGATATCTCCTACAATCACTAACCTAATTAGAGAGGAGCTAGCAAAGAAAATATTTAAAAGGATTAACCGGTTAATTCAGGCAATGATACTGGGGCTAATATAATTAATTACTTTAGTCCACTTTAGTACACTGACTTACAGAACTGAGTGTTTTTAATATTCCATTTCGTACGAACGAATAATAATAATAATAGAAGAACGATCGTAATATTTAAACTTCCACAGGTTCTATTGCTTTAGAATTTGGTGTAACTACAGTTACTTCGGCGGTATTTCCATGACATGGTAGCCTTGACCTAATGCAGCAGCATCAAGTTGTCTGCGGGATACCCAACTCTTCAACAACTTACATCAGTGTTTAGGCTCAATAGAGTGGCCTCAATAGAATGTCAGGGGTAAGTTTATATTTTTTAAAAGATCGACAATAGTTCATTGATGGTCATTGACGCGACAGCAAACAAATAATCAGCCTCTGAGTCAGGTAAAATCCAACTGATACGTTTTTATTTGAATTCATGCAAAACTTTCAAATTTCTCGCCTGGCCTATTGTTATAATTCATAATATTAATAAATAACACATAATTAAAGTATGAACGGTGACAATTGTTTCACAAAAGTTGTATATTGTCAATGAATTATTAATTAGGCCGGCGAGGACGCTTAATTTTACCTAAAGCGACGGTCCCTCAACTTCTACTTAATTACCTGTTTTAATCTCAACAAATTTTAGCCAAAAATTATGGCTCATTTTCAACGACAATCAACAAAATAATGTACAAAATACTTTTTGAATTAATAATAAATTCGGTGAGCTCTTTTCACCGAATTTATTATCCACACGGTGAGTTATCTAATAATTCGGAAGTGAGTAAATAGTTTTTGTGTTCTAGCTTTAAATAGAAGAAAACCAAACAGTCATGTTTTTATATTTCTAAACTTATGTAATTTTAATGCCCGACGCAAAAACGGGGTATTATAACTTTGACGCGTGTGTCTGTGTATCTGTTTGTGGAATCGTATGTCCCAAACGGATGCACCGATTTTGATCCGATTTTTTTTTGTTTGAATGAAAGCTGACGCGATCAGGATGGTTCTTAATTATAATATAATCTACGAAGATCTGTTCAGGCGTTGCCAAGGTTTGGAACTCCCTGCCGGCGTCTGTATTTCCAATCTCATATAACCTAAATCTTTTCAAGGTTCGAGTGAATAGGCATCTTCTGGGTGAGTTCGCTCCATCGTAGGCCTCATCCTTGCTACACAGCTGGTTGTTGGCCAAGAGCAAACCCATCTCTAATAAAAAAAAGGGCGTTTGATGACAATCAGCCCACTTCCTAGTTGACGAAGGAATTTCACTAACTTCCACGTGTTCTATTGATGTGAAATTTGGTATACTGTTACTTCGGTGGAATTTCCATGACAAAGTAACCTTGAGCTGAATTTGCAGCATCCAGTAGACCGCGTGATATCCAACTCCTTGGCAACTTACAGCAGTTATAGCGTGTTTGGGCTCAATAGATAATAGGGGATTAGTTTATAATATTTATATCAAGTGAGATCGCGGCTAAACGCTGCCTTGACTCAATTTAAAAAAAAATTAATTAAACTCTAGTTTCTAGTCTTATATGTTTAATTGTCTTAAACATTAAAATCTCAACAGTTTTAACATATATGTTTAAATATCTCAAAGTCTACATAAAAGTTATATTTTCTTTCTAAATTTACACATTGTCTTGCAAGCACGGTCCTTCACTCCTTCGCACCTCTAGTGCAATTATTTACAGTAGAGATATGAAGATTCCTTATGCAAGCTGTCCTCATTTCTTGGAGTTCTACTTCAACACCTACTTTCATAAGCATTTGCGGGCAACGCCTTTTTTAAACGTGCACATTATACAGGCTGTTACGGAATGGTATTTACTTGGCCATGTCCAATTTTAGTATATGTATTCATCATAAATCTTAAGTCTAAATTAATTACTTTAAAAAGATATTCCTTATTGAGTAATTAGTTTCTTTATGTTTTTGTTTATAATTATAGCCAACTTGTTATAGGATATGGAAAAGAAAGAATAAAAAATATGAAAATTCCAGTTCATCCAGCTTCAAGTATTATTACTATCTATCTCATAGAAAATCAAAATTTACATGGATTCTCTGCAAATCTTGATTATAAACGAGTTTAAAAAAACAGCTCATTTTTTATTATAAAACACAGCAGACCCGATGACTGTCTACTTGATGGTACTTGATGGTATAGTATGGTATGGTACTTGATGGCTATGTTGCCTATGAAAAGCAACGTGTCACAGTGTTTGTAACCAAACTCCTCTTGACAGATTTTTATGAAATTTTTTGTGTAATTCGGTAGGTCTGAGAATAGGTCGTAAACTATTTTTTTATACCCCCTAAGTGATAAGGATAGCCCACCCCAAAAAGAAATTTTTTTTTTTGCAAAACAACGTTTGCCGGGTCAGCTAGTAGACGATATAAGTATACTTCTACTTAAGGATTATATTACTAAAGTAGAAGAAGATATGCTATTTAAAAATATACATCTTTATGGCTTATCCTGATGCGATAGGAATGTCTTTTTATACTTTATAAATTCATTAAACTCTTTCAGCATTAAGGTTTCATCTTTAATCATAGTAACACGACATTACCGTTAGACGGTTTATTTATTAACACAATTAACTTTGAACGTATCGGACTTTGTACTTAAAGCTTGTTTAAAAATTTAGCAAGCGCACTCGGGAGTTCCGTGGCGCCCCCTACCAAGCAGCCTTCACTCTTAATTATTACTTTGGGAAAATTAAGACTGTCGTTTAGCCCGGAGTGCCCACCCGTCTGAAGGTTGCGCCTCTGCTCCATTTATCTAAATGTATTTTATCTCGCCGAGGGCGCAACCGGCACAAAATGCGTGGAGTCGTTACACAGCGCAATAAACACATATCTCATAAATATTAGTATCAGTACTAGACGTTATTAACGAAAATTCATTTATGTAAACTATAGTACTAGTACTACTGAAGGTATGTGCTTTGGCAATCGCCATCTATCTTCGGAAATCCGAACGGATGACTACGAAGATTATAGAGTTATTGGAATGTGTTAAATTATATACTAAAACCTTCCTCGAGAACCACCCTATCCATTGGTGTAAACAGCATGAAAATCGGTGCAGTAGTTTTTGAGTTTATCGCGAACAGACAGATAGACAGACGCCGCGGAAGACTTTGTTTTATAATATATAAGGATTATAGTTATGATTCTCGCTCAATGCATGTGTATCCACTCCGTGAATTTTCCTCCTCAAAACTTATTTTTATACTCGTATGTTTTTTTTTTGTATAGATAATGTCTTTCAGGCAAAATATTTTATACCTTCAAGTATGATTCTCACTCAGTGCGTGTCTGTCTACCGTAACTACAACGTATTCATCATCAAAACTTATAATCCTCATACATTACTATTCAATATATACAACGTAATAGGCAATCATTAGAGTTCTATTCACTTTGAGTTCTATTACACAATTACGTACCTACTCTGTTTCCACCAGTTTTTAAGTCTTCTCCATTGCTCCTTTGTTTCACTCGTCGCCTCAAAGTAATGACGCGTTCTACACTACGCGCGTTAAGTACATTACCTATTGTAAGTGTTCTTTGAGGTGCCTTCACTGTGCGGATCTCTGTAACGCTTTTACTCTAATTATAATCAGTACCACTTACAACTCTGTATTAGGCACGTGTATACGTACGTACCAACCTTATATTATGTCAAGCACCCATCACACACCTTAACGATTGTTCAATGTCTTGCAAGAGGAAGAGATGTAGACTGATGAAGGTACAAACGCAGAGCGGCAAGTCTTGATATTTGAAATTAATAATATTTTTATTAATATTCAATTATTGCATTGAATCTTAATAAAAATATCATTTAAAAATTAAAACATTAAATATGAACTTAGGAAATAAAGATAACCTGTAGCTTTCTGTACCTGTAGCTTTCCGTAGATAAACTTAGTTTGTTTGTACAACTTTAAAACACTTTAAAAAAGTTAAAACTTGTTAAAATAAAATCAATTTAAATTAGTAATAATACTAAACCAAAATGTAATACTACTATGAGAAAGGTATACGTACAAGTTACCACCATGTTACCACAGGACCACAGAACCTAAAATGAACATGCGCTGTAGGTATTAAGTTACATACAAGCTTTTTAACAAGTGTTACGATGTATATATCGGTGTCGTTAAATAAAACCTCCTTGACACTAATTCTGCAGTGCATAAACGAAGTTTACATTAGCTTACTATCGCTTATGGCGTGTTTCTGTTTATACTTGTACTTTTTTATTTTTTTATATTTAAACTTCTTAGGTTATAAACTGAGGAAGCTCGTTTGGGGGCTGTTATAGCTCACGCTGCCATAGTAAAATAACACTATGTTTGTTTACGTATTCAGGTGTAAGGGATACCAGGACTTTTTTATTTAAAAAAATCGTCAAGACTAATCACGCCAATTGTATAGCCCCCAAAGTAAGCACTCTTAGGCTTGTGTTACTGTTTGGGATAATAAAACAACGGACAGGGGACGAACCATGCATGCAGAGACCATTGAAAATTTCATTTGCAAAGTTTGCGCTGCCAGAAATCGAATCCGGGAACCTTGGAACAGAGCGTTAAGGCAAGCACCCTAACCCTCATCCAAAGGGCTCGTCAATACTATAATCAGTTTGAACTACTAGAATATACATAAATATTTGGGGCTTTACATAAATATGATGACATTTTCAAACAACGGCGAACGAAATTTTCGAGTTATTCTTCGGAATGGTAACAATTACGGTTTTCTATATTACAGGCTGCGTATGTGAGGTGGAAACGTGACAGCATCGTAATCAGGTTACCCACCCTTCCGCCAATTAAGGCGGTTTCTTATTGAAGCTTAGAACGTTACGCTGATTCTGTCAGTTTATTTGTTATTTTCAGTCCTTTGTACTATTATTAACCAAAGGAATATGATTATTATTTATTTGGTAAAGATAACCTATGTCATTTATTGTTAATTAGATTTTGAGTAACAAATGTTTTATAATATAAAATATTTCTAGCTGTGACCGCGACTTCGTACGCGTCGCTAAAACGCCTGATATTTCTATCACTGTGATGACGGTGTGGCGCCGATTTTTAAATATATTTTAGACGATCCCTGGGGAACCTAACATTTTTTAAGATAAAAAGTAATATATGTGTTAACATAGATACAGTTAATAAACTACTTTATGTGTGCCAAATTTCATGCAAATCCGTTCAGCCGTTTTTGTGTGAAAGAGTAATAAATATTCAACCTCATAAACTTTTGCAATTATACTATTAGCAGGATTAGGATTAATCAAGTTAAATAAGTTAATATTGAGAAACAAACATACAAACTTTCGCATTTATAGTATTATCAGGATTAAAAATATCGTATAAATTTTAAACTGCCATCTTTCAAGCAAAAAAAAAAGACGTAATAATTTCTAGTGTTTTACTCACATAAAGCGTATGTAATAGTTGGCGCCAATCTGATAAAAATGTAGTCCTTGCTGACTGCCGTAATATAACTGGAAGTTTATGACTGCGAAAGAAATACCACTGCATAGATAAGGAAAATATTTAATTACTGATAATATAATTCTTATGAACTTCTAAACCGTTAGCACTATGCAATTTTAAATGCGTATGAAAATATTATTTTTTTATCTGAAGGTCATCAAACAGGCTGACGATCCACTTGATCATATAGGGGGCTACAGTCGCCAATTAACACAAGCAATGCCACAGTTACTGCCAGTGCCCTGCCGACCAAATTAATATCAAGAAGGAAAATGAGCTATGTTCTTTACTCACTCACCGAAACACAAAGGTTGTTATTTCAACGATGTTATTTCAAGTTGGTTTTCTGTAAGGGGGTGGTTACTGCCGCCATACTATATGCCCAACTTATTATTACGAAACGCCACTATATATTTACTAAATTATTAGTTAAATTATTATTTTTTTGCATAAAATATAATGAATTATTATTTTTGTATTATTATTTTTTTGTTTTCCTGTGCAAAAAATGAAAATTTATTTTCTATTTTATTCTGTTTTCCTTAAATCTAGAAAATTCAATTAAGAATTTATTTAAATATTAACAGAAGCGTTAATGTGGTGTTAATTATCCAAAAATATTCCACATTTAATGGTTAACCATAATGGCAAAGGATTTCACTTGCAATAACATAATGTGGTCAGGTTTCATTTTCAAATATCGCTTTATTCAATGTTAGGTATTTTGCGGTTGAAGGTAGTGGGTTTCATTAGTATAAAAAAAAATGCACGCGTAGGTATTAGCAAAAAACAGTGCCAAAGCAAAGCCAAGTGAGTCGAACACACTGTTAAATATACGCGGGTTCGTATCTCAATTAGGCCTGAATAATTCTTAATAAGTTATTGGGAAACTTATTAAGAATTATTAGGACACGCAGTCTTACTGCTAGAAGTATAGAAATTTTCAAAAACCAATTTAAATTTTAAATTATTTAAATGTCCTGCCAAACCATAATAGGTTGGCAAATAGCCCCTAACACTGAGGAGGAGAAATTAGAATGTAATCCAATGTGAAAGTAACTCTGTCTGTCTGTCTGCCTGTTATCTTTTCACGCCTTAACTACTCAACCGATCACTGGGAAATTTTGCATACACGTTGTCAAGGATACCGTATAGGACACGGGTACCTTTCTTCAAGAAAACAGCACTATTGGTTCCGAGGGATATTAAAAAAAACTGGCAAAAGTATAATAACAATAAAAATGTCAGGCGTTATATTGCTTATAATTTTTCTTAAATTTTCAACGCATACGAAGTAGAGGGCACCAGCTAGTATAATATAACTGACATTCATAAAAAAATAACATGTGTCTACAACTTTTATTGTATTATTGTATTATAAATGGATATATTGTTATGGAATGATAAAGGCTCAACATTTTTTTTGGGACATTCCACCCTTGACCTTTAGGTCCAGTTAATAAGTGTCATAAAATATTTAAAATGATACAGTAAGAGCTACTTAAAATATTTAAAACAAAAAATCTAATTGAAAAATGGTAGGCAGTTAAAATTTTACTGTGGTTATATATAAAAAATATATCGAAGCAGTAATTATTAGACCTTTTAATATCCTGCTTTCTTTTTATATAATAATTTGTCCGTTGAAGTATTAAAATATAAATTGCTCAATAAATTCTGCAGCCATAAAGACCTGTTTCTATTAGTGAAGTCTGCATGAAAATGTAGATTACCATTTGCATTTTTAATTCAACCCCGTTTACTGAAAGCCAGAAGCGTTTCATTTTAAATTAGCGGAGTTTATCCGTAATTATATTAAAAATAAATGACTATTTTTCCACATTCCGCACTTCGAAAGCCATGATATAGTTCTGCATATTTGTGCATGTAATACAAAAAGCGTGTGCTCAAGTGTTATTAGCGATGGTATAATAGAAAATGATAATCAGTTTGTGTTAATTTTTAATTTTTATTTTACTTTTTGTTTTTGTATAATATGTAACATAATTTAGTTTATAATTTATGGACACAAATGTCTGAAATAAAGTTATTATTATTATTATTATTATATTAGATGACTTCGCGGTGCGTTCAAAGGGAATTAAGTTGTGTTCATATAAAAAATATATTCCTATTCCTATGAGCTGCGAGCACTTATTAGAGCACTCTCTTGGTATATCAGCACCATAGCGATCTGTATTTTCCTACAATGAGCTATTTCTTTGGCCGAATTCTTTCTGATTGAAGTATTGGTCACAGTTTAGTGCCCACTATCGTCTTCTATTGGCTACTGTCGAATTTTATTTTACCTAATTAAGATTTTTTTATCTACATACAACTATGATACAATTAAAAAAATATTAAAAATAACACCGTCTAAGTTACAAAGATAATTATAATTTTTATAAATTTTATTATATATAATTTTTATAAAAAACAGGTTTTTTTATATTTTAACTGTCAACGCCTGGTTTTAGAGATCGTAACACATTCCTTGTACAAAATTACAAAATTACAATTTTTATGAATTATTTCAAAATGTAATTTATGGCATTATAATCTATTTTATGATAATAAAAATGACCTTTTTATATTTTGTATATTACTAATACTAACAATACCCAAATTTAATTTACTTGAAGTACGCTTAGATTATTATCATAGACAAATAAAATTATTACTAAAAATATTACTAATAAAATGATTTATAAGTTTAACTGTATAAGTTGCACTTATAAGTTGCTATTTCGCTTTTTTTCTCTACAGAGAATCTCGTTTGTTTTCGAGTAGCTGTCACGGGCCTGACGGAGCGCGAATTTATTGTACTTAAACATATTTTCAGTTCGCGCAGGCATATTATAAATATTTATGAAAACATTGTCCGAATTAAATCCAGTCTCAACATTCACGTCGTGTTTGTACCCTTTCTGTATGGAATAAAACATCGTATTTTACTGACATGGAATGATTAACCGGTGCTTTTAACTGTTGCCTCAATGGCTAAGTACCAGTGCGTTTTTCACTTTGAGATAATTATGTTGATATTATTCAAATTAAAGCACATATAAGAAGCCAAAATTGCACTAATTGCATTAAGTTTAGAAAGGTTCCCAAAAATACTTTTGTGACGTGATTGCCTTCCCCAAATACTTTTATGAGTGTATAATAATGTTAACATATTATGAAACAAAATCGCTTTCCACCGCCTGTCCCTCACTGTATGTATGTACGCTTAGAACTTTTAAACTACGCAACTGATTTTAATGCGATTTTCACTAATGGAAAGAGCGTTACGTGGGGAAGGTTTTAACAGAAAAAAAAACCATAAAAAAATTTACTAAAAAAAATTCAATCGTGCGAAGCCGGCAGTGAATCGCTAGTTTATTAATATGTATCTGAAAGCTTACTTTAGGTCTTTCTATACTCAAATAGTGAGGAGTTGCAGCCTCTTACAGCTAGCCCAGCCCTGTACAGAAGATCACAGTGAAATAACAGCTCATATGTTTTTTTGGTTTTGTTAAATGATTTTATAATTATAAGTGGCCAGGCCAGCGTACTTACAGTCTCTCCAGCGTCGCTTATGTATAAGCGACGATAGCCACTTACCATTATCAAACAATAGCATTCGTGAAAACCTTTACATGAAAAAACTCTATGAAAGAAGAAGAATGGACCAAAGAAGTGTCCAATTTGGTTTTGTATTATATCTCTGTTGATTAATCTCTCGATAAATAGCAAAGGTGCGTTTATAAATTTGCTACCTAAATGTATCATTTACGTGTAATACCAAAGCTGTTATGCTTGAAAACTTTTCACTTCATTTTCGTACCGTGTCTCAAGGGAGGCAAAAATTCCACAACTCACAAAACAATATCCTTCAAAATCCATTTATGAAATATTACATAAAACTGTCGGTGGGCGGTTTTATTTATTCTGAGACTCGTTCTGAGACAGAAAGGAAGATCAAATAGCCTTTGTCCTCCCTCTCTTTACTTATTCAAACAAAATTACATATGCCAGCTTCTGGATCGCCATTGCCCGAAATTTTACGCGTTAGAGATAGTGTCATGAATATAAATCTATCGTAAAGGACACCGCAGAGAGGCCAACGGAGTTTACGGTATAGCTCACTTTGCATTCTTTGCACAGTGCCTTTTATGGTCGCTTTATAGACTCAGGTCTTTTGCATAAGATCTTCACGTGAAAGTACACAGTGCGATCATGGTTTTTCTATAAACACCTGCATATACTAACACATTCGTTATCATATGGCGTGATAGTTAATGACAACGATAAAGGGCTCGTTACGGTGGAAGCTAGCAGCTGTCTGAGTTACGCGCAAGTTACCTTATACAGCTTAAGTAAAGTGAAATAGTTAGCTTAAGTAAAGCAACATTAATTTCTGTTAAATTAACGCATAACAAAATATTGTAGGCTCTAAAGATCCTGTTAAGTTTTTTTTACGAAGCACTCACACTTGAAAAAATAAGAATCTTAAAACCGTTTTCTCTTATGGTATGCTGTTAACCCATACTATTTAAGTTTCAATAATACAATGCTCCATGTGAGGATTTTAAAAACTCTTTCAGCTATAGAAAGCTACATTTACAGGGAATAACATAGACCATAATTTATAAAAAAAAAATTACACGGGCGAAGTCGCGTAATATAAAAAAGTAGGCATTGTGCGATCTGTAGTTCAAATTTCTATGGTAGTTTCAAAAAGATGCTATTGTGCTACCAAACCTACACAAAAATATTGAAAAGTCAATAAAATGCAAAATTAGGCATAGTGCTACGAGATCGTTCAAAGGTATATGATAGGTATAAGATTAATTATTAACCATTAATTATTTTAAAAGTCCTTTAATTAATAGGTAATCAATTTATTACTGTAATCCAAAATATAGAGAAGAGAAGAAACAAGTACTGTTAAAACGTTCAAGTGGATGTTTAGCGCCTGCAGGGATCTTTGTTAACTATTAATCCCATTTTCTTTTGCTGGAGATAACGAAACTCATTTAAGATATCTCGCGAACGCTCCTTTCAGCCGTTTTGGGGTGCAGCCGTAAGGATTGAACAGGAGAATCAGTGGAGTAGTGTTGAATTTTATATTTATTATTATATGTTTTTTATTTTTTCATAAACTCACAAATTTTTCACATTACACCTCGTTTTAAATATTAAAACGCTATCTATATAAAAGTAAATTTTACATAATTTTACAATTGATATCGATATATTTTTTTGTTTTTTATATATTTAAGTATTTATTGTTTATATATCTTAATAAGAACTGGTTAACGTGGACCCATATTACTAGTAAATAAATTATTTGATTTGAATTTGATAATAAATAACAAAAAGAGCTTCTTAAAAATAAAACCTTATTAAACTACTAACACATATTATAAACTATGTTAGTCCTTATGTGTTTTAAGAAGAGTTTCAGTGTTCGGCCGATAACATTAAATAGACTTTTGTGTAATAACACGGAAGAAATATGCGTATATTTTATAAAACCTTAAATAAATGAAAAATTTAAGGTGTTTTAAATTTAAAAAATTTAAAAAAATTAAAAATAAATGAAAATATTGAAAAGATTTAAAAAAACCATTAACATTTCTACTCTGCGTATCCCCTGTCCTTTAATACGTATTTCGTCTTAAGAGACCAAAGGTTTCTCTTTATGTCTAATAAAGTTTTCTTCAAAGTATCCTTAATTGAAAATTCAAATTTATGCATAAGCTCTGATTGTAGCAGCGGGATCGTATTACGAAAGACCATGACACGACCGTTTTAGATATTCAAGTCATCCCGGATACGGCCCTGTCTCTAATTAGCTTAATTAAAATTGCGATAGAGGTTTTACTATTATTACCAACCGACAAACCACGCTGTCCACCTGATTGGTCCGTTAGGATTATTTTTTTCTAACTGACAAACTAGATAGTTTGTCGGTTAGTAATCAAAATTTTTATTCCTAACCGACAAACTACCTACCGGTCTATCAAGTCTACTACCGACTCGCACACTATCTTCCACTATTCCTCTGTAGTGAAAAAAAAATTGCTGTATGAAATTTTGTTTCATTTTGTTTTCTTTTTGTTATTGTTTAATTTTGTTTTGTTCTTGTCATTTTTAAATATTGTTATAATAGTTTATAAATTAGGAATAGTGGCTTGACTTGACACTAAAAACTTACTAATTGGTGCGTTAATTTATTTATTTATAGTGTTTCTGAACGCACTTTTTCTTTTTTCTGCGTCGAAAAATTGAAAAATGTGGTGTTTGAATTTCGAATCACGCTTGCAAAAAAAATATCGATTTTTCTACGTGTTTTTAGGCTCCAAATGCACCCTTTTCGTGCTGGAGAGGTGAAAAATAAATTTTCATTCGAACTAAATAAACTTATTCGCATATTTTCACTTTACTGAAATACGAAAGAAAACATCTAAGTATTAGCTGCGAAGTCTTTTGTTAAGTACTCATTGAAAAGTCTGACTTACACCTTCCTTAGGAAATTAACAAGGATAAAGAGGACGGCCACAATTCTTTTAAAACTCTTTGTTGTTCTTGAAAAGTCCTTTCATTCTTTCGAGTTAACGTCTAACTATAAAATAAAATAAATAAATTCCATTTGCAGACATTGCATGAAGTCTGTAGGAAAGATATTTAAACATTAATACTTAGTTATGAGAGATGCATGGTCAAATTTATTGCCCCTTCGGTTTCAGCGATTATTAATGTACAGGTTTCTAGACTTTGAATATTTATAAGGTTCCAAATTCTGGATAGGTTGGTTATTAAATTAATTTAGTTTCAAATTCATATTCCAGTAATGTCAATTACATATTTTTAAATTTTCCAATAAAATAGAATATTATTTTGTTTAGTCATTTTTACCGATTTAATACTTTTAAATCGGTTGAGTTAATATATGTAGTTAATAATAAATTTGAACTGCAATTATATAATAGAAAATAAAATATTCGAAGAACAAAATTTTTTATGTGTTTCTGAGGTACTTTATCATTTTTAACCCCCGACGCTCGACACAAAAACGGGGTGTTATAACTTTGACGCGTGTATCTGTGTATCTGTGTAATGTGTGTATCTGTGTGTCAGATTGCAGATCGTCAGCCCATTTCTTAGTTGATGAAGGGATTTCATTAACTTCCACAGGTTCGGTTGATGTGAAATTTGGTATACTGTTACTTGGCGGTATTTCCATGACATAGTAATCTTGATCTGATGCTGCAGCATCAAGTAATCTCCCGGACATCCAACTCCTCAGCATCTTACGGCAGATATAATGTGTTCGGGTTTATAATTTAAATTATAGCTTGTAGGCCAAGTCATTAATTGTGTCAACTCTGTGTCATCAAATTATCAGATATCATTTCTCTGCAAGGTATCGATAGTAAATTTTTTATTTGTACTTTATAACTCAAATTTCAAATATATATTTTTGATTGATTTGTGTGCCTTTACTCCAATAAAAATATTCCCCCATAGATATCACTTTTGGTTCAACTTTTTTTATGATAATAATATTTGTGCGAAACAGCGACTAAAAATATATTTAATTTTAAAGTCACTTCTTCGCACAATTCGTACGAAACCTCTACTAAACAATTTTATTTTCTTTTTTTAACGTTTTGTAAACAGAAAATGTCGTATTTTGTGTTCGTTTTTAATGCATGCTGAGTTAGCCTATAAGTGGAGTCTACAATATTGTAAAAGCTTGTTTAAATATGAATAAGTATATGGATTGTTGTAGGTATACTGTGTTGGCTTCCTAATAAATAAAATAAATAAAAATAAAAAAACATTATCATAAGATATATATTTTTATATCATATTATTGTATATCTTATATATATATCACGCGTATATAGGCGACATTAAATCGCCTTATGTTTCGTCTGCAATTGCCATGAAAGTCCATGGTAATAACAGCTTCAGTGGGCGCGTCACAATCGAGAATAATCTCGCGATGTTCCCTCTTCCGCACATAAATAATGGCCTGACATTTATTTCATAACGACGGAAGTTTGATAGGAGGGCCACTTCGTGTGATTCTGAGACCAACAACTCTCGCCTTGAGCGGCGTAATTAAATGATTCTAAATGAATAATTTAGTATATCACAAAAACCCTTATCAGCAGCTTTAATTAAACGCAATGTCCGCGACATGTATTGTCCCCAAAACAAATTAGCGTGGGCCCGCCGACTTTAACATCAGAAGCTCTCGCATAATAATACGAGTATACCAGGTGCGGCTACTTTAAAATCGTTGGCTTCACAAGTTCCTAGCGTAATCTCTTTATCCTTTTGAGTCGTTAATTTTTTTTTTGGGCATGTCTGTAACAGTTAGTTATAAAAGCTGAAATAATTTAATAAAAGCGTTATATCTTTCCCGAGTCACGTAAGGGGGCGCTTCAGAGGAAAATTACATTTTGTTTGGCCACGTCCGCGAGGCGACATGGGACAACTCAGTTAACGAGTGTTCTGGATTCTTCGTAATTCTTTCATATCTCGCCGATCTCTTTAGAGATAGCTGAGTCCGTGAAATCTCTTCTAAACGATTACTTGATTTAGGTATAAGTGAGCGTTGCTGTCGACCCTTTTGTCGATATTTATTAGGTTTACTTGTAAATAGAAAAACCGGAGAAAAACAAAATCACTTAGCTATACTTACTAGTATTAGGTTTTTGACAGTTATTTTAGTTTGAAAAACTAAAATAAAGTGACCCGCTACGCCTATGTCCGGAGGCCTCTGTGGATTTAGTAAATGTGATATACATAATAATTAAATATTGTACAAATTATTTAAAAAATATATGTTTTTCTATATGTCTTAGGAATTACTGAAGTTACGTTTTGCATTACTAAATAGGAAGACATGTTTAAGTAACACCAAAAGTGTTTAAATAACGTTTTACATATGACATCCATTATAATCTGATTTAACATGGCAATTTTCTCGATCCGGAACTTTGTAACCCAAAAACAAAACTCAATGGCACACGCTCGAAACCTTAATGTTAAATTCATTCTAATATATGTAAGTTGTGAAACTGAAAATAAATATGCTTCGTTAATTTTATTTCAATTTAGCAGACTTTTACTGTAAATATGTTTGTATTTTTAAAAGGTTAAACATGACTGGCATGGTGGACCATCATAGGGCACCGAAGTTGTGTCATAACGTCCCCATGACCCCACCCCATCGACGGCCGCACTAGAAAGTCGTTGGGTTTTAGCTGGTACGAATCCGGCAAGAGGATTTCCCAACAACAGAATTATACAGAAATTAATTATTAAAAATACAAATTTATATTTCAAGACCTATAGTTTCCTGATTTATATAAAGAATACAAGTAATAATATAAGTAAGTGCAAGGAATATGAGAACATAAGTAAGTGAAAAAAAACAACTACTTGTTCTTGTGGTTATCAGAATTTGAAAATCAAAAACGAAACTTTACTTAAATCTAAGTGCGAGTATGAAATTCTATAATAATTGTGGTAAACATGTGGTATACCAAGATAAGCATAATTTTCAATTGAAAACGCACAAACTTTATATTTTGAAACGCTATTTTCTTTGTTGTGGTGAACGAACCGTCAAACTTATTTATTGAATACAGTAAAATACTTTAATCGTTATGTGGTACAAGTACAAATTGAACTAAACAAAAATTGCCGTTGTCAATTGCCGCCGCTAAACTATTTTTTTTTTTACCTTTATTCATTTATTTATATTGTACATAGAATAACTTTATACCTTCTGTTTTTTATACTTTAGGTATTTGTGTGTAAATATTGTAAAATAATAAATACTAGTAGCCAGCTCCCGGCTTCGCCCTTGTCCAAAATAAAAACTATCCTATCTTTTAAGTTGGACCAAATTACAAAGTTTGATCAAAATTGGTTCAGTAGTTTAGGAGTTCATCGCGGAGGAATATGTAACACGTAATTTTTATATATTAAGATGTTGATTACATGATAATAATTAATTTATAGTTAACTATTTAATCGAAATTTTGGTTATCGTCTATTATAATACCCACTGTTGCTAAAGTTTTTTAACATATCCTTTTTTAACTAATCAATGCATCGTTAGTTATTATTAGACTGCTGACGATTTGATTTTTTAAATTGTGAACACCTTGAAATTAAAAAAAAAAATTATGAAAACCTTGAAAATGACAGTTTCAAAGTAACGATTCTGAATTAAAAGGTGTACCTACTAAAGTGGTAACAGAAAATGTATAAATATCGTCTATTTGAAACGTGCCTACATATCATTATGTGAATTTCCCCACACCACGTGAAAAGGCATCGGTAATTGTGGGCTTTTAAATTGAAAGACAACACGTCACGTCCTTAAAACATACCTAACGCGAGTTGTCCCGAAACGGGGGAAAAGTAATCTCCTATAATGCCCCGTTTTAATTTCGAACCGTAAATAATAATTTGGTCAATTTTCTCTATACAATTTCGGTTGCGTGTTCAAACTTTTTATTAGAATTTTATTGTTATTTAGGTGTGTTTGTTCCTTGTTTCAGATTACATCGGAGGTTTTAAAGGAGCCGGGCGCTAATGTGAGTTTCTGTATTTCCTTTTATTTATGATACGGAAATGTAATTGAATTTCTCCCTTTTCGCCTTATACGCAAAACGGAGTCTGGAAATTTATGTACGCTGTGGTAACAGGTAAATAACAAAGTTTAACGTCCGCCGCAACTAACTCTGTTGTAATGACAAAATCCCCAAAAGCAGATAGGTGCGCCAGTAATGCGCAACAAAGCTACCGGACAGCGGGAACTTTTTAGAGGGAAATTGGAGTCGCCCGGAAAGGTGGACCCGAACTATGAGCGTTAAGAAACTTTTATGAGCGGCCGAGCCATTTAACCGCGAGTCAAGAGCTAATCCCACTGGCCGGCCAGCACGGAACTACGCACCTGAGACCCGGCTTTTTATTCCTCACTCGCGTTCCCACCTAATTTCAGCGACCACGGCGCCTGTCGAGGTGGGCTGAACTTTGTCGGGCGTCATAAATTTATTTAACGGCCTAAAGGCAATAAGAGGCGGAGTGTAAAAAGAAAAATACGATACCAACGTGCCTAGCCGTTATTGCAATTAAACAGAGGAAGTAAATCTTTCAATACGAGCGGCGAGCGTTCGCCTCCCGTTTCCTGCCTTAATTTATCGCTTTGTTTTAGTCGGTGGCGGGTCCCATTGACGGATAGCGATGTGTTTGATTAAAAACGCAGCTAGATCTTCGCCACCCTTTTTGGCAAGAGTACAGAATACTAATCCAGTAACACCAGGAGATATAGAATATTGTGTGTTTTTTAGAATTCTTTAACGACCAACATTGCACAGATTTTAACATGACAGTATTTGATTACAGAATTGATCAATTGTTGGCATTAAATTTTTTTTTATAAATTGGCACATATACATGGAAGTTGCACAATCTGCAGTAAAATAAACTAAGCAGCCACTATGTAAGCTCATAAGGTCAAAGTCTATTCCTCTACTCTAATCTTGTCTTTTATTGTCTTTACCTTATCTTTCTTTTGTATAATTGATAAATATATATTGTGTAAGAAAAGATTTAATCGTATAAGTTCAATAATCAGTAATTTTTTCAACTTCATACTCGTACAAAAGAATTTATATTTAACTTGACTTTTAATTTTCCTCAAAAAATAAAGCGAGTTCACAGCGCTCTCATATTATAATGTCTTCGAATCTTTTGCCGACTTTCTTTTTCATTTCCTCAAAAGAGTTCCGATAAATCGCGAAAGATTGCTTCACATCCTCCAATAGCTCAATCGCTTCACACACACGTTTAATTTGTTCTGTGTTGATTTATTCCATTTCGATTACTTCATTTTTCTTTGACTCCAAACGGCTCCGTTTTACTGAATTTTTCGTCTTATTTTTAGGAACATTTTCAACAAACAGTAATTTTCACTTGGCCGTGGTTTACTGCGTAATACTATAAAACTGGTGATAATACCCATGTACCTTTAAAACTATTGGAAGTACATTTTAGTATTTTTTATGAAAAAACGTCAAATGATATTTTCTTAAAACAATATTATTGAATTACCTGCTTTCTTTAAGGACATTAAGCATTTGCAAAATTCTCTCTCTAGTTGAAAATCGTAACAAATTAAAAAGGTGACATGAGCCTCCGCATGACACACTGAAAACACACAATGCCAAATACCACGTATTTGTCAAATAATAGCAGGTGTGCTTGTTTCAGTGCACACCGATGTTGTTTCATGATAAGGCGATGGTAGTATTCGTTAACTTTTATCCTTTTATTGATTTATTTTTAATTTATTTTTATTTTATTTTTATTTTTTCCTTCTTTTTAATTCCTTTTGCTCCTTATCCTTTTTTCCTTCATAGTTAACGACGCCAGACCAATTTTCAAAACTTTGCAGTGGTCTATAGTCAACATGCCTCTACATTAGTCACTCTTTAGTGTACCTAAGCAATAATGCGAGGGCTGCTACTTAAGTTTTGAGATAAACAAATAAAAACAAATGTTTATAATCGGAAACGGCTTCATTGTTTTTCAATACACTTTTGCATACGTTTAAACCAATTGTCGAAGCACTTTTTCCATTCCGCTTGAGGTACCTCCAAAACATGTGATTTGAACGCATGAAGCGCTTCTTCAGGAGTCGAAAAACGTTGACCTCGCAATTTATTTTTGATGTGCGAGAATAAAAAGAAATCATTAGGTGCCAAACAAGGACTGTACGGCGGATGACCCATCAATTCGATGAATTCGTGAATGAAATTCGTGAATTCGACCAGCGAAATCGGTTTCGCAAAACCAACGAAACACGGTGGCTCGAGATGGTGCTTCATCACCAAAGGTCGCAGCGAGTTGATCGGCACACTGTTGTTGGTTTAATCCACGTCGAAAGTCATAGAAAATCATCGCACGAAATGCGATTGAATTCCATTTTTTGACCGAAATGAATGTTTCAAGTATCTGTAAACAACACAAATAGCACTCGTATGACAACATGTTTTGAGTACGTTCTTCTTCTTCTTCTTCTTCTTAGGTTTAAATGGCAATGCGGCTCATTTTAAAATGGCCATTGTCTGCCAGTGTCAAGTTAATGTCGATTGTCGCGTTATTATTTTGCCAGTGTCATTTGTAAAAATATCAATTTGTAATAGCTTTTTTTTTTTAAAAGAAAAGGCAAAATTGAAATTAAAATCAAAAGTAGCAGATCCAGACACTAGTTAGTCAAGTCAAGTCAAGTCAAGTCTATAATTTTTCTTAGTTTTCCAAAACAGGTCCGTCAAGTCAGGTCAAGTTCCTTTGAGTACGTTCACCATTACAAATATTAAACTTTACGATGATAATGTCAGATTTGACATATTCACATCAGTGTTGCCATATCTCAAAACTTAAGTAGCAACCTAGGTACTTACTTACCTAGTCATTGTAAGAACGATCGTTATTGAAAGTGAATTACCTACACGCAACACATTAATTCTCCTAGTATCAGTTCTATAAACAACTCTCACTAAGATGTACTCCCATGAGACCGTGAATAGGTAGAGCGCGCAATTTCTGCGGTTATACGAAAATGAAGAGACGAGTGTTAAATTCAAATTGCTTAATGGTACGGAAGCAGGCATTTCATTTTCCATTCGAATCGCTACGTAATTTACTACTGCGCGTAAACAGCGGCGTCTTTTGTCTGTCGAAGCGAAAAAATGCGATGGATTAATAAAACAAAACCGAATAGAATTCGTCTCGATCCGGGGGTTTATGTGGAGAATTTTGAGGGCGAATTGCGAATCGATTTCTCCGAGTTTTTTAGCATAACATTTCTTCCGTATATTATTATAATAATTATATAGAATATACTCTTTAAACGAATTACACTAAAAAAAAACTATTTGTATAAATACTGCACGCTATACAAAACACTACGAATTTTATGGAACATTTTAAAAGTGACATATGCGTAGAGCATGAACTCTGTCATCTGTCATTTCTGTTATTAAATTATACAAAAAGACATACGGAAAATAAATAAATGTTTCTTCATTTTTAGGTCTTTAAAAAAAAACCAACAAAACATCTGATGTGACTTTACATCAATACATTGGAGTTTAAAATCAATAGTAGAACTTGGTCGTTACTACCTTTTTTACCATTGACGCGCGAAGGCAAGACTCCGCCATGATTCCGTTTTAGGCGTACTTTTTATGTGCCGCTTTGGCATTTGTGACGCAAATTTCATATTGTAGTACTTCGATGCGGCCTGAACTTGGTTCCAAAATAATTAGTTAAAATTTATAAATTTTACAATATTAATCAACGCATTATTATTGAAGCAACTCCATGCGAAGCCGGGGACGGGTCGTTACTATAAATAAAAGCTCTGAGGTGTATACCCGATCAAGTTTCGAATATGCGTCTATTTTATCACAACAGCTTATTTCGTTCCACGAGCAATCGATAAAGATGTTAATTGTCTAGCAAATATGCCTCAAATTTATTTTATCCAACAACCCTTCAAAGGCAAATTCCAAACAATCAATCTAACGAACCTATTTTCAAAATATCTCAATCTAAAACTGTCAAGTGTTTAGGGGCGGTCGATATACAAACTATTTCAATTAGACAACAACAATAGTATAGAACAAAAGTTTTGAAAAATTCATAGCGTATCGATTCATCGTCTCGTCACGAATACACCCCACTGAAAGATGCTATCGGCAACCGCGCCCGTATTATTACGCCCTATGATGGAATACAAACGTATATCAGTTGTTTGAGAATAAAATAGTGCAGACACGACACTTCTAATTAAAACGGGTTTAGGTACAATTGACTGCGTTCGGCAGCTATAAACTGTGCAATCAGTATAGTTAGTATCCATCCAAAACAAACTCCATTGTAAAATATGAGGTTTATAAAAGTATCGTATTAGTCTACTTAAGGGTACGTGGCTCCTTCGCCTATAAGCACAAACAATACTAAGACAGGAAGAAAATGAGCTGCCGATCATGATAGAATAAATAATTCTTTATTATTCAATGATGAATAAATGAGAAGAGTGTTTTAATACATTGTGTTATGAAGATAATATGAAACGATCTTGTGAAGTTCGCAAGATTTTACATACTTAAGATTTTATCCAAAAAAAAAGATTTTTTTTAAGGAAAGATTATTGGACTGATTGAAAATTTGAAAATTCCAAATTTGTTTCGAGGTGCTTATTTTGATTAAAATAACAAACAAAAATTATATAATCAAGAAAAATATTTTCTTTTTACTAAACACAATATTTACCTATAAAATGCTCTTTGCCCACCCCTAATTCTTATCTAACTCATCAAGCTATTATAATATTATTGTGAAACGAACTTGCATTCCTTTAATAGCACAAAGGTAAACATTTAAGTTATTACCTATTTTTTTTTTTTTTGCTTGCATTCAGACTTAATTGCCTTAGTATAATGCAAGTTCAATAAAATAACTTAATAGTCGTAGACAGCACGAAGGCATATTCTTGTATGAAAATAAAAATAAGTGTAATTTTTTTAATAGAAGGTCTCTCGTTTTGGTAATTGCAGGGAAAATTGATGTACATTTCACATTTAAATTAAATCCTGATATCATATTGTAATTACAGTTTATTTTCCTAAACACAAAATATATTTTAATTTCGCTGTTCATATTTAGTTTAACAACAGCAGTTTAGTTTCTATTATATTATACGCTCCATTTTAGTATGATACAATTTCAAATACGTTATTATACAATTTGTTGAGTATAGAAAAGTGGTTTTATAAATACATACCAAAAGACGAATTTTCAAAATTTATTGTAATTTACTTCTATATAAAAAAGCAACACAATTTATATAAAATAAAAATATCTCTAAATAAAAGTGAAGTGCGTTTTAAAATACATATAAATAGGTTATCAAATTGAGGATACGCATTACTTACGCACCAAACACAACAGCACACCACTGTACCACCATGATGTGACGGCACGTGTGCTGTTGTGTTTCGGTTTCTGAGTAAGGGACGTTAGAGCCCCCTAACTTTTCCTTATCCCTTATTCTTAATCCTAGTATGGTTGCAGCGCACTTGCAACACCTGTAGTGTTGCTTGTGTTGTAGGCGACGATAGCCACCTACGATACTTTCACCCTACATAAAAAAATAACAATTAACTGTATAAAGTGTATTTAAAAAATAAAACATCACTGAATTATAGGCACGTGTCATAAGACAGAAGAGCCGAAATACAGTCGACTTGCAATTATTTATACTACACTCTTGATTTTTATAGTAGGTATAGGTACGTAGGTATATGATTATGTTATATACCGACAGTATAGATATTAGAACAAAAAATCTTATAATAATAATTAAACATATGCAATATATGAATTACAATCAGTTTAAGCAAAGCTCATTGCTACATTGTAATATTAATGAAGTAACTAATAGCCGCGTAATACTCAGTCATAATGACATCCTCTGTGACGTTAACAAGACGCAATGGACGTAGAATGTGGGCCGTGATAACACTATGTATCAGTAAATCACTGTAATGTAATTCCGATATCCGATTGCTCCGACTCAATTACGACGGCCGAGCTATTACCACTTGATATACAGCAGCGACAGTGTGTTGCGGCCTTTATAGAGCGATTATTCGACTGTTATTATCGGTGTGTTTGTTCGTGCTGATTTGATTAGCAATAACAAATAACTGTGTAGTGGTATACCGTCCGCTTACAATAGACAGAGTCAGTCCGTCGGTGCTTACCGACGACTGGGAGAAACTGGTTCAAAGACGAAATACCTACTAGACGAGTACTAAATACTACATTTCCAAGTGGATCCAAAAACAATTTTTTTTTGTTTTATACAAAAACACAAAAATTACTGGGCTGGATTGTTAAGAAAAGAAAATACAGTATCATAACTATGTAAGTGTCATTTTTCTGAAAAAACCTAAAATGTTAAATATCTCGAAAACGTTTAACTTTTAGATAGAGTATTAGATATATAAAGAAAATTGTTAATTTACAAACTAACACCTCCCAATGTATGTACGTCGACTTACAAGTAACCCTGTCCCTGTATATGGGTATATTAGCACTATTGACTGTTGAATGTACTTGAGGAACTTTGAGGAATCTAAATATCGCAATAACTCTAATGGCATATTTGCAATAATTACGTTAAAAAAATTCAATAATGCAAATTTCCTCGCAGAATAAACCGAACTTCATATGATCACACTTACGAGCTGATTGATTCTTCGCATTACGCACATTATGGTAATGACAACGGCTGTATGTATACGCAAATGCAGAATGCAGGTGTCGAATGTTTACCCAACTGATTTAATAACTGGGTTCATCTCGAATGGAATCAGAACGTGCTTGTGTGCGGAATATCAATGCACTGTTACCGCGCATTAGTGGAATAGACAGATAGCAAATATTACAGGACCGAATTTCAGAAATCGCTACTAGTTTTTGAAGAATAAAATTAAAATATTTTGAACATATTATTTATTTAAACATCAAAGTTGAAGGTAGGGGCAGCACACGCTGCATTACTTTCTACAATCATACACTGTACATTCTTTCTGACAGCACTAATCAACATCTTACAGAAGATCACCAAGTTGGGGAACCTCCCGGCAGTGTAGGGGACACTGTGGGGTTATGTCGGATTCGTACCGGCTAAAACCCAACAACTTTCTAATGCGGCCGTTGATGGCCAGGGTCGCGGGACGTTATGACACGACATCGGTGCTCCCGCTGTCGAAACCTCGGCGTACCCGAAAGTACCACTATTATGTTTCTGCATACTATATTTTTTGACTTTGTGGAAATATAGTGCTTCCATATTTTATGTTTTATATGCACCCGTAAAAAGCAGTGACGACTCGTTAATATAGGTAATATTTAATTATACAATGTACGACTTTCTTATAAAAAATCCTTTGGATTCCAAAAAAATTTTCCCCTCCGTTATACGATTGAAGTACCCATGTATCATATGGAAAAAAAATAGTCTAATTAAAAAATGTGGCTAATTACCAGCGAACCATGACCGTTGTTCATTAGGTTGCCCTAAAAATAAATAAAAAATCCCTTTAATCAAAATCTCGTGTCATTTCCGTAGCACGAGTCCCGCCCTGTCCTCGGCTATGCCATCGAAACTGATAAGGGAAGGGTGAATGCACGAGTGCGTCCAGGTACTTGGGGTCGAAAGGGGATTGGTATGAAGAGGGGTATGGGAGGGGGGGTTGTGATGAAGCCTCCGCACGATTCAGGAATACCAACGTGATTAATGGCTTCAGAACGGTAATGATAATGACCCTGTCTACAACTGCATCATCGGAATCAATGCTGAGCAATCTAGTCGCGTTTTTGCATAGTTCGCTCACAGAGACAGGGAAGGGGTGATTTAGGCTGTCAATTAAATTGGCTATTATCGAAAATTATCGACCAATCACGGCCAGTCTACAGTCTAATTCCATATCACAATGACAATACTTGATAATACAGAGGGGTCGAAATATACTATTTAATTTTCATAATGGTTGTTACCTTACTCATGATTTAAAAGTCCCTGATTCCTTCTAAGTACAATTACGAAGGCTGCACTAAAAGTATCGGGATTGGAATATTTCCATTATTCCTGGCATAATAAAGTCTTTATAATCGAAAACTTCTTGGTTTTATTAATCGAATACCATTTATTTATTTTTTTAAAAGAACGCGGTCTTGTCACAAGGTCTTGTTGAACTTGTAGTCAGTGTGAAAATGGAATTGACTCGAGGAAATTCTAGAGCAATTATTTATTATGACTTTCGAAGTGGTTTAACATAAAAACAGTGTGTTTATCAGATGCTTTTGCATTTGGTGATGAAGCCCCATCTAAAACCACAATTTATCGCTGGTTTGCGGAATTTCAACGTGGAAATGTCAAGCTCTGTGACGATCCCCGTCAAGGTCCGCCAAAAATTTAAAGAAAGAAAGAAAGGAAGACATTTATTCGCTGCACGAAGGACATTAACATTAAATAAGAAACAGAAACAACAAAAACAAAATGACACAAGAAAATTAATAAAAATCAGACAGGTAAGATGTGTGTGTCCTCACGGCAGTGAATCGGATACTGACTCAGCATTGTGCCGAGGTGCTAAACAGGCTCAGCAGCCTACAGCGCTGATTTTCAGCCAGCACCGTGTGACTCACGCGAACGCCATACAGATAAATTGCAGTCACCCAAGATAACGTTGATGCCGTGCGTAATTTGATTGAGGAAAATCGACATGTGACATATCGCGAAATTCAGGCAACGTTAGACATTGGCATCAGTCATTGGCATTGGCAATGAATAATTAGGTGTAAAAAAGTTGTTTTCCCGATGGATCCCGCATTCGCTCTGTGAGGAGTAAAAAGCGGCTCGCGTTACTTGGTGCGTCAGAACTCTGGAGAGATTCCACGGAACATCTTCAAATGCTGTATATACAGCGTCGTATCAGGCGACGAATCCTGGATTTACGCATACTAACCCGAAACAAAAAACCAATGTGTTGGAGCCAACAAAAGTTGTTCGTTCACGAAGTGTTGCAAAAGAAATGGTGGCCACGTTTGTCTCTAAAACCGACCATGTTGCGACTATTCCTCTTGAGGGACAAAGAACGGTCAATGCAGAATGGTATGCTAGCATTTGTTTGCGACAGGTCGTCTGAACTCCGTAAAGAGAACTGCAACCGCCGCATCATCCTCCGTCACGTCAATGCGAGCTCTCATACCTCCCACGTAACAATAGAGTTTTTGGAGTAAGAAAACATTGAATTATTAGACCATCCGCCGTACAGCCCTGACCTAAGCCCGAATGATTTTTATACTTCCCCCAAAATTAAAAACAAATAGCATGGTTTACGATTTTCGTCACCTGAAGAAGCTGTAGACGCCTACAAAACGGCCATTTTGAATACCCCAACTTCAGAATGGAATGAATGCTTTAATAATTGGTTCCATCAAATGGAAAAATGTGTCAAGTTTCAAAGAGAATTTTTCGAAAAACAATATATATCTTTTCTGACTACAATGCTGGCTTGTGTGGCCATTATTACTAAAATTTTTTTGTACAAATAAACTATAGATAAAATATTCCTGACGTAGGCCTGCTAAGTGGGTTCAATGTTGTTCCTTAATATGTTTTAGGTAGGTTAAAAGAGAATATATAAGAACTACTATTTGCAAACCTTTATTATTCTTGCCTTCTTCTATTTAAAAAAAAAGAATAAAATTAAGGGCTGGCAGGTCTATCTTAAATCTGTTTGTTTGTTTGTTAGTTTTACTATTCTTAATAGAAGCCTTGGTTTTCTTCAGACCAAGCAAAAGTTAAAGTCAACTATGAACAAGTTCGTTTTCACAGTTAAGTTTATCAGAGAACATTTCTGAAATGTGAATTGACGATTCACCCCAGAGACGATTCACCATTATGTCAGAGTGGTCATGTTACATCTTTTAATGACCCGTTGGTGAGATATATAAGCCGCCATTCATCCTTTAGAGGCTGCTAATTTTTGCCCTCGTGTATAGAACCCTTTTAGTCCGAACTTGGTCAGTAGTTACAACCCAAGGCGACGTACTCCTCGTTCTCGTACCATCTACTCATCTCTGCGATTGGGGACTGTTCAATTCGAAGCAATTCGGATTCGTTCATTGTGATTGCTCGGTGATTATTTAATATATTTTTTATATATTATCTGCACGGTTTACTTCAGAACTTAGTTTTCTAGCTTTTTTTTGAGCGTTTGTAAAGATTCTGAGGACATAATGTTCCTAAATAAATGAAAACTGATATAATAAATGAATGTAGCTACTTCAGTAATGTTGCTTTACAAACTTGAGTAACCATTTAGATAATGTTATATTATTATATTATATTACCATCATATAACTAATTATAATCATTGAAAATTGATAAATAATTTAAAAAAAATTAGTGTCATCCCTCCCATCAAACTAGGGATTATGGCACCCTAATGTCTATCAAATCAATGCTTTAGCAATGGGTTACAATCCATTATCGCAAGCCCAGTTCACAGCGCCCCTGTCGGGTGAAATAAAGCAAATCCCAATGCTGAAAATCATCTCACATTTGCACGGGTGGGTGCAGACAACGGTCTCCGTTATTTTTGTATTCAAAGACTTCTCTGAATAAATCTGTAGTTTCGATAGAAGTTGCTGAACATTACCCCATAAAAGAAATTAACCAAAACAGTACTCCACTTAAAATCCTTCAATTCTCAAGTAACAAGTAAGAAACAAATCATAATAAGCAAGTCACAATCTCCTAGTTATTTTTTAGCAACAATAGGCCCCAAACCAGGTTTGTCCTTTATTATTATATTATATTTTGATATAGCTGTACAGATGAAAGAATGGATTAAATTTTATTCAGAAAAACGAATGGAACTGCCCAACTGCACCACTCGGCGGGCTCGCGTTCCATGCCATAAGTCACTAGTTGGGATAAGCTGAAACTAAATCATGCAGCGATGAATACAAGCTCTGCTCAACGCCCTGATAACGATTAAATATGGCGGGTCCCGCTTACACTGTGTAGGTAGGTACTTAGCGCGTTTGTTACTATGAGAAAACGCAATGAATTACTCGCGGCATACCCCTCATGCAACAACAAACTTCATACTACATAGTTAATTTAGAGAAACACGCTATTCAACTTTTGCCTCACATTTCACAAAAAGCTTTTTGTGTAACATTCACAAGCGCTTTGCTCTGGTTCGGCTTGACCGTTGATTTGTTTATAACTTCAAAATGAAATAGGTTTATCTGATTATATGCTGCTTTTGAAGAAAATTCAAAACAATATTAGCACTAGCTACTAAGATTTTATCTTCGGAATCGGCTCTTAGATAGCTTTTTCTCACCGTTTCTTATCTTTGTTTCCTAAACGGTTTCCGAAAGTTTTTAGACTTCGGCTAGACTAAAAAAGTTTTAGACTAAAAAAGTTATCCTATTTTTGAGAAATATTCGATTAGATTTGGTTTGATTTACATCTTGTCTGGAGTTATAGGCGATGGTCCACCTACGAATATCACCAAGTGCTAATTACCTATATCCTTTTGAAGTAATCGCACTGGCCAGTACGATGATAATAGCAATTTAAATACTGATCCGCATTGAATTTCGAATAAAAACAGTGCTAATATGTTCACCTTAAACTTTTTTTTACCTGCACATTAACTACTAAATGACTCAAATGCGTGTGTATGTAGTTATTATTAAATTAAGATACAATTTACTGACAATGAAAAAGTAGGTATCACAAGCGTGTTCATTTCAATTCAGTCTAACGTACGGCTCACAGTACAAACACGATTAACAGAATATAAATGTCGCATCGATAAATCGGCTGGCAGCCGCGCTAACTGTTAAATAGCGTGTAACTAATGACGCCCGATAGGTACCTACTTGTTATTATCTGAAAGTCCATACTTTTATTACGCACAGCTCGACATAGGTACTTAAAGAAACCTTGCACAATATCTAAGGCATTGAAATATTCAAACAATTACTTTCAAACATGGGACGAAACAGGTAATTATTATTCTTTTCTTAATAATTCTTATCTTAATTCTATTAGAAATTATCTAGTAGGGAAGCAAAATACTCATCATTGTCCGATGTATTTGCATGTAATTGTCAACTAATGATTAAAATAAAAAAATAAATATTAATAATATTAATATAATCTACCCAATAGGTAATAACACGAAGAGATAAATTTTGTACGTTTAGTTACACGTAGGACACATTATCCGAAATCACTCATTCAATTTAAAAAGAATGGTTATATCTTGCCTTATTTATCTTTTTGTTTGTTTTTTTATTCAGTTGAAATCAATATAAGGTAAGTAAAAGAAATAAAACACAGACAATTTTTTATGCAGTTTAATTTATTATTGCAATTAAGCAAAAGCACACATTCTTATTTAAAACCCATTGTTGTCTATGCTTCGCTTAGATTAACTTTGTCTTCGCCCTTACGAGCATTTTACATGCAAGGCGTATTAAAACGCTTCTATTATAATTTAAGGTAAGTGCATACTAAGATTATTAGTGTACATATTACTACAATATACTAAATAGATTCGAAGTTTTTTAAAGAAAAAAGATTGCAAGCAGGCTGACTGCCCACTTTATTATTATTTTAATGTGTGCCCTGTGCCCTGCTACTACTTTCCAGATCCAGACCAGAGCCAAATTTGTAAAGTTCATTTCCAAAGTTGACCCTGCCGGGAATCGAACACAGTATAGGGACCGTGAGATAGAGCGTTAAGGCAAGCACCCAAACTATTTATTCAACGGGCTTGTAAATTTCTTGGATTTACTGCATATATTGTAAGGTTCATTTATACATATAGTAAAGTTACAAATCAATGATTTTATTTTTATCTTTATTTTAGAAGTAAGAAGTAAGCACAGTTAAAAATTTAAAAACACGATGCTAAGTATTACCATTATTGAAGGCTGAACCACAACGCGCATCCACTCGCTGTTTACTCTTATTAATCTCATTAGCCCGTTTAGTCACAAATGCTCTTATGTAATCCCTTGTTGCTATGCGGATTTGTATTCAGTTCGCTCGTTTCCCTTTGATACTTTTTATTTATAACTATCAGATAAATTTATCCTACCCTATATCAAAGGTAAGTGATTTAAAACGAGTTTTAATTCAACTAGACTTATTACTGTCTATACGGAATTAAGTTATCATATTCTTTTGAAATTTTTATAATTACTTTTTTTATTTAAAAGAGTGACTACAGTTCTTTTGATGGCAAGTGACTAATGTCGCCTAATATTCACAAGAAAATCCAGTTCAAATCAAATGCGTTTCCGACACTCGGCCACAAAATGAACTATCACTGTCAGCAATTTAAATTGAATCTGACCGCTCTACAATAGTACGTACTATATTTATTAAAATATAAATAATTGAATACACGCCTAGAGGCCTATGAGGGGAACCTAATAGGACTAATTTTGGGGGAAACACGTTGAAACGGACGAAGTTGCGCCGCCGTTAATTGATTCCGGTGAATATGCATTATCATTTCAGATGCATTCCCCTGATTGCAAACTAGATTGAATTGAAGACCAAACAATCAAATGTTTTGCGAGCGCGTCAATAAGCCAAAGCGAACAATAGGTTCGTACATGTCGGTTGTCAAATAAAGAAAAGAGCAAACCCCCCTTAAGTAAATCAACGGGCTACTGACAAACATCGCGAGTACACCATCGATTGCGCGGACTCAACAACCCCTTATCTGAACATTGCGCACGTGTGAACCCCGTTCAATTTTAATTTCATGCTCAAACAATGTCGCCATCGAGCCGGCTATTATTTTGTATCGTCGCCGAGGGTTGAGTTCATCTAAATCCGCAAGATAAGCCCTTAGCTCTTTGTCGTCGCAGATCCTGATGGCTAATTCGAGAGCATTCGGTATACGCGGGACCACTCACACTACTGCCGCTTTAAATTTGTTATTAGAATATCGGATTGCTTATAATAACGCAGTGTATAGTAGGTATAGTTTTATCTCTTCCCTACTATGTTTATCTACGCTCGGCTTTCACATATTTAATTAAAATGACAGCACCCGCAACCGTTTGCAATACAACTTTAATAACTTTCCAGTTAAATGAGATTCCTTCAATTTGTATTCAAATTACAATCAAGATAATTAAATAGTGAATATTATATTGGAATAAATATATTTATATGAAATATTGTATAACAAAAATCTTTTGTTTTTTGTATTTATTGTTAGTGCATTTTAAATTTCTAATTCGTAACACTGAAGGTCTAGTTGTACTTCGTACATCAATCAACACAGTCATGTTGACGTTGATATTCATGATTTGTTACAAACTGTTAAAAAACATTACAAGTACATTAAGGAATAAGATCTCAAATGTGTTGATTTTATAAGGTAATTATTGTTTTTGTTAATATAAATATTACCGATTATGCTGCCTCAGCTCTTTTTTAAGTAAAGGTCCTTAGTACCAACCTGTCTAACCTTAGTAGGATTAGTGATAATTATATCAGGAAGTGATAGGGAAATGAGATCTGGTATCCTTTACTCCCTCAGCGAAACACAAAAGCAGTTATTCTGTTATTTAAATAATAACTCTGAACTATTCTAGAGAATTTCTACTGTACAAATTCTACAGTAAAATACACCAATGGCTATATGAAAAATGTTTGGATAATCACTTCAGCATCTCGGTCGTCAAATGCCAGTGTGTATTATTATTGTTATTAACCGAATCACGTGATTTTTTTGTTGAGATTCTCAATATCCAATCAATCATTTCTTGTCTAAAAACCTAGAAAGGGCATTGTCTAAAGCTAGAGGCCCAGATATAATCCATTCAACATTGCACTTCGGAGAAACATTCATCTGTTCAAAAAATACTTCTCCACAGTCCGATTATAGGTACACCAAATTCCCAACAGTGAATCACGTCAACGCTAAACCCCTCTATATCTGTGTTTATCAAAACACTTAACGATTTAATATGTTCGCTGAACCCTCCCCTAATCTATTTCTACATTATGTGCCAATATTCATGTAAATTATACTTGTTTATTAACAGTTCAGATGCGTTCATCAAAGTGCTATACGTGATCATTAAAGGGTTTTCTTTTAACGAAGCTGTTACTTTGAATCAGTATTAATATCACTGTTTGATTTTAATTAACTGCCCAGACAGCCATGGAGCGGGAGCGGAGAAAAGGATGGTTCAATCTGCTCTCAAATATTACGAAAATATGGCACTCCATGTGAAATAGGGAATTTTATTGTCTCATAATAAAGTTTCAGCGCAGTTCGTTTCCCACAGTTTCGTAGTTTACTTAATTGAATCGATTGAGCACATATTATTTTAGTATCTTTATGATTTCACCTTTGCATTTTATATTATAGGTTAAAATGGATATGTCTCACAAAAAATTTAAGCCACAAATGTGTGTATTATTTAAACACGGTTACTCAGAAAATTATTGCAATAAATCAAATAAATTACCTAAATATATATAGTATGTAGTAATGTTTCCTTGAATTTTCATTTGCCACATGGCAACCGCAACAGAGGATACGTCAAAATTTGATTTAATTTGGATTCTCTCTCTGTCTGTCTCTCTTTCTCTCTCTCTCTACATTTAGTCTTTATTGAACACAAAAAACATTCAATGATAACCCCAGCGAGGCGGTTTAAAAGTAGGAGAAATAAGACATCTGGTCTTTAATAAAATCGTAAACAAGCCGTGTCTGTTTACAAGTACATTAAATATTTAAATATAAAAAAAGAAAAACAATGTTTACACGTTCTACTTACCTATGTTACCCGAGGTAAAAAAATGTTTTTAGAATTTTTATCTGTTTGTCCTGACAAAAAGTTTAATTCATATAGGATTTTCAAAAAGCAAACTACAGCGCGTACAAAGTGGCGCGCACCACCTAGTTTTTAATACATTTTCAAGCAATCCATCCTAGTTTTATTTACTGTAAAATAAAGTTAAAGTGAATAAATAGTAGCATCAATAAAAGCAAACACTTGGAAAGTAAAAGTGTGAACCTTACGTTTGAATTCTTATCGATTGAGATTAGGTACATCTAGACAAGTTGTAATAGGGGAACTTCTAATAAGAAAACTTCTAATAGACTGTTTGAAAGTCCGATCTTCTTAGCGATACCAAGTTAATGAGCTAAAACGGACCATGCAGTGATTGCGTGCCGTCTGCCAGCTTTATGTGTAATAAAAATAAAGGATACACAAGAAAGTATCTTGTACCTGATTCAAACATGAATGTTAAGAACTTTTTATTTACCTTGAACCGAAATGTAACTTGATGTCGGACAGTGTTATTTTCAAGACTAGCTAGTGCCGAGCTCGTCCGCGTTGAAAAAAAAAAGTAAAAGTACTATAACGCATGACAGTTAGTTTTTTTAATTTTAGATGATCCCTAATGAACAGTACTTCTTTTCTTACACTATGTCCTTTCCGGTATCGCTGACAAAGTGTATGCAAAATTTCATGTCTGTTACTTTTCATGCCTTATAATATTATATAGTATATATAAACATATAAGTATGCATTGAAACCTGATTTTAAACTATAACATTATGGCTAAAGCAGCTGTCAACGTGTATTTAAGCGGTATTGCGTTGAAACACATGCGTTGTAGCAATGGTACGAGTATGAGGACTCGAGCCTACAAATATAGATGCTGAGAGCATTGATTCGGATGCTCAGTCAAGCAGTAAGCTCATGTTGATAGTGCTTACCGAATAGGTCTAACTATAGCTGGAAAACATAGCAGTGTATTACAAATACTACTTCGCCGGATTCGTAAAACATTTCGGCGGTTGAAATTTAAAAAGTTAGACTGCTCTTCCCCTGTTAAATTAAATTAATTTACATATTTCTGTCTTAATGAACTACGGAAACTTCATACTAAATTTCAACCTTTTTTTACTTCATTTAATGTTTTAGTCAAAAGCTAATATAGCACCAATATAACTTTCTATACTATACTAGCTACGCGCTCCGGGCTTCACCCGGGGTGCAAATTTTATATTTATATATACTACAAACCTTTATCTTTTCCCCCGTTTATTCCACTTTCCATATGTAAAACCCGAATTAAAGTCGGTCTAACCATTATAGAGTTTTTAGCGTATACAAACCAACTTAACATTTTCATATATAAATTAGAAAAATACTATATTTCCTCCCCACGTTTATCCGTATAGAGCGTTAATTTCAATAAATCTTTAATATTCCTTTGTGTAATTTTTACTAAGAAGATTGTATAAATTTATTTTTGTCAAACTACGTAAATTAAACATTAAATTTAATCCCTTTTTCCTTGGAAGAAATGAAATAATGGACAAATAAAGTTTTCAGTTGGGTTCAAATTTTCTTAAAACAAAACTTATCAAAATCGATACAATGATACTGGAAAAGATAACAGACATACTTTCGTATTTATTAGCGACCCGCCTCCGACTTCGCACGGAGTTGTTTCAAAAATCCTTTCTTAGTCATTGCTTAGGAGGTACGAGTATGTTATAAAATAACCACTATATGTCTCAATTTCAGCTTTCTGGGCTTAGTATTATAGTTTTGGCAATGAGTTAATAGTCAGACAGGACAAGCAATTTTATAAATAACTAGCTGATTCCCGCGACTTCGTCCGCGTTGAAAAATAAAAAGATGTTGCTATAACACTTTGGTCAGGCGTTAGTTTTATTTTATTTATTTTAGATGACCCCTTGGGAACAGTACTTTTTTTCTGGATGAAAGGTACCCTATGTCCTTTTTTGTATCTCTGACAATGTGTATGCAAAATTTCACGATGATCGGTTAAGAAGTTAAAGCGTGAAAGGTAACAGACAGAGAGACAGTTACATTCACTTTTATAATTAGTATATATGGATGGATATGGATATATTACAAATGGATATTTATATTAACCTAAACTACAAACACTATAAGTAGTTTGTACTGTTTAAAAAGGTTTATCACGACCTCATGTGTTTATGCAATTGTTAAAAATAAACGTTCCGCACAAATAGGCTGCCAAACAAGACCAATGCAGCGTTATTTGTTCCGCTCGCTGATGGAAATTCATTGTTTACATTATCTCAATTAAGTCTACGTTTTGTTTGCAATTCTGTTTCTGTACAACAGCACTTTGAGACTTGTTTGCACTCAACTCTTGTACGAGTATATTGTGCCTAACATATACACACACTTCATTCGAAATAACGTTTATAAATCATATATCTACTTATACTTATACAAGAGACATGTCATAGTACAAGTGTTATCAAATGAATTTAGAATATATTCTTCAAATACCCTTATATGGTACAAGACTCCTCAAAGTTAGTGGACTGAAGGTTTAAAAAAAAATTGTAAACAAATTTGTTAGTAGGCTGATACAAGTCGATGCAAATAATACATGCTTAGAAGCTACGATCGTTTTGCTGAAAAGATGTCGCTCAACAATATATTTCTCTACGATTGAGTTTGATAAGAAATTTATGGTCGTATTTTCTTCAGATACCATGAGCTGAATTGAGTTGTTATAAGTATATCTGTCAAAAATTGTACTGGTATTTTACTCAAAGATAAGTTTTGATGACTTACAAATTGTGCATGACTTTGAAAACTGAAAAGTTTCTTTTACTCATAATATAGTAGCAGTACTGAATATTCCAATTTTAATTGGCAAAGCCTTTATAAAATTGCTAGGTTTACAGTAAATTCAATATTTTCCTACCTGTTAGTGGTAAAAAGTACAATGTAGAGGGTAGTTCCCGGTTTGCGGCGCGACGGACAGATAGAGGCGTTAATTAAAATCAAACAGAGATTAACTCTCGATTGTAGACGGATCACAACGGATACGAGAAATCTATCTCCTGGAAACGAACCAGGATTTACTGGTGAACATGGAGTTATCTCGTTCCGGCGAATCATATTGCTTGATATCGGCTACTCATTGTATGAGTTGAATAATATTTTTTTAAACTAAAATAAAATTTATTTATACTGAATCAGCTTTATATGTGCGTACAAATAAAATAAATAAATTTAGATTAATTTGTATTAATACTTACATACAAAAGTATATCACAATAAAAATACTGAGAATTATACAAGAATTTTTGCCAAAAACTTAAATTGAAGTAGATTTTTTGTTTCTTTAAAAAAAATAGACTTAATTAAGTTAGTGACACTATGCACTTACTATTCCATATATATATATACATGGAATATATATTTTTTATCATTATTTTTATAGACTATATACCCTTGGAATTTATTATAGGGACGCGGAACACGAATAAGTGAATTTGCTTTTATGTAGAAAAACTTAAGACTACTCGATGTTGCTTGAAACTGAACAATGGTTGTTCAACTATGCTGGTCACGTTTCGTCGCCTTAAAAATGCGACGGTTAAATCCATAAAGTACTCCAAAGTATTGCTTCGCCACCCCACAGTGTTTCCTTTGAACTTGTTATATTATAATATTAAATTACTTTAACCAACAATATAGGGTTTAACTAAATCTACTCAATCAATAATACGAGTATCTTGAATAAATAACAATTTAGTTTGACTTTTCAGTAAGTATTTATTTAGTTTTTAGTTATACTCACAAATTATCATTATTTTGTGTTGAACTACGAGTATATAAAAGTAAATTTTCCACTCTCTCCATGGTGTGGAATTATTAAAAGGATATATTGAAAATTTTAATTTACAAAAACAAGAATCGTTCGTTAGAAGAACCAATCACATAAAAGAGCCCATAGCGACTTGATTGATTTTATTTTGTTAAAATCCGAACTAATATTATAAATGCTAAAGTATGTTTGGATGTATGGATGTTTGTAACTCTTTCACGATCTGAACCGATCACCATGAAATTTTGCATACACGTTGTCTGGGACACCAAAAAGGATATAGGGTACCTTTCATCGTTCAACGCGGACGAAGTCACGGGCACCAGCTAATTTCTTAGTAATAATCAAGGAATTGAACATTTTTTTATTTTTGTATTTATTTATTTGTATTTTTTACAATTTTGTATCATTTTGTATATCACTTCTATACTAATATTATAAAGAGAGAAGATTTATATGTTTGTAATGAATAAATTGAAAAGCCACTGGACCAATTTTAAAAATTCTTTTATCCATAGAAAGCTACGTTATCAGCGAGTAACATTAGATTATATTTTATAAAGTCCCGCGGGCGAAGTCGCGTGCAACAGCTATAATAGTATGTTATATACTGCGTATTGAGCAAACGAAAGCAGCGGTCAATAATCGGCATACCGTCTAACAGACTGCATATTCCATAACCGAAGAGGTGCTATTCAAACTATTCCGCCAGCGATGTCTGCTATAGAAACTGAAACATCATAAAATCTATGGAATGCTGATAATGGTCGCCCCCACTACCCTAACGTGTCAATGTATTGAATTTCAAAGATGATTAATGGAATCACTGGAATTCCCGTATCGTATTACTATTCTGTTAGGTAATTGTTTTGATGTCCGATTTGTTACCTTATTTTGTAATTCGTTATGTGTAGGTAGATACTAATAAATAGTCAATGTCCTTGTTATTTATTACAATGATTAAGAATGCTTGGAAATCTATACGACGGAACACGCAACTTAATTTATACTGAATATTTAAATGTTGGGTTTAATTTCTTTGTATTATTTTGTTTATGTGCATAAAGCAGTATAAAAACAAGCTTTTCGTCCTTTTTTGAGACAGACAACTTGAAATCATTGCTTAAAGTTAAATGTATACTAATGTTATAAAAAGAGAAAGCGAATTTTGTGTCATAGTATATATATACTTAATTAAATTTATACGCTTTGGAAATCCACTAGATACACAAATTTTTGGATAATTCTACGAGTAAGCAAAGAAATGTCAAAATTCATAATCTTTACTGATTATGAAAAGTTTAATTATACATTGACTCATAAAATAATTATTTATCTTATTACACATTCCATGTACAAATTAAGTTATCGAGAATATATTAACTGTTAATATTTTACTACTGATAATATATATTAACTCCAAATTTTAAACTGTAAGTAGTGTCAATAATTTGAAATAGAGGAGGTAACAAAATTCCAACAAAGAACGTTCAGAGAACGCCTAACCGAGTTGCAGGATAGAAGTATGCATTAAATTTTTATATTATGCACAATGCTGTTTTTATTTAAATTTAAAATTGCAATGTCATCTTTTCCCACACATGCACACAGTCATGCGCGCTTTAATTATGAAGTGACTACGAATCTTTTTTGCACTTCATTCGTCTATTCCGTAATCATACATCTTTTAAATTATGTTCTTTTAGGCTCCACTTTAGAAAACACTTTTTCACGAGAAAATGTTTTTCTTTTACATTTTACACTCTACATTTGAAACAGGAAATGTAAAAACACATTAAAAAGATTACAAAATTATCAGTGTTGCTGAAAAATGTATGAAATGGTTGCTAGTATACGAGTAGTACAATCTACTTTATGCCTTCTTCTTAGACGAAATAGAAATCATACATATATAATATTTATATATGTAAAGGTAATAATATAAATTTACATATTTACATTATATTTATACGAGCTGACCCGTATATGTATACGACGTTGTTTTTCCAAAAAATAATATTTACTAACACCCGCACATCACAACAACATGAGACCAAACTATTTGACAGTTGCTGTCGATTTCCGGATTTGACAGTACAATTTCTTTCTATAGTAATTTCTGTTTACTATAGTATAGTAATTTAGTAATTCAGAACGGAGACGAATCCAACAAAACAAAGATCATGAAAATCGGTTCAACCGTTGTCGAGTTATAAATGGTATAACTAACAAGACTTTCTTTTATATATATATATATATTTATATTTATATTTATGGACTTGAACAGCTAGATTACTTTTTATAGTAGAGCCATATAAAAATTAAATATTTAATTTTTATATGGCGCATCCTCTTGTTTAATATATCAATGGCCTATACACTTTAAACATAAAAAAAAATTTCTCTTTTAAAGAAAGAAAGACACAAAATGCACATGTGGGATGTAAATATTTACATATTTACATATTTACACACATTTATTATATACATTTATACAACTGATGAAACGCACGAATGGGCGTTTTTACATTACGCACGATGGGCGTTTGTGTTGTTGAGTGGCGAGAAAGCGCGTGCTTTCTGTAGCAGAGTTGAAGGCCGACTGTCTCTCGTTTCCGTGCTTCTTCATTTGAAATAATGACACGGAAACTAAAACGTAAGTTCCAAATAGGTAACTTAAAGGAGGTCGCCACATCAGCCCCCCCGGAGACCGTAGGTCGTAACGAAGAGTAGACTGGAAGGAGTGGACAGCACTTGGTGGCACGTTGCTGGGTGATGGCACTAGCAGTGTCCATTATCTGGATCGATGAACCGGCTGCTGGAACGTATCCATGTGCGCTAGCCTGGATAACACTAGGAGCGCGCGGTCGCGTCGACTTTCTCAGGCCAGCTAGCTTCTGTCCGAAATCTTCGATGATGTCGTAGTTCGTTTTCGTTTGACGACGTAGTCTTCGACGTAAAATGCAATTTCGTAGAAAAATTTTTCGTTTGTTTCGAATGTCACTTTGTCAACAACACGGTAACTATGGAAAACTGTCCAATTTTTTCTTAAAATGTTCTTTATAGTCGAGAGTCACCAATTTAATGTGGGATGAAAAGGAACTTCACATTAATAATTTACATATATACACACATTTATTATATACATTTATACATTTGGAGAAACGCACGAATGGGCGTTTTTACATTACGCACGATGGGCGTTTGTGGTGATGAGTCGCGAGAAAGCGCGTGCTTTCTATAACAGAGTTGAAGGCCGACTGTCTCTCGTTTCCGTGCTTCTTCATTTGAAATAATGACACGGAAACTAAAACGTAAGTTCCAAATAGGTAACTTAAAGGAGGTCGCCACACACACAATACAACTTGTAATAATCATTAATACAATCTTTAATGCTAATAGTATCGTATTGCAAGTGCATGCATCAGTGCCTCTCCTCAAATAGACACCCAACTCAGCATGCGATGTGTGTGCTAGCCACATAGCGCTGATCTTCCGATGAGATCGACTTTCGTACACATTTCGACTTTACGGAGGCTCACAATAAATAGATGAAATAGTTATACTACTATAAATAATGGTAATAATAAATACGTATCTCATATTAATATATATTTTTAACACGGAACATGATATTATTTATATCGCCCAGAAAACATAACAGGTCAGTAACCTGACCTGTTATATTAATATTATTATACTATTTGTTATGAGATAATGTCCTTCGAATATCATTCTTTTACTTTGACATTATCATTCATCTAAGTCTTCCCACGTATATTCTTATCCAACTTCCTGCGATAGTTCCTAAAAAATGAATGACAATGTTCCGCTACGTTTTTCCATAATAAAACCACCTAAACAGAGACCTTATTTCACACTGTATGCGCATGACAGAATATCCTCTCCCGATTTCTCAAGAGTGAAGCAAAAACCGTTCACAATAACCATTTTTATTACAAAATTACTTGCTAACTTTTTCACGTTTCTACAGTATTTTCTATTATAAATGTTGTCCTCTATTTCGTATAATATCTGCTCTTTGTTTGTTACGTCGTTTTTAAACAGAGTTACGTAAATAAAAGCTTACCTGCAAGGGTAAAATTACCCCACACACAACTTTTCTGTGCGAATTTAACCCGAGTATTGTGGATGGACAAAAGTGTGAAAGCGTGTAGGATATACGAGTATATAATATGATAAACTCAGAAAAATGGGGAACTATCCAGCACCCATAGGAGGTAATAAGGTTTTTACCATATAAGATACCCTAAACGCGGTAGAGACGATATTAGGGCAGCTTAAAGGCACATATCATTGTTATTTATCCACTATTTTATATTTGAAATATTGAAATCTCTATAAATTAATACAGAAAACAATTTTCACTTTTTGCAGTAATAGCGTAAATCTATCCTATTTCTTATGAGCATTATATATGAAATAAAAATTATTATTGTTATTATTATTATTATTATATCAAAAAGATTGACCAACTGAATAGGAACTAGAAATGTCAATTATCCGGAAAAAAATTAACCGCCTTTAATTTAAAAATTGTTTTCCCCAGTTTAGCTCTATGGTTTACGTATTAGGTAATCCGCCTATTAAAAATGGAACTAACCTTGAAAAGCGTCTCCACATGCTACTTTTCCAAGAAACAAACCTTGATTAGGACTAACAATCTCGTTTTAAAACTAAAATGACCAAATGCTTTGTTTTAAAACTAAAAATAAAATTATTTTAAAGGGCAACAGACTTGGCAGAGGAATTTTGGAAGTTGACTAAAAATTACATTTTTTGTTATTAATAATGGACTCGCATACCTCGTCTATTAATTTAATGTTTGATATAATATTAACACGATTAATTCCAGCGCAAACTTTCCGTACTTCCGTGAAACATTAGCCCGTAGTTTAAAATTTTCCCATTATAGTAGGTAGCGTGGGCCGTACTACTCGCCTACGAGTCGTGTCTCTCGATCCATATTTCATACTTGGCCGAAGAATGTCAGGCACGCGACGGCAGCTCGTTCAATATTGGTCAGCGACAGGTATTCCTGACTAGCTTCATTATTATTGTATGCAACGCTATGCCACGATTGAACTCCACTAGATACTCATAAAGAGAACTAATATTCTACAAATAAAATGTCACTCGACTACGAGAGAGCGGAAAAAGGAAACTGAAATAATTTAATGTAACTTGACGCTACAAATACTTACACACTTCGGTATGTATTGAGAAGTCGCTTCATAAAAAGTGTGAAAAAGGTAACGCTCTGTTGTTCAGAGGTGCGAACCGCGTCTCGTATTACCAATAGACAAAACGATCCGACAGCAAAAAGAAACGAGTGTCGTTTGTTCTATCTACTCTATGACTAATAAACAGTTTTCATCCTTAACCCAAGGATCAGAAGGTTGCATTCAGCTTAAAGTTGCGGCAAGTTGGACCTTATTACTACAGACGTAAATACTCATCCTTGGAGACCCAGAATAGACAAAAGTAGCTCTACTAGAGGGGTGAATACGATCAATTTTCGACCTTATTCTGAGACTGAAGCAGGCTAATTTGAGGACAGACTTCGTTTTCGCATAGAATGGAAAATGTCACCACGACAGGACTAAGCGTAAGCGTACGCGTCAAAGTGTAAAATGAGGGGTTTTGCGCCGTGTCAGTGAAAGTCATTAGGAATGGAATGGATGAAAATTGCGTGCATATTTACCTCTCCAACTTAATATGAGCGACGTGATGAAATGAAAAATGTCCCAGAGTTTTTCGACGTTTTAATATTCGGAATAATGGTTCGAGTGATTTTATTGGAGATTCGGGGCTTGATTGAGTTCGAGCAAATTGAGACGGAACGTCTGCTACAAAGTGTACGTTTTCGCTGAGCTTTATTTTTGTGTTATCGAAGTTTACCATGGCTTTATCCGCGTCGCACATAAAATGGGTTAGTGAGGCGAGCAGTGTTTGTGTTGGGTCGTGTTTGTGTCTTGCTGCAGTAGGTACGATGCGAGACTAAATCAAAGACAACAATGGGTGGGCCGGAATCTCTGCATTGCCGCTGCGGTGAACACTTCGCACCACTTTCGCTACTTTGCGGATTGTGGATAGGGAACCGTGTTGGAGTACTCGACTCGAGAAATTAGACGGTGCCGTCAGCAACGCGAACACAAAACAACTTCTAATTTGAAACCAAAGAGTTTATTAAAAGTATGCTTATATTGCTTCTTGTATAGCAAAAAAGTATTCTAATATGTAGTTACAAACAAGTCGACTCGATTTTTTGCGATTTTTGCGCAACTTAAAATTATTGATCTAAATTTTCAAGACTTATAAATTATAAGTTACAAGCTGGTGTCCGCGAATTCGTTCGTGTTGAAAAAATTCGTCCGCGTTGGAGTTGTAATGTAAGCGAAACTTAACATAGCATAACCTAAGCACTTAATTACAGACTTTAATTTAAAATAAGTACTAAATGCCTTTTTTTTTTTCAATTTACAACAGGATGATTTAAGTCATGATTTAACAAGAAAAGAGTTTTTTTCCATACTAACTAAAATATAGTACTATTATATTGCGAACCCTACCTGAGCCATTAAAAGTGAGAGGGCGTGGAAATTTGCTGCTTATTTTGACGCAAAATACAAAATACGTCAAATTAATCACGCTTGCGCCAATAACTGTACCTACGTCTAGATTAGGTACTTTATTGTAGTAAGCCAAAGTTAGAAACAAAATTGTTATTATAAAAATAAATTAATATAATTCAAACAACTTGGAGTTCATTAAATGTTTCAACGTCAGAGGTTGTTTGCGAATATGAATTTCAATGATATCAAAAACGAACGCTTTATTAAAAATAACTTTGCCTGTAGGTAGGTCTGCCTACGCGTAAATACTTAACAAAAGTGTTTTATAAACATCCTTTATGAAACATAATATAAAATAACGTCGCTCTCCTCTTCTGTCTGTTTCTACGCTAACTTTTTCTAAAATACCTAACTAATTTTGATACAGTTTTTACTCATGGAAAGTGTGATACATGAGAAAGTTCCAAGTATCTAATTTGTAAAATAAAAAACATTTCATCTATGTGCACTCGGGTTGCTAAGTAATTAATATTAGAAATTATAATTCAAAAGAGAGCTATAATTTTACTACATTCAATTTTAAGAAATTACTATTACTTACTTAATTTTATATGAAAAATATGCTGATGTCTCTATTAAGAAAGTGTAATATTTTATAGTTTACTAAGATTAGAGCCCAATTCCCTTCCTTCCTAATCCTTATCCTTAGTCCTACTATGATCGGCAGCGCACTTGCTTGTGTTATAGATGACGGTAGCCACCTACCGTCAAGTGGACCGTCAGCCTGTCTGTCCAGTTTAAAGTTTAATATTTAAAAAATACAGTCTGAACGTTTAAAATTTTGTCAAAAATGAGGTCATATTTCCTTTTTTTCTCTTTCTTCTCTTTCTAATATTAATTAATATTTGAATAATTTATTACGAGGTGAATCAATTTGTCATTTGCATAGTAACAGTTAATTAATTATTAACAGCATGTCAACCGTAATAGCTTAGAGCAAAGGAAGATAATTATCTTTAGCTTCGTGAGGGAACACGGGTGTTTATATATTGAAGATTAATCTTTACAACAGATAGGTCTAATCGTTGTAAATGTCATTTTAGACTTTAAAGAATGGTATTCATCAGAGAAATCTAGTTCCAATATCAACGAAAATTTGTCTTTTATCAAAATAATTTTGTTCTATATATTACACGATTTCAACTGTTTACTTATAATTCTCAATCAATTCTCCATCAAGTGTTTCTAGAGGTGAAAGAGAACTATCTCATTTACATCATACTCTGTTGATATTGTATTTATACTAGTATCTTTATACTAGTATACTGGTGCCGCGACTTCATCCGCCTTCAAAATGTTATCGTCAAACGCTTGACCTTGTTGCTGTAACAGGCGTTAATTTTTTATTTCATTTTAGATTATCCCTTGGGAACAATATCTTTTTCTGAACAATACCAATCTTTCTTGTATACCTGACATCGTGTATGCAAGATTTCATGATGATCGGTTAATTAGTTGAGGTGTGACAAGGTAACAGACAGACAGAGTTACTTTCACATTTACAATTTCGTGAAACTGGACGTTTTATAAACCCACATAGAGATTGTAAAAATATTCGAAATTAGATTCAACTGATTATAGTTTGAAATAAGCGGTACAAAATGTTAAATTTTAATAGTGTAGTTTAGTTTTATTTAGAATTAATAAATATATAAATATATTTATATTTCTTAAAACTACTTATAGTAAATGTTAAATTAAAATGTATATGTGCCTACACATCCAGGAAGGAACAGAGGCAGCTGAAATAGGACAAATTGTAGGCGACGCAGGACGACAGCAGCAAATTAAAACCCAGAAATATTCGATACAATGCGATTGGAATGTCACTCCGACATTTTTTGTCTATTTTCCCCTGGCACAGCGTTATCTGACCCCTAGCCTCGTCAGTTGTCTTGTTGCTTACGTCCAGACAATCATGCCGGAATCAGAAAACGTCGTTCGTGAACGTTTTGATTTCATAGTTGGCTATGTGGATACGCAATCAAAATAGTAGCAAACTATTTTTATTAGTTGATCTTTTATTTGAGAAGAAATCACTTAGGAAATCCAAAATATTTTTGACTAGTATTTAGTATCTATTGCTCAAACTAACAATTAAGAAGAAACACATAATAATCATAAAAAAAATAAAAAAAATATGAGAAATGAAGCACTCTCTTTCTAACGGTAAGTTTCGATCGGAAAGCAAGCTGGCACTCTATTTTAAATCTTTTTGATTTTTGAGTTTGTCTGAATCCTATTTGTTTTTTTTTTCTTAAACTTCTGGTGTTGTGGGAATCTGATGTGTCGGTCATTTGATATTTTAGGAATCTGGTCATCTGATATATAGGGAACGAAACGTCTAATTGATGGTAGTGTATTAACACAAGCAATGCCAAAGTGCTACAAATGCGCTGTAGATTTTAAGGGATTAGAAGGTACAGGAAATGGCATTTTTTTTAAAAGCGAAAAATAACTAACCACCTGATATTATGTAGTAGGCTTTTTTGTTAAAGTCGACAGTAAGGCTGACAATCCGTTTGATGGTAGATGGCTACATTTGCATATAAAACAAGCAACGCTACAGGTGCTGCAAGGGTGCTGCCGACCCTAGTAAGAATAAGGATAAGGGATGCAAACGTGATGAACTATTATTAGCCAATTCAACAGACACAAGGCACATGCACGTACAAAAAGTGACCTAGAATTAGAAGTAGAAATTTCACTAATATTAAAATTTATTGGCGTAACATTGGTGAGTGATTGGCGTATCTTGGCGTAGCATCAGTAAGTGATTGATTTATGCGCCGCATAGTACACGTACGAGTACCTAACATCAACTCACCAACTCTATTGTATTGTTTGCTCGTGAATCGTCTTGACTTGACCAATTATTTGATTGACAGTACTGACTTTCATAACACTCAAGCTATGTACAATAGCAATATATCATAATGTGTATATTTATTACCATTGTGTTATTCATATTCTTTAACATTTTCTCTTAATTTCGTTCGTACAGTATAAGTAGCAAATTTTACGGTGGCATTCTAAATACTTATGCCCCGATTCTCATTGTTTTAGAATTTTATCTATACAGTAATATTACTAGGTATAATTATATACAAATATCTATGAATATAATTTTTGTCTATTTTTTTTTCAACAGTTTTTTACTTACAAAAAGTAACGCTAAAATAGGTTTTTTTTAATGTTAAATTCGAAAGACAGGTTGACGGTCCACTTGATGGTAGGTGCTGTGCTACTAATCTACCTTCAAGTATGATGTTATGTACCATCAAATGCATGATCACACTTCCCTTCACAATTACATAACAATGTGAATATCAAATGTTGCCATACACTAAATCAACTTATCTAAAAATAAGTACTTAAAATAAGTACTTGGAAATGTTCCGTGTACCATACTTTCTTCCAAACGAAAGCAATATTCACGGCTACTTATGTAAGGAATCATCAATATTTCATATTAATCGCCTCATACGTTAGTCACCTATACCTAACTACGGCTCGTTTCGCGTAAATTGGAGCAAAATAAACGTAAATCTGGTACAGTCGTTACATTAAGTATATTATTTGTTTTTTTATTCCCTTTACGAAAGTACTTCAAGTATTTACAAAAGCTTAGCTGTATATACGCAAAGAAAAGTGTCTGCGTGTAAAGTTAATAACTGCGCAATTTGATCATTTAAAATCACTTAAAAAATTATTCGATAGTTCTCAATTGGCTTTGAAAGGAGTCTCTGCCAAAAGAAAAATTATTTTTTTTTAACAATAATGATACTTTTGCATTAATATACATAGCCAAACGTTTGTATTCACGGCTTTAAAGTAACACACAAGTATATGTTAGAGAATGAAATGTTAAGTAAATGTGAGCTGTTTGAGTTATTTTCCCTGTATCCCCGCATCTTAACAACAGGGATCATTGTCTCCTAACGCGCTCAGAACAATGTTTAACGACAACGCAACGCCTACGACATTATTCAGTTCATAAAATGCAATACAGCTCTTGGGACGACGCTATTAAAATAAGACAGAACCGACAGGCATTGTATTCAAACACAGTATAATACTAAAACAGTGATATACTTATCTAGTCGTCACGAATTATTTAATTCTAAGTCAATATGTGGTTTGGAATAAAAATATCGTTTCTATATTATATTCAATAGTTCTATGTAGGTAAATAGCTGAACAGGATTGGTACGGCAATGTCCAATTCGTGCACATGTATGTTAAACTGACAGAAAGACAGACATAATACAAATTTATAAGTATGTATTTCTGATAAGCATTTACGTAATTTCTTATGTATCTTATATATGTAATAAAAAAATTCAAAGCAAATTTGTTACAATTTTTCTTAAGAAAATAGATCTCCACCTTACAATCCAATCCTATTGTTCACATCGCAGAACAGTTAAAAATTTTATTTTATTTTATGTATGGTTCATATCTCCTGGGATATATTTGCAAAAGATACCTGTCCTTACATTTGGTTTATTTTTGTGGTATGTTATATTTTATGAGAAAAAATAAATATTACTTTCATACTCATTAATGAAATATACAAGAATAGGAGCAGCTGGACAATATTAAAGATTTTAATATATATTTAACTTACACTAAATTCTTAAGCACTCCCTAAAGAGAGTTTTATGTCATGTAAACTTTTTTTTATTTTACTTAATATATTTTCAAAAAACTTTTAAAACAGACAAGCGTAATTAAATAGTTGTAGATGAACATTTTTTCTTCCGTATAAGCTAAGCAAGTTAATTACTGAAATGTCTTTTTACTGTGCACCAAGCAGCCTTAATCCCGAGCGTCTATAATTTTGATAATAGGCTAGAAAATATTCCTTTGTCTTTAAGAGACTATCTGCTTGATAAACCGTCCTTCGATTATTCTTCATGAATGCAACGCTTCCGTCGGCTATCGACGCCTCTCACTTTTATAGCGTCTATCAGTTGACAAAGGAGATCCGAGATCTTGCTTATAATGGTAAACCAAGGAGCTGATTATGACTCGTTTTATTTCTTCGTTGATAAGGTGCTGCTGAAGACTGCCTATTATTATGGAGTCGTAACATAAACGGGCTGTTTTTGGTTGATACTAGCCATTCATGCAACCCACTAAATTTTCTTGCTATTGCCAAATCGATGTTTGTCTTGTGCTGCCAAATTTGTGTAATAATAATTTACTTAAAATATTTCTATGGAGAAATGTTATTTGTTCCATTATAAGGTGGTACATAAATCTCTTTCTCTGCCTATCTGAACCTCTATTGTAAAGAGTTTAAAACACAAAGGACTGTTTGTGGCTAATCATAGCTACTTGCTGATTATAGTAGCTTATCACTATTGGTTGTGCAAAAATTCTTCAGAATGTTAGAAATTACTTCAGTTCGTCATGATTTATATTGTTCTAATAGGTTTTTTATTAAAACAACCATTACGAGTAGTGTTTAAATAATTACATGAACAATTAATTACATTAAGATCTTAGTGATCTATCTTAGTTACGAAAAAACATTCGTAACTAAGATAGATTTTGACGAGCCCATTTGTTCGAGTGGTTAGGATTCTTGGCGTTCGATTCTCGGCAGAGCCAACTTTGGAAATGAACTTTTCAAAGTTGGCTCATTTCCCTATAAAGGTCCACAGCGTACTTGCAGCACCTATGGGGACAACTCTTATAAAGTGGACCTTCTGATAGAATGTAGTCAGAAGATTGGTGTATTTTAAATATAAGTTTTTTAATGGATTAAATATCTTTATTTTAAAATACAGAAATAAATAGGTAATATAGCTACCAAATTATTTATTAAATAAATTTTCTAAGAGTGTAAATAGACGAAATCCATTTCTTTTAGACATTCTCATTCTCTATCTAATCCATAACAATCTGTTCAAGTTATTCCAAACATTCTCTAACGTAACTTTAATACTGCTAGGATCTATAAAATATTATATATACATTTATAAATAGGTACATGAAGAAATCACATAACTATGGAATGTGAAAAGATAGGATGTATAGGAAAATAGCTGATACTTTATCTAAGTGAAATATGAAACTGATTTCCATGACTCATAAAAATAGTGACTTCCACATTTTAAACTTAAGAAACAAAATATACTCGTTGTTCCTATATCCAGACTTCATAAAATAAGTAATAATTTAAAATATATTTAGGAACTTAGGTACTACAATGAGTTACCAGATGATGCAAAACAGTTATGTATAACCATAGAGTAAATAGTACTTAACCAGTATGGTATAAAGAAATTTAAATAATTTATCAAAATAAAATTGTATACTAAGGCCTACTGTAGTGTAGCAAATTATCTTGCTAACAAAAATTGGAAATTGTTAGACATTGCTTCGACTCACTGCATTGAATAGTACATTACTGCCCAGATCGGAAATAAAGCAATTTTCAGCCGAGTATTATAGGAAGTAAGTGGCGAAGCAGAGTATTAAAATTTTAAAATGAATTTAATAAGCCGAGGACCTTTTAAAACAAACGAGGCCGTCAGTACTATTTCCGAAATAATAGGCTAAAACATACAAGAAACAGAAGAAATTAAAAGAAAAATGCCGATGTGATAAGAATAATTGCTAATTGCTAATTAAGAAATAACACTATCATGTTTTTTAGGATATTCTACTCTTATGTTTTCTCTCTTATTCTATTTTATAAAAAATATAAGAAAAATAGCAAAATTATGTGTTATTTCTATTCAACAGACCTTTCGTCTAACCTTTTTATAATGAAACCAGTAAAAAAACTATTTGCCCACAAAAAGTTAGTGCACCCGCTTGCACACTAGTTTTAAATATAATGCAATTTTCCCGCTCTAACTACTTGGTAACTCTCATTTGGCGCAGGTAAGTGTAAAACACCCTCTTAAACTATTGTTAATGACCCGACGAGGGCATAATTACAAGTAAGTAGTTTTTTTCTTATTTTCCACACCCCCACTAACAGCAATTTTACTAATTTCTTTGGTTATTAAGTTGGGGTTAAGTTTGCATTGAAAATAAATATTTTCTCAGTAAGTATTGTTAGAAATAAGTACAGCAATTATATATAAATAAAACTGATCTAGTTGTAATCAGGATTACAATCAGGTCACTGAAAGTTTATTTTCTTGAATGACTAGACATTCCAAAATGTTCCGCGCATATTATTCATCTTTTGTTTTATTTCCTCCGTCCAACTTACCAAAGCACTTTGTTTTAATATTTTTTTGGTTATCCTTTTTTATTTTTTCTTAGACCATGAAGTGATATGGCGCATTCATCAATTCATCGTTAATTTTTTAACCTGTCGTATGTTTTGAGCCTTGTAGTCCATTCCAATCTTGTATTGTATTGTTATAAATTTTAACTACAATAAATTGCGGCCATTTTAGATACTTAAATGAAGATGAGTCTTTGGCGGTGTTTTAAAAATCCTCTTAAATTTTATTAAATATGCGCAATTAATATGTATTATATAAGTATTTTCTATTGACATGACAATAACTTCATTGCATTTCATAAATAGATATAACATATTGGGTAGGGTTTCAAACGCTAGTGCACTTATAAAAATAAAGTTCAGAATAGTTACAAAAATAAAGGAGATGAAAAGTGTTTATGAATCCTAATTAAACAGTGAATACATAAAGCACTTAAAAATACTACTGGCTGGACCTACTAGAGGAAGGGAGCAGTGAAACGCAAAGACTTAGAAGAGTCTATCCCGGTAATTTCGTCAAATCAGAACCTCTTAGCACTAGACTCAATGAACCATAAACAATGGGTTATCGCAGTTGTTGAGAGCTGAGGGTTAACAACGACTAGTCACCCTTTTACTGCCCTTACATTCTTCATACTCAATTTTTAATGACTTCAAAATAAAAATCGCAATAAAATCCAAAATTGTGGAGATAAATTAAAAACTATATTAAAGACAATGTTATAGTGCTTAATTGAAAGTCATAAAATTTCTAAATTATTATGTTTATTTTGAATAAAAATATGTATGTTAAGTAAATGACAATTTTTCACTTGATTTCATAAATGTTCTACGGTATCAAATATCCAATTTTCACAGATTTTAGTATTTTGTTTTTGTATTACCACCACGAACTGTTAATACAACTGTTATATGGTTTAGCACGCCTTTCCCCAGATTTCTGAGCCGATGCTAAGGAATATTCTCCCATTCCTCGATCAGTGATTCTTTCAATGATAACAAATATAATTTTATAATTAAAATATATAAAGTAAAAAAAAAAGCATTAAACATGAGATCGTATAAAACAAATATAGTTGTTCATAAACTTTGAAAACCTTTTCAGTGCTTCTATTACTACAAAGTAGTAAATTATTTAACTGAATAAAGCGTCTGTCTCAAAAGTTGTTAAAACTGTAAAATTCTGAGTAGTACCAATAAATGTTTGCTAGAAAACTTTGTAAGGTTGCAGTCAGGGTTGCCTATCTCATGTATTTCTAAGTTGAGAATATAGCTTTTATCCCAGCTGTCCTCAAGAATTGTTTTATAAATTCTGACTGATTAATATAAATACCATTATCATCTTAACTATTAACAAAGAACAGAAAATTTAAAGGTAAAGATTAAAATATTATACTATAACTAGCTGGTGCCCGCGACTTCGCCCGCGTTGGAAAAGAAAATATATATATTAGTAACTAGCTGACCCGGCAAACGTAGTTTTGCAATATAAAAAAATTTGGGGTGGGCCACCCTTATCACTTAGGGGTATAAAAAATATGTAATTAACGACCTGTTCTCTATTTTTAGGCGATCCTTCGGGAACCTAGACAGCCGGTAGACTGCAAAGACCACATAAGACCACAGTAAAAATCAACGTTTAAATATTTTCTACCAACACAAGTTTATCAATTTTACCTTCATAATTTGAATTCTCTACTTTTATATAATTTCTCATTGCTCTAGCCAACTCGGTGGTTGTGAAACTTTTAATTATTTGGCCTCGCTATTTTTATACATACATATTAGCATAGTAATTAAAATTAAAAATATATATATTATAAACAGAGATATTCCACTTAAAGAGACGACGCTCTGTCGGGCTCAATTACGTTTTTATAGATAGCGGGGCTTTTATAACCCTTTTAGAGCGTTTCATTAAAAATTTCCTTCAAAGGGACTGGGGAGCTGTCTCATTATTATATAGAACTTAGAGACGAGGTGTGACTAAAGACAAATTTCGGCGGAGAACATCTAAAACGCTGAAACAAAGTAACTAGAAATTGTTTTTGGCGAACTAAATTATAGTATATTGTTCATTGGTATTGTTAAATTTTACGCCATTCTGACGGAATTAACAGTCCCTTACCACCACATCAAAATTACAGCTTTTCTGCTTTTAGACTTCTTTATAAGACTATAAGACTATAAGAATCACCTCAAAATCACCTCTTCTTTTTCTTGCTTCTCAATTTCACTTGGTCAGTAACTCCATTTTCTATATTCTTCAAGTATTATAAAAAACTTAAAACCTAGAGTGCCACAATTAGAGGGGCAAGGCCTAAGCTGCCGGTGGTTAGGGCTGCAGAGTGAGGAGCCTCCTAACAATTCGTGCCGTGTCAAGAAGTACTACCGCCTTCTGTATCTGTCCTTCGACCCAGCCATCTAGTGAGAGGTGTTGGTCAAGGCTCTTCGCTATGATTCTTATTATTTTATAATATTTTTCGGTGGATTGGATACCAGAGACTTATCTAACAGTCTACTGCTGTTAGAAGTAATGTTCAGCTTTATTTAACACTAGCTTTTGCCGACAACCTCGTCCGCGCCTCTTCTTTATCTCTGACTACGTGTACACAAAATTATGTGATAATCAGTTGAGTAGTTAAGGCGTAAAGCGTAACAAACAAACCAACTCACTTACGCATTTGTTATTATAAGATTACAATATACACTCGTAGTTCAACCAAGTGTTTTGTTTTGCACTAAGCTAATCTATGCCCTTTTGATTGTAAAAGGTGTTTAGCAGGTCGAATGTCCATTTGATGTTGAACTTTATATGACTTCAGAAAGTTCTGTCACTAAGAATAAAGTTACGCGGACAAAGTCGCTTGCAACAGTTAGTATTAAATATAAATGCAACAGTTTGGAGTAACCTACATTAATAACAAATACTCAATTTCTTATGAATGAAATAGTCATGAGGCCATGCTCTGTTTTTAAGGCTGTTAACAAGATTAAATAAAACAACATTTTGCCTAGTGTTATGAAAACCCATTCAGTGAATTGCGAGTATATCTACTGCTGCATAGAAACAGTTTGAAAGTTTTAATATTTATTTTAAATATAAATGCAACTGTTGGGTGTACATTAATCCGTTAAAAACAGATTGCATAATTGAGAGCGCGGTCGGTACTTTATAATTACGAGTAAAATGTGTTCCATTTCATTACATTAAAAATGAACACACTTTGCGAACACAGTAGTAAGTTGTCTGCATTTTTTTTTTCATACTGATTAAAATGATGTCAAAGAATGGTGAATGAAATCTCGTAGACGCCGTGGTGTCGTACAATAAAGCTCCTAGCTGTTGGTAAAGGCCAAATAATTACCAGTGGGCTCAAAGTGGAATCTTTGATGCCTTAATCAGGTGTCGACCCGGCGACCACGCCTTCTGGCATAATTAGAAAAGCTTGTGTACCTAAGGCTCGCATTTTTAATGTGGGAATGAAAGTAGCGTCGACACTCAATTTTCCGTCAATCAGCTCCTCCGTTAAAAGCAAAATGGAACGGTAACGAGGAGAGAAATTTATTTGGAATTTTTAATTAGACTGAAGAGTACTTACTTACGCAACGCTATCTAGATTATCTTCAATTTTAAATACGATTTCATAATACTTACCGTTACACAAAATCTCAAAGGCTCACGTTTAGGATTTCTATTACATAAATTCAGATTAACAATAAATTTAAAAAAATTCTTTAACTAATCTATACTACGTAATATTATAAAGAGAGAAGTTATTTGTATGTGTGTAATGAATAAACTCAAAAACTACTGGACCTATTTCAAAAATTCTTTCACCTATAAAAAGGCGTTATATTTTGTCAGGCGTTAAATATTTTATTAGTACTACACATCACCAGCTAGTACTATATACTTTAAGGCATATTTTAAGGTATTTTAAGGCCCTGCAAAATATATGGTAGTATGTCGAAAGTTTTCCATCCTGAAAAAGTTCGAGATATTTCAATATACACGTAATAGGAACACAGCAAGCAAAACTTCTTAATTTTCTCTTAAAACAATTTATACTCCTTCCACAAAATCTCATTTCGCTTGGATAATGTGTACACGGCGTTTTTTTTTATGAAACTGAAATTACTTAAGTAATCCGATAGAATCGAGAGACAATCTTAATCCACCTCAGCAACTTTCTTGGCGAGGAATAAACACTGAGGGCTGATTTAAAAACGAAAGTCTCTTTTTTTCATCCTCGCGTTATCTTTCCAATTCTACAATATTCAGATGGAGACGGATTTGCGAGTTTAACTTTTTCCAGTTATTATTCATAAATGCAAAGGCGCGCGATATTAGGCGAACTCACTTCGCAAAAGTTGAAGGATTGGATTTGAGAGTTAGATTGGATCCGTGTCAATAAAAATATCTAACTGTTACCGCGTTCATGACACCGTTCCATTTCATACTTGACCTGTCGAGTGATTTAACTTAACTTTTGACGATATTGAACAGGATATTATAGACACTTAGTAGTTTGATATCCAGAAAAAAATATTATTACAATTTTTCATTGAATAAACATGTGTTTATCCTAATTGCCAAATGCTCAACATACAACATTATAAATAAATTCATTACAAGAAACCTTTTTATCCAGAGGATGTGCTGTTATTCGTTTGGCGTGTAAGAGATGCCATACCCGTAGCTAATTTCCTCGTCCTCGGATCATCTCTAAACATTGGTACTTCCATCCTTCTTTCATTGTTTATGGGCGACAGTAGCGGACTATACTTTCTTTATTTCAAATCACAATAAAATCCAATGACAATATCTATCAAGGAACCTTTTAACAATACGCGCTGTCAAAGAGTCACAACATGTATCCAATCGCAAAGTTAAGATTTTGATATAGCTATGCTAAACCTCGATACCGTTATATTCTTCTATTTGCGTTGTATCGGTCTAAGAATTTCAAATAATATTTGCTATGAGTTCCAACAATATTAGTTTTTTTTGTAGGAATACGATAAAATATTATACTAATAGTTCGGTGAATTGAACCATTAAAACTTTTTTTTTATGTAAAGGTCGTCAGACAGGCTAACGATACACTTTATACAGTTAATGATACTCGTAGGCGGCTACCATTGCCAATTTTAACACAAGCGACGCCACATAGTTACTGCAAGTGCGCTGCTGACCTTAGCTGGATTTTGGACAAAGGATTAGGAAGGGACAGAGAAATGGGGTCTGGCATTCCTTACTCGCTCAATTAAGCACAATGGCACACATGCTGTTATATCACCGTGGATTATGCTAATAATTATGCTATGTTTCGATCATATAGAAGTAATTGTATTTACTTAATTTACTATTGGTTTATTTTTATTTTTTTCAGGTAATATGTCTGTGATGCTAGTCACATAGACTCACCACTGAAATGGGCGAGATGACGCGTTCCAATCAATACGCTGTGCCATTTCTATGGATAATATCTGGACTTGTTGTTGTGGGCGCAGTAAAAGTTGTTATAGAACCCTTGCCAAAAGGTAAGTCCTATGCAAAAATCTCTTTTCTTTCAATGTTCTATATATTCTATAGAAATAATGAAAAGAAATATATATATTTGTTTAAAATGTGAGTACAAAATAAGTTCTTACTATATTCTCTAAATTGTAGGTAATTTGCATGCCTTAAGGACCACTTTAAATGTTAACAACATTCAAGCTACAAAACCGGCACGAAAAACCACTTTAAATGTTCGTTTTTCTTTGTCAATAGGGCTGATTAACACATAAATAAAGGATTTTCATATCTTATAAATATAAATAACTTAAATATTTTCACACATTCCATACAGCACCATCTAGTACCACAATAAGCAACTAATGTTTGTATTATGGATACCAGACAATTGATATACTACATAGATTACTTTTTTTTTGTAAATACATACATATTATAAATACAAACATCGATGATTCAGGTACAAAGGTAAAATGTTAACACATAAACATTTGCCCCTAGCGGGATTCGAACCCGCGACCGCTTGGTTAACAGCTAGGGTTACTAGACCAATCGACGATTGAGGCCATTCGTCCCTCCCTAGAGGGATGGCTGGCGAAGCGGCGCGGTGCCCTCACGTTCCGCCTGGTGCAGGTGCTCTCGGGGCATGGTTGCTTCGGGCGTTACCTTCACCGGGTGGCCGTGAGAGAGCCCACGGAGGAATGCCACCATTGTAGCTGCGCGGTTGACACTGCGCAGCATACTTTGGCTGAATGCCCCGAATGGACAGAGCAGCGCGTCGCTCTGTCTCTCGTCGTGGGCGCCGATCTCTCGCTGCCGGCCGTCGTGAAATCGATGGTTGGCAGTGACCTTGCGTGGCAGGCGATGCTCACGTTCTGTGAGCACGTTATGTCGCGCAAGGAAGCGGCGGAAAGGCAGCGGGAAGAGGATCCCCTCTCCCAGCCAATCCGCCGGAGAAGGCTCGGGCGCAGGCGGATGGCCTATATCCGCCGCCTTCCACCCTGACCGGGACCGGGGCGGTGGTCTTGGGGGAGACTGCCGCCCGTCGTATGGTCCCCCGAGATGGCCGGCGTACCTTCACTTTCGGGTACGCCGAGGTTCTGACAGGGAGCAAGGCCTCCCCGCGTTGAATAGCCGTGGCGGGGCACCGAAGTCGTGTCACAACGTCCCCGCGACCCCGCCAATGAACGGCCGCGCTGATAGAAAGTCGTTGGGTTTTAGCCGGTAGGAATCCGGCATAACCCGGCAGTGTCCAAGAGGATTTCCCAACGTTAAAAAAAAAAAAAAAAAAAAAAAAAGGGTTACTAGACCAAACGTGTCGTCAATATCATGACACTTTATTCGTTAAACTTAATACTAATACAATTAAAACTTATTATTTACGTGAGACGTGTATTCACTGTGTTAAATGTGTTAGGAGAGAGAGATAGCTTGAGAGCGAGACAGCATACTTTGTCATAGAATAGAATTTAGTTGAAAACTAAACAGGCAGGATGTAGCGGCCAATTTAATTATATATAACACATATATGCTCTGTAAATCTGAAATCAACAAATAAACATTTATTACTATTCAGCAACAATATTAAAAGTCTAAGTATATTGTTGCTAGTTAGATCTATACCTCGTTAGATCTCGGTAGATAGCTGTCACTCAAACACCTTCCTCGATGTCTATTATATTGCCACTACCGCTTCCTAATGTCAATTCAGTTTATCGATTCTCTGAGCTTTGTTTTACTTTTATTGCCTACCTCCAAATTAATTTTTATTCTTATGTTTTATAATTTTTTAGTCTCATTTAGAGAATTTCTTCCATATTTAGATGTATAATTCATTCTAAAAAGGTTATACTTTAGAAAAAAAAATCATTAATTATGTTGTTAATGTTGTCAATGACTTATGATAGCATTTAAGTCCTTAAACAGATTCAAATATCTAAATTTATTAATAATGCGATATTGCTTAAGTTTAGTCTTCTATATTTTTATGTGTAGAGCCAATGTTCAATGCATAAAAATATAGAATTATAATTTCACTTTTGTCAATGGTAATTGTACATTCGGATCTGGTTGCTAATATAATTGCTATTACACTTATAACGAACTTTAATAATTCTTTTTAATGTATTGTATTCGTTAATAAATAAAAACTTTGATGGAAATTTCTTCGCGTATTCTCATTTAGCATTTTTAACGATCCCTTATCGAAGAAGGGGCACAAAAAAAAAACAGAATGAACACTTTCAACCTGTCGCTCACAGGGTGCATAGTGGAGAGTCAGGCGTCCGGCCTTAGATAGAAGCAAAAAAGAAAGATTAGCGACTCACTATCTCAGTATCATCCACTCGCTCACTCACTCTCTTGAACTCTTGAACACACACAATGAACTCAGTGTCATCCACTCGCTCACTCACTCTCTTGCATACACGTGATAAGACGAACACAGTTTTTGTGGAAATTTTTAAATACATTTTTCAAAAAATGTGTTCAGTATTTGGTATTGTAATTGTAGGGATTTTTTTTTTAATATTAAGGTCGACAGACAGGCTGACGGTCTACTTGATGGTAAGTGGCTACCGTCGCCTATAATACAAGCAACGCCATAGGTGCTGCAAATGCGCTGCCGATTAAAGAAGGATTAAGTCTAAGGGAAAATCAAGGGATGGTGTAATTTACTAGTAGGTATTAAAATTTCTGAGCCCCATTTGTCGATTACGTAATCTAAGAACGTACCGTATCTTTCAATTTTTCTTCCATCTACGCGTCCGGCTATTAATTTGGTTTTTTCAAGGGACGGAGTTTCGAAAGAGCACCAGAACTTCCTCCCCCAGATGTCGCACGACTTCACTTTAGTTTCGTTTAATTTCCTATCTCTCTTGTAGTGACGTTTATTACGGACTCTCACCCACACCAACATCCTTTTGTTCATGGCCACTAATAACCATTTGGAATTAATTTTTGTTCGCGGCTCTTCTTCGCCTCCAGTCGCCGTCTATTTCGGACTGAGACTCACTCTTTATTGTTTTCGCATTAATTTACAGTCCACAGCTGCGGGTAACGTTGATTTCTAAGGAGGTTTTTTATCTGCCCGCTGTATTCTTTCTTTTAAGAATAAGAGCTCCTATTAATATTAATTAAAAGTTTGAATAATTGAATGGATTCGGGATTGTTTCCCGGTGTTGAGTTTCTGGAAGTGAGTCACGGCAATAATTAAAACTTGAGAGGAAAATGTGGTTCGAGTCCATTATTCAATGTTTGTAAATGACAGCGTCATTTGCCCTAAAACTAGATCGTGCCAATTATGAATTCAATATTGCTTAAATTTTGAACAGATATAAGTAGTTTCAATAGGTGTTTATGTAGGTAAAGTAATATTCATAATAAATAAAATCATTTAAATTTAATAATACAATTTTTAACATAAATGCTGGATTATTTATTTATTGGGTAATAGAATGTTAACTTTTAATAAAAATTAAAAATATTTACTGAAAAGTGTTGATTTTAGAAATAATTTTATGTTTTATTATATTATGCATTCGCTTTACTGCATCCTACGATAGGCGATTTTTTTTATTATATTTTTTTTAATGTTTGGGACTTTTACCGTACAAAGGTATATCATCTCCATCATTTTCGGTTACCGGTGACTTTAAATGGCGGTTAGCCTACTAGACACATGGTGAAAGAGGCCCATGTTATATCAACTGACATTTGTTATTTAGGTGTCGACCTGAATGCTAATTAATTTTGAGTGCTGTAAAATCATGTTACGATTGTGCTTACAATAAATCTTTTCTTTTCTTTTTCCTCTTGATTTTGATATTGTCTATTTTTTTCTCTATATAGGTAAAAATGGAACTAAATTACTAAACTAAATTATTATTTTAATTCGTGCCTTTTCAATGTTTAATTTTTTATTTGTTTATTTTTTATACAATTGTAATTGAACTTTTTTTCTTATGTGGGGTTTCTTCCTTCCTCAAGAAGATGTGGTTAGTTAGGAATACACTAAGTAGCAAACGACTAATTATATAATATTTTTATTCTGTTGTTGCATCTGCAATTATTAAAAATTCCGTGAAAAATTCTCTAACTGTCGGTGAAAACCGCATCAAAATCCGTTATGTGGTTTAGCAGAAGTTAGCGGCGAAAGCAACTCTAAATTATACTATACTAGCTGTTGCCCGCGACTTCGTCCGCGTTCACAATGTTATATAACCTAAGCCTTTCTCGATAAATGGACTATCCAACACAAAAAGATTTTTTCAATTCGAACCAGTAGTTCCTGAGATTAACGCGTTCAACCAAACAAACAAACAAACAAACAAACAAACAAACAAACAAACAAACAAATAAACAAACAAACAAACTCTTCAGCTTTATAATATTAGTATTAGTATAGATATATAAAGATGAGCAGTAATGATTATATTACACTCGTCTGAAAAATACTAAGTTAAAAAATTCATTTAACAATCGTGCCTTCAGAAAACACAGGTAATAAAAAATACTTTGAATGAAATAAATAATTGTTCTAAACAGGGTTACAATGCGAGTCACGAACTCAAGGTACGATTAAGAGTTCGCTGTCGGCATATAAAGCACGTGAACGCATTCCTTTCTTGCACTGTTCAGGGTAATTGCTTCGACGAAAAAATATTTGCACATAAACTTAATTCATACTAAATTGGCAGTAAATGTTATACAGTTTGTACTCGTAGACATAAACAGTCTGGAAACGAAGTGAGGAGAACAGACTGCGGTGTACTTCATCATGCATCTTGCATATTGTAATGAACGACGAATTTACCCGAACCGGCACGAAACAAATCAAATACGCCAAATTTCAAACAGGGAACCGCACTTTTGATCTGTGGTCTAAGTGAAAAATGCTTTAATAAGGATTTCACGTTATTATAAGCAGAAAACTATATTTTAACTCTGCCATTTATTTAGTAGTAAGCGGCCTCAGGTATTTTGACGGTTCACTTAAGTAGATGCTATAGTGGCTACCGCGGTCGCGTAGCAAACAAAAAACACAAAGGTGAGATGGAAATGCGCAACCGATCCTATAAGAATTTATTTACAATCAAAAATATTACCTATAATTATCACGCTTAGAGTTAATGAAAAGAAGAAAGCATTGAAATTGAGACTTGGAAATAATAATGGCTAATAAGAAGTTAACATAAGAAATATACACTGCGTACATAATGGCTGCATAACATTTTATTGTTATTCGATTCGGTCTATATTGGTTTTCCAAACTATTTTTTTGTAATGTACAATAAAAATCGTAACTATTATTAATAAAATTACTCTAATTTTCTCTAACATTGCACCACACATGAATATGTCTAGAGCCTGCGGAGGTTGGGTATTGGTCAGTAGATCTACTGCCAATTAAAAGTATAGATGGTAACATGTCGGGAACGAATGGCCTGCGCTCATACACCGGACATTGTCGACCGTTTTATGCTCTCCGCATTTAGAATACAGGATGTTTAACATAAACATTCGTATTAGATTTTTTATTTTTAGTAATAAAAATAAACTTCGACTCTAAAATCATAAAGTGACTTTGTAATTTTTTATTTATACAAACCGAATAGCAATCTATTATAAGTTATAAAGGCTAGATCTGCTGTATGTTGCTAGGAACAGTGTGTCCCGCAGACTACTTGATGCTGCAGAATGAGAAGTTAGTGAAATCCCTTCGTCATCTAGGAAATTGGCTGATGGTCTTCAAACACCTGAACAGATCTTTATAAATTATAGCTAAAAACCGTCGCCATTATTTCTGGCTTTAAAAAAAAAAACGAGTACACACGTCAAATTTAGAACACCCCGTTTTTACATCGGGCGTCGGGGGTTAAAAACTGAAAATTTACATGAATAAATTAGCTTCGTTTCTATGAAATAATGAGTTTCATAGAAACGAAGCCAATGTTATATACATATAATAATTAATCGTATTAAAGCAACATAATGTACTTAGCGTTTCTTTAAGTAAATTATTCTTCGTTTCATTCTTTATATTCTTGATATAAAATGTAAATCTAACAAAGATTCTGAGGGGCTTTTACTTAACTTTTACGATGAAGCCCGAGTTTAACGGTTAGCTTTAATTACATTTGTACTGTACTGGGTAATTTCATGCTTCGCCTTTACAATTTGGTTACATTGTTTTAAGTTGATATTGGTCTTTACGTAGAAGATACAGCCACTTCGCTTCGTCCGCTTCTAAACGTTGCTAATTTGGCGTGCGGACCCTGCAGTCATGGTTATAGCTGACACAGCGTATAAATTTCAGAGACACAACAAAATTACAAATTGTTTTAGTACAATACAGTAGAATGTTCTTAGAGATAAATATTTTTAAACACTCTGTGGGAGCTAGCCTTCGGTGGGGTAGCGATTTGTGACTGAAACAAATGATGCGCGCTACACGCTCGATTGACAGACCTGACACGGTCAAAATTGCAGTTAAACACAGCATTGCAGTACCTATTTGGACTCATTCTTTACGATTTTGTGGAAACATGATAAACATGAACATTATATTACCAGATACTACTGGCCAAGCCCATTGCGTGTATACTCCGTTGGCACATGGAAAACATTTTAGATACCTAAAAGGAATAATTATAATATAAATGTTACAATTAAAACCATAGGTTACTAAGGTTATTAGGGTGCTTTCAAATTAAGGGCAATCACCGCGGCAGCAGCGCGGCAGCAGCATGGTAGTAGCACGGTAGCAGCGCGGTAGCAGCGCGGTAGCAGCGATGCCTTCTTATTACACCTATAACCGCGCGAAGCTTGCAATACTACCACTATAAGAGCGCAAAAAGCGCATCTTGGCGCAAAAAGCTTCACGGTGGTCATTGTCGAGATCCATCCTCTTCGTTGACGTACGTCACAATTGTGCGGTTGGTGGCTATATCAATAATAACGGACGTGAAAACGAAGAAAAATCACGAATAGCCAGTATGAATATTATTATAAATAATTTAAAGTGTGAATATTAATTTAATCTATTTATTATGAAGAATAATAAATTATTCACGATTATTATTCGCCACAAGTACAAAACTGAAAACTCTATTAGAATGCACTCGGTAAAAAAATTGATTTTATTTTTGATACAATTGAAACTTAAAAATGAGTATGATATTTTTTTTTATGTGAAACAAACAGAAACTACTCATGCTGTTCGCAAAAACTAAACAAAACAATGAATTAAATTCACAATCAAATATTACATGTACTCGTACACAACAAATTTGTTTACAAATTCAACACAAATGAACAACCAGTAAATTTACTATACGTTTTACATTTACATTTTTATAGAAATAACGTAAATGAACTAACAAATAATATTGCATTTTATTCGTCTGTTATAATCGACTGTGGTTTAAATTATCATGAAAACGATTTCTCTCTCACTGGGGGCGCATTATTATTATAATTTGATTCATATTACAAAATGAAAATATTTTCAGATAATTTATTGACTATCCAATACCCGTCTATGTAATGTGTAATTATTTTGTTGATTTTTAAATATAACTTTCATGTTGTTGTAAGATGAGCAAGTTCAAACACTTATAACAATTATTTATAATCATTTAATTTGACTCTTGCTAATCGGCTAAAATTTTATAGAATTTAAAAATATATAACTTTATAAAACACTCGGCCAGCGTGTGGTCGGCCGTATCAATCGGCGCCCCACATTCGTGGCAGGCGCTCTTCTGGGGGTGGACTCGCGCCGCCGGCCCTTACATTTTCTCTCTGATGGTAAACCGCCGCAAGGACCTCGGCATCCAACTCCCGGGGAAGTGTCCCTGCGACTACGCATGCCGCCCTCCATGAAGTGGTGCGATACGCTCTGATGACTCTGGTCGCCATGACCGGCTGCGGTCTTCGCAGCAGGGCCAAATTATAGGCGGACAAGGAGTCGACCCATATGGGCGCTCCCTAAAGGGTCATCAAGCGCACCACGCCCGCGAAAAGGCGACGGCACCCTCCACTTGGCCCACCCAGGTGGGGCATCAGCCCCCTCAAGGCAAATGCTGCCTTTGTCACTCTAGGAGCCAGTATTCATATTTCAGATTAAGGATAGGGCTTAGGAAGGGATAGGGAAATCGGCTCTGGCATCCCTTTCTCATTTACCGAAACACGACAGCACAGAATATATGCTATTACATTACGGTGGTATTCTGAAAGGGGGTGGTTACCGCCGCCTGACCGGCTGCCTAAAATTTGGCTTCTACTTAATTAACGTTTGTGTATGCTATTTTTGACAATTTTTTTTATCGCTTTAAAATGAGACGTCTCAAACTTCAATTATTATTATTTTAGAAGACACCTAAAGACGCAATTGTTTTTTCTAAAGCGATCATTCGGTCTCGTGGATTCGCCTTTATTCGTATCAAGGCATCATTCATGACACTCTACCATATACTCGTATATAGAAACAGTCTCATGGAAATGTGGCCTAATTCCGTTTACTCTGTTGTCGGAAAAGTCGGAAATACAAAAATATCCTTAAGGAAATGAAGAAAACATTCAAGAAAAAGATCTTACCCGACTCGAGTCCTATGGGACGAAACAAGGGGCGATGATTAACGTCTTTTAATACAAACAACCATTGTGTTTTGTCACATATAACACAAGCTAATAGCTACACATAGTTATTTGTTATCTCTAATAGCGTTAATGAGGAAAACAATTTGATGTATATGGCTCTGACACCACCCGAAATATCTTTTGTATATTGCGATACGTGAAGATGTGTGTGAGAGCGATAAAATAAATGTAATAACAGGGACTGTTCAGTACGTACCCGTTGTTCGCATTCGAAGAGAAATTGTGACTCAAACTTCAAAAGCGAGTGAACGAGGGACGTACCTCTAAGACAATATCAAAAGATCTCATTTCTACCACAAATACGTTTTCGATATTCAATAAAAGCCTCAAACAGGATCGCATAAAACTCCAAACGATATCGCTGCGCATAAAACCTTTAAATATCGATATGCAAACAGGTTTAGGTACGCGCGGGGGCGGGCGTCGCATTTCGGACTCGGTTTACGTCAGCCAATAATGTACATAATGTAACGTAACAATTCAAACTTTATCAAAGTATTTTTAATATTTTTACTTAATCTCCTACTTTCGCTCTTGTAGTTAACAAGAGTAGTGTCTGGGAACACTGTGTTTCGCAGCCTATCAGGGGGCAGGAACAGTCTGGAAATAACAGCATATATGCTAGTCTGTTTCGGTGAGTGAGTAAGGGAGCCCATTTCCTTATTATTCAGACGTACAGCAGGTTACCATCCTCATCTTGTCGAAATCCCTCTTTGTCGGACTAAGCGCTTTAAAAGACCCTTTATAATGCGCACTGACAAGGTTTGGAATTCCCTGCCGGCGTCTGTGTTTCCGAGCTCATATAGCCAAATCTTTTCAAAGTTCGAGTGAATAAGCATCTTCTGGGTGAACTCGTTCCATCATAGACCTCATTTTCGCTACACGGCTGGATGCTGGCCAAGAGCAAACTCATCTGTAATAAAAAATAATAAAAAAATTACTCCCTAGTTCCGTATCCTTAATACTACTATGTCCGTCAGCGCACTTGATGCACCTGTGGTGTTGCTTGTGTTATAGATGACGGTAGCCATCTACCATCAAGTGGATCGTCAGCTTGGGTAACCTTAAAATACAAAGAATAGTTGACATTTTGCGCAGTTGATAGTTTCGTTTAATTAGCACAGTAATTAGCAAAGCGAAACTGGAGACACAGCTCCAGAGCTAGAGCTCTAGAGAGCAAGTGGAATTTATTCCAGAAAAATGTTTAGGAAAGGAATTCGAAACAGATTTAAAAAATAATCATTACGAAGTTAAGTACCACTTATTCGTTAAAATAAGATCACCGGATTTATGTAACTAGGGCAAGTACCAAAAATTATATATAGATTTCAATATTTTTGGGGAAATCCAATACTTTTATTTTGTAAGAAGTCTTTTAAACTCATGTTAGTATTTTATGTTAACTTAATACCCAGCGTATAAATCATCATTCTCATATTCGTGTAACTTAATATCCGAACAACAAAAAAAACACACACTTTTCTGTTTGCAAAACATTTTTCTTTTATCGTCTTATTAAATTGGGTTTTGTTGGATTGGAACTATTTGGAACTAATTTACAATATTTGACTATCCCGTGGAAAATTATATATACGCCCGTGAAAATACCACCTATTTGCTGGAAGCGATTTGCGTCTTCTTTTATTATGCGTACCAGCGAAAGACTGGAATTCTCTCCGTTCTACAAACAGTGTTCCCTGAAATTTACGACTTGGTACTCTTCAAGAACAGAGTGAATAAGCTATTAACGGGCAATCGAACTCCAATTCGACCTCGTCTTCACTTACCATTATTTCCGTAAACAAGTAAAAAAGAATTATACATCTATTAATTAACTTCTATAGAGACATGGGTATGCCCATTAAAAATCTGTTTTACAAACAAATCAGTAGTACCAATAATGGATGCTAAGCATGCGTTTAAATGAATTATGGAGGATTATTATGTTAATACCGACACGTAAATCAATAGTGGTTTCTCTGATGTTGGCTAGATGTTGGTCTGTTTATTCGATTTGCGGCACCCTCCGTTCACAATACTAAGACCGTCTTAACATATTCTGGACAGCGCCGCCTGACCTTTCAATATCCGAGTCGAAACCGTCTGCCTGGAAAAAGAAGCCGATTACCCTTGTTTACGCACAAAATAAAGTTTTCTTCTCATTGGCTTGAAGATAAAGCGGGGCAGAGATTAAATTCGGGTCGTGTTTGCGAAGAGACCCACGCGCCCCATGTAAACGATTCCAGGAAAGGAGACAAAATATCATTTGGCATGCCGTAATGGGCTCCGAAGAAAGGTTGCTTTACGACTTCTTATTTGGCATCTTTGTAATGAGTTTTGTAACGGGCCCGTAGCGAGCGTTACCGCTTTGATGTTAACACAGTTCAAAATGTTTGTTACAATACTAATTTGGAAACATTCGCTGATTCAAAACACAATTAATACGAATAGGAGTTGCTTCGAAGAAAATGTCAAGTACAGGTGTACAATTGCCTTTTTCAATAAATGTTTTATTAAAGAGAAGTCAGAGCACAATTGAGAGGACTCCTTTTTTCATTTATTTTCATTTCTTATGAAGCTACTTGTTGTAGATATTACACTATAAATTTCTGACTTTTGTTTTGAGATTTGAAGGCAATAAAGTAAGTATTTTACATTTACCATAAAGAAAAACCGACAGACATTTCATGGTAAAATCTTCGTCTGAGTGTCAGACAGTCAGACACCTGTGCCAAAATATTTCTCTTGGCCGTATATATTCACATCTGTTTCTTTAAAAAAAATTTGTACATATTTAAACTTTAATAATAACAACAAGCTATATTTCTATACTTATGTATGTATTTGTGTGCTTGAAATTGTACGAGTGGGGATGTGTTCGTGTACTTGTGTGTGCGTATGTAATTTATTATAGAAATTTACATGGGCTGTGGCCTCCGCTGAAGGGCTGTGGCTTCCGCTAAAATCATCCCAGTTGTTCTGTCCGTCAATGGTTTGAGCCTAGCCAGCCTCAATGACAACCTGAAGCGGTTGAGATTCCGTGGCGGTTCCCTCCCAGCCCAAATGCAAAGAGCGGTTCTACTCGATACAGCCAGGATCGTGCGTCGGTTTCTGTCCTTGTCGCCCTAAACCCTGATCGACTGTGCTTCTGTCGGGGGTGACACCGTCTCCCCCTCACTTTAGATTTTGGAGGGGGAGACGAGTTAAATAGGTATTGAGAAGCAATATGTTATGTAGTATTTATAATATGGATTACTTTCTTTTGTTAAATTTAAATATATATATGACAAAAACTATCAAACTTCTCTGTACTCTTTGAGAGACTTGCAAAAATAATTCATTTTGCCGATTCACAGGATTATAAGACCGTTTGGTTTTTTACAATCAGTTTTTTTTTTTTATTCAAGAACAAAGGTGTGGAGTATCGTATAAATATATTTTTGCCAATGCCGGCCCTCGAATGTAAGTAATCCTGTCACTTTGAATTTGGTTTCAGCCACGCATCCTTGTTACCTCCTTTTACGCCGGTAATACTTCGCAAGGTTTACGAACAAAGCTCGAACTAAAGGACATTTTTCTGTATTCCTCACCATATTCAATTTATTTATTTTGTCATTGTTTGAAAAAGTGTTTTTTGGTGAAGTTCTCTGTGTAAAATTTTAACTGTCACTTGAATTTTGCTAGTCGTACACAGTTTTTCCTCATGGGTGTTTTATTCCAAGTATATGGTATCACGAGTTGCCTTAAATAAATTCTATCAATACTTATCTAGAGTATACTTCATTTATTATAATATATTCACTATAACTAAGTATAACACTATACCTAAGCTGTGCCGGAAACTTCGTACGCGGTTTTCGTATACTTGGTACGTCTGTATAGATAAAACCTTTTCGTTTGTAAACCGATTGGAATTAAATAAACACTTAATGTTACGGTAAGCTTGCTACAATACATCAGTGAAAACGGTTAAGCCGCAACTGTCCACAAACGCATAGACAAAAATTCTAACCTTAGTTTTGACCTAATTTTTGACCTCAGTAACATAAGTTCAACGTGTACAATTTTTTTTAAAAATATATGTACAGATGCGGTTCGTTTACGATTTAATTATATGTATAGATTATTATTAGTCTTGTGTATAGATTAGTCACAAACGGTGCTGGCTGAAAATCAGCGCTGCAGGTGCTTGTCCAGCATCTAAGCACAATGCTGAGCCAGTATCCGATTCACTGTAGCGAGGACACGCACATCTTTTACCTGATTTTTAATCATTTCTTTCTGTGGTTTTTGTATTATGTTTGCGTCTTGGTGTTGCGTGAATAAAATTCCTTCTTTCTTTCTTATTATAAGACTCGCAAAACAATAAAGGTCTCTGTCCACTACACCGTACCTACCATACTATGACCGTGCTAGAAACGTGTCAGACAAAAATATATTCTTTGTATTGAAAAGCTTTTTGTGTCTGAAACGTTCATAGCCTTAACACCCAATTCCTTTATATCAGAAAAAGATGATAGAATTTTATTGCGACATTAAATTCATTTAAGTCAGTGCGCGATTAGTTGTATACACGATTAGTTAGTATACTTACGTAAGTATAAAATTGTACACGTGTATCAGAATAGTGGGCAAGCCAACGTTAGAGCGAACTACGATATGATCCCGTATCCCTGGGGACCGCGGCCCTAATTGGACGTGCCTCGACTGCGGAATCAGACGATATGTCTTTAATCTTTAATACAAACTATATGACTTACCTGGGTACATTTTATTACATGTTTCCCATAAGTTGTGTTCTACTACACGATGCATTATTTTTTGAAATTATACTGAAAGATTATTACTGTACAAATGTGCACCTTCATTACGTATTACACTTACGTAGTAGATAGGTGGAAGAAAAATTTCCATCTATCCCTAATGATAGAATAAAAATTCTGCTTAAAAAAATTTTTTTTAATGAAATATTAATATTTTTTTATATGTAACGTTATTAGTAGATATTTGACATGATCAACGATTCTAATGTAAAAAAAAAATTATAAAAATTAAAACATTTTTATTTCACCCTTATTGCAAATATGATGATACTTTTTAAAAGTGCAAAAGTATACCTTTATACTTTTTTTTACCTTTACCATGCAAAGTGTACACTGTCAATTAGTAATGTTGGTGTCAAACAAGTTTGGATCGCGTCAGACGGGTCCTCGACGTGAGAGGCCTCGAGATGTGTGGCCTCCGCCTAATCTCCCATCTAGACTATTAGGTTTCATTCCAACGCCATTCGCGTACGTGTCAATGCAAACTGAAATGTTATACTCATATCTATAACTACACATTTCCGTAGGTATACTATAACAAGTGAACATTTTGAGAACGTGTCTGGATTAAAACAATATACTTATGAACAGTATTTGTAAAGAAAATTCCTCAGTGTAGAGCTCTACAGTATATGTAGCAAAAAGAACCAGGAGGTTTGAGATATTTCCGAGGTTAGCGCACAATGTAGGTATAGCAAAGATACTTATTATATTATCAAAGATGTTGTTTCATAAATATGTTTTTAAAAACCTTTATTATAACTATACATAACATAATTGGTTTTTTTATTTTATTTTTTTAATAACATGCATAGGTTTTAATATATCTTTTTTATATAGTTAATGATGTTATTTGTACCATAAAATTATTATATTGAAGTCTATATTTGACACTACTCATCTGATTTACAAAAAAAAATCACCAATAGTTAAAATAGAATTTCAGGATGAATATAGGTATATACCTACTATCTAAAAATAAAGATCCAACGCTTGGCACGTGTACCTAATGTCAGGTGTTTTATCTTTTATTTTTCAACACGGACGAAGTCACGAGCTCCAGCTAGTTTACAAAATAATGATAAAATAAAGCCGGTCATTCAAATAATCATCAATTCATCAAAATATATAAAAAAACTAGGTATAGTTACATTAATTTGGTATTGTGTACACATAAAACTGCTCTACTGCAAGATGCATAGAGTGCGACTAACAATGAATAAGCAATGCGACTAACAGTCGATTGTTCTGTAACATTGAAGTTAAAGTGAGTTGTGGCAATGGATTAACTACTCAACGCGAACGGGCGAAACTTCCACTTAGGCCGAGATCATTTCGCTCTAATATTCAATTTAACTTTGACACTTCTCCCATCCAACAAAACCACTGTCAGCCTTTGTTAGAAAATCGTTTCTCACTTTATAACTTAATTTTTAATGTTAAAAATCTGACCCTGATTCCAATGCTTCCGATAAGTTATTACTAGATTTCAGGCGTAACTAAAAGTACCCAAAACGGAAAACATGAATAAGTTCTTGTTATATCAGAAAAATTAAAAAACAACTTGTTATACAAATCGAATTTTAATAAACTATTAAGAAATCTAAATAATAGTTCTTCTAATATGTTTCCTCAATAACAAATGATCTCACAGAGTCTTTGATGAATAATATACCACAGAGTTACTTTTCTTACATTAATGACTTCTTTATTGCGGGCAACTATTTTCCAAGTTTTCATTTTAATCTTATGTTTTAATATTATAAGTGTTACCATGTAGGTACATCATGTAGCAAATCATAGGCTCTAATAAGTCCTACCTATACATTAATAGTTCTCCAATTTATTTTTTTCACAAATCTACAAAAACCTCATAAAAAATAGAAAAATGCTAGTGTAAAACACGTAAAAACCAAGCAACTTGAAAAAGTTACTGTTATAACATGGTGCACAAAGATTTTTATTAAATATACCTCAAATGAAAAGAGGTTTTCCTTAAAGCTAAAGTTTTCTTTATCCTTTGGCCATGCCATAGTGTGTCTGACAGGCAATTTTCTCCAATAATATGTATTAACATAAAAGAAAAAAATATACCTACTTTATGATGTAGTTTAACATGATATAATAGGAAAATAAACTTTCTAAACATTCATTTTTAATAAAAATTTCGGTCTAAAACACAATCTATGTAGTACAAATATTAGAAAATTATAAAAAAGCCTTTTCGCTTAATAAGGCTTAATGTCTTGTTTATTATTATATTTAAATGAAACTTGAATTTATAATTATAATTTTAATCAGTATCAAAGTAAATGAATTATTTAATGTTATTATGGAGGACATCTCGTAAATGTGATCGAAAATTGCTAGTACTTATTAAAGTATGAATATATATTGTTTCCTCACGATACTATTCCTACACTATACATTGTTAGAAAAAGTAACAATTATTTCTAATCTACATAATTTATATGAAATCGTAAGCACTCAAAGCACACTCAAACCGCGAACTCAAAGTCTGCCATGCCGACAGCCGAGCAATTCAAGCCACTATAGCTATTTAGCTAAAGTTTATATACTTACTATGAATTATATAAACTAATAAATATCAGGTTTAGCAATTTTCATGATAAAGAGCGACAGTCAGGCTAATAGTCAACTTAATCATCATGTCAACCAGCAAGACGAATCATAATGCAAGTCCCGAAGTAAAGACAAGTAAGAGTAAAAAAGATAAGAAAATCCGGCACTTTCATCTCTGGTACTAACCTTCATTATAATTCGGAATTGAAATATTGATAATCGCCAAAGAAAAATTGTAGTTAACTGTTAATTACTTAAACTTAATTTTCTATATTTTCAAAAGTTATATAGGAAATTTTTATAAAAAGTTAATTAGCTATAAAGAATCAGAAGTTATGAGGTTCTGAAGTTGTGAGTTGACTTACTCACCAAGGGTCTGCAGGTATCTTTTTAAAAGACTTTGTAAAGAAAGTTTGAAAATAAATTGGCAAAATCAAATCTACAAGTTTTACTACAAAATCGAGGAAGCTCGAGAATAGCTCTGATTCTGGCAACGTAGCGCTTTTCCAAGGCGCGAAGTGCACTCATGGTCGAAATATCTGTCCACAGCCGGCCATGTAGGTATCAGTATATTTTCCGCATCAGTACATACACACCGCTTCACTGGATAGACTTAGAAATGTGTACAGAATTGCAGATTTCGCAGATGCAAATATTTGGCATTTGGCATGTGCCAATTTCAACGAGAATATTTTAATAGTTTCAATCTATATTAACAGAACTTAGCATCTGGGAATATATACTCTTTTTAATAGTCCTGAGTAATACATCGTTCAATACCGTAGAGAAATCAAACAAAAAATACCATTACACAATCTACAATATAAAATATTTAAAAAAGATCAAGTAAATTTATTTAAAGTTTCTTTCAATCGCTATCATACAACTCTAAATTAAAATTTATTAATATACTTAAAATATCATCTAAATACTTAAAATTTTAAGTGACACTGGCTGCAGTCGCATATTTGGTTGACTTTATTAAAGGCCAATGTCCAGCCGTGGGCGATTGGTTGTTAATGATGATGACGTGATCATTTATTGTAAGTAAAATGGGATATTTTATCTTAATTTTCGACTTAATATACTTTTTCAAGTAAAATATTTGCTGTAACATTAAAATTGTTTATAAAATCACTAATTGCACTTTCTAACAGTTACAATTAGAGTCAATAAAAATATAGTTGAAAATAAAATACAACTATAAACATAAGTGATAAAATATTGAAAGTGGGGTCTAAACAATTCTTACTTCGGCAACATATCGAAGTGTATCCGACACGGGAGACAGTTTTGGTTTCGTGATTTCATTGCTATTAGGGCGGTCGAGCCGTTCCACGTTTATTGTCCAAGATACGAGTGGATTTGTGGAAGCAATTTCCTTTATACATTTTGTTTTGTCCTTTTCCTGCAGTTTGATGGTCCACTTCGTGAGTTGTTGTCCGCTTTCGATTTAACGAAATTCACTAAATCGATACGATACGCATCTCCACTTTGACCTCAGAACAGAAAGGGAAAATGTTATTATATAACCGGAGCACGTACCTGGGATTGAACGAAAACTAATTTGGCACCAGGAGCTTTGCCACAAAAATTAAACATTACCTTCTGTTCCGCCTTGTCAGGGTCTGTACAGACGTATCCTATGATATTTTGAAATATTCAAACAAATTATCTATATGACCATAATACTGATAATTATCTAAGTAGTAATAAAATCTTGTCATTAACTTTTGTAATATTTTTCAATGTTATCCATTCTGTAAACTTTGCATATTTTATCCGTAATGGCAAGGTCAGTTATATTATAAAGCGCTTACGAGTTAAAAAAGCATGATAATTCACAAGGAAAGCCTGCGCCTGGGGCTGTATTTTTATTAATGGGTAATATTAATAAAGTTGCTGTCTATGTCTGTCTGCTTGTAAACTTAATGCATCTTAACTAGATTTAACTCAACTTTTATTATGAGTGAGAGAATTTATTAAGGAAGCTTAGTAACAATATCCTAAATCAGAGAAAATATCATAATTTGTAATCGAATTTAGTTTAATTTATGCCTTACAAAATGCCCGAAGGACATGCAAATTTATAATACGACGAGTCATTAGTTGAAGATATAGAGCTCGTTACATACATTGAATTTTACATTCGGTTTATTTACAACATTTTGTTAGTTCCCACTTCTATTATGTATAAGATTTGGAAGTACTTTCTTCATTTCGAAACTTAAACAATGTCTCTCTTGGGTAAAATTTAAAACTGTTTACCCGACTCATCCCACTTTATCGTTCTTAAAGATTCATGTTGTACTTTCTCTTCAATGTCACGTGCTTTTCAGAAGAAACGTGCCCTCTATAATGTAGGTAAAGGTAGGAAAGTGTGCCTCCCTCTTTTAAGCCAAATAAACATGACATCGTCATTCAAGCGGGCGTCTTGTGCGGGGACCTCAGGTCCGTCGTCACGACCTCGCCTTTATTCGGCAAGTTTTTGTCAAGTTTTTTCCCGTCTCCACCCTTGCCTACATTTGTTGGGAATGTCGTCGTTTTAACTGACAACATTTACCTTGCATTGACATTGAAGCGATTCCTATTTATTGTGCAAATATCAATTCCATTACGGGTGATATTTAAAAAAAAACCATTACTTTATACTAATACTGATTAAATTATAATGGCTCAAAACTTTAGCTCATATTCAGTAATGAGTAGAAACCACAAAAAAAAGAAATAAATATGACACCACAAATCACTTGAACAGAGAAGTACTTTGTTAAGCGATTTCTTTATTATTAATTCACAAGTGAATCGACATATCAGAATCGGTAACCATGTATCGATATACGGTAGAAATAAAGCTAGCCGGGAAACGGTGCCATTTGAGGAATCAATCAAAGCCAAAACGTTCGCACAATCAGCGTGCGTGGGTCGGACGAGCTAATCAAACTAATGGCCGCTGGAGGGCCGACCGATTGGGCTTGAGCCATGCCGCTACAAATCACAACAATAACAGTGACACTTGATTGATTGTAGCGACCTATCGACTCAATTCAATACTAAATACTTTCAACCGCACCTGATAAATCTTCTTTAAGATTTCTTATTTTGGATATAAATAAATAGTTTGTATTCATATCACCCACGGACCTAATAAGAGTTGCAGTTTGACTTTATATCCAGGATTCTTCTGACAGGTCTTACTAGAAAATTATGGGCGAGGCCAAAATCAAGCAGTGCATGGACGTCCTACAGCTGAAATAATTATGATGATGATATTAAAATAGTTTACGGCGGTATTTTTTTTGCATATTTTCCTATTTATATGCGAACGAAGGACTCGATTCAATTTTGTTAACATAGTTAAATGTCAGGAGAGCAAGTGGAAACCCTCGATCATTTTTAGCCGCCTGCAGCGCCGTCAGCTCTCCGTCGAGTTAATGTCGGAACGTGGCCCGGCCTGCCACTCGCCTTAGACATTTATTAAGTAGAAAATACGTATGAACTGGCCAACAAATTTGAAATACTTGTTCGACAACATCTATTACGTGTAGTGATTTTGACTTCACATAATGAACCTACTTCTGGAAATGGAAAAAAAAAACACAATTTCTTCGACTGCACAGAAAAGCTTGTGAATTGTTGTCGCAATAGACGAGTTACTCAAATGTAAAGAACAAATTTTATCCATCAAGTATTATAATAATTAATGAAATTGTTGTTAGTAACGTCAAATGAAATATATTATATAAATTCATCATGGAAACAGTATCGTCAATAAATACTTTTATATGAAAAGTTTACAATAAAAATGATTTTTTTTTAAATTTAACTATACCTATAGTAGTTATTTTAATTGATTTTAAACTTGAAATATGCAGTATTATTTACATTATTTACAGTAACAAATATAACACAGGTCAACACGATTTTTGGGCCTGGCTTCTGCATATGAAATTTAGGTTTCTCCTATGTTGAAAATAAGGGGAAAAAAAATATTTTTTTTATCAAAGTTTGCTTTTATAGAAAATAGAGCAACTTTTCAAAATTTTAAGAAAAATGACAAATTTATGTAAATTACGATTAAAAAGTTTTTGCTGAACACTAGAGTCTTATTTATTCCAGATTTATGACAAACAATAGCAAATAAATGTAAAATAACAAAAAATCTAGTTCAAAAATGAATATTTTTAGTGTTTCTCTTATGTTTGTATGGGCTGTCTCGTATTAAACCCCAAATGTAATCTCCCATCATATTCTCTTTGTACTGCCCTTGATAACGTCGTTCAAAATCCATAAAATCCATAAGCAAAGGTGACAAGGGTAATTTTAGTATATCCGCCTTGCATTCCCATCAGAAAACCAACGATTTTAAAATCGCCTATCATTGGTCAATGGTATTCTGCATATTTTAACTTTTCACACTTTCGTAACTTTCCTTGAGCAATACAGAATGTAATGTTGTAATGTAATACACGAGGGTGGTTGTTATAGCTGTGATAGACTACTTGTCTATCACTCACTACTATGCCATTCACATATATTTTTGCAATTTTCGACCGGATTAATCAAAGTGCCATCAAGTTGCTCATACAATCAATTAAAATCTTTAAAACTTACTTATCGGCGTAAATCAGACAAAAGCAAACTTTAAAAGCTAAAAATGGAAATTCAAGTGTTTTTTGTTGTCCAGAATCAGAATTTAAGCATTAAACAGAAACTCCAAAAAAAAAAATTTTTTTTTGTTGACTTATGTAATATATAAAATAGTTATTTGGTTATGTGGTTCGCAGTTCGAAGAGCAAAAGCATTGCTATGCAACGAAGAGCAAATCATAGCAAAAGTTCTATAGTATTTATGTTATGTAACTGCTCGAACAGATAATGGAGTACACTTCAAATTTTATGTATTCACTTGTCACCACCCATGTGAATAGCATTCAGCTTTCAACTGCGCTATCACGTGCATTTGTGGCATCCATTTGCCAGACTTGCGGATACAATACAAAGGCGCCCATTTTTTTATCTGACTGACGTAAAACCCAAATCAATGGTTAGCTCCACTCACTTTTGTATAACTGCTATTATGTTCTGCGCTCCGTTCGCTCTTCCCACTGTTCGAAGCTTTTGACCAAACAAATTGCAAACTGTACGAATGCGAAAATACTATATGTAGTTCTCGTAGCATGACTTTTTAATTGTGTAGGTAGGTATTAAAAGTCAGCTAGGAAATTATTTATTACTAGTAGGACATCGCGACTTCGTCCGCGCTCAAAATTAGCCCCCAAAGTAATTAAACACTTAGGTAGACTTGTGTTATGGGATAACTTACAACGTAGGTACAAGGGGGCGAAATCCTACACACCCAGAGATCCCATCTATATTTCAGACTAGCTGGTGCCCGCGACTTCATCTGCATTAAAAATTAAAAAATTAATAAGCAATATAACGCCTGACATCTTTATTTCTATTACACTTTGGCCATGCCTTAGTTTTCTTAATTTTAGAAGATCCCTCAGGAACTTTTTTCTAGTCTTTTATGTATCGCTGACAACTTGTATGTAAGTGTTAATGGACTACTCGCCCAAATTTACCTCGCAAAAATCAAACATGATAACTCGCCCAAATATTTGATTTTTACCTATTATTTCAATAGACAACTCGCTCACCACGGTGAACATTTCATTATGATAGGAGTAATTAAGGCGTGAAAATGTAACAGACAGACAGACAGACACAGTTACTTTCACATTTATAATTTTAATAAGTATGGAAGTATGGATATACATCCTACGTACGTACCTACAGCTCGTCTTATTAAATTCGCGTTGCGAGAGCTTTATTAACGACACAATGGGGACACGAACACGTCTTCTATTTGATATAAAGTCGTCGGCGGATCTAGCCGGCTGGTCACAAAGACAGGTAACATCATCTGCCATACGTCTTACTCCGCAGGTTCCATAAAATAAGTCGGAGCAGCTGTTCATTGTATCTCTGACAGCAAAGCCGCTGGCACGCTATTGTAGAACTACTCTAAGAAATATAATAGCGACTTACTTGATCCCAAGAAGCCACAATGCGTCGTTATTATTTCTTGCTTATGAATCCGGAGGCCCTCTTCTCACTCCATTCTATTTCCACGCTCTGTGACTCTGTATGTCACTACAGTTGAAGGTTTATACCGTATGGTGCATTGTCTTGGCAACACCATTAAATATAATTTGTTAAATTGTACACAATATTCAACACTAACAGTGTTCATGTTTTTCTAATATATTATTATATTAAATCAGATCTTTAACTAATAAATTGGAAACGAAGTTTAAACGAATAAATGATCCTCTCACTTTTTATTAATAACTAGCTGTTGCATGCGACTTCGTCCTCGTAAATTTATAAAATATAGCCTATGTTACTTGCTGATAATTTATAATAGCTTTCTATACGTGAAAGAATTTCTAAAATAGATTTAGTTTTTAAGGAGTTTTTGTTATTCATTAAAACAAAAATACAAATCTTTTCTCTTTATAATATTTAATAATATTATTTATTTAATAGACTTGTGTAGTTTTTTATTGCATTTTTTATTATCCTTCAATTTGTGAAGAAGATAAACTTTAACGCCACTATGACAAATAATTGATTAGATTTTAGATTTTTCTGTCAAATTTATCGATCGAGCCCGTAGGGATTTTGTAACCCGAAAAGTTAATGAAGTGTACCGCGGACACTTTCCCCGTAATACCCGTGTCAAACTGTCAAAAACACGTCATATTTTACGGTTTTTTTGTGTTTTTTAACCATCGCTCCGTCGACAACGATCGGGATGATGTTGTTTGATAGGTTGAGTGGTCAGAGTCAGATGTTTGGAACAAACCTAGCCGTAACCTCTTCGGTCCATTTTAGCGATATCCGAGCTGTCGTTTCACATGAACAATGAAAAGGGTACAAAAATAATGGGCGCAAACATAATACCTCACTAATTCGTGTTACCTGGAAAACAAATTGTATATTGTGATATGACGTCGTGACGCATTAACTTCAGCCCATCTTCACTGCCACCGAACGAGCTCCGGTTTCGCAGAAGTGTTTCACTTGACACTCGCATTGTCTTACAAACTTTGCTCCTTTTATTAGTATTATAATCCTTGTAAATAAAAATAAATGTAAGTACGTTTGTCCTCTATGGATTCCAAAATCGCTCAATCGATTTTAATTCGGTTTTCACTTGTGTAAAAAGGGATAAACAAGAAAGGTTTGTGTATATGAAAATTGCATCCCGGGCTAAACCGTGAGCGGGTCACTAGTTAATAATATTAAGTAGACCTTTTATTAATCATATTCTTCATATGCCGGAAAGTTATAGTAGAGTCCAATAATGCAATGTTAGAAACATTACATCATTGGAATCTAATTTTGCCATGAAAACCCATTGAAGACCCATTGAAAACCAGATGAGAACTAACTGCTTGAGTCTATTAGTGCAGAACTCGTCAAATTATACAAGTTTAAAAGCAGACATCTTTATCGTCATTGTAAAGAGAACTGTAAGTCTGCAACAAAGATATGTAACTCAGACTATTGATGTAACTGAGGCGGGCTTAACATGCAAAAAACATGCGTCCGAAACATCGCAGCGCATGTTACGTAAACCGTGCATCGCTACCTGCCTGCTACTTTATGACATCTTCGTGCAGGGCTGCTTCCTCATTAACTTGAATATCCACAACTATTTATTGTTGTATTTCTATGTTTTTAAAGTGAAAACTTAAAAAAACAGTGAACTCGCACCATCACCACAATTTTACAATCCACGTCACGCTCTGTGAGCGACACCCTCAAAGACATTTAATTGTATAAAATAAGCGCCATCTACCCAAATTAGTACGTATTTCTTGTTTCTTAATAAGCTTCACTTTGTTGATAGATGTTAACAAAATCGCGTAGCTTTCACTTCTGACGTGTAGTCCTACGACTGACAGTTTTTTCCTTCTCTGACAATATTAGGTATCCTAACTAATATAATTTTTATAATATTATATATCGCATTTGCGAAAGTGAGTTTATTTGTTTGTTACGCTTTCACACATAAACTACTCAATCGATCATCATGAAATTTTGCATACATAGATACAGAGAAGCACATATGAAACCCGAAGATCGTCTAAAAATATAAAAAGTTGGGCTCAACTGTCGACGTGGCGGCGCCACCGTCGTCACAGCGATAAAGATGTCAGATGCTTTTTTCATGTGTTATATTTTTCATTTTTCAACGCGAACGAAGTCGCGGGTACCAAGCTAGTGGGCAATAAAGACTGAATAAATGTTTTAACACCTATGAAAAAGGGGCGCGGACGAGTTCGCGGTCAAACGCTAGTTCTATATACAACCCTGCGTCTAAAATTAGTTTTCAATTTATTTTTACGTAACGTTCAGGTGACAACCCTAAAAGCTTCATCTGCCACTTGAACGATCGAAAGGTACGACGACGCGTCGCGCCGATATCAGGAAGGAATGTACAGTGGGTGACTTGAATAATTCCCGTCCCTCTCCCACACGACCGGCTTTCCATAAGCTAAATATGCACACCGTCTCATTCGTACACACTAACATTTTCAATACTTACCTGTTTGAAATCATATACATCTGTTGCGGTTATGCCGTCCCTCTCACACTCGCCTTGTTAAATGGATTGTTGATATATGCTTCTCATTCTGGCGTCTCGTGAACGGGGGGTAGACGGCACTGAAACTCGCTTGTGTTAGTATACGTTTATTTAGTGAACTTGGAAGCTCGCCTTCGTGTTTGTGCATAGGGTGTTGGGTGAGCTTGTGTGCGTGAATCGTAGAGGCGCGATATAGCTTTGCCGTCTCCGTGACTTAAAAGTTTTGTACGGAATGGGACCACAGCACAACCAGCTAGTTCTGCGCCGGTCGGCACGTGCGGCGGTTGTGTGTATTGTATTTGTCGTCTAACTTCTTCGTAACTACGAGTATAAAAACTTGTTCTATGAAAATAACATTTGAAAAATCTATTTTCACTAGCAACTTTTTGCGTATAACTTATATATTAAAGTGGTCTTTATAACAGTTCAACATTGTGTGTGTGTTTTTTTTTGTTTCTTTGAAACTGCAACGTGTTTGGTTCAACGGACTACAGAGGAGGTTGGTCACACAATTCCAGTGTACAGACCATTGTGCATCAAATAATTATCTCCGGCTCATTCTCTGCCTTCTAAAATCTTTAGAGGTTTTGGTACCCATTCACATAAGTAGCGATATCATGTGTGTTTCTCAAGTTCAAGTTATGTTCAAATTTAATGAATAAATGAGAAAGTATAAATGAAACATAAATTCCAAAGAAATAAGTTGAGGGCAAATCTAAACTTATAATGATCATTATTATATTTTTGGTTGAGCCACAAAAAAATTAAACTTTCAAATATTTGAAATACTAAAATTAAGTTATTAAAATCGCACTTGGATATCCGTATCAAATAAGTATCAAGCTATTTAAACTTCTTGTCTATGAAATCAAAGCGACTCTTGAGTTGAACAACCTCTGAATATAAATAGACCGGACAAAATGCTACAAACATTTATAAAACAGTCATAAAATGTGATAATTATAACGTGTTAATTATTATACGTATTAATAATAATAATGTTTATAATAATTTTAAAGTTTTATTAATAGTAGTTATCTATAACATTTAAATTAATTATCCTTTAATGTTAAGTTCCAAAAAAAAATTCAGTGATAGGTATATTTGTACCCACTTGCTGTTTGTGATGCTGAAAAAAAAGATAGCTAAATGTATTGTAATGTAGAGACCATGAATTTTGGAGACCTATAAATGTATATAATACTTTAACTGTCAAAATCTAAATATATATAGGTAACAAATTCAATACTAAAATATTTATTAATATTAGGTAAATATCTTTAAACCCTAGATTTTGGTCAAAATCGTTAGAGCCGTTTGCGAGATCGTCGTGGCATACAAGAATTCCTCGTTTAGTATTATAAGATTATACATCTGTGGTATTAATGATAAACATAAAAATGCAATGCTACATCCGGAAATGCTTTAAAGCATTATTAAAACTTAATCTTTAATGTAACTTAGTAGTAAGTAATTCACATTTGCGACTAAAAATTTAGGCCTAAAACATTTACCTATAGGTATTCAACTTGCATATTTAAACGATTTAAATATGGAATATGAAGTTACATGAATATGGTAATTATTCTAACTTCATATTCAATTCAAATTGATGTGAATTTATGGTCATTTATAATAATTATTTTTTTTTTTTTTTCAAATAATAGCTGTACTGACGATATATTGCTGTACTTTCAGATCTAGGTCCTTCGTGAACAGTTGTTTGTATATATATTAGTATCAGTAGTCCCAATTCGACTATATTTATTTTCTATCAAAGATAATAATTTAATATTCATAAATACGAAATGTACTTATTATAACATAGTCGCTGTTCAATGTTGTCTGTCTGTTTATCTATTAACTTTTTCTAAGCCATATTTTGATACTGTTTTCTCTAATGGAAAGAGCGATTAACAAGGAAAGTTTGTGTATATAATTTTCATGAAAATATTGCATCCGTGCGAAGTCAGGAGCGGGTTTCTTATTTGCAAAATATAACAGAATTTGTGTAGTTATAAATAAATATGAAAATTATTTTAAAGTTGCGCCTAAAACTGAAATGAAAATGAAAATTCTCATTTCAATTGCAAATTTTTAATACTAAAATAATTATTGTCAAGTATTGTTAATTAGTTGTCAAATCCTGTTACTTTTCTCATTCCTAAATAAATATACTAGCATCAACTTAATATTGAAGTCGCTCCCTCAAATATTACCCTAATACCTACCTTTTTGTTCTAAACAATTGATACGAGTAGGTACCTCTATTTGTATCAATAACATCAGAGGCGGACCTTAACGTTTAGTCTGTACGTGGTTTGAATATAGCCCTACCATGAAACGAGAAAACAAATGTGATATAATATTGAAACTTATATTTATTTTATACCTACTTAAGATTTTTTTTTTCCGTCTTTTATTGTCAACATTAAAGATAATAATCGCTATTTTGCGATAGAAATAAGAGAAAATAGATTTTTTTTTTCACACAGCACAAGCTTAAATAAAACATCTACTTCGTTTGAGACACAAAATTATATTTTAAAATAAGGCTAATAGAAAATGACGCTGACAACTAATAACGTGACCACCTCGAAACTTTTAGTCAACAACTTTTTCCCTAGTATTTATTTCACAAAGCGGCATCTAATTACAACTTCGGTTACATTATAGTGTCATTTCTATACACAGGGACTTTATTAAAGAAGAAGAATCTAGTGTCCGCGAGTACTTCCGCGTTGAAAAATAAAAGATAAAACGCCTGAGAAAATATGTACGCCTGATATATATTAACGCCTGAGAGTATAGGTATTTTTGCCAAGCATTGATCTTTATTTTTAGAATTAAATAGCCAGTGCCTGCACTATTGCTGACTTGGTAAATTTAGCCAATATAACTATTGGTGCAAGAATTTTTAAATCGGTTGGGTCGTTTCGAAGATTACCTCCCGCATATAAACAAACAAACATACAAACATTTTCTGTTTATTATATTATAGCTGTTGAACGCGACTTCGCCCACGTAATTAATGTAGCTTTCTATAGTGAAAGAATTTTTAAAATCGGTCTTGTAGTTTTTGAGTTATTCATTACAAACATACAAATCTTCTCTCTTTATAATATTAGTATAGATCATAGAATGGATAAATATGCTGTTTTTAATTTAAATCAGTTTAGAGGCAAAAAATTCAAGTTATTAAGTAATTATTTAATACAATATACCGAAGACCCTTGGAAACCTCTATCGAACACTTCTTGGGGTTGTGGTCTCAGAACCAACTGTTCCGTTAGTAGCATTTAATTGCTTTTGTAGAAACTAATTAGACTTGAGGTTTATGTAACCGAACAGTATTAATAACTTAACGTGTGTAAGCTACAACAGGATCTCCTTTGGCCCCTTTAAGACCGTTACTTAAGTTTGTTGATGGAACTATTTAAGTTATTATTTATGTAACCTTTTATATATCTATATTTTCAGTCGCATCTTTTTAATGTCAAGCGAATAATTTATATATTACCGTTTTTGGAAAAAAAAAACTAAAATTCTTAAGTTGTACATACTATAATAAATATTCACTGAGTATTTAAATGCATAGGGAAACAAATCTGAATTAAGTATTTGAGTGATTATGATAAAACAAAAAAAAATTAGGTGTAATTGCATTTTCGGTTCGATCATTCTAATACGTTTTTAATACAATTATATTTTACCTTGTCGATATTTTGTTACCTATTACAAAAAATATTTTGTATTTATCAAATTTGGTTGTATAATAAAAAAAAATTATTCATTCATTGTTGTTTATGTCCAGAGAGTGGTTTCTATATATTTTTTGCGAGATAATGTAAACAAAGTACGAAACAAATCTGCTCCAAGTAATATTGTTATGATGTTATAAAATGATTACATACTTAATATGATTTTAACAAAAGTTTTAGTAATTGCATTAATGCTTTTAAAAACTAAGACCATCTATAGCTAATGATTACAGGCTTTCCTGTAATGTAAACAATATACATAATATACAAATACAAAAATAATTATAATAAAAATATTACTCTATCTATATTCTCTTATTTGACAAGAACCTGTCACATGCTTAACAAACAATTTTATCTTGTAAATATTTAAAAGAAAAGATCTATTTTTGTTTACTCCAAGCGTTCTTATTAAGGTCGCGACCTTTGCAGACATTATCCTCAAAGCAGATTAAACAAGTTGTTTAATCATTCAGCGGAGTTATTATTCTCTGAAAGAGCTTAATACCTTTCGCTGAATTTTTTAGTGAGTTATGGGGTAGTGTTTAATAGTATTGTTTGTATTTAGGTCGATCCCACTATCGGCTCACCGATATTTATTCAGCTCCCTAGCGTTAAGGAGCTTACAATTCGCTACCGTTTCAGTATTGTGTTAATTAATAATGCAAAGCAAATTTCCTGGGACCGTATCTCTTCTGGCCAGTCGATTTGTTTGCCAGGATTACAAACTCCTCATTTACGCAGCCGTTTGATAACGTCCCGTTCTAATTCCGTGTTGATCGGCCAATAAACGTTTACAATTTCTCACAATGATAGGCCTATTTTGGTTTAAATTTAAATGGAACAGCAGGTATTAGCCAATAGGCATTTACCAGCGAATGTAATTGTACGCATTCCGGATGGCGCTTTTGGTTTTCAAATTAAACACTTTAGTATGCACTAGCACGTGCATTCATCCTATGAAATGTAACATTTAGCGGGATTCGAACCCGCGACCGTTTGGTTAACAGCTAAGGTTTACTAGCCACTACACCAAACGTGTCGTCATAATTTATGTAAAGTATTTTTAGTTAAAGGACAATTAATTAAATTATTATGTAATTATAAATTTTCAACATAAACCGTTTTCAAATATTTATAAGTAACTAGCTGGTGCCGGTGACTATCCGCGTTAAAAAATGAAAGATATAACACCTGAGAAAATATCTGATATCTTTATGACGACGTGTTGCACAACTTTTTTAGACTTTCTCTCGGGAACTTAAAAAATTTTCATTATAAAAAGTATATACGTTAATCTAGTTCATAAACTATCTGTGTGCCGAATTTCATCCAAATCCGCTTAATAGTTTTTACGTGAAAGAGTAACAAACATACATCCATCCATCCTCACAAACTTTCGCATTTATAATAATTATATATAAGTAGGTTTTGTTGCAAATTAAAATGCAACATGCCCAATGCTTATTTTTAAATGCGGGTAAGTGTTGATTTAATTAAGGAAGATGTGTCGGCAGATATTTTTCTCGGTTTAATGACGTGACATGGATACGGGCTGAGGAGGAAACATCAGGTATTGTATTACGAGCTCAGTGGTCTTTATCGAAGCAAAATTTCATTATACACGTACCCCCATTGCACGTACCATTCAATCGGGAACACCTTCGCACAATTGGGAGGGCTGCCTCAATGGGTTGTCGGATGAAATTTCTTAACATTCTTCCGTCCATAATAAGCGAAGCTTGTCGTGAAATGGGCAGTAACGGTGTAATTGTACGAAATGAGATCTACAGATATTAAGGGAGATTAAAATCCGCAAAATGAACTCGCGTATTGAATTACAACATTAAAATTCCCGATTCCGCCAGAAGTTGCTCCAGTGACGCAATAAGGCAGCTTTTAATTAAAACTTAGTGAAATCGTTTTGAAATGATTTCATTCATATTAAATTTATCAATACATATAATAAAATCGTAAATATGCCGTGTAAATTTAATGTTTTTACAAAAAAAATTGTACACGTTATAATTTGTTGTCAAAAAATAGTTTTTACATTTTTTGTCTGTGCGTTTGTGCACAATAATCTCAGAAATGCTTTAACCTATTTGAATGCGGTTTTCACTGATGCATTGATGATTACTTGGATTAAGGTATATGATACTTTTTATCGTGCAAAAAAAATAGGCTTCTGTGGGATTTTCAAAAACGAACTACAGCGCGTACGAAGTTGCTAGTTTTCTAATAAGATCTCACTGTTATAGACGAACTACATAGAATAAAATAAGAACTAAAGATAAACCTCTGTGGAGGGCAGAATGAAGTCGGCAAAATTACGCCTCGCCTTATTAAAATGTTTACTAGATAAAGTACCGAATTGCGTAGTGAAAGGGAGTAAAAAACGGCCTTCAAAAAATAAACAGCAGGATGGATATTTATTTCACACTAAGAAACCAATATTTTCAATAAAAAATATAAATGAATTATTATTATTGCAATACCAGCCTACGCAACATATTTATGTAACAGGCTTCACTATGTTTGTCCGCAAAATTCTGTCTAGTTTTTATTTGGTCTGAGGCCGACAGTTACAAAAATCGTTATAACACTAGACACAGAAAACATCATAATTTATTTAGATAATGATCTTTCATCGTTGGGCATATGACTGGTTCCATAGTGAATCACTGATAATGAAGACATTATAACCGAACCGGTTTGCGTGACTGAGCGGCTTGAAGTGGCTCTGACCACTTTTTTTTCCCAGAACACAAGTCTGGCCAAGTTGGACCTCTTTGAAATCACGACTCGTGGTCAATTAACTATAATAATAATAATGCGATTTCAATTAATATTTTGCATAAAATTAAATTTGAAATATATTTTGTAATATACATAATATTTTTGCATGAATTCAAAATAAATGACTATTTAGTATCTACCATTCCATTAAAATTTTTGTATTTTAAGCCTCGTTCGTCTCGGTATTTGTTAAAATAATGTGAGATTTGTTTAAATCCATGTGTGACATTACTTAAGCATAGTTGCATTAAAAAAAAGAACACAATGTGGACAAAAAGAAAATGCCTTTTATCCACCCAGGTGGACCAAGCAGGCTAAACCATAACCAACACAAAAACACCAAACAAAGAGCTTAAATAAAAATTGACACTTCATATTATTTCCTGAGTAATAAAAATAATTCAGTTCTCGTTTAATCAAAAAGCGCTCTAGTGCTGTCACTGGGAACATGTAAGTAATGCTTTACTTCGTAGTACAAAATTTACTGCAAAAATTCGCAACAAAATTTAATATTCCCTTGATAAAATCCTAAGAGAGAAATGATTCGAAATCCTCAAAACAATGATTAATGACTTTACATTCACTTTTCATATCTGATACCACAAGGCGCAGATAAAAAATCATCTTAACCCCTGTAGGTACACAGAATAAATACGAAGTGAATTTAAAATTGATACCCTCCAAGTATTATTTGAATTGGGGGAGATTTAAAATATTTACTTTAAAGGACTTTCTGTCAATTGAACAGAAATCGCACACACGCGAACACCGACATCATTAATCATTCGAAATAAATATTTTGGGAGCCTCCATATATCTGATAAACCCACATCAACTCTGTCACCTATTCTATAAAGATGGTTTCATATTAAGTATATGTTTAATTCTATTACATTTAATTTATATTATAAGGACCTCTTTCACCATCTCTGAGTAAAGTGTCAAGTAGGCTAACCGCCATTTAAAGTCACCGGGAATGATGGAGCTGATATACCTTTGTTTGTACGGTAAAAGTCCCAAAGATTAAAAAGAAAATAATAAAAAAATTCGCCTATCGAAGGATACAGTAAACAGAGTGCATAATTTAATAAAACATAAAATTATTTCTAAAAGTATCTAATCAACACTTTTCTTGTAGTTGGTGAAAGGGGCTCTAAGTCTAAATTTTTCTCATTTATTTGTTATTTAATTAATTAAACGACTTTAGGAAAACGATTTAAAAGTAGTCAATGGAAAAACAGAGAGACGTGGACAGTTGCGGAGACTTTGTAGTAAAATATTTTTTTCCACTTACATAAAAACTTAGTTAAGTTTTATTTTACATATATTTATAAACCTTCCTTAAAAAATTGTCTAACCTATGGTGAAAACCCCACAAAAATACGTTGCGTGGTTCTGGAAGAGTTAGCGGATATACTTACCTACAGATGGATTATTCACAACTGTAAAATAATACAGAAATATTTTATCAAATAAATGACATTTACGTCAACAATTTGCAATAAATAATTTGTAATTTTGTTTTAAAACAATCAATTTAACGGATAATGTCGTGTTTCAATCGTTTGACATTTAATTAGTACGGCAAAATCGCCTCTTTGTGACATATTTAAAGTCAATGCGCGCACAAAATTTACTTTGTTAATTAATGTCTCTCGATACAACAAAATAAACATTCCATACACATTAATGGATTATCAGATGTTTGATAAAGATAACTACACTCACAACTCATCCCTTTTGAAAACCTTTACATTATCTGTTTAATTCATCTGCGAACTCTTTCATGAATGAGCTCGACCGCATTCGGGGAGCTATATCGACCACATGACGGAGGCCGTCCTAAAGATTGAAGTTAAATTTAGCAGAAGAACATTATACATTCACTGATATCCAGGATAATCATCTCATAGGGTAGTGATTAGGGTGAAAAGTGGATGAGATATTCGTATCAACTTTTTATTGTCAACATCTGTTTTGTTGTTATCTACTATTATTATCATTAATTCACTTAATTTATAGATGATTGGTTCCCGAAGAAAAAGATTAGTGATACCTAAGCTGAATTGGGAATAGTTACAAAACTGCCGTACAGCAAATAGACGTAGGGGTTGCCGAGTTTTGGAAAGAAGCCTGTGGTCGAAAGAACGGGTTCGCCCCGCGTGCTGGTCAGCCCCTTATAGGACAGATGACATAAAGAAAGCTGCTAACAGTGGAGGTTGGGGTGGGGTATCAATCAAGTATGAAAGTGGTTCTAAATTAGTCATGATGATGAAACTATCAAATCTTAAAGTTAATTAGCTTAATAAAATAATAAAATATCTTGAATTGAAAATCATGTAACAAGTGGATCGTAATCTCTACATGTATAATATAAATTGAAATCACTGTCCGTGTCTGTCTGCTAACTTCTCCGTTAGAAGAAGTTGCAATTAAATTAAATCTGCAATAAAGAAAAAAGCGAGGGGCTGACCGCTGGTAATTCTATAAAATATTTGAAGTTATAGAGCTTGATAAAAAAGCTCTTAAAACTTCTGTTAGCTGAAATACTTATAAGGCGCGTAGGGCATATGGATTTCTAAGCAATTATATTGGCATATAGGGACTCAATCTAACAAAATATGTGCCTGTTATTAGGTCGAATAAAGGGTAGTCGGTGTACCCCTGTTGCATATTGCCATGCGGTTTCCATTACCCGAGGTGTGCTTAATGCCATCGGTGGGTCGCGTAATGGTCTCTACACACATTAAAGCTACCCCACAACATTGGACGTTTTTAATGTAAACTCGACAAGCGAAATTGTCATTTGTTTTTTACGAAATAGGCATGTATATGTTGCCTTTTTTGTGCCCATTGTTACATTTTATTGGTTTTATTATATATTTTTTCATGCGGAACTATTATTCTTTGATAATTGTTGGACTAAACTAAACATTGTTGTTTTTATACCAATATTAAAATGGGTATACCATTATAGTAAAATGGGTATGATTTATTTTATTTTAGTTTATGTAGTTAATGGTTTATAATAAAAGTTTAAATTAAAAAAATATATTTGTTAAAAATATCCCTATATAAATATTAATAATTTATTAAAGAACTAAAAGAAACATAAATGATATTGCTACAAGACATAAAATAAAGAGATGGTTTTATTTAAGATACTAAAATGAAACAAGGACTATATTTGTACAGTATAGTAAAAATATGCTCAATTTTTAAACATAAATAAAAATTTTGTTATATATTGAGCATATACTATTGACATTGACTAGATAATTTTATAAGATAAGTCCACAGAAGTAGTGTACTAATGTTAATTTAAGTAAGTAAAACGTAAGTTAAACTTTAACATTAAAATGAGTGAGTAGAGAGCAGAGAATGATTCTGGACGTCAACAACAAAAGTTTGATGTCATTGACCAAACGTCGCGTTTTTATTTACAGAGAAAGCGGAAACGATGTCCACAAACTTTAACTCAAACAATAATTAGGATTCTTACTTAGCTGTCAGTGTTTGTGTCATAGAGTGATAATAGTGAAGTTGGACAGATGTATCAAGCAAAAGTTCGGACTATGAATACCTTGGCCGTCGTAGTACGATGGCTCGTCTTTCTCCTAATCAACGTGAGCTGGCTAGTTCATTCGCAGGCAGTTCAACAGACTTCCGAAGTGGACAGTTCCTACAACTTTTACTATGAACAACCCTGCTGTAGTGGTGTCGTTAGTAAAAGCAAATATCACATCAGACACAGAAGAGGTGAGTTTCGTAAAATTGTCTTCTTTAGACTCATTTATCATCTGCGTTTCTGTTTTTAAGGCATTCTTTCTATAAGACAGTGCGTTCTACTTTCAAAAATTTTTTTATACATTATTTTAGAAGAGCCTTAAAATTTTCATGCCATAGATTGTGTCATAGTTTTTTAAACAGTTTTAAGAGAATGAATAATAACTGACTTCTAGCTATACAATACAATCTTGTCATATTTTAAAAATCTTGTTAAATAAAATTTTATTTAATTGTTTAGGAAGATGATTAAAATACTATAGAATAGACAATTTTTTAAATATTTTTCGTGTCAATATTGAAAAAAAAAGTTAAGAACTGATTTAATGTTAATAGACAAATATTATTGTTTAAATACTATGGTGTGAAACTGAGGCTGAGCACACGTATCAAAAAAAGTCAGAGAGAAAAAATAATGACAAAACTCCAAATGTTGTTGAGTTACGCAAAGGCGCCTTTGAAAATGATGATACACCAGGAACACGTCAAACTAACACACACAACTGCATAATCTAAATAGTACAATAACGAACACATTCATAACCGAGACGCTTTCAAGGGTCCATGGTGTGAAGTGAGAGGGAAATATTTATATCGGTTTACTGAAAAGAGACGGGACATTTCTTTTGTTTCATTGCCCTCCTGGCAATCGTGTCGAGAGTGTGGATTTTAATACAGTTGTAGTTAATACTTCATCATATACATAACACGTTTGAAAACTACATACACACCGATGAAAACTCGTTTATGGATTTCTAAGTAAGTACTCGTACTCATTGAATTATGGACATCAAAATATGAAAGTGAAACCACTACTGGGCGTAGTAAATATTACTTAAAATAAAAATTTTAATTATACTAAAGAAAGATTAATTCTCTATAGTATTATAAACAAATTAGGTTCAATTCCATACTATCGTTTTGAGTTTTCATACTTGATGGTAGTTGGCTACAGTCGCCTATAGGCTATAGCACAAGCAACGCCACGAGTGCTGCAAGGGGTATAGGGAAATGGACTCTTGCATCACTTACCGAAACAAAACAGCACACAGCACCGTCAATACCACAGCACACACATATTTCACAGTGAATACAGCCAGACGGGCTGCCAAATCCAGATCAGAGTCAACTATGAAAAGTTCTCTTTCAAAATTGGCCCTGTTGGGAATCTACCTGTGAATATAAGAATAAGAATAAAGAGATTTATTTCAGAATAACAAATTTAGTTTTAACATATTTCTGTTAATATATATAGATCTAATAAGAAAATAGTATCCAATAAGAATTAGATATTTCATGTATTCTTTTTCAAAATCCACACTTATGTGTGGACAAGTGACCAGTAATAATTAATATAAACACAAGTCTTTTTTATAATAAATGATTAGTTGTTTCTTTATTCATTATCTTCATCATCAGACAATAAAGGAACATGAAACAGTGTGATTTAATGTACAGGCAGCTTTATTAAAATAATTATCTGTAATGAAATCAGTATTAATGGAAGGTGAACCCTATGTGGTACACAAACATGCGTTTAATTATTTAACAAGGTTCTTGTCTCAACAAGTCATAACTATAGTAGTTAAGGCTTTTACGGAGCTAGTTTAGAAACGCGGTCGGTCATCCTAGGCCGCAATATTAATGTGCAATTTACCACTTCCATTAAACATGGTGGGGCTTAAACAGTTTGCTGAGGCTTAATGAATGTGGAAACTTGTATCATTAAGCCTAGCCACACTTAATGAAAATCCACTAATGCAACACTTAGTATGAATTTGATTAATACTCGAAACCACTGGTTAATAGTTGCCAAAACCTATTGCAGTATGTTTATAGGGCGACATATTTAGTGCTGTTACAATATTTACCAGGTTAAAAGTGGAGCTGTATATTTGTACAAAATAAATTTTGCAATATAATTTTATCACGAATATAGGCTTGGGAAATTCTCACCCCTAATCTATGTTAAAATTAGGATGTGCTCATGTCACGAATGCAGCTCAGGGGCGTTTGGATCAGCTCAGACGTCATCAAACGTGTCAATCACGGATGTTTTCAAATAGCAAAACCGATTATCGGCATATTAAGTCGGTTATTGTTATCGACAGGGGCCTCCCGTCCATCCGACCGTGAAGTAGATTAGGGACATCATAATATGCCATATTTTTGGCGTCAGCTGCACGCATCGCATGCACGACGCCTTAAAGTGGATTTTTTTGTAGAACTCCTTATTAAATTATTTTTTGCAAACGCGAGGCTGCTTCTACATACCTACGGTGGTTGAATTTTATGTCCAGACATTTTTCAAATTTATGCAGACGTGTTCTGCTTATAAATTCAAATTAGGCAGCAGTGCAACAGAAATAGAGGCTAATTACAAGAGTGAATTCCTGAACGGTGGCCAGGGTCTGGTCAAAGGGGTTGTAAATAAATTTAGAATATTCTTTGTTGGTGTAAGCTAACGTATGGACGAAACGTTTTAAGCTTGCCCTGTCATTAGTAAAGGCAGTGTTTAATGCAAGTTTCACTTAACTAAGTTGCTAGTTTGTTCGTTACATAACGTTTAAATAATAGACTACTCCTATTGCCTATATAAATATATTTTATAGTATTTTGTACATTATATAAAATACTAGCGACCCGCCTTGGCTTTGCATGGGTGGACATTTATTTATATCAAGCAATTTCACAGCACATATATGCCAAATACATCAGAAAGTAGTGTTACATTACCGTTGATGATGTAGCGCTTTGATATAGACTTCGCATATCTTTTTATTAACTGAACATAGGTACTTAATTAAAATCTAATCCTAATAGTTACACATTATGTAATTATAAAGCATCGGTCCTTTTGGCAGGGTCGCTGCATTACCTCTAGTATGGCAATATTAATCTGTTGACCGAGGTAATAGCCAGTTTTTCAATCGCCGGTCATTAACATATTTATTTTAAAGTACATTAGAGTAATACTAAAATATATAAAATACAATAATACAATCATTTATATTAAAATTAATTTTAATATATTATAACTGACATTTTAATCTCTTAAGGTTCCTAATGTGTCAAGGAATTGTTGTTATTTAGATTCACGTTTTTTAGAACGAAGTAATGTAAATATTAAAATTTAAATGGAAACTGATAACGAATTTACAGGCGAAGTTAAAAGACGGAGGGTAGTAGCGTAGTAGTCATCGAACTAGAGGCAAAGAAAAAAAACGAACAAAGAACACAATAAACAAAGTAAAGAAGACAAGAGCCGCCCGTCGCACCGCCGCGTCGCTTGCCGCGAACGTCCGGCGCAGTCGAAACTCGAAGCATGGTCGTTGACCACACTTTGTACGGCAAACTTTTATGTTATTCTAGAAACACGCCACATTCCAATTTATTTTTAGATACACCTTTATATTTCGCTAACATTCTTCGCGGATGTATTTGTTACCGCGACACACGATGCCCGGCTCCCTTAGGGAGATGACATTACTTATTTTAGACGTAGGTGTGCCGCAAACCATTTGGCTTAAAATTTGGTCACGTAGAAGGCGAAGGGTGTCTCATATCATATCGCATCTTCAAACCATTGCTTTTGTCCATTGTATTCTCACGAGACAAAGGGTTGAGGAGGTTCGAAGGTGACTTACCTTCGTCAAACTGCTTTTTAGAACCACCCGTTTAGTACTTGAGGAGACATTTGGTAAATTTTATCTCAAGTTGTCATTGGGATGGACATTGGCGACGAAATGACAATTGTATTGTCTTCAATATCAATTTCTATTATAAATAATATTTAACTTGTGAATTTTACTGCGATAAATTCTTTAAAACAGAGTGTATTTTTATTACAATCTTATGTAAAATGAATTTTCTTTAAACAACATAATTGATGTAAGTACCCAATTAATTGATGTAACAACATAATTGATGTAAGTACCCAATTAATTAATTAGATTCGTATTTTACATATTATATACCTTTTGGCCTTTGATATTTTGCAATTAAAATTCATAACATTAAATTAAATAAAATTTTGATCCGATAACTTACGATTTTTTTTAGTTAAAATTTCGGCTTTCACTCGCACAGCAAATATTAATATACGAAAAGGTCACGTGGCGTCAATAATTGGTTAATTTACGAAACCTCACATGTTTTAATAATTTTGCATGTAGTGCACAGCCATTTTTTGAAGTAATATTTTCCAGTTTACAGCAATATCTGTGGGGAAATACAAATTTATAGTTCATGATTTTAGTATGAATTTTCTGTACACTAACAATTGGGCAACGCAGCAATAGCTTTTTTAAAGTATGTACAAGTATACTGGATTGTTTGGACATTTTGCAAGGTTATTCACTCCATACTAATATTAATAAATTAACTTAAAAACTACTGGTCAGATTTTAAAAAAATCTTTTACCTTTAGAAAGCTACATCATCAGCGGTAACATAGGCTATATTTTATAAAGTTACGCGGACAAAGTCTCGTGCAACAGCTAGTTAAAACTCGAGATAACTAGAAATAATTCGTTTCCTGATCTTCCCTAAAGTATAACAAGTTTATTTAGCGCTGCATAAATTTCAACAGAACACGAACAGAACTGATTAATAGGTGGTCCTCTATCATAGGGATATATAAGTACTTATGATTACTTTATAATGTTCTATCCGTATAATATTAATAAATAATAGTCTCGAAAACAAAGGATTACTTCCGTATGAAATTTTAAAAAATAAGTGTAATGAAGAAGTATGTATTTTTCTCTTCTTAAATTTCTAATAAGTTATTTCTACTTTAAAATTTCTCACAGAATTAAGTAAGAAGTACCTAGTATATTAAAATTAGTTATTTTTTTTATCAAGTTATCATTTATTTTTATATTAAGTATATCATTATTAAATTTTGAATTGAACAATGTGCTAATTGCAGGCTGACATTATCCAAATGTAATTCAATTTGTTAGTTCGTTTATGGGAAATGTTATTGTGTACTAATTAATGAAATCAATTCAAATTGACGACCTACACTGAATCCTGGAATATATATTAAAACCATTTATCGATACAATAATTTAGATTTAAACCAATTATTTTACTAACGTCATTTTAACCAACCCCATGTGTTTACTTCTACCTGCACACGAAATTTTACATGATTAATGATTTCGTGTAAATTACATAAACATGTATTTAATTGAATCTGGAAATAAAATTTTTAAATCATAGCAACACCGACATTCTACCTAAAGTAAGTACTTATATTTCGGATTCCTGCAATTCCTTTAGACATTTAATGAAGAAGAAGGACGTAGATTCATGCTAGTTCCGTGAAATAGCCATCTGGCTATACAATCTATTCAAATGACTAATAATAACATGACGGACACAATACATCGATTATTTACTATGAGTACATAGTAATGTCGCACTCATAGTAAATAATCATAGTAAATAATCGAGTGCGACATTACCGTTACTTGGTTTACTATGAGTACATAGTAATGTCGCACTCATAGTAAATAATCGAGTGCGACATTACCGTTACTTGGTTAACGGTATTCTACGTCTATTAGTCTTTTTTATGTCTCAGTTAGAACCCTTTATTACTATATTCTTGACGGTTAAAATTCCTTAACATTAAAATACTCAACATGATTTCTGAACTGAACCAACGTTTACTCAAACCATTGTAGTTGAAAAGCATCAGAATTCTTGCTGTCTGGAAAATTTGAGCTTTTGTGCGACGAATTCCCGGACAATTGAAGCTGCACAAGTTACTTACTTAATCTCCGCACCCGCCCGCTTTGTTCGACTCATCAATACTTTTTGAAATTGCACCTCGAGCTGGTTTTGTGGTAGGCTCGCGTGCCACGTTGAAAATGTCGTCAAATACTAATCGTCACATACTACTAGCAATTAACACTATTATCTATTCAGTACTATAAGTTAAATTACTGAGAAACGATCGTGACTAAAAAAAATCAAGAAGTGATACTTATTCAAATATATTAAGATGTACATACAAGAAAACAAAAAAAATCTATTACAACCTACTATATAGACATGTTATTGATATAGTAATATTTACATATTGAAATAATAATACCTTATAGACATAATAAGAAAGGATACGAAAGTAGAAGAACTCTACAAGACTTATTTTTTATTATTGAAAACTCTAATTTCCATTCGAAAAGTTATGTTAGTCATTCGCAATTAGATATATTACCGATATATTTTAAGCCACTTATTTAACTTTAGGTTTTTATGAAGATGAAGGAGGTGCTGAATATGTTAGACACAATATCCACCTACGTCGGACTCGGTCTCTACCACGAAATGCTTTTGAAATGTTAATTCTTGCACTTTTAAATGAAATGTGTACCGTACTGACTGCTTAGTTAAACTTTTATTTGTATGAAATGCAGAACAATCATGTACCTACTATTAAGCTAAACAACTATTAGGTTTTGAATAGCTGGTTATGAAAACCCAAGTAGGTAAAGCCCATTTTCATAAATGAAATATGTACTTTTGTCTGTTATACGTTTTGAAAATATTTTTTTCAACATGCACGGTCAAATATCCATTCTGTAAATTATTTCATAAAATGGTCACCATTGCTGGTGTACTTAACAAAAATAAAAATTTACTGCTCTATCGGTCTAAAATAACCGATTCGTTATTGTGTACCAAAATATAAAAATAAATAAATTGAGTAATAGCAAAAAAAAATATCTTTTCGTGTGATAGAACGCTTCAAAACTATCGCTTTTTAGAATTTCTATATGTAGTAGGCTTTTCCTTACAAAAATGTTAACAAACCTCTTGACCTTTGTTTCTGTCGGCCTTAAAATTTCGTTTGCAGGAGTGTAGGTAATGGAATAAGTTAAATTAGTTTCCTTCGTTGAGGTGACTAGTCTTAATTAAGATTTGGTCTCTGGTACAATGTAAGTTCTTTGAAACTGACAGCTTTTGTGTTTAACATAAACAAAGGCCCCTCAAATAGGTACAATGGTGTATACTGTAAGCTTAAAAAAATTCAATAAATTTTGATTTAGTAAAAATAAAATAGAAGTTAAAACGATTTTGCTCGTAAGATGGTTTTAATTCTTTATTTTTAATTAATTAATAATAAAAATCTGAAACTTTTTACATATTAAAAGCTGTAAGTCACAGACGAAATCTGAATTTCTACAAGTGACCAAATTGTCACTTGACTATGAGTTCATACAAATCCTATGTATGAAAACTAAATATTAGCTGTATATTTTTTGTGGTATTAGGTCTCGAAAGAATTCTAACAGTAATTCATTCTGAATGACAGATTTTTGTAGTGGCGGCGCATAGTATGTTTCGAAATCATGAACTGACCAACCTGGCAACAACTGACCGTAGCAACAACCGCCATAATCTCTTACCACTCTGTATAAGTAAGTGATTCTTGCCATTTTATGTTACCCGGTGGCTCCACAGGGACCCCTGGAGGTTACACAGGTCTACATACTGTCTGCCTATTCGTCACATCCACATAAAAAGTAAGTTCGATTCAGTTGGTAAGCAAAACAAAATGCCTAGAGGCCTCTGTTCGTAATCAGAGGGCGTCTAAAAAAATGGATCCAACAACGACGCCTGTCGTCAATAAGCACATTCGTTCCTTTTATTCCGATGCAAGCGGTTCGTCAAAGGTAATTCGATCCGTATTTAATCGTGGTCTTTTTGTATTCGCACTTAACCACTGTGCCTTTAGTTTGTTTTGCCTCGTAACTTAACACTGGCGTGGCCACGTTCACACCAATATTGACATTCTATCAAAACATAAATCAATAATTTATGTTACATTATTATTGAATGCAACGCCCCTCTATGTGTCGTTTGTACATTTAAAATACCTTTAGTTAATTTTACATTCATTTAGAGTTTACATTTGATAATAAATTATCAGTAACTTTAATAAAAGAAGGCATTTTAGCTATATTTTTCTTTCTAGAAATGAAATGTTTTTGTGGAATAGTGTGTAAATATGGAAATAAATTCTTTAGTTGCATTTCGCTGTACTGAATTTGATTGATTGATCATTCTTAGTAGATCCATTGATCAGATCCATAACCCCAATAGGGTTTTGTTTTCTAGGTGATTAAAGTTATAAATTTGGAATAAAAATTAGTGAAATTGTTATTACTATTCGCTTATCACGAGGGCAAAGTCGCGGGCAAGATTTAATTATAGTATTTTTCAAAAATATGTCCATTTTCATTGTTGCACCTTTTCACGTAAAAAAATCAATACGAAAAACACACCCATCAAATTGAGCAACGATTGAAAGTTGAAAAAAAAAACTAACATCCACACCGGATATATCATTGTTATGGAAAACCGTTTTGTTTACCAAAAATAAAAATAAACCACACACAGAATCATTTAACCGAAAGTTTTCATTCTGTTCGCGAATTGATGATGTGCACCGCATTAACCGGTGCGTTCACCAACAGTCCGATATAAATTGTCTGGTATAGGGGCTATAAAACATACCGCACGATTACCGATTTAAATTCGTCGATAACAAAGCAGTTATAGGGGCCTGTATAAATTAACGACGCCAATTTCCCTAATGACACTGTAAAAGGAAAGTTTACGATTAACGATTGTAGGTTTCGTAACATTCACGGCGAAGTCGTAAATAACGTCGCTGTGTCGGCAAAGAGCTTTGAAGACAATAATAATATACAAATAGAAACATATACGAGTTTGTCATCACACACGCCTAAGATTGAAGATTCCACGATAAACATCCACCTAGAGAAATATATATAAAAAAATATAAATTAAATCATTAAAAGATATACAAGAAAGGTAAATCTAACAACGATAAAATTTGATAATACTCGTACAATTGTGACAGTGAAATACAATGCAAAAAATAACGTATATACAAATAGAGACATACGCGAATTTGTCATCACACACGAACAGGACTAAAGATTATTGTTATCTGTTAAAGAGAAATAAATCCGAAAAAAAAAGATAACTAATCAGTAAAAAATACGAAAAAGGTATATCCATAACGATAAAGGTTGATAATTCATTTGTAACAGTGAAGTTTAATGCAAAAATTACTTTAATTAATAATCTAAACTAAAGTATAAACAGAATTAAATAATAAACTCAAATATATCTATGGTAATAATATCTCATTGGAAACAAACGTCAAAGTACCAATCTTTACATAGTATATCTTCTTCTATACTCGTATATATAAAAGGCAATGTGTGTATGTATGTTCCCTATGGACTCCAGAACCGCTGAACCGATTTTGATGAAATTTTCAGACAATCTTCAGATTAGTCCAGCGGGTGATCCTGTGAAGTTTGATAGCTATCGAATAAGAAAAATGGACGTGGACGAAGTCTCGGGCAAAACCTAGTATAAAATATAAAAATTATACTAGGTATAAATACCTAGTATAACTGTCTCTTTTTATTGTACGTTTTAGATCTTTTAAACTACGTAACGCATTTTAATGCAATTTTCTCTAACGGAAACAGCGTTAAGAGAAGAAGATTTTTACATAATATATAAGTATTAATTTAAAAAAAAAATGGCAGCCGTGCGAAGTCGCGAGCGGATCGCTAGTACTTTATAATCAGTGATGTCAAATACACACTCAACTCAGACTCGTGATCTGCACCAAATTATGATTTGAGGGTTTGTTAGAAAATTAATTATCTAGTGCCTTTACCAGGTGTCCGCCCGGGGGCAACGGAAAACTGTTTCCAAACGGATCCTTGTCATATTTACTTGTAAGATTCTGTACCTACTCACTTTCATAAACAGATCTTTCAATTTAAAACTTCTTGGTGTGTTTAAATTATTTTTTTTGTTTTGAATTTTACTTATTTAAAGTTAATTACGTTTCTATAGAATAACGATCGCAGTGAATCCACCGCTTCATTAAATTAAGTTCGTCCCCCGACACAAATAGGTAAGTACGTCGCCCTTTGCTGGTCCCAAATTATATTACTTTATTGTTATTCTTTTTTTTTTACTTTGTTCCCCCAAACTACGGTAAATTGGCTTGGGATCACGCTACTACAACAATGACTCTACTATTGGATTGATTCTGAATGTGGGCACATTTTTTGCTTTTAACATAATAACTTTAAAAATATTTTTAATTACCAAAATGTACTCAGTAAATTTGAAGCGGTGCTGAATAAGCCTTAATAAAACGATATTGTCTCAATACGAGTATACTCGTATTACTAATTAATATATTTAGGGAAATTGAAACAGTTTCGGTTCGTAATTTGAACTGATTTAAAATTCTAAATTTAATAAATTATACAAAAGAATATAAGTATATAGAAATCGTATCAAGCAAGCGGCGTCGCCTTAAATCAAATGAGGTAGTTCTGATTTTTTTATATGTTGGTACTGATGAAATTGTTATGACAGGTAATGATAATGATTTGTTATTACCATTTCATCAGTACCAACATATAAAAAAATCAGAACTACCTTATTTAATACCAATTCCATGTGCTACATTATCCTAAAACTATTTTTTTTTTCAGTGATTAAATTCAAATCATAACGACTTTTTATACATTGTTTCATTGAGGTATGTTAGTCCAGAATGGCAGAATGTCCATGAATATATTGTAATATCCAGTTATATTTTGGATATAATATGTTCACATTATTAATGGGACTATAACTTTCCATAGATGAAAGAATTTTAAAAATCAATTAAGTAGTTTTTTCAGTTTATCCATTAGAAACAAACATACAAAAAAATCCAATGATTTTTCTTTAAAAAATTATTGCACCTAGATATAATCTGTGGTGATGATGTTTAATTTCTGTTTTTCAAAATTTTTTGAAGTGAATACTTCTTTAGGCGCGTTGGGCATTTTTGAGATGGGAAAAAACCATTGAACTCGCGACACTATATAAGTATGTACATATATTGTGTATATACGTACATTATACACAAATGCATGTTGGCATTTTTTGAGATGTTTCAAAATGAGAATGAGACGATTTGCTTTAACTTTGAAACTCTATTAAGCACACTTAGCAGTAAGCTATAACTAACATGGATTTCCCAAACAACAGAGTAAAGGGTCGATTGTTTCGGAGATCATCGGCTATAATCGAAACCAACCGCGATTCCGAATCGGTTATCGAGTGACCGCGGAAGAGCTCTCAGCATCGTCCACAATCCACATGCTCGCGTTCACGTCTAGTGCCTACTTGTGATATCAGAGTCTAAAACACGTTCCAGCTATACGCCACCTATTACAAGGGAATCGATAATTGAAATCCTTTCCACCCATAGGCGTTGTTTGTGTTGCCATTAATATTGTGAGCTTCCTTTTTATAGAAAAGTTTTATGGAATAACGTTCCCACGTGCTACAAAACGGTTTCAAACCAGCTAATGCAGATGCTTCAGCATAACCTGCACTGGTTTTCCGTTAGAGCACAGTCGGCGGTGAGAGCCGACGTGGAGAAATAAAGCATAATATTTTAATATCCTGTGTGTGGAGAATAAGTATTTCCACACGCAGGATATCCAAGTAAATCGATATAAAAATTATTTATTATTATTTCCCATACCGAAAATGTCTGATAGTTTCTGATAGCTGTCCAAATGGAAGTTATTTCGTGTTAGCAAACAGTTGGGTTCATCAAGCAAATCAACGCTCGTCCGGGCCGATTGTTTTGATAATCGCGTGACATGCAGTTAGCGCCCGCTCCGACATTGAATTAACGCGATTGCCGCTGACAGACGAGAACTTGGCGCCAATATGAAAAACTTATTATGTTAAATGCTTAATTTAAAAGCAGTGTAGCTGCCAATCATGAAACTAATCACAGATGTTTATTTAGAAATAGCGAAAAGTATTGCTTTAATTAAATTCGTGACAAACTTGAAATTAAATTGGTATAAATTCTTGGAAAAAGATGTAAGTAAACTGGGTTCGTTACAAATCTTCGTTTTAATCGACTTATTCGTTTTCATCTCCTGAAGGAAAAAATTAAAACGCTAGATGTAATTCAAAAGAATAAAAGATAAGTGGAAAGTATAACCGCAGTCAATTAAAAAGCTTAAAAATATCGTCGGCATTTTTCGTGGTTAAGGAATGAAAGAAGGGTTCACAATCCTTTAAACCAGCGAAACAACTTAAGATTCATCCGCATTAAACCTGCGGAATCAGTGCCGACGAGTTGGTATTATTTCAAGCTACTAACTCTGAATATTTTAGACATTTTGTTAATATCCTAATCTTCCTTTTTTTCTCTAGTCCGACTTGCGAGGGAAGTCGGCATTCAAAGTTAACAGTTTCATGATTAATGACTGAAAACTCTTTGATGGCTTTTTAATTAGAGCTAAAATAGGGGTGTAATACGCCATGCGGGTGGGATCGGGAAGGTTGTTGCGGCCACTGCAATATTTCATAGAGAGGGGGAGCTGGCGGCTTCGAATTTGCAAGGCTAATAAATTGCGGAATACCTAGGCCTTATTGGCTCAACATTTAATAGCACCACCACTGGTTTACGTTTTAAGCTTTCGATTCCCAGTTTCTTTGTATAAGAGCTATTGGAAAGTAAAATGCTAAATGTATTCTTACCTTTGTGCGGGACTCTGCGTAAGGGCGTTTACTTATCGGTAACACAGGAATGGTATTTCTAACTTTGCATTACAAATTTATTTCCTCGAGCGTTTGGGCCTTTCAGATTATTCCCATTCTTCAGTGAAAATCGCGATTAATATTCAATTTGAACAGCCCATTTGAGTGATTGTTTCTATAGGCCGCTACACAGACCGCGGTTGACTTTGAACAATGAAATGTTATTAATTGGAAGAAATTGTTTGCACGCGTTTCTCTCTTTCAGGGAAATATCGAATCCGTCTTAAATATTAATCTCTTCCTCGGTACGAATCTTCGAATAAGCTCTTTTGATTTTCTATTTACTTTTTAAATTAAAATATAGGCTAATCTATTATTTTAATTTTAAATGAAAAGAACATCATTCAAAAGCAGATCATTGTTTTTTTTTTTTAATTTACACAATGGAGAATTTGGCAATAAAAGTATTTCTTAGTTTCAGTGATTTCCTGTAAATATTTCAGATTTTGTAAATGGGAATAACATTCGAAAATTAAAAAGACTTTTATAACAAACTTTTTTAATACTTCCAAACTTAAATATCCATGAAACCAAATTACCAAATTACACGATATTTTGCTAGAATAATCTATAATTTATATTTTTATCTAATCGTACCTAATTATTATTTTTAATTGTATAAATACAAATATATATAATGAAAGATAAAATTTATTTTTCAAAATGACTGATATTTATTTATATTAAATAAATATTTAGTATTTCCATAATTTGAAATGAAAGCATTTACAGTAATGCTTACTTTTTGCAATTGCAAATGCGCTCTTGTATTAATTATGTTAATATATCACAATTCTTCTGAAGATATAAATTATGTTGCAATCATTATATTAGGCCGCAGTATGGTGATACTCCTTTAGTGAGTAACTCAAATTTCTGATTCTAAATTATTATTATTTTCACATGTTTGAACAGCTGTTATAGACAGAATATAAGTCTGTTTAATATTAGCTGAATGAATCTATGTTTAAATTCAATTAAAAGTGATATCTATGTATTTTTTTATTTGTGTAATTTTTTGTATGTCTATGATACTATGTTGATCAAGTATTAGTCCTAGATGTATAACGTCAAGTAAACGTCTATTGCTTGTTATGTAATATGTATTAAAATATTCATTTGCTTAATATAACGTGTATGTAATTTATCTATTGTACCGGAATCCGCGGGCCTGGTAATAACAAATACGGCTTTATCCGTCCGCTTGTTGCCACCAACACTTTTGAAAGTCACGAATTTCTCGCGAGGGTTCAGCCCGAAAATATTCCTATTACGGCGTGAGCACGTTGAAAACAATGACTCGTCAGAAAGTCGGGCTAAGCAGCCACTTCGAGCAATTAGGAAAAACAAACCATTTTTATGCCGCTCGAGTTCAGCTTTAGCAAAAAGTTGCTCTTCTATAGTTAGGCATTTTCATTTTCACCCATTTCCATCGGACGTTTCCTTTCTTCATTGACAAAAATGAATGTTCTTAACAATAAACAAAACGCTGCGGAAAATTCTAGATGATTTTCTTATACAGAGGAACATCTATGAGTTTTCCTCCTGGATACTCACTCGTAGAAACTGCTTGGTAGTATTATCTATAATCTGCGAATTCGTTGGCATTTATTTTTTCCTTATTATTTCATCATATTTTTGAAAAGTCCTAATTATTTCAAAGACAAAATAACGTTTTTATGAGTGTCTAAAATACATGCTAATTTAATTAATTGTAAATGCTAACAAAACAAAACGATTTCATGGACCTATTTTGACAAAATGAAGCCGTTTCGGAGCCAGACAGCCAGCCAAAATTATGTTGCTGTTACTGTCTGTACATCCGCTAATTTCTTCTGAATTACCCAACGGATTTTATACGGTTTTTACTACTTAATGAATGGAAAGAGCGAAGGTTTGCGTCAACAATTTGCAGGAAAAACTGTATCAGTTCGAAGCCGGGTGCAGTCGACAAAGGTAATAAAATATTTGCATAAAAGTAATTTAAATTATTTAGAGTACTATAAAAAATATGCGTGCCTATATAGTAAAAAAGCGTGCCGAGACTCAGATGTATCAGACGAAGCTGTTGTAAGTTATGATCGTTGTACAACAAAGTTTTAATTGCGTGCAAATTATGGCTTGTGTACGGCACAAGTGTTCTTAACTTTAACGCGGATAACTTTAAATTATGCTATACGCGAAAAAAAATACAAATTTCCTATTTATGATAAACATAATTAAAAGTCAAGGAACTTTGCGCTCTTTATTCGTTTTCAAAAAGTTTTAACAAATGGTGCCTTATGATGAAAACTTACTATAATGAACGCTTTTTTAATACGCAATGTATTCTTTCAGAAGCTAATTTGTCTATGATAATAAAAAAAAATGATTTAACTGTATCCTACTAATATTATAAATGCGAAAGTTTGTGAGCATGGATGTTTGTTACTCTTTCACGCAAAAACGACTTACGTAACGCCGTTTTTGACGTGTTTCAGTCAGTACGTATGTGCCACCAATTGCTAAGTAATATTTTTTTTATTTGATAATCTTAATTAGCCAAGCAAATTTATTATTGAAATGGGACGAACTATTGCAAATTCAGATGGGATGACGATTGATCACGCTAGTAAGTGGAAGTGATAAGTGATATGTTCATAAAATATATTAATATTTAATAATATTATCTATTGCCAGAAATAAATACTTAAGCTTAATTTAAGATACATTTACTAAATTCAGATACTCACTCAATAGCTCAGACTTAATCATTGATTGACATACCACCGCAATAATTATTGCGAATTGGCAGATACATTTTATTCTTATTCTAATAAAAAAGGTAAATGAACAAGGACAAGCGAATATATATTATATTAAGTTATAGATTAAGGGTTTATATTTAGTTTATATTAAGATTATATTAAGGGATAAGATTAAGATTCAGATATTAAAAACTGACACCTCTGACACTTAAAAACGCAAAAATACATATGCAGTTATTTCACAGTAGTTTTCTTTAGAAGACGGTTCTTAGACCAGATAGAAGTCTAGTTTCGAGACGCATTATATCTAAAGCCGGACAGATTTATTGTTGTTTAAATAAGTACTTAACACTAAAATATACTAAACAAATATGAAACGGTCAGTCTAGTTGAACTCGAACGGGTTTACTGTTAAGCAATTTGCCTAAGCTGCTAGCAAAATGTTTTCCTTTTCAAACTCACACAAAACAATTTCTCGCTGAGTCGGCTCTGTCCATTCGGCATCCGAAGGAGCGAGTTTAACTCCAAACAATAGTTAAGCTCGCGCAGCAACAAAGAAAGTTGGCGGACTGTGGCCGGGACGCGCGTGTGTGTATGCCAAACGACTTAGAGCACAGTAACAAAACTTACAGGAACAAACATATTCCCTGTTTTTACATTTTGTAGATTTTTAAAAAAATATTTTACATAATCTATACTTATATTATAAAGAGAAAAGATTTGTGTTTTTGTATAAATTTAAATATAACTGTACCGATTTTAAAAATTCTTTCACATATAGAAAGTTACATTACCAGCGAGTAATATAGGCTATATTTTATAAAGTTAGGCGGACGAAGTCGCGTGCAATAGCTAGATTCGACATACAGGTATAATAGGTTGGCCAAAAAATTCGTGCATTTTCTTGTCTAGACTCATTTAAAATGAAGACAACTTTTGATGTGAATGTGTCTTTAAATTTGTTTCCATAGTGGGAGGCCATAGAAAACTGATGACAATAAAATCGAGGGATAAAGTTTGATGCTGTAGCTACCATATTTATCATCCACGTCCAAAATTTTATGACACCACTCAATAGCTAAGGATCAAAGATAAAAGAATTTTATAATTTTACGTTTCCATAAATACTTTTAGAAGGCCGAAAGCACCCGAAAAATAGGAGTTTTCCATAGCATTACGCTACTTAGTGCCCTTGAGTGTTTTGGAATAATTTGGAAGAGAGACACTTAACTGGAAAATTAAAGTCAGAAGCAGACAGGGAATTAATGGTGTGTGCGAATTAATGTATTTTTATGTTAATTGCAGACTGCTTTGCGTTGTTACAAATTAATTAAAATAGTTATTATAATTTTTCCATAAATTACTTGATTTTTACTTCAACCCTTAAAATGTTTTTATTTTGTGAATTTGTACTTGTGGAAATTGATACTTTCGATTCATGAATGATAAATTTGAGCTTAAATGCTGTAAGCTCATAAGCTTATAAATGCTGTTTATGGGCTGTTTTTTGGTTAAATTAATTTAAAAATAATTTATTTTATCGGTTTACAGTAAATATTGACTTATCCGTATGTTGATATCCTGTTATCCGTACTTGCTAGGTTAAGAGTGTGAACAGACTTTCCGCCTTGGCCGTCTTTTGTGTGCTTTGGGCCCTCGGTAATAGCTGTAAACATGAGTTTGCTTGCAAAATATTATTGGTACAAAATATTAAAACTTTTTTAAAAACAACTATCTACCTTGCATTCCTGAATCTTTATACTTACACGTGACCTTTGTAGAACTATGAATGACAAACACTTCGCTTTTTCATTTAGGTTAATTCATTCCATACCATTTACTTATTAATATTTTAATAATAATAATATATATGTACATAAAATACTACATGGAAGATATCATTCTCGCTGAAGGTATTATCATGCTCTGGGAACCTTAATGACAGAAACTATACCTACTATTTTTCACTTATTATGGCTACGGTGACGTTTGATATTCGAAGTTGCTAGAAGAGACATAGCGCCAATGATTTTTGTTTATCTATCTATTTTAATTTTCGATTTCATCGACGCTAAGTCGATGTTAAGACATGTTTAAAGCTGTTCATAATTTATATTATACTACCGGAAAACATAAATTGCTTGACACGAAAAAATTGTATTCTAGAAATTTGGAATTCAAGTGATGTTGAACTCGACTCGAGCCACTACCATTGAGTTTTATAAGAGTGCTATTACACTTTTCATTCGCGTCTGTGTTGTACGTGCAGGGGCTGCTGATTTATTTGCGGGTATGAGGCGTGAAGTAAATGAACTGCCCCCGTTCCGAGATATACGACAGGACCGCACTCTAAACTTAAAGGGTGTGCAAGGTGTCTTAGATCACATGAAATGGGTGTCGGAATCATAGGCTATATATTTATCTTTAAATGTTCCTTGCTTTTGTGAAAGCAAATTAATTAACATTTGCTTTCTAACCTGTAGTATAATATGTGTAGATGAACTTTGGTAGCGACGAGACTGTAAAACTAAATCAAGCCTAATACATAATTGATTAAAGTTGATTGTTTATTTTTCATTTATGATTTAAACATCGCACGAACTTTTCGCGAACATAGGGGTTACAATAATGTATAATGATTATAAATTTTAAAATATTTTATTTAACTAGCGTTCCCCGCCCCCGCTTCGTATGGATTTTTTATGCATTTTTTATGCAAATTCTATCCAAATCCTTCCTTCCTTGTTACGTTCCTTGTTTATCGTTTTTTGCATTAGTGAAAACCGTATCAAACGTCATTGGGTAGTTTAGAAGAAGTTGGCGGAGAAACAGACTTATTCTTATGTGGACAGCGACTTATGGACTTTCTGACCAAACCTAACGTAATAATAGTTAAATATTAAAAATATAACCTTTTAATCTTATACCTACCAGTAAGTATGAAGAAAAATAGACTAAAATTAAAAACTTTTAAGAATTGAAATTGACAAATGTCCTTTTCGTTATGGTAAAGCAGTTAGTCACAAGAGTTCAGTAACAGCAAACGCATTAGGTTTTGCGGTGGAGACAGTGTCGGGCGTCGACTTGGCTTGCGGCGAAGAAGCCCTACCCAAATTCCACATCTCAACCCGAACTGTCATTGCCGACCGGCGATTAGTCAAGCTGTTAAGTGCTACTTTCCGATTGTTTTTCTCTTTGCTCCCGTCGTAGACTTGTAATTTATGCGACTTTACAGTTACACTGCGACGAAATTTGCAATCTGCGAGGATCCCAAGGCAAAACCGAAGGTTTATTTATGGGACGTAGACTTAACTTCTGAACTGAAAGTTTTGCGGGTGTAGCGGTCGCTAACCTTTTTTTTTTGTTTCCACTTGTTCGCCAACAAATAAACTATTCAGTTTTCTCACAGGGCACTTCACGTAGAAAGAAACTTTTTAAACTCACTGACGTTTTTATTGCTGTTGCTGAGTTGACCAGGCTAGCCATTTTATTAACTCTTAATTATCTACAGCATTATCTTGCAGTCTTTCCAGTCCGACTACAGGCTAATCACGTCTATAATATCTATCCGAATCCGAATTTAATTTAAAATTTAAAATCATAGTATTGAAATAATTGTCAATACTTAATAAACTAAACAATTTGGTTTAAAAGCTGGTTCTTCTCCTAAGATTGATCCAGTCTTATTGATCCAAAAGTTATCTACACCTCATTGATGTGTTCAGCATTTTTAATTTGAACTTTTATTTGAATTTCAGTATAATTAGATTCGGAGATAGTTTCTATAGTGCAAGCGAACTCAAAAATATCTGTAACAGAGTAGCCAGCGTTTGAGTCCCTTGTTTCGTGCTAGTGTTTGTTTTGTGTATTGACAAGCAATCTGTTTTCGCTAAAAGAGAACCAGGCAAACAGAAACGGGCGCCAGCGTGATTGCGACAAGGACGCTCCTACACACTGTTTGTATAATCCTCAGCCTTTGCCTTTGATTAGCTGACTACTGAGGGTTTCTCTGCTAAAAAAACTCACGACTGCCAAATCGACGTGTTTACCCTACATTTTGTAAACGGTTTAAAAATATTCGCTTCCGTATATTATTTCGTTGGAATAGAATTAAATTCTAAAGAAATAGTAGACTTAAATTTATCTATGCATGTCAGTCAGAGGACACGCAGACGACTAATTAGGTCCATTGTCTTATGCGTTTTCCAATTCGTGGCCTCCATTCTACAATTCCTCTACCCCATCGGTTAACTAATAATCCGCCACTTCAAGGGTAACCAGTTGCCAAGCTGGTCTAAATTGGCTAAAAATTTCAACTCCTGGAGACCATGGATATGTCTCCATATAATGGAGTACTGTCCATTATATTTTCTTCTTGTTAACTATGCAATGGTTACTGATTTAAAGGTTTCATTGCGGAAGATTTATATGTATTAATAATGCATTATAATAAAATTCACAAAATTACATTGTGCTTACGGTGCTTACAGTGGGCATATAATGTAAGTGGATTAAAATTTTCCAACCGTGAAATGACTTGATGGTTGTGTCACTAAATTATTTTTAAAGTATCATTCTGTTTTCGGCAGCCGAGGGAAAATATTGTTTCTAATACTGCAAATAAAATCTAATCTACGGTATTTGTCGTTTTCTTTTGAAATAAAAAGGACTGCCGAGTTTACGAGGCTCGTCCGAATAGAAGAAACAGTCACTCGAGTCAGTAGTCCCGCTTCCGGCGTGTGATTTATGTCCGTCGTCGCCCCGTCAACTAGTCGACCGGCGAGCCGTCTTAACAAGAAGCGGACTTTCGCTGTACCTACTACCTAGTTACAATATTTGTCCCTTTGAAAATGTTTGTTTTATTTCAAAATAGATTAACAGCTAAGTTAAAATATTTCGTTTAAATGCTTATTTTAAGAAGCGCAGATAAAGCACAGTCCAAGGTCTATTCATTTTTACTTTACAAATATTATATCTCGTGACTAGGACTGAGGACTAATCCTGTAAGTTGTAACGTGACTTACACACTTGCCATTGTTCTAAAATCTGCCTTGCATTGAATTAAGTATTTTCTCATATACTACACGCCTTATTAGGCCTAGATTATTTTAGATTTAAATTTTTTAGGTATATTTGATAATTGCTAACATAATATTGCTAAAAAATAGTTGTGATTATACATTCATATGGTACTTATTATTAGACGTGTAAGATGCCTTTTCTAATTTATACAAATCGACAAATCAGGGATGTGAAAAACACTCCCTTATTTTGGTTCCAATCATACTTGACCGCGAGGCAAAAATAACAGTTAAAATCACAGCTATACACTTCGCTCCGAGCCGTGTTCTTAGTGATACTCTACGTAAATCTAGATCAAAAGGCAGCTCTGTTTTTATAGTTACCCTCTCTGTTTTTATTGGCACCGGCTTTATTTTGTTACACATCGTTTTTATTGTACTTACAATCGATTTACAAAGCCACAACACAACCAAGTAACAGTATGAACGGCACTTTGTGAATATAATACATATAACATTGAGGGACAACATAAGATATATATTTGTCATTTTTTTCATTTTTATTAGAGATGGGTTTGCTCTTGGTCAGCATCTATCCGTGTAGCGAAGATGGGCCTATGATGGAGCTCACACAAAAGATGCCTATTCACTAGAACTTTGAAAAGATTGGAAAAGATTTTATTAATATCATAGATTTCAAGGTTATAATTATCTAGTTTAGATATGTTTAAGAATTTACAATATCTCTAAAACTCTTTGCATAACAATTGCAATATACATAAAGACATAGTATAAATCTAAATATAGTATGATATATCTAAATACTGTCTGTTCCAACTTGATTTTCTTGAAGTGTAAACTTAATTACGCTTGAAATATAAAAAGTTGGAGAGTTGTTTAGATCCTCCCACCTCTTTAGGAGCAACAATTAAAACTATAGGGGTTGTCGGGAAAAGGAAGTGCCTAGCTCAATATAAAATATACCAACCCTTGTGGCCTTAATGAGACTAGGCACCATTGTATATTTTTTTTTAATTAATAAAAAAATACATTATTTATTTATTTAAAAATGGAAAAATATTTTGTTCATACAAATTCTTTTTAGTGAATTATACATAAGTTAGATATTTTATATTAGGTCGTATTAATAGCCTACCGATATGAATTAATAAATATCATCAAAGTTTCATTCTGCATTATATTGTACTGTCATTTCAAACTGTATTGTAATAATATTAAAAAAAACGTGCAATAATATCAGCGAATTTTGTTTAATATCAGCGACCACCCCAACAACATCCCATCAGACAATGGTCTGCAGTATGTACTACGTTTTGCTAAAACAAAGAATCAGATATATATAAAAGAGAGGCAGGGGGTGTCGCCGTGGCAATAGTTCTCATACAGCCCACTGATGCGGAAGGAAGCCGTACTCGAGTTTTTTTCAAAATGGCGGCTTGTCAGACTTCAATTCAGACGCGTGCAACAAGAAAAACAACATGGCGGTCCCGTCTAAAAGGGGTTAGTTAAGTAGTTTTGGCGGGGCGCCTGCAAATCAACCGTCACTGATCATTATGAGACTAGACGAGATGTGAAATACTTTTGTGGAACTTAGGTTTTAATAATTTAAAATAGAAATAGGTAAAATATTCTTGTATGTTGGACCTTTAAGAATTATAAATACACACGTCTTACTTTAAATTATTCACTAAATCGTCAATCACTGTGACCTTTGAAAAATTATAATATAACCTTCGTTATATTTTAAAATCGTTAATAAGTATATGTTAATTTCCAATATTTGTTGCCTAGTAATATTAACAAAATAACAATGATTATGAGAGAAAAAAAAAACAGATTATTGACAATATTGTTAGGTCTTAGTTAATAAAATGGAACAGTTTTTGAAAAAAAAAAAATTTAAACACATTTTTAAGACGACTTATAAATTGGTTTAGCGCATAACTATTTTTATATAGTTATGCGTTAAACCAATTTTGTAATTAGTTATTAATTGTTATTAGTTGTGCACTCAACGTGCATGAACACAGCTCAAAATGCAGCATGGCGTGCATAAAATCGTGTGAGATGACAATTAAACCACATTAACATTATTTTAAACCTCAGCAAGATTGAATCATTGAAAGAGTGCAACTTACTCACTTTATTACTTATTACTTTATTATTAGATTTTCTTGACTAGCTCAAAAAATTATAAGGCAACATGGACTAATACTCGTATTTAAGTTAAATGTAAAGGAGTTTACACTTCCTTTGAGCGTTGAAGCTTCTTGAAGTTGTTATTGTCGATGCTTTTGATGGTCCGAGTAAAGGGTTTCGCGGAGTGCGTCGCAATGGTATTTTCTCTTAAATCAATGTGAAGCAGCTCTCAGGACAGCCGGTGCGGGCAGGCAATATAAAACAGGTCGAGACGAGTGAATCGCTCCAAGGGTCCGGGCGTCTCAGATGTCGCACGGAGAGCCCATTCGTGGCTCCGGGCCACACCCTCCCACTCGACTCGCACATAAGCTCACGAGCCGCCCGCTTTAATTATTATGTACAGCCATTAACGCCGCTGCCGTCATGGCGGCGAGTTTTTCAATTTTTAATTTCCCTCTTACACCGCTGCGACGACACTTAACAAACACTCCCTGAATTGACACTCAAGTTTGTAACCCGCCGGTAGAGTTAGCAGCCGCTAATGGTGATCTCCTCTGGAATTACTTGAGTTTATTAAGATTGAAAACTGAATACAACACTCTCCTTCATAAATAGTGGCAACTCATTAAAATGCTTCTGTTTGCAAAGGTTAATCTTTAAATAGACTACCAGCGTCTTCTATATATATTTGTTTGACCGCTTGGTCCTTCTTAACTATGCTTTGCTTTTTTGCTTTTTTATAATCTTTTATAATATCTTTTACGAAGTGTGCCAAAACAAAAGCCATTAACAAACTTCAGTTATATTGGACATTTACTAAAGATTACACTCATGAGAGACCGGGGCGGGTCGCTAGGTAAATTTTATTATAATGACATTAGTTACCACCCACTTCTGGAATTAGGTATAACAGATCAGCTAAATATTGACATGTAGAGAGCCGGACGCGTATGGCTTCGTCCCGTCAGCGGACTAAAATATAATTACTTACCCAAAACTTACTTGTGTGGCTTCTGATTATGGCGGACAAAATGGCGACTTACGAGTACTTTCGTATTAATTAGTTTCTACCTAATAAATAGTTCAACGAGACTTTCTAAATGAAAGTTTAGAACTCTGTATGGTTCAAAATTACTGTTTTTTGTAAAACATTCCACGACTTGTGGGACATGCCATACTAGATACTTTTATTATTCACGATCGTTTCACGACCAGCCATTTTATCACTTTAGGGTGCTTTAGGTTAGGTGCTAAATGTGTAGTGTTTAGTTGCGTATTTAACCCTTAAAGTGCTATTTAATATTTACATAAGTGTTGAAGAATACAAAGTTTGAATTCAAATATATTAGATGGAATGCTACACACAAGATGCCAGTTGTAAAGATTCTATGCGATTTCAGTTTTAGTATCTGCACTTTATTTTTATTTATCAAGAAATAAATATATCATTTATACAGAAAACGGCGTTGTGGTTTTTAACAAACACCCTTTCTAAACCAACAACATATAGTAATATAATAATGTTTTAAGAGACTATATAGTATATATTTTAAAGAGTCTAATAGACCTTAAGACTGAACCACATGAACTACTCACCCGATTTAGAGAATTCTTGATCAATATTTAAAATGGAAAGTCAAGATGGTTTGGATATCATCATAAATTTTATCGCTTGCAAAGCTGCTGTCAAAAGCTAGCATAGTTATAAACTGAAATGGTTTATTGTTCTAGTAGTGTACAAATTACAGTTAGAATGGTAATGGGGTCGCACAGTCCACATACGGAGAAACGCTCCAGGCTCTTTAGCCCTGCAACTATCCGGATAAACTGCCCCATGATGCCCCCAGACAAAACTTTCAACTGCTGATTCCCCAAATTTATTTCATTAAATTTAATTCTAAACTCCTAAGGGCGGCCGGCAGGGAATTCGGTCAGAGGCAAACGAGTTAAAGTTCACGAGTATCTACTCAGCAAATTAATCTTAAGGGAGTTTCGATGTTATCCTGTTCCGCGGCCTTCGAGTGCGCTAAGTCCGTCGGACGTTATAAATTAACAAACCCTCGCCAGTAATTAAACGGGAGGTGTGCTTCACATTGAAATTAACGAACAAAAATTCAATTAACCCAAATTGTGTTACTCGTAGAACAATTTTTCAACACAGAGCGGTTTATTTACATACCTATCTCGTAAATCTGTCGAGCCGTCAACCTGACAAGGTACACGCTCAAAAAAATTTTCTGTAAGATGAAAATTATTCAATAAATTAAGTTATAAAGTTGTTTTTTTTTTTCACTGCCGCTTAGTATTGGGGAAAATAAAAATTAAATTAATCTCTAAAAATGATAACTTGACGCGTTGAAAGCTTCTAAACGAGAAAATTATAAGGGGCACGAACCAGTACCTACCTACTTATAATTTTTGTCTGTTTTAATTACTTTTTATCTTGTATATTAACTTTAATACTTTTTATTTTTTCAGGTAAGATATCCGTTCATATATCCACTGATGTTAAGGTCATTCATTTTTGTAAGTGTGCTTATTACATTTCCATTATGCTAACTCTAAACTAAGATTAAAAAGAGAGAGCGTGGGTTTTGTAAGTTAGTTTATATGTGGAGGATTATATTAAGCTCCATTGCTCCTATTTGAAAAATTATTTTACTATTTAAAAGATACATTATTTCCGATCGAAATACCTTCATTTTGTGCATGACGTCATTGTTGTGACAATTTTTAGCAAATATTTTCTCCGCGATTATTTTATTTGTTACTCTTTCACGTAAAAACTACTGAACGGATTTGGATGAAACTTGGCACACAGATAGTTAACACACAGATACTTGGTTCTCGAGGGATCGTCTAAAAATATAATTTTTCCTCACAGCGATAAAAAAATGTTATTTTTAACGCAGATGAAGTTGCGGGCGCCAGCTAGTAGCTAATAATAATATAAGAAGTCCAAGTTCATTAGAACAACATAAAATAGAGAAAGAATTAGAATCTAATGCTCTCTGATTGCCAAGTGTATTCGGAAACAGAATACACGGTAAGTACACATTCTGACCGCTTATGTAAATCTCTTTAAATATACAATCTGTGTTAGCAACAGGATCCAAAGCGTATCCTCAGAATTAAGTCAAGTTGAAACTTTATAATTAACACAGTTAAATATCCATTAAAATTCGTCAAATGAGTCGCCTCCTCATTTGCATATTTTGCAACGTTGGTTGAATTTTGGGCGAGTTAATGTTCTCGGTTAATTTTCTAGGAGTCCCAGGACGCTCGTATGCAGCGCCTTAACTCACTAGTCCGCGATATGGAATTAAATTGTTGATTAATATCGTACATTTTAGGGCCGCACTGCGTCTCGGACTAGGAAAACCCATTCAGGTGTACAATTTAGAGCCACTTTGCAACTACAAACTAGTTCATAGTTTCGTCTATGAGCCCGCTTTCTGACTCATAGGTATATTAGTCATGATTGAAGTCATTATTGAACACAATACCGAGCAATAGACGTTTCATAGCCAATCAAAGGCTAATGATACATATGGCATTTTTATATATTAAAAAAAACAGACAATATTTAAAAAAAAAAAAGATTTTTTCTATTATGTTAAGGTCGGCAGACAGACTGATGGTTTACTTAATGTTAGGTGGCTAGTGGCTACCGTCGCGTCAACAATAGTCCGTCTCTAATAACGTCGGACTATTTGACATGCAATTTTAATATGTATTATAGGACAATGGTTTGAACACCGAAAGCATTTTAAACTTATGAATATATTGAATATATATATGTTGTTTACTAAGCCCCAAAATAAAACAGAAATTAATATCTGTAGCCGGGAATACTGCGTTACGTGCCAAACTAAGCTGACAACCATTTCTTTACATAGAATATACACACAGTAACACTCTTGTGGTGTTGCTTTTCGATACCAAAACTGTCAGTCTTTATTTAAACTTAGACTATTTATTTATACCTCTTAAATTAATTACAAAAACTAAAGAATAATAAAACACGAATCCAAATCCGTTACGTACTTCAGAAAATCTCTGGCGTACTCAGAAAGGGCCACAAACAGTAAAACTATGTTTTATTTAAGGAGGTAAATAAAACCTTAATATGTTTAGCATTTTACAATGAGTCTAAACAAGAGTCTTAAAGAATAAACTGAATAAATTACTTCTTGAAAATATTGATTTTATTGGGGCGGTCTTGATTGGAGACAAAAATAGCAAGCGTGATGTTATCAAAAAACATTTTTTTACGATTCGTTAAATTTCAATGTGTAAACACAGAAGTTAGAACCCTCAGTAAAAAGTACCAAATCAAACATGTTGCAGTAATTGCAATTAACTAGTGAATTTCTCGCGTAATGCGTTCTACCCACTAGGGAGTACTTGGCTGTCAATCATTTGCCCACAATTCACAATGGATCGAATTAAATATTGACAAAGCTAATTCTGGATGGCCGCGGATCCATTACGTTGCCTTTTACAACTATGGTTACCATCCTGGGGTGACAGTTAATAAGACTCTGTCGTCGTAATCGTTAGTTATTGATGGCCTCGTGTCTAGACGCGGTAAGTTTTTCCAATTTTCAATTGAGGCCGATCACGATGTTGTAAGTCACTTGTATTATTGATAATAATCGTTCGTAAGACCAAGTTAGTATTCTATTTTGTCTATTTAAATTATATTTTTTATGACTTCTATCTAAACTAGCTAAGCTAACAAGTCTATGGTTTTTAAATCTATTCAAAAATATAAAACACAAAGAAAGCTTTAATTAACATAACGATCATTTTATCAAGGAATATTTAATTAATACAATCATTTTTTCATATAAAGATCGGCAAGCAGCTATTAAAACAAGTAACGCCAAAGGTGTTGCAAGTGCGTTGCCAACCTTAGTAGGATAAAGAATATGGGATTAGGTCATAGCGAAATGGATTACTTTGATTGATCGCTTCTATTTATACTTTTTTAAAAGTACAATAGTAACAAAGTATTTTAGTAAATAAATAAGTAAGGAAATAAAAGGACGTATATTGCTTATCTGCTTTACTAGGTAATTAATAAAATCTTGCATCGAAAATGTATTAAATACATACTCGTACAAGATATCCATTGGAATATTATTTTTGAATTTGACCTTGTCTGTAATGAAACCACATTAATATTATAACAAATTTAAATTTGTCCATAACTCTGGGAACTCTGTGCACTCGTCTGTTTCATCGTAGATCACTGTCAAAAAGTAATTGATGTTTGACAAACTGACGTCACCGCTGAAGTTAAATAACTCAGGAGCCTTTTAAAGAATAATTAATATACCCCCCGAACGTCCAAACTCTTTAGACAATTTTAATTCCCCCATAATTGATGGATTGAAGTGATTTTAGTAGCTCTGGCTATATAACATCTAACTGCAATCATTTATACCACATTCATGTTTTATTGTATTGGACTGTATTTGTTTTCCAATGGCGATCGATATTTGACATATAAATCCCCATTCTTAACTTCGGTTCTTAACTAATAGAAATATCGCAATTAAATGCCGCACTATAGGGCGCCACACATGTATCTCTTGAATTAAGTTGAGCTTAATACCTTGATAACTGAGCAAGTAAAATGAAATAAGTAAGTACTTTATTCTGATTTTGAACAAAGGCGAAAATTATTATTTTTTCATTCCATGAAAACAAACTTGTAACGGAGAAATTATAGGGATTATTCTGTGACTTCACTTTGAGTAATTCGTTTTCGTTTCAAAACAAAGACATCGTGTTTTTTTGTTCATAAGTATTTTGCTACCTGTAATTTATTTGTTAGCAACGAGTGAAACAAAAATATTTCTTCAACACCCCTCACATTTCGGATATCATAATTCTTTATAAAAATCTTTAAAAACTTTCCTCATTCCGGACTATCAAGATGACAATTCCATTGTTGTATTAATGTGACACTTCTCATAAACTTTTCTTCTTGAAAGCGTCTTGAAGGTTTTACTAAATGAAATGAAAAATATGAATTTTATTTCTGAAGTGTCTGTTTTTATATAATTTATACCTCGTTAAAACAGCAATTACACTATATCAATAGCAATAGTCTTCAGCTATTTCGTTCAGGACCAGGACCCGTGACCTCAAGTACCGTCAAGTACGACCACTATGAAGGTTAAGATTGTAAACACACCTAAGTAAATGAACCGTCTTGATATTTTGACATAATTAAAGTGCCACTCCATTCCGCTAATCAAAACCGAATCTCAGCAAGTAAGTAAATACACGACGTTTATTTAACGAGCATTTTCAATTTCTTGGCGAAAATCTCTTGAGCCCTCGAGTATCCTTCACCCCTAATCTTAAAGTTCAGCCTTTACGAGCAAATGTCGCACTATCAGCTCTCCTCAGAGTAAATAACGAGTTGAAAAATGACAGTAATAACTATCGGGGATAATGAGTGGGGCGGAAATGCCCTGAGGAATACATGGGGTGCCTGAATACGCCAAATGTTGCATTGAACGAGGTGCACAGATCGGGCTGAATCAGCGCCCGCGAGGTAAACAAATACATGCGCGAATTCTAATCCCGAAATTCAAACAGTGAATTCTATCCATACTTAAATATTTTTAGATACATTCATTCGGCATGAATGCCATGAAATTCTATTTCAATAAAACATTTCATGTGCTTTTATATTTTTATTAAAAAAATGTATTTTGTGGAGCAGTCTTTGTATTTTAGACTAATTTAATTTCATATTGTATTATATGAAAATAGTAATGAATGCATTATTTACTTTTAAATAAAGCTGTTATTCTTTTGTGTCTACTTGTTCGCTTACCTTAAGTATTGATTTATATAAGGTTTACGTTATTATTTAGAGAATTTCTTGCGGAAGACATAAAATTACTATGTATTTAGAGGAAAATCAATTTTTTTAGTTAACACATCTAAGAATATTGTTTTTATGTCTGGCTGGCTAAATCTCAATTACTTTTACTATTGTCCATTTAATGGTAGCCTAGCTATTGTCTCCTATTAAAATAAGTCCAGTCATATACTGTTTGAATATCAAGGTTAAAATCTTGACACAATAACCAAGGAATAAGTGATAGGAATTGGCTCTGGCGTCCATTACTCACTCACTCACCAAAACACAACAACACTCGTATTGTTATTAGACTTTAATGCAACTTTATATTTAATAGAATCACGGTGCTTTGATCAGGCTATAAAAGTAATTTTTAAAATATTACTTTTCAGTAAAATAGTACGTACATGCTTATACTGTTGCGATAGGCAGAGAGATCTGTAAAAATAGTTCTAAAAAAGCAAATATATAAATGAATAAAATGAAATAAATTGCATTCACGCGGTTTAGGGGTTCACTAGAAATGACAATGATAGTAAAAATGTTGCCACATTAAGACTGATATGTGGTCACAAATCGTCCTTATCACACCGGCTCATTTCCACTCAATCCAGTTTCACGAGCCATCATACACGACACCGGGAATTGTAGCTTTTTAAAGTTGACGCTGGGGTGTAAACGAGCGGGAATTTATCAAAACTCGCATGCTCTTTCCATTAGTAGCATCTCAGATTGTGTTGCGCGAAACGACGCAATATTACGCTACGGTTGTAATGACTCTGTTTGATGACACCTCCTCAGATGTCATTACAGAAGTCACCATAGCTCTACACGACTTACGTCAAATAAGATATTGTGGTGATGATGGGCTTACTTTTTTACGAGCGAACTTAATACCCTCATCTGCGTGGATGACGTTAAGAATAATTTGAGGAAAATTTTTGAGAGAGATTAAGTTACGTCATTTCACTTTTATTGTGAGTCATTAAAAGATAAAAAATGACCATCGTAATTTTTATCACGTTTGACTAATCTTGTATTTGAAATGAAATTAAACTTGTGTTTTCACGCACAACAGAAACTTTTATGGAGCGCTTTTTTATCCTGTTCAAAATATGTAAAATACGTTACAGTAGAGATTCAGAACACATTAAAATCCGTCTCGTAAATTGCAATTAATTAGTGGATATTTTAACTTCGATTCATTCATTCATTCATTCATTTGAAAATAAGAACGCTTTGGCACTATAAATTCTTTGGCAGAAAATGAAAAATGCAGGTTTATTTTGTAAATAATATTGGCACATGTTTTTTAATTAATGATTTAAAAAGTATATAAAACTAAAAAGTAGCGACCCGGGGTGTAATTTTGCCCCATTTGTCCCTCTTTCCATAAGTGAAAACCGAATTATAATCCGTCTACCTATTTTCGAGCTTTTGAAGCGTACACAAACCAACTTATTAACATTTTTTATATATAAAGATTTTTGATATTTATGTGCCTGATGATGATGCAGAACATCTGCATCTTTCTTATTTTAGTTCACTAATTTGACAATTATGACATCAAAATAATTTTTAACAACTTATAAAATATCATAAATGGATTGTTCAATATGTATCTTTAGAAGTAGTATCGTGCATAATTTTATTTAAGATATTTAAGATGTTTTAGCAGATAACTGAAGGTTTGATACTAAGAAAATGTAAAGTACACCATATCGCAAAAATATGATGGTCGCAAGAACTGTACCATTATTAAAATTTACTCGTTTATTCATATAGCCGGAACGCTATTTGTTCAGAGACAATAAAGCACCGCCAAGGGTTTCCTTGTCGCTAGTGGATGTCTCTTGACTTCTTGTAATTTAACATTTTAGTCTGTCTCGAACTAGATATTTCTTTTATACATTTCTTGTCTCACATAAATGCAAACTTAAATTGGGGCTAACACAGTTGAATCTTATTAGTTTAATATGTCGTAATAATCGACCTAATGAGTTCATTGAATAAATTGGAGTGTAATTTTATTAAAACATATATTTAATTGAATGCGAAATATCAAAAGTATTATCAACATAATAAAAAACATATTGTTACTTAATATTTCAATAAGAAACAATATGTTATATGTTATTTATAAGTATATATTTTGTGTTTGTAGGTCAAATACCAGTTGAATCATTTCGCAAGGGAGCATGCTAGCTGAATTACCTCGCTGTTATTGCAAAACTAATTTGTTGATCAAAATATCTATCAGCAAATAGTCAACAAACCGCCACTAAGTATATGGATACACAATCACATGGTAATATGTTACCATTCATATCCAAAGTAAAGACTTGTCGTCACGGTTGAAACATAGATGAGTTGAACATGACTTCAATGTATTTCTACACATTTACTTACAACATTCTTATGAATCAACTGCTAATATAAAATATTGCGATTATTTTTGGGTTTATTTTAGTTAATATAGTTTAGTATAAGTGTAGGTATTGCTATTTTAATTAATTTGTCTATCAGCTTATAAAGAACGCCATATAAAGACTTTTTTTTTTTTAAATTAATGCGACGCCTCATTCGTATCATCCACGTTAAGGAAAAAATATGTGACATTATATGCTTAGTCTAAATTCTCCTCTTTGAATTTCGCTTCCATTTATTTTTCGGCTTAAACGAGTTCTTCCTTCTTTCTGTTTCGTTCGGCTTAAGAATTGGAAATGTTATTTATTTTTGTTTACAAATGTGTTTTAACGTTTTTTTTCTCGTTCACTCTTTATATGCGTTGCTTTTATTACATAATTCAATTTATTACATGAATAATCATGTTAAGTTAAAACTGTCTAATGCTTAGGGCAAATGTCGAAGTTTGTGAATGTTTATTGCCTGTGCCCCGTTACTTTACCTGTTGAATTTTAACAGCATTATATTTTCCATGAAAACCTACATTTATATGATTTCATGGTAATCGGTCAAATGGTGGATGGATAAACTTATGGTACAATTATCTGTTATTAACTTGGTTTTTTTTTAATTTGTTATATTGTTATGCCTATTCAATAAATGAGATTCACAAATAGATTTTTCATATAATTTTATCAATATGGGCCCTAATTTCATTTTTATATAATTTTTGTTTTACTATTGTTTAGTTAGAAGCTTTCCATCGGGAATTTATGTAGAGGCGTACATTTAGTATACAATTTTCAAACTAAATCTGACACCGCCCTAATGGAAAGTCAATCTAATCTTTGGTAATATCGAAGACGTTTAATCGTGGCCGTCGACCTAAAGACATGAAAATCTACTCATTTGTCAGGCCTCCCCCAAAATTACAGCCCGTCAGTTGAACATATCAAATATCATTCCGAATTAATCGTGGCAATTTGGCATCTCGGTCGCATCGCGGGGAATTTCGCTAACTTTCACTGCAGTTAAGACTTCGCCAAAATCGCCAAAACATGTTATGATGCTCGGATAAAGATTTACATTGGGGCTAATTTTCAATAGACATTTTCGAACCTCTTTCTTTTACATCTCTACAAGAGTTAAAGCACTTAAGGTGTTAAAACACTTTTTTTTATGTTAAGGTGGTCAGACATGCTCAGATTTCTCGGGTGTGATGATTTAATCATCTAAGTAGTTGGTTAAAACAGAAAAATATAGATACACTATTTTCAGTACTTACAGCATCTGCTTTTTGTATTTACCTAATTTAAGTACTGTATATTTATAGTGATAGTGTCTTACACAGCTAATAAATTCAAGCACATAAAATAACTTACAATAAAAGAAGAACAAGGCGGTAGCACTGAGGAACATTTTTTTTGTTTTTACCAGACACTTAGAATGAAAAAAGTAAGTCAAGAAAATGCTTCTGAAACTTAGTGCATTTTGAGGAGAACATTAGAGATGTAGAGAGACGTGGTAAAAAACAAAATAAGCTATAGTAGTTTCAAATTTACAAATATTTTAAAAAAATCTAAAGCGAATGTGCATATTTTTATACATAATTTTCTTTCAACGTTTCCCTTCACAGATACTTATGTGATTAAAGTCGTCACGACTTCAAAGCATGTCAACAACTCCGCTACTCGAGCTGGCCACTTTAATGTCTTACGGTGTTTGCTAGGACCATAATATACCGACCCCCATTTATATATTAATAGCTATAAAGCTTGATTTTATTCATTCTCCCCTCTCTGTAAGAAAGCAAATGTATGGAAGTTATAAGTCACCAAAATTAATCCCTATCACTTGACAATAGAATGGAAGTAACATCTCGAGAAGTTAATAGAAATTTATTATGATTTGAGGAGGAGGTTTGTGATGAATTTTTAATATTGTCATTTAAAAGGACATTTGATGAAAAGTGTAATCTTTTGTAATAAGAAAATAAAAATTGAAAATAAAGTTTGCGTCTTTGATGAAAAATATTATTTCTTTTAAAGAGAATTGACAAACTTGTGTACCACTGTCAAATTAAATTGATACTGTAATTCCTTTGTGATATTAATAACTTCTGAAATCAAATCTGTTTTTGAAAAAAAATTGATGTCCAGGTGAACAAGGAAAAGAAATAATGAGGACATATAACAAAACGCAACCAACAACTATTTAATATAGTAGAAAATAAATCTACTACGCAAGCAATATTTTTTTGTCGTGTATGTAAAAAATTTAACATAAAAAGATCATCTTAATATTTTTTTAGTATGAGTCTAAATTTATAGTTTTAAAATTTAAACGAAGCATCTTAAACATAATTAAGACAGCGACAGTAGAGTGTATTACACAAAAGAATATCTGTACCTATCTCATTTGTAGATGCCGGGGGAGAGGCTTACGGTCCCACCCGGAATACTTTAACTTTTCAATTGTAACTTTTGATGGGTTTTCGAACGTAATAATAATCACTGTATCGTTGCGATGGGGTGGGTGAAGCCAGCTACAAAAGAATGCCAATTTTTATGCGGAAAATTAAGTTACATATCTGTTGTATTATTCACCTCTTCGCCCCCAAGCATCAATGCATTTTTATTGCTACAATTTCAATAAATAATAAACTGCCAAGAATTTGTAGTTTTTTTTTTTTTTTTTTTCAATTGTAGAAATTCAAGCGTATATGTGGAACCTTAACACGCCGGTAATATTCAATTCTCGGGTAGACATTATACGCCAGATAAAACTCATGAATCACAAGTCCATATGTGAAAACGAACGGAGGTGAGTTCGTTTCCTTAAAAAATCTACTCTTGCAAGGCGGGGACGCGAGTCGAATTTCCTGTCTGATATGAATCTTCCCTACTCGCTTTAAGGTGATGTATTTTCCTATTTCTACCCTCTCACCGGTTACTAACAGGTCTGTTTCTTCTCCCTACAATTTCATAGTACAACCCTCTGTTAAATTGATTTTCAATTTGTTTGAAATGTGGTCTTTCGCAATCAGGAGGCGGAACAGTGGAAAATTTATTTAATGAACTTGCCCTTAGCAATATTTTAATTATGATTTAAATAGTCAAGACTAATTCGTAGTTTTAGATTAATAAAATAAACTTACTATCAAAGAATTATGAGTTATTGGTTCTGTTAAGAAAACATACAGAAACTGTCTGCGTCTGTATGTTTCACTGCTAACTATTTTTAAACCACCCAACGGATATTAATACGGTTTTCACTAATGGAAATTTGGATAAACGAGAAAAATTTATGTGTATAAAAAATTGCATCCTAGATAGTTACATTAAAATTAAGATTTAATTTTCTTCACAAGTAAGATTTGTATTTAGTTAATATCGTTTAATTAGGTTTACATACTTTAGACAGTTGTTATTCTGTGTAATCCCAGAGAAATAATATAGATTTAAACTTCGATTCACGTGCTAGCCTTTACCGTACTCTATAAAACAAAATCAATAGATAAAACTTCACGAAGAACAACTTATCTCGTTCCGCGCTGCATTCCAAAACAATTTTATTAAACTTTTCTCCCGCGCAGCTAATGTTGGAAGGCGAGACTCACTGCAACTTCCCTAAATACTTTCTTGACGTTTTTTTTTTCTAAAACAAATTACCCCACCTTACCCTCCTGCAAGCGCACCTTCAAAAACGAAAGCACCGCTCTGAATAATTAATACAATGGAAGGTTAAATTTGTCCAAGTGTCAGCTTTCTCCCCAACTTTTAAAATACGGTGCCATCAAAAGTGCGGTCTACGTATAGACGACGGCGTCTAGACCTGGCTTTTATCTCGGTGAGGGTTGTGTATTTAATTTCGCCTATTTTATTGGAATTGACAATGATTTAGGAAAACTTTTGCACGGAGACGGAGCATCGATGCGAAAGTGTTTTTGAACTAACCGAGTGAAGGGAGCGCGTTGTTTGATCCTGATTGACAAATTTACACTGCGCGTGTAAATACAATTTCATGTCTCCAGTGTTAGGATTCCTTAAGCTTCTAAAACAAATTTTGACATATAGGGTGAATTGAATTATCTATTGATAAACCGAGAACACACCGCGATATAACATGTTTATCTAACGAGGGTCACAAAAGGAGGATGTGGAAAATATTTTTCCATTTTACATTTTCTTAAGGTCTAAGGAAGATTATTCTGTTCCCGTGCAGAAAAAAGGTATATTATTTTAAACCTTACAATTCTGACAGCGCTAAACATCTTAAAATTATACATGTATAAATTTGAGTCATCAAATTTTTGTCATGTCTAGTATATAGAATAGTTCCATTAGAATTTAGCATAGTTAATTAGTGGGGTGTATGTTTCCTGGTGAGATTTATTTTTTCAACCTTAGAGGGTTGTTCTTATTCTGTATACGAAATTGAAAAGGACTCAAGTGACACTTTTTCGATATGAAAAAAACTGTTGACTCCAGTAGGATCCTAACCAGCCTAGAGCTCTAAGAGATCCATGGTTGTTATAAATCTATCAAAAAAGTCGCTGTCCACCTCTATATGATCCTCCGCTCCCTTCTTCTTAACCATCCAACGAATTTTCATACGGTTTTCACTAGGTAATGGAAAGAGTGATCTACCAGGAACATTAGTGTAGTCAGAAAATAAATTGCATCTGCGCGAAGCTGGAAGTCTAAAATCTAAATCAAATGGTGTCTAAAATCAATTTAGACACATAGTGCCACAAGTAATTTTTTTTTTTTTTGTTAAATTATCCTCAGTATCTGTATTTTTTATTTCGGCCTTTTATGACGACCGATTCGTTGTTTTCATATCAAGTTGTAGCCACGTGACCATCTTCTGATTCGATTTACACCAATACAAAAGTTGTATTCAAAATAAATACTGTTTTTTTTTTACTCTTACACGTAAGCAGCCCTTTAAATCCCGACAATAATTTCCCCTGGGGTTTCTGGCTGGCCTTTGACAGGGGTGGTTCTGGACAACGGGGGTGAGCCTAAGAACTAAGCAAGGGTAGGTAGGGTCACTCGTACTTGTTTATTATACCTTGACGTTTATGGTCACAGAAAGGGCGCAACAAAGGTCAAAACTCGATTCCAAACCCGAAGCTTTGGGTAATTTTAGAACAATTAATATTAAATAAATGTCCTTTTAGGTAAGTTCAGTAGAAGGTTAATCCATTCCTAATACTTACGAAATACGAATTATTCCTTTTCATAAGATTAAAGAAACGCGGAAACATGTTATTGTCTGGATGTCTGTTTGTCTGTCTATAGCTATTACGTAACTATTGGGTAACCTAGTTACGTAAGATAGGCATCTTATGTAGAGGAAGTATGGTCTATAAATCTACCAAACTGTTATTTGACAGGTCAACACATGTCTTTAAAGATAACAAATCTGTTTTATATATATCACAACTTATGACTGAATGTCTAGTTTAGAAATTGAAATATAAAATAATTCAAAATTGCCTCATAACACCTCAAAGAGATTAAAATAACTGCAAACTCAATTGCAACAGTCTCGGATGATGATAAAGAGATGAACCTGCGAGAGTTCAACGATCTTTTTAAGTCGAGTCTACAAAGCACCAGCCAATATTACCCTTGTATGAAATGCAAATACAATTTAAAAGTTTACATATTTTCTCTATGAGACAGAGACCTCGCGCCTACGGCGGGCGTTCGTTTTAAACTATCCTCTAGACTTCCTAAAGCAGTTATATGGACTTGTAGTAGTTTTAAAGTAATTTATCTACAAAATAATAGATTGCAAAATTTAATAATCTGGTAACTGTAAACTTTTATATTAGTTGCGATAGGATATGCAAATTTCACCTGAGGTATTTTCTGTAGGCAAATATTTCGTGGTAATAAGCCATATTTTTACGAAAGGTTCATTGAAATTTGTATGAATGCAATCAAGATAAATTACCACTTAGGTATGTATTTGCATCCTTGTGTTACCTACTTATATTTTCTGTAGCTGAGAAATGCTGAAGCTAATAGTTATCATTCTATCAAGTGTCTATTTAATGTACTGTATTAATATTCGTGTAACGTCAAAGAATGAACTCGGGCAATGTAAAACAAACTTCCCAGCATAAAATAAGGATTCATAATTCAAATCGAAAAAAGTTTTCCGGGACTCGGTAATTTTTCCCATCTTACAGCAAGTTTTGCCCGAGGGGTCGCAAGTCTTGGCTCAAGGAAATCTAAGAGAGGGTTTACATTTTTAGCCTTTCGCCGTGTCCTTCTCTTCACTTTATATCGTCTTTTGATTACTCTCTCAACAAGTTATGCATATTGTAAAAAAAGTCTTCAATGTCGACGTTGGTTACGAGAATTTTCGGCGCTACACACTCTTGGCGGTTTCTTGTCTCATTTTTCATCCATTCTGTTCCTTTGTCCTTTTATAACAAAGTTTCGACATAATCTTTATTTTCACACGATACCCTATCAAGTCACCAAAATTGCTACGACAACGTAGCGAACGTGCCAAACACAATTTCTGTGGTAATTGAATTAATAAAGGTGCCAACGAAACAGGTTGTTTGCGGAACTGAGAATTTTTTAAAGCAGTGCTAACTGGGCATGCCCTGTTAATTCCCTCTAAGACCCCAGAACCACCCTAATTGTTATCGGTGCCCGACCCTTAATGGTGTTTCTAATGCGACTAATGTATTTTCGGGACATTTTGCAGCTTGCTCGGGGCGATTTTTCTGTTTGTCGAACGCAATGCAATTCTCATGTCCCTCTAAATTGTATTATCTGCAAATATGTTCCCAATTTCTATTGTCCGGTCGTAATGCATGCGAGTGGCGGCAAGGCGAGTCGAATGTAATGAACATAAATAAGAGATATTCCAGCAACTTTGAGAGGCAGAGTGCCACGTTTGACTCTACGGGATATATACCTCTTACTTTATTCCATATTGCGCGAGGGATGGACCCTTATCTATTACTGGCTATTTGTATTCATAACATATGATGTATTTTTATACGTTTTATTGTTTACAAAGTCTCTCAACACAGTAAACCACTTTTCGCATAAACTATACATATTATTTATAAAACTATTGTAACAATTATTTAATCGAAATTTCGCGAATTTAGTTTTTATAAGAAATCCATGAGGACATACTTAGGTAAAGAATAAGAAATTATAAATAAGTATAATACTACACAAATTATAATATACTTATATTAAAAATGTGAAAGTTGACCGTTTAAAAGCTAATGCGTAGGTTTTTTTAGCCAATCCTGCGAGCATTTCACAGAGACGAGACCAAAGCCGCCTATAACAGAAGCAATGCGAGAAAAGATACAAGTGCAATATCAAAAGGGTAAATGCTGTCCGAAAGACCGAAAGTGGCTTAGTGGAAGTTAGCGGAAAAACAGACAGAAGCTAACAGCGACTCTGTTTTTGTAATCTATCTATGAGTATTTACAATGTGTAAATAGTCATTTTTACTTAATAATTACCTATAACCACTTTTACAAGAGGTTCTCTTTGTTTCAATCTAACGTTCAAATAAAATTTTATTACCGCCGAAACTTACTAGCTTAATCGAATTTGGTGAAACAAATAAAACTAACTTATTGAACGCAAACAATACTGAGTCGGCAGCACTCGTAAAACAGTTCCTATAAACGCAGCAAGGCGGTAAATTAGATTTTATTTTATTTCTTAAACAATTTGCGGTCGGGCACAGACAAAGGGCGAGTAGGTTCGATGCCGTGTGGTCAGCAATTCAAAGGTTTATGCGGGTCTATAGCTTTTATTACTTGCAAAGTGATGCACTTGCGAATCTTATTAATCGATGAATTTCCTCATAATTTTTTTTACTTGTATTAATTTAAGCCCAAAATAATTTATCTATCGTTTTAATTAACTCGAAATATATTTTTTATTTTTTACCATATTTTTAAAGCTCACAGGCGGACCTTTCTTTTTCAATTGAACATCGATATCGATGTTTTAGCTGTGGATAGTGTGTGCCAACACTACAAAAGCAGAGTAAGTTGACCACTGGCTGGACCCCCAATCGGTGGCTATTGTCCGGCTATGTTCTTGTTCCCATTAAAACGCAGTTAAGCATTCTTTATTGTTTTATCCTCGTCCGTTCTACGCCAATAAATGTCCACGACTCCTGGGAAATGTTATCGTTCGCATCGGGCATCGAAATTAAAGCAGCCCTTTATTACCTAAATTTGGTACATTTAAATTAGTTTAACATTTTTTATTTTATTAGCTCAATATTTCGTAATTGCGTCATGCATTAAATGCAGAGTAGTGAAAATTAAGTTCGCTTTTTATTGGCATGATCACAGTCATCATCATCTCAGCCGCAGGACGTCCACTGCTGACATTGGCCTTCCCCATAATCACAGTACCTACTTCTTATTAGGGCAATACGATATTTTCCTTCTCTCGAATATAGAATTGTAAATAACAGTAAAACGGGACATTAAAACGGACAATAAAGTTTAATCTCTTAACACATTGGTCCGTATACGAATATATGAGAACAAGAGATAATAAGCGACCGCAGTACCATTAGACGCACCCCTTTTCTGAGCGAATCTAATAAAACATTCAAAGGCCAAAACGGGGAAAACACAAGATCAGATTGTCTCAAAATCACACGAACGACAAGCGACAGCGGGGGGTAAGTGCGGGTCTCGGGGAGTAACGTGACGCGGGCCACGCATCTATAATTCAGGACATTCCGCATCGCGGCGTGGCATGAACACTTCCTCGATATACATTTCACTCTGAACTACCAGTCTATTCTCGTTTTGTTACTATTTCTGTTATTTCAAAACCACTTAAACGGTTCAACTATACGTTCCGATAATGTAAACATTACAGAAGTCAACCATTTCAGTAGTTATTTCAGTAAATGCACAGAGCGCAATTAGTAATGGCAGCCAGTCTAGTGGAAATAACTAATACCCCGTTACAGAAGACCACCGTGAAATAAAGGCACGTGTGCTGTTGTATTTTGGTGAGTGAGTAAGGGATGACAGAGCCCTATCCCTATCCCTTCCCAATCCCTTGTTCTGTACTCGGCAGCGCGCACTTTAAGCACTTGCTGTGCTTTGCTTGTGTTATAGGACATAATAAAAAAAATGTATTCCTCAGTCATTTGACCGTTGCAATAGTAACTACCCTTACACAGAATTAATTTAAATTAAATTTTAAATATTAACCTAGAAAAAGCATTTTCTAAGATACATTCTATCTTATTTTTATTACAACTTACACGTTCTTTATTTAAACGGATCGCATAGTTTGGATCGTATTAGCTACCTAATGTCGCTTCTAAATGCGGTTAATGTCAGCGATCTAGTATAATTAGAAGCCATTGTACAATCAATATAATTACGTGTATGGATTCATGGCGAATACGGTGCGCGCGCTTTATAATTACTAAATTGAGGAAATGGCGCTATGGCGGCTTACAAAATTGGCACCCCGTTTTACGCTTTAGTAATTATATCGACGGTGGAGTTTACTGAAAAAGTTTTCAAGTTTCTTCAACATTAATAATAGTACGTGGGTACGTACGATTACGATCTGCAATAGACTAAGTTTCTTTCACCATAATTGACTTTTAACTTAGAATGAAACTATCTAATATAAAAATATATTATAATAATATAATATCTATTAAGCACATGGGCTGTTATGTTTCACTGTGTGATTAAAGAAATACTTATACACGAATAGCATAGATTCTAATGTTTAACTAGAATTATTCCAATGAGACTATTCTTCTTTCTATTTATTCAAAACTAAAGTATTATACATTAATTAAAAAATTCTTACATACTCTTAGTTATTGTTGTACTAAAGTTTCTTCTCTCAGTCATAAAACAATTAATTATTTAATTATAAACTATTAAATAGTTGGTACGTAAAGTTGTGTTTTTTTAAATCAATCTAAAATACCTAAAATATTTCAATCGTGTTTGTACTGGGTTTCCAAAGAGCATCAAAAATATCTTCTGATAGATTCCAAGTATTTTTATCATATAAATGGAATCAAAATACTTCTTATTTAGGTTTTTACATTTTTATAAATATTACTACATGTATGTTTTGAACAGAAAATTTTCTTTCAAAACATTCAAAGTGTTCAAAAAATTATCGCATTTAGTATATTAGTTAGGATTATTTTTCTTTGATGGATACTAGACTATGAATGTATATGAAAGAAAACACTTCCATGAAAACAAACTGTCAAGTAATTTAATTATCATCCTTGTGCTTGTAGATTTATACTGAAATATTATACAAGAAATCCCCTTGCGTAGACAGACCGAACTTTTCCCAATTAATTTCAAGGTTTTAATCGTTATACTGAGTAACTAAATTATTATGAGCCGTTTAATTTCTTTACCCCCGCACCCTATGCGTCTTATTACGCTAATGCGATGTTGCAAAATTTTAATCAAGGGTGTGAGGGAATTATTAAATTATGCAGCCTGTCGTATGCACTCCGCGAATATAAATCTTCCAAGTGTTTGTTTAGGCAAGGTCGAAAAGCTATTATACCCAAAGGCACGGCGTAATGAACTTATATACATAGCGGCTCCATACAAAACAGACAAGCTTTCTGGTTGACGGTGTAACAACTTATTTGCATTAATTAAATGTTTAACATACAAATACTATTTCTACAGCGAGTTCTTACCTCATATTACTAAAGTTGACTGACTATATAGTACTAGCGACCCGCATCTGGCTTCGCACGAATGCGATTTCATTCTACAAAATATATACACCAACCTTCCTCTTTCAACTGGTGAAAACAAAAAGTTTAGAGAAGTTAGCGGAGAAACAGGCAGAGGCGGACAGCGACTTTCTTTTATAATATTTAAGTATATAGAATATTATGATATATAATATAATGTAGATACTTCTTTAAATCAACATTATCAACAGTCGACAACCACTGTAAACAAAATATTTTTGTTTAGTTCTATTTTTCTTATATAAAGATAGGCTAACGATAACGGACCTGAAAATTGGCTTTTCTATTACTATATTTTCCAATAGAATAGAAGATAGTATATCCCTTATCACTGCCTAGCAAGTTTATAAATTTAATATTAAAATTTAATATTTCAATTAATAGATTGATATCTGAAAAATAATTATTATCACCAAACTAGGATAAAGAGTTATCAGTTTGAGAAGTAAATTATTGGGAATTTCTATTTGAGAAAAGTTAGAGTGAAAAACAAGTTATAAAAAATTGCATTAAACTGTATAAAAGCAGTGAACTTGATTTCTAGTATTTGTTTTTTGTTCCTTTGCGAATAAACTCCGCTGCGAACCGTGTCCGGGTGAACTCCAAAGTGGAAATTCTGTCTGTACAAAAATAAAATTAGAATTAAGTCTGTGATCTTGGCGAATGAATCGCGTCGATTCGGGCCTCGTGTCGGACCAAGATCAAATAATTTCATGAAAATGAACCCCGGGCATATTTAATTAACCCGCCCTCCCCGATTAAAGTGCACAAGAATTCCCCGGTTAAACATTAGCATTCGTCGGGAATTTAATTCGCGCCGAACTGAAAATATTTATTTACACTTTTTAAATTACATTCTTTGTCTCACACATGACTCTATTTTATTAACGAAATGAAAACGACATGTCTAATTAATTTGTATTGTAATTTTCTTTCTCGTTGCCACAATTAATGTGTTTCTATGTAAAGTGTGTAGATATTACTTCAATGTATATATATTACAGGCGCTACCAGATCGAGAATTCGCATTATACATAATTCATTAGGGACCCGCCTCTGCATTAGTTTCCTACAAATTATATACATAACTAGCAACCCGGCCCCGGCTTCGCCCGGATTGCAATTTTTATATATAAAAGCTTTCCCCTTTTATCCCTCTTTCCATATGTGAGAACCGAATCAAAATCTGTCTTCCTATTTTCGAGTTTTTGAAGCATAGACAAACCAACATAAAAAAAAGTTATATTATACACAATTTATAATAATTTTAATTTAAAACTTTGAATTTTTATATACACAAATCTTCCTTGTAAGAGAGCTAACTCTCTTTCCATTAGTGAAAACCGTATCAAAATCCGTTAGGTTTAGAAATTCGTAATAATTAAATCCGTTAGGTTTGGCAGACGTTAGCTTATAAACAGACAGAGACTTTTTTATATCGTTTTTATTTCACAATATGCACCATTTTCTTAACGAAGAAGGAGCTAATTACTGTTATTGCAATTTTCTTGTCTCTCCCAGACTAAAATAATTACTTAGTGCGTAGTTAAATGTGGTTGCATGTTAATTGTATTATTTTAATACACATTTGAAGAGGAAAATACTTTCATTGCATTTCACATTTTACAGGAATGACTCGATCGCAACTTCCCATTGAATTTCGCAGGAACAGGAGATACTATTTTAATAAAATTTTAAATTTCATTTCTCATCTCACACAAGACTCCATTTTTTTAATAAAAAAGGACTATATGGCTAAATAATTTTTTAAAGCAATTTTGTTCCCGCTACAACTTAGGTTTTTAATTACTTAATGCGAGGGGTATGTTTGTATGTAAAGTGTATTATTTTAATACGCATTCAGAGCTCAGTACAGGCATGACAGAAGATATTTTTAACGTCTGACACAAAAACGGGGTGTTATAAGATTGTCTGCGGTATTTTAGCTCCCAAACGGATGGACCAATTTTGATCCGTTATTTATGTTGTTTGAATGCTGACGTGATCGAGATAATTTATAAAGATCTGTTCAGGCGTTTGAAGACCATCACTCCATTTACTAGTTAAGAAAGGGATTTTACTAACTTCTACATATTCGAGTGGTGTGAAATTTGGTTACTGTTACTTCGGTGGTATTTTCATGACATGGTAACCTTGACCTGATGCTGCAGATCAAGTAGTCTGCGGCACAATGTTTGGGCTCAGTGGAATGTCAGGGGTCAGTTTATAATTTTAATTATAGCTTTAAACAACTTTTATTTTCCGTCCTTTGCCTCACATATGACTCCATTTTGTTAACGAAAAATGTAGCTAATTAAATTTTACTGCATATTTCTTCCCTCTGCCAGATATTTAATTACTGAAAGCGAGTTGTATTGTGTTTTATATGTAAAGAATCTTATGTATAGTAATACACATCCGAGGCAAGGCACGAGCGCTACTCGATAGAGAGTAAACTCGGACTGCAATTTATACGTTGCGGTCGTAATATCGCTCTCATTTGCTCACACTCTACTAAATTTACTGATTTCAATTAAGTAATTTATACTCAGGCTTTTATTGCTTTTGTTCCCGTAAACATCGATCAACCACCGAACTAACTGCGGACTATTTATCTTTCGAATCAAAACCAATCAATAACCTCTGATAAATAAGAACTATAGATTTGGACCCCTTTGGACGGCAGGTTGAAGCCGATAAAACTACGCCTATAAACGATTATACGCACACAAACGCAATCAAAGTACGTCTTATTTAAATTTTACTAGTGAAAATTCGAATTGCGTAGTGAAAGGGTCAAAATAAATAAAGGTTTCAAAAAATAAAAAGCAAGATGTAATCACATTTCACATGTAATAAAACTTAGAAACCATCGATGTTAGAAACCAATATTTTCATAAACAATAACCCCAAAAATGGAGGTTATATGTAGTTTGGAACAGAAAATCTCAATACATTAAATAGCCTACGCACACATCTTTATAAAACCGGCTTCACTATTTTGTCCGCAAAATTCAGTCTATAGTTCTTATTTGATCTGAGCTGTAGGCTAGATTCAATTCAATCACGGTTATTGTATGTACATGTCGATTCAATTAATACACTTAGCCAGTCTGGAAAACAAACAGCCGTGGGACGTGATCGAGCTCGGTTCTAATGCGAGCGGAGAGTGAGTGGGCATAGAAATTAAGGAGGCCGAATCTGGCTCATCAAACATTAAGCCCTCGCCGTACCTGGGCCCCACTAAATAAATAAGACGAGCAAATGAAAAACATCCACGTGCCGTACGGATCGAACGGTGAGAATTGGAAGGAGGCGATAATAAATATGCATGACGCGTCTATGCCACATCCTCTGTGATTAGTCACAGAGGAGTGCGGGGAGTGAGTGGGCCCGCTGATACGGATAGGTGAATGATAGCGAGGGGGCAAAGGAACTACAGAACCCCCTAGCTAATAACGCTACGTGTCTCTCCATTGTGTCGAGGCTTCTTGGATATTGCCAATATAACTCTGTTCACTTTCGCCAGAGCGCGTCTCGCTGCTTCTTAGGAAACCGTTAATGTTTACCAATCCACTTGTAGGTCACGTTGAGTGCGAAATGGTGACACTTGTAATTAGATCTATTATTTCGTTCAATACTATTAATATGCAAGTAACAAGTTTGGTTGAAAGTAGAAAAAAATAGAATTAACCTCCAGAGTATTTTATAACAGTATGAGGTGATATTTTAACTCATAATAAAATGTAGATATTATAAAATTAAATATAATGTACATACAATACACAATACATATATACTCCATTGATATGATAATATTTGTACCTACTATGTATTATCATGTCTGTGTATATCTACACGATAATACCTACACTATAATATTGTATCCCAATTGCAACATGTTTGTGAATTCTACTGTCTTAACAGAAATTTAGTATGAAGACTTTGTTAAGTTAATGAAAAAGTGAGTGGTACTCTTCATCTAACTCACTGATGAATGCCAAATCTTAAAAACTACCAAAGACCATATTACCATAGACCAAGACATAAAATTCTTTTAGATCAAAAAAGTAGGGGCCCGCTAAGAAAATACTTTTAAAATTTACATTTTAAAAGAGAAAGGGTTCCTTGAAAACTTTTTGTGAAATGGAATAAAGTTATCCAAATCTAATTAGTTCTTTTAATCTACCAACATCAAAAAAATTAAACTGGCATTATTTTTAGTGCGCTTACTTGGCATTATTTTACTTTACTTGCATCCGGTGAAGCTGGTTAATGTTGCGAGTATATTAAATGCACATGTGAAATTTTGAAAAAAGATTTAGTATACCTATACATCTGTACCGATTTCTACAATAAAATTCTTACTACACATAATCGTACATCTGTTTGAGGTGAATTCAAGAATTATACGGATGACTGGAAAGACTTTTACAAAGGAATGAGTCCCATGGCAAGGGGGAAGATGCCTCTCTCGCTTTAGTGCTTGCGTTGTCTGTATGCGGTTACATGGCAGTCATAAAACAGAAAACAGTACACCATATTTATAGCGCCTCCATAAAGCTGGGAGAGTTTAGTATAAAATAAAATTAACCCCACCAGTCCCGAGAGCTTCTTTTGAAGGAAATAGTACTTAATTGATTTTTATCTTAAGAAATGCATCGACGTTATATGGGACACATTATTTAGTTTATTTTAAAATTTAATTAAAAAAGTATATTTATAAGTGCTTGTCATTTAACGGTATTATTCGATGAATTAACTATATTTACAAATATATCTTTTAATATTATAATTTTGGCAATACAATAATATTTATACACATTTTGCCAATTACATAATGTATAATGGTAAAATAACAATAATAAAATACTATTGTGTAATAATTATTGGGTGATCTCCAGCATCACTGCACTCGATACATTTTCCTACAGTTACACATTGTGCTAAGGGATACAATGGATGATCTGCATGTCCGTGACACATTATAGCAAAAAAAAATACATGAAAGTCTTGTATAACTTTTACATTTAGAAATAATTACTTTACACAAACATGCAAATACAAACTTATATTTCAATAATCATCTCTATTAATAGCATTTGTGAAATGAGTTCATTATCTTAACCTTTGATTCATAATAACAACACAGGCTCCAGAGTGTTTAATACTTCACTATGTTTGATATATATTTTTTGTTATTGGTTTCCGATTGCGCTCGAACCGTCGCCAAAATCGAATTAAGTGCCCCGGTACAATCCTAAACAAATTTCAATTTTCAATTATGACCCTGTAGGAGTGGCGGTGAGACCGCTCGTTCCCTCGAGGTGGCTGTGACTTATTGCGGAGCATCGGCGCTGTCTGATGCCTCAATAACGTATTCAGAATAATTATTCACAGAACAGACAACCAGTCCGATTGAATTCACCCCCAGGGGACCACATAAAATATTTACCATTCTCTATTTATGTTAAATTAAATTAATTTTGAATTTTAATAAATTCTAAAATAATTAACACCATTCATAGTGATAATACGATGAACGATAGAATAGATCGATACAAATTTTTTATTTCTCATTTTGCCTCTAGTTCTATTTGATTATATGTGCATTAAAAATAAATCATTACTTGATTCTAATGTTGAAGGAAAATATGCTGACGAAATCTTCAAGTTTAGATTACCAGTATCTTAGAAGACAAATGTAGTCCTGCTTAATTACAGTGAAATAGCGTTTTAAACTTATAGTCCTTGCCCTCACAAACACAGATGTTTTTTTTTTTGCCAACAATGAAACCTTTTTTATGAGATAAAATTAAATTTATTTGTTTATTTATTAAACATCACATAAAATGACGATTAATGCCTTAAACCCTTAAAGGATTGTCTAGACATTGAGTAATCGTATAAAGGTTCAGTGTATTGATTTCACATACAGTTTACTCCAGTTTGTATAGTTTTTTAAGTTTTATTTCAATAAAATGAGATCAAATAAAATTGCAGTGATTTTACGAACAGTGCGACACTTAAAAATGAATTACATTGCACAACACAATCCCAGAAACCTTTCGCCACGTCACGCTTGTTATTGATTTTGGTGGCAATAAAAGAATCTACACGGACCTTAGCGTCCCCATATACTTTTTTCCGGTTCAATGGGCATAAACTGCAATAGGATTCCGCATGGTGGAATGGCCACAAATTTTTCTTCCGGGCTACGTTGTCACTATTCATAAACAGCGGAGCAAAGGTGAGAAAATCTACCTGTGAACCTTTACAAGGATCATCGGTTCGTATTAAAATGTTATTTATTTTTCAATAAGACATAGTGGCGTTGGTCGAGGATATCATCCGAATATATCTTATATCTAAGTAATATAAAATTAATTTCATAAATGTCCAATTGTAAGTGATGCAATTGGATGAAACAATTTATAAATCTCCATTGCATGTATGTGAATCTTTTTTTAAATATTTTAATGTAAAAGTGTATAACTAATCGATCGACAACAAAAGTATACGCCATTGCAATAAATAATGAAAGTAATATTACAAAAGAGCCGGACTGTATTTCAATGACAATACGAAGCCAATGCTTATTCCGTGCGCGTTATATCTCAGCGAATGCTTTCACAAAGATGCAATAAGGAAAAGGTATAAATAAAAACAAAACTACGACGATACCTTGGCCAATATCGCAGATGCAAGACAAACAGGTAGCAATAGTGGCAATATGTGGGATCTATCCATAGACGACACCGGTGATACAATAAGCGGTGTCGAACGCATCGCCGAGATATGGGGAGAGTGCGTGCCTTACACGGATTGGTGAAGATTACCGTACTTGATAGCTATCGTTGCGTGTAACCCCTATGCAATCGATCCACTTATTATTTCAACATGAAAACTAGTAACACTGATAATAATTTGTTCTATTTCAACAGAAATATTTTTCGTTTTATTATTTATTTAATTTAAAGAATTGAAATCAAAAAATTGTTACAATTTACAAAACTTAGAGTATGTTGAATGTTTCAACTTGTAGTATCTCATAAAATTTTGTACTCAAAATATATTTACGTACTGATTGTTATTGAAATTTTAACTAAGTTAATTAGATCTCGTACAAAAAAAGTTATTCAAAAGGTTATTCAATGTGTGTTTTAGCCTAACTTACTCATGCAGCGTAACACCAGATCACAAGTATTATTCGGTTGTTTCCTATAAGGGTGTAGTTTCAGCCACTACGAGTATACGGTCTGTCCTTTTCTAGATGCAGAAATGCCATTTAGTTACAATTAGAGCTTCTTCAAGCGTGCAGTAAATAAATTCCTGCATGATACCCCCTTGGTGTTGCTTGTGTCCTATGGCGACGGTAGCCATCTACCTTCAAGTGGAGTAAATTAAAAAGTAAAGCAATGGATACTATTACACCTCTTAAATAAAGCAAATATCATCCTTATCAAATTTGCTTACCATTTGTATCGTCTACTTATCGCTTTGTGCAAACGAATTTAATTTCATTTGGCTATTAAATACAAAATTACTCTTTTTCCAGACTTCCTCTTAGATGGAAACAAACATATTGAATTTCAATTGAGACACGAACTCTGATAAAATCAATAAGTTAAATAATACGCTATCAGACTGAAGCTCCCTTATATAGTGTTTCAAAAATTCCATTTGTAGAGAACGGGCCATTAGCGAAGCAAGGGAAATCTGCAATCTCAAGAGATTGAAAATCAAACAATGCGAACGTTCGAAACCTAATACCATTCGTTATTAAGACACAAATGTGGCGCTATAGGAATAAGGCAGAGGCGAAAGAACGTATAAGGGGTGATACGCGACACAGAAAATGTACATAGACCAGGGAAGCGAAGGGGGTAACGGCTGTAATAAAATTTTATTCACCTTAATATTTCGGCAAACGATGAGTCGAGGCGTGTGTGAAATTATGTACAAGTATCAACAACGTGTTGACAAAATTTACAACAACACATCAGACGTAAGAAGAGAATGAATTCTGACACCTTATTTCACAGTAACAAAAATAAAATAAATTTTAAAAAGATCAGTTTAAAGTATCCCTCAGTTCGTCCATAATTCATTTGGGACATGATAACGAAAATTTATATTTTATTAATTTATAAAAATACTAGCTACCCGCTACCGGCTTCGTATAAATCCTATCTTTTAAGTTGAACCAAATTAGTTTCGGAGTTCATCAAGAACACGTGATATATATATATATATATTACAGTTTTAACTATAGAGCCTGAGCGAGTTTTTACTAAAGAATATTTTTTTGTGTTCATTATTCTTGGCTTAAATTAACACTCAGGTGAGTTCAAGTTACAGACAATTCTAAAAAGCCTCAAGTAAATTAATCCCAATGGGCGATCAGGACGTGTTGCGTAAACAAACATCGCCCGGAGGCGCCCGTTGCTTGCCTCGGGTAGACACCATTCCGCTGTGAGATAATTTATGTAAATGAAATTCGCATTACCCTGTTTCCATTCCAGCCTGAATTCTTGTACGCGACTCGACATGTTACAAGAACATGTTTATTGCTGTGTTTTGTCTTTATTATCTCGTCTTTCCTGTCACTACTCGTATCTGCAGTGGGTTTGTCGTCGCCTGTGCCTATTGTCATAATTTTCTCTATTACAATATTTAAATATATAACGCTAGCTGGAACACGCGACTTCATCCGCGTTGTGAAAGAAAATATATGAGTAATATAACGCCGTACATCTTCATTGTCCATTGTAAAATGCGGTTGATAGAAGTATACTTATTATATTGGTCACTTATTTTTTAAAAAGCAATTAGTAGATTTAAGCTTATATTTTCAGCTTCAGTACTTTAGTAACTACACTTTTTAGGTTAATTTTACGGCGAAAAGACTTTTAACCCTCTGAGGATTTTGTGAACTATTTCCATCACGGTTCTAATAAAGGCACAGAAGTTTTAAGAGCGCGTTTGGTAAAAATACGGTGTCGCAAAAGTTTTCTTTATTAGTTTCCCCCTTTAATCCGGCCAGGCGTGTCCCAATGTCTTTATGGCGAATTTTCAATCTGAGTCTGGGCGGAAGCCAATAAGAAATCAACTATTTGTTCCCTGATTCCCGTGCATCGGTTCGAGGGGGAGTCGTTTCTTTACGACTTCTTTTACGATTGGAGGTGCATTCGGAATTAGTCCTCGCTACTGGGAAAGCCTTTTCGTGTCTGCGAAGATGAATGGAAAAAGGATTACAATGACTAACACGGTGAGTTTTTCCCTTGAAACTTATAACCGAAACTTTTATCGGTTAGAAAAACTGTTACAATGTTGAGAGGGTTCTTTTGCAAACCAGGGCTGGATAATGTGGAAATTAATTTGTTTATACGAGTTTTTTTCTTATGTGTTGTTTTATGGAGAATTTTTTTTTATGGTTTTGTTAGAAAACATTATGTAAGTATATTCATAGGGAAAGATAGGGCGGTTGTCGTTGTAAAACCAATCAGTGGAAGTATTTATTGTCAATATTTTAATACAGGACCTCATCGTATTGCTAATTGCTTATTGATAATTGCATTGCTTGAGGTGTTTTTTTCTAAATACTATAATAATAAAATCAAGCTAAAGTGTTTATTTCTTTGTTTAAACGCCTTCATCTCTAGAACTACCAGTCGGTTTAAAAAAAAAATTATATTTGGTAACCCAATTTTTGAGTAATGTTAACAAAAAAAATTCGCTGACTACTCGACGAGAACCGAGCATTGTCGATAAGAGCCGAAATTAGCAGTATACATTATAAATGAAAGCGTAAGTGAAGCTACTTATAAATAACCGAGATAATATAATATGTCTGGACCACTTTAAAGTCTAGTTCGTTATGTTGCCAGTGAATGAGGTAAAAACTTATAGAAATATTTCAATGATTTTATAAGTATTAAAGTGTCCTTGTGATAGGATCCAACCTCACGAGAGATGATGAAACTTAGGAGCGATTAAACGAATCTCGTAAAAGGAGACCGAGTAGACTCACATGAACCGTAATAAAGTATTAACGTCAGTCCTGCTCGACGCTTTCATACAATTTTATGTCCTTTATTTAAAAGTACCGCACATTTAATTTTCACATTTAACCCTTGCTGTCAAAGTGTGAAGTAGACTCTATAGTTATAGCTAACCTCTCAATGTTTTTAATTCAGTAATGTTTATTACAAATCTTGATAATAGCTTCTTTTAGTGCTTTTACATAGCTCAACAGGCGCCGGTTTGACGACGCGCATGCCGGCCTGAATTTGCTTGCTTTATACGGTCGAGCGTACAACCGGCCCCGCGCCTTACTCAGCACGCACAGCTGGCGTCGGTCACTGGACTTCTTTTGAAGACTCCTTGTTTTGTCCCACATTCCAAAAATTTCCTCGTTCGTCCCATACTGTCAGATGAGATTCCTGTTTCGTCCCAAAATATTAAGACGATTAGAGACCAAAATTTTTTTCCATATAACGAAAGGGGCTGCCACCTATACTCCGGTGCAAGAACCTACTTTTTTTTTAACGTTGGGAAATCCTCTTGGATACCCGGCAGTGTAGGGGACACTGCGGGGTTATGCCGGATTTCTACCGGCTAAAACCCAACGACTTTCTTTCTAGCGTGGCCGTTGATGGGCGGGGTCGTGGGGACGTTATGACACGACTTCGATGCTCCGCCACGGCTATCCAGCGCGGGGAAGCCTACGCTCCCTGTCAGAACCTCGGCGTACCCGAAAGTGGAGGTACGCCGGCCATCTCGGGGGACCTTACAACGGGCGGCAGTCTCGCGTGCAACACGGTTTTCGTCTTGCTGTTCCGTGTTAACGATTTGAAATTTTTAACAATATTTTTTTAGAAACGTTGCTATAACATTGCGAAAATATAATTAAATTTGGTTTAGAAGTTGGAAGAGATTTCTTGCAAAAAATATAGATTACATTTGATTTTTTTTTTTCAGATTTTTTTCTGCATATTATAAGTCCACGTTTATCGCTCTTTCCATTAGTTCATTAAAATCTGTGGCGTAGTTTAAAAGATCTAAGCGTACATACAGAGGGACAGACGGCGTTAGATAGAAGCTACTTTATTTTATACTATGTAATTAAACATAATATAGATATAGAAGATGTGTACACCCAAAAAAGGATTTTTTTATCTACATATAATAGTTTGAGAGAAAATTCCATAAATTTATAATGATTAAGCATAACAAAATATAACGAATACATTTCTATATCACTGTAAACGGCGGTTTATCTAATAAAGTTGATTTCGATTTACGTGACGTTGAGTTAAAGTTATGTAATGAAAGTTATGAACTCTCAACACTAATACATTCACTTGTATACGGCACATAGGTAGTATAGTATCTGTATTATCACGACACGTGTCGCGATTAACTCTCTTAACTCAGTTCGACTTGCCGTCGCAAGCACTGAGTTTTCACTACGATCGTGACTGAAATCTCATATCGTGAGCGAGTTAATTTTGTTCCTGTGCGGTTCTCCACGGTGCGAAGTCTTTGCCGAGCTACGAGCAGGTGTATAAAACTTAAGTATAACACTATAAAGTGAATTTTTCATTCACTTGCAAGAATGTCTGCGAAGAAATTATATTTAACTAGTCAATTTTATTGTCCAACAATAAATAAAATAATGTCAGTTTATATGTTATATGAAAAGCCTTTGAAACGAAAAGACTTTTGAATTAATATTAATAAAAGTAATCTCTTTATTTTCCATATATTATTATAGAAAACTAGTACATTAAATGGGGTGTCAGCTATAGATATGTATAATAACATGGTTAGTAGCATCATCGATAAATGTGTAGGGAAAAAATAGAAACTGCTATTATTTCATTGCAAGGGAAGGTTTGTGGTCCTATGTTGAATCATAAGAGGAAGATTACCATAGCCTGACTGGCCCTGTTATTGTGTGAAAGTTACAGGGACCCGAATTATATTAAAAGAGAAACAAATATAAACAGGCAATTATATACAAATAAAAAAAATACAGAAATTTATATTGTATATTATTATATTATTAATTCTTGGTCGTAAAAAAAAAGAGTTCTTTCAACTACATTCGTATATTCAACATTACTTACTGTAACAATTCCAGACATAATATTTAATTTGTAACCAGTTATCAAAGTACATTTTCTGAACACAAATATAATATTTAATTTGGACTTTATTCTCGTTATTGTTAGAGACAGAAGCGATAAAGGCACGAAACACAAACACCCCCTGGGCGCGTACAAAATTAATCCAATTCACGGAGCAGGTATTACGAAATCTAATGGGCCAAAGTTTTCATGTAAGCCAATTGTATACAGTTAATCTAATCGGTGCCGTGTACAACGATATTTTCATATCGGGACCCATTTGTACCGTTTCAATTGCCAAATGAAAAATACGCGGATTTCCTGTCGACGGTAATCGCCTTGTAATCCATCAAATGAAACGACACGGACGCTCTAACGTCGACGTTTTGCTTAGAAAATGTGTCGCGCCTTTCTTATTACCAATTGTCACGACTTCGGTAATGAGTCGGTTTAACCGAACGTTTTTGCACTTGTTATGGTGATTTATTCAGTGATTAATTGAGTCCTAAGCACGTTTAGAACAGATGTGAGTATTTAGTTAGGTCTCATTTACTATGATTACTCGTTGAGACATCATAGTAAATGATTTGTATAATAAGAAAACAAAACGATTTGAATAATAAGATTTGTATCATGAGATTAGGCAATGGGCAGAAAATTTATAATTATTAAAAAAACTTTAATTAAATAAATGTATAATTATAAATACTTAATTAATTAAATATTTGTTTGTAAAATTCAAATTAGAGTTTTGCCGACATTTTTATCTACTATGAACTCCCATCATTACAAAATATGAATATTTTTAATGATCTCTTTGGATATTGGCGTACTATTAGTCCACGTCCTGAAATAATTAAATATCATATTTTTTGCCGCAAATAATATTTTAACATTATAAAATCCGAACTAATATTATAAATGCTAAAGTGAATCTATTTGTTTGTTACGCTTTTACACTTTAACTCATTAACTGCTCAACCGACCATCGCTAAATTATGCATGACGTCGGGGTTACATAAAAAGGCAAAAATACATAGTGATTTTATCCAGAAGAAAGTACTTTTTCAGAGGTATAAAGCGGAAGTAGTGGGTCAATATCAATAAAAGGCTTCACATATCCAAAAGAGTGCAATTAGCAAATGTTAGCTAACATTTACTAAATGTCTGAATTATTTTCTTCTAAAAATTACAATAGCCAAAATTGAGAGCGACATTTGGTTCAAACTATCCTTGACCAAAATAATTTGGTTCGATTAGATCTGGAGTGTGCGTGGTTTACAATAACATTCTTACTTTAAGCTCTCCAGCTGTGAGGGACCTGGTCGGCGACAGGGCCCTCCTCCCTGTCCTCACACCATCCCCTCTTTTCCTCTCACCTTACAGTTCCTCCCTAACTTGACCACTGTTGCCGTACTCATGCGATAAAACAATTACCCCAATGAAGTCGTGCTCAGAGTACATGGGTAGCGTAAGGTATATACCTACGTTCACAAACCGAAATATGGCGAACTTTCACAAAGTTATAAATCAAATTACTAAAGTTAAACAACAAATAAGAAAAAGTGTAATACAAAAACATTATTGAAGGAAATTAATTTCTTGTGAGCACGGAATTTTTGTAACATTAGCTTCAAGTTGTGGTTATGGTTAATACTTATTTGATGCTGTAATTAAAGTTTCTAGACTTGTTATTTTAAAGAGGCAGATGTTCTAACGGAACACATTATGATGCCGTCGCCTGTAAACCATCAAATGACATAGAGAGTAATGCAAACCCTATAAAGTTATTATTTTTATCATATTTGTCTACAAAACCTACTTATCTAAATCTAAGATTCTACTAATAGAATCTTAGATTTAGATAAATAACTAATTATTTTTAGTGTAAGTTCTATAGAAGACTATGTATACCTACTTATTATCGCCCATGGGAGTTTTCTTGATTATTTCTAACCAAATTGATAGGTGGCATTTTGGTCGTCGCAATTTGCTTTTTAAAATTAAATATTTCGACAATTTATATAGGCTTTTTTACTACATTACAATTTACATTTACAAATTTAATTTAAAAAAATATCAAAAATGAAACTTCCTAAAGACCAGTTGGAAATATCGAATGCAAGGGCCGTACCGTGTTACCGGTTAAACAGCGTCGCGTGCTGGCTCACGCTTGCAAAGATCTTGATATGATGGCGCTCACTAATTATACTTTGCCTATTACCTACGACTGGCGGCCTCGACTACAAATAATTACGCTTCAATTCTAGATAACGTTCAATCTGATACTTTCAGTTCGAACACGTGACAGGGAATGCATGATGTAATGGATATGCATATTATACATAATCGATTCTTACGGTATCATTTTTGTTTAAGAAAAATCGTAGTATGACTACTTAGTTTTTGGGTTCTTCTTAAAATCAAGAGTGCTATATTTTAATACCTATTTATTTTTTATATAAATGTCATGGGGACAGGCTGACAGCCCACCTATGGCTAAACTTTAAGAAAAAATCAGTGCAAATTCTCCTCCGATTTTAATACGATAAAGAATAAAGTGACGATAGAGGAATAGGCTTTCGCATCACCGAACTACAACATCACATGTGCTGCAAACGGCACAATAGCCTTTTGTAAGGAGGTGGTTACTGTGGCCAAACGGGTTCCCCAGTTTGTGACTGCGAAATGCAATATAAAAGTTAAATTATTGAGCGCTTAAATTATTAATTATTAATTGAGTGTAGGTTTACGCTTTATTTTTGATTCACCCTTCTGTAACTTTTTCGCTCAGATATGATCGCTTACAAAAATCGAAAACCTTTTGTTATTTACATTTTCGTTTAAAATTAATAACTCAAATTTTCGGTCAGAGTAAGAACAGCAAATTACGTAGCTAACTCTAGTGGGAACCAAGTTTTTTGTGTTTTAACGTAGATTGAATCATGAAAAATGCACCGCAATTGAATTTACGACGGTTACATGACGTGTACACATAGGTAACAGTTTTGAAATATGTATGTCGTCAGAGTGTCGAATCTCACAGCTGTGGGAAAATATTCAGACTGTCTCCAGCAGCGTACGATGCAAATGAAATAGACGCTTTCTTATGAAATCTCGATGGAAAAGTGCTCTATTTTTAGACTTCCTGTCAAAACTTATTATGATTTTTACATACGAGAATTTTGTATGCATGTACGTACGTCTTTAATTCTTCAGCTTCGTAACCAATCTACAAACAATGGATCCGTCAACCTGCCTGTCATTATTTATAATAAAATAGTTATTATCTAAACTGTTTATTGGACATATTTCTGGAAATTGTAAATGGTAATATATCCGCACATTTGATGCTGTTCATTTTCGTTGAGCTCTTTGCATTTTACTAACACAGGTGAGGTATCTCATGCAATGGATAACCGACGATCATTAATCAAATGTGATCCCTATCAGTTAACTCATTATTGTGGAATTTTTGGCTAGGCTAGGTTCTTAATAAATGCTGTTTCACTTACGTTTAATTACATTGTACAAAACATATAACTACGTTTAATTTCTTGTTGTTTTTTTAAACAAGTTAATCAAGCCATATTTAATTAGAACTTAAGGAAGGCATAATTTGTTGCTTGCTGATTTTCTGTGCAATAAAAATAGGTACTTAGATATCTTAACATCACAGCTACATTTTTTTTACTGAAATGTGTACATTTCTTCAAGTAACAATGTAATCGAAGATATGATTCCAATAGGAAGATAATAGATAAAGCGATTGAACTAAACTAACTGTTGCAGTCGAAAGCATTGCTTTCGTTACAACGTACCGAGAACGCTCATTGCCCATATTGAGACGGGTCTAATGGATGCCGACAGTCTTAGAATGTACTCATATAAAATTACGTGACCATAAAAGCGAATGCATTTGTATGACGTTCGGTCTATACGACGTCATAAAATAATAATGCTTCAAAGTTTATTCAGAGGTACGCTTTTGCAGCGAAGCAGCACTGCCGCAGACGTTCGTTGTAGTTCAAATTACCTTCATGTTTGATTGCTATGTTGAATTTGAATTTAGAATGTTTTCGTTCGATAACATTGTGTTGACTCGACACTCGTGTCATCGGCGTATGTTATTTTGTTACATTGTTACTTTTCATTGTCGGTAACTACGCTGTTTCAATGGCGGATGCATTTGAATGTATCTACTAGTGTAGTAGGTACTCAATCGGTAAATTGTTTTAAAATATTATCACAGATTTCCTAAATTTTTTATATAGATCTGACTTGTACGTTTTCATAGTAGAAACCAATCAGTATTGCTTTGATTAAAGTTTTAAAAGAATTTTAAATATTTGTTTATTTGTTTTTATTTGTATACTATGATCTTGTTATAGCAATTTGAACTCCGCCTCGAATACAATTGTGCAGTATATGATATGTTAATAAAGACGAGTGGAAAGGCTGACAGACGGCCGAAAGCAGAATATGAGTACAATACAGAGTATATGCAAATTGATGACACAACAAGGTTGCAGCCGTCGCGTCGTCCCAGGCGACGCGTCTGCGAGCAACATTCTGATTCCTGAATCCACTAGCACCTGCCCAATTCCCTCTAGTAAACGTCGCATTCCCGATTCAGACTTCATTTGAGCGACTCAAAACAATGTTTAGTTCTCTATGGGCGTCTGAAGAATGACTACAATTGGATATGTCTTTTCCAAGCCTTCACATAGTGTTTGAAAAGAGATTTAGGCGTCCAAGACATCATCGTTCAACCTGAATATAAACTCCTTTTACACACGTAAATATAACACAAGCAATGCCAGGAGGGAGCGACTAGCATTCCCTAGTCTCTGCCACCTTAGGGCTGCCCAGTTTTTGAGTACAAAATGCCTCGCACTATTGGTTATATATGTATACATATATTATATTTTTTTAAAAGAGTTTATAATAAACATTTAGTAGGATATATTATTCTTTGCTAGCTGTTAAAACCAGACAAGAATACTGAAATTACTCTCAAAAACGAAAAGGTGAAACATTTGATTTACAGTGAATTTCAAAAAAGTATTTTTTTCTACTAATTAACGTTGTGAAGGAACTGTTTTGTAGTATTAAGCTCCGCTTCCAAACAGATAAAATGTTAAAATTATGTTTTCCATTTAGTAATAAACGCCTTAATACATTGTGGACTCCACGCCTTGCACCGCTTGCAAATAAGCAAACAGTTCGAAAACTTCCACTTGAACAGCTCACGCCGAGTGGAAGAGACGTCTTGGTCTTATATTTATATTTTAACAAAAAGAAATACTTAAAATTATATATTAAAAATTCAAACGAATTTAAACATATATTTTAAGATTTCATATTTATGTTTATAACAAGTACGTATTAGTTAGATCTACCTGTCGATGTTTAATATTGTGTGATTAAATTTACGAACACGAGTTCATCAAATCAATCGAACAAAATGTTATTCATTTATTATAAAAAAAATATCTGTTAGGCAAAATCAATTTTAAGCGTAATTGAATGAAATACAACCAAACATATCGTAGAGATAAGAATATTAGTAGACACTATAGTATAGATGCTTAACCACTACAATGTACGAGTCTTTCTTGTGTATCTTTCTGTATCCTATTTCTATATTCTCACATTTTTTGTATTCCTAGGCGAATGCAACCACTTTTCATGAAGTGGACCATTGTCCTGCCTACCACGCTTTACTATACAACAAATTACAACAAATAAGCTGTTCTTTACCCCCCAAAAAAAGTTTATAATAAACCTTTTTTGGCCAAGCTCCTCTGTAAGTATTCAATATTTTTCAATGAAAATACTCTGTCCCATAAGTAGACACATAGATGACCGAAACAATGAAAAAGATGTCACTCTTCTTATAAAGGTATACCTAAAACTTAAATGCTACTCAGGCCGAGAGTGAAATAGTTCGCCTTTTAAAGGTCAAATTCTTTTACTTTAAGGTCTCGAGTTGGCAAGCTAGTTCCATCAGCGACTCTTTGATGTGTATTTTCGAATATTTAAGTACTCGGGTAGCACAAACGTATCAGGGAGCAGGCGACCTCCATTCGACATGCCTTTGATCTGCGTTATGTTTGAGAAAAATGTCTACTTTATCTGATCGCAGCAAACGTGTGTTTACGCGATATATACATATTTATTTGAGTTTAGTTACTTTCAAGATTATTAAGCATTCTAATATATTTCTTTTTTTTTCTTTACAGATCATGTTCGTGAGTTCTCGTGTGGGACACTTTACTATAGGACATTCTTCGTGGACTCCAAACGCGATGCTCTTTACGTGGGTGCCATGTGAGTAAATTTAGACTGTTTACAAAGATGCCTGTTCTATTATAGTAAAATCTACTGGTTTATTTTATAATATTTGCTGATCTTAACTACTATTACCTTTTCATATTTAATTGTATAGAGTTTCTATTTTTAATCTAGTTAACGAAAAAACAATAGTTAACTAGTTAATACTAGCCATTCTGAGTAAAATTCCTTAGGTCGATCTAACTTAACAACTCAGTAAATATGCTTTAAAATAAACTTTTGAAAATAAACCAATAGAATATTAATATTAGCTTCATACAATATAAATCGAAATAAAATATATGGGTAATATTTTACTGCATATAATAACATAAAAAGGAATAAAATACCTGGTTTATTTGTCCCTAATTTCTGTCCAGATTAAGTAGACCTATGGCTTACAATAATTCTGCCGATCAGTTTCCAAATGAAATTCGTTTTGGGAAGGGGGAGGAAGGTCCAATTGTACCGGTGTCAATAACAAGAGGTGATATAGGTCAATCGTGTGTGACACGAAGGCAATAGCCGGCAATAATGTAACAGCCGCATTTAAAGCTATAAAACGATCTTCCCTAAACGTTTCATTACTGTTATTATGGAACATTGTTACTCGGTTCTAAAGTTATAATATGTATGTGTACCTAGAAATGGTAAAGTAAATTGGTATTTTATTAATAACTACCTGAACCTGGCTACGCTTCTGTGCGGCGCGGTACTGGACTCTATATATAATATTTATCATTTATTTTTCTAAAATAACAGTAGCCTAAGTTACTGCTTATAATATCGGCTATCTGTTAGTGAAAGTCTCGTTAAAATCAGTCCAGCAGTTTCGAAGATTATTCGGAACAAACAGACAGATTTTTTTTAATAACTGATTGTTATAAGTTGTTTATTTGTTATAAGTAGCGATACTTTTGTACAATATGAGTAAAATGCAGTTATTTTGACATTACGAACACTTCAATTTCATTTATTACTATTGATTGTTACCTCAGTCCCGCTTGTGACTTAAGTAGACGAGTAGAATGGCCAATTCGTCGAACAAAGTGTGCGATAAAATAAAAAAGTGTCAAACTTCGAGAATAACACTAAGAATAGAATGAGTTCTAGACAGGCAAGCTGTTGTGCATATTTAAAATGAGACAGACATGCGACTTGCATTTTATATGGGTATGTCTGGTTTCTCAGAAAATAACTTTTCATACAGGCAAGACTAACTAGAAGTGAAGATCGAAAATTTAAAAGAGAGGATAAAGGAATCCACTGCATCTATTACTAGCTTTTATATTCAATTGTACATTACTACTAATAATAAATAATAATGATTTTATCCATTGCATTTTCATTATTATTGTTCGATTCCTTTATTATAAGTGACTGTGAAAAATTGCCAATTATTATTTTAAAACGGTTATTTTAAAATTTCATGCACCGTATTTCAATACACAATAAGTCTACTGATATGATAAAAATCCTATAACTTAAGGTTTTATTATTGTAAGAAAATCGCATAAGTAATTTTGGGCAAAGAATTAGTTTACATTCTCGATAAATAAATGCTAAACACCTGAGAACTACAAAAATCGAACTTATACCGCCTTCTCCTTTCTTCCATCGGACATACAGACGTACGGCTGGTTACCATCCACATCTTGGCGATATCCCTCTATTTCGGACCAAGCGCTTTAAAACATCTTTTATAATGCGCACTGCTAAGGTTTGGAACTCCCTGCCGGCGTCTGTATTTCCGAACTCATATAACCCAAATCTTCTCAAGGTTCTAGTGAATAGGCATCTTCTGGGTGAGCTCGCTCCATCTTAGGCCTCACCCTTGCTACACAGTTGGTTGTTGGCTAAGAGCCAACCCATCTTTAATTAAAAAATTTAAAAAAATCTACAAACATTAACCTTACACAGGCTTCTTAATGTTAAACTAATATAAATTATCAAATTTTGACTATGATTGACTTAAATTGAATTCAATAAACTAAAATAATTACAGTAACGTAGAGTATGAGAATTTCGTTTGCTATCTTCTTCTTCTATCTATATATAAAAATTGCGATGTGTGTGTATGTATGTTCCCTATGGACTCCGAAACAGCTGAACCGATTTTGATGAAATTTTCAAACAACCTTCAGATTAGTCCAGCGGGCAATCCTGTGAAATTTGGTAGCGATCGGACGCGGTCGAAGTTGCGGGAAAAACCTAGTTACTTATGAAAAGTTTTGTCATACATTTTACCACACAAAATACCTTTCATAAATAGAAATCAATCATAGAAAACCATGGAAAATAGTGGTGACACTTTCAATTGCAAAAATAGACACTAAGTTGTGTTTAACTAAATTTAATCATTTATCAAAAGTAAGCCTTATAGTACGAAATGCCGACCAAAAGTTTTATAATATATATTTTTTCCAGGGACCGACTTTATCGGCTAAATATGAATAATATCAGCGCATCGCATTGTGAGGTGAGTTTCAACATTTATTTCATTAAAATCACATAAACAAATATATTTTCATATTTATAAAATCTCACGAAGTTTATTACAAATATGTTTTCCTTTTATTTTTACAGAGAGACTCAATTAACTTGGAGCCCAGCAACGTTGCACAATGCGTTTCAAAAGGAAAATCAGAGGTAAGACTATAATTATTTAAAGATTAATAAAATATTGCTATATTTCAAAAAATACATACAACAAAATATTTTATTTGCCACTAAAGTATCTTGCTATGTATTCCTTAGTATTTCCTTGTGTAGGTATAATGTAGCCTCGGACGAGTTAATCAAAATTTACCTATTCCTTGCAAAACTAGCTGCACTATTTCTATCAAGGGTTAATCCCATTTTTAACTGTGAGCGGCGGGCGGCGGGCATATTTCACAACAGGGAGCTTAGAGCCACGCTCTGCTTCGCTATATTAAGGCCGTTAATTTTGATTTAGTATCGCGGCGTAAAAGCAATATTTGTTTTATTCCTCAGCGGCTAGACCCCGTGTAAAAGTTCGGAAACTGTGATTATTGCGAGTTACTTACTTGTCTGCGATCAACTAATTCGATAAAGCCCACTCCGTGAACGATTCTTTCGGTCGACTACTTTTCCGTGTATTCTCGCCTTCCCGCCCGCACCGTTTCATTATCGATTGCCGTAATAAGCTCTTTTCGTCCATCTTTTGGAGTTCATGCTACTCATATTTTTTTAATAAATAGGCATGATAGATAACCTATTAGATGGGGTATATAATAAAAATAATAATCTGTATTTGCAATTATTATAGGTAGGGTAAATATCGGATGTCATTTGATTATTGCTCCAACATGACTAAACAAAAATTCGGTGTGAAAATATAAATTTAATTGTATTTTATTAAAATATTTCTCAATGTTTTAGTAATACTTAAAAATAAAATTAGGCAATTATAGATAAGATTTTAAATAGCATTAAGGGTAAGTTAAATTTTGAAAAAAATCCATTACGTTTCACTTGTAAACCTATTCAAAATTAATAAAGTAGTAATGACATCAGATCACTGCGAAAAAATAAGAATGGGTAATGGGAGCAATACGATAAAGTGAATGGGACAAAATGTGGATAGAGGATTGGCATCCCTTATTCACGTAACAAAACACAATCACACCTGTCCTGTTATTTCATTGCTGTCCAAATAAGAGTGCAAAGCGCATTACTAGTATGGTGCAATTAGACCCAGACCTCAACATCCAAAGTAAAAGTATCAATCCAGCTCCAAATTGTTCTATACAGTCCACATATTGTTTGGTAAAAAGTTACACAATTTTTAGCGTCTGGTTTGAGGGGGGTGAGAAGTTGGGTTTTATCACCTTTTCTGAAATATTTCGAAAACTATGCGGTTTAGCATACAATTGCTACTTTACACCCTCCGTAACTCTGGAACCGTTCACTTTCGCAAGATTATGCTGTAGACCATTTTTGTTCGCAATTCAATGTAGATTATTTTTGTCCCGGGCATGTTTGCGCTAAACCGAATAGTTTTCGAAATATTTCAGAAAAACTGAAAAAAAAAAAAAAACCAATTTCTCACACCCCCTCCCCCCCAAACCCGACGCTAGAAATGGTGTAACTTTTTACCAAACAATATGTGGACTGTATAGAATAATTTGGAGCTGGAATGCCTGCCCTGCCGCTCAACGGATCTTTTTTATTATATAAAATGAAAATTGAATAAAGACACTACATTTCGCAAGGATAAACTTGCTAGCCCTACTGGCGACTTTTACCACCAACTTACAGAAAACCACTTATATCGATCATTCTTGTCCTATCAAGATCAACAGCGCATTTGCGGCACCAATAGTGGTGCTTTTGTTATTAGGCGACCTTAGACTTTAGACGAAAAAAATTACCTCTTTTTAAGTGTGCAAGTGAGCTTTATGATGTTTTTCCTTACCAGGTTATGCCTAATAAGAAAGTCATAAACATTGCGACCAAAAATGGAATGTCTCATGCGAAATGTATATTACATAAAGGCTCGAAGTAAGCAGTAAAACCTCTTCGAAACTCTAAAAGGAAGCCGCACAAAGAGGAAAACATTTACAAGGCTATTTACAAGTTTCTTAGAACACAGCCCGAATATCACGGCAACATATAAACTGCAAATAAAAGGTCAAACTTCTGCAATAGAGCGGGAACAAAAGCAATAGACCACATGTTACCCACTCGAACTCGTTCTATGGAGAAAAAAGAAAATTTGTTTTATTAGTATCAAATAGGGTCATAAAAAGAAAATATCCTCAAGTCTATCACCTCGATCGCGGAAGGAACGGCCACTCGTGAAGGCTATAATCAAAGTTTTACGCTGTTGGAGAGTTTTCCTTTCTCTAAACACGATGTCGTAACACGAAAAAGGCTGGAAATAAGCCGTCGGCGAAATTCAGGGCGGTCGGTCGCGTAGCGTTAGACGTGCCGTCCTGTTCGGACCGTCTTTAGCATCATTGTTTTAACTTCACTTGCTTTGTCGGGGCTTGCTATAGAAAAAAATCGCTACCTTGCTAAATGGTCGGAGTAAAAGAAAATTTTCAACATATTAAATTACAGTTCTGTTTTCTTGTCTCGAATAAGGTTTAGGGTTATTAGAAATCTGTCCCTTCCCTCCCCGCCAAAACAATTACAAGAAATAGGGGGTTAGACATTTAACTGCTTTATCTTGTATTGGTTAAATTTCTACAGCAGAGATTTTGAGTGGTTTTTATTTCTGTATTTTAGTTATTCTATTAAAAATCTCCATTTTTATCGAAAGGTTTGGATACACAATATTTTACAATGTAAGAATCCTACTAAAATTATAAATGCGAACTTTATGAGGATGGATGTTTGTTACTAAATTAAAATTTGGTATATAGATAGTTTATTATCTGGATATACATATAGCCAACACGCACTCATTTAAATGCAAGAGCTACTTTTTAAAACGCTCATTTTACCGTAATGTATTTCAATATGTAAATCGTCAGCACTAGATTCCTTATAAAAACCGTTTCACAATAATGCTCCCTCCTCTACCTTTGGTTTTTAGATACAAACCGATCGCTCCCCGCGAAAAGCTTTCTGTTAAAAAAACGCAGGGAAATCCGGTCGTAAATCTACTTACGTACGAAGTGGCGAATAATTAACGAAATGGACCAATCGGAGGCATTAGTTCGAAGTGAAGTTATGCGAGAGTTCCCTGCTAAGTGCCGTTAAAAGAAACTTAGACGAGGGCCTAACTGTTCTCTTGCTTAATTCTGTTTGTTCCTGAGCGCAAAACAGTTCTCTGTTCACGTCAGCGCAACGACTGAACGTTCTCAGATTAATATTAATCCGATAATTACTTGAGAACAATCTCTACCAAAGTTGCCTCTACGGAGTGAACTAGAGAAGGTGTGGCACAAAGTTTTTATAAGGGGATAAAGCACTCTTTCTAATTGGTCTCTTATGTGAGTCAATAATGTTATATATCAATAATCAATAACGTTGAACATTTCTGTATTAGCACAATCTCTATTAATAACTCGTTTAATTGACGGAGTTTAACTAAAAAAATATTTAAGGAAGCGACATCTCTTCTTAGCTTAACGAAAGCTTTGTCTGCAAATACATGTAATATTTCATTTTGTACCTGCATTTCAAAAGCTGACAGAATATCCTTGCAGAGGCCGGGAGGCGCTCTCGTCATGACGTGGGGAAAATTAGTTTCAATCCAACGTCCGACCACAGTGACCGCACCAATCTACAGTTCATTTCTAACTTCAAAAACAACAATTGCTGTATAACATCGCTTTGACTCGACTTTATTGGAGTCATCCGATTCGATATATTCACGTACAAAAGTTGATCGGTAAATTAATTTCAATCGTCCATTGAAGTGTTTTACCCACTGAAACGAGCAATGCATATTTCTGTCGTACGGAATATTAATGTCCCGTTTAATATTTATGCTGGACGCAAATTTGCATAATCACAGGCAGTGAACACTCATACTCACGCACTTTCGCGAATAAACTATTATTCCAATGAATTTTGCCCGAGGTACTCGCGCATACCATCACAATTTGCAAAGCCTTTTCATTTAACTTGATTTTCATACACAACTATTAATAAATTTCATTCGAATGGCTCTATTCATTCGAACTTGTGCACTTTGTTTAAGTTTCTATAAACAACTAAATACATTTTAAATTATCCTGTTGCGAATTAACACAGAACATATTCAATACAAATTATTTTTAAACGCTAAAATAACTCTATCTGTCTTTTACATTATCACGGTTTATTGTAACATAGTATTACATTCTGCAGTCATCCTCTTATAAGTACCGCTTCTTTAGAAATGTTGACGACGATCATAGCTATCTTAACCTTGGATGCAACTGCAGGAAATAGGAAGCGAATAGTCATACCAAACCACTCTTTTAAATTTTTCAATATCTCTCTCCTACATATGCTACTTTTTGGCCTGTATTTTTCCGAACATCACTAGTTGAAGAATATGATATCTTTGTTGGTTTATTGTGACACAAGCAACGCCAAGGGGTACTGCTGGTGCGGTGCCTACTTTGTAGAAATTTGTTTACAGCTCGCTTGAAGAAGCCCATATTGTAATCTTATATGATATATAGATATAGCTTGTGTCCATAGGTGAATAGCCACCGTCAATCTGTTGCCAACATTCACCACCATAATAATATTATTTAATTAGTACGAAAAAAAAAAATATTTTAAAATTTTCTTATTTTTGCAGCACTTCGATTGCCGAAACCACATTCGAGTGATACAACCAATGGGCGATGGATCGCGTCTTTACGTTTGTGGCACCAACGCTCATAGCCCCAAAGACTGGGTCTTATATGTGAGTATCATTTATTAAACTACTTAATATCTTCAAGTCAGTTAGTTATTCTTTGTGTAACGCTTTATTTACTCAGACTAATAAAAACAGGCATTTATTCACAGCAATAATAGCAAATTGAATTCTTAACCATTGTTAACTTTAAATGTATTATTATAAATAATTAAATTAAATTACTAGACGTAATTTCAGGCTTGCCATGCAACTAAATGAAAGATGATATAAACACTCTTTCTTACTTAGATCTTAATACTCTAAGAAATTTTATGCATAAATAAACTTATGCAAAATATACATTAAGTTGAGGTGACCTTAAGTGTGTGAATCTTAGTGGCTTTATTCTGAGTTTACTTCACTATCCTTCCAGAAAGGACTATATCTTGAAACATTTATAAATTGAGAATTTTTTTTACCACATCTGATCTGATCTATTGATTTTTACAATTAGTTTACCTAGACTTTACTTCAGACATTACATTTTTACGAATATAGTGTACGTCTAAAGTAATGTTTTTGTGTAATTACATATGTATTACACAAAAGAATTTTTGACTTAGAAATAGTATACGAGTCGAAAGAAATCTTCATTTTAGTTCTCTTTGAAAAGACTTAATTATATCCGAATATATTAATAACACAAGACTTAACCAGTGTCTCGGTACGTTTTACGTTATATTGTAGTCCAAGTTTTATCCGTTTAAAACAATTTTCTCGTTATTATCGTAGGTCAAGTGCATGTTAGAGTTTCTTGGCGCTTAGCCGCGATATTGTAACAGAAGCCATTATCTAAGAGATCGTTACTTGCAACGATACTGCAGTAGCGTTGGATCCGCGCCAGAACGCAACAGATCCCCAACAGGTCTCGCTTCCGTCTTCCTCCATAAACATCTGTTCGTATCTCTTTGCCTTTAACATACTTTAATTGAATTAGGAAAATAACATATGTGTATTTAAACAGACATATCTCAAGTCTTCGTTTTATTAAAGCTAATTTGTAACTCATGCGATATCCTCTTTGATATAAAAGAAATGTTACGAAAACACACGTATTAGATTTTTGTAATATATACTCCTTTCTAATTCTAATAATTATAAAGAGAGAAGGTTTGTGTATTTTTGTGTAATGAATAAACTAAAAAAACTACTGGACCGATTTTGAAAATTCTTTCACCTATAGAAAGCTACATTATCAACGAGTAACATAGGCTATATTTTAAAAAGTTACGCGGGCGAAGTCGCGTGCAACAGCTACGGTGTAATAATACGGGATAAAGGGAACAAAATGAGATATGGACTCTGGTATCACTTACACGTCGAAACATTACACACATGTACTTTTATTTCATTGTGGTCTTATGAAAGAGGATGGTAAGGTCTCAAGACTCAAGATGATTTTTCAATTTACACAATTTCACAAGCAATTATTACAATGTAGTTATTTATTCATGAATATTTTCCAAGAATTTACACGATTCAAACTATTTTAATTAAGCTGATAAATACTTCATTGTACATTGTAAAATACTTTATATTGATGTATTTATTAAAAAAATACACCTATTGTTAAAAAATAATACATTTTCAGTTATTATACATTTCGTTGCCAATAACAAATATTTCGTGCACAATTTTGTAAAGCATTTATTTGTGTACAATTCGAATAGAAACTTGCTTAGGAAAATGTTCATAGCAGATAAATAAAATTGCGGAACATTGCGGAGGACTTAGGAAGCCATTGAAACGTTTTGCAGTGTATGAATACAGGAGTGGGGGAGTTTTGAAATAGATGCGCTCTGGCTTCCTCTGGGAACCACCACAAATTTCACGGGTACTGAATCTGAACGACGACGGCATAAGAAGCGTGCCGATTTTTCCTCGACGCGAGAGACGTCTGTGTGGAAATTTCTATCCCAACGACTCTGTTAAAGCTCGCTTCCAATGGCAAATGACGATTTTATATCGTACTTTTTCAATTATTTACTGGTGTCTGGTATTATGAGTAATATTATGAGAGTCGAATACTCAAAAGATACTTAAAATAGTGGTTCATTATGTCACCTAACTTTGATAGGAAACTTTAGTTAAATATGGCATTAAAATAGTTATTAAAAAATTCTTAAAGTTGTTTTAACAATAATCGACGCTCTCAGTAACTTGTTATTAAAAGCGTCGATTATTATCATTTTCTCAGTTTAACGAAAGCTAAAAAACTTAATATGTTGGAAAATAGAACGGATATGGTTTAATAAAATAAAAAAGCATTTATAAATCGAATATCCATTATAACGCTAACTTATTTCGACAGATTAAATGTTTCTAAAGTACTTTGATGTAAGTAATGGAGTGGTACTTACATGGCTTTTACTAATTCTGTTTTTAAATATTCATATAGTGTATATAGAAATAAAAATTCGTTATACTAAGATGGAATATTTCTCCTTCGTAAAATTTTTTTAACGTAATTTGAGCAGCTCGGTTGGTGTAACTTTTATGTCGTCATTTTATGCAGATATTTTGACTGCGGAGACGTCAACGCCTCCCGCCGATAAGCCTGTTATTATCGTAAAATTTATTTTAAAACTCATAAAACAAGCTTTTCACAATAGGTATCGAAGCCAGACCGCAATAAATTCCACTGTGCCCTGTTCACCTCTCACTTTCCCTGCACTTGACTTTCATATAATTTTATGATGTATCGACGGTCGTTTTGACCCTTCACACGTTTTATCGGCTTTCTGTGAGAAATTTTATTATCGCATTGCAAATTTTCGGTTTAAAATATACATTGGTCGTGTTTATTGAACATAAAATCTTGTCATAAACGCGGATAGTGCGTCCGGTTTGACTTCACTTCCTTTACGGCGGCCGTTCACTGGCCGATAAGAATAGATTCAAAGAAATCCTCTACTGGGTCGCTGGATCTTCATGCAAACAAGTAAATTGTTTTTTTACACAAAAGTTGCAAAACAATATTATAGCTAAGTGTTTATATTGTTTTTAAATCACATTTCATTTTGTTGATGTTTTTTTTTTTTATTTATTTATTAAGATTCACAGAGTATTTCAGCTGACACGAGCGCCAATTATAGGCGTATACAACATTAGCCACAAGAACGGTAACAAAGAACAAAAACATATAATATAATAGTATAAATACAAGACATAATTACTAGTACATATAACCTACACTGCATTACATGCAAGAGTTACATACAATGCAATGCCAGTCCAGGATGTCAGAACACCATCGATGTTATCTACCCTGGTGATTCCTACTTAGGTTGAATGCTTTATAAATTTTATTTCAAACGCTCCAATCGTATCAGAGAAGATGTCGAGGTCCCTAACGCGGCTGTTCAGGTCATTGTAGGTTCGACACATTCTCTCCATTGGTGCGCTCAGGTTGATGTTATTAAAATTCGCTAGATAGCATTAGCTGTTTGTTATTACTACCTAGAAAGCAAAGTTATAACTGTCGCTTTATATAATTTGAACTCAATAACATAAGGTTGTTTGTTTTTTTCACATATATTTAAGAATTAATGAAATATATTGAGGTACATCATTGATTGTCAGTGACAGTCCCACCGATGGTTTTAGTATCATTTACTTGGTGCGACTACATTTGAACTATTGTACTATAGTATAGAAAAACCTTTAATACAAATATTTTGTATCGTTCTTTTTCGTGGTCACTCGTTCTTTCTCGTGTACACTATGCTGGCGCGCGAATTGTCTAGTGAAATAATAGGTACAAAACAAACATGATAACTCGCTGGTTCGAGTGAGACAAATTCAAGCCAGTAGTCTAGTAACTCCATAAATTGGGCAGCCCTACTGGCGGCAGGAACAACCCACATACAGGCTACCACCGTGAAATAACAGCATTATGCTTTTGTGTTTTGATGAGTGAGTAAGGGTTACCAAAGCCCGTTTCCCTATGCAGGTTTGTAAAGGATCCTATATCCTACTATTATCAAGAGCGCATTCGCAGCATATATTGGCTTTGCTTGTGTTAAAAGCAAAAGTAACCACCTACTGTTAAGTGTACAGTCAGCCTACTTTGTCTATCTTCACATTAAAATAATTAAGATATACTTAGAAGTTAATTACAATATAAATGTTGAAAATTGCCAGGTTTAATCTTGTTTGTAACTCGACTTCGTCCGCTTATATTTACTACTTTTGTACTTTTAAATACATTTTTATTAGTTATTAAGAATAAATAAAAATAAAAAGGAAACGTCATTCCAAAGATACATATTACACAATAATACGAAACGGTTTATTGTTTTCCACGTAAACGAAAAATATAAAATTGGAACTTCCCTAAACCAGCCAACATTAAGGGCAATTGAAAGTCAATGTAATAACATGAGTATCGCGATTTATATTTTGTGAGCATTTTTCTCGCTATTTTCTTGACTTCGCTTGTGATATATACCAGGCAACATTTCACCACTGGAGATAAATCCTATTATAAGTCAAAAATTGAAAATATATTACTCTATGTGGATGGGGGGGAGAATTATTGAATGTGTTCGTGTCGATACTTGCCGGGACAGTCTTTTGTACAGAGTACGCTGTGAAAACAGAGATATGAAATGCAAGGGAATCTCTCTGTCATATATTGGCTTTGTTAGCATTATACTATTTGCTAAAGTACGAGTAAGTAGTCGGGAAAATGTTTTTATATTATCTCCCAGCCTTTCATTATGTAAATGGCTCACAGTTTATTCAATAGGGTATCGTCATTATACCTACCTATTATAAATCCCTATGCGGTTAGAATCGAAAGTGGTCTAAACTGTTTAGTGCCATGTATATCTTTTAACCTCAAAAGTGTAGATAAAATATGTGGAAAAGTTTCCTCACTGTTAGAGATGGAAAAAAATAGTTACATTAGACAAACAATTTTTTGCCAAGGGAAAATACAGCCATTTAAAATTTCATTTTAAAAATAGAAGTACCAAATTCAAATTTTAAAATGTCTCACTGAAGGCAATGTGATTTGTATTATGATTCAGCATCTGTGGACCGTGTTTGAAAAGTTGTTGTCTCATAAAACAACCTAAATATATGAAATTGTTTCAAAGAATGTTCTATAATCTGTGGTTTGAATAATGCGTTCACTCCCTCTCGAGGGCAAGGGCGCGTCAGCTTCAAAAATTGAGTGAAATCGCATGTTCGCAATTGATAGGGCAATGTTGCTTGTGGCTCGTAACGCATCGAACCAATTTTGATACAACTCATGTATATTGCAGCCATCGATTTGTTTTTGTTGCAAATAGCTCTCTATTCGATTGGGCGAACATTTGAAACAAATGATACCGGGTGCATGTTACTGTCCACACACAACTTTTATAGTGGCCTTTTTTATTTTGATTTCCTTTTTGTATGTATTCAAATAAAAAATTGACATGTCTGTGAGTTTGACATTAGAACTCATTTTTTTATTTGTTATCCGTCTATCGGATCTAATCCATTGTTAACAATATGGCATCGATATTAATTTTATTGTATCTATTATTTTTGAGTAGACTTTTCTCTTGTAGATGACTTTTTATAAGGTACATCATGACCCAAGCTAAAAAATATTTTATAGTAAGAAATGAAGATTATTCATTGATACATTTTTTCACTTGTTAAGTTATAGAGTAGTTTCACTAACTTAACACTACTTAACACTATACTTGTTAAGTAGATTAGGGCATACTGGGTTTCGCAGTGGCAAACTAGGCCGCAGTAAACAGCCTCAAAATGGCCGGACCATTTTAAATGGTAATTGGTGCAAATGATACTTCAGATCCGTATCAAACTACAAGCAAATCAAAGACAATATAAAAAAATAGATAAATTACAATGAATTTTTGTCAGTTGGTTAATATTAGAAATATAAGTCCGGGACGGACCACTAGAAATTTTACTAGTTAATACAATTATTATAGCTAATATAATTATTACTTCATATAATAGTAGATTAATTATAATTATATTAGACGCTAGTATAATCACAGCTAGTATATTATTTTTTATTAATATAAATTAAAAACGAAAATCACATCGCCAATCGCGTTCACCTTTTACCAGTCCATTTGATTTTTGTGTCGAAAACCAGACTCAGCGCTTTCCAATTTAAATGGGAACAATCAATAAGCGAAGCTTATCGCGTTTTATTCGAACAAGATAAATGCGATGTATTTTAAATCTGCTATACAAATTGTTCTATTGTTATTTGCAGGGTAACCGGTAACAAACGAATTGGTACTTTGTTTGTTTTTCGTCTGATCACTTTCGTTTTTAACGCTCGATTTGGAAAACGAGTTTTCGCAATTGAATACATTGGATTTTCTTTATGATCCTCATCCCTTATCGTTTACACTTTATCCCCGGTCGTTTGCAAATAACCGTTTTAAATAAATAACGTTATTAAAATCGTTAATTACCGGTGATCCCGCCTCAGTTAATCCTACCGTTACGTACCTATCTGGTGAATAATATACACATGTACGCCCACAAGTACAAGATATCAAAGTTTCCGAAGTTTCGGCACTCGTAAGTTAAGCACTTACCGAGTCGAGCCGACTCGGAGAGGTTTTTATTAAGATCATACATACGTGCTTGCTTTGCAAAACTAATGTAAATATTGGGCTTCCAAGTTCCGGTAAGTTTTCGTTTTGTGCAAAAACTTTCGAGGCACGTCATCACGTCTCTATTTGCATGTTTTCACAACTTTTTAAACCGTTTTATAAATGGTGTCGTTATATTGTTTGTGATACTAATGGTACTTTTTTAAAAGGGGAAAATCATCAAAAAGTTACTTTATATGCATCGATTTTTTTTACCCACTAAAAACCTTTCTCGACCTAAGATTGATTCCAGTCCTGAGAGGTCTTTGGAACTGACACCAGTTATTTCTAAGGAAACCTTATAAAATTGTATGCGAACCAAAGATTACTTTATATCACGAGGTGAAAGAGGCTCTAAGTGATAATATATTTTCAGACATTATAATGCTAGTAGAGATTGTTGCTAATCTTCATTGACACCGCAGTCGCAGCGTTTAGTTATAAAACTAAACTAACTACAACTATATAAAACATAAAGTGTACGAGATGACTACTAAAATATATTCAATTAAAATTGACTTTTCGCACATATCGTACGAAATAAAATTGTGCGAAATGACTACTAAACCGTTTAGTTTATGGTGAAGGGGTGGTAATATTATTTCTTTCTTTATTGTAAGATAATGGATTAATAATTTAATAAATGGAATTCTACATGAAACACAGTTAAAATAGCACGTATATTTTGAAAGTATTAAAAAATCCGTCACGTTAAAAATGGTTCCAATATGAAGGTACCTCTGTATGTATGTAATTATTTTTTCACCTCTCCAGCACGAAAAGGACGCAGTTGGAGCCTAAAATCGATTCTTGATGCGAGCGTGATTCGAAATTCGAACACGCAATTTAACTCACAGGAATAAAATTTTGATTTTATTAGTGTATCCAGCCATAGCCTACTAGAGTCGGCCGACTAGTTGGCCCAGCTTTGAATATAGTTTCACAGCTGTTCAGAAACTGGTTCAGCATTGACCAACACCAGTGTTTTGTACTGTTTTGGTAAATATAAATACAAATGAGAACATCCAGTGGTAGATGGTCTAACTTCAGAAGAATTAAGAGAAGAAGTTTCAAATGCCGAACTTAGCTTTCTTCCAGAAAAGTCCCGTGAAAAATATCTTCATTCGTACAAACATAGAGAAAGGACCCTTACCTAACACGCAAGTAAATAATACGACCATCACAGTTCCGAACCAAACTGTTACCTTTAATCTTACAAATCGCAGTAATTTTACTTTCAACTTTTAATATTTTTGTTAATTTAGTTATAATGAGGTGAAAAGTTGTATGTTTAAAACGAGAGCAATTTTTTTTTTAATCTTGTGCCTTTAAATCATTCACTTCGCTCAGTGTGAGCGAACGTAGTATTCTAATATAGAATATAGACTATATTAGAATACTACGTTCGTGATTCTTAATTGATTTTCTTACCTAAAGATAATGCTTTTCTCGCTGTTGAGGTGAAAAGTTGTATGTTTAACACGAGAGCAAATTTTTTTATGTCTCATGCCTTTAATTCACTCACTTCGCTCAGTAGTCTATATTAGAATACTACGTTCGTGATTCTTAATTGATTTTCTTATCTAAAGATAATGTTTTTTTCGCTGTTGAGGTGAAAAGTTATATGTTTAACACGAGAGCAATTTTTTTTATGTCTCCTGCCTTTAATTCACTCACTTCCCTCAGTAATCTATATTAGAATTACTCGCTACGCTCGTGATTCAATTCTAGACTACTTCGCTAGTTCGTGATTTAAAACAAAAAAACGCAGCAAAAAACATTTTTGCTCTCTAGTTGAACAAATAACTACTATTATTGGCAATTCATCGCAAACCGTGAATTTTAGTTTATGGCTTTATGTATGTCAAATGGTCAATGTCAAATGTCAAATGGTCTATTTTCCTTTGGCTTTAATTTTTTGAGTTATTTAATTTAAGTGCTAGTCTTGGAGCGTTGTATTTAAATTATTCTCAGGGGTTCAATTCCCGGCAAGGTGTACTTTGGAAATGCCCTTTAAACTTTTCATAGTTGGCTCTGGTCTGGATCTGGCAAGTAGCAGCAAGCCTCTTCGGCTGCCACCGTGTAATAACAGCATGTATGCTGTTGTGTTTCGGTGAGTGAATGCCAGAGCCCATTTCCTTATCCCTTCGTAATTAAACCCTTATCCTTAATCCTACTAAGGTGCAGTAATTGTGAAGTTGCTTGTGTTATAAGCGACGACAGCACCTTATCAAAAAGTGGACCGTCACCTGTCTGTCGAATTTAACGTAAGAAATAAATAAAAAATAAATATTCATTTTTGGTTGGAATGTTGGAACTTAAATGACTATTTTAATATTTTACAGATATACAGATAGATAATAGTACTTTACAAATATAGTAGGATCTGTGACCTAGCACCTGTGGCGTTGCTTGTATTAGAGGCGACGGTAGCCACGTACCTTCAAGTAGATCGTCAGTCTGTCTGACGACCTTAACATAAAAAAAAGAAAATCATTAAAACCTCCGGGTATATGTATTTCACGCTAAAAACAGTTTAGCTTCTGTATGCGTTCTATATTGTGTTTGCAAGTGGGACACAGGTGCAATATCTATCGCGTTCGGAATTAGGAGCCAATATCGTCTACGGTTTACGACTGCTACAGTTTGTTCTGCAATAATGTCGCTTTATAATTTTCAACCCTGTCTCTGTATATAGGTACATATATATACACACGTTCAAGTATACAGAGCGGTTTATTGTATTATTGAAATCGTTTTGTGTCGAATATGTACCTATAATAATATAATGTGCCTATAATATGTAGATACTCTTTCACGCAAAAACTAGTGAAATGATTTCGATAAAACTTTAATGCTCTTTCCTAATCCTAATAATATTATAATTCGAAAGTTTATTGTATTATAATGTTTGGAAATTTGTTACTCAATTACGCAAAAACGGCTCGATGCGTTTGAATGAATATATCTTGTTTAGTACCTAGATTAACATAGGATAGTTTTTATCCTTAAAAAGTGTCAGGTTGGCATTTTCAAAAGACGACTACAGCGCGTACGAAGTTGCGGGCACAGCTAATATAATATATACTTAGCCATAGATTTGGTAAGTAGTTTAACTTAGGCTTCGTAGTTCTCTGAACACTGAATTAATTAAGTTCTAATTTAGTGGAATTTAGATAATTAACTATACCTTAATATCAATCAGTTAAGGAACGCCTTTAGTTAATTAAATTACGTAGATATTATGTATAGTAAGTACAATAATAACACGAACTTGCAAAGAAATGTGCAAGGGATGTAATAGGTAAAAATTCTCGATACCATGTAATTTTATTCTCTTCTAGTTTAGTATCGTAGTAACTAGTATGCCTAAGTCCGTTGCATGAAAGAGTAACAAACATCCATCCATACATTCATCTTCATAAGCTTTCGCATTATTTTATAATATTGGTCGGATATTAGAGTTAACCTGTAAAGAGAAATTCTAAAATAAATAAAGAAATCAATGTTTATCCTACATTTTCTAATAATATACCCACGTAATGTCTCCACAAGTAAACTTCGCATGCTTATTTCTATTTTAGGAATGCAAAATGAGCTCGCTATATGCAAGTGATACGGGCTGTCAAACTTTATGCTCAGTAACTTTCAGAATATTCTGATTATGCAGACTTTTGCCTCTCGGGAACTTCGTAATATGAACACAAACGCTGTCAGGTACAATATACATGCATTTTTTGTTAAGTATTCGAAGCGAATCGTTGAATGGAAACAATTTTTTTTATCATTGATTGATGGAAAGGTTCACTGAGCAATCGTAAACTGGGCATCAATCTTGCGACAGCAACCACTTCACAGAAAACAAACGTGAAATAAAAGCACATGTGCTATTATGTTTCTGTGGCTTATTCCCACCCACTCCAAATTTATTTCTCTCCAAAACTAAAGAAATTTCAAATATTCCTTTCTTCTTACCTGGTATTATTAGAATTTGCAATTATTTGCTTGCTTATATAGATCTATTTGATATTTTAAGTAAATATATCATATGCTATAGACTTATTTGACCATTTATATGTGTGTACTACATACTTTTTATATCTATATCCTTAATGGATAAGATGTAATGTAGTGATTGGTAATCCCTTATAGTAGCCCTAAGCTTACGTATCACAGAATAACACACCCAAAAGTGGAACGTACAATTTTATATGTATAGGTAATATTACAATAAATGCTATTTAGGCCCGCAAGATTCACCCGAATTATTTTTGTCCCAACTGGCCCTAAAAAGAATGTCCCATTCACCCGAATATTAAATCGTTAACTAATTTTCCCTACTCACCCGCGAATGTATTTTGATAGCCATAGCATAACCATAAACCATTTTAAGTTTAAGACCAAACAAAAAAATGCTGACTTTAGTTATTGATAAATTGACTACTTACAAGTACTAGCCCTCGGTTGTAGTGAGTGTAGTTATAACGATGTCAGAGCTTGGAAAAGTTTTTCTTGTTAATCTGTTTCATTAATAACTAATATCTAATACACTAGGTCACCCAGTAATGAAAAAAAGCAAGTCCTGACGTGAATTTAACGACACAAACAATTATCAACTTTGTTATTATTTCAATAAAGTCGAAAATAATTTGATAGAAAATAGAATAAGATTGCTGTAAACATAAAAACTAATAATTTTGTTGTACATTATATAAGTTAGCGGGGCGCCCCCGGCTTCGCACGTGTTTTTTTTCTACGAATTATACATACAAATTTTTAACTTGAAAGTAGTGGTACCATTAGTGAAAACCGCATTAAAATCCGTTCCATAGTTCAAAAGATCTAAGCGTACATACAGAGGGACAGACGGCAAGAAGAGACTTTATTTCATACTGAGTAATGATTAGCTGGAATGGTGATTTATTTATTTATTTATTTATTTATTTTAAGATACACCAACAGTACACGCGTTAAAATTATTTATGATATAATGATACACAACATATTTCAGCTGACACGCGCACCAATTACAGGCGTACAATATTAGCCATAAGAACGGTAACAAAAACAAAAGCATATAATAAAAAAACATAATTATACACTGCTTTACATGCAGACGTTACATATAATGAAATGCAAGTCCAGGATGCCAGAACACCAACCCTGGTAATTCCTACTTAAGCTAAGCCCCAACGCGGCTGTTGTCATTGTTGTTGTTGTGAAGTTTGTTTTTTGAAATTTAGTTAGAAACAAAAACAAGTATAGTTAATTCTAATTAAATTAACTAGAACAAGCTATGGAAGCCGCGAACAAAATCTAGTAATATGTATAAACTAATAGCACCTGTACGTAACTAATGAAGGATAGTTAATATTCTAAGATGTGACGTGATTTAGTTTCACAATGACGTCTTTGTAAATTCAGATCAGCCCCACAGTTATTAGCTGATAGTGACATGGATGTCAAAACTTTACCGGTGGCGCAATCTCCCACAGTTTGAAGATCCCCTGTGCGTTTGAAAGTTACTCTTACAACATGTTCACTACTAAGTACATATATGTAACTACAATATTTACATACATTATACTAGTCAACTTAACAAAGGTTGTGTATTCATTAATGATTTAAACCAAGTTATGCGATGGAATATTAATAGGAAGACGAGAAAGAACTTATCAAAAGTAATTGCTCTATTACAACTGCATTATTTTTGGAGTTGCTTTTGTCTTTGGAGTACAACCATCTACAACCAAATAGTGTAGGTTTTTTAAATAAAAGTTTAAACTGCTTTCTTAAATATACACAAATTTACCCGTTTCCCTAAATTTAAGTAAAAAAAATTACACAATTAAATATATTTTCAAAAATTATGGTAATCATTCAAAAACTATTTTCTTACTATACAAGCTCTTTGAGTATCTCTTAAAAATATATTAATTTACAAAATTTAATTTTTAGAATTAGATATTTGATTTAGCCTTAATAATAATTATTAGCCTATTAATAGTAATTGTTAGTTAAAAAAAAATGTATATCAAAATTGCTTACAAAATACTGCAGTATATTTATGAAGTTTTATAACGAAATCTATAAATATAATTTGACGTGGTTCGTATACAAATTCAGCTAATCAAGATTTCCTACTTATAAATCAGTGGTATCTGGGTTCGAAACATTACACCCCAGTGACGGACTAGTTAGTGACTAGTCCAATAAAAAAACAACAGGAATTACAAAACCTAGTAGCTAGCTAGTAGGCAATACAATAAAAAAATCAAAATAAGAAACGATAATAATTCCGCACACAATGTAATTTAACGTGACTTGTTTACCTAAACAGGTGTGAGTCCCTTTCTTCGATATTTTCACAGCGAAACGTCCTTCAGAGAATTTCCGCCTCGGCAGGTGCATTGTAGTTGTCCCCGCATTTCCTTGCCTTACAGATACGAATTTTCAATGTATCGGGAAGCCGTTCTCGTTTATCATCGTTGTTGCTATCTGCAGGTGCCAACTACATATCTCTTGTCTGTCGTGTTTTACATTGTAACTAAGTGAAGTGAACCTTAAACGAAACTCTGGAGTATTACTCTCAAGAGTTTATGAGAGAATTTCAGCTGCTTTGTTACAGGCTTTGTGTACTTGCTCCAGTTTCCTTTGGTAGTATTCTTTTTGGCATAGCTCATTGCGACAACGCAATATGCTATGCTAGCCTTTATTTAATGGTGATCTTTTGTAAGTTCTGTAAGTATTCTGTTAGATAACACGTGTGCTTTTTTGCTTCGGTATGTGAGTAAGGATTGCCAGCCAGAACTTGGGCTCTATGTGAATGGTCCACTATCCTTCCTTGTTCTTAATACATCGTACTTAAATCTGACTTTAAAAAATAACTTTTAGATTATCGTTAATTAATTATTTAATAAATTAATTAAAGAAATACTTTAGAACCATTTTAAACAAAAGTGATGTCACTATTATATACAACTCGAGTAACGGTTTATTTAATTTTAATTGTCTATAAAAGGGAGGCAACTGAAAAAACAAACGAAGCGTATAAATTTGTAGCAAATAATTAGTAATAAATCCATTAATGGAATGACATTAAAATGCGGAGAGCCGACCCCGACAAAGATGTAAATGGCGCGTCGAGTTTTATTGAATGCATCATTACTTCGGGTCGTCCGTCCGCGTCGTTCGTGTCGTCAATGAAAGCTCTCTGGATGCTAATTTCGTAAATAAACAAAAGCAAAGGCCTAATGAGGGACGCTCGCGGCTCAAACTTTCTTACTAAAGGCCGCGAGCACTTCCGACCTATCCATTTGGTTATTTGTACACGACCTTTATTTCGCCCTAATCTCAACGCGCGACAATAATAAGCTTACCGAAACATTTTTTTTATATGCTTAGTACCATTTTTTTTATATATATTTATCCTTACACATACAATGTATAAAAATTTTAAATTACATTTAGATTTGTTTTTAGTTGTGACACACTTATAACTAAAAAAGTTTTTGAAATATCCCAAAGGTGGTTTGCCAAGTGTAAAATGCATGTAGTATAAGGAAAGTCCTTTCTTACCCTCGGGCGGTTCCTGACACGTTCTCGCATGCCCAATTTAATCCTCGGCTTATTGAAATAAAAACGACATAGGTTTTGAACAGGTGCCGCAGGCTGCGGGAGAGGGGCGAGGGTCACAGGTGGCCCCGATGGTCGCAGCGTCGTTAAAATTTACATAAAGTCTCAATCCACGACTACGGGGCCGCTGCCCACCCCACGTTTTATGCTACATTTAGTAATTTTATGATAATTTCGAAAACCGTACCACCACCCATCGCATTATACTAATAGATGAATACCTACACCGGAGGACGCCCGAGCGATGTGGAAAAAATATTCCTGCCTCCTTCAAATAATAAGTTTCGGTTAATAAATCGCGTCAAACGTGAAAGGGCCGTAAATTTTTTTTTGGAAAAATTAATAGCAGATGTGTTTGTTGTTGAGTTGTAGTAGGGGCTAACGGAGGGCGGGCAGTGTGCTGTTCTGTTAGTGACTTTGAAACACATAAATCCGCACTTTACGCACTTTTTAGAAATGTTTGTGATTAATGGCACATAAAATCGAAGCGTTCATGCACAAGGAAAAATAATGTTTACATTTTTACGGTGGCTGAAAATTTACGTATGGTAATGAGGAACATGACTTCTCAGTTGTATTCTTCAGTACTAAAGGTCTATTAAGTACTACAGTCGTCCTGGCCTCACCTTCTCGCAGGGCAAGTTTTACGCGAAGACCAGTGAGAGCAGTTACTTGGTCACATCAACTGATTGGTGATCGGCCGCGGGATGTCTTTATTAATTAACTAGGTAATTAAAGATGTTTTAGTTCACAAAATGATTGTAACCCCTGATAATCACGATACTTACTTACTCTTTCTTAAGAGTATTATATCCGATCGTACGAAAAAAACCTTTTATTTATTTATAAAAAAAAAACAGTATTTATAAATATTTATAGAATTTTTATCCTAGATAAGAAAATATACTGTATTTAAAATGTAAATAATATATATGTAGAATTTATAATTAATAATTTATCTTTAGCTCGCGACTTCGTTTATATAGGCAAACGAAGTGAAATCGGTGGGCGGCTTTCAGTGATTGGAATGAATGAATCTCACGACACGTGGTTTTGATAAAGTAACTTAATATTATAATATTATTAAATGTTTTCATTTTATTTGTATATAGGTGCCGATGGAAAAAAAGAATGTTCTAATTATCTACTATTATAACTGTACTTTGGCAAACGACAATAGGGTCGTACGACATAGTCTGACATGTTTTTTTTAAACAATCTCTACTGTAGGTTCTCGTTTAACCGTTAATACAGCCGCGAGAGAGCATTTGTGTTGTTTGATTAAAAATATTAAATGTATTATTTTATTTTGTTCTAGTCGAACCTCACGCATCTGCCTCGCCACGAGTACGTACCGGGAATTGGTATGGGTGTAGCCAAATGTCCATACGATCCGACCGACAACTCCACCGCCCTTTGGGTGGAGCGAGGCAACCCGGGCAGTCTGCCGGCATTGTACTCCGGCACGAATGCGGAATTCACCAAAGCGGATACCGTCATCTTCAGAACAAACTTGCACAATCTCACAACTGGCAAACAGGAGTTCTCTTTCAAGCGGACTTTGAAATACGACTCTAAGTGGCTTGACAGTAAGTGCTTTTTCATTCTTAAGCGACTTCTCTCGCATACATGTAGGTATTAAAACAATAAACGTCTTATGTTTACCGCGAATAACATATTTTAGTAATCCACACTAATATTTCTAAAATTTGGTTGTTTTTGTTGTTGGTATGTAGTGGATAATCTCTAGTGGATGGTCCTTTTTGTAGCACTGAAATTACGTGTATACAAAATTTCATGATGTTTGGTTGAGTAGTTAAGGTGTGAAAGCGTAACAAACAAACCCATTTTCTCTTTTGTAATATTAGTAGAGATGACCTCGTCAAATTCAGCAGTGGAGTGTTCCCAGCATCAAGTCTAATAAATTGATACAGACATGTATTAAAATTACAAGCTGTATCAGTGCACAGACATATGCAAACAGATACACAGAGCACTCGTCAATGAATTAATAAATGAATGAATTTCCAAAATGAGCGCGCTCATCAGCAATCAACACAAGCTAACAGGCTAGGTGCTCGTTTCGTTAATAATTAGGACAAATGTTACAATTATCGACGCTTACACGATTTAGATGAGAATTGCCTGTTCGACGTACCATCACAATGAGCATAGTATAAAGAATACCGTTTTGGCTCTACCATATCTTGTAAACTTTATACTTCTCTGTACCAAAAAAATGTCTAAATAAAAAAATATAGCATCGGCTTTATTGCATTAAACTTGTATTGCATTTTGTGTTCGTTCTCAATCAATAATATATCTTTTCTTTCTTTCTTTCTTTTTTTTTTCTTTCGTTTATATGCACATTTCGACTCTTCTCCGTAATGTTAGATTCTCTACGTGTTCCTTTTACTAGACTTAGATTCATAGCGTGATGATACATAGCCAAGGTATAACTTTTCTAAAGAATTAGACTATTGAATTCTAAATGCAATTTTTTTTTAATCCTACTAGTAGCTTAGTATTTTTTTTTAATATCTCCAATTTTAATATATTATAAATTTTTTAAATCTAGACTAATGAATAAATAATGAAAATTTCAGCTTTATAAAATTAAATTATAGTGTATTAATACATACATGGCAAATTTAAACGCACATTTTTACAATACGGTTGAAACTTTAAAACATTGCGTTTGTAGTAAACTGATTTATAAAGTTGTGGAATCTTTCTCCCTATGGACACTTCGTAGGTTTTAACCTATTTATTTAAAAAGATACTGGCACTCGAACTGTCAATTTGGCACAAAGTGAGTGTGATTGTTTGCTTGTTACGCTTTCACGACTTAACTACTTACCAATTATCATGAAATTTTGCATACATGTTGTCAAAGGGACGCGGCCAAAATCTTGATTTTCATCTTTTTGCTTTATATGGTCATTCTTCAATAACACATAATTTAATCTTATGTTGAAATCAAGTAGAAAATTTCAAGTAGTTTTATCAATTGGTATACTTGCATACAAATTGATGAAAAAATCGCGAGATTATAGTTATTTTCTCTTTTTAAAAACAAAAATTGATGTATTCATATTATTAACACCAACTGATGAATAATTAGCGCGATTATATTGTGGACAGTCTTACAGTAGTAATTCCCACGACTTTCATTACTGTAAGTGTGTTTGCCGTGACACGTTGCGAACAATGGAAATTAAACTGTTTTCAGTCTAACGAGCGGTAATGCGCCCCGATCTTTAACCGTTAATTTGTGAATGCGCCACAATACCGAATAGAAATTACGGCCCGGCAAATTCGCCTAATTTCCTTTAGCAGGCATTGCTTTGTTCATTACACTCCTTCCTTCGTTAACCTGCTCGATACTAGTAACGGATATTGCTTTAATTAAAATTATGCTTTCATTTCGAAACTGTATTCTTATAATCTAAAGCCTTAGGAATTGCGTAAATTTTTTATAGTTTTTTTTAATGTGCCTTCGTCAGACAGAACACATTTTATGCTGTTACTTCGCAGTGGTTTTTATAAGAGATGGTTACTGCTGTTTTTGTAAAATATTTGGATATCTAGCGTATGTTTTACTATTGAATTGAATAAAGTCTTGCGTTGCATTCTGTCTTCGGTTATTCGCATTATAGTAATCTGAGACAACAAATTCTCCCAAATACCTATATCTGACTTCACTTATTAGTACAAGGTGCCCTTATACAGAAAAAATGGAAATTTTATTATAACTATAAGACTACAAAAGGCCATAATATATTCATTTAATATATCTCCTAAATTATAAGTGTGCAAATTTATTGCAGCATTAATTCTAACGGACAGATCAAAGGACATTAAGACTCGAAACCTTATTAAACTTTAATACTTCTTTATTCTAAATGGGCAAGCGTACGTCTAACTGAACACATTGGAGAGAATAAATGGCAAACGACGTTCAAAATGGAGACATTGTCACCGCCGCGCGTCGCACGCTTGTAATCCTCGACACGTGGCTGTTTCATAATGAAACCAACAAATAAGCACTTATTAATGCGATCCATAAACGCCCGGTATATTCGTATATGGGCATAATTGACACCCACAGCTTCATCTAATATTTATTGTAACATCACACGAAATAACAGCAATTTCATAGTATACAATTAACATGGGAACACTGCGCTGGGCCGCGCGACCGTTCCGTTCGAATACTTAATGAAATTTATATACATGTAATTGTCTAAATTACACAATGAAAATCTCTTGTGTAATTATTTTTTAAACTATAATAATAGTCGAAAAAAACTTTATCACCTAAAATAGTAGAGCTCACTTAAAAAAATCTAATCATACTCGAATTTCTTCTTACTAGAATTTATTTCTTACTCGAATATTACTTGTATTTGGTTATTAATTCGGATGGGTGGGTGTATCGAATTGTGTGTCAAACATTATAACATATTATTTTGTAAATTATCATCATGTAATATATTTTATTTATATCTATACATAAATATATTACTATAAAAAGTCCGTTTCCGCCTCTGTCTGTTTCTCCGCTAACTTCTAAACCATACAACGGATTTTTTTTTACTTTTTTACTTAATAATACAACGGATTCTTAATATCTAATCTAAAAAGATCGCAATACGAACCTTTTTAGTTTGCTGTTTAGTTGCTATAGGTTTGCTTTCTCAGTAAACGCAAAGTAAAATGAGTTTTCTTTTCGTAACTGGTTACTTGTGACGTGATTCGCATAAAGCCTTTATGTGTTCATTCAATTTTTATTGAAATATGTTTTATTTTGTCTCTAATTTCACAAATCTCAGCTCAGACCAGTCGACCTACAAATTTAAAACCTAAAGACAGCCCAGAGCAAGGATAAAGCATTATTTAATTTTCTATGGAAAACATTCGCGAGCGACGTAACTAACTATAAACCAATTTTCTCAGAACTTACTTTTTAGTAGATTTTCTCTTAACTCCGCTCCAGTAGATCTTTATCATATTTTTCCAACAGCAGTACACCCTGAATTTTTATAATAAAATATTATATTATATATGTCTACTCTTACTTGAGCCGTCATCGTCATTAACAGCGTACTTCCTTTCGCAGTCATAAATTGGGTTGCCCGTCTTCAGCCTCGTCTTTGCTGCACGGCTAGATGCTGTCCAAGGGCTAATCCAAAGCAAAAAATGTGATTATGGAGATTAATTTAATTAAATATCTTTTTTTTAGAACCAAACTTCGTTGGCTCATTCGACGTCGGCGAATACGTGCTGTTCTTCTTCCGCGAAACAGCGGTAGAATACATCAACTGCGGTAAAGCTGTATACTCAAGAGTGGCGCGAGTGTGCAAACGAGATACTGGCGGGAAGAACATACTGAACCAAAACTGGGCGACATATTTGAAAGCGCGACTCAACTGTAGTATACCGGGAGAGTTTCCATTCTACTTCAATGAGATACGTAAGTTCATTTTCGCACAATTCTTTATTATTATCTTTTGCTCGTAGCGTAAGGCCGCGTTCCCATTTTGTCGTAACGACAAAATAGTTAACATTCCGTTCTTATAGGCGGTTCGTAAATTGCATATTTAAAATAAAAATGTAGCTTTCTGGTGCAGAGTTGAAACGTTAGCGACTTAGGCAAACATTCGTTTATACGGAATCTCATGTTTAAATCCAAACCTAATCTCCGTACATACAAACATTGACTGTCAATCTGAAGCAAACATTTCAGTTTGAAAAGTGTAGCTCCAACTTGACAAAAGTCTAGCCGATTTCACTTCTCTCTGAGAACGTCGGGACTTCCCAGACCGTGTTCATATAATATTAACACTCGACATTCGGGCTTGCCACGGTTTTTCACGCAGCCCCCAGCTACATTCGTTGCATAACTTATGAGACAGTAATAGGAACATTCTAGTTCACCATTCGGCATAGGTTTGTTATATTTACTCGTCCCTTCGAGCGCCATTAGGCAGGTTTGAGCGAACTTCGCACGCTAATCGACTCGTATTTACATCGTGAGTAATGGCAAATATTTACCCCTGTTGCCCGTCTAAATTGTGTCTTCACAATTTGTTGTATTTTTTTAGCTGGACGCTAGATATATCTGCTAAGCCAAGTACCAGAACGAATATTTATTCTAAAATTTTACCATTTCTTTTTAAAAAAAAAAGTGTGTGTGTCAGCTCCGATGCACGACTGGAGATGATGTCTACTTATGAACGATTATAAAATACATATTAAAAATTATAATAATATCAGCGCCATCTCTGGTGCTCAGGTGCCATAAAGTTTTCGCAAGGCTTATATATGAAAAGGAGTAAACTCCAAAAATATATTTTAGCATCAGGTCGCAAATTTCACTGTCTTAATTACTCACACAAGATATAAACAAAAAACTAAAATATTAGGTCATTTTAACCTGGTGGGGACAATTTTAAAAATATATATTTGAAAATAAAGTTATACCCACATGGTTATAAATACGAAAGATTGTATGATTGGATTTGTTACTCAATCACGCAAAAACTGTTGAGGACGCGACAGACAGGCTCACTGTCCATTTGATGGTAGGTGGCTCCCGTCGTTTATAAGTTATTATAACACAAGTAACGCCGCCAAAGATGCTGCAAGTGCGCTGTCGACCTTAATAGTATTAAGGATAAGGTATTAGGATGAGATATGGAAATAGGCTCTGGCATCCCTTACTCACTCAGACAATATTCTGCTTTATTAAGAGGGTCAAAACTTGGGGTTCCAAAAGGTCTGACACCAAAACACAACGGTGTAGAGTTTTTAAATTAAGGTGCTAATGTTCCTATGTCTAAGAAATATTTGAAAGTTTGAAAATTGTTTATATAGGCACTCAACTTTAAATTGTTCTTAACGTAATTTAGATTTTCATTAACGCGGTCACAAACTACAATAATAGTAGTTTAATTGTTATTATAACTCTTGATGACATCGAGATACGAACTTTAGGGACTACAGTTATAATAATTTGATAGTGAACTTGTAAAACTTTGGACACTGCGAATAGATTAGACATCGCGGCGGTCGCTGATAATTTTCAAATTAATTTTAGTTCATAAATCGTTTCAGAGCAATTTGAATTTTAATAACTTCTCTGCCATAAAGTTCTACGAATTAATTTATTATTTCTACATTCAAGTGCTTCTTGGAATAAACTTGAATACAATTTTTAGATATATTCTTAAAAAGTTAGAGGAATTATTGTTTCAAATCGCTGTAAAGAGAGTGTAGCATTTAGCTTCTAAATAATACGAACAGCACGGGTGCTTTATTAGTTTTTGAAGCGTACACATGACGCTGTAGAATGGGTAAAAACTGTAGAATGGGTAGACCGATTTGAATGCGGTTTTCACATTTAAAAAGAGGGATAAACGGGGAAGGTTTGTCGGAAACGGGTCGCTAGTGTTATAATAAATTTGATTGTATATTTTCACACAGAGAGCATCTATAAAATTCCCGGAGACGACAGCCGCTTCTACGGAGTGTTTACGACCGCGTCCACCGGACTCATGGGATCAGCAATTTGCACCTTCACTATCGGAGATATTCAGAAGGCGTTTCAAGGGAAATTTAAGGAACAGGCCACGTCCAGTTCCGCTTGGTTACCCGTCATAAGCAGCAGGGTACCAGAGCCAAGGCCAGGGACATGTGTCAACGATACTTCCTCACTTCCGGATACTGTATTAAATTTCATCAGGTTGGTGACATTTTTTGTATTCAACTAGTCATCATACGAGGCTCTGTCTTTGATTGAATATCTATTCTTAAGGTTCTAATGGTAAATGAAGAAACTCCGACAAATATAGAATGAATCTTATTAATAGGGCTGTTGACTGTACTCAAATAAAAATATAATATTGCCGCGAAACGATAGTTTCCATAATAGATTACTTAAATAACACATTATTTTCTTTATTTTAAGGAATTTAATTCTTATTTAATAATCAAAATGTAATTTAATCACTCTCAAGTCACGTAACAACGAACACCAATCAAAGTGCATGACGTCACTTGTTCTTAAACATCACCGCAGTCAAATATTGCATCGTTCGGCCGCTGCTAAAGACATTTCGGAACAAATGACGTCACAGTAGTCATGTAACAAGTGTTGGCGTTTTGGAGCGAAATTTTGAAACGGAATTTAAAATACACGATTTTTAAAGTATTGGTAGTATTGGCTTATATTAGGTACTTATTTAAACACGTTCCCAAAAATAGTCAAATGATGTTAGTTCTCTTCCTTTTTTTTCGTGTTATAAATATTGCATAACTGACCTATAACACTAAAATACCAGATAGTTCCAACTCGGTTGAGAAATAGGTATTCATGGAGGAATTACGAAGCATATTCTCTTCGGAAATACCCCAGAAATTTTACCCTATAGTCTCACATTTAACGCTGCTAGGGTGTTTAAATATTCTCATACATAAATTCGTGTAAGGTTGCACATTTGCATCCCTACTCATATTTCTTTGTTCTTAGGAGACGATAATGATAAAAGTATGTCCTAGTGTAGCTTACATCATAATAAAATAAATGTATTATGTGTATAGAACAAAAATAATAATAAAAATAAATGAAAATATTAACAACAAAGCTTAAACTACCAAAGCCTAAACTAATGGCACGAAGGCAAATAAGAAAAAAAAATCCGAGAATTTCGCTGCATGCATGCTATCAATTATTCATAATAAAACGTATTAACGCGTTGCCAAATTCAGCATTCGGTTCGGTTACAATTCGGTTAAAATAATTTTAAAAAACTGCTTACTTTGAGACGGTTGTTAATCTGTATGAATAAGACTTTATACATTTAAAAGGCTCCAATAGAATTTCTGGGCCCTAATTTAATAGTTAATTTTACACAAACGCTACAAAATAATTACCTCACAAAGGCGTCAAGAGTCGGAAGCGAAAAAAGCAACTTGACACCTATTGTTATTGTAACGAGGCTCGTACATACGTAAATAAAGTCGAAAAACGTCACTTAAAAACGCGACACATCGAGTCGGTCTCCGGCGGTTCCAGAACTCGGCGCTCATTGAAAATCCTGAACCACTTTTATCTAGCAACACGTCCTGTTAATTATCCAACGCTCTCATCCGCAGAGAGTTCAATTATTATTTTTTCCACACTCTTTTGCGATACTCACTCGGAAATGTCGAGATTTTAACACTTCACCTGTGCTGATGGTCTAGTGATTTTTTTTTGCGACAGAATGCTGTTTTAATTAAATGAACGAGGAATTGTGTTGTTGAAGGCACGAGGTGTTTGCGTCATGCGATATTATCAGTTCGGACGTGCCATCGTGTTATGCCACACATAGTTATCCGACACTTCGGTTTACGTCTCACTGTGCGCTTTTGATGCTCTAATGAGTACCTATAACTTTCTCTGAACACTCGATAACGACGACTCATATGTGTTTCACTCATATATCATTATTTTGCTATTATTCTTTATGAGTCCAAGATGTAATTATAGCTACCAGTGGGACATCATAGTAGAACCACGAGTCCGCTGGGACTAGATCAGTGGGACTAGATCAGTAGTCAGTCATATTTTTTTTTTATGTTATATATTAATATAATTTTTTTATATAATTTTATATAAATGCCTTAACTACTTACTTATACGTTATCAGGGATAAAGAAAAGGATATACATAGGGTATTTTTCATCCATAAAAAGTACTGTTCCCGAGGGACGCTGACGAAGTCGCGGGCTATAACTAGTTTTTTATATAAAAGATTTATTATTGGAAGAATGCCTACAGAAGACCACCGTGTGTGCACATGTATTTCGTAAGTTAGTAAGTCTCTAGAGTCTCATCCTGTACTTATCCCCTTCTTATATCTTATCTTTTATCCTATCAAATTTGACGATGTATTTTCTACCCTCGTTGCACTGAAAAACAGTATAAGATGCATTTGAAAAACTTCTTCATATTATATTATATTATATATAAAGGTTGTAAATAAATTGCTTCGCCAGGTCTCATCCACTTATGGATACAGCTGTATCGCACGAGAACGAAAAGCCGATTTACTACAAGCGCGATTTGTTTTTCACTCGACTGGTCGTCGATAAAGTGAAGGTGGACATGTTGAGTCATCAGCTCGAATACACCGTCTACTACGCCGGTACAAGTGAGTATTTCTTACATTATTTCACTTCTTACTAAAAGTATACCAAACTACTACGAGTATAATCTATACTAATGTTATAAAGAGAGAAGAATTGTATTTTTGTATGTTTGCAGTTTGTAATGAATAAAATCAAAAACTACTCGACCGATTTTAAAAATTCTTTCACCTATAGAAAGCTACATTGTCAGGGAGTAACATCGGCTATGTTACTCCCTATTAACGCATAACTTTATATTTTATAAAGTTACGCGTACGAAGTCGCGAGCAACACCTAGTATTTTAATACTTTGATTACTTATTAAAGGGATTCAGTGTCTTAAATTTAAATCTAAAAGTTAGTAAATAAATTAAGGACTCTTAAGTGTGCGTATAAGAATTTGTATAGGCATATGTGTGCGTGTATGAATATTTTATGAACATCGAGGACAGATGAATTTCAAAGCCTTTTCTCTACAGTAAATCAGTCTATGTAAAGTATTAGCAGTTTACGTTTATAATTGAATTGTTTCTATATTAACACTGTAACGCCATAGATAAATTTTCGTTGAATTGTGAACGTACGATTGAATTTTTTATGCGTTCTCAAAGGACCACATTATTATATAAATTAAATCACACATGGTCTTATACATCGTACTTATACAAATTCAATAACGTATTGTCTTAACCACGTTCTTATACAAATTCAATCACACATGGTCTTAACCACGTTCTTATACAAATTCAATCACACATGGTCTTATACAACGTTCTTATACAAATTCAATCACGCATGATCTTAACCACGTTCTTATACAAATTCAATCACACATGGTCTTCAAAATACGCAATATACCGTACTTATTTACTATTTAATACACAAACTGTTTAGTCTAGCCAAACTAAGTTAATATTTATCGAAGCAGAATTAGCGAATTACTAATATTACATTTCGCTGACTCGCAACAATGAACGATCCTTAAACGATTTATAGTGCTGCTTTTGAATTCATAAACAAAGTTTATACGTATTATTATCTTCGTAATTTAGAGATTGATTGGGATGTTAAAATAATAAATGAATTTATGGAACTAAGTAACAAACAATTTTAATCAGATTATACGTCACAGCAATTAATTTTTCAAGTTTTTTTTTTTTTGTATCCATAGTTGTTTTTAAAAAGTTATTACTTTATGATTATATTTAAGAATTATTGTTACTTTTATTTATTTTCAAATAAAATAAAAAAAATGCTACAAGTTAATACACAAACCTTTCTCTTTTATCGCAATTTCAGGGTAGAATTGGATGGTATATATAGTTAGCAAAGAACAGTAACAGTCTGTAGTTAAGAAGCACACTCAAGTAGTCAGGAACTTTATTTTTTAATATGTACCTATAGATCATCAAATATGACGGACGAGCCCGCTGTGTTTCCATGAGTGAATAGGGGATGTCAGAGCCCATCACCCCATCCCTTCCTTATCCGTTATCATTAATCCTTCTATGGTCGGCAGCGCACTTGCAGCACCTATGGCGTTGCTTGTGTTATAGGCGACGGTAGCTACCTTCCATCGCGTGGGCCGTCAGCCTGTCTGTCGATCTTAACATAAAAAAATCCAATTATGATGGCACAAATTATCCAAATCAAAACCCATAAAAAACTTTCACACAAGTTACTTAGTTAATGCAAACGTTTGGAACAATTACAATAGATCATGACATGTCACGTATCAGAAAACGAACAATAAAAATTAAATTTAGTATGCGGACATGGAAAGACATAAAATTTCATAAAAGCGTAGGTATTAAAAAATACCTGCGTACTGGGAAATTAAAAAGTGCGGGGGTGAAAGTGGCACAAAAGCCATAACTCGTCTCGACCGTGACGGGTGGACGTTTGGATTCGTGTCTGTATTCTATCGGTATTCCATTCAATTCGTATGTACCTAGTCTCCTACTCCCGGAACAATACCACGTATGTAAGAAATGTTGAAAATAGGTATTTAAACGTATTATTGCGTATTTAGGCGTACAAGCCCTAGAGTTCTTTTTCAACACCTAAAAATACTTTGCGTAATTAAAGTTTTATAAATAAATGTGTAGAGAAAATTCCAAATAACCAAGGGATAATTTATTTACTAAGGTTGACATTTTTTACTAGGGAGAAAAAAAAATAGGTTTATAATGACCATTACATATTCGTTATAGTATCACAATTTTAAGATATATTAAAAGATTAATAAGATATTCTTTAATTCGATTTATATGTAATAAACACTCATTTAATTCTTATCACAAATTACTAATTTTACAATAAACACAAGTAATAAATAATTGTGTTAAATTAACTTTATATTCAGTTTTATCCAAAATATTGAACCTATCTATAAATTTTGTCCTCAGATTACGCCTGTGTATATTTTAATACTTAGTATATGATTAAAATTAAAAATATATATTAAAAATATTAAAATGTTAAATGTTTAAATGGTATTTAAAACGTTCCACTGGTTTCGTTTAACGGACACAAAGTAGCCTAGGAGTGGACTGTATTTATTGAAATGAAAAGATGATGAGAAATTAAGAACATATATTTACAGTAAAACTAACCATTATACGAGTAATAACAAAAGTAAAATGTAAAATAAAATAAAATAGTCACAAATTACAAAAAATATATACGCTATACGCCTCTTTTCATATATACGCCCTCTTTTCAGTATGTTGTTTCGTAAATATTTTTTTCAGCGTCTGAAACATTTCACAAATCAGGCGAATTCATAAAATGGTCCGTTTCATTTAAATATTCAGTCGGTACAAGATAGAGGTGTAGCTCCGCTACGCCGTAGAGGTGCAGCACGTAGCATGTTTCAGGCGTAGCATGTATCGGCCGTAGAAATGTATCGAGCGTAGCTACAGCCACAGAGAGGCCCGCGTCGTCACATAAATTCGCACCGCGCTCTAAACAACGCCTCCGAGTGGTAATTTTCACCTATGTTGGTGCAATTTTCACCAATTTTCCACGAAAATTGTTCCGACCGAAACGCCCTGCCATGCCATGAGGCTACGGAGTGGATTAAACTCACGTAGATATCTAACGAAGGGGGGTTCGTTTACGGAACAACTTTTCCGAAAGGAGAACTACGTTTGAGTTGGCGTTTGAAATGCTTGTGTGTGGAATATTAAATTGTTTAAACGTTCCCTTTGACGTTCCCTCCACTGCTATAGCCACGTGCCGTAATAATTACTCTAACTTAATCTACACACACGGTAACATTGATGCCATTTTCCAAGAGTCCCATAAAGCTTCCACAGGTGCATTAACCGAACGCCCTACAGGTATTCCAATGTACTTCTCATTGTAAATTAACGTCAAGCTAAATTGTAAGGAAATTTACCTTACTAAAAATTGAGACAATTCTCTACATTATTTGTGATATAAATGTAATTTCGTTACTTTATAGGATATTGAAGAGTATATTATTTCGATGATATTAATTTTTTATATATAAAAATGTTAAATTGGGTCTGTGCACACTTCAAAAATTAGAGAATACCGATTTAATTCGTTTTTCATATATTGAAAGAGGGATAAACGGGGACGATCTTTATATATAAAATTCGCTAAGCGGGTTAAGGGTTCGCCAGTGTATTATAAAAATCTTTAGTGTCAATTCAGTACAGTAACAGTAGAGTAACTTTTGTGAGGTGTCTAGTGTCTGTTAAGGAGACACAGTTTATTAAGTGTCAACATTTCGAAGCACTTTTTTATTCCTTAAATATATTATTTCCCTTATTTTGATATATTATTTAGATTTTTATTCCCTAGATACACTAAACCAGCTCGAAATGGATTATTACTTTTTTAGTCTTACACTATATTCGAATGTCTCAAATAAATGCTTAAAAAACGAGTGTCACAGTTGACTTTTATTTAAGCTCGCCGAATAAGTTGCTCAGAATTCCGGCATAACAAAGAGCTCTAGAGATCCCATGAAAAAGGACAGTTTACTCTTTCAATAAAGAGCGTTCGCGGGAGCTTCTACCGGCACGATATTGCCTCCCCGCTTAGCCCCATTTGAGTGCTTACCGCGTTATAATATGCATTAAACTGCACCGGGGCCCGTCTAGTGTTCGGCCGGGAAGTTGCACAGCACTAAGTGTGAGCAGACAATGAGAAACGAGCGTATGATGGTCCCGCAATGCGGGAACCCACCCGCCTTAGTTCCATTTATTTTATCACACCCAAATCACAGTTGCCAGACAACTTCTGAACGCTCTCGCCTACGCCGATAAAAGTTCGCGAACAACTGTCATATACACACGCCAGGCCTCGTGTTTGTCAATGAAAGGGAACCGAGGTATCAAAGACGTTAAGAGTATTTAGAAGTTAACGAAGTTAATTAAATTCCTCGAGTTAGACGTCAACGCGGGGGTACTCTTCAGTATCAAGGGCGTCTTCGTTAACAATTCAGAAACATATTAATGTTTGCGTATCGCACGAATGCTGACTATGAATAGGCGAATGTAGAAGGCGTATATGAATATATTCGTATCATCTAAATTGAATACTTAAAATGGTTTACATTATTTACAAGTTCAATTCATCAATACAAACAAAATAATTCTAGTTGGTTCTTCACTGATTTCACTTTCATTGGTTAAATTTAATTTGAATCTAGTTATACATCTATATAGACAAATTATAAAATAAATTCGCTGTTATTTTCTGTCTCTTTGTCCACTAACTTCTAAACCACTAACCACAAATATTTGCTCCATATCTTATAAAAAAGTGCTCATATTTTTATGGTTATAATTTGCATTTTTAATGTTAAAATCGGCAGACAGGCTGACGGTGCATTTGATAGGTGGCTACCGCCACCTATAATACAAGAAACGCCACAGGTGTTGCAAGTACGCTGTCGACTATACATATTAGGATTACGCATTCGGGGAGGGATAGGGAAATTGGCTATGGCATCCCTTACTCACTCATTGAAACACAACAGATCACGTAGTCTACTGCAAGGGTTTGGTTACTGCCGCCAGACGGGCTGGCTGCCCAAATAACTGCGAAACGCAGTGTGCCCTGCCACTACTTTCCAAATCCAGACCAATGACAACTTTGAAAAGTTCATTTTCAAAGTTGACTCCGCTGGGAATCGACCCTTTGCACCCTCAAACGTTAGGCAAGCATACTTATCAATTATCCAACGGGCTCGTCAAATAAAAAACATTTGCTTAATCCCACGGATGAAATAATGTATTAGTGAAGAAGTATGGACAAAATTGACTTTCCCTCTTAAGTACTGTTTCTAATAGTAACCGTTTGTTAACCTGAAGTGAACTAATTATGCAAGTGGATTCGCTACAGATTATACGTTTTGCATGACGCAACGAACGGAATTTAAAATTCACAGTCGGCTGAACGGTCGAGTAATCCGACGTTCGAAACATATTTAGCCATCTGATAACATTATACGAACTCAAACTCACAAAACGGTTACCCCTTTGATGTTTTGAAATTTAGTTAACAATTCGACGCAGCATCTGATGCAAACATATGAAGGTTTCAATTGCCTTTCATTTAAAATATTTAAAATTTTCATATACTCTTCGCGTCCGTCTGTTTAACAGAAGTTGCATTAACTGAGTAAGTTACCACTAAAGATTAGGCTGCATATCTTAATAAACAATCAAACTAGTTTTAAAAAGTCTTAAACAATAAGAAATCCAACTTTACGAGCCAAAGGAATTAATTAAGGCATTAGTGTATAGATAAAGTCTCAAATAATGCACACTAAATTAATGTCAGTTGAGTAGGTGTTCACCTGATAAATTACCTAGCATCGTTTCAAAATACTTTAACTTTCAAGATGTAGTCTTACTGCGCTCTAAAAATAATGTAGGCAATAATTTACAAAATAACTTTGTATGCATAAAATGTATGCGATACTCGTTGGATATCGCTCTTATAAATATCGTAAACCCATTTGCCTAAGTGCATGAAGTCCAAGTTTTGCCATAAACATGAAATGCGGTACATGTGAAATGATATGTTAAGGTGTATTTGAAACATAGCGCGTTCAGGAATAGCTGCACTTTATTGGAAGGCCGCGGCGTCGGTTAAAATGATGTCGGACCTTCAATACTTTATTCGGAGCGAAACAAAATGAAGCGACTGCTTTACAGTTTTCTATTAAAAATAGATGCACCGCAGTCATTTTTAAGCCTTGTCTACTGTCCTCTGATATCGTGTCACTAGTAGAAAAGACGTCTTCCTCTTACACCTTATTTCTTATGTATCTTATACTATTTATTTATTTATTTATATTAGTGAAACATACAATATCTCGCTACACATTATAAATATACATACAAGAAAAAACAATATTAGCAATATTATACTATATTGTGGACATATAATACGTGTATTTTTATTTCTTAAATGTCGACTTTATTCGCTGACGCTGGTGACTTCTTTAACACAACTGAAAGTCTGATATACTGAAATTTTGACTTTATGGGTCCAAACCTACTTTATGATCGTATCGTAGTCGTCATCGAAGCCGCCACTGGTTCTCCAAGTGCTCAGTTCTCTACCACAACGCTTATTGCTTATAAAGTCTGTGGTCTGCACCTACAAAATAGCTGTGGCGCCACCAATCTTAACTTGCCACACCTCCGGGCTTCCTCGATATGAGCGCTCACACAACGAAAATGAACAATATTTATTACCGAGCGGCGATACTGTACGCCAGAACAGAATTTCAAAGTAATTTATAGTTTCCGACGCCTTAGCTTCCGATGCTCTATTTTCAGCCTGTTCTTAATTACGTTGAAGAGCGCAGGTATGCTTACCGGTTCAACAAAAAAAAACCTTTTTAATTTTCATACAATATTATATTACAACGTTTGAAATGAAAATAATTAAATCCAAATTTCTTTGAGGCGCGCGGGGCGATTTTAGAAATGCTTACGTTAGTTAACAAATACAAAGCAATTATATAAGATGTAGGTACTGTGTTAGCCTGTATCACATAAATTACATAGATTATGACACTGCTGGATGCTTTGACGTACGAGTGTTGGCCAACTTATTTGTTTCGGGTACTTTTGTCATAATCTATCTTTTTGTTTTGTCAATTTTCTATAAATATTCGTAATGTTATTGTGTTGTCAAAAACAACACTTTCAAAAATATTATTTCTTATTAAAGTTAATATTATTATTACATTTAGAAATAATTTTAAATATTTCACCATATATAAATCTGAGGTAAAGAGTGCCAGAAAAAAGTAACAAATAGGTCAAATAAAACTTTCTTGTTGGGTATAGTTTTACTCTGTGTGAGAAAGTGTGCTGGACCTTACTAGTTCGTTTATTTACAAAAAATCTATGTAGTATATCATCTGTCTAGTAACCATAATACAAGCATTAGTTGCTTACTGTGGAACTAGATGGTGCTGTGTAGAATGTGTGAAGATATTTATTTATTATTTATTATTATTTATTTATGAAAGACAGCACCTTACGTGTGCTTTTTAGATTTCTGGTCTTAAAAGCTTAAAACATTCTGATACACTTCTCATTATTTTTTTACCATTAGAGCAATTTATCATTATTTCTAATTCACTATTAAAATTGAAAATAAATACAAGAGTACTCAGAAGGCTTGATCAGGATTGGAACCTGCGTCTTTTGTGATGGCAGACCGGCGTTGTCACTGTTTTCTGCAAACAAGCAATTATAAATGCTTATAATTAAAATTCTAAACGCGTCCGATAGAAGCAAACATTGATTTTTTATTCCCCCAAAAACTGTCGGGAGACCGCGGTGTCGGGCAGGTTTGGGAATACTAATGTGTTCACTTTGCAACGCTTATTTGCGCCCCGCTAACGGCGTTCAACGTTTTTTGCATAAAACATCTCATCAAAGGATTGCTTTAGGTCGCTCAGTATATTGAATATCAAAAGGCACGATCGAAAAGTTTTCGGGCGGTGGGCGCGATCGCGGCATCCCACCGGCCACCGTGAAAGCCTCCTTTAAAAATACACCTTTGAAACGTGTTTGGAATAACACTGCGGTTAACGGCGATCGGCATTATTCTGAAAATTCATAAGGTAAATAAATATACCTGTTACTTTATTTTTTACTTTTAAAAAAATCCTTTAATTTATATTACACTCCTGCCCAGGGCAGGTGTTTTAAAACTAACTGATAATTTTGTCTAAAAGTATTTTTTTGTATGATAAAAAAAACATTATTTTATGTTTAAAATTTCTACAATTCTACAGTCAAGTCCAAGTCCAGGAAAGTATTTATTTTTAATACATAACAACTTAACTAAATGGAAAAATGTAAAAAAAATTCGTTAATTCAGAATAGAATTGACAGTATGAATAATACAAAATGGCAGTCGTCTTCTTTTAATCTTTGGTCATTACTATTTGTCCTCCTTGACATTCTAGGCGCGCGGACAGAAAAAGAGTCGACTGAATTGAAGTATGAAGAATTTTTTTTTAAATAATGAAACCATTTCCAAACAAGTAGAGGAAGAAATATTCTTTGCAATTTTTTAACATTAATTGTACAATAAATGGAATAAGATTTTCGGCTAGCTCACATAAAATTTTGAACGTAGAATCTCGTAAAAGTCGGCCGAGTACTCGAAGCCAAACGTTAAAAAGCTACGTTCTTCGATTTACGGCGTCTATAAAATACATATTGCGATTCATGATAAAAGGCACTACAGAATTCGTTCGTGCGGCCAATCACAAAATTCATCTCACAAACCTTAATAATCTGTGTATTACGTAAATTTTATATTTAATTTTACATAAATATGATAAAGATAGCCACTACAATTACTCTTAGCTTACTCGGTCCACAATTTAACACTCGATAGAGTTAATATTGCAATTGAGCTAAGAAATTTCAGCTAAATAAATATTTTATTATTATTATTTTTTTATTAAATAACCATTAAGCAATAACCACAAACAGAAATGAATAAAAAACAGGTAAAAATGTTTGTGTGTGTCCTCGCGGCAGTAAATCGGTAACTTACTGGGTCAGCATCTAGATATAAATCATATTAGCGCCATGTTTTTAAAATATTTTATGTTACATTTGATAGATTAATACGTAAACCACACATCATATTTAAGATTACTATTTAAGATTGTCTCAAATTTAGTTTGACGAAAAATATGTTTATAGCATCAGCCCTATGTTTATTTTTTTTCTGTGCCCAAATACGTCTCTGCTTCGTATAGCAGCTACATACATTATGTTTACTATTCTACTGTACATTCTATATTTGATGAGATCTTACAATTTACATTTTTACACCTGTCAGCACAATCATTAAACCGTTAGGGATAGTCAAATTCTCTAAATTTAGAATTACAAATTTCTGTATAAATATAAGACAAGTAGAACCGAAGTGTTCGAGGGAAACGATCGCATTGGTTACACGTAAAGCTATACGTTAAACGGAGGCTTTTTATGAAAAGCAATAAAGAGGTTAGAGCTACTTTGTGTTTGGGAATTTATACCACTTCCAGAAATAAAACTTGTATTGTTCGAGGATCGCAAAAAAGTTTTCACTTAGGCCTGTCGAAGCGAAATCTTTATAAGAGTGGCGAATTATTTCTTTTGAAACGGCTGTCGGAAGGATTTGGGGGTAGTCGTGTGGAAAATATAAAAAGGTAATTGGTTGATTTTGTTTGCGTCCCTTCCATTTTGTATCTAATATTACCATAATATCTAATCTTATATATTATAACGTTACGGTGGCGATTTATTTATTGTTTTGCATTCAAAATGCAGACATGAGAAAGTATTTTCAAAGTCAGATATAAGTTTTTAAATCTAACCTAACAATAATTGTAAGATTTATTGTATTCGATATAGAAATTAATTTCTGTGTAAAGTTGATAAATCAATGAAAAGCAATAAAAACAGCAATAGAATAATCATACTACTATCTAAAGTCCTCCACGGCGTTTGTTTGTATGCATGTATGTTCGCGATTATCTCAAAAATTACTAAATGGATTTTGATGTGGTTTTCACTAATGGAAAGAGCGTCAAACAAGGAAGTTTTTGATATAAATTTGCAGAAAAAAATCCATGCGAAGCCGGGGCGGGCCGCTAGTCTATATCTTTTATAAATAAATAAATAAATAAAATAAATAAATAAATCTATACTGATTATAAAGAGAGAAAATTTGCAATGAATAAACTCAAAAACTACTAGACAGATTTTGAAAAGTCTTTCACCTATAGAAAGCTACGTTATCAGCGAGTAACACATTCTGTATTTTATAGTTATGCGGACGAAGTCGCGTGCAACAGCTAGTATCTAATAACATATTTATTTGTTAAGAATAACAGTCAATATTTTTAATTAGTGTTGCTTACTGTTCAATACTGAAATTTCTTATGTAAGTCGTTTTGCCAACATACGTCTATGTATTTTAAGAATATTTTAGAATATTTCCTTGTTCGTTGTTATCCTGTGGCAGCTCCTTACGAAATTCGTTATCAAATAGCCGGAGGTTAGTCCGTTGAGAGGCGACCCGTCCGTTTATATCCAAAGCAGAACTGTTTAATTATTTTACTCCGACCGTGTTTAGAATTAATGACCCAAAGATATATCTGCTTGAACTCGTGCTTGTTTGTTACCTCCAAATTCGTTTTAGTTTCGGACTAGATAAAGTAATTGAGGTCATATGACTGATAAATATCGTTAAATATGTGTTGTTGTTACCTTAAAATCAAAATTCAGAAGGGATTCGGAACATGGGAAATATATTAAGTTATTGTTTGAAAACATAGTCTTACTTGACGACAATAAAAAAAACAGCACAAGCTTCAACTTAAAAAATTATTACTTTATACTTTGTAGAAAAAACATATCATAGGGTGATAACTTACCAGAAAACCTTCCAATTTTAAATCTATTCGGTCAACTGAGACGCTACAAAAATTTGTTGTGCACCTTATTAATTTTGGTAAAAAATTTGTTCGGTCTGATATACTCGTCTTAAACAAAAAGACGTTCTCAGCCCTTTCGCATTTCTGAAATACATGAACTCAGAAACGCACTCCGCGTATTATGGTGATAGAGGGGGCACCCTCCAATGTTCAATGTTAGTCCTCGAGCACATTACGAACTGTCACGTCTTAAAGCTTAAAACATGTAACAGCGTTCCTGTAAACAGATTTGAGTCGGGGACCTTGTATCGCTCCCCACATTTGCTTGCAGACAAGTTTGGTGAACGCTTTCTCGTGTACCAACTATTATCGTATTAACTACAAGTATTTGTACGCAAATGCGAAAGTGTGATTTATTTCACCGAATTTAGTATTAAAATCAATAGTAGACAAATATTATGTTCAATTAATTAGCCCATTTTACACAGTGAAGAGGAATATTAAACATAATTTTTCATATATGTAATCCAACATTTCATCCGGATTATTTATCCTTTTAAGTTAAATTACTAATAATTATTATATAGTAATATGTTATCCTAAATAATATTTACATAGTATAATTTGAAGTCGCTGTGCGCGGCTGTCTGTATGGCTGATAACTCCTAAACCACGCAACGGATTATCATTTAGATAATTTTTCACGGAATTTTTATAAATATAAAATATCTAATTTAGTTTTTTTTTCTTGGACGAAGTCGGGAGCGAGTCGCTAGTTTTAATTAGAAATGTGAAAGCGAGTTACAGCGAGTCAGGGATACAGAAAATGGCATAGGTTGATAAGTGAGTTATGGATGACAGAACCCTATCCTATGCCTTATCTTTAATCCCACTAAGGTTCTCAGCGCTCTTGTCACACCTGAGGAGTTCCTTGTGTTAATAGGCTACGTTAGCCACCTTCCATCAAGTGTAGTCAGCCTGTACATTAAAAAAAAGTGTAGATTTTCTGAGTTTCGCCTTCGACCTGTTGTGTGGTTTTTTAACATAAGCCTTTGCGTGATGGTCTGGCGCCCATTATTCTTATTTAAAAGGCTACCTCATTTAAATAACTAATAAAAACTGAACGAAACGATTCTCAATTTTAATAAAGTGGAAGTTATTTGATTTGAAAACTAAATATTTAAAAAATGTAAATTGTTTGCCCGTCGAGCACAGCTCGAATGACTGCACTCCAGTTATAAGATGGCAAACAAACTTTTTCAACGATCTTTCAACTGTTTAATGGAAACATTTCTTTCCTTTTCAAATTGATGAGATGTAATTCAGTCTATTTGCGAAACAGAATTCCATCAACGAGATATTTTAAATATAAGTTCATTGACGCGCCTCGTTCGCTGATCCTATTTTGAAGAGTGTTTTGCGTCTGTCAAAACGTTTTTAGCTTTAAAAGTGTCTAATGGATACAATATCGCCTTCGTATAAGGACCTGTGTGAATCTGGAACCCGACATGAAGTAATCTTTTTTTTTAAATGCATACATTTTGTGCTCAGTATGTACTGGTTCGTAGCAACTTTTTTTTCGTTTGTAAGTACCTTAATGGGTTCTAAAATCGATTCCTTCAAGAACCCGACTTGAAGGAATCGATTTTTTTAAATGCATACATTTGTACTCGGTATGTAGGTACTCGTTTGTACCTCATGGGGTTCGTGCAAAAATGATGAATCTGTCATTTTTCATTTTTTACACACATCTGCAATTTGCAATTTTTTATACACACAAATCTGCCTTCGTTTATCTCTATTGTAAATACTAATTGAATAGTTAACATTTTTTGTAAATATACTCTTTTTATATTTCTTATTTTAAAACATTAAAGGAATAATATAAGATTTTGATGTATTGTATCTAAGACGAATATCAATAAAACTATGTACATAGCATCATATATTTTTCTCTTTAATAATTATTTTTACATAAAACTAAGACATTTTTAATCATCTTCCAACAATCTCTATTTCCATTAGTGAAAACCGTATCATAATCCGTTGTGTAGTTTAGAAGTAGTTAGTGGAGAAACAGACAGTTTCGACGACTTGGTTGCAAAATATTGATTTTTTTTATTCTACTTAAATTAAAACTTTATTAGGTTTTATTTTAATATACAAAGATTTCCGTGAAAAAAATTATCATACTGCTATTGAAAACCGCATCAAAATCAGTTTCGTGTTTTAGGAGGAGTCAGCGGATATATCTAGATAGACAGACGAGGAAAGCGACCTCAAATTATAAGTACATACTACTTAAAGATGTTTCATGTATCTATAATGTACATGTGACAACTAAACATCAAACGTACTACCAGCACACCCTGTCACCATGCATTACGGATAACTTGGCTAATATAATTACCAATAGGCACAGCTCAGCTATAACTTAACAAACACAATAACAATGCGAGGCTTTGGCGTTCGGTATGAGGGCGAACACGACATAGAGCGACGCCTATACTGTTGTACGTAACCCGGTTAGGTAATTTCGGTACATGCCTCTAATCCAATTAGCTATTAAGATTCGTGGGCCGAATAATAATTCGCCTGTGATTCGGCTGTTTTGTAAGGAGTATACAGAGTCGAACTATGACCTTACATACAATTGAAGCGAGCTTTCGTACCGGAAATACTGAGATCACGTGCCCACTGTCAAAATTATGAAGCTGGTTTTGTAATATATGTATATAAATTTACTTTCAGGGTAATGTTTTAAGTTAAGATTATAATGAAACAATTTTTTTATACTTATAAAATTGTTTGTCCTGACTATCAACGCACAGCCAAAATTACTAAGCCTAAAAAGCTAAAATTTGGAGTATGGGTTTCTTTTTCTTACATAGTATTATAGTCGCTCCCCGCTGTCTGTCTGTCTGACCCTCTGTACGCTTAGATCTTTTAAACTACGCAACGCATAGTTTAATGCAGTTTTCATCAATAGATAGAGTGGACTCAAGAAGATGGTTTACATAATAGTATATAGTACATATAGTATAGTTTAATATTGTTTTGTGTTAATTTGTTGAAATATGAGGATTATTGTAGAAGATGTCGCAACAGATCAAGCCGTCTGGGAGATTTCATCGAAAGCGCTGCCTAATCCGTTTGAGAGTAACAAAATAATGTATGATGCAATTATTTCTCTTTTATAGGTATACAAAAAAGTCCGCGATGGCATTTATGACTATATTATACGGATAGCCATTTTAATGTTTAAAAAAAAATCGACACAAATTATGTGGAGTTAGGAAAGCTCTTTAGACGGATACAATATATGTCCTTATCAAACTAAATACTTTAGTTACCTTAAGCATTTCATGTACATAATTTAAATTAATATCTTAGTAGTTATAGTAAATCAAAAAGTATGCGCGAGAAAATAAACGCGAGACGGGACTCGCTTGATGTAGCTATCTCTGGCTGAAAAATCTTAAAATATCGATATCCTTAAAACTGAATATACATACTTTAAAAAAGCGGTCTTCAAAGTTCTATGTGATCCTAAAAAGGTTTAATTCATAAATGTGTATTTTTAGAGTGTATTTTAGCGAAAAAAGTTTGTTGACAAAATTATTTAAGCTCTCGTGACCTCTGTACTTCGAGTCGTCAAATTAATTGGGCCCTTCATTTTAACGTACCCCTATAATTTACCTAGTTATGGCAGTTCAAATAGAATGTTTCGGTTGACTGACTGATTCATATCTGTCCTAGAATGTATTGGGTTGTGTAGTATATTATGATTATGGTCATAATAATTGCATTCATATTTTAAGTAACCTTTTTAACAGTGCTTCTTTGACATACCTATACTAATTACTATTATACTGATAAACAATTATTTCGCATTCTTTTGTTTCAGATGAAGGAAAAATTCACAAAATCGTTCAGTGGATTCGAAACGGTGATAGCCAGTCAGCTCTGCTTGATATATTCGACGTTACTCCTGGTGAACCTATACAGGTAAATAAAAACTTTTGGAGGTAAAGTTAGGACACATTTTAGTTGGCCTGTTGGCGGCAGTAATCATTAAAAACCCTGCTATTCAAAACTTGTCTATTATTGGGACATATTTATTGCTCGTGTGGTAATCAATAAAATTTTGGAACATTTACGAAGACACCTTAATGAGGAGAAAAATATTATTTCATAATTCCTTTAGTACATACATGTTATTGTAATGGTTTAGTATATACATATTTTACACTTGTCTGTAACTTGAGCTGCCATCAAGTTACAGTTCACTAGCCTGCCGACCTTTAATTTAAAGAAAACATGTTTATCTTGGACTGGATTAACATAGCAATTTCAGTCCTAAACTCTATGCATATTTTTTATCAGTTCTAAGACAAAAAAAGCTATATTTGAATTTTCTGTACAGGCAATGGCGTTGTCACGTTCGCACGGTTCTTTGTATGCAGCGTCAGATCGACGTGTGTTGCAATTGCGGCTAGCACTTTGTGCAAGACGATATGACGCCTGTGTTAGATGTGCAAGAGATCCTTATTGTGGATGGGATCGAGATGCAGCTGTTTGTAGAGAATACATGCCGGGGTGAGTTCTATTAACAACCATATTCATTCATTCATGTCTCTCCACTGATCGGTATAGGCCTCACCCAATGTTGGCCACACGGTCCTCTGCTTTTCGCATCCAGCCGCGACAATATAATACAACAATCCTAATAATATTATAAATGAGAAATTTTTGATGTTTGGTACAGAATCGTGCAAAAACGGATTTGAAAGAAATTTCGCACACAGATAGTTTATTATCCGGATTAACATATAGGATAATTTTTATCCTGGAAAAATGTTGGGTTCCTGTGGTATTTTCAAAAAAACTAACTTCAACGCGCACGAAGTCTCCGGCACAGCTAATTTATAATAATACACAATAAACAATAATATATCTGTTGTAAAGCGAAGAAAAAACTCTTTAAAGAAGTGTTGGCTAAAAGATTGTTAAATTTTTAAAATACTCTTTTTTATTAATATAATTTTTTAAATTAATTTCGATTCACAAGAAATCTACGGTCAATGAAAGTGAATTGAATTTTAATTTACAGGTAATCTTAAATTATGTGTACTTTTGTTCCTGAAACATATCAACATCCTAAATTCCTTCATGGTTTAGAATTAATAATTAGTAATTATTAATTCTAATAGTATTAAGTACTTAGGTAATATAATTTTAAAGGCTTAAGTTCTACACAATGAAACGCTGTAATTATGGCAATATATGTAGTAATACTGTATCTATTGTACGTTATTTTGTTTTGTGATAGGGTTTATGTTGATAATAAAATAAATAAATATTTATTTATTTATTTAACGTTACATATTTAACATTATATAAAAATAACATGTTTTATTTAAACTTGCTGTCAAAAACTTTAAATACACAACACAATATGGGCGAATGAATCGTGCTATAAAAAGCCCCCACTTCATCATATAAGTATATAAATAATATGATTTTGTGTTCAGATTAATCCAAGACGTGGCAAACGAGACCGCTGACATTTGCGATTCGTCAATTTCACGAAAGAGTGTGTCGGCCACGTGGGGCCAGAGTCTGCATCTCGGCAGCTTTGTGAAGATGCCTGAAGTGCTTCAACCGCGTGCTGTCACTTGGTACCATTATAACAGAGAGAAAGGACGTCACCCTATCACGTTCAAGTGAGTTTTAATTTAATTACTTCACTTCACAGTATAGTTTTATTTCGAATAGACCATTCGAAATAGTCCTAGATTTGTTTATTATACTTGAGAGCTTAGGTACTATATATGTGTATTAAAACTATGTTATAATAGAGAGAAAATAATTCACAGCCATTAACATTAAAAGCAAATAAAATATCATATTGAATGATAAAATAAGAATAATTTTATTAATAAATTATCTATTGTGTAAGCTCGCCACAATAGTCACCTTTTTTAGATTGCTTAATTAAGTAATTTTATGACTTTTTAACTGATTAGTTACATTAATTATTTTTGGCAAAAATTTACTTAAAAATAATGTCCAAAGATTAATCAAATCAAATAAGATCAAATCTGTTTCCATTTTAAATGGTCTATCGCGCCTACATCATATTACGTATTATACGGTAATTATCTTATGTTATTAAGTAAATCTCACACGGATTAATTGTTAAGTACAGTTTTTAGAATTGTCATTTTTTTTTCTAACATTTCACATAATTATGCAATTTAGGATTTGAAACAAAAAATGACTACAATGTAGCCGAAATAGCGAAATGAACTCAGAATTTGGAAAACACTTTGCCGCACTAGCATGGAACAACATTAATTAAAGTGTTTCCAAATCTGTTGTTATCGCACTTCCGACTTACAATTAAAATGCAAAGGGGAGAATTCTAGTAAATTTTTGTTTACAAACTCGTGTTCAAACATCATTCTACCGTATCGTAAACACATAGGGGTGTATTTAACATTAGCAAAATTAGGTATTATTTTCTAACAACATTTAAGTTATTCAGTCAAGTTAAAACAGTATTAGTTTTAAAATACTGTATACTTTTAAAGACATTTTTGTTGAGAACTTTTAGTATTTTTATTCGTAATATTTATTAAATAATTTTCATTATTTCTTTCATCTTAATCACGTTTTATGTTTTTGAACATATTTTGATACATATTCTGTGTTATTTTTCGTCTATTGATAAATTTCAGAACAAATTTGAACTATTATCTAACAGAACCGGAATAAATCAATCATCAACATAAAAAATCTAAATGGATGGAACAATCAACCTAAAAAAATTGAATTACGATTTATTACAGCAAACCAGAGAAATATATAGAGACGTCCGAGCACGGATTGCTGATAATATCCGTGACTGAAGGCGACGCAGGCCGCTACGACTGCTGGCTGGGCGGCTCACTTCTCTGCTCATACAATATCACTGTAGATATGCACAGGTTAGTATTGGAGATATTATTTAAAAGCTTCGTTGAAGGGTTTTAAAAGGCTTTAATGAGAACATATGAAATAATTTTATTTATAGCCGAGCATATTAATTTATTAACAATTTAGTACCATGTCATATTCTAAAATACGCAAATAATTTTTGATGCCTTTTAATAACTTTTTAAGTTTAATATATTAACTATTAAAATATGCGTATTATAGTTATTAAATTCTAATTGAGTTTTTAAACAATTATTAAGAAAAGTTTTAAATTTATTTAGTTTACAATAATATATTTATTTTAAAAAATGCTATTTCCCATTAGAACTTAAAATTTAAACATCTAACAAACATAATAACTGTGAAATAACATGTGTGCTGTTGTGTTTCGATTATTCCCTTGTCCATAATCCTACTATGGTCGATAGCGTACTTGCAGCACCTTTGGCGTGAAAAATAAAAAAAAATAAAAAAAAGATTTTTATGTTAGCTTCTATAAGAATAACATACTTATTTTTCCCCACAGATGTTCACCACCTGAGAAGAGCAACGAATATCAGAAGATCTACTCGAACTGGTGTCACGAGTTTGAGAAATACAAAACAGCAATGAAAACGTGGGAACGGAAACAAGAAGTATGATCAAATTTACTATATATTTTTTATTTATTTTTTAATCCAATACAGTCTTAGCTTTTACGTCAATTGATTTAGAACATTGTGTTTCTGTTGCAGCAATGCGCGAGACAGAACGACTCGAACCAAAACAGTCATCCGAATGAGATAGTGTGATAGCTCCTCAACATCGCCTATCTCATGTTTCAATCTGTCAACTACTACGCAGGAGCCATTCCGATCCCCTACATATCGGCAGCTCTCAAATACTTCAACATATTCTCGTGAATCGTATATTAGTGAATATATACATTTATATTAACGCCAACACATCCGCTCCAAATACTCCAAACAGGAATGAACAATGCCCAGCTCAACTAATGACTAGTGTAAACCCCAATTAGCGAACGCAAAAATTTATTTAAAAGCAGTGAACCAGTGAAGTGAGTTTCCAAATCCAAAACGGAACATGAGAAGGTGATTTGACATTCGAAATTTTTATGGACAATTTTTATTAAGGAAATTAAAAAAAAAAAACACGGAACGGTTATAATAAATGAGCGTTGTGCGTTGCTTTGTTGGTAATGGAATGTTAAAAAAAAGACATTTAGCAATCGATTTTAATATTGTAAGTAATGCTTTGTTCGTTGGATAAAAATAGGGAAATTGTTAGATTTTTGAAATGAATTAAATTTTTATAACTACTCTCTTACATTTTAGGTACCAATACAATTTTTGTTTTTCCAACAGAAATTTTATGTTGAAATTTTCTCGCCTATAAAATATTATGTTTCAATAATTTCAATTCAGAATTGAGGGCGTAATTGGATTTTCAGACAAGAAAATATTTTGGTGTATTTAAGTTTAATAATGTTATTGCATCTTTATTGGCATTATTAGATACAAAAACATCAAGATACTTTTACGTCCCATGTTTAATGATTCGAGTATAAATATGAAATCTCCGAGGGTTGTGGGAGGGTTCCCCTCATTATTTCTCCCCTGTTTCTGTAAATAGTTACGTATTTAATTTCATTCGAACGTACCTTTCTATGTGTAAGTATACCTCATTTACGGTATGCACGTCCCTTTAAATAATGAATATAATTTAAGCCTGTGATATATAAGAAACTCGTTTAAGGAATATTTTATTGTAAACGATTGGGATTTCGATGAGCCTAAATACCTAAATGTATGGTCAAGTACACTTTTTAATGTAACATTGTTTCTTTAAACAGCGCCTACTCGAAAACTGCATGGTAATAAATTTTATTGTAAATCTGAATAAAAATTACTTTTAAACTGTTTATTGTGTTAATCAAAAGTTCTAAACAAGGGTGTTTTACCCGATGCATGGCCGAATATTTAAATGTTCCTTAAATAATGATAGCCTTTCAAAAACATAAATGATCGAATCAGGAATGAAGAGATCATTAGACATACCGAAATAAGGCCGATCAGTAAGTTGGAGTAGCCGCAGGGCTGGAAAGTTCTCGAGTGATGGGGTGGACCGGCGCTTGCCGTCCACCCACAAGGTGGACAGACGACCATGGATGAGCCAAGGGTCGACCTGTCCTATTGGACAATTATGGGGCAGGCCTAAGTACAGCAGTGGACATCCTGCTGCTGAAATGATGATGATTTAAAAAGTATATTAGCACAAAAAATCTCGTATACCAAACCAATTTTCTATTTTTAATTTTTGAAGAACATTTCATTTTCGAGACTGTAAATAGAAATTAATTTCTAAGCTTTCTGAATATCTTGTTAAAAATTTGCAATCATTCCAACTGAAATCAGTAGTCATTTGCAATCATTCCAACTGAAATCTTCATCTGAATTCAATAGTCATTAAGTACGAAAAGAAATTTTGTTTATGTGATTTTGTGTAAAGCTTTTATAAAACTTTCGCTTAACTTGTGAACTTCGAGGTATGTGATTGAGAAGTTTCTATTTTTTAACAAGCGTTTGTGTATTTCGCACGTTGGTTCATTTAAGTCAGCAACTTTTTAAAGTTTTGTTCTCAAAAGTAGGTACTGTTTAAAGAAATGCATTTTAGGACCGCTTATTTGTTTTTTGAGTTGACACAATATTCAAAATACGATGTTAAGAAAAAACAAATTAAAGAGACATAGATTTAATTACATTTATTTCAATCGTTATGTATGCTGGATAAAATATAATGTTATAATTTTAAAATTCTACTAGCCATACTTTTTTTCTGTTGAACGTTAATAATTCAGAAGGCTCTTCGGTGTAAGTAAATATAATATGAAAAACGTTACCCGGCCTTTTGATGTAGCCGAGTAAACATATTTTTCACTCAAACAATATTCAAGTTACTATCCTATAAATTAGTTTTTGTGTGTAAAAGTAATATAAATTTTAAAAAAATCTTATGACAACACTAGCAGCAATAACTGAACCAGTATGCTGTCATATATTATATGTCATGCAGTATCTCTAATAGTTTTATTAACAAATTATATATATATAGAAACATAATATAGATGGTGTTTTAAAAATTATCTCCGCATATTTTTGTACAAAAATCGATCTTAATGTCGTTCTGATAAGCATCATAATCGTATTCACGTATCATCCGTACCTACTGGTAAAAATTATTCGATCCATATCATAAGGTTATAAGGACATTTTTGTATATAGAGCGTCTCGAAAATTTTGTTTTTTACATTTATTGAGGACAAATTTTAAAAGGAATTTAAAATTAGCATACATGCATATTAGAATATTATTTTCTGTACTTTTTTTTAATATTTAAATAGATCGCCGTTGATAAATCTCACTGCCATTATTTTAATAATTATCGAAATGTTTTACAATTATAGGGTAGAAATACAGATAAAGAAAGAGTATATATTATTAATTTTAAAACAACTCTTCAATAGCAGTAAGTTCATGTAATACACCCCAAAATAGTGAAAATCGACCTCCTAGGTGCTTCGAAAATAGTCATAATTTTGCTTAAATATTTAATTTATATTTCCAGACCTCTTTCATATCAAAATGTACATACCTAAATCAAATAAATAGATTTAATAAAATTGTAAGAGATGTCTGAGCTTTGTCGTTTATTATAACTAGGTAAGGTTTATGTACTTAAGAAATTTAGTAATTACTTAACTAAAGGACTCCCTTTGTCTAGGGACGTTCTTGCGCAATAATTATAACTTAATCTGTACTAATCGGGTAGATCTGTAAATTTCACATGTTACTATACTGTAATAAGCTAAATTCAAGTGTAGCGTTAAGATTTTATATAATAAATCTATGAAATGTATCTTTCACTTTGCTAGAATTTTATTTCATAATCTATTTCCACAATTTGTTTTTTACTAACATTACCTGCACAGGCGATGTTTGTGTTATCACAGGCGATGCTGCACAGTCGATTGCCATCTATCGTCAAGTAGAAGTCAACCTGTGTGAAAATCTAAATTTAAATAAAACATGAGTAAAATTAGCCTCTGTCGTCGTTTAACATCACCTAGTTCCAACAATAAATACTATGCTTAAAATTACAAACAGGTATTCAAAATTAAAAATTATAATTATATTCAAAAAGTAAAAGGTTTTTTTTTTAATATACAGTATGTCAGTTTTGTTAACAAGTTGTCGACAATTTTGAGCTATTATGACACAGACACCGGGAGAAAGTGTTTAAAATAGTGTCAATTCATCAAGTGACATGCTGGGGTGACATTTTCATCATAACAGAGGCGGGCGAACGGGCGAGGGAAGGCAGCGGCAGTGTTGAACCCTCCCGTACAAATCCAGCGACGGGGCTATAAAAAGTGAGGGCGCGTAATTATATAGTGCCACTAAACTAATTTCACGATACATTGCCGACGAAATCTGTGCTTGGCACCGCCTCGCCTGCTAACAAAATGTGATTTTTCCTTCATAACGAAACGCCTGATTACCGTTCTTGTGTGTTATTTTTATTTCATATGAATTACTAATGCTAATGTCACGCTGTGGAATATTTGCGTCGAAAATTACTCTCAATTTTGATGAATAGGCGTTGAAAGCAAAACGACCTTAGACTCGCTATTTTTTGCTTAAACCAGTATATTGCGTGTTTTGTAATTGTAAAATAATAGTATTCGTAAAAAGTGGTGTAGCGTGGGCTAAATTGGGCGCAGGCGAAATGAAAGCCCTTCAAAAATTTCAACTCATAGAAACCCGTCACATTAAGACCGCAACGAAAGACATCATAACATATCTTGATACTATAGAAGAGATCGCTTTAATGCGAACCTCAGATAAAACCCAGGCTTGACTAAGCCAGAGATCGTAAACAAACAGAAATTCGAAATTGCAGTACTTAGGTTTAGAGTTAGAATTAATTTCAAACATGTCGAGACTTCCTCCAGGCTTTGTACCATAAACATGGGGTCGGAGGTGTGTATATGTAGTATGTATAGACAAATGTATTGTAAGTGAGAACTCCTGGTTGACAAGTTAACGGTAGTTTATCTCAGGAAGCGGTCCGAAGATTGGATTCCAGATTGCATCATAAACCGGAGTACAGACCGTTAGGAGATTTGTCAAACGGCTCGCAGTACAGAAATGTTGAACCAACTAACATTATCCTCTGCAATGTGGTTAAGTGACGAAGTATCGCATTAGTTGATACTTAGATACAATATTAATCTGTATCAGTACTGTTTGTAGCTCTCTGCCAGAGGGAACGAATTTGTCTCATACAAATTATTTTTGTGTTTTATAAAATTTTGTCATGAAAAAATCAGTTTTGTATGGAGATTAGGCCATTTGTTTTATTTTTTTTAAGGGTTCAAACTTGTAGGAGAAATAATAGATTTTTTTTGTTTGACAAAATCTGAAATATTCACAGGAAATCAGTGAAATCAAGAGACTTTTATTACCTATATTCTCCAAAGTTTAAAATAAAAAAAATACAATGGCCTGATTTTAAACGATGTTCTTTCAAGGTTCCATTTTTTCATAACTTAAACCTAAAACTTAAAACCTACAGAAGATAGATATAAAATACAGAAAGGAAGTATTAAACTTAATTTTAGTATTCATATTGACTTTTTATATTAAAAACCACGGATTGTGCGATCTGAACTTTATTAGAATAAAACCGACTGTAGATCAACGACTGATTCTCAAAATAAAAATATATATTCGAAATGAGATTACATTTAAAAATGATTTAATAACCCACCAAGGAAACGGTATATATATGCCATCAAACAAGTTTGGATGCATAGCGACCGAGCGTATAAATGCTGCATTTTGTGCACGTGCGCCTTGCGGACTTCATCTCCATTAAATAATTACGCATAGTGACGAACTAATCCAACGTTCGCTTGTGATTGCATAACTTTCTAACTATACGCATGTTGTGGCCACACAAATTAACTACATATTTACTGCACAACAATGTCCGAAATTGTAAACAAATGGGCGGTGCCTTAAGCCCCAATTCCTGGCAGTCTAGAAATGATATATCACGAAATTATTCATATTAAATAAAACTCAATCAATTAAATTATGTACCTATTGCCATGTGTAAACTTTTACATAAAGCGACCCGCCCCTGGCTTGGCAGAGTTGAAATTTTTAAAGTTCGAGTGAATAGGCATTTTCTGGGTTAGCTCGCTCCATCGTTAGCCTCGTCTTTCCTAGATAAATGCTGGCCAAGAGCAAACCCATTATTAATAAAAAAAATAATATAAAAAACACAAATTAAAAAGTAGCTAATTATATACAATTTTATCTTACCTAATTAAAACAAAACCTCGGTAAATCCTGTGTGAAAAAATCCCCACGTGAACAAATAGAATTAGGCATAAGGAGGCAGCAGTCAGGTCAGGCGCATAATCCTTTGTTACATCGGCTCGGATGAACTGCGGTGTCCCACTCTCGTAAGCGCATTACCCGAATTAACAATTAGTCATGCCTATGTCTGCCAACGAAGTTTGCACAAATTTACATAACAATAAAGCCCTTTCGTATTGCTGCGGATGGTTATGGCGATTTTTAAAATTAATTGGATCACGAACCGTGGAAAATTCCACTCCCTACTCCGCCCTTCATAAATTTCTGGTCAGCGTGTTATTATTATATAGAATTTTCTCTTCTAATTCTCTCTTAAATATTTTGTGATTGATACGCATCATCTCTCATCTTAAAACAATTTAACAAGTAAGCATATATATTACAACAATTAGTAAATAATTTGTTTAATTGTTAGTAGAGGCAGGACGAATTGTTAGTAGAAATCGGAACCTATTTAGTTAGTATAAGATTACTCTCAGATGACCTGATAAGGACCGCGGGTCGGCGGTGGATCCAGGTTGCTTATGTCCGTAAAATTATGAGAAAGCCTATGTTCAGTGGACTGGACGTCCTACGGCTGAGATGATAATGATGATGACTATCCTTAATAAGTAATGCATACTTATTCGTATGTATTACGTTTTACTGTAATAAAACGTAGACTACGAGTATCTTATAAAACTAGCATTTTTTTTTATCACTCGTATAATTGTAGTGTGACCGAAACGGTTGTTGACGTGAATTCAGTGAATCGGTGAGCGATATACCGTTGAAACGGCATCACGCCTACATCCCCTGATTCAAATGGACACTGATAAAAGCTCAAAACTAAATCGCCGGCAGAATGAACAAGAACAATGTGAAACAATGTTGGGTTTAAATTTGTACCATTGTAATGCTGCTGAAAGGCGCACGTCCACGAAGAATAGAGTCATTTGCCTTTAACAACATTAATGTACGTCTGACCCTCATAACATCAGTTTTTGTTTGTTAATCTGCAGAAAAGGGCGTAACTCATTTTGTCAATTCGTAATTTAATTTCACTTCAACCCCAGCGACTCACACTCGAGCCTCGACCGCCTGTTATGCGGCACCTTCATCGGTGCAGCGTAGGGCTGTGATTCACTTTATTTTTGTATCTTCTACGAGCTGGTGCCCCCGACTTTTCCTCACTAATTATCCACACTAAACAAACACGTGTCTAAGTTTAACAATCTTCTATCGAAATATGTATCGAAATTTAGTAGTGATAATTTGGACAGCCCGATGGCGACAATAACCACCGCCTTACTATATCCCTAACTAATCCCTTATCTGTGGTTTAGCACCTGTGGCTTTGCTTGTGTTATCGAGTGGACCGTCAACCAGTCTGTCGATCTTAATATTAAAAAAAATAACAATAATAATCTTTCGGTTGTACAATGGTGAGTGCCAACCCCGAGGTTTTACCACCGTACTGCGCACCATAGATTCGGAGTTCATATTACTAGACTGCCTCCGAGCAAAGTCCGGATGAGTAGAAGCTCTATCCCGTGGACGCATGAACATCTGACTTTGCCATCTGCCTTCTGAGGTGTTCTGGTGTTTCCACCTAGGTACAAAACGACTTTCTTCAAGCGGGCCGTGTAACATACAAATAACGTAAAAATGATCTCAATTACTTAATGCTAATACAATAAATATTTTAGAAGTAGTAGGGCAGTCATAAATGGGCAGAAAAGACCACGATACGTATGTAACTGTGCTGCTGTGATTCGGTGAGTAAATAAATGATATCAGAGCCGATTCCCGTTCTACCTTATCCTTTAATTTAAACTATTAATAGTATAATCACAGATTACTAATAAGTTACTACGTAGTACATAGCGAATTTGCAACCTCTGATAGAATATCACGTTGTAGCCATCTAGCATCAAGAGAAACGACAACTTGTCTGTCAAATTTTCTTAAAAAAATATACAAACGTAATTCGGTGCCTAAGGAAGGTCTCTCTTTTTAATTTGAGTATATTTAATAGAGGATGAAAATTAAAATATATCCCACTTTATTTGTGTATTTTTTTTTAAATAGAGACGTTTATGTTTATATTTTATTTAAGTTAATTACAAGCAACAAATCCATTTTAGCGGGATATATTATTTCGATTCATTTAAATATTAGTTATGAGTTTTCCTCATTGTTAAAGAAATGAAAATTAGAAATGATTATCTAATCTACAAAAATTAAATAAGCCAAATATGTAGCCAATTTAAATCACATTAAAGTATGTATTTATCGACGTGTAAATTTTTTAAGCCAATAATTAGTTTTACGAAGCCAATCCTGTGCACCGATTTTTAATTACCAATACTTAAATAGTTTTAACAGAATTTACGCCAAACTGCAACTTCTCAACCGACGGTTACCTCTCGGCATTTCGCACATCTAACTTTGAAACATATCTTAAGTGTTACTCAAGTAATATAGCTTAAACTTCGCTGCTACTGCCTCACATTCTGGAGGTATTCCCATTTAAAATGAATACACTTTAATGAGTTAGTTTCTTGAATTTATCGTTAGATTATGGCCGTAATTATCAGGGTTTAAACACTTTTTTTTGCCAGAATTTATAATAAATAACAAAGGGTCACAATAGCCCACTCCTCTATCCTATGTAATATTTATCACCTTAAAAATATTTCGATATCTTTCATTATTTAAATAAAAAAAGAGTTTTGAAATGCAACTTCTGTGCGCTCGATGAGAGTTAAATTTCAAGGTCAAATTTTGTGTGACGCTTCAGTTAGTTTAACGATCACATGACGCTTCTTATAACATTTGTGCAAAAGTAAATACCATTAAAGGCAATATGTGTATGTATGTTCCAGTATTTTCCCTATGGACCCCAAAAACCGCTGAACCGATTTTGATGAATTTTTCAGACAATCTTCAGATTAGTCCAGCGGGTGATCTTGTGAAGTTTGGTAGCGATCGGATAAGAAAAATGGACGCGGACGAAGTCGCGGGCAAAACCTAGTTTAAAATATTTATTTTATTTTAGTTCTCTCTCACACTAAGTATCTGACACTGACATCGCCAAAAAAGTTACACTTCTGAAACGCGTACTCGTACACGCGCATTACTTATTTATCCCTCATCTGTTTTCACAGTACATACATATATATCTTCGGGTAGTAGCATGTTTTCTTCAGTATTGGTCCAACAGAGCTTATGCGGCCAGTAATGTAGCCCCTTAACGATCACCGCGGTGCAAAAACTTCCCCAGCCATAAATCGGGGGCAAAGGTGACGAGGTATGCTTTTTAGAAATGCTTAAAATGCAATTTCACAAGAGTACGTTTATTTATGGCCCCCAAAAATGTAAAATGCAAACGTTTTATTGCGGGCTTTATAAAAATACAAAGAACAAACAATGTCCCTGTTATCCCAAGATGGGGGATGTCAAGACATATTTGTCCGCCGGTGCGCAGGGGTTGCATCCGAACGGTTCTTTTACGAGCTACAAGAGACATTGCCGTCAGGTAAGTTTTCTTCCAAAGATGCCATTTGGAATCCTCCTCTCACGTAATCTATGATTGTTTCAATGAAATAGCTACTTGTATTAACAATAGTGTTAAAAGAGAAATAATAGACAATTAAAAAGACCCTTGCAAACTACATAAAGATTTCAACAAAAGATAAATTTGATATTCCAATCAACTAAAGACATTTATTTTTTGATAACTAACCAATACAATATTATTAAGTAAAAGATGTTTGTTATAAGAAATATGTCGATTAAAAAGTTAAAATTGAAAATATTGCTTAACTTATTTATAAGGTACTTAATATAATATATTTTATTATTTTTTAGAATTATTCGAAAAAAGAATAATTTTATTTTAAAGATATGATAAAATATATAGAGGAACTGTTGAAATTTTGATAAATAACGAAAACTATATAAATACTATATAAACTAATAATACTATATAACTATATACCTACTATATTAACATTTTTATATCGATATTACGGTCCTATGAGATGATACAATAATTTCATAAACAAAAAAGACATAATAGCTTTCCTTATAGGTATTTCTTACGAGTATATACCAATGTAAAAGAAACACGCTGTCTGTATACTGAATGTACAGCTATGAAAATGTCTAAAGTCGCCCAAAATTAGCTTTTTACTTACAAGAGTCCTGTTATTCCGACATAATGACAAAGTTACCCTCTCCGTGAGGGCGTACGAAGTGTTGAAAAATGTGTAATATTTAAGATGCAAAATTTTATAATAAGGCTCGCCGAGATTACACCTTGCGCTCATCTATTTTTAACGTAGCGGCGGCGGCTGCGGGAAGTGGGACATTTTTATTGCCCCCGAGCTCTAGATTAGTTTTGTTCTGTGAATTTGATGCATATACAATGAGCTCGATTATTCAATGGCCCCCAACTTGCTTAGAACTGCACTTATAAATATAAAATTACACCATGCATATTCCTATCGAGTTTCCTTAACGTACTCGTACCTACCGGTTGTTTCGATAAGGCGTGTTAGACGAGGACGTATGGAAGGGACATTTATTTTTTATTTTTATTTTTTACTTTAATAGTATATTTTAAATGTAATTCTATAATTAACAGGTTCAGATTTTCTTATAATATATGCGCTTATAAGCTAGTCATAAGCTATATTTAATCCAAGTGATATAGAGTGCATGTATTGTACAGGTATTTAATAAATGTAATACATTATAATATTTTGAAGAAATCCATAAAAATAAATATAATTTCACATTGAAAATAAATAGACATGTTCATTGTGTACTTGACAGACACACGAAAGTATTCAAATATTTTGTAATAACATAAGTACAATGGTGTGAAGGCGCAACGGAACGCGAGTCGAAATCCTGAGAACAAATCGGGAATTACAAGAGCAAAAGTGACATTCTGTGTCGAATTCGTGAACAAAGGAGTGAATATGAACATGTGCAAAAAATATCTGGCTTATGCATTTGGGAATTCCGCGTGACAGAAAATTTAATACGAGGGGAGTCTAATATTAAACCTCGGGGAGCCATCACTTTTAATATCTGGCCGTCGTCCTAGAGGGCTCCTAAATTATTTACCAAATGGAAAGGTAATGGTCGCGGAAGAGTGCGAATGAAGGTATGCAAATTTTATAAACGCGTATTGTTGCCCATAAAACGTGTTCGCTACACACTAAATTCGTTGTAATGAAGGAATACGCGACCACCAAATGTTCTCATTCGGTGTGAAAATAATAATATTCTCGCTGCCAAAAGTGAATGTGTATGTTCGCTTTAATTGTAAAATATGCCTTTAATACCTGGACCCCGGTATCCAGATTTTTATACTTTAAGTTACATTGTGTGGTATACTAACTATATTACCTACGTATGAAATTGATAAACATTTAATGTGGTGAAAATAAAAATTAACTTAAAAATTTCAAAGTGGCGTCAAATTCATAAGTAACCAAAGAAAGAGGGCACCTAAATCATCATGTTCAGTTTTTTTTCAATTTTTTTCTCAAGGACTACAGTTCCTTAAGAAAAAAATTCTATAGGGGGTAAGTATTGTTTCTAATATTCGATGGTTTCAACTACGAATTTTTTTTTTATAAATGTATTTTGTTTATTTTTATTGTTGACAGTGAAATGACTGTCGGATCAGTAAATTTTGAATTTTCATATTAGTTTCAATTATATTAATGTGTAAAATTACAATATTTTTTGCAGCAGGACTTAAGGCAATACTATGTACAATATCAAATAAAAATAGAGTAGCTGTTTATTAGTGAAAGAATTCTAAAATTGATTCAATAGTTCCAAAGATAACTTATTAGAACAAATTTTAAAAAGAAATCTCTATATATATATATAATATATATATAATATAGAGTAGATGAGATATTTAATTAGAATTATTGTACACGGTCAGCGTTAATGAATAAAATTTAACTGTGTAACAATTGAACCGGTTATCATCTATGGAGTCAGCAAAGATTTATCAGGAAAAAGTACGATTAATTCGTACACGTGTCCGCGTTTAGGGTGAAGGGGTGAAGCGGAGTCACGGCCCATAAAGAGTCACGCATCGTAGCGGAAGGCTAATGACTGCCAGTACGCGAGACCGCGCGCACTCTGGCTTGCACTCGGAAACTTTCTACCTATTCATTACACGAAACAATCTTACTTGTTTCAAACTTACACAAATTTTATCGTACCGTATACTTACCTACCTAAACTTATACTTCGCTATATCTATTTATATATTTTTAAGGTGAAGAGATCTAATAAGGGCCTCCAGATCGACGGTGGATCCAGGCTGTTTCTGACCGGTATTATTGGACATTTATGAAGGCCTTTGTCGAGCAGTGGACGTCCTATAGATTAAATGATGATGATGATGTTTATCTATAATCTCCAATGAGTATATATGATAGGACAACAGTCCAGTTACATTTGGACAATTTGGACAGTCTTCTTACAGAAGACCACCATGAGATATCAGCATTGTGTTTTAGTGATTTAAGAATTTAGGAATCTTATCTCGTCGATATAAATAAAAATGAATTCCTCTAAGATCTCTATATCGCTAAAAATTAAATTATTCTAAACAAAAATTCGTGAACCAAATCGCCTAATTTTTTTTTTTAATATTCGTTGAAGTCCAAGGAAATTTCTTATGAAGAGAAAAGTTGGAAAAATAGTTTTCCGTGCGAAGCCAGAGGCGGGTCGATAGTTTCTATAAATTAGTACAACACAAAATGTTGAATATACAATGTATAGAGACATATGATACATATTTTCTTCTAGCTACTTATGTACATATTTATAAGAATTTTATTGTTCAACAAGACGTAAGATTTTCTCAGCAAGCTGCATTTGAATAAGCAATAAAGGGAGGCAAACGGTCTATTTTTAGCTTTTAAGATGTGAGTGTTCTATGAAGATTACGACTGTATTATTCAAAGATGTTGGATTTTGTTGCCGGGTTCACTGAGTAGTAATTATGTACGAGTATTTATAGGTATATACGAAGTCGTGTGGGTATTTGAAATAAACTATTTAAACTCTACTAGAATACATTTATTCTGAAACGGAAAGCCTCTTGAGACTTATATCCTAATTTTAAATGTGCTTTTAACTCTCATCCAAATCTCAGCCCCTATCCTTTTACACCCTTATTATACATTCACTTAAATTTATACGTACATATTTACAATTACCCAATATTTGTATATAAATTTTACTATTGTTCTAGTATACACTAGTTAGACAATTCCAGCCAACCAAGAACAACCAAGTAGCCTAGTGCTGGGATCAAACTATATGTATTTCATAAATAAAATAAAATGTTCAATAAATAAATGTTTAATGTTGAAATATTATTGTGAGAAATAAATAAATATATAAATAAATAAAATATCGGTGACTTTAAATGGCAGTTAGCCTATTTGACACATGGTGAAAGAGGCCCTAATACTTTATAGTAGGTAAGTACTTATATAAAGTACGAGTAAATAATTAATATTTCATTAGTAAAACGTAAATAAGTTACCAAAAAATATAATAATTTGCAGACAAAATTTCTTCACTGCGAAGCCGGGCCGGTCGCTAGTTAAATTATAAAAAAAACGTTACTGAAAATATGCAATAAGGTAAAATTAATAAAGAATTTCTCAAAACAAGAATATACTGGTATGCTCAAAATTTATGAAACACGAAAACGGTTTTGCTACCTTAGTTTCAGTTTGAATAATACCTTACCTTTAGTTTGAATAATACATGCTCAAAATTTGTGAAAAACGAAAACGGTTTTGCTACCTTAGTTTCAGAGAGAAGGACCGAAGTGAAGTAAGTTAATTAGAGTTGGCAGATAGGGTTCGTATTGTTTATTTCAATCTATGCTCAGATTTAGTAGGAAGAGGTGCCCAACGAGCGAATCGAGGGAGCGCACTGTGCACCGACCGTGACCTTTCACTCTTGTTTGATTTACTTTATCGCTGCAATCTTCTCAACGTTTGATAAATTATTAATTTCATTTTTTTGGTAAACGAAATGCATTAATTTTTATTACATTAATGGCACATATACGTAAAATCGCTTTTCTGTGTGTCTTCTATAAGATGTACTTCGGAGAGTGTGCTTAGGAGCTGCATGAACTCATACCATCTTCCCCATTCTTTTATCGGACCATCTTACTATCCTTATCTTGTTGAAATCCACTCTTCTTTGGACCAAACACTTTAAAACATCCTCTATAATACGCACTGCCAAGGATTGGAACTATTTGCCGGCGTCTGTGTTCCCGAGCTCATATAACCCAATCTTATAAAAGTTCGAGTGAATAGTTATCTTTTGGGTGAGCTCGCACCATCGTCAGCCGCGTCTTTGCTGCACAGCTAGATGCTAAATTTTATTTGATACTAGCTGTGCCCGAGTCTTCACAAAGATTGTTTATAATCCAGGTAATATACTATCTGCGTGGCCGTTTCCTTCATCCATACAAAATTTAGCATTATAATATTATTACGGTATATAAGTATTAATTAATACGTGAAGCAAAAATGTTGGATCCCTTTTTTAAAAAATTGCGAGGACGAAGGAGTGTGAAATTTGCTACACTTAAAGTTTATATGGAAACTAATATTTTTATATAATACGCATTAGGAATACATTAAATTAATTAAAATAAACATTATACACACTACCGCGTGTTTGTCACACGCACACACGTTTGACACTATGTATATAACATGTATAAACATTTTTTTATAGACAAATTTCGACCACTGTGTATATTTAGGTGATAGCATTGTTGGTGTATTAATCTTCTGAATGTCTACATTTACTTAATTTGATACAGTTCTGTCTACATATGCAGTTCCGAGTGAAATTAGTCTGCGTTCCAAGCGTATCGGTGGTTGGGATTTGGTGAATGTATGTACTGCGTGTGTGAATCCACTATAAATGACGTTATATATTGCTAACATACACTAACATACCCAACAACTACGGTTAAGGCTCCATTGCCCTTAGTCTCTAGTACTTAGGTACATTACGACGCACTCTTGAAGCTTATACATTATTCAAGTTATTCGAATATACACAAAAAATTTCATTAAAATCGGTCAAGCCGTTTCGGAGGAGTTTGGTTACAAACACTGTGACACGAGAATTTTATCTTCTCTATATATATAAAAATTACGTGTCGTGTTGTCTCCTCGATGAACTAAACTACTGAACCGATTTTGATAAAACTTCGTAACTATGTGTAATTTGGTCCAACTTAAAAGAACCCGGACGAAGCCGGGAGCGGGCAACTAGTATAATTATATAGATTAATCGAAGGATCGTTTCGACTATCTCGGGATCGACAGTTTTGACAATCTTAGGTAGGGTTCTAAACCTTAACTATTATAGATTAACTAATCTATACTAATTAACTAATTAGTATCTAATAAGTAAATTACTAAGGACCTCTTTCACCATGTGTCAAATAGGCTATCCGCCATTTAAAGTCACCGGTAACCGGGAATGATGGAGATGATAACCTTTATTTGTACGGTAAAAGTCCCAAACATTAAAAAGAAAATAATAAAAAAAATTCGCCTATCGAAGGATGCAGTAAACCGAGTACATAATTTAATAAAATATAAAATTATTTCTATAAGTAACTAATCAACACTTTACTTGAAGTTGGTGAAAGAGGCCCTTATACTAATAAATTAGTATAGATTAACTAATTAAGACAATATACATTGCGTGTTAAATGTTCTGTGTTAGGGTTAGCATGAGTGTACTCAAATGTATAGGGTGGCTGCGTTCCAGACAGGTGTTCGGATACGTTGTGGTTTGTGAGCGATACAGGCTCTGACCGCACAAGCCATCTGGGGCTACACATAATCAGTGCTATTATTTGACACCTATACTATTGACTGGGGATACATTAGGCAATGCAAGAGTAAGATTACAGAATATGCAATGTATGACTAGTACAGAAAAAAGGATTAACTCGTAGTTCCATACACACAGTTCCATATTTTGTTCCCTCAAAGGTTTCCTCAGAAAAAGTCATTGGGACATATAATGCGCGGCGAGAAGTACAATCTACTGTATGCAGGGGAAAATACAAAGTAGACGCAAGCCGGGCAGACGCCGTGCTTCATGGCACAAGTATCTTCGCGAATGGTATGGCCGAAGTACCAGAACGCTGTTTTGAGCCCGCCTCGAGGGTTAGGATAGCTATGATGATAGCCGACTTCGATAGGAGATGGCACTAAGAAAAGAGAAGAAAAAGAAAGCTTGCATCTCCTATAAAATGCATGAACGTAATAAATATGTGCCTATGTATTTTATATAGTAAATATTTATGTAAATATAAAATACAATAAAACAATGTTAACCATTTACAAGTTAATTATAACCTTAATAATATTATAAACGCGTAAGTAAGTTTGTTTATTTGTATGTTACATTTTCACGCTTTAACTACTTAACCGTCCATCAAGAAGAAACAAGAAAGAAACAAGAGCACTTTGTCATACGTAAAAGCGATACTCGTACAAAAAAGTAGAATTTTCAGCTTTATTATGTTAGTTATATTATATGATTATAAAGTTATCGTAATATTGCTTTTGGTAATTATTGAATTTTTTATCATGATGCAAAGAGCCATCAAAAATTTATATTATAAATTAAAATTATCATAATAAACAAATTATATAAAATAAATGATAAAAAATAAATAACACTCAGTAAGAAACATGTGCTAATGTTCGAATTGGCTCCCATAAAAACAATATAAATCGTTCGAAAACTAACAGCTATCGTGCACTATATTTTGACTGCGCAGTAAAAAGCATTTTGAAATGTTTGTTAATTCCTCGACAGAAAAGAACAATCGCGGCACGTGAGTGCTGTGTGTTGTGCATTAACTCTAACTTTAGGGTCTAAGGCATAAGCATATTATGTTTACCACCTTTATCGCATATGGTCGAATACTCGTTACTTAATATATAAGATGCTAATTTACCCTAGTTTTTTTTTTATTAAAATCAACTACTGTCGCCTATAACATAAACAATGCCACAGGTGCTGCAAGTGCGTTGCCGGCCATAGTAAGATTAAGGATAGGGATTAGGAAGGTATGGTTGGCTCTGGCAGCCGTTACTCACTCATCTAAACACAACAGCACACGTGCTATATTTCATGGTAGTCTTCTGTAAGGGTGTAAGGGGTGGTGAGGGGTCAATAACTGCCGCCAGACTGGCTGCCCAAAAGACCGCGAAACGCAGTGTTTCCTACCGATATTAAATCGGCAGTTTAATATCGGCAATTAATCCGTCGATAAAAAAATATAAATAATATTTTATAATATGTATAAATATAGAACATATCAATATAGATAAAATCTAATCATTTACAATCTATAACCTCTACTAATATTATTAATAAATATGAAACTTTGCAAAGATATTTTTATTTTTCCCATAATCTAGTTTTTTATTTTTAATACTTTACCTAGATTAATGATCTATAATAAACTTAAGTTTAATTTCAATGTGCTACCAGTTACCATTTATGACTTTTACCAAACTGTAAAACAGTGTAGAGTAGACCAGTAGTAATCCAACATGAGCCGAGCTTTCCACCTCAGCTTTGTACATTAACTTCCTTTTATATACCTGCATTTAAAGACAAGCTGTTTTGCTTTGTTTTGCTACTTTCTCTGCGCTAATATCGTTTGTTTGCAAGCAAGAAGAGAACGCGGCTGAAGCCTCTTGTCCGCCACTAAGTGCATATAAAACGAAATGAATACTGTTTGAAATTAATTCAAAGCAAGCCTTCCTTTAGCTTTACTTAATCCTGGAGAATGGGAGTTTTATTTAATTTAATTATCTCGCCGCACAATTCCTTTGTAATTTTTTCAGTGGAACGTGTGGTATAAATTTGTCATATTTTATGTGAAATATTTGTTTATTAACCCTTATATTTAAAAAAGGATTAGAATTAATTGCAAAATTAGAAGAACTAAAGGAATAGAAAATATAGAATCGGTTTTCTTCAATTAAACAAAAATATAATTTATAAAAATAATGTCTGCCACGCATAAAAAGTATTTATGGACATTTCTTTGTAGTTATATTATTTAAAAATACTTACTGCTTTGTTGTTTTGTAAATGTGCATTATTAGATTTTAGCGTCCTGGGTACTACACAGGATTCGGCGGAGCTAGACGATTATTCTTTTTTGCCAATTATTTCCTCCATGCCCCTGCCTTCCCAGCATGCACGTGGTTTAATTATGTTTATGTATTAATATAAGTATGTATAAAGTTGCTTAGTAAAAATTAAATTTAATAGGAAATTTGTAAATAAATGAAGGTATATAATTACTAATATTATAAAGAGAGAAGATTTGAAAATATATCATAATATATTATACAGGTCTCTGCTGATGACTCACAAAGTTCAGCTTTGTCCACAACAATGGCCAGAGTAATTCAGTCATTTTGTTCGCAATGTCCGCTAGCAAATGGCCGGAGCTATCAACCCGTGACCTCCCTCATATCTGATGTACGCGTCATCGCGACCCAATGTTTACAATGCGAGATAAGCGTGACCAATCTGAGAACACCCTCCGACCACGACTCTACATGGACCACTCTAATTATTATTTATTAGAAATGCGCTATTTTGACCAAATATTCTTTACAAGCGACTGACATGTAACTTTGCACGCATGCAATTTTTTGTAAAACCTTCCTCATTTATCGCTTTTTCCACAAGTGAAAACCGTATCAATTTTGATATTCTATTTAAATCAAGTTCTGCGGAAATAGCCCGCTACACCCGCATCGCATACAGGAATTATTAGATCTCGATGTTTTGAATGAAAATGTTGATTGATTTACATTATGCTATGTTGTGTTTAAAATTAGCTGTAAATATTTCCAATCGCCGTACCCGCTTAGTAGCAGTAGGAAACGCAAGCCAAAAACATTGTTTGGTTAACATTTTTAAATTTTTAAGATTTTGTTATACGAATAAAAATGAACCAAATATTGTCTATATATATTATTTCAAGCATTTTTGGTCTAACCATAAACGAGGAGTAGGTAGGCTCGTCTATTCACAAAAAGTCTCACAAGAAATGTCCCACTTGAATAAATATTTAGTTTTACTATTGCCAAAATGTCTCATGCTTAAATGTCTGTATGTCTGTCATAAGAAACTACCCTTTTGACGGCACTAAGCGCATTAAAGTAGTTTCGGCTAATTTTTACTGAAAAGCAATCTACAGATGTAAAATATTGGCTCATTTTGTAACGCGTTGATCTAGGTCTGCTCCTCGCGGTCACCATAGTCATTACTCATTGAAAATTATACTGGACTAAGTGGTGTTTCGGGTAGCAGCCAGTCATGCGAGTCCGACCGGCATGGAGAATAACAACGCAACTTCAAACGAGATTTACGTGTATCGAACTGCGTTTCCTACAAGATTTATTGCATGAATTTGTGCTGATGCATTTCCCTTTCTAAGTATATGTATGTACGTATACTCGTACTGCTTGCAAAGTTCATAAATTTTCCAAGTTTTCTTCTTTATCACTTAAGTTGTTGTTCAAACCATTTTTGTATGCAATGCACAAATATCTAAATATACGGGTATGTATACCAGGATGAATCTAAAAGTTCTTAGAATTTTTTTATGTTAAGGTTGGCAGACAGGCTAGCGGTCCATTTGATGGAAAGTGGCTACCGTCGCTTATAACGCAAACACGCAAACAACGCAAGTGCGATGCTGACTACAGTAGGATTAAAGTAGGATTTTGATAAAGAATTGGGAAGGAATAGGGAAATGGGCTCTGGCATCCCTTACTCACTCACCGCAAGCCGCCGGACGGGCTGCCCAAATGACTGTGAAACACAGTGTGCCCTGCCACTAGTAAAATCTATATTATCTTTTTAATCTTTTGTTTTGATTAAAAAATAAAAGAATATATATATATATATATATATATATATATTTTTTTTTCTTTTTCAACATACATGTAGTCACTTTGTATTTCGACACAATTTAAATAAATTACTATAAATAAAATCTAAAGTTAGTTTATTAATATTTTGCAATATCAAGAAAATTGACAATTGGTTTTTGAATTTTAGTAAATGAGTCTTACATTAAGGTTATACCAAACCATTAATTCCACATTAGTTGAGTTAAAAATTAAAACATTTAATTTCCTGCTCTCTTGGAGTAATTGGGTTCACTCTGTAATAGACAGAAAGCAACTTGTACTCGAACTGACAAAACTATTTATCGTCATTCATTATCCGCTCAACCACATATTCGGTCTCTTGTGGCCAGATTAGAGACAGGGTTATGAGAGGGTACTAATATCACCCCAAGTGAAGTATAAAGACGATGATATGACGACGCGGCGCTAAAATATCTCGAAGTTAGTCGAATTTCGAAGTTTTTCACAATACTATTTTTCAGATATAATGCGTGACGACCTCTGAAGTATGACCTATGAAACAAAAAAAGAATCAAAATCGAATTCATAATTAATTGGAGGAGAAATCGCGTAACAACTACACAGAAAAAATACAACACTGTCAAATTGAGAACCTCCTCCTTTTTTGAAGTCGGTTGAAAAGAACTTCTATAAAGGCTAATATGTACCAATACTATACTATATATAAAAAGTTTAGGTACATTATTTGGGTCCTTTTAACATAGGTTACAAAACATAGGTTTAGGTTCAATGCACAAAGTGTAATTATAGTGAAATTGACAAGTAATGTAGTCATATAATCATCTTGATGTAGCGATGTACCGATGGTTAGAAGATAAACCTCAACGTAACTTTACTAATGGTTCGGACAACGAGTAGGAACTATACATCATACTTCGACTCCCAATGGGATTTGAGCTCCATTGAATAAACCCTTTGAAGAGAACCGCTCTTCGTTACCCTAACCCTAAATGCATCTTCGTGGGCACACTACTTACATGTTTAGCTTGTACTATAAAGCACATAGTATGTGTATTTATTGTCTATAGTTTACCTTTTTCCTGCTTCATTATTACTATTTTAATAATTTATTCATAAAGTATAACATCCATCCATACTAAATAATATTATAAATGTGAAAGTAACTCTGGCTGTCTCTCTGTCTGTCTGTTACCTTTTCACACCTTTACTACTAAAGCCTTACTTTACTTTACTACCTTTACACATTGTCAGGGTTACAAGAAAGGACATGGGGTAACTTTCATCCAGAAAAAAAGTACTGTTCCCAAGGGCTCATCTAAAGTAAAATAAAAAACTAACGCCTGGCCAAAGTGTTAGCAACCAGAGCCAGCTTATATGTATATTTTTATTTTTCAACGCGGACGACGGAGTTGCGGACACCAGCTAGTTTACAATATATTAACGATCATCTCTATTGCCGAGGGAGTATAGCAGTGACGCGTTGACTTAAGTCGACTCGAGCCGACTATCCAAACGAGCGTTTCATCAGTTTTATTGAAAATAAAGTGGACAGCGCGCCTATAGAAGTCTTCACTTCAAAAAAAAATAAGGCGAAAATAAAGCATAGTTGCATGCATCTCGGAAGACCAATGTTTTGAAACTATTGCACCATCCTTATACTAACCGAAGCGTCCACCGTCCATCCAAGTCGGGCAAATTGTTTACGACAACCCAGTTTTCAAGGGAAACTATTTAATTCAGTTGCCGTGCTATCCAGGAAGTCCGGACTAAGTTGCCCGAGTAAAGTGGAGGCACTCACCGCAGACGTTTAGATTCCTTCTCCGTCGGCAAGCTATACATACGTAGATACATTTATTTATACAAACATATATACGTACATAATTAAACAAAGGAAAGCGAGTTAATGGACTACTCGCCCAAATTTATCTCGCTCAAATGGGCAAATTGTCATGTTTGATTTTACCTATTATTTTAATATACAACTCGCCCACAATGGTGATTCTGTACAGTTGAAGATAAAAACTTAATAAAATATTAAAATTGAAACCAGATATTGCTTTTAAATAAAACAAGTTGTCAGTATAAATTACTGTAGCGGCTTCATATGGACCCTTGTGTTGGTTGAAACCAGTAAAAGTATTGATATATCAAAACCAGATGAAACCTTAATAATTGTGAATTAAACAAACAAAAAAAAAGTAGTAAAAATTCAGCTATCAATCAATAATACATTATAACTTAGAAATAAATGAAACTAGCTGTTGCACGCGACTTCGTCCGCGTAACTTTATAAAATATGACCAATGTTATTCGCTGATAATAAAAAGATTTATTATAACTCTTTCAGGTGAAAGAATTTTATAAAATTGGTCTAATAGTTTTTGAGTTTATTAATTACAAACAAAAATACAGACCACCTCTCTTTATTATATTAGTATAGAATATTATGCCCTTTATAATATTATAATATTATGACCTTGTTCCTTATCCTTTAATTCCAGCGCTGGCTCGGCTAGTCGGCACGGCACAACAAATATTTTTTCTTAATTAAACATATTATGGTTTTGTTATCTATAGAGACAAAAATTGGCAATTAGAACAATTTTGTAAATTTCTTACTCTCGTAATATAACGTGGTTGTCGAGTGACACATTTCACTTGCCTGTTGAACTGGTGACAGGATAGCCCGCACAACCCACTCAGCCACCTGTCGTTCTACCGAACACTTTCAAATTTGTTCCTAATGAAAAAGTTGTTTGTTCAAAGTTTTGAAAGAGCCACCTCGCTTCCCATTTTACGTTAACGTCAAGCCTAAACAAATACAAACAAAATCGCTACATTGTTACTGAAATAGGAAGAATAAATGAATCGTTTATATTTCTAAACATTTAACAATCGTTCCAATTCAGTATTCCAGTTGAGAGCTTTTTATAAATTCAGTATATATTTATACATTTTTATAACGAGCCCGTTGGATGAGTGTTTAGGGTGCTAGCTTATTCTTATGGGAGACTACTGCCAAAACAGGCATCCCAGTTAAGAATCAACAGTATTTGGTCAATACATTATATAAAATATACATTTACCACAACTACGAATATTTTAACAATTACTGTTTTTTTCCACGGTAAAAAAACTTTAAATATTTTAGCCTACAAAATTGGGCAACACTACTGCCGGATATCCAAGAGGACTCCCAACATTAAAAAAAAGGTCCTAACACTCTATCTTAGGACCCCGGGTTCGGTTCCCGGCAGGGTCCACTTTGGATTTTTCTTCTTAATGTTACGGTCGACAGACAGGCTGACGGTTCACTTGATGGTACGTGGCTACCGTCGCCTATAACACAAGCAACGCCATAGGTGCTGCAAGTGCGCTGCCGACTACATTAGGATTAAGGAAAAGGGATAAGGAAGGGATAGGGATAAGGAATCCCTTACTCACTCACCGAAACGCAACGTGCTGTTATTTCACAGTGGTCTTCTGTAAGGGGGTGGTTTAAACGATCATTTAAAAAAGCTCTTTTACTTTATCTACTCGAATGTACAAGATATTACTTTTATATTCATTTAAAAAACAATACGAATTTAAAAGACAATTAAGTCAGATAAAATATGGACAATGCGTTTATTCAAAATATTAAATAATATTGTCTGATTTCCCTTTACGGAAAATGGGTAGTGAGCCGTATAAACAAGTTCAGTACGTTGCTTGTTCAAAATTAATGAACCGTATGTGTCATTCGTAAATCACAACATTATCATGATATTTATAATCCACTTTTTCAAATTGATACAATCAACGTCGGCTCGCTTCATTGTCTCTGGACGTGTGAAAAATAATGGGTATTCATTCCACTGAAACAGGTAATTCTGAGTGAAATTAATGCGTCGATTGATTGACTCGTTTACTGTACACCGTTTTAAAGTACGAGTATTTTCGAAATGTAATGGTATCGATTTCCTGTTATGTTATAATATTTAAAAAATACAGTACCTAAGAGTATGGTTTCGGGTGCAAAGATAAGTGACAATGTTAGAGGTTTGTTTTAGTGTTTTTAAAAGGCTTTCTTATTTTTATAAAAGTTTTCTTTTCCTCCTGCGAAAGTTTAACCAAGCTATTCTACTTGTTTATTTATTAATTTTAAAGACAGACAATTAATCTGTTAATCTGACGGCTGAATTAAGTTAGGGAGGATTTTCATTGCCGGGTACACGGCTTTTCATAGAGTACCTAATCTAGATTTTCTGTATTAAAATTAATATTCCAAAACATTTTTACAGTGATACGCTCTCATTGAAATGATTAAATATTCTACCAAAATCCATCTACCTAGTAGAGATGAATGGAAAAAAATTATCCCTACCAGTGAGGATACTTAATAGGGATAGGTAGAAAGGGTGGAACTCCAGTCTTAGCTGCAAGCATGGAAGGCGGTGCGAGTGCTCATACCAAACCACACTTAAATTCTTCAACCAAAATGCCTTTCTCCAGCCTCTACTAATTCATGCATTAAAAGATTCTAAATGGTAAAACTTTTATTTGTTGTCGGATCAAATGAAAAATAAATTAAATCGCCAGTTAGACTAGACACAATCGCGAATCGTTGCCGTAGTCGATAAAGTGTAATGCATAGGCAGACTGGGTGGACGCGGGTGGCTGATTGATGCCATAAACTCTGTCGCGCGACGCGGCGTAAATCCGGATGAAAACTTTAAAACGGGCCGACATTTTAACCGGCCCGCCGCCAACGCCCGTAATTGCAGTAACAAGGGTGCTCTAACGTTATTTAGTCCGGTGGCATTAACGTCCCGCCGTACCGCCCGGTGTCAACTCGGCAACACTTTACTTGCCATTATATTTATTTTTCAATCTGCGCCCTTTGCATGCTACTTTTTTATTTAGTTATCATATAATAGCCGACCAGTTGAAAGATCATATCATTATAGTACTGTAAATGATACAGTTTTTTTTTTTTATTAGAGATAGGTTTGCACTTAGCCAGGATCTAGCCGTATATCGAAGATGAAGCCTATGATGGAGATTTGGGTTATATGAGCTGGGAAACACAGACCCCGACGGATTATTCTAGATTAGATGGAATCCATAAGATGCCATAATATTTTCTCCCGACGCAAAAACGAGGTATCATAAGTTGACATGTGTGTATATGTGTATGTATCTATCTGTGGTATCGTAATTTTCAATAATTTAAACCGATTCTGATCAGACTCTTTTTGTTTAAAAGCTGACGTGATCAGGATGGTTCATAGATATAATTTATAAAAATATGTTTACAGGCATTTGAAGACCATCTGTCTATTTCCTAGTTGACGAGGGATTTCACTAACTTCCACATGGTCGATTGATGTGAAATTTGGTATACCTACTGTTATTTCGGTGATATTTCCATTTCGGACATGATAACCTTGACCTGATGCTGCAGCAACAGGTCTCCTCAGCAACTTACAGCAGATATAGCAAGTTATGACTCAATAGAATGTCGGGGTATAATTTTAATTAGTTATAGTTTGTTTGAATAGAGACGATAGCACAGCATTGCATTTGTTTCAACTGTTCAACCGTTAAAACGAATATAAACTGATGGATACATACAAAACTGTTTGATATCTTTTACTACACTTTGTTAGTACAATGTATTCCTACTCTTTATGTCGAAATATTTCTCACCACTAAATAGAGATGCGTCATTGTCAGCTGCCTAACTAGCCATGGTATCAGCGAAATAGTCGTACACATCCCATCCCTTCCCCTTATGTTGTCAATCACGAGCGAGATCGATGGCCGAGGTATGCGTGGAGCACACTCAAACCCCGGTCCGCTTCACGATAATCTTTTGCACTACAAATACTGCTCGTAGTTGCAACATGAGAACTAAATTAATTGTCAAATAGTAACCTTCTTAATATACACATTTCATAGTGTAAAAATAATAATATAGATTTCTTTTATGTTAAGGTTGGCTGACATGCTGACGGTCCACTTCATGGTAGGTGGCTACCATCGCCCATAACTCAAGCAACGCCACAGGTGCTGCAAATGCGCTGTCGACTACATTAATTTGGACCCACCTTTAGTGTCCATTGCAATTAAATCAATCAACGAATCATTTCTTATAATAATAATAATAACAATAATAATATTCATATGAATATTTTATAACTCAAATATATATTAGAAAAACATTTATTCACTCCACAATTATTTTGTTTACCTCGCATTAAGTACGGATCCATTATAAAAACTTTAAAATCATAATTATTGTTTCCTTTACGCAGAAAATAATATTGAGTGCGTATAAAAATGTTAAAGATGATCAGTTAAATGTTTTTCGGGTTCGCAGACAGAGTTCGTAATGGCGAGGTAAAAGAATTTATCCTCTCTAATGGACATCCTTTTCAACACATTAATAGGTTTTAAAATTCGTCTAAAGTGGTGGCGAGAGAGCGGGCGGTGTTAATGCAAAATGTGGCTTAGCGCACCGTCCTCCCCACTCACCGCACACTTCGGTTCGGATTCGACGGTTTTTGTTCGATAAATACCATTAAAAAAATTATGTAGATTTTTGGTGCAATCACAAAAAGAAAAATAATTACTTCCTAGCTGTGCCAATGACTTCGTAAGCGCTGTAGTTGGTTTTTTTGAAAATCCCACAGGACCCTAAATACATCAGTGTAAACCGCATTCAAATCGGTTAAGCCGTTTCTGAGATTAGCGTGCACAAACGCACAGACAAACAGACAAAAAACTATTTTTTTTACCTCGGTCTCGTAACATAAGTAGGTACAATGAGTACAGTTATTTTATTTTTTTTTTGAAAAAATGTTCAATGTACAATTTTACAATTTTATTATATGTATAAACCAGCTGTGATCCGCTTTTTTAAAAAAATTTTAGGTCGACAGACAGGCTGACGGTCCACTTGATGGTAGGTGGCACTTGCGGCATCTATGGCTAAACGAAACACGAAACACAACAGCACACGTGGCTGTTATTTCACTGTGGTCTTCTGTAAAGGGTGGTTGTTTCCGCCAGACGGGCTGCCCAAATGCCTGCAAAATGTATCGTGCCCTGCCACTACAGAGCCAACTTATTTTTATTAATATACAAACTAACACATAAAACTCTTTAAAATTATTTACTACATATTTCGTAAAGTATTGATTATTTGTTAGAAGTTTCGGTACATTCCCAGTCATCTGTAATATACAAGAGCTCTGTCAATCCAGAACGCCTGTTCTCTAAGGGTATCTCAATTTAAGTTGACTATGACACAACGTCATTGAATGAAGGCTTCCGTCCACTGACCGCGGTGCACCGTATTAAGTTTATCGTACGCTAAATCCTCTTGACATGCTGAGATCACTCGACAGTAGAGACAGACATCGAGTCGACATCGACATCGGCCGAGTATCGAGAGAGACACGAGAGACCCCGTAATGTGAACTAACGCATACTTGATCGTTCAACCGGCGAAGACCGAAATTCGATTAATGTTTGATCACGCCACCACTCAATCCGTTTCGAGTTGACTACGAGTAATCGAATTTCTATTCGATGCTATTACTTGTAACCAATTGTATTGTACTCTTTAGGAATGCATGTTTTATGAGATTTTGAAGTTTTATGCGTTTCACAGTCATAAAACTGGAGGCAGGTCATGGTCCCACTAGTGCTACAAAAAGGTGGGACCGTGGTGCCAGAAATATGTTACTCTCGCTTCTGATGTAAGTATTACATATTCACATCTACATTTGAAGCATTTGTTTATGCGCATTATAAAATTACGAAAATATATCTGACGTAGTTGTTGACTTTAAGGAAATTATATCTTATCTATTTTATCATTAAATAAAGTAGATTATCTTCTTAAATAAAAATTACCTACGTGTCACATGTTCCTCCGCGATGAACTCCTAAACTACTGAACCTATTTTGATCAAACTTTGTAACTATATGTAATTTGGTCCAACATACTCGTAAAAGATAGGATAGTTTTTATTTTGAACCCGGACAAAGCCGGGAGCGGGCCACTAGTGTCACAATAAATATTACTATGTTTTTCACTACCTGATAAAGAAATAAAGTAGGTAGATATCTACGATAAAAAATGGAAAAACTAAATAATTACTTTATAAGAAGGAAATACCCATCCGATTATTTTATTAACACTTGTATAAATAATCATTAAACGGAATTGTTATTAAGTGATTATTCTATAATAATTTTATATCTTATAAACTTATATAATGATTCTTATATCTTATATAATGAGTTTTATATCTTATATATATTATATAATGATTCTAGCTAATGAGACAATAATTAGACTTTATTTTATTTTTTGCCTAATGCCTGATTATTTTTCGCCTTAATATAAGAATCACATGATGATGGGATACTAAAGCAAGGTAGTTAAGTTAGCAACTTGCTGAGAACATTCTAGATTAAACAGCAATGGAAAATAATTAATAGGAAGATTTTTTTTAACGCTTTACGCTTTTAAAACGGAAAACAAAATACTAGTGAACGCATATTTAGCGTTCGTTGGTGGCGTCAAATCGGTTCGCATGAAACACGAATCAACGCCAACGAACTATGCCGCCAATTAGAATCAGCATATATATGACGAAGAGTCTCGTCGCTGTAGCTGTGTTAGTTGCACTACTAAGATGGTTTCTAAATGCGATCGACTTTTATTGAGTTTAAAGTATTTTTAAATCTTATAAATTAATACAAACAATGACTTCGAAATTGTAAAGCTAGAAATACTATTTTTAACTATTATATAGGTAGGTATGCGTGTTATTCATCTACATAAGATTAAAATTAAATCTTTCTATCATTTTATTATTCATTTCAACAGAATATCCATACTTAGCAGCTGGATTTTTATAAAATTCTCATAAAAGACAACCTATTTTTCTTCTTAAAGACTTAAAGACAATCTTCTTCAAAAAAGTTCTTTTCCGTTTCTTCTCTTCCAAAACGCCATTTGGTTTTCCAAAACGGTAGGTAGTTTTTCTACTTAAGAAAATCTTGTTATCTTTTGATTTTTGAGAAATAAACGATATGATTTGATTTAGAATAAAATAGAATACATTTTAGTACCAACCACTTCGAAGATTAGCGTTGCATAATAAAGTTGATGTCAAGAAAGATGTTATATGCGATCTAGGAAGCACCTTCACGCAGATACGTAAACAGGCGTTTTGCACTCGTTGAATTAATTTGTGTGTCTTCTTAAATAAACAGTGACAACAATAATTAAATTTGGATAAAATAATCGCTTCACAAAGTTTAAAACGCAAATTTAAAATTTGAATGATTGAAATGAAATCAGTAGTTGACAAGTAGTTCGCCACATAAAACATTTTTATTGGGCTATAATGTGTAGTCGAAAGTTAAGAGCCGTTGTTATCGAATAAATTAGTCATAACACGGTGTAAATTTAATTAGTGTGCGGTAATTGCCGTAGCGCAGGCACTGCAAGCAGGGCGCGTCAACTGCCTTCAAACGAGTTAGGCGGCTCGGAAAATAGCCGCGTGTAGACAGCCTTTTATTTCATTATTCGACAATAGAAAATTTTGTGACATAAAGTTCACTTAAGTTATTTATGTCGGGGATGTTCGCTAAATTCAGAGTAGACTGCTTCTATGAGCAACTATGAGGAAACGGTGTGCATCTCTGGTGCGCAAGGTTTGGGTCAGCACCAATAGCATCCTCAATGCATTTGCCGAAAGGCTTGACTACTGACTAATTAAAACAGCAGTAAGTAGGACCATTTCAAAAATTCAGTTATAATGATGAATATAAATAATAATAAAATAAGTAGAATATAAATAGAAATTATAATTTAAAAAGTTTAGTACATTATGACTGGATATTGGCCTCGTAGTAAGAGAAATCATAAAGTCATGGTTCATAATGAAGTGTTATCCATATAGAAAGCGAAGGTCGAAAAAAATCTTGCTCCCGCATTTCTGTTTGACACAAATTAACATTAATCTCCACCAAAATACGCTTTCAAACTATCCGTCGACCGTTTACGTAACAATATTAAAGCTTAACTAAGCGTAATTTAATAAAATCTTTATATATTTTAATTAAGAAAATTATTGCAAGTTATGAGATTCCTTTGACAGAAAGATGTAGGTAACACAACAATATTTGGCAGCATCGAAACGTAGAGCTAGTGCCATGCCAACACTCTTACCGACAGTTACCTTGATGCCTTCACTGAAAACAGAGACGTCTTGTTCTTGATAATTTAAATAATATGAACTTTTCAAAGTTAGCTCTGGTCAGGATCTGGAAACTAGTGGCAAGTCACATATAGAAAACCACCGTGAAATAACAGTATGTGTGCTGTTGTGTTTCGGTGAGCGAGTAACGGATGCCAGACCCATTTCCTTATACCTTCCTAATCCCTTATCCTCAGTAGGTACTGGTACTCAGTCCTACTGCTTTGGTCGACAGCGCACTTACAGCACCTGTAAAGATGCTTGTGTTATAGCCACCTAACATTAAGTGGATTGTCAGCCGACCTGTCGGCCTTAACATTTAAAAAATAAACTAATAATAACATTCAAGTAAGTGATAAAGTAACTCTCTGTGTGTTAAACCATTGAACTAATTCACTTATTGCTTCTTTACAGTTCTTGATTAAAATAAACAATGGGTGTAATAGAAATTAAATAAAATACTCTATGACATTTTTATAAAGCATGTCCTGTCACAAAATATATAGATATAAGTAAAGAATAAAGTGTGGAAGAATAGATAAAAAATTGAATTGTTATAAAACTAATTATAAAAAGACAATAAAGTTGAGTTAAAATATGGACACATATTTTATTTAAATAAACTAAGTACGTACATATTGCAATTACAGTGGGTAACTGTTGAAGGTAAAAATGGAATATGTAGCAAGTATCTAACAGTATCAGCAGTACTTCTCTCATATCAGCGTACACTCTATACTCTATAATCCCGCGTGTGAGTTTATTAAACGTCAAAAGCAGACGGTCATACGTGGCTCACATCGGCACTACAAAATTCAAGAGGAAACAATATGCAATTTCACAAGTGCGACAGAAACACGTTGAGGCGTCCTCTTTGAAATGAAAATTAATATTGTGCCACTTAGCATTGAACAGAATTGACTTTAGTATGTTTGTCTATAACTTGATTTTTAATATTCCGTACTTTGAAACATTTCAACTCTCTTTGTTGTTGTATACGAGTTTATACAATTAGTGAACATTTTCGTTAGCTATTCTGTTTAATTATAATTTTCTTCTAATTATCTTCTACCTAAATATCGTAAAGGAGATCAATCAGTTTCGTTTGGAGATCAGGCCATCAGTTCATTTTCGTTTTAACGGAAGAAACTTGTACCAAGAAAAAGAAATTATACTGGGAAAATGTCATGTAATGTAATGGGGTTTCATACATATTTAACTTTGAAAGTATTAAAATACAGTGTATTTCCCAAAAAAATCGTATTTATTTATTTATTTGAAAAGGCTTACCAACTAAAGACATACTTAATCGCAATATACAACACTCACAGAAAGAAATATCACAAGTATGAATTTAAATTATAGGAAAGCACAACATTATTGAGATAAGCTAAATTATAAATGAATCAACAAATGTTAATGAGTAAATTTTATCAAATTTATAATCTGAATTTTATAAATCTGAATTACTGGAATTAAGAATGATTTTTATTACCAAAATCTCCAAAGTGTAAGTTAAAAAAACAATGGCCTGGTTTTGAATGATGTCTTTTATATGTAATTCTTTTATAAAATACTTCTCTTAAATTGTTTCAGTCTTTTATCGACTCGCTAATCTTAAACACCTGAGACGCAATGGAATCTTGAACATTATCCTATTTAAATAGCTTATCTTTTAATATCATAATATAGTATTAAAAGATTAATTCTATAACTTTCTAAATTCATTTAAATTTGTTAGTGAAAAATTCATAACTTTAATATATAATACTTTAAAGTAGCCATGATGCTAATTCTACACAAATAAAATATCGGGTACAACCTAGTTAAGCTAAAACAAAAACGAGAAAAACTAACCACTGACTGGTCTGTCGAAAACGTATGCATTTGAGAAGCTCTTTAAAAAATCATCACAATACACGACAATGCACTCTTGCTCGCCGTCCAGGCATGCATTTATAATTGCAATCTATCGTTCTATCTGTCTAATTGCGTACCTATATATAAGTATTTATAGTGTATAAAACTCAGATAAAATTTTCTTTACATACGTAATATATGTATAATTTGAAGTCGCATTTCGTGTCTGTCTTTATGGCCGCTAACTCCTCCTAAACCACGCAAAGAATTTTCATGCGGAAAACACCATCAGTTGGATAATTTTTCACGGAAATTTTATATATATGTAAGTAATAAAAACTAATTAAGTTTTTATGTAGGTAAAAGCTATATTTTGTAACCAAGTCTTGTCTTGCAAGAAATTATCTTGTCAAGTCTTACGTCACTTGAGAAGTGTACACAAGGTTTACATTTGACTCGAAGATGACCAGACAGTTATGTCGGTGACTGTACCTACAGCTTAACATATTAACATATGAGTTTATAACTCATGTGATTGTCGAGTCAGATTCGCAAGTCGGTAGTTGTTCTGTTAACAAGGCCCTTGCTTCGGCCGGACGAGGATGCTGCGATCGCCGCCGATCGTTCGTTACCCGACTACGCAGCCAATCAAGCTCCTTTGTTCCACGGACATCACGACTCCTATATTGAATTAACATACACATAACATACACACAAACACAACATAGATTAGATTAAATAAAATCTTAAGGTTTAAACGGACTATCTAGATTAGATTGAATACGTAATTTGGAGGAGTTCCAAGCTATAAGTGTAAGAGTATGTATGTCATTTGTGTATACACTATTTTATATTATCTCACATTATCACATAATCTTCATGTTCATATAATGCAGAAAAATAATTAAGTTTGTATCTATAGCAGACTGCTTGATACTGGATCATTTACAGTTTACCAAATTTCAAATCACTAGAACCTGTGGAAGTTAGTGACATCCCTTCGTCTACTAAGAAATGAGCTGATAATCTTCAAACGTCTAAACTGATCTTCATAAATTATAGCTAATAGTCATATTGTATTAAAATTGGTTCATCGGTTTGGGAGCTATTATGCCACAGATAGATACACTGGAAAAATATGCTCTGTTTTTCGACGTGCGTCTGAGGTTGAATAAATAAAAATCAATGTATGTTTATCTTCCAAGGACTCAAAAAACGTTTAAACGATTTTATTTCGGTTTTCATTTCACTTATGGAAAGAACATTAAACTAAGAAAGTATATTATTTGCACAAATAAAAGGCATCCGTGTGAAGCCAGGAGCGGGTCGCTAGTAATAAATAACGACCGATTACCTACGGTTCCATGAGTTGAAACAAATCTAGTGGTATTAGTTTTTGGTATTAGAACGGAATATATCCGAAAGTGCCTTTAGAACTAGCACCCCCTATTATTATGATAACCTATGTAGGTACAGCGTATTATCTGGATAAGCATCATCATCTTCATAGACAGATATCCTCACCCGCATAGACGCTAAGGGTATTAAGATGCAATATTTCCCGCTCTACATTGCAAAATTATTCTTTGAATTTATTTTATTATTGAATGAATCAATTAATTATTATTTGAAGAGGCCACTTGTAAGTATGCATATCTTCCATTACTTATTGAGTTTTATCTGAAAATAAAACAAAATATTATGATGGTCTTATTATAATTCTTCTGTACGTGTGTATGAGCCGTTTTTTATGATTTTGGATCCCTGAATTGTATATTCACAAAACCATCAAGTGGACCGTCAACCTGTCTGACGACCTTTACATATAAAAAAAATCGTTTATACGAATATACCTTTGACCGAATTATGACATAAGCACTTTTTAATATAAATTTTATACGTACCAAGGAATTGTTTTATTTAAACTGACATCTTTTTAAAATATATTCTATGCTATGCATAGCAAAGTGTTTGTCCCTAAATAATGTACCAGTTTGAGTTGACCCCCTCAAATCATTTATTACAAGTAAGAAAAGATTAAACTCACTAGAAAGTGGGGTCTGAGTTTAGTGAACAGTTAATAACATTGGGTTGATACGTGTGAGAGTATGAGTGACACTCCCCTGTGAGAGCAACCGAAGCTGACACTGAAAGCGCATTGTTAGGGAATTCAGGCCCCGCGTTACATTGAAAGTATAAGCCGAATTAAAACCAGGATAGTTTTATATTTTGACTGCAACTTGAATCACTTGAAATATAATAAGGTAAGCTCCTGTTCACTTTGATTCTAATTATTTCATTAAATATATGGGAAGACCCATAATTTATAGGACATTATATATTATATATTAAATATAATATTATTATATAAAATTAGCAGTAGGAAGCAATAGTGAACTCTTAAATAAATAAATAATTTTGTCTACATAATTGACGGAAAAATCATTTAATTAAACAAATTGGTCTAATAATTTTGCTAATATCTTTAACATTCAATAAAAACACAATTGTTGATTGAAATAATACAAGTTGACAAGCTTTAGTGTCATCAATTTAAAAAAAAAATATTAAAACATTTTTTCCCCACCTACGTAATTATTATGGTAAAATTCCCATCATTATATGTACTTAAAGACATTCTGTCTATACACAAATTTGGTTAAAATGGTATTATGAAAAAAAAAGAAAATTCTTAATTTTTTCAGACAAACGTAACACGATACAACACCAAAGTACGGAAACAGATCTTTATTATTGTTATGACCAAGTTATAGTAGCATTTCTTTGATCATAAAATATAATTAACTCATAATGAAAGGATATTATCTACCTGCTGAACGCGTGTGAACTTTGACATTCAAGGATTTTTTCTCTCGTGCTTTTATAGTCAAAGTAGCTGTTACACGTGACTTCGTCCGCGTAATTTTATAAAATGTTACTCGCTGACAATCGCTGATCGTGTACAGTAAAGAACATTGTAAACTTGGCACACATGTTGCATTAGAATTATAACCAAAATTCATTCCTGTGAGACAAAATTAAGTTTTTCAACATTTTCCATAGATCATGCAAGCGAAGTCGGGAATAGCTGTTAGTACTAAAATAAAAGTGTAATAGGTCCAGCAATCAGTCAACAATTAACGAATAATCGTTGCTTATCATTTATAAGTGCAGAAAATTATGAAATTATCTTTAACGGCATAAGTATAAATATGCAGTAATATTTTTTCCGGAAAATAGTTTATTCTAACGAAGTTCTAACTCTCCAAAATGAAATTTATTCTGGCAGTATTGGCTATGATAGCCGTAGCCAATGGGGCGAATGTACCTCAAGTGCAACCCAAACGACTCACCACTTTCGGATACTTGACCAAATATGGTATTCCAGAAGCTAAAAGAATCCGTAAAGCTGAAGAACAATTGATTCAACAGGATCCAACAAATGCCGCAGGAAGAATTACTGGAGGTGCAACATCAGGTCTTGGTCAATTCCTCTGGCAGGTATCTTTAACTTCTTTAATGTTTTCAAATTATTTGTATTTGCTCACTAAACCCTCATATATAGTAATGACACACTGCATTAAAATTCTACAGTAACAACTATCTTACAGAAGACCAAAGCAAATTTTTGTTTTTCTGCTTTTGAAAACTTAATCCTATATTGTGGACCCAAAAAATAATATTGAACGCAGAGAACGTTTATTTACGTCACTAAATATTTATTAACTCGTGTGTTTTAAAAGGCTGGTCTCGTCATTGATCTAATCGGCATCAATGGGAACGGTGTTTGCGGAGCATCCCTACTGAGTGCAAACCGATTGGTTACTGCAGCTCATTGTTGGTTTGACGGACAAAACCAAGCGTGGAGGTTCACTGTGGTACTCGGTTCTATTTTAATATTCCACGGTGGCGAAAGAATACAAACCAGTTCCGTTTTTACGCATAGCAATTGGATACCTGAGTTGATCCAAAATGATGTTGCCATGATACATCTTCCGCAACCGGTCACCTTGTCAGGTGAGATATTATTATATTCCAAATTAAATGTCACAGCAACCTACGCTTTACAGTCATAAACTTGGCAGCGCATTTGGCTGCAGCAACCACGAAGCTATTGTAAGTTTCTTTACAATAGCTCCACTGTGCGCCTGGCAATGTGCAACGTGAAATAACTTCAACAAGCATCGTCATGTCGCGTCACGTCGTCTTTCGGTGTGAACTGGCCATTACCATCAAATGTTATCACTTATCAGGCGGCCAGACGAACATACTAAACATATATTTCATATTTGTATAAATTTTTTTCACAGCTAATATTTCACCGATTGCATTGCCTACTGCTGCGGATTCGCAATTAACGTTCGCCGGTGAATTTGCGATCGCTTCCGGTTTCGGAAGGACCGGTAGCGGAAGCGGTAAGTGTCATTGAATATTATGATATGATAGTGATAGTATGATATGATAGTGATAGTATGATATGATAGAAAATCTTTTTAATTAAATCACCCATTATTATAAGTAAATTTACATTTATATAAGCTCAGACGAAATAATAACTAGGTATAGACAGAATTTTGGGGACAACATAGTGAAGCTAGTTTTATAAACATTAAACATGTATGCGTAGACCGATTATTGTAATAAGATTTTGTGTTGTATAACCTTTAAGTAAACCTAAATTTAACTATAAACTAAATTTTTGTTTATTTTTATTAAAAATATTGGTTACTTATGTGTGAAATGTGATTCCATCCTGCTTTTTATTTTTTGATGACTGGTTTTTATACCTTTTCACTACTCAATTTAGCATTTTCTCTAGTAAATCGTTCATCGACTTTCATCGACTTCACTTTGCCGTCCACGGGGCTCTATCTTTAGTTAATATTTTACCTAAGTCTAAACCTTAATTTCTTTATATATATTTTTTCAGCTAACGATATTACCTCGAATCAACAACTGAGTCATGTAACTGTCAAAGTTATCACGAACTCTGCTTGTAATATTTGGTTTCTTGGTCAAATCCAACCGAGTAACATTTGTACAAGCGGTAGCGGTACAGTCGGCACCTGCGGAGGAGACTCTGGTGGCCCGCTTGCACATTATCGAGACCAAAAGCCAACGCTTGTAAGTTTTAATCATTTTTATTGTTTAATTACTCTAATATATTAGGTATAATATATTAGAATAATTAAACAATTCTTGGAAGGCTACACTGGCGCCCAACATTTAGATTTTTTCATCACACTCTGATCAGTGTCACCGTTTTGGATACCTAACGCGCGACAAGTTTCAAGTTACTTTTCACTTATTCAAGTATTTTATTATTTTTACAGATCGGCATCACCTCTTTCGGTATAGCTTTCGGCTGCGACATCAATTGGCCAGCTGCTTTCGTGAGAGTGACCTCCTACCTCGACTTTATTAATAACCATCTGAATTAATACAACGATAAAGTTAAATAAATATTTACATTGATTTAAAAAAAAAACATTTTCTTTACCACTCCTGAGTGTAAGGTAGACGAAGTAAATAAAAAAAAGTTAAGAAGAACGCTCATAAAAATCTCATATAATTTGTATGTAATACTTTATTTATTTTTATTATTTATTTATTTATTTATTTATTTTCAGGAACATATATATTTAGTTTATTGGCTATGAAGACACACACTAGGCATGCAAGCCTGTATCGTATGCTTCATTATATTAATTAAAATAATTAAAAATTCAAATAACAATTTAAAAATTATTAAATAGAAATTAAATTAATAATAAGTAGATATATATAAAAGTAAGTAAAAGACACAATAAATTTTGATTATAAATTGAGGCTATATAATATGTAGGAGTAATCTTTGTCAATTTTTTATTCATATACCACGTGTACATCTATACTAATATTCTTCAGAGAAAAGATTTGTATTTTTGTTTGTAATGAATATACATACTAAAAACTACTGGACCTCTGGAAAATTCTCTCACCTATAGAAAACTACATTTTCAGGGAGTAGCAATATATTTCTGAAATTTGCTATGCTGTCTGTACAATTGGCTTGGTAGTGTCGTTAATTAGCAACATAAGTAGCGCCGCTGGTAGTAACGTTGCCAATGAAGAACATAGGCTTTATTTTATAAAGTAACGCGGAATATCATAAAATAAAATAAGACTATTGTAGTGTCTTTATATGTGACGAGCGATGTTTCACGATTTAGGATTTTTCGTCACAGAACTTAATCCAACTACTGTAATATATACTTCCTAATGAAGGGAATAATATACCGACGAATTCACATTAATTAATGTGCTCTACTGTTATTATAATTAAATGGAACAGATTAAGATAATCATTAATAAATAAATTAGAGAGAATGAGAATGATAACAAAAAGTAATGTCGACATGGAAAAAAATATAAATACTTTATTTCTTTTATCTTGCAAAAGTTAACAAGAGCAACTTACAGGAAATTACAAATATTTTTTAATAAGAACCTCAGATAAAATAAAAACTAAAGATAGAGCCCTGTGAACGACAATGTGTTGCCGGTAATACTACGCCTTCGCCGTGTACTTATACACGCATACAAATGCAAACAAACTTCAAATATTTACTAGTGAAAATGTTGAATTATGTAGTAAAAGGGTGTAAAAACCAGTCTTAAAAAAATAAAAATCAGGATAGAATCACATTTCACACGTAAGTATACTTGGAAAGAAATATTTTCATTAAAAATAAACAAAAATTGTGGCTATAGCTTGGAACACAAAATCTCAATACAGTTAAAGGCCTACGCACACGTGTTTATAAAACTGGCTTCACTATGATGTCCGCAAAAATCTGTCTATAGTTCTTATTTGGTCTGAGATAACAATATTATAATACAAGCCCTTGATTCGCAGAAGCGTCTACAAAGTTCAGAATGTGCTCCTCACGTTTCAGTAACGGTTTCTAATTATGTCACGTTTCTTATCTGTTTATTCCCACATTTTTTATGTAAATAGATATATCTACCTGATGTATCCGTACTTACTAATTTGCTTTATGATGAGTTTACTAATCATATATAAAGTCAACTTTTTATGTACCTACTCTACAATGATTTGGAAATAATATTGCGTGTGGATTATTGTAGGTTTTATGTATACGTGATAAGAAAATAAAAATGTAAAGGGCACAATGTAATAGTAATCAAAAAACAATTAACCATCAATCAATGCTTATCAGGTATAAGCATTGACAATCTCGAATTTATCTTCAATTCCAAGGGTATAAAAGTGTAGGTAACATTTTTAATTATAACACTCAGTTCACCGTTAGCCCTTCAATATGAAATTAATTTTGGCAGTATTGGCTCTGGCAGCCGTAGCCTATGGGGCAAGTGTGCCTCATGTGAATCCCGAACAACTCACCGCTTTCGGATACTTGACCAAATATGGTATTCCAGAGGCTGAAAGAATCCGTAAAGCCGAAGAAAAATCACTTCAAGAGGATCCCACAATCGCTGCAGATCGAATTACTGGAGGATCAGCATCAAGTCTTGGTCAATTCCCCTGGCAGGTACTATATGACTATAGCACTATTATTTTATTATTCCTTTAGATAACTATAGCACATAATAATTAGTCGTTATGTTTTTTCGTGTTAGTTAATATAATATACATAAATACCTATACTAGTCAGATATACAGTGTGCCCGGTCGTGAACTAGCGATATTCTAGGTATATAAATTACCACTATTTTAATACACAAATAAACTACATACCGAAGTAATATCCACTTCCTCTCTATGTAGCAGCTATTTCTTTTCTAGAGATATTACGTACCTACGTGTGTACAAACAAAAACATTTCTCAAGGTTTTGGTCTGAGTTAAGTACTAGATTACTCCCGGAATTTATTTCGCCCAAACAGGCGAGTTATCATGTTTGATTTTACCTATTATTTCACCAGACAACTTGCTCGCTAGCATAATGTACAGTCCGTTACATAAAGGTATTTACATAAGAATAGGCTTATTCGGAAGGCAAAAATTTTGTCTATCACAATTTCTTTAAAAAAAACTAAGAAAATTATTGAACTCCAAAAAATTACTGCAATTAAATGTAATTAAATGCAAAAACAGCTCCTATGACTCTTTTTATTTTTTACTAAATCGGCAGATTTTAAGCTGTATTTGTGTTGTGTATTAAAATAGTAAATTAGTTTATGTACCTAGAATTTCGCTAGTACGTGATCGGACACATACCATACAATTATTATACATGTTATCAAAATTATATGAATGAGTATAAAACGTGGTTGAACCATTTAATAAACGTTCCAAGAGAAAAAGAGTTTAAATCTATTCAGCTATCCGAATTGTGTTATTGCGAATAGTTTTGTACCTTACTTGTTTTATACTATGTAAAGATATTTGAATTAATTTGTTATACATATTATATTAAAAATAAACTTTTAATGACCCTAATCTTATGACTTTATTTATGTAATGAAAATTGTATTCAAAGGAACATTATTATATCATTTTATATATTTTATAGGCCGGCCTCGTCATCGACATTGTCGGCCTCAACGGCAATGGTATTTGCGGGGGATCCCTAATAAGCAACAACCGTGTGATCACTGCAGCCCATTGTTGGTTTGATGGACAGAATCAGGCTTGGAGGTTCACTGTGGTACTCGGATCGGTATTCCTATTCTCAGGCGGTGAAAGGATCGAAACTAGTCAGGTCGCTTTGCATCCACAATGGTTGCCTCAGTTAATCCAAAATGACGTCGGTATTATATATCTTCCTCGCGCGGTCGCCTACTCAGGTTAGATACTTAATATTAATTAAGTACTGATAAACGTATTTACGTAATTAACACGATTTACAATTCAAATGTAATTTTTTTCAGCTCACATTTCACCTATTTCTTTGCCTACTGCCGCTCATACAGATTCAAGTTTCGCTGGTGAAACAGCATACGCTTCCGGTTTTGGAATGACTGGAAGTGGCAGCGGTAAGTTTAAATCTTAAGTTAGTATTCAAAGATAATATGTAGCATTTAAATGTATATAATTTACGTCCATTTGACACCTCAGTAATTAAAACTGCATTGTTATTATTAAGTTTCGATAGGCAACTTTATCAAAAATAAGACCGTTTTCATTTTATTATATATATTATATATTGATATCTTATCTAAGACATGAAGTCTGTATCTTATCTTAAGATAACATAACCCCGTGAAAGAAGTCGCTGGCATCGGTTAATTATTAACAAAATGAGACAAAAATATCAAGACAGACAGACAGTAAAATCAAAAGCGCACCTAAGAGAAAAGAGGCAGACGAGTAAGTTTAATAGGAAAGAAAGGTGCCAATGATAGGAAACGGTTTAGCCATTCTTTTCCCACTCGTTGAATAACAACATAATACGTTATATGATATTTCACAGTGGTCATGTGTCAGGGATTGAATACTAGCCAGATGGACTGTCCGGAGAAAGATAGCTAAAACAATAAAGTAGTTTATTCTTTTATTTTATTTTTAGAGCACGGTATTACCCACGATCAATACTTGAGCCATGTACCTCTGCAAGTAATGACGAACTCAGCTTGTAACATTTGGTTCTTTGGAATGATCCAACCGAGTAACATTTGTACAAGCGGTACTGGTAGAGTCGGTACGTGCGGTGGAGATTCCGGTGGACCACTTGTCTTTTACGATAACAACAGACCTACGCTGGTAAGTTTTTACCATATCTATTACAATAAATCTACATTTGTTTGTTTGTTTGTTGGGTTGAACGCGTTAATCTCAGGAACTACTGGTTCGAATTGAAAAATTCTTTTTGTGTTGGATAGTCCACTAATCGAGAAAGGCTTTAGGCTATATAATATCACGCTACGACCAATAGAAGCGGAGCGTCAATGGAAAATGATGTAAAAACGGGGAAAATGATTCCTTTTTGAGAGCTTCCGTTGCGTGCGCTGCGTAAACGGTTTAAGTTAAATTGTATTGTTCCTCTTTAAAAGATTATCTTTTAAGATTGACTCACTATCACGTTTTTTATGGTAATCAAATTTGATCGAAATTAATGCATTATTTGCGAAGGTGTTTTATCCACATGATATTAATCTTTATCCAAATAAATACGTTATCATTACAAATAATTGTGAACAAAATCGCCCTTGACATCACTTGATTTCAATCAACATCTTAGGAGATATTATAATTTTAAAATAACTCCGCAACAAAATAGGTATGATAACGTTAGGATCGGTTCAATTAACGCACGCACATCGCTGGCGCCGGCCGCCGTCGGTAGCTCTGGGAAGTACCATGCCGCGCGGCTCGGACGCGTGGGTTTCTCCCTACGGAACTACTGAATCGATTTTAACGAAATTTAGTATAGAATGAGCTTGAACCTCAAGGAAGGACATAATAATACTTTTTATCCAACCGCGATAACCGAGTATAAATGATTGATAGAAAGAAAAGTGATGTTCTGATTTACAGAAGTAAAAAGTTTTTATTGTTTGCTTTTATAATTTTCTATAGAAATATTTTCTATAGGCAATATATTTTCTATAGTATTTTCTATAATATTTTCTATAATATTTTCTATAGGCAATGCCTACAAAGAAGTCAGATTCTATTTTTTATATTGAAGCCACAAAAGTACTTTTTTTATTAAAATGAATCTTATTTTTTACAGATCGGCATCACCTCCTTCGGAATTGCATTCGGCTGTGATATACAATGGCCAGCTGCTTTCGCCAGAGTCACCTCTTTTATGGATTTCTTTAACAGCCATCTTTAATAACGAGACATAAATGAATCAAATGAAATTAAAATAAAATAATTACCTACAGTTACGTTTTTCATTTGCTTAGTTGCCTAAACATAAGGAAAGGGGTTACCTGTAACAGAAATTATATCATTATTATTTTTATTAATATTAAATTATTTAGCACCGTTTGAATAATGCAAAATGATAAAAGAAAAATGTAAATTTTAAGTCTTATTAGACACACAAAAAAGCACAGGGTTATTTTATTTTAGGTGTCTACAGATAATTCAATTTCTTTTTATATTTTAATAATCAGTGAATAATAAAGCAAATAATATTTCGTGAACATAAGTATTCACCACTGTCATGGTACCGTTGCCTAAAATACAAGTAACGCCAGAGGTGCTCCAAGTGCGTAACCTTAGTAGGAATAAGGATAGGATAGTAAGATAAGGAATAGAAAAAAGGGTTTTGGCTCATTTCTCTATTCCTTATCCCTACTATTTACTAACTCATCGAAACACAGAACCGTTTGATGCCTTTTTTTCACCGATACCGATGTGCCGAGGGTGAGGAGAATGCTTTTAAGATGTACAATGTAGGTACTATTTGAAAATAAGCATTTCTCTACCCGAAACTATTACATTATGCAAGGACAGATACCTCCAATAGAAATCGAATCATGAAGGTAAATATAATTACGAGGCGATACAGTACCTACCTACTTTGAAGAAATTCGATATAAGAAAAGTAAAAGCGTTATTTCTCTTATAATTTATTAGCAAGCCGCTCCCGGCTTTGTCTGGGGTGCAAATATTCATATACACAAACCTTTGACATTTATCACTCTTTCCATAAGTGAAAACCAAATTAAAATCCATTGGGTGGTTGAAGTAGTTAGCGGAGAAATATACAGACGCGGAAAGTTTCGGCGACTTGGTTACAAAATACTGTTTTTCCTACTAACGTAAAAACATAATAAGCTATTCGGCAGTATATATATTATCTAACATAATTTTCAGATAGTCAAATTGTGTTTTTTTTTTAATACCGGACAGTATTAATGCATGAAAGTGCAATGTATCATGGTAAAATATTATTTTTGGCTATTGCTAATTTGATGTGTTTAGTACAGCATAACTCTGAACGGACTTACATTTGGAACTAGGCGCAATAATAACTTTTGTTCAGCTCAAAAACAGCTAAGCTTATAAGTATACAACGGTATACTTATAGCTATTGGAGGGGTTCATAATACATTTTCTGGCATCCTCCTTGACAAATTGGTTATTAGGCTGTTTCTATTATGATTTTAAAGAATTTAAATACCTAATTGATTTTTAAGAACACATTAAGTAATTTATTGATTGATTAATTTATAAATCATCATGTCCTTGTCAGGTACCTAGAACATATCTACTTTGTTGTATATAAATCCTGTAAAAATGTGTTTGTGAAAATGAAAAAAATATTTATTATTATCTCGTTTATTTAAACTACGTTACCTATGTAAATGTATTAATGCGTAGGTAATTGAACCTTTAAATAAATTAATAAATTATAACACTGGAGACCCGCCTCCGGCTTGCCTGGGTGCAATTTTGTGTACACAAACATTTCTTGTATATCGCTCTTCCCTTTAGTTAAAACGCTATAAAAAGCTGTGGGGTGGTTTAGAAGAAGTTAGCGGAGAAACCCAGTGGTAAAATGAAACGCAATTATTTTTTTAGAAATACAATACCTACAAATAATCTGCGTGTTATGGAACGTGCATGATACAACATTTTTCTTTTGAGCTTATTTATGTCAGTGTTGTCAGGTTTATAATTTTTTAGGATATCCAATAAAATCTTAAGTAATTTACTAAAATTTTGTTTCTAAATTTTAATCTGTAATTTTCCTAAAAACATAAATTGAATTAATACAAAAAGATTAACAAGCCAATGGGATAGTGAAAATACAATAAAAAGGATAAACAATAAATGAAGAGGCTAATTTCTATGGATTTGTAAAAATTGTACTTAGCAACATTACCTGACATTGACATTTAACATTGACAATTAGGCTAACCTGACGCACCAAACCAATTATTGCAATGTAATGAAACTCGAATCGAATATGACTGAAACGGAATAAAAAACTTCAACAAAGTGACAAGACAAAATAATATACCTCCAATAGAATTAACGGTCTTCTTATTTTGTGACAAATTGTTTATTCTCTGCCATGGAGGAAATTGGAATCGTTTTACCCGAAAAGGTATGTGAGCACAAGTAACTAACACACATTATAACTTTCAAATGTTCTCATTTTAATCAATTGTGTACTTTTATTAGGATGACCAAGCTACCGATGTGAAAGGTGGTTTTGTAGGACCACAATCGTTTGATGAGCTCGAATCTGAAGATTTGTACACAAAATATAAGGTAACCTACTCTCAAGCTAAAATGGATTTTATATTTAAATTTATAGTGTATTAATGTGTTAGGTTAAGATTGCTTGAATTGGACAAAATTACAGATGTAGATGTATTTTTTGCTTTTATTGGTCTTTTCTCGTTATTACCATTACGCCAATTAAATATAGATTGATGTGGTTTAATTTTATTTGTACATTTTTTATCTATCACCATACCAAATGCTAGATGCATCAACTATACCAAACATTAGATGTATACGTTCAGCTTTTTTGCATGAAGAAGTAACAAACATCCATTATCCTCACAAACTATCGCATTTTTAGTAGGATTTGAGTATCTACAAAAAATACAAAAGAAATATTGTAAAACACCAGAAATAAAAGCTGTTTACTTTTTTATTTATATATGTACCTACTTATATATAGCAACATAGGTGTATTACTTATAGTGTAGCACACATACTATAGATTGATACAAGATATTTTGTGAACCACAGAAACTGCAACGCATGCTCGAGTTCTTAGAAGTACAAGAAGAATATATCAAGGATGAACAAAGAAACTTGAAAAAGGAATATTTGCATGCCCAAGAAGAGGTAAAGAGAATTCAATCAGTGCCACTAGTCATAGGACAGTTCCTTGAAGCCGTGGATCAAAATACTGGCATAGGTAACAATATTTACTTATAACAATTGTGTCAATATCAAAAGAAGAGGTATTCAGTAATATTATAATTATGTATCTTTTTTTCAGTGGGCAGCACAACAGGCTCCAACTACTATGTACGCATTCTTTCAACCATAGACAGAGAGTTGTTAAAGCCGTCGGCATCGGTTGCTCTCCATAAACACTCAAATGCCCTTGTTGATGTCTTACCACCCGAAGCTGACAGTTCTATTTCAATGCTTCAAGCTGGTAATTTTTTTGTTTATCTATGGTTCTTTATTAACTTTCAGAGGATATACATTAAAAAATCTAATATTTTGAACTGTTGCAGATACTAGTGAAGGTGTTTTTGATGAAATCATTCAGGTTTTGGTAGAGTTTCATTTAAGTTGAAATTTCATTGACACATTAATAATAATAAAAAAATATTTCCTTCAAGCTGTCTTATCAGCATAAATTTCACAAGCAACTTCTTTTATGTAGACTTGAGAAATTTAGATTTATGTGATTTGAGAAATCGTTTTTGTTAGTGTTGTGTTAACAAAAAAGTTGTCTCATTTTTTTTAGTTCTACAAATTTCAAGATTTCAATATTCTAATGTACGTTTTATTAGAATAAAATATTATGGGGATAGTTTGTTTTTTCGAAATCAATTCAGAAGGTTTGGAAAAATAACATATAAAAAATGAAACTAAACAAAGTTTAAATAAATAAATAAAAAAGGGGGTAGATTATCTTCCCAGAGTCCACTGTGATTTTTCAATGTGGACAAAGTCACATGCGCCACTATAATAAAATTTTGAAATAATTACAGATGAGAAGCCCGATGTACAGTATTCGGATATCGGTGGGATGGACACACAGAAGCAAGAGATCCGTGAAGCTGTAGAGCTTCCGTTGACCCATGTGGAGCTGTACCGACAGATTGGTATTGAGCCCCCGCGCGGAGTGCTCATGTATGGACCTCCGGGCTGCGGGAAGACCATGCTGGCTAAAGCCGTAGCACATCACACTACAGGTATATTGCAATTCACATTTAAATTAAAACATTCTCATTTCGAACCATAAATCTCAGACCAAATAAGAACTATAGACAGAATTTTGCGTACATCTCTGTGTGTAGGTCGTTTACTGTATTGAGATTTGTTTTCCAAGCTTTCATTGAAAATAATGGTTTCCAAGTTTACTTACGTGTGAAATGTGATTTCATCCTGTGTTTTATTTTCTTAACACTGGTTTAATAAGGCGAGGCGTAGTTTGATTGCATTTGTGTACGTGTAATCGGCGAAGGCGTAGTTTTACCGGCTTCACTCTGCCGTCCACAGAGCTCCGTCTTTAGTTTTTATTTTTATCTGAGCTGTAAATGTGATGTAAATCTAAATATTGACCTGTAGTAGTACTGATTTGAAAGTATGTTTACACTTCAAACAAAAGATCACAGTGGAATTACACCTCATGCGCTTCAGTCTGTCTGCTGCCATTTATATTTAAAAAAATGTTTTTCTAGCCGCGTTCATTCGCGTGGTGGGTTCGGAGTTCGTGCAGAAATATTTGGGCGAAGGTCCGCGGATGGTTCGCGATGTGTTTCGTCTCGCCAAGGAGAACAGTCCCGCCATCATTTTCATAGACGAGATCGACGCCATCGCCACCAAACGGTAATAATGTTACCATCTATCTGTCATTTCTTTGGTAGATTGCGAAATTAATTTGATATTTTTGAAGTCTCATTAAAGTTGCCAATAAAATCTGTTGATATGAACAGGTTTGACGCTCAAACGGGCGCAGACAGAGAGGTGCAGAGAATCTTACTCGAACTGCTCAATCAAATGGATGGATTTGATCAAACAACCAACGTTAAAGTAAGTAATTTACAGGAGGGTTGTTGCGGATTATATTCCTATCCGATTCCGCAAATGCAAAACGTCCGCTTCGATTTAGATGTCCGCAATAATCAATGCGGATCTTTTACGCATATAGAGCTGGTCCTAAATCTTGCAGATTTCTACTAAAAGCTTTGATTACTTAATAATAATTTATTAAAATGACCAAATTCAATTTAAAATCTTTAAATCCGCATTCGCGGATATTCAAAATTCTGCTTCCGTAACAACCCTGATTTACATAAAGTGTTCCGAATCACACGCGTATTAACGATATAATTGTGAATGTATAGAATTGCGCAATTATTTACAATTTGAATTATATGAAATTTGCGCAATAATCTTCCCACACTCGTGACGTTATGTATACTTCCCCAAGTATATATTACGTGTCTGATTACCATTAGCTTTTTCACACAAAGAGACAGTTGTTAATAATTTTGTATGAATGTTCTCACTTTTCAGGTGATAATGGCGACAAATCGTGCCGACACTTTGGATCCTGCTCTACTGAGACCGGGTCGTTTGGACAGAAAGATTGAATTTCCGCTACCGGACAGGCAAGTCACTCTGACTGAAATTAAAATGCTTAGCTACAATTTATGAAGATCTGCTCAGGCGTTTGAAGATCATGCATATTTTGTCCTTGTTGACGAAGGGATTTCACTAACTTTCACATGTTCGATTGATATGAAATTTGGTTCACTGTTACTTCCGTGTTATTTCCATGACATGGTCGATGACCTGATCGATGCTGCAGCATCAAGAAGTCTCCGGGACGCCGAACTCCTTAGCAACTTACAGCAGCTATAGCGTGTTTGGGCTCAGTAGCTTATAATTTTTAATTATTGCTTATTTTTTATTATCTAATTTAGGAGTTAAAATATGAAATCCACACTAGTATTAGAAGGCGTTCACATGTACACAGCAGAACGATATACTTTGAAAACTTAATTTTGTTGTAGACGTCAGAAGCGATTGATTTTCTCTACGATCACCACGAAAATGAATCTGTCCGAGGAGGTGGACTTGGAAGAGTTTGTGGCTCGTCCCGACCGCGTGTCCGGCGCTGACATCAACGCCATCTGTCAGGAGGCAGGCATGCACGCCGTCAGGGAGAACAGGTATTGTTCCTGCACTCCTTCGGTCCAGGCTAATTTTGCTCCAACCGCCGTTCCAGAACTCCATTCGAGCATAATTTGATCCTCTCTAGAGCTAATTATGCTTTGCTGCCTTTAATTTAATTTAATTTAAAAACTGTTAATAAAAAGCTAGCTTAATTTTTGTTATCGAAAATCTTCAATGACATCCGTTCACTTTAGTTATAAATGTCGTAATGAAATAACAAGTTCGCTCCAACAACTACAAAAACTTGAAATTATGTGAAAGAAGAGCTAGTGCAATTCAATACTTGACTGTACATCTGCCTTGTCAAGAATCTGCCATTTAGCGAATAATCGTTTGAAATGTGCAATTATTTTAATATTGTTTATTTTTTCAGGTACATCGTCCTTCCTAAGGACTTTGAGAAAGGCTACAAGAATAACATCAAGAAGGATGAAAGTGAATATGAATTTTATAAATAATTTTGTATTACTCGTGTTGTAACTGATTATAAACATTAAATAAATAAATAATAAATTATATTGTTGTTTTATTTGTCAAATTATTGATAATGACTTATAAAAAATAAAACGTTTGCATAGTAGCGCGTCCGCATCTGGTAGGGAATTCTCGTGGATTTTATTTCAGATTAGACAAAAAAAATCTGATCGCAGACACAAAAAGAATAAACTGTGAACCGACCATTCTTTATTCTAAACGAATAAATTCAACTAATGATCATAAGGTTGTGAAATAATCATTATTATTTAATTTTCTTTGTCGATACAAAATGTCAAAAACGTCTCAATAGACCTTTTTACTCACAAAACCAAATAAAACACCATTATTATATTTGAATATCTATAATTCATAACAAAATCTTATTAACAATGTGATTCGTAATTTTACAAAATATTTGGCATAACCTTAAAATTGATATCAAAATTAGAAACGAATTACAAATATGACAATATTAGCTTGCCTATGATTTTTTCTTTCTGTGTGAATTATGGAATTTATTTTACAAAGAACGAATATTAAATATAATTTAACAGGCAAAAGGCACATCAAATAATCAAATTCATTTAATTAACTCAAGTTCACATAATTTGGAGTGTGATTTATGTGAATATTATTAATTCATAGAACATGTTGCCTGTTATTTTTGTACATTGTGCTCAAATGTAATTGGAATGTGGTTTCGTGAATCATATATGTAATAATAAATATATAAATTTTAGAATTTAGACCACATACTAGATAATTATATTATAACACTACATAACATAAATATCAGTTTTGTGATGAAATTTTAACGAACGCCAACATACAGCATATGGTATATACATTAAGAGCAATTGAACATATACCTAAAGAGTGTTCCAAATCTATGAGACAAAAAAAAGTAAGTACATACTATAGATACTGTTAAATGCTAACTCACGTATTTTAAATGGATATTTTTTAATTAAAAAAATATTTTCCTATGAGCATGGGAATGTGAGCGAGAAATGTATAATTTAAGTAAAAAGTATGCACTTTTTAAATTTAGTACATATACTGTATACAAATTTACCAAATTAATTAATTAAGTATATATAAATTTAGTATATTTAATTTATACATATGAGCGTACGAATCTTCAATCTAAACATCAATAACAATATGAATCGTAAATTCATATAACTTTCACAACAGTAACTATTTGTTCAACAAAGAACCGAAAATTATATAGCGTGATATCAAATTTGCGTGTGTATAACAAGAATCAGGTGCTTCGTAACGAGCTAAATTCTCTAAGGCACTAATTTCTAAAAAACTAGCTAATTACTTATTATAGTTGTCTAGATCTGTCATGGATACTGAACAATATTGCTTTTTTTCACTGGTTTATTAAAGCCATTTATGTTTGTACATTTCAAAACTACAATCCAATGTAAAATCTCTGCCTCACTGGACAAGATTATAAAACAATTTATTATAATATGAAACCCATATCAATCTCGTATATTGTGATGAATAAGTTTATCGTGTTACTTGCATTGATTTGCACATTGCAACTCTTCGCCGTACTACAAAGAGCCTCGCTTAGTGCTAAGAGCCAAGCTACTCGCCTAGTGACTGACCCTAGTGAAAAGACGTGTTGCATATTATTGCGTTGGCCACACTGCAAGCGCGTGCCAAGGTGTGCCTAGTTAGTCACCAAGCGAGCGAACGAACGTATTGATAATGTCACCTAGTGACTTTACAAGTTACAATGGTAAATTTTATTGCTGCTGTTTTGAAATTTACGTCGAACTAAACCCATCTTGGTCTATTCTTTTTTTGTACTTGGTCATTCAATTTTATTTATAATTTTGCCTAGAGCTATTTTATTAAACTTTAAGTATCTGACGATAAAATGGTATTTTTGACCAATCAATAATTAAATTATTTTAATAATACCGATTGCAGTCATATTGTGGAAAATCACAGTCAAGAAGGCCATATAGTTTCTTATCGTGTCTATGTCTAATTTAATACCTATTCAGAAGTTATCGTAGTGTAAACACTTTCTATGACTAAAATATTGCTTGGTTCATTTTAAAAAATAAGTGCTTGTGTACAGTGCTATAGTGATTAAATTATCGGCTTGGAAAAGAACTTACAGTGTAACAATATGCAAATGTAGAGTTATCGCCGCGTTAAGAGAAAAATTCAGCATAAGACTGTTCATAGTAATAATTAATAAGGCTATAATCCATTTCAAAATAAATTAAACACATAAGGAAACCTTGTAATGTTATTGTAGACTGATCGCGAGCAGTGCAAGAAAAATAAATACAAAATTAAATATCATTGTAAACTAGCCCTTACATCTAACATACATACGGTTACAACTCGATCATTTTGATCTCTGTACAAAATATAATAATATGCATTCGTCATTGTCAAACTGAAATATGCGGGTGGTAGTTTTCCAAAATGAAATTTCCTCTAAATATGCCTATAAAATAAATAAACATTATCTGAGTGAGTACGATTACTAATTACGAGGGATTGGGGTTAGACTTATTTACGCCCAATCTGATATATTTAATACATATTTCTTTGAAGACTCCGGAAAATTAATATTAAAAAAGCACCGCCAAAATTGTGACGTCACTAACTATCAAGATCACAATGATCACTTTACTTTTCCTACTTATTTTGTCTTCACTGATCCTTACTTTTGTCACAAAATATAAACGTTATAACAAAATATAAAATTTAAACTTTTTTTTAAATATGAGCCGGATTTGTTGTATGTTAATATTCACAAACAGTGAGTGCGAGAATTTATAATCCGATAAAAATATAATTTACGTCATGTCTAGGTTTTAAGAAAGCGGAAATGCATTGATGAAAATCCTATACAAAGTTTCATAACGCAACCAACTGTGCTGGTCAAATCAATTTTTAGTGTTAAAACTTGTATCTCACTACTTTAATTATTTCTTAAAAATCGAGACCATATGCGGTAGATAATTAAGCAAATTGTCGGTTTGACAAAGTCGAAACATTAACTAACCTATTTTGTAACAAAAACTTAGGTATACAACGTAAGTAAAATATTATAATTACACACTAAATCTAGCAATTCGTAACTAAATGAAATGGGAATGCATTAGAAATACAAGGGAACGTTTTAAAATATTAAAAAAATAAATATTATATTAATTTTTTTATAAGTACATTATTAACAACCGTAATTTCATAATACGTAATACTGATTCACATTTCCAATTAATGTATGTATAGTAAACCACACAATTTAGAAAATACTTACAGATGAAGTTTGATGCGAGACAGGCTCTACCAAATAAGTATATAAATTATTGTTAAAAAAGCATAATAATGGCGCATCCACACATTCCGGCTTTATCGCCGGCCTGATGCTAATTTTGGCTTGCTGAAGTTGCATCAGTTTTATCTTCGAAGTTAGTTATTTAAGTAATTAAGTGAATGTACGATATTATGTTCCAATTAAATTGCAGACATCTTGACATGTTAAAAATAGTGAACAAAATAATAAGAATTATTCGAATTTCTAAATTGTGTGTTACAATAAAATTCGTACTAATATTTTTATTCTTTCATTGTATGACGCGTAAAACTATTCCATAACAAATTTTTAATCTATCCACAACAGTAATTTGCGCCGAATAAACGCGCCATTTCATGTTTTTTTTTTTTTTTCTAAAATACACAATGACATTTATGTAACTTATATGTAACAGTCAAACCTAACGGGGTAATGCGTGAATGCCACTTCGAAATGTATTGTATTGAAATATTACAATTGTACATAATATTACAACAAAAAGCCTATCTATTTTCGGATTGTATGATTTGTATAATCAAAAATATCCCAAGCAGAGAGTATCATTCAAGATAAATTTATTTTTACGACTTTAATATCGTAGAACATTAAGGTCGAAACTTCCGACTATAATTTACATATTTTTTAACAATAGTACCAAAAATTTTCACTGCGTTGCTATTGGTCCACGTAATTAACATAAAATGCGTTTATTCAATAAGAACGCGCCTAACAATGATCCATCTCACTGTTGTCAGTATTGGAAATATGCGAGACATACTCAGTACTCGTTTGTTCTGGCATTCACCCAACCTTTATAGACTTGCGACGAAAGTTGTGACGGCAATTTTTATATCTACATTATATTATGTCCCTAGATTTCAAGGATTACTAATTTAATATCAATTTAAAAACATTACGACGTTTTATCTATTTAAGTAATAAAAATATATTAAGTATTTGGATAAAATTAGAAAGTACTTAGGCGGAACACTGTCCGATTACATTTTATTTCTAATTTAGGCATTTGATGGACGTATTTAGTTAAGTACATTATGTGGGTTAACTACTTTTATGGTGGGAAGAGATGATATTAGTAAGTAACAGTTTATTATTTAATATTATATCAACGACACAATCTTATTATCGCATGTCATTACTAATCGAAAATATAAGCCTTTAATTAGACGTTAGAACCGATATCGGCAATTAAATGAAAAATTTAATGTATTTTTCCATCACCTAATTTGTAGTCAAAGATTTTAATCAATAGTTAATCACAACGCGCGTTTGGAAGAAGTATTTAAATAAAAATTAAGTCTATACAGAGTTAAAATCCCTATTTATTTATCCAACTTCATTTGATAAAGTCACCCACGAAATGATTTAAAACAAAATAAATAGGCTTATTATGTGGATGTTCTAAGCGAAATTACTAGACGATATTTAAAATACGTCTGATATTGCTTCACTACTAATGTAAATTTCTACAATAAATACGGAAAATTATTTCCTTATTGATTGCGACGCTTATAGTTATTTTTTTTTTTTTCACCAAAATCTTGGTCTTGCTTTAAAATATGCTTGTTTTTTTAAAACAATCTTCACTCATACACTCCTGACGGAGATCGTGGTTATAAAATTACTGAATCTGACAAGTCTTCTCTTTACTGACACTACGAATACACTCAATGAGGTAGCTCTTGCTGAATGTTCGAGTTCTGGCTCAGCCTGCCTCGCGAGCTAAAACCGCGAGGCTGCCTCGCGAGCCCTACGGCTGATGTGGACGCGGATATTCACACTATTAGAATTATCTGTGTGAGAGAGATGTTCGTTTACCACTATTGACATGTCGTAGAAATTCTAATATCAAATGACATCAGATTCTTCTGAACTCGTCTCATTAGAAAACAAAAAAGTGCATCATTTTCTAATAAAAACAAAACAGACACATCTTGTACATTATTAATATGTGTTAAAAAGTAAAAAAGCCACATATTGTATTTAATGTAACTTGGAAGTTTGGGATATGATTAATGTAGTAACATCCTAAGATAAAACTGGACGGGAAAGACAGATTTCATTTGAAAAAAAAAAAAGAGGTCTGTACACTAACATACACTAACAACAATTATTTATAAATAACAAATATATGGCATTATTTTTTTTTATATCAAAATTAAATCGACTCTAAAAGTATCATCATTGATTAAAAAAAGAATAATTGATTTTATAATTACAATAAGTGGGAATGATTAACCGAATATTATAAATAATTAAAGATACTTACTTATTATTTTTTTAATATGTAAAAATATATAAATTGCATTATTAATGTTTTTTTTTTAAAGATTAGATTACTGTGATGTACATTACATAGTTATAGTGAAGTCTGTCTGTATTTAATAAAATATCAAATACTATTAAGTATTTGATATTGATCATCTATATCATATATATATTGACAATTAATATATGATGCCGTTTATTTTCTGTGGACTCTTACTTTTTGAGTCATATAAATGGAATGATAACATAAGTCACTGGAACATTAATAAAAAACAAAAAACAATATTTCCATGTACAAAACAAAACTAACCTAAAATAAAATTAATCTTTGCAGTAAAGTTGCGACATTTGACAACTTTGGTTCGAAAAGTTCAGTTCATTAAAATGCGGTTATACAGTATAAATTGATTTTAGATACATTATTTAGTTTACATTTAACTCTGATGTAGTTTATCTGGAGTACGGTGGATTTTTGTATTATCTGGAAATTTAAAAAAATATATATAAGTATTCATTAGTTTCCATTCTACGCTTAAGTCTAGAAAACACTTTTGGATGCATTATGCAGTGTTGTTATTTATTATTTTAAAGATGACAAAAAGATTGGTATCCAGAGAGGCACTATAGTAAAAGTAACAATTTAAAACTATAACGAAGTTCGAAAACAATAAAATGTATGGGATTGACATATACCGTCGCTAAATCACGTGATACATCCCATACATTTTATTCTTTCGAACTTCATTATCCTTTTTAAAATGTTACTTTGAATAAGGCCCCTGAGTTTCTTGGAGAAACCTAATTGTTAAATAATAGTAAAAGTAAAGTTGCACTCACTGCGCGGTCGGCTGCTGCGTCTCCTGCAGCCGAGGCATGAGGGGCACAAGGAGGGCGGGAGGGCCGGCGCGTCTGAGGAACGGATGCGCCAGCAAGCGAGAGGCGGAGGCGCGGGCGGCGGGGTCGCGCACCAGCGCGCTCTCTATGAAGGCGCTCAGGTCCGCCGGACAGCGCGCGGCGCCTCGCGGCCTCGGCGGTGGCATGTCGCGGATGCGACGCATTGCCTGCAAATTGCAATTGCAATCATTCGACACTCATTTCGTAAACAATTTTTTGAAATATCAAAATTATTTTTTTTAGAAATTAAATTATCTGTAATATTGGGAATTCATTAAATTCGTTTCAGGGGTTTAGAACTAAGTTGGAAGAGATTTCTTGCATAAAAAATATAGGTTACATTAGATTTTTTTTACAAATACAACAGCACACGTGCTTTTATTTCACGATAGTATTCCGTCTTTTAAAAATAATTTAGTTTTTTATACAAAGACTCATAAAAATGAGTCTTTATATAAATATAAAAATATACAATATATGTGTGGTTGGTTAATGCTGTACGTGATTGTATAAATTAAAGATACGGATTGCGACGGATTAAGAATTATATTTTACAAAGAAAGTTATTATATGAACATGACAAATTGGTGACAAATTAATATAAGTGACAACATACATATAACATAAAAATATATTAAAAAGTATTAAAAGTAAAACCAAAAAGTATGTATAACGCAAAAGAGTATTTACAACAAGTCCCTACATATGTATAAAAAAAACCATTTAATAAAGGTTTAAAATGTTTTCATTAGAGTATTTAAATTTCACCTGTAGCGGTGGTTCGTTGAAGAAAGGTGGTTCTCCATCGACCATTTCAACCACCATGATGCCCAAAGACCATACGTCCACCTCCGGACCGTAGGGCAGCCGCGATATCACTTCTGGTGACATCCAGTAAGGTGTTCCCACCAAAGACTTGCGTTTCGGTAGCTCCTGAAATGTGGACATACTTCATCATACCATATTTCTTACAACTCATTATATCGTTGAAGCACCTAATTATAGTGGATAAATCGTGCTGGTGCATTTCAGTTTGACAATTCTACGGATTTCTTCATAATAGATTCAGTACGTAATTTTAGTATAACGAGAAATTGACGTATATTTAATATTATATTAATTAAACCCTAGTTTCTCAACCAATACGGTCGCGTTCAGAATTATAAGGGGTCGTAATGTGTTTAATAAATAAGATCTTTATACGAAATATCCTATTTTTAATTCACAAACAAGCGCTTGTAAAAGTTTACAAATAAAAAAGAATCTTAAATCATAATGCTGAAAAAGAAGTACGAATCTTCGCAGTGTTTATTAGCCGATTTAAAACTTGGATAAAAATCAAGTTATTAATATAATTTTCACTACATGTCACATGTCGCGACACTAAAAAGGTTGAGAAACAATGCTGTAAACAAAACCTATCAAATAGTGAAGTTCCTTCAAATAAATAAGACTTTCAGTTACATGCAAATTAGTTAACTACATTAGTTTTGAAATGGACTCTCACCTGAGATACTTGAGCACAGAAGCCAAAATCGGATAACTTGATTCGCCCATCTGACGTCATCAGTATAGAATCGGATTTTATGTCTCTGTGTATAACACCTTGGCCGTGGAGGAAGGCTAACGCCTGAAATAACCATAAAATGCATTTTTATTATTATAAAATACCGGATCATAAGCTGAAACCGCGGTCACGCTTCGCTGTGGACCGTTACCATAGCAACGGTTACAGTAACGTCACTGATAAATTAATAGTCATTACATAATACTAGAATATCATAAATAGAGAATAATAAATAAATAAATTATTTTCTCACAAGACAGATTCTAAAATTGTTGATGCAACAAAAATAAGTAACAATTAATTATTTTATATATTCATTTTTTTAATGTTTATTACTTTTCCATTTTATAACACAATTAAGATGATTAAGTATGTGATATGTGTTCAAGTGTGACAGTACGAGTGTGTATAATATTCCTTGAGTGAGAGATTTTTGTCTCCTACTTTATGATGTGATATCCTTTTTGCTTTTGTCTGCTATTGTTAAAGAGAATACTGATTGTATATAGATGAACATAAGAGAACAACCTTCAAGCACTGTTTGCAGACGGTGGCGATCTGTTCGGGGTCCATGCGCGCACGCGTCACGATGTCTGTGAGCGCACCGCCCGCCATGTACTCCATCACCACCCACAGCTCGTCTCCCACCAGATACGACGCGTGCATTTCCACTATGTTCGGGTGAGGGTAGTCGCGCATTATTACCTACAAATCAATTCCATTTTTCCATTCACAGAAAGAAAGAATATATTTTTTAAGGACACACTGCATTTCGCAGTCTTTGGGCAGCCCGTCTGGTGGCAGTAACCACCCCCTACCTTACAGAAGATGACCGTGAAATAACAGCATGTTGTGTGCTGTTGTGTTTCGGTGAGTGAGTTAGGGATGCTACTGTTTTGATCCAGACGTCATTCGTTGCTGAGATATGTTTGAGCTCTAATGTTGTGTCTGGCGTTCAGACGTCTAGCTAAACACTTACCCCGAAGTCGCACGTCACAATATAGCATTTAATAGGAGACCGTGGCCTCAGTTTGTGATGTTAGTGATTGATGTTGACTCACGACTTCATTGAAGAGCAGCTCCCGGCGCTGCTGCTTGCGCAGGTTCATCATTTTGACGGCGACGCGTCGGCGCGTGCGCGAGTCGGTGGCGGCGCACACGACGCCAGTGCTGCCCTTGCCGATCTTGCTGAACCCGCTCAGCGACGACCGCGGGTCGCCCTCGCTCACCACCAACCGGAGGGCGGCGCGGAACTGGAGCAAACAATTCCCACTCGTTGATAGTTCATTATTCTATTCACTCAAAACTACATTCATTAAGCTCAACTCAGCTTTTGTCCATACAACATTTAATTAGGACATTCGTATGCTTTCGCGCCAAAGAGGCGAAAATAAGAAAAAGTGTGTTTTATAAACGCTGTACGCGACTCCTTGTTGACAAGTTACAACTTGTATTGATTCTCACTCATTCGACTTTGTACGCAGCTGATAGTGGGCGATTCGCTTTTTTAAGGCAGACGCAGCTGTGCAAGACAGGTAATATATTACAAGTTCAAACAAATAATACCTGTTCGTGAGTCAACCTCAGTTCATGTTTTGAAGCGGCCAGTGGAAGATGTGAGGCTGAAGCAGCACTCGATGGTACTGGATGTTGGTGACGAGGTGCCAGATATGAATCACCTTGAAACAGTAATAAAATAAAACAATGAAATAATATTTTTGTACCGTTAAGTAGTGTTAGGACGCTAATGCGTTTCGCGGTCATTTGGGCAGCCCGTCTGGCGGCAAAAACCGCCCTTTACAGAAAACCTTCATGAAATAACAGCATGTGTGCTGTTGCTTTCAGTGAGTAACTAAGTATGGGGCGCCAGACCCCATTTTCTATTGCCCATTTTATTTTGGAATACAAACTTAGGAGGGTCGCTAAGTCTCTATTTCCAAATAAATGTTAGTCTTTTTATTTAATAATAATATCGCTCATTTTCAGTCCATAAAGTAATTACCTATCATTGAGATTACTTTCAACATTGTTAGGTTTGATCAGATGTTTATGTATAAAACAACAATGTACGGAAAATGGTTAGTTTACTTTGCAAAATTTCAAAACATTCAAACACAACTCTTGTACAACATACACACAACTTACCCATGTTAATGTTGTTCCCATTGTGTCCATGATGCATGTTATGTGTTAAAGATTGTGGCGGATGACTGTGCGGGTACATCACATTGGCATTGTGAATGTTTTGGTATGTCATAGTCGCTTGGTGATTGTCATTGATTTCAGATACCGGTCTTATTGTAGCCTCATGAGTGTGCTGAGCCCAGTCCACCGGAGACTCGGTTAATGGTTTGTTCATCATATAATTATTCTGATCTCTTCTTAAACTTGGATACTGTTGTGGCGCCGGAGGAACTGGAGGTGATTCTTCCGGCACCGATGGAGGCACATTCGGTTGACTACGAAGGTCCCTTCTTATTCTCGGTGGGCTTGAACTTCTTAGAGAATTGGATCTGGCGACGTTCGATGTCTTTGGCAAAGCTACTCCATTTTGTATTGGCTGTGGTTGTATGGATATAGGTCGTGGAATCGATGACACTGATGAAATTGAGGCAGTTCTGTGGTCACCTCTGACAATTGTTTTCAAGTCTAGTATTTCGGTAGGAGTAATTTCTGAGGGATCCACCAAAGGCAGAGGCCTGTTTGTAGACTTTAATATCTGTAACATAACACTTATGAACTGTGTGAAGGATAAACATAGTAATTTTAAACAAATTACTGGTAAATTACATTTTCTAATAAGTCAAAAAATGTCTTAAATTTATAGAATATAAAAGAAAATATAAATAAATATAATCCTACTAAGTAATATTATAAATGAGAAAGTTTATAACGATAGATGTTTGTTAATGTTTCATGCACGTTGTTAATGTGTCATGACGACACGTTTGGTCTAGTGGCTAGTAGCCTTAGCTGTTGCCCAAACGGTCGCGGGTTCGAATCCCACTAGGGACAAATGTTTATGTGTTGACATTTTACCTTTGTACCTGAGTCAAGGATGTTTTGCATTTATAATATGTATATATTTACAAAAAAAAGTAATCTATGTATTATATCAACTCTCTGGTATCTATAATACAAGCATTAATTTCTTAATGTGGAACTAGATGGTGCTGTGTGGAATGTGTGAGATATTTATTTATTTATTTATGGAAAAATGGCAAAAATTGGGAGCGATAAATATGTGAGATATTTAATTCATTTTTCAACGTAGATAAAATCGCAGACACCAGCTAGTAATATTATAATGCAAAGATTAACTCTGCATTATATTATTAGATGCAATGACTTTATAGTTAGATCGATGGATTTAGTTTAGTTAGATTAGATTGGTAGCAATTAAATAAGGTCCTAAATAAATAATATGTATTGGTTTAGTTACAATTCATAGATAAACTGGTCCAAGGAAATGGAGTCTAAAGTCTTTAACTGCAATAACATTTTTAAATATGAAAAAAAAAATAGTTGAAAAAAAAAATTATGAAAAAAAATTATTATCTGTTAGTGTAATGTATACTTGCTTATTAAATAATGTAGCTTTTTATAGGAGTCTTAAAATAGTTAAGTAAAAATTAAATAGTTTTTTAGTTTATCCATTACAAACAGCAAAAATCAAATCTTTATATATTATTATCGTTTATAGTGTAGATAATTTAAAACACTTAAAATTTAAAATACAAAAATAGAAATTTTTAATTCCAGATTCATTTTATATTTAAAGCACATTTCATATAGGTAAAATGTTTACATTTCTTATTTTATCTTACATTGCATTCAAACTTAACAACTTTTTATTACTAAGTTGTAGATATAGTATGACTCATAAGTAAAAAATCTGCAGGAATATCTTGGACTGTCTAAGATGAAACATTTATTTACCTGATTGTTGCCAACTAGTGAAGCCCATTGTAAAGGTAGTCCAACAAATTTGCCTTCTCTTTTATCGAAACCTGTATGGACTCTATGCTCGAAGTTACTGGGTGGAGAAATAAGAGGCTTCTTCTTCTTCTTTGAAAACATCTTACAATTTTACACTGAAATTAAAATTAACATTACTCAATACAATAAAGTTTACGTCATTACGTGACTTTAAATAAACAGTTATTTACAAGCGCAAAACATTACTAAACGTTTCTCAACTAGTAGAAAGTGTAAAATTGCAATAGAAACACTTTCATTCAGGTGCGTAAGTAATCATGCGTAATTAATTTACCTGTTACTACTTTACTACGAACTGCACAGTTATAAGCACAGGTACAATATTTCTAATATACGAATAAGGTCAATACGTACCACTACACAAACCTATAATAGTTACACAAGTTGAATACTAAATTAACAACTACACCATGACATATTTAGCGGCCATATATTCGGTGATTTAATTAAATTATGTTAATTATATCACAAGTAGGTAAGTGGTTAATTTTTAACAACGTTCAACAAGTTTTCTTCAATAAATAATTGTTTTTTTAAAACAGAATGAAGTTATTTGTTAAATAATTTATCAACCACAATATAAAACACGTCTTTTCACCAAACCAATAAGCAAACCATACCACAGACTATACATACTACACACACAACCAAGGAACATATATACTCTCTAGCGAGAGCACATAACTACACAAAAATTTCAAAAACGCTCAACACAACCACACCACACAACCTCATTTTAGTCATTTTTAACAATAGAAGTCATAGACTATATTTAAAAAATATCCTAAGGAAACAGCAAAGTCAACTTTGAAAGTTGCGTGCCAAATTGTTACTATTGTAACAAACACATTACAGCTTACACCTGTTATTTATTCCATCAATTTGAAGAAAATTTTACAAAAAATTAGATGCAAATGGCCTACATACTAAATGCTCATAAACAAGTTATTTTTGTGTATGTATTTAGTTAGATGGAAGATATTTCCAAGTTGTTCTGTGTCGTCACAACTCTATACAAAATAAATTTCTGCAAAACCCTGGACTATGGTATAATTTGTTGTAAATTCTGGACTGGTTTTGTGATTCTTTCTTTAGTTTGTGCTTTCTTTGCATTGTATTTTCATAGCTAAAATAAATAATTAGCTTTATTAGCTATAATAATAATCAATTAGTCAGTTGTGAGTGTTAACATTGCCTAAATAGGATTCCTCAAAGAAATCCATTGCTCGTCATTCTTTTTTTGTAACTGATAATATATCTCCCATATAAAACCATGAAAGAAAAATATAAAGACAAATTTAGAAAGAAACATAAGCATCACAAGGAAGAAAAACAAAAAAGAAGACGAAAGCATGTAAATATACTTATTAATGTATTTAGTGTACCATCGTAGTTTTTATTTTAGTTAATTGAACACAATGCATAAGTATATAGTTTATATTTTTCTGCTTTACTATTTTTTAGAGTTCCAGTTCGAGCAGTACAAATTCCGAAGTATGGGTTGAAAAAAAAACTACAGACAAAAATATTGAACGTGAAGATTGGATGTCAATGACTGGTATGTTGAAGACTTATTCTAAAGAAGACATTAAGCCCAAGCAAGAGAAGGACAAAAAACACATTGATTCATATAATCCTTCAACTAGCGGCAGAGAGCTTAACCCTTATTGGAAAGATGGTGGATCTGGGTTGCCAAAGACATCTGCTGACTTACGTAAATCTAGAAATTTTATGAAACCTATAGATGATGATTACTATTCTAAGTCTACACCGCCAACAAAGCAATTTGACAAAGATCACCATGACAGATCAGAATATAATTGCAGAAATGCTGAGAAAAACAGTAAACCTGATTATTCTGCAAATAGATCTTATAACTGGAAAACAGACAAAACATCCCATTGGAAAAAGGGTTCAGAGTGTGCTCCAAAAACACAATCAAATAGACATGAAGAGGATATCAGACATCAGAGTCCAAAAATCGAAAGTGAAAAAAATATAACAGAAAACACAAGCTTCTTAAGTGATGAAAAAATGAATAAATTAGCTGCAAAAATTGTAAAAGCTGAAATAATGGGTGACGTTCAACTTGTTGAAAAGTTAAAATCCAAGTTAGAAGCAGCTAGGGAATATCGGAAACAGAACCCTAATGGTGGTGTAGAGGAGACTGATAAGGTGATGCTAACATACACAAACAAAGCTGGTCATAGTAGACCTCTTACTCAAGAAGTAGGAAATCTTGGAAGTAAAACGAGTAAGCGGAAAGCAGAAACTCATATTCTTGGTCAAAGAAACAAATATTTCAGTAATGATGACAAATATGACTTGGCACAAATGGTTTGTATTTAAAATAACTTTCTCTTTTTGCAATGAAATTCTCTAAGGTACAATAATCTTTGTGAATATCACCTGTTTAGTGAGTTGTGCTATACATTTCATCACAGGAGACCTTTGAGTAAACTTCAGAAGTTTTTTAATGATAAAGACCTACTTGCCAAAGGCAGGCTGATTGACTACTTTTTAATAGCAATGCCACATTTATCAGTTCTGGCATCCTTTACTGTTAAGTTTTTCTGAATGGTTTTTGAAAAGGGGAGTTTTGGATATTATAGAAAAAATATTTTAAAAATATAATTGTAAAATTTTCAGTTTCAACATGAAAAGTATGGTACAAATTATGATGATGAGGAACAACTGGCTAAAGTTGCAGCAAAACATAAGAATCCCAATGATGACCTTGAAGACATATTTGTAGATGAAATATCTAAAAGGCCTAATCCTGCAAAGGAGAAGGAACGAGAGAGGCAGATGGCTATAAAGCAGAATATTAGTATGGAAAAATCGATAGATGGCTGCGAATATTGTATTGGATCTAAGAATATGATTAAACACCTTATGGCTAGTTGTGGTAACAAAGTATATCTGGCTTTACCAGCGCGAAGATCTATGGTAAGCGGCCAATGTATAATTACTACAATACAACACGCCACTTGTGTAACGTCAATCGATGAGGACGTATGGGAAGAGATAATGGTAAGTTGATGTCATCCTAAATGTTCTTTACATAGTATAAAATAAATATATTATAAAACAAACTTCCGGCGTGTCTTTCTGTATTCGCGATGATCTCAAAAACTATTAAACGGATTTTCATGTGGTTTTCACTAAAAGTTTATGAGAATGTATGTTTTAGCAATTTGGCACACAGGTAGTTTATTACCTGGATTAACATATAAAGATTATATATAAGATCTTGGAAAAATGTTCCTGAGGGATTGTCTAAAAATATAAAAATGGCGCCACCATCGTCACAAGCAATAAAGATGTCAGGTGTTACTCATATATTTTCTTTTTCAACACGGACGAAGTCACTCGTACCAGTTACTAATGTATAATTTTATGATAATTATTATTTTAAATATTATTTCATCATAATAAGAATACATGTTCCTAATGTATATCTGAAATTTACAAGATAAACTACATACAAATAACTATTAATTAGATATTTCGATAATGATTATGTATGCAAATTACTGAACTATAGAAACTATTTCAATAAGTAGAATTCATAGTAGGTAATAAAATAAAACTAAGGAGTTGTTGTCAAATTTTTACTATTATTTCAATGTAGTTTGTTCATTAAAAGTACATTACGCAGTGCGAGAGCACACTGCATTCCAGTCATAAACTGGACAGCCCTTCTGGCGGCAGTATCACAAAGAATCCCTGTAAAATATCAAGCACATGTGATGTTTTGTAACAAAAACATACCAACCAGCCAATCAACTATCTATATCTGAAATCAGATATCCTGGGGAGTGATTCAGTAGGTATTGAAAATGTAACTGTCTAAAAAACAGTGGGCTACTTTGCCGACCACATTGCAGTGATTTCATTTTAGAATTTTTCCTTAACTAATAAAACACCTAAATTTTAAGTTTAATGTCTAGAAACAAGTGTAAATTAGTATTTACCTTTTTGAAATAATAACTTGAGAAATACTACAAAATAGTTTATGATCAAGGGAAAGTTACTGCAGTCACTATCAAAATAGAACTGCAGAAAATACTATAATTTTTTTTTTTTTTTCTTTTTTTCAGGACTATAGGAAAGCATTAACCAAGTTTTTTAATTCGCAAAACAAAGATGTAGTTTTCTTTGAGTCTGCAATAAAGTTACATAAATTTCCCCACTTGGTAATTAATTGCATACCACTGCCAAGGGACGTTGGAGATATGGCAGCGATATATTTCAAAAAAGCTATTCTAGAGTGTGAGGCCGAGTGGTCGATGAATAAAAAAGTTATTGATTTAAAAGGGAAGAGTATAAGGAAATGTGTACCCAAAGGTTTACCATATTTTTGGATTGATTTTGGTATGGATCCTGGATTCGCCCATGTTATAGAGGACCAACAGTTATTTCCAAAGAATTTTGCAGAGGTTTGTTTTATTTCCACTAGTTCTGTACTGTAGTTCTACTGTGATAGATTTGTTTAAAAATGTAATATCGTAAATAAAATATTTTAATTTTTAGGAAATCATTGGTGGAATGCTCGATTTAGATCATCAACTGTGGAAAAATCCGAAAAGGGAATATGGAGATGTTCAATTGAAGAAAGTTACAGAGTTCATAAAAGAATGGAAACCTTTTGACATAATAAACAAAAGTCAAGATACAAAATGAGTATTATGTATAAATGTTTTGATTACAATTAAAATATTTTCATCTTAATTTGAGTCTTTTGGAGGTATCACCAAATCTTGTACTATGTCAGACCAAGGGTCCCACAAGAGTACCTAATACTATGTAAGCCTAGAGTGCACATTTGGTTTGATTTTTCTGTTATAAGTGCCAATAAACCAGGGAAAAAAAAACCAAAATATTTATATGATAAAACAATACATACATATTGTTTTTGCCTTTATTCTTCAGAATACAATCATTTTTCATCTTCCTTCATCATTTCCTCAATTAGTTTTCTTCGTTCCTCAGCTTGTCTTAGTCTTGTGAAAACAAGAGACTCATAATCCCTGTCGGAGACAAGTGACGATGTTGACGCAAACTTTTTTGTTGTTAATACAGGTCTCTCATTTAACCATTTTAGAGTTAATGGATTTTCAGCTATACCTAAAACAAGTATTGCTTTTAATAAGGATCCATAACGAGTAATAAATACATAATACAAAAAAATTAGATTATAAAAATATTAAAACTGCAGAAAAGAAGTACTTATTTAGTTTAAATTTTTTTATTTTTTTTGACTATATGGAGTCACAATCATGGACATTCAGCGATATATGTGTATATTTGTGTAATATTCAGCTGACATGCCGGGATGCACACAGCCATACACCCCTCTAGATGATCAGTCGCTAGCTAGTCAGATAGTTAGCAAATCTGTTGGCAGTATTTTCTTAAGCGTCTTTCTGTCGGGACAATTTTCATCCGGGTCTGTGCCAAAATATTTGGATACGAGTCCATTCTTTTCTTGTAGCTGGTAGCGATTCCCCTAATTTTTTCTTCTACTGGTGGCACCCCAAGAAGGTTTGAAATAATAAAATTAAAAAAATGTCTAATTTACATATGAAAAATAAAGAAACTTTTACCCAACCAACAATAAACTAATACATGTGACTAGCTGTTGCACGCGACTTTGTCCGCGCAACTTTATAAAATATAGGCCATGTTACTCGCTGATAATGTAGCTTTCTATAGGTGAAAGAATTTTCATAATCGGTCCAGTGGTTCTTAGTTTATTCATTATAAACATACAGATCTTCCCTTTATAATTAGTATAGATGAGGATAATAAATATTGACTAACATATACAGGTAAGTACTAGTTGTTTGATAGCTGTAATTTTGAATTTCTAACTTCAAATAACAAAGACACTCATATAAAATTCCCACTCTCATAACCTTGTTATGAGACCTTGACTAATTTGAACAAAAAACTGTTATTGTGACTTAACTATAATAGTTACAGTCAGGACAGACAATTTTATAAGTACCTATTGATTACAGTAATCAGTAAATAACACTGAATTAGCTCAAGTAAAAAAAAATTACCTTTTTCAAGATCAATTGCCATTTCAGAAGCTTCTTTACTGACAAATTCAACTAAGGCACTACCTTTCTTTTTGGGTGACATTATAAGAGCTGCAATATCACCATATTTCTTCAAAAATTTTCTTAATAATTGCTCATTGTAATCCCCATTTTCTGGGTCATTTTTATCTACTTTCCATTTAATCTTAATTCTGTTTAAACTTGAGTCCCACACTGGTAGATTTAGATTTCCCAAATTTCTTTCTATTTCCTCTTTCATCCTTTTCTGCTCTTCTTGCAGTAAGCGACTACCTTCTTTTTGTAACCTTAATATTTCTGCAGCCAATTTTTGTTCATCTGTAAGATTAGTTTCTTTCCCAAAAGCTTCTCTCTCTCTTCTTTCCAAGTCTTCTTTTAATTTTTGCCTTTTACTATCTAACTGTTGATGCCTTAACTTAGCTGCCGCTTTTGCTTTTAAAACTTTGTCGTAAGCAGCTCGAGCAGATTCATCTGTTAATATTTCAAGAGCCCGTGACAATTCATGAAATAACTCTGCAGCTTTTGGATTATCTGGATTTTTGTCAGGGTGACATTGAAGAGCCTTTTTACGATATGCCTTTTTAATCTGTAACAAAGTGGGTAATTAATAATATACTGAATGTATTGTTTCGTTATTAGTTTAATATTAAAATAACAAAAATTACTAACCTCAGATTCTGTAGCTGTTATTTCAAGATCAAGTAATGCATACAAATCGACATCTGTAATATTTGTATGAGCCATTATTCCTTTTTTATTTATTATTATTTTGTTTTAAATATGTTAAACTATATATCTTAATTTAATGATCAAACACAACAATGGATTTATTGCATTTTATTCATTGGGTTACAAAACATCATGAAATAATAAATAAAATAAATTACAACGTAATTGTAAATAGACTGTCAAAAACACAGAATTAAGGAATATAGTACTCTCCGAGCGAGAAAGAAAACACAGAGCAGTATTATTTCGAGAGAAAAATTACAAGAGTGTAAAGTAACAAAAGTGAATTAAGTTGACATAACAAAAGATTTCAAGATCGTGTACGTTTTCATCTTCCTAATTATTACAGTCTTTAACCAGTTTATTTGCAAAGTTATTGGAGATACTCGTAGAGCAAGGAATCGCGAGCTGCCCGCTACTAGAAGATAACAAACCTTTCCATACAAATCAAGCGTGTCAGGTGTAATTACCGTTTATTCAACACCAGCACGCACGGCTTACGCATTGTTTAGGTTTTTTTGTTTTAAATCGATTCGATATAGTTCCAAGACAATTTCGACTAGCATTTTTAAACGCCCTAAATTGCATTTAACTTTATTTGTTAATGATACACCAGAATTCTCAGGGAAAATGCGTCCTGAATTGTGCTGAGCGCAATTTCGCGGCAGAAATATTATTTTGACTAGCGTCTAACGGCAGCGGGCGATTCTTTGTTCTGTGGACACCGATTAAATAAATAAATATTACAGTCGAATATTATATTTATCATAGAGGGAGAATTCTCCCTCTACGGATTATTGTGATGTCATATTTTGTCACATTTTTACATTAATAAGGTTATTCTGTGGTTATTTTTATTATTTTAATTTTATATCCAGGTTAGATTAAGGAAACTAAACGAATTGTTCAATATAAATAATGTTTTACAGTACGCTAAGTAAATAACCTTTGTCATAAATTTTCACCTATTGATTTCCGCAAACTTCATGTTAAAGAAAATGGTTATCCTTTCAGGTATAAGAAGTTTAAGAGGCCTTTTAAGAGATAGAGTTATACCAAATCGATTGAGTTCAACTAATGCTGAAGCTCTTGCTAAAATTGAACCTAGTCAAGGTATGAAACCAGGAAAGTGCATTTGTGACAAATACATATTTCTTTTGTAGTGGGAATTAGAGTTTGTTGTGTTTGTGCAATGGCAAAAATTGCGATTGAATATCCGGTCTCTATTCGATATCTGTTACGATGATATTTAGATCTACCAGACCAGAATTTTTTTTCTTTTGTGTTTCATAAATAAAGTGATATTTGTCACTTTATTTATTTTTATTTTTATTTTTTTCAGAAACCGTAGTAAAAAAGCGGAATCCCTTGGACCATCCAGATTACTTTCATGTACACAATTTATTCACAGTAAAAGATTTATTCGACGCTCGCGTACATTATGGACACAAGGAAGGTTCACTTAATGATTACATGAAACCTTACTTATACGGTTCAAGATTGGGCCATTTAATTTTTGATTTGGACATAACAGCAGATCATTTACGTAGAGCGCTGAATTTCGCTGCTCATATCGCATACAGAGGAGGCATAATTTGCTTTTTCAATAGAAATGCATTGAATGCACATTTGGTTGATAAAACTGCTCTAGAGTGCGGAGAATACGCTCACACGAGGTTCTGGCGCGGTGGAGTATTCACGAATGCAAATCAACAATTTGGTGCAGTTACTAGACTTCCAGATCTTTGTATATTTCTCAACACTCAAAATAATATTCTCAGTCAGCACACTGCCGTCAGAGACAGTGCAAAAATGTTGATTCCTACCATTGGAATTGTTGATTCAAACTGTAATCCAAATCTGATCACATACCCAGTACCCGGAAATGATGATACACCCTTAGCCATTGAACTTTATTGCAAACTATTTAAGACAGCCATATTAAGAGGCAAAGAGGAAAGAATGAAATTGTTGCAAGAGTCCAAATAGATTAAGTATTAGATTGTTTAGAAGGAAATAAAAAAAATAAAAACTTATTCAACATGCAAATTTATTTCATTTATAATAAGGTATAATAATATACATACAACAAAATGTTATAAAAATCAAAAAAATATGCCTACATTGTATCACAATATGTCTTGATATTATTTGGAATGACTTTTTAGTAATGTCCTAAGTTATAATTACAACAAATATTTATTTATAAAAAATATTTATATTATTTCTATATTTATAGTGACTACATCAGCTGACTATAATATGAGTAGATATTGGTTTTAACCGAGTAAAACTTTCCGCATCATATGTGGATGTGGATTACTGTCCACCTCACGACTTTCCCAGCTTCCAGTAATGCACTTCGAACTGCATAGATATTGTTGCAATGGTATTTGATACTTGCCACAAAAGTCGACAAACTTTATGTGCTCTACTCTGGTATCAAAGAATACACCTGTGAATAAAAAAGAACAATATCCATTATTATTATTCGAAAACTGTTTAATAGTTTGTGTCTATGAGTATATTTATATGTAAGCCTAACGCTCCATTTGGCCTACGAGACATTCGTCACATTCGCTTTTTACCACATTAGGCATTCGTCATATTCGTTATTGGTCACACCTATTTATGACATAGCCAAATAAAGAAATATATTATCGCCCATATCGGTAGATCCACTTGATGGTAGGTGGCTACCGTCGCCTATAACACAAGCAACGCCACAGCTGCGAATCTGGTTTTATGCGATTGAACCGCTGCAAGTGCGCTGCCGACCATAGAAGGATAGGGGATGAGGTAATGGGCTCTGGCATCCTTTACTCATTGAAACAGAACGGCACATATACTGTGATTTCACGGTAGTATTCTGAAAGAGGGTGGTTACTACGAAACGCAGTGTGCGCCCTGTCACCACTTTCCAAATCCAGACTAGAGCCAACATTGAAAAGTTTTTTTAATGTTGACAAGAACTCTTACTACTCATCCAACGGGCTCGTTAATCAATTTAAATCAATGGTGGGTTAAAACCTCGGGACACCCGCTAGATTTACAATATCCAGTGAGCGAACACTAGTCTATATAAATACTTACCTCTACATTTAGGGTTAACACAGCATTGAGCTGATGTAAGATATTTGATTAAAATGGTAGGCAATTCGCCTTTTACAACTGGGATTTCATGGAGCTTAATCGTGCGCCCTGCTAGCTCCATCAACGATGGCGGTTGTAAAGTCATATCTCGAACGAAACGTACTACGAGCGGGTTGTCTCGAAGACTGAGCTGAAATTGGAAAGTATTGATTAAGTAGGTAATTAACGAATAATTGGAGAGAGTCACCTACTTTTATGGGTAGATAGGTATAAGTAACTGGCTAGAAATTAGGTGCAAATTCTTGCATGAGTAAAAAATACACATACCTATATTATAAGCATATTTAGGTACAAATTCCACAAATACTACTTTAAACACTTCGTGACTACCTACCTACTACTACTACGAGGGCTGCACTAAAAGTATCGGGATTGGAATATTTCCATTGTTCCAGGCATAATAAAGTCTTTATAATCGAATACCATTTATTTATTTTTAAAAAAGAACGCAGTCTTGTCGAACTTGTAAAGTCAGTGTGAAAATGGAATTGACTCGAGAAAATTCAAGAGCAATGATTTATTATGACTTTCGAAGTGGTTTTTGTGTTACCAAATGCAGAAAGCACGGATGCTTTCTGCATTTGGTGATGAAGTCCCATCTAAAACCACAATTTATCGCTGGTTTGCGGAATTTCAACGTGGACGTGTCAAACTCTGTGACGATCCCCGTCAAGGTCGCCCAAAAACTGCAGTCACCCAAGATAACATTGATGCCGTGCGTAAGCTGATTGAGGAAGATCGACATGTGACATATCACGAAATTCAGGCAACTTTATACATTGGAATGAGTCAAATACAAATAATCTTGCATGAACAATTAGGTGTAAAAAAGTTGTTTTCCCGATGGATCCCGCATTCGCTTTGTGAGGAGCAAAAAGCAGCTCGCGTTATTTGGTGCGTCAGAACTCTCGAGCGATTCCACGGAGGATCTTCAAATGCTGTATACAGCGTCGTATCAGCTGACGAATCCTGGATATACGCATACGAACCCGATACAAAAAACCAGTCACGAGTTTGGGTGTTCGAAAATGAGTTGAAGCCAACAAAAGTTGTTCGTTCAACGGAGCGTTGCAAAAAAAAAATGGTGGCCACGTTTGTCTCTAAAACCGGCCATGTTGCGACTATTCCTCTTGAGGGACAAGGAACGGTCAATTTAGAATGGTATGCTAGCATTTGTTTGCCGCAGGTCATCTCTGAAATCCGTAAAGAGAACTGCAACCGTCGCATCATCCTCCATCACGACAATGCGAGCTCTCATACCGCCCACAGAACAAAAGAGTTTTTGGAGCAAGAAAACATTGAATAATTAGACCATCCGCCGTACAGCCCTGACCTGTAAGAACCCCAAAATTAAGAACAAATTGCGTGGTCAACGATTTTCGTCACCTGAAGAAGCTGTAGACGCCTACAAAACGGCCATTTTTAATACCCCAACTTCAGAATTTATTAATTGGTTCCATCGAATTGAAAAATGTGTCAAGTTTCAAGGAGAATACTTCGAAAAACAATAAATATCTTTTCCACTAATAATGTATCACTTCCTTGATTCAGTGCCGCCCTCGTATATATATATATCTATACTTATATTATAAAGAGTTAGTTTGTAAGTATGTTTATATAGAAAGGTAATCTTATAAACTACTCAATCCAGTTTAAAAAAAAAACTTTCCAATAACTTTTTCCAACTTGTTCCTTCTAAGTAGGTAGGTACCAGGTAGGTACCAAAGTAAAATGTGCAAAATTCTAAAATGCACATTTTCCAGAAATGGTTCCAGGATTGGAAAAGATTTATTATGCTATTTTACTTTTGTAATTTAATGGTAAGGTTGCCTACCTGTTGCCAAATTTATTCCACTTTTGAGAACTATAGATAGCTGAAGTTCTTACCTCGGTTAGACATTTTAGTTTTATTATTTGTGTGGGCAACGTTTTAATTTTATTTTTGTGCAGCAACAAAGATCGAAGTTGCTTGAGGTTCGCAATACTCGCTGGGAGATGTTCTATCTGATTGTCGCTTAGGACCAAGCTATGTAGAGACACCAGTCGTCCCACGGAATCTGGTAGTTCGACAATCTTATTTCCGCCGACCGACAATATTTGTAAGCTGTAAAAGAAGAAATGGTAAATAGATTAAATTGGTTGAGTAATTATTTAGTTACTTAATCTACTAGACTTGGATTATGAACTACTATTTATACGGAAAACACTCGTCTATAATTAAATAAAAACGGTCATGACACATTTATTTATTAACTAGCTGACGCGGCGAACTTCGTACGGCCCCATAATAAAAATCCACTGCGTACAAAATGTATGATAAAATGATTTTTCTGCTATTCGTGGCGGAGACAAACTAAAAAAATCAAACATTATAAAAATCGGTCCAGCCGTTCCCGAATTATAAATAGTGCAACTATTAACTAACACGACTTTCTATTATTACCTATGTAATAAGTATAGATTTTTTTTATGAGCCCGTTGGATGAGTGGTTAGGATGCTTGCCCGGGTTCGATTCCTGGCTTAGTGAACTTTTCAAAGTTGGCCCTGGTCTGGATCTGGAAAGTAGGGACAGGGCACACTGCGTTCTGCAGTCATTTGGGCGGCTCGTCTGGCGACTGTAACCATCCCCTTACTGGGGACAACCGTGAAATAACAGCACGTAGCACACGCATTTTCCCACGCAAAAATAAAAGGGAAAAGAGTCACAGAAGCAACAAACAGCCCGACGTGAGGCAACCAAATGTGAAGACAAAAACCAACCAAATACTTTGGTATATTAAACAATCTCATACAAATATATAAATAGATCAGAGATTGTGGAAGATTATTGACGTGCAGACAGTCTGTTGAAGATTAGCTCATTGACGCATAAACCAACAGTAGGTATATATTGTATAAAGCACTTGTAGTGCTTGAAGAGAAAAATGATAAAGCTAACGTTGTTATGATTTTAAATGTGACATGAGACATATTCTTATCAAAGAGAACATACGACATTGTCTAGCCTAAGCGATTAATATGTAGGTACCTACACTCTATAAATGTAATAAAAGTTCTTAACTTAACTAGATACCTAGGTATACGTAATTATTGATTTCTGGGGAAGGTTGATTCGCATTGTAAAATTCTTCGTCATAAAAGCATACAACTAACAGAATAATATAGTTAAATGTCTTTGGAAGAATTTAACTTCCCTATTGATCGCGTTATTCCAGAGCTTTCCATGTCGCTTACAAGTATTTACTAGTTTTGGAACACTTATTAAAGATGATATTTATTATACTTACAGATATTATTAGATTATCTACTTTAGTTCGCACAAAACGAAGTCGGGTGAGATAGCTATAACGAGACGGTAGATTGTTGGCAAGATCAAACGTTATCTTTCCTTTTCAAAGGTCTGGGTTGTACTAGGTTTCGCTCTTAGTTTGTTGTATGGTTGCTCACCTTAATAGATACGAGTTTAGTGTTTAGTTTTGTATTACTTATTTATGTTTGTATGGCAATATGTTGAATTGAATTAAGAAAGACGAAATTGTTGCAAAAAAATTAACTAATTTAAATTTTTGCAGATGACTTTATCTATTTATACCTAAGTACCTACTAACAACTACACAGTGTAAGAATTTTATTTAAAAAATCCAAATGGCGGCGATCTTCGTAACCTACTACTGGCTTTAAAAGAATTCAAAATTTTGACAAAGTCCCTTCTGATGTTGTTTGTTTGAAGGTTATCATTCAATTTCCAGAATAAACTTAAAAAATGCATATCTGGATATTTTGGTGAACTATGTATTTCTTTTGAGCAGCCCAGCCACTTGAATTAAAGGTTCTGAACCTTTAATACAAGTAAAAATATCTGTTTTGCGTTTCAAATTGCCGCCTCTCGCCGGCACGGAATCAGTAACTATTATTTATTTTCAAAGCTAAAGTCTGACTTAGTGACAATGAAGTGGCCGTTTTTACAAAGGGATATATAGAAATGTAATTAAACAATATGTGAGGTCGAGACGGAGACTATAATGATAAATAAATAGAATTTTACTTAGGTATGTACCTACTAAAGCGTCTTTTTTCTTTGCCGGTCCGAAATCTCACGTAGGTATGTCATAGTCGTGTATTTCAATAAGTATTTAATTAGGAAAATCATTATTTGATTGTAATATTTTTTGTGATAAGATGAAATCGCGAGTCGCGACCCCCAGGGCGAGTAACGATGACTGACTACTATGCATTTTAATCAGCGACTAAGTATAAGCATGTATAAGTAAACATGTACATTCGGAATGATAACAAGAACAAAGACGGTTTACTCTACTATTACAACAAACTCTATAAAAGATACTACTCGATATTATACTCGATGTATTTGTAGTTATTATGTCACTGTTTATTTACCTGTTTATTTTCCATATATCCTTTGGTATGTTTGTTATATTATTGGCACTTAAATAAAGGTATTTAAGTGATGTTAATTCTAAAACTTGTTCCGGAAAGAAGTTCAACTGGTTACCGCTCAAATTGAGTTCTTTGAGAGTATTTTTGGCTGAATCGAAACACTTAGGGAACGACTCGTTGGTGAGCTGATTATGCTTCGCGATAAGAGATACCAGAGGACAGTGCTTTAATATGTCTGGAAGTACAGTCAACCTGTTGTTACTGATATCCAACACTCTCAAATTATGAAAGTGATTTATGGCGTCTGGTATCGATTGGATTCTGTTGTTGTACAGTAAAAATATTTCATAATTCAATGCGCAGTTTTTCTCGTCGACGATACCCCTTAATTCATTTGATAGACTGAGACAGTCTAAAGATTGCGTGGAGAGGTCCAAGGTTTTTTGCTCCCGGCTGTCGCTGTCACAGCTATCTGATGTGTAGTATTCCATTTTCACACACTTTAACAAGATACACCGCTTTTATTAAGTAAAGAAGAGTTCAGAAAAGAAATACATCATACATAGTTACTTATAGATAACATTATGTAGGTATCTATGTTACAATGAAACAAACTAAACGTTCGCCTCTTACGCGGCGCACGCGCAACTGCCAACTGGACTGGGCGGTATCTCAGACTCAGATAGGGTGGGTGGGCAGATCACACTTGTTTGTTAGGTACGCAATTCGTCTGATCATCGTTCAACACATTTTTTTAAATAATATTTTTTCCCTTTATATTTGAGTGAACTAACAACATTATCTTACTCCTTTGGGTAAGGTTATAAGGTAAATGGGTTAACTCCTTCGGGTTTGATATAATGAAATATGACATCCTTTGTTTTATTAATTTATCTGAACACTTGAACCAAATTTTCACACAGCAATAAGAACCAGGCAACAATTGCTCGAGATTCTCCATGGATCTCCATGGAAATGGAACATGGATGGGTACCTATCTATAATATAGGTACCTACCTACGTTTTAATGGTCGGCTTATAACATAATTTATTAAACGCCGCTAGATATTTGTTAAAGATGGACAATTTTTCAGTGTAATTTTAAAGGAACCCTTATAAAGTTATAAATCGAGAATAGGTATAGTTCTCATGGACGTGTGACATAGTACATACCTTTAATATCAGTAGGTTAGTAGATATTTCTTCAAAAATAAAATGTTTTATGTAATTTGTAGGTACTTACATATTAATAATTAAACACATCAGGATAATACATATACTCTAAGCTCTAACTTGTGTCTAAATACACGCAGATTTATTCGCGGGAATTATTATAATTCTAAAAAGAAATGGTCCTGAAGATCTGATGATTTTAATGATCTGGTCAGTTAGTCAGATCTGACTGTTACAATATTTGTAGTTTCTGATATTAAGTTTTGTCTAAATATAAAACAAAGAAAAGTTCGTTTCAATGATATGATAGTTCAAATAAAGGTCATTTAAGTAATACAACTCGCTGAACTTTCCCCAACGACGACAATGGATGGATTAAGCTAGGCATAAACACGTGCCCTTCCTCCGCAATCCACATACACGCGCGAACTCATAGCAATTGATGATGTCAACGAATGTGACATCATCAAAGTGAAGTGTTAGTTCATTTCTTACTTACGTAATAAATGCAATCGGCTATTTTTCATTATTACTTCACACACCGCTGGGCCGATATTGTGTCAAATAAGGGAGAGTCGTTGGGAGGCAGCCTTGGTTTAGGAAAACTATCAGGTCTCCCATAGTGCTCTTCTTTCCAAGTTTAACCAGGTCGCCGAATTTTTGACTGTACAGAGCATCAGAGTCGTGGTTACTGGGTTTTGCGACGACAACATGATGGTTAGGTAATGCCGACGTCCCCCAAGGCTCTGTGCTATGCCCCACACACTTTCTTTTGTATATCAATGATCTGTTGCAATTTATTAGCATTCATTGTTATTCGCACCTATACATTACAAGGTTACAAGGTTAATATTTATTTAATATACCTATCTCAGTTACTTAAAAGATAGTCATGACAGACTTCGATTGAATAGGACACAAGCCTGCGGATTCAGTTTGTTGCGAGAATTTGTTTTAGGTTGCATATTGTACAGTAATCAGGCGTCCTGGCCGCTAACAATTCGATATTCGAATGAAATGTCATACATGCAAAAATGTAATGTATTTTTATTTATTTATTTATTTATTCATTATCCACACGTATTCACATACAAAATGATTAAAATGTCTGGAAACCATTACCTATTAGGTTTGTCTAGACATTTAGATTGTTCATTCGAATTGTCTGTATTTTTAATGTGTTTGCAATAATAATAAGTTTTTCGTTTAATCCACTGCTTTCATTTATTCATCTGCTAAATCTATAAAAGAATTTACTCCAATTAGCTTTGGTGAGCCTGTATTTTAAAAGGGGAGCACTTTCTTGAACTAGGGAAACAGTGTGGCGGATCCTACACAAGATCCTACACAATGATCACTGCCATGAGAGTAGGTAAGAACCCTCCATGAGAAAGAAGGAATTAGGTTAGGGGAAGCGAGCGTGAGATCCACTGCACTGGCATTCTGCAGGGGAGATACCCTACGAGTTGGGACTCCATCATTCAGAACACAAATGTTCAAGTCATCAAAAAGTTCCAGTAAAAAGGGGAATCACAGGATCCACAACCCCAAAGAGTATGGTGACAGTTAAAATCTCCCATAAGTACAATGGGACCTTTCATAGGGAGAAGCAAAGATCAAATTTCCGAGATAATGATAGGATTGGGATATGGAATATAAATGGATATATAACATATTTCATGGGCTTTAACCGCCACTATCTGGAAGTCAGTGCTATAGGGAGGAAGACAAATTTGAGAGTAAATAATATTCTTTTTAACAAGGAGAGCACACCCAGCATAATCATCGGCACGGTCATCCCGAAGACATGCATAGCCAGGAACCCGGAAGCGGGTTTCAGGTTTTAGCCAAGTCTCCATGATTCCCGCGACAATAGGGGTTATGTGAGTCGAGTGGGGATAGAAGGTCAGGTTTATTTGTGCGAATATTCCTAAAGTTCCATTGTAGGAGAACTAGGTCTATTATAAGAGTTAAGGAGTGAGAACAAGGGTTGAATAATTTGGATGGTATTTTGAAGCAGGGAGTCACTGAATTTAGACAGAAGGTTAACTAGCAGTGAAATAAGGACTTCAATAAGGTTGTCATTTGAAGAGATTTCAGGATGGGCCTGGGAGATGGTCAGAGCGCACCCATTGGGAAGTTGGGATTGAGGAGTATTGATTATGTCATTATGAGACCGTCTATTATAGGATTTGAAAGAGGTATGTTTAGGACGAGGGATTATAGTCACGGTTTTTTTATGATACAATATTAGAGGGTGGGGGACGGGGAGAGTGGGGTGTAGAGTTTCCAGGTGTTGGAGATTGTGATGAAGATGGAAGCCGAAACATTAGATAGATAGATAGATAGATAGAAAACATTTATTTGCTTACATTAGCATAAGAGGTCCTTGAAACGCGGAATCGAAGGGATGCCTCAGAGTATGAGATATTCTCTTCTGACATAACTATTTTGATGGATTATTGACGTAAGTGTTCTGGGCACTGGGTGTATGTGGAGGTGTGATTACCATTGCAGTGCAGGCACAAAGAGTCACTTTCCGGAACTGAACATGTATCACCTCTGTGGGCCTGGGTGCGCTTGTAGCATCTAGCTACAGACCTGCACTTAGCCGCAGTATGCGCAAAACGACAATAGTTTCTGCACTGTATAGTGGGGAGGTGGTAGAGAGAGACGGGGGTGGATGTGTAAAAGCAATACACTTTCTCTGGGAGAAATTGACCCTTGAAAGTGAATACGACCGTGGTGGAGGGAGTCCATGTACTGACCCCATCAGCTATGGTCCTCTTATTAAGACGCCTAGCCTTAATAACCGGCCCACAACCGGAGGGGAGGGAAAGATTGTCAATAAGTTCTTGGAGTGACCAATCCAGTGCTCCTGGTTTAACCACTCCAGTGCGAGTAACATGGAAGGAGGGTATGACTGCCGTAAAGTTTTTTTCCTTGGTAAAGTCAGAGTCCAAGAATTTCTTGGCAGATGTGATATCGTTAAAGGAAACTTCAAATTTGGATCTGGACTTAATCCCTCCTTTGCAGATTCCGGGAATTTAGTAACTGTGAAGAAGTTGCCCTAACTTTATGGCTTTGATGGGACTGCTTGAGGGGTTGTCGACCTCAAGTTTATTGATATGGACGACAAAGGGGCCACTATCCTCCTGACCATACCTTAATTTATCATTTTTATCGTATTCGGGGAAAGGTAGCTGTCTTGAATCGATACCGAGGGAGGGGAGATTTTTTCGTGCTGTCAGAAATGATGTCATTATTATAGGGGCGTTTTCTATTCAGCGACTCCTTGTCCGGCGGAACAACCGCCGCCTCTATACCTACCCGGGCACTAACAAAATGCCATGTCCTGATTAACACCGCAAACCTAACAAATAAACAAAGTCACACAGATTCTCAATTTTTAAACGAAAAAAGAAACCAAAAGCCGCAATTAATACCATGTACACGTGTCTCACGTCAAACCTCGACCTCAATCCTTAATTATCTCCATTAATATATTTTAATAAAAGATGCTACGATTTCGGAAGACCTTTTATATCATCTTCGAATTATAATTTATATATCAATTCAACAATGTCAAGTTAAACTCGCCCTATATATATTACTATACTCTTTGAACTCGCCCCATAATGCAATGCAAAATCTACTGTCACAGACCCAATAAACATACCACAGTCCCTCCTTTGAAGGAAGGATGCCTGACTACAGAAGAGTTGGTATGTGACTTTAATTAATTTTAATGGTCTGTGTGCAATTGTAACCACAGATTATCATGTTATTATTTAGCATATATATATATAACTACCAAAGTAGGTTTATGCCTCTTTTATAATGAACTTATGCTTCAAAATACTGTTATGAATAATAAACATTAAAAAATAAAAAAAATTAAAACCATAGATAAAATTATACTGTTTTATCGTCCAGTTTTAGTTTGTAGTAAAGCTCCATAGGTGGTGCTGTAATTTCAATGTCTTTGGTTTTCGTGACGTCACTTTCGTTCAATGATCGAAGGTCCGAGTGGGCCACGAAGATAGCCGAATGAGTACACGGTCTGAAGAAACTAAAAATCTGTCGTTCACACTTTAGTGATGTAAATTTTGAAAATTCAACAAAAATGATATTGTAAATCCTTACTGAGGCGTTACTGTTTTGATTTTGATTGTTATTTGGTGATATTGTTTTAACTATTCTATCGATAACTTTTTGTCGGCATAGTGAGAGTTCAGTGCGAGTGCAAGCAAGGGTGGTAACGACGAGAAATGTGAAGTATCTATGAAGTTCAGAATTCTAAGGCCGTTAATTTTATACGTATAATTATGAGCGGGCGCCCTAGGACCACGTCATTCGCCGAGGGCAGCAAATCCGTTCGAAAGACATTTGAAACTCAACCACCGAAACCATTGGGAGGCGTAAAAATAAGCAGTAAGTACTACCAACTATTCTTTGTCGGCCATCGTGATTTCTTATGCCTGTGACGTATCTCAATAGGCACGGACAATTTTAAATATGGCTGCAAAATGCCACAAATCAACTTTTACCAATACGTTAACTCATTGTTAACTGAAAAATAATCAATATCGGTAAGATTTTACGCACGTAGTATTTCAAAAATGGCTACAGTCTTCGCTTCTGTTCTGCCACATTTATATTATACCTTAACGTGTGACAGATATCATGTCAAAATACCGAGATAACCAAAGTTTTTAGAGAAATGCGTCGCAATTTGTGATAATATATCAGCCGCTATTATTACTTTATCTATATACTTGGAATCTACATAACCTATGACAAATTTCATTTGCCCCATATATTAAAAACCCCTTTACTCTTATTATTAAGTCTTTAAAGGTTAGACATTATGACGTAATTAAATATTGCGTTTTTAATTTATCTAATTCTCATAAATAGTTTGAAAAAACCTATTTTTAGGGTTGCTTGCAGACCCTTAAAACTAGGAAGTGTATTTAAAATTTTAGTTGCTACAGTTTGATGAATTCTTGGTGTAAATGCATACTCTGAATCCCCTTGTAAAGTATTCAAATAAAAACAAAAATATATAGGTACTTACTTAGTTATAATAACTTATTTTTAAATGTAACTTTTCTAAAATAATGTAAAACTAAATCTTTAGTAATAATTTACTAATTGCTAATTAATGTAACTAATTTACTAACAACTGGAAAGTATGTCTACATTCCAAATTAATTAGGATATTGACAAATAGTGACAATTGATGATTTTGTAACCAAATAAATTTATATAAGGTATATAGGAACCAGTTATGGACACTTTTGGATTGTTCTATTCATATATATTTTTGTAGAAGTTCATACAATACAATATTTTAAAGTGCAACTTATTTCAATTTGTGAATAAATAAATTCATAGGCCACATGTATAAAGTAGGTTATGTTGTATGATATAGGTGCCTATGTTATATTAACATAAAATTGACTCACATTAACAATGTAACTTTATTGTTTGTTTCAAAAAAGTTTAGAAATTCAGTAGGAACACTAGGTATAATGACTGGTTACAACTAAATGGCAAGGTCCTTGCTAAATCCCTAAACAAGTATCCGTTTATTATGACCATTTTTTGTGATCCATTGAAGGTCTCTAGCAAATTTTCACTGTATTGGTAATGATCTATTGATATTACGATTTTGTATATAAAATTTGAATTAAAAACGTGATTGGCATCTCTAAAACTACTCTTGTGATATTTCTTTGTATTATCTTTCTCATACATGAAGGTCATTTGAATTAAGTTATATTTTTCTAATTTAGATTTACTAACTAATGTTAAAACAGTGGTAATTTATCAGAAAGTAGATCCCTTCCACATAAAATTATATCACAGATTTTTTTAAATTACTATATTTAGAATAAAATAAGATTAAAAATACAGATCATGTGTACTATATACCAACTTAGAATATTTTATTCATTATGACCTTTCTATTAATACAAAAATAACTGATTTGCAGTAGTATCTGTCTACTAAGACAATCCTTTTAATATTTATTTGAGAATCCATTGGTTAAGTCGTATATATATATTGCATTAAAAATATATATATATATTTGCAAATTGGAAATTTTTAAATATTTTTGTATCATAAAAAAACTATTATACAGACAAGGAAATAAAAAAAATTACATAGTTAATGACACCATAACTAGAGTAGCCAGAATGGTGTTCTGAATATGTTTGCTATAGATTATTTAAAATACTAATGTGTTTAGACCATTTGCAATGTGGAGGACCATATGCTCGTAAATCTTTTTTTTTATATGTATGTGATGGTGAAAAAAATATTTCAAATTGTAAAATTATAACTGATGCTTATAACTGATTTTATCTTGAGTCTTTAAGAAACATTGTTTTTCTTATTAAAATTATTGTTATAGTTTTTGTGATCAATCAAAAATGACATTATAGTAGGTATTAAGTGATAAAATTAATGTAAGATATTTAATCTGTAATACCAACGAAATTAGTATTATCAATTGTTAAGTGGGTGTTCAATATGGCCATAAAAAATTTGTTTTTCATGTAGGTATTATACTTTTATTCCATCTCTTACACTACACCTATAAATTTTGTATTTTCATCTCATAAGCTTGTATGATGAGAAGTGACAGTATTTAATTTAGAAATTAGATTTTATAAATAGTATCATAGTTTTTCATAAATTTATATATTTTATTTACCAAATATATATATATATTTATAAATCTCCAGATATATTCTTATACCTACCTAGTTATTTAGTAGATTTTATTTAAATAAAATAAAAAATACAATTTTATAATCAACCTGTTTGTAAGATAAAGACTATTGAATATCATTGGTTAAGTTATAGTATTGCTTCCATATAAAATGATAAATTGTAGCGGTGTAATAAAATATTATCTGATATGTGTCCCAAACATTATTATATATTGCTGATATAATATGTTATTTTAAATTGTGAAATTAAAGGTACATAGTTATATTAAGTATTGTAACAATGAAATTTAACATATTTTATGACCTATTTATTTTTTTGTCACAGAACTTTTAGGATAGTCTAAACATCAATGTTTGCCTGTCGTAACTTGCTAAGGGCCACGCGCCGGCCCTTCAGTGAGTCGGGCGCGTTTTGAATTTTTAAATAACATGGTAACACAGTTGTTAGCAAATCAGCCTTGGCATAAATAGTGCATGGTGGTTGGCGTCTGAATTAACATCAAGGTACCATGACTCAATTTTTTTTATCTTTAAAAAGTAATAATGTGTAAATAAACTAATTATTTGTACTACCTGGTGCCCGCGACTCTGTCCACAGTGAAGAATGATAAATAAAATACCTGCGAAAATATTAGAATAGATACTTGAGAATTATAACACCTGATATATTTATCCTTGTGCATCTTATCTTTATTCACATCAATGAATATATGGTGACAGAGGCACCACTGTGAAATGTCCTTAAATTTAAATTATTTTATTTTAAATTATTAAAATAATACTTACTTTACTTATAAGGCTAAAATATAATGAAATAACTATTCAGTATAAAACACAGCAAAGTTGCTTCCTGCATCAGTTTATCTGCCTAATTATTATAAACAAAGCAAGAATTGTTGCATAGCACTATTGTTAAGCTAATTTTCTCTTTCATCCATTATGCATTATATTTGATAGGTAAACAAGTCAATGTTAGAACAGACATGGGTTAACCTTATTATTATATTTATTATTTTCTTATCAAACCTATTATTCCTCTCATTAATCAGAAAATTTGCAATCGAGTTCTGTCAGTCAGTCTTTTAATAAATTAAAATAATTCATACAATTACAATTTATTTATTAAAATAATTTAATAAATAAATTGGATGTTAAGTAATACATCTTACTTAACACCCAATTCCCTATTTTCTTCTCTCAGTTTGTTTGCATTATTTAATACTAAATATTGCAGTGCCTGGTTCCTATTACAATTTTATGTTCTACACTAATTTCGTAAAGTATGCTTTCCTTGGTCCCTGTTAATTGTCAAAATTGTAATAAATTTTTAGCCAGTTTTCTAAACTCAATAACTTTTCTAAACTCTATTGATTTTATTAGTGAAGCTGATTTTATTGGGTCTAGTCTAGTTGGTTTATTTCTTTAAATTGTTTAGCATTTTACTTGCTTTATTAATATGAGAGTGGCGCCAATGTTGCCCTCACCTCCTTTCACACAGGCAGGCACAATAAATTGGCAAAAAGTTGCCAAAACCATTCCTTATCTCCATCCTGTCTCTTGTTTATTTGTTTTTTCATGGTCAGCAAGTCAGCAACGCACTTGCATCACCCTTTACAACAGTTAAAAAACATACAGCTTTTTTAACAGGCTACCAGGTAGCCACATAAAAACTAGTCAACTTTAAGCCTATCTGCCGCTCTGTATATTAAAAAAGTATGTACTTTGCTTTTCATCATACTGTATATTCGTCTATCATCTAATAGCTCCGTTATCGTGTTAAAATGTTATCGCATTTCCGTTATCAGTGGGTAAGTATTCGCGATCTCACTATCTCGCATTGCAAGTGTTTTCGATGCTCCATCCGATCATTCGCAGAAGAACTGCGCTAAAGCATTCAACGTTTTCGTTTACGATAACACTTGAACGCGGTTTATTAACATTTATTATGTGATTTAATCTTAATTTAATTCTCATTACTGTGATCTACGTAAGGGTAAAATTGATTACTTAACTGTGCGCCGGGGAGTGTAACAAAATTTAGTTAGTGAGTGTTTTGAGTGATTGAGGATAGGGCGTATGATAAAATGTCAACATTTCAAGTGTTTTAAATGGTAAAAGTATGATAAAACCAGAAGCGTCGATGTTTTTAAAGCATGTTCATTCAGTGGACAGAGAGCTCGTGTTGAATAGAAGCTGACATTTGTACGGAAATCATGTTGCGACGTAGCGGAACATACACTGTGAATGCGTATCCCATTAGCCAACCGAGCCGAAAGAAATATCCATCGCCTATTGCGGTAAAAACAGTCGGTAAGAATAATAGTTATGCTAGCCCAAATTACTGAAAACATTAATAATACTTGCGTTATCTTATCTTATCTAATCTAGTATAAATATTATTACTTAGTCGTATCTCACTTTAAATTGTTACGCCTCTATCTTAACGTAATGTTTTGTCGTCAAGCGGTCAAGTAAAATGTGCTCTAGTAAAAATCATTGACTAAAGAATTTGTAGTAAATTTGTACTCGATTAAAATTTTCAAATTGTCTCGGTTGGAGTATATCTAATGATACTTTTCTCTAATTTGTCTCAGTTATAATGTCAATTGAGTGAGAGCTACCGTGGCAATTAACACAAATCTTGTGTGCCGTCCGTTAGCGCAGGAAATAATTTTATTGTAACCATCTGTATATTATACTGCTTTTAAAATTGGTTCTTAAGGAGTTACGATGATTAATTTACTGAAGAATCAGATTTATCGCCCTCGGGTTAAGGTGTATTAGCGAAGTTAGAAGCAACTACGCATGCAACCTTTCGTATGTGACCTGTCCTCTATACGTAAACAAGCGGTCATTTACGTCACGTCAACCGTCCACGCTTAGTTCTGGAAATATGCCCAGGGCTATTTTACCCTAATGCTTAATCATACAAAGTTATATTTAGAATGTTCATATTGAGTTTTGGTAAAAAGCATCCAGATTTTACAATCTATTTAACATCACATGCTTCATTTTGATGCAGATAAGGGGTACTTGAAAGACGTAGTCGTTATTACTTGAAGTGTTTACTAGATCCTCTTATTTCTTTTATTCTAAATTTTCAGGTCTAATTCATGCGTAATGATTAGATTAAATTAGATTTAAATGCTTTGTATATTGAATCCCGTTTAAATACTTTTTCTGAAGCTAATTATAGATTCAAAATGCGTGTAATTTAATAATGTGAGGGCACACTTTGCGTTTCGTAATCGTAAATTGGACAGACCGTCCGTCGGCTTCTTTCGCCCCTTACAGAAGAGCCACCGTAAAATAACAACATCATGTGTGCTGTTGTGTTGAGTAAGGGATGTCAGAGCACATTCCTAATAGGTATCTTATCCTTAATCCTACTGAGCGCACATGGAGTACCTACCTGTGGAGTTGCTTGTGTCAAAAGGCGACTGTAGCCATCAGCCTATCTGGCAACCTTTACACAAAAAGAACTATTTGTTACCAAAATGCGTAAATATTTCAGACTATTATTATTTTAATAAAAAAGAAGTTTTTTTAGTAAATGGATAAAGTTTTAATTTTTTAATGGCGTTATTAAAACGGTGTTAAATTAAATCGAGTCGATACTTATAGATATCTACATATATGGCCGCGAGAGCTTAGACTTTTTGTGAAGTTCCAAGGTGAACGATGCGTTAACACTGAACTAACATAACCGGTATACCGGTTGTCGTTTCCCTTTTTATGTGCGGGCAGGTTCCGCGACAATACGGCCTTTTTTCGAATTGAAAGCCAACAAGCAAAGGGATGCGAGTGCAATGCAACACTAGGAGAACTACATCAAATAAGTGAATCTAAAGACAATCCTGTCGCATTATATTGTTCCCTCCAGTTGGAGGCGACGAGACAAAACGCAGTGTCATCTTACAGACAATGGGTTTTGCGCAGTAAGTTGTTGCCAAGAGGATCACACAATTGGTCGAGTTCATGTTAAATTCTCGTCTAATAAAGAAATCGTATCCAATAGAACTAGCTAAATAAACACATTTAAAATTCAATTTTGTGAATATGTCGCTTATTACATAATAATATCAATGATTAATCTGATAAGTCGGGTAAAAGTTGTTTCGTGTTTCATATACAAATTGAAGATACTTTTTGTCATAGTTAATTTATTTACATTTAATTATAATATATATGTGCCTTAATACAAATTTTTACTTTTTATAATATTATTATTATTACCTACATTACGTATTACAGATTTATGGACCTAACTTAAGGATAGGTAAGAATGATATTAACTTTTAATAATTGGATTATTTGATATAAAAAAATAGCACTTATTAATTGATTTAATGTCGCCAATGTCAGTGAAATTTTAAATGCATAATTATGAAGATATAGCTGTGACCGCGACTTCGTCCGTGTTGCTGTTTGTGATAAAAAGTTCTTATCGAATGTTTTATGATGTTATTTATCGTTTGGGTGATGAAAAGTTTATTTGAATAGGTATTCTGAATAAATGAATGTCACCTATATTTGAAACTAGTATGTAGGTATATGCCCTCAACTTCGTCCGCATGCGATCGCTACCAAACTTCACAGGAACACCCACTGGACTAATCTGAAGATTGTCTGAAAATTTCATCAAAATCGGTTCAGCGGCTTTGGAGTTTATAGGAGACATACACGCATCGCCTTTTTTATATATATTACATGGACTGAAAAGTCCCGGGCTTAACACATAGATGGCGCTAGTTTTATTGCATTCACCTCTTTCAGTTAGTACTAACCTTCAAAAGACAGCTGTTAAAATTTCATGATATTCTATTCATTAGTTTGCGAGTTGCTAAGAGTGACGCTACTTTTGTTATTTTCAAAAAATGGATCAAAAACAATTTCGTGTTTTAATTTTACACTGCTTCTTGATGGGAAAAAATACAGTTCAAGCGAAGCAATGGCTTAAAAGTGTTGTGGGGACTCCGCTCCATCAGAAACAACATTAAAACGTTGGTTTGCTGACTTCAAACGTGGTCGTAGAGACACCGATGATTCAGAACGCAGTGGACGTCCAAATGAGGCGGTAACACCAGAAAACATCAAAAAATCCACAAAATCGTTTTGAATGATCGAAAAGTGAAGTTGCGTGAGTTAGCTGACATCGTAAAGATACCAAAAAAACGCGTTGACTTTATATTGAATGATGAGCATTTGACTATGAGAAAACTCTGTTCAAAGTGGGTTCCGCATTTGCTCACTGTTGACCAAAAACAAGAACGTGTTCAGATTCTGAGCAGTGTTTGGCCATGATTAAACGTAAACCGGAATTTTTGTGTCGATATGTGACAATGTATGAAACATGGATCCATCACTTTACTCCGGAATCAAAACGATCGTCATCTGAGTGGACAGCAACTGCTGAACCTCGTCTAAAGCGCCCGAAAGCACAACAATCGGCTGGAAAGGTTATTGCCTCGGTATTTTGGGATGTGCGTGGTGTAATATTCATCGACTATCTTGAAAAGGGAAATACCATCAACAGTGAATATTATATATCGTCACGTGGGCTGCAATAAAAGTATCGGGATTGGAATATTTCCATTGTTCCTGGCATATTAAAATCTTTATCTTATAATCGAAAACTCCTTGGTTTTATTAATCGAATACCATTTATTTATTTTTTAATAAGAACGCGGTCTTGTCACAAGGTCTTGTCGAACTTGTAAAGTCAGTGTGAAAATGGAATTGACTCGAGAAAATTCAAGAGCAATGATTTATTATAACTTTCGAAGTGGTTTAACACAAAAACAGTGTATTGATCGGATGCTTTCTGCATTTGGTGATGAAGCCCCATCTAAAACCACAATTTATCGCTGCTTTGCGGAATTTCAACGTGGACGTGTCAAGCTCTGTGACAATCCCCGTCAAGGTCGCGCATAAACTGCAGTCACCCAAGATAACGTTGATGCCGCGCGTAAGCTGATTGAGGAAGATCGACATGTGACATATCGCGAAATTCAGACAACTTTAGACATATAAATATGAGTCAAATATAAATAATCTTGCATGAACAATTAGGTGTAAAAAAGTCGTTTTCCCGATGGATCCCGCATTCGCTCTGTGAGGAGCAAAAAGCGGCTAGCGTTACTTGGTGCGTCAGAACTCTCGAGAGATCTCACGGAGGATCTTCAAATGCTGTATGAAGCATCGTATCAGTTGACGAATCCTGGATATACGCATACGAACCCGAAACAAAAAACCAGTCACGAGTTTAGGTTTTCGAAAATGAGTTGAAGCCAACAAAAGTTGTTCGTTCACAGAGCGTTGCAAAAAAAAATGGTGGCCACGTTTGTCTCTAAAACCGGCCATGTTGCGACTATTTCTCTTGAGGGACAAAGAACGGACAATGCAGAATGGTATGCTAGCATTTGTTTGCCACAGGTCGTCTCTGAACTCCTTAAAGAGAACTGCAACCGCTACATCATCCTCGCATCACGACAATGCGAGCTCTCATACCGCCCACAGAACAAAAGAGTTTTTGGAGCAAGAAAACATTGAATTATTAGACCATTTGCCGTACAGCCCTGAACTAAGCCCGAATGATTTTTATACTTTCCCCAAAATTAAGAACAAATTGCGTGGTCAACGATTTTCATCACCTGAAGAAGCTGTGCCTACAAAACGGCCATTTTGAATACCTCAACTTCAGAATGGAATGAATGCTTTAATAATTGGTTCCATCGAATGAAAAAATGTGTCAAGTTTCATGGAGAATATTTCGAAAAACAATAAATAATCTTTTTCACTAATAATGTTGTATCACTTCCTTGTGTCCCGAAATTTTCAGTGCCGCCCTCGTATTAGAGCGTTTGAAGGCGGAAATTTCAAAGAAACGACCGCATATGGCAAAGAAAAACATTTTGTTTCATCAAGACAGCGCACCATGTCACAAATCAATTAAAACAATGGCAAAACTACATGAAGTGAACTTCGAATTGCTCCCACATCCACCGTATTTCAACAACTTTTCTATAGGTAGGTACTTCTATCTTCGGGAGATTGAAATGAAACAAATGTATTCTTCCTCGAGAGTTTACATCTCCGTGTAAAATTTCGTCAAAATACGTTCAGTCTTTAACGTGAAAAGGAAATGCAGTTATGTAAATGCGAAAGTATGTTTGGATGTATGGATGTTTGTAACTCTTTCACGCAAAAACTACTGAACCGATCACCATGAAATTTTGCATACACGTTGTCTGGGACACCAGAAAGAACATAGGGTTCCTTTCATCCAGAAAAAAAGGACTATTCCTGAGGGATAAATAAAAAATAAAAAACTAACTCTGGCCAGTGTTATAGCAACACGAGGTCAAGCGTTATATTGCTTTTTTTTAATTTTCAACGAGCACGAAGTCGCGAGCACCAGCTGGTACTTAATATTAATATGGTTTATTTTATTTTATTTGAAATGAGATCACACAATTTTTAATGTTACTACTTATTTAGTTATAAATACGTGAAGGCTATGTAGTCTATATTAAAAAATATATAAAATCAATTAACATATTAGTCAGAGTAGTTAGGTTACTAACTCGGTTAATGAAATTAAATACTTATCAGTAGGTGGTACATATTTTTATCCTGTCTATTGGATTATAGTTTTCGGCAGTGCAACTAACTACGATTTTGTTTAAGCCACGCAAGTTATTATATTGCCTTTATTATTCTTGCTGTCAGCTAACTAACACATATTTAGCCTTTAATTCTTGTATAAATAAGTAATTCCAATACCAAAAAGTATGTTGGCCCCATCGGTCTTTCCGATTATTCTGCCAATGTCAAGGCCGACCTAAATTACGTCGGGCTCCAATTATTCATGAAATCTTCATCATCATCATCATCATCACATCAGCCGAAGGATGTCCACTGCTGGGCATTGGCATACCCCCTAATTTTCCAAAGGAACCGGTCAGAAGCACCCTGGATCCTTCATCGACTCGCGGTCCTTATAAGATCGTCTGTCCACCTGTGGGTGGACGTCTTACGCTGCGCTTGCTTGTCTGTGGCCTCCACTCGAGAGCCTTCCTGCCCCAGCGGCCGACGGCTCCGTACTATGTGTCCTATCTACTGCAACTAATCCGCCGGGAACTTTTGTTCGTCTACGGATCTCCTCAATACTTCTCATTGCTGATTCGATCTCGCAGTGTAACCCCGAGCTCGTTGAGCGACGTTGAGCTTTCTCACGAGCCCCATATTTAAAGATCACGGTTCTTGCTCTAATTATATTGGTAAGTGTACATATATATCGAAATTATACTACGTAGACGACACATTCTTTCGAATTGCATATATTTGTTGTTGTCTGTATGTTTACTTATGTTTTTAATGTTGTAAATTTAACCACATGAGAGTTAGCTATAGTGACGTCACACTGTAAAATTATCACCGGTTGTATAAAGAGATAAACACGCGCCGCATGCGGTGCGATACTGATCAAACTAGTCTGACTGATGTGATGACAGCAACAGTGGTTGCAAAGTGGTTAGTTGGATGATGCTTTACAATAGATAATAAATATTAGTTCATCGTGTATGAATATTTAGAACAAATTTTACGCGGATCATATTATTTATTTATAGAGAAAATTGACAGTGAAAGATTTCTTTTGCATTTATATACCTTCCTTTCTCGTTGATAGGTCTTTCCATTAGTGAAAACCGTATCAAAATCCGTTTGGTGGTTTTGAAAGAGTTAGCGGAGAAACACAGACGCGGACATTCAATTTATAATAACTATGTAGATATTATTTATTCTCTTTCTAAACTTAGAAATTTTAGCTGCGTTGTTAGATCAATCAGTCAGTGACAAACGATTTTCTAAAAATTATTGATAATAGTTATTATCTTTAAATCGTTCTGCAAATTTTGATCTAAATCTCCATTTTATAAAAAAAAAACCGACATATCGCCGACATGTTCATTCCTTCTTTAATTCTCCGGGTTATAATAACTATAACTAGTATAGTCACTGCAGGTCAATAAGTTCTCGAAAAAAATTGCCAAATGTTTTTAAATAGTTATCTAGTTTTTTTTATCATAACGGTAATTTTTGCAACCTTCACTGGGTTGGTGGGAGGGGGCGGTATGTTCACGGCCAACACTGCCTGCAGGTTGCCGGCCTAGCCTACCGCCATGTCGTCCACCGTTCGACCGAATCAGTCAGACGCCCTACAGTCTAGTGTAGGCCACACCGTCGCGCGCTCGCGTGCGTTTCATTTGACAAACTGGAGCGTTCTTCGGGCCCGGTATGCGTCGACAACATCGGTGTTTCCGACTGTCCGGGAACTATGACGTTGCGTCCCGTTGGCGAAATGGCCGTTCGTTCGGAGCCTTCTCTCCTCCGCTTACTTGATCATGAAAGAAATGGTCAACTAAGTCGCGCTCGCGATCGTCTATCCTCCTTTTGTAAGAAACTACGGCGCACTATAAGTGAGTGTTTTCACTTCATCCATTATAAAGTCAACGTTGATGGACCACAAAGTTTACGTGTGCGATTCGAATGTGCATTATTAGTCAACAAACCAAACTCACCTCATAATAATTGTGAATTGTTTATCTGTCTACGTTAAATGTTATCAATGTTCTAATGTTGCTTTTGTGTTTTGCCGCGACACGCAGGCGACGTGGAAACTCCTAAAAAGACCGAGCTGGCTTCGGATAAGAAGGCAGCCACCTCGCATCGTAAGTGCTAGATGTGGCGCACATACTTTTAGTCTCGGTTGTAGTGTCTAACCTATCATGTACTTTCCAATAATTTTTTTTATAACGTTTACAAGCAGAACTAATGTGATTCCCTATCTCTATCGTTGTGGAACACTAGAACTGAGTCAGCAGTAGCTTCCTGAGGCTGTTCAAATCACGCATGTTGCTCTAATATGTGAAACACTCATCGTTAGACCACAATAACTATTCCTTCAGAGAGATTTCCTCGCACTAACAACAGCACAAAAATTAAGAAAGCATGGCGTTTATCTATTGTTTGCATGTCAAATAGAAAATTAAATGTCGCCGATTCTCCTTATGTGTGTGTGGTTGTTCGTGATTGTAACAGAGCAGGGATTAACGAAATTTTAACGCACTTCCTTAAAACGTTTAAATTTCAATTTAAATATTTTCTGTAGCCATCTCTAGTTTTGATTTACAATTCTAAATGTATTTAGTTTATGTTAGTTTGGTGTGTAGGATGTTACTTATGTTATTGGAATGATTTAATGCATGTCTATAAAATTCTACAGTTTTATTATCAATACGTTAAAAGGGTGTGACAGTTTTTATGTGTTAACTCTTAATACTCGATTTTCTGTACTAATATTTTTTTTAAAAAAACCTCTATTTGTCACGGTCAGCATCCTTCTGAACCTGTACGTAAATTAATACTTAAATAATTATATTGTACCTAACAATCGTGGCAACCGAATGTTGAACTGACTAGACACTTAAAAAGTTGCGGAACACTGCCGCACGCTATTATATGTATGACATTTTCCTTATTGCTTCCTAGCTATTGGCACGTCCGTCAGTTTTACACTGCTTGGCTCACGAGTGCAATGATATTTGTCTTTCAAAACTTTCATATTACATATTATTTTACTTTCGTATATTTAACTTATAATGTGACATGTTTTCAAGAGTTGCAAACGTAGCTGAGCTCTGAATAATTTCCTATTTCAATGCGGCCGATTTAAATGAAATAAAAGTTTCTATTCACTAAAAAATTATTTTAAAAATGCATTTAATGCATTAATAGTGATTTAAAACCAAAGTTGCTCTATTTCTTAAAGTCAATTTCTTAGAAGCTTCTAACAATTTGTTGTAATAAATGAAAAAATATAATACATAGTGTTTATAAATTGATCCAATGTCTTGTCATTTAAACTAATAGGTGAGGTTTCTAATGTTCTTATAAACAAAGAGGGCGACGTTGGTCTAGTACAATCCTGATAAACAAGGGTGGGCTAAGTCATGCGTCAACAATGGTTACTATGGGGCTATGGGGTGTGGCTCCTAAAACTTGTATTCTATTACAAGTGTTATTATTCCCATATGTAAAGTGACACACGCTTGTGTTAATTTTGTATCAATAATATCAATATTCCAAATGCGTGCAATTAATGAATATATTTATTGATTTTGATGACTGCAAGTAGAACATTAATATTAAAAATATTTAAATCTTAAGTACTGCTCTATTTTTAGGCGCACAAGTAATCATAGAACAGATTTTTATGTTACTCATTTTAATGTAATAATAAATATAATTTAGTCATGAAATTTATAAAACGTATTTTATTTAAAAAATCCTAACATTTGTTAATACTAATTATTTATATACAACACCATTATTAACATATCTATCTAAATATAAATATTATTTGTTTGGTACATATCTACTACATAGGCTTTCTGCTGGTCTTATTGAGATTCAGTCGTGCTGATTACATCCTTTTGCATACCTAGTCATTATGATACTAACCCCTTCGAATCAATAATTTGGAGCGATTATACTCTTGATATTGTCCTTGTTGGTCATTGTTTACGTTTGAGAAATTGGAAGATGGAATTAAAGAAAACAAACTTCTTGAGAACTAGAGTTCTAAAGAACTTCAACTATCGTGGAGACTACAATCTTTTACGAGCTTTTTAATATACTGCTTATATTCGTTCTAAAATCGAATAGTTCATAATATGGTCGCCGTGAATTCTCTATTGACAAAATATTTCGACCCAAACCCGGGAGTATCCTTTCTTTTACATTTTCCATCTTCGATACTATATGTGATTTTTTAAAGAAAATGTGCATATTATCTCAGAAATTGTTTTTTTTTTTTTTTTTTTTTGAAATTTCTGTTAATATTATAAATTTCACAATTATTTATCTAAGGTTCTAAAAATAAAATCTTTATCGTTTCTAAAGAGCATTGCAAGACCCACGAAATACAAAGTGGCTGTTGTATTTCGTTGTTCTTGTTCTTGGATTCTTCTTTTTCTGATACCATCAGGCGACCATCAGTACATTCCCAGAGAGGATAATAATTGTGGCTATGATAATAGTGGATAGACTTTTTGAATCCAGTTAATTTTGATGTGCTAACATCAAGTTTAGCACACTTTGCAGATATTAACGCCTCATCTACCATACTTGTAGTAATACCGTAAATACATACTCAGTTCTAAATTCCTATTTGCTGATCTATTCCTCGTTCATCCGTACTAGTCCGTACTAATATTATAAATGCGAAGTTTGTAACTCTTTCACGCAAAAACTACTGAACCGATCACCATGAAATTTTGCATACACTTTGTCGGGGACACCAGAAAGGACATAGGACGTACCTTTCATCGTTCAACGCGGACGAAGTCGCGGGCACCAGCTAGTCTTTGATATTTAACCTCACCTTATCCTTTACCCTATCTTGTGTCCCCCTCTGATGTTGCTTGCAGTCATAGGCGACTGTTGTCATTTTTTTATTTTTATTTAATAAATTACACAAAACAGGACACTGACATTAAATACATTGAATAGATATAATTACATTGAAAGTGAACCAGACAGAGGCCCAAAACACGGTGTACACAGCATGTCCAAACAAAACAGTGTTACCATCAAATGGACTTGTAATTTTTTGTCGGCCTTTATCATAAAATAAAAACATATTACTATACTGATATACTACATAGTAGGTATACTTACATTATTTCATTTCTTGAAGTGTGTAGTTTTGTTTTAAATGTCTTGTATCGTTAAAGCAGAATACGGCATACGCAAAAATAATACATTTAAATTTTATTTAATGTTAATGGCTACTCGTTTTAATCCTTTATAACACTGGGCATTACCACTAATGGAACTGACAAAAATAAAAGAATACATTCAAAACACAGCTGTAATGTTATACTTCTGCATGGTTTATTAAAAAAATGCTCTCAGCCGATTATGAAGCAATTGAAAATTGAAGCAGTAAATGACTTGTAGCATCTAAATATCACCTTACATTCTTGCGAAGTGAAGTGATGTTGAATTGCATAGCTTGCATAGCTCTAAACAGCAGAGTAGAACGCATCTACTCCAGACAATGGTTATTTATAATTGAATGAAATATTTTTCGATTGTCGTCGCAAATACGTGTAATTCTTGAAGCAACACGTCAAAAATGGTACAATTTCGTGTTAACACGAATCAAAACTTGAATGCAATTATAGCATATAAATAATTGCCCTTGGTGTAAACAAAATAGTGGTGCCATGAAATAAAACCATAAAATAGCGAGAAAACTTCCGGTGACAGAATATGCCAGACGTCTAAACGACAGTTCGCATGACTCTTCTGGTATGCATTGCGAGGAAATTTCCGGCACATGACATAGCTGGAATTGGTCAAACAGCTTAGTACACAACACGCTCAGTGCACCTACATTAAGGCGGAATCATATTTGTCTGACGTGGTGTGTCGTGATGTGCTCTGCGTATATATAGATATAACACACTCACTCACTCACTCACTCATATATATGTATGTATGTATGTATGTATGTATGTATGTATGTATGTATGTATGTATGTATGTATGTATGTATGTATATGTATATGTGTGTGTGTGTGTGTTGTCCTTCATACGCCCTCTGACGATATTAATTTTAATCAATATTTTCAATTTTGCATACTTTGACAAAGTGTTTCCTTGAATCATCAGATTCTGATTCTGATTTTCTAGAAGATATTAAATTAGTGCTAACAATTCTTTTAAAAATTTTAATTGTTTTAAATTCTTCCAAACATTGCTCTTATCGCTTATGTTTGTGTGATATTTATATTTGGTCTCAAAAAACCTTTTATATTTTCTTATTGTTCCTATTAGGTCGTCCATTCTATTAATTTCAATAAAAAATTTAAAAGAATATTTAAAATAAATGCAACATATGCATGCTGATCTGACGGAGCTATTTTTGTGAACATTATATACTGAAAAATGGATCAAGTTCTCATTAGTGGATAAATTCAATTAAAAGTTTAAAATAGGTGTTCTGCTGTTCGAGGCGGAGACAAATACAACAAATCAAAAGCCATAAAAATCGGTCTAGCCGTTCTCGAGTTATAAATTGTGTAACTAACACGACTTTGTTTTATATTTATATAATTCCTCGTAAATTTTAAATTTCAAAATTCACCTTGCATGAATTTGTTGAAACCAAAGCACACACTGATTCATTAATATGTATAAAAGTTACACATATACATTAATAATAACGTGTTTATAAAGTCGATGAATTTATCAGCTTGTTCCTTGTACATATATTAATTCTCGTTCCTAATATATGTTACTGGCCGTGTCCCGCAGTTTCCGCGCCTCTGCTTTTATGAGCACAGACGATGATAAATAAGCCACAACTTTCATCAAGAATTGGGCTATCAAATCCAAAAAGAATTTGTAAAATCTGTCTGTTAATTCCAGATCAAGAGTGTTACGTGTACCACCAAAGAAACAAACTACAGCTTTTTTATTTGTTGAATAAAATTTATTCTATAATTAGCAAAGGTACCCTTCGAAATATACAATACTAGCTGGTGCTCGCGACTTCGTCCGCGTTGAAAATAAAAAAAAAGCAATATAACGCTTGACCTGGTGTTGCTATAACACTTTGGCCAGGCCAAAGTTAATTAATTTTTTAATTATCCCTCAGGAATAGCCCTTTAATTTCTGGATGAAAGGTACCCTATGTCCTTTCTGGTGTCCCAGAAAACGTGTATGCAAAATTTCATGGTGATCGGTTCAGTGGTTTTTGCGTGAAAGAGTTACAAACATCCATACATCCAAACATACTTTCGCATTTATAATATTAGTAAGTATAAATTTTGTATGTGTTTTTACGAATATTAATGATGCACATTAGATATAGAATACACATTAGTTACAGTGAAATTATTTCTTTGCGTCATTAGTTAGTACTGCACTCAATTGAATTAGGGAGGCCAACTAAGCTATATCTATTACACAAACATTAAACCTAACATTCTGTAATGTTTACAAATTGATGTTTACAACCATAATAATGCTTGACCACTTTATGTAATATTAAAAAAGAGAATATTCTACATTTAGACTTTAGAAATAGCAGCTCCTCACTAAACCCCTGTGTTCACAGTAAAATGGAGTTATTTGAAAAATGTAAATTGTTAAAAAAATTGAATTTTTTTTCAGGCAAAGACGGCTCAAAGGTGACGACCGTGGTAGCGACGCCGGGGCAAGGCCCCGACCGGCCCCAGGAGGTGAGCTACTCTGATATGAAGCTCATAGGAAATGGCAGCTTCGGCGTCGTATATCAGGCCAAACTGTGCGATACTGGCGAACTTATCGCAATCAAGAAGGTGCTTCAAGACAAGAGATTTAAGGTTTGTTACCAATCTTACTGAATATATTCATAATCATAGATGCAGCATTGACAACTCAGTGGACAAACGCTTGGCTGCTGAGCGGAAGACGCTTATTGGTATTCAGGTTAAGCCTACATATATATATGTTGTCTCCAAAATTATAAGTGTGGATCTGAAATTATAAACACAAGGAACACGATGGAAAATATGTCAGGGAATTGGCTCACACAAGATGAGTCACCAATCTCTGAGCCCTCAAGATGTACTTTTAGTACATACAATGTGTGCATATGTGGTGTGCGTCGTGTCGTGCGCCTACTATTCCTGTGCACTACACAAGTGCAATGAGTAAATGTTCGTACATGTCAGCTTTAGATAACCGAACCAAATCCACAAACGTGTTTTTTTTTGCTTGCGCAAAGATTTCCTTTAAGCCATTTAAGAGTAGATTTTAAAAGCCTCTACTATAGTATAGACATCTGTACATTGAGTAGCTTGATTACTACTACCAAAATCTATTATTTTAAATAATAATAACAATAGACATATATTTTACATATTATAAAATGTTTCAAAATAAATATTTTTTTTAAATTTTAAATTTCAGAATCGTGAACTTCAAATCATGCGGCGGTTGGAGCATTGTAATATTGTCAAATTGAAATATTTCTTTTACTCTAGTGGTGAAAAGGTGAGTTTTGAATTAATTCAGTCCAGTTTTTTCAGTCAATATTATTAATTGAGTATTGTATACAATTTTTCTATTGTATATTATAGTATTGTTTTCTATTGCATTTAATATTTTGTGTAGTATAATTCGGTTTTAAGGGTATGTTTTTGTTTTTGGGGAAGGCGGCAGTGCCCGCAGCAGTGAGCTCAATGCTAAACGCAATGCAGTCTATTGAAGTCGCAGTATGTCTATGAACCAATAAGATTATTGCGCTAGTGTGCTGACGCACAAATAGGTTTACAAGATATTTGGCAATGGTTACCGAACAATAACTTTTGTATCCAACCCAGTTTTTTCTATCTGACTCGAGTTTCTTTCGCTCGCTAATTTTGTAGAGATCGTCAAACTAATCTAAAACAACACGCCCTTTCAATTCATTTAATAAATGTAAAGAGGTCACTGTATTTGGTCTTACGAAAATTCGCGTAACTTGTTCAAAGACTTGTATCCAGATCTTGTTAGTTGATCAGTTTGAAAATTTGGCGATACAATACAAAGCGATCATGTTCAATCTCTGCCACATATTGCGCTCAAAATGACATACCTGTTTGTTGTTTGTTTCTGTAATGTTATAATGTTTGTTTCTGAATGACGAATCCATTGTATTGACATGACACACTGGCGTACCGAAGTAATAAACTTTGGTATTTTGAAATGTTAGTTTGATAGTTTGACACTTGTGCCACTGTTTTGTTGCGTGAGTAAGAGATGCCAGAGTTCATTCCTGTATCTCTAATTCTATCAGGATCGGTAGCAGCATACTTGAAATCAGATTACCGTTTTTTTGTTCACTTACAATGAATTTCGAGACAAAAAAAAATTCATTGTATTCTAAAAGAACATAATCGTCATTTATGTTAATTATTATCAATGTTATGTAAAGTTATGTGTATGACTGCATTAAAATGTCATTTAATGACTGATAGATCTATAAGTACGCGAATCACTTTGAACACTGACGTCGGTTTTAGGGTTTTTACTGCTTATGCTTGTTAGATTCAACTAATAATTGGTAAAAAGAATTTTCCTTTTAGGGAAAATTTTTTAAAAAGGGCCTCTCGATAAGTGACAATGCATAAATAAGCAATGTAACATGTTTTGTCTTAATTGTCTAATTTGACTTAAAATATTAAAAGTTTATTTAAAATCAGCACAAGTGTCATATAAAATAAACTAACCTAATTAATAACTTTAACGTGGAGATGGTAATTGGGCTTAATTTCGTATGGGATATTATGCACTTACCAGAATATTGTTAATATTTTGATTGAAATATTGTTAATTTTAGTTTAGTTAGTCGATCTCGTACCTACTATAATACAAGGTGACATATTGCGTCATGTGGGGGAGGGGAGCCTTTAGAAGGTTTTTGAAGTAAGTGTTTTATGGGATTCAAAAGACATAGTTTGGTAACCTAGTCGCCGTTCAACAAATGTGTGCAGAGTGGAAGCCCCTTCGAGTCACATCATAAAACCGCCATAAAACTGCCATGAGCTTTACTCATTGGAGCAAGCTTGAAAATTGCAGAGTACTTATTTGTTTTCATTAAAATCATTGCCGTTTTGTTGAAATAAACACAAAAAACACATGTCATGTCATCATACAAACTTGTGTTTATCGAATACATGACTGACTAACGCTTGTTTCATTGTTTTTTTTTTCTCCTGAGTTGAAGCTTCAAATCGCTATCTGCACACTCTTGATCGGAATTGAAATAGAAGTGCCTTTATTTCAAGTGTATGACTTGTCGTGATCTAGTATCAAACACTATCGCAAAGGACTTTGGACGGAAGCCATGTTAGACCTATGAAATATATATTGTCTGGTTGAATTTCGTTACTACTTTCGCTTTACACGCATTTATTCTGTCCACGATTTTCTAAAAGTCTAACTAGACAGTTTCGCTTTTGAATTAAGATTGGTTTTCCTTTTTTGTTTTATTAACTCTATTTGATTTCCAATATCTAATAAGTATTCTTCTTCTTAAAGGGCTTCTTCATTACTTGAGGTTGGCCGTCATGTAATATGTATAGCGTTATATCGAATATGTATATAGCTGTTGGCGCTGTTGCACGCGACTTCGTTCGCATAACTTTATAATATATAGCCAATGTTACTCGCTGATAATGTAGCTTTCTATAGGTGAAAGCATTTATAAAATCGGTCCAGTAGTTTTTGAGTTCTCTCTTTATAATATTATATTAAGTATAGACTTATAGAGTTCGTTGAGGTTAATTTTCTGTGTCTGTATTTTTACAAAAAAAGTATTTTAATATTGTCTGGCCTTCATAAGTGTTGTTGAAATCGTAACTAATGAACCATTACTGCACTTTTATACTCTCTTTAAACACTGATTAAGAAATCCAATCTCTTGCACTAAGTATTTGAAACAATGTACTTGTCACGAATCACTAGGGGACTTAATTTGTTTAATATGATATATAATTAATTAGTTGATATTCTTTGTAATAATTATATTGTATCATAATTTGTGTACACTCATCATGTAATTGATTATTTATTTATTGGGTCACCGATTACGCCGAGTCACAAAGCGTAATTTATAAGTATTTGCGTCTAATCGAAAACATTTTCAACATTTTATTGTTGACGTGTTTTCATTGATTTTGCAGAAGGACGAAGTGTACCTGAATCTGGTGCTGGAGTACATACCCGAGACTGTGTATAAAGTGGCACGTCATTACTCCAAAGACGAGCAGACCATACCTATTAGTTTTATAAAGGTGAGTAGTTTGATTGGTCGTACAAGTGTCAGCGATGAGCGCGTCGGTCGAGTGGTGAGTCGTGTAATGTTGTTCTGTTGCAGCTGTACATGTATCAGTTGTTCAGAAGCCTGGCGTACATCCACTCGCTGGGCATCTGCCACCGAGACATAAAGCCGCAGAACCTGCTGCTCGACCCGAAGACGGGCGTACTGAAGCTGTGCGACTTCGGCTCTGCGAAGCATCTGGTGCGCGGCGAGCCCAACGTCTCCTACATCTGCAGCCGCTACTACCGCGCGCCCGAGCTCATCTTCGGCGCCATAGATTATACTACCAAAATTGGTACGTCTCACGGATTATGCAACTTCGTACGCGCTGTTTTATTTTACTTTATTTTTCCATGATATAAAGTATCGTATAGTTTAATCCAGGTAATCAACAACACATCAGTGAAAACCGCATTCAAATCAAAAATATAAAAAGTGGCGCCCAATTTTTAAAAAATTTTTTTTAACATAAAATATTAGTGTACATATTAAAAACTTTATTATAAAACATTGAGGATTACATGTATAACAAATGTCTTAAGTCTTGGATATGGTATTTATAAATTGTTTTCTTTTTTTTACAGATGTATGGAGTGCAGGATGTGTGGTGGCCGAACTTTTGTTGGGGCAGCCAATATTCCCGGGTGATTCTGGTGTTGACCAATTAGTTGAGATTATCAAGGTAAATATAGTTTGTACCTATGGAATTGCAAAACTACCTACACAGGCATCTATATTTAAAAGGCTATCATAGGTCTTGGAGACCAAATGCCTCTATATAGGCATGACCACTGTGCTTTAGCTTATATTCTGTAATTATTATTATTTTTTGTATAACACAAGCAACGCCAGATTGCGAATGCGCTGTTGACTTTATTAATATATAAAAGGGTGGGCTCTGGTATTCCATACTCACCGATATGCAGCAGCACACGTGCTGATATTTCACAATGGTCTTCTGTAAGGGGTTGGTTACTACCACCAGACCGGCTGCTCGGTTTATAAATGTAAAATGCTGTGTGTTCTGCCACTACTAAAATGGAAATGATTTCATTAAAAGAACATTAAGGTATATATGAATGAACCGTACGGGATCAATATGCTCTGATATATTTTCGATAAGTACCATAAGTAGTTAATGTCGGTAGCTAGGTCAAGGTATAGTTAAATAATAAACAATGTCAATAGTTAACAATTTTTTTTTATTCAGGTACTTGGCACACCGACGCGGGAACAAATACGCGAAATGAATCCAAATTATACAGAATTTAAATTTCCACAAATTAAGAGCCACCCATGGGCGAAGGTATGGAATTTTCTTTTTTTTTTTTCTTTTTCATATTTCAATGTGTACACAAAATTCAGTATTAATAATATTTTATTTTATGTCCGTGTTTAATGTTTATACTGCAGAAATGTTATTTTAATTTTAAATACAATTTCAAATTTGTGTTTTTATCATGGCTTGAGATTTGAATATTTTAATAGATAGTTGAATGCGTGAAACGCATGTGTACCATAGATCAATCATTATATCGATTTTTTTTAGATTTTTGTGGGTACTGGAGTTCTTGTTCATTTGTTGTTCATTTGTTAATAATGTTTAAATAATAAAAAGAACTGTGAACTCTCGTTAGATCAAAGCACAAATCAAGTCCATTTATGTCCATACAGAGTAAGCATTACCTTGAACTGCCTTTCGAAAGTAAGCCTGATTTAGTATTTAAATGTAATTATTAAATAAAATAATATTAAAATATAATAATATGCTATTTACAGCTGAAATATTACTAGAATTTCCTTAAAAAAATATTTTGCGCCTTGGTGTAAATTATTAACATTTAGGTGCGACGAAATATCGCTATAGCCAATAACTCCGACCACTTTGTCAAAAATTATAAATTCTCTGTGCTAAGTACAACTTAAACCACATTCCTTACTCCAAAACCCAAACTGAAATTATTCCCAATTAAGTGATTTGGAAAAGAAAATTATTCTCTATCAGGGAGATTGTCATAGTCTTAATTCTTGGTCATATATATGCTTCGCCCCAGAGCAGTTGGGGGGACTAGTATATATATTTATTATATATGTGAAATAATGTACCTTTCAATTAGTGAAATACTTTTTAAAGTAGGAGACTACTCTCCACATATAAAAACCATACAAAATCCTTTATTACATCTCTTTATTACATTAGTATAGACATGGAATTAATTATTACGGCAAAGAAAATTTAGTTCAATCCAAATATAATCTTGGACTTTTTACTCCTTTTATTTATTTATATCGAGTATTTATATTGATTTTAAATAAACAAATGTGTAATATGTAGAAAGTTAGTATTGTGGTAAGTGGAGGTTGATGTGTCGGCGCGCGTGCTTGCAGTGTATGCTGCAGCGTACGGCCATGCCCAAGTCTGCCACTGACCACCAGCGCATTAGAGTAAGACTTGTACCGTGGCAACACTGATAAATGCCTCCATTTGCACTCCATTGCATTATGTCAATATTATTTCCAATAATCAAACCAGAGTTGTTGCGGATGCAGAAAACATCCGCGGATACTTACACTTATATAGGCGGGCTTGGCACTTGTTTGTATGGAGAATTTGGTCGCTCACTCTGATAAAAATCTTGTATGAAAAGTGTAAGGACTTTGAGGAACGAAACGATAGCACGTTATGACCTGCTGGCGTAGCGAAATTTGACTCGAAAAATAAACTGTTTAAACTTTTTTGTGAAGCTTAGTTTTCACTTCTGACATGCAGTCCAACGACTGACATGTATTTTTAATGCAGAAACAAATGATTGTGATCAAGCTATTAGTAGAAATTGAAACCATTTAAATAAAAATAAAATAAACTTAAAATCGCAATCCATTCTGGGGAAATCTGCCAGATTTGTGACTAGCTCCATATCCGCATCCGCAAAAGATTCGCATTGATGATTGCGGATGCGGATGTTTAAATCAATGCGGATGTTTTGCGTATAACGGAAGCGAATATCCGCAACAACCCTGAATCAAACACAAGTTCATGTGTATTTTTGTGATCCCATTGTCGTCGATGAAGGCATTTAGTGTTTGTCAGGCCTTATGCACATTTTGTAAGCATGAAATCTGTTTACCGAGTCACACTTTCTAATCGGCTGTCTCTTGCAGATATAACGGTTTGTTGGTGTTCAGTGTGCGACTATGTGGTTGTTAAAATGTTTTTTTTTTCTCTAAACAATTCTCTAGACACATCGAATAATTTTCACCTCTGCTGGCCTAGACCTGAATTTATTTTTCAACAAAAGTGCTAAATCATGTTGTCATAAATGTTTCCTAACAATTAACAATGTAAATATTGGTATCATCAATCGCTAACATGAAATGTGTGACTGGAACGGTGTTTGCTAAATATTCATGACTGCATTTCATTGTTTTTGACTAAATTGTTGCATACACTCTTGCGTTTTATGATGATCGTGTAGGTAATATGGAAATGCTACCCGGATTCAGAACTCTATTATTAGGTATAACAAGTGTGAAATTTCCCTTCTAAATTATTGAACAGGGATTTACAGTGGAGGTTTCATTACATTAAACAACTCTCAGAATGAATCTAGAAACTATCTTGGTTTATAAGTCGCATGTACACTTGTCCGTTCCTGGCGTCACGCGACCGGTGAATCGATCCTAAAATGTGCGTCTCGGTGTGAGGTGAGCTATGTATGTGAACATTAGATATAAATAGTGAACGGGTGTTGGTCAGGTGTTCCGCGCGTGCACGCCGCCGGACGCGATCTCGCTGGTGTCGCGGCTGCTGGAGTACACGCCGGGCGCCCGGCTGTCGCCGCTGCAGGCGTGCGCGCACTCGTTCTTCGACGAGCTACGTGAGCCCAGCGCGCATCTGCCCAACGGCCGCCCGCTGCCGCCGCTCTTCAACTTCACCGAGTACGAGCTGGGCATCCAGCCCTCGCTCAACGACTTCCTCAAGCCGCGCGCTGCGCCTCCGCCCGCCAACGACCTCGCCGGCGCCTCCGCCCAGCCCACGCAGCCCGATCACGATGCTCAAGGTAACCTACGTCCAACAATTCTATTTATTACTTGCCGCGTCTTCGTACGCAGTGTATTTCGTTCGTGCTGTTGCAATACATTAGTGAGAACCGCGTTCAAATCGGTTAGTTTAGCTGTTTCTGAGATTAGCAAGCACAAACAGACAAAAAATTCTAAAAAATTTTATTATCTCTAACATACATAAATAAGTACAACGTATAAAAATTGTTTTTTTTTTTTTTTACCTGAAAGCGAATCTGAAGAAAGCAAAACATTCTGAATTATATCCATACAAAACTTCTGTTTTCTACGGCCAAAGCTTTGTACTTACTCCCTTAATACACCATGAATTATCGACAAGTAGCAATTGACTGATTGACTGACAGCAATTGAAAATAGATATCGTATTAAAAAGATTATATGTGTTTTACAGGGGAGAACGCGTCGGCGAGTGGTCCCAGCGCGTCGCCCAACGCCTCGTAGACGCTACGGCGAGACCTCTCCACACTCCGTCACCGCGTACGGCTGATTTGGTTTACGGTTCACTATAAAAAATCATATATGTACATAATAAAAAACAACCATAGGCAGGCGGGGTCGTGTCCGTTTCCTACGATTGTGTAACGTAGACAAGTGCAGGCGTTTGTATCGCGCGCCTGGGCCCGGAGAAGCTTTCCGAAAAATTTGTATTGTAACACGCCAAATGTTCAGTGAGATTGCACCGACGATTTCCTTCGACGTGACGCCACCGCTTTTCACACGACATGCCCGAGGGCGGGGTTCGATGTAACGCGTAATGGTGTAACTATATTTTATTAGCCTCTCATATTAAAACTGTAGAGTCGTAACGTAACGTAGTGTGCGCAATTTAATCATGTAAGTAATGTAATTGTGTATAGTGGACGCCGCCGCCGCGTCGCCATTAATTGTCTTTTAAGGGCCGGCGCAAATTGGAGGACGGCACGACAGTGTTTAAATTTTTTCATAGTATTTTGTACCTCAAGGCAAGGACTTGGTAGAAAAGCGTTACTTTTCATCCCCTAATTTGACTTCTTAGATAAAAGTTATATGTTAAACTATTTTAAATTTAAAAAAGTTGAATTGAAAGTTTAAATAAAAAAATTAGTAAATTACCCAAAAAAAAATTCTTTCCCGTCACACTACATTTGTTTTAGCCTCATTAATTAACTTAAGTTTTAATTGACTACTTTTATTTTTATTTTTTAATTTTACAAAATATCTTCAATTTTAAAATACAATAAAAATTCAAATCCCTCCAATTTTAAATCTGTACTGTTATCTCCGAGAAGCTATAAAAATTTGCTGAGCAATATTGCAGCTAAATGAACATATTGTAAGATTCCACCTATTTTGTTATTATGTGCACAAAAATTATGTTCGTTCTGAGCTTAGTCCTTGTCAAGTACTTTTAATGAATTTATAATGAATATTAAAAGCACTTAAGGTGCATACAAAATGCTATGAATTTTTTTTTTTAAAGTTTGACGTGCCGTCTTCCAATTTGCGCCTTCCCTAAAAATTGTCTTTTTATACTAGTAAATATAAAACGCATCTCTTGTCTACCGACTGTAACTTTGTGGATTTATTATACGTAAAAAATAGCAAAACATAAATTCAGGTTTTTTCACTTGATAAAGATGTAGAGAGAGCACCTTCTGTCTGAACACCACTATTTTGGTCGAAAAAATGTTAGTCAATTGCCGACTCGTCCATTTTTTGTAAAATAAATTGATAAAATTTAACCGACCACCAAGTATAGCAAACGTTAGAACTAGTGATTTAATCGATCAAATGACGTAGAAGGTTTATCCTAAGAGCAATGCGGCGCGCGACTAAGAAATTTTAGTCTCTTAGTCGTTCACAAAATGCTTTGAAAAATTAGTTGTCGAGGTAATTTTAATCAGAGACCATAGTACCTCCCTCGAAGCTTTCTTAGCGTGGAATATTGTACCATAAGGTATTTCGAATAGAGATGTTAATTCAATACAGCCTTCGTTATAAACCACATAAAATTACATTATATAAAAAAATACACAAATATCTTAAGTGTTTATTTTCGCACGATTTATATTTGGGATGAGACAGTTACGTGACCTAACTTTTATTAGTTTCGTATGTAAAAATAACACACAGTTCGGGACTCAGATTACATAAAACTAAAACAGTAAAAATTATAACGAGGTACACATTACTCATAACGAAAATAATCTACAAACACTTGTCAGACAAAGATCGTTATCGACAGATACATGTAATAGTATGTATCTAGAAGGATGATAAAACTTGTAATGATGGCATTAAAGTGCTGTATTTATAATAATTAATTTATATATTTAATACTAGCTGACCCGGCGAACTTAGTGCCGCCTGAGAATATAAACCCTTTCCATAATAAATGTATGAGAAAATTAATTTTCTTCATATAATTTTTTGTGAATGTTTCTGATGTTCAACAAATTAAAGACCATAAAAATCAGTCCTTGTGTAACTGTAACAAGACTTTCTTTTATATATGTTGATAACACCTCATGACATATATGAGAGAGGCCTAACAGTGTAGTCTGAGCAACGAACACTTGATAAGCAAATGTGTCTGTAATCCACCATGTCAATGAGAACTGCGGACAATAAGGGAAATCCCAGTGTTAACTCCTTATAAATAAAGTGGTGGTTTAAATGAACGAAGGAAGATTGCATTTAGATGGGTGCGTGATTTGAAATTGGGTCAAGATATATTAACCGCTATCAAAGCCGCTCGCATGCTTTGGACATATAGTGTTTTATATGCTGCCCATCAGCGATATTATGCATAAATAGGTGTTTACAGCGTGATATCGCACATCACAGTAGTCTAAATGTCGATAAAGCTTGAGCTTTCTTAGACGGTAAGAAGGGTAAATCAGCTGTAGATTTAAATTCGTCAGTCGTAGTGACGTTTATCTCATTTTTTTGTACATACCTTGAAACTGATTTCTATAATTCGAACGACAGATTACCATTTGGAGACTATTTTAGTGTTTGACATATGAAAAAAAAAATTAGTAATATAGGGGCTGTAGTTAAAGATTTTCGCTTGTACCTAATTGGTATTAGTATTTATAGTACAAGTTCCGAAGAGAGGTCGTCCTTCACCTATCTGTTTATCATAGGAAAAGTATATTTTATCAACTGTAAATAAATTGATAATTATCAATTATTAATTATTGTAATGAGAGAGTCATCTTGCTGTCGCACATCTTTGCTTGCTCAGATTTTTTAAATTATAAAATTATATTATAGCTTCGATAGTATCATTAATGAATTACTATTGCAGGGCTTTGAAATTTTAAAATCGGAACAAGACTTGCGATAGAGAAGCATTAAGTGTACTGTGCAGTGTAATAGTTTTTTTTTTAAATTGGAGATATGAGCATATTTTAATAGGCAACAATTGATAAAATATACTTTTCGTCTGATAAGCAGATGGATGGATGAAGGACGATCTCTGTTCGGATCTAAGACCATTATGGGTAGGCGATAGATGGTCGTGGGCGCGTGGCGGCGGCAGAAGCGCTCTAGTGGTGTAAGCGCTGGTAGCCAATGTGGCGCTATATAGTGTCGCTTGTAGCGCTAATAGCGCTAGTTTTAGCGCTACTTGCGCTACTAGCTCGTAGCGGAAACGCCCAGCCACTGACGTTCTACTTCGGTACCTTTAAACTATGAGATGTAGAGCAATCGGTACATTACGTTGCGTATATAACATACATACAGAGCATACTTGTAAATTTTTTATAACTAGTATAAACTGATCTCTCGACATAATTTATAATGTTTAATGGTAAACTTCAGAAAGTATTTGTATAAACAATTCAGAGAATATAAATTTTTAGATTTACTAAATTAAACGTTTGTGTTTTTTTTTCTTTCTTGCGCATTCTATTAATAATATTTGTAATCATTTTTTTATTGCGATATACCTCTATTGTCGTATCCGAATTTGGATATAACTTTTTTAATAGCACTATATGTGTCCTAATTATATCTACTTCATAGTTTTTTCAAAAACAATTGTATTCTATATTCAATAAATGATATTTCTCTTATATAACACTATTATCATTGAGAACACTATAATATGGTTATTAATTAGTCATTCACGAAGAGAATGTTAAAAGTAACGTTATAAATTTCATTGTCATAGTTTTTAAGTATGCAAGTAAATTTGTTTTTGCACTTATTTTTGGCAAACGATTTACAACTTAGACAAAAAATAATTAAAAAACTAAGTATATAGACTAACAAAATCTTTTATTCGTGGTGTAGTTGTAGAGCTATATGAGTAAATCTTGAGATGCCGGTCGGAATGACGACGAGCAGCTGAGACGCATTACGGGATAAAAAAATTGCCATCGCAAACGTTCACTACTTATCCGGACCAAACCAAACACAATCGATGTTTTGCGAGCCACAACCTGTTTCTAAATTATTTAATAAATGATTTTTATAAGAGTATATTTAGCAAGCAAGCGGGGGGTACAGTCAAGTGTGAAAATATGTATCTAAACCATTACAATAACGCATGCACTAAAGAAATCTTGAAATATATATAATACTAGCGGACCCAGCAAATGTCCTGCCGGAACTCGAATAAAAATTTTTACCCGATTGAAATTCTATCTATGTTGTCCAACCTTCTACCCAACATAAATGACAAAATACACACACCGCCATCTGTTAGAAACTTGTGGAACTTTACACACTTTGTCCTAACATATAGTTTGTTGTATTGTTGTATAAAAACATGTAGTTTGAAATATAATCGAAATAAAAACTATCCTATCTTTTAATTTGGACCAAATTACAGATAGTCTGACTAAAGTGTTCAATGACGGATTTCCTCTCCTTATAAATAAATAAATTATAAAAAAGCCTGTCTGCTGGCCTTAACATGAAAAAAAAAAATTCTATGTGCACATTTATAAGAATGGTTACAAATTTATGCACTTGACTGTATTGTTTAATAATACACGTATTATATTCCATTGAAATGAATCTTGTGATGCCTCAGACCATCAAAGAAACGCATGTAAAATTAATGAAATAGTTTTTAAAAATTATTACTGTATTTTTAATAAATGTATATCTAGCAAGGCGCTCGGCGCACCGTTTTCAGATCACACTTAGTGAAGCTTAGATTTGTCATTTAAGGCTTTTAATTTGCTGACACCTTAATTAATTCGTGTAAATATATTATTATATTATAATTATCTTTTATGGTGTATGACTCGTACGTGTTCGGTTAGCGGTAACTTGCTGTGCGGCGCTTACGGTGATTGACGGTGATCGACAGTGATCGACAGTGACCTATGGTGACATATGGTGACCTATAGAGTGACCAAGTGACCAAACCCGTTGCGCCCCCAGTAAGGGGACACGATAGTTTAGATATGCATATTTTTATTAAGTCTTTATCTATTATGAATGGATTTTGTATTCGACGTCGCTTCTATATCGAGATCCCACTGTGAATGGAAGATATGAGACAAACTAGTGACCTGATTGTGTATGAAAGCATTGATGATTTTTCTCACTTTCACGATTTGCGTGCACGTTTACCGAAGAGGATTTTCCCTCTAATAATTAAATAAATAGGTTCTAAATATGGGATGACGTACTTGTCATAAAGTAAATTATTTAAAAGTGAAGGCGTTTGTTCTATACTGTAATATTAAATTTAATAGTGAGTGAAAAATTTGTACTTTGTTTTTAATTTGTTTTAATGAGTTTAAAATATGTACATCGTAACACCCATATCGTTGTTAGTTATGAATGAAAATAACATAATTATAAAAATAAATATTAAATGAATACATAGTAAGTGTGGCTTTTTATTTTAGAAGTATCATGATACTCTGTTTTGATTTCAGGTTATAATTTTATTTATTTATAAAAAGGGTATATTTTTATTATGTTATTATTATTTATTGTTTAATAACGAAAAAAATATAGTGATGAAGATGTTGATGTCATTAACAAACTAAAGGATGTGGTCATAAAATTAAATTTTTGTAGGTATGTGTGTAATACCTATTGTTTCTGTATTCTGGCCCCCCGACTGAAGAACGAGAGCGAAATGGAATCTGTTGTGCCAACTTACCTCTAAATATAGAATTTTGTGTTCGAAGTCGCGGGCACAGCCAGTAGTGGTCAAACATTAATCTAATAATATATTAGGTATTACCTGTATTCTCTGAACAATGTTATCTGATAATATAATACATCAGGGGAAAATATTTAAAGGGGAATAACTTCGAATGGTATGGCCGTAGGTATAAGATAAGGAAGAAAGTATACCATATCATTTAAAAAAATCTATATTACAACTTTCATTAGTAAATGTGTATCGGCTTTGGTTACATTGAGATTATTATTGGTGACGAGGGATTTGGTTTACATTATCATTTATGACCTTTTGGTAGAAGACACCTGGATAAAACTCAAGGAATTTTTAATTATATTTTAATTAGAGCAGGAAGAGTGTTAATATGGCAAGACAAGTGGAGAATTTTTTATCGACTTGAACCTTAAACTAGAAACTAACTTATCTTGGATAAAGTCAAGGCTAGTTTTGTTCTTCACAATTTAATTATAGGGAAGATATACTTAGGCTTTGATCAAACAAAATATAATAATTTGAAATTTTACCATCGCGAGAATTAATTCGAGTGAGAAATATATTGCGATCTGGACTTATGAATTACCAACTTATATCTACTACTCTTGAAGCTGGATCAGTGCTGTCAGGAAGATGCCATAAAAATAAGTATTCAGTTCATATATTATAATAATATAACGCCAAAAATTGAGAGAATAGTGGCATAAGTAGGTATATGACCACTCGAACACCTAGCAGGAGCCAACGAACAAATATTGTTACTTTGATTTTAAGCAAATGCTCGAATCTTGTGTTGTGTATCTTCTACTTTGCGAAAATTTCAAATTCGAGTTAGTTAAAACGATTAACATAAATAATTATAATTATTAAGTTTTAATTGCTAATTGGCTCTATTTTTTTATTTAATTGCTAATTGGCAACACTGTAAAAAAGTACCTATAGAAAATTTGACATGACAACTATGACATACCCAAAGATTCCCAAAAGAATCCCTAACTTGTCATTTGTCATGTAATAACAGTAATAAATTGATTGATAAACAAATGATCTCATTCATAACATAATATAAGTAAGTGCTTGCTTGTAAATAACTTATATCTAAGATATCTATAGAACTTGGTGATTATTTATTCAGTGATATAGGTAATATATATTTAAGAATCTACTACAATCAACTTAGTTCTTACCCATCGTTATTGTTTGTTACAATTTTATAAAATGCACGAAGCCTACGAAGTATCCCATTTATTGAACGCTACGGTCCAAATAGAGGCCCTTGCTGCTTATGGTGAGTAAAAATTTTCATTTGTATTTATTTAACATTTCATTATAGCGCCTATGTTGATATGAATAACAAGTTTATTGTAATTTTTTATAGATGGAAATCTTCTACTGGGGACCAGACAAGGCCATTTGTTAATGTATTCGCTATCAAACACAAATGGAAATCAGAAATACGAATTGCAATTGCTACGTTATGTTAAAAATTTTAGTAAAAAACCTATACAACAAATTGAAGTTTTACCAGGTAATGTTATTTACTGCATTCATAGAATTAAATAGTTATTTTAACAGATATTCTTGTTCTAAACGGATATACTTTGTCCAATGACTTTATTTATACGTTTATTTTTTTTTAAATATATGTACTATGGTATAGATTACTATTAATAGGAAGTGATAGGGAAATGGGATCTGGAATCTTGGTATTCATCCACTGAAACACAACAGCACACATGCTTTTATTTCATGTTGGTCTTATATAAGGGTGTGGTTACTGCTGCCAGACGGGCTGCTCAAATGAAATGCAATGAGCCCAGCCTTGGAAATGCACTTTTCAAAGTGAATTTCCGAAGTTGATCCTACTGGGAATCAAACCTGGTTATGCATTGTTATAGAAAGTAGTTGCCAATTGCCATTTTACTGAAGTTAATTAAAAATCAGTCAAATTTTCTTTTATTGTAAAAAAAAACTATTAATTACTTTCACATAGATATTATTATTTACAGGTTCAATTATAAATTTTTGTATTTATTTTATTTCCAGAGGACAATCTTCTATTATGTCTAACAGATAACATTTTAGCAACATTTGATATCAATGGAATGAATTTCCCTCTTATCAAAACACTGCAGCAGACTAAAGGAGCATCACTATTTGCATTGGACAATAAAGTATGTAATAGTTCATTTAATTCAACAATATCTACATTACTTAATACATAACGGATTGGGATGACAATGGATTTGGTTTTGTATTACCTGGATTATCTAAAAATATAAAAAACTGTAGTCATGATTGCTTTGTTTATCTTTTATTGAAATTTAATTTCAGTCCACAACAACAATAACTGGCCAGTCAAATACCGTTGCTCGACTTTGTGTAGCTGTAAGAAGAAAGATTCAATTGTATCACGGAAAGAACGGTGAATTCAAGAAACATTTGTTTGATTTCAATATATTGGATGTGCCCAAAGTTATGGCATGGGGACAGGAGTACTTATGTGTTGGTTTTAAAGCGGAATATACCTTCTTTGATGTGAGTCCTATCATTTGTTTTCATGTTATGGAACATTTAGGTACTAAATTAACAAGTAACTTAGGTACTGAATAAAAGTACTTTATACTGAATCTAGAATTGCAATGCTGAATTATCCACCAAAAAATCTAGAAGAAGTTCCTTATATAGGAGAAAACATAAAAGTTACATGAAAATGTATTATAAAAATATATTTATTTTCAGTATAAATAGAATTGGATCACATAGTTTTTCTGTTGAGACTTTATATTCATTTAAAAAGTCATATTTTACTGCTGAAAGGGACTTTGTTGAGAAACCGAGTGAATTAATATTGAGGCATTTTTTTCATATTAAAACTGTTTTCTTTTTAGTCATAATATAAAATTAATTAACTGTTAATCTGAACAGTTTATTGTGTACTATGTTGTTTGCCCTTTACTTCAGCATTATAAATTTCCATTATACCAAACAAATTCTGTCTGCGAAATACAGTTAATAAAGAAAATTTATATTTATAAATGATCTTAGTACAGATCAAAGCAAAAAATTTAAAGTTAATTTTTGGTTTGACTCTGATAACACTGTATTTTGTATGTATTTCAAAATTAAATTCAAAGTTAAATTTAAAAATTCAAAATTAATTAAGGCAATTTTAATCATTTTGTAATAAACTTTGATCATATTTGATTATTTATTTGCTGGAGCATATAAATAATCAAAGCACTGTTTTAAATTTTGAATATTAACATAATATAAAACATTATAGCTTTCAACTGGAAAACCAAAAGAGTTGTTTCCAACAAGCAGTTCAAAGTCTGTAGAGCCAATTATCACTAAATATTCTGAGACCTGCTTCATGCTAGGACGAGAACAGAACTCCGTTCTGGTAGAAGAGGCCAAGGATATTGAAATCAAGAAAACCATCAAATGGAACGAAGCGCCTATCTGTGTTGGTATGTGCCTCTTGTTATACCTACATAATAATATATTGTTTTAATTCAATAAAGTATTCATAAAACTCGTGAATCTTACTTTGTCAGTGTGGGACGAGCCTTACGTTCTGGGTTTGTTGCAAGACCAAATCATAGTGCAGACTGTGGAACCGGCACTGTTCATACAAACTTTACCAGATTTAAATAAAGCGAGATTAATGTACAGGTAATGTATTCTTGCTTTCTAATTAATACACAAAAAACAAATATGCAGACAGGCTGACGGTCAACAAGTTAGTATGTGGCTTAACTCGATGTTTAACCGATAAACCAACGAGCTATAATTAAAATTATAAACTAAGCCCCACATTGAGCCTAAACATACTATATTAGCTGTAAGTTTCTGAGGAGTTGGGTGTCCCGCAGACTAGTCGATGCTGCAGCATCAAATCGAGGTTACTATGTCATGAAAACACCACTGAAGTTTACCTACTATACCAAATTTCACATCCCTTCATCAACTAGAAAATGAGCTGATGATTTTCAAACGCCTGAATAGATCTTCATAAATTATAGCTAAGAAACATCTCAATCACGCCAGACTTAAAAAAGAAACGATTAAAATCAAAACTGTTTGCGAGCTACGACGATTCCACAAACAGATACATCCATACACAGGTTAAACTTATAAGACCCCTCTTTTGCGTTGGGCGTAGAGGGTTAATAAAAAAGATTGAACATATACAGAATATACTTATGAACTTTGAAACAATTACATTTATAGTTCTTTTAGCTTAGCTGAAAGAACTACTAGTTTCTGTTTATTAAATATGTCCAAATATATTATAGATGTAAGCAGGGGTTGATATTCGTTTGCTCGGTGGGTCAAGTGTGGTGTCTCAATGCGGTGGACGTCACCAAACAACGTCATCAACTCATCAAGGACAAACAGTTCCAAATCGCCATTGATCTCACGGTAAGTCACTTCTTTATCTTCATGAGAAACATGTCTTAAGCCATTCTGAAATTATTGCAATGAGAGTAGGTTATGAGAAAAATTGATTTATCCCGGCCGTCAAGAGAATGTGTTCTGGAAACTTATCACTTGTACATGAGTAGTGATGGGTTAATACACTACTAAGGAGTATTATTTTGTATTAATAGTGTTACTTAAATTAGTTGAAAAAAGTACTTACTTATATTATAATTTATAAAAAAAAGTAAAAATGTTCAAGGTCGTTTTAACTCTGTCTTTTATAAAAATGATATTATTCTTGAACCAAGGTCTACATTTTATGATGTGCTATTTGGTGCTATTAGTAAGAATGGATGAAAAATACCAAATTACATTTTGAATTAATATCATTTTGTTACGTTATAATCTATATTCATTGTACTTTACAATTAATTTTAATAAAATTTTATACAATATGCATATAAAATAAAATTTAAAGAAAAATTTTTTGCGCTATTTTATTCCAGTGTTGTAACCTAGATTTACGCATACGATTTGATTGTGTACAATCAAATCGCTACTATATTCTCTACTACTAGTAGAGAATAACATGAACGACCTCGTATCACTAACTCAACTCATTAATTTATTGTTAAAGTTAATTACAACTTTTTATCTAAGCTAATAATGAAACAACCCAATATAACAGTCACAGTGTTTCACATGAAACTGGCAGTGCATACAAGTGTTTTTACTCGTGTTTAAAATTAAAAAATGTTTCAATTTAAAATAAAAAAGAGACAAGTACAAATTATACACATATTAAATGTAAGATTTGCTTTAAGTACTGATTAAAATATTTTATAATTCTCTACTGCAACGCTCCGATAGCCATTACCTCGCTAAATGATTTTAATGGGGATTATTATAGTTACCTACATATTTTTAATTGTTATTTTTCCATACTAGGCAGACGGTTCTGTATATTTAAAGTTGCTCGCAAGATGTCTAAGCATGAAAATTTTTAATCAAGCCATTTTTTTATGTGAGTGAAAAATACTCTCGCGAGCAAAAAAATCGACTCAACCACATGCTCGCAGTAAAAAGTATCTGGCACAATAACTACAACTTAGACTTGATTTTTGTTTAAAATAGCATGTAGTAATCTAGATCTAGACCTTAGCTTAAAGAAAATAAAGAAAATGTTAAATTTGTTAACCTTAAAAAATAAGGTAAGCTAAAAATGTGCTACAATCGAAAAACGACGTTTTTTACATGTTTGACCTACGTACTAATTGGTGGATATTAGGTCATATAAAAGGGTGTATATCTGATAAATCCTTATGTGTTACTTATCAGACGTCAACCGATACACGTCTCTCTTATATACGGTCAAGAATATTACTTGAAAATGGACAACCACTGAAGAAGCAGCTCAAGCGGTTGGGCTATTTGCAACAAGGCCAAAGTCAACGTGAAGTACCTCGTGTGTAATTATAATAAGAGTTTGCCGAAGATACCAGGAGACGGTAACTTTCAAAGACGTACAGGATCTGGCAGAAAGCGTAGCTCATCAAAAAGATATGGCCGATTCATTGTCAGTACTTCGCTGAGAAATCGGGCTTTAACGGGTGTTCAAATCCAACAGAAGATCAAAGAAATGCGAGAAGTGGTTGAGAGTGAGTGAACAGTCAGAAGACGACTCAAGGCAACCAACCTTACTCCAAAAAGGCCAGCTACCAGACTGAAATTGACTCCAACCCATCGAGTAGCCTAACTACGTTATGCAAGAAAACACGTCGATTAGACTAACGAGCAATGGCGCTCTGTTCTGTTCTCGGGCGAGAGCAGTGTATGCATTTATGGCAGCGACAGAAGAGGACGAGTCTACAGAAGGCCTGGAGAACGTTTTGCGCAATTGCATCCAAAAAATGTCGCTTTTGGAGGAGGTTCTTGCATGGTGTGGGCTGGCATTTCAATAGCAGCAAAAGGCGAGTTGGTTTTTGTTGAAACCGGCGGCCGAGCTGGAGGTCTGACAGCAAAACGATACGTCGAAGACATACTGGTGGATCATGTTGTCACTTATGCTAGTTTTGTTGGAGAAGACTTCCTCCTGATGCAAGATAATGCCCGCCCACATACCGCAGCTTCCGTACGGCAGTACTTGCAAGATGTTGGCATTTGTACAATGGACTGGCCAGCGCGTAGCCGAGATTTGAACCCCATTGAACATTTGTGGGACCAGCTCAAAAGGAAAATACGGGCTAGAATCCTGCACCGGCCACGAAATCTGACCTTTAAGCGGCGCTTTCTGAAGAATGGGACGTCATACAGCATGACAACGTAAAAAAACTTATCCGGTCCATGAAGAACCGGTTATAAGCTGTAATTAGAGCCAGGGGGGATAAAACTAAGTACTAATGAGGTTTTAAATAAAAGTTTTTTTTAACTAAAACTTGATCTCTCATTACAAATTTCTCCCACTAAATTCAGAATTTTAATCTTTCTAAAGTTTTAACGTTATTTTTATGTAAAACAAAATGTTCAATGTGTGTATACTCATTTTAAAGCTATGGCTTAGTTTTAAACAAAAATAAATTTGATATAGTAGTTTTTGGTCCAGGTAGGTACACTTTTGACTACGAGCGTGCGTCTGTCGATTTTTTTGCTCGTGAGAGTATTATTATTTCAATTTATTCAGTCTCCCCTTTGAAAGTCACGCTGTCCACTTTAAATTACTTTTTAAACAAAATAATTCCACAAATTATTTACAGAGTTTGACAGAATGTTCCGCCGAAGAGAAAGTGCAAAAGATCAAATCCATACAATTACTATACGCCCTAGATCTGTTTGACAACAAACAGTACGAGCAAGCTATGAAGGAATTCATAAAACTCAACACGGATCCGGCTGAGGTCATAAAGCTGTATCCGGAATTGGATAATAATCCGGATTCAGAGAGTAGTTCAAAAAAAATGAAAGGGAAAGACTTGGAGAACGCCCTGAATGCACTTATGAAGTACTTGTTAGAGCTAAGACCTAAAATAGGGGAGACGAAAGCTGAAGAAAGTGGTAGTCAAGCAGAAGTCGTCGCTCCCAGAAATACGCAACAACAGTTGGAATTGATCGATACTACTTTGCTTAAATGTTATTTACAGGTCAGTCATATTTATAACTAGCAATCCACCCTCTGCTTCGCACGTAGTTGAAATTTTCAAAACTCCTAACAAAAAAATTGACGTTTTATAAATTTTAAATTTATAATTGAATATTATTTATGTATTTTATTGAGCGTTATTAAAAATTGCTCATTTACTTTTTTATTTCGTGAGACATTACAATATTAAAGTTGGGATAGCAATTATGAATTTATTCTGTATAAAACAAATCAAAACTTTACTCAGGGAACTTTATTCCAGGATGTAACACTTCTTACTATATATTTCAATTATAATATTTATAGATTATAATTATATTTCAATGTCACGCTTCTTTTAGACTGCAATCCTGTTATGTTATATTATTATCATGTAAAGGTCGATAGAAAAGCTGACGGTTCACTTGATGGTAGACGGTTACCGTCGCCCATTAAGGTGGATGCATTTGGTCCGTACACTCTGCAGCACGGATTTCTTATCACATTTAAAGACTTATTACGTACTAAATAAAGTGTTTGCCTATTTCGTCAGTTAGCTAGGACGCGGAATATACTCAGTGAGTTGACTGCACGCTAACAATAAAGAAACGACGGTTTCAATCCATTCACTGAATAACCTTTTTTATTTATTTTTTTACTTTATAACATAATTTTTACATAATATCCATACTAATAAATGTGAAAGTAACTCTGTTACTTTTTTTCGCCTACTCAACCGATCATAATTAAATTTTGCATACGTTGTCAGGGATATCGGAAAGGACAGAGTAGGTACCTTTCATCCAGAAAAAAGTACTGTTCCCGAGGGCTATAAATATTATATTATATCCTTATACAAATATATTATCGACTTCATCGGCGTAACTTCATATCGTTACCTACTAATACTTATTATAAATGGAGAAGATTTGTATGTTTGTTACCTACTCTTTCACGTAAAAACTACTGGGCCGACAAACAAAAATACAAATATTTCTCTTTATATTAGTGACACGAGAATTTTATATAAATAGATAAATATATATATAAGATAGACAAATAAGGGCCCTCTTTCACCATCTCTGAGTAGTGTCAAGTAGGCTAACCGCCATGTCACCGGTAAGAAAGCGTACGAGTTTCACCATCTTCGAGTAGCATTAATCAATGGGTAATTTCAATGAAATTGACACAAGATACTCGCCAATTAGCGTTACTTGAAAAGTAACTAATCAACACTTTACTTGTAATCGGTGAAAGAGGCCCTAAATCTTCGTGCAACTTTTACGTACGTGTGAAGATATATGTATGTATCCGTATTAATATATATTTTTTTAATTGTAGACTAACGATGCATTTGTGGCGCCATTGCTACGCTTGAACAAATGTCGGCTGGAGGAAGCCGAAAAGACTTTGCTGCAATACGGGAAACACAGTGAACTGATAATTCTGTACCAGACGAAGGGACAACACACAAAGGCTCTGCAGCTGCTCAGAGAGCAGGCCAAGCAACCGGACTCCAATCTCAGGGGATACCATCGAACCAAAGATTATTTGCAGCATCTAGGTGACATTTCATTTTTAATTCATTAAAATAAAATAAAATACTCTCAAGAAGAAATTAGGGAAATTGTTAAAAGGTCATTTCGACCGCGCCCCTTTTTGAAAATTGATATGTAATAAAGCCTGACAATGTGTATGCATAATTTTATGATTATCGGTTGAGTAGTTATGGCGTGAAAAGGTAACAGACAGACAGTTATTTTAACGTGTACAAATTGATTATACAGTTGAGTCTGTGCAATTTGTTTACGCTTTTATTATATGTATAGATTACCTAATGTAAAACTTTGAATTATTTTTAGGTGCAGAAAATTTAAATTTGATATTCAAGTTTTCCGATTGGATATTGGAGGAGCATCCCGAGGAAGGTCTCAGAATATTCACAGAAGATATAGTAGATGTGGAAAATTTGCCACGAGCCAAAGTGTTAGATTTTTTACTTAGGGAACACGAATCGCTCTCGATTCCATATCTGGAACACGTGATACACTCTTGGAACGACACGCATCCTCTGTTTCACGACAGCCTCATCAGTTTGTATAGAAAAGAAATTGTCGAGAAAAAATCTACAATAACAGAAGAAAAATTTCAGCACACAAGATCAAAATTGATTGCTTTCCTGGAGAAATCATCGCACTATGTGCCCGAGAAGGTGATATTGCATTTTCCCAATGACAGTTTGTTCGAAGAGAGAGCGATAGTTTTGGGAAAACTTGGCAAACACGAACAGGCCCTCGGCATATATGTACAAATTTTAGGTTAGTACTTATTTTTTCTATAATTACATGTTTTTCTATGATATTTTATGCTCTAGTCTAGGTGTTGTTAAGGTTAAAAAGTTAAATATCGCGATTCCTTCACAAACAAAAAACTCGCCGACAAAAATACAATTGATTGATACTATATTTTTTTAGAACTTGACAATGTAAACAAACACTAGTCTTTATTTCTCCATGCACTGTCATAGTAGATGATCAAACTCGATTTCCTTAACTCAATTAAAGGAAAATATATTCGTTAAAATTAAATAATTTCATTATTAACTGAAATTTTATTTGCGGTTGAGGTTACCGCGTCAAATTTAATGACATTATCATTATCAGCGAGTAACATAGGCTATATTTTATTAAGTTAGGCGGACGAAGTCGCGTGCAACAGCTAATAATGGACGAAAGGGGCTCGTCTATATAAGGTAAAAATAATTTTCAGGCGACGTCGATAAGGCAATTAGTTATTGTGAGAAAATATGCGAAAACGGTAGAGACAATCAAGACGTGTACGTTACGTTGATGAGAATATTAGTGAATCCGCAACAGACGAGCACGCTCAGCGGACCGTTGGCCAACGTGCCGAGACACCCCAACAGCAGCGTGCCAGACCTGGAGACGGCTCTCAATATATTGGAAACTCACGCTGATAAAATATCACCGATCAAGGTGAGCATTTTCTTATAAACTAGTCGAATAACTATTGTGACATTTGTTTTTCAACGCCTTATATAATCAACTGTTATAGTTTTAAAAATACTCTTAATTATAGTTTTTAGAATTCTAGCTAAAGTTAATCACCTTAAGCACCTGATACTTTTGGTATACTATACACTTTAAAAGTGGTGACATTGCTCTGAACTACATTATGGCGTATATTATTTATTTTATAAACTGTTAAAAATAAAATGTCATTCTCTTCTACACAGTAGTGTGGAAATTAACGCATATTTTACACCCTTGGATTAGAAGTCAAACAATGTTTTTATTCTCTCAAGATATAAACTATCAAATGTTCGACGCTGATATCTCTATCACGAAATTAAACATTCTCCTGTAGATGATGTATTAACTTTTTCATAAATAACAGGCACTGGCCGTTTTGCCGGACTCTGTGGCGTTGGGGCGTCTGAAACATTTCCTCGAGAGTGCTCTCGAGAGTCAACTTGTAACCAAAAGACGCACGCAGATACTCAAAGGGCTTCTCTACGCCGACCATTTGCAAGCAAGTTTCTATACATTGAATATTTGTGTCTGTATTTCGTTATGACATATTGTTACGGTCCACTTGGTTATGTGTGGCTACAAACAACACTAAGGCTCATCTCACATGGACCTACTAAAAATGACGAAACTAGGCAATAATTACAACATCAATCTACTACAACTATGGATTTTGCGTCACAAATGCTAAAGTGGCACATATAAAGTACGCCTAAAATGGAATCATGGCGGAGTCTTGCGACGACCAACTTCTACTATTTAAACTCAATTGTGTTGTGGTAAAATAACATTTTCTTTAAGTGACAGACATTTGGTTTGTTTTAAATGACACATGACAGAGCTCATGCTGTACGCATATGTCACTTTTAAATGTTCCATAAAAGTTCGCTGTGTTTTGTATGGCATGCGCAATCCATGCTTGTAGTATCCATTGATGAATTACAATTGAAATAGTTTGTGTGGTTTGTCTTGAAGGTGCAAGAAGTGAAGCAAGCTCACGAGTCCCGCAGCGTGACGATAACGGAGTACAACGTGTGTCCCGTGTGCAGAAAGCGCTTCGGCAATCAGAGTGCCTTCGTGCGACTGCCCTGCGGGGACGTCCTTCACTATTCCTGTCACTCGTCTCGCGACAAATAGACAGCGCCGGAGGTTAGCTTCACCTTCGCCTACAAATGGTCGTTTGCCAGTAGAATAGTCCCGTTCAAGTATAGTTTGGACGAAACCGCTGCACCACTCGTTAGGAATGCGGTGTGCGGGGAAGGAAGGAAGGGAGAAACTAGCTGGTGTCCGCGACTCTGTCCGCGTTGAAAAATAAAAGATATAACTCCTAACGAAATATGTAAAGTAATATAACGCCTGACATCTTTATTTTTAGAAGATGCCCGCGGCTTCGCCCGCGTGTGCTGCAGATAAAAAAACGTGTTTTTATTCGTCGTCCTGTACGCATTCGTGTTAATTAAAAAATAGTCATATAGTAAAAAAAAAAAACTATTCTCTATACCTAATCATACAATAACATCGACCTTGTACATACATTTATAAATCTTAAAGAGGGGTAAAATTTAAAAACCGCGATAGTACCTAATTTATTGACGTTAGTATACTATCACTACTTTGTTTGCAGCACTAGCGCATTCCTCAGAGCTGCACTCAAGTCGCGTGCGTACTATACATATTTTAGTTTTTGTTTGAAAAGCCTTGTTTCAGGTTATTATATTATGCACTTCACATGTTTTCTATGTAGCTCTGCATCAGTATTTTTTATATTATACTAGCTGACCCGCTCCCGGCTTCGCCCGGGGTGCAATTTTTATAATAAATATTTACTCAATCCAGCCGATAAATTACCTTACACCGCCATCTGTGATAATCTTATGGAACTCATAGATAACTTTTAAAATAAGTTCCATAACAACAACAGTGAGTTCCATAAAATTCTCACAGATGGCGGTGTAAGGTAATTTATAACTCAAATAATACACAAATAATTTGCAATAATAAAATACTATAAATTGAGATAAAAAGTCCTATCTTTTAAGTTGGACCAAATTACACATAGTTACGAAATTTTATCAAAATCGGTTCAGTATATATATATATATAAGGATTATTATGCGGCTTTTATGTACGTTATATTGCTCCACATAACTGTCAAAGCTATATAATAAATGTTATACACTATTACAGCAGATGGGGGTCATAATATCTATCTAATGGTTTATTAATAGTAATATTGTAGTGTATTAATATGTATTCATGAAGGATTCCAGAAATGTGTATGTACAGACATATTATTCACAATCTTATTACCATTTACATAATCTTATTGTTTTTTTTTTCTTAGTTGTAAAATTTAAATTGCAACATTGTACACCAACTAGTCACCGTTATGGATACAAATTATTACACTTGACTGTACCTAGCTAAGAAAACCTAAGCTAAGAAGCTAGCTAAGCTACCTAGATGATAAATGATAATATATTGTATTAAAAAATGATAATAAATTATGTTACAAGAATATACTTCTTTGGGTTTATTTTTGCATGCTCTTTGAATAATTAATTATGCAGGGTTTGACATACAGGTTGGTCAGAATTTGGTTTGATCAAAATTTGGTCAGAAGTTTTCTATAATGAAGTTCTACTTACGGTTTTTTTTTCTTAACTTATGCAAAGTACGAATTTTCACTATTTTTACAGTTTCTAATTAACTAATTCCATCAAGTGGACCGTCAGGCTGTCTGCCGACCTTAACATAAAAAAAATAAGGTACTCAGAGATTTTGGAAAAGAAATGTTAGCCTACACAAAAATTCTTTGGATGAATGGTTGCGATACTACAAGAAAATAAGTATATAAAAAATGATAATGGCTATTTTTATGTGGTAAAAAAAAGAATTATAAAATCAAACAACAAAATACATCAAAAAAATACTTGAAATTATCAAATATCACAATTCTGAAAGAGAAGTAGGTATTTAAAGTATGAACTAGAGAAAGTGTAATTGGCTGTACCTACTGTACAATAACGAAACATATGAGTTCAAAATTTGGTGTTATCTTTCGAATTATTTATTGCAAACAGTTGAATTGGCAGCTACAATTAAGTTAGTTATTAAAAATAAAGGCATAGAGTAAATAATACTTAACCAGTACTATTTACTCTATCATAAAGGTCAGATAAATTGACGATCCACTTCACTTGTACACTGGTACCGTCGCCTATAACACAAGCAACACAGCATAGGATTAATGATAGGGGATTAGGAAGCGGGATAGGGAAATGGGCAATGGCATCCCTTATTCACTCACTGAAACACAACAGCCCACATGCTGTTATTTCACGGTGGTTACTGCCGCCAGATTTTAGGTATCATTTGTAAAATATTAACACTTATTAATCTAAATTCAGTGATTGTAAAAGAAATTTTATTTTAAAAAATTATTGATGTATTTATTTATCCCACATGCTCTGACGATTTGAAACTCTGACGTTATGTGACTAACCCGACGAACTGCCCAAATGATGCGAAACGCAGTATTTCCTCCCACTACTTGCCATTAAGAAAATTTGTATCATCTGCAATCTAAACCTAACCTAAATAAAATACTAACACTTATTATTCTAAATTCAGTGATTGGATAAGAAATTTACAATTATTTACACGTAGTAGTATATTTATTTACACGTATTATTACACTGTATAAATAAATTAATATATTTAAAATTATATTTGGTGTTTATTCATTTATTTTTATTTGTATTATTATAGATTGCTATATATTGTTCTAGTGGTATATTTTATTTATTTGTAATATTATGGACTTGGGCGGGCGTCCGTGAAGCCAACAATGAGGCCCCAGCGAAAGATCAGCGCTGTATGTGGATTGTAGCACACGCAGCATATGCTGATTTGGGTGCCTATTGGGTCGAGGCGCTGTGGTGCATGCACTGGCAAGTATGGTACTATTGCCAATCCGATTAAGATTGTTCTCATTAAACTTGTATTGCATGTGCTATTTTTCTTTCTTTCTTTCTTTCAAATTTTATTTTAAAAATTTATTGAAGTAACAAATTTACAAACATTTCCTGTAACAGTTAATTAGACATTGAATTTAGATTGTGGGTAAAATAGAACAAGATTCTCCCGTTGTCGCCTAATTACGTTGTCCAATCCAAATCAATTGACGACATGTCTGATACAAACTCGCGTAATCGACTAACTAATGTATACGTGGGCGTGTTCTGTTTTTGTATTAGGTTAACACGGTCAAGGCCTCTATAGAATTTCATAGAATAAATTTTAAGCATTTATAGGTATTTACGTGGTTATCAGACTATCAGTCTATCAAAATTAAAATAAAGGATAAGTATGTTAGTATTTTAAAACTGAAGAATTTTTTTTTGAAAAGATTTCTATGGAGCTTTGCCGGCAGCCGCTTTCCGCGGTTGTAGTGCTTGAATGAGCACGTGGTACAACCGTAGAGGTATTTCTTGTTTCCCGTTAATTAGTGTATCATCTATGAACGCAGGCGACTAATGTGACGTAGTATGACGCAACGTCTCACCGCGGAACATAGAGCGACGTTCGCAACGCTCCGCCATTCGCCTCTGTGGCCCAATGGATAAGGCATCGGCCTCCTAAGCCGAGGATTGTGGGTTCGAGTCCCACCAGAGGTAAACGTGGGAGCTTTTTGAGAGGTATACTATATATAATTTAATATAATATAATATATAAATAAAATACTCTACCTACACTAATGTTATAATGAGATCAAGTTTCTGAGTTGTAGGAATTAAGTAACCTTTTAAACTCTAAGGAGGTATAAAACCGATGTTAAAAAATTTTTCACCCACATGTAGAAAAGACGTTCAGATTGATTTAACACCAGCAACGCCACAGGTGCTGCAAGTACGCTGCCAACCATAGTAGGATTAAGGATAGGGAAATGGGCTCTGGCATCCCTTGTACTCACTCAACGAAACACTACAGCACACATGCTATTATTTCACGGTGGTCTTCTATAAGGGGAAGGGTACTGCCGCCAGACTGGCTGCCCAAACGACTGCGAAACGCAGTGTGCCCTGCCACTACTTTCCAGATCCATACCAGACCCAACTTTGAAATTTCGTTTCCAAAGTTGACTCTGCCGGGAATCAAACCCGGGAACCATAGCACAGACCTTGAAGGCAAGTACCCTAACCACTCATCTAACGAATTCGAATATTTACCTACAAAATTGATAATAAAGCTTATCGTTTTTTTGCGACTAGCTCTGCCACCTGTCATTCCAAGATGTCACCACCGCAATACTAATACACCTTTAGCCACGTTACATCTGATACAGATAAAGCTATCTGTGCAATAATGGCGTTGGTTGGTCGTCGCCGCGTTTATAAAACTCCCATATCGCAGGGGAAAGCTGTTAGATATGATAAGAACACAATTTTATTGATAACGAATCAGTGAGGCATCGATCAGTCGATACGATCGCCGGCAACCCATAGGCGACTTGGATTCGCCATTATAATATATATTATCTAATTAACAATTAATTGCTTCTTATCTAAAATCAAGACAATAATACGAATTAGTTGGTATTGTGACAGAAAAGATAAGGCGATTAAAATTTAATTTATTCGCCAATCAGTGATTGTATATTGGTGTAAAGATTTTATCTATATAATTTTCGTACATACCTACATAAACCAGTTAAGTGTATGATGAGAATGATGGGCGAAGGCGATATGGGCTATGGGGATTATTACAATTACAACTACGAGAACAGTTGGTCCGTGTATCCTGCAGAATATGCTGTTGGGGCTAGTGGCGGAGACACCAGCTGTCAGTACCGGCAGCCCCAACTTGAAGAGGATTACAGATACAATTCCTATGCGTAAGTTTACTTTAACTTACAGTAGCGTCAATTTAATAGATCCGTCAGTCTTAGCAATTTTTATGGTTTATTAGTCAACTAACGATTACTCCCGGCTTCGCACAGGTGAATTTTTTTTGGAAAAACTTTTGGTTAATAGTAAAAACCGCATTCAAATCCGTTGCGTTTAAAAGATCTAAGCGTACGAACAGAGGGCCACATAAGCGGGAAGCGAATTTTAACTTCGTTTGTCATTATTACAATTAATTTGTATTTTTAACTAAAAAAAGTTTAAGCAATTGTGCAGTTCTAACTGAAAAAATAAATACTTAATACTGTGTGCCCTTATAAGGCACATATAAAAACAAATTTGATATGTCCCTTCCCTACATCCTACTAATACTTAAGTATTATAAATGCGAAAGCTTGTGAGGATGGATGTAGAAAGCTTGTGAGGAAAGATGTCAGGCGTTATATTAGGTGTTATTTTTTTTACGCGAACGAAGTTGCGGGCACCTGATAGTAAAATATAATTATAATCGATTAAAGATATCTCAGAACCAAAAAAGCGTTTTTTTTATATTTATTTTTATCATGTAAAGCTAATAAGTACAAGCAACACCAAGAGGGGATAAAAGTGCGCTCCGTATATGGATAGGATAAAAGATGAGGGATTGCGAAACATTGGGGCATTGGGGCATACGAGTATTATGTATAAGGACCTTAATCCTAATGTTATATAATATTTAACTGGGTTTTGGAGGAGAAGTTATATGTAATAAATACTAATTTTGTACTTATAAACATTTATGAACTGGACATTCCCAATCAGGACCCATTGATATACAAAAATCCTGTGACGTGTCTGAGTAAACACTGGTTGGTACTCGTGTAACAATTTCCTTAGAATTTGCGTCAATTCTAGTGTTACTACTGTTGTGTGTATTAAATAGATAAGTATTTATATATAGTGTGGCGCCTGATATCATTCGCACAACTGAATCATACCTCTATCAATTTTATTATGTTTGGTATTTACTTAACTGTATAAAAGGTAGATATTTCAACTATTTTCTAATACCAAGTTCGTTCGAACTATCATTCTGGGTATGATATGAACTAATGAACTTTATAACTCATCAAATATACAACCTTCAAATGTTTACTGTTTATCGTTGATAGGTAGCGTTAAACTAATTATAGTGCTAATATTAAGTTATTAATATTTTGCTAAATTTAGTGCCCGTGATTGGGCCTATATGCGATTGGTTTAGATTTATCCCTCGGCAACAGTACTTTTTTCTGATGAAAGGTACCCTATATCCTTCTCTGTAACCCTGAAAACGTGTATACAAAATTTCATTATAATCGTTTGAGTAGTTGAAGCGTGAAAGCTTAACAAACAAACAAAGTGACTTTCGAATTTATAACATTAAAACAAGGCCAATGAGACAACGCAAAGAATGTAAACAAACTTTTAAGGGTTGTCAAGATGGCTTCCTATATCATGGAATTCCATTCATGAAACAGATACTCGTAGCGGCCTCCGGCCACTTCGTATGTGGGAAAAAGACAGAGTGAGGGGCCGGTTTTTTTTTTACATTGTTTGCGTTGTCTACTTTGGCTTTACTATAATTAGGGTGATTGTTTTACTTACGATTGGATGAACAGAAGACTGATTTATATGCTTTTGATTGTATTTATTTCTATGATATCATTGCTAGTACTTAGACAAAGTTGATATTTCAAATTTAAAGTTTAAAACTCCACGGATGTACATTGATTTGCCAGCCAGCTCCATGCATATGATGTAAATCGGCTATTTGTTTGTTGTGTAGACTGTAGCTGATATGGGTTGCGTGTTCTACACTTATAACGCTGTTCGTCGGTGAAGCGGCACACTGAGTACCATCGAGCTCTTAGACCAGCTGCACACGCTCCCATGCCTTTATGGAGCCCTTAATTGGTTTGGATACCCTCTTCGCAGACTAGCGTGCTTCTAGCTATTTAGGTTACGTACCTAACCAGATTGTCGTAACGAAATATTCACGAAAGCAATCGACTTTGCCTCTTTCGTTTGGTGAATTTGAGTTTTGTGAGTTTCGCTACTCGTAAATTTCCCATAAGCACCTTCGTAGGTGACTGCGCTGAGTGAGGTGTGCCGTGAGTTTGTTTTTGTGTCAAATCCAGGTCACGCATGCGGTGTCTGAGCGCTGATTTATTTTAATTGTTTTAGGTGGATATTATTTATGATCAAATTTATTCGAGGTTCAGAGTTAACAAAGAAAAAGCCGATGTAAGGGTTATTATTAAAACATTGCTGACTAACTTGTTTTGAGTCAAAAAATGGTGGGGTGTGGTTGGGCAAAATCAAAACCCATACAATTATGATTGGGCACACATAAATCTAAAAAATATTTTCACTTTTAAATAATAAAGATACATAATACATTTGAACCTCCTTTTGGCGACATTTTACCTATCTTCCTAACATAATATGTTTTCTTAATTTTAGTTGATCCCCCGAGAACTGTACCTATATTTTCTGGATGAAAATTACCCTATGTTCCTTTCTTGTATCCCTAACAATGTGCATGCAAAACTTCGTTATCATCAGTTAAGTAGTTAATAAGGCGTGTAAAGGCGTGTAAGAGTGTGTGACAGAGTTACTTTCACATTCTAATATTAGTAAGGATAAGGACTTAGGACTCGTAACTAGTAAGGATTTCTAAGGATAGTAAGGATACTATTCATCAAGTATAATGTACCAAGTGTATACAAGTATGTAGGTACACGGTATTCTATAAGTACAAAGTTGGTGTAGCGAACTGGTAGACAGGTGATCGGTAATGGCTGGGAGTTTGGTCACAATCACAACACAAGGTAGTTTTTTGTCGCGACGGGCGGCGCGTGGTACGCTTCGCTCACCGGTTCCTCAATAAACCCACTATGTTCAACATTTTACACAAATTACTTTTCCATCGTGTCTGCTATCAGTCCCCATTATTTTACCATTAAATAGCAAATACCGAACGATGGCCTTTATAAATTCGGCGCCTAATCACGATGTTATTTACGAACCAAGCGAACTCCATTTTGTTACTTGTAATATGAAAGAACAATTTATTTTAGTATATGTAAGTTTTACCTAAGTTATTTCACCTTTTTTTGCGTTCCTCTAAATAAGTCCAATGAGTGTAGCCTATTAGCAAGTTAAAGGTAACTTTGAAAAATTCGTTTCTGTAGTTGTTATACTTCCAGGAATCAACCCAGATCTCTTCTTAAATAAAACTTTTTAATAGGTAATAAAATAATAATAACTGGAACCAAGCAAGCGAAGACTATTGTGTTTCTTATTAACTGAAAACAGATGTTGCCGGTATACCTATGTTTGTCTTTTTAAAGACAAAATAAACGGAAGGATTGTTGGTTACCTGGTTGCGTTAGAGCAATATTTGTGTTCGAATGCATTATTGTAGCAACGTGTGTAGTGACCCGTGTAACGGAGGGCGAACACACCTGCCTCTGCCCCTCAAACAAATCTGGCCCTCACCTCCGCAAAGCTCACCTCATGTGTTGTATACATGTGTGTGTAAAAAATTGTTTTATATATGCAAAATACCAACATAAAACAATTTTTTTTTAATATATTAAGAAAAACCGCAGACGGAACATATTTTTTACCAAAATAAGCGCAACCTAATAACCTATCAATAAAGGTATAATATTGCACAACAAATTTTTGTATTTTCTCGGAGATAACCGAACAGTTTTAAAATTGGAAGGTTGTTCCTGAATATTGTGTACAATATGAAAAAAGACATAAAAGTAGCCGATTAAAACTTTAAAACTCGTTTCTACCTACAGAACTTAAATAATAACCTTAAAAACAAATGTAGTTGTCGCTGCAAATTTTTATAACTGTGACGAGAAAGGTTTTTTGGACAGTGATGATTTACTATTTTTATACTCAGAAAATAATTTTTTTTTAATATAAATCTGCCCGATTTAAACTTTTTGTAACATAGTCTATTATGCACTGTATTTTTATTTTAATTTTAATTTTACTCTAAGAACTCAAATTAGGGAACGAAAATAACGCTTTTCTGCTAAGACCTCGCCTTAATAACTAACATTCTATCTCAACATGAAAATAATTCACTTAACAGAGTAGTATTTACAACCTATATGAAAACTAAATGCATTCATACATTTTAGATAATATTATATGATAGTCTTATTTTTTGTAAATACTACATTTTATCGATACGATGAGCACGCAACAATGGTTCGATAGATATTTAAAAAACCAATTCTCAATAAGTCAATTAAACATTTCGTGTACGCACGTTGCACGCCACTTAGGGGATCATACTCAATAATAAATAATTGCCCTTTGTTGTCGACGCCCTTTACTTATAATACATGCATCTGGTTTGCCTATTCAAAATTCGCCTATCAATTTGTATTAACAAGATTTAATCTACTCGACAATTTTGAACCTTAATCCTTAAGTTTTTATTAAATGTATAATATTTCATTTCTTCAAACTTTTCTTACCTTATCTTCCTTAAAATATTTAAAGTATCTTCTAGGAAATTTTATTATTATAACAGTAATCCAGAGACCGACCGTTACTCACCTCAGATTCGCAGACGATATCGTTTTATTCGCTGAAACGGCGGAGGGACTGGAGAGAATGATAAATACTTTAAATATAGAAAGCGAAAAAGTGGGCCTCAAAATGAACGAGAACAAAACAAAAGTGTCGACAAACAGCCACACAAAAACGATAAACCTGAACGGTAAGCCCCTTGAATATGTGAAGAACTACATATACTTAGGAAAGCAAGTATCTTTTGAAGATAAAAATGAAGAACAAGAGGTCGAGCGCCGTATTAACATGAGTTGGAAAAAATTTTGGTCCCTGAAGGAAGTCCTAAAAGGGGAATTTCCCCTTCATTTAAAAAAAACCGTCCTGGATACCTGTGTTCTACCTACCCTCACGTACGGATGCCAAACGTGGACATATAATACAAAAATAAAATCAAAAATCGTAACAAGCCAGAAAGCAATGGAAAGAAGCGTATTAAAGATAAGAAGAATACAAAAAGTAAAAAGCGAACAGATAAGACGCAAAACGAAAGCTATAGATGCCTTACACTATGCTCTAAAGCAGAAGTGGCGGTGGACGGGACATATGGCAAGATGTACAGACAAGAGATGGACACTGGAGACGACTATATGGGAAGGACCAACAGGAAAAAGGAGTAGAGGGCGTCCTAAAAAGAGATGGATTGAAGATATAAAAGCGATAGCGGGAAGCGAATGGAGAAAGAGAGCATTAGACAGAGAGGCCTGGAACAAGCTGGAGGAGGCCTATACCCAAGAAGGGGTTCCGATCAATGGCAACGAAAGTGATAGTGACTAAAACAAATAAATTTATACTTTTTATCATTTTACTATACAGAAATTTAAATCATTGTAATATTAACATATTATTATTTGATATATTTAGTTGTTAAGAATGCATGTAACGGTAGATTGGAAATAAAAAAGGCTTTATTATTATTATTATAATCCAGAGACCGGGTTCAAGAGACTGGGGGTTCGCGTTTAAGATTATGGGGGGTCGCAATGTGTTCATTAAATAATACGAGGAAAAAAATAATACAAAAAATAATAATAATAGGTACGAAATATCATTTTATTAAAGGTCATATTTAGTTTATTTCACAAACAAAGTGTTGGGTAAATAAAATAAATATTACTAGGTAATAACATTAAAATAAAAATAAAAATAAAACATTTGAAATTGTGAACACACTCATAAAAGTTAAAAACAAAAAACATGTCAGTCGTAGGACCGCACGTCAGAAGTGAAAACGTAGTTTCACAAAAACATTACGTTATATTACATTACATGACAGTGTCGCGAGTTCAATGATTTTATCCCATCTCAAAAATGTCCAACGCGCCTAAAGAAGTTTTCACTTCAAAAATAATATTTAGGTACATTTAAACTTCGTTCTCTTTTTTTCTAAAATTCGCCATGTTTGTTGATGTAAAACTTTGAATAGTAATAGTTACATCAAGTCATATTTTAGTGGGAGGATCGCAATTATTTTTACTTAACTTTTTGGTTGTTTATTGGGTCGTAACATTAAAAAGGTTGAGAACCGATGTATATTATTATGAAACAATCATTGACGCTGTAATATAACACTTCCATAAGTCTCACATACACAAATAAAACAAAAAGGTGTAACATGACTTCTTCCCACAAAATCACATAGGCAATATGCTGTTCTATTTCGGTGCTTCAGTGCTGAAAGTCCCTAAAGTTGAATAAAATTCTGAACTTCCTTTGTAAATCGTTTTTGCAAAGATACTCTTAACAGACTATAGGCTCAGAATATAAAACAATACTAGCGTACTATAGGCAACTAAACAGACAGCGTAAGATTGACAAATAGGTATATTTTGTAATGCTTCGAAGAAAAAATAAAACAACGCCATGTATGTTTTTTACGTAACAAAAACGATGCGAGCTTATAATAAGATTTACATCCCCTACAATTTTATTTATTTTTATTTTACTAATACTTAACTTAAGTAGGTAAGTTAGTAGATAGGTATCTAAGTAGATAACAAAGCATTCTAATAAATATTTCAAAGTTGTATTTTTTGAAAAAAAAAAAAAAAAAAGAATGAATTTTTAACCTTTTTTTACAATTATATTAGTGTCACAGCTGCAAGAGTTGTAAAATAATCACCGTACTTTACCTTACAACAAAGAGCAAGAGGCTCTTTCGTTTTATTCTTGATAAATAGGCGGAAAGGCGTCAGCTTGTTCGTTTATCAATACCAAGGTTTTTTTTGCATTATTTTTTATTATTTATTTTGCCATACAAAGAATTACCTAAAACTTCAAATCTGACGTAGTTTCAGTTTGACTGTGGAATCAAAATGATTTCGCATTAACAATCTTAGTACTCTAAAATCCAAGTAATCTAAAATGACCTAAAATAATAAGTTTTTCATAGTTCTACTTCATCAATTTCTTTTTTAACTTAAGTTTCCTTCCCTCGTTGAAAATTTCTTTAGGTACCAAGTTATTAAGAAAGTGTGGCGACCGCTTCTTTATAGTTCTGTCCCAGTAATAATTAGACAGCCTAGGTACTATGAAGCTTTTCTAGTTTATTGCCCTACAGATAAGATTCGCCTTCTTATTAATAAAATTTGCATTAAAATGGACATGATAACCTGCCTATTGACATAGGGATAGGTTGAACGGCCGAACTAGGTGTCTAGATATTGATCACTTTGTATACCTACCTATGTCTCACCTATTTGATCTATAAGTAGGTATTGCCACTAATACCTATTTGATCAATCAAATATAATGAAAAAAACATCTCTATTTATCTTCGGAAAATTTGTAAAATATTTTTTGCCCATTGTATCAATCAATGGTCACATTCAATGAGTGCTACACTATATAACGATGTATTATTTGACAGAAAAAAAAAATCCCTACAACGCTTTGAGCACAAAGCGTATAAACGCAGAAAGCAAAAATAATTTCAAATTATTATTCTTCAAACACGAGCTTACACGGACTTAATAAAAACACTCTAAATGAAAATCGTTATTTGGGCATTTATAGCGGCGTCCATAACGAGCCCGGCCTCAACAATAGGCTTAACGCGCGTACTCATTACAAAAAGCGACATAACATAACGCGCTGCGTCAAAAGCTTCTCTATTCAAAGAGTATACTCCAGTTTTTTTTTGTTAGGAAGGCTTTATGAGAGAGCTGTGATTGGTCGGTTCGCGCCCCGCCCAGTTAACGGATAGCTTCCATTGGCTGGGGCGGATTGAGCACCCTCGAAGCTGAGTAGGCTGTCGAGGCACGAGGGCGGCGCGGGGTGTTCTTCACCCCGAGAGCCACTCAAGGGTTGTTCAGTACAATCGCGGCGTCGCGAGACGCAGCACGTGTTTACGGGAGTGTGTCCACAACAGTCAAGATTATCCCGAAAGCCAGCTCTCCCGGTAGGGAGATGAAGTGCGAGGAAGGTGAAATAGCTCGTACACCGCCGCCTCTGCTCCCGCCTGCTTCGCTTCTGGCATGGAGTCCTATACTTCTGCCTCCGTGGGGACCGGCCTTTCTGCCGGCCTTATACCCGGCGGCCTTCCGCTCAGCCTTTCCTGGGTGAGCGACGGATTTTATTACGTGTTATCGACTGTGATGATCTAGTGTGATTATTTAGTGTTTCTTTTCATTGAAAAGTTAAAGTCAGTCTTAAATGTGACGTGTAATGCATATTTAATTTTATCTGTTTGAGTTGTATTTATTTTATTTTATTTTCAAACTAGCGACGTGCTCTCAGCTTCGCACGGATGCAATTTTTTTCTGAAAATTATAATATACCTATATAAAAACCTTTCTCGTTTAATGCTCTTTCCATTAGTGAAAACTGCATGAAAATCTGTTTACTAGTTTTTGAGATCATCGCGAACATACATTACAGTACAGACGCGGCGAGGGATTTTGTTTTTAAATATTAAGGATATTTTATTCAAATATTTATATGGTTGTTACGGAAATTATACCTATATTAAGCCGCACATAACTTATTAATCATATTATACAATAATTTTAGGTAATATTTATTTATTTATTTACATTAAGGATAACCAAATTGATAGTGTAAGTACAGATTGTTTATACATATAAGTAATAAAAATAAATTGCATATTTTAGGTATTAAAAATAAATAGCAAAAATCATATTTAAAAAAAGTTTAAAGTTATTACACCATGCATACTTATTACCTACAATGATTATTCATATTGAATCCAATTACATTATAATAACAGCCATTTATTTCCGAACTGTTATATATTTTTTTACTAATGCTTTACAAAATGTCCCTCAATTCGGTGTGCCTTTCGGCTCAGTCCTCCTCCAACTGTCTCCATTGATCTCTATCTAGAGCCACTCTTGGCCAATATGGCCCTAAGGTCATACGAATATCGTCCGCCCATCTTCTTATTGGACGCCCCTGTCTTCTAACTCCGTCTCTTGGATACCATTCCGTGACTTGCTTGCTCCATTTATTTACACTGCTCCTTAACATATGCCCTGCCCAACCACATTTCTGATGGTCAATACGAGTGAGAACATCTCTCGATCGCCCTTTGGCACTTATATTAGCCAGGTTTCACAGCCATATGTTAAACAGGGAAGGATACAGATGTCAAATGCTTTTCTTTTAATGTATGTATGCTTACTTCTTTGTTTTTCATTATTTCTTGGATTGGATGGACCAAAATTTCCTCCACCCTGTGGCTATTCTTTTTTTTATTTTTTTTAACTAATATTTTAATTAATTACCTACTTGCTTGGTGGATTCAGGATGCATCTGACGATCCTGTTGGAAGATTATAGGCCGTATGCCTTTTGGACATAGGTCCAGTAGTGTGAAGTCCTGCGGCTGAAATGATGATGATGATGATTATGATGATTTTTACTAATACAATATTAAGTTATTATTTTTAAAAAATTTTTTTAAACATTTAGTGTGTAATCAAAATAAAATCTATCGGTGCATACATTGTTTTTTTTTTTTTAAATATTTGAAAATAGAAGACATAAATTATAAAGCAGATACAGACTCCGCTGCGTTCTTCTTGATATACCTACACTCAGACCAAATAAGAACTATAGACAGAATTTTGCGGACAATATAGTGGAGCCGCTTTTATAAACATGTGTGCGTGATTCTCTGTTTTGAGATTTTGTGTTCCAAGTTCCAAGCTATAACCTCATTTTCTTTTTATTGAAAATATTATATTTTGTATTTTGTAATTTTTATATTTTGAAGACTAGTTTTGACACCCTTTCATTACGCAATAGTAATATTTTAATTTTCACTAGTAAATTTTTCAATAAGGCTAGGTGTAGTTTGATTACATTTGTGTGCGTGTTACCGTGTATTGTAATGTACACTGCGAAGGCGTTGTTTCACCGGATTCACTCTGACGTCCACAGGACTCTATCTTTAGTTCTTATTTTATCTGAGTTGTTACACCCACATCCTTTCCGTAACAGATTATATAACTTTATTTGAAGGTGTAAAGTCATGTCATAGCGAGTGACAGTTTTTGCACCTCTCTTAGTGAGAGCTCGTTAATAGTTGTGTTTACAACCTGTTTAGCCTGTTGAGCAGTGCCGCCCATTCATATAGTCACGCACAGGATCTTAAGAGACGTTTCACGCTTACATGCAATAACAATCCCGATACTTTAATAGACACCCGACGGGACCATTCAATCCTTGAAGCGTTCCCATTATACAGGTCACGTTTTCTCGAGAGGTCCTTTGCTAACAGCGATGTTTCATATTGATGGAATGTTTTCTTACTATTTGTGAAATCCACTAACACGAATGTGGCATAAATTCAATATTTCTCTAACGGATTATATAAGGCTTTGAAACGATTTCGCCATGTTTGTTATTTTTTTTGACAAGGAATAAAATTGAAATAGATTTTGTTAATTACGGCGGTCATAGAAACTAATAATGACTTTTTCGGACTAACATCATGTTTGGCATAGCTTTATTTTTAGGAACAATTATAAATTATAGACAAACTTAGGTACTAAATAACTTAAATACTTACTAAACCAATTTAGCTTAAGTAACTGTCACGAGAACTGCTTCTACATATTTATCTAGTGTTGATACTAAACTTGTCTTGTCTTGTATCTACTAGAAACGGTCTTTAAATAAGTACGATATTAAACTTTTCATAACTTGAATCGATTAAAATGTCGACATCCAATGAAATTCTTTTCACCATTATATTGCAAGCCAACAATTAATTATCTTTACAATACAATTTTCTGTTTCTCATAAATTTTTGTCGTTTTATTTTTCACCAGATTTTTCCCGCGTCTTAAATTTTTCATGCTCACATATATATTTTTTTGTCGGGCGTTGAATTTTGTATTTTAATTTTAAATAATCCCTTAGGAACGGTACTTTTTTCTGGATGAAAGGTACTCTAAGTCCTTTTCTCTATCTCTGACAAAATGTATGCAAAATTTCATGATCATCGGCTAAGTAGTTAAGGCGTTAAAGCGTAACAAACAAACAAACAACAATACCACTGTTCTTCATCTGTTGCTTAAGCGAAACTATTAAGATATTTTTGACTTAACTATAAATTGTTCCTGTTATTAATAGTACATATTTATTTTTATTGTTTTAATGATTTATATCGATTTTTGTGCAGGCTTCTGGACAGCATGAAGATGCCAGGGCAGAGGCCGGGATTCCAGATATCCGATATATTGGGCTTAAACGAGGGGAAAGGTCTTGAGTCTGCCCCCAACCAAAGTACGGCGGGCGCGTGTTCACTGGATCTCCCACCGTACGCGCCTCCGCAGCATCCGTACCCACATGAATTACTCCGCCACCATCAACCGTGGCTTTCATTGGATCATCATGAAGGTAATTATTGTTCCGCCACTAATATAAACTGTGCAATCCGACTGGCCGCAGTAACCATCCCCTTTCATAAGACAGAGTTAAAGGTGCCAAACCCGATTCTACCTCTTATCCCTTAACTACCCCTTATCACATATCTACCCCTTTTATCCCTTATCCTGAAGGCGTTGGCGATATTAAGGCGTTTCGATAAAGGCGTGGGCGTTGGTAGGTAATAGGCAAACATCTACTATCAAGTTTATCATCAGTTTACCTGCACACTTTTACATAAAATAATTAATAATTAATTTTGACATAAACGCTACATAGATATAAAACACATAAACAAACAAAGGGTTACTTACATAGTTTAGAGAAGATCTGAAATAGGTATAGAGCATTATAATTATCACCAGGAAAACTTATATAATCAATGGTATATTTTATGTTTATCTTAAATCGTCAAAATTTGTCTTAAATGCGTAAAATGTCTTGCTGCAGGCGAGTCATTGCATAAATCATGTTATGCATACTGATGTGTTCACTTAAAGCAGGCACTATCGATAATGATTACACTCTGCGTGCGCCACTTATGCTTACTATGCGAGTAAGACATTGCGGAAGCAGGACTACTATTATATAACCAAATTAAACCAAATATTTATTTATCAAATAGGTTTCATAGAAAGTCATTAAATGATTTACAAGGATTTCGGGAAAAAATGTAGCTAAGATAATGACGATCCTGAAAAGGAACCCCGAAAGAAACTCAGGATACCATTATTTTTGTCATCTTTAAAATAATAAATATAATAATCACAATTATTACATTTAATTTTACACAGGATTTCTCATAATTATTCATGAGTATTATAACTTGTAACTGTAACAATTGACCTAAATCTGTTTTTAATATCCAATATTAATCCATCTCCTCAGCCGTAGGACATAGGCCGCCCCCATTATTTTCCTTTAGAAAATAGTGCTAATACAAAATATACTATCTATAGATGTAGGTAGATAAGGTCTTATATTTAGTTTCTTTCTTGAACTACCCTTGCGTAGATACCAAATATGTATTACATATGTATTACATATGTAACAATGTTTATTTATTATGTACAAAAACCTAATAGGCCGGTTTTCAATTTTGTACTTCAAAGTAGGCATCTGAAAATTAGCTAAAAATATATGTACCTTCTTACAAATTACCTAAATCACGAAAACGCATCTTGCGAAACACTACTAAGTATCTTACTCATTCAATATTGTTATCGAGTTGCGTGATGAATTTATCTGAACTCTTACAGATAAAATAGACGTTTAAGCTGACTTGTAGATATTCAATTCTGTGATGGTTTTGTTTTGTAAATCTTCATAAAAAAAGTTTCAAAATTCTTTGCCATTGCATTTTTATGCCTTAAACCGGTGTTTAACCGGTTAAACCGGTGTTTTTATATCTGATTGTTAATTTTTTAATAGGTACTAAGTACATTGAACTTATTATAAATGAAGTTTAAAAAATATAGCTCGAACGTGGGGAAAGAACCGACTTTTAAATGGCAAGAGATGATTATAATGCCATTATACTCGTAATGTAAATACCAGTTATTTTTGAGGTTATTTGAATTTGTCTCAAAGCTTACAAAGTACGATCATAACAAATTTTTGCCATGCTTGGCGAAATGTTAAAAAACAACATCATTACGTAAAAATATGTTTGGTATTTAATGCTCTTTCGTTAAACTTTAGTGTTCTTCCAGTAGTAACCAATATTTTACAAAAGGCAAGAAATTAATGGATTCTCTACTACCTCATTATTCTTTATTCTTTTTTAAGGTCGGCAGCGTAATAGGCCGCTAGGGTTAATAGGCCTAATACCGTCAAGTGGACCGTCAGTCTGCCTGCTAATTATTACGTAAAAAAATTTAAATCATATGTAAAGAAACGAGTTATTGATCAACATCTCATTTCAATATATTTAACTCGATGAAAAAATCTACATTCTATGAGTTTTCATTTTTATCCATTAGATCAGCTAAATGATATCAATATAGGTAAAGATAGGAATTATTTCTCACATTTATTGTCTTCAATATCTATATATATAATGTCGGCGGCCGGCCGCAGATTCGTGATATGGCGCAGTTTCATGAAATTCCTTATCGATCTTTACCTACATGTATCAGTGAAAACCGTATCAAAATCCGTTAGGTGGTTTAGAAGAAGTTAGCGTAGAAATAGGCAGTGGCGGACAGCGATTATTTATACTAATATTATAAAGAGAAAATATTTGTATTTTTCACAGAACTGCCCCGCCATTCGATTCCAATGGACGTGGCTTCGCTAATCCTGTGGTATATTTGTTTGTAATGAATATACTCAAAACTACTGGACCGGACAGTGACATAGGCTATATTTTATAAAGTTACGCGGATTAAGTAGCCTGAAACAGCTAGTTTTCTAATATGTATGAATACAGATACTCGTATATTTTACTTAGAAGAAGATAACAAAAGCGCCTGTAAGATTTTCATGTACTTGTATGAAGTCAATAGACTCATTTATTCTTTATTATTGCATATCTTTAAAAGTCGACAGCCGAAATTTATCAATGAACAATGAGCATTCCACTCGAAAAATAGTATTCGGTAGTAGTGTTCGAGAGGCCGAGATTATTTTTTGAAATGCTTCTCCATTGGAGTGCCTTCGCCCGCTAATCTGTTGTTGTCAATATTAATTATTTTTATCGCTTATCTAATACTTTCGGCACTCATTGTACTCGTGCTTTCAATTGCTTGTACAACATCGTTTGTCTCGTGTTGATCTATTTATTAAACATAGACTTTTCTTTATTTATTCTATTGATAACTGTTCACAAACAGAAGGCTTGAAGTTTTGTGTTTTATTTAAAGAAGGGTTCATTTATGCCTACACTACAAAAAATTCTTTAAGCTGCGCTTAGATAATTATTGTGCGTTGCGTATTAGGTATATCGTTTACTACGGCTCGAGTTCACCAACATTTTATCGATTTTGAACAACATATTATTAAACGGCTGTTTAAATTTTAAACAGCTGTTTAAAAATAACCGTCTGTTGGTGAACTCGAGCCTAAGTAGGTTTGTTATCTCGTAAAAGAGGCGATTAAAAATAATTTGGTATTTAACATTTTATTATAACAATTAGAGTAACAGTCGATAAAAAGATATTAGGTAAGTTGGTTATTTTTTAGTCGTTTATGATATTTATATTTTCTTGAAATTTAAACGCCAAATATTGTCTTATAAAATGACCGATGTATTTAATTAAATTTAAACAGAACTATTTATTAATAAATAAATTAAATATTCATTAAACTTTTTAATAAATTTAACTATAGTTTATTTTTATTAATTATGTTTTACAAAACCAAAACATCAAGAAATTTAATTGCCTCAAGAATTAATAATATAGATACGTAAGCTTGAATAAGCTTTCTATTTGGTGACTGAATATTTTTAAAAATTATAATCATTTGACTTATTCTTATAATTTTTTTATTGTAAGTATAGTATTTTGATTGCATGACATGTTGAAAATTACTCTAGAGGTGATAACTTTTATCAAAATCAATACAATAGTTTAGTCAGATTTGGTGCGAAAATGTCATCAAATATGGTAAAAAACATGTGTTATCTTTTTCTTTAACACTGACAAAACAGTAGGTATCTTAAATGAGTATAATATTCCTAAATTAAGAGCACGAACTAAAATCCCAGTTTTCCCACAAAAGTATCGGTTCTCTGATACAATAGCTAGAACAAAATAGCTTACAAGTTCCGTATAGGGTTAGTTAGGGGACGTTCACGCCCTAGTAGGGTCATTTAGCGATGCCACTGTGCAATTCGATTGTGTTCACATCACACGAAGGGCGTTGTGGAACTAATTTGTCACCAATAGAGAAGTGTGACACCCTCGTGGGTTGCTTGAAGCCAGCTGCCTATCAATTACATTGTTTGCGGCTGTTTAGTGACGCCATTAGCTTGTTATATGATGACAGTTGAAATATATTTGAGAAAAATTCGAGGCAGACCTTCCTAACTAAAATTTATTCAATGATACACTGGATAATTAGATAAATAGATCGTTTTAAAAACAGTTACAGTTAGTACTTTTTGTAGCCACTACAGACTTTATAATGAACGTAATGCACGAAACATTACCTAAGGCTGTAGAAATAATTTGTGGAACTATATTTCTAGTAAGAGAATCACATTTGAACCTTCTATATGTAATTGTAATGTGTTTAATAGCTTTAATACATATACTTAATAACCTTTTGCATTTTTAATATTAGTAGTAACCTAGCTATTGCACGCGACTCTGTCCTTTTCTGAAACCCTGACAACCTGTATGTAAAATTTCACTCATTGGTTGAACTGTTTTGGAGTCCATAGGCAACATATATACCTATCTACACATATCCATTTTTATTTATAAAAGATAACTGGTTCATTCCTTTGATTCAATTAGGAATGAACATTAAATAATATTCGACCAGGGACCATCCAGGGACAAAGTATATTTTGAATTTTTTATTTATAACTGACATAATGTCAAAAAGAAACTAATTCGGTCGATGGGTACAATGCATAATTCACAGTGGTCTTCTGTAAGGGGTTAGCCAGGCGGGCTATGTGCCTAAACCACTACTTAAATCATTCAGACCAGTTCAGACTCTTTTAAAAGTTCATTTCCAAACATCGAATCGAGCCGGGAATCGAACCCGGGACCCCAAAGTCAGCTTTAAGAAAGCAGCGACGTGGTGGAAACTGCAATGTTGCTAAAGTATAAATAATTATTTAAATAAATTCCTTTTTACTGCATAATAAATATTCACTTATATCTACTAAAATAGTATGATAGCATATGCATTTTGAACTGTAATATTTATACTATTACGAAATTAAATTCAACTATATATATAGTATATCCACCATATTATTGCAACAGCTTGACTCCTAACCTCTAAATAAAAAACATGTAATTGGTGAGACACAGAGCTGCAGACCGCGGCCTGGGATTGGAATCTGAGTATATCAATTCGCCGGCGTAAAGCGCCCCATGGGTGTCGCTATCATTCTACCGGGCTGTATTAACTTTATCGAATGCTTATTGAAGTAAGCAGGACAGGCGAGGAACAAAAGAATCCGCCAGCTGCTAGGGGGTAGGTGTGGCACTGTATCTCATCACACCTCTTCCCCCTAACGCACCCTTCCCGCCCCATAAGGCAGCGTCCACGCCCAGCCTTCTTTACGCCCGCCCTTGCTATCGTATAACCGTGTGAAACAGCATTAAATATACGAGGGGTGAATCAGGAACAATGTTACATTTAGCGTGTTTTTTTTTTCACCTATTATTCACTAATAAGTACGAGTATGTAAGCTATACATACATATATATATGTCAAATACGTTCGTTGTAAAAATTAAGTGTACTTGTAAGTAAATGTGTCTCTAAAGTTTAGTATAAAGGAAATTGTATTTACCTCCTTCATTATTATAGTTATATTTGCTAGAAAATAAAAAATACTTATGAGTGAAATGACAAAATATTTTCTTAAATTAGTTTAAATTAATATTGCGTGTGTAGACGCTTCCCATATGATATTAGCATCTGGCCCATGTCTATAGGTGTAACGCAGACTTTTGAAATATAAAAATTAAAGGTGAAATCAAAAAATCTAATATCATCAGGGGATTATAATAAGTATAGGTACTAATAATAATACCAAATATTAACAATATAACGACATATTTCGATGGATCAGTAAGTTAAAGTGGCATTGGGCAGGAAATAGTACGGAAAAGCGACGGTCCTATGCAAGCGCAGCGTAGGATATCAACACACAATGTGGACAGGCGACCTAATAAGGGCCACGGGTCGATGTTGGATCCAGGCTGTGTCTAGGATAGATTATGGAGGGCCTATGTCCAGCAGTGGAAATTCTACTTCTGAAATGGTGATTAACACTGCATATAATTGAAAAAACATCGCATGACTTTAAATTTTTGTATTCACTGTAAGTTGTTTGTATCACTTTTAAAATCTCACACGAAGTTGATCTCAATGTTATTACCCTAACGCTTTTTACGTTACGCATAGCTAACGTATTTTTTTTTTTATTCTAGGAGTTCTTGGCCAGCAAGCCAGTCCGGATAGCACTTCACGCGCGTCGGAACTCTCGTACGTAGGGGTTTCAGCTGCCTCACCACCGGACGATCCTCGCATCGATCCTGACAACGATCACGACAACGAACTCGAACACGACCAAGACGATGACCATGACCAACCGAACAACGCTGATCCAAATCTTGTACACAAGAAACGAAAGCGACGCGTACTATTTTCAAAGGCACAAACATACGAATTGGAAAGGAGGTTTCGTCAACAAAGATACTTGTCTGCACCGGAACGGGAACATTTGGCGAGTCTGATCCGTTTGACACCGACTCAGGTGAAAATATGGTTCCAGAATCACAGGTACAAGACGAAACGAGCCGTGCAGGAGAAGGGCGCGCATGATTTGAATGTTGGTGGTTTGAATTCGCCGAGACGCGTGGCGGTACCAGTGTTGGTGAAAGATGGGAGACCGTGCGTTGGAAAACCTGACGGTCTGCCTCCGTTAGGTATGCCTCTGCCTCCCTACCAACCATTACATCACCAGCCTGCATCCGCTCATGCATCACAAGCCAGCGGTTGTTGGTGGTAAAAATTTATTTATAAAAAAAACTAATCTATAAAAAAAAATTACCAGTGACTAGTCGAAACGTAGTTTATAACTTTGCAAGTCTTTCTTGTGAGAAATTCTAATTGAGGATTTAGAAGAGATACTTGCATATGTGCTACAACACCCAATATCTATAATTATAATGTTGATAATACGTTTTCATAGTGTTTAATAATTTTATAAATTAAAAAAATAATTGAGAAAACTCGAATACAGTGTTACTAAAAAAAACTATTGGTTTTAAGGTATCCAGAGTTCCTATAACTTGTATTATAAAAGTGTATATGAAGCCTAACTTGGCGAAGTGATGTCAAGATTCCATCATTTTCGATGCTTGTAAATATAAATTTATGTATAAAGTTTGTAAGGATTTTACTATAGCTTAGATTGAATTTAATGTGTACATAGCGAGCACTTTAAGTAAATTATTTATCAACTTTGATGGTGCTTTTCTTGTGCGATGCGGAAATCCGTAGAGACACGAACATTAACATAACCCGGCGGATGAGTATGTTGAAGTGGCAATGGGCAGGACCTATAGCCGTTGAGGCCAGAAAGTTCTTAAGTGGACATACGATCTCTGTAGTATTAGGTCCACAATATTGATCTAGGCTGCTTCTAGGCGGTCCCACTGGAAAAATATGAAGGGGCCTTAGTCCAGCAGTCGAAATACTCCGGGTAAGATGATGACGTTTAAACAAGTAAAATTTTTCGGTACTACCAGTGTCAATAAGTGAATATATTTAAACCGAGGTATAGTACCTACAACCGAGTCATTGATTCTTTTTTTTTCACCCTGGGAGGATTTACATTCGCCATTCCATTTACTTATTTAGTATTTACCCTTTCTTAGTGTGAAGGGGTAAATTATTTTGTAAAGGATAAATTTACAAAACAGAAGGTAAATTTTGTTGAGCGTAAAATTTGAGCACCACTGTATAGAGTTAATATGTTTATTTGATGTGCTTGCTCCTAGATTTATATAACGAGAAAAGACCACAGTTTATCAACGCAATATTTAGTCGTAAGTGTCAGTATTATCATGGTAAATTAGCTATAGTGAATAATATTTATATTCCAAATGAAAATGTATGTGTTAAAATAAAAAAATCGATTATAATTGTACATTATGTATATATTTCATTTTGATTACGTTTACCTAATAAAACTGATGTAATCGTACCTTTATATCATCAGTATTTATCTATATGCTATGAATCACGTAGTATAAATGATTGATTACTCATACCCAGTATATTGCAAAAGCGTTAGCTTGGCAAAATATTGTTTCAAATTTTACCTTATTATTTCTATATGTAGCCAATACATAAAAGTATAAAATCAAGAAACATAGTCGATTGTGTACATAGTTATCTTGCAGATAGCAAATAAATTATTATTATTATATTTAATAAAGTGAACAAAATATTTGTTGTTTTATTTATTCTTCAACTGGTTTACTTTTATTTAATGTTAAGGTCGGCGTATAGGCTGTCGGTCCACTTGATGGTAGGTGGCTATCGTCGCCTCTAACACACGCAACGCCATATGTGCTGCAAGTGCGCTGCCGACTACAGTAGGATTAAGGATAAGGGATTGGAAAGGGATAGGGAAATGAACTTTGGCATCCCTTACTCACTCACCGAAATACAACAGCAAACACACTGTTATTTCACGGTTGTCTTCTTTAAGGGGGTGGTTACTGCCGCCAGACGGCCTGCCTAAATGACTGCGAATCGCAATGTACTTTGAAAAGTTCAGCTCTAAAGTGTGCCGGGAATTGAACCCGAGAACCACAGAACAGACCGGGCAACCACTCATACAACGGGCTCGTCAATTGTATACTGAAAAATAGTGTACCCACAATAAAATACATAATTGAAATAATTATACTATGCTGAAAATTTCCATTCCACTACAATATAATTGCTCTTCAAGCAAGCTGTAAACAAATTCTAACAAGATCGGTATCTTCAAGTGTTTACTTGTAAGCCTGCCTGCTACTGTTTTCAGTATAAATAAAGTATTGGTATTGATAGTATTTAAGAATTTGCATTCAAATTTGAAAGCACACAGACATTAAGAAATTCTATATACTACAAAACAATCTAGTGCTATATTTAGTTAGTAAACACCTAAGTTGGTATAAGTTAGATATAAAAATGCACTTATTGACACGGTTAAAATATCTTGAATTTTTCAAAAAATATTTTTATCTACGTACATTTCAATAATGGCTTTGAGCACGCCAAATATTTTAATTATTAATGCTTCTTAAAATATTATGCAATGGGCGAAGAGGATAACAAGTGTTGAAATTTTGCGTAGGTAGTATGAGAAAGAGAATGGAAGTACTATAAGAGCGATAAAGGAGAGGAAGTTGTAATATTTCAGATATCTATTGAGGGGCGAAAAATATCGTATTCTTTAACCAGAGATGCATGGCAAATGTAGTGGAACAAGACATCATGTAAATTAAAAATTTAAGCTTAATTAGATTGTTAACTTAAAAAACTATGAACATACGATTACCCATAGAGGGTAGGAATCATACTTAAGACAAAAGAGACAAAGATGCAATTTTAATATCACCAATCTATTGTTAGTGACGTTTGCGTCCGTACACGATCGTTGGACAACACATTTCAATTTGCACAACACTATTGAGGCCACATAGAGCTACTTTGATACTCTTATCCTTTTTTCCCTAATGCCATTAGCCCAGCCAAACATTATCTCTGTGAGACCCACAAACTATGTAAAATTTTGCAAATTTTTAATTCAACGTATCGATGAAATCCTAAGTCATTGGCGTCAGGAATCCCCTTAATAAGAGTCAACGTACCACAAGCAACGGTCATGTGGTTTATTTGTTGCTTAACCTAGAGCGTGGATTGTTTACCGGTTAAATATTTACTGGTACTGTTTATCTAATCGCTGGCTGCCGACCGCGATAACTTGCGACCTGATTACTTCAATACCTTACCTATCCTACCATTACTTTATGAATCTTTTTCACCTGTTGCTCTTGCAAGCAAACATTTATTCTTTATTCAAATAATTCTGTATCAGTCTTTATTTATGTCTCTATGCTGGACACAGCCATCTCCTCTCTGTGAAGAGAATATTGGTCATACCCAACGAAGTCAGCCCACTGCGAACGTTATAGTTACATTTAATAGAAGATTGTTAATCTTCTAAGGCTCAAAGCTTTTGGTGTAGGTTTTTAATTTACAGTAGTAGTGGAAGAGCACATTCCGTGCAACTAGGCTATCAATCAGGCTATCCTCTTTCAGAAAACCATCAGAGAGTGAGTATAAGGGACACATCTGAGAGTGAGAAGGGAACACCATTTTCCAATCCGCTTCATATCCCTTAGTTATACTTTATTCTATCAAGAAATAAAAATAACAATCATAGTTGCAGGATCGACGGGATTCGAACCAGAGACATGAAATTATTTTATCCAATGACATCTATCATTGCTTCACCTTACAAACAACTTAACATAGAAGTCTTAAATAATGTACTTTTTTACGACCTAGTATCAGTCAGTACCTTTAATATTACCTTTACCCCGGGAGCCCATTTCCCTATTCCTTCTTAATCCCTTATCATTAATCCTATTGTAGTTGGCAGTGCATTTTCAGCACCTGTGGCGTTGCTTGTGTTATTGGCGACGGTAGCCACCTACCATCAAGTGGACCGTTCGGCCTGTAGCCGACTTTGACATAAATAAAATACAATTTAGACAATAAACTCAATTTAAATCAATCCGTTTGATATACGAGTGCTTATATAATTCTTTTGTAATGCCAAAACTCAAAGTATTTTTAGCGTGGTTTCACCCTTTTTTTATTTTTGGTTTAACCTTTTTATGTGTAGGTACATTTAGCTATTGGTCTCCAAATTTATGATGTTGCATGATAAACACGATAACTGAAGAATCGACAGAATGAAAAATCAAGATTTTTATATGTTACATACATTAATATGTACACATCTTACACTCACATCTTCTATATATAAGTAAGATTCTCGTATATAAGGCCTTACATGTTTGTGAAGATATTAAACATTTCTAAATAAATTAACTTATCTAACTTACTTTGTATATTACCAGCCGATGCCCGCGACTTCGTCGCGAAAAATGAAAAATATACCTGACACCTGAATATCACCTGACATCTTTATCGCTGTGGCGAATTTTACAATTTAATTTCTTATGAAATGGTTATCTATAGTATATATATTTTATAATATGTTATATAGATGGGGTTTATGTAATGTGTTAGTTATTAAAGTAAGAGACTTAATTCTGTACAGACCTGCTAACGTGTATCAAAGGAAGCGTTGTATCTTTTCTGTTAAATAAATCGTCCACAATGATCCCAAAGCGAACGCCTCCGATTGGAAATATATTCAACAAAGGGATCTCGTTGTCATTAAATCAATAATAACACTCAGCACAATAGAGTGGCAGTCGTTGGTAGTTCGACAATGGGCGAACAAACTGAGAAATAATTTCGATAAATTCTTGAAACGCCTTCGATTGTGACGCGATGAAAAGCTCAAAGCGAGCTAATATAGAATCGGAGCTTTTAAGCCGATTAACGCGATACACAAACACACAACCTTTGAGAGACGTATCCCGCTGCTGACACACGTGGGATCGACTAAAGTTTGTTTTTATAAACGCTTCATATGTAGATATCTATACAAATAGAGATGCAAATTTTTATTGAAACACAAATTTTATTTAACATATGGAAAAAGAAGAATGGCAGTAGTAGTTTTAACAAAGTTATGATTCAAGCACTGCTTTGAATCATAATCTTGACACTGTTTAATTAGTGTCTTTGATCTTGATCTAATAGTCTGCTATTGGATGACGCTAACGCTCCTTAGCTTCATCTAATTGCAGGTCAAGTCTATTTACACCGTCACTAAATTCGGTGACGCGAATTTTGATACGGTTTTCACTAATGGAAAGAGCGATAAACGAGGAAGGTATATACATATATGTAGCATGCACTCGAAATTGATGGCGGCAATGCTACTACTATGTTCCTTTTTGATGTTAAACGATGTTCCTTGAAATTTACAGAGAAAAATACACTGCAATTAATGGCAAAAAATTTCGCTTGTTCCAGTCGTATTCTATCTGTACTGACTGACTATCAACGCACAGCCAACACTAAATCTTAAATTTAAAACTTCAGTGCAATAATATAAAAATATAACAAAATATCATTTACAAATCGCAATTAAGACACATTATAAAAACATATTTTGAAACATTGTCATCTTCACTTCAAAATTCAAATTGTAGTGTAACCTTATTTGAAAACTATGTCTTCTGGTGTATTGATTTTATCAGGAACATTAGAAGTAAATGTGTGTTTTAAGAGAATTGTGGTACGGTGTACGATCGCTTGGCGCACAGTTCGATAAGGGGGCTAAATGAAATACAATATTGTTGATGTAGGCGCAATATCAGTTATGATGGAAGAGCGGCGCGTATCAGCGAGAGCGGTCAGCGCTCAGTCGACTTGAAACATTGATAACGCCATGGAGCGAGATGAATTTACTTGGAAAATCAAATCTACACCTGATCTAAGTTACTAGGTGTAATTTAAACACAAATTTTAATTTTTCAAGTAAGTCAATTGTTGTCAAAACTAGAATAATTTGTTTAACCACTCGTAAAAATGTATTTGTGCATTATTTAGTTTTCAATAGATTAAAAAAAGGATGTTCACTGAAAAACAAAAATTATTGGCTTAAATTTAGACGAATTTCCGACATTAATTTGACTATACGTGACTTAAAATGGCGTAATATTTGAGAAACTGTTTTATGTATTATATGAACATTAATTCATTGTCTCGAAGAGATTTTTGTAACGAAGGGTAAAATCTTCAAAAGATAGCGTGTAAATGCATCTATTGCATAAGGTTATTATGGGATTCTTTCCCACTAAAAATCACCCTCGGCATAGGAACCGACACGGGTCATGGTCTTGAAGAGGCTGTATCACTGTTCCCTTCAGTTTCTTATACTAAGCTATTTAATCCCACATAGTTATAATAAAATAAATAAACAAAAAGTTTTGTTTAAATAATTCAAAATAATAATATCTATTGTATTAAATGAATTATTATCTAGGTAATATTTAAACCACTGTTGAAGTCGTATATAGTTAATTTTATAGTTATAATGACATCTTACTACATATAAGCTTTTTCAAATAGGTGTTGCAGTTCCGAAGATTATCCACCAACTATCAAACTTGCCAAATCCGTTCACACTCTCACTTCTTCAAAAGTAAGAACCTTATTGATACTCCTAGAAAATTGTAAATATGAAAACAAGTATTAAAATAAATGTACTTACAACGTTTAATAGTGGTATTACCAACTGTCACTAAATGTTTACAATTAATCCGACAAGTAAATCAAAATTGTCGAATATTGTTGCAGGATCCAAAGAACACGGTTAGAGCTTAGCCGCCACGCGTTCGACTCATTTGCGGGTGCAGCACCCACCGCGGTGTAGCATTGGCAGCCCTACGTTCGCACCGAATATTAACCCCGAGTGGATTTATTGCTATTCCTTTAATAAACACGTTATACTGTTCGCCTAAACGAATATTAATAACTGTTCAGATGATTTTCATTTTTGTTATTGCTCATCGGCGCCTCTTTACGTAATCATTTCGGCTATTTATAAAGGAAAATAGGAGCAGTATAATGTTAGAATATACAACATTTTTAAAGAGCTTACATATTTAAGTAAGGGCAAGGCACACTGCGCTTTGCAGTCATCTGGAGGCAGTATTATATTATTATATATTAATCTGTCAGCTTACTCATAGATTAAACCTGTTAATAGGCAGATGAAGTGACAATTCATTTACATGCCAGTTTAATCCTTAGTTAGCGCTAATCGGCAGTGGTGGAATTCATTTTGGCTGGTTAACTTTAATTGGGGATACAGTCTGACAGAGACAGGCTTTAACTGGCCATTACATATTTAAGATAATTTAGAAAACAAATTATAATTGCAGCTCAAAGTATACGAATTAAGGGTAAGTGCATTCGATAAGACAAAATGTTAACAAAGAGCCTCGCCCTACGGAATCGACGCATAACCCCAAAATGCTCGTATCCGCCGACGATGATATATGCGAGGGTATTTCCTGACACCGGCCAGTAGCTACTTGATTTAGCGGAAAGTCAGATAAAACCTAATGCGCACAACAAAAAATATATCACAATACCAGCGCCATAAATATGACGGCCTGTCGTAAACCTTTATGTCTGTGCGTTGTCGTTGGCACGTGAAAAATGAGACTATGCCGATACCTAAATGCTATGTTACACTGAACAGACACTATCGAGGCCAATATAAACATAGCTACAATTATTAGTAAATAATTTTTCTGATAATTTATAAATAGTTTACTATTTACTAATAGATTGGCGTAATTGGTGACATAAGGTCTGAGAGGGGAGAGGGTGAAATGATGTTTCACTGACGTCGCTCGGCCTACAAGGCCGCTGGTCACCAGTTAAAGGTTAAGTGGGAATTCTTGAAAAATTTATAGTGATAAAATAAAAGTAAATTTTTAAAAAGTCTGACCACTTTTTAAAATTTCCTAGCAAATCAATACACTCTAATGAGTAATTAACATATAATGGTAATTACTGAAATATTCGTCGTGGCAAAGTTTTAATTTGTGTAATTTTTTGTAATTCCAAACCTTTTTTTAACTAATAAATCTACAACGTTCGTTTTTCAAAGCGTATAAACCTCCAACTAAACCTATAAACACTTAACATACTATTTAAAAAAATCTTAAAAACTTCTACTTACGGTAAAAAAAATAACAAAAGAATATTTTTTAACTATTCGCAACGTTTGACAAAATAACAAATAGGCAGTCTCGCAGCGGCATCGCAGGAACACATCAGTTATGTTATTACAATGGCAATGCAACAGATAAAAAGGTCAATAAAATAAAGTGTAGTATTAATAAAGAAATACGACAGAACACGGTGCCGAGTTTCCTTTGATTGGACGACGATTTATCGTGCGGAAATGCCGTTACTCCGTAATATTTCCGCCCCGAACTATTCATTTTCCCTTTTTTACAGAAAAAAGGGCGCGAGACATCTTCATCGAGGTCCTTGTACAGATTTTGTTCATTTTTAATACAATTTTATACTAATTTATGCAGTCTTGCAAGAATGCTTGCTGTAGAAACAGCAGAGGACCAATCCTTTATAAAAGCAAAAACTTAATTGCTATTTGACGATCTTATTAAATAGTATCTCAATTTGATATAAAACAAAATCGTTATCCGCTTGTCTGTTTGTTTATTTGATTCTTCTGTTCTTAGCATAACTTAAAAGAATTTTGGTTTGACTCAGACGGTTTTTTCAAAAGGTTTTTATAATAGATATACAAATCAAAAGTCATTTACATTGGTAAGTCATTACAAATAATTAGTAAGTCATTAAAAATAAACTTTGTAAATCGTATAAAAAAAATAATATTGAAAATAAAGAAATCGTAGTTGACCATAGAACATTTAATTCGAAATTTTTAAAGAAACAATACATTATTTTTATATTATTCAAAGATTACAATATATGTGTCTATATATATTATACATATTATAAGATAAAATCGCTGTCTGCCTATGTCTGTTTCTCCGCTAACTTCTTATAAGGTTTCCCAATCAACGGCTTTTTATAAGGTCTTCACTAATCTGAAGAAAAAATTGCTACGGTGCGAAGATGAGAGCGAGTTGCTGGTATTTAAAACTGTGAGACATTTCAAAGAGATGAAATCACCTTTCTTTCTCGTAGAATCATTCGGAACTGGTGGTTATTGTTAAAATTAGTACCACCATGCTACCACCTATTTTATATGGTGCAATTTGGTACATAGGTACACATACGTAAATAATTCTTTATTTATTTCAAAAGTTAAGATTATATCATAATTAAATAACATTTTTATTCATAAATATTCATAACATTTAACAGACATAAGAAATTGCAAGCTACAGAAACCTGTTTATAATATTTCCAATAAGCATTCTAAGACTGATAAAAATAATGTACACATAATGACGTTCCTTTACATATATAAAACTATGAAGATAATATAATAACGGACAGCATGTATTCGTGTTAAATTGAGGTGGCCTTTTACCTGTCCTCGTTATCTGCAGGGGAGGCAAATCAGAAAATCAATACGGGCCGAGCGAGCGTCGAGCGTTTATTAGTCCACGATCGCACGAGCGCCGCCCGTCGTGTCGAATGTCATTTTCAAAAGTTATTACGTCATATGTACTTTGTTTTTATCTATTTTTCTAATCTATACTATATACTATATAATAAAATAAAGAGAGGAGATTTGTATGTTTGTAATGAATAAACTCAAAACTACTGGACCGATTTTGAAAATTCTTTCTCCTATAGAAAGCCACATTATCAGCGAGTAACATAGGCTATATTTTATAAAGTTAGGCGGGCTAAGTCGCGTGAAACAGCTAGAAAGTCTATAAAAAAGTAGTTTAGACGTACAAAGCAGATTCGCGTTATTTATAGCCTAGTTGTTGAGCTGCGCCTTTAAAATATGAAATCTATGATATACGGGTAATTTTTTTTAATAATTATGAAGCACTTTTTTTAAAAAAGAAAACCTTTATTGATACAGGCTGGTAGTACAATTGACGGTAGATACCGTCGCTAAAATACAAGTGACATGTAAGAGTACCGTGCTTGCTGCATACCATAAAAGGTAATTCCCCGAATTTGATATAAAATAATAGGGACGCTAAAGGATGGTGCAAACATGATATACTGATTTTTATACTTTTTAACCAACCATCTCTACTTCTGGTTATAAAAAAAAATCTATGACGTTTCACTTTTTATTGAATTATTGTGCCTCAAGACTCCTTTCAGTGCTTTACTCTTTCTTTACAATTTTGGATTAAGCTAGCTCGCTTTAGAAAAATCTTAGAAAGCGTCTATTTTAAATATCTGTTTTTCATTTATTTAAATTCTATGTACTAACATTATCAGGAGAGATTTTATAAAAAAAAATTATAAGTGGACGTAATCACCGGAACGGTTGCATCTACGAGTATTTCAAAATTTATTTTACAACTTAAAAGATACATGTTCTCCAAACAAGCAAACCTAAATAAAAAACCTGTATTTTATGTCTACTCAGTCACATCATTGCACGTGCTGGACGGTCTAATATAGAATAAGTTTACGAGCTTATCTGATAGTGAGCGTAATTCAAATATTAGAAATAAAAAAATTGAGACATCACTACCATAATATACCTTATAGGTATACTTCCGCTTGTGGTCACAGAATAGTATCCCGCTGATTGTTGTGAATGAGACGTCAAATAAGCCTTCATTGCTCACTATAACAAATTTATCTAACGACGGATAAGAACTGACAATTTATTGCTACTAATTTATACGCACGTGTCTGTAACTAAAAGAAAAAAGGAGCTGCGAAATAACCGTATTTTCTTTTGTTTCGTGCATTTCTATCAAACATTTTTGCTTTCAGGCCAAATTGAAACAAGAACCAATCTAGGTTCTTGTTTCAATTTAATGTAGACCAGACGTCTGCTGTTCTCGCTCGACGAGTAATTGGGTTAAAAAACAACTAACTAAATAAAGACAGGAATACGTAATCCATACTAATATTATAAATGTGAAAGAAACTCTGTCTGTCTGTATGTTACCTTTTTACGCCTTAACTACTCAACCGATCATCAAATGTTGCAAACACGTCAGGAATAGGGTACCGTTTATCCAGAAAAAAGTACTGTTCCCAAGGGAGCATTTAAAATTAAGAAAACTAACGCCAGGCAAAAGTGTTATTACAATAAAAATGTCAGGCGTTATATATAGCTTTATGTTTTCTTTATATTTTTCAACGCGGACGAAGTCGCGGCCACCAGCTGTTTGAGAATATTTTGACTACAATTAAACTTGAATAATTAAATTCATGTTAAATATATTTTTTGTGTTATACTTTTGAACCGATATAATGAGATGTTCATGGCTCATTCAGTCTTTGTTGAAAGCGAAGTATTTAAGTGCGTTCGGGAGTCGACGACCACCGCGTAGTTCGACGGTGAATCAGCACCTACGGCTAATGGTCACTTGGTGCGTTAGGATATGATTAATTACTCTTATCAAGAATCATCCGATGGGAACTGATGGCTACACGATTTGGAACCTGACCCTTAAACCAGTAAAGTATTTACAGTGGATGCGACAGCGATAAAAATAAAAGTTTAATTAATAAAAATATAAAATATTAGAGACCCGCTCTGGGCTTCGCCCGAGGTGATATGAATAAAAATTTCCCCCGTTCATCCCTCTTTTCATATGTGAAAATTGAATTAAAATCGGTCTACCCATTCTCGAGTTATTGAAGCGTACACAAACCAACTTAACATTTTTAAATACTAGCTGGTGCCCGCGACTTCGTCCACGTTGAACGATGAAAGGTACCCTATGTCCGTTCTGGTGTCCCAGACAACGTGTATGCAAAATTTCATGGTGATCGGTTCAGTAGTTTTTGTGTGAAAGAGTTACAAACATCCATACATCCAAACATACTTTCGCATTTATAATATTAGTACGGATGTATAAAATTAAAAGGATAAATAAAAACTTAAAATAAATTATTGAAAACTTCCGAAGGAAGACTGATAATTCTACATTTTTAATTTATATTGTGTTTTCAAAAAATACGTTATGTTCAAATAAAATTGAATCTAGTTTGGTTAAACTGAAATTAGGTAGGCGATATACGTGAATTGTTAAATATTCAATTGTCAAAATTTGCATAAACCATACATAGGCAAAGAAAAACAGACACACTTTGTATTTTTAACTAATTGCTTATAGGTCTAGGTACCTTACTAGCCATATATTAAAACTGGCTATTTATCATCAGTATGTTTGTAATATTATTACTAATATCTTCAGATTTCAAATCGTATCTATAGAAAATATTAAACTTAGATATATTTACCAGAAAATATGACATAGTCCTATACCTACATGTCTATACTCTACTCATAGCACTTTAACAAAAATTACTTAGTTAACTTGTACTAAGAAGGGAAGGAGACATAATTCACTACTAAACTGCTGACCATGATAAATATATTGAACGGGGAAATTAGATTGCGGCGGGGGGTCTCCGTCCTCTGACAAAAGCATTCACTGATTCACTAGACTTTAGAATAAAAAAGTTCCGCTTCCAAACCTCTTTTCATCCCTCAAGATAATGTAAAGGTGAATTTATTTTGTTATAACTAATCCTATTTTATCATTATTTGCCAAAGATTTCTATGTACCTATGTTAGAATAACATATTGTTCAATGTTATTTGCAATATCAATCACAATAACAAAATGTTTTCCCCTTAATAAAAACAAAAAAAACCCAGCAGTTATATTCTTGGTTTTTAATCAATTTGGTAATTAAGGTTAAATTCAAATTTAAAAAAGGATGTACTTTCCCAAGTACATGTTAGTACTAAGGCCAAGTACAAGTACTAAGACTAACACTTAGGTGAAGGATAACTACTAGCCTAAAAAACGTAAATTTATAAAAAAGGGGCGTGGCTGTGTCGTGGCCACAGTGAGTTTTGCATGAATAAACGTGTACGGTATAAATAATACTTTCTTTGAGCGTATTATATGTAGGTACCTGTACAATATATAAAAAAATATTTGATTCTTTAGCTATCCAGTGGTGTAATTAAATTTTGGATGTAGAAAATAGATAATAATATGTATGTATAGTAAAATGAATCCCCCGATTTTGTTATATATCAGTTTTCTGAATTGCTATTTAAATTTAAAGATTCGTTTTCGTTTTCGTTTTCGTCACACCATAGGCCTTTTTAAAAACCTAATTAAAATTAAGTTGATGGTATTTGAAGTCTTTGAAATACGGAAGCCAATATTGGTGGGCGTTTTAAGTGGACAAGCACGCGTAATTCTTATAATTGGCTCCTTTATATTCGATTGCGACCGGAAAGGAGACCCACATCAAGGCAACACGTCTTTTAAAAGGATTTGCTAACTTAAAGTGAATGTGAATGAACGGTTTTTGTAATAGTCCACTGTTCAAGGTAGACAGTATGTCGCCGAAATAATAATACACATTCGAATAGAACGCTTTGGGGGTCGATATTGAAGGACTCTTTTAAAACACATGAACTATAGTTTGTCGATACTAAATAAAGATTTTCAATTCAGGTTATTCAGACTGGTTCGCTTCAGCTCTTTTATAGATAATTAAGGAATATGCTCGAGGAGTGCCTTTTTCTGACTTGATTAAAAGTGAACTTTAATGCTGTATGTATGTACACGTCTGAATAAATAATTTATTCACATATGTATATAATACGAGTATACCTAATTCAATCCCAAAAATATTATAGACTAAAAGCTTGATGACTAAAATATTATAGACTAAACATTTAAAATTTTATAGCAAGCTTTTACTTTGCTCAAAAGATAAGCATATGCATCTGTAGGATGTTTATATTTAATCTACATATATTTATTACAGTTATTATATTACAATATTCGTAATAATGTTTGTCATATATTTTACACTTTTTTCACCACACCACACTTCACTTTTTTCATTGACGGTGTCAGTTTTTAAATCGTTCTATAGACTTCTACGCCGGTGCCCGGATAGGTCGTATATCGAATGGTGTATGGCCCAAGTTTCAGGTGGTGGTCCAAGTTGGACACCACATATTCCCCCTGGCCAGACCATTACTATGGTCGATAGTAGTCCGGAAATCTGATTCGACGACCACTGCGCGACCTCTTCTCCTCAGGCACGACGTTAGGTACGACGACACGATTTGAAGATGGCTCCTCGGGCAGCTCACGTCTGTCTTCGTTGAGGGGCGTCGCTTCCCTCATCAGAAATGCCGGTTTCAGCCTGTCGACGGAGATGTTCTGAATCTTGCCGCGGACATCGACGGTAAAGAATTTAGGCTGCCTCTTTACTATCTTATAGGGTCCAGAGTACGGCGGTTCTAGAGAACTTCTGACATGGTCTTGACGAATGAAGACGTGTGTAGATGTATGCAGGTCTCGGGGCATGTAGAAGGGTGATTCGCTGTGCCATGTGGTAGGTCGTGGAGTCAGTTTCGTCATGTAGGAGCGAAGCCGGTTGGCGTACTCGGTGACGTCTCTAACGTTGCAGTCGTTACTGGGTGAGAAGAATTGACCCGGTAGACGCAGGGGTTCGCCATAAACAAGTTCAGCTGGAGACGACTGTAGATCTTCTTTCCAGGAACTACGCATCCCCAGAAGTACTAAGGGTAAAGATTCAACCCAGCTGGCTGTGTTGTGGCACATAATGGCAGACTTGAGTTGGCGATGCATCCTCTCGACGATCCCGTTTGCTGCAGGATGATATGCAGTGGTGCGAAAGTGGCGCGCACCAATCAAGGCAGTGAGGGCCTTGAAGAGACTGCTCTCGAACTGTCGACCGCGGTCCGTAGTCACTCGAGCAGGACAACCGTATCTGGCTATCCAGCCAGAGACGAGGGCAGTTGCACAGGACTCTGCTGTTATCTCCTTCAACGGAAATGCCTCAGGCCAACGAGTAAATCTGTCGATGACTGTAAGGCAATATCTGAAATCATAAGACAGAGGTAAGGGTCCTATGATGTCGAGGTGTATATGGGAGAACCTCGAGGAAGGAGTTTGGAAGCAGGAAAGAGGTGATTTAGTGTGGCGGAAAATCTTGCTTTTCTGGCACTGGAGACATTCTCTTGTCCATTCTCTGCAGTCCTTTTTTATTCCTGGCCACACGAATCTCTGCGTGACCAGCCGCACAGTTGCAGATGCTCCGGGATGATGCAGACCATGGATCGTGTCGAAAACTTGTCTACGTAGCTGAGGAGTGATATACGGTCGAGGAGGTTCCACAGAAGTATCACAGTAGACAGGTAAGTTATTCTCCATATAATGCCTTTTCTGTAGTTTCAGGGCTGAACCATTTAGAAGGAGGTCTTGCAGTTCAGGATCTGATTCCTGATATCGTACAAGTTCCTCGTAATTAATTGCAGTTGCAATCTCCTCCACTCGTGACAGTGCGTCAGCCACGATGTTCTCTTTCCCGGGTAAGTATCTAATGTCGGTTGTAAAGTGCGCAATAAGGTCTAGGTACCTAAATTGGCGTGGAGTACATGTGCTTTTGTTATTTGAAAAAGCAAAAGTCAGCGGTTTGTGGTCAGTGAACACGACGAACGTTCTTGCCTCTACCATGTGACGGAAGTACTTGACTGCTTCATAGATTGCCAATAGTTCACGGTCGTAAGGACTATATTTCTTCTGTGAGGTAGAAAGTTTGCGTGAGAAGAAAGCTAAAGGTTTCCAGTCTTGTTGGGATTGGCAACGTTGTTGGAGTACAGCACCAATAGCAGCGTCTGAAGCGTCCGTGATCAACGCTAATTCTGCAGACGGATCCGGATGGTTGAGAAGGGTAGCTTCTGACAACGATACTTTACAGTCTTCAAATGCACGTATCAGTTCCGGAGTCATTTTGATAGGCTGTGATCCTTTGACTTTTGGTCCGGCAAGCAAGACATTAAGAGGAGCTTGAACTTGTGCAGCATTTGGCACAAATCGACGATAAAAGTTAAGCATCCCCAAAAAACGTCGAAGTTCCTTTACAGTTTTAGGAATAGCGTACTCCTGTATAGCCTGAACTTTAGTATTCAGAGGCTTAATACCAGCTGCCGACACAGAATATCCGAGGAAAGTTACTTCTGATAGACCAAATTTGCACTTGGCTGTGTTGATCAGAATACCGTACTTTTTTAGTCTCTCGAATAACTGATGCAGATGTTCTTTGTGCTTCTCCGGAGACGGCGAAAACACAATAATGTCGTCAATATACCCGTAACAGAATTGAAGACCACCCAAGACTTCGTCGATGAACCTCTGGAAAGTTTGCGCAGCATTCCGAAGTCCAAAAGTCATATATGGAAATTCGAACAATCCGAATGGTGTCGTGATTGCGGTCTTGGGTATATCCTCTGGATTGACGGGAATCTGGTTGTATGCCTTCACAAGATCCACTGTGGAGAAAACTGTAGCTCCAGCAAGCTCGTAGGTAAAGTCCTGAATATGTCGGATGGGATATCGGTCGGGAATTGTTCTAGAGTTCAGTGCTCTATAGTCACCACAAGGTCTCCAACCGTCGTCTTTTTTCTTGCCACCTGCCATATGCAGTGCTGAGGACCATTGGCTTTCCGAACGTCTAGCAGTTCCAATTTCGAGCATGTCATCAAATTCCTTCTTGGCTGCTTGGAATCGAATTGGATCGAGACGTCTTGGCTTGGTATAAACTGGAGGACCTTGCGTTGTGCGGATATGATGAAGAGTGTTGTGTTTCACTGTAGACTGCAAACCTGCTGGTCTCGTAATTTCGGGATAGTTACGCAAAATATCGTGAAACTCTGATTCTCCCGAAACTACTTTAACAGAAGAGATACCATCTGAAGTTTTGGACAGTTGGGCGTTTGCAGTTAGCGACGTAATACTGTCGATTAAGCGCTGATGTCTACAGTCCACTAGTAGTCCATAATAGCTCAAGAGATCCACTCCAATGATGGGTTTCGAAACGTCAGCGATTACAAAATTCCAAACAAAGTCTCTTCTCAGTCCTAGATTTAGATGAAGCCGGATTGGTCCATAGGTATGTATCACTGTACCATTAGCAGCTACCAAATCGTACGACGTTTTGGTACAGGGCGTCCTGACTTCTGCTCGCGGAAAAACACACAAGTCGGAACCAGTGTCCACCAGGAACTGTATTTTTGAGGCGCGATCAGTCACAAATAGACGGCCTGTAGTAGAAGATGAGCAGTCGTTGGCCGCTACTTCCGACTGCCCTTCGAGTTTACCGACTCGAAGCTGCATGGTTGCTTGCATTTTCTAGCCTTGTCTGCGAATGTGTAATGATAATAACAATGTGGATGGTTCGATGGTGGTTGTCGTGGTCGTGAGCGACTTCGTGAGCGAGTGCGGCGCATATCCGTATTCCGGCGGTAAGTGGTGTGACTATGGTCTCCTCTGTCTAGTCTGGTAGTAAGAGCTGATACCTGTTTTGTGAGCTCTGCGACCTGTGCTTCAAGATCACTTTGGACAGACGACGTGGGCTTGGATGTACTTGCCACTTGTGGACATGGAGGAACGATCTCGTGAATCTTGTCAGCTAATTCCGCAATTTTCTCCAGAGTTAAATCAGACTGCGATGCTACAACTGCCTGAATATTGGTCGGTAAGCGGCTAGACCAAATAGCGGAAAGGAAATCTTTCGGGACCGACGGACCAGCCAAATCTTGTAGGTGACGCAAGAATTGTGATGGCTTACGATCTCCAAGCTCTTCGTGTATCAGCAACTGCTTCACTCTTTTTTCTTGAGATGCTGAAAGGCGTTTAATAAGCTCGGTCTTTAGCCTTAAATACTTATCGGTCTCCGGCGGGTTAATTATAATGTCCTTCACTTCAGCAACGTAGCGATGCTCCAGTTGTCCGACAACATAACAGAATTTTGTCTCGTCTGCAGTTATCCTGGAGAGCAGGAATTGACTTTCAATTTGGGCAAACCATAATGCAGGTTCTTCTGGCCAGAACGGAGGTACCCTAGCGTTAATTCTGACGATCTCTTGCCTGTCATCGTCTGCTGATGCCATTATTAATTTATGTGGGGAAAAAAACGCTCCGCTTATAGTAGCACCACACACTAAGTTGTTTTTCCTGAATATCATGCGTTCAATTCACTCACAAATAATCTGTGAGTCGTCGGTGGTCACCAGTTGTAGGATGTTTATATTTAATCTACATATATTTATTACAGTTATTATATTACAATATTCGTAATAATGTTTGTCATATATTTTACACTTTTTTCACCACACCACACTTCACTTTTTTCATTGACGGTGTCAGTTTTTAAATCGTTCTATAGACTTCTACGCCGGTGCCCGGATAGGTCGTATATCGAATGGTGTATGGCCCAAGTTTCAGGTGGTGGTCCAAGTTGGACACCACACATCCAACGGGGCAATGCCGCCAGCATTCTGGCCACTTTTCCGTCTACCAACAGCTTAATAGATTTAAATTATTTATAAGTATTTTTTGAAAATAATTAGTTAGTTTTTAAGTTTTGTATATATTAATTTGTATATAATTTATATTTATAACTTTTCTCTTTATAATATTAGTATAAATGCAAAATATGTACACATTTTTCAAAAAGTATGCTTGCTATACAAGTTGATATTCTCGTATTGTAATCCATTGGTAATAATAATAATTCAATAAATAACAGACACATTAGTTTTGTTTTTGATTGGACAAAGCCTTCTAGACGCGATACAATTGATAAGCAATATTGATTTTATCTACATATTTATTGTAAAGTACTATTACAATACTTAAGATAATGAACAATAATGATAACATTGATTTCATGTCTATCTTTGTGGATTGTTTGATAATTTTATTATCACAATTTATTGGCAACGCCAATAATTACATTAAGTCTCCAATATAATAGCTACCATTAAATAGTAAAAAAAATTATTAGAAAAAGTTTTTTACATATCTTTTTGATATCATGATTAATTAAGGAACGCCAAAGATTGTGTTTTTGAAATTTAAACAAGCACTTAAAGACAAAAGTAGCATTTAAATATAACTATTCTATATAAATATTAAAAAAATATATATTTATGATATTAAAATTTTTTTGGTAATATTTCCTGTCCGAATAGCTGAATAATTTAAAAAACGAAATATTCATAAAAAAAATTATGAATAAAATTCATTTTCACATACATTTTAGATGGAACGGGTTTTTATTCTGAATCGGTAGGAAGTTCGCCTATCGGGTCAGCTAATAATAATTGTTTATGAAATCTGTACTGGAATATTTTTAGTTTTTTTTTTCTACTAGTAATATCTCCAACTATATGTTTACAATCTATTTAAACGGTTGTACTTACATTGAGCAATAACCTAATATAACAAATAAACTATTCAGTTGAATGAATGTACATTTTATAAAAGCAATGGAAGCCAAATTTTAATCCGGTTTATTCTCTGGAGGCGTTCATTCATATAATTTGTTAGTGCAGCGAGCGATTCTTTAAAATTTGTGGGGTGATTTCGCGGAGTTTTGTTTGTGTTCGAATTTGGTCGCATGCAACGTCCTAGATGCATGAAATTGATTCAACCACATTGGCATTGAAGAAGCGGAAGACTTCGTGGTTGATTCCCTGATCGGTTTCATTCATGGTTTCTATCCATTCACAAAATTTTACAACTTGATATACTACTGATCATTTATGCGATTCAGGTAGTAATTCTCTTTTATGAACGAGCTGAACCTGGCCACGCTTCGCTTCGTGCGCATGGGGCGCGGGCGGTACTGGACTCTGTTTATATATATATCTACCTTATTTTGTTAAAATAAAAGTAGCCTAAGTTACTTCCCATTAAACTAGCTATCTGCCACTGAAAGTCACATTAAAATCGGTTCATCCGTTTCTGAGATTAGCAGGAAAAAACAGACAAATAATTTTAAAATTGTTCCTCGTTTATCCTCTTTCCATAACTGAAAACCGAATTTAAATCCGTTTTCTGGTTTACAAGTAGCGCAGAAACAGACATGACGGATTTATGATATGTAGAGATTAAAGTTTTATTGAAAGATATGGCTACAGGAGTCAACCGTAACAGATAGAGATTATACCATAGCCAAACCATCGGGGAGTTTTCTTAAAGATTTTAAAAGAAGAAGATTTAGCCTACGTAAGCCATGCAAATTTATTTTTGAACATTTTCTATTAAAACAATATAATTTATCTATTATCTAACTAATGGTGAAAAGCGCATCAAAATCCGTTGCGTGGTTTAGGAGGAATTAGCGGCCATACACAGACGCAGAAAGCGACTTCAAATTACCTATACTATGTAATAATAAAGATGATTGATACTTAGTTATTAATAATTTTTAATTAATAACACTAACCATAACTTATTTATTAGGCATCATAATCAAAAAAGTTGCATAAATTTCATATTATTTTTCATTAAACTTGGATCATGTCTTATTTTTACAAAGACGAAGACATATAAAACAGATGTAGAGCTCATTCTCTATCATACTGTATCGATGTAAATAGGTAGATCTCTTCTGAATTGTTTTTTCGACTAGCTACGTGATTGGCAGGGCAGTTTCTCTTCCATAATATTGACCTAATCAACTGTACGCTTTGATTACATGTCAAAACTGCTTATAAAATACTCGTATGAAAAAAAAAAACAATATTTTTTCTACATGTGTAAGATTTTTATTACAATGAAAATAATAAGATAATAATTTACTAATTATGGAATTGTGTCTACCATTAAAAACTATAAAAACAGAACAAAATTTTCATTCCACACTAATAATGTCCAATCTGAGAACACTTATATATTTTAAGTTGGTTGCGAGTGTGACAAATTCACAAACGTAGTGGTCATTCATTAGGAGTAAAAGGCGATACTTCAAAAGGAGAGGCTTTTATTGTACACACTATAAAGAACAGAATAGATAATGGCACTTCGTCTTCAAGTGAAACAATTGTTCCGATGGAAGCAAAAAATTTTAAGCAAAGTTCGATCCGGATGCGAATGCGTTTGAGACAGAGTTCCCACGAGATAAACGGTCAGTTATTTTTGGTTATTTTCAAAATCGTAAAACTCCAAAATGGTTTCTTTATATTGGTGTTGTCTTCGATGACTCTTCACAGTATTGTCATTGTTATCGAGAAATGTTTTACATTTTTTTTCTAAGAACAATGGGCTACATGTGTTTGGGATCTTCTATGAACAAAGTAATTTGTAAAACCAAACCAGATGTTGCTTTAACTTGTTATTACCAAGGCACTTTACTCAATAAAGATTGTTGGAGTGAATATTTCTTTTATTAATATTATTATAACAAGTTGTACCTACACAACTTTAAAAAATAAATCTTACGTGACATTATCCAGATAACATTGTATTGGTGTGTGTGGTAATGTGTCTTTAAATTATTATAATCGATTCTGTTTAGTGTAAATATATATATTTTTATATTGTGGTAAAATTTAATGACATAAATACTTCTCGAAACATCCGCACGGAAGTGCCTTGTGTTTGAGAATGGGGCAACAACCAAAATGCATTGTACGTCAGTGGACTGTTTATACAGATCCGAGGCGTAAGCTGAACGTGACCACCCAGAGAGGTCGAGTAAAGTAGCCACTCGGCACATTTGTTAGGAGCGACAAAGTACTGGACGGCTGCAAACTGAATTACCTTACATTAGTAATTTACAATGAAATACGACATTTATTACTGCTTATATATATATATATATATATATATATATACTAATGATATATATATACTAATGATAATAGATTATTAGTTTTAAATCTATAGGTACTAAAATAATAAAGATAAAGAGTTTGTTTGTCCGCGCTAATTTCTGGAACAAAATTTTTTAAGGATTGCTTTGGATGGCTGAAGGCGACCGCCCGACTAGAAATTGGCATTACCGAGAAAAGCCTAAATGAGTATTGTCAATTTAAATTGAACGGCGGGTGAAACCGCGGGACAAAGCTAGTTAATATTATAAATACGTAAGTAAGTGAATTTGTTTTTTCGTTACCGAATCATGATGAAATTATGCATAAACGTTGTCGAGAAGACAGATAACTACAGAAGATAACGTAAACCCAGGGAAAAGTACTGTACCAGAGGAACGCGGATGGAGTCGCAGGCAAAATCTAGTTATCTATAATTATATGAAAGTTTGGCACTGACAAAATTGTTTTGTTCGAAATACGTGAACAAATTTTAATTGATTGTTCGAATGACAGCCAAACATTTCGGGAAGTTACGTGTTTGTTCGAATGGCGGCACCGATGCGTGCCAACATTTCTTTGACCTTTACATTAATAAAAACGTTCCCGTTTTTTTGGCGGTCAAATTATTTATAATTTTCACACTGTACGTACAACTTAGTTTATCTAATGTAGCGTAGTAGTGACACGTGTTTTTTTTTTTCGCATAAGATTTCTTACATAAGTATTTTACATAAATAAGAAAGATAATATAATCGACAGCAATTAATACAAGTCAAAAACATAATGATACAATTCAGCACTCAAGAAACACAATCGCACTTGACTGATGAGTGAAAAATGAGGTCACAAATCACAAAACAAGTACCAATAGTGGTATTGAAGGTATCTACTGTTTATTGCCCAATGTCTGAAGAAAGAAAAATACAATGGTCCCATCCCCGACATACATATCTTCCATGTTTCGGCCTTGGGGTCTTAGCTGGAAAAAGTTCTCTTCAGTGCAGCCTCATAGACCTCGCGAGCTGTCTAGCAACTAGCAGCTTACCCCATCCCTTATCCTTCTATGGTCGACAGCGCACTTGCAGCACCTATGGCGTTGCTTGTATTATAGGAAATGCATAGTAAGTCAATGGGAAATGCTTCTAGTTTTGTCAACACAATATTGAAAAAAATATTAGATATTATTCTATTTGGAAATATTAAAAGAATTTTAATTTCAATCTTATGTAGGTACCTATATTTTTATTTAATAAACTGATTTCTTTCCGATTGAGTTCATTGAGTTCTAAACAGTCCTGTACTTCGTCGGTCCTTATTTAGTACCCATTATAGAGTTTATCCATTCATCATGAAACATTTAATTCAAGCCTATTGTGTACAAGCGTTACTCTGTAAACGGTTCTCGTTATAAAACCACACTTTGTATAAAAATATGCGCTCGAGTATAAAGGTAAACATTGATTTTTTCAACGGGCAGAGAAAATGCATGTTTGGGCCGCCAATGACACTCGCACAAAGGGACAATAGGGGATGTTCTTGAATGGCGACCGCACACTCGGAGCGTACGCGCACTCCCACCAACTACTATTCTCAGCTGCCGACGAGAAGGCTTACTCATATTTATTAACAAAGCCTTTAACTATTTAAAATAGGTACTTAACATTTAATTCCACTTTTTACTTTAATTACCTTAAAAAATGCATTTTCAGATTTTAGCATTTTACTTTTATCAGTTATTCGAGATCATCAATTAATCTCAGGTTTATATGGCAAGAAACTAGAGTGTCACAAATATCTAGAATGGAATAAAATAGAAATAAGTTTTTCAAATACACACATGAACTTACAAAAAGGCACATGCAGAAAATTTATCTTTCGCATTAACCTGCCAATCGAGAAAAAAATAGAAATTTAGAATATATTGTTTACTTCACCTCATTATTTTATATTATACTTGAGCTTATAAAAATAATCTCTTATTTCTGTAATACCTATAACTAACTTTTGCAAACAATGCTGAATTTTCTAAAAATGTCAATGTACCTATCTGGTTGAACACAAGCCCTAGGATTCATACTCTAAATTTGTTTTTTGTTATTTTTTTTTTTTTTTGCTTTTATGTGCTTGAAAAAAAAAAGACAGTCTGTTAATTCCACTTTAAACCGCGAACATCGAAAGATCTGATTTTGCTAATAGGCAATATTAGCAATTTTTGGCTCAGTCAGTATCTAGTACTTACTGACTTCGCTTATGCAATACATTTTCAAAGAGACATAATATGTTTTTAAAAAGGTCACCATTTATCAATATGATCAATTTAAAACTATAAATTTACTAATGTGAAGAAGACAGTTATATATAGATATTTCAATGCAAGCTGCACGATTTCAAAAACTTTCAAGTTTAAAAAAAGTTTCTTGCCCCTTAGAGCAGCAATTTTTTTATTGTGTTCCATTCAGACTTGCGGTACCGATCGACGATCACACCCACTTCTGAATAATGAGGACAACGCCTCTAATTGATTGGTGACAAAAAAGTAAATTTTATGTTGGAACTCGATTCCTCGTTGATTGATAAATGGCTTGGCTTTATCATTTTGTTGAATGGAAGATAACAATGGACAAAAATTAAAATTATTATTTTTTAACGCCCGACGCAAAAACTGACTGTTTCAATCATTACGTGTCTGTGTGTCTGTCTATGGATAGTAGCTCCCCAAACGCATGGACCGATTTTATTTGTTTGAAAGCTGATGTGATCGAGATGGTCTTAGTTATAGTTTATGAAGATCTGTTCAGGCGTCTGAAGATATTTCCTAGTTGAAGAAGGGATTCATTAACTTCCACAGGTAGAATTGACGTAAAATTTGGCATACTATTACTTCGCTGGTATTCCGTGATATTGACCTGATTCTGCAGCGTCGATTACCTAGTCTGCGATTACTCAACTCCTCAGCAACTTACGCAAATATAGCGTGTTTGTGCTCAATAAAAAGTTGGGGGTTAGTTTAGAATTTTAATTATAACTTGGCTTATTCTACGTTTATAATAGTAATCGTTGCGTAGATGTAAGTAGGTATTGACTGAAGGAAGAGGACAGAGCTACTAGCTATATCTATAGGCACTTACACTCTAACAAGAACAAAAAGGCTGTCGTCTCTATTACGTATCTAAAGAATAACGTTGCAAAGCTTTTCATAGTATACTTTAAATTGGTAGATAATTATTTTTTGTTGTTATTAAACTTTTTGAAATGTATGATTGTTAAATTATTATTTTTTAGGTTTTGTAATTATGTAGCATTTTAAATATTTTATTAATTTAAATATTAATTTATTTACATTCGAGCAATTCTAACAGACATTCGTCTCACTTGTATCTCTTTATTATATTTAAAACACAGTATACCTACAGGATCCATTAAAAGCAGAAAAAGGATCCTGTATAGTTACCGCAACCAGGTAGGCTGCAATGTGTACTACAATTGCAGGATGAAAATTGAGCACGACGAAAATTAATACAAATAAATTTTAAGGTATTAAATTTATCTATTTCATTTTGATTTTGAGTATCAATAAGTACACATTTTATTCAATTTCTTAAAATAACCGTCCAAAAAATTTGAAAAAAAAAATTAAGACTTATTTTGTGTTTTGATTTCAAATATACTACTGAGAGCTATCTTTAAAAGCCCTGAAAATCCATCTCGAGTAAATTGAAATTGGAGGGAGACAGCGAACGAGGCTGCTGTAATTATTTCCCTGCAGCGAGAAAGAGACGGGAACAATGGGAGTGAGAGCTCAATAACGAGGCAGCCAAGGGTTGGCTGTTTCTCTTACGGGCCTGGATACTCTGTGCGAGGCAATATGTAAAGATTTATGTACTTTTCCGCCATGTACGAGGAATACTTACGAGGTAGTCTTACGACGAACTTATTTCCATTGTTGCTTCTCTCCCACTTTCCTGATTCGCATCAAGTTATTACAACTGATATTGTAAGATAAGAAAATAACTTCATGACTCTTGTTTTTATCTCAATATTGAGATTATTTTTATGATTCATATGATAAATTTTTCGTATTTAGGTCTTGTCGATAAATTTTTTTTTTCATGAATTTGATCAGTCTTGTAATAAATAATAATAATAAATAGTACAAAAACTACATTGGAAGTAAACTTTTCATAGGTGGCTATGATCTGGATCAAGCAAGTACATAATATAGTGGCGGGACATACTTCATTTCGCAGTCATTAATTGGGTAGCCCGTCTGGCGTCAGTAGCCACTCGCTTACAAAAGGCAATCGTTAAATAACAGCATGTGTGTTGTTGTGTTTCGGTAAGTGAGTAAGTGATGCCAGTGTCTATTTAATTATCCCTTTCTAATCCCTTATCCTTAAATTTAAAAAATACATTTAACGTTTTAAAATTTAATAAATTACATATAAATTCAGTGAAATCTTGTATTCTGCAACCCATTTCCAGGCATCTTTGTTCTTCAGAAGGTTATCTTATTTCAGAAGGACGCGCTGAGTGCTGAGTCCTAAATAGCTAGGTATAAGTATCATTTCTCTCTCTCTCTCACGCACTCTCTCACTCTCTCTCCTTTCTCTTTCTCTCGGTGATATTTTAGTTCTGAAGGTTTCCCGTCAACCCCCTAAACCTATCTGCCAAGATCCAACTTGCTGGCTGATACAATTGTTCGAAACCGCTCCCGAATGTTTCGTAACCGCGACTTCCCAGAGCGTTTCATTCCTACCATTATGATTAACTGAAGCAGCATATATCTTCTATGGTGTCTAACCACATTGCCAACATATTCAATCTTGCACTTCTTGATGGTTCGCGTCATTAACCGGGGCATATTGACATCAGCCGAGGTTTCATTATCCTAGGTGATATATAGGTTTAATAAAGAGGTTTAAAATGTTTGAGACTGCATAAATGATTAGAGTTGGCTAAACGAGTGTCGAGGTGTAACAGAAAGGGAAGGAGGGATTTGACTGAACTTAACTAATGAGGATGGATGGGCGAGAATATTGCACGACGATAATCCATCTGGCGAGTGGCGACGTAGTTCCATCGCGGGCTTACTGTAGCTTTTTTTGTCGCAAATTGAATAATAATATTAATGGCATAAAATAATTTGGATTATAAAAAATTATAATTAGATTTAGATATACCTCATTATACTCGTAAATTATTATGTCGTAAACCACACATTGTGAATTGAATGTAAGGATTTTTATATGTTTTTATAATAAAATATTGTAATGATATCTATATCTATAACTAATATTATAAAGAGAGAAGATTTTTATGTTTGTAATGAATAAACTAAAAAACTTAGTGGAAAATTTTTCAAAATTCACTTATAGGCTTTACATTATCAGCGAATAACATAGGCTATATTTTATAAAGTTACGCGGTCGAAGTCGCGTGCAACGGCTAGTTTTATTATAAAAACATAGAACGTGCGTACGTGCCATACTATGTTTATGCTATGTCGATATCAGGCCCACTCTTCAGTCATTAAGTATTAAGGGTTCGTTTAAGCGGTAGATATACCCTCACCTGGCCCGATCGTGATTAATGTGTTGAATCGCCATTCATTAAACTAGAATCAGGTCGGCCAAGCTATTACTCAAACCGGCACAGACGCCTTAAGCTGCTTGGATAAGTATTTATCTTTTCTTTTGTTATAATCATTACTTCGTTTATAAGGCGATTGGTCATCTGTTAATGAGAGAGCTAGTTCAAATTTTAATCCTTTTTTATACATAATCCGTACGCCCGTTTTGATATATGATTTTCATTATTGAATTAAAGGCTTAGCAGTTCAGAATTATTATAATGTAACTCTGATGTATATATATGTATTTTTTTATTTACGTATATATATATATTGTGTGGAGTGCTCCTTTATAAAAAAAGATCTTAAAAATAAGTTTGAACGAAATATATAGGTCGAAATACAAGCTTTTAGTCCGCATATTTTTAAAATGATATCTATAATCAAAATTAGCCAGTTTTGTACTTCAGTACAAAACTTGCTAAGATATCTCTAGGTTGCAGTGGCTGTGTATTTTAGGTTGTACAGCCAGTATAAGTATATAAGTATAGTTATAGGTAATTACAACTTACAACCTAAGATATTTTACTGCAACTTTTTACTTATAATATACTATAAAAAAACTTTTTCCCCGAACTATTATTTCGATCAATGGATGTTGAATTTCGATCAATGGATATCTCATTTACTTATTATAGTTCTTGTTGTCTAGTAATAAAACAATACAAAAGGTAATAAAACAAAACAACACAACATTCCAAATAAGTAAAGCTGATAAGGTGCATTACATAATTATAACTCCCTCGGGATTTGGTCCGTCCCACTTAATCGCAAACTATCGCTAACAAATTTAATATTTACTTTCCCTGACTTATCCTTATAAATCGTCGACAATATTAAAACCACCAGTACATTTTGATTGCCATGTCGCAAACTCCCCTACGATTTCTATTGTGGTACAAAAACATGTCTATAAGTTTCTTACTTTTTTATTTAACGGTTGAAAGCTATCAGTTTTTTTCAATTTTGTTTTTAATAAATTAAAATAATGAGTTCCTATATATTAAAATGTAATATCGTATTATATAGATGTTCAAGTTGATACAAAAGAGATGAATCTTCCTTGCACGCAGTTAGTGAGTCAGCAGATAATTTGTTAAATCATATTATAATTTATTTGTATTTTCATATTAAGCTCGATAGACGGACGAACCACTTGATGTTAGATGGCTACCGTCGCCTATAACACAAGCACGCAAGCAACAAATACAAGTCATAGGTGCTGCAAGTGGTCTACTGCCAACCATAGTATGATTAAGGATAGGATAGGAAGGGATAGAGAAATGGACTCTGACATCCCTTACTCATTCACCGAAACACAAAAGCACACATGCTATTATTTCACTGTGATCTTCTGTAAGGCGGTGCTTACTGTCGCCAGGCGCGCCCAAGTAACTGCGAAATGCAGCGAGTCTTGCCACTTCTTTTTGAAAACCAGATCTGAGCCAAATTTTAAATGTTTATTTCAAAAGTTGACCCTGCTCGTACCCGAACTGTAATCATATGATGTATATACACTTATCACTAAACTCTACTTGTTGTTTTTTAATTTGCGCGAATATAGTTTTCCACAATATGATAATGATCGCCTTTTTAAATTATCAAAAGATTCTTTCGCCTCCATGCAGCGAATCCAGTGATTCTTTACATCATTTTTAAAGGAAATCGCTTATGCTTGTGAACTGTGTCACAAGTATGGTGTTAGTACCCTCTACGTATGCGCACCCATGCACGGATTTACAACTAATCCAAACGGGTTGACGCCTACTCACTACACTCTATCGATGCATGCTAACTTTATTAAATTGAAATGTATATACATCATTGGATTTGTACATGGAATTTTATAAAAAAAAATCAAATAGTGCCTACCTCAGTTCGACGTGAGTAATTTGACCATGAATGGTAAATTTTTAATTGTCTATTATACATTAGGTAATTATATAGTAATTTTACTTACCTACGTGATTTAAAACTTATTTACAATAGACTAGCGCCCAAGCAAATTTTTTATACGCAAAGCCGGACAGTTTCGGCGACTTAGTTGCAAAATATTGTTTTTTCTACTTACATAAAAAGTTATGTCTTATGATGATGATCTTTCGTAAAAAATATCTATCTGATGGTGAAAACTGCATCAAAATCCGTTGCGTGGTTAAGGAGGAGTTAGCAATTTAAACTAGTCGTACATGTTGTCAGTGCTATGGCGCCGCCGATACCTACAAAATATCTTGTGATAATATTGTCTATATCAATTTATTGCATTATCTTTGAAAATAAAAAAATTGCACTTCGATTAAATCCACTTTATGCGCCATAATGAATCACAAGCGTAAACTGATAATAACAAATAATAATCACAGAACACTATTCGTACTAAATTTAAAATTTTATATTGTCAAAGTATAAAAATTATAAAATATATCAGAGTATACTTTGTAATATCATTGAGTACGTGCATTCATGATATTACAAAATGCGGGTCGTAGTGAACTATATAATAAAATATTTGCAAATTAAAATAAGCCATACACCTTTGCATTCAACATTGAACTGTATGTTAACTGCAATAAAATACAATTTTACTATTTCCATCGTTATTGTAAAGACGTGAATAAAGCAAAGTAAATATTTAATCAAGACAGGCGGTTTAATGAAACTGACATTATGAGGTGTACCGTGTCTGTCACCGGTCATTAATTCTGAACAGCAGATTTTATACTGTTAGTGTTGGCTATTGGGAATGCCTTTATAAATAAATAAAAAAGGTCTTATTATAATGATACACTTGTATAACCTAACCTGAGACGAGTAATTGCTTTCAGTATAAGGTTAATTGAATTTTGTGCCATACGATTGATAGGTATGTGTTTATTTTAGCGGTAACTATTTTTATTCACCCAGAGTTCAGAACAAAAGCGAATGTTTAAACAAAACAGATGCGTTAAACACTGTTTAAAGAATTAAGCGGTATCTATTTGGTGGCCTTCAGCCGACGCGCACAATGACTGTGTAATTAAGCGAGGAAAGGGTGACAGTGTGAATCTGGTGTGATAGATCCCTTTAATATTGCGAATAAACACAATTCAGGTTTATTGCCAAGGCAATTTCGCTTTAAACGTGGCTTGCCCATTTTCATTGCTTAATAATCTCCAATTTTCGTAACCTAATGTGAAATGTAAGTATTATTTTTAAATATATTAAATTTTGTTGATGTATTAATCAAATCAAGTTATGCTGAGTTAAGGAAACTACATAATAAGTTATTTTTACATCCGAAGTAAATGATAATAAATTATCCTATACCTATGTTTTTTTAAGGTACTTACTACTTTTATCTGCAAACTTTTGGTTCGCAATAAAAGGCTTTATGATAGTCGACATAGCCCAAAGAATCAGTCAGTTGAAGTGGGATTTTTCTATCATTTGGTGAGAAGTATGTACGTAAAACTAATTTACACTTACAATGTAGGTGGAAATTAAAGTTGATGAAGGTCTACTAGTGAATGCGAATATGATCCGAAGTACAGATTCAAAGCTACCAAACTGGACATCGACCTAATAGTCAGTTAGCTGAAGTAGAAATGGGCAGAAAATTTCTGCATGTCATATGATTTTTTTTGTGTTAAGTTCGACAGATAGGCTGACGGTAGGTGACTGCCGTCGCAATAGAAAGCCGGGGGTTAGTTTATGATTTTTAATTTTTGCTTATGTAACATGTCATTAGATGAGTTTGCTTCAAAATCTATAACTTGCAAAGCAATCTATACCTTTAAGGGCTGAAGTTAATCTGTTTTTAGATCCGAAGCATATTGGTTAAAATTCAAATGTCCGATAAAATCGGACGCATTAAGTAAGACGTAACAGCAGGGGTCGGCGAGGTCGGGAGGGTCCCTCAGGATATTGCCTAATCATTCCCGCCTTCGCACCCTACTAACAGCAAGTCAGTTGTTTTAGAATTCATCGCGTTCGTAGCGCACCCTACCACACAGATTGATTCCCCATTGTTAAGCGCAAATATTGTACTAAAAAGGATTTGGCTTGTCTCTTTACGCTTTAATAAAGGTGGCGTCAATTTTAAATGTTTATTTTGTAAATGTAATTTTTTTTAAATGTAAAAGTCGTAAGATAGGCTCACGATCCACTTGATGGCAATTAGCTACTGTCACACATGCAACGCCGCAGGTGATATAAGTGAGCTGCCGTCATTAGTAGTGTTAAGGATAAATGATTAGAAAAGGATAGGGAAATGGGCTCTGGCATCCCTTACACACTCACAGAAAATAACAACACTCAAGCATTCAAGGTAGTCTTCTATAAAAGATAGTTTCTGCTGCCAGCCGGGTTCCTCATTTACTTATGTGACTTTTTATGTAATGTGTAACGGTCCAAGGAGCCTGTTAAATGGGATGTCGCCTAAAAACTAAGACAAGGAATGGAGGTAAGTAAGGTAAGGAAGGACCAAGAGTTCTAGCATTCTATAAAGAGACACCAAACAAGCTGCCCACTTTATGGCTGTTATTTTTCGTCGTCTCTTCTGCTGACATGCTGATTAACAAATCACTAAAATAAGTATGGATGGAATTATTTATCTATGCAAACAATATTCGTTGAAATTTATTTACGTAATTGGATTGCCAGTTTAATAATCCGTAAAACAATTTGAAAATCCGAAAAGTTGTAGCAAATGCGGCGCGCCGTAGAACCGCCCGCATTCATGGGTTATTAATTCTGACAAAGTACACTGATACCGTTGAAAGGGTTGCTCTGAGGACGGTTCGCTAAAATATTGTGACGTTTTCTACCGAACGTAACAACATGTTATAGAATTTAATGCCACATACAAATTTCAAGCTTAAAAAATTATACAATTTTTATTAATCGTTAGTCGTACATTTAATTAGCCACAATATTATTAACCACAATAAGCCAAAAAAACCACAATATTATTAGAGACAAAAGATTATAGATTAAGAATTTATTAAATAAGAATTAACAAAGAATGGCCAAGTACCGTTTGTGTGTCATCTCCAATACCTATAGTCTCACTTATGAGAGACCTGGATGACCTGACGTACCTGTACCTTTTTTTAGAGGGGAGATGACATTTACGCATTATCCCTCGTCGACGGGGACAGTCAGGGAAGTGACTTATCACCGAGAATATCTACTAAAACCCCCCCGGATTCAACCATCAGCGCTGAGGTGTAGGTCCGAGATCACAGCGAGGATGACCTGACGTACCTGGAGTTGTCATAAAATATAGGCTGATACTGATATAAAAAACTTAGTGACTTGTATTATTTAAAATTTTATTAAATAAACTATATTTTTACCTAATTGGACACGCTATTGTATTCCGCTGTCACAAATAAAAGTAAGTTTTACGTGACTCCTAAAATAAAATGTATAAAAATATGTTACAAGTATAAACGGAATAGGTTACCTTTATGCTCCTTTTATGTCGCAACTTAATGTTGTTTGCTGCAATAGCGACTCGGTAATGTTCAGTAAATATCGGAACGTTGTACAATACGGGCAAGCCAAATGAGATCGGAAGGAACGACGAGAAATGGGAGTCCCTACCATACATCATTCGCTCAATGAGGCTGTAACAATTGGACAACAAGCCATTGAGCGATAGACTCATTGTATGACGTAATGTTATCAAAAATATCCGACGCGACAATGGAGCGTTCCGCCGACAAAAGTCGGAAGAGCGGATGCAATTCGCGCCGATTCGTCGCTGATACCTATACGATTTTTTACGCAACACGTTAAAGATACAATGCAGGACGATTGTCGTTAAGGGATGTTTCCACCCACAAGTCAGCGGCTTTGAATCATCGGTCATTGAGGACAATCGGAGATGATTTTACGAACTTTCGGAACGTTTGTGCCACTTGTAAAGTAGTATGCATCAATGAAAAAGTTATCAATGATTCCGTGTGGTGTGTACACACAGGTGTGTACATTTTTTTGCAACTGTGAGTTTTATAATCTTTAAATCATAGATTTATGATTATTTGAATTTAGGCAGGCAGGCTGAAGTGAATAACGACCGTTGCCTATTTAACACAAGTATCGAACTGTAAATGTATAATCTAAAAAAAAACAAAGTATTAAGGAGAGCAAAATAGGCGCTGGCATCTACATACACGTGTATGTATCATATCACGACAGCATACATAAATACTACTGATAAGACCACTGTGAAATGTGCTGCTAATTCACACTGGTCTTCTAAGAGCGATAATATTAATAAAACATTAATAAAACAGGCCAATGTTGAATTTCCGTATAGCTTGAACACTCTTTAGTTTCTAAAGAAAAATGCAATTATGTCATCAGTCTTCTCCAATCTTCCTTCAAAGTTGCCACCTGGTCTACGTTCTGCTCGCCATTGCAGAGATTTCATCATCCTCCCTCTGAATGGCCTACTTCTTTGCCTTTTCTTATATTGTTCCTGTTTAGGTACTCCATTACTCTTATGACGTGTCCAGTGCATTTACACTTAAGATATTTGATTTTATATGTTACATTAGCTGGCCCGGGTCCCATTTACTTATTCTATCCGTCATTTTCTTATTAATCATACTCATTTCCATTGCTCTGTATAATTTATATGCTTTTGTGAGAGCCCAAGTTTGGCGATTGTTTGGCAGGTTAGGTTGATTGATAAAATTCTTGGTGACTAAAATAATTTTGTATAAAGTAGTAACATTTTTACTTGGAACCCTTTCCACGAATCCTCAATTAACTGGATCGAAATTTATAGCCAGTCAATAATTAATCGTACCGCGTGGACGAAACATTACGGACGCGTGACAAAGTTGACACAATCGACATGGTGTACGATTCCATTAGACTTTTACTGTTATCGCAAATCGTAATGCTCCCCATCGCACACCATATAATTAGTCGTCAATGGAAAGCAGCGTGTGTTCACCACAATATATATCAACTAGCTTTTGCCCGTGTCTTCTTCCACGCATTTTTTGAATAAAAAAAAATCAATTCCTAAAAAAAATTAAGCAATAAATTTATTCAATCTTTATTGCGCATTTAATTCTGTCGGGCGTTGACTTTTTTAGTACACATATTTTAGATGATCCTTCGAGAACAGTACTTTTTTTTCTCGACTAATAAAGTAAAAAAAAAAGTACTGTTCTGACGACATGAAGACTGTACAGAAATCTATATCCCTGACAACGTGTATGCAAAATTTCATGATGTTGTACTCACTTTCGCATATTATTCGAATGCCTTCTTTGTTTACATACCTATTATTGCATCGAATAAAGAAAGAGGCCATCGATGTATAGTTCAAGTAAGAGATGCGTTCAGATGTATCATGCAAATAACATTATAATAAAAGTCAATTCTCAAAGCAAATTGATGCAACTACAGGACTCACAAACAGGAAGTCAGCTTACTTTCTGACCTTTTATTGTCAATATAGATAGAAGAACGTCTTTGTCGGCAACAACAACCCTCCATACAAGATGTACGCCCTTACGCTGACCGATGTTTACAACAAAGGATGTTCCCTCTCACTCGCCGTCAAAGGAAGGAAGCGAATAATTTTTATTCGATTAGTATTGGTAGACCAATATTCACAATGAAATTCAACACAATGAGGCTGTACGCAATACGAGTAGAATATCCGTGTATAAATTATTGTTCTCTATCTGAACAGACGGAAATAGGTACCTACATTTTATTTTAAACAGTTTTTGATTTTCCATATAAAGCATAATTTACGGTCATTAACTTACATACAATTATTAAAAAAAAAAAACAAAAATTACTTCTAAAACCTTCTTTTGTGAAAACCAAATTTTACATAAATTTGGTAACATCAAAACTTCTTGACATAATAATTGTATAAAAGGACTGCTAATCTAAACATCTAAAGCGAAGTCAAAATTCTTGGCCCCACCACACGAACAATTACTGCGAAAAGCAATTATTGTACTTGTCATTTCGCGAACCACAAAACGATTTGTCAGAATGTAAAATAAAAGTCAGTTAGGGAATCACAAAACCTTTACAAATTAAATGTGGCTATGTTAAAAAATGCTTTTTGGAAATTGTAAAGTAAATTCCAATGATTCTTAAAATCTTAAAGCCCGTCACAAACGTAGCTATAATATATAATACGGTATACGTTGGTGACGTCATAGAAATATATATTATAGCTACGTGTGAGACGGGCTTAAATATTAAGTGATTCTTTTTGATGCTCTGTAATAAGGATAACGGAAGAATCTATACTACTAATATTATAAAGCTGAAGAGTTTGTTTATTGAACGCGTTCATCTTAGGAACTACTGGTTCGAAATGAAAAATTCTTTTTGTGTTGGATAGTCCATTTATCGAGAAAGGCTTTAGGCTATATAAAATTTTGAACGCGGACGAAGTCGCGGGCACCATCGGCACCACCATAATGTGGAATAGTGTAGGAAGGACTCTACTTAGCATATATATTATTATTCATAAGCCCAGTTGTTTAAAGCGATCCTATAGAGTAGAAAGAACACCCTCTACCAACTGCGTTGGTATACGAAGTCCGTTTGTGATTACCTTCTACCTATGCACTTTGTTGAAACACTGTTGAAAAACTTATTCGAAAACTTAACCGAATACTAAAGTTTCAAATGGATTCGGTAGAAACCAATCTGTCCGTGATTTAAATTTTCAATAGCAAGTAATTTTCAGGTTCAGTCTCGTTTATCCGATATTTTCTAGGACACAATATTTCTTTTAATCAATATCGATTCTTAGATTAGTGAAAAAAGTACTGTAAAGCCATTTTATTAAGGCACTTACAGAGAGACACACATAACACATTCTTATTTACTCTTTTTAATTGCTATTTTGAATTACTTCAAATCCTCCGAGTAAAATTAGAACTAAGTTTAAGTTTAATTTAAGTTTGTGACATTGCTGAAATTGCATCGCAAAACTAATGAAGGATTTTGACACGGTTTTCACTAATGGAAAGTGTGCTCATCGAGGTAGGTTTTTGTAAATAATTTGCAGTAAAACATTGTATCCGTGAGTTCTCTAGATAAAAATTTAAAAAAAAGCCTTGAAATATAAGTGTAAAAATTGATTCTGTAGTCCTCTTTCAAATTGGAGTGTAGGTAAAAATCTAGCATTAGTCAAACAGGCTTGCCGCTTTTGCCAGAAGCTCAACCCTAGAATAAATACATCATTCTCGATTTCATCCTCAGATAAATTTGGGTAAAGGGTAAGGTTTTTTTATTATAACAACAACCTTAATTTTTTTATGTCTATACATGTACAAAGTCAATTATTATATCTGCTGCTCTATCAGTTGTGGTGAACCGACCGCAGCACACGTTTAATTGTTTGTGAATAACATGCTAACTAGTTTGCCGTCAAGTTAACTTAAGCAAGTGTGTGTGAAGCCTCAGGAAAGTAATAAACGCCTCAAGAACCATGCAATGTTAATTAGGACTTCATCGCTCATGGTAATGGGACAGGTATTCCCATAAATGGCTTCAGTGGAATTCATAATTGGTATGGTATTATTTTCCTAATTTATCTGTCTCTATTTTGAACACATTGTTTATTTATTATGTACATTGTTTAATTTTGTATTAGTTTCATATGTAAAGCTACAGATAGATGCATACGAGTATGTACTCGTATTCTGTTCTATGAAAATATTTCATATGAAGTTCAATCATCCACATCCCTTTTGAGCCTAATATAAGTTTTAATTTCTTTCTTAACGGACCTCTACTTAATTTTGCACTATTTCAGTTCTGAGTAAGTAAGTGATGCCGTGCCTATTTCTACGGCCCTTTATGCTTATATGCTTCCTTACAGACACCTTTAAGGATACAGCGAAAATACAGCGAATGTAATGTAAGAGCTGAAGATACAGCGGGAATTTTTTTGGACCCTCTAGTGTTGTGATCGACTACATTTTTAACATGACGAAAAATAACTTTTTGCCACGATAAAAAAAGTAGTTTTACTTGCCTTTGTTATAGAATAGAAAAACCGAAACTCATGAAAAACATAAACGACAATTTGTCATCAAAGGATGACTTCCTAACAGACACCTGGCCCACGCGACCCCTAATAGTAGCGGAGGCAATGGAATTCGCAACGCACCTACTTTTGTCAGTGTGGTTGTTCAATCTACATTATGTGATCTTTAAATTTTATTTAAGTAGTTCTTTAAACATGTGCAGATGGAGTTTAACGGGGAGGTGGGCTGAACGAATGGCAGCTGCCGGTTTCCCCTATGAAACGCACAGTTTATGTATTTCGATGACTGTCTGTTCATCAGGAGGATGGTAAAGTAATATTGTATTGCTTATTTATTGGTTTTTACCTTTAACACAATAGAGTAACAATGTCGGAATATACTTTTTATTTATTCACACAAATTTAGTATTTTTAGGATAGCAAGTAAACGAGCGTTCAAATTTATTACTAGCCCGGAGTTGAATTTTTCAAAAAAGTCAAACAATTTTACGTGTAATTTTAGTAGTACTAACTACTACTAATAAATAATAGATAATGAATTATCTGCCGTTACCCCAATTCTTCCTTATCCTTAATCCTTCTATGGTCAGCAGCGCAGTTGTAGCACCTATAGCGTTGCTTGCTTTATAGGCGATGCTAGCCACCTACCATCAAGTGGACCGTCAGCCTGTCTGACGACATAAAAAAAGTCTAGTCTAAATCTGACCAGCCGTTAAAAGATAAAGCCCATACAATCAAACAGAAATATTAGAAACAATTTACGAACCTAATGGATTATTAGTAATAACGAAATTCTATTTTGTGACTTACTGAAAATCCAAAGTTTTATTGCCCTTTATTTGTAATTATAAATAATAATGAAAGTTATGACAGTAATAACAGATCAATTAAAGTTACAAAGAGTTCCCTAACATCTTTTTTTTTTTCATAATTTCATTAACAGTCAGTATATATTTTTTAATTTCATCGCTAACTACTATTTATTGGAAAAACCGATGATGGCAGAAACAAAAGCTAATTTGAAAAAATAATAACCGGATCAGTCGACTGTGGCGCCGCGCCGCCAACATTTCGCAGTCGGCGAATCGACTTCCTGCACACCGTTTCCCGCCAAAATGGATCGCTTCCGTTACTTATTTGTCATCTCCGAATTACATTCCGTTCTAGCGGTTACAGAGTAGCTATTGGGCATGTTGAAAAATGGGAATAGGGTACAAAAATTAATTCGTACAATTTTGTTATTTACCTAAATCATTAATTAATTTATTAGGTATCAATAAATAATAATAAATAATAAATAATAGGAAGGAAGGCTTCCTAGGGTATCCTTATAAAAATATAAGTCTCAATGAATTTTGACCATACTGTTATTGTAGTTTTTAGACTGTAACTTTACTAAGTACCTACTTAAAACATTAAACTATGTTAATGTTATTATCAGAAGGTAGCAGTTGAATAGTGTGTAGGTCCTATAAATTGAAGTCTTTAAATATTTATGAACCTAATGTTCAAAATAAGATTGTATTTTAATCATCTAAGTATACATATTCTAAAATAAAGTAGCTGTAATCTTCTTTCTGTTACGCCTGTACGCCTGTACGTCTGTTTCTCCACTAATTTCTTCTATACCATCTAGTGGATTTAGAACAAGGAAAATTTATGTATATAATTTGCACAATAAAATTTTGAAGCTGGTGCCGGGTCGCTTGTACGCAATAAGACATTATTTAAAATAGGCAGGAAAATTTAAATTGCTAAAAATATAACTTTGCATAACTTTTAAAATATAACCTGTCGTATTTGTTTTTGAACTTTTGCCATCTTTCGGAAAGTGTGACAATTTTATTCCTAAAACTTTCATCAAACTTCTGAGTTTTGTACAGCAAAAAACTGTATATGATTTTTTACATTTACCACTTATGAAGTTCTGCTAAATGAAATAAATTTTAATCTTAATGCGCAACATCAAGGCCATTAGGCATCTTGAAAAAAGTTGCTGAAATATACAACTCTTCGATTTTTATACATTTTATTCCTGTGCTATGTTAAGTTAATGTTAATGTTAAGTTAATGTTATGTTATTCATGATATGTTGCTATGATATATCATATGATGTTATCATGTTATCTGAAAACAATACATGTTATGTGAAAATCCTTCCTTACATATTATAAAACAAAGTCCTCCGTCGCGTCTGTCTGTTCGCGATAAACTCAAAAACTACTGCACCGATTTTCATGCGGTCTTCTCCAATGGATAGAGGAATAATCAGGGAAGGTTTTTCGGAAAAAATGAACCCCGGGCGAAGCCGTGAGCGGGACAGCTAGTAAATACTATACTGAAATTAAGGCTTTTTAATTTGAATGCAATTTTCAACGCATTTGATTAAACTTCGCTAGTAACTAGCAAATTTCTGGTGTTAATTTGTATTCAAAATTAAATGTTACAATTGACTTATCGTTCCATGTTTAGTTACAGTTATATCAATAGATAATCAGAGGGTGTCTGCGTAATTGTGAGAACTGATTGCGTAATTAGTACGACGAGTCACAGAGGGCGCGGGAATGTGACACCCTCTCTGGGCCTATGCTTTTTTACCGGTTACTGCTCGTGGGAGCATTTAATGACTAATATTTGTTTTATACACACTTTGCGGTTGTGTTACTAACAGCACATTCAATTTAATAAAGTCAAATATTAAGTACACATCCGTATTGAGCATACATGTGTGAATTTATTTATTTAAATGTTTACAAGTTAATTTCTAAATTACAAGTGAATAATGATTATATTTTAAGAAACAATTTAGAAGCTTTTATATCTTCGCATTGGTGTAATCATAAATCACATATGTACATCTGAACTAATTAGAAACCCGTTGCCGGCAGTAAGTTATTTTTTCAGGTTCAGGTGACTTTTAAAAGTTCTACCGTAGCTGGCTAGACAGACCATAATATATAGTCTATAAGGTTCTGCTAATGAATTTACAATATACCAGTGAATCGTAAATTAATAGGAGTGATTTGTAAGGCGTTTAGTACAATACATTAGTTTATTAAACAGATAGTTTATTACATATAGAGTAATTTTTATCTAGTAAATATGTTAGGTTCCCAAGGGATCGTCTAAAAATACAAAATGAAAAATATCACAGCGATAAGGACACAAAGCGTACGGAAGTCTTTTCTAAAATAAAATAAAGGTAACTTATTGATTGTTTTAAGTCTAATGCACCTTCGAATATGATCCGTGCCTCTTATTGTTAGTTAAACAATGTTTTGAGTCAATTTATTTCAATTTACACGATGGCATTGTTTCGTGAGGCGAGGGCTGGCGGCGGAGTTCCCGCGCTTCCGGATGTTGCTTCCGACACGAGCGTGACGCGTGCCGCGCCATCTTTACAATGCACCCTACAATAATTGCACTGTATTGATAGATACAATATTGTCACTCAATCCAAACGAGATTGGACCTTAAATCAAGCACACAGAGTTTACTTTAAATAGCAAGGCAAGTATTGTTTGTGACGTTTTTAAAATGTGCAAAAACGATTGTTTTATCTGTTGCACTAATGTTGTTTAATAATTATCTAGAGCGCGTTTTCGTGTTGTAAATGTATTATGAAAAGCATGTCGCTTTCGGAAAACTATAATTTAAAGTCACGTCATTAATATTATTCGTCGTTTTATGAATGGCAAGAAATCAAATAATTCATAATATTTAACGTCATCGATCAAATATGAAAGCATTTATAGTCCGCGCCAATAAACATGTATCGCGGCTTAGACATAAACTAGAATTGGCACACAAGATTAGGCTAGAAAACCTATTGATAGCCGCGCTATTAGAAAATGTCAACCACTTAATTTGAATTCTGAACCCTACATTACGTAATAGGCAAGCATTACTTACATTTATTAAGGTGCTGCTAGTGCGCCGCCAACTGTAGTAGGATTGAGGAAAGGAATTAGGAAGGGACAGGGAAATGAGCTCTGACATTCGCTTACTCACTCACCAAAAGACAACAGCACACATGCTATTATTTCACGATGGAAATTTTTATTTTGTACGGGGATGGTTACTGCCGCTAGCCGGGCTGCCCAATAGACTGCGAAATTCAGCATGCCCTGCCAATACTTTCCAAATTCAGACTCGAGCCAACTTTTATAAGTTAATTTCCCAAGTTGGCCCTAACTGGAATTGAAGCCGGGACGCCTGAAACAGAGCGCTAAGGCAAGCACCCTACCCACTCGTCCAAAGAACCCAGTCACATTACATTCAACGAAACTACACAAAGGAAATTGCAAGGATCATTGGTAGTGTAAAAATCAATTAATTTACTCTGTGTGAGGCAAACATTTGACCTCAGGGAGGGCAATTAAAGAGGCCATTACCGTAACAAATAGAGCAAACAAAGTGATGTGAGAACGTCAAACGTCATTATTATTGGACGCGCGACGCGTCATGGTGCTCATAGCAAACATTCACAACACTATACATGCCACTCCTTGTGTACACGGATTGATTTGTTTCACTGCTAAACTGCGCGACCATACATTTTGCGATGCATCGAATAAATATGTTACAAATTTTTAGAAAAAGTTATAAGGAAATCTTTTGTAAGAATAGTACATTTTCATATGTTCTTTTGTGTAGAAATGTTAAAAAATATATTGAATATTTTAATATTTCAATGGATAAAGTTCCGTAAAACCCATTCCTCCAAGCAATCTGAATTTTCGTATACACCTGTATTTTGACTCGCTGATTACGAATATCATAAACAAAATACTCGCAAATTTCATTTTCAAAGTCAAGCCTCGAATACATTTATTTTTGAAAGGTTTTTCACGTTTACCGTAATAAATATCGATCTTAGAGAACAATGTTCCGCACAAAAGTTGTAGCCCATGAAAAGATGAACATTTGTTGATAACATTTTTTTGTGTAGAAGCAGTCGATTTTGAGGAAAATGGGATAATGCTCGAAAAGGTGTATATTTTGCCAAACTCCATTATTTTCGAATTAAAATCTACTTTTATGCACTTTACCACGGGAAGGTTGGAGTTTGGTCTTGAAAGTGCATGTTTTTTTTTGTATTTTTCTAGGTTTTTTAATTTTAATTTTAATTTTTTTTGTATTTTTATGTTTTTGTAATTTTTGGTTTTCGTTACACACAGACGTGCGTGTGTGCGTGAACGTGAAAAACCTTTAAAAATCAAATTATATTCGAGGTTTGACCTTGAAAATGATTTTTGCTTATGATATTCGTAATCAGCGAGTCAAAATACAGGTGTATACGAAAATTCAGATTGATGGAGGTATGGGCTTTTCGGAACTTTCAATTAAATATTTCAAAAGTTATTGAACTTCCAGTTGAACATATCATCTCGAGACCTTGTGATAAGAACCCGCTAAAGAAATTCATGATACATTTGTTCTTTTTTCTGTCACAGAAAATTATATACTTTATAATTTGCAGAGTGCGAATTAAATAATATACATACATAGGTACAATAAATTATAGTTCATATAAATTAGGTTCTCAAAAACATATAGAGATGTAACACTTACCTAAAATTAAGTAATAATGTTCAGTTCGGCGGTTTTGTAGCACTTTAGAAGGTCGGTGTCAGTCCTAATAGCGGGCAGATATAAAACATACGAATTGTCGAAAATAATTTTTGTTGAATCAAACCCGAAACAGTAGTTAATGAATAAATAAATACTTACTTAGATTATATCATACCCTAATATAATGCGAAGGTGAAATGTAATCATGATTGTAAAATTAATATAGATATGCGAGTGCCTAGCTACGTGAGTGAAACCGCAAGTAACAAGGTTCTTGTCATTTTGCCAGCCATCAAAGCTCTGTAGGCAATTACACTTATCCTTGTTGAATAAAAACGAAAAGCCAACATATACACGTCCAAGTCGGTCAATTTCTATTTTTGTTTCGTAGATTCTATTCAATGTCAATATTTGTTAAAGCTGTTACCTCGTACGCGCTGTTTTCGTACGCTTGGCCGATCAATCGAATGAAGCAGTCGGACCACGGACTACGCGGTATTTCGGTATTCAGTAAGTATAACATTTTTGTTTGTAAACTTATTGGGAATGAAATAAACACTAAATGTTACGGAAAGCTTTCTACAATACACCAATGAAAACGTATTACCCAAGGCAATCGTGTACGAGTAGGTAACTGTATAACTATCACTGTTAAATCCAGCAGGAACGCAGATAAAAAGTACTGAAGATGTTTTCTCAAGACATGTTATATTGTTTGCCGGCTTTGCACAGATGTTCTTATATTCACAACCTATCCTCAATTGTCGCTCTTTCCATTAGTGAAAACCGTATGAAAATCTGTTCCGTGATTTACAAGAAGGTAGCGGAGAAACAGCTGTCTGTTTATAAGAGGTTAGCGACTTTATTTTATAATATCTATAGATATAAATTGAGTAACAATTTTTTACTCAAACATCTTACGGTATGATATATTATGAGGGTACATAAAATCAAAACCTCCATATAACAAAATGGGGCGAAAGTTATTACTTCTTCTTACTGAATGACCTTATCAAGAATTGGACATAGTACTTTTTATTTGAGTTAGACCTTCAAAACTAGACCAAAAAGGTCTTGTCAAGTACAAGTGCAGTTAGTCCATTCAGCGGTAAATTAAAAGAGAATAAAGCACCTAAACAAATAGATTATTTTGTGTGTTCAGTACAGATAAAACACTGGGAGGAAACATGTAGTGAATTACAGGGTGAAGAGTGTATCCCGAGGAGAGTTTTAGCTGGAAAAGTTTTGTGTAACAATGTGTAATGTTGCCATTTGTATGCGCGAAATTCGAGACGGAAGTGTAAGGGGCGCGCGCTCCGCTTGCCAGAATTCGGTCCAAGTTTCCCATTGTGGACGCATCTACAACTGTCCGATTCACTGACAAGTTTCCGGGCTTCTCTTCAAAAAGTCTCGAACTGTCAGCCTGTGAGGGGACGCCTTGGAGTTTTTCTTAAGAGTTTTTATTCTCCCTTACGGATTTAGCTTGTTTACTTTTAAATCAGTGCAAGTTAAGGGACCGATAGTAGTAAAATATAAGTTTAAGATAGTAAGTTATCGATTTCCTAAAATGTTTCTTTCTTTCTTTTAATATTTCTGTGTTTAAGGTCTCTTTTAGACACATTTCATAGTGCAATTCCAATCAATTAATCTAACATACTTACT